>JAVMKO010000006.1:37810318-40472818 GCA_032164245.1 Sternotherus odoratus
TGCCTACCACAGGCTTCTATTTTAGAACATGTGGATTTACACTATTTCATCACATCAGTGAGAACTCCTACTTCGCAGAACGTCAACACTGCTCACTAGAGAAAGGGAGCTCCAGCTAGAGCTGCTGACATTTGTTGGGAAGTTCTTATTTTGGCAGCATTAAAGATTCTGCACAGAGAAGATGTGGCTGTATTTTATGCACATTACTGACATGCTGTCATCTAATATAGCTGGATGTTCCTGGTTTATTTCTCAAAAACAATGGCATATTATTCAGCCACTCGGTGGTCATAGGACTTGTGAAAAGATGAAGAGGCATTTTAAAAAAATCAAATTAATAAGTGGGATGGGGGAAATTACCTTCCCCCCTACCCTGCACGCAGTCACAATGGGATCTAGGCACAGTATTTTGGCATATAAAGATTTTGACTATTACAAAGTGGAAATTAAAGTAGATTTAGGCTATGTAATGTTTTGTGATTAATTGCAAACAGAAGCCATCACTAGTTTTCTGATACCCACCTTTATATACCATTAGAAACAGATTTCATGGCCTTTGGTAGAAGCCTGGGATTTTGGATCCAATTGAGCTAATGGAGAAGCTCTCTTAGCTCACCTGAAAAGTAGTGATTCAAAACAAGTGCAAATATTTGTTGGAGACAACATGTACTTCATTACATCACGGGGCTTGCTATCTGCTATGCAACCAAGATCTAACTGCTTTGAAGAGCAGCATGTCCTTAAACCTCTTCTGTGGCCTTGTCTACACCTAAAATTTACTTTGACCTAGCTATGTTGCTCAGAGGTGTGAAAAATGCAAACCCCAAAAGACCCAGTTAGGCCGACCTAAGCCCCAGTGTAGACACTGGTAGGTTGACAGAAGAATTCTTCTGTCAACCTAATTACCGCCTCCTGAGTGTGTGGATTTACTATGGCGATGGAAAAACCTCTTCCATTGCTGTAGTGTGTACACTACAGTGGCATAATTTCAGTGCTTCAGCTGTAGTGCTTGTCATATAGACATACCCTGAATCAACATACTTGCAGGAGGCCAGAAAGCTTGCCACAGTTCTTTCTTACTACGGGGGGGGGGGGGGGGGGAATCCAGTGGAAGGTGAGTACTCACCTCACAAAAAGATTTGAGCATCATGGTGAATTATCAACTGAAGATAAACTCCCAGTTTGCTGCTGTGCCCAAAAGAGATAATGTGATCCTGGGATGCATAAATAGCGGAAATGTAGGAATACAGGGTTTAGTTTATGTAGATATCTGGCACTAGTGTGACTACTGCTTGAGTATTGTGTCTATTAGTAGTGGTGCCCACAATTCAAGAAGGAGGTTGATAAATTGGAGCAGGTTCAGAGAAGAGCCACACGAATGATTAAAGAATTAGAAAAACTGCCTTATAGAGACAGACTCAAAGACCTCCATATATTTGGCTTAACAAAGAGAAGGTTAAGGGGTCACTTGATTGCAATGTATAAGTGTCTAAATGGGGAATAAATATTTAATAATGGGCTCTTCAGTCTAGCAAAGGAAGGTATAACATTTTTTTTAAAAAAATATATTCTAAAGGTTTTTCTAAAAGACATAGGAATTACTTTGGGGAAGTCCTATGGCCTGTGTTACACCGGAGGTCAGATGACCACAATAATCCCTCCTGGCCTTGGAATCTATGGGACACCCCTTTAGTCTCATAATGGTGCTAATCTTCTGGACATGTGGGAGTATTTCCATAGTGATTCTGTGTTATGACCTTGGTGGTGGAAGTAGGGAGGTGAAGCAGGAAGTAGCCAGTAATTTGTTTGGTGCTGTCGGCTATTAAAACAGAGGGAGTTGTTCTATTGCCTCTTGCCCCCAATGTGTCCTCTCCTTCCTCAGATCCTACTCAGACTTCTCTTTCTTAGATCTCACCAAGCCACCCTCTCATTTTCCACTCAGTCTTATCCTTCCTGCCCCCGCCCCCACTTACTCCACCACCCAATGGGGGAGCCAGATCCAACCAGCCACATGTCCAGAAACATGTAAACTTCTTAATGTGTGATGAAGGGAGAACAAAGGGGCTCAGCACAGAGAAGGCCTCTGGAGGAAGATGAAGAAGTGTAAAACTGAGGCAGAAAATACAGCTGCTGCATTGAGGGTCAGAAGACGAATCTATTATGGAGTTTGTTTGAAGAGTCTGGTGGCCAAACTGAAACTTGGGAAGGTCTCCAAGATTGTATCAGCTCAACTCAGCATTAATCTAGTTCTAATTGTCAAGTCTGTTGACAGTCTCCCTTGTGCTTCTTCAGTTTCTGTTCCTTGCTGCTCTCTGTACATCATTAACATTCATATCCTGCATGGCTTAATTCATTAAAAATAAAGCTATGCAGCCATAAAGTGACTTTCCTGCTGACCTATTATGCACAAATCATGTATTATTTAAAAATGTTCTGGTTTCAACACAGAGTTCTCACTTACTACACATTATTTGAATCTTTAGTAGTAATTATTGAATTACTAAATGAATATGCCTATATTCTGGGTGAGGGGTTATTGTAGGTTTAAAATTAACCGGCAGTGAGTTGAAAGAGAAACAAGGTAGCAGCTGGTGCTTTGGACAGACCACACAATATGTTAAGTCTGGATTCAGCTTTTCACTAAAACCTAACTGAGCCTCTCTTTGGCATGAAGACTACAGAGTACCGACTCCAAACTGGCAATGCTAAAGCTGTGATCCTGCAGATTTACACTTTGGCTTAACTTCACACACTGCAAGTAGTACCATTAACTTCAAATGCCGAGCACCCAAAAATCCTGTTCTAGTCATTGTGGGTTGTAGATGTTTAATACAACTGAAAATCAGGCCAATTCACAAATCAGATTCTCCACGTGGACTTAGAAACCTAATTTCAGGCCCACACTTGTCATAAACGTGTATGTTATGTGGGCCTTGTACTTGTATATATGCCTGGATTTACCGTCCACTAAACATTAGTGTTGGCCTGGTCTCATTCCAACCAGGCTGTGGTTAGACTACAGGGGGAAGCGCTATTGTTTATAGCACTTCCCGATTTAGCGCTACAGCTGTTGCGCTAGAGGGTGTCCAGATTGAAGCCCTCTAGCGCAAGAGAGCGAACACATTTGTCCTACTTTTGGTGGCAGAAGCAGTTGCGTGATAGGGCAGGTATCCCAGCATTCAGCTGGGTGCAGCCCTCTTTGAAAAGGAGTGGGGTGAGGGGGGACTGGGAAGGGAGGGAACTTCTGGCTGTCAGTTTCATTTCCAAAACTGACAGGCTCTGCTCCTCCCTTCCCTAACCATTTATTTGGGGGGGTTTCAGCGGTGGGGACCGGGGCAGGGGCTGGGAGCACCTCCGGGCTGCCGCCCGCAGTGGCAGGGGACCCCGCAGCCCTGCCGCCCGCAGAGGCAGGGGACCCCGCAGCCCTGCCCCCCGCAGCGGCACGGTTTCCAATTTTTATATGATTTTGGGGGAGGGTTCTGACGTGGGGGTCACCTGGGGACGGGACAGAAGAGTTTTAAATGGTGGCCAGAGAGGATGCAATGGGGATTCTGGGCCAGGATGCCGGAGGCTGGAGGCTCACTATCACGCAAGGGCAGTACACATTGCATGCCTTGCGTTACAACAGCAGCGCTGAGAGCTTTATTCCTCTCGTTTTGAGGTATACCAGTACCGCTTTAAAAGGTCAGTTAAAGCGGAAAAACTGGCTTGGGAGTGTGTACTGGCAGGGCTATTGTAGCGCTAAAGAGGGGTTTTAGCACTAAAACAGCCCCAGTCTAACCACAGCCCCAGTGTTCACAACTATGGTTCCCAGGCAGTTCACTGTGAAGTCTTTAAACACTACCGAATCCATTTAGCACACTAAATTGGTTGCTTTTGACGTGTGTCAGATGCTTTTATCTAAATGCCTTACTCAACTCCCAAATGCATTACTGCAACACATTCAGGTAATCACTGAGTTTCTCTCCACTCAACAGCAACAGAAAGTCAATGGAGACTTGTCTATCACTGGTAGTTTTACATTCATTGTCAGGGTGACTAACGGCACTCATCTTTTTAAATGTGACCCAAAGAGATAATAGTCGATCTAGGTAGGAAGAGGAAACATTTTAAAAAATGTACATAAAGGCAAAGTGCAATTTCAGATACATAATTATTAATGTTAAAATAAAATATCCTGTATCCATACAGAATGTCTACCTATCTGAGTAAGTCAACACTTAACCAGATGTTAAACTCATGCTATTCATATCTGGTTGACTTCAGTAGCTACACTCTATTTTTAGACAGAGTTACTTGCTTTTATGAATTATGGCTTTATTCCAAGTTTGGAGTATAGCTGAGGTGGCTGTGTAATGCTATTGTTTTAAAACAAGTGTTAACAAAAAATACTATAGAAAACTTTTCTATTCAGCTCCATAGAGAACATTACATAGACATGTAAGTCAATATTAGCACTGCTATAAGATCTGGGGATTTTTTTAAATTGACTAACTGAAGGTTTACAGATATTTTTATTTTAAGTGAGAGAGGTTTTTAAGTAAATTCTTAAAATGTTTCAGCTATTAATAAACTGCAGATATATCTTAATGAATATCTATAAACAAAATTGTACTAACAAATTCTCAATACAAATTATATTCCATATCTAAAAAAAGCAAGCATAAGACTCTCCACAGGTGCTCAGATCTACTTTGATGACTGATAAGAGGACAAGCAGAGTGAAAAGACTTAATTCATAACAGAAGGAGTGGGAAAAAAAGGAAATGAAGAATAAGCAGGAGGTAATTATTCTATAATTTCCCTCATGTAGCTATTAAATCTCTCAAACATCATAAGCCTCATAATGAAATAAGTAAGATTTTGAAAGCATACATTATGTAGCATTCCATTACTCAATGTAATGGTGTTCAGAAATGTAGCTGTGCTAAAGATTCTGAAATATTAGATGAAAGCTCCTATTTTTCCTCTAAAATAGATTATCATCTTAAAAAGGCTGAGATATTAATTTCAGTTTTGATAGAGACAGATGGAGAATCTATTCACAATATTGCAATCCTTCCCTTTTTAAAATGCAATTAATTGGTCATATAGAAATTTCATTCAATTCTTTTAAAATAGAAGCCTAGTTTTGGTTTTAAATCCAGATCAACCTATTTTTAAAGGTGGAATCCACAATAGCTAGCTGAGTAAATGTAGAAAAATCTGATGAAACTATTGTTTACATTGTTAATTCTTCTCTATGATGTGAGACCTCCACTGTACATTCTGGGCATTTTCCAACTCAGTTTCAATCAGACTTTGACAAATCGGGGTGGAGCTAGAATTTTGGTGCCAGCTTCTCCTACAGTGTCTGTTTACTGCAAACTCTCCAGTCAATGACTGCCAAAGCTGTCAAACAAAAGAGGTTACTCTTCAGTTTTTAGAGCTAATAGGTTAGCTTATTGCTTAGAGCTAGTTATTTTTCTTATATCCTTACTCCAAGTGGATTGCGTAAGTGGGTGTCCAAACCCTATGTGTGTGTGTGGGGGGGGAATTAACAAAGTAAATGTTTGATTTGTCATAACTTGGTTCCCACCAGCATGTAGTGTCAGATAAGCATTTCAAGAATAGCCCCTATTAATGTCACTTTGAGGGACTAGGGTGATGGCCCATAACTGTCTGTGAGGCTGAAAGTTCTCCAGAGCAAAAACGAGGAGTCTGGTGGCACCTTCAAGGCTAACAGATTTATTTGGGCATAATCTTTCATGGGTAAAACCCCCACTTCTTCAGATGCATGGAGTGAAAATTACAGATACAGTCATAAATATATTTTGGCATATGGAGAAGGGAATTACCTTACAAGTGGAGAAGCAATGTTGAAGGCCAATTTAGTCAAGGTGGATGTAGTCCATGCCCAATAATTAATGAGGTATCAATACCAATACCAAAAGGGGGAATATTACTTTTGTAGTGAGCCAGCCACTTCCAGTCCCCATTCAAGCCCAAAGCAAAGAGACAAAAGGTGCCAGTCAAAGAGCAGTGAAAGAGAAACAGCCAATTTACAGAAAATTGAGAGGGAGTGGTCATCAGTAAAGAATTCAGACAATTTGCTTCAGTCTGTCACCTTCCCTCTCTAATGCATCAGGAAACTGTAATATTTTATATATACAGTATATATATAATATTTTGCAATGCAAAAGTCCATTTCAGAAGTTTATCCAAAACAGGATAGAATGATAGGAGGAAGGAGAAAAAGGGACAGGAGTAAGTAAGGACAAGGGAGAGATAGAGAAGAGAGAGGAGGAAGAAAAATATTCAAACATAAGTGACCAAACCCTACGGAAAGGGACACTAGATTTTCTTTGCTATTCTTCATTTATTGCATTTTGGTGCTTAGAAACTATGGTGATCATCATGCTATATACATTTAAGAGAGATTTTTTGATCTTGTTAGTGGTTATAATTGTAAGCCTAATGTTAAATGAATATCAAGTTATGAAATGCAGGGGGGTATAACAATCATTTACAAAATCATTTCAGTGTGTTACATATTTTCAGTTTCAGTGAACAGAGTTCTGTTAATAAAAAGAATTTCACTTTGATCTAAATACCTCTTTTAAAGCCAGTTTTAAACGAGATCATTGCATATTATTGTAAATCTGCCTACTAACATATGCTGCATGTTCAATTTGGAACAGCGCTTATGGCTTAATATGGTGCAGATTACTTTCGCAACTGTTGTCATGACACTTCCCTCTGCAAGATTAAAGTGTTGTTGTTTGAGAATCCACCACTATTAGGGAGATAATATAATTTGGGAGTTATGAACTTGTCCCTTGCACAGGAAAATGAGCTGATGAAACATATGTATGAAGAACAACATTTCATTATTAGTAATAAAATAAATGATAGTCTTCACAATAGTCTTTGATGCAACTTTCCTAGGATGCTTTGCTTTAGTTTCATGTTCAGACTTCAGTGAAGAGAGCCAATACCATGAATAGCGCCAGGCAGATTTCAGTCTCAATAACAAATACATTGCTTATTCCTTCGAGAGTAGTAACCAGCCTGGCAATACAAACTGGAAAAACACACTATCCAACTAGTCTCTTCTCCAATTCATGCCCTCAGTGACTCAGTGGTCTACACTACACAGTAAAGTCAAATTTATCTGCGTTAAATCGATCCTTCCAACTTTGCTGTCCTCACTAGGATGCCATTTAGGTCGACCTAAAAGGATCTTTAAATCAATTTCCAAACTCCTGCCCAACAAGGGGAGTAGCACCGAAATCGACGTTTCCGGGTCAAACTAGCATTAGTGAGGACACAATTCGACATTACCCGCCTCCAGGAGCTATCCCAGAGTGCTCCAGTGTGACCGCTCTGAATGTAGATGCACTGGGCAGTTAGAGAGGAAGTGCCCTGGGAACTTTTGAATCTCACTTCCTCTTTGGCCAGTGTGGCAAGATCTCCTGCACATCTCACCATGCAGAGCCCACCAGCAGAGAAGACCATGCAGTCCCAAAATCAAAAAAGGGCCCCCGCATGGAGCGCAAGGGGTGTGCACTGCTTGTGCAAGGGGTAGATTGTGCAAAGGTGTTAAGTATTCCTCTAATAAACAGGAGTACTTAATACAATCTCAGTTCACATCAGCAGCATAAATATGAATAAATTCTTCAGGCTCCAGTGGGATTCCAGTTAATTGCCTGTGAACTATAGCTAATGGGCCAACACTCCTGGCCTCTGGATTCCAAAAATATGTGATTGTGTAGACATGCCCTAAAATGGACTTCTCAAAGTCTCAGTGAGCAGAGGCGGTTGAACAGGGACAATGTAGCCACCTATACCTCCTGATGAGATTTCATCAGCAACCAGTGAAAATAGGGGAAAACTGATGAGGCCTGGTGATGGAAGTGGGCTTCCACTACTAGTAGCACCTTTGTGAAGACCCTTAGTGCTGTCATGAGGCCAAAGTGGAGCACTCTGTACTGGTGAATCTCAGGAATTTCATGTGTACAGGATGGATGTCTATCTGGAAATAAGTGTCCTTCAAATCAAGAGCGGTGAACCAATCACCTTTGTTCAATGAGAGAATTATGGAGGCCAGGGTGATCATCCTGAACTTTTAAGCATTGGATGAAGATGGTCAACTGCCTGAGATCTAGAATAGGTCTCTAGCCTTCAGATGAAACAGGGAATCTACATTTTGTCAGTGCATGCTCTTGTAAGATGGGTCCCTGAAGAGGGATTGTGGGAGAACTCTATGGTGTAATTGTAATGATAATTTCCAGAAGCCACTTGTCCAAGATGCCAGACTTGGGAAATGAGAGCTATGCAGCCATCATGTTGTGTACAGGACTCCTGAACAAGCAGATGTGGTAGAGGGATTAATTTGCAGCTCTTGAAGGTCCCATCAAAAGTATTTTCTGGTGGGAGCCTGGGGTTGGAATGAGGTTGGGGAGGGACACATTGCTTGTATAACAAGCACAATCTGCCACTTCCTGGTTGGCTGTCTGTAGGGCTGAGATCTGTAGTATTTCTTGGTGGGTTTGGCTTGGGAAATACTTCACTTTAAGGTGATTAGAAGAGGCACTTGAGGTGGTTGTCAATGACCAGGAAGGCCCAAAGGTAGGAAACAGTTCTCGATTCCAAGGATATTAAGCATACTAGTCACCCATATGAGGCAGGAGAAGATTCAGGTTGGGGAAGACCACCCCTCCCCCACAGTCCTTGCCCATTTGCCCTTTCTGATATAGGCTAAGGAACTGTTCCATAATCTAAGAACCTGAGGCTATAGTAGGTGCAAAAGAACATGTTACAGGAGGCAAAAAGAGCTTCCAAATGATTTCTTTAAGAGGGAAGGAGGATGTCAGGGCACAGCCAGAGAAATGGAACGCTGCCATTAGCAAACCCACTGACAAAGAAGTAGCATGCCTTGCATATCTGGTGAGAAGATTTCTTCTTCTTGTAAGGAGCCAAGATGTGCCACACTGTCTGTGTTTACATTATGTTAATACTGCTTATGGTCTGCCAGATTGTTCTGTTCTCCACATTAAAGATCTAATTAAAAATATAAAAGGTTCCCCAATCCAAAAAATACTGGCACAAAAACCTAAAGTCAGCCTGAAAGGAATTAAATCCAATGCACTGTACATGTTACTCTAATAACCCTGAAATTTACTTTCCCATATATCTGGGGAAATATTGCTGAAATTGTCATGAGCATTGCTTGAGATACATGGCATAAATTTTCTTTGATGGCATTCATGACTGTTTTATTCACTTCAAGGACATTCAGATGACTGAAGTTTTGTTCACAAGAATGATTTCAGGAGGAAAAACTACTGTGAAGACATGCAAATACCTTTAATTTTAAGAACAGGTAATTCTACTCATTTGAGGGGGCTAAAAAAGTGTTAATTTATTTTACTCATGGGTGATCACCACAGGTAGGTAAAGCTAATTTTTCACATTCAAATGTACAATAAGTCAGTCTGTAACAGGGCATGCACTCACCACCACAGCACTTCCTGCTGGTTACCTCAGGAATTAGCTCATCCCAGCTGCAAAGCACCTCCTGCTGGCCAGTGTCTCTCCTGTTGTCACTACTTGTCTTACCTCTGGCATCCTATTCAATCTCCACCACCGTACTTCAAGCCCCGCATCCCTCACTGGCCTGCAGTGGCCCTTCTCTTGGGTACTGCCCCACAGCATTGCCCCTACATTCAGGGTCCTCCCCTCTCCAGGGAACCCCAATTCCCTAAACCCACCTCACCTCAGTGATCCACTGCCAGTCTTCATCTGGCCCTTTCCTTCAGAGGCAAACTCCAGTCTGAAGTGGCCACTTATCAGCCAGAGGGTTGGAGCTGCTGCCTCTTCCTCCCCTGGTTGCCTCCCCACTGCCCTGGTACCAATTCTAGCCCTGACCACAAGGCTTCTGGCTATGGGTTTGCCAAGCTGGAGCTCTCCCAGCTCCTCCTGCCCTTCGCCAGCATTGTATTGTCCAAGACGCCCTATCAGGCAGCCAAGTCCATCTCTCTCCAAAGCTGGAGCAAGACTGACTACTCCTTCTGGTCTGCCCTCTTTTATACTGACTTGGCCAGCTCTACTTGGCTGCCTCCCACCTCTTCCTGATTAGCTCTCAGCCTCAGCCCTCTCCAAGGGCTGGCTTTTAACCCTTTCAGAGTCCCACTACACAGTCCTATAATCAGGGATTGTGTTCTTTGGTAAGTGGTTCTGGAGTCAAAACTGTTGTTTTTACTTCAGGCTGAGTGCTCATGGACTCCAAGAATAAGATGACATGGGATGGGCTTCTGGAAAGCTCAGGTGGGAGAAAGATGGTCCGGAGGAGTGGTGCCTCTTGCAACACTAGGTAATCTTTTGACTTTTGCAACACTAGGTAATCTTCCTTAGGGCTTGTGTACACTAGAAAGTTTTGCCACTTTAACAATAGCTGATATGATTGAAGCAGAAAACTCCTGTGTAGAGGCAGCTATACTGGTATAAGAGTACTTATTCCAGTATAGCTTATTATGTTTGGTGAATGAAATAAGTTATACTGCTATAAAGCACATTTTGCTGCCTACTCTTTTGATTATATCACTGATTTAATTTCCCCAGTTAGCATTCTGAAATTTGGTATGTTCTTCTCCCAAGATCAGGCCCAGTATTATCAGAATTATTGCTCAGGTGGAAGACCCTATATGCATAGAAATGACAACACTCACACTTAGGAAAAATCTTCTATAACTGTAAGAGTTGTATTGCACAGTTAGCAAAGGTACAAACACTCCAACCCAGCAAGGTAGGTTGAAATAGTATAGAATGAGCTGAGCATCTATATACTTAGACCACCCTTTGCAGAATAATCTTCCCCCTCACCATCATCAGTGGTCATCATCCTGGCATCTCCCCAGGCACACAGGCCAGAATACAGCTTTTATAGTGTCTTATACTGATGCCACCATGCCCATAATGCATACCCAGCAGGGATTTCAGCTTCTTTTCTATATTTGCAGTTCCTCACCCTATTAATGTTGGGGTGCTCTTCTCCCATAGGTTTTTAGTCCCTTTACCTCAAGTTCATTAAAATATACACCTATTAATTACCATGGCATTCTTGCGGTTGGACATCTGCTGATGTCCCTAGCATAAAAGATCCTAAACTGGTATAAACTAGCCTCTTGTTGTTTACCTGTCAGCAGCTGAGTCATTACAGCATTTTATCTTGTGGTATCTTCTGATCTAGGGTTACTCACGGTTAGCTACTTATGCTTAAGGCTTTGGGGGGCCTTATGCTTTAATTAGTTTAGCTAAGCTATTGTTCTATAGGTCTTGAGGCTTGTAGGCTCACTGCATTATTGCCTTAATTTTTACCTATGCCTCACCTAGCAAATACCCCACAGAGGTTCTCAAACTGAGGGTTGGAACCTCAAAGTGGGTCATTTTAATGGGGTTGACAAGGGCTTGCATTAGCCTTGATGGGACCCAGGGCTGAAGGCTGAGCCCTACTGCCCAGGGCTGAAACCCAAATGCTTCAGCTCCGGGAGGGCAGGGCTCAGATTACAGGCTTCTCACAACACACACTGTGGCCAAAGCCCTTGGGATTCAGTTTTGGCCCCCACCACCAAGAGCTCTGGCTCTGGCTTTGTCCTTGTTCTGTTGCAGAGAGGAAGTCTGGCACGCACTGTTGCAGAGAGGAAGTCTGGCATGCACATGGAGTCAGGAGCATATGGAGCTCTCAGAAGAGGTATGGCACAGTTGGCAATGGAGAGACGGAACTCTTCCATGCAGTCTGTCTAGGTGGACATCAGGTAATAAATATACCACTGAAGGGAAAACACAGGCCACATTCTGCTCTCATTTACACCCTGGTTACTTATCATGACACTTGACTTCAGTGGAGTTACTCCTGATTTACATTGTCAGGAGGGCAGATTCATACTCACTGTCCTTTTGCCATATAGAGCACTCTGAAAACTTTAGCTTGCGTGTGAAAAATTAGCTCTGTCCAACTGGTGGTGATTTAAGGGTGAGGTGATCACCCAAAGTGAAAGATAATGTGGCTTTAGTTCCCAATGTTCCATAACAGAGCCAAAGGCATTTTAGTTCTCAATTTCATGTCTTGCATTTTTCAAGGGCAGCAAATTGCTAACTACGGTATGTTGTTCTATTTTGTCAAGGACCACAGAAAACTGAAAAACCCACCTAATAAAATATACATCTTAACTCACTGAACATTTAATTCTATATCCTAGCACATAACAAATGAACAATAGGTGCTGGGCAGGGACATTTGGTAAAAAATTCCAGAAGCACAATTGAAAAACTGTCATAATTATTAATAGGTGATGCTGTAGCTCTTAAGGCTAAAAAGAAATGCTAATAAATATAGAAAAAAAAACATCTGCATACTCAATAACTCTTATACTATCTGAAGTGGCTCAGATTTCTGAAAAGTCTATTTTATGTTATTAAATGTCGCTTAGAAAGCATTTCGATTCTACTGCAGTGGAAGAGAAAGTTTGTAGAAATTCAATGAAGTTAATTTTATGCTCATAATTTTTACCAAACAGGCTATTCATTTTAGAAAGTGTTTAAACAAGACTGTCAGCATATGCCCCAAAACAACAATAACTCAGCTACCTGTAAAATCGGAAGCAACTGCTAAGAAACTTCCAGATTCAGTCACGGGAGATTCACGTAGACTTATTTTTTCTGAGCTGCAATAGCCATCTACTCTATCTCACTATTGCTGATTACTTGGCCTACAAAAACATGCCACAGCCCAGATCATTTGGTAATACTTACCAGTTTCAGGCATGCAGCTCAAGGTTCTGCTGTTCCTCAAAATGTTAACTCTTTTTTGGTCCACGTACATATACTAAATAGGGAAAAAACACCCATGTTTTATTTGGGGAAGCCACATATGGAGAACTGCTTTAAGTGACTAGCTAATACAAAGCACACCAAAGTTTGCATGAGGTGATTGGCAATGAGCACGACACCACTTGGTAGATGCTGGGTTTGAATCCAGGCGCTTCAGTGCTAAAAGTAGAACCTCTAATTGGTGTTGCAGAAGATGTACAACTCCAGGGGGAAGGAATGGTCCTGTGGTTAAGTTAATAGCCTGTACTTACATGATCTGAGATCAGTTTCTGGCTCTACAATGGGCTTCCTCTGTGGCCTTAGAAGTGTCATCGGGATGGGTTTTTTAAAAGCAAGCAAAATTTAGCATTTCCACAGCAAATTTCACCATTTGTTTTCATCCAAAATTAAGACCAAAAAATGAAATTTCAAAAATCTGGTGGGACAGAAACTCTGAAAAAATTTGATTCAGAGATGTCAAAATATTTCATTTCAACATTTTGGACCTAAATGAAAAATTTCAGCATTCCTAAAATCAAGAAAATTTATTTCAGTTTATTGAAGTGACCGGAAGAGCTTTGTTTTGAGTCAGTTAAATGTTAAAGTGAATTTTCCCCATAATGGCACACTGCCTCAAGGAAGTTGTAGTTCATGAGCCTGATCTGAGCAATCTGAGGGAGCTTTCTTCAGGAAAGGAACTGACATCTAAATTCCCCATCAGCTGGATGGAAAGAGGGCTCCTTGAAGTCCTGCTTGTGATTACTCAAAACCATCTCAGAATTGTGGGTAACTATTGCTTACGTCTGTGGGTGCTTACATCTAACAAATTGAAGTTTTAGATAACAGCACGCTTACTTGTATGAATCATTTATCAGATGGAAATTGTTGTATTCCCATTGATTTATTCCTGACCGCTTGGAATGAAACAGTTAAGTTACCACTGTTTTGGGTTCTGAAAACCCCTAGAACAGTTGGGCAAGTACAGTGGTTGCTATTAAAAGGTTAGTACTTGCCAACACATAGATGGTTGGCTATGCATTCTGGCAATTTTTTCTGACTCTTGTAGCTCAGTTTTGGTCTTTTGCAGCTTCTTTGTTACAGATACCCTGAATAATGCCTCAATTAGGAGAAAGATTGAATTCTGACAACTGAAAACATGTAACACTTTATCATTGGCTTTGTTAAGCAAAGCTGTCTGCTTGAGATTATTTTCCTCCTACAGTAGTGAGTATACTTGTGGATGTATGAGGTCTTTTTCAAAGAAAAACCTGTTAGGACAATGACATTACTACCAAAAAAATATCAAGAGCATACTTATTTAGCTAGTTGAAACATTGTTAATTAAAAGGTAGTATCATATGCTCACTTCTTAGAGCCAATTGTATGATTTGCTACCTATGTAGAGCCTAGACTACCTCTTCTAAGAAGGAAACATTATCCTATTTAGTGCCCAAAGCATGCCATAGATCCTAACCACTGTGAAGGTGACTCCAATAATTCAAACAAACTAATATAAGCTAGTACAACCTGCCTGGGTGCTGGCAGGTTTCCATCTCCATAATGAAGTTCACTATTCAAGGACTTGTGAGCCTCTCATTTTGAACTGTACATATGGGCTGGGTTCTTTCCACCTTTAAGAAAGAAAGAAAGAACCCCACAATGAAGGACAATTCAAAAATACTTTTCATTGCTGGTGGATGAGGCTTCTAGGTTTTTCCTTTTCAACACATGAGATAAAAGTGCACATTGATTTTTTAAAAATCTTTTTTTTAAGGGGCTATGCAGCCTGATTGTGGGATAGGCGCTGTTGCGAGTCATAGACTAAATAAAGTTGGGAACCACTGGTTAGTGACTACTAACATACTAACACAGCTGTCCTGCTGTTGACTTTCCTCCCCTTATTTCTCTGTTTATTCATCTAGTGTGTGCATGGTATAAATCCTAAACTATGAGCCTTCTGAAGCAGGGAATATGTGTGGTTTATTTGTACAGTGCCTTCCATACATAAGGTGGAATGTTCACTTGCTCCAAATACTTACCCACTTCCCTGTGAGAATCATCCACAACCTTTCCATCCTGCTTTCACTGCAGCAAAAACCATCTTCCGGGAGACCTAAAACACTATGGCTGATTGGCATCAGATCCTTGTCCCTCACAGGCAATCTATTCTGTAAAATAACAGACGTGGCTCACAACAGAACATCAAGGAGGCACATAACGCATCCGGTGGCCTCTCTGCTTTCCAGACAGCATGAGAACTAACCTAACCTAACCTCTTGATCCAAGGAATCCTACTGTCACTGGCAGGATGTGAGGAGCAGATGAAGCATCTACTATTATCCCCTGCCCCTTCCATGGTAATCTTGGCCCTGGATTGTAGCATTTCAAAGAGTACAAAAATGTTGAAGGCATACTGTAGGAACAGACTCAATTGTTCTCCACATAACTTGCTCAAAACTGAGTAGTAATTTAGCTAGTACAGAATAAAGGAAAAAGCGAGAGAATATTTCAATCAAGAAGTGCCCATTGGGGCATGTAATTAAAAGGAAAGCTGTTGATAAGTACCCATTGTATCATAGGCAGGAAAGGGCATTATTTTAATGGTTTACATAAATGAATAAAGACAACTAGATAATTACCTTAACACAGCCATGGACCCAGGCTAAAAATGGCACCACTAGGAAAACATAGGAGCTAACTCAGAGATTTGAAATGCATTTGAAGTTTGAGGAAAACTCTCTCTCAGCCAGACTGCACTTAGTATTTTGGGGAGAAGTGGGGGAGGAGGGGAAATAAACTGTTCACAAAATTAGCTAAATAATAATAAATAATAATAATGCTCTGTACTTTTGTATTACCTTTCATTAAAGAATCTAAGCCTGTGGATTGCTCTAATTCATGCCTGCTAGCAAACACCCCTAAAAAGACACTCCATCAACTGGGGATAGGCAAAGTGCCAAGAATTCCATCTAGTTCCCCCACCTCACTACTTCCTCCATGCCCTCACATCTCTCTCCAGCCATTGGTGTAATGGGCACGTAGGAGCGAGCTACACCCGCTCTACCCCTGCTGGAAAGTCCTCCCCTCCTCCCCCAAAATGCAAAGGATCAGAGAATCTGGCCCAGAGCTATGCTCTGTTTCAGGTAAGCATCCTGCTGCTTTGCAAATATATTTAGCCTTTAAACTGAGTTACAAATCTCATATAAACAGGTGCTTCTGAAATTTCCAGTGCTTCCCGATTCTGGTCCATTTGGAATTTCTGCAGGAACAATCTCCTTGGTGGTATTTGGAGACGTCTACCATTTCCTTAAAACATCCTGATATTTTTAGGGACACAGAAGTAACCCAGTTTTGAAAAATTGGCACAATTACAACTCATTTCTGCCACCCTTATCACATGGAGCAGTATCTTGTTCTTCAATGGGAGTGGAGGCTGCTTGGCACTTCTCTTTCCTCTCCTCCACCCCCCATGAGGTTTTTCAGCACCTCATCGTATTGAGTCTTATCTCAGGCAACTGGTAAGATTTTAAGCAAGTCCATCATGTTTACCAGAGAGTATCTGTGTAAACACAAGTTTTCAAATGGAATATCCTCTACCATGAATTTATAGGATTTCTCCAGTGTAGAAGTAGTTGGGAGAGAAAAAAACTTCAACACAGATATCTTTTAAATAGTTTATTTTATCAAAGTAATAAAGAACCAATCAGAACTGAGTGCACTGAAAACAAAACCTTACATTTTAAATGTATGAAATTTAAGAAAACAGTTATGATGTTCTATCTGGGTTTCTGATTTCTCTCCTGTTTTTAACACACTAAAATTAGAAAGTGGCATGATTTATCTATGATGGGATCTCAGACTAAGGGTGGCCCTATGTCATATGGGACCCTCACTATAGCAAAATGAAGGCCAGCACATCCTCTGAAAGACTGTAAACACTACCGTTATTTATAGCCAAAATCTGATGCTCAAGGGAATTTTGGTTGCCCTGGGTCGTATCACCAGTCCAAGGTCTTCTCTTGCCTGCATGGTCTCAGAACTAAATGTTTACAAAATATATTTAGGAACTTGTAAGCTTTTAATTTTAATACTCTATACTCCTGCACAGCAAGTGAATCCCCATCAGAATGAGATTAGATAGGATACAGTAATCTTATTCTCAGTTCTCTTCTGTCGTTTTGCGTCAGCAGACTGGGAATTGCTCTATTCATTCCCAAATTTAGAGCAGCTTGAATTGTCAGCAGAGGTTTAGCACAGATTGCTATTCATCCCCAGCCTCACAGGGAAAGGGAAGTAATTTCATGAGAATCATATGCCTGGAGGGGGATTAGTCACAAAAATTCAAATCTTTGGGGACAAGATTCCTGCAGTTGCACTACCTTAATTTTAGAACCACATGGAAATGTTCTAGTGTTTTTCAGACTACGATAGAGGCACAGGAAATATTACCACGACAGGTAATATTTCCATCACTGACTATGGCAAATCTATTAAGATGCTTCTTTCAATTTTGATCAGCCGTCACACGTGTTGTTACTTGTGGGCCCAATACTGCAATTCTTACTCACTGTGAATAGCAAGTATTTACTAATCATGAGTGGGGTTTCAGAATCAGGACCCTCTAGTCTGGCTCCTGCAAAGGGTAATACTCAAAGAACCTTCTCCCATCTCTTGCAGAAGCAGCAGTCAATTATAGTCCATGTGTGGTCTTGAGCATTAGACACTCAGGTGAAAAAGAGGCAGGGCCATGGTTTGCATATTCCTTCTCTGACTGGTCTCGGGGGGAATGTACGCCGCACCTTCTCACTGCATAACAGGGAGGTCCTGAAAGTGTCACGGCCAACTTGGGCCCACAATGTATCCTTGGTAGCCACATACAGAAGGGACGGTTTGCAGATTTCCTAAGTCTCTGTGAGGGGGATATGGTACTTCCCTGGCACTGGTAAGGGAGAGGGTCTGAAGCAGGATCAGAACTGGGGAAAGCATCTCCCTGCTCCTCTTTAAATCCACTCCAGAAGAGAGACAGCCCCAGGCAGTGCTATTTGGCAGAGAGCAATCTTGATGCTGGGGTCTCTCCCTAAGAGGGGAATTCTGGAACCACAGCTTCAAAAGTGCTTCATTGTCAGGATGCTGAAGGGTGGACAGGTGCTCCCACACCAGGTGTGGATGACCTTTGTCTTGTGGTATCTCATAGGATGCATGCAGACTTCATAAGCTTCCTCCCTCCCCAATGCCTCCTAGTGGTCTGTATATATGATAGTGGGGATCCAGACTGCAGCCATCTGTTCTGCAACTTCCCTTCAAGGCACCAAATGCCTGGTACAAAATTATATGTAAGACTGTCACATTCTGGGGTGTCATCCAGATTTGTGAAAGGTTTTGTCACCACCTGCCTTGCAACCTTCAGTGCCTCACAATGTTTTGCTGTTGTAGCTCCCAACCTGGGCCACTCACAAAACAGTCAAACAGCATATAAGTCACACCACTGGGATCTGTGTACAACTGTAGCCCTGGTTCAGCAGCTCTGACCACAGCACCCTGTCAGCAACATGCTAGTCAGACTCCGGCTTCCATCAGCCTTAGTTACTACTTGCATAGTGACCTCAACATATTTTCAGTCCCAAATTTTCCCAGGCATCTCCTGGACAGTTCAGATATTAAGATCTGTTGCTCCTGTAAAGAGTCAATATTCAACAGCTTTCCACTTCCACCGGAGTTACCGAACAGTTCAGTTTAAACACAAAACAGGGTTAGTTTAGGTTAAAAAGAAATGAAGGGGAAAAAAAGATAGGATTTTAAGTGAATTCAAGTGTAACCTTTCTTCCAGGTGAAGCTGGCAGCAACCAGGGCTGGGTTCAATATGTAGGAGTTGCTTTTCAACAAGAGAATCGGTTTGAGCCCTCACCCAGTCACCTAGGGAAATTACACACTATCCTCTGAGAGGCCATACTTCCCCACTCACAAGCAGAGTCTGAGTGTAGAAAAGAAACTTTTAATAAAAGGAGGGAAGTCACCTGACATTAATTAGGGAAAATGCCACAAACAGGTTTCATAAAGATAAAACTGTGAGCAGGACACCCACCCCAGAGCACATGGGGCAGTGCCTTCTGCCTGATGCTCCTGAGTTCTCCAACCCAAAGTTCCTTTTCTGTGCACCCCCACCCGACCCTCATTCCCTCACTATTCCCCACTCACAGTGGTTGTCCTTGGTCAGTTCAGAGGTGCATCTGTGTGAGTTCACTTCCCACCCTGGGAAGAAGGCATCTTGCTTGCTCTCCCTTCTGAGCACTTGTGCTGGCTGACTGCCCTGCCCACTGTTCATCCCTCTCCACTGGCCGTCTCACCACCTGCTCATCGCTGGCTGCATTGCCAGCCAACTGTCAGTCACCTTCTGCTGCCAAATGCCTCTCTGCGGTGACCTCAGCAGAGTCAATCTCTTAGTGATTTCCGCTTTTTGCAGGCTGGGCAGAAACGCTGTCCCACAAGTGATTCAGCTCTCATTTGAGCACTTTAAGATAACAAAAAGGCTCCTTATAAGGGCAATGTAGCACTATCTTTGAATAATATGGAGGAACAGGTTAAACCAGACTGGGGACCCTTAGGGAGAATCCTCACCACCTGGCTAGAACACCTGTCCTTCCCCCTCTAACTGTCACATGGGTCTGGCATTTGAGCTCCTTGCTTAATGAGTTCCTTTCAGCTGAGGGTGACCCCCTCATTTGGGACAGGTTAAATACAGTTCTGCTCCCCTTTATTTATACAATAAAGGCAACACTATTTCACAACCCTTGCATTCAGTATTCAAGTGATTTGTAATCCAACACCAGCCAACCTTGATAACTTTGAGCAACACAGCGCTATAACCTGGATATCTTGTCAGAGTTGCTATGTTCATGTAAATACTATTTGCTCCTGAAGTCTCTCCCCCTCCCCAACTAGCTGTCAGAGGAGAATTCATTCTTTGCAAAAAAACCTTTATAGTTAGTCTTTAAGGTGCCACAGGACTTTGTTACCTATGCCCCCTAGTGGTTGCCCGTCACAATTTCTTCTGGTCACTACACTTACTAATCACTGTAAGTCACAAATACTCTGCTAAAATAGCCGGACAGTTAATCAACTGGCAGTTAACTTTTCAAGAAAGCTATTCCAGTATGAAAGTGTGGAGCAGTTCTATACTTTATCCACATGTTTTACAAGTGGAAGCCATATACGTGTGTGTATATATATATATATATATACACACACACACACACACACACACAAATTTTGGCCAAGCCATTGTCATTTTCACATTTGTTTGATGTCAACATGTAAAATTTGATTTGGTATTTTGCAACTCTATTGTACCTAACTAAGCTTTAGAAAAAAAGGCAATATATTGTGCTGTTAGCAAAATGTCACAGTCTTCCCCTGCTCCCTTAGCTGTAGAGCAATTTGTGCTGTATTTAATTGTTCATTTTCTCTGGCCTTTAATAAACTTTTGCTTTACTGTGTGCCAGGTGGACTTTCAGATTGAAGTGTAGCTGGAAATTATTATTGCAGAAACATCCTATGAATGATTTACCAGTTGCTTTACTAACAGCTAATTGCTGGATTGTAATTTTTGTTTAACAGCAATTAACTTTTCTTTAAACAGGTGGCTGATAATATATCATGACACCTTGAAGCTTTCTATTATGACTGTTCTGCCTAAATGAAAGCGAGCTTCATCTCAGTAATATTTGCCAGGTGGTGTATTGCTTCAGTTGTATTTTCCCAGGTATTATAAACTTCTCTTCTTTGCATACTTTTGACTTTTTCTGCAAAATTAATATATAATAGTTGTTTATGAGTGTGGAAATTGAGCTTGTGAAATGAGACTCTTCTGCATTAATATAATGAATGATACCTTAAAGTCCTGATCATATTAATTGCTGTTATGGGGGGTGGGGAGAAATCAAGATGATTACTTAATTTTTGTTCTCATGCTTGTAAATATGCTGTGCCAAATTAAATACTTCATTCACTGTGCGTTCCTAAAGCACCCTTGATGGAGTGCCCCCAGGGTTCTGAATAAAGTTTATATTAAAATATAAACATTTAAATAGTTAAATCAAACCAATGGGTTTTAAGTCTATTCCTAAAATCTGGACGGCTGCTCTAAAGTTCTAATACATTCACATTCTAAAGAGCCTATAAAGTTACAGATAAGGTAACACTAGCAAATTATACATTTTACTGTATAGGTACCTACCTCAAAGAGCTTATAATCTAACTAGTTAGTTAGAGGAAGAGCACTGTATGAACGATAAACTCAAAGCATTAAAAGGAATGGACCTTTATGCAAGTGCTCTATTCTTCACTGCAGGATTCATAATGTCAGCAGGAGAGAACCTCTGGTATCCCTAACCTTATCAGGTGTTCAGCAGGGCAACCCCATTGCCATGGACGTATGTTCTGTAAAATTGGAACTCCCCACTGGTGCGCCTCTTGAGGTGAGCAAGAGGAGCAAGTCAGTTGCTCTGCTATGGTGCACCCTATAGCAGGTTACTTCCTTGTCATCAAGACAGCCATCACTTCAGTTTATCCTTCTTGCTTTACCTTCATTTTCCTCTCAGGTGCTAGGGTACAACCTCTCCCCACATCCAATGTAAACAAGAGCAAACAAATCAAAAGGCTTCAAATAACAGTGAACTTCACCTTTTCTGAGCTTCAGACTCTCTCTAGGACGTGTGACATCCAGCTGCTGATTACAAGGGTATTCTGTGGTATTCCCCACCACATCCAAGTGCCACAATAGCAGAGACCATGCCCTCCATCGTCCTTCCACAGGCCCTTTGCTTTTCAGTCCTTGGTTCCCTGCTCACCAGAACACCACTCCTGCTCCATGTCTCTGCTTCCTCAGAGGACCAGATAGCATATTTATATAAAGCCTTCCCATCATCAGGCTTTACTCTCAGATTACAGCTTCCATCAGTCATTCTGGGAACTAAAACCCTCCCAGAATGCTTAGTCCTGGGCCAACAGACTAGAAAGAGTGAAAGTCTGAGGCCTATCTTTAAAGGGATAGCCTATCCTTTCAATAACCACTAAACTAAGGATACCACGTATAGGCCAGAGCAGAAACTATCCTGTATGTGGATGTTAACTGACTGATGCCCTTGGATTCCCCAGCCTCATGATAGCAGGGCACAATCGTATGGAGGACCTGCACTGGTGCTGACCACTAGGAATGAATTTCACCCAAGCTGCTCAGGTGCTGAGTCTTTCTCCCTCAGAACTTACAAAGTCTGCGGCACAAGGCTCCCCTACTTTGGAGATATGCAAGGGGGACTCTTTTCTGCTGTCAACCTCAGAAGTGTGAGCAGGACATCCACTCTTCCTAAAGTGTGCAAGAGGAACTGCCTCTGGCACTGCCAAGCTGTGCAAGAAAGGAGGCCCCTTCCTGGGCATCTTAGGAGGTTTGTGGCTGAAAAGATGTCTGCCCTGCCAGGTTCCTTCGTTCCTTTTCCTTTTCAAAGCATCTAATGTTTGTATGTCCTGATCCTGCAAACACTTCCACACATACGTAACATTAATCACACCAGTCATACCATTAACAGAGTTTTGACATGAAATTGTAGACAGTGGCAGTAGATGAAAATATTTGTGAGAACTTTTGAGGTTGTTGTTAAGGAGTCAAGTGTATAATCCGTATCCTTTTGTCTAGTTATCCTGCATGCAAAGCTGATATTTTTTTCATTGTGAATGGCCTAAAGGTCATACAACTTGACTCACAAAAGATTCAAATGTTTTTAAAACTACATGAGTGGGCTTTTTCCTTCCCCTTGTCTTCTGACTACAGTGCTAAAAGGTCCAAAATCCCTCTCCCTAAAAGATTCACAGTATCAAAAATAGTTTACAAAGACTCACACCATATATTTAGCTAGAAGTATTGCATTGAAGTTTTCTTTAAAGCTCTGACAAGTTACAGGGCACTGATAGAAAATATGCCTGAAGCGCCTGACAGGAAAAGACAGAGCAGGAACATGGGAGATTGTTATTAGTTATGCATAACTGGCATGGGAAATATTCACAACAAACAGTAAAATAACATTTTCCTTCTGATGTTGCAAAGTCAATTCAATATTGGTGAAAGTGTGTGTGGGAGGGTACTTTTGCTCAAACATCAGAAATTTTAAGTGAATATCAAAAACCATCGCCATCTGCTCATGAAAAATTTTAGGGCTACAAAATTGGCTGTGAAAATTTTTCAATATTTTCTCCTGAAATTTCACAAAGACATTGACTGCTTTCATCTTGCCCGGCATGTCATCTGTGTAAGAGGAGCTCAAAGGAAAGTGATGTCTGTATGTCTGAAAATGAATCAGTGTGAACATCATGGTGTTCCTGTAACAAATCATGTATGCAATCTTCCTACTCAAGAGTTTGCTATGTCAGGCCCATTTATTCTAAAACTGGAAATGTCAGTGGGCTGCACACTAAGGAGAAAAAATGTAACTCCAGCTACTGTTCATGTGTATCATTGTTATGATAGTTTAATTCTATTCTGTTACCACACAAATAATTAGCTACGTTGACGTTTAAGATCACAGGCAGTTCTGAGTTATCTGGGTGACTACTACTTTTCAAGAACATTAGCATTAAAAAGAAAAAGTTAAATATCCAAGAAATAGATGATTGATGTCCTCACCCTGCTGCTAATATCACTAGAGCTGTGTGAATAATGGATATTTTTTTTGGTTCACCCCACACACACAAAAAATTCAGAAAAAATATTAATTTGGGTTAAACCAAAAAATTTATTTTTCAAAAATTTTCCATGAATTGAGAAGGAAAACAAATAAATGAATAGGCTTGAGTCAACCAATGTTTTGTTTCAATGTTTAGTGTTTTTGAATTTTTAAAAAATAAAATTGAAGGAAATTTTGAAATGAAAATTAATTTGGAATTAAAACAATTAAAAGTGTTTATTTCAGAAATGACCAAACAAAATATTTTCATTTTTTAGATTAGTTTTCCCTCCAACACAAACAATTTGATGAAACCAGGCACAAATTTGCAAAATGTTTTGGTGTTGCTGAATCTGCATTTTTTTTTGCCAGAAATAGTTGCGTATGAAATATTTCATCCAGCTCTAGCTATTATAAACAACCCACCCACCCAATGTTCCCTCTAATTTTTGACAGGATGTGTGCGCAAAAAATGTCTTTTGTGCAAATTTTTGTGTGCGCAGTGTTTCGCCGTATGTGCGGGGTTTAGGATCTGAGTGCGCGCACATGCACACAGCTTAGTGCCCCAATCCCAATAGCATCCTCAACAAACCACTGAATAAAGGAGTTCCCCATTCACCAAAGCATTTAAGCATATGCTTAAGTCCCATTGAAGTTTCAAAGTTAAGCACATGTTTCAGTGCTTTGCTGAATGAAGGCCTTGATAAATGCCCTCAGACTCACCCTACCTGTTTCCCGAGCAGGATATCCCCTGTTTCCTAATGGGGATGACGACATAGCGAAAACCAAATCTCCTCTTCAGGCACTCTCAGGACCCAATGCTGCTGCACATGCTGCAACTGGCATCAAACAAAAAAGCATTAAAATAGATTTTAGGTAGGGGAGTCCAATAAACTAAGCTTTATTTGTGTCCTGCAGTACTATGTGCTTGCGCATGCATGCAACGTAGAAAAAGAAAATCAGAGTATTTTTTAAATCTGATGAACACAATTTTTGTAGAGTTATAATTTAGGAACCCCTTGTCAAATTCAACTTTTGTAGAAAATATTTCTTATGCCTTCTCTCTCTCTTTTTTTATGAAGCAACTACTACTGGCCCATCATAAACTCTTTCTTATGCATAGAATTATATTTTTGACTGCAGGTAGAATGTCTTGATAGTGCTCCCAAAAGCAATTCTGGTTTTTTGTCTTAATTATGTTATTTATAAACTGGTCTCAAGCAGCCAGCGAGACTCTACAAAACTACGTGAAAATAAGCTAGCTCCTGCTGCTAAAAGATGACTTCAAAGTTGGTGCTAAACCACAAGCCCAAGAACTGCCAAACACAGTTGATATATAGCAGATATGTTTCAGAATATGTGATAACCAGTCAGGGGTGAAAGTAACTTAAAGTACTTACTGGTACTCTGGAATCCTGAGCAGGGAGCTGGGCCTCAATTGGAAGGACGTGGCCTCAACCTGAAGGGGCATGGCCCTTAGAGGCCCAGGCCCTTTAAATTGCCGACAGACTGCCTGGGCTGTTCCGATTTTATAGAGACAGCCTTGATTTGGGGGTCTTTTTCTTATATAGGCTTCTATTACTTTCTACCCCCATCCCGATTTTTCACACTTGCTGTCTGGTCACCTTACCCAGGGCTCTGGCAGTGATTTAAAGGACCTGAAGCAGTAGGGATGGCTGGGAGCCCCTGGCCCTTTAAAAGGCAGCAATTTAAAGGGCCTGGGGCTCTGGCCACCGCTATCGCCCCGGACCCTCTAAATCGCCACCCGAGCCCTACTGCCAGAGCGATGGTGGAGCGGCAGCAGGGGTCTGGCGGCCATTTAAAAGGCCCAGGGCGGTAGCGGCAGCTGGAGCCCTGGGCCCATTAAATTGGCACCCGAGCCCTGCTGTCAGAGATTTAAAGGGCCCGGGACTGTAGCAGCAGCCCGAGCCCCGGCCCCTTTAAATTACTGCCAGAGCCCCAGGGGTCCCGTCTTCCACCACTACCCCACAGCTCTGAAAGCAGGGTTCTGGCAGCAATTTAAAGGGCCCAGGGCTCCAGCATGAATAACTTCATTCTCCTCATGCATCTTTTCTCTTAAGTGATCAAATGCTTAATTATTGATCTAAATTAAGGGGATACTGTCAACTTGAATCTACTAATCCTCTGCCAGTTTTACACTTACATTATCCTACTAAAAAAAATCCTTCCTTGTTGCTGTAGGAAAGACTCACAAAAGGTCACAGGAAACTAGCCATCTGATTAAATAGTTACAGAGAAATTGACTCAAGGGTGTTGTCAAAGTAAACAATCTGGAAAAAAACAAACCAGGGTATATAGTTTTTCTTGAAGATCTCCAATTAAAGTAATGCTTAGCCTATGAGACCAAAAGCCAAAGTGGTATGGTTACATATATCGAACATATAGGAAATGTGCTAATCTTTCTTCTGGGCTTTCCATGTGGTCCTCACAGGATAATGACAAGAGTCCTGATACTTGCTACAGGCAAAAGAGATGTACTTTATTTGAGATGTTGCTAGCCTCTTAGAGTGACTTTACAATTTTATGTTAGATTTTGTAATATCCCTCTCTGTGGGAAACACTACATTGTAATTCAGACTTTCCTGACCCCCTGAAGAATTTCATAAATCCTTCGCTGCAGGGAATTACACATTTCAACTGTCACCTTCATAAATATCTCACTGCCTCACATTTTAAGACAGCCACATTTTCTCATTCTTGCAGTTGAAAATCTTCCTTTCAAAACTGTCACATTTCATGGAAAGCCAATAGCAGAAATATCATTAGAATTATGGAAGGCTTATGAGACTCACTGTGTTATCTTACTGCCCTGAAGAGAGAAAATCTGAGCTTGATTACATGAAACAGGAAGCATTTCTGCAGTGGCAGCACTTTCACAGATCTTTATATGGTGTATTTTACAGTGACAAGTCGTCAGATATATGCATCTATTGCAAATTGCATCCATAAAACATGTATACATGGATTCAGATAGAAAGGGGCCCCCAGGCGGGAGTGGGGGCAGCTTGCCCTGGACCTAATTTGAGGGACTCCCAAACTGAGTGGTGTTGCAACCTGATCACAACACCCAGATGGAGGAGGTGGATCCAGCCCCAAAGGACAGGAGCCAATCTGCTGCTGTGGGGTGAATGCAGGCTCATTCTCCAGTCCACCCCCACCCTATAGACTCTCCTCAGAAGTAATCTTTTGGAAGGGTGGGTGGCCTCAGTTTCCAATTTTGTCCCAGTCTCCAAAAATCCTCTGTGTGGCCCTGCAAACAAGTAATTGCTTGTGCAAAAGAACAGATCTGTAGAAACACCTATATGCTGTGCCCAAGCAAATAAATTTGGAGGTAAAATTCAGACGCCTATTATTGAAAATTTGCTACATAAAGGATTCAATTTTGCAAGGTGCTGAGCATTCTGTGATCAGTCCAGCGAAGCAGTTAAATGTATGCTTAAGTACATGAGTAAACCCACTGGAAATCAAATTGACTTCAACTGGAGCTGCAGATGTTCAGCACCTCTGATAACCAGGCTCTCTGTCATAAATAGGCCATCCAAAAACAGAGATAACAAAAATCAACAGACTTTTTTGAAAAATTAGGGCTTAGCCCCTCAGTATGCGTCAGTTAACCCATTTTTATAATAGGGATAATAATGTTTGCTTGGTGTTGTAAAGCAGTTTGAGATCTACAGAAGCTAAACTAGTATATGAGTGTAAAGTATTATTAACAGGGGTCCTTCCTTACATACAAAGGGCCACATTTTTAAAGAGCAAAGGCTGAGATTCATGAACAAAGTTGTGCATAATAAGTCCATCAGCTGTGAGTGTAAATGATTAGTTACAGATGCAAATACATATTTTCATGTATTATTAGCTGGTTATGCAGTTAATGGATTTGAATGCACAAATGCAGGGGTACATGTCCTCAGACCTCTGCCTTTGCACTGGCCCATTTTCTAGCAACTATGTTTCAACCGTGAAAACTTGAGTTTCTTTCATAGGATAAACACAAAAAACAGTAACTGCAATATTTTCTTTTTACCCACTGCCTAGATAGGAGTATGCATCTGAACTTTCATTCAGTCCCAAAGATGCTGAAGGTACCAAAGAGACAAACAAAACTGCAACCTTACTGTGCATTATTATTTTTTTATTTCCTCCCCGTCTTGGCTTGGGATATACCGTAATCTACCGCCATAAATGGCATTGTATTTGCAGAATGCTTAATCTTAAAAATGAAATGAAATGTGTCAGATTGCCACCACCAAAGAATGAAGTCCTTTGTAAATTAGATACAGTGGAAGAAGCTGCAATGCAGGATCCATTAAAGTGGCTGGCATTTAAACCTTAACTCTGTTTGGCAGAAACCACCTCTATAAGAGTGCAAACTCAGCATAGTGTCCATGCTGGACACTCCTGGGCCTTTCTACAGAGACTTCTAAGGTGGGGCTGACTGAGACAACAGTATTTTTTATAGAGACAACTGCTCACTAGGAAGTGGATGGCGACTGCCAACTCAGTTCATTGTACTACCAAACCCAGCTATCCGTTGGTCCAGATTTTGGATTCCCTTCATAACTGTGCTAGATTCAAAGCAACCTACAAGCGTGTATGTATATGATTTTCCTAAAGGATAGTTCTACAATCTAGTCAGTCTTTCTTTCACCAGATAATGTGCCCTTCTTCTAGGAATGTTCCCAAGCATTAAAATGCCTCACTTTTTAACAAGCCTTTTTATTTCACTCCTGTGTTCTGAAATCCTACCCACCAGGTTTTTCAACATTTCCCCTTCATTCTGCAAGGATATAAACAATGTCCATATTACAAGTGATCTTCTGAATCGTGCCATACTTCCTGCCTGGCCAGAGGTGATGGACTATATTGGTTTTAATTAAATGATGGCCCCCTACAGAGACAAAATTATGCCATGTAACACTTCATCTAATAATGTATTAAAAAGCAGGAGGGGTGTGTGCGCATCTTCAGGTCAGACTATCCCAAGAGTTCGAAGCCTTTATATGAAATCAGATGAGGCAGTCAGAAAAGTCATTTAATATATTGTTGGTTGACAAATGTGTCAATAAATTCATCTCAAATGAAAATGCCCCGCTAGATGACATAGAATTTTCTTGACAAACTTGTCTAGATTTTCTATATTCTTCTGCTATATTTTTCCCTTTAGCTTTTCCCACTTCTTTTTTCTTGTAAACTTCACCCATTTTTAAAAAATCACAGTTATATTGCAGCAGTGTGTCAGCAGAGACTTATACTACAGAGAAGCTGCAAAATCCGGGGGTGAGCTGTATTACAATGCATGGTCACCAGCACTTATCAAGTCCTGCAATCTGTCTCTACAATTGCGGTCATCTTTAATCCACCAAAACACAAAGGAACTCTTTTTAATTACGATTATAATTTTCCTTGTAACAGCAGTTATTTTTGTCTATTGGTTTCCTGCATAAGGTGAAGAACATTACCCATCTTGATTCTTAGCATGTTTAGTTAATTATTTTGATGTATATCAGTCAAGTGTAAAAATCACATTCTTTAAGGAAGGTCATCGCTCCATATCATAGCAAAATAGTCAGCATAAGTATATCAATAGCATAATGCACAGAACATCATATATTGTACCTTTCATTGCAGAAAATCAGATATGGCTATGGTACGTGAACCGACCAGAGTTTGGAATATGGAAGAAGTATATTGGATTATATGATCAAATATTTCTTAAATAATATTCCCTTTCAGCCCTCATTCAGAATGACGTTAATCAATAAACTAATAAAAATCAAAGGATGGTCATTTCTAGGGCAGCACTTGGGTTAAGGACAGTCTCTTACAATTCCTCTGGGGCCGGATCCAAAACCCAGAATAGTCAACAAAAAGATTCTCGTTATATTGTGTTTAGCACAATAGACCCCTGGTGCTGATTTGGCCGTTTGAGTGCTGCTGCAAGACCAATAAGCCAACATCATCATTTCATCAAGTGGAAGGCTAATTTTCAGACTTTAAACCAGTGAAATATCCTGACTGATGGCATTTATAACCAAGCATTTTAAGAAAAGTTCATGTGCCTATTGCATATGATAGTAAAACACTAACAAATGGTCACAGAACAGTATCTCAAAAACAAGATTAAACCGGTATATAATGGAGGCTGCACTGTCTTTTTGTAGGATTAAGGCATTTCAGGAGCCATGTATAAAATTAATCTAAGAAGATTACCCTAGGTGAGAGCTCTCATACATTTCTTTCTAATTTATTTTAAAAGTTGACTGTGAATCCAGCACTTTCACTATTCCTTTTTTTAAAGCAAGCAAAAGAACCACGGCAAAAATGAAAATCACAATTAAAGATTAAAATTTCTGATTCAAAGCATTAGTTGCCCCAAAGATGTCAGGTGATGCCATTTGTTTTGGGCTGCCAATCAGTGGGAGTCTCGGCTGTTTTTACCCAGTTTATAGATCCTTTATGCTGCAGGAACAGCACAAAAATCTGGTCCACAGTGTTTCAAATTCACTTCAGTCTCTCACACTCATGTTTATCTGAAAAAACCCATTTCATACTATTGGGCTGGCATTGGTCTCTTGCTACTTTACCTTGTTGGAGATATAACTGAAGTCTGGGTCATCAGTCTTCTTCATATGACAGCATCCTAATGAAGGCCAGAGACACAAATGTTAGTACCAGTGCTCAATAAAAGTAATTGAAGAGAAGAAAAATTAATATAATAATACAGTTGAATATCATTTTGTTGTGTAAAAAATGACTTTGAGAAATAGTAGTTATCAAATGTAATGAATTTATTACAACTGAGGAGATTCATCCAAGAGTTCAACAACCCCTTATCTCCAACGGTATCAGAAGAAGGAAATATCTGGAACATGCGTTAAGAATGAAGTCAGAGTGTCTTCCATGGCAGGCATGCCATTTGGCGGCTGGAGGAACACACAAAAGGGGCCGACCAAAAGAATTCCTCCATACAACAATACTTAGTGTGGGAAAAATTTGGGGATTTAACAACATAAAGGACTTGCAGAGAAGGGCCAAGAATAAACAAGGATGGCAGAGCCCCATTCATGACATAAGTAATGTCTGACAGTGAGGAAAGCTTCAGATTTAGTTCAGTGTCTGGAGGTGGTTTTAAAAAGATGAATCATACAGCAAAAGTTTTGGCTTTTGGCTTATTGACAGATTTGCAAGCTTCACTATTTCTTATTTCAGTATATGTGAAGACCATTTTTGCCAGCAAAATTAGCCTTTGAAAGACTTTCCAATGAGGGTAAGTGCAAGTTATACATCACAGAGGATATCTACAAAAGGAATTTTGCCAATTGGTGCAATAACGGTTTCATAAATGCCTCACATGTTCAGTTCTGCTGCAAAATTTTGGAGAAGCAAACATCTTCCCTTTTCAGTTCTAATATATTAGTAATGAGGGCACATATTCAATGGTAGCAACATGAAACCAATTAGATCAAAGGCAGTTTCGGAATGCTGATTACACAGTGGAGGAGGAATCCGCAACAGAGGTATAAAAATTGATCTTTCTACCATGCACTTTATATTCACAGGGACTCAGATTCTTGACTCCTGACCCTTTGTAATGGAAATTCTTACAGCTGGATATAGGAGGCATGTTGGAGGCACAAATACACACTGCACTCTGAGTACTCATAACTGTGAAATGACCCATTGGTGGATATGCAGTGAAGTGAAATTTAGGTTACTACATTGCACACCAGTGCTGGTAGCATATAGGGTTTGTGTAGCAGCACACTGCAAGAAGGACAAGAAAAGGAATTTGTGCCTTGGGGAAGTTTTTAACCTAAGATGGTAGAATATAGGCTTAGGAGTCTTTCATGTGGGTCCCCACATATGTACCCCAGAGTTTAAATTGGGAGGAAACCCTGACACACATAGACTCTCATACAAAGTAGCTGATCTTGCCATGGGATATGCAGATTGTTCCCCTGCTATAGAGAAGATGAAAGTCCTTCTAGATGAGGAGAGGGACCACAACATTTCAGCAAATACTTACTGCCCAGCCTTGTACAGCTTGTAGTAGTGAGTTATTTTGAGTCTCTCAGATTTGCTGCTTATGTCATATTGATTAAGGATTGTGGCTTGGTCTTGATATCAGATTCTTACAATGTTTTGACATTTGTGATGGGGTGTGCATACCCTACACTGGGCCAGAAGGGGTTAACGCCCAGGCCCCATACCCTGACCACCTGTTGGTAGCAGCCCCCCAGGTATTGGTCACTAGGCAATACTGCCCTGTATCTGAAGGGTGTTCTATTTACTCTGGCCGCTAGGCTGTGCTGCTCTGAACACAAAGGCTACTGCTTTCACTCTGACCCTTGGACCTCAATGTGGTGAGGTCAGAGACAGTCAGGTTGAAAATAATTGCAGTGTCCACACACCCATAATCCACTCTGGCAGGGGCCAGGGTATGCATAGACCACCACAACATTCCAAAAGCACAGGAATGTTGAGGAGGTCATTGAGCATCATGGCTTCTTCTCTTAAAGCTCATATTTGTAGCCTTGAAGAGGCACAATTTTGGACTCTCTGAGATTTCCTCTCTATGTCCACAGCAGCAAAGATGCACATAGTAGCTAACTGGGGTACCCAGATGCCAAAGGTGTTCAATATCTTATGTGGTGGTGGTGGTGGTGGTGGTGGTGGTGTCTTGCTTATATGCACATATACAACTGATAATCAGCATTAGTTTTGGGGTCTGTGAAGGGGCACAAATCTCACTCTAGTAGAGAGAAGACAAACTGTTCTGGGCTCAGTCAGGACTAACCAGATGTACCTGTAAGGCTTGCTGTGCCTGGGGCAGAGGGAAGCTTAAAAGAGAAAAACCTGCCACGGGAAGCGCTGGTGAACAGAAAGAATACCACAGGTATAGATCAGCCAAGAGGCAGCCAGTCCCAGGCCTCACTGCCCCTGGAACTGCAGGGACCATCTATAAAGCAGAGTGCCCCAAGAGGCAGGGCTGGAGGTAAACCCTAATTAAAGCCACTATGCCAGCTGATAAGCCACACCCTAAAGGGCAACCCCAAAAGACTACCTCAGAAACAGACAAACTTTGCCTTTCTTTTATTTTTCTTTGATGCCCCTTTCTCTCAAGGGAAAGAAAGAGAAAAGGGCATTTATTTTGTTTGGAGACCCATTGTGTGCCATGAACAAGGGAGGAATGTTATAAATAACTTGAATTGGGGTCTGATGGGGATTCAGGGGACCCCAAACACCCACAGAATCAAAATATTCACTGAATTCCTTAATGGGCATTCAAGTTCAGGCAGCCAAGGAACAGGGAAACTCGATCCGGACCCATTTTCCCCAGCCATGACCCATAGTTGGGCCACAAGGAGGTGGAGTGATCTATGAGTCAAAAGGCTGGCTCTGTAACACTGGAGAATTCCTTAGCCTAAAATGGTTTTCCTCTGTCTTAGTAGGACAGCTTAAAGGCCACTTAGTGCCAATAGAGCAGCTCAAAAATATTACAGCACAGCTGAGGAGGGGTATTTATGCACCTAAGCATGCAGACAGGTGCTTAGGGGGATTATTTCTTCTGATTCACATTTTCCAGATAGTCTCCTATGACACAGTGATGGATTTTTATGTTCCCCAAACTCAGAACACACAAAGTTTGGGTACAGAGAGCATTTGGTGACCTGCAATGTCACAAATTTTGCTATTTCAAAGAATAAGCTCTGCTGTTGTAATGCAGTATTTTATGCTAGTTTCCCATACTACTTTATGGGAAGTAACTAACTGCTAATATTGAAAACCAAAGGAAAACAATGTTATCTAGAAGGAGAGGAGAAGGGGCCAGAGTATGTAGCTATTAGGGATTTTGCTTGTGGAATATCTGGCCGTTTACTAGAATGTTTATAAAATACTACAGATGGAATAATCAAACTTTAGCCTTATTATGTTTATGTCAAATTTTATCAGATAAACCTTGTTAGGCACTCCAGTGATCTCAAACTTATCCCGCAAAACTTGTGAGCATCTGCTCAGCAAATGTCACTGGATGGGCACTGTTCATTTCAAGACAGAATTCATCCCCAAAGATCCTAATCAAGAGCATAAAGAAAACCTTAAATATCATGATTCTGAGTTGGAAAAAACAAACTTTTAACATTTCAGCCTTATAAGCCATTGGAATGAAAACTCATGTTCATCATTAGGTTAGTACATTGTGATCTTGGTTTAAAATAAGACTTTTCCTGAGGACAAATTGATGACTACACCAGAGATAAAAAGATAAGAAAAGCGATGAAGGAGAGTGGCTTGAACACCAACAGAGCACTTAGTGTGAGTGTTTACTTTTGTGAAAAATGTTTATAGTTGATAAAAATCGATGTAGACCGCTGAAAAGAACAAAAAGGAGTTTTATTTACAAGTCCAGAACAAAGCTCAGGGGATAGAAAGACACATGTGAATTGCCATCAGCCTTGGGCTTTTAAAGTACAACTTTTATATCCTTTGAAAACTACAAAAATTACAAGTCCTCTCACACCAACATCTAAGAAGGGACAAGCTGCAGATGAAGCAGGATGTGCTACCAGACTGTACTCAGGGCCGGCTCCAGGCACCAGCATAACAAGCAGGTGCCTGGGGCGGCACTCTGTAAGTGGTGGCATTCCAGCTGTGCCCCCCCTCCATTGCTCCTCCGGCTGGCCATGCCCCCCGGTTCCTCCGGCCGTGCTTGCCCCTCCCCCCCCCTCCAGCCGCCCTTTTCTTTTTGCTTGGGGCGGCAAAAAAGTTAGAGCCGGCCCTAACTGTACTGCAACAGGACTATACATCTATCTCAGTGTTTCCCAAACTTACAACATTCGCATACCCCTTTTGAGACATTTGTCTTACCAGCATACCCCTTTTCCGGCAAAGATAATTTTGATAACTGAACGAGTTATGTTAGTTACAATGTAAACCTGTGTGTATTTCTACTGTGCAAGTGTATACCATTCTTATCTATTACATTTTAATGAATTATTTTCTGCTGCTAAAAAAAAACTATGATAAAGTAAAACAAAAAATTCTGCTGCGTACCCCTTGAAACCCTTTTGCATACCACCAGGAGTACACTTTGGGAAACACTGATTCTATCTACTTAATATCCCTTATCATCACCGTAATACCTGAGCAGCAATGGGGCTTGTGAAAGCTGTATTTTGTTTAATCTACTAAATTTAATAAAACTCCAGTTCTAAAACTGTCCCTAGCCTGGGAATGTAACATCTACATCTTTCTGGATTCAATGTGCCCAGCTCTGCAGATGGCATTTCCCTTTTTAGTCCATGATGGGATATTTTGGTATCTGAAACTCAAACTTTTCATTGGGTTTTCTTCTTATATTTGGTACTATGCTGCATTCCAAGTTCATCAATTGGTCAGCTCTGGGGGGGTTTTGTGTTGTTTTTTAGCGGGGAGGAGGAAGTCATCCAACATCACTGCCTAGATATTGGTGTTCCATTGTGATTCATGATATTTTCTCGAATTGCATTTTCCAGGAAGTACCTCAATGTATTATTTCTGGGAAGTACCTCGATTTATTTTTTCTATTTTTGTAGAATTGCTCTATCTTTCCTGATGTTTTCAACACCTCCCAGTTTAGTATTATCTGTGAATATAATTAACCCTTAAAGGAAATTACTATTTTATTCTTGTACTCCTAGCCAAATTTATTAACCCCTTTGGAGATGGTGCTCCTGAAATACCTCATTGAGCCTCTAAGGGACTCACCCCAGGGCTACAGCAGCAATAGGACTCCATTTCCTATTGGACTCCATTTCCCAGATTGCCTAGGATCCAGGGACTGCATTACCAGAACCAATCATAAGCAGAACTCAGAGAAAAATGGTTTGGTTTCATTTTCGATTCTGTATGTGTTTGAAGTGTAGCAGGGAGAGAAGCATCACACCAAGGAAGGACCTTATACCTGCCATATTCCTACCAAAGAGAAGAATTTGAGTGCCTTTAGGATTTCTGGGCCATTGAAAAGTGTCATCACAGCAGAGACCAGAAACCCAGGAGGCTAAAGAGAGCCATGGTCAGGCTATGAAGAGCCAGATTAACTGAACATTGGAATCCAGACAAGAGAGCCAGAAGGGCAATCTTACCATCCTTGGTGTGGATGCTTTGAAAGAACACTGCTTTTTATTTAGATTGTTGTTTTGTTTTAATCCAGCCACCGACTTCAGTACTGCACCACCTGTCAAAGACTTGGCCGAAACTCACTAGTTGCCTAGGCTGGTGCTGGGAGGGAGCACAGGCTGTATATTTGGGAAGGGTCAAGTTAAGGTATTGTCATTTTTGTCTTTTATTATCCTGATCCCTTCTTCCATTATCCCGTATCCTGAGTTCCCCATACAGGGCTGGCGACAGAAATTTTGGGGCCCCCTACTCTGATCGTTTGAGCCCCTCCCAGCCTATTCTCCTTCCCTCCCTGCCTGACCCGGCCCACCCAACCTAATCTCCTCCCCCAGCATAACCTCCTCCTCTCCCCGCCCGCCCAGCCTGGCCTCCTCCCCGTCGGCTACCAGACATACCTGGGGTGGGGTTGCGACTGGTTCCGGTGCGGAGGAGCTGCCCATCCACGAGTCTCAGACTCCGACTCCCACAGCGAGCCCCGCCGTCACGCCGTGGCCCGGTTCAGCTCGGCTCGGCGCGGGGGAAGATACGCAGAGAGGTAACCCACCTGAGGTGGGCGGGGTTAGGGACGCAGAGGCGCCCTCCCCATTGGTTCCCCGCCGGCCGGGCTGCGCGCACCAGGGTCTTCCCAGCTCCGCTCGCTGGCCCCCGCGGAGCGGCGCGCCTGGCCAGTCCTCTGCAGCCGCCGGGGCGGGGGAGGTGATGGAGCCGGCATCCTGTGGTGCCGGGGGGCTCCCCCCCCCGCCAAGGGCTGGCCTGGCTCTTGCTGCAGGTGGGCGGGCGAACCACTGCAGCCGGGGGTGCCTCGGGGCGGCTCCTGGGGCGCAGGACGAGCCACCGGCTGAAGGGCTCGGGAGGCAGCGGGCCACTGACACGCGGACACAGCCCGGGAAAGAGCGGCCAGGGAGATGCGGTGCCCAGGGGGGATGACTACGGGTACAGCTGTGTACCGGGCCCCGGACTTAAGGGGGGCCCCCTTAAGTCCGGGGCCCGGTACAGCTCTACCCGTAGTACCCCCCTGTCACCGGCCCTGTCCCCATACCTAATAAAGCCCTGCTTGCAGTTGTCTTACTCTGGGAATTGTGATAACTATTTTATTTTTGTGCTCTCACTTACACGCCTCTGTAATAGATTGTGTGTTAAATATTTTCCCAAGGAACAAGTCCTCTGTTTTCTCTTCACTAGGAGGGGGTCTCATTGCTTGGAGGCATGAGGCACCCTTATAGGTGAACCTAGGATCCATAACCCTGAGGAGAAAAGAGAGAAGGCTGCAGCCACATCTCAGGGCTGGAGTTACATTATAGTAGGCCATACTATACATATACTTACATTAGTGGCCATGTACAACTACACAAAGCCCAGATATAGCAGAATACCTCATACTGGCTATTGCACATTGGAACCAAGGATTCGGTCCCTCTTGCTACAACAGCTTCCCCCATAAGAGACATGATAGTTTCCTTGTGTATAGGATAATGTTTAAGAGCTTAGAGATCTGTACTTTCAGGAAGGGCCTGATGAGAGAGGACAGTACACATGGAGAAGGGCATAAAACCTGAATGTGCACTGCCTTAGCTATCTTTTTATGCCTGAACATGGAACACCTCTGCTCTGTACCTTTTTGTTTTTAATTTCCTGAATGCACTTCCTGTTTACTCAGCCTGTGCACTGATTTCCAGGATCTAGCCACGTTTGCCATCTTCAGAGGAGATGTTTCCTTCTTCCAGATCATTTACAAATTTGTTCAATGAAACTGGGCTGAAGAGTGTTCCCTATGGCATCCTCTGTATACGTTGCCCCAGCTGAATGCGTTGCCATTGGTCATTACTCTTCATTTCCTTTTCTCAGCTATGGTGCAATGCTATTAACCAGGCTTATATCCAAGCCAATTGAATTAAATTATCTAGTAAAATTTTGAGTATAAATCACTGCCAATACATAGTGTATGGTTTGTTTTTAAGAAGTTACCAGTCAATTTAATAGTCCCTTCTCACTGTTACTAGTTCTGGTTACATATTGGAAATGAAATCGTTATTTACCTCACAGACTTGGTTTGTAGCTGGATTCATTAACGTTCATAAAATGTTTTGAGATCCTGCTAGACAAGAACAAAGTATAATTATTATTGGTTAACCTATGATTTTAAAATCTTTTACTAACACCTATATTTAAAAATATTACATGCTGCCTTTGTAATCTAAAATATAGTACTGCAAATCTATAAAGTAGCCCCACAGAAGCTATCACTGTTGTGCCCAATACATCCAGTTGACTTTTTAGACAGATCTATTGCATTAGATTCAAAAGTGCATAGTGACTCAGGTGCTTAACTGTTTTTTTCAATTTCAGCAAACTCTCACCTTGCTCAGCTCCCACTGGAGATTTATATCTCAGGTCAAGTGTTTCAATCCAAGTGACCTAATACAATTTGTCTCTTGTCTTTTCAGATTAAAGCACAGGATACATGGGGTAAAAAGCCAAATGCAATCTTCCCCTTTGAGAGGATGGAGAAGGAACCATAAGTGACAGATGCTAGTCATATTGTTTTATTAATCAGTGGAAGGTGATCAGATACCTTAGTATCAGCCACAGTAAAAAATCTCAGTAGAAAAGAACGGGAATGCATTTTAGATTAACTTCAATGTCTCTCTTTGCTGCATTTTTAAAATAGCTACTTATTTTGACTTCGCGAACAAAGTTTATTCAACAAAATCAACTTTGATAGAATTACATTTATTGGAGGCCAGTTGTTTCTCTTCCCTACTTTGTAAAACATCTGTTTCATTAAAAAAAAAGGTTTGTATGTTATACTAGTGATATTTCCTGGAAACAATTTTCAAGGCAACCCAGGAACTTTGTCAGACAGTGTAAATCATTAAGAACTTTATCGAGGGCAATTCTATTGCATGCCTTCTAATTCTGCTACGGCTGATACTGTGCTGACAGCCACCAATGGGTAGTAATTGGGTGTCCCCTGGAAGCAAATTCTAGTCTCTACTCTGGGGGTATAAAGCAAATGCAAAGCTGTCTTGATTCCGGGTAGCAAGAGCCAGTCTAGCAACTCTATACCAACTCTCTTCCTAGCCTCTGCATACAGAGTATGGCTGGTATGTGTTATGTTTATGGTATGTAAACAGAGAAGCTGGATAAAAACATAAAATATTCTTTGTGGATGTTGCAACATAACTCTACCTCATTTCTTAAAATCCAGAACCTTAACATACAAGAACCCAAAACAGAGAGAGAAAAAGTAGGCTGCTTTTTTAATGCAGAGATACATAACTCACCCTAACTTTGCTCTAGGCTGGTTCTTTGTAGACGGGGACAGTAGAAAAACTCAGATCACAGGCTTTCTTACAGAATTCCCTAGTTTGGAAGCAGGACCAGGAAAGTCCCTGAGAATTCAAAGTGATAGCTTCAGAGAAGTAGCCATGTTAGTCTGGATCTGCAGAAGTGACAGATTCCTGTGGCACCTTAAAGACTAACTAACGTATTGAAGCAGAAGCTTTCGTGGGCTAATACCCACTTCGTGGCATCCAGTGCATCTGACAAGAGTTGCAAATGTGGCACAGAGACACTGTTGTGGGGCAACTGCCCCACTCTAGGAAAAGGGGCTTAAAACAGCCCAGGAAAGGGTTGTGGCTGGGGGCAAGCAGCTCCCAGGTTGATTGGGCCGAGCAGCCACAGCAGGGCTGGGTCAATTAGGGCCCAGCTGGCCCTGATAAAAAGGGCTCAGTTTGGTGCAGAGAGATATAGAGTCTCCTCTAGCTGTAGATGCAGACAGGTCTGGCTGCTGGGAGCTTGACAAGGTACCTAGAGTGGTGCAGGGCTGGGGCGAGGCAAGGGGAGCTGGGGGAGCTCTGGTCTGGAAATCCCCAGGCTGCAGGGCCTAGGGGATGGCCCAACAAAGGGATACTGGAGTTGCAGGGGGCAGCCCATAGCTACAGAAGCAGCAGGTCAACCCCCCTTGCTGGTGATGAGTGGCAATGATACTGCAGTCTGCCACAGTAAATGGGGGTAAGTGGTGACTGGCAGTTGCCTAGACTGAGGCAAGGTGGGGATAGGGGGTGAGGGTTCCCCAGGGTGGGGAGACCCTGAGACTGGGGGGTACTGCAGGGATGCTGCACCCTAGGTAAAAGGGCCCTGGGGTCCAGAGAGGGACACAGGGCCAGTGGCAAGCAGGACATCATCCTGCAGAGGGCACTCCAGAGGCTGGATGAGCTAATTCCCTGGACATACCAGCAGGAGGCGCTGCAGGGTGAGTCGCTGCTCTGCTACAGACACCTTTTTATCAGTCACCTAACACTAGTCCTTCACCAAATACATCTTGGCCATACCAAAGAATGTAGACTCCTATGCTCTTTCTTGATATAAGTTTCCAAATGTCCATTTAGAATTACCTACAAAAGGCACAAATTATCACTTCCATTTATTGACTGTTTACAACATTATGACCATTGCAACAAACATACTTCAATGGAACAGTGTCAATGAGCAAGTTATGGGCTGTCTTGCCTAATGGTTGCAGCAAGAGGCTGGCCGGCCAGTTAGAGCTGAACTCAGAAGGGGCAGGTCCTGAAGTGGAGCCAAGGGTCAGAGGCAGGAGTCAAAGCCCAAGGTGATGGGTAACCCAGAGTAGCAGTCAGGAGGTGTAGCCAAGAATCAAACTGGGGATCAGAAGCCAAAGGGTTAACTGGCTTCACAGTCATAAGTGTAGCCAAGGATCAGGGCTAGGAGTCTGAAGCCAGCATGGAGCTGGAGACTGGGGCAGGTAATAGGCTAGAACGGAAGCAGGGCTAGAGGGGACAGGGACAGGACCACGCACAGCTGCAGGCAAGAAGTGCGTTGAGCAGCCAGCGCTCTGCTGTTGCTGATGGGCTTATAAATCAGGCTGCTGGCCCTGCAGCTAATCAGGCCCTGTGATTAATCAGGCAGTTCCAGAGCAGTGCAGCTGGGCCTATTAATTGCCTAGCAGTGAAGTTAGCAGTGAAGCAGGCCAATAACTGGTCCTAGCTCAGTGGTCCCCAAACCGTATGGGGGGCATGGAGAAATGTTGTGGGGGAGCAGGCAGGCCCAGGCCAGCCCCCATGGTGGGGAAATGAGAAGGCAGTGACACCCAGCGCTACTCTTCCGCCCCCCCCGCCCCCCAGCTCTGCTCCAGTCCTACCTTCAGATGTGTCCCCACCCCAGCTCCACACCTGGCCATGGCCCTGGCTACCATCCCTGGCTGTAGTTCCACTCCTGGCCCTGACTACCGGCCCTGCCCCCCCTTATCCTTGTCTGCCCCCTCTCTGAGCCAGAGCCCTGCTCCCAGCCGCAGCTGGGTGTGTGTGCAGACCAGAGTAAAAGGGGGTGCAACATGAAAAGTTTGGGGACCACTGTCCTAGCTGATCTAACCACTGACAGACACAATGTATTGGGCTCAATACAGGAGTAAGGGGGGGAAATTCCATGGCCCATGTGATACAGGAGATCAGATTAGATGATCCCTTCTGGCCTTGCAATCTGTGGATCTATATTATATAGCACATTAGCTCAAAGATTTGGACTCCTAAGCATGGGAATAAGCAGCATCAACTGAGGAAGTCCAAATAGGCTAGCAATTTTGGCAATTATTTTCAGTTAGACCAGGGGTGGGCAAACTACGGCCCGCAGACCACATGTGGCCCGCCGGCCATTTTCATCTGGCCCTTGAGGGCAAGCCGGGGCCCCCGTACTCCTGGCTCAGCTGAGTAGCTGCGAGGTAAGAAGGCTGGGCTGGGCTGGGCTGGGCTGCGGGCGGGGTGAGTTGGCTAAGGGGGCAGAGGGTCTCAGGGGGTGGTCAGGGGACAGAGAAGGCAGGAGGAGGTTGGCATGCGGGTGGGAGTCCCAGGGGGCTTGTCAGGGGGCAGGGGTGTGGATAGGGATCAGGGGGATTGGATAGGAGGGTAGGGGGTGATTAGGGGAAGGGGAGTCTCTGGAGGGGGTGGTCAGGGGACAAGGAACGGGTGGCTTTAGATAGGGTGGTGGGTCTCAGGGGGTGATGGTGGTTAGGGTGGGGGTCTCGGGAGGGGGCAGTCAGGGGACAGGGAGCAGGGGGGCATAGTTAGGGGGTTGGGTTCTGGGGGGCAGTTAGAGTGCAGGACTCCGGAGAGGGCGATCAGGGGACAAGGAGCGGGGGTGGGGGGTTTGGATGGGTTGGGGGTTCTGAGAGGGGGCAGTCAGGGGGCAGGAAGTGAGTGAAGGCTGGATAGGGGGCCAGGTCAGGCTGTTTGGGGAGGCACAGCCTTCCCTACCCGGCCCTCCACACAATTTTGAACCCCGACATGGCCCTCGGGCCAAAAAGTTTGCCCACCCCTGAGTTAGACTGATGAGCACCAAAGTTAAACAGTTGTGTAATCAAGAAAGCCAGTAAATGAACAAGTATTCATTTACTATATAAGCAAAATATTATTGTGCAATGTAAAACATTTTCCTGAAGAACGAATATGTTTAGTTTGAAACTAATATCATTCAGCTATTCTACATGTAATCTAAAGTATATTCACCAACTTCTTAACTACTTATTTTGTGCTGTTAGTGACTGAATGCATTTTTAGCTTCTGTCAAGTGATAATTATATATCCGAGTTCAGCATCTTACACAGCAGCAGAGTCTGTGCAAAGCCAGAAAGGATTTAAACCTGAGGTGTAATAAATGTTAATGTAAAGCTGGGCATTTCCATCTGTCTTTCAAAATCTTCCAACACGGTTGCTGACAAATATACATCCCTAGTGTCAGTTTATAGCTCATAACTATCCAGCATAGAGCAAATATAACTGCCCCCAAAACATGATCATGAAAATAGCCAGCCACCATGATCCTGTGAGGACATCTAGTGAGCAATTACATATAGAAACCAAATAGCAATAGGCAGGTTGTCCTACTTCTAATATACATGTTAAGAATATAAACATTTTTACTTTAAATCTTGTATTGCAGTCAGTGGTGATTATTATTAATTGTATTATAGTTGCTCTTAGAGGCCTGGGCCCCATTGTATTAAGCAATGTACAAACATATAACAAAAAGACAATCCGTATCCTGAGAGTTTACCATTTAAGTAAAATTTTAACTCTATCTTTGGTACTTACGTGTGACCCCAAAAGTACAGTATCTGAGCACCTCACAATCTACACTGATTTACACTGACACTTGCTGAAAGTACTTTATCTCCACTTTACAGAGAGGATAAGATACAGCAAAGCCCAGAGTTTTAAAGGTATTTAGGCATTGCTATGCTCAGCATTGCAACACCTATTTGTTTAGAGGCGTAAGTCTCATTTTCAAATGAGAATTAGGTTCCTAGGTGCCAAAATCTCACTAACTGTCAATGGGATTCAGTCTCCTAAGTGCCTAAATGCCTTTGGAAAATCTGGACCCAACTGACTTGTCCACAGTTGCATAGGCAGCCTGTGGCTAAGCAGGGGATTGAATCTGGGTTTCATAATGCAGAGCTGTAAAGGGAGATGGTCAGAGCTGGAGACAATGGGCTCTCAGTTTGGGGTTTCAGTGTACAAAGCCCCAACCAGAGTCCCATTTATGCCAGACCCCAAATTTTGGGACAAGGGAGATGTCTAAATAACTGGCTCTGATTTGGGTCATTCTATTTCAAAACAGATGTTCAAAAACAGGGGTGGTTTTGATTGGGATTGAGTGAACTTGTTTTTCCTAGGTTTGTTCCCACCCAAGAATAGCTGCTCTTAGTTAAAATTTTGAGTTGAGCATGGTAACTTTCTGCATGTACTTACTAAGGGTACTTTTAAAAGTGCCCCTCAGTGTTTCTGTTGTCATTGTGCTGCTGCTTTGGAACCACCTAGAGGAATGTGCTAATGTGTAGTACACACAGGCACTTTTGAGAACATTTAATATTCCCCCGATGAGTGATCAAGTACATGGATGTTTTGCTGCTGGAACACGTCAGAACAAGTGTGGTGAACATTCAAGGAAAATGAAGGAAAAGTAGATTTGCACTTGATTTAGTTGATGCGTCTGAGAAATTGGACAATTTAAGAATACCTTGCACTAAGATTTTAAATTATATTTTTTCTATCATACAGTACATAAGTAACATTTTCATTTAATTGTGTCTATGATTGTGTTTTCCTGCTACTCTTTTTGTTCTCTACCCAGATAGTAACTGTATCAATGAAATGTTCATATGAGAGGCCATTTGAGACTCCTTTGAATCAGTAATGCCCCAAAGACTGTTTATGGCAGCACTAATTAAACGATAGAGCCTCCAATTTCAATCTAATTAGAATGCTAGTTAATTTCCCCAAATCCTCGCTAATATTTAGAAAGTTGCCAGATAATGCAACAAGCATTATGAAAAGAGATTAGATTCTGTTTTGGCTGTTTCATAACATAAGCACCATAATGATGAAATACTTGGAAATACTGTGAAAGGAAGAGCACACACAGATTACATGTAACTATGCTTCAGCCAATTCTTTAGCCTGGACATGTATAAAGGTCTACATTCCTGCCCTTTTTCCTGAGTCTTCTTGATATATTTTGTACCTTAGGGTAACTATCCAGCAGTTCTATTAAATAGTACATCTGTTATTGCACTAAAATCACCTCCCTAAGACAGTGAAACCTTCAGAGATCAGAAGCAGAGTTAATTTTCGTGTGTTATAATAATTTAAAGATAATTTAGGTTTTTATTGGGGAAAATCTTTTCCAAAATATCTATTCCCAAAAGCCATTCAGAGAAGAAGTAGTGACATAACTATGTGAATCGTAAAAGGAAGACATAAACGTGTGTGCTGCAATTTTGAAAACACACTGATTTTTTTACAACAGACAAATTGAATTTTAAATAGTCCTGTACATGCCTGTACTGAAATTATTTGTCTTTGAATGTTCCTTATGCCATTTTAGAGAACAAGACAGAAACACGGGCACTTGATTTAGGTAACTGTGAGAAAACATGTGAGTGACCATCACTATGATATTTGTTATTTTGCAGTTGGGTCACTTAACTTACATGGTGCTTCTGTTCCAGACCTGGATAAAATAAGCTTCAAAAGGTTTTGGGGGGAGTGTTTTTTTTTTTTTTTTTTTTTGATTGTCTGCAAATATTCACAATTGCTTGAGGAATCTATTGGGCAAAAAATAAAGAAAAACACTAAACATCTGTAGAAGCACTTTTGGCAGGAATTTTCTGCTTCAAGCATTTGTAAAGCATTTGCTATTGAAGAACATTTTTATGAATGAATTAGTAAAAAGCAGGATGGACAAATAACCACAGAACTAACATGACAGTTCTATTTGTGAAGACATTCTCAAGTAGGTGATATTAACTCAAAAAGTAACAGCAAAATATTTTAAAGTACATCAGAATCAGGCAGCCTGCTAAATAACCAGTGTGGCCACTGAACTATTGAGATGCTAAAGGAGCAATCAAGGAAGATAAGGTCATTGCAGAGAAACTAAATGTATTATTTGCATTGGTCTTCATGACTGAGGATGTGAGGGAGATTCCCAAACCTGAGCCATTCTTTTTAGATGACAAATCTAAGGAATCTAACGTGTCTGCTCCACATGGCTGTCAGACACACTGCTGAGCAGTGCTGCAAGGGGGCTGGAGACGAGGGATTGCATAATGGGCGGGGAGTCCCGAGGGGGCAGTATGGGAACAGGTGGGGTTGGAGGGGGGTGGGGTCCAAGGGGTTCTGTTGGGGGAGGAAGGGTGGATAGGGGTTGGGGCATGGGTGGATTGGGTAGGGAGGATCTCTGGGATGGGGTTCTCAAAGGACAAGGAGCAGGGGGGTTGTATGGGGTGGGGTCCAGGGGGGTGGTTAGGGGTGCGTGGTCTCTGGAAGGGGCATTCAGGGGACAAGGAGCAGGGGGGGTTGGATGGGTTGGAGGTTCTGAGGGGGGGCAGTCAGGGGGTGGAAAGTGGGAGGGGGTCAGATAGGGGGTGGGGCCAGGCTGTTTGGAGAGGCACAGCCTTCCCTACCCAGCCTTCCATGCAGTGTTGCAGCCCCAATGTGGCCCTAGGGCCAAAAGGTTTGCCCACCCCTGTCCAAAATCCATGTTGGCTCTGCTTGATTGTGTGGTACAAAATGAAATGGGGGCATGGCACCAACTACCACGTTCGGGGATTAATTAAGAGTTAGAGGGCTTGACTCTCCACTGTGTTACCACATCAGTTTAACTCTGTTGAAGTCAATGGCATTACACGGTGATGAAATAGGTGTAACGTTATGAAGAATCAGGCTTTTAACATTCACTTACATTCAGCTGTGACCTTAGTGATCCTTCCTGAGTTCCTGAGCTGATGACTGAAACACACACACACCCAGCATCCATGGATGACTGTGTCAGAGATTAAAACCTTCAGCAAACACAGGGCCACAATCAATCATGTCAGCATGGGCAGAGGATAGATAACGTTCTCATTTCAACTGACAGTTCAACCTCTCCATTTCACTTTCAAAAGTGTGGGTGGGTATTTGTGGTTAATCTGCAGTTTGTGGATCTGATCCAACGATCACTGAAGTCATTAAGCGTCTTTCCATTGATTTCAATAGATTTTGGATCAGGATCTTAATGGGTGGGGTGTGTGCACGCCTGTTTACAAAAAACTGAGACTGCAGCACAGCTAAAAGTGCTGTTCAGCAGGGACACTAGGTCTCTGAACGTCTCTGCTCCCTCTAGTATGTTTAATACCTGCTTTCCCTTTGTTTAGAAGGACTGACTGCAACTCTCATAGAGGGTCTCAAACTGTTTCCATTCTAGGATTTTTATTTGTACTTAAAAGAGAAACTGCTAAGCCAGATTTGTTTCTGTAAAGTAAAATAAAGGAGAACCAGCTACAGCTCGAATAGCGTTACTATCCATCAGTAATAGTCATCCCTTTTTAATTATCACTTTGGGGGAGGTTGGGTGGCAAGAAAGGGAGGATGGACAATTCAGAAAGGGAGAATGGCTGCCTCACAGACAAGGAGCTGTCCCTGTCTTCTTTTTACTTGCTTTTCATGGTGGGTTTCTATGTATGTTTTCTTTGGGTGTAGTACGCAATTCTTTTTCTGTGAAAACAAAACACAGCCATTGGGGCAATGAATCAAAAAGAACATACTCGAAAATATAACTGCTGGAGATGGTTAGAAGATTCTGTACGGTTTTCCTTCCCTTTCTAAATCCCTCTCTTTGGAAAGACCAATAAATCCAAGCTAGGCAGAGAAAGTCATAGCAAGAAATGAGTAGTTATTGCAGACCTTCGGTGCCTTCATTTCTGTTTTTGGTTTTGTTTTTAAATATCAAATAATGTTATACTGCATATCAGACAAGAGAGAGAATCACATATTAAATGGACTTGGAGACATTATACTGTAACATTCTACTAAGAATAGCCCCAGTACCAACTATTTATGACTCCAGCATCTCTTATTATACTCATAAGGTTGTACTAGTAGAGCTTCCATATTGCCACTACAAGTGGTTCTGCTATAATTCACTCTTCATATGGCTGTCACAGTATGTAACTTTCATAGAATTAGGTTTAATACTCTGTCCTCTACTCACACTGTATTCTTCAATGCACATTTTCAAAGCTTACTTATTTTCTTACTGAAATGTAAGCATGAAGACAGTAAAAAAACAACACATACTGTATATGAGAGTGAATTTATCATTATCTTTTGGAACTTTATTCATTTGTAATAAGCAAAATGAATAACGTTTCCTTTTTACTATTTTAGAACAGCATCTTGAAACAAACACACACACCAGAGTGGAAACTGCTTATGGAAAAAGGCCCATGATGCTGTATACCAGTATGTGGCATGCATGGCAGTGGAACTATAGCAATGTCAAATAACATTTTCTGACTGGGCAAGACACCTAGAATGTGTCATGTTCCAAGTCAGCAGTTGCATGATACAGGCATAAGTGATTTGCCACCGTCTTCAAGCATGTGTGTGAAATATCTCTGGCTCTTTTGATGTGCATGACACATGAAACAAGGCAACCCCCATTTTATCATATACACTGTATATATATCTTCCTACTGTATCTTCCACTCCATGCATCTGATGAAATGGGATTTATGCCCAAATAAATTTGTTAGTCTCTAAGTTGCCACAAGTACTCCTTGTTGTTTTTGCTGATACAGACCTACACGGCTACCACTCTGAAACAAAAAAGTCTATGTGCAGCAAGCAGAGGCAGACAAATTACATGCACACACATCTGTGGAACAGGGCCGGGTTATGACATTCTGGAGGCCCTAAACTATGCCAAGTATAAGAGGCCTCATGCTAGGGGAAAAAGGTGAATTTATTATTTTCTCAGAAAGGACATTGAATATATAAACATGAAAGCTTTATATTTGCATATATACAAAGGTGAAGTTGTAAAAATAGAATAATAATCTAACTAAAATACATGTCTTGCAATATGCCTGTTCTTATTATAAAATAGTTTTAAATTAACATGTTTTCATCTATGATTTCTTAATTAGTAGATATGAAAAACTTTATATCTACAGCAACATAAAAACAGTTACAGGCACACAGATCAGCTTACTTAACAGAAGCAGTACAACCCATAGTATGTCTGTTTGCACATCACATTAATTTTAACACTGAAATTTAAAACATTTTCTTTTGTGATTTTTGGAGAGCAAAGTCATTGAGGATGTGCTCAAATGATAAGACACGGAGTTTGTCACTTTCGATGCACAGAATGCTTAAGGCAGATAGCTTTTCTTGCAGCATTATTGTCTGCAGTTCATTCTTGATATAGTTTATTTGCAAAAATGATCTTTCTCCTGAGCAGTTTGTTACCATTAGACTAAAAATAAGCCGTAAAATCACTTTAAAAAACCAGTAAAAAATATTTTTATATTGTAAATAGAGATGTATATATCTATACAACAACAAATAATATGTTTATTAATATATATATGCTGAAAATCTGTGTTGTTTTACCAGAATATTTCTGTGAAAATTAGTGCTATTTTGTCTATGTTCTCACAGAAAAACAAGAGGAGATATATTTTTTTTAGACCATGAATAGGGAAAATTATCCTACTTTTCATATGAATAAATTTAAAAATATTTGCTTAATTTTGTTAGGGAAATACAAAGTTTATCCAGACTATATATACAATATATTTACAAATGTTTATTCCGATTTAATTTTTGCTATGAAACAATGAATTGTTGGGGTTTTCCTTTTGCCAAAGCTTATGTTGAAATAAACTGGTTAGTCTCGAAGGTGCTACAAGTATTCCTCATTTTATTTATAAAAATACAATGTATTATGCATATGATATATGATTTATAAGTCAATACAATATTTTTTACATAGCATACTACCTATAATACAATATTATCTTGAGTGCTCCAAACCCACTAAGCAAAAAATCCCAGTCTTTTTTCTAGGCACACATCTCTTTTCGTGTTAGTTTCTCTGTCCTCTGTCTCCTCCATGACCACTAATTAATCTCGAGTGAACACCTTGGACATGCAGAGTGACAACAAACTATATGTGTGAAAGAGGAAGAATTTACTAGAAAAAAGACTGGTAATCTCTGGACAGGCATTGAGAAAGTGAGAAAAACTAACCTCTATTCAAGAAAATATAATGAATATTTAATAGCCTATAAATCATATATACACATAGTTTGAAATAACTTGCTCACCAAGTACTCAGCATATTATAATATATATGTATATCTTCCTTCACTTCTCTTAAACCCTCTATTTATCCTTTTTTCAGCACTCTGATATTTACTGTGAAAGTTCCCGAAACGGATGGAGGGAAGCCCACACAAATTTATCCTCCTTAAAGATCCACTGGATCCAAGGCCCTAAAATGATCACCTACAAAACTCAATCATGCGATGCATGGATAGCGCATGAAGCAGAAAGCGGCATGCACACTAAAGTACACAATGGTATGTATGTACAACTCAAAAGAAGAAAGTAACACTAACACTTTAAGAAAATGAATTAAAACAGGAGGGAAGGCACTATACGACTGAGCATGCTGGACCGTAAACAAAAGATGGCGGCTTTCCAGCTATTACCAGCCAAGGGGGACACTATACATGATGTCACTCCTAGGACAAGTTCCATACGAGTATGAGCTTAGCAGGGTTGCTTCAGACACTGCCGTCTCTGACCTCACATTTCCCCCCATTTTATCGGCAGTGGGATTATTTATCTATCTATTTATTTATTTAAATAAATTACAAGGACATGGTCAGAATTTTACCAGTAGTAGCTAGTCAACAAAATTGCTTTAGGAGACTGATAGTATTTCAATGAGTAAGTCTGCTAATTTTACAAGTGCAATTATGTTGTTTTTCTCAACCTTGGCCTCCTGCCTGTCAATAATGAACAATTAGTGAAGGGTAAAGGTCGGTTAAGGATATATGTGTTGCCAGATGTGTGTATTTTTGTCATATTTGAATGAAATGTTTAGAGAGAATCTTCTTTTTCCTATATCTCCTTTATCAACTGATTTTGATAACATTTGAAATGGCATCAGCTTTTTTCTTTTTTAGAAGCCCCTCATATTGTGAGGCCCTAAGCTGTAGCTTAGTTATCTTATGCATTAATTTGGCACTGTTGAAGAGCAGGGACTAGAACGCTGACCTGCCCACTCTGAAAACACAAACCTTTACCCCTTGACCTATGGGAAGACTGTAGCTGTAATAAGTCCCTTTGCTTCTTTTGAGACAGCCACTAGAGGGCAGCATCCTTCCTTCACTCATACACACAAGCAATGGTTCTCAAACTTTTTGTATTGGTGACCCCTTTTGGACACCAGGCCTCTAAGCGTGACCCTCCTTCGGGGTCAGGCTGGGGAAGGTGGGAGCTGTTGACAGCCCCCTGGGGCAGGGGCTGAGCTCCGGGGTGGGGTGGTGCCTGCAGCCTGCCAGGGCAGGGGCTGGGCTCCGGGACGAGAGAGGGTGCCAGCAGCCCTCCAAAGCAGGGGCCAATCTGGGATTGGGGAGTTCCAGCAGCCCCCTGGGGTCAGGCTGGGGGTGGAGGGTACGAGCAGCCGCCCGAGGCAGGGGCCAGGCTGGGGGGGTTCCATCAGCCCCCCAGGGCTGGTCTCGCATGAGCGGTTCCAGCAGCCCTCCGGGACCGGGCTCACGGGGGGGGGGAGGGGGAGGTGTTCCATCAGCCCCCTGCCCCTCCCCGGGGCTGAGCTCGCGCGGGCGGTTCCAGGAGCCCCCCCGGGGCCGAGCTCGCAGGGTCGCCGCCACTGCAGCCGGGCTCCGGGGTGGGGTGGGGGGGTGGAGGCACTGGGAGTCTGCTGGGGGAGGGGGGGCGCTGGGAGTCTGCTGTGGCCGGGCTGGAGCGGGGGGTGGCGGGAGCCCCACTGGTGGCTGACCTCACGGGGACACCGGGAACCCACCGCCACCACGGATGGGCTCGGGGGAGGGGGAGAGAGGGCAGCGTTGGGAGCCCGCCGGAGCTGTGCTGGGGTGTGTGCCCGGGGCTGGGCTCGCAGAGGCGCCAGGAGCCGGCTGGGGGGGGGGGGGCTGGCAGCCCACCGTGACAGGGGCACAGGCCGCCTGCAGCTGCAGGGACCAAAATTGGGGCCACCTGCAGCAGGGGTCGGGGTCGGCTGCAGGGGCTCGCAACCCCTCTTCCTTCCAATCTTCTGAAAGTTACCAAAGAAACTTTACAAGCCAGCAATCTCTTCCATCACTGCTACACACCCTGATATAAGGACTTTGCAATCATTTGTACGTATAAGATCTATTAACATTTATAACTCTTTTCTTTTATTAATAAATCTTATGATAGTTTACTAAGGATTGGCTGACAGCGTGATATTTGGATAAGATCAGAGACTCTCATTGACCTGGGTGTAAGTGTCTGATTCTTTGGGATTAGAAAAAACCCTCAAATATGGAGAAATGGGTTTTCAATAACCTCTGACTATATTAGATTGGGTTGTCTGGCTGGAGGCCAAGGGCTGGAATGTCTAAAGCAGACTGTTTGGCTTCTGGTTAACCAGTTCGGTATTGCAGAAGCTCTTTTGTTACTGGACTGGTGAATCGAATTATAAAATAAACCACCAGTTTTGGGGGGATTATCTACCCTATTTCTTGCAATCTGTCCTCAGAATAGCATTCTTAGTGTGGTCTGTCCCAGGCACCTGGTCACAGGCTGAAATAAACAAAAAGTTCAAATCCAGCACTAGATTAACTGTAACTCTACCATTGATTAAACACTGTGTTGCTCAGGTGAACTTGTAAAACTCTTCCATTGCCAGCTACACTTTTTTTTTTTTTTTTAATAAGGGTGTTTTCCCAAGGGCAGCTTTACCCCACACAAGTTTGTTTCATGCCAAACTCAGTGTTTTTAGTTTACTTTCATGTGTTTTTCACTTTTATCAGGTTGGCAATCTTGCAGAACTGACGTCTCTATGTGCCAGCTACCAATTTACATTGTTATTTTCGTTAGTTGTTAGGTTTCCTGTACAGATGTGTGGGTGGGACGGGACCTGTTTTTTATTCCTCATGTTTCCTATCTTATAACTGTGCTTTTCATTAAAAAAAAAAAAATCGCAATCACCTGAGAGTAATGCATGGCCCCATACAGAGAGCGGTGACATTTTGTTTTGCTTTTGTTCTGTTTTGTTTGCTGATGTTGGCGGTTTTTGGCTTGTTTCTTTAACTTCCATTTCCATTTGACAGCTACATTTCTGTCAGCTATGGACTAACTTATCACTCTGTTCAAGCTAAACTGCCATGAACCTGAACCATTTTCACCAAGAGGGATATTTGAAAGGATTTCTGAATGAAATGTTACCCACTTTATTTCACAAAGAAGGGGATAGCATTAGCAATTGTCACTGGGCGGGAAAACAGCCAAAGTTTGCCATTTGTGTACTGTGAAGAAAGATAAAGCAGAACTTGCGAGTCCTGTTTGTTTTACTCGCACAGAGTCTGGCTGCTATTTGTCATTGAATGTAAGTGGTATTCCCTCTGAAACTGGATTTTTTTCTCCAGTGAAGACAACATTCTTTTTGCTGTTTGTTTGTTTAAATAGAACTACAGAATAAATAAGATGTTGGAGTTGGGAAAATCAGTTTATGGAATTATTAAAATTATGTTCATAAAATGTGACTCCAGCCTACCTGATAATCTTAAAAGTCGGGCTTGTTGGAAAAATTTTGAATGAAATATTTTCCCATCAGAAAATGGGATTTTGTTGAAGCTGAAATTTTCTGTGGGAAAAGATCAGATTTGGTGACTTTTTCCATTAGGAAAATCTAAATAAAGAAGGAATGTCTAAATGCTTCATTTCAATAAAAAATGTTGAAACAAAATGCCTTGACATTTCAGAATCAGATTTCCATTTCAACTTTTTTTGTTCTGCAAGAAGTTTAGATATTTCACCCTCTTATTCTAATTTGAGATTAAAACAAATTTCAAAATTCTGAAATTTCCCGGTCAATGCAAATTCCATTTTTATCGGCTCTAATTAAAAGCACTTCTGTGGCACTTTCCAGCCAAAGTTCTTAAAATGCTTTAAAAATATGAAGACTTGCAACATCTCTGGTGAGTTGGTGAAGTATTATTATCCCTATATTACAGACAATAAAACTGCGTCAGAAAGAAATTGTGACTGGACCAAGATCACACAGTAAATCTTGGACAGAGAACCCATATCTATCTCCAAATTCTATACTTTAACCACAAGCTCATCCTGATCTGTTAGCTGATATCAACTAACAGATGTCTGGGTAGTCTACTTAACTACAATCAAGGTCAAGAATCAGAGAGGTATCGTGTTAGTCTGGAATAGCAGAAGTGACAAAGAGTCCTGTGGCACCTTAAAGACTAACTAAATATTAGCCCATGAAAGCTTATGCTTCAATACTTTAGTTAGTCTTTAAGGTGCCACAGGACTCTTTGTCACTTCTACAATCAAGGTGTGATTCATTCTACAGCCATTACTGTTAATGCATCGTTGGCAGTTTATATCAGTCAATATTCTCTCTTTGCTTTACAGTGTTGTACAAAATAATAAATACTGCACCTTCGCTATGAAATGCTTTCAAACATCCTAGTGATCTTGTTCACAGCCAAAATGTCAGACATCCACAAGCTGAATCAAAAGATTCAGTGATTTTTAAAATAGTCTAGGAGATACAGATATCCAAATATGTTCATGGGGATTTCCCAAGTGCCCAGATAGCCACTAATGATATTTCTCTTATTATGCTGTAATGTAGATATAAAATAGGACTGCACAAATCCACATGACAAAAGTGTGTCCCACGTCCATGCAGACTAAAGCACTGCCCATTAGTTAGGGAAAATAGTAATATCCAAAATGACCATGGAGTTTGCTTACACTTCTGTACAATGCAGCAGTAGTTCTTTAATGCTATCCATTGTCATTGTGTTTATAATTTTGTAAATAAGCACCCAGGGCCCAGATCCTTAAAAAAGATATTTAGGCTCCTAACTTCCATTGATTTCAACACCATGTAGGATTTAGGTCTAGTTGCTTCAGCAACAGACACTTCATAAATCAATACAATAAATTAATACCGCACCCATTGTACCCTTTAGCCTCACCCCAAAGCCTTAATTGTATTTTAGTCTCCTAGTTTACTATGATCTATTGTAGAGCTGAAGACTGATATTTCTATCAAATTAGAGTAGCTTCTCATAAAACATTCTAGTCTTCTTCCTGAATCATATCAATGAGATCCTTTTATCACCTAAATTCAGAGACAGGTATTGATCCAGGATAGTAATGACATTTTGTATTGTCGGGCCAACATTTAAAAACAAGTGAAAGTTTATTTGCCTCTTCTCTACCCTGCTGGTGTCATCGCTTCTTCCCAATACCTCCTAGCTTGATTTTTAAACACTCATTAATTCAGAGCAACTGGCTTTCTGCTGAGTGTTTCTGCTCAGGGTATGGTTAGACTGGCGCTTTGCAGCGCTAAAACCCTCCATTAGCGCTATACTTATCTGACCCTACACACTTGAAAGGCACATTTTGCGCATTTACTCAGTGTTTAAAGCGCTAGTGTTAAACCTCATTTTCGAGAGGCAGAAGGCTTTTAGCGCTAGCGTTGTAGCACAAGGTTGGGAATGTGGACACCCATGGGATCTCTTGCATGGCCATTTAAGGCCATCAACAAGCCATTAAAGGCAATCAACATGCCATTTAAGGCAAATGACGTGAGGTGTTGTTTTGTAGAGGGGATGAAAAAAGCGGAAGTACCTTTGCAGTTTCTCTCTAACAACTCACACAGCAAATAACCAGTGAAAATGCTTACGGACGGAGCTGTGTGTCTTAAATACAGAGCCTGTCAGCTTTCGGTAAGGAAAACTCACTGACAGCCTGATCTTCTCTCCCTGCGAACAACTTCCCAGTTCCCCCTCACCCCCTCCTTTGCAAAGCACATTTCACCCAGCTGAATGCTGGGATACCTGCCCTATCCCATTACTGTCACTGCCGCCAGAAGCGCTACAAATGTATCCATTCTTTAGCGCTACAGGGTTTCAATCTGCACAGGCTCTAGCGCGATACCTATTGCGCTAAATTGGGAAGCGCTACAAAAAAACGCGCTATAATCTCTAGTCTAGCCATACCCTCAGTGTTTTAAAGGAAAGTGGTGGTGGTGAAGAGATGCTTCAGTCCTTTAAATACATAGACCTACATTTAGGTGACAGAGATCCTTTTCAGTAATGCCTCCAATCTCCTATATCTTCTTGAACACTAATGCATAAGTGAGCATGGAAATATTCTACTTGAAACTTTGGTTTTTATAAGGCCTATACATCACAATGACTACGGCATGCATGTAAAACCAAAAAATGCTGACATTTCTGTCTGTCTTTCTTTGTCAATATGAAGCTGAAAACTCTTATTTTTTCCCCTGGTGTTACTTACAATCACAGGGATCATTTTTCTGACGCAATAACATACAATACCTCTCTCGTATCATTTCCTTGATAAAGCATATTACATAGTGTAGGAGATCCGCTCTTCCCCCACGTCACAACAGGCAGGAGACTCTTTCGTGGCTTCCAACAGTGCTCTTTATTTATACAGTGCAAACCCCACCACCAGTATACCACTCTACACAGTTCAGCTGAGCCCCAGCCCTCAACCGGGCTGGTCTCTGGAAGCAGTCAGCTCTTATAGGCTCCTAGCCTCAGCTCTACTTCCCTGCTGTCTGTCTCTGTACCTTTTTCTTTTTCTGTCTCCTTCTCTCTTTCTCTCTCTCTTCACCCACCATGCCACCACACCACCGCGCTGGGCTTCCTCCCTGGCAGGCTTTTATCCCCGAGGAGGCTGCCAGGTGCGACCCATCAAGTCCTTTGCAGCTCAGGGCTACAGCCAGGTAGCTAATTAGCCTTCCCCGTCAGGGAAGGCTTCTAGAGGTTTTTCCCTCTTAAAGGGACAGCAGGGCTGGCTCAGGCACTCCTGGCCAGCACCCTGCCACAATAGGAAAATTGTTTTTGAGATATTTCTGCTGATCAAATACAAAATGAAGTAAAATGACAGTATTATAACCACAAAATGACTAGTAAAATATCTTGGAAAAAAGGTGAGGGCAATCGTCAATGAATAACGTGCACCAGACAAAACTGAATATGATATTGAACTGGAAGAATGTGCCACTACTTACGTATCTTCACTTTTTCTTAAGTTAAGCGAGGTAGAATGTTTACAGAGGCAGTTTCCCTGTCTGTCTGAACAAAGGCCAAGCTTCTTAGTAAATCTGGCTTTCTAGATACTTGGAAGAAATAAATAGGAATGAAGAAGCAGGAAAATAAAATCACAATGAGACTCATATATTTTAAAGCCAGAAGGGAACATTATGACCATTTGGTGATGATCACCATCTTCTCTTCTACTAAGTAAATCTGAGCAGCAAAATCACTGATACTTCCAATAAGCAAATCTCTGGATCTATAATTTATCAACGGAGATAGAAAATACCCCCACATCTTTACCTCCGATATAAGTTTGCATCTAAGAGTTGGGATAACAAAGAATGAATAATTCATTTGCAGGAGAATTAAAGGTTCAATTTTTTTCTAATTCACTAAACATCCTAAAGTTGCAGAGACAGTCATGCAGTTGATTTTGAATGATTTAGTCTAGTCTGTGGAAACCCTTTCATGCAGTTGCAATGGACCAAATCTTGAAGTCCTAACTACTTCAAATCCTAACTCCTTTAAGTCCTAACTCCTTCAAGTCTCAGTGAAATCATAAATGAGAAATTTCTTACCTGATAATTTTATTTCTGTTAGCAGCTGCTCTCCAAATTCAGTATTCATGGGCTAATGCCCACCGCCTGTGGAATTCAGAGGCAGTCCAACATTGTTGCTGGAAGCTCCAGGACTAGGCTCTGCCCTTCAGCTCAGGACAGCAAAAGAGTTCTTCCACAGCTGTAGAAACACTTCAGCAACCAGTTATTAGCATTGATAGAATGTATTAAACTTGATATAATGTATTAAATTAACCTTGAGACAATATATGTCTGTCTCTCTTTAGAGAAAATCGTTAATTTATAGTCTGGTCACTTACCAGACTACCGGGGGGGGGGGGGGGGGTTGAATTTAGAGAGCAGCAGCTAGCGGAACGAAAGTTATCAGGTGAGAAATTTCTCGTTCTGTTGTACAGCTTCTCTCCTCATTCATTACTCCTGGGTAAGGCTGAGATTTTGTCATGGAAGTCACGGAATCTGTGACTTCCAGAGATCTCTGGGATATTTTTACTTCAGACCCAGGGTGGCGGGACTGGAACTGTCAACTGGTGGAGGGCCCCTGCAGCTCCCAGCCACTGCAGAGGGCAGGGGCCCCCGGTGGCTCCAAGCGACTGCTACAGGAGGACCCCATAGCCCAAGCCACAACTGCAGGCATCATGGGGACCCCCACAGCTCCAAGCTGCTGCCGCAGTTGGCAGGGATCCCTGCAGCTCCAAGCCATAGGCAGCAGGACCCTGCAGTTCCCAGCCCGTGTGGGCATCAGGGGGACCCACAGCCCTAAGCTGCCAGCATGGGTGTTGGGGGGATGCAGCAGCCCCAAGCTGTCGCTCTGAGCATCATGGTGGACCCCTCAGCTCCTAGTTCCATGGGGCATGGGAGGAACCATCTATCAAGACACGATAAATTGATCTCCACAGGCACTCCCATCGACTCTGGAACTCCAGCTGCCGACCGCCGCCAACGGAGGAATGGCAGGTAAGTCGGCCGAAGATGCGCCGACTTCAGCTACGTTATTCACGTAACTGAAGTTGTGTATCTTCAGTTGATCCCTCTCCCAAATAGGCACAAAGAGTTTGTCTTTTGTAATGTCAGTCTTGGGAGTTCTCTTTAAGGCTGACAGCCACTTTTACCTCTCTGGCAAATATGCTTTCTTAGATTTAAGAAAAAGCTTCTACATCAAATAAATGTCCACTAATTAAAGCTCTAGTGTAATGGAAACCAATTTAAACCATCTATACAGGGTGATGTTCTGCTGACATCCAGTATTATGCTTCTAATATTCTAGTGCCTCTGTATTGTTCTGAAGTTCCACAATACAAAACAAAGACATCGTGTTGGTACAGCTGAAACATAGTAGGAGAAATCTCCATCCCACTGAAGTCCATGGGAATTTTACCATTTATGTCAATGGAGCTTGGATTTCATCCATTAAAAACAACAGTTGCCCTTCACGGAAACTGTATCTGCTGAAGATTACTGGAACAAAAGTCTAGCTAATATTTTACATGTTTTACATTTAATATCTACATTTAACTCATACATAAAAATCCTTTTTTCCTTGCACTGGAATAAGCAACAGTTTCACCATTTGTTTTATCGCCCTCATAAAGCTTAAGGCAAGAAGGGACCACCAGATCAAGTCTGACCTCCTGTATATCGCAGGCCACCAGGACCACTTAGCACCCATGCCCTAAACTCAGAAACCCAATTAAACCAAAATATTACAGCCCACAGAAGATGAAACTATTATGTGCCACAGGCAGTGAATGGGCCAGATGGAGGTGCTCGAATGCCTGAGGCCTTTGCAAGGCAGTGAATTGATTAAGTGAGATATACCCCGGTAATACCAGCAAATGACCTGCATCCACATGCTGCAAAGGAAGGCAATAAACACCCAAATTCACTTCAATCTGACCCAAGGGGAAATTCCTTCTTGACCTCTGTAGCGAGGTCAAAGACTCACCAGTGTAGCAACTCCTATTGGTAGTCTTGGGAATTAGCTCTTCAGCACTTGAAGGGGCCTCTGATGGCCAATGCCTCACCTGCCTCAGGCCCCGTGTCCCTCCCAGACTCCGGTGCCCTTTCCCTCAAGGTTCTGCCCCAGCAGTAACCCTATACTCTGGGTCTCCCCTCCCAGGGGGAACCCCCAACCCTCTAAACCCACCTTGCCTCAGTGCCTACTGCCAGTCATCATCTAGCCACCTCTCACTGGGGCAGACTGCAGTGTGTAATGGCCACTCATCATTGGGAAGGAGGTTGGACCAGCTGCCTCTGAGTAATCCCTTGCCCTATTCCGTAGTCCTGCTCCAGTTTCAAGTACTGTATGTTCCCCAGCAGCTAGGCCCTCTGCCTCCAGGGCTGGAGAGAGACTCCTTCAGCTTCTGGCTCATAGCCCTTTTATAGGGCCATTTGTGGCCTGGTTAGGGCATGGCCCCAGCTCTGGCTGCTTCCCCAATCAGCCTTTCACAGCCTCAGCCCTCTCCAGGGTGCTTTTAGCCCCTTTCCTTCAGGAGTGGGGAAGCCGCCGCACTACAACCTCACATATGGTGATTTGATAGACCCTAAGCATGTGATCAAGAACCAGCCAGCCAGGTATGTAAGAGAGTGAATGTTTGGTGCCATCTCAGAGAACTGGCCCACCCGGGCCGGTATCAGACTTTGCAAGAGTTGTTCCTCAGCAGGAGTAGGGGGACAACAGAGGGATTTGATGACACTTGAGTACATGTATGTCTACACTGCAAAGTTTTTGCACGTTATACACTTTTATTAAAGCACTGGAATTAAACCCCTGTTGCATGTGCACACTGTGCTCATTGTGACAGAGGAGCGCATCCTCATTAGCAGCTCTTGCAATGGAAAAAGAGAAGTATGTACATTGTGGTAGCTATCCCACTGTGCAACTGCCTTCAGGGTGCTTTGGGAAGGGTTTGCAATGCCTCATGGGGCATGAAGTCCATCACATGATGCAGGTTTCCCAATCCCATTGTGCCACTGGATTGCCAACAGCTTTTCAACTGAAGTAGGAGGGGGAGAGTGTGTGATAGGGAGTGTGGATATGGCAGGGGGAGAGTGAGTGTATTTTGGGGGACAGAGTGTGTCAGCACGCTGTTTTGTAAATTCAGACAGCGGCAGAAAGCAACCAGTCCTGAGGCAAGGGGAGAGAGAAACCCCAACATCAGCCCCCAGCTCTCTGCACAGCAATCTCTCTCACTCACACACACATACCTGTCTTTGTGTTGAAAAGCACAAACGTTCCACAATAATGGTTTGCTTTGTGTCCTGGAGCAGATCAGCACAGCACACAATGGCTGTCAGAAATGTAGCTTTGAAAGGGGAGAGGCGCATGCCTTCAGGGCAGCCAGCCAAGTTTGAAACAATAAGCAGAATGGCCACTTGAGGGATTATGGGACACTTCCGGAGGCCAATTACAGCACTGAAAGCAATTGATGTGTTTACACCAGCAATGCAGCGCAAGAGCATCTGCGCTCAGGGCCGGCGACACGGGGGGTACTACGGGTAGAGCTGTACCGGGCCCTGGACTTTAGGGGGGCCCCGGTACACAGCTGTACCCGTAGTCATCCCCTCTTGTCGCCGGGCCTGGAAAGCGGGGAAGGGGCAGGGAGGCGGCGCGGCTATCCTCCAGATGAGTGCTCGTGTCCCCGGCAGGAGCAGCGAGCCCGGCCGGCGGCAGCGGCGCAGTCCGGGAGAGAAAGTGCGGGTGGGGGGGAGGGGGGGAGCATCAAGGGCGGCTCGCGCTCCCGCAGAACCCCGCGCTGCCGCCAGCCGCTGTCAGCTGGGGGGGGAGCGCTGGCTGGGCTTTCCCCCCCAGCCGCTGTCAGCTGGGGGGGGGCGGCTGGGCTGGGGGGCCCCCCGGCCGCTGTCAGCTGGGGGGGGGAGAAGTGCCAGCTGGGCTGGGGGCCCCCTAAACGATCAGAGTAGGGGGCCCCCAAATTTCTGTCGCCGCCCCTGTCTGCGCTGCAAGCCTTACGACTATGGTCAAAGTGGGTTTTTTTGCAATGCTTCAACTGAGGAGTTTCTGTGCACTAAGTGAGTGGCTTGGCAGTGTGTACACCTCAGGAGTTACACTTGAGAAAGCTGCTTTTAGTGCACAGAAACTTGCCAGTGTAGACAAGGCCTACTTTGCTGAATAGAGATGGACTTAAGCATATGCTTAAGTACTTTGGTGAACTGTGGCCTTAGCTGTGATCTCTTATACTTCTCCACCCCAATGGGAGTTTATTTTATAAAAACATTTTTCAAAATCAGAATATTATGAAGTGAGAATTTTAGCTGTGCGACCTATTGTCACAACTGGAGAAAATCAGAGAAAAGAACTATTATACCTGTTTGCATCATTGTGCCATATTAGCTAAACACAGATTGTTTGGTCAAGGGAAAAATAAAAATAAAGTCTTTATGCAGAAATAAGTGGCTGAATAGCATTGTATGAAATATTCAAAAAAGGGAATTCTTCCGGCAAAGTAAATTTGGCATTTTTACTATGGTCTCAGCAATGAAAAAAATCTACTAGGAGTTGTCAGGAAGTGAAAATAGAACTGAGACCCCCATTAAATAATCAATTCAAGTTATGTCAATTATCTTTTTTCTTATTATGAATGTGAATGTAAATTATTTCCTTGCCATTGAGTGATTTATTTTACACAGTCTTCTCTATGTAATTATAATTATGAACTAGCATTTTATTATCTGCTTCACAGTGAAGACTCCTTTCTGAATTCATATTTCAGGAGGAAATTTATATCACTTTAAGGCTAAGGGGGAAGTTTTCAAAGACACAAAAGGCATTTAGGTGTCTATCTCCCATAGACTTTCAATGAGAGTCAGATGCCTAACTGCTATTTATATCACTGAAAATGTTCTCCTATCTTGAGAAATTTTAGCAAGTTTTCTGTTCTGAACGAGTGTTAAGTTTCTATTCTATTCTTCTCCCACTCACCTCACAGTAATATCTGAGCATCTAGCTGTATGGAACATAGCGGTACATTACAACTAGATATAGATCAAAATTGGCAACTTCAGTGTGAGGTTGGGGGTTGCCTTTTTTTATTTCTGTTCATGTGGAGTTATACCCAAAGTTTCAAATCTGAATGAACATGATCAAAGCAAAATTCTGCTGAACTAACTTCTAAATCTCATTCTTAAAGCTCAAACTCCAAGATTGTGATCTATTATTTAATTCACTTTGAAGAAAAGTACAACATACATGCTGAGTGTTCATGTCAATTTTTTATTTTATGTACTTAAATCCTTTTCTTTAATCTGCTTTATGTGACATCAACCTTTTCCAACATGGGAGTGTGGATAAGTGGACAAACTATCTATGTTTCAGATTTCAATTTGGGATAATTAGGACACATTTATACCTTAGCCCAGCATCCTTTGAAGTATTGGCTTGGCGGCCTCTTTTGGCGGTCCCGCCTCCAATTGCGGCCCTGGGGTAAGTCCACTGAAATCCACTGCGAATTCGGCGGTATTGTGAGGTTCTTTGGATTTTGCGAGACAAGGCACACACACGTGTTTGTAGAAAGTAGATGAGTTTATTGGAAGGCCTCGGTCCCTCGAATAGGCGTTGAGGGGCTCGAGTCTGTCAACGCGACCGCAGAAGGGGTACCTAGCACTCCGGAGCCATTGCTAGGTTGGAAGAGCCCACAGCAAAATACAGGAGTGGGCTTAAATACATCACACATTTGCATCTCATACATACTCATGTTTCATTTGCAAGCAACAAGCTGATTGGTTACATGCTGTCCTGCCTCAGTTTCCCCATTTAGTTTCCCACGCATTCGTTCTCACACAGACGGGGTAAACACTCACACAGCTGGGAACGGTTCCGTTCCCAAACACAGATAGCAGAAGCTCAAGGCTATTCTCACATCTGATGATACCATTATGCCCTCTCCTGGAGTTGACTCAGAAGCGTAACTACACCTCCTATTGGTTGCCCATTACAATTTCTTCCGGTCACTACAGGCGGTCTCCCAGGCAGGATCGGCAGCGGGGTCTCGCACACTCCCGCGAGTGGTCTTGTGGCCCCCTGGGGGTGCACACAGCCCACTTTGAAGACAGTGCCTTAGCCAATGGCCCCCATCCTCAATTCAGATGGGTGGGGGGTGTCTCCAGGTCCTAGGAAGAGAGGGGCTGGCTTGGCTGCTCTGGAACTTTGCCCCACACCTTCCCTGTCCATAATGCACATGGACACTGCTTGTGTAGAGATTGGAGAGGGCAGGGAAACAGATTTCTCAGCTTCCTCCTGCCGCCCATTTGTTGGACTGTAGGAGAAAGGCATAGCTGACTAGCACTCATACACCACCGTCCTCACTGGCATGCAGCAGCCATCCTATTGCTGTTGCTGCTTTGCTCCCCCACTTGTTAACTGAGGGAAATACAATTCAAACTATATACAAGACTGCAGTGGGTCTGACTAGATCACCAGCAGCATCCAGGAGGCCTGTTCTAGGTTAATATAGAGAAAGAACAGTAATTACACATTGTACATTTAACAAGTGGAGTCTGTAAATTTTGTTGCAATTTATAGCTGGTGTGCAGTGTAGGTAAGAACCTCAAAGGAGCCAACTCTCAGGGGGAAATGTGTAAGAGGCCCAAGAGATGGCAGATGGACCATATTAACCTAAGGTAGAAAGGAAGACCTGAAGTCAAAGACTCAGGTACACCTTGTGTGTGTGCTCATTCCCTCACTGGGAGAGGGAGAGAGGAAGCAGAGGTGGGCCGAGTCCTAAGGGTTGGATGATAGAGGGACAAGTGTAAATATTGGTTATTTTGCCATTTAACATCACATTGGACCCAAGTAAATAAAGATGAGGCCTTCCCTGATGATATTTATTCCTTTGTCTGTGTTTCGTTCTCCAACTGCCATTTGGTGCCAATCAATAAAGAAAATCTAATGTTTGCTTTGTGAAATTACTTCTTTAATGTTAGCATTCTGTTCTTAAATAGCTCTGTTCAATTTTTGCACTGAATTAAGCAATTAAATTATTCATAAAGATAACATATGTGCAGAAGTTCATCTAAAATGAAGATAGACTATTACATTGTTAACAATTTTTTCTTGTATATAAAACTAACCTTTTGTGCCAAGCCTAGTACCAACATAACACATTCTTCTAAATAGTACTTGAGAGATAATTAAACAAATCTCCCTCATTTAAATAAGGCAAACCTCTGCAAATAGACCTAACTTATTCCGGTTCCTACAAAACATGGTAACCTTTTCACACTGCATCAATCATTTCTTGAATGTTGATTGCTTGCTTGTAATCGGCAATAGCTTCTTCACTGAATCCCATTTTACCACGAACATCAGCTCTAAGTTTATACATCAAAGCATCATTAGGTTGAATTGACAATGCTGTAAAAATGAAAAATAAATGTTAAGGCATTTTTAAATTTAAAAAGATTGTTGATTATTATAAAAATCACCACATGCTAAAAGCCCGTCTGAAAGTTGAGACAAAATATATTTCAAAACCCACATGCTCTCAATAGGAAATACATATGTCTAATTCATATTATTTTTATAGCGGGAGCCAAGTAATTTTGTTAAGATATTTACTCTTACTGTCTCCCTTTGATTCTCCTTTTTCTCCTCTTGATGTTAAATAGCATGATGGCATGTTTATAAATCTGACTCTAGCAACTGCTGAAGCATCAGAAGCCACATTCTCCCTCCCAAATCAGTTTCAACACCAAAACAAAACAAAAAATCAAGCAATAGGAAACCATTATCAATCTATTCCTTGGTGCCAGCAATGCACATTATATCAGAGTCAGATTTCCTATTGTTCAAAGGTATTTAAATAACTGTTGGCAAGTGTTTAATCTGTTGTTTAAAGAGTTTACTTCCCAGTGAACTCCCTGTTTTATAGTAATCATTTCCCAGATGAGATTTCATAATTATTCTGTTCTGACATCACGAAAATCTACTTTTAATGGAAAAAATTCACAGTGAAAATACGGAAGTTTATACATCTTTACCAAAATCATGTTTTCATATAATTTAGACAAACTTATATTGTAAGCATGTACTGGTTAACTTCTCAGTAAAACTTAATCATATTTATTGTTGCTGGAAAAGTTATTGCACTTGAAATCAACTATTAATTGTACAGACAGTAGCGTAACAATGGTACTCTAGTTTGTATAGGGTTGTGACTCAAGGACTCCGTTAGCAAATTCCAATGAAATAACTTCATTTTAAGAATGTTCAAATAACCTGACCATGGCTTTGGTAGCTCAGATGGAAAGACAGCAGTTGAAGATAGGTGGCAGGAGCAGTGATTATAGTGGTATCTGGCAATGGATGAGGCAATTTTGTCTCAACTGATCTGAACCCTAATAAAAGGCTTTTGTTTGATTGGCCAAAGTTCAGAATAGTTCTTATTTTCTATGAACCAGTACATCCATTCCTTTTACTGAACAATGTTTTGTAAATTATGAGAGAAAGTCATCATCACTCAGAAGGTCTGAACAGTGTTGAAGTGTTCATTACCTACTCAGTCAATACTGCTTTAGCCAATTACAGACAAAGAATTTTTTTAAAATTAATTTTATAATGTATACATAGAGCTAAGTTTCACAAATCCCACATTTGCGTGTGAAAACCAGCTAAGTGCATCCCTGTTTGCATGTGCCATTATATCCATCAGTACACACAGATGCCCTCCGGGTTTGTGAGAGTAGCATGAGTGCACATTTTTCTGCTACAATTTTCTTTGAAAATCTGGCTCCGAGTACAGCTGCTATGGTACATATTACATATGACAGATTTTCTTCTAATCAGTAATTGGAAATGAACAGATAATTGAAATTTTTGGTTTTGTGACTGAACTGAGCCCTCCCCTCTCTCTCAAATAAATCATTTTGGGTGAACCCATAATAGAATTTTTTTAAACCAAAACAATCATCTCCCCCCCCCCCCAAAAAAAAAAACAAAACCAAAAACCAACCTCCTCCCTCCCCCACCACACATACATTTAGGTTTTTTGGTTTATAATCCTTTTGGGGGATTTTTAAATAAATTTAGCTAAATTCAAAACAAAGCTTTGTTTAAAAACAAAAAGTCAAAATGTTTAATTCTGAAAACAGTGAAAGGAGACATTTAGACTTTTTCAAAAAAGATTTTTTTTCCCTCTTAAACCATAGTCAAATTCAACTCAAATTCACAGATAGTTTCTGTTGACCCAAAACTGATTTTTTTGGAAAATAAAATTATTTGTCCAGAATAAAATTGCCCAGCTCTACTAGTTAATTTTTATTAGAAAAACAATAATAATTTTTAGCTGGCATTTTCATTACAACTTCCTTTTCAATCTCACTCCTATAGAAGTTAAGAACTTAAATAAATATATTAAATACATAAATGGAAATAGCAGCTAATACATTCTGAGCTGTGAAATAGAGTCAAAATAATTATTATTATAACTGAAGCTATGCCACCAAGTGTAATCATGCCAGGTACTGAACAAAAAATACCTGTTGAAATATCCTTCTCAGCTAGCTCATATTGCTTTAATGTTCTATAGAGGTTTGCCCTGTTAAAGTACACTGCTGCAGAGAGAGGGCAGAGAGAAATTGCCTTCTCAAAATCTTCTTGTGCTTCTTCGATGTTTTGTAATAATGTATTTGTAATAGCTCGATTCAGGACCGCAGATTCATTCTGTGGGTCAAGCTGTAATGCCTTGGAGTAGTAGGAACTGGCCTGTGAAATATATAAAATGAAGGTATTATGCACCATGTAAACCTCTGAATGCTGTATATATTTTTATATTGTACTAAAGAAAATACCCGGCGTTGCTCGGGTCAGTCGGAGGTGGGGAGGGGGCAGACAGCTGAGTGAGTGTGGGGTCTGTTGGATGGGGGCAGAGAGCAAACCTGACACTCCCACCTCACCCCCCCCCGACCAAACCCGACACCCCCACCTCACTTACCCCTCGACCAACCCTGACTCACATTTTCACCCCCCCACCCAAACCCAACACCCCGTCTCCCCCCTGCCAACCCCAACACCCCCCCCTCACCCCCCCGTAGACCAAACCTGACACACCCACCTCACTTTCCCCCCAACCAAACCCGACACCCCTACCTACCACCACAAACAAACCCAACACCCACACCTCACTTACCCCCCCGTAGACCAACCTCGACCCCCCTCCTCACCCCCCCAACCAAACTCAACACCCCCACCTTACCCCCCCCACCAAACCCAACACCCCCTGACCAACCCCAACCCCCACACCTCACACCTCACCCACCCAGACACCTTCCCACCCCCCCAGACCAAACCCAACACCCCCGGCTCACTTACCCCCCGACCAAACCCAACACCCCCACCTCACCCCCCCGACCAAACCCGACACCCACACTTCACTTACCCTCCGACCAAACCCAACTTGGGTCCGTCAGAGGGGGGAGGGGGCACAGAGCTGAGGGATTCTGGGGTCTGTTGGAGGTGGGGAGGGGGCACAGAGCTGAGGGATTCCAGGGTTCCGTTGGAGGGGGGAGGGGCAGAGAGCTGAGCGAGTGCGGTGTCTGTTGGAGGGGCTATTATGACATCATAACTATGTCACAGAGAACAGCAGCTGCCCAGCTGATGTGATTGGCCTTTAAAGAATTTCACCCCTGGGGGGCGTCAGAGGTGAGATTTGAAAAATTTTCGACTCTTACGGTCATTAGGACCCCAAGACCTCTAACTGTACCAAATTTCAAGTCTCTAGCTCAAACGGTGTGGAAGGAGTAAGCGTACACCCATACATACATACATACATACATACATACATACATACATACATACACGCACGCACGCATACACCATTTGACTTTTATATATAGAGAGATTAATAATCAAGGTAGCAAGAATGACAAGGTTTTTGCAAGGATCTTTGAGAAGAAGAATTCAGCCACTCTTTCAAAACAGAATGATTTACTATTATTTATTAGTAGTATGATGGTAACACCCAGAGGCTTCAATTAGGATTGGGTTCCTGCTTAGGGTTGCTATCTTTCTAACGACCGGTAACTGGACTCCCCAAGCTCCTGCTCCCTGCTCTGCCCCTTTCTCCCAAGGCCCTGCCCCTGCTCCACTTTTTCCACCCCAGATTTAAAAAAACAGCCATCAGGGTTTGTTAAATGGCACCTGGACACGCGAGCCAAAACCCAAACTGTCCAGGTGAAAACCAGACAGGTGGCAACCCTATTCCCACTATGTTAGTGGATGTACAGAGAGTATGAAAGGGTTCTTGCCTCCAAAGAGCTTACTAGATAAATGCAAAGGGAACTTTGGTGTTTGATTACCTCAGGCCCTCCCCAGGACATTTCTGCAGAAGGGAGTGATTCAGAACTCTAGGGTATTACAACAGGGAGAAAACCTGGCTTCGAAGTTAAAGCACAGGCCTGTGAGACAGGAGATTTGGGTTCTACTCCTGACTCTGTCACTGAATTACTGTGTAAATTAGGATGATTACTTTACTTCTCTTTTCCCTGATCTCCAGGGAAAAAAATTCAGAAGCACCTGGCTGATTTAGTAGCCTAAGTCTCATTGAAAGTCAGTGAGATTTAGGTTTCTTAAATTACTTAAGAATTTTTGAAAAATCTGTAAAATCTCCTGTTCTGAGTCTTTATTCATAAATATTTCTAAAGCACTTTGAGATCATCAGATAAAATGGACAGTAATAGAATATAGTAGTATTATGTAATACTCATTACTACATAGTAATTCATACCCTATCAGGGTACAGCTAAATTATTAAATTAAATGTAAAAAGATTCAAGTAAAATCTTACATTTATACACTAATTTGTATCAATTACATTATTCCTTGGTCAAAGAAAAGTGTTCTAAGAATAGTATGAAAATAGAACGTAAGACCTACCTGTGAAAATTGCCTGTGATGAAAGTAGATATTTGCTGCATTAAAATAGGCTAAAGCATAGCTAGGGTTGATGGAAATTGCTTGCTGATAATCTTTCATAGCACAGTTTAAGTGACCCATAAACTGGTTAATGACACCCCGGTTTGTAAGCAGCTGAGCATTGGTAGTGAGCTGAAAAGTAATATATGCACACTTATTTGAACAAAGTCCACATATCTACATTAATAACAAGACTCTTTCTTTAAAGAAAACATATAAAAATAGAAAGCACCTCCTAATCTAAACCTACAATTATTCATACCCAGTTCTTCAAATTTATGTGCATTATTCAGTAACCTACTAATAGAAGGTTCATATTTATAAATCAGCTGAAAACCAACATTTACCTTTAGTGCTGCATTTGTATCTTGAAATGCTGCAAAAGTATCACCCATCTGAAGACAGATCACAGCTCGTCCGTCATAGGCAATATGGCATTTTGGATCAATGTCAATGGCAATTGTAAATTGATTCCAAGCTTTCTGAAACTTTCCAAAGGCCTATAATGAGTTTTAACATATGAATATTATTAAACATACCACATACCAATGGCCATCTTTTAAAAAATTATAGGCATGTAGGAAAATTGCCCCATGTTGCCATATTCAGTTATTTAATTTCATGCACAAATTGGGAAAAGGTGCACGTAAATAAGTAGCTAGATATCCACATACCCACTGCATGGGCAGTTACTTGATTTACATACTACCTTTGCAGGAACAGCAGATGCAATTGCTATAGTACCTGGGCTTCTGTCCTCGAATTGTAAATCACTAATTATGCTAATATAATGAAGTGAAGACTTATCTCTATGCACCTGCCTTCCCACAATTACATCAGAATGTCTGGGTGTGACCCTCTCTCCCTGGAGATATTAAAATAATAATAATTATAATTATTAATAATAATCCTTGGGTTACACAAATATCCAAAACTAACTAAAACCTAGTGAGAGCCGTTCACTAAATATGAGAGAATAAAAATGAAAAACACCAGCATAATTGTTCAAAACAGTATATGAAGAAAGCACAGAAATTCCATTAGACAGCAACAATATCTTATTTTAATTTACTTGTGAATGTGAGCCTATAACCTTAAAATTGGGACAGCTATGTTTTACTGTCATGTAGCCAAATTTGAGGTCTTAGATGCCCATGGACAAGTGATCTGATATTTTATCCCCAGGCTGGAAGTAGATCCAGCCCCACTGGTTGTGGAAGAGTAAGAGATGTGAAACAAAAAGGGGGATGGAAATATTCATGGGGCAGGATAAGCTGTTGAGTGAAGGGGAATAGAAAGATGTGAGGGAAATAAATGGCTAGACCCCACTTCTTGAAGTTCTGATGACTGATTCTCAGGTTCACTACCTTGGAAGACCTGGATTTGTATTTTGACCAAGTACAAATAAGTTTGGTAATCTTGATCCCCAAGAAACAGTCACACAATTTGGATCCATTCAGCAGAACCAGCACTCTGTTGTTGAAAGAGACTTCCATGTATGACTGAAAACAATGGCAGGAAGGCTGCTTGTTAAGACTGATGATAACACACAGCACTTAGTACTTGATAAAGCACAGTGCAAACATTAATTAATTAGAATTAAAACATATTGGCAGAGCTGTGTGAGGAAATTTGCATGCGACCTACCCAAGTGAGCCTGATACAGGCTGATAAAATTAGTGCCTCATTTACATTGGCACAAAATTAACTCACAACTGTTGGAAAGAGAGTTTTTTCAGACAAATGGGTATCACAACAAAGCATAGTAACCATGTTGTAAAATCATGGGAATTAGAGAGGAGAAAAAACACAATATGTCATTTCATACATGACTTTGCTAATGCAGGATTATTCTTTTTGGAGTATAGCTAAGTCGTTTCCAGATTTCATTATATACAAGTCCTTTTTGAAGGGGCTTAATACATATGTTAACATTTTGTTTTGGATTGACTTCACATACAAGATTTTCCTTTTACATAAGATTCACCAAAATATCTAAGTCGCTTTTCATGTAGCCGCCTGGTGTTTAGTGTTATAGAGAGGGCCTGTAGAAGATCATGGCCAAGTACGGATGCCCAAGAAAGTTAATCTCCATGGTTCAACAGTTCCATGAAGACATGCAGGCACGAGTCCAGGACAATGGTGAGTCATCTGCACCGTTTCCTGTTACAAACAGTGTGAAGCAGGGTTGTGTCCTGGCACCTACACTCTTCAGCATTATATTCTCCGCTATGTTGACCGATGCTTTCAGAGACAGAGACGTTGGAATTGGCATCAGGTACCGCACTGATGGTAAGCTGTTCAACCTAAGGAAGCTTCAGGCGAAAACTAAGGTCATGACAGACATTATTTGAGACTTTCTGTTTGCTGATGACTGTGCTCTCAAGGCTGGCTCAGAAGCTGATATGCAACGCAGCGTAGACAAGTTTTCCAATGCCTGCGCAAACTTTGGTCTAATCATCAGTATAAAGAAGACTGAAGTTTTGCATCAGCCGGCCCCAGGGAAGCCCTAGGTTGAGCCCAATATCACTATTAACGGCCAGAGACTCAATGCAGTGAACAGATTCACATACCTTGGCAGCACACTGTCCCAAAATGCCACCATAGATGATGAGGTGAATATCAGGCTCGCTAGAGCCAGTGCAACTTTTGGCAGATTAAACACCAATGTCTGGAATAGAAGAGGCATCACCACCCAGACCAAGCTGAAAGTATACAGGGCGGTTGTTCTTCCCACACTGCTCTACGCCAGCGAAACCTGGACTGTGTATCAGCACCATGCCAAGAAGCTGAACCACTTCCACACAACAAGCCTCAGGAAAATCCTCAACATCAAGAGGCAGGACAAGATCCCAGACACTGAAGTACTCGCCCAAGCAAACCTGCCCAGCATCTTTACCATCTTGATGCAGTCGCAGCTACGCTGGGCAGGGCATGTAGTCCGTATGTCAGTCCATCGGCTACCAAAGTGACTTTTTTAGGGCGAGTTGCAACAAGGACAGCGGTCTCATGGGGGTCAGAAGAAGCGATTCAAAGACACTCTCAAAGTCGCCCTCAAAGCATTTGACATCAATCCTGACTCTTGGGAACAGAGCGCAATGAATCGGACTACATGGCGCTCTTCTGTGTATAAAGGTACCGAATCATGTGAGGCCAAAAGGACGGCTGTAGCAGAACAAAAGAGGCAAGCCAGAAAAGCCCGTGCCAGAAATCCTGCTGGAGATGTCCTCCTCATCTCCTGTCCTATCTGTCATCGGACCTTTCGTGCAAGGATTGGCCTCATCAGCCATCTGCGCACACACAGACAAAATCAGCCCCAGCAATTTACGGATGACTGAATGGTCCTCGTCGATCGACGGACAAGCCACCAGTGTTATTGATTACAATACCATAGACCATATCTGGGCATGATTACCAATACCACTCTATTTCTCTCTGGGCTGACTATGGAGATCAATTCTCTTAGTACGCAACAATAAATCCACCAATCAAGTAAGATGTAGCACAGACAAACTTGAAAGGGAATTACAGCCTATTCCTTTAGTTGAAAAGAACAGTTAAAGTGAGTAGGTTGAAAATAGAGATTAACAAAGGATTCCATTGAGGATATAAGTTATTTTATCTGGCTGAACAGTGCTTAACTAGTTTGCAGTATTACTGTGTATTGAGTACAGAGGAAAAATTTATATATGAAAAATAATGCTCTTCTCTTTGTCACAGGATACTACAGACTATGATCTTTGAAGTATTACCTGCAAATTGTATCCTAAGCAAATTCTGGCTTTCACACATTTTGGGTTAAGATGCAGTGCTTTCAGGAAGTCTTTCTGTGCTTGGGTATTGCCAGCTTCATGACCATATTCCATGTATGAATTTCCTCTTGCAACATAGGCATCCAGAGAAAAGGGATCTAGTTTAACCACGTGGGTAAATGAATTCACAGCTTCTTCAAACTGCTGAAGTCTAAAAATAAATATACGCTTGAAGGTCAGTGTTTTATTTTATTTTTTTTAAATCAATTATTTTAATTGCTAATGAAAGGGTGCCAGATTTACAGCTCTACAGACTTAGGTTCTCATTTCATCCACTAAACAGATAGCACTGGCAGTACACACTTCTCCAACCTGTCCTGAGAAAGTACATTAATCCTGGTTTTCAGGGACAATGGGTAAAAAAAATATGATCACGATTAATTCTCCATGCACAGTCCTGTTCTTGATCATTACAGAGGCTATTAGTCTGTGAACTTGTAAACACTTAGGGTGAAATCCTGTCCCCAATAAAGTCAATGGCAAAACTCCTGTTGACTTCAGTGGGACCAGGATAACACTCTGCAGATTGCAACATGGCTTGGTTTGATCAGATTCAGATTTCCCACTGCACAATTCACACTGCCCAATTTCAAGATCAAACATACTTTGTGCCAGTCTGTTCACCCAGCTGTTTCAACCAAGAGTAGTTTATTTCTACCATAAACCTTCTTCTTCCTGCTTCCTCTTACTCCCTTCACTCCTCCAAGACTCTCTCTCACCAATTCCTTTCATCTTTCTCCCAATCTCATCTCTGCCCCTTACTCATGACAGCCTGAAAAATTTAGAACTGACTCCCCCCTTTTAGTCCTGATCCCATTAAGACTCTCTCTTATTTTGTTCCTCAGACTACCTTTTCTCCTTCAAATACACTTTATGCAAAGACTTTCAGCTATAACATCTGCACCACCTCAAAAAATACAATTTCCCAGTATGTTAAAAATGAGTGAACTATTTGATCGATTTCTAAACTATACTGTAAACTCTTTGGGGGTAATTGCTGTGTCTTCTTGTATGACTGCACAGCTCTGGGTGCACACAAAGCTCTCAAATAATAAAAAAAGAGGAAGGATAGTATTGCATCTAAGGCACTGGGACTCAAGAACTGGGTTCAGTTCCTGGCTGTGCCCCACATTTTTGTGCAATTGTCCTGGGCAGAGATCCATCAAAATGCTTGTTATGAACATATCCATCCAACATATGCAGAATTTGATCTTCAGCATTCAAGAGTAAAACTCTCCAAGCATGCTTTCCTATTTAGTTAAGAACAGTAATGTATAGGATTGAAACATTTGATTTATTGTGCTTATAGGAGGACCATTACTTGGTGCACAGAGCCACATGTATAGACCCTTAGAGATTTTTCCTTTTCTATGATTTGTCAAAGTAACTTTATAATCATGTGTATAACAAGCCTATTGCTTTGCCAAATCTGGCACCAGTCACATCATAGGAAATGTGTGTGGGGGGGTCTTTTTAGGTCAAATGCTCCCCTCCCCAGATTTCTTCTTGGCCTGCCAAGGGGGAGAAAAAGGGGCTCCCTTCCCCTGATGCACCTACCCACCTGTATACTCTGCCTCTGTCCCTGGCAACTGGGTCTGGGCGGAAAGTGGAAGGGGTGGGGCCAGCCACTTCTCAGGCCGACCACTCCAGATCACTGCTCTGTGCAGTGTGGCGGCTGCTGGAGAAAGATCCTTGCTGGGGCAGTGGCCCCACCCCCTCTGCTCCCTGTCTGGGTCCAGCTGCTGGAGTCAGGGGACAAGCGAGTCAGAAATGGGCTGGGGGGTGAGGAGACACCCCCATAGATGAAGTGGGCTATAGCCTATGAAAGCTTATGCTGAAATAAACTGATTAGTCTCTAAGGTGCTACAAAGTCTTCCTCGTCTTATTTATGGATACGGACTAACACGGCTGCTAATCCTAAATCTTTCAAGAAAGAGGCACTAGTTATTCAGGGAAGAAGGAAAGGAGCCTTCTATTTGAAAGACCCCACTGAAAAAGATAGGCCTGCCTAGGTTATCAATAGGGTGGTAAGTCTTTAGATAAGATAGACATGTTTGTAGAGTGCTTGTCATTTTAAAAAAAAATATAAGCTTTGTTACCACTGCACAAAAACCAATAAGGTTGTTTGGTCACAGATTCCAGAAGGGAAGAATTGCATAAGCCTGAACTGTGTTGGACCTGCTGGGTAAGCACCGTAAATAAACAGAATACTGTAGCCCAGGGTCTGGGCTAAGAGTTGGAGAACTGCTGAATTCAATGCAAGACAGGTAAAGGCAGGAGGCCTGACATCTGAGGAGGTGCACTGATAGAGACCCAAAAAGAGACAGAGGTGCAGCTAGCCCTTTAACAGTGAATACAAAACATATTTATCCTATCTGCAAATGGAAAAAATGTGAACTCATATGGTGACATAAATAAAAATATTTTAAAGGGATCAAGTCTGAAGACAATCTGAGCCTGGAACTCTAATTTATGTCAAAAACTCTTTTAGGTATGGAGGTCAAAATTGTGTAGTCATTTTACCAAGGAGACACTGAAAGACATATTAGATGTCCATGTTCTACCTGAAGTATAGACTCAATTCTTTACTACACAGAAACAGCTCTAACAGATACAGCTAAAATGCAACTACAAGAATTCAGGACAAGGATTTTGTTATAAATCTAAAGAATTTTTAAAAGTTAAAAAACTGTATTAAAACCATAGTGCCAATCTCTGAGCTGGCTCTTTTAGCATTCATGTATGCTCAAGGGAGGGAGACTCTCTGATTCTGGAGTTATAGGAGCAGCACCAAGACAGTTTAGAACAGCTTCTAATTTGTGTTAGCTGATAATGGGCCCTGAGAAGCTCTTTTAGAAGCTGGGGATCTCTTAGTCATAAAGACACCTTAGTCATAGGAACACCCCAGTCATACTCACTGCACCTGGGCACACCAGAAAACACAGTGCCACTGTATCAGCTCTATGCCCTCCCAGGACTCCTCTGATACAAGGAGAATCAGGGAACCACTCATATCACCAGAGCAGCACAAATCAGCCATAGCCAGTCAAGACTCATGATGATAGATCTTAAATATGCCCACCCAAAGACTGCCTAAGCAGCACTTATATAATACAGTGATACATGCTAGAGAGAACCCTAGAATACAATAGATAACAGTAAATTAACACATAGTTCATCAACCAACATCACACTGTAACCTACCTTCCTTTTAACATTAAAAAAACACACTTCCCATTCTTACTGATTATCACTATGATAAAATAGAATAACTTAAGTGTACACGTAATGCCTCTAAATTATATACTTTTAAAATAATTAATATGTTTACTTCAAGTTTTTAGAATGTATCTCTGCTAGCTGAGATTAAACATGAAAAATGTCAAGTTAAAAAGTCAGAGGTGGTTTTGTAAAAAGGAAGGTGCACAGGCTTAAAATGGAAATTGTGTCACTACTAAAATTATGTAAAGAAAGCGAGAAATACTTGTAGCACCTTAGAGACTAACTAGTTTATTTCAGCATAAGCTTTCATGGGCTATAGCTCACTATACAGACTAACACGGCTGCTATTCTTGAACCTATTAAAATTATGGAGACACTAACATGTAATTATGGTGTCATAATTACAGGCATTACTGGCTCTGTTCTACCTCCTCACCACCTTTCATTCTCTTTCACCCCTGTTGGTTCTCTTCTTAGATTTACTTTTTCTTTCGTACCTTTATTTTTCTCTGCTGCTATAAACATCTTATTGCTAGGTAATGGATGATCCTAGGTGAGCCTGTTCTTCAATGGCAAATCAGACAAACACCTACTCCCATCTCTCTCTTTTCTTTCCCTTCTTCCGTTTCTCTTATCCAGTCCTCCCTCAGACTGTTATTAGGAGATACATTGGAACATCATCCAGCTCCCCCTCTATTTCTCTCCTCCTACCCTATGCCATACCAAATCACATATCATACCTGTGGTAGCAGATTCCAATAGCTTGATAGATCTCACTATTTCTTGGATTCTGCAATAAAGCCTCTTTAAAGTCCTGGAAAAAAAGACGCTCAATTATATATGTTTGTATTGTTTTGTTTTGCTTCAATAATGTGGCCTTAGCAAATCTCATTTATATCATCAAGGGGATGAAACCTAAACAAGAACATAGTATATTTTCAGTAGAATTGGAGAGTTAATACACTACCTGTTTTCCATTCCATAATTAATCCTCAGGGTCTTGGGGGAACATAACCTTTCTAGTCAGACAATATATTTAACATTGGGTACGTCTTACAGAGATGGATGCAATATTACTTCCAGTGATTTTTATAGAAACACCTATATAATTGCAATTAAATATGCATATTGAAGGGTATATTATTTTCTGATACACAATCTCATTAAAAATTCAATAATAAAAACATAACATTTTTTCATTCCCTTCTGCTACTGTCTTTATAAACAAGTAAATTGGAGTAGTTTAAAAATAAATGATAGGATTGAACTGAGTGATTCTTTGGTTAGAGCAGTGGTTCTCAACTCTGGTCTACTGCTTGAGCCCCTACACATCAAAATATGTACCATCTGAGTCTCTCCATTGAGCCTCTCTGATTAATTACATTTTGTAGCATAAGTCAGAGACCTATAGGGTAATTGTCTGTTTCAGCTATTTCTATGCAAGGTCTACCAAATGTGAAGGGCTTTTTCTGTGCATTTCTAGTGGGACATTTCTGAGTGATCACAAAGATACCCATCTTCATTTTTGCATCTACATAGGATATCTATCTTTGAAACAAATAAACTACCCAATTTTGTAGTGTGCCCATGCTGAAATCATTGCTGTCATACGAACAAAAAATTCAAAGCCTAAAGTTACCCATCCAAAATAAAAACACAAATAATACTGAGAAAAGTATTCCTTCTAAGTCATAACAAATCAAGGCTTTTGAGAAATTCTACTTTAAGAATGAAATAGGGTATCTATGAGACTATTTAATATGTTTAAGCCTCAGTCCTGCTATTGTTTTGCAGGCAGAACTCCCAGTGAATAAGAGGGGAGTCTGGATTATGGATCAATAACAAGATTGCAATCCTTTTTCTGAGAACCTGAAGAAAAAATCCCAGGGCCCGAGTCTCCTGTAACTTTAACCTTGAGTGATCATTTCATTTTGTGAAAAGAGAATGTAAAGCAAAAAGAAATCAGAACCCTCTATTCATGTACACCTGTGGCAGTGGCTTACACTTACCTTGAATAAAGAGAAAATGACTATTCAAGGTGCAAGGCAGTGGAGCCAGGCCTTCACTTTTTAACTTAATATACAATTGCATATTTTGGTCCTGTTTCTTGTTTACACTGCAGCCATTTTACACAACTCTGGCAGTGTAAAGGTGCTGCAAAAAGAGTGTAACTGTCATTTATGCCCGTGCTAGTGTAACACTGACAGTCCCCAGTCATCAGCAGGCAGGATTGAAGCTGGGATCTTGGGAACTAAATGCATGAGCCTCTACTTAAGAGGGGTGGCAAACCTGTGACTCCGAAGCTGCATGCGGCTCTTCCTAGGTTAATACACAGCTCCTTGCATAGGCACTGACTCCAGGGCTGGAGCTATAGATGCTAACTTTCCAATGTGCTGGGGAGTGTTCAGTGCTGAACCCCCTACTCCAACCCCACTCCACCCTTTCCCACAAGCCTGCCATGCCCTCATTCTTCCCCCTTCCCCATCACAGCCTCCTGCGCACCGCATAACAGCTGATTGCAGCAGGCGGGAGGCATGGGAAGGAAACAGGAGGCACGGATCGGTGGGGCTGCCAGCAGGCACTGCAGGTTGGAATGCAGGGAGCTGATGGGAGGCTGCTGACATATTAGTGTACATTGGTAAATTCTGTCTCCTTCTCAGGCTCAGGTTGGCTGCCCCTGCTCTGCTACATGAGCTATAAGCCACATGGCTCTTAGCAAAGGCTGTAGCAGACTCATTATCTCTAAGTGGTCTGGGTGCCACAATATGGGACAGAACACCACACCCAGAAGGTGTGTGGGTTACATTAAGACCTCTCTTCACTATCAGATTGGTGTAAAGAGGCCATAGTGTAAATGAGAAGTAGGCCTTTAGTACTTTAGGATTTAGCTACACTAGAAATGCTACAGTGGTACAGACATCTACTTCAGGTGACGGAAAGAGTTCTTCCAGCACTGAAGTAAATCCACCTCTTCAAGAGAGGGCAACTAGGTAGATGAAAGAATTCTTCTGTCAATCTAAAGCATCTACACCAGGATTTAGGTCAACTTAATTACATTGCACAGGGTGTGAAATTTAGTTAAATAGTTAAGCCGACCTAACTTTGTGGTGTAAACTTGCCCTTAGAAATATTGCTAAATTTGCATGTTATTCTTCATGTTTGCTGTGTGTCATAAAATAAACAAGAAATGTTAAATTTTGTATGCACAAAGAGTATCTTATACCTCTAAAGCATTAGAGTAGTCTTCCAGTTCCACATAGAGTAGTGCACGGTTAATTAACACTCTCAGGATAATTTCCTTACTTGATTTAAGAAGAAAAAGAATTCCATAGTCTTTCAAAGCCTAAAAAAAAAAATTGAAATATTTAATTTTACTGAGAAGCATACAATGATACTTAAGTTTACAACTTAAAGCTTTCCAATCCTGCAAACGTATGTCTTATTTTAAGTGCCTGAGTAGTCCTACTTATTTCAGTGTGACTACTCAGATGCTAAAAGTTAAGCACATGCTTAAATGTTTGCAGGACTGGGGCCTAAATAATAGAGAGGAACACAATACAGCAGTTATTTTCTTCTTAGTGTTGCCTATTCCACTCTGTATGTATCTGTCTGTCTGCAGAACACAATATCAAAGAGACTAAGTCTGCATTGAGGCTACAAAAGTTTTATGTTTAGAGATAAAACTGCTATTCTTTCTGTATCTAATTTTTCTTTCCCATATTTGTGTTTAAAACTTTATTTTAATTTTTTAACTTCATTTTAGATGCATCAATCATTTTTAATATAAAGTTAAGAAACTTCTGAAAATTAAATATCTCAAAACCTATTGGAAAGTCTTATTAACCTAGTTTTATTAACTAAATCTCAGTAGAGATCACAATGGCATGAATAAGTGGAATGGAAATGCAGGTATCAATTCACAAACTTATCAAAGTTGGACAGTATCTCACCAACCCTAAATCGGAAAATAAAGTAGATGCCTTAAGTCAAGTGATAACTAGTGTGGGATAATGAGGACAGTTTAGGCCTTCATATCATGAAAGGCTTCCTGATAGTATTAGGCTGTACAATAGTCTCTCAGGAGAAGTCCTACTGCCAGTGATATTTAAAACTAGACTAAACAAACACTGAATTCATCTAAAAGGTCTTTTCCGTCCTTAATTCCTGTGAGTCTACATGAGTTGATGGGTCAGCTCCACTCTCACCACTATTCCTGCAACTTCCTGATGCCTATTGGAATGGGCTTCACGGACTGGAATGGTGATTCAACAAGAACAATTCTATAGTCCCTTGAAGGTGAGGGATGGGGACTGGGGTATCTCAGGGTAGCAAAGAGAATTGGGGGGAGAAGGCTAGAAGGAAGACCTATAGGCTGGAACAGGTATTGGGGAAAACTTAAGAAGCAAAATAAGTACTGCAGGGAGCTCAGATAGTAAGGTTTTTGGCACCTTAGGAAGCTACACAGAGGTAATACAGCTCCCTCTGGAGCAAAAAGATCTCGAGGGAGGAAGTAATCAAGCAAAATCCTCTATGGGGTTGTTGACACCCAAGTCCCACCGCTATGGTGATGAAGTCCCAAACCCACCTCTGTGGAAATGCCCTCTGTCTTTTTCCCAAATGAAGTGGGCTTTGTGGGGCTTCTGTCCCAATCCTGCTCCTCTGAGCAGTGGATATGGACAGGGCCACAGGGGACCAGGACCAGATCAACCTCACAGGACAGAGATGGGCTCAAATTTTTACAGTACCCATTACTGCCTTAATCTTGCCCTGTTCTGCTTCTATGCTCCCCTTCTTTCTTTCCCCTTTTGAACTCCCCTGCAAGATTTGGGTGGGGGGTGGGCGTGCATGTGAGATACACATATCACAGCAGAAATGCATAAGCCTGAACAACACTACATCCTGAAATAAACACTGCGAATGTGATATGAGGCCAGATTTTCAACCTGGTCTTCACTGAATAAATTTATTGTCATGTATACATCCAAATACCTGATTATACCCACAAAACAGGTACTTAGATCTTCAACTGACATCAATGCAATTGTAAAGGATTGTTGATGAAAAAAGGAAAGCTTGCTACTAATGTTCAGAAAGTTTATTAGCATTTCTGAATAACTGCATAATCAAGTGCTCTTGAATAAAAGTATATAATACCTTCCTAAAATCCTTTATTTGGTGATAACAGACTGCTCTGTTGTAATATGCCAAAAGGCAGATTTTGTCCAAGTCAATAGTTTTAGTTAAGTCTTCAATGGCATTTTTGTAAGTCTGCAAATAAAAAACATTGCATATAAAAACACTGTATATTCACAGCATCATATGTTCTGTCCTAAAGAACATAATTGTGTAAAATTTGACCATGCAGTTTTACATTTCTTGTCTCTTCATCAGTACTGGAAGACATTCTCTCATATCAATTTGTCAATATGGGCCAAATTATTCCAATCTTCCCTTAGGTAGGATTTCTACGGGATTTTGACTGGACCAGGACTGTATAACTGAGCCCTTATTATTTTATGTTTCTGTCATTGTCATGGCTGTATTACTTATTCAATCATTAATGTTATCTAGCTAGATCATTCTTTACCCTCTCTTTGACCCTTTCATGATCACTTTGTATCGTCTCCTAACATGAATGGGAGTTGATTATGGAGCTGCAGTTGCTCCTGTGGCCAAATTCACTTATGGGGACTTCCTCCATGGGTCCTGGAGAGGTAAAATTGAGATAAATCTAGCTAGCTTAGCCAACCCACCCCACTGCATCATTTCCAGAACAACAAAGCCACTCCTAGCCCCCACAAAGTGGCTTCCAAGGTGCTGGGAAAACTGGAAGTATGTTAAATTGGTGGAATTCCCTTCAAGCCTGGGTATCATTGGTCCCCAGGTGTTTAGCTCTTTCTACAGATGAATAACAAAAATATTTCATGTACTTCATCCAAAAGATAAAATACGTCTCTACCTTATTGTGATATTTCAAAGTTCCTCTGTAGAGATAGGCTCTCACACTGTCAGGATGAATTTTGATAGCCTCATTACAATTCAGGATTGCCTTGGAGTATCTTCCCTTGCTACCGTAGTAAGAAGCACGACTTAAATATGCCTTTATTGATGAAGACAGAAACACACTGCAGTACAAGTACTAAAAAAAAATTTGATAATACCTTGGACAACCACTGAGGTAAGAAATGACTTTTTTCATAAAGAACTTAAAACTTCTAAGTATAGTGGTCATAAAACCAAGCAAATTAAATGAACACTGGGTACCTTAGTTATAATAATAGAAAACAACACGAATACTGACACAAGAAATAACTTACATTCCATTAAACATAACAAAAATCAAATGCAGGATAATGATCTTTGGAATTCAAAAGGAAAAAAATAAAAACAAAAGGAAGGACACAAATAAACCAGACTTTAACAAATCAATACTAATGATGTCCAAGTCATCCCTTAAGGGAAACTACTAAGCTGTTTAAGAACAAAAATGACCATTTAGAAATTCTTATTGTGACTCTGGCAGACCAGGCACTAGCTCATGAAAGGTCCCTATGTCTCAAATGAACACTGCAACTACATCGCTGGAATCTCTCTGGCTCACATGTGAGTTAATATTAATATGATAAATATTAGCATTATAAGAAAGTGCTTAGTGTTTTAACTCTGTCAAATGCCTATGAGTTGCTGCATGCGTTGATCTTCTTTGTAATATCTGTATTCCATATTGTAATGTAATATTTGAGTGGATGTACTAGGAGCCTCTGTGATTGTATGAATCATGATACAGGAAAGGGATATTAGTGTGAAGAGCTGCTCTTCTACAGAAATTATGCTCCTCCCAAAAGTGAAGCCCTATCGATACAAGGCTACAGTTGGCTCTTACAACTGGACACTCCCTATATCTGAACTGAGGAATCGTCAACAAAAGGACTAAAGACTTATTTTTGTTCTGTTCTCCTCGTGAAGATGAGTCATGCAAGAGAATTCCTCCCACCAGCTGAGTTTTGCATCTGAGAGAATATGGCAGGACAGGGATCAAAACCACAAGCAAAAGGAACAAGGGATCTCTATGTTGCTGGGACTCTGAGGGACAATGAGTTTTCTACGCATAAGCAAGAGATCATCAGCTGCTTAGCACAGATTAACCCTAAAGGACAAAAAGAGCTTTCTGATTAGAAGAGTCTCTACAGTATTACCTTTTACAACTTAAGACTCTAATTAATTTGTGTGTCTATATTCACTTGCTTTAATTTTGTAAATAACATTCTAGTTACCTTTTCCTATTTAATACATCTACATCTAGTTTATTATAGGACTGGCTATAAACTTTGGGACTAGGTGTAACCTCAATATTGCTGTGATTCTTGGTCTTAAGGACCATATATGACAGGGATGCTCAGCTGAGTGACAAGAGAGACCAGAGGATCCAAGGAGACTGTCTGTGACTTTGTTTAAGGCTGTTAATATGTCTGAGGAGTTTGCACTTGGTGCAGTTGGTTGGTGAAATCTAAGTTTAAAATTAATGACCAATTTGGGGGTTGTGTCCTGGTTCTTTAACAGTTTGCCCTGAGGTTGTTGGTACTCATGTTCTTGCACCTCCATTGGGAGCATTACACTTATAAACTGATGGAAATGTGCTCCAGATTTTTTAATATCTATCACCCTATTGCAACAAAACAATAACTATTTTGTGCACTACAACAAAAAATGTGTGAACTCCCTCTGCTATTTTGCTTCAAATACTTAACTAAATCATACCGAGAGCACTATGTATTCTTATGGAAATTATGTTCCTGGTGTATAGATAGAGAAGTAAACAAAATCTTCAAATCTTAATTATTTCTCCATTAGAAATAAAGCAGAAAAATAAATAAGTGATTAACACATAGAAGACATAACTGACAGGAAAATATATAAAAGATCAATACTGTGTCTTTCACATACACCAGTATATGAAGAACTTTATAAGAATATGAGAATGGTCATACTAGCTGAGACCAATGGTCCATCTATCCCTGTAACCCGTCTTCTGACAGTGGACAATGCCAGGTACTTCAAAGGAATGAACAGAACAGGTAATCATCAAGTGATCCATTCCCTGTCACCTACTTCCAGGTTCTGGCAAACAGAGGCTAGGGACACTTCAGAACACTCACATTCCCTATTCAATGTCCATTTATTCTTTAATGTAGAGAATGTCCGATTAGGCCAATGTACATGGCAGAGGGGCATTACTGGCACATGATGGCATATATCACATTAGTAGATGTGCAGGTGAATGAGTTCCTGATGGTGTGGCTTATGTGCTTGGGTCAGCTGCAAATTTAACACCATTAATTTGGGCTTGAATAGGAACTGGGCCTGGCTGGCTCTCTACAAAAACAAAACTTTCCCTCTCTTGGTATTGACACCTTCTCGTCAATTAATAGGAATGTACCACCTCCATCCTGATTGAATTGGCCCTGTCAGCACTGGTTCTCCATTTGTATGGTAACTTCCTTCTCTTCATGTATAATAATGCCTGCATCTGTAATTTTCACTCTGTGCATCTGAAAAAGTGGGTTTTTTACCCACAAAAGCTTATGCCGAAATAAATCTGTTAGTCTTTAAGGTACCACCAAAATCAAGAATTGGCTCTCCTCTTGTGGGTTCCAGGACTAGCTGCTCCAAGAAGGAGTCATTTAAAGTGTCAAGAAACTTTATCTCAGCATCCCGTCCTGAGGTGACATGTACCCAGTCACTATGAGGATAGTTGAAATCCCTCACTATTATTGAGTATATTTTTATAGTTTTTCTAATCTCTGAGAATTTCACAATCCTGGTCAGGTGGTCGGCAGTACATTCCTACTGCTTTATTCTTATTATTCAAGCATAGAATTACTATCCATAGAGATTCTATGGCACAGTTTGGTTCCTTTAAGATTTTTACTTCATTTTACTCTACACTTTTTCACATATAGTGCCACTCCCTCCGCAGTACAACCTATTCTGTCATTCCAATACATTTTGTACCCTGATATTACTGTGTCCCATTGATTATACTCATTCCACCAAGTTTCTGTGAAGACTGTTATAGCAATATCCTCATTTAATATGAGGCACTCAAGTTCACCCATCTTAGTATTTAGATTTCTACCATTTGTACATAAGCACTTTACAAAACTGTCACTCTTTAGCTCTCTGCCATTATGTGATATAATTGAACTGGAATCTTTTTCATTTAACTGTTTTTCCATCAGATCTTACCCATATTTTATCATCATCATCCTCTCCTCCTTATTAGGATAAAGAGAATCTCCATTAATAGATCCTCCCCTAAGGGAGGTCTCTGTTGGAACCATGTGCTCCTCCAGACCTGTTGCCTTTCCCCCGGCCCTTAGTATAAAAAACGCTCTAATACCTTTTAAATTTTATATGCCAGCAATCTGGTTCCATTTTAGTTCCATCCTGCCTGCATAGGATCCCCTTTCCAAGTTTCTAATAATCTAAACCCCTCCTCCCTACACCATCATCTCATTCATGCACTGAGATCCTGCAGTTCTGTCTGCCTAACTGGCCCTGACTTCAGAATTCTTTAAAACTGCTCTCAAAACCTACACAAAAGAAAACCATGAGAGTAAATTCAGTATTACCTGAAAATGTTTTGGATTAATGGCAAGTGCTCGATTGAAATCTTGGATGTACTTAGCTTGTTTCAGTTGCATTCTGCACACCCCTCGCTGATAAAAAGCATCAGAATAATTTGAGTATACCTTGACAGCAAGGGTAAAAGCTTCATAGGCCTAAAAGATGACATAATGGTTTGAATTAATGTAATTCATTTGCACAATTGGAATCATAGGCAGAATATTAACTTTTAAAAGCCAATATTTTTTTCTCGTGTTTTCACTATTTTACTCCTACTTTTTATTTTATTTTAATACAACATATGAGACAAACACAATAAGTGAAATTCTGCCCTCATTTAATACTTATCTTACTCCATTTTCTTCAGTTGGACTACACTGGTATAACGAAGGGCAGAATTTGGTCCTGTGACCATAAATAATTAACATACTAAAATTATTTGCTACATTGGAGAACACCTAAAATGATTTCTTTAAGGTTCTTCTGCAGATTTTTTTCCTTCATACTAGAATACAAAAACACAGATTATTCTAGGATCTGCTAATGTGGTGGCAGCTACACATTCCAAAGGGAAAATAACCCATTCCTAGTAGTCAGGGTATGCCACATCAGGTATTTCATCCACTCTTGACTATCATTTATAACTGTCTTGGAAAAGGAAGCAAACAGGGTTATAAAAATAATGTTACGCTACTACTATGTTTGGCAAGTCTCTCAACATTGTAATACAGAGACAAACTCTTGTCCTCACAACTAAACATCAAGTCAGACAGGGAATTTAAAGTGGCTCTGATCTGAGGATTTAGAGATAACCTGGGCTAACAGATCCATTTTGGAGGTAAACCACAAAACAGAAGACAAGGACCATTCAGCTCAAATATTACTCCCTTCTCTATCCAAAACAGAACAGCTAGTATGAGGGAAGTCCCTATTCCAGGTGACATTTCAAACTGTAGTCATATATAATAGTGGCACTTTGAATATACTGTAGATATTATTCACTGGTCTTCTGTGACTAAAGAAATAATTAATGTTTATATTGTTATTGTTGAAATAATGCCTGAAACATGCTAGACACTATTCAAAAATAGGGTTCCTACCTAAGCACATCACAGTCCAAGATCAGGTCCTGTACAACATTTAAACATTTGTTTAACTTTACTCATATGAGAAGAAAGTTGGCCTAGTGGATAGTGCACCAAACTGGGACTCAGGAGCTCTGCATACATTCTTACTCTTCCACAGTCTTTCTATGTGACCTTGGCAATTCAGTTTAGGCCCAGATGCAGCAAAGCACGTAGGCATGAACTTTACTGTAAACACTGCATAGGCCCATCTCTGCTCAGCAAAACACTTAAGCACTTGCTTAGGTCCCACTGATGTCAATGAGACTTATGCATATGCTGAAGTGTTTTGCTGAATAGGAATGAACTTAACAAGTGCATAAGTGCTTTCCTGAATCAAGACTTTAATTTTTCAGTTCTTTAGTTCCCCATATGTAAAATGAGGATGATAATAATATTCCCTTTCACCCATGCTTAGATCTCTCATGTTTACATAAGACTAATCTTTTCAGTGTAGTGACTATCTTTTACTGTGTTTTGGAACAGTGCCTAGCAATGTACCCCAATCTTGCTTGGGATAGCTAGGTGCTACTGAAATACACACACAGGATGATAACTAATCCTATTGAGGTCAAAAGACATGACACGTGCATAAATGTTTGCAGGACTAGGCTCTAAAAATAGAATATAGGAAAGAAGGTTAAAAAGGGATGCAACAATAAGCAAAAAGGCACCCTTAAAAAGATTTTCTAGTGTCAAATTTGTAATGCTTCAAAATGAGGGGAAGGCTAGGGTTTATAAATTTTTTGAAATTGGCATTAATATACAAAATGGATTCTACTCATATAAGACATGATCCAAAAGCCACTGAAGGATTCCCATTGATTGCAATGGACTTCGTATGAGACTGTTAATGAACAAACCTGTAACTGTAGGTAAAACAATAAAAAGAACAAAAAAGTCCTTTAATATTAAAACGCATCTAGAAAAATGTATTACATTAAATAACAAAAAATACCTAATTAAAAAAAACCCAGAACTCAGTCAGACCTGATCAGCAAGCATGTGTAAAATAAATGCCCCAAACTGAACTAGGATAGGATTGGCTGGCTGGGGGATTTTTTTTACCCTCTGTAAAGGTACAGCAATCAGTTAACTAAAATGCTATCCTCAGTATGGAATACATTGCTTAGAACAATAGAGAGGATATTAATATACAAATAAGATATTCATGTCCATTTCACCTCCATTAGAAACACAGCAAAAAGTATGCATAACTAATTAAATATGGTAATACTTTTATGGAAAAAAATGTTTATACATTTGCAAGAAGGTCTGATAAAAAGTAAAGTATAAAAATATGTAAAAAGCAGTGGAAAGTAACCCTTAAAATATTTTCATTTTTAGTCAATCTTGTTTCCTTCTCTTAAAGCCACAATGCTAATATGTTCTAATTAATAAATATATACCTGTAATAAACTGACTTTTTCCATATAGCACAGGCCCATGAAATAATAAATTTCTGCAGCCTCAAATGTATTAGGTAAGATTTTTCCTGATGAATTCAGTATCTTTAATGCTTGTTGAAAACTTTCCACAGCATCCTGTAACAACAAAGGATATTATTCTAATATTTGTAAAACAGTTATTAAAAAAAAAATCTGAGTTTTAACAGTGACATACACAGAATTTTTTACATTGTGCCTGTGCCCATTTTGTTTCTTTATTATATGTAAAGAAGGCCTGAAAGGTACTATTGTTTTTTCAGCCTTATACATTTAAGAAATGTGAAGTCTGGTCTTCCTTGGTTTTGCAAGAAGTTCTGAATTGCTCTAATTGAAGGTGTGAGCATGATTAAGTACAACTTTTTTTCAAAATGTTCATTAGTCATTGGTTTAAATAAATGTTAACAAGTAATATCTTTTACTGGAGCAACTTCCGTTGGTGAGAAAGACAAGCTTTCAAGCTTATATAGAGCTCTTCTTCAGGTCTGGGAAACTAAGGCTATTGTGATAGAGTCAGACCTGAAGGGTATAGGAGAGTGCTGGAAGGCAGGTACATCAGTCTCAGGATGTGCAGGTCTCTGTTCCCCCTATAGCCAATCAAAGGCTACTCCAGGCCAATCTAGACACCTGGGGTCAAGTAAGAAGGTTCTAGCAGGCAGCAGGGCAATTAGGAGCACCTGCTGTCAAGTAAGGCCTTAATAAAAACCCCTGCCTCAGGCAGACAGTGTGGGTGTTTGGAGCAGAGAGGAGTTTGGAGACATTGGAGCAGAGAAGAGTTTGGAGGCATTGAAGCAGAGAGCAGTTTGGAAGGAGGCCCTGAGGTAAGGGTGAAGTGGAGAGTAAAGAAGCAGGAACTGTTGTGAGGAAGAAGCCCAGGGAATTGTATTGTGCTTGGTGGTTAAAAGGGCAGCCTTCTCAACTGATACTGTTAGGGTCCCTGGGCTGGAGCCCGGAGAAGAGGGCGGGCCCAGGCCCCCCCCCTACTGCCTTCCGCAATTAGTCACTGAGGCTAGTGAAATCCGCCAAGAAACGCAGGACCCGCAAGTACAGGCGTGGAGCTTTGTCACAACTGGTGTCAGAGGTGGGATGTTCATACACAGCGTGGCGGAAGAAAGGATTTAAAAAAAAAAAGGGGGTCACTGGGGTTTTGAATTCTTTTTGGTGGGTTGTCTGCTTTGTGCCACAATGGAGGAGGTGATAAGGGCTCTGGTACAAGTCACGGCAGCCCAGCAGGAGGCTACCCGGGTTCAGCAGGAAACAAACCAATTAATAATGAATCAGGCGACCCAAGATCGTGCCCTCTTGCATGAGGTAATGGATCAGCTAAAGGTCCTCACCACCCAGCCCCAAGGGTCTGACGGGATGCAAACCCTGGGGGCCTCTGTTCGTCTGCCAAAGATGACTCAGAGGATGACATTGAGGCATATCTTCTCACATTTGAGAGGACTGCTCAGCGGGAGGCATGGCCCCAGGAGCAGTGGGCCAGCATTCTCGCCCCCTTTTTGTGCGGAGAGGCCCAGAAAGCCTACTTTGACTTGCCTGCCACAGATGCCACTGACTATCTCCGGCTGAAGGCAGAAATCCTAGCACGATTAGGGGTAACAGCAGCGGTACGGGCCCAGAGGTTCCATGAGTGGAAATATCAGGAGAACAAACCCCCATGGTCCCAACTATTTGATCTCATACACCTTGCACGGAAGTGGTTACAGCCCGAGGCATGCAACCCGAATGAGATTTTGGAGACCCTGGTTATCGATCATTATATGCGGGGTCTACCACCAGATCTCCGTAAATGGGTAGGCCAGAATGATCCATCCGCTTACGACGAGATGATCACGCTGGTAGAAAGACGGATGACAGCCAGGGAATTGACCTGACTACCTAAAAGAGGCCCCTTCTGGAACAGGCACCCAAACCCAACACTGGAAATTTTGGCACCCAATACCCCAGGAGGCTCTAGGTGGAAGAAAGGGAGGCCTGAAAACCCTGGGGGACCCCAGAAGGAAGGGACCAGTCGGAGGGGGAGGAAGCCGGGGTTCAAATTCCCTAATTCCCATGATAGGGAAACTAGTAGAAATGACTATAGATGCTATGCATGTGGGGAGTGGGGACATATAGCAGCGCAGTGTCCCAGCAGGAGGAAACCTAGGCAATGTAACTTCGGGGATTGGGAGTTCTGTGCTCCCTTCTCCACCTCGTAGGGGTTACGTTAGCCCCACATAACTACACCAGACTGGTGAAGATAAATGGGATGGAAACTACAGCACTTGTGGACTCTGGGAGTGCTATTACCCTTGTGTCGGGCAAGCTGATAAAAAGAAGGCAGCTGTTACAAGCCAAACGCATAGCTGTGACTTGTGTACATGGGGCTGTAAGTTATTACCCCACTATTCCAGTGGAGATAGCAGTTCAGGGGAACCCCATTGAGGTAACCGTGGGCGTAGTCCCTAACCTCCCATATCCTGTAGTTATTGGGAGGGACTATCCAGGGTTTGATAATCTACTCCCCCCAGCGAGGCTGGAGGAAAGCGGGGACCCTGAGGATAGCAATTTACCACCAGGAGAATGTCAACCCCCGATGTTCACGGAAATTTCTGAGGATCTGTTCCCAGCCCACCAAAGGACCCGGAGGACGAAAAAAGAGAGGAGGGCCGCAAAGACCTTAGGAACCCGGATCCTGACCCAGGATCAGGCGACTTCTCTAGTCGGCCGACGGACCCGTGCAGCCAACAGAGAAACTCCCACCCCAGAAAGCGAGCCAGAGGCCACCCCACGTCAGGATGGCAGTGAGAGTGTGGAGAGATTCAATAGGACCCTCAAGGCCATGATTAGAAAAGTGGTCAGTCGGGATGGGAAAGATTGGGATACCCTGTTGCCTTACCTCATGTTCGCCATCCGGGAGGTTCCACAAGCCTCCACAGGTTTCTCCCCGTTCGAACTACTGTACGGGCGCCATCCCCGGGGCATACTGGATATAGCCAGAGAAGCTTGGGAAGAAGAGCCAAATCCTGGAAGGAATATAGTCGAGCACGTACTGCAGATGCGAGATCGGATAGCCCAAGTTACGCCCATCATATGTGAGCACTTAGAGAAAGCACAAGAGACCCAACGAACCCATTATAACCACCAAGCAAAGCTTCGACGGTTCCAGCCAGGAGATCGGGTGATGGTTCTGGTACCCACAGCAGAAAGTAAACTATTGGCTCATTGGCAGGGAACCTACGAAGTTATCGAAGCTGTGGGGGAGGTGAACTATAAGGTACGGCAGCCCGGCCGTTGGAAGCCGGAGCAAATTTATCATGTTAATCTTCTAAAACCTTGGCGCGATCGAGAGGCATACTTGGTCACCCAGGAGACCCTCCCCCAGGAGGATGATTCACACGAGCAAGTAAAGATATCTCCAGACCTGACGCCGATCCAAAAGAGGGAGGCAGCCGACATGATCAGTCGCAACCGAGATGTGTTCTCTATAAAACCGGGGCGAACAACTGAAGCCTATCACCATATCCGCACGATCCCAGGAGCCAAGGTAACATTGAGACCCTACCGAATACCAGAGGCTAAAAGAGGGGAAATCAAGGATGAAGTAAAGAAAATGTTAGAACTAGGGGTTATTGAAGAATCTCACAGTCAGTGGTCCAGCCCAATTGTTCTGGTCCCTAAACCTGACGGAACCGTGAGATTCTGTAATGACTTTCGCCGACTGAATGAAGTATCCCAATTCGATGCGTACCCCATACCACGCATCGATGAACTGGTTGACCGACTGGGTAGTGCCCGCTTCTTAACTACATTGGACCTGACAAAAGGTTATTGGCAAGTTCCCCTGACTAAGGAGGCCAAAGAGAAGACAGCGTTCTCCACCCCAGATGGGCTATTTCAATACACTGTCCTCCCGTTCGGGCTACATGGGGCACCGGCCACATTCCAGCGTCTCATGGATAAACTGTTGCGCCCTCATACTAGTTACGCAGCCGCATACGTAGATGATGTCATCATCCATACGCCAGACTGGGGAACCCACTTGGAGAAAGTGGAAGCAGTACTGCGCACCTTAAGGCGAGCTGGCCTCACTGCTAATCCCGCTAAATGTGCCATAGGGCTAGCAGAGGCTAGATACCTGGGATATATTGTCGGAAGGGGCATAGTGAAGCCCCAAACTAATAAGCTAGAGGCAATTCAAAACTGGCCCCGGCCAGTCCGAAAGAAGCAAGTCCGTGCGTTCCTAGGCGTGGTAAGCTATTATCGACGCTTTATTCCCCATTTTGCCACTAGGGCGAGTGCCCTGACTGAGCTCATAAAAGCTCGGGGTCCGGAAATGGTACGATGGACAGATACAGCAGAGAGAGCATTTACAGATCTGAGGACAGCCCTTTGCAGTGACCCCGTACTTATAGCCCCAGACTTCTCTAAGGAGTTTCTCTTGCAGACGGATGCATCCGAAGTAGGACTGGGGGCTGTCCTATCCCAGATGGTCGGGGAAGAAGAACATCCAATCATATATCTCAGTAGAAAACTCCTCCCAAGAGAACAGAAGTATGCTGTGGTTGAGAGGGAATGCCTTGCTGTTAAATGGGCCATGGAAACACTGAGATACTACCTGCTAGGAAGAAAATTTACCCTTGTGACTGACCATGCCCCTCTTCAGTGGATGCAGCGGAACAAGGAGAAAAATGCAAGGGTGACTAGATGGTTTTTATCCCTCCAACCTTTCCAGTTCCGCATACAACACAGGGCCGGAAGTCATCATGGCAATGCAGATGGCTTATCACGAATGCACTGTATGTCGACCCAAGTTGCCCAACCCCTTGGCGTTGAGCGGGGGGGGGGGGATATGTGATAGAGTCAGACCTGAAGGGTATAGGAGAGTGCTGGAAGGCAGGTACATCAGTCTCAGGATGTGCAGGTCTCTGTTCCCCCTATAGCCAATCAAAGGCTACTCCAGGCCAATCTAGACACCTGGGGTCAAGTAAGAAGGTTCTAGCAGGCAGCAGGGCAATTAGGAGCACCTGCTGTCAAGTAAGGCCTTAATAAAAACCCGTGCTTCAGGCAGACAGTGTGGGTGTTTGGAGCAGAGAGGAGTTTGGAGACATTGGAGCAGAGAAGAGTTTGGAGGCATTGAAGCAGAGAGCAGTTTGGAAGGAGGCCCTGAGGTAAGGGTGAAGTGGAGAGTAAAGAAGCAGGAACTGTTGTGAGGAAGAAGCCCAGGGAATTGTATTGTGCTTGGTGGTTAAAAGGGCAGCCTTCTCAACTGATACTGTTAGGGTCCCTGGGCTGGAGCCAGGAGAAGAGGGCGGGCCCGGCCCCCCCCTCCTGCCTTCCGCAATTAGTCACTGAGGCTAGTGAAATCCGCCAAGAAACGCAGGACCCACAAGTACAGGCGTGGAGCTTTGTCACACTATGTACACATTACCATTTATGTCGGTATAAGTTATGTTGCTCAGGGATGAGAATAAGCCACTCCTGATCAACGTAAGTTACACTGACCTAGGCATCAGTGTGGATAGTGCTATATTGGTGGGCGAGCTTCTCCCGCCGACATAACTACTGCCACTTGTGGGGGATTTGTAATTAAGTTGATGGGAGACCTCTCTCCTGTCAGCTTGGCCATTGTAAACTCTGTAGGGCAGTCATAGCCTAACTCCAAGTGTCACTGCTCAATACGGGGTTTGAATAGATTGTTTAGCATAAGTAGTTAAATATTTCAATGCACCATACAAGGTGAAGTAGCCTGTTAACACCCCTTCAGTTATAGGAAGGAAAGAAGGGGGAGAAAATGCATCTGAGAGCAACTGTTAGTGGGTTTATAGATTGTTGTAATAAACCATAAATCCACTGTCTCTATTCAGTCCATGATTTTTAGTGACTAGCAAAATTATGAATTTAAGTTCCCTTGCTCATCTTTTGAAATTGTTGTTTGGGTTTCCTTTGAGGATGAGGGCTGATAGGTCAGATATAGAGTGATCACTTTGTGAAAAATGTTTATCCAGAGGTGATAGGGTATTTTTGTCTTCTATCATTTTCAGGTGTAAGTTCACTCAAGAGTGTAGTGATAGCCTGGCGACACCCACATGGCTGCTACTGAAGCATTTAGTGCACTGAAGGAGGTATACCACATGCTGTGATAGTCATGTTGTGGGGGGTCTTGATCATCATAGCAGGGAGATGTCTGCAGGTTTTGCATCTGCTGTTGTAGCAGTGTCTGGTGCCACCTTGAGTTGATGTGTCCTGATCTGAGTGAAGCTTGTGTCTAATGATGATCTTGGAGAGGTTGTGGGTTGTTTGAAGGCTAGAAAGGGTTCAGAAAAATATTTCTTTTGGAATGAGTTCTCATCAAGTATGAGTTGTAGTTGTTTGATGAAATCCAGTATCCATTCCAGTGGGAGGTGGGAGATGACAACTGCGGTGTTCAGTCAGAGGAGATTTTATTTCTGAATTGAAGTAAGTTCTCCTAGGGTATTTGAGTGGCCTGGTCCATGGTATGATCTTCTCGGGTGGAGTGTCCTTGTTTGGTGAAGGCAGTTGTGAGTGCATTAAGGTGTCTATCCCAAACTTTCTCCTCAGAGCAAATTCTGTGTATCTGAGTGGTAGGACAGAGATGCATATAGACCATTTGTTGTTTTAAAATCCTCTCGCACTAAATGCTTTATTCCTACTGTTAAAATAAACAAGACTTTGGTTTTAAGAAGGCTGTTTGGTCACTGTATACACTAGTCACATCTCCCAAACTCGCCAGAACTCAATCAGGCTTGATCAGCAAGAATGGTCGATACAAATGGTACAGGGGTCGATACAAGCATGGTCGATCAAATTGTATCAAGCATGGTTGATACAAATAGCCCAGTGACCATTCTAAGAGTGGGAGAATTGCAGAATCCCACTCTGGAAGAGGTAAAGGCACAAGACATGACATCTGAGGTGGTGCACTCAGATAGACCAGAAAGGGGATAGACCTGAAACCATGTTTTCAGGACCTATCCCTAATGCCTAGAGTACTTTTATGTTGAAAGTTACTAATGGCTGCCATCAAGGGGTTGTTGATCCAGAAACTATCACAGCCATGGTTAAAGCCAATGGATGAGCTAATCACCTCTCTCTCAGGTGCAATATAAGGAAAACATTAAGCCCCTTTTCCGTGGTGAAACAGATGTAATAATGGAGGCTACTGCCTAAGGCACTAGGTTGTATGATAATGTGGTTCATGGGGTTTTGCCTAGTGGAAACACAGGATGTACGTGTTTTGTTTCTGCAAGCTATGTGCATGTGTGTGCAATAGAGGAGAAAGCCAGAGAAGCAGTTGTGAGCATGATCCTGAGACGAAGCAGAGGGATGGAGCTCCTTGGATACAGAACTTGCTAGATAGACTTGGTGATTTCTGAACAAGTAAACTGCCAGGTACAGTTTGTTTCTAGTATGTTTTAGGATACACAGGATTTCACCAAAAGAAATGCCTGACTTGTATCGTCTATTTCTCGTCCTAATGAACATAACCCTGCAAGGCCATGATTATTGTCTAACTGCTTGGGTCAAAGGACTAGCAGTATGATATTTCTACTGGTAACATACAATGGGAAGCTAGTAACATACAATGGGAAGCAAGCTGAGGGACTAGTTATAATCACTCTTAAAATTCTTATACATTCATTCTACAAATATGAAGCAACCAAACTTTTGTATTGCCTCTAGCTCCATTAGATATTACAGTATTTGCACACTGCTTTTTTATTATGTTTTTGAAAAAGCAACATCATAAAACGTAACTGAACTCCAGTCTACATAATTATATCTTTTAACTTAATTTTACATGATTTTAAACCACACTGCATAACACTTGCTGGAACATTAGTGCAAAAGTATTAAGCTGAAAAGAAATTACTCCCTTTTGTAATTTAAACATTGAAGTGCAGGGAATATTTGATATGAGATACTCTGTAAAGCATCAAGGCTATAGAAACCAAGACATTGTATTGCTTGGCATTTTACTGTAAATAGTTTAGAAAGAATTTTCTAACCTTGGTTTTCTTGGCTTTCATTTGTATTTTTCCTAGCAGAACAAATGTGGAAGGCTCAGGCTGATTTGCAGTAACCTCAAGTAAACACGCTATAGCTTGACTGTGATTTTGACAAAATGACCAAATGAGTGATTGCTGAACAGGAGACGTTTTAAGGGATACTGAAAATAAGAAAAACAAACAAACAATGGTCACAATATTATATTATTTCACACTGCATGTTCTAAATATAAGGTAGTTTCATTTTTACATTTTACACTTTACATTATTCAAAAAACCATGAGACTCCAAGGTTGTTTGCTTTAACCACTATACCAAAACACACACAACTTTTTAAGAACTGAGTTTTAATCCTTTGACATCAGAGCCTGGGGTAGAAAACTTCAACTGTAAGCAGCAAAGTTAAGGTCAAATCATGGGCATCTGCAAACTTCCCCTCTCCAAAGAAAGAAAGAAAAAAGGAAAAAGACAACCCCAAACAACTACACAGGCATTGCTGAGGGGTCAATGGGGCAACAAAATCATCCCCACTCAGGGCATGGGGCACTTGTTCTGCCACTCTGAGACCACTATTACAACCCACCAGGGTTACTATAGCCATTGTATTATTTTATCTTATGGATGTGTTAGGAAGCTTAATGTTTGTAAAGCCATTTGATATCTTAGTAAACAAGGTCCTAAGTAAATACAGAGTATAACAATAAATTCCACATAATGTTCTATTACTAATATTTATAAGGCTGCAAATTTGTCACAGAGGCCCAGGACTTCTGCAGCTGCTGGTGTGTCTGGCCTGGGGGCCCATGAGCAGCTCAGACAACCCCTGGGCCCAGCTGTACTGGATGCTGCTGGGGCAGTTTCAGGCCACCGCACCTGCCTCCCACAGCAGTAGCAGGAGTTTGGGTGTGGGAGGGGGCTCAGGACTGGAAGTTAGGGTGTGGGAGGGGATGAGGGCTCTGGGCGGCACTTACATCGGGGGGGTTCCCTGGAAGCCGCGACATCCCTCGGCTCCTAGGCAAAAGCATAGCTGGGAGCTTGACACACTGCCTCCACTTGCAGGCACCGCCCCCGCAGCTCTCATTGGCTGCGGTTCCTGGCTAATGGGTGGTGCGGAGATGGTGCTCAGGGCGGAGGCACGGAGGCAACTTCCTGGCCATCCAGGGGTCTCCAAACTTTTCAGCCCGAGGGCCACATTAGCTATCAAATAGCAGTTCGGGGGCCGACAACACACTCGAGGTCCAAATAAAAAAGAATCAAAACATGGATGTTGTTTTTAATTATTTATTTAATATTATTTTATTCAGTTATTATTTAATAACACATTGATACACTACACATGAACACCTGTATTAGTGGGAATGGTGAAATTGTTTCCTGGATGCCAGAATAGCAGACATTTCTGGCTTTAGATTTGATGTCCCTAACATCAACAGTGACCTGAGATTATCATCGGACAAGTTTGTTCTCAAATTGTTCTTCACGTATTTCATTCTTGAAAATGTTTGTTCACACAGGTATGTTGTTCCAAAGATTGAAAGGTACCTTGATGCAAAAGTTTTGACATTAGGAAAGTCTTCCTTGGGCAAAAACTGGTAAAAACCCACCAGTCCTTCTTTGAACTTGTCCCTAAGGAGGTAATTTGCTTGCAACTCAATGACCTCCAGCTGCAGTTCATCTGGGCAACTGGCCACATCTGCTTCAAATGGGTGACCCCCCCCCCCAGGGCTACACGCCGCCCCGCTTCCTCTTCCCTTAGGAAGATGCCGAGCAGGGCATCCCGAGGGCGAGCAGCTCCGCGCGCAGGGCGTGCGCCGAGCTCACCACGGACACGCTCCTCAAACCCCGGGGAACCCACCTATCCCCCCCGCGGGGCTGCCGCCGGTAAACGCTCCCCGCCCCGAAGCCCGGTTCGTGGGCGTGATGTCAGCTGCTCACGGGCAGCAGCAGAGCCAGGAAAAGCGCCGAGCAGACGCAGCAAGGAGGCTGCCGAACAAGCATCCCCAATAGCCTGCAAACAACTCCCACAACACCCCCCCACGCGCGCGCACCCCCCCCCAAGGGAGCCCCTGCTCTGCCCCCCCGCCCCGGGCTGCGGCGGCGACCGCCGCTTCCCCAGACCTACCTCTCAGCAGGGCTGTCAGCCCGGGACACCCCCCAGGAGTCACTTCAGAGGAAACGGGCAACAGCTGCCCCTGCGCTCCAGGGCTGCAGCCCGGCTACGCCATCCGGACCCAGCTGCCCCAGGCGCAACGGGCCACTCCGAGGTGCCTGCGCGCGCCCTGGTGGCCCCGAGCCGGAGGAGGAGAAGGACAGAAGCGCCCACCCGCTCCGCTAGGAACCTGCGATTCACCCCATCGGGCTGCGACTCCCAGCAAGTTGGAGCAGCACGCACCGGGGCGGGGCCTGCCTCCCGGCCGCGTCCATCAGCGCCCAGCGGCCCTGCTATTGGCTGAGGGGCGGGGACTGGGCTGTGATGGGCGCGTGGGGCCGCGGAGACTCCTCCGTAAAAAGATCTCCACGGGCCAGATGAGAGGGCCTCGCGGGCCGCATCCGGCCCGCGGGCCGTAGTTTGGAGACCCCTCTAGGAGCTGAGGGAGGGGAGGATGTCACTGCTTATGGGGAGGTGCAGATACAGGTACAGAGCCTGCCAGTCCCACCAACCCTTTCCCTCAGTGCCCGTGGTTTCCTGAGCTGTGTGCCACCACCTGCCACCCTCCCCGCCCAGCACCAGCGTGGGTCCCGGCCAATCCTGAGCACCTGTGAGACACACACACACACACACACACACACACACACACACACACCAAGCAACCCTGGCACTCTCGGGCTGCCCCCTCCCCAAGATTTAGTCAGGGGTATACAGTACAAGTCATGGACAGGTCACTGGATGTGAATTTTTGTTTCCTGCCCATGACCTGTCCACGACTTTTACTAAAACATTACTAAAATGTAGCCTTATTTAGAAGTCAAAATATAAAAATGAATACCACAAGTAAAGAAAGGTAAGTGAAAGAATTGCAAGCAAAATAAGGAAGTATCACAGTTCCTTAGAATAAATTACAGTAGTTAAATTACTCCTTACATTAGCTCTCAGATACTATGGTTAACAAGAACCTAGACAATTAAACTGACTTTACCTTCACCCATTTCTGACACTTGAAGAATACAGAAGCTTGCAAGTTTATATTCCTTCATCTCAATTAAATATTGTCCCCTGTAACAAAACAATTTTTTGTTGTATGTAATTTGCTCAGTGTAAAACCATTTTTTTCAGGCTGAGATTTCTTATTTAAGCAGTATTTTAAAAGTACAAATAATGCAGGAGTAAGTAGAAGTCTAAAGTTTCTAGTAAGAATCACATCTTCAAACGAATACCATCCAGGTTTTCCTCTTGTTCCTTCTGAACATACTTTTTTTAAAAACACTATCACCAAGAAATTTAAAAAATGTATAGCTATTCAAATTGCAAGGCTCACAAAAACACATTTTCTGTGGGGTCCACAGCTAATAGCACAAGACTATCTCTTGAACTATGCAAATATTATTAATAATCCTATTTCTAAAATCCATGTTGTTTTGCTATACAGATATTGTAGGTAAATTCAACCCGATTCTGAAGACCAAGCTAGGTTTCTGTCTTTCCCATGCATCACGAGTAGTGATAAAGGTACTTGCAAGCCAAATCAGGCCTTCAGAGATACCTTCACAACCCCACTCTTGCTACTGGAGTAACAGAGGTGGCACTGACTGAAACTTAGTAAACAACTCTTTTGATGATGAACAAGAAGGATGAACCTTTACCCCATTCCCTCTTAAGTTTGTTGCAGCTCTATAGTACTAAGAGTAAAAAGCAGTAAAAACTTATTCTTGTTCCTAAAGTAAGCAGAGAGGTCTTGAAATGCACACAAGGAACATTGATTAAGACAACATTTTTATATATTCACTATTTAGAGTACAGCCTCACTAAGTCCTTAATGGGAGTTTTAACTGATGCATAGAGCATTGAGTGGGCTTTCTGCACTGAGATGAGATGACAACAAGATGTTCTCACTTTTTTTTAAACATTTCCTACAGTTTATCTGGTTCCTCTCGGATGAAAACTGGCTTATCTGTTTGACTTATTAAGGGCTGGTACCTTTAGCTAATTTGGGAGGAGTGGAATGAAGGAATTAGTTCATGATTAAAAATGCATACATTAGGAACCATATGAATTCATTAGTCAACGCATCAGTTTTCACAGGGTGTACTGGTGTACTCGTTCTAGGCAAGCCTTAGGAAGCTTGTATAAAAACCACCAACTATGCAGAAAAGACTAAGGATATTCATGAACAGTCTGGGAAGCTCAGATTTGGCTTTTGAGACCAAATAAAGGCTAGAAAAGGGAAAAGAGCAAATGGTGGTAGAATCCTGAGACTCTCCAAGTGTATAAAAAACAGACTAGGAGAAGGAAGATCTTTAGCAAAATTATTTTCTGTGAAGAGAAAAACAGATTTACAGAGAAAATGAGTGAAGCTATACAGAAATGGAGCTTTTAGGCTAAGCTGGATAGAACAGCTAAATATCAGGTTTGAAATATTTTCTCTCTCTCTCTCTCTCTCTCTGAACTCATAGGTTCAAGCTTAGTGGGAAGGCAGGACTCAGCACTTCACCCTTATTATACTACGTAGTTCTTTTCCAGATAGGACCCTGAAATACATATTTATTCCCTCTTAATGGACATTTACATTATTAATTTAGAAGAGTATAGGTGTGCCCTATTGTCACTGTCCATATTCACACTCCACCTTCCCCAAACCTTGCATGTATTTTATCATGCGGCATCCTGTATATCATGCTGGATCCTTCTCTCCATCCCAGAGGTAACACCATTGAGGTGCTACTACATGGATGTAATCTGTAAAGGATATTACCATTACCTATACTTTTCTACATTAAAACACACTAAAAATATCAGCTATATTAACACATTTACTAAACAAGCCCACTGTTGTTGAAAACAGTTGTAAATTGGAATACTTGTTAAGTTCTAAATGATAACTTTCCTACCTTATTATGCATAAATAGGATTCTGTTGGATAAAGATGAATGGCTCGATTTATATCTCTTAATGCACGCTGTAAATTGTGCAGCTGTTATTTGCAAAAAAACAATCAGTTACTTGTGCATACTCACTAATCACTTGTTTTACCCATTGAGTATATTCTTCCCTACAAGAGATTTTTTTGTAATAAAATATGTAAATTAAATGGCTATTTAATTTTTGTAATGGTAGAATACACAGGGTGTCTTTTTGTAATGGTAGAATACACAGGGTGACTTGCACATCATGAATAACTACATTTTAAAATAAAATCTTTGCTAGTAAGCTTCTGCTTTATTTATCTACCAACACCCAATTGCAGGATTTTCTATTCTCCCTACATCTAATGGTGACACTAAAACAAATGCCTAAAATAGCACAGAGACCCTAAATTCTGACAAAAGATACAAACATGCAAACTTCCTAAACTGCTTTTATAATATTTTACAAATATTGCACAAAAGTTTATCTATTAATCTTACCTCTTACTAGTATTATTTTATCCATTCCACTTTTTGAGGACTGACTGATGGCAAGGTAAGGCCCTAAGAAGCCCATAGAGCTCATGGAGGAAGGCTTTACAACTACAATTACTACAAATGGGATTATCTGTTATTATCTTTGATCCCAACCCTGCAAAGATTTACATATGTGCTTTTTATGCATTGCAAGTAGTCCCATCAATATAGGGACTTATTGTCCAATAAGTTAAGCATGTACATAAGTCTTTGAAGGACCAGGACATAAATATTAAAATGTTTTTCATAAAGCAACTATAAAATGTAAAAGTAGTGTTATAATAATATTAAAAACCAGAAATAATAAAATACCTGATGATATGCTTGAGCTCTACATATATAAGCTCTAATGTTTGTGGGATCAACTTCAATGGCTTTAGAGAACTGTCGAACGGCTTCATAGTTATGATCCAGATGTAACATTAATATCAAGCCAATATTTATGTAAGCCAAGACAATACCCCTAAAAATAATAAAGATCTTATTTTTCATTTTGTCATACAATATGAAAAACACTTGTTTGTATACATCAATTTCCAGTACAATTTTTTTCATCTAATTACTATAGTATTATAAAAACAAATCTGTATGCACTCAAAAGGTAGGCTTTGAGTGAACACCTGTTTGCTTGCATTACACGCATCAAATGCATTACTAATTCCCTTGAACACAGGTAACTGTATACATGCTTGATTAGTGACTTCTCCAAAACATGGACCAAACCTTTCCTGATGGATGTTTATTAGAAGGCTGTGATATGCAAGTCCAGTTTCATCAGCATTCCTCTTTCTCCTAGACCCCTGTCTATCTGGTTTCAAGGCTGAATTTAGTAGATGGTTCATTAGTTTCTTTGGTTGTTGATTTTTTTCCCACCAGTTCACCATTTTTAGGTTATTCTATCAGCTGCCTTTAATGCTATAGACCATGAAGTGCCACTGCCCCATCTGGGGTATTGTGAAGGGGTTGACTCACCACCAGCACTTCCTTGTGGCTGAGCATGGCATAGCAGCTCACTCCCCACTGAGTATCTCCTGCCAATGGCTGCTCCACCTCTGTGGTGGCCTGACTCTTCTTGGCCCTCCAGTCAGGTCACTTTAAAGTCTCTCTTTCCAGAGTAGTCCATGAACAAAAATCAAGGGGAATTAAGAAGAAATAGAGGGGAATGATTCCCTCTCAGGATGCATCAGAAACTGGCCCTTGCTTCCCTCAGGGAGTGGCCTTCGGGCAAGTGGTCATCTGGGAAACTTCTACCTTCAGTCAGCCCCTTCCACAGGAACTGAGAAAGGATGAAGGTCTGTCTTCCCTGGTCTGCCAACAAGTGAGCTGCTCTGTTCCCCTTTTAAGCTCTTGCTCCAACCTATGCATGCAAGTGCGATAGGACTGAACTGCCTAGGCCCAGAGCAGCTCCTTAGCCCCTTGTTGTCCAGTATGGAGTGTCTATACATCATCGCATACCCTCCCCCCTCCAGATGCTATCTGGAGAACCAGAGCCAGCAGACTGTCTCTGCTGCCCCCAACTCTGGGGCAGGGAGGGGGGAAAATCAGCATTTTGGTGAGCTTTTCTCACTCTGTGCTCGCAGTTCAAATAGAGTACAGGATGTTCCTCTCCATTGGGACAACATTTTGCTTCGTCTCACTTCTGAGGCATCGATTTGCAAAATGAATTCTTTTGAAGAAGTCAGCACTGAGCAAGACAGGCTCTTTGAAGAGATGTTTTTTCAACTTCTAAAAGGCTTTTCCATAGGCCTCAGACCAGTGAACTTTCTTGGGGCTACTGTCCTAATTAGATCTGTGAGGTGAGCTGCTATCATCGAAAACTTGGTACAAATCGGCGGTAGTAACCTGACAGTGCCAAAAATCTTTGGACTTGTTTCTTCATGGTTGGGATAGGGCATGCTTTGAAGCCTGGACTTTGTCCACAAGAGGCTGGATCTGGCCCTTCCTCAAAGTACATCCTAGGTACGTAGTCTCTTTTTTAATCTTAGACTTGGTTGGCTTTGCAATTAGCTCAGCCTCCCATAGGAACCAAAATACAGAGGCAACTTGAGCTAGATGCTCCTCCCAATCTCAGCTGTGGATGTCCACATCATCTAAATAGGCTGCTACATATGAGCCAGGTGGTTGAAGAAATTGATCCATGAGCAACTGAAACATTTTTGGGGCACCAGAGGCCAAAAGCAGAGTCCTAAAATCACTGAGGCCAAACAGCATGGTGAAGACATTTTCCCCCGATCTGCCAGCATCCCTTGGTTAGGTCTAATGAGGTGATATATCGGGCCTCACCCAGTTGGTCTATTATTTCATCAACTCAGGGGATCGGGTTGGCATTAAATTTTGAGGCAGCACTGACCTAACGTCTATACAAAACCAGATAATGCTGTCCAGCCATAAAGCTTTGGTATAGTTGCTGAGGGATTCTTCAGTGATCCCTGGTTCCAACACTGCATGGACCTTTGCCACATGGCCTCATGTATTTCTGGGGAGAATGGCCATGGATTCTCCCAGAGATGTTGCCCAGGCTCTGTCTGGAAATGGTCTTGCATGAAATGAGGCTACCCCAGCTGGGAGATAAACACTGTCAAAAAAGTTTTTACTAGGCTTCTTAACTGTACTTTCTGTTCCAAGCAAAGGTGTTCTCCCATCTGTATAGGGTCTGGGATCAGTGAGGTGGATCAGTTGAGGCCCCAGCTCAGGCTCAGTGGGATAAGGAGTGATAAATAAGTTCCCCAGCTCTTTTCATTTTTTCAGAAGGTTAATACAGTAGACCTGGGTTAGGTTCCTCATGTCAAGCTGCCTGATTTGGTAGTTAACTGGCCCAACTTGGTGGACTACTTTATATGGCCCTTGCCATTTAGCAAGTAACTTGAACTCTGCATTCAGGAGTAGAAGTACCCAATCACCCAGCTTAAATATGCATTCCTTTGTTATAGGCTTGCTCCTGGGTCCATTGAGCACTGAGGAAGTTTTCACGCATCTCTCAGAGCTTCCAGTATGTACTATATAATATTATCCATCCTCGGAGCATGCTCCTCCCATATCTCATGGACACGGTCAAGAATTCCCTGGGGTTGTCTCTCATATAAGAGTTCAAATGGGAAGAACCCTGGAGATGACTGTGGAATTTCTCAAACAGCAAACAACAGGGGAGAAATCAGCTGACCCAGTGATGGGGGTCCGGAACAATAAACTTCTTTAACATCCTTTTCAGGATCTAGCTGAATCGTTCAACCAGCACTTGCAGATGATAATCAGAGGTACATAATCTTTATTTTTAGTAGACCACACACCTCCTTCTGCAGCTGAGATGTAAAGTTGGTGCCTTGATCAATGAGGATCTTAAGTATCCCTTCTCTGGAAAAGACAATTAGCAGTTCCACTGCAATAGTTTTTGCATTGGGGGTGCGCAGTGGGATTTCTCTGGGACAAGGGATGGTGTAATCAACTATAACTAATACATGTTTATACCCAGTTCACTTTTTAAAAAAAACATCCAATCAGGTCTATCTTGATCCTGTACGCCTACTGTGTGGTGTCAGGATGTGGTCTCAAACCCTGGTCCTGAACCACTGGGGAAACAGTCTTGGCTGTTGTGCCATGCCAACTCATCCAATTATCAGGGAATTTACAGACTTAGGTGGGCTAGCTACCAGGATTCTGCAACCTGCTTCCTGACGGGTCACATGATCTTGCCCCAGATTGGTTGGTAACCATATAAAAACTTCCTTCTTCCTTTCTAGCCTTATCTGAGCAACAAGTCATTGTCCGCTAGTTGCAACTTGGACTTTGCCTTTTTGTATTGCCTGGCGTGAGTGAGTCCTACCCATGAAACCCAGAGACCTAGCAACTGAAGTCATAATGCTATGGTAGGTTCCCTGAAGCTCTGGAGCAAAATGATAAAATCCTAGGTTTTCTGAAATCTTTCTAATGATGGGTATATCCTTGCTACCAAGGTGTCTATTTCACCAGATGGGTTATTCTGGTGAATGGAACCAGGGAACTTTTCTTGGTACTGATGATGAAGCCATTCTCCAGGAGGAGATTCAACATCCAAGATGTGACATGGTATATTGCTAATTGCGCTGCAGCTCTGATCAGAATGTCATCCAGGAAAGGGTACAGGTGGCCTATCACCTGAGTCTGGCTACTATCACCACAAACATCTTTCATAAAATATCTAGGGAAACCAAGGACAGGCTAAATGGAAGTATTCAGTACTTGTAACATTTCTTACCATAAGCAAACCTCAGAAATATGTGGGGACGTGATCTGATGGAGATATGCATCCGTTAGAGCTACTGAAGTTAAGAAGTTCCTCTGAGACAGGTATGTCACCCTAGAGGCCAGTGTCTCCATCTGAAACTTTATTTTCTTCATCCACTTGTTAAGCCCCTGCCCCCATCCCATGCATTTCTGCACAATGAAAAAGATGTAATAGAGCCCAGAGTACATAGCTTCTGGGGATGCTTAGAGAGTGGTGGAAGAGGCTTCAAAGTCCTTTTTGAGAGTATACTCCATCTTTCTAGCCATGGAGTCCTTCGAGTAGATTTCCTCCTCTGAGGGAATAGCCATATCCCTGGTGAAGGATGCTACAGTGGCATCCACCGTTGGTAACTCAGCAATAGAGCCCTTTGATTCTTGAATGTTATATAGACTGAGTTGACTTAATTTCTTATCAGGGTTGTTCCATTCATTGCTTCCCTGAAGAAGGAGTATTGGTGCCTCAGGGGAAAATTTTGAGGGGAGAAACTTACTCAGGCTTATCCACAGGAGCCTGCTCAGGTTGCATTTGAATCCTAGAAACAATCTGGTTGCACATAGTTTGATATCTCTTAGGGGAGGGGAAATCTTTCCTGCATTTTCCCCCCATCCTGTTTCAATTCAGAGCCAGATAGCTTACCTTCCTTGGTGAAGAATGAGGAGGTAGAGGAGACAGGACTCATACTTCCTGACATTTTGTGCTTTTTCTTTCCCTTTTGTTACTTTTTAAATTTTTTAATCTTTTTTACATACTTCAGGGTTGTAAAGCCTGTAGCAGGGCAGTTACCCCTCTCTGGTAGAAAAAGGCTAGGATGATTGAGGAAGCGGCCACAGCTGGGACCATGCCCCAGTCAGGCCACACCTGGCCCTGTTATAAGGGCTCAGTGAGGAGTTGGGTCAGTCTCTCTCTAGCTGTGGAAAGAGAAGGACCTAACTGCCAGGGAGCAGAGCAGAGCTCAGCTCCAACCTGGCAACTCCCCAAGCTGAGGCTTTGATAAAGGCCTATGCACGTTCTGGGGGTGGGAGATACAGCCCAGGAACAAGCAGAGGCAGCTGGTCCAACCCCCTTGCAGATGATGAGTGGCCATTACAAACTGCAGTTTGACCACAGTGAGAGAGGGCTAGATGATGACTTGCAGTAGCCATTGAGGCAAGGTAGGTGTAGAGGGTTGGAGGATCCCCTAGAAAGGGAGATCCAGAGCATGGGGACTGCCTGGGGGGGGCAGAACCCCAAGAAAAGGGGCACTGGGGTCTGGAAGGAACACAGAGGCCTGAGAGGGCAAGACACTGACCACCCGCCTGCTGGATGAGCTAATTCCCAAACAACCAGCAGCAGGTGACGCACCAGCCTGTCTTCGTTCTGCTACGGAGCCTACTGCAGTGCTAAAAGGCCTTTTGCTTTTTCCCTTCCTTAGTGCCTGGAGCCCTTTCAAGAGGTCAGTCTCAGAATCCTCCCTACTGTGACCAACCCCCTGGGAGGGGAAAACTCCTCAGTCAGGGCCTTCTGGGTCATCTTGGGAGGGAGTGGGGATGATTAGAAGGCCTGCTTCTTTCCTCAGGGTGCTTGGAACCCACTTTAAGACATGGGGTGGGGGGAATCTGTGAACCCATAGACTCCCCTCTTTGCTCTCTAGCAGTCCCTTGGGACTTACCCCCTTTGTTGAATGATCTGGGTCCTCCTTACTTTTACAACTTCTCCCTGCTCTAAACTGGGGTTCCTAGTCCATTTTCCCTGCCTGATGAGTTGGAGACCCTGCCTGCCTTTCTGACTGGTAGCCCTGAATCCTAACAGAGATAGGAACAGAACGCTGGGTGCAGGATAGGCACCACTCACCCTGAAACCTGCCTCACAAACAGAGCACGGCTTGGATTTAACCTGATGCTTTCTTGGCTGCTTGCCACACCTGCAAGGACAGAGGAGCCAGCCGTGAGACATTGAAGTGGAGGCTCAGAGAGGGTTAAACCCCTGTGGGGTTAACTGTCACAAGGACTGGGAGGAATGTTGGAGAAGGAGAATGCTGTCATCACTGCCCAAAAGCTGAGCAGAAACAGCTCAATTGCAAAGTAATAGCAGGGGCAACAAACTGCCACTGTCTGTTGGCATGGAGCCAGAGAATCTGGCTGCAGGCAGGAGCAGAGGGCTGTAGAGCCAAAACACTGATCTGTCTCTGTGAAGCGGCAGACAGAGGTGAGCAGCTCAGATGCCCAGAATTGTGGGAGATGGTAGGCTGCAGAAAATACTTATAATTTTCCAACAAATAAGAGGAATAATAATATTGTGCTTAAGATACTGCACTGGGGTGCAGGAGACCCTATTTCATTTCCAGCTGTGGCACAGCATTCTCAAGTGATCTCTGGCAAGTCAATGAGGATGGAATTTTCAAAAGGTGCCCTTAAAACACTTGACAATCCCACTCAATCTCTCTATTGCTCAGTTCCAAATCTCTAACACAGGAATAATAATGCTTCCCTGTTTCATAAAGGATAAATTCATAAATGTTTATTAAGTCTACATTGATGGGGGTCATAGCAGTACTTAGACAGACAGATGTAGATTGAGGGAAATGAACATAAAACTTTCCCCCTTAGCTAATTCAAAATGATATACAATCTATATGAAAAGTCCAATCACCTGTCCAGAGCTAGTGCACTTTCAAAGTCAAAGATTGCTAGTGACCACTGACATTGTTCGGTGTATAAGATCCCACGGTGAATGAAAGAACTGAGATTTTCAAAAGAGTCATTGAGGAGCACTGAGGGATAAAAAGAATATATTTTAATTGTAACTTTTCGATATTCACATTTACATTGTAGTTTATTATATAGCTTATCTGCATATTATTTTATTCTAGATTTCCCAGTGTTATATTTTATATCATAAATGAAGTATAAACTAACCGGTGGGACCACCGTGCAAAGAAACCAGTTTATGTAACATGAAAAAGGTACTGTAATTCTTTATTCTACTCTCAAATGAGTAAAATAAAACAAAGGGGGAATTAGGAAACAGTGGTAAATAACTGAAAATGGTTAACAGCCCATATCCAATACTAACAGTAAATTAATACAAATTAAAAAGGACAAAGTCGTCACAAAGTGCGGAGTGACTACACCATCCCTGACCATCTTGGCTAACAACCACTGATTGACCTATCCTCCAGGAACTTTTCTAATTCTTTTTTGAACACAGTTATACTTTTGGGATTCCCAACAACCCCTAGCAACAAGTTGCAGAGGTTGACTGTGCATTGTATGAAGATGTACTTCTTTATGTTTGTTTTAAACCTGCTGCTATTAATTTCTTCAGGTGACCCCCTAGTTCTTGTATTATGTGAAGGAGTAAATAACACTTCCCTATTCTCTTTCTCCATTCCATTCAAGATTGTATATATCTCCGTAATATCACCCCTCTAGTCATCGTTGAAGCAGTTCCATATCCCAATCATATTTTGTTGCCCTTCTTGGTACTTTTTCCAATTCTAACGTATCTTTTTTTGAGATACGGCAACCAGATCTGCACACAGTATTCAAGGTATGGGCATACCATGGATTTACATAGTAGCAGTATGATGTTTTCTGTTTTGTCTTTTCCTTTCCTAATGGTTCCTAACATTCTATTAGCATTTTTTACTGCTACTTCACACTGAGCAGATATTTTCAGAGAACTATCCAAGATGGGTCCAAGATATTTTTTGAGTAGTAACAGCTAATTTAGACCCCATCATTTTGTATATTTAGTTGGGATTTTTCCCATATGCGTTACTTTGCACTTATCAACTGTGAATTTCATCTGCCATTTTTTTTGCCCACCCACCCAGTTTTGTAAATCTTTGCAGTCAGCTTTCAACTTAACTATTTTGAATAATTTTGTATCATCTGCAAATTTCGCCACTTCACTGTTCACCCACTTTTCCAGCTCATTTATGAATATGTTGAATTGCACTGGTACCAGTACAGAACTTTGGGGGATTCTATTTACTTCTCTCCCTTTCAGTACTAACACTTAGAAATAACTGTGATATCTCATAGATTGTGGTCTGGTAACTGACGTAGAATGTTTTGTAAAAAGTCAACAGTCCATTGACATTCATTAACATAAAATTAAACAACAACAATACCAGAAACACTGAAGTCTTGCAGAGCTCTCTTTGGATCAATCTTTCGCAGTATGCAACCTCTGCAATAGAATGCTAACCAATTAGAAGGATCTAGATGAACTGCAGCAGAAAAGTCTTCCATTGCATTTTTATACTGCTGTCGTTTAGCATATGTTCTGCCTCGATATATCCTAGTACAGAAAAAATAATCTCTTTATCTACAATGTTCCATACAAAAATATATTTACAGAATGAAGCCATATGAAGCTATCGACAATATGAATATTTGGATCAGCTTGGCATTAATAGTACTTAATTTGTCTCTTTGCTGCATAGTCAAAGTAATTTTCCTGAAGAAAAATGATGGAATAAGTGTTAATGGTAGTTTTAGAGGTAGTAAGAGTTTTATTTCTTTTGTCAGTACTTTCTTTAAATCGGGGGCGCCAAAACAACTCAAAGGTTCAAACCCTGCATATGGATTCATATGGGCAGACTACTGCATGCACCAGCACAAAGTCCCTCTGAAGTTGATGCCCTTGTAGCTACATGGAGCATCACAAACTCAACTGGGGCTCTGTGTGAGTGCAACTGAACACTTGTGCAGAGCAATTTGCAGAATCGGACTCGTACAGACTTACTCAGTCCACACTTCTTTAAAAGAAAAGAAAAGAAATGGAGCTCTGTTTACTACCACTAAAACTGCCTATAAACATTTATTGTCATTCAATATTTCCTTCAGGTAATCTAGTTTACAGAACTGAGACCCATCTATGCCTCTTAATTTCACAGTATTACTACCTTAATGCCAATTAACCAGCATCATACTTAAGTAAACTGCAGGCTCAGATGAAACAAAACTGACTGGAAAGCCATGTACTTAAGATTCTTTCTGGGAAGTTTCCTATTGCTACGTCATCCAGTGGGATTTATGCTGCATTCCATAAAACATAATAAAAGTACTTTACTTCAATTCAGAAAGGTCACTTAAAATATGTATTAACCCTGACCTATTAAAAAGATGCACAAATTAAGACTGTTTCTTTAAAGATTTAACCACGTGTTTAACTTTACATACATACAGTGAGCTACTGTAGCTGAAGTTGACGCATCTTAGGTCAACTTACCTGCTGTCCTCACGGCGGAGGTGGTTGACAGAGGGCTCCCCCATCAACTCTGCCTTGCGCCTTTTGGCGAGCTGGAGTTCCGGAGTCGACAGGAGTGCCTCTGGGGATCGATTTTATCATGTCCTGATGAGACGCGATAAAGCGATCCCCAATAGATCGAGCTCTACGTGTCGATCCAGCTAGTAGTGTAGAGAAGACCTAAAACTCATTAATCGCGATTCATTCTTTTGAGTTAATCATGAGTTAATGGCTATTAATAGATAGCCCTAGGAGACTTCAGTGTATTGGGAAAGGAAGGTAGGTGGAGATATGCAATGCATCTTTAAGAACAACAGGTACAAGAAGATAAGTAACCTTCCCCCTCCCCCAAGTGCTTGCTTATGTCCATTATACTGTAATTGACACCCACGCTGTTATCCCAGTTGGTGGGCCTTGGCGTCTCATCACAGAAGGAAATGTAGTATTGTTTTGCCTACACTTAAATCTTCCTTTGATGCAATGGACAGTGAAAGTATGAATGGAAGACCACATCACCTCCCGGCAGACATCCATAATTGGAACATGTGCCACAAACACTTCTGGGGCCAATTGTTGTCTGGTCAAGTGTGCTGTGAGTCTGTCAATAGCCGTGACCCCTTTGACAGCACAACACACTGAAATGCAGCTGGTGATCCATTTTGAGAGTCTCTGCATTGTGGTTGACTGACCTTTCGTACATTCTGCCTAAAACAAAGAGCTTGGAAGAAACTCATAAGGGCTTTGTCCCACTGAGGTAAAAAACAAGAGCTCAACAAAACATCCAGGGAGGCTGTCCAAATGCAGAAAGGCTTCCATTTACTCAATAAGTAACTCCTGTAGAAGGTTTTGTGTTGTTAAGAATATTCTGGACTGCCACTGAACAATGTGTGTCTTCTGAAGTCATCTACTGACATGCAGCACTTTGGGACATGGGTGCAGCACCCAACAACAATTCTGTGTTATGAGGTCAGTTATCAGTAACAACATGGGCTCCTGAGTGGGCAGTTTGTGGAGCTCTGAACAGCAAATCTGTCTTGGCCAGGCTGGAATTATAAGGCTCATTCTATCATGATCTTTCTTGAGCTTGAAAATTATGCTGGGGCAGCCAATCTGAGCCTGAGAAGGAGCCAGAATTTACCAATGTACATTGCAAAAGAGCCACACTATATCAGCAGCCCCCTATCAGTTCCCCCCAGTCCAACCTGCAGCACCTCCCGCCTGCCGGCAGCCCCTCCACTCACAGCCTCCCACTCCCTCCCCACGCCTCCTGCCCACTGCAATCAGATGTTATGTCGTGCGCAGAAGACTCTGGGGGAAGTGTAAGGGCATGGAAGGCTTGGGGGAAAGAGGTGAAGTGAGGGCAGGGCCTGGGGCAGAGCAGGGGGTTGAGCACCGAGCACTCCCGGCACATTGGAAAGTTAGCATCTATGGCTCCAGCCCTGGAGTCAGTGCCTATGCATGGAGATGGGTATTAACCTAGGAAGAGCTGCATGCAGCTCCAGAGCCACAGTTTGGCCACCCCTGCTATAAGTCAAGGGCAGCGTACCAGTCTCCCAGACCTATGGAGGGGATAATCAAGCCAAGGATGCCATACAGAATCTTATCTTCTTGATGTATTTGTTGGGGTTTCAAAGGTCCAGGAGGGGTCCGAGATTTCTTTAGTGTGTGCAACACCTCATCTATACTAGGTGAAAACAATGCATATTCCTTCAAGGAGAGTCCTCAATTGTTTGACACCTGCACAGGAATCCCCAAGCACTCCAACCTGGAAAAGCAGCACACACTCACTGCCAACACCCTGGCTGCAGAATCCGCCACATCCAAAGAAGCCTGAAGAGCTGATTGAGAGACAAGGTGGATCTCAACGAGTGACTGAAAAATGGTTCTCTGGAACCTTCCAGAAGCTTGCTCACAAACTGAGATATTGACTCCCAGTTAGAGAAGTCAGACCTCAACAATAGAGCATAGTGATTGACAATGTTGAGGTGTAAACTTGCCATAAAATAAATGTTACTACAAAAAAGGTTGAGCTTTCTAGTGTTTTTGTATTTGGGGGTAGCCCTGGCCTGGTCCCGCCAGTTCTTCTCATTCACCACAACTGCTACAAAAGAGCCAAGTGTGGAATGTAAATAAAACAGTTCAAATCACTGGGTCAGAACCTGGTATTTCCATTCCATTCATTTGGCCACAGGGAGAATGGAGGAAGGGGTTTGCCAGAGTGTTTTAGCCAGCTGCATAATTTCCTCATTGATAGGCAGGACTACCTTTAATATCACATCCTGGAAGCTGTGCCAGTGCTGGATGACAGATTTTGTCCTGAAGCAATGGTGACCGTGGTAGCAATGAACATAAGTCCCTGCTATGACCCAAGTCTCTGGTGTAGTCAGTACAGACATGGGCTATTGTCCCACAGTGAGCAGAAATGACTGCTCCATTGCAGCTGGAGAGAGAGCTAGTTTCAGTGGTCCCTGGGAGGGCACCAGAGTTGATGGCTCAGATCTTTCTATATAAGCTAGGACCAGAAAGCAGCAAGCCAAAGGGCAGACTCTACCACCAGTACCAGGACAATCTTCTTGTGTTTTTGAGACCAGAATTGCTCTGAGTCTTGGACTTCAAAGAAGAGAGTCATGGAGACAGAACTGCATGAACTGTCTGCAGCCTGAGCAAGGTTAAAAACCCAGGTATCTTGGCACAGGCTCCCCTGGTCCCAAGCAGGGACTGACGGTCCTGCGCTGACCGGAAAAAAAACACTAAACTAAACATTTCTGAAATGAAATAAAAAAAATTAAAACCATCAAGTGACAAAAAGGAGTATCATTAGGTATTAGAGTTGATTAAAAGATTTTGTTAACAGGGAACACAAATGCTCTGACCACCAATCATGAATGGTAAGAAGAAACTGCAGGAGCAGCGAGTTGGCTCCACATTTTATACCCTCACTTCAGAGAATGAGGAACTCAGCTGTGAGGGAGGCTGCCCCTATATGTACCACTTTGGGAAAACTCTCCAGCACCAGTGCCTAGGACATGCACATACCCACAGTATAATCATCAATATACAAGCACTTGAAGTATCTGCAAGAATTAGACGTAGTCTGGATGTGAGGACCTAGAGAGAGGCTGGAGTCAAAGATGACACCCAGATTATGGGCCTGAGTGACAAGTAGAACTGTGGTGTTCTTCACCATGGTCAAGAAAGAAGGTAATAGAGAAGGCTTGGGACTAGAGTTGCCAACTTTGGTTGGACTAATTCCTGGAGATTTCATAGCATGACAATATTTAATTAAAAGATTCATCTTTAATTCCTAGAGACTTCAGGACACTCCTGGAGGGTTGGCAACCCTTGGGGGATTCAGAGTTCTCTTTTAGCCATATTGAGCATAAAAGGTTGGCTAGACATCCACGAGGAGATATCAGTGAGACAGGCTGAGATTTTAGTTTGGATAGACAGAGACAGGTCTCGACTCGAGACAGAGATCGTGAGTCACATGCATAGAGATGATAGTTTAATTTGTGTTTGCAGATGAGATATTATATTATTTTAAAAGCTATTTTAATAATCAAAGAATAATTGCAGACTATATATTTTACCTTGCTTGAACATCGCTGGGGTCTTCCTTAATCACAGCTGTAAAATCCTGAAGAGCTATAGTCCAAACTGATTTCTCAAAGAAATGTATTCCATGTTTCATAAGTGCATCTGTTCTTTTTGGATTATATTTAAAGCACTACATTGAAAAAATTAAGAAGTGCATGTTTGCATACTAGTTATATTTATTTTCCTATGTATTAAAAATCTGAAATAAGGTACCAAAAGAATATATACTTAGTTTATACTTCTAAAAAAATCTTCTGTTTTTTTTTTTAAAAAAAAAATCCATGTCTTAATTTCCTTTGCCAGTCTTTTCCCTTGAATTATAAAAGTGGAACACATAACTAACTAGGCAATCTTATAAACTGATTCTTATTTAGCTATGAATCACTCTTCATGACAAATTACAGAAAATATGTACTAACTCCATCACACTGAATGATTTGTTTGTTTAAAAGGATACAAGTTTCTGAAAGCTATGTGCCGGATAAATCCAAATATTTGTAATTCAGTGATGCTACTATAATGTTACACTACAAAAAGGAAAACCTACTTTGGCATAATCATCCATTGCCAGTAATAATTCGTCGTCTTCTTCCAACAACCCAGCTCTCCTGAAATAAATGTCATCATCTGTAGGGTTGGATTTCACTGCTAATGTGCAATTTATGATTGCCAATGCATTATTGCCTTGATTTCTGTAAATTTCAGCCTTTGACAGATATGCATCTAGAACAATAAAATATAAAATACATTTAGCAGCACAAAATAATGACAATTAATTTGCCATCTGCAGAAAAATAATACATGAAAGTAAAACATGACCAATTCTTTTTCACTCTGGGTGATCCAATGAAAAAGCATAGGAACTTCAGCTCTGTGCTCAATCCTCTAACTCCATAGTCCTCCTGACATATAGCTTGTGTAAGAATTCTCAGTTATTGAAAATCTTTGGAAATTCAGATTAAAGTAAAGCACTTCAAAGTGATCTAAATGTTCAAAGGCATTTTAGCCTGAGTAAAATAACCTAACCGGCCTATTGTGAATGTTTTTCGACAACATCCTAATCTGTGGATTGAACAAAGAGATCAGATAAAAAGACCTGTGCATGCACAAAAGACTTCCAGCAACTTCAAAACTACGACACCAATTTATTTCAAATGCAGCATATTTCCTTAGCTCTCCTTAGAATATATTATTCAAAACAAAGCAAGTTTGAGCAAAATAGTCAGTCACAAGTTAGTTATGTTTGTGTAAAATTCCTGATTAAAATTTACAGCAGAATGTTTACATACATATGCACACCTCAAAATATTGAACAGATTTTGCTGGAACTGTGCAAAAATAATTTGCTTTAGACAAAGTTCAAAGATGCAAAACTGTAATCTAAACTAAATTTGTCTGTTTAGCACAGTTAAAAAAAAAGAGGAGTTAATAACAAAAATTATGTTTTAACCGTAACATATAAGGGGACAAAATTAAGGGTGCATGGAAACTAAATTTGTTATTTCCTAACTTTCAAGTGCACCCTAAATAACATTCTTTTTATGCAGGCTTTACTGTATGCAATCCCTTAGGTTTCTGTTAACTTTTTTATCTTCTATTAACAACAACCAACAATCTCACCTAGGGTTGCTAGGTGTCTGGTTTTCAATCAGAAAGTCCAGTTTTAAAGGGAAATGTACAGTCTCCAGTCAGAAGTATTGACTAGATACCAAAAGTCTGATAACCACAATTTTCTATCTTCTTCTCCAGGAGGCAGCTGTAGCCATGAGGTAAACTCCCCAGAGGGTTCAGCCATCACCGCTGTGGTTCAGGACAGAGCAAGCCATAGCCCTGGGGCACACAGGCTATGCCACCTGATGGGGTAGTGTTCACCTTGTTTCCCTCCAGCTGTGCAGTGCCCAGTCAAGCATAGAACTCACACCGACAGCCTCTAGCCCTGCCATGAGCTGCAGTTGCACAGGGTGGGGCACTGTAAATGGATGGGGTATAGCTGGCTGCTGTGATTGGGCCCTTTCTTGGTCAGCCTCACTCTGGCTGGGAGGGGGGAACCTACTTGGTTGGAGAGTTCGTTGGCCACCACTGGCAAGATGCGCACTGACTGGTTCACAGGCCCTGAGGGCTGGGGTTGCCTATCGCAGCCAGGACCCTGGGTGTGTGAAAGCCAGGAGGAGGGAGGAGTTAGGAGCAGTCAAGGCCCCTGTGAAAGGTATTTATGAATAGCATGTTGCCACAACCTAGCAAACGGGGCTGCAAACAGGGGACCCCGTTTGAGAAAGGGAGAAGGAGATCCTCCCTCCTGCTGAAGGAACAAGTTGCGAGTACGAATTTTGTGGTGAGTGAATTTGGTTGTTTGTGGTTTTTCTCTTTCAGGTACAGCCAATGCTGCTCCTGTCAACTCCACCTGTGCCTGTATCCAGAGAGACAACCTAAGCATGGATGCCTTTACCCAGATCCTGGTGTGGATTTGCAGAGACTGTGGCCTGCATTTCCCTGCTCACAGAAAGCCAGGCTGGGGGACCATCAAGTGTGAAAGGTGCCTCCTGGTGGAATCTCAAGAAGTAGGTGGGAGAGCTACAGTAGGAGGTGGCTAGGCTGAGGAGTCTCCATGTCCATGAAGAATTCCTTGAGAGTATTCACATGGAGACATCCAAAGCCGAAGAAGCTGTCCCATTTCAGAGGATTTCTATCACACTGCCAGGGGAGGAGGATATGGCTCTGTCACAGGGAGGACACTGGCTGCTGGTTACTTCTAGCAGCAGGCAATGTGCCACCCCTACTCCCAAGCCACCCACCATGGTGATGGAAAATCAATATGCTGCCCTAGCAACGAGCAATGAGGAATCATCCCCAAAGGTGGGGGAAGAGAAGCCATGTACTCTTAAGATTGGGAGGATCGCAGCTACCACTCCCAGGAGGAAATGTAGGGTAGGTTGGTGAATTTCTTCTGTCACCCTGACATGGCATCCCAGAAGGTATTGCTGCCTGTGAGGGGCCCATATCCAAGAAGTTACTGAGTGATTGTCAAGGATCATCCAGCCCTCTTACTACTACCCCATGCTACTCATCCATGTGGGCCCTAATTATACTGTGAAGTATGACCCTCAACAGATCATGAGTGACTACAGGGCTCTGTGAGTAACAGTGAAGGAGTTGGGAGAGCCGGTGGCGTTCTCATTGATCCTTCTGGTCAAGAGTAGGGGCCAAGGCAGAAACAGATGCATTCTGGAGGGGAATGCCTGGCTATGAGGATGGTGTTGCCAGGAGGTTTTCAGCTTCCTTGACCACGGGATGCTGTTCCAGGAAGAAGAACTGCTAAGCTGAGATGGGGTCCATCTATTGAGGAAGGGGAAGAGCCATGTTTGGATACACACTGGCTAACCTCATGAGGATGGCTTTAAACTAGGTTTGCAGGAGGAAAGTGACCAAACTCTGCAGGTAAGTAAAAAACATGGAGACCTGAGAGAAGGGTCAGAATGTGGGGAGAGCATGGGCTGTTATAGAGAGAAAAGGGAGAGACAAGACAGAACTTGGGAGGGAAATCAAATCAGTATTTTAGATGTCTGTAGACTAATGCAAGAAGTATGGGGAATAAACTGGAAGAACTCGAAATGCTAGTAAACAAACACAACTATGACATAGCTAGCATCACAGAGACTTGGGATAATATACATGACTGAAATATTGGTATAGAAGGAGATTTTTAAGAGCAGCTTAGACAAAAACCTGTCAGGTGTAGATCAGGGATCGGCAACCCTGACATGCTGCCCCCCAGGGTAAGCACCCTTGGCAGGCCCGTCCGGTTTGTTTACCTGCCACGTCCACAGGTTTGGCCGATCGTGGCTCCCACTGGCCGCGGTTCGCCATTCCAGTCCAATGGGGGCTGTGGGAAGTGGCAGCCTGCACCGCGCTGCTTCCCACAGCCCCCGTTGGACCGGAGCAGCAAACCGTGGCCAGTAGGAGCTGCGATTGGCCGAACCTACAGACGCAGCAGGTAAACAAACTGGCGAGGCCCACCAAGGGTGCTTACTTGGGGGGGTGCCACGTGCCAAGGTTGCCGATCACTAGTCTAGATAATACTTAGTCCTGCCATGAGAATAGGGACTAGACTACATGACCTTCCATGACCTACTAAGGTCCCTTCCAGTCCTATGATTCTATGCTTCTAACTTACCCTGAGCACGTTTGAACCCTGTATCTTCTGTACCACAGCACTTATTTTTACCATTTGCACTACAAGAATAACATTGGTCAGTGGCAGAAGAAGGCTGCAATTGTAGTTGGTAAGAGGGAATAGGCCATTGGGACCGGGATATGGTTTGGGGAGCCTGGTCCACCTCCCTCTATCTCTCTCCCACCCTTCCTGGGAGTTAGGGAGCCCCTCCCCCATGTGGAGCCCCCACAACAGGGAATGAACCTCTGGGACCATTTGCTGGTCCAGATAATGACTAGGGGGAGCCTGGTTTTTCTCTCTTCCACTTACCACCCCAGAAGTGGGGAATCTCCTGCCCCATATTGTGCCCTTTGAGGACAGTGGATGTGTTGCTAGGACCACATGCTGGATTCAGACAGCTAATTGGGGAAGCCTGTGTTTGTGTTCCACACTGAAGGCGTTGAGGGATTTCCTGCTGCATGTGGTGCCTGGGTCTAGGAGGAGGCAGGGAGCAGAACACCCAGTTCTCCCACCTCACCTATGCTACTGCAGCTGCTTTGGGAGCTCCCAAGCACTTTGAGTAGCATCTAAGGCAGCTCCTGTGGCTTTCCTTTCTTTTCACAGACCAAAACAAAACAAAACAAAAAAAGTTGAAAGAACACTTTATAATAGAAATCTTTAGGCAGGGTCATTACCAGATTTCCCTGAAATATTAATGGATATAATGTCATGACAATTGTGTATGTATTAAAAAAAATTAGTTATTGTTTTAGAAATACTGATCTGGGCCCCAATCTTTCAAAGACTTATATTCATGCAAAACTTTATAAACTACAAGTAATCCTACTGAAGTAAATGAGACTACTCAGTGCATAAAGTTAGGCATGTTCATAAATCTTTGTGATACTGGGGCCTAATACAACTGAAGAAACAGCATTAAGAAAAAAATGTTTTAAAAAAATCAGTCAGATATTTACCTGCATTATTTTTGTTCCATTTAATTATAAAATTCAGGTCATCCAAGGCAGCTTGATTTTTTTCTTGGAAGAGGTAAATCAAATGCCTGTGCCAATAAGCATTAAGTAGAAGTGGTTCTAAGCTTATGGCCTACAAAAGAAAATGTGAAATAAATAATGTATTATTTTAGGAGTTACTTAAATGAGCTCCTGGATTACAGAGGATGTCAAAGACTCTGCCCTACAGAGTATAAAGTTCTATACATTTGAAATTCAGATATTATGCAAGTTAAATGTGACGTCCCAATAATGCAAACACCTATGTGCATAATTAACTTTAAGCACACGTAGTTCTATTGACGTCACTGATGTTTCAAACTAAGTACGTGTTTAAATGTATGCAGGATTGTCCTGAATTTCAGAAATATTCAGTCTGGAATATAGATTAGTCTTGGAAATCATCACAGTTTATCACTTTTTAACAAGTAAAACATCCTTGAATTCTAGGGGATAAACACAAAAAGATATCTTGCACATTGCTGACCTGCCTGAAGATGATAAATAATTGGCACGTCCCAGTTTATAAGAAAATGTCAGCGTTGACCATATGTGAACTGTATTATTGTTATTGCTATGAAAAATATTGATTCCTTAACAGAAAGCACTTGACTGATCTTATCACATTAATGAGATCTCACCAAACAAATAATTTCTTATGCATTAGACATGGGACCATCCCATTCTAGGAAAGGGGCAAAAGAAGGTGGCAGAGAGCTGGCTATCAGCTTTCTACCAGCCCTGGGAGAACTCAGATGCCCAACCAGGTAACAAAAAACACCGAGTTCTTGGCGGTAAACAAACTTTGTATTAAACTTACTTTTTCTAAATCATCCATGGCTGACTTTAACTTGCCTAATTTCCTGTTTATTGCTCCACGTCTACAATAGTGAAACGCTGAGGAATTTCCTTCTTTTTCAATCAACAGTGTTAATCTGTTGATTTCAGTTTCAAAATCTTCAATATCAGCAATATCTTCTACCAAAACAGGATTCCCCAAGTCCATCAGTTCTATTTGTAGATCAGGTTTTCCTTGTTTTCCAGTGTCCACCTTCATAGGGTCTGTTAGTACTTTAGCATCTTTTTCCTCAGTAGAAGCCCTACTGGGAGGGAAAGCCTCATCGAACCAGCTATACCAGATGCCTCTGACCCACTCACGAACACCAAGGTCTTTTGGAATTCCACCATTACTTTTTGCAAATTTCTCAAAATCTAACAAACAAGGAAGACTGGGACTTCGATAACGTTGGACTGCTGGAGATACTTTGATACTGAATTTATTCTGTATAGGCAGTCTTCCAAGGGATACAGAGCTGAATTGGGGGAAAAAATGATGATGTTAACTACAGGTTCCTAGCTATATTGATGATACGGAGAATTGGCGATCAACAAATATTCAATTAATTACTTAACTAGTTTAATTAATAAATATAATATTTTTGGTCTAGCCGCTTATTACAAATTAGTCATAAGTGAGCACAGGTATGATAAATGATGTTCAGATACCAAAATAAATCAGCGCCTGCTGCTCAGTTCCAAGCACACATACCTCTTCAGAAAGTTCTCAACAGAAGTGCATAAGGACAGAGCTAGACCTGAGAAAAGGACCAAATTCAAGAGCTGCATAATAACCTAAAGGATTAGGTTAAATAGATGGATGAGACACACTAACAGGATTCTAAGGAGGCCAGTGAATATACCTCTAGATGCATCATGCACATTGTAATGCATGGAACATGCTAACTGCCAAGGACCGTGCCAAAACCAAGCCCAGAGTGATAATTTCTTTCTAAAGTCAGTACATAGCTTCCAAGTTGAGAGCTTTGACAATGTTCAACATCAAAATCTGCTGATTGTGTCAGATTTAAGACCTATTTCAAGTGACTCAGTACCAAATATAGAAGTCTTTATTTATAGCTGTAATATTATCTGTCACCAAAGTACAGGGTGCTAAAATGGAATGTTGAGATAATATTTTACATTTATCCAGGCTCTTTCATCTGAAAAATCCCAATTAAAACAATAACTAATCATATACAAATCCACTAAAATGTAGCCACCTCTAGGGTGAGAGGCATGCAGCATACCACTCAGAGGTAGGCAGCCCTGACTCTCAGCAAAAGTGCTATGAAAACTTCAGTCTCAACAAAAAGCAGAGAGCACCTCTGTTTATAAGGTTACCTAGAAAACATACTTCCACTTCAACGTACCATCACAGTAAATGACACTGTCCTCAACTTTGCTCATTGAGAAAAATCTAAGAGCTAAACATAAGGAAAAAAAGAAACACAAACTCATAACAGCCCATGAATGATAGCTACAGAGAAAAACAATTAGCTGGAAGAAGAAAATGATCTGAAAGGCCAGTACTGAGCACCCATTTATATACAGTGTGTGCACGTTTTTCATCAATCAGTGCACAAGTAGGTAGGGTATATTTTTTCAGTAGCTCCCAAGCACACACACACCTTAATCCAAAAGTGAAAATCTATGCATCAGACTTGAGAATTAATTTGTTGTCCATTTCATTTACAAATACAAAAAAATGTAAATAGGAATATTAACATTATTTTACTGCATCTGTGGCCTTTAAAATCCTTGATTACTTCCTAAAGTCCTATCTCTTCTATATCCTATATAATAAAATGAATAAAAATAAACAATGATGATAAATATATTTAGAGTAATACAAGAAGTCTGAAGAGTAAAAAAAGAGAACCTCTTCCCTTGGATGTAAACTGTGCAACCTCAAAAAACACAAGAGCGACAAAGAGTCCTGTGGCACCTTATAGACTAACAGATGTATTAGAGCATAAGCTTTTGTGGATGAATACACACTTCATTGGATACATGCAGTCATCTAATATAGACTAATACATCCATTAGTCTATAAGGTGCCACAGGACTCTTTGTCGCTTTTGCAGATCCAGACTAACACGGCTACCTCTCTGATACAAAACACAAGAGGTTAATCCAGCCTAGGATTTCAATCTCCTGTAACCTCGGGCTTTCTATCTATTTCAGAGAAAAGAAATCTCAATTAAACTGTGTTGTTATAACAACTAGATTAAGCTTTTGGCCACACTATTTTTTAAACTTCAGTATTCACTGGCTACTGTTGTTCAATAATTAATTAATTAAAGTATAAGACTCCTTTTTTAATGAATTGAACATAATTCCAGAGTAACACTTCACATTCAAAAAGATTAAATGCAAAAATCAAAAATATGACCGCAAATTTAAATAAATGGTTTACAAATGCAGTATGCATTAATTAAAGAAAACCTTGTAATAATCTTCGAGGGTTGTTTTAATTTCTCAGCCATAGCTTGTAATTTTCGACGGTCTAGCCTTTTCTTTGATTTCTTTTTTTTCTTTTTTTTGGGGAAAATAATGTACTTAATCCCAGCTTTTCGAGCTTTCTCAGCAAGAACCATTTCGTCCTCACTCTCCTCCTGTTTTGTAAAAATAGGTGTTCTTTGCATTGGCAAGTCTACAAGTGTTGGTAAAGGCTCATCACAGCTTTCAGTCAATAAGAGCTTAGAAGGGGAGCTTTTCTCAACCTCTGGCTCAACCTCTGGCTCAAATATCTGTTCTTTCATAACCTTCAACTCTTTCATGCTGGTTTTGAAATTAGCAGAAATCTTTAACACTGTTTTGTCTTCGAAAGCAGATATCGCCGGTGCAGAGCTGGATCTTTTCATAAAACTGATCTGTTAGAAAAGAGAAAGATGAATTGATTTGATGTTCATCTGAAACAAGATTTATATATTATGTTTACACAGTTTTAGTAAATTGGATTTTCGTATTTAATTTAAAAATAAGAAAAAGATACATAATTTCATAGAGGCTATACTATTCAAAACATTTTAAAAATAGTATTTAACCTACAAAAAACCCTACATTATATCTACATTTGTCACCATGTTTTTGAAAGTATGTAACCCTATGCAGTAATACACCATTATTTGAAGCTGACAGATGTTAATCTTAACAGCAAAGTATTACAAGAAACCAAAGATGAAGATGCAGCACTCAAATATTTTATTCGAGTTTAATTTTATTCAAACCAAAAGATTTATACCAGTGGAGCCACCATTCATAGAGATGTGTATTGAGACAGGCATGGAACCAAGACTAGTGAAAGACTGTTTGTCCTAGACACATGGAAAGAGAGGCAAGATGAGAGGAATGTGGTTTAATTAGGCCGAAAATGTATTACTTATCTGGGAACTACTTGGTGATAATTTGTACGATGTAGGCCATGATTCCTACCTGGTAGAGTGCTGCCATCAGCCATCCTACCCTTCCACAGCTAGTCTCATTCCATTGCTGTAACCCCATCACTATCCCTTGCATGAGGATTAGTGGGCTAGGGAAAGAGGGTTGTCTCCTCACTGTACCAGACATTAGGAATCCTAAACCCATTCCCCAGCTACTTTAGGGAATGTGTTTGTAAAAGATATTGCAATTTCCTGCACTATCTTTGAAAAACCTTACTGAATCAAGTGTATGTATCCTTCAAGTACATTGTATTAATGCAAAGTTCATGTATTATTGTGGGTCTGGATGATCAAAGGACTATACTGAACAGTGTAGAAGACAAAAAATAGTCTATTGGGACATAAGAAGTGAATTTTCTGGGAAGTATCTATGGGAGATTAATGAAAATTCCCCACCTCCAAATATGCAAATTCCCAGCCTTTTGAAGTGACCCCCTGAGGAGAGGGTCTTTGCGTGCTGGTCACCTGTCACATGAGGTCAAGATCAAAGATCCATGCTGTATCAAAAAAAGACTGAACTATTCGTAATTGTTCTCATTCTGAGCCAAGGCTGGTATGAACTTGTAGCCACAGAAAAACCCCTTTGAAGGATTGGCTCCTATCAGAGCCCTTGTTGCAGTTGGGGGTGATATCTGGTATGCTTATTAGCTTGCACATAGGTTCATTTGTCATTTGATTATGTTTTCTCTGTAATGCTTTCACTTTAAGATTACATGTGCTTGCTTAGAAAGAGCTGTATGGTAATTTTTAACTGCTGGAAATTACAACAGTTCATAACCTTTGGAAAGAAAACAAAGCACATACCCTAGTCTGGTAAAGTAATCTGGCTTGCTAGAGATGTCACAGTATAGGCAGGGAACTGTACAGCCTGGAAAAACCCCAGTCAGGAGGAAGAGAGGTGATGGCTTAGGAGCTCAGAGATTAAGTGGGTGTCCTTGAGGGACCACGGAGGATGAATACAGGCACAGTTGCCCTAAACTGTGACATCCTTCCTCTAAATCCACTTCCGATTCTGATTTATCAGGAAACTGGATGCTCTTTGAGATGAGTACCTGCACTGGACACCTTATACCTGCTAAATTGTTACAACTTGACCCATACCTCCAGGCTTACCCTGTTAGGCCGCTGAGTTGCTCTGGGGAAGATGAAAAATCCCACCCCATTCTAGCTACTCTGGCAGTGAGAGAAAAAAATCCCTTTCCTGTCCTCATAAAGGCGGAGAACACAATTCTCACAGCACACCAAAAACCCAGTCCTCTGCTAATCCCAGGGGTGGGAGGGTGGGGATCTGCTAACTGGGCATAACAGGGGGATGGACAAGGATTATATGCTCTCCACTAGATCTGCAGAAGACAATGGTTTATCTTAGCCCCACTAGCCTGCCCACCATCTGAAGTGATGCCTTCCTCCTTCTCTCTCCTCTCCCCCCCCCCCCATTCTGGAGGGGAGTACCCCTAAAGGAGCTACCACCCTTTTTTCCCCACCAGTCCAGACAAAGCCTCCGTGCCTTGAGGTTGCAAGGATTGCAATTTGTGCTACAGGGAACCAGAGTCAAAGTTTGAAGAGAACGGTACACTGCTATACTTTGTGTAAACAGAAAACCACAACCTGATTACATCCAGGATACAGACCAGCTACTACATGCTGGTATTTAAATTGAATAATTATAAATCAAATATAATTTGCACTAATAAAAGTATGCTTTTCCATAAGATTTTACACTGTTAATTCCAATTCACTGGTCTATTTTAAAAATGCAGTAGGTAATGGTTCCAGATTGTTATCTTATTTAAAGCTCAGTAATTGTCCCAATATGGGGAAAGGCTTTCTGTATTGTTATTCTCAAAGACATAGTTGTAGTGCTTGGGAGGAAAGTTCCATCATTCCCCTAGCAAGTGTTTCAATGCAGGCGACTACACCTTCTTGTACCTACTTGGGTTTAGATACAACATTCACTGGTCCTTGGCCATACTGTCCACAAAATTGTGACATGAATTCTGCTCTCATCAGTGAATGAGGTTCAGCCAGAAGATGCCAAGGATCTGGGAAAATGCATGGAATGGATCACATTGGATTGCATTATTTTTCTGTGTCTTTCAATAATGGCCTCCAGTGGGAGAGTATGTGCCACAACTGGACCTGAAGACAGTTTCATCAAGAGTTTCATTCATGTCAGACATGGCCTTGTGCAGCTTGGGCAGAGGGCCCAAGCTGTACCTGCATCCGTTAAATTGTCCGCTGCTCCCGAATTGATGGGGGCCTGTTGGAGAGGCATCTGTTGGGGGGTTCCTCAGGATGTGTAGCTGGATAGGAACCAGCAAATGAGAAGCCAGTGGATGGGGTTCAGAGTGTGTTTCAGTAAGGGATTTGGGTACAGGGAAGCTCTTTTCTCTAAAGGCCCAAGCTGGTTCCCATCACCATGCCTGGACCAGCTTGTTCCCTATGCTCCTCAGCATTCATACTGCCCAGGCTGAGATGGGGTGGCCAGGGTCACCATAGTAGAAGCACAGATTGCATTGATGACCCTGTTCCTTTTCTTCAGCTGTGAATCACTGATGAGCCAGATTGGATTGGTGGGTGATAGAGAAGGTCACAGTACACAGATAGGAGGGCTGCATAAAACCTTTTTTCTCCTCCCTTTTTTCTCGCAACTAATTATCTGTGTGGATGGTAAGGTCTGCAAGGCATCTAAGCCTGTAGATATCTCTATTTGGGCCAGTTCATCTTTGATTTCTTCCCACAAGCTCAACTGGAACTAGTACCGCTGCGCTGCTTCATTCCACTCTGTATCTTCTGGGAGGTGATGGAAGTGCACCGCTTAGGAGGCCACTGTGCTATGCCTCCCCTCCTCCCCCCACGGCCCTCCCCCCGCTCGTTCAGCCTCCCCTCCTCCCCCCACGGCCCTCCCCCCGCTTGTTCAGCCTCCCCACACCCTCACGGGCTCCCCCCCGCTTGTTCAGCCCCCCTCCCACCCACTCCAAGGCCCCGGCTAGGCTGGGCGCAGCTGGCCGGACCGTGTCTGGGCACCTCTGTCCTGCCAGCCCAGTGCCCCCTTCCCGCGCCCTGCCCGGCCAGAGCCCCCTGCCTGCGCCTATTGCACCCAGCCACCCTCCTGCCCTAGGCCCCTGATCCAGACCCTGCTTCCCTCTCAGCGGCATACGCGCGGCGGCCATGTTGTGCTGCCGAACTACACCTCCCAGCATGCCGTTCGTCTAGGGCCGTCTCTCGTGCGCATGATGGCTTCACACACACTTTTCTAGTCTTTTATTATATAGGATAATGCTGTTAAGGTCAAAATCTTGCATAGTCTTGTATGATTGGTAAACAAAGTGTAAGCAGTGTAAGGATGGGTGACATCTGGTGGTGAGTTGCAGGAATTGCAGTGACTTTTGGAAAATAACACCTTATTTGCTTAGACACACCCACCGCACCTAGCCTGCACTCTAACAGCCCAAATGGTCACTTTGGCTACTGTGGGACCCCCAGTTTCTGTAGGATTGGGGCAAGAATGATAAGGTATTGATTAACCTGTTTATGTGAATGAGGGGTTGGGACATGTATTTGGCCTTTGGCATGCTGGAGGGACTCGCCATCAGCTGGGTAGCGCTCACTAGACAAGGGACAGGGGTTCGAAAACCCACTGAAACCCCCACTGAGAGGCTATGGACAGGCTTCTATACCTTGTGGTGAGGGCCTTGTCTGAGGGCCTTACAGGCCTATTGCACCTGGCCTCTCTCCCCTGTGGAATGTTAGAGCTGACTTTTGCTTCCATTAGGAGTCTAACCTCAGCCCACTGAGCTGCTTTGGGTCTGCTAGAGTGCAGGCTAGGTGCGGTGGGTGTGTCTAAGCAAATAAGGTGTTATTTTCCAAAAGTCACTGCAATTCCTGCAACTCACCACCGGATGTCACCCATCCTGACACTGCTTACAAAAGTATGCATAATTTATTGCTATTTTATGCAATTTAAGGAGGTAGATTAGGGTTACCATTCATCTGGATTCTCCCAGACATGTCCAGCTTTTTACGATAAAAATAGCGTCCGGGGGAAATTTGGAAATGTCTCAAAATGCCCGGAATTTCCCCTGTGCAGAGCGCAGAGTTGGGTTCCAGCAGCCAGAGCAGCACCAGAGTCTCTCCCGCAGCTTTCGGCAGGCAGCTATAGCAACACATCCCCTCTCTCTCTCTCTCCTCCCCCCCAACCCCCCACGCATTCTCAGAGATGCTGGCCAGACCAGGAGGCTCCACAGCTCTCCCTGGGGGCTGGGAGCCTTGAGTTGGGGGGCGTAGCAGCGTGTTGGGCTAAGTTCAGAGCCCAACATGCTGTTTTGAGTTGCACAGTAAGCAGGGGGGCAGGGGTTCGAGAAGGGGCAGGGAATTTCTGGAGGGGGCAATCAAGGGACAGGGAGTGGGGGGGTGGATGGGGGTTCTGGGAGGACAGTCAGGGGGCAAGGAGCACAGAGGCTTAGGTGGGCATGGGGTTCTGGGGGGGCAGGGGTCCAAGGAGGCGGAAGTCAGGGGATGAGGGGAGAAGTTGGGGGTTCTAAGAGGGGCAGGAAGTGGGAGAAAATAGGCGGGGATAGGGCACACACACACACACACACACACACAGTCCTCTTTTTTGGTTGGTGAAATATGGTAACCCTAAGGTAGCTAGAAATATTATTTATTTCTATAGTACCTTAAATGTGCATGGCACTTTAAGATAGGAAAAACCCCACAATGTTGCTATTCCAATCTGTTTAGAATCTAAAAAGCAAACCTTTACTCACAGGTCATGTCCAATTTATATGTGATTAAGTAGGTAAACATTATTTACATGAATAAAGGCCCTAGCCAATTCCCTCTGAGGTCAAGAGAAGACTCTCAATGCAGACCTCCAGCTTTCTGTTTTGATAGTAAAAGATTCCATGCAATCCACTTGAAAGAGAACTTTGATTTAATCTCATTTTTTTAGATTAAGCAGAAGGGAAAGCATTAGAAAAGCAGTTAACTTTAAATATTTCTTATATAGTATTATTGTGCTGGAAGTGTTCTTTCTTAAAATTTACTGCAGATTGAAACAATCAAGCACCAAAAGGATAAAAACTGGTCTATAAAATCTAAAGAAAAAAATAAATACAAGTGACTAAATTACAGTACCTTTATTTTTTCAGTGGCACAAAAATCTGGACAGGAATGGCATCTTCTTAGTGTGCTTTTTGCCTACAATAAAATGAAAATAGGTCTTTCATAGTCAATGTTTAGTAAAAATGGAGTCTTCATTTACTCCATTCTTAATTACACAATTTTCAATAAGAATGATAGTTCTTGACAAAATTTCTGTTTAAGAGCTGGTTTTATGCTATAACTTTATGCAAAAATTATGTCAACACAACACTAGGAATACAAAGTTAAAATTAAAACAAAAGCAGGAAAACATTAAGTGGCTGTGTTACACATATTTCTTATTATCAAATATTGGTTTTCTTATTAGATATGGAGCTTAATATACTTCGTTACGTTAGTAAGTACATACCATAAAATATTACCACAAACAAAAAATTTAGTTAGTTTGACATCTTAGGGCATGTCTTCACTATGACTTTACGTCGACTTTAACGACGTTAAGTCGAATTAAACGTGTACCTGTCTTCACATACATGCCAATAAAGTCGATTTAAAGGGCCCTCAAAATTGATTTTATAACTCCTGCCTGATGAGAGAAGTAGCGCTGAAATCGACATTTCAAGGTCGATTGTGGGCTAGTGGGGACGCAACTGACATTACTAGCCTCCAGAGGCTGTCCCACAATGCTCCATTCTGACCGCTCTGGACTGCCTCACTGCTCCACTGTGACCGCTCTGGACAGCACTCTCAACTCGCTGCTCTGGCCAGGTAGACAGGAAAAGAACCGGTAACATTTGAATAGCATTTCCTGTTTGGTCAGCGTGGCCAGCTCACCTGCACAGCTCAGTCGCCATTCAGAGAAATCAGCAGCACAAGACTCCATGCAGAGCTCAGCTGCCCTGGAGACCAGCCAGAGGAGAAGAGCTCCAGCGTGGTCCACTAATGAGGTGCTGGATCTCATCGCTATCTGGGGAGAGGAATCCGTGATGTTGGAACTACGCAACAATAAACGGAATGCCAACACGTTTGCCAGGGTCTCCAAGGCCATGCTGGAAAGGGGCCACAACAGGGACGCCCAACAGTGCCGCGTGAAAATTAAGGAGCTGAGGCAAGCGTTCCAGAAAGCCAAGGAGGCAAACGGACGATCAGGGGGCGCGCCGCGGACATGCCGGTTCTACAATGAACTAAATCAGATAATGGGGGGCGCCCCCACCACCATCGCACCGGTCTGCGTGGACTCCACCGATGGGATAATCGTCAGGGACGAGAACGATTCTGATGAGGACGACAATGAGGAGGAGGAGGAGGGAAATTTCATGGAGCAGCAGGAGGCCAGCGGAGAAACCGTGTTAGTAGACAGCCAGGAGCTGTTTATCACCCTGCAGCCAGCACCCTCCCAAGCCTCCCAAGGGGGTAAGTGTTTTTTTTTAAGGGATTACATGACGCATGATTTTTTAAAGGAAGCATTTATTAATGGTTAATTTGCCCTAAGCACTTAGTGTGCTTTCATTGCTGGTCAGTTTCTACTCAAAGAGTCTGTCAATATACTCCGGGATTGACCGGAAGTCCTCCATGGACATTTCACTGAAGCTATCCAGGAGGTAGCGATGAATCTTCCGCAGCAGATTTCTGGGGAGAGCCGCCTTATGTGGTCCCCCGTGATAGGAGACCATCCCACGCCACGAAAGTAGTAAGTAGTCTGGTATCATTGAGCAGGCTAGCATTGCGGCGAATGGACCAGGACTTTGCATGGAGTCAAGGAGCATGCGCGCTCTATCTCTCTGAGAAATTCTAAGCAAAGTGATGTCACTCATGGTTGCCTGTTTGAAACACGGACTGCAATTAGTAGGGAGATAAAGATTCCCAGCTGCAAAGTAATCTTTTCTGCTGAAGACCGACCAACCGCCCCCCCCCAAAAACGCTCCTCCGCCCCTCCTCCCCCCCCCCCCGGCAAGCCCGTAGCGGTAGCTAGCAGGGAATCTGAACAGTCTGCAAGCGGTTGCTTCCGCTTAAGATCCAACGCGCACCCAACCCCCCAACCCCCCCCCCCCCCCGCCGCCAGCCCGAAGCGGTAGCTAGCGGGGAATTTGAAGAGTCATTTTGCAAGCGTTTGCCTCCGCAGAAGAGCCCCAGCCAGCCCTTAGCGATAAATTTTTGGGCTTTGTTTTGCAGTTTCCGGTTCAGTGCGAGCCACGCGGTGGGGGGAAGGGGGTGGGGTTACTCTACAATATGCAAGTGCTGCTTTTAACTTACCATGGCCGGCTGCACGGTGATTTCAGAAGCCGTGTTGGGCTGAGGCACGCATATGTGTCTGAGATGCTGTGACTTTTCTGTGAGCTATTCAGTCACTTTTAGGTGTAGAACATGACCTTGTACAGAAATCATATCAGCGCTCTGAATACTGAGGTTGCAAATGGCATAGTACTCCCATTGTGTACCGTCCGAGACTGCATCTGCCTCCTAACCTTGAATGTATCTGTCTCATAACTTTCAAACTTTCTTTGCCCACATTCGCCCACAGATGAACAATTATCTCAGAATCCCCCGGCCTGCTCCTCCCGCCATGCATCGCAGACACGAAAGCGTAAAAAGAAAACGCGAACGCGCGATGATATGTTCACTGAACTGCTGGAGAACTTGCGCGCTGCGGCAGCCCGCCAGACGGAATGGAGGGAAAGATTGATACAGTCAAGGCAGGAATCAGCGCTACAGTCAAGGCAGGCAGCAGAAAATAGGGAAGAAATGTGGCTGCAACGACAGGACCGCGAAGAAAGACGCATGGATGCTTTGCTCCGGATAATGGAGGACCAAAGCAACATGCTGCGCTCTCTGGTGGAGCAGGGCCAAAGATCACCTCTGCAGCCCCTGTGTAACCACCTCCCCCCCATCCCAACTCCCATAGCTTCCCCACCCAAATGTGGGGTGAGAACCCGAGGGGGCAAGCTCCCTGGACCGACCCACTCCACCCCACAAGCCAGCACAAGCAGCAGCAGGTTGAGGTTCTCTAAAAACTTTTAAAAGCTGCTGTGTCTTGGCCCCCCCTCCTCTTCCACCTTCCCCCCCCCTCCTCTGTCCGCTCCTCCACCAGTATGACTGCTGGTTTCCCTCCTCACCCACCCCTTCCAGGCTACCATGACAGTGATCCCCTGTATTTGTATTTCTGATGAAGCAATAAAGGAACCATGATTTTTAAAACAGTGAATTTATTTCCTCTGCAAGCATGGGGAGGTGGGAGGGAAAGAGGGTGCAAGGACAGCAGGCTTAGAGCAGAGCAAGGGAGAAGGTTCTCAAACACCATGTCGGGCACTCATAAAACTGGCTTTCAAGGTGTCCCTGAAGCGCAGAGTGCCCTGGTGCGCTCTTCTACTTTCCCTGCTGTCTGGCTGCTGGTAAGTAGCAGACAGTAAATTTGCCTCTGCCTCCCAGCCCGCCATAAACATTTCCCCCTTGCTCTCACAGACATTGTGGAGCACAGAGCAAGCAGCAATAACAATGGGGATATTTCTCTCGCTGATGTCTGAGCGAATCAGTAACGAACGCCATCTCCCCTTCAGACGGCCAAATGCACACTCTACGGCCATTCTGCACTTGCTCAGCCTGTAGTTGAACAGCTCCAGACCCCTGTCCAGGGCTCCTGTGTAGGGCTTCATAAGCCAGGGCATTAGGGGGTAGGCTGGGTCCCCAATGATAACGATCGGCATTTCCACCCCCCCACAGAAATTTTCTGGTCAGGGAAGAAATTGCCTTGCTGCAGCTGTCTAAAAAGCCTAGAGTTCCTGAACACACGAGCGTCATGAAGCTTTCCCGGCCACCCCACGTACAGGTCGGTGAAACGTCCCTTGTGGTCAACCACTGCTTGCATGACGATTGAATAATATCCCTTCCGCTTTCTGTACTCGGCGGCCTCGTAGTCCGGTGCCAGGATAGGGATATGAGTCCCATCTATAGCCCCGCCACAGTTAGGGAATCCCATGGCGGCAAAGCCATCAATTGTAGCTTGCAGGTTTCCAAGGTTTATAACCCTGGGTAGCAGCAGCTCGACGACTGCCCTGCTTACTTGCATCACAGCAAAGCCCACTGTAGATCTACCCACCCCAAAGTGATTCGCGACTGACCGGTAGCTGTCTGGCGTTGCAAGCTTCCAGAGGGCTATCGCCACTCGCTTCTCAACTGTAAGGGCTGCCCTCATTCTGGTATTCTTGCACCGAAGGGCCGGGGAAAGCAAGTCACAAAGTTCCATGAACATGCCCTTTCGCATGCGGAAGTTTCTGAGCCATTGGGAGTCATCCCAGACCCGCAGCACTATGCGATCCCACCAGTCCGTGCTTGTTTCCCTGGCCCAGAATCGGCATTCGATGGCATGAGCCTGCCCCATTGCCACCAAATTTGACAGATTGTCAGTCGCCCTACTTCCAAAAACGTCAGTGTCCCCGTCCCTGCTGTGCACGTCCTGGTCCATCTCCTCCTCACTGTCGTCGGGTTCCAGAAAGCGCAGTTGTCCTCGGATCGCATTCCTCTGCAGACGGTATAGCATGAAATCCGCAACCATGATCGAGGTCTTCACAACGGCCATTACTGCAGCCATGGCATCAGCGGGCTCCATGCTTGCAGTGCTATGGAGTTAGAGCGGCGTGGAGAAAGGGCGCGAATTATGGGATGCCTACCCACAGTGCACCGCTCGTAATGGGGGTCGGTGGCGCGGAAAAAGGGCACGAAATTATGAAATGCCTACCCATAGTGCAGCACTCGAAATGGTGCCTGCTGGGGACTCCGGGAACTGTGGGATAGGTACCCACAGTGCAACGCTCGTTATGTCGACGCTTGCAAAAGTTGTGCGGACAGACACTGTCGACTTGCTGTGCTTTGCTGTGCTTAGTGGGGACACACAAAATCGACTGTATACAGTCTGCTTTACAAAATCGAATTAAAGGAAATTGACTTACTGCTGTAGTGAAGACATACCCTTAGATTCCATGAGGACACACTCACCTATCTTAAATCTTGAAAGTATGTAAATAAAAAGGTAAAGGTAAAGACTATAACCTGCCTTCCCATCTTCACATTACCAACAATGTGGTCAAAGATACACTCCAGTATTCTGTAGGGTATTCACTTAATCTCCAACAGGTATTAAAAAAAAAATACTCCATCCAATTCATAATCTAATGCAAAAACTTAATAGTGATCTCATATGTGTTATACTTACAGATAAGCACATATGACTATCCATAGTCCATTCATTTGGAATGCTATTCTGCCTTAATTCTGCTGAGATTGCCATCATGAGTTGGATGAAGCTGAGGTAAACACTGCTTTTCAGTAGGTATGTTCCAATGAGCTAATGCAATTGTCCCAGCAACAGTATGTATGCCCACTGGGCTCCTGGTCAGGCCAGAATGCACAGTGATGTAATTAAAGGGCTAGTCTTCTCTTGAAAATTAAATTAAGTTAGAACATGACTGAGGAGTTGTATTAGTTAAACTGATGTTAAATGCTGTTTTGCAGTAGACAGTAAAGACAGGGACAAGGCATGTTTAACATGCTTAACAGCACTTTAGTTAACATGACTCAGAATTGTGTTCTAACACAAACTACTTTTCTAGTGATGTTAAACTCCTTTCATTTAAACTTCTTTCCAAAATAACTGTTAATTGTATTAGAGAGAATCTACAATATCATATGATACTTTTATAGTAGTGTGACAGGCCTCTACTGGAGGCCTCTCAGTCCTACTACACCTTGCACCGGAAAGGAGCACTGGAGGACCAATCTTCATGCCTGCACAGAAAGGCTTCAGGAAAGAAGCCAATCAGAGCACAGCAGCCTCAGATAAAAGGAGTTGCAGGGGCTGAACAGGACAGTTCTTGGCTGGGACCAAGAGGAAAGAGGGAAACAGTTAACTGACACAAAGTATCTTTGACTATAACAAATGTATCCAAAGATTTAAAATGTTTTTGGTAAGCCCTTAACTCTTGAAAAGGAAGCAATTGGGAATAATTTAAATTGAAAGCTATCTTATTGAGATACATACATACCACCACATAACTGTAGATGTCAAGATCATCCTCAGACTCTAAGTCTTCTTCATCTTGAAGGTCAGCAGAAAAGTCTTCAATTACAACACCCTCAATAACATTGCTCTGTAATATTAACATATTTAATATTAATTTTACATCACTATTAAAATTTTAGTCAGCTACAGTAAATATAGCAATATGCAAATTATTAAAGAACATACTATAGCTAATCTAAAGTTTAGGGCTGTCAAGCAATTAAAAAATAATTAATTGCAATTACTTGCACTGTTGAACAATAATAGAATACAATTTATTGAAATATTTTGGGATATACATTTTAAAATATATTGATTTCAATTACAACACAGAATACAATGTGTACACTTATTTTTTCTAACAAATATTTTTTTCTAACAAATATTTGTACTGTAAAAAAACAAAATAAATAGTATTTTTCAATTCTCCTAATACAAGTACTTTAGTGCAATCTCTTTATCATGAAAGTTGAACTTACAAATGGAGAATTATGTACAAAAAAACCCTTCATTTAAAAATAAAACAATGTAAAACGTTGGAGTCTACACCTCCACTCAGTCCTACTTCTTGTACAGCCAATCACTCAGACAAACAAGTTTGTTTACACTTGCAGGCTGTAATGCTGCCCGCTTCTTGTTTATAATGTCACCTGAATGTAAGAACAGCCGTTCGCATGTCACTGTTGTAGCCGGCATCACGAGATATTTATGTGCCAGATGCACTAAAGATTCATATGTCCCTTCATGCTTCAACCACCATTCCCGAGAGCATGTGCCCATGCCATTAAGGGGTTCTGCTCGATAATGATCCGAAGAGGTGTGGACCAATGCAAGTTCATTTTCATTATCTGAGTCAGTTGCCACCAGCAGAAGGTGGATTTTCTTTTTTGGTGGTGTGTGTTCTGTACTTTCCACATCAGAGTGGTGCTCTTTTAACTCTTCTGAAAGCATGTTCTATACCGCCTCCCATTCAGATTTTGGAAGGCACTTCAGATTCTTAAACCTTGGGTTGAGTGCTGTAGCTATCTTTAGAAATCTCACATTGGTACCTTCTTTGTGTTCTGTCAAATCTGTAGTGAAAATGTTCTTAAAATGACCAACATGTGCTGGGTCATCATCCGAGACTGCCATAACATGAAATATATGACAGAATGCAGGTAAAACAGAGCAAGAGACATGCAATTCTCCCCCAAGTAGTTCAGTCACATTTAATTAATGCTTTCTTTTTTAACGAGCATCATCAACATGGAAGCATGTCCTGTGGAATGGTGGCCAAAACATGAAGGGGCATATGAATGTTTAGCATATCTGGCATATAAATACCCTGCAATGTCGGCTTCAAAAGTTCCATGTGAATATCTGTTTTCACTTTCAGGTGACATCGTAAACAAGAAGCAGGATGCATTACCTCCTGCAAATGTAAACAAACTTATTTGTCTTAGTGATTGGCTGAACAAGAAGTAGGACTAAGTGGACTTGTAGGCTCTAAAGTTTTGCACTGTTTTGGTTTAGAGTGCAGTTATGTAACAAAAAAAATCTACATTTGTAAGTTGCACTTTCATAATAAAGACATTGCATTACAGTACTTGTATGAAGTGAATTGAAAAATACTATTTTTTTTAACATTTTTACAGTGCAAATATTTGTAATAAAAATAAATAAAATTTGTATTCTTTGTATTCTGTGCTGCAGCTGCAATCAATATGTTTGAAAATGGAGAAAAACATCCAAAATATTTAATAAATTTCAATTGGTATTCTATTGTTTGCCGGCGCTCCCCTGCCCGAAGGGCGCGCCACCGACTCGAGATGGCACATCTCCGGACCCTAATTCCCCAGTAACAGGGAGGTGTGACCAAGGATGCCCCAAAGGGGCAGTAGTTCCCCACCGTCCCTGCGGCTTGGTGGACCTACTGACCCTCCTTACAATATTAATACAGAAACTCTAATAAAAATAGTAGTATATATAAAAACAGTAAGTATGGTGTGTATCTTCAAAATGTAGCAATACACAGAAAAGGTTTAAAATATTTACCTGATATGTGGGAAATAAGGTTTCCTTCATGAAAGACAGTGGAGCAGAAAATTTTGGTGGAGCTGGAGCCCAAAATATTTTTAGAGTTCCTGGATAAACAGAAACCTTCAAAACCAACAAACTACAGTTAGCTACTAAAACCAAGCCAAACATTAAATGTCTTTATATTATTATGATCTGAATATAATTGTTTTGTGACAAAATGCCAAAGTCCACTTAATATGCTTTTGAGGAAAGCTGGAACCATATTAATGAAATTTCATGAGATGATCGAGTAGGGAAATTTCTATGGTCTCATGTAATAATATTTTACATAAAGAACTGGGGAAGAGCGTGATTTATTACATCATGTAAAATACTGAGTATTACAACATATAAATGACACATAAAATATGTCAATAGTGTGGGTCATTTAATTCCTGAATGACACACACTAACAAAATGATTTAGGAATTTGTTTTTGTGTTCTGTGTAATTATTTGTAAAACTGCACAAACAGCGTACATTTTTTATCAAAATTGGTTCTTACTTTCTCTCCCAACAGTTCCAGTTGTGGCTTCTCAACATAATAGGCAGCTATTTTTTGCCATTCTGTTAGACTTTCTGATGTATGTGGAGGCAAAACATTAATTCCATCTTTCTGATTATCCTGGTATAGTTCTGAAACAGGAACTCCATCATAACAAATTCTAAAGTGGAATAAAACACGAATAAACTACTCAAATGTCTGTTACTTGAAATAGTAAGAAAAAGAATGTAATGTTACTTAATTCAAATTTTAAATTTTCCCTTGTGATTAAACCAAAGGTGAAGACATAAATAAAATTACTCAAGGTCTTTCCTTAGAGGGGGAGAAATCAGGAATAAAATGGTTACCTGCCTTTGGGTAAGAGGTGTTCTTCAAGATGTGTTGCACATGTCCATTCCACTGTAGGTGCATGCGCACTGTATGCAGTTGTCAGAGAACTTTTTTCCTCAGTGGTATCTGTTGAGGCAGCTTGAACTCCCTCTGTTGCACACATTACTGCATGCTGGTATAAGAGAACGGAGCTGCCCCTAACCCCCCTCCGTTCCTTCGTACCAGGTGATTCTGATAGAAAGGGGAAGGTTGTGGAATGGATATATGCAAAACATCTCAAAGAACAACAGTTACAGAAAGGTAGGTAACAGTTTTTTATTCTTTGAGTGCTTACACATGTTCATTCCACTGTAGGTGACTCACAAGCAGACAAACATAGAGGTGAATTTGGAGTCTACCTGAATAGTGATTGAAGGACAACCTGTTTAAAATTGGTATTGTCTCTGGACTGATGGGAAATGGCACAATGAGAAGCAAAAGTGTAAACGGATTACCAAGTTTCTGATTTACAAATAGCTATGATCAGCACTCGTGCCAAGAAAACCGCCAGAGTTGCCTGTGATTTAGTAGAATGCATCAATACTCCAGCAACTAGTAACAAACAAATGCACAAAGAGATCCAGGATGAGATTTTCTAAGTGAAAACTTAACTGTGTCCATAATCACATTGAATAGCTGCGTAGAGATTCTAAAGTACTCTCCAGATAAAAAGCTTAAGCCCTTCTCACATTGAACAAATGAAATCTCTCATTTCTATGCACAGGGAGTATCAAGAAGAATGTAGGCAAAAAGACTGCCTGGTTAGCATGAAAATTAAAGACAACCTTGATAAATTTTGGGTGAGGGCAGAGATAGGATAAGGAAGTTCTGACACTAGAACTCTCAACTTGCCCACCCTTCTGGCTGAGATAATGGCAAGTAAAAATGCTACCTTCATAGAGAGATGCAACTGAGAGCAAGTTTCAAGGGGTTCAAATGGCAGTCCCATTAACTTTGCTAGAACCAAGTTCAGATCCCAAGGAGGGCTGTGGGTACAATCTGATCAAACTCTTTAGGAATATGGTAACAATGCATGGAGAAAAGGGATTTATTATCCAAGATGTGGAAGGCTGAGATAGCTGCCAAATGTACTCTTACAGAGCTAAGCTCCAAACTCTGATGTTTTAGGTATAGAAGACAGTCCAGTACAATTTCAGGGGTGCATGCTCTGGGAATGTGCCTTTCTGGCGGGGTGAAATGGAGAAGTACTTCCATTTACTACAGTACATGCCCCTAGTTGAGGGTTTTCTGCTATTCAGAAACATTTCAGGGACATCCTTAGAACAGGATTCTCCAAAGCTGTGTTAACAATGCATTAGCAATGGAGCATCCATGCTGTCAGATGGAGGACTTGTAGGCCAGGATGGAGGAGGCAGCAGCGGTCCTGCAAAATCACATCTAGATCCAGTGGGAGAGACAGGGGCTTGACTGACAAGATCAGTAGGGTCAAGAACCAGTATTGTCAAGGTCACACTGGTGCTATAAGAATGAGATGAGCATGATCTTGTCTCACTTTGAACAAAACTCTGGACAGCAAGGGAATCAGAAGGAAGGCATACGAAGTGGGGAGTCCTTCCAGGAGGAAAGAAAACACCTGTCAACGAGCCTGGTCTGACACCTCCCCGGAAAAAAACAAACAACAACAATGGCATTTTCTGCTGCACTTTGTCGCGAACAAGTCCCCCAGAGCGGGAGGGTGGATCTAGTGATATCAGAGTATAAAGACCACTCATGGTGATCAGAGAAGTACTGCTCAATCAATCCATTAATGTATTCTGCTTCCCTCGAAGGTCAGCAGCCCTGCAGTTAACTGAATTGGTTATGCAAAAGCCCCAGAAGCAAATTGCCTCCTGGCATTGCCTCCTGGGTCAAATGTGCTCCTCCCTGTCTATGTAAATCATAATCTCAGAGTTGTCTGTCAGAATTAACAAATTCTTTCCTTCTATATGTCAGAAGAAAGCTGAGCAGGCTAGTCACACAGCTCTTAACTCCCTGACACTTATATGAGCAATAAGATCTCAAGGTAACCAGAGACCTTGCGTCTGCAGGGACGCCACATGAATCCTGCAACCCAGGGCTGATGCATCTGTGACTAAAGTGAAGGCTTGTAGCAGGGACCTCCATGCAGACTTTCAGAGGGTCCATCCACCAATCCAGAGATAACAAAACTGACACATGAACCAGCTAGTAGTACAAATGATGATTACTTGGGGCTTTCCCCAAAGCTAGCCATGCATGCAGCTTTTTGAGATGCAGCCCGGTGTGTTAACCCACATACATACAGCTTGACATGCGACCCAGGAGGCTGAGGCCATGGCGAGACCCTATACTTTCAGTCACAGTACTTCAACAGTCTTGTCTGGCAATGAGGAAAATTAATTCAAAGGTGGTAGCTACTCCATGACTTGTGATGAGGAAGCCACCCTTGTGACATCAGTGCTCAGTACTGGAGAATGATACCCTTGGTTGCCAATCCCCTGAGCGCAATCTCAATGACAAAAGATGAGGTGGTTGCAGGGAGGTCCTAGCAGGAGCAGGGACACCCCACAGTGTCCAGAACAACTACTGATAGGGGCCTGGAACCGCACCTTGATGGGCCATTGCTCCGGAGACAAGTGCTCTGACTGTTGCATGACACAAGGTCTGACAAAACCAAGCCCTCCATCTTGGATGGGACACAGAGGAATGCACCTCTGAGTACAAAGACGAAGAATCTGAAACATCTGACACTGGGGGTGCAGAACCAGTTGAGACTGTGGTTAGGTAGCCCAAGCTTGGAGATAATGGATGTGGTCCTGAGGATATCATTGGAGGCTTGCCCTTTGGCTGCACCAGCCTTTGTGGAAGCTTGGGAGGAAACAGTCCTGTGAGTTCCTGACATGGAGAGGAAGGTGACGCAGGCATCAGTACCGACTGCAAACCTTCTTGCACCTCTGGGGATACCAGTACCAAGAGAATAAGTAGGTCCCTTGTGACTGTTTATGCCTCTGGGGTGGTTGGGAGTGGCAATGATTAATGGTTCCACTGCACAGATCTTTCAGGAGATGCCCTCAATGGACCTGGCACAGGTCTGGAGGTGGTGATCCCTTCTTCTTAGCTGAAGAGTGCTCCCGTGAGAGACTCTACCCTGACTGTCTCTTAAAATCTCTAATTTGACTAGGCTTCAGCACCAACGCCCCCAACTGAGGTACGAAGCCTGAGAAGGATGTAACCCTTTTCTTCAGTACCAGTGAATGGGACCGAGGAGCTGCAGACACCTCTTGTGTGCTCCATACCGAGGTTGATGTATCTGGGGTTCTCTCTGCATGGGACGAGTCTGATGGAGGGCAGAACGCTGCCTCCCTTCAAAAGCAACATTTGAGCCTCACCACTTTAACTCTTCTTGAGCAGAGCTTAAATCCCTTACAAATGTGACTTGTCATTTATGTGGCATTCTGCCAAACATTTCAAAAAGGCTGAGTGCGGGTCACTGAATGGCACAGGTTTAGCGCAAGTGTGGCAGGATTTAAAACCTGGTAAATGCGGCATCATTTCAGTACTGATCCCAGTACCAAAAGACAAAAACTAGTCCAAAAAACACCTAGGACTGAAAATCTATCACTAAAACTAACAAACTTAACTATCTACTTCCTAACAATAACAGAGAGTACATATACAAAGGAGTGAGAAAAGCTTACGACAACAAGTCTGAGATTACTTTGACAACCATCACTGGCAGTAAGAAGAAACTGAGGGGGTTGGGGACGGCTCCATGCTCTGATTCCAGCATGCAGTGGTATATGGTGACAGGGGGCATTTGAGCCACCCCAATGAGTACCATTGAGAGAAAAACTGTGCAAACCCATACCCAACTGTGCACACCCACAGTAGAATGGACATGTGCAAACACTCAAATAAGTGATTTCAGGAAAGCTTGTGTGCATTATGTAAAGACACAAAATGGCCACAATAGTGTTCCCTGGGAATGTTGGATCTATAGCCCTGAGTCTGCAAACACTTATGAATATGCTTAATTTTAAGCATGCGAGTAGCCCCATTTATTTTAAGAGGATTAAATTTAAGCATGTGTTTGCAGCATTGAGGCCTAACTAGTGCATGCATAACTTTACCCATAAAGAGTAAGTCAATGGAGTTACTCGCATAATTTACATTAGGTACATATTTAAGTTCAAAGTGCAGTAAAGTCAATGGAACAGTTTCCGGTGACCTCAGTGGGTTTTGGATTATACACCAAGTGATTATCCTGTCATTTGGATTCTGATTTGGGGAGGCTTTTTATTTTATTTTTTATAAAATCACCTACTGCAAATGCCACTGAAATGAAATCTCACTTGAGAAAGTGACACTCTCAGGTATTTAAAATAATAAAAAGCCATGTGTCTAAATACATTTTGCACCTTTTATAATGTTTCAAATTACAATTTACTAACCACTTCTTACATAATATATATAAAATTGTCAGGTTGAATAACCATTTTTATCATTTTCTACCTCTATTCACTTTGTGCCTGGTATCTTGCGAATAACAGATTTGGAGTGGGGATGATGGGGTTACCCAAAAATACTATTTTCATTCTTCCAGGTTTGATTAATATTTATCAGCTAAGTAGCTATTTTTAAAAGGCCTTCAGCTTGATAAATGATAGAGAATTTATACCAATAGAGAATTTCTGCATCATAGTTTTAAATATATTAATTTGATAGAAAGTAAGGATTATATTTATATTTTTGTCATGATTTCATAACACACTGAATACTCAATGTTTTGGTTATAATTGGTCTTTATGAAAATAATATAATACAAAAAAAATATAAAACTAAATGGAAATGATGAAAGGTAGTGTGTATGTATATAACAGGAGAGAGAACATTGCTAAATATGTATACACAAAAATATATATATTTATTATATTTGACTCGAGCATTCTAACCTCATTAGTACATGCTCAGAGTGACATCTACTGGCTTTATACAGTTTTGTTTTTTGAAAAGACTAAACCAGTGGTTTTCAACCTTATTTCATTTGGGAACCCCTAAAACAATTCAAATGGAGGTGCGGAACCTTTTGGAAATCTTAGACATAGTCTGCAAACCCTCCAGGGTTCACAGATCACAGGTTGAAAACCATTGTTATATGGTAACGTCAACCTTTCGCGCAAACCCAGAAGGGTCCATGGACCACAGATTAGTCCAATGGTTTTCAAACAAATGACATTTCTCTTTGTAGAGACAAGGTGAATGAGGTAATATTTGTGTTAACTACTTATGCTAAACAATCTGTTCCACCTTGTATTTAGCTGTGTCACTTTGAGTACCTTTCCCAGACCTGAAGAAGAGCTGTATGTAGCTTAAAAGCTTGTCTCTGACCAACAGAAGTCAGTCCAATAAAAGATATTACCTCACCCACCTTGTCGCTCTAATATCATGGCGCCAACACGGCTACAACAACATGTTTCTCTTTGAATTCATACAATTAAGTTTCTATTATTTCATCTCATATTTCTTTATAATCTAACTGACACACACATACAATATAGTTGGCCTGATTCCCATTTACACTATATATAACTTACTCCCATTTTAAGACTTCTTTACACTATCAGAGCAATGTAAAGGGGCATTAGCATGCCTGAGCATCAGTTTAAAACAAAGTGCCTTTTAATTTGGAGTGTGATTAATTTTTGAAAGGAGTCCAAAAAAAAGTAACTTTGGAACAAAAGAACCTGTAATCCCCTTATGTAGGGCCTCAGAGAGAAAGGCCTTAGTCCTGAAAGTAATGTGATCTTGAACAGTCTCTGAAATATATCTGAGATTTCTCTTTCTTCAAATAGAAGTCTTAACTAAAGATCTGTTATTTAACTTGATGGGGAAATAACTAGCTTTTTGGCAAGTGTCTAGCCTTTCATCTGTTCAAGTTTCCTCTTTATTTCTAAGACTTTGCAGGTTCTGACTCCTGTTGAGAGTTTGTGTAGAATGAATATAAATTAAAATGATAAAAGATATAACACACCATTGAGTAAAACACACTTTTATCACCCAAGTTAAAAAGTAATTGAAGCGAGCAACAAAAATGATTATCCACTATTTATACTGCACTTTTGATCAAAGTAGTTTTCAGATTAAGAAGTCTACGTCAAACAATAAAAAGTTGATATAACCTGAAATGCCTTACAGACTGTTGACCTTCTGGAGACAAAAATACACTGAAGGAAGGTGCTAGGAAGTAGTAATACTGATGTAACAGTGTTGTGTTTCTCTCTGCTGGCAAAAAAGTAAAATCTGCACTCCCAGGGAAGAAGTACAGGAATTCCTGCTGAAAGGAGTTTTATAAAATACAATACTATATCTATGACATTTTTTTACAATTCTTGTAGGACACTTTTGCTGGAAATGAGGTGATAAAATACCTCTTCTCCTGTTTCAATTGAACATTTTGGTGCATAAGATAGAAGAATGAAATAAGCATTACTATTTTAGGCAAACTTGAATCTATAACTTTCTTGATCAGTCCCACTATAAAATTCTATACTAGACCACTGCAAATTTCCTTGGTCTTTGTTACAAGTAAACAAGTGTCAATCTAAGTACTTAAAACTAGCACCAACACATGAAGAGAACTAAACTATTGTTGTTATAACTGCAGACATTGGTATAATTTGAATTTGACTATCCATTGCACTGAAAAACAAGTTTGCTCTAATTTGATTCTTTGTATTTGTAGAATTTGTCAAATGCAAGAGCTAGTCATGTCCCAGTAGTTCAGTGTGTGCAATTATATTCTGAAAGAACCCTTTTCTAGTGTAGGACAAATTGTACCTATAAGGTTGTAGGTTCACATGGCATGTAGATTTAAAAGATTTAAAACTAGGTAACTTCAAAGCAGTAGGTGGTGCCACGAGATTGCAGTGCTCCAGAAGATTCAGTTTGCTATAGTTCCTCAATTCAGCAAGGTCAGGCATACGTGTAAATACTTGACATGCAAGTTCTTCCATCAACATCAATAACATATAGATAAAACATAAGCATACAATATAATGGTAACTTCTATGCCTAGTAAAAAAAAAAGTGAAAAACCAAAGCCATAACACAAATTGAGTAGCATGAAATCTAGAAAACTAGTCAACTATTGAAAATATTAAAATAATCAGAAGTTGTTCTAGATTCCTGGATCCAAGATACAAAAGCATCATACATTGATAAATATTCTTACTTAAGATTCTTTGACTCACAAATCTTAAACTGTTGGGATCTCTCCAGAAGTCACTTAAAAAGAAAATGAGGGGGTGGAAGAGAAATTATAGCTATTGGCTTAGGAAACTCTGGCTTCTGCTTTTGAAGCTGCATGACACATACACTGGGATAGTGAGTCTTCTAAAACAAGTCACCGATGTGAAAGCCTTTCTAAGTGAAGCATTTTCAACTCCTTTTCCCGCTGTACTGAGGTCTCCACCTCTTACCCAAAGAAGTTCCCTATAAACTAGAATAGGTTTTTGAGATTTTTCTGAATCTCCAGTGAAATGCAGAAGTTTGCAGCCAAGCGCACCTGCTGGCATCAACCTGAATCGATAATTTTCTGTACTATACCAGCTCCATCAAGGAGTACCATGCCTGATGTCAGGCCAGGTCTACACCTTCATGAACTAGATTTTTAGGCTCCAGGTGCTTGTTCTGAGGAACCTTAACCTGCCTTTTAAATCAGGAAGGCAAGACAGACCACAACAGGAAGGGCTGTAGCTATGGAGTGGTAAATCCCTTCCTCCAAATGAATCCTATGACTCAAGCTCAGAGTTCTGAGGTGTAGTACCACCTACTTGGTTTACCTTTCCTTAGACCATAGCCATTTCAACCTTTAACCTTCCAGGAAGAAGGTAGGATTCATAGCTGGCAGCATTCTCAGGGAAGATTCTTGGAGACAGTACGAGATGGAAGCCATAAACGCTTCACCAGCTGGTCCAACATACTTTGAAAAGTCATAGCAAACCTATTGCATGACTCAGTTATCACTTGGCTACAACCCTTGTAAATTCCTGGCCCAGTGCTAACTGGGTCAGCCAACATTGCCAGCTTTTTTCAAAAAATGGGGCAAAGTCAGACCCTCTGTCGTAGAGTTGCTATCCTCCTGTTTCTTTGCAACAGAACCTTATTTGACAACATATTAGAACATCAGCCTTTTAGAGTTCAAGTAGCATCATTATCTCCCTGGTCAATCTGCTCCAATTTGGGTACTGATTATGATGCAATGATACAAGATCTAGGAGAAATGAGCTCTTTAGTTCTCGTGATAACAGCAGCACTCGTGAGAAGGCCAATGCTCTATGCAGTGACAAATTAGTCACTGAACCAATGGGGCCCATGCCCAGGGGCCCCAGCCATTTGGGGGACCCCTGGAAAATGGGAAGCCCTGCGCCCCACTCTGCCTGCCCGGTGCTCCTGCTGGAGAGTGGTATCAGGATACAAAGGCTTGTCCCGCTCTGCCCGGCACTTCTACTGGGAAGAAGAGGAAGCCCCCACACCACAACCCTGATCCCCAGCAGAAGCGCCAAGCAGGGGAAGCCCCCATGCCCCAAACCCGTTCCCCAGCAGGAGTGCCAGGAGGTTGGGGCAGGGCAAGCCCTCGCGCCCTGACCCCACTCCCTGGCAGGAGCGCTGGGCAAGTGGTGCTGCCCCAGCACCTCAACCCCATTTTCCCAGCAGGAGCACTGGGCAGAGGAGGGGGGACTTCAGGCAGAAGAGGTGAGGGGGCCCACACTTGCTCTGGCTCAAGGCTTCACAAACCCTTAATCTGCCTCTACCGCCATGCATCAATTAAGCCATTAATTGGAAAAGGCCTTCTGATTATGGTCTAAAAGGAACCAGCTGAATGGTTCCAAGGACAGAGTTTAGTTTATGGGTGTTACGCAGCCAACAGTAAGGGGGCATGACATGCCTTCCTAACCATGACCCTTAGGGGTCAAAAAAAACTTTAGAGGTTTGGGAAGTTTCACATGTCATGTGTTAGAGAGCTTACTTTATAGAAGGTTTTTCCTCCTTCACCATTTACTTCACAAAGTTTCACCAGGTGGCATATTTCCAGGTAATTGATAGCCTGATAAATCCTAGCTGTCATCATTCAAAAACAGAGTCAGATATTTCACACTTTTAGGAATGTTTTATCTACTTTATGGAAATGATCAATTAAATTTGGAATTGGATGAACACATTCCTTAGGACAGATCCACAGTTGGGAAGACAAACACAATTTTTTCTTCATTTTGCTAATTTTACTCACTGAGGTTCTAAGACAACTTCACCCCTGGTGAATACCCAAATTGAAAGGATTAGCATTAGTCTACTGGGAGAAAAAGGAGTCTGCACAGATCAAAATGAAAGAAAGGGCCTAACACAGTAGCCTGACAAAAATATTCAAGAAAAACAACTAGGTCATCTTGATAGCTCAAGTGAAATCTTTACACAAGTGTTTTCATAGACTCACAGATATTAAGGCCATAAGAGATCATTATGATCAAGTCTGACCTCTGACATAATAAAGGCCATAAAATTTCACCAAATGATTCTTGCATCAAGTCTATAATTTCTGGGTGAGCTCTATATTTCAGAGATACTCAGTCTTGATTACAATACTTCGAGTGACAAAAAGAATGAGTAGTACTTGTGGCACCTGAGAAACTAACAAGTATATTTGGGTATAAGTTTTTGCCCAAATACATGTTAGTCTCTAAGGTGCCACAAGTACTCCTCATTCTTTTTGCAGATATAGATTAACATGGCTACCACTCTGAAACCTGTCACCATTCAAGTGACAGAGAATCTCACATTCCGTTTGCTAAATTAAAGGCTCTCTTATGAAACCTTCTTCCCATGCCCGTGCTTGTAGACCTTGATCAAGCCACTTCTTAACTCTCTCATGGATAAACAGAATACACTGAGCTTCGTTATTTCTCACTATAAGGCAAGAGGTTTTCCAGACCTGGAATCATTCTTATATTTCTTTTCTGAGCCAATTGGTCAACATCCTTTTTAAAAAGTGTAGACACCAGAATGGACTGCAGTATTTCAGTAACAGTCTCACTAGCTCCATTCACAGTGGTAATATCACCACGCTACATCTATGCAATATCACCTTGCATATAAATCCAAGGATAATGTTTGCTGTCTTTGCCAGTATATTCCTTTGGAGTTCAAGTCCAGCTGATTATCTACCACAACTGTTAAGTCCCCTTCAGAGTTATTGCTTTCCAAAATATAGTCCCCCATCCTGCAAGCAGGACCTATATTCTTTATTCCTAGAAGTATAACCTTACATGTGCCTGTATTTTTAAAAATCCATGTTGTTCAGTTGAGCCCAGCTTAGCAAGCAATCTGGATTGCTGTGTAGAACTGACCTGTCGTCATTATATACCATTCTAACAAATGTTTGAGTCATTTGCAAACTTATCAAAAATTATCTTATATTTTTATAAGTATGATTGGATCTGGGGATATAAACAGCCCATAAGAAGCAAACAACCAGCCTGAAAATTGTGAAGGAATATCTGAAAATATTAGGTGTCCAATCCTAAATCCCCTAAGCAAAAACAGAACACAGTAAGTCACAAATACATACAGCAAAAATGTAACTAAAATAATCACAAGGAAGGTGAAAGATAAATATAAATAAGACTTACCGTATTTTTCGTCTTATAGGACGCTCCGTCCTATAAGACGCCCCCTCATTTTTTAATAAAAAATCCGGGAAAAAAAAAAAAAAAAGCGCCTCGCTCTCCCGTCCCCGCCGCGCGGGCGGGCTGCCGGGAGCGTCCCGGTTCCCCCCTCCCCGCCACGGGCGGGCTGCCGGGAGCGCGCCCGCGGCGGGGAGGGGGGAACCGGGACGCTCCCGGCAGCCCGCCCGCGCGGCGGGGACGGGAGAGCGAGGCGCTTTTTTTTTTTTTTTTTTTTTTTTTTTTTGCATTCGCCCTATAAGACGCATCAACTTTTTCCCCCCCGTTTTGGGGAAGAAAAAGTGCGTCTTATAGGGCGAAAAATACGGTAAACTTTTTTTCAAGTAAGAGAAAGGAACTGCAAAAACCTGAATGAAAATCAGAAAGCGATTTAGGAACTAATCTGAATGATACTGGAAAGACATAAATTAGTGATGTGACAACACTATAAAACATGAGTAGGCGGACAACAAAGCAGAGTACTGTTAATGTTTCATCATTGTTACTTGTAAAACAAATTACCTGCTGACAGATCATCCTGTTTGGTATGCTGTACTATCATTGTTATCTTGATTTTTTTTTAAATATTTTACATAACAGTTACTTCATTTTAAAGAAATTACTCACAAATTAAAGGTTAAAATCCTTCAACACTTTCTCCCATGAGTAGCCCTTATTCATAGAAGTAATCCTGTTGACTCACACAATTTGTGCTTAACTTTATGTACATGAATTTTCCATTGGAATCAATAACTACTCAGATGCTTAAAGGCAGACAGAAATGTAAGTGCTTCCAGAATCAGGACTTGTGTGAGTAAGGTCTTCTGTGAGTAAGGGTTTGCGGAATTAAGATTTAAAGTCCAAATTCGTACAGGCATATATAACTTGACTCCCTTAAGTAGCCCTATTGACAACAATGGGACTGCTCTGCTTAAGTTTGCAAACTTAAGCATGAGCATAAGCATTTGCAAGACTGGGGCCAAATCTGCGAAATATTCACTGAAAAACTGACTAAAAAAATTTATTTGCTTGAATAAGTCAAATGGAAAACAGTATCTTTAATGCTCTGAGCAATATGAATTCTAGGTGCTTGTGGTTTAAAGATTAATATAAACCAAACTATTAAACTATGTCTGTAGTGCCAGCCTAATACAGAATCTATTAAGACATTTTGTTTCCAGAACAATTCTTTAATAATAAAAACATTAAAATAATTAAGCCTTCAGAAAAAGTTATTCTTTAACTAATATTAATTTAAACTACATTATAATTACAAAGCTAAAACTGAAAACAGATTATAGACTCATACCTATTTCTTTCAATTTGTTCTTCAAAAGTAATATTTTCTGAATAGAGTGATGCTTCCTCCTGGTGGTCCAGATTCTTTGCTGCAGATAAAAGATAATGCCCTTTTCTGTTGAAAGTATGATATACTCTTGAAGCCAGCTGTAGATCAGCAGGCAATACAAAATTAGGAGAAGCCGTACACAGGTGATGAATAACTGGATAATGTTGACCTCTGGAGGACAAAAAAAATCAACTATTTTAGCATTTTCACTGTCTTCTGACATCTAGATTTCACATACACGGATTACTCTAGTACTGTACTAGAATCACACAGACTGTATTTCAAGTTTTAATACATATAATTAGTAGACATTATTGTACAATTAAAAGAAAAGAGAAGAGAAAAGAGAAAAGAAAAGAAAATGCTAAAATCCCTGACAGTAGCTTTAAAGTAGAAATTAATTACATAGGATGTCTTACTCTCCTGATTCAAGCAGGGCCGGCGACAGGGGGGTACAACGGGTACAGCTGTACCGGGCCCTTGACTTAAGGGGGGGGCCCCTTAAATCCGGAGCGGGCCCAGTACGCAGCTGTACCCCCTTGTCGCCGGGCCTGTGAGGAAGGCGTGGCTCTGGGCAGCCTCTGCAGCCATCATCAGCCCCCTCCCCCGGCACCCAGCAGCCATCTCCCCGCCCCCCTTTGCTTCTCCCGGCCGGGCCACGCGGCCGGAGCGCATGCGGGGGTTGGGCCCCGTGGGTGGCGGGAGACCGGCCGGGGGGGGGGGGGGCGCGGGCGGCGGGAGACCGGCCGGGGGGGGCCCGCGGGCGGCGGGAGACCGGCCGGGGGGGGCCCCCGCGGGCGGCGGGAGACCGGCCGGGAGCCCGCGGGCGGCGGGAGACCAGCCGGGAGCCCGCGGGCGGCGGGAGACCAGCCGGGGGAGGACCCGCACGATTGGCGTACGGGGCCCCAAAATTTCTGTCGCCGGCCCTGGATTCAAACACCACTTTCATGAGCATCACTGAGAGTTTCACTTGTAGAAGTACATAGGATCAGACCCTTAAATTGTACACCTATGTAAATATGCTGATACATTACACAAACTCATGAGTAAGACTATGGTGTGCCTACACTGCAGCTGGGAGTTGGCTCCCCAGGGTGTGTAGACAAACACGTGCTAGTTCTAATGGAGCTAGAGTGCCAAAAATAGCAGTGTAGCTGGTAGTAGCATGAGCAGCAACTTGGGCTAGCCACCCGAGTATGTAACCAAGGAGTCCATGTGGGTTTGTCCTCAGGCAGCTAGCCCGAGCTATTACCCATGCTACCCCCAGCCACACTGCTACTTTTTGCACACTATCCTGAGCTGAGTATCTGTCTACCTGGGAAGCACGCTCCCAGCTGTGGTGTAGATTAGCCCTAAATCTTTTGCAGAAGCGACCAAGAGTCCTGTGGCACCTTAAAGACTAACAAAAGTCTAGCATGGTTACCTCTCGGATTCCTAAATCTTTTGACATCCTTGAAAATAATGTTTATAAAGTTTTGGACTTAATTATGTTAATGAGGTGCTGTCTTCACTTGAACATTTTCCTAACTTCTTTCAGTTCATAATTCCAAAACACTCTGACCCATAAACTACACATTTGTTTTCATCTCTTGGCTTTGTAAGACCTGATGCCACTGATTAACTTTGGAAAGTTAAAATTATTTACTTCCATCATTTAAGATCCTGATCCAAAATCCTTGAAGTCAATGACACTCTTTCTGCTAACTTAGCTGGCAACGTATCAGGACCTAAAAGGTATTTCCATCCATTTTATGGGATCCACAGAGTTAATAAGTGTCCAGGATGCAGACAGCTATGATGCAGAGGGGCTGGCAGGCAGGAAACCTCCTGGGATGAATGAGGATGGTGTAGGAAGTAAAGAGGTTCCAACTGATGGTGCAGACAGTCCCACGTATCCACATTACATGCACCCCATCATCCTCCAGACGCAACAAAGCCTTCACTATGAAGGGGTTAATGGGAAAGAGGCATTTGGTCAGAGGGAGTGAGAGAGAGAGAAAAAAAAAGGATGGATTTTAGAGATAGTGGATTTTAGGAAGAAGCAGAATCCAATCCTGTGCAGGTTACAAATTCTACCAAAGGTCCTTTCACTGAACTGTTCTTACATATTTTGTTTTTTGTTTTCATTTTAAGATCTAAGGAAATTATTAGGCAAACAAAATTATGAAGTATTTACAAACTTAATTCCAGTTTATCAATTACTTAAGAGAAACATCTGTATGAGAATGCTGGAAATTCAAAGTTACAGTTACAGTGAGTTACTTTCTTGATACCTCGCAGGGCTACCCCTGGAGTCATGAAGCTTACACATCACTCTCTTGCTCAGGGCTGTGCCTAACTCCACAAACTAGAACGTAATTTTTTTATTTTATGAAGAGGAAAACCAGCACTAAAACTACAATTAAATCAGAAAAATACAAAGGTTAGCATAACACAGAGGCATATGTTATGTTCCAAAATTATATTTTATATTTATGTTGTAAAAATATTACAAAAAGAATGAAAGCAAAGAGGAAAGGTAAAGAAGCCACAGAAAATGAAGGCAAGAAAATATGCACAAAATATAACACCACCTAGAAGAAAATAATACAACTCAAGAACCAGAAAATTGTTATCAGACAGTCCAGCAATGACATCAATGGATTTTAAAGAAAACAGCAACACCCATCTCGTTCATCAATATCTGAAAAACCATAAACTACATTTTTATTTGTGAATATACTTCAATATGTTTTAATTAATTGTTCTATGAAAGAGAAATCACTTCTGGGGGGAAACAAACTATGCAAAAAAAGTTAGGTTTAACTAAAGAAGTGTTTTTAACATGACTTAGTTAAATTAATGCAAAACCCTGCGTGAACACTCTTTTGTCATTTTAAATCTGGTTCATATTGATTTAGCGTGTGTCGGTGAATGTACAGGCACAAGTTAAACAAATATAAATAGTTTTCAGCCAACACCCACAAAAGTGTTTGAACTAGTTTAACTAAAATAATTTAAAAACTGATTTTAGTTAAACAAGTGCAACTTTTGTGGTGTAGACAAGGCCTTAGTTCCCTCAACAATGCAAAATTTTACCAGATCCTACAACCCAAGCAAAAGCTCACTGAACTCAGTGGGACCTTTTCCTGCATAAAGAGTACAGGATCAAGCCTTTGGGATAAAATTTAAAAGGATAAAAAAAAGAAAGGAGTATCCATGAAAGAAGGGGATTCACAGGCATGGCACACATGAGATGAATGGGCTAGTCTGGATTAAAGGATACCCCCTGGAAACCCAAGCAGTGGAGGGGATATTTTCAGGACAAGATTTCGTAAAATCTGCAGTATAGTAGGAATGAAAGCAGAATCAGCTTAGATTCAGGAGACTGAAATTGCAGACCAATATTGTAATGAGAATCTTACACGTTGGTTTATTTTAGAGAAGAGAAGAAAGATTTCACACAGTATTTCTAAAGGGGGGAAATATTGTACATATACTCCATACATTTATGCAATAGCCTGGCTTATTTAAATCTGTGCACTAAAACTACATTTTTCCCCACAGTACAATTCACCTGCAAATTAAAAATTAGCTGAGAGAGATAAGACTTCTATTGGCAGAGTTTCTTAAATTTTCTTTAAAATATAATAGTTTCAGTGATTTCTGTAAATAAAGAAAAGTGAAATAACTGAAAATTTGTCCCAGAACGTTGATCAGAAATTCTGGTTTACTTATTTAAAATAGACAAAAAAAGTCTGAGTATAAATTTAATTGGGTCACATTCTTACTTTTCTAGTACAGAAGTTTATCATTTCACTGGATGGACAAGCTGGAAGTATAAGCAATAAAAACTAAAATATTTTGGGCATGTTACAGGTAAAGGTGTGTTTTTATAGCACACAGCTCCCTTAAGAAGACTATTTATCATTCTTTGAAAAAGAGGACAAGAAAAAACAATACTATGTGTGTGGCCTACATTACCTTCATCTAATGCACTAAATAAAGTTTTTTTAGAAAATCATGCAGTTTCTGCATCATTGATAATCTGACAATAACTATTTATTGAAGGTAAAATACTCATTGTCTGCAGCCACTATTTGTTTTAATATATAATCTTGCTAACCAAATGATCTTTAAGCCATGTAGATAAGCAATGGCATGCAGAGGGTCACTTAAATGCCAATTTGACTCTTTCATAAACTTAGGCATTCTTTTCCCATGAGTCTACTCTCAGCTACTTAATTGAAAGTACTATCCATTTACAAACTTTAGGCCTGCCATAAAAAGGCTCTCTTCTGTGTCCAGCAAACCTTTCAGGGCCCTAAGCCCAACAAAAGCTAATAATTAAAGCTTTTTTTTTTTCACCTCAATAAAGAGTGAAGTGGAGGCGCAACTTAAGATACACCAAAACAAACCTGGCCATAAAGATCTAATTGACAGGGAAGATTGTAAAACCAGAGAATCTCACTTGTCATGAAGTGAACAGGATCATACAAATTAGTGTATAAACTGTACTTCTTTCTATATCTGCACACATGATTCAGAACGACATACACCACCCAGGATAACAGCAGGATAAACAGGAGCTGTCCTCAAATTACAGCTCTTCAACAAAATACTGCTGAATAGAGCTGTGCGAATATCTGATTTTTTGGTTCAGTAGCTTAACCAAAAAATAATAATTTTGTTTTGAGTCAACCCAAAATAAAAGTTTTTTGGTGAACCAAAAAAGTCTAAGAAATTTAGTTTTGGGTTGAGTGAAATGTTTCATTCAACCCAAAATAAATAATTTCATTTTGCTTGAGAATAGTGGGGTTTTTTTTGCCTTTTTAAAATAATTAAAAGGCAAGTAAAATCTGAAACGAAAAATCATTTCCAATCAAAACTGGAAGGTGTGTTTTTTTTTCAAAAATATTGAAACAAAACAGACGTTTTCTGAATTTGTGTTTAATATGGAAAATTTGACATGAATTCAAGAAAGTTTGAGTCAACCTGAATCTACAATTTTTATCTAAAATAAATTTCACCCAAAAATTTTTACCCGCCTCTACTGCTGAATCTGTATTACTGACTGTAATACAAATACAAGTCAACGAATTCTTAGTACATAAATAAAGATGGCTTAAATCTGGAATTGTTTACATTACATTTGTAGTATTTTCCATTGTTTGTTTTTAAATATTTAATTAGATTATGCTTGGGATTGTATGAACCACAGCATGAGTGCCTCCAACTCCTGCTGAGCCAATGACAGGGCTGAATTTGGCACTTTAAAAAGTTGTAACTGAAAACTATTTTAAGGAGATAAACAGCCAATTCAAACTACAGTTGATTTTGAGCTACAAAGATTGGATCTGAATTTCCCTAAAGTTCTGTGTGTTCAGATCCAGAGCTTTGAAAATGGCCCTATACCTACTTTAAGTATGTACTATACTAATTTTTTTCAACGGTGTTTAAAATAACTGCAAAAATATTTCCTTAATAATCACTTCATAATAATGAAATGTTCTAAAACTTACTTTATCTCTGGAGTGGACAGCGAAGACAGTGATTGCTGTAGCTGGAGATCTTCTTCTGATAACTTTTGCTGAACTTCAGCTGGTTTAGCCTTTATGATTGCTTCTCCTTTCACTTGTAGCATGTCTGAAGATACAGCCTAAAAAGCAATAAAACTGAAGGGTAAAAACAATGTTATGAGAAACTAAATATTATATCAGAGGGGTACCAGTTTGTCAAAAGTGACAAAGTCTTGTAACACCTTATAGGCTAACAGATATATATGTATGTATATATGGATTTTTTTAATCCATGTTGAGGAACTCTGAATACTGGCCATTCCGCACTTCAGAGTAAACAAGAGCAGACAGTTAAGGTTGCTATAAATTAGAGTAGCCAAAGTGAGCCACTTACGCCATTTGTTACATCAGCTCCAGGGGAAATCCAGAATCTGGCAGACACAAATTTGCCATGCTCCTTCCCAGGCTGCATTTTCTGAGGGTATGTCTACACTGAGGACTGGTCTATACTACACAATTACAGAATTAATTTACAAATTGGACACTATCAACCAAGGGTTAAACAAGGACTGTGAATAGCTTAGTCATTACACTAATTGAATCTATTTCCATAGTTAAGTTTCTTTCACACCTTCCTGTCAACTGTCAGACATAGATCCACTTGATTATCACTACAAACAAACAAAAATTTTCCTCCTGCTGATAATGGCTCATCCAAATTAAACAACCTCTTAGAACTGGCATGGTAATTTCCAACTTTTTATGCTTTCTGTGTATATAAATGCATCTTACTTCTGTTTGTTCCATTCTATGCATCCGATGAAGTGGGCTTAGCCCACGAAAGTTTATGCTGAAATAAACTGATTATTCTCTAAGGTGCCACAAGTATTCATTTTCTTTATGGCTACAGACTAACACAGCCGGTAATCTTAAAACTAGTTAGGTCAATATAAGCTGCCTTATGTCAGTGTCTACACTACTTCCACCCACCAATATAAGTGCCATACTACACTGACTCCACTTTAATGAAAGGCATAAGGCTTATGTTGGTGTAGTTAGGAGGACCTAGTGTTTGTGTAAATACTGCATCCCTTGCATCAGTTGTCTTGTCAATTTCACGGTGGGAAACAGGGAAGAGAGAAACCTCAGGGAGCTTCCCTTCCACTCCTGGTGGGAAACAAAGGGACAAGAAACCGTGGGTGGTTTCCCCAACTCCTTGCAGGAGGAGGGGAGGGAGCCTGCCAGGAGCCTGTGGGGCAGCCAGGCAGCTGCCAGGAGAGCTGAGAGATCCACCTCTCAGGTCCACCACTAACCTAAGAGGGGCAGTGTGAAGCACTCCTGGGAGGACACGCAGCACCATCCCAAAAAGGGTACTATGGACATGCACCACCACAGTAATTACAGTCAACCTAATATAGGTCGACTTAGGTTTCTAGTGCAGACATACTCCGAGATTGGAAGTGTGCTTCCCAACATGGGTAGACAAACATACTAACTCTGATTAAGCTAGCGCACTACAAATAGCAGAGTATATGAGGATTACACAGAATACGTATCCAAGGGGTCAAGGCAGGTTTGTACTCAGGAGTCTGGCCCAAGCTACCTTGGCTATGCTGCTATTTTCAGCACAAGAGCTCAAGCAGAGCTAGTACATGCCAGTCTACCCAAGTGGGAAGCATGCTCCCAGTTGTAGTGTAAACATACCCAGAGAGGCACAACACGATCCACCTCAGACTATAATTAATCAGATATACAAATGTTACCTCTAAAGGCAATGTTACAGGTGTTGGTGATTCTTGTTTTCTCTCTACGTCCTCTGAAATTTTAGGCACTGGAAAAACTGGTTCATATAACGATTGAATGTCTGAATAAGAGCACTTTAATTTATATTCCTCAGTTTCTACAGAACTAGGTATATCCTCTGAAAGTGGATGTGAAGTTTCTGGTGCCTGAAAAGTTGTTCCACTAAGTGATTCTTTGGTCTAAGGGGGGAAAAACAGTTACAATTTTATTTTTTGTAGACAAGACATGTTTATACTTCTAATATGACTTTTCTAAAATATAGAATGTAAACACAAAATCATCAAAAGATCATTAAAATCCTAAAATTAATATTCAAACATTTCAAGGTATTTTATCGATGAACATACCTATGATATCATGATGATTTTTTATGTACAGAAGAAGGGAATTGGCAGGTTTAGGCTAAAAGATCATGACTTCTCAGGAGTCTTTTAGAGAGCTAGATCCTTCAGAACAATAATTTTAATAATCCATGTTCCTATGCTGTTTTCCCACATTGCCCCTCACTACATGCTGACAGCAGAATAAAAGTTATGAACATCCTTACTAAAGCATTGATTAATAAATAGTCCTACAGACAATCAAGATTCTATTAAACTTCATTTAAATGCTTGCCCATGGAACAGAGGAGAGTCTAGAGAGGTAGTAGAGTGAGTAAACTGAAGAATGAAAGGAAAGAGGTAGCTAATAAAACAGAGAAGAGAGGAACAATATCAAAATGGAGGAAAAGAAAAAGACTCAGAAACCTTACTAAGGATCCAAAAACTTATCTCCTCACTTACGTCCCTAGGACTTTCACAAGTCATCTTTGGTTCAGTCCACTCAGTTACCCCTTGGATCTGATCATTGGCCTAGATGTCAAGATAGAAGACATAAACTACCCAGTCACTGTCTTAGGCAGACCATCATCTTAATTAAAGTACTCGTCAGAGATCTTCCAATATCCAGGCAACCAGAAAAACCAATTATCCTGATTCAGCCATAGATTCCAACAAATTACAAAGCCTGCTAAAGGATGACAGCACTCCAGCCATAAGATCAGGAGCTGATGACCTGGTGAATCACTACCATTCTACAACTGACATGTCTGCCCCCAAATGTCACCTTTCTTCCCATCACCCACAGATCTCCTTGGTTTTCTGACACCCTGAACCAGCTGAAGAGAGAAGAGCAGAAACTCAAGTGGCAATGGTAGGGAAGAAAGGCTGATTCTGACAAGATGAAAGGCAATAATTCCTCAAAGCTGAGGCTGTATAACATGCCAAAAGAACTTTTCTTTCAGCCTGCACTGAGGCTGCCTAATCCTGACCCAAGTTGCTATCAAGAATAGTAAAGTGCATTATCAAACCAGAATGTCCACAACCTGCACTAAAGCTGGGCATCAAGAGCTATCAACTTGTTTCTCTGAAAAGATTAGACACATTCAGAAAGCCTTCTCCAACAACCTGAATCCATGCTGTCTATACCCACTATCCAACAGCCCACCTGCATTCCCAGAGTTCAGGACATTTCCTCATCAAGAAGTTCTGGACACCCTAAAGGAGTCTCAACCCAAAACTTGGGAATCTAACCCATGCCCTTCCTGTCATGGGTTCATAAACAACCATTGCTACTCCTGACTGAAACAGATAATAGAACATTCAGAGAAGAATATAAGAATGGCCATACTGAGTCCAAAAAATGGTCCATCTTCCCCTGTATCCTTTCTTTCAACAGTGGCCAGATGCTTCACAGGGAATGAACAGATCAGAGTAATTTATCAAGAGATCCATCCCATCGTCCAGTACCAGCTTCTGGCAGTTGGAGATTTAGGAACACTCAGCACATGGGATTGCATCCCTCAACATATTGGCTAAAAGCCATTGATGAACCTATCCTCCAGGAACTTATCTAATTATTTTTTGAACACAGCTATACCTTTGGTGTTCACAACATCCCCTGGCAATGAGTTGCAGGGTTGACTGTGTGTTGACAATACCGCTGATCATTCTGCCAATACTCCTAACCTCACTATGCTAAGGGCTTTGTGTCTCTCTCATCCCTCTACCTCCAAAGTACCTTTCATTCCCCTTGTTATAAGTGTGGAGTGCTGTTTTGCCTGTGTGGGGTTAATGTTACCTGAGGGGGGATGACGTAAGAGCTCCCAGTCCATGAGGCAGGGGGGAGGAAATTAGTTTCAGTTTTCTTCCGTCCCAGCTTGGGGCAAGACCCATTTCTGCGCTCTCTAGCTATGGAGAGCAAAACTTCTATTTTTTCCTTTCTATATTCATAAGTAGCTGAATTGTAAGTAACATATTGATTTTCATAAGCTTTTGTACCGGATGTAGGGCATCACTAGCCTTTTCAGAGGGAGGGGTGAGAGAGCTCTATATCTGCAAAGTGGTCTTGTAAGTGTATGCTTTGTTCTCTTTTCTTTATTAAACCTCTTTCGTTATAAAAAGTGTTTGGTTATTTCCCTTAAAGTGCCCTAGCTTTGGATGTGACCCAGGTCCCGGGTAGGGTGGAGGAGGGGGCTAAGTAGTTGAGTCTTTGAGTCGCTCTCCTGAGGGCAGGAAGGAGGGGCTGGGCTCGAAGGGTTTTTTTTGTTCTCTTCTCTCTCGGTAACAAGAAGGAGGGGGGTGAGGGGAAGTGAAGGAGCATCTCAGTGTCCCGGGCTCCCAAGAGAGAGAGGAAGTTTGGGGGAGTCCGTGTGCTCCCCTCCAGGTCTTGGAGACTCACACGGATGGTAGCAGCTTGGTACCCCAATTTCCCAACTGATAGAGTGTGGGTTTTGGGGGTGTAAAGACAATTTAGACGGGGGAAGCAGTTTATCGTTAAGGGACCATAGAAGAGACTCTCCTCTGTACCCCAGTGTTCAGAGAGGGAATAGACACTCTTACACCCCTAGATTGGGAGAGGTGGATGCCTGGTGGTGCTCTCTCCCCACATCTGGTTCAGGCTTTGAAGAGGCAGGACATTACAAAGCAAGGAAGAAAGATTTCTCTCTTCTCTCTTTCTGGCTGCCCCTTCAGGTTGAGTGCCTGCTCAACAGCCCCAGCCAGAGAGAGTAATTGTTTCTCACTTGTGATTCAGGGTGTCAACATGTTAAACTCTATTGGCAGAATGATCAGAGATACTGTTATGCTGCAAAATATTAAAATAGATGATAGCAACTCCAAATGTCCCCATTTTTCATCTTTCAGTGTTCTGACTGCCCCCAGAATCACCAAGGTTCTGGCCACAGAGCCCTAGAACATGTCCTGAAATTTGGGAAATGATCAGGTTTGGAATTAAAAAGTAATTGTGTCACAGAGGGATAGAAAAGGTCATCAAATTGAATATAAGCCTAGGAGACATTGGGCTACAGATATTTGTATCCTACAGGACAAAATTCTCAACATGGTGTTTCCTGCTGTGCAATTTTCCCTTCATTGCCTATATTTATTTATATAGTATCTGCAATATTTGATCAATTACGACAAAAAGCAATCAACTCCTTTATGGATAAATGGACTTACAAAGAAAGGTGGGATAGAACCAAAAGGAACTACAATGAATTGCACTAAATATTAATACTAATGGAGATTTTCGCTCAAAAATTTATGTCATGATCTGGTCTATGGTTCGTACAATGTGTGACCTGAAAACTTGAAAAGAGATATACAACAAAGACATATACTACTCAAATACATTGTACATCTCTCAGATGCTCAGTTTACAACTATGAGAAATACTAAGAACTTGTTTAAGCTTAAATGTGTAACCATATATAGCTAGAATGTATATTACAGAAAAATAAATATATAAGACAAAATATATAAGACAAAAAAAGACACACAAATATACAAGAACTTTTACTTACTCAAGGGCCCACTCAATACAAGCACTTAACTTAAATAAATGATTAATCATGTCTATTATTTGTAGTGCTTAGGGATCAACCAAGAACAGGACGCCCTGTTGTTAAGCATTGTACAGAGTAGTGTACTGTCCTGGCCCTCAAATGTACTTTCCATTGATTTTAGTGGCATTTTGCACATGTCCAGTAGTGGGAGAATCAGATCCAGAGGGAGACAGAGAAAAAGAACTTCATATTTGACTTTTATGAAGTATTATAAATGTTTTAAAACACGATTTAGTTTCCTTTCACTTTTATCGGTTTGAAACATGAACTGCCTATCTGAGCAAGACAGCAAGCAAATACAAGCACAACAACTTATTATGTTTTTAACATTCCTAGATAACACTGAACTTTACCAGGCTCGGTTGCTCAAAACTTGTCACTATTTCTTCATCAGCTTGAGATTCAGTCTTCTGTTCCTGAGATTCAGTTGATGTCTGCTTGCAAACAAGAAAGAAAATTAAATATGATTTTATGACTTATATTTTTATCCTACAGAACAAAACACCAATAAAGTGATATATTCTCATAAGCATAAGGTTTAGGTTTTTTTCCACTGCAAACGCTGATAAATTAATTTGAAACTAGTAACTACATTTATGGACAAATTATCTTCTGCCCCTATCCTACAAACACTTTTGCACATGCTTAATTTTACTATCCTGAGTAGTACCCTGTGACTGATCAATGATGTTGAGTAAAAAAAGCTTCCCAGAGGCCAGGAAAAAGGAGAGCTGAGTCTACTCCTATCCCACAAATTTAATCTGAAAAGCAATGAACAGCTATACAGTGTTCTTAAAGGGACCCTGATATATGTTTATTACGACAACCTTTATAATTCACCAATGACTTGCCACAACAGACAAAGGAAAAACTTTTCAAGACATTAGTTAGTTTTTCCCTGCTTCAGGAGGCAAGAAACAGAACTGTGCAGATAATTCATTGTAACCAGAATAAATTCCTCTGTTTATTCCCCCCACCCACTGTAGACCAGCCCTGAGAGGGACAGAGGACAGATTTCATGTGTGAAAATATCTGTTCAGACAGGTCTGTGGATCCAAATGCTGAAAGCATTGCAAACGCAATGGTCTTCAAACAGTTAAATTTCACTGACAGGTCCAGCAGGTCAGAATAGAGGCCCCATGAAATCTTTTGATAGCTTCAAGAGCACTTTACAATTTGATGTCCACAATTCTGAGCTTTTTAACTGAATGAGTTGCATTTCAAAATCTTCAACATCCATCCACTGAAATACAGACAAATCCAAGACACTTTTGTTGAACTTTTCAGGTTTAATTAGAAAAGAAAGCATTGGGTGAAATCACTGGAAATCTTGAAATTTGTCAGAAAATTCTGATTCCAGTTCTTTCACGTAGCTTCCAATCTCATCGACATTGACAGTGCATTGTGTCGATAGCTCTTTTATGTGTTGGAAATAGCGGAAAGTAAAAGTTTGAATATCCCTGGAAAAAACTGCTAGCTTCACAACAAATGCTTTCCAGGCTTCATAAAGATCCAGAACTGTTTACCCTGCACCCTGGAGACGGAGGCCGAGTTTGTTTAGGTGAGCAGTGATGTCAGTTAGAAACATGAGTTTATACAGCCATTTGTCATCCAGTTTGGGGTAGTTTTGTTCTTTTTCTGACAAAAAGGCCTTGATTTCATCAAAATAGTTTAAAAAGTGCACCAAAACCTTGCCACGACTTAGCCAACGAATGTTGCTGTGAAGTGGAATGTTGTTATAAGCACTGTTCATCTCTTCTAGCGGTGCTTGAAATTGTCGGTGAGTCAAAGCAGATTGAGCAACAAAGATATTCACAATTCAGACCACTATAGTCATCACATTATTAACCTCTGAATTAGAAATTTTAGCACACAGGTTTTCTTCATAGATGATGCAGTGAAATTTGACTGTCGGACGGCCAATTTGATCTTCAAGTAACTTTACAAATCCCCTGTTTTCCGACCATGGCAGGAGCACCATCTGTTGTCACACAAAATATTTTTCTGATGTCAATTCCTTATTCTTCAAAATTCTTTACAAAACTTTCCAATATATCTTCCCCCTTTGTTGTGCCATGCAGGGGTTTTAGGCAACAAAGTTCCTCTTGGATTTCATTGGAAGCACCATATCTTGCAACAACTGCCAAATGTGGAACGTTGTTTATCCCACACACTCATCAACTGCAACACTAAACACTGCTGTGTCTTTTAATGCAGTCTGCTTTTCCTTAATGTTTTCTGCCATTTCACTTATGCATCTCTCAACTGTTCTGGCAGAGATGAACAGTTCTTTTATTCCAGATATGATTGTATCTTTATTTGGCAAAGCATTGAACAAAATCTCCGAACTGCTGAGAAAAACTTTTTATACATTCCTACTATGGGATCCTGTGCCAGGTGCACCAGTTGTGGAGCAGGCAGATTCAACCAGACAGGATCCAAGTGTGGAGGGGCTTAAAGCAGGGGGATCCAGGTGTGGGGTGAGATGATTCTGTGTGGAATAATCTGGGTGCAGGCAGCTCAGTGGAGGGTTTGGGGGGGGGAATCTGGCTGTACAGAGGCTCATTGGAAGGGGTTCTATATGCAGGAGCAATGGGACTCTACAGGGGCTTCCAGGTGAAAGTGGTTAGGCCTCAGTGGAGGGGTCTGGGTGCGGGGCTCGCAACAGGGAGTTCTGGGTTCTGGGGGAGTAGGACTTGGTGGGGTGAGGGCCTGGATGTATCTAGTTGGAAGTCAGTGGGGTGGGGGTCTGGATGAAGGGGATCAGGGTGGTGCAGGAGGTGGCGCATTAGGCATGGATTTGAGTGCAGGGGGCTCAGTGGGCTGTGATCTGGGTGCAAGGGCGGGGGTCCAGAGGCAGGAGGTCTGGATGTAGGGGTGCTCCAGATGCAGGGGTTTAGGTCCCATGGGGTGGGATTTGGGTATGGAGAGCTAGGACATTCTGGGTGTATGGGGTGAGGCTTGGTGGGGTTGTCTGGGCATGGGAGGTCTGGATGCACAGGGGCTGGGTGGATGCGGGAGCATCTCCCTGTATGGTGACTTCTCCTCCCCACAGCTGAGGGGCGATGGCGGCAAGAAGCCGGGGAGGATGCTGAGCTTCCTGCAACTGGGGGGAGGTTTCTGGGCATGGGTCTGACATAGCCCCAGCCACTTCTTATAGGGGAAGAGGAAGTCCTGTCCTCTCCTGCCTCCAGCCCAGCCTTGATTAACACCTGATCCCGGCTCAGGGTAGGAGCCACTGGCTGGGATGTCCCTAGCAGCCCTGTGGTGATTTACCTCTCTGCTGATGCACCAGGTGTCCAAAATTATGTACCCGCACAGCTAGGGAGTAGTGCATGACTGCTCTTGCAGCTCCCCTTTGCTTCCCTGTCAGAAAGTCATTTTTCTGCAGGAAAGCAAAGAAGTCTGCAGGGGACATGAATTTTGTGCAGAATTCCCCCAGGAGTATATATCACAGGCAACTAACAGCACACAGGACCTGCATACAGTGAAACCTCGATATAACGGACTAATTCGGGCGAGGGGGTGTCCGTTAAAGCCAAAAGTCCGTTATTTAATAATTTTTTTAAATTATTAAATAATGGACTTTCGGCTGACAATGGACACCCCCCTCGCCCGAATTAGTCCGTTATGTCCAGGTTTTACTTTTATCACCGCCGGGAGCCCGGCTGCTGGGACCCTGGCGGGAGCCGTCAACCCGCCCGCCCGGGTCCCGGCTGGGGGGGGGGGTGTTTGACAGCTCCCGCCGGGCTCCCCGCTGTGGGGAGCCCGGCAGGAACTGCCCGGCTCCCCCTGCAGGGAGCCAGGTGTGGGGGGGAGTTGACAGCTCCTGCCGGGCTCCCCGCTGTGGGGAGCCCGGCGGGAGCTGTCAACTCACCCGCCCGGCTCCCCGCAGCAGAGAGCCGGGCGGGAACTGTCAACCCCCCCCCCCGGGCTCCCCGCTGTGGGGAGCCCGGCGGGAGCTGTCAACTCGCCCGCCCGGCTCCCCGCAGCAGAGAGCCGGGCGGGAACTGTCAACCCCCCCCCCCCCGCCTGGCTCCCCCTGCAGGGAGGGGGGGAGGTTGACAGCTCCCGCCGGGCTCCCCGCTGTGGGGAGCCGGGCGGGAGCTGTCAACCTCTGCGGGGAGCCGGGCGGGCGAGTTGACAGTTGACAGCTCCCGCCGGGCTCCCCGCTGTGAACTCCCCCCCACACCACCCGGCTCCCTGTAGGGGGAGCCGGGCGGGGGGGGTTGACAGTTCCCGCCGGGCTCCCCGCTGTGTGAAGCCCGGCGGGAACTGTCAAACCCCCCCCCCACCCAGCTCCCTCTGCGGGGAGCGGGGGGGTGGGGTTGACAGCTCCCGCCGGGCTCCCCGCTGTGGGGAGCCGGGCAGGAGCTGTCAACTCGCCCGCCGGGCTCCCCGCAGCGGAGAGCCGGGCGGGAACTGTAAAAAAAAACCCCCCGCCGCCCGGCTCCCCCTGCAGGGAGCCGGGGGGGGGGGCAGTTGACAGCTCCCGCCGGGCTCCCCACTGTGGGGAGCCCGGCGGAAACTGTCAACCCCCCCCCCCCGCCCAGCTCCCTCTGCGGGGAGCGGGGGGGTTTGACAGCTCCCGCCGGGCTCCCCGCTGTGTGGAGCCCGGCGGGAGCTGTCAACTCACCCGCCCGGCTCCCCGCAGCGGAGAGCCGGCCGGGAACTGTAAACCCCCCCCCCCCCGCCGCCCGGCTCCCCCTGCAGGGAGCCGGGTGGGGGGGGGGGCAGTTGACAGCTCTGCGGGGAGTGACAGCTCCTGCCCGGCTCCCCAGGGTGGGAGCCGGCAGCCCCCGAATAACGGATTTCGGATGCATCGGAAATTTTGTCCGTTGCATCTGAAGTCCGTTAAATCGGGGTCCGTTAAATCGAGGGTTTACTGTACTAAGGGTTAGCGAAACAGTAAAAAGAACAAGTGTTTATACAGAACATCTCTTTGCACAACTAGATTATTTTGAGTTGATTGGGGTTATTTTTTAAAAAAAGAAGATTTAAATAAATAAGTTAAACATCAGAGGCCCCTACCTATTGGCCACCATCAGGCAATTTCCCATAGCATCGTGACAGAAGTATGTATTAAAGAGAAATTTGGAGGAAAGTGTAGTGGCTTACTAGACTATTTTAGGGACCATATACCATGCATAAGGGTTGCATGGAAGATTGTGTGATGGTGCTTGTGAAGCAAGTGAATAATTGGGCAATGTAGGATATAGAATAGCATTATTAGTAGAACAGAGAAGATGGGGCATTGACACAAAACACAATTACAGATAAGCAGGATGAGTCTAAATTGAGAAGGACCTTAACAAGTCTGGAACAGACAGCTTCTGAAGGGGAAGCCAATGGAAGGACTCAAAGAGCAGGGTGATGTGTTCAGACAAACGGGTCAGGAAAATGACCTTAGCAGCAGTATTTTAAATATACCTCAGGGAACTGAAGGTGTGTGTCAGGAAGACCAGAGAGAAGGAGGTTGCAATTATCAAGGTGGCCAGAAAGAAGAGCCTAAACAACAGTGAAAAGACTGAATTTAGAGATGTTATAGAGAATGACTGGCAACATTTGGACAGTCTGAAATGCATGCTCATATGTGCATTCCAAAATACTGTTACCATTACTCTGGCAATTAAACAAAAAAGCAGAAGCAGTAGATGAATGAAGAAAAGGATGGATATCAGTTCCACAACAACCAATAGCCCTGATAAACACACTTGTAATGAAAAACACATTATGTTCCTTTTACAGAAGAACAATGAGGAGACAAGTAGGAGCCGTGTCCACAAGTCTACTGTAACTAGAAAAATAAAGATGAAAAAAGTCTGACCTCCCTGCTTAAAGGCCTGATCGAAATCCTATTCAAATCAATAAAAAGACTCCTATTACCTTCAACAGGAGTTGAATTGGGCCTCATGGAGATAGTGAAAAAGAGAAAGTTTAAAATATATGCATATAGTCTCTGTCTGTATGAAACTGTCCTCACTTTACCAGCAAGCAATATATGAAAGGTGGTTAACTGGAGGAAAAAGCATGCTCAATTTCAGGATTGCGACTTAAGCTTGCAGGTATAGCTATTTAATATTTATATCTTCCACAGTAATTCCTTGTCAATTAATGGTGCAGCATACATAGATCTATCCAAAAAGTATAAACCAGTTATGTCTGAACTATAATTTAAACCTCAACTAGAGCATAAAGAATGAAAATACAGTAAACCCTCGATTTAACGGACCTCGATTTAACGGACTTCGGATGCAACGGACAAAATTTCTGAGCAAGTCTGATGCATTCCTGATCCATTTCTGGCGGGCTGGCTGCCGGCTGGCTCCCAGCTGCCGCCCGGGTCCCGGAAGGGGGCGGGCTGGCTGCCGGCTCCCAGCTGCCACCCGGGTCCAGGCAGCGGGCGGGCTGCGGAGCTGTCGCCCCGACCCTGTGGCGGGCGGGCTGCTGCTCCGACAGCTCATTTTTTTAATTATTATTAAATAACGGACTTTTTGATTTAACGGACACCCCCTCGCCCGAATTAGTCCGTTAAATGGAGGTTTTACTGTAGTAAACATTAAAATGACATAAATAACATGAATGGCTATAAATATCAAAGGGAAACAGAGCTAACAGTGACTAATCCTTACTAACCCACTTTTGAAGCACAGTAAGTGATTAGCCAAACTATTAAGCATAATGGAGAAGATCTCAACAGGCCATCACTTTGACATGGACTCATAATACCCAGAGACAGACAGACACACACACACCAGTTTAAAAGTTAAAAGTATATTTGGTGTTGGTTTGATACTGTTCATTACACAGTTCTTGTTTGTAAAAATATTTGCATACTCAGATTTTTGTGGTTATTTTACCAAGATTGTTATTTTACTAACAAAATGATTTTTCTTCCAGACATATAACCCAAAACATTCTTTGTACTGCCAAAGAATTATTGTACACATACTGTAAAAAAAAAGATGATCACGTGATCTGTTTAAAATAGAAGTTCAGTTAACAAACAATTATTGTTGCTCACCTTCTAACTTTTGCATTTAATCAAACTACATGATGTTGGTTATCTCAAGTGAATTTAATGATTATAACTGCTGTGGTAAACCCAGGGCTAGAGACTGCCAAAGAAGGTTGTGGAGAGAGGGGTAACTGCAGGCTAAATTAGGTCCAGCTGAGCAAGGCTGCCACAGTCAGAAGCAGGGACAGCTGAGACCAGTTAAGGAGGCTGCCAGAGCCCTTTAAAGAGACTCCTCCCCAGAGAAGGGTGTGGGAGTTGAGGAGTGTGGTTGGAGGAGTTAGAAGAGCAAGTTTTGTGGAAGCAGAAGAGAGTGAGGGAGAGTGAGGGTCAAACCCAGAAAGGCTGCCAGCAGGCAGAGCAGCCGGAAGGAGACCCTTCCCAGGAGGGAGTTCGCCCTCCCTAGCCAGAGAGAGCTGCATGAGAACCTGAATCTGGGGTGCCCGGGGGGGCTACCTTGCCACACTGCATTGACAGCAGCAGGGAATGATGTTCTCTGCCTAGCCATAAAATGGTAGTCACACAGCTCCACTAATTTGCCTCACCTTGTTCTAAAGAAATCACCACTGCATGAAAGAGTAGTTCAGTCTCCATGCCCATTTATTCCTGGGGTGCTCTGATGATATTGCCAACATGGGTGCCAGTTGTGATAGTGGTTTTGGTGACGGGGCTGGACTAGATGACCTCTGGAGGTTCCTTCCAGCCTGAATTTCAATTATTCTGCATGATCACCTGACCACTTGGAAATGGAATAAGATCTTCTTTCATCAATTTATTTCACACAGGCCAAAGAGCCATCTGACAGTAATATCTACTGTCCTGGTTAGGAACTGCACTACTAATCGCCAAGTAAAAGGCTCTGTATCCAATTAACAGTCTTCTGTAGCATTTTTTTTAATGCTTGATGCCTTATTGTAGTCTTTAACTGTAGCCACTACCACATTAGAGGAGAGGAATCTCTAAGGCCACATTAATAAAGCTATTATTAACAATATATTAACAGGTTTTCTGTTATTTCACAATGCTAAGCAATAACTCAAAATTTACACCCTTAACATTGTTTATAAATATTTAACATTTCTGTTAAGCTGTCAGTATCAAACCTATTCCTTTAAAAGGGAAATAGAAAAGACATCTAAATTATAAACAATGTAATAGGACCAATGTTCAAAAAGAAGTCCTTAAATTAAGTTATATTTTAACTGGTTTTAATACTCGCTTAATTTTACTTTTAAAGACACTGCAAATTGACAGTAAGAAACAATGAAGTAAGTTCTACGACACATCAGGTTTTTTTATCCATTTGTTTTGTCTGGCCTCTGTGTTATAACACATTGTAGGATCTGAAAACCAAATATACAACTTTTCTAAAAGTAATATTTACTCAACAGAAAATATTGCTCTTGTTCTGGTTCACCTACTTCCATTTTTATGCTGTAGTTCCGGCCAAGAACACTCTCCAGGAGTTCTTTGATCCTCTGGTCTGAGGGAGACTGAAAAGTAGACTGCAGAGAAGCAATTATTTCATCAATAGACCTTGCAACCACTCTCGCAGGCAACTTTGGTGTGGAAGTAAGCTCTTCTGGTTTGCTCTGCTGGAAGTTCTCCTCGTATATTTTTGAAGTGTCTGCTCTAGTTATGTCTCTAGTCTCTTCCAACTGCTCTGAAACAGACCTCACACTTGGATGGCTGCAGGAGACACTGCTTCTTTTACTCAGTGCACTTCCCAGCTCAACATCTGAATCTTGTTGACTTGCTTTTGAAAGTTCTCTGCATACTTTCTTATCTTTATTCCTAATACTTTTTTTCTTTTTAGAAGCCTTTTCACTTGAATCAGTATCTGTAGAACTAGATTCATCACTTTCTTTACTGTCATTGCTAGCTTCTTCTGATCTATTTGTTTTTACAGTCTGAATGTTTATCTTTAGAGAATGGGCTCTACCCTGCACTTTTCTAGTATCTTTGACTTTCTGTAACGGAATGGGGGTGTCATAAGTTACTAGTTTTGGATGAAAAATAAGTTTGCGATATTTAGGCTTCCGAGGTGGTGCGGGTTGTTTTAACATAGTGATTTTTTTAGTGGTACCTGCTAAAGATGCTATTACTGGCATCTTTACACTTGTACTTTCATGACTACAACTACTATTTTCCACATTTTTTTTTTCAGAGCAACTTTTCTGATTTTTGTCAGCAATGTCCTCTCTTACAGAAGTTTTATTTCTTTGAGTCATCATGCTGAGATCATGAGTTTGTTTTTTCATGTCTCTTACTTCAGGAGAGATCCTTACTTTTCTGTGAACTTCAGACCTGCCAATAAATTCAGTAGGGACATTTTTATTTACATTCATGATAGGCTTATGTGGACTCTCTGACCTCTGAAGATGATACTGCTCTAACTGATGTGACTGGTCTGGTGTTAAATCCTCCAGTAAGGGCTGAGTGCTCACATTTGTATAAGCAGTAGCTACTGCTTCTTTGAATTTAAGAAAATCCTGCCGAGATTCCTTGCATATAATCTCACGCTCCTTAATCATATTTAATTCTTCTAGATAACTTAGCCCAAAGTGCTCATGTTTTCTAGCCATTTCCTCTCAATGTATGTGGCCTGTAAAGCAAATCAGAAATGTGTTTATATAAGTTATATACAAACATTGACACACACACCCCAACCCTGCAAAGACTTATGCACGTGCTTAACTTTATGCACTGCAAGTAGCTCCATTCATTTCAACAGGGCTACTCACAGTATGTACCGTTAAGCACGTCTGACCAGCAACTATACCCTCCAAATCCCCCCCCCGGCGCCCAACCCCCCAAAATAACCCTGGCGCGCTCCAAGACACCCCCAAAAATACCATCTTCCCTCCCCCCCAAATAACGCGCCCCCAGCCCGTGGCGCGGAAGGGCCAGGGAGGCCCTAGAAGACCGAGCTCTCTCACCTGCCCCCGGGGGGGGCAGCTGGGCACCGCCTGCGTCCCCGGGCTGGAGGGCAGGGAGAGCCACAGCCACAGCCCTCCCCGCGGGGCGGCGGCTCAGCCCAGACCCAGGGCGGAGGGACGCGCTCGGGAACCTAGCAACAGACCAGCCCCGGCTCTGTGCGTGCGGCCCGGCGGGAGAAGAGAGGGCCCCGCGGTGCGCCTGCTTCCCGGGAGCGCCCCCTGCAGCCGGGGAGGGTCCAGCGCCGCCCGCCTCCGCGGGTAATGAAAGGCGGAGGGGAGGATGCCCCAGCCCTGCCCTGCTTAACCTCCCCGGGTCCCAGCTGGATTTCCTCGCCGGTAGCCAGGGCTGGTCTCAGCGGGGATGCAGAAGGCGCTGATGAGATCCAGGCTTCAGCGAGTATTGCGGGGCACCGGTGCCGGATTCACTGCGGAGCGGGTCCAGCTCCTCCAGCAGCCGGCGCAGCTGCGCCCGCTTAGGCCAGCCGGCAATGTGGCCCCTGCTCTGCTCATCTCGGCGTCACCCAGGAAAGGGGGACACTTGGCTTCCGAGGCAGGCGGGGCGGTCTGAACACCGGGCTGTGTGCGGTGTCCCTCCTCCCCAGCCCCGCGTGGGGACGGAATGGGGAGCCTCGTAGCTGCGATCCGGCTGTGGGGACTGTCCCCTGAGGTTACTCTCTCGCTGAGGGGCAGCGACCAGGGTCGGATCTCTCCCAGCCACCAGAGCAAGCAACCCTCAACCTGATCCTGGATTTTCCTTCGGCCTCCTTTCTTCTCTGTATAAAGAAAACTGTTGCACGGGGGATGGTGCTGGGCACTGGCTCCAAGACATTTCTACTCTGAGACTGACTGTCAAAATGGCATTCATGGGGTTTCATATTTATTACCTCTCAGAGACTTCCCGATAAAGTCCCAATACCTCTTTCTAACTGCCAGCCCTGCAGACTCAGCCCGGAGCTGAATGTCAAAGGTGGCCCTTTCCGGCTCATTCATCAGCAGCAATAAAGTTTCTATCACTGGAATTTAACTAAAAGGGTGGCTGAGTACCCATGGGACAAAACAGAATCTGGTCCTGGCTCCCAGAACTTTGCAGTACTAAGAGGAGTCAAAAGTAGAGAAAACAGTTGTGACTGGAGCCTTCCCTGTGCCTGTGGTTGTGGATGATAATCTAGTTTCCTATTCAGAGAGGTACCCACAATACCTGATATAGCTAAGATCTGAGAGATCCATATTAACACTCATCCTTTGGGTATTTCTGAATTAGGAGGATGGGGATCCCTTCTTTAAAATACTCACACCCAATGCAATAGCACAACCTTTTAAATACTTATCCAAACTGAACCTGGGTATCTCTGAGGCTGGCCACCACTGATGTAAATGGTCTTCGCCCCCAAGGTCTATATATCATTCAAAACAAAAGAAGAGCAATATTTCTCACAATAGAACCTAAAAGGCAGAACAGACAGATTAATACATCTGAAAATTTATGCCATTCCATTGTTTCTTTTGATAGTCCATCTAAGTCACTAGAAGAATCACAGATGAAACATTTCTGGTTCACATCATCTAGGAGACAGGCATCAGGTGCCTGGTGATGAATGCACTTAATTCAGAGACACTCAAATCCAAGGGACAGATACAGGGCAGAATAACTGTCTTTTATTCCTTCTATTTTCACGTAATGTGCAAACTGTTTGGAAGGCTCTCAGCCTAGTGGTTTTACTATGTACCACAGTGCTTACCCTCATTAATATTTATGTACAAAACAAATCCGGTTACTGGGTAATCCGGGGGTGAAGGTCAGTGTGTATTACAGGTCCCCCCTGTGCTGCTGGATCAACAGAGGGTTTGAGTCTGCTAAGGCCCCAGCTACAGAGCTCTTTAACCCAAACTCTAGAGATTACACTTCCAGATCAGATCAATCTCTAGTGGTGGCCAAGGTGGTGGCCATCAAAAATACATTAGAAAAATATGCAAAGCAAAACCCCACATAATTCACTGTAATCTGAATTTATGGGAAGGGTTTAGTACTCTCCACTCCCTTGAGAGACAGAAATTCCATTGCACTCTGACAAGAATCTAATTACCTGACCTCTACCTTACTGTGTTGCTCCAAGCTCCAAATTTCTAAAGTTCAGCAAATTCACTGGCTTTTATACCCTGTACCCGCTTTTCTATAGTCCTTTATTAATTTATCCCTTTAAAATAATCTCCCGATATTAAACATACAAGATAATACCCGGGCGTGGGAGAGGTCCCACAATCTAGTTATCCCTGGCCTCCTGGCACTCTACAGCATCAACATATAAGCAGGCAAGTGTCCCACTTCTGTGACATAGAATCACAGTTGCAAACTGCCAGGAGCCTTGTGGCTGCCACAAATTTGCATACCTGTTTGCATAATCTGGTCATATCTATGGATTGTCACTATAAATTGATGCTTTTATTTCAAACTCCCCCCCCCATGGTCCCCAAACAGCTGTCTCATAATAACAAACTTTTGTGATAAGTCACTTGCACCAGATTCAAACTAGCAATCCAAGAGGTGAAAAGGCTGTGAAAATCACAGAACCAATATTATGATGGTTTTATATGGTAAGTATCTTTTCAGATTATTCTACTTCTGACTTCTATAGCCTTGAGAAGTCTGTTCTACCTATTTGTGTCCTTGCGGTTTAAGGGAGTAACAAACGTATTTCTTGCAAATAGTTCAGGTTAAAGTCTAAGCTAGAAGATAGATTTTTACTTTTTTCAGGCAACAAAGGGTGTGTGAAAGCAGAGAATGTGAATCTGTCACATTACACCCAGGGTTACAGGAAGGGTCCGGTCTACTAGCAAGGTAAGTGATTTAAAGCTTTAAGAACTTTTGCTTACTCTGGGGAATATGACTTCAGCCTGGAGTAGTCTACCAGTGTGGGGTGCCCTCTGCAACCCATTATTTTGCTATGTAGTTTGTTTCCCCTTCTCCCCAATATACATATTAATAAATAGCTACTTGTTTTATATTGCAGTAACCTAGTTAATCATTCAAGCCGTCATGCTCATACTTGGCACAATAGGAATGCAAGCAAAAGTTGATAGAGATTGCTTTCTTCATTGAGGTAAGAATAATTAGCTGAGACATATAGTTGAGATACTAGGAAGCAGCTCAGTCCCATACTAACCTAATGGTAAATAATAAATCAGCATTTCACTTTATCTTTGATAGTTCTTCTCTGCAGGAGTCACTGTGGGAGATGGAAGAGAGGGCAGCGAACGTGAAGAGGTATTTGCATCAGGAAGCTTTAGGAAGATGGCACTGAATGGAAAAAGGTATTTGCATTAGGAAGCTTCAGGAAGAAGGGAAAAAAACCTTAGAGATTGCTTCTTCCAGGTCAGGGTTGTGATACAATGGTGGAGCACTGCAGGAAAATTAGCATTCTATGCTGCCCATCCTGTATCTGTTCTGTTCTCGGGACTGATTCAAGCAAAACTGGGATCCCCTTCAAAAGTATTCATTTGGGCTGCAAGAAAGGCCCAAGATTTACTTTGCATATGTTTTCCCCTTATTCCACCTGGCCTCAATGCCACGCAAGCTAGCTGGGGTCAGCACCTGTGACACCAAGGATGGAAAGAGGAAAATAAGCATTGCAAAACTTTTGTCAAGTTAAATAGCTAATATAATTTAGTTTCCTTTGTGAGTGGGGCTGTCCTCAGAGACTAGTCCAAAAGGCAGCGCTGCCAATTTATCACCTAGTGATTTACTTGAATTCCAGACACTACAGTGTTTGCATTTCATGGACTAACTCTAGAAGAAAGAGGGCTGTACGGATGTCATCAACATGATATCATGCACATATTGGGCTGTTATTTTCTATACTTCTGTTTTGGTTATAGTAGGGCTGCCCCTTATCCTCTAGGCAGATAATGTCATTACCAAGGTGAAAAGCAGAAGGGACAGGGGACAACCCTGTGTTGACACTCTTCCAAGCTCTGTTTTTTATACCAGTGATTTTAATAGTATCAAATTTTCTGTCTACATAAATTCAGAGATACATTTACAAGCAATGGAAAAACATATGCCAAGATGTAAAAGAACAAGTAGTGTTACAACTAACTCATAACAGTGGGAGTTCTGCATGTAGAATGACAAGGATAGAATTTGGCCTACTGTGAGCAGTTTAGCAAAAATATGAACAGTCATCTCGCAGATGTCAACTGTGATTTCATCAGTTCCAGGTGTTCTCACACTTTCATTTCTGAGAGCACCTTGCCTTTCTTCGTCTGCTTAAGGGTGGCCATGCTACCTTTGCTGTTTGCCAGTTTGAGATTATCCTGCAGTGCAAGCCCAACAAGAAAGCCCAATCACTGAAAGAACTCTACCAGAGAAAACATACATTCATGGACTAAAACAGTGAATACGAATGAGCCCTGGAATAATAAAAAAAAAAAATGGAAATGACTGGCAGGGGATTCAGGAGCATCTTTAGAAATTTAGACACAATGATGAGACAAATAAAAGTCTGCCGTTTCTGACTTTCAGCTGAAGAGAAGGCATTTTATCTACGGAGCAGAGATATGAAAATTAATCAAATGCACTGAGCAGCAGATACAGATAGTGCTAAGAAGTTCGATGTAACAATTCTAGGAACAGCTAAGAGAAATTGTAGAACAAATGGCTGGATTAAGAGCCAGGCAAAAGTCAGAGGTGTAATGGGAAAAAAAAATCAGAAACGTTAGTAATAGTTTTGAGCAGGACATTTATCTTATGGATACGTCTGCAAATGGTGACAGAACTGATCCATTGATTCATTTTAAGGGGAATAAAGATAAAAGGCTATCAAAAATACAGGTCAGTTGAAGTAAAAACATATAAAACAATAACATGGATGAGTGTCACAGAAACAGGGAGAAGTAAAATAATGCTGAAAATAGCTTTCTCTATGTCTTGGATTAATATAGCTGCTGAAGATATTGCAGTGAATTGTTTCCATGATACTCATTCTAAGGACAATCAAAAAATGTGAGTAGTTTTTTGTAGGAAAAGTATGACATACATATATTCTGGTAAGAAACTGATCTGTATTTCCTAGCCTTAGTGCGCTGATACAGGACAGATTATATAGTAGCCACTTACAATTTTCATTAAAAAAATTAAATCAAAGCAACAATTTGGGCCCGTATATATAATCGAAGCAGAACCATTGTAGACAGTGAGTTTTGCCTGCATGAGAACTACAGGACTGAGCCCTTTCTCATTAGGTATACTATAAAAGTTATACCTGAATGTGCTTAATGACATTCTGTGACACTCTGCATACTTGTTTCACACACACTATTTAGAAAAAGTGACGTGACTTATTTAGTACTGTAAGATCATTCTTCATTTTGGGCAATAGGATAGAGATAATTTATTATAAATAGGCCACAATCGACACTAAGACACTTGATCCTGTTCTCAATTAAATCAATGGCAAAACTCATATTGATTTGAATGAGAGCAGCAGGGCAATTAGATAGGACTTAGTAAGAGTCTAATAGTCCCTTCTGCAGAAAATTCACAGGAGAGGATTCTGGGGAGGAGGGGGGATGGTTTTTACCTCCTAACTCTCTGTTTTCCCTCAAGATCCATATAACTCTCTGAAGCCCAGGCCCATCAACTCAGGAGGCTCTGATTCTTAGGCCCTGGCTGCCAGAAAGTACAGCTTCTGGAAACCCCTCTTTTCCCAAGTGACAAAGAATCCTGTGGCACCTTAAAGACTAACAAAATTATTGAAGCATAAGCTTTCGTGGGCTAATACCCACTTCGTCGGATAAGTGCATCCAATGAAGTGGGTACTAGCCCACAAAAGCTTATACTTCAATACTTTTGTTAGTCTTTCAGGTGCCACAGGACTCTTTGTCGCTTCTGCAAACCCAGACTAACATGGCTACCTCTCTGATTCTTCTTTTCCCAGACTTCCCTGCAGGGTTTAGGGGTTGATGTACATCCTGACAGCCCTCCCCCTTATACCTCCACTCTACTCACAGATCTGCCACCCCATGAAGGGCGTTTGTGGGGTCCAGGACAGAGGCTACAGTGTCATGGAGGCAGCTGACACCCTCCACCTCACCCCTAGATTGCAGTTTTGTGCATGGAGAGTCCTCTATGCTGTATGGACACTAGGAGGGGGATAGCTCCTCTCCCCAAGTGCTAGTGTGTGGCTTATGGACTTCTTTTAGCCATCACAGTCATACCTGAAGCCTAGAGGAGTTTGTTTGTTTGTTTTAGTGTAAGCCATTTAGTTGAACCGTTTAACCCTAACCTCTGTTGGCTGTTTAGTCCAAGGATTTAATCAGTAGATGAATCTCGATACATGTAGATGAATCTAGATCTGAAAAACCTTATATAGTTAGTCCCTGGGTACACACTATTATTTTTCTAAGTTATACTTCACCATATCACTAACTTCTTATAAATTGTACCTAGGTTAGCAGGCTACTACTGTCACAAGGAAGGCTTTATTCTTCTAAAAAGAAAAGTGATTTTTAAAAAGTGTTCAACTGGGTAGAGATAAAATGCAAACCAGTTTCCTTTGTTTCTAATTAACACAAGCTCTTTAAGGAAATATTCCTAGGAAAGCTAAAAAATAATAATTTTAAAAGAAAAGAAATTGCTTTGTAGCAAAAAGCATAAAGTTTGCATGGAACCACCTGTCTATCCAACTACTATAAGAATAAATAATATTTTTATCACTTGTATATTATTTTTACTAAGAATCTCAAAGAAAGCTAAGTAACATTATCCCCATTGCAAAGATTGGAAAACTGAGGTACAAGGTGTGACAGATCGCCATCTCCCCCCTCTCAGGAACAGGCAGGAAACCCTTCTTTGCTCCAAACAGTGCTCTTTAATCTACAGTGCAGGACCCCACCACCAATATATACAGCTCTACACAGCTCATTAATACACAGCTCTTTAATTTACAGTGCAGGACCCCACCACCAATATATACAGCTTAAAACTGCTCATTAATATACGGCTCTGGATAGCTCACAAACACACACAGCTCTGGATAGCTCACAAACACACACAGCTCTGGATAGCTCATGCCACCACCACACACCCTGGGCTTCCTTCCTGGCAGCCTTATATCCCCCGGAGGAGGCTGCCAGGTGCAACTCATGCAGGCTGATTGCCCTGCACCTCAGGTGGCTAATTAGCCTTCCTGCCAGGGAGGTTTGCAGAGGGCTTTTCTCCCTCTTAAAGGGGCGGCAGGCTGGGTCAAGCCCACCCTGCCACACACCTCCCCCCTTAGCCTAGCCCCATAGGGCTGGCTCAGACCCTTCAAGCCTCCGCTTTCCAGAAAGGCCCATCGGGGCAGATCAACACTCTGCGGATGAGCATGATGGGGAGACTGAGTCCACTGCCCCCGGTTGGGACTTCCTCCCCAGCCATACCCGCGGAGTGGGTGCCCCCAAGTCCCAGACCCATCGTGGTCCGTCTTCTCCCCAAGGTCCCTCTGTCTCCACGTACTTCTGGTTGGGTGCACCGCAGACTTCACCGTCTCTGGCTGGTGCCTTTTGACTCTGGTACGGACAGTCTCGGGGAGGCTGAGCAAAGCTGCTCCAATATCAGGGAGTCCATAATGTCCCCAAGTCCTGGGCCTCTGCCCACAAGGTACGGAGCAAGACGGAGGGCCCGGGTGGTCCGCTCCCACCCGGCTGTGGTGGCTGCCCTCTCAAAAACTCCCGCAGTACCTTTACAGTTCCCTCCATCTTGGGGCCACCAGTTGTGTTGCTGGTGTAGCGATCCCACCTCTGACACCAAGTGTGACAGATCGCCGTCTCCCCCCTCTCAGGAACAGGCAGGAAACCCTTCTTTGCTCCAAACAGTGCTCTTTAATCTACAGTGCAGGACCCCACCACCAATATATACAGCTCTACACAGCTCATTAATACACAGCTCTGGATAGCTCACAAACACACACAGCTCTGGTTAGCTCATGCCACCACCACACACCCTGGGCTTCCTTCCTGGCAGCCTTATATCCCCCAGAGGAGGCTGCCAGGTGCAACTCATGCAGGCTGATTGCCCTGCACCTCAGGTGGCTAATTAGCCTTCCTGCCAGGGAGGTTTGCAGAGGGCTTTTCTCCCTCTTAAAGGGGCGGCAGGCTGGGTCAAGCCCACCCTGCCACAAAGGTTATTACATGACTTTCCTAAGAACACAAAGAGAGTCATTGTCAGACTCAAGAATTGAATCCATGTCCCCTAACTTCTAGTACAGTGCTTGTCTTCTATATCTTCTATGTTCCAGATAAATAGAAACACTTTATAAAATTACTCAGATTTTAATCCTATATTTGCTGTTTAAATAAACTAATAACTCTGTTTTAATATTTCAGTTTTCCCATATATACAGATAAAATAAGTATAAGTATCCCAAAGGCAACTTCTAATAAATAAATAAATAAATAAATAAATACAGTGAGTATTAATTCTTGAAATACCATAGTCCATATGTATGGTAATTAGCTAAATAAATTACAAAACAAACCACTGTCCAGTTTAACCTTAGGAAACTGATCACTTCCTAGTTGCTATAATTTAGGACTACTCATCTGCAGTCTTTTAGTGAAGCCACTTGTGCTGTGTAAGGGAGTATCTGTGGCACTGGAAAAAGGGGCTGAGTTGGGAATCTGCCCTGCAATGAGACCTGCGCCGCTTCAAAATCATTATCACCTGAAATAGGGTTTTATTATGACCATTCTACCTAGCATTATATATATTTGCTGAATTCAAGCAAAAGTGCTCACTCATAAACTCGTAAATTGCCTGATTTAGAACTAAATTATGTCTTCTGTGTGTTACATTAATGGGAACTGCAAGTTCATAATCAATGTTTGGCCTATAATAATTATTGTGGCAAACAAACTATTCTTGGAAAACAATGTTATTGTCATTGCTTGTGTATAACTGCAATGACACTGCAGTTTTTAATCATGGATGAATTACAAGAAGATAGACTGTAAAATAATGTACTTTATATTACAGGCAAAAATACATAGTGGTATTCAAACTACCTAAGTTAGGGCCCAATCCTGTAAATGCTATCTCTTGAGAGTAGTACTTACTATTCTGAGTTGTCCTATTAACTACAAAAGCCTGATCCAACTCCACTGAAGTATAAGACATTGGTAGCTTTTCCAGTGTCAGTATATGGGTATTTGATCAATCCCTGCTGAGAGTACCTATAGCAATAAAAAGTAGTAAGTGTCTACAGAATCAGTACCTTAAGTAACTCAGTCCATCACTTTCTGAGCATTATGGGACTTAGAAAACTATAATTCTTCTAATCATTATATCGTATCTCTGACCCACAACAAATATTCACACTCTTCTTTGATAAGCTCCTCTGGGGTTCCACAATATCTGTGCTTGCCAACATTATACCAACAGAAATAGTTTTGTAAATCAATATCTCTTCCTCCTAAGTGTTTACGCTTTACTTTATTTGTTTGCCAATTTAAACATATTATTTAAACCCTGACATGTCCTTGACAGCAGCAGGGTTGATTAAAAAGTTGGAAAATTGATGATGACCTTTAATTTTTAAAGGATATTTTTAATGAGACATTATGACCACTTTTAGTGAACACAAACCAAAAGGTTTATACAGTATTTGGAAGATTTTAATGGTGTCATTCATAATCTAAGTAAGTGTCATATTATTATGTACCCAATGAGAAAATATCTGATTTACTTCTGCAAGTTAATCAGTCTTTACAGTGAGAAGGACAGAATCTCTCCTGTTTTGATAGAAGCCAAAAGCAATAAGTAAAAATAAAAAAAAATTCACATAAGTGACGTGCTATCCTATTTATTTACTAAGGCTCTAATCGTGCCCTGATTCAATGAGACTACTCAGGAGTTTAAAGTTAAGCCTCTGCAGAAATCTTTGCTGGATATGTCCCTGAACTTTTAATTTAGTTTTTAAAGGTTGACCTTATTACTGGCTGCTCTCCACTTTCTTTGAGTTATCCTGGTAAATTCTCCAGACTTCAGTCCCCGTCCATTTCATCTGCTCCCTAAAGGGTCGCATTTTGACCTTGAATATATTTATGTGTGAGTAGTTCTCAGTGACTTCATACCTGAAAAGCTCAGTCTTATGGAGCCTACAAGCCCCATACTTGCAGACTATGCAATTAAAAGGTCAATCCTATGCATAGAGAATTAAATCTGCTGTGGCCCCAGCAATACAGAGAGGTTGGAGACTCCAGGGCCAAAGTTGTTAAAAAGAATTGTGGGGATTCTGTTTGTGAGCCTGCAGAGGCTGAGATTTGGTATGAAAGCAACTCCCTGATAGTGATCCTGAAAAACTATTCACTTCCCCTCAGTAAACTCCTTTACTCCATGGACTCCACTGGGCATGTTCAAAGGGGGCTACAGATGTTCTGTTGCAGAAGTTAGTGGTGGTGGTGGTGGGGAGGGGGTGTTCCTCTGATAGATGAAATGTCACACCTGTTCCTGTATCTGTGATCATACTGTCCCACAATCAACTGTGCATGAGCATTGTTAACTCAGCTCAAATAGATTCATCTTTATCTCGTTTGTGTTAGGGCCCTGAATTTAATGTAGCAGAAAGTCATGTGTTCTATGAACTGTGAAATACATGAGTAGCATTTCTGGTAGCATTACACAGAGAGGAACTTTAAATAAACCACTTTGTTTTGTTATATTCAGCTCTTCTATTACTGTTAATTACAATCTGAAATCACTCCAGGACAATGATTTATGGCAGCCATTGTTCTCTACCACACAATCTCTCTAAAACTGATGGAGAGCTAGAGGCACACTGCTGAATTTGTCTCCCTAGCTGACTTAAAAATAGACCCCATCAGTCCAGGAAGAAAGGTCCAAACACAGTCCTGTGGATGGGGGAACAATTGGGGGGTGGGGAAGGGAAGAACCCTCCACAATTCCCATCACTTAAAATGTGAGTTACCAAACCCACTCTTCCCTCAAGGAGAGCCATTTCGACCTAGGGCATGGTTAGACTGGCGCTTTGCAGCGCTAAAACCCTCCAGTAGCGCTATAATTTTCCTACCGTACACACTTCAAAGTGAGATTTTGCGCATGTACTCACTGTTTAAAGCGCAAGTATTAAACCTCCTTTTTGAGAGTGATAAGCCTTTTTGCGCTAGCGCTATAGCGCAAGGGTGCAAATGTGACCACCCAGGAATAACTCATTACGCTATAAGGGAATCAACAAGCCATTTAAGGCAAATTACGTCAATGTTTTGAAAAAGGGTGGAAGAATCAGGAAGTAGCTTATCAGTTTCTCTCTTAAAACTCACAGCTGATAAGCACCAGAAATGCTGACCAATCGAGCTGTGTGAGTGCACTGCAGAGCCTGGTCAGTTTCCTAGTCACTGACAGCCTCAACTTGTCTCACTGCCTACACGTTCCCTGTTCCCCCTTACCCCCGTCCTTTGCAAAGCATGTTGCACCCAGCTGAATGCTGGGATACCTGCCCTATCCCGCTACTGTCACTGCCGCCAGAAGTGCTACAAATGTATCCATTCTTTAGCGCTACAGGGTTTCAATCTGCACAGGCTCTAGCACGATACCTATTGCGCTACATTGGGAAGCGCTACAAATAAACGCGCTATAATCTATAGTCTAACCATACCCCTAGAGTTAGTAGTATTTGTATAAGTGCCGCCAGCCACAGTCAGTTCTGCAGCTTGGGCCCATAGTGGTATAGAATTATTTGATTTATTATGGCCTTTAAAGTTGAGCCAACCTTTCTTTAGGACAGGTAAACCTTCTGCAATTCTAGGATTCAAAATTTTGCCTGGAAAACCACATATATCACCTATTTAATAGGTCCTTTGTTACAGCTAAAGGTCCAGTTCAATAATAATTTGTTTATTTTTTTGCTTCCTCACTTCTCTGTTGAAAGCCCAACCTGCACCCTGAAAGATCATGTTTGTTCTTTGAATTGGTTTCCACAAATAGGAAACCATAGAGATTTGTGCATGTTTTACCTAAAAGCTACTGCTAGTATGTGATTATAACTCCAGAGACAAGGTGGGTGAGGTAATACTTTTTATTGGATCAGCTTCTGTTCGGGAAAGAGACATGCTTTCCAGCTCAGATAGAGCTCTTCAGACCTGAAGAAGTCTTTGAAAACTTGTCTCTTTCACCAACAGAAGCTGGTCCAATAAAAGATATTACCTCACCCAGCTTGTCTCTAATATCCCAAGATCACCAAGGCTACAACACTGCAAACAATTATGACTCTATTAACTTTCAAAATAAATGGTGTGTTTTGAAAATGGGATGTGTGAGAATGGGTACAGGGCACCCAATATACAAGATAAAAGTGTATTTTTATAGCTCCATAAATTATAATATAAACATGGCACCCAATATTCAAAATAAATACTTATTTTTGAACTGCTGAATTTTAACAGGTCTATTTCCTTACTTAAAGGGATCCACCCCAGACCGCATATAAATGTAGGCATCCTGACCATTTGAACTATCCAAATAACATGTATATATCTAGCAGCAGTCACAAAAATTAACTTAAGGTATGTATTACATAGCTTAAATGGGTGGTAAACTATTTAACAAGAAGTCTACTGCTTTAAACAAATAAGACATACATTTCTTTATTGTTCAATGGTCTTTGTGTCCAATTGTAATGATTGGACAGCCACTATTTATTTGTAGATTTAATTTTAAATATTTGTTCCCTTCTCTAGCTGGTTTAGTACAGAGATCTTTTCGGATCGGTTTTAGAGCAAGAATGTGGAGGATGTAACCAAATTTGTATTCTGATACCTAAATTACGCCGTAATTAAATCAAGAAAAAGAATGGATGCTAACAGATCAATACAAATCAGAGGAACCCCCCCCCCCCTCAAAACAAAATAAATCCTGGCAGTACAGCATCGCCACAACAATGTTCAAAGCGATACCTCCTATGACTGTGGATACAAGAACTTTGTTACATGACTAAATTGTCACCATCAACTAATTAAAGAATCCGGAGTTGTTAGGGACGGATCCTTAGCGGTGTTGTTGCGGATCGTCAACATCTTTCAGAAGCTGCTCAGCACAGATCAGGATCGGGACCTGAAGGGACTGTTTTCTAAACCAATTTTATATCTCTCCCCCATACTTCACTAATCTGATGTCCAGGATCCTGTTCTCACTGGCTGCAATGGCAGCAGGATTGAGTCCTCTGTAGGCGAATAACGTGGTAAACCTTCAACTTGCTTCATTCAAAATACATAACTCGGGAATCCCGACTACTGCTTGGTGGGAAGAATTCTTGTGCACCAGCGCTATAAATTCTATGCTCATCTATCAGGAAAACATACTGCCTAGTTTGGGGTGCCAGAGAGAGGCGGGGAAATACAAGAAAACAGGTTTAAATGTTGGACACTAATCTACTCTCGGACAATCTGCGAGTCACCCAACCGGCGCGACAAAAATCGGGGTAGGAGGGGAGAAACACGCGAATTCCCAGATGACATTTGTGTTGATTTCATTAATCGGACTTCCTGGCAATTCTCCAGAATCCTGGTCCGGGTAATAATTAATCACCCAATATTAATAACACGTGAATTCCAAAATATTGATAATTTGTCCCTTTATACTTTTATATAGTTCCTCTTTAAAGGAGTGACCCTAGACTGTATATATATATATATATGTTGTCCCCGGCTATATTTATAGAGGCGCCCATTCGATTTGGACGTACTGTATTGTAATATGGAAATAGAACTAATCCCTGTCGGTTGACAACAGTTCTGCTTTAATCCTGTATTTTACAATCATACCTCTTTATTTGCATTAGATTGAAATTAAAGGTCGAAAAATAGGTTCATTTGAATAGCTTAATCGAAATCAATTTTTCAAATGCCTTATTGTGTTTGAAATGGGTTTTTGCCTGTAGACACCAGAGGAGATAAAGGATTCAGTGCAGAACGAAAAAGGGTGTTGTCCGTGTGAATGGGATCATGGAATCATGTCGTGAAATTAAATGTCACTTGTACAAGTAGATCATGAGAAATTTACAATCTACTTCCCTGTATGTTCACTTTAAGGAGAAGAAAAGTCCTTTTACACTTTAGCAGGATAAACAAAACACGCAGAAGCTAGGAGAAGAGACACTCCATTTCAAGGTAGATCATTAGTTAAGGAAAAAAACTACTTAACTGACAAAATCCGAGGCAGGAAACTGTTGACCCAATAAAGTGTTCTTACCTGTCTAGGCAGGTAAACTGATCCCCAAAGAGAGGAAAGTAAATGCAACCTTATCGCATCTCACCTGTTCGTGAACTCCTCCTGCTGAGCGAGTTCAACCCTTAAATCAAAGACAGATTCGAAACTGGGTATCGTCTGAGTCTGAGGCATGGTTTTAAAACAAAGAGATTTCAGATGCTGGGCTGGGCTGGGAGGTGTTAAAATGCACGAGGCTATATTTTCCCCAAAAATTGTTATGGGGAACCTTTTCATCACTGTTTACATTTCAATCAATGATGCAAACTGTTGAAGTGGTTTTATTATGTCTAGATCCCCCAATAAAATTGCATTTTGTCTTGATATTTACCGGATTCTTCGTGGAATTCAGATGCTCTTTAAATTAATCGTGGTACTTTCTGGGGGTGAGAGGAGGATTCAGGATTTCACAATTTGTGTTGTCTCTGCCCGGTATTTAAAAGAAGCACTTGCTACACCCTGCGATCTGGCAACTTCAGGATTTTCGTTTTATTGCCATTCATGTGAGGTTTTGTATGAAATGGAAGTAATGGGATTTTCCTGGTTCTTCTCTTCTGTAGATAGATAGATAGATAGATAGATAGATAGATAGATAGATAGATAGATAGATAGATAGATAGATAGATACCATCTCCAAGTTTAGACCAAACAACTTTAACCCTTGCCCATAATACTCGAATAATATGGAAATCCTTTCTGATAATGACCAATTCTATGGTGCAGATCTGCAATTCAATTTATATACGGGAAAATAAAACGAAGTCTATACATTAACATAGAAGAAAAATATCCTTAGCTGTATGGAAAGCGACAGATGATTGAAGCAGCGGCACATGTTAGCTGATGTGTCTCTTAACAGAACCTCTGTTTAATGTCAGCAGAAGATCTTATTTAGCTAAAATCAAGTAGCCACTTCAAATTAAACCTGAAGAATTACCTGCAGGTCCTGTCCATTTTGAAACACAAATTCTCTCCCATAATAAGCGGCAAAGATCCTTTGTTAAAACAAACAGCTTTCCCCTCTTTTTTTAAAAAAAAAAACTTCTGATAATTTAAAGTTTTGCTTGTTTGTTACAGGGTTTGTGAAGAAATGAAACTGTGGAGAGGTTGGAATATATAAATAACTTTTCTATTTGGCAAGTAACTATGAATGGCAAACACTAATTTTCCCCCAACTTTATTCGTTAGTAAATGAGATGACAAATAATCCAAAAATATGCCAGTTCACCTTGTTCATTGTCATGATTTCCCTACCTGAGGCCTTCCTGGAATACCCTTACTCAGAAATAGTGCACGAACTGGATTCAACAATTGTGTGTCTTCTGAAAAAAAAGAAGGATAAAGTGTAAGTCGCTAATAATAACAGCTTCCATTAACGTCTTTTCTCATTTTAATCTTATTTCTCCACCATCTTTCATCTGTAACATCCGCCGATTTCTGATGCGGAGAAATCACTAATTGAGTCTCTGACCCCGTTTAGACAATTCACCGCAGAGCCCTTCCCCGTTCTGTATTATTACTCTGCAAAACATCTTAGCTTTGAAGAAAACGATTTCACGGATTCGTTATAAATAGGACAATCCGCAATAGTTCGATAAGAGGGAAGGAACCCTATCACTTGAACCAGGGGTACACTATTGTAGTCTAGCAAACACACTTCGGCAACTAGATTCATCCCAAGAAGTTTTCTCTGAAGTCCCCCACGCATTTTAAGAAGAGTCTCCTTTCTTTCCTGCTCGGAGTGACTTAAAAGTATGACACACTACAGTTGACGCCCAGAGCACCAGGCAATGTTATTACATATAATAGAGTTGCAACAGCTAGCTGGATAGAGCGATCGATTCAAATGTCCTCTTTAAATACCCGCAAAAGATAACCGCCCTGACCCTCAAGGTTAGCTCCACCGCTACACTCAAGAAAGTACAGTATATTGGGAGCCAGTCTCTCAAACAGCAGGCTGCAGGGCAATAACGGGGGGGTGGAGGGGGATTTCCAGTAGCGGCTGATTCTTTGCCCCAGGCAGCTTGATTTGTACAAGTGAAAACTGTTATAAAAGGATTATAAACTGCAGTTATTCGTGTGGTATTATACCCAGTAGCTGTGTTTAAAACAGGTATGTGAGTTTGAAGTAGCAGCTGGACAACAGGAGGCGCTGTGACTTTGTTCAATCAAAGAAGTCTCCTGTACACCTATCATTTCAGTGAAACAAAAGTGTTTTGTATAACTGCCTTTCAGCAGAGGAAACCTGCTCTGTAAAAGGGGGCGGATTCTTTAATCAGTTATGTGTGCTGATACCATTGCTTATGTTTCTTGGATGGACGGAGAATTAATTTTAAACAGGTTGACTTTCAGCCATCTGATATTTCTGCTCCACTTCGCCTTGCGACGTTTCTATATAATTTTGAAAGTGTATCTAGCAAACATGTGGCGTCCACGGTCATCTTCTTTCCGTGGGTTTTAGCTGATCTCTCTTGGGAGCTTATATATTTAGGCAGTTGTTCACTAGAATTACATTGCTGGGGGAAATAGGATGTACTATCTTGCTTATCTCACACAAACGAAGAATAGTTTGGAGTACAGTCACCTGAAAAAGAGAGGATCTTCGCTGACGAAAACCCCGCCAGTTTCATAGTGCATTTGTGTGCCCTTATATGTTATCCAAACGGAACCAAAAATATTGAAATAAACAAATATTTATTGTACTCAATAAGTATTCAATATTTATTGTACTCAAAAAGTACTAATTCATAAATTGATAAATACTCAAATGAGGATGAGATAGATAGATAGATAGATAGATAGATAGATAGATAGATATTGTGTTTAATATTATCTCTTAATATGTTCCATGTGGATTTTATTTCAACCTAAATCTTTTATTTACAGTGTGGCCATTTTTTAAATCGTATTGTAATCCAATGCTTTTATCTTTTTATTTCTTTAACGGCACATTTTCATCCCTTGTTCTCGCCTGCTGATTTTGGAGTTTTGTTTGTTTCAAGGATTTAGCTTAATTCTGTTGCCAGATTTAAAGAAAAAAACGGGGGGAGAACAAAGAAAGGGATAAGAACGCGTTTACTAGACAAGTTAAAATATATTTCTCAAAGCAGAGATATCATCATATATGAGACTACACATTTGAATGCTAATTTATTTTATGTACTTCAATAAGAAAGTTGTTCAGGTGTAATGTGCGAGAATTTAGTGCAGTATTAGTAAAAAAAAATAAAAGGACGGTTAAATGTGGAGGCAACCAAAAGCCGTTGTATATGTGCCGTCTGATAAACTACTGGTAAAGAAATTCAGAGCACTTGTGTATTCTTTTAATGTTTGCTATGATTCGTATATAATCGATTTTCAAACGCCCAGGAAATTGTAAGGTGGTTTATTCCCGCCCCCCTGCCTTTTCCCGAAAGCTATTTTACTACGAAGTAATACAAGTTCTGTCATCGGGACAAACATAAAGGATGTTGCTAAGAAACCCAGGAAGAGTCTGTGATCTTGACATCAGATCAGAGAATCACAAAAGCTAGAAATTGATATCTTAGTTCACCCAGTTCACCCCTCCGCCCGCCGCCCCCCCTCCAAGGGCTGGATGGACCGCTCACGTGGTTTTTCACCTTTTAGCCGAGTAAGCCCATTGTCAGGCAGACACCCACATTTCTTGAGAGAAGTCAGAATAATGCAGAATTTAAGTTATTAATCAGGCATCCGCTATTCATTATTATCATTGCTACTGGGTGGCTATTTCCAAGCAAGCTTCTGGGCTGAACGCTTTCTATAACAGAGATATCAAATGGTTTCAGTGACTCACCTGATGTTTGGCAAATATAGGTTAATGTCAGTGGATCCGCATTCGAGCCGGTGTTCGTGTTTATTGGGTGACTTGAGCGTCATGGCTCGCTGCTGTGACTCACGTGGCATGGTTTCTACACGTGTGACACAGCAAAAGAGCCTAATAAAATATACAGCTACATGGAAGCCTTGTATGACGGACTGGACTGGATTTAGCCCAGGAGCATGTCAATAGAATGTTGGAAACATAAGGTCGAGAACTTTGATTGAAACGGGAAGCACCAAAGTTATTTGCCTTGGTGATTCGGGGCGGGGTGTGTGTGGAAAGTATTGTGGGATGTGATCATAAGACCAGTTTTCATGTCTTGGGGGGTGTTGGCTGCAGTGCTCCGTCAGTATTTTGAAATATATGCCGGTCTACCAAGTGTAAAGGAGCATCTACTGTACTTTAGTAAACACAGCACGCTAATCTCCGGGTTTGGAGGCTGGGTGGCCTTCTCTATTCTATTCAAACAGCGGGGGCTGCCCTTCCTTATCTACTTCGTGTAATTTCCAACGATCCCTGCTAGCATTTCTACTGGCCATTTGAAAGGAGGGTATTTTCCTTCCTACTCCCCCCCCCCCCATCCCTCCTCCCACCTCCGTCTCTCCTTCTTTCCCCGTAGCTTAAACCAATTACACTGCTTTGCAAATAAGTGACGCCCCGGGGGAGTTGCAAGCGAGTGGAACTGCCTTGTTTGCAGGTGCATCTCCGGCTTTGTAGGTGCGAACGTCTTTGTGCGGCGGACAAATGGGGAGAGGAGGAGGAGGAGGTGGGCACTTCTGCGACGTAAGATCCACATCAGCTCAACTCCACTCACATCCCAGCCGGCACTTCCTCACTTTCTCAAGTGTCTCGCCCCGCACCGCTCCCTGCCTCCTTTTGGGCTTATTATAGACCAGACCTCAGCCCCCTTCCTCCCCACCCCCCGAGTTGGCTTCTTGCGAGGCTGGGGCTGTGTCACGCTCCCTTTCCTGCTGCCTGTCTCTTGCAAGAAGGCTGGATGGTTACACCGGGCAGGTTGGCTCCATGATGTTAGGTGCTGTGAAAATGGAAGGGCATGAAACTAGCGACTGGAGCAGCTACTACACCGACAATCAGGAGGTGAGTGAATCACAAGGGCTCCCTCGTTTGCTGCCCCTGAGCCGCTGTAGCGGGCGAGAGGGGGAAGAGGAGGGGAGGGGGGCTGAGTGCGTGTGTAACAATATGAGGAAGCGGTTTGCGCTCCAGATCCTGCCAGGGCAAACGTGCCTTTTCCAACACTGAAGCCGGCCAAGCCATAAAGAAATCGCTTCGCTTTCCAAGAGCCCAATGGCGTTTCCGCGATAATGGGGCTGATGCCGGTGCTTGGAGGGAATGGGAGCGCGGGGGGGGGGGGGGGAGAGAGGAGTAAGCGAGCTCGTTTAAGAGGCGTCGTTTGGACTTTTGCACACTCACAAAAGCACCCCGTAAACTCTTGGCTCGGTGAACAGGACTGTGCCCGAGATCTGAACGCCCTCAGCCCTCAGATGGTGCAGTGTGAGGGCCTCGAGTTGCAAAAACCCTTGAAAAACACTAGCGCCTTCCGACGCCGGGGACGAGTTTGAATGTTAAGGCCTTCTTTCCCCACAGTTTTCAATGGCCTCACCTGTTAATTCTGGTGCTTTACTGGGCAAAAGAATCAGTCGTTTGTACTTTGCAACCAGATTTTTGAAGCACGGCTGCGCTTTTGTCTGGGACCGGAGGGTGGCGCTGCTGAGAATCGGATTAGGCTGGCACGGGGGAACCTGTGTCTTTCTCCATTCCCTTTGCATTTCCATGTTGTTCTTATTTTTACAATATGCTCAGAAGAAACAGAAAGAAAAGATCAAACATAATTTATACACATCAACAATGATCGAGGGCAAATAAAACACCATTACGGAGTGAACCCCTCCCTTTGGAATATGGATAGCGATTGCTGTCTGCCAATTTGTGGATGTGGTGGCCGGTGTAGCTTTCACACGGGAATGTTTGTGAAAAACAACTTAGCATTAGACAAGTAACGGAGAGAATAGCTAAAGTCATGCACAAATTAGTACATAAAAAGAGTCTCTTCACAGTAGAATTGTAAACGTGTAGGGCTAAAATGCTGGATATATACTAAATATTTGCACACACATCTATGAGTGTATATGTGTTCCCATACACTGATTTTTAATGTTGAAGGGGAAAGTATTTAATATTCACTACCATAAAGTTCTGGAAGGCTCTCTTTTACTATGTTAGTGACAATAGCTTACCCTTATTTGTTACTATAATAAACTCAAAGTGGAGATTTGTATAAGGGAAACGCATTCCTCTTTTAAACTGTTCTGTGAAATAATTTCCTCTATATACATTAAAATCAGGTTTGTAAGAGAAAAAGGCATGGTTGCTTATAAGTAGCTGCAAATACTACAGTACATCGGCGAAATGATTAAACATAGCTTTTAGTTAACAGAGTTGCATTTGTTCTCGCTAAATTGTAAATGACCGAAAAGGCCTGGACTCCATTTCTATTAAATTACATTTAGTACCGGTTTATATACCTTTACTAATGTTGGTGATATTGTTATAATAGTTCTGAAATGTATCAGAGTCGTAATGATATAGACAATTAAAGTATAGAAAATCGTAAGGAAATACAATATAGAATTCAGAGTATTTATACTTTGGGAAGTGCTTTTAATGTTAAATAATGACATATTAGATATAAAACATAACGGTACATGCGTTGTCTTTCAGGAATTTATAGATAAAACAATACGGTCTGAGCACGAACTGCTGAATTTCTTGTAATAGTATATTAACTCATTTAACAAAAAAATCAAATATACGGCAGCCATATATGTACGATGATTCTTTTGTAGCAAAACCTAGGCAATTTAATTCAGCCTCGTCTAAAATGTAATTGAACGATGCACAAGTTTGTTCATTTGTATTAGTTGTGTTAGGTTTTATTAACTAATCAAAACATTAGCAATATGGGAACATTCTAAGAGTAAAATCTATCCTGTTTTAGCCAATTGATTTGCCATTATTTGTAAGTATGGTGTGTGTTTGACTTGTTTGGGTATAAAAAGGTGAGATTGTACGTTAGCGTAACTTTGCAATATCACTGTCATCCGCCGTTGGGCATACAAATACAGGCGCTTTTTCCAAATAAGCACTATTTAGCCTTCTCACCACCACTACCGTGTGCACAAAACAGCTGAAAATAAAAATAGCATCGTTTCAGTATTACAGTAATGAAGAGACACGATGTTAAAGGCAAAAAAGTATTCACGTTGGCTGGCCGTTTGTAAGACACGTTTTTCTATATTATTACACGTTATCTGTAAATAGGGTGGGGGGGTATATAGGAGCAAATCTGTTGCCTTGCCCCTTCCAGTCAGATCTCCTCTGCCCTGGTCACTTTTCTGGGGTTCGGCGGCGGTCATTGCTTTGTGTAACACGTTGTGCCATCGCCCGGGCCTCTCGTGTCCTGAACTCTTCGGGGGGTCGCTTTCACGCAGCGCGCTGCCTTCTCTCCTGCTAACCGCCTCTCCTTAATCTTGTGTCCCCGCTGTAGGCCTATTCCTCGGTTCCCGTCAGCAACATGAACTCGGGGCTGGGATCCATGAACACCATGAACACCTACATGACCATGAACACCATGACCACCAGCGGCAACATGACGTCCGGTTCCTTTAACATGTCCTACGCGAACACAGGCCTTGGGGCAGGCCTGAGCCCAGGGGCCATGGCCGCGGGCATGTCTGCCGGCTCCACCGGCGCCATGAACAGCATGGCCGCCGGGGTGACGGCCATGGGGACAGCGCTTAGCCCCACCGGCATGAACGCCATGTCCGCTCAGCAGGCTCCAATGAACGGCCTGAGCCCGTACGCCAGCATGAACCCTTGCATGAGTCCCATGGCCTACGCCCAGTCCAACCTCACCAGGACCAGGGACACCAAGACCTTTAAGCGCAGCTACCCCCACGCCAAGCCGCCCTACTCCTACATCTCGCTCATCACCATGGCCATCCAGCAGGCGCCCAGCAAGATGCTGACGCTGAGCGAGATCTACCAGTGGATCATGGACCTGTTCCCCTACTACCGGCAGAACCAGCAGCGGTGGCAGAACTCCATCCGGCACTCCCTCTCCTTCAACGACTGCTTCGTCAAGGTGGCCCGCTCGCCCGACAAGCCCGGCAAAGGCTCCTACTGGACCCTGCACCCCGACTCGGGCAACATGTTCGAGAACGGCTGCTACCTCCGCCGGCAGAAGCGCTTCAAGTGCGAGAAGCAGGCGGGCGGCAAGGCCGGGCCGGAGGGCAGGAAAGACCCCTCGGGCGCCTCCAATTCCAGCTCCAGCTCCCCTTTGCACCGGGGGAAACCCGCCCCGCTGGAAACCGCCCCCGCCGGCTCCAACCCCAACCCTCCCGCCAGCCCCCCGTCCATGGACCACAACGGGACGAGTACGGAGCTCAAGACCTCGGCTTCCTCCGCCCTCAGCTCCGGCCCAGCCCTGGCGCCCGTCCCCCACCCGCCGCACTCCCTGGCCCACGAGTCCCAGCTCCACCTGAAAGGCGACCCCCACTATTCCTTCAACCACCCCTTCTCCATCAACAACCTCATGTCCTCCTCGGAACAGCAGCACAAGCTGGACTTTAAAGCCTACGAGCAGGCGCTGCAATATTCGTCTTACGGGGCGGGCCTGCCGGGCGGGCTGCCCCTGGGCAGCGCCTCCATGGCCGGGAGGAGCAGTATTGAGCCCTCGGCACTGGAGCCGTCCTACTACCAAGGTGTGTATTCCAGACCCGTGCTAAACACCTCTTAGCTCTGCGCCGCCGCCCCCCCGTCCCGCAGGGCGAGTCCGATCCCCCCTCTCTCTAGCCCCGTAACGAAACTGTCCCGTTCCCGCACGCTCCGTGCGAAAGGACTGTTACTTTGGTGTTGCATTCAAGCGCGCTGTGTATGTTACTATCAAACAGGCCCTCCTGCGAAGTTGAGCGAACCCCCCTCCCCCCCGTTCCCCTTGTACATACTCCCCGCCCCTCGCCGCTGCCCCTCCAAAGACCGCGGTAGCCTTTGCAGGGTGTTATTAACACGAGAGAGAGAGAAGGTTGTTGAGCTTGTAAACTGTCTGTTTGTGCGTTCCATCCCCACCCACTCCCCCCTTCTGTGCTCTATAATCTCATGCAAGTTTACAGGTATGTGGCAATACTTTTAACAATACGGAGATGAAGAAGCAAGCAAGTAGACGTATAAGGTCCTTTTTTTTGAATGAAAAGGGTTTGAAGGACAATCCTGCTGTGAAGTAGCAAAACACTAATCTCTAAGCAACAAGAAAACTATTTACTTTCTCAGATTATCCTTTTGATACTTGCAAAATACTCTTCGGTTGATAGAGCAGGCATCAGCACAGATGTTACGGGCCGGATCCTGCACTCTCGTTGATGCCAATGGGAGTTTTGGAGCGCAGAATTGGGGCAGATATTTCCAAGCGTTACCTGCTTTGGGATTTAATATAAAGTTACAGAGGTCACAGTCAGTTGGATTTTTTTTTCTCCCAAGCTGTTACTGAAGATTCCCATTCATCAGGAACTCTCTTCAACATGTGGATGCCATGATTATTTAATCTGAGTCTCTTCATTGTGTACAAACTAGACCTATATATGTATAACGTTATTTTTTCCCAGAAAATATTGAATATTAACCCAACGCAAAGAAAGAGGAGAGAGCTCTCTTTCCTTCCTATATCTGTTTCAGAATGACACATCCAGAGTTTTTTATGGCCGTTTAATTATTGCCATTGTTAGCTTGTTTCATCCAGTGTTAATGCACTTTCCACAGTTTTACACGGTGTTAGCGTAGACAGACGGGTCCTATTATTATTCCTGTTCGCTTTCTCAATGTTCTTAATTTATTGCATGGTTTATATTTTCTTTCTTTACAGCTGAAATTTCTTTAAATAACAGCAAAAAATTACACATGAATTTTTTTAAAAAATGTTAATTTTATAAATGTGATTGTAATTGAAAAATATTTTGATTTAAAATGATAACTGAGAATTTAAGCCGTGAAGTATGTTTTTGATCATTTGCAGTTAAGGACTTTAAATAAATCAAATGTTAACAATGAACGAATTCTGCTATTTTCTTTCAATTGCATGTGTGCCAAGACTAGACTAGATTTACATAAAATATAAAAATAGAGGATGGATATGAAGGCATAATTTTAAACGAAATACTTATTAAATGTTGAAGAACTCTAACATTGTGAACCATAATGGGGATGCTAGTGCTAGAAAGCAATAGCTGCTTAGATAGATAGATAGATAGATAAATAGATGATTAGTTTAGATGATGGATGTACCACACAAGCCTGCTCTATATAATAAATATATTAATGCATAAACATTCACCTCAAATTTAACATTCACTGGCTATGAAAAAAATGCAATTAGATGAAAGTATAATATCCTTTTCCTTTGGAGTTTTAAGGCTACAGATTTTAAAGAAATTATCTTAACCTTTTGCTGTGAATCTTTTGTCATTTTAGGGCGGGAAAGAAACAAAGTATATCTCAGTGTATGTACTGTTTACTAGGAAAGTAAAACCAAGATTTTACACAATATTAAATGGTTAAAAATCCCCAACAGAGTATGCTTTTATTTTCAATGCCATTAGATGCCCCCTACTGTATATTTAATCTGTATTTATTGCAAATTATGCAGATGTTTCCGAGTCCAACTGTGAGTAACTAATTTAACAAAATGTGCTTGTCCCTCTTGCTAAATATTAATTGGTCATAGCTGATATTGTTATGTATACCACTGTGCATTCCTCTCTACTGAAATGCAGCAGAACTATTTGCAGTATAGAATGCAACACAGCTGTGTGGTTTCTTATAAACAGATTTTGTACTTATTCTTCTAAAGACGCAGTTTCCAGGAATTAAGCTGTTGGTCATTGTTACACTTGAAGAAAATCTCTTAAATGCAACTTCACACCAATATGCTTCTCTAAATCACAAAAATCATTAATCTCCTTAGATACTAGGCTCAATTTCCAGTCCACCTACTTCTTTGTATATCTTGCTCAGATTGACATCAATAACAACAACAACAGCTCTGGCAAACGCTGATCCCCAGCAAGCAGCACTTGTTTGTGAGCTGCATCATCGCGAGGGGTATGAACTTGAACAGATTTTACTTTGATCCGCGTACTTCATACAAGAACTGGAGATAAAAGAACCGTGTAATTCTCTTAATTATCACATAATTGCCCCCTGACTGGTCGGGGAAAGTGGAGACAAACTAAATTGGGGCTGGAGGGAACCACAGAAATCCCATAGCAAAACCAATTCTTCAAACCCTGCGGCCCAGCCAGGAAGGAAAGGAAAATATATAAAAGGCAGCAGCGCTGGGCTTTTAAAAATAGTTTGATCATTCAGGGAATGAAGCCCCTACTGTGACAGGGTTTAAGGACACACACACACACAGTGAAATAAATCCCACCTTTGCTACATACTTCTATTTGATCAAATATAGATTTACAAAATGAGTTTTCCGAATGATCTATCATGTATTCTAGAACACCTTGAAATGCAAATCTATATGCCTGGTGGTAGGCAACATGAGATGTTTAGCAGTGTATCTAGATGACATTATTTTGCAGCCCCTAAGCATAAGATTGTCTACACCGGCTGAAGATGCAGGCTGCTCAGGACCACGCTGCAAACCAGGCCAGATGAGTAGTCTACCTCCCTAACTCACTCTGTCAAAGGGAGTTTTACCCCAGTAATTACTATACACAGGCAAGCCCATTTTAAGTAGAATGTACCTAGTCCTCCATAGAACAGTGCTCTAAAGATAACACTCTACTTCAAAATGAAACCATGCATGTAATGTTTTGGGGCTTTGCTCAGAAAATATAAATTGACTTACAGCCGTTAAATATCAGGATTCAGACCTTAGCTGTGGAATACAGCCAGGATGTAATTGACCTGGAAGAAATACTATGGGTGTGTATAGTATAATGATTAACCAGACCATTCTGGTTCAAAATGATCTAAGTACAGTATATATCTATAGTTCAATCTATACTAAATATATATATTTCAGGATATTCATTCACTATTATAAACGTTAGAATCTCTGTTTTCTATAATGGAGCAACAGTGACTCCGATGGGGAAGCCATATAAATGGAGTAGAAGGGAAATTACTCATTGCCAGCATGTAAAAAGTATATATATTTTTAAATGTAGCGAATACAGCTTTTGTGCTTAGTTCAAGACAGAGTCGCCAAAAGGAAGGAAAGTCGTGTATTATTCTGCTCTGTGCTCAGCTATCAAGTTATGATGGTCCTGCTTCTTCCGCTCTTTACACCTATGCTCAAGAAGCCTTCAGTAGCAGCAGAAAAATAAACCCGAGACAGGACTGCATGGGAAGGCGTGCAATGCACCACTTTACATGCTTTTATTCTCAGCCAGTTCTAGCATTCTGCCAGCATCAAAGGCATTCTATAGAGCAGGATTTTACTATATTTCAGCGCCTGGTGTTGCCTTATAGGACTCCAAGGAAATGGGTGAATTCAGGATTAGTCGCGCTGTGACATTATTCCAGTTTATCTGGGAATTTCTGCCTTTTAAAAATGCAATTATCTCCAATCAGCCACATGCGAGAAAGCCAAAACTATTGACAACCATCAGTTTCATTTAACCTAATTAAATGCAAACAGGGAGTAATTCAGTATATTAGGGGACCTCTTAAACGGGCTAAGTGGATTTTAGATGGTTTGAAAGATCCAGATCTGGAAATCGATCACGCTTTTCTTGAATGGGAGTGTTGGTGTTCGCAGGGAGTACGGGCTCGGATTCGTGTCCTGCGGCACAACCTAAGTAGTGCCAGTACTTTTATCATTTCATCATGTTAAAACACTAGCTAATTCGTACCTTTGGCAAGTTTTATAAGCAATGGGAAGAAACAGATACGCCCAGATTGTTGTAGGTCTCAAAGGAAATACGGATTTTTTCCCCCTCCATAAAGCAATTTGGGTCCAATCCTGCTCCCACGGAAGACGACTGGAGTTGTACTAGTAACTGCAGCGAGATCAGGACGAAGCCCTAAATCTGCATCACTTTTTAAAACGGGGAATCTTTATTTTTCTTTGAAGGAGAACGAACTCGTGAGAATGAACGAATGGGCAGGAAGAAAGACACATCGATATTGGGAAAGGACTATAACAATACCCTTTCGGTTTTGTTTGATCTAAAAGGTCAATATTGGTATGTGTGACAGCAAAACCACTATAGGGTGGATATCTATTGAAAGAAGTGAGTTAAAAACCGCTATGTGGAATCATGAGAGAAATAGAATTTTCTGTTATTTTTGCCTTAAATGTTGCTGTATCAATAAAGTATAAATATGGCCGAATCCTAGAAAACACATCTCACTTTAACATATGTCCATGCCTTGTTTTACAATGACTGGGGGGAGGGTTGATTTTTTTATTGGTCAATGATCAGTCAATACAAACCAATGCATCCTGAACTAAGTGAACTATCCCCTCTGTAACTCTAACTAGCCTTTGAAATAATCCATTGAACGAGGGTTGGCTTTTCAGCAATATTATATGTAAAATCACTTGACTGCAGTAGCAGTGTACATAATAATTGTTCCTTTTGGCTATGAAACAATGGTGGTTCCAGATTTTAAAAATACTCAGTTTGGAAAACAATTCCTTTAAAAAAAACACGAGAGAGGAAAATCATTTGTTAAAACACACTTGTTAGTGCACGTTCGGTTGTTAATTTTGACGTAATGTTTAACCAAAATTACTCTCTTATATACCGAGAGCAGAATGTTCTTTGGGGATATAGGATTTATCTCCATGCATTGCATGGAGTAAGATATATATTTAATAGGAATTTGTTTCCACTGGAAAAACACATGCAATGGAAACATATACAAATAAACAAAGTACCATTACATGACAATAGCTTATAGATACTGATTGGTGTCTGCAGTGAAAGGTAGATTTTCCATTCCTAAGGCATTAACTCCCATTAAACTGGGAATTTTGTGGTATAGAATGTTTGATGCCGATCAATAACTTAACAAAATCATTCAACTTGGTGACTAAATTTACAGGTAATGCTGCAAGACAGGCAATTTCTCCTCAATCAAAGAACAGGCGTCCCACTTTCCCAGCAAACACAGCGTAATAACTAATAACTGTAGAATGAACAATTGTCTATAATTTCCAAGGTCTAAAGGTCAATTTTCAGGAGGCAATAGATTGAAAAATGAGTTAAAAAGGAATGGCGATAAGGAAAAACACAGCCTTTGTTCTGGCTGGTTATTCCCCACTAATTATTCTACCCTTTGTGACAGAGTAACAGTTAAAGACAGATTAGTCCAAATCACCTCACATTTCATGCTCAATATAGTGCAACTTTCTGGCCCAAGACATTCCACGCTGTTTGCGTTTCTCCTCTTCGCCTCAAATAGAAACTCATTGAGATTTCACATCTTTGAACTTTGGACATCTTAAACTACCAGCCCTCACCTTTGTTTTCAGTCTTTAGGATTTAAAACACATGCAGTCTCCTGACAAAATCCAGCTGGGTTTGAGGTTAAAAAAAAGGGGGGGACCTTCAATCCCCTCACACTTTTCTCCCCCAAACTATGACATGAAATTTAGATAATGTCAACAAAGATTTCTTGTTAAGGCACGACTGGGCCATTTTCACTGGTCAAATGGGCTTTGCAAAGTTGAACAATGTAAGAGACAGCTCGGTGCAATGGTTGAGCATTGGACAATTATCTGTTAATTTGTCAAATCAACGCGCCTCGTCATTCTCAAATCTTCGCATTGCTCCAAAAGAGCTTCTCGCAGATGGATACTTTTTTTTAACAAGTCTTTTTCTCGCCCTTCCCCCCCCCCCCCCCCTTAGCGGGAGGAATGCATTTTAAATAGTTACTCGTCCCAAATCTCAGCCTTGTACTATGTCCTCTCCGCGTGATGCGGTGGGGAGGATCGCTAGCAAGCCGGGCACGGGAGAACATCACAGTCTCTGGAAAGCAGTTTGCCTTGCTCTTTTGCGCGACAGTCCGGCTAATCCGAATAGAACGCGCCGCAACTCCGGCGCACCCCGACTAGATTCCAAAAACACAGGCACCTAGATTGAATGGCCAGAAACAAACCCTTCCGAAGTCAGACAACACTCCCGTTAAAGTCGAGCCTTTACATGGAAGTAATGGGATGTATCATCAGGTAGTTAAAGGCGATTCTCCCCCCCCCCCCGTCCCCAGTTTTAATCCCATTAGCTCTATATCTGATGACGCAGAGAATCATTTGCGGCGAAGAGCTGAACTATCTGGCTTGTAAAGTAGGCGCCAATAATTCCCAGAAACTCCCTGAGGACGTTTCCAGGTGACTTTAATTGAACACATTTCTGCTCGCGGATTCTTGTCCTGGATCAGCTACTTCATACCGATACAATAAAGCAGAATTAGTCGTTATTTGAAATGAAATCACCCTCCTAAACTGAAGGCAGGGGAATATCGGCTCCCTTGTCCCTTCGATACGTTAAAATGCACTTTTAAAATGTCCCTGCAGTGAGTGTTTACTTGGGTGCCTCGTGACCTCGGAGGTCTGTCTCCTCCGTTTCTGCTGATTCAGGAGGCGGTATAAAGCCCGCACTGTAGTGGAATCGGAGCGGTGGATCGCGCACATTCTGGGCGCGCGTGTGAATCTGCACATTCATGCAACGCCCGACTGCCACCACAACACGATTGGGACTGGGAGCCTGACTCCCCCCGGGGGCAAATCCTGCCCCCATTGGAGTCAACGGCCAAACCGCCATTCGGCTTGAATAGAAGCAGGATCTGGCCCAGGCACTGCAGCCATTGTGAACGTTGCCTTTGTGTGGTAGACTTTCAAATACTCGCCGATTGATCATCTAAATCCGAAGCGAACTGTGCAGTAGCCGACACACATCTTTCCCTTTATCCTCTCTATTCTCATAGCCAGCCATGCACTGACAGCGGACATACATTCCCTTCTGGTTATGACTGGCGAACAATGTAAGCATATGGGTAACTAGGCGGTGGGGTTCTCTTTATGAAACTTGGATTTCTCCATAGTTACTCTCCAGAGTTATAATGGGCTCCTTTGGCATAAGAAACTCCTGGGGGGCGGGGGATTTTTCCAGGGCTGGAGGAGCGCGGGGCTTGGAATAAGAGAATGTATGAACTTCATTCAAATGAATGCAAGAAGTTGTCTAGTGATGAGGTTATCTGATGTGAGTAAGATATTCCCCCTTTGTTCCTGGTCCCTTGTCTGGCTGCTTAAGCTAAGGAGATACCTTACAGCCTGTAGTTGTGTAACCATGGCACATAAAACGAAGAGGGGACGCGACACACTAACTGGCTCTACCTTCCGTTTCATATCTATCGAACATCAAATTCCGCCCAAGAAACGCAGGCTCGCCCTCCCCATCAAACACACACCGCACGAGTCAAGCCCCCAACACACACAAAAAAGTGCTGGTACCAAACTGATAACCAACCACCCGACAGCTAGCGCGGTAAATCCATGTGCTACCGCCGCCAAAGCGAGTTATATAACGTGTACTCGAGTCTGCCTTGAAACAATCCGATCTATTCCCCGGGCGTAAAACACATCCCGCCCTTCCACCGCGAAACAGCTGACCAAGTAGAATGCTCGATTCAGAAACAACATGCGAGGCAGAACCTCATCAAGTCTCCCCTCCAAGAGCCAGATTTAGTGGCACAGCGGTCCAGAGAAAAAGCCTTTAGCCGGAGTAAGCCAGGCTAGGATCCCCCCTGCCCAATTGTTCCCTCTGAGCCCCTATTAATGCGGGACATATGTTATCCACAGGCAGTAGGCAGCAGTAAGACACTGCCCTCTAACTTGTTGCTCAACTTACGAGGCGGTTCTCATCTTCTCATCAAAAGCCGCCGGTCTTTCTTCAGCCTTATGGACAAAAATGTGACCAACAATGCTCGACCCCCTTCACTTCAAAAGCCGCTATCAGGGAGGCTACCCAGAGAATTTCTCCCGGCCTTTCATTCCGCGTTTGAAAAAGCCACTACAGGGCCAAGGCGCTCCTAATACTCTTTGATGGGGATTGAATTCATTATCTCCAATAACACAATTGTGCTTGGCCAACGAAAAGAGCAAAGTAATACTCATCTAGAATTAGAGAGGGGCTGAGAAGAAAAGGGAGGGGGGCTATGGAGACATTTCAAAGGCAAGGGGGGGGGGAGCAGAAAACACCTATATCGAAAATCGGCTTGGAAGTGGGGGTCCCCTTCCCGGCAGTTTAAATGACAGAAGTGTATTAAGTGGCGTCTTGTGTGGATCAGGGCGCGCTGGTGGTCTGACTGTGCGCCCTGCCTTTGCTGGCTAACCCGGCTGGGGTTCCTGATATTTCCCTCGTAGCGGTAGGTAGGTAGCTTTAGGAGGTGAGGTCCGGATCTCGGCCCCGGCTGTGGACTCGCCTCACCTAAACCTTACAGCGATTCCGATGTAAACGGGCCGCATTTCAGGCAGTAGCTGCTGCACACCAGGATGGCTTGAGGCTGGAGGAGGGGGAAGGGATCCTATCCGGCTGAACCTGCCATTGCTGACCACAGCTGATTTAAGTGCAGCGTGAATGTATCCACAGCTCACTGCACTGGACGGCCCGCAGACACCCAGTCTTACCGCACCAACTATGCAGAAGAGCGTTAGAACCAATAAACTGGACTCTGTAAAAATTGCTGCTCCATTGAGCAGAGCAAAACTCAGGAGTGTGCCCAGGAGAGATCAGGGCGGTGGGAATGTGGCTAAGCACAGAGCCTGACATCAAACATTATAGACCGTTAAACGCGGCACAGTTAGAAGCAAATGATGGTAAACAAACTCAATCAAACGTTAACACTTCCAGGGAAAACAGGAACAGCCAGCCCTCGTGCTGATCAAATTCAGCTACCACTCCACTTGGTCATGGGCAAGACTAACACTAGATTAAAATGAGGGATTAAAAGAGTTCCCCACTTCTTTGTTTACAGGGTGGTTGTTTTCTATCCGATGTTATTCAAGCAGGTTTCCTTTCAAAGCCAAGCAATATAGAAATAAATGTTTAAATAAACATTGTGTGTGTGTATTTGTGAGGGGTATTATATATATATATAAATATCCTCTGTTCACACTGCCAATCCCCCATACATAAATATGTTTAAATAAGATTATGACTTTATATAAGGTAAATATGTAATTAAAATCTTGGAGGCATAAATCAGGGAGACAGGCACAAAGCGGATAGTGGTAGGATAAAGAAGGGTTCAGAGTTCAGAGTTCAAGTCTCACCCTCAGGGCTATATGGTGTCATTGATTTCCAAGCAAAACTGACTGGAATCCATGGGGAGTTCTGCGTCCCCTCCCTCCATTCCCCCTTAAATATCAATGGTACAATAAGACCCTCTCCTTAGCTCTAGGACTTGTTTCACTGCACAGGAGTCCCTTTATTCTACAGCTCTTTAGCACCCCTTCTGGCTGTCTTTGCAGCAAGGTTCACATGAAGAACCATTGCTCATCCCCACTGCAATGTCAAGCCATAAATGGAGGGAGGAAGGGAGTGAGGACCAGACCTCAAAAGGTACTGAATGCTTTCAGCAGGGAGCTGAGCACCCTGGGGAAGTTATCCAGCTCCCCTGGAAGTCAAGCCCATTAACTGCCATGGGATTTGGGGGTGATGAGTACTTTGGAGGACAGGACCCTAACAAGCCCAGCTTCATGATCTTTAGGAGACACCCTTATTGTAAATTTTAAAAACAAGAGGGGAAAAGAGGGTGTGGAGGTGGGGAGAAGGGAAAGATCATTGCTAAAATTCCAATGCCTTGAAAATTAACACTTAAATAATTTTATAATTGGGTGGGCAATTCTGTGTTAAGGGAAGTTACCTTCATGGTAGTGGTAGGGGGAAAATGTGAGTGTATGTATAGGGGGAAATCTAACTGATCCTGGAGGGAAGGTCAACTGCTAAGGCATAGTTTAGAATCTTCTGGATTCCATGGATTAGTCAGACTTTTAAAAAATTATTCATTTTTATGAGGGGAGTTATTTTTTATATTTTAAAATCTTTCATGGACGATTATAAAACATGTGTTAGTTAAACAGGAGACTGTCTCTTTAGGCTAATTTGTCCTTTAGATAAGACATAAAAACCAAGGTCCTGACCACTTGCAGTCTGTTAAGGACCCCATGACACATTTCACAAGACCAGGAGTCCCTGGCCAAATTCCAGTTTAGGTAACCAACACCTTCTTAAACCCTCCTGCTGTTCCAGTTGAATATGATAGAATCGGCCTTCAGTTCCTACTTCAAATGAGGCCCAGATTCTGCTTCCTTCTAGAAAAACAAACAAACAAACAAACAAAAAAAAAACCCATAAAAACCCCTTCCACTCCCATTGACTTCTGTGAGAGTTTTGCCTAAGAAAAGACTGGTTTAGGATACTTGGCTGGGTGGGGGAGAGGTCAGGGTCAGGGGAGAGATAGCTTCTTCCAAACCTGTGGGGATTTCCCCATGTGCAATAAAGCTGACCCCGTCATCTTTCCTTTCATGAAATCAGGCTGACCTTGACAGGATTATTTTATGTGGATTCCCATTCTGTGTTCTCAGATATGCCCTGGAGGGATTTTCTTTTGGCACAAATTGAGTTTAAAACCACACCTTCATTGATTTCAGAGAGGGTGCTGGGTATTCAGGGAGTTCAGTATCTTTCCCATAGTTTGTAAAGCAGTTTAAGTTGCTTAGATATTAAAAAAACAAACAGAACGAGATAAATAGGAGCCTAATATTTCTCGAATTGAGGGCAGTGGCAAAACTCACCTTTTCTTCTATGGGAGCAGACCTCAAATTCATAACACTGAGGTATATATAGGCCAACATGAATATATTTTATCTGGTAAAATACAGACTTTACTGTGCATATGATTTGCCTCATTATGTTTAATGACACCTACAAAATATATTAAATGACCACATACTTCATGTGCCAGAACTGTCTTTTACAAGGCTAGCTAGCTTGAGTGTCCACATTCCACTAAACATTTTCTAAATAGGCATTTACACAACATACATTAATTGCTACAAGGGAGCCCTTTGTCTATGAGAAATAATGTGTCTTATGCCACAGCACAAATAGGATTATGATTTTCAGGTAAGGAATAAGAAACAGGAACACAAGTTAACTCCTAAGCAACAGAGATTCTGTTTTCATGCAACAGTTGTACTAATAAAAAGCAGGAGGTGACCCCATTCTCACTTCCTGAATATCTGAAAGTAAAATTAGGGCACCAATGGCCCTGTTTTTTTAAAACTGGCCCGGTTTTTCCATATTAATACAAGTTACACAGAACACTATGCAGTAATAAGTGAAAATAAATAAGATAACTTTATAGAAAGAGGGAAATCTATTACATTAAACATAATCACTATTTTAAAAAATCACCAGTCAGCAAAGAATGAGTGAAGCTGTGCTGGACACTTGCTATTTTCTATTCATTCAATAAAAGGTGATTTGTTTTTAAAATATTCTTTCCATTTTTTATTGATAGCTGTATTTTTCAAGCACCGATACACACCAAATTTTACTAAACCACAATGTTTAAAACAGGAAGTTCCTTCCTACTCCAGAGGCTTGTAAAATAACTGCTACCAATCAATGGGATATTGTTAAGGGCCCAATCCTGCAAATACACATGAATAGTCCTTCATTTTAGTGGGACTATCCATATGAATAAGGGTTTTCGGGATGATGCCCTTACTCTTTAGGCTTTACATACTGTTGATTTTTAAATATGGAAATTTACATTGATAAATCACATTTGGTAGTTTCCCGCATACTAGTGTCCAAAATATTTCCATCTAAAGATATAACCCTCAAATGCAGTATGCATGAAAGCATTTTAAGTATTTTCCCTTTTTCAAAAACAACCTGCCCACCAACCTGCATTTAAATTATGATTAAGATTGTTTGTGACAACCTGACTAAAACCAGATGATTATAAATTAAGGTTCACATTATCTTTTCAGTTCTGTCCATTAAGAAAAATGAACAAAACCATCAATACACAGTAGATATAATTTCCTTTTGAGGAACCTAATGGGAAATACCAGCTGGCACTTTACTTACAGAATAGATTTTCCCCCTTCACCATTATATCCCTCAAATTTTCCCCTCTTAACATGGAATTTCTTTGTTTTGGTGTCTTTTGTTGCCAGAGTAATGTTAAAGATGGACATTGGTTCTTCTGGCATTTAAAAAGTAATCAAAGTTCAGTTCCTGCTAAATGGAGGGGGCAAGGTAGTGAAAAATAGGGAAACAAATCATATGTGTATTTATGCTGTATAATTTTGGGAGGGGCTCAGATACCACTGTTATGGGCAGCATGTCTGGACCTAGAGAAATAGGGAAATGATGGATAAGCTATACACAGAGAGCAAAATCTCAATGAATGAAAGCACAGTATCTTACCGCCTCTACCTCCTGGTTCAAAAGTTTTAAAATACTTTCCCCTATCCCCTAGAACAGTACGGGGAGAATACCAATTACTGGGAGGAATATACTGGTCTCACCTCAATAGGGTTAAAGTAGCCAAAGAGGTGCCTTGGGATAGTGAGAAAGAGCAGGAGTGGGATTGTGATGCAACTAATTTCCACTCTCCTACTGCCAGCAGGGTAAATCAGATATTTTTTTCTTTTCCTTTTGCTGCTTTTAGGAAGATCAGGCAACCTGAAAGGGTGGTGAGTTCCCTTCCTAGCCTGTTCCATTGCCAAGGTGGAACCAGAGCAGCCAGGAACTGCAAAGTCTGCACAGAACCCAAAGTGTTCAGTTACTGTCCAGACATAAGACAGGCTCTGAGGGTAAGAACTATGGGTATCACAGGCTACCACTGAGGTCAAAGGGAGCTTCGCAAGAGATTTCAGTGGAAGTAGGATGGGCTTTATTAGGTTCTGTGTGCCTTCAAGTCCTATCGAAGACTGTAAACTCTTTAAGACAGGGACTGTCTCTTTACTGTATGTTTGTACAGCATGTAGCACAGTGGCCCCAATACAAGTACTACTGGAATATAAATGATAACATGAAATAAATAAACAATGCTGCTAAGTACTCTAGGTGTTGATCAACACCTTGCCGGATGGAGCCCTATAGATGTTGCTGTCCAAGTAACGTATCAATAATTTGTAACAACTGCTTAGTCTCTTGTCTATCTTAAACACTTCTGTTATGTACTGTATAGATTACTGAAGTTAGATCTTGATATGAAAATAATAAAAATCCAGTTTTGCGCATAACACACAGGATTTAAAAAAAAAGAAAAACAGAAGACTATCTCTTTCATGAGAGGTCGTAAAATGGGGTTTATTTGCTCAAGAGTCCGGAACTCCTTGGCAAATATATATTTATCTGATAAACCAGAGCATTTACAGTTTGGTCTATTGAGTGTAAATATGTATGTAGGCAGTTTTTACAATGTCTCTTCTGTTCTGGATAGCCTGGCACACTTAAATAGGTATTAATATACTTTCCTGAAGGATAAATTTGTATTCCTTTTTGTGGAAATGGTTATCTAGAACAAAAGCTGTGGGATAGAACGATAAGGAAAATAATCATTGTGGAAAGCAGTTATTAGATATGAGCTAAGTTGCTTTGCAATCAATTTTAATTTTGAAAAGGAAGAGAGACATTCTACTTAATGAGGTATATAACATACAACAAAACACTTTTTAACCAAATAGATTATACCTATTTTGGACTAAATATTTCTTACCTTTAGTTGCTGTGGAAATTGTGATGTCATAAACTGTGGAGTCTGGCCCTACGCAATATGCAATAAGCGGCAGGATTAGAATAACTACTCATGTATTCTGTTTTCATGCAAATATCTTTAGCAATAAATAAAAATGGAAATATAAACAATGTAATTAGCTTTTAAAAATATATTCCCCAATATATTCAGCATTGAAATGCAGCTGAAATCCTATAAAACTGTGTAAATATATATGCCCAGTAATCTACAGATCTACATTATTATACATATAGTAATCTACAAGATCCTGTGGTTATTGACTATGTGGACTATGCATACATATAAAACACCTGAGACAATATCAGCATAACAAGAAACTTTGAAAATTTAAGACCAATAATGAAAAAAAGTGTTGTTTTAAAATGCTACCCTCATTTTAATTGTAACATTATTTTTAAGATTATTGAACACTGGGGCTTCGAAATTATTCTGTGAGAAATGAAATCACATTTCAAGGGTAATTTTTCATAAGGTCTAAAATAAATATTCAATATTACGTCCCTGTCAAAATATGAATTTGAAGCTTGGAAAGAGAAGGGTGTGGGAGAACAGCACTTAATATGGGCCTGGCTCCTGGGTGGTGCTGAGTCTCACCAAATCCTACTGATCTCAATAGGGGCTGGAGCTGCTCAAGATCTCGCAGGATGGGTCTTTTAGAAAAGGCCAGAAAGAGAAAGAGAGAGATGAGTTAGCTTAGCAGCAGCAGGTGTGAGCTCAAGAGTATGGCAGGATGGACAGATTGAAGGGTTAATAGACAGATACACATGTGAATTAATGGCTGGAGAGGGCTAGATGGAGTGTGCTGGGGAAGACAAGGAGTGAAAAGATTTGGCGTAGTTATAGCAACCAGCTCAGCCCTGTCCACTCCCCCCTCCCCTCTAAACCCCTTTCAGCTCGGGCTCCCGGAACACGTTTTTAATTAAAGCGTATAAAAAGTTGTTTTGTAAGGACTGCTCCTCATCCGATCGGTTTCAAAATGGTTAATCAGGCTTCATCTCCTTTTGATGCTCAGAGAAGCATAGGCCACAGAGGGGCTCACTGAAACTGCTGCTGAGAGAGTTATCTCTCAATCAGGCTGACCGGAAGGTGAAACTAGCACATTGACTCGAGCAAGGACTGGAGGATTTGGCCATCGGTTATTTATTAAAGCCGCACAGGAGCACAGTGTGGGCATGTTGCTCTGAAATACAGAAGGGACATTAGGCAGCCTTGGTGCCTTTAGCACTATAGGGATCCCCCCAGTTTCGATGTGTGGGGGCTGCAATCTACAGCAGCAGGGATAATCTGCCCTGGAAAAATGAGGGTGGGGACTGGTCCCAAAGGTTTTGGAGACTGGTGCCCTATACATAGAGCCAAGGATGCAAAACAATGGGGGAGGGGAAGGAGGTGCCTCTAAGCTTGTCACACATTGAAACTTATTGTGATGAAGTCTCCTTCAATGGCACTCAACTTCCCAGCCACTTTTCCTCCTCCATTTCCTTAGGGCAAGTGTTTCCATAGAAAACATGGGGACCTCAGTCTCCCTCCACTCTGGCCTCACCTGAGTTCAGTCTCTGGATGCTGAGGCAGGTCTGGCTCATCTTTCCTGGTCCTGGATACAGCCTGCTCAGTTCTAGCAAAGGGAGTGTGGAATTCCCCCATTGGGTGTGTAAGGGCCACAGAACTGCAAACTGACTTATTTATTTACTCCTATTGAAGGACTCCCGTAAAAATGAAATAAATAAACAAATAACTACAAAATAAAACAGTATATCGTAAACACACACAGGTCTTCATCTCTATTAATAACACCCTCCCTGATTAACACTGAAAGAGTGTTTAATACCCCTTCCACTTCTCTGTGATCACTTTTCACATTCCCTTTAACTCAGGCAATGAAAATCACTGAAGTCGGTTTCATGTTTCTTTGCAGTCAGTTTCACTTTCATGTCCTTAGTGTCCTAGTGGCTGAGTTGCAAGCTCTATAAGAAAGTATTCTGTTGGTTTTTTGTTTTTTTAAAAAAACCCTATCATCAGTACAGGTTTTTTATCATGAATTGATAAATCTATTGCTCTTCAATTTTGTCAAAAAATATTTCTACTAAACCTATTTTTTAGGCCAAATTTAAGCTAATCATACGTGTAACAAGCATGAAACCAACTGAACTCTCCTTTTGTGTGTCCCTGAAAACTGCCAATCAAGTCTGAGGCGGGACTGAATGTGAAACCTGATCTTGCTTCTGGTTCAGTTGAAAGCCCCAAATGTTTCATGCATGACAGTGTCTTTTAGATATTTCTTATTTAGACTTTTTTTCCTTCTTCCTCCTCCCAATTTCCGTGTGATTAACAATTCCAAGAAGCACATATAAACGGCATAACAACTATGCTGTAGGCAGCAGCATTTCCTTGGAAATTTTTATTACTGGTTTTTCATTCAAAGACACAAGTGTTTGACGTAACTTTTTATAAAACAAAAGCAGCCAAGTTACTTGTAAAAAAACTGATACATTTTACAATTGTCACAGCATTTTGGCATTGTCACCCATATTTGGCAACATTTCACAAGGTTTTGCTTTTATTTTAAACATACTGATTAATTCCTGATTTCTGCCTTCAATTTTGCCCTTATCTAAAATGACTGCTATCCCCATTACTCTCAATAGGACCAACACCTCAGGTTTCCCTCAGCAAGGTGGCCACCACTTTGCAGGTGAAGTCAAGTCTGCCCCCAGAAAAGATGGCCACCATCTTGCATGATTATCCATGGGGCTGAGCCCAGCCTGCTGTCACAGAATATGGTGGCTCTTTTCTGTGAGGGCCATGGAAAAGACAGGAGGTGCCAGGAATGAGTTTACCAGGACAGGAGGGAGGGGGAATGTGTTAGGAAACTGAACAATAAACGAGGAGGAGTCCGGGGAAAGTGGAGAGCCAGAAACAAATGGAGAGGGCTAAATGTAGGAAGCAGGAGGCAGACTGAGGAGGTACACAGGACAACGTGCCAAGGCAGACAGAGACTGAAATGGGTAGCAAACTGGACGGAAAAAAGGAAGGGGGCAAGTGAATATGGGGAGTAGGTGGGGGACAGGAGAGTGGGGGGAGCATGGAGACAGAACGTGAATGGGGATGGGGCTGCTGCCTATCCTTTCCAGGAAGGGAAAGAGTGAGCACAGCAATAGAAAGCCTGCTCCCCACACTCCAGACAGAGGATAGCAGTAATTCAGTGGAATTCCCTGTGAATAGTGAACAGAGAAGCCTGCTTTTTGTGTGGGTACGTAAGGTTACATTTTTACTCTGAGATAACTGCGCACAAAATGGGGGTTGGTTGCTTCCCCGAGACAGTAAAAAATCACAGTTCAGGCTAAAACCTTGATTTATTAAATATCTCCTGATCTGGGGGCCCTGACTCATGATTTTTGAGTCCTTGTTGGCAAAACTGTACTTTTAAAATACCACCTTTACCACAGGTCAGGACTTATTATTGTTCTTTATTATTTACTTGCAATAGTTCCCACTATGTGCTAAGTCCTTTCCAAACATTTAAGACTGACAATCCCCGGCTCCAAGGAGTTCACAATCTAAGGAACAGTTTAATAAAAGCAGGGTTAATAGGTTATTTCCAAATATTATATAGTTATGTTCTTTTCTAGAAGTCCATTTTAAAGCATGTACGAGCATGCAAAGTTTACTACTGCAAAACTTATAAAGCTATTGGTAATAGAGACTCAGGTTAGATAAGGGGCTGTATGGGTGGAGCAAGTGAACAATGCACGTAGAAGTGCTTTTCTTTGACTGATCTTGGTTCAAATAAAGGTTACATTCCAAGGGGAGTGTCCTTTTCTTTTTCTTTTTTTCTCCAGGAAGAGGATTTAAAATACATCAATTTTAGTTTTCAACCACCACCTCCCCAGCCCTATACATATTAATATGAATGAAGCATTTAGCAGTGGAAGAAATCAAATTAGTCCTACTCCTTAAGGGTTGATCCTGCCAATTTTGAACACCCTGAGATCAAAGTGCCGTCAAAGCAGGTTGAATAAACTCAGCATCTGGCAGTAATAGGCCTGATCCTTTGCCCCTTTTTGGTGCAAATAAGTCTCACCGAATTCAATAGACTTCTGGTCCTGATCCTGCGAGATGCTAACAACCTGTCCTATAAAGAGTTCTGTGCTCTCAACGTCCAAAGAAGTCGGCAGAAGTGACAGCAATTAAAACATTACAGGTTCAAGCCCCACACGCTTCCCCCAATGCACTGGAATTACATCGTCTACACTATATTCAGGGTGCTCTGTGACTGTCTGATAGGTCTTGCCCATAAGAAATAAAATATACACGCACATGTGACATAGGCAAACACTCACAAACATCTGCACTCAAGGACGCCTCGTTAGTCCAGTTTGTTGTGTATATACACGTCAAACATTTTTGTGAAAAATATTTCCCCCTTTCCCCCCATCAAATGTCAACATTTGGGGGGAAAAACATTACAAAATGGGTTATTATTATTGTCACAAAATACAAAATACCTTTGGGATCCATTTCACCATAACAAGACCTCATATTAGACATCTTATTTTATGGATCCTAAAACCTTGGAGACATTACAGTCTGACATATCAATTAGTTCGAGAAGAGATAATGTGAGTGAGGCAATCTCTTTTATTGGACCAACTGCTGTAGTTGAGTGAGACAAGCTTTTGAAGACAGAGCTCTTCTTCAGGTCTGGGAAACTGTCTTCATGTACAGAACTTTAGTGAAGATGCTAGTTACGTTGACAGGAGAGTTTCTCCCATTGGCACAGGTAATCCACTTCCCCAAGAGGTGGTAGCTATGTCAGAAGGAGAAGCTCTCCCATCGACATAGCACTGTCTACACAAGCAGTTAGGCTGGTACAACTACATTACTCAGGGATGTGGATTTTTCACATTCTGAGTGATGTCGTTGTACCGACATCCGTCTGTAGTGTAGACCTGACCTCGCAGTGTCACAGCTAACTACAAGATGGAACAGATCGTTTACCATAGTTAGTTAACACATATTTCAAGGGACCATTCAATGTGAAGTGACCTGTTAACACCCTCCTGTTATAGGGAGGAAAAGAAAGGAGGGGGGTGGGGGTTGGGATTGGGAAGGACAGCTGGGAGGTAAGGTTTAATGGGTTATAGATTGTTTTAATAAGCCATAAATCCAGTGTCTCTATTCAGGCACTTTTGAAAGTGTTGTTCAAAAGATGAGCCTAGGAGCTTAAATTCATAACTTTGCTAGTCACTCACTAGCATGGACTGAATAGAGTGTTCTTGGTTTGCAACCCCTGGTAGCAGGGACTCAGGACGTGGTGTGGGTGCAGCAGGAGCCTGTGCTCTGCAGATCAGAAGTGAGACAGCCTCTCAAACAGGTCTGTCCGCAGGCCTCTATTTCCTTCCCTCACCCAACATTCCTGCTCCAGAAACTGCAGTACCAGCCTCTCATTGCGTGCTGAAACTCTGTCCTCACTTGGCAGCCTCCCTGTGCCTTTCCACTTCCCTTAAATCCTTCTCCTTCTGCTTGTTGGCTCTGTCCAGAATGGCCACCATAAGTTCATTGTGGAAATGCTTCTACTTGGATTGGTCTGTGACAGTTCTGAATCCCAGAGACCTGCTGGAGAGGGGCTGTGCTGCTCAGGTGGAAAGACCATTTCAAGAGACTGGGTTGTCGTGTAGTGCTGGTGGCTCTGTGCTTGGCACGGTACCCAAGCAAACTCCTCGTAAAAGAGGCAGGGTGATGGCGAGTGCCCAGAAGTGTGGTTCTCATCCCTGGCTTTCTGGTAGTTAGTCTTCAGAGCCGGCTCCAGGCACCAGCCGAGGAAGCACGTGCCTGGGGTGGCACATTCTAAGGCAGGGGTCTCAAACATGCGGCCCGGGGGCCACATGCGGCCCGCAAAGCCCTTCCCTGCGGCCCACCAAGCTTCCTGGCACCCCCCCCCGGTCCCCTCATAGCAGTTTGCAGGACGGAGGGGCCAGAAGTGGAGGCTTCTCTGCTGCCTGGCTGGACCGCACGTGTTTCTAGCTCTGGACTTCCTAGATTGCTCTTGCTTTGTTTGCCAAACAGCTGTTGGTGGTGCCTAGTGCTTTCCAGGAGGGAATGGGGAGCTGCGTGCTCAGAGAAGGAGGTGGGGCAGGGGTGGGACCTCTTGGAAGGGGTGGAGTGGGGGCGGAGCCGGGGCAGCAAGGGCAGGGTGTGTGTCAGTGGTGCGGCCCTCGGGCCAGTGCACTAGTCCTCATGGAAGGGGTGGAGTGGGGGCGGAGCCGGGGCAGCAAGGGCGGGGTGTGTGTCAGTGGTGCGGCCCTCGGGCCAGTGCACTAGTCCTCATGGAAGGGGTGGAGTGGGGGCACAGCCGGGGCAGCGAGGGTATGTGTGTGTGTCAGTGGTGCAGCCCTCGAGCCAGTGCACTAGTCCTCATGTGGCCCTCGTGGTCATTTGAGTTTGAGACCCCTGTTCTAAGGGGTATCATTCCTGCCAATCTTGGGGTGTCACAATTCATCCACCCCTTTTTTTTTTGCTTCGGCAATTCAGGCAGCTTTTTTTTTTTTTTTAATTGGGGCGGCAAAAAAGGTAGAGCCCGCTCTGTCAGTCTTGATCCACTAAATCCTCTCCTTTCATTGGTCACCTGGTGTATATGTAACGCCAACAGATCCCAGTCGTCAGTGGGCGGGATCGAATCGGGGACCTCTGGAACTTAGTGCATGAGCCTCTACAGCATGAACTAAAAGCCAACTCAGGCTGTAGAGCAGACTCATCTAGCTCTCCCCAAGTGGTCTTGGTGCCACTAAATGGGACAAAACACCACACCCAGAAGTTGTGTGGGTTACATACAGACAGAAGCAGGTTTGGGCTTGAGCCTGAGGGTGAGCCCAGGCTAACACTGCAGTGTAAATGCACCCTCGCCTCTGATCTCTCCCCATTCCAGCCCATTCAACACACTACCATTACATTCCTTCACTGCCACTCATATCATTTCCCTCCCCTACCTTTATGAGTCCCTCCACTGGCTTCCCCACTGGGTTCAACCTCTATTTCATGCTTCTTGACCTCACCCTTAGTGCTCTGTGCAGTGCTGCTCTTGCCTGTATCTTGTCTCTCCTCACTTACTACACCCCCATGACCTGCCAACTCTGGCAGCCTCTCAGAAACTCACATCTTCACACTTTTTTCACCCTGTTCTTTATGCCAAGAATAGCCTCCTCCTCTCCCTAGAATGCCACACAAACATCACTGTCCCCTTTCAGATCTCTCCCGAAAATCACTTATTCCACTTGCCTTCCACTAGCAAATGCCCACCCACTGATTTTACAATACGTCACCCAATAATCCTTTGCTTTAGCTCAGATTACAGTATAATTAAAGCCACCATAATACAAAACCAAGCTAACAAGATTAACTGCTCAATCACTTAGCTTTTATGCTGCATCCTTGCTGTCCATCTCTCTGACTTTGGCTATTTAAACTGTAGGATCTTTTCAATCCTTACATTTTGCGAAGCCCCATGGCACGGCAGCAGTGCTATCAAAATACCAAAATCATCCATAGTAATTAATAAACACATAACACAAATAAATAAAACAAACACATTAGGTTGTGACTTGTTTTGCCAATCCATCTTGCATCCTACTCTTTCATTAGTTATCTCCATTACCATTTTATTTTCCTTGTTTTCTATCTAATGTTTTCATGTCTTTCCTTGTCTCTCCTTTTCCTCAGTTCTGTTTATCTTTTCCCATTCCCAACTTTCCGGTATGATGTGGTATCTTCCTTTACATGCTGCCCCCTTCATCTGTTTTCTCTTCTTTTCAGTGTAGCCCATCTTGTTTGGCTCTTTTTCACCATCTCCCCAATCTTTTTTATATTCCCTCTTTCATTCCTTTGTGCTTTTTTCAGTCCCACCTTCCTTCCTATTCTGTTCATTGACTTGTAACTGTATGTCTTGCTTCTCTTCTGAAAAGTCCTTCTTATCGTTTTCTCCTTCTCTTCACCCATTGCCAAGACCCTCTTGGCTCTCAATTTAGTTTTACTCCACCAATTATACAAAGCAATCTGGATCACTTAGCAAGGTGGGCTCATGTAAATGTGCGGTTTAGCCAAACAAATGCAAGTGTAGACGTTGGGAAACAAAGATTGTATGTATGTCACATTTGCAGGTAGGGGACTGTATCCTGGAATGCCGTGGCACTGAAAAGGAGTTAGAGCTTATGGTGGATAACCAGCCAAACATGAACTTCAAGTACAATGCTATGGCTAAGAGAGCTAATTAAATCCTTGGATATACAAGCATGGAAAAATCAAATAGGAGAAGGGAGTTGGTATTATTTCTGTATACAGCACAGAGGAGGCCATTACTAGAATACTGTGTCCTGTTATAGTCTGGACTGTATAGTATAGAGCTGACTCTGTGGGTTCTCCAATGGCTGCTAAGTACCCACCAGCTACAGCTGTTTGGCGGTGCCTCAAATGAGCTAATGGGGGTGGTGGTGCTGCTAAACAGCTGTTTGGTGGTAGGGAGGGACTTGGAGGAGAGGAGAGACCAGCGAGCAGCAGGCAGATGGGGAGGGAGCGGAGAGGGGGTGGGAAGAGGCAGAGTAAGGGGAGGTCTCAGGGGAAGGGGGCAGAGTGAGGGTGGGGCATCAGGGCACAGGTGACGCACCTCCGGGGAAAACTAGAAGTCAGTGCCTATGGTGGATACAATTCAAAAAGGATGTTGAAAAACTGTAATAGGTTCATAATGATTCAAGGTCTGCTGTGTTATGCAGGAGATCAGATTAGATTATTATAATGGTCCCTTTGGTCTTAAAATCTATTAATCTCTGCCTTTCCCCAGAATGTCTTTGAACTCTATTTGCTCCCCCAATGCTGAGAACAGCTTGAGGATGATGTTGCTATCACCACATTAACTAACACACATATTTATCTCCCGTCTGGCTCGGACCCCTCACAGCTCTACAAACCTACAGCACCACCACATTTATCGCTGGCTTCTTCCCAAAATGCATTTCATCTTCCATCTGTGCACCCCCACCCCTCCCCCTACAGACATGCACAAGCACACCTCCACTTTTGGCTCTGATTCCTCTTCGCTTGTTGCCTGGGTACCTCTGCATTTTCTCTCACTCTCTCTTCTGTCATAGAACCATAGAAATGGAGGTCTAAGCCCAGGGCTAGATTTACACTTTACACGCCCGTAGGCACAGCATCTTCAGCATCCCCCCCCCCCGAGACCCCCTCCACAGACCCCACCACAACTTCTCAGCACCCTGCATACACACACCCTGACCACAGACCCCCCACTGCCCAGTGACCCCCGCACATCTCCATCACCATAACTGCCCAGCACCTCAACACAAACAGACCTCCTCTACCCCCCATTGCCCACAACCCCCCCCCCCAAACTCCCTACTGGCCAGCAGGCCCCACCCCCTCACTGCCCACCCTCACAAAATTCCCCCAACCCTCCCCCCCGCCGCACTCATCAGCCTTGCTAGGAGATGACTGTGTCCGCCAGGCTGAGCCAGCAGCACAGCCGGGGTCGGTTGGGGATCGCTCTGGCCCCTTGGGAGTAGTGCAATCAGAGAGGCTAGAGCAGGAGCAGGGCTGGGCTTCCTCAGGACCCACTTTGTCCCGCAGGGCCCTCTGCATTGGCCTGCTGACCTCTTCCCCTGCCACAGGGTGCTGCTTCGCCTTCCCTGCTGGCAGGAGCACTTCAGCACGGCTGCATGGCACCATCTTCCCCTCAGCTGGCCCACCTCCTTCTGAAACCATCAAGCTTTGAATTTTTGAGGCACCCCTAAGCACGTGCCTACTGTGCCTAACTGGAAAGCCGGCCATGTCTAATCACCGTGCACTGAGGGAGGACCAACTCTACCTAGAGTAGACTATCCCTCACAGGTGTTTGTCTAATTGGGTCTTAAAAACCTTCAATGTATTCCACAACCTCCATTGGTAGCCTATTCGAGTGCCTAAATATCCTTATACTTAGAAAGATTTTCCTAATATCTAATTTAATTCTCCTTTGCTGCAGATTAAGCCAATTACTTCTTGTCCTACCATCAGGGGACATGGAGAACAATGGTCATTGTTCTCTTTATAACAGCCCTTAACGTATTTGAAGATATTAATCAGATTCCCCCTCAGTCCTTTAGGCATGTTTAATCTGGAAGAGCTGCCCCCTGTGGAACCAGCAGCAGGAACACAAAAGGAAGGAGCACCCCCTGAGCTTGTTAAGTTTCTGGTGCCATGTTTGTTGTTATTGATTTAGGGATGGGAATGATTTTCGGTTTATTACACAATGCAAAATTTATTGCAAATCACAGGCAGCAGAGTGTAGCTGCTAATGGCAGACTGCAAGCCAGCACCTTGACATCAGCCCTGCCACTGCCATCACATGGAATTCAAAATGAGGACTGAGAAGTGCAAACAAGTGAAAGAAGCATTCACAATTAAATTTTGACTAGAAACTTGCACATTCTGAAAGGGGCATGCCTATGTGTTTAAAGTAAGACTTTTATTGGCTTCCCTTTTAGTATGCCTAGCAATACAAATCAGCCTACAAAATAATGAGGCATCTGTAAAGAAAAAACTGTCCCAAGGTGGGGATGGAGAGGTGGAAGATTAAACTTAATCCCTGGGTGATTAAATCAATGACCAGAGTGTGGTTGGGAGGTTTTATGCAATACAGAAATGTGCTGGGAGAGGGAGGATGGTTGGATAGTTTTTGCAGAGTCCTTATTATCATACATATTTGCATGTAGTCCCTGGGCAGACACATTCAGAGCAGCCTACATTGAGAGCTATATGGAGCCACAGGAAGGTAGTCATCCATGTAGATGTTAATGCAGCATCCTGTTGATGCCACCATGAATTTTGATTTTGATTTGTCAATTCCAGGTGCCAATGTAGTAGGAACTCCAGAGAGGTATCACATTTTGGGGAAGGGCACATTTCCAGGGCCCTCCTCTGTAGGTCATCAGCCCACTCCACTCGAAGATGTACTGCCCTGTCACTATAAGGCATACACTCTATGGCATACATGTCACTGGCCTCCTTTAAGCCTAGTTTAAAGCCCTTCTCATTAAGTTGGCAAGTCAGTGTGTGAAGATACTCATCCACTTCTTGGTCAGGTGGATTCCATCTCTCTTCTGAAGTCCTCCTTCCTGTAACAGCATCTCATGGTTAAGGAAGAAACCCTCCCCCTTCTTATCTCTTCCATCATTTTTGTTTTCCCTCCTCTTTATCTCTCCTCCTGTTATCCATTCTCTCTCCCTTTTCCCTATGTTTCCCCAGCTGGGTTTACAGGGCGGTGAGAAGGTTCTGCTGGCACATGGTAATAGTGCGTGTGGCAGTGAAACACATCTCTTCCTGTCCCGCTCTGCACATAGGCTTCATTTCAGCTAGGAAATAGAGCAATCTGCTCCCTGCTAATTCTAGGCAAGTTGCTGGAAGCAGAACAATGCTGGAGGGGAAGAGGAGGTCTTCAAAAACACTTGGTAGCCGTAGATAGAGTCATAGAACCATCTGTTGGTTAAGACGGTCACAGGTGGATGTATATTGGAGCAGGAGGTGGAGTCAATAGCAGGGAGGATGGAGAGGAACAGAAGGGCTTGATGGCTGGGCTCAGTCCTGTCCGGTTTTGTAACATCAACATTTTGCATCTATTGTATTAATTCCTCTCTGATAATGAACTAGCTATTGTTATCTAGACTTGCAGCACCTTCCAGTCAGAAAACTGCAACTCACTATACCTGATGACAACTCTGAAGGTCACACAGAAGCCCTAATTTGTGCAATGCAACAGCCCTATCTTTAAGACCAACAAGAGGACATCATACCAGTACAGCAGGGGTCTCAAACTCAAATGACCACGAGGGCCGCATGAGGACTAGTGCACTGGCTCGAGGGCCGCACCACTGACACACACACATACCCTCGCTGCCCCGGCTGTGCCCCCCACTCCACCCCTTCCATGAGGACTAGTGCACTGGGCCGAGGGCCGCACCACTGACACACACCCAGCCCTCGCTGCCCTGGCTCCGCCCCCACTCCACTCCTTCCAAGAGGTCCCACCCCTGCCCCACCTCCTCCTCTGAGCACGCAGCTCCCCATTCCCTCCTGGAAAGCGCTAGGCACCACCAACAGCTGTTTGGCAAACAAAGCAAGAGCAATCTAGGAAGTCCAGAGCTAGAAACACACGCGGCCCAGCCAGGCAGCAGAGAAGCCTCCACTTCTGGCCCCTCCGTCCTGCAAACTGCTATGGGGGGACCGGGGGGGGGGGGGGGGGGGCGCCAGGAAGCTTGGCGGGCCGCAGGGAAGGGCTTTGCGGGCCGCATGTGGCCCCCGGGCCGCATGTTTGAGACCCCTGCAGTACAGTTTGCTCTCCACTGCCTCTCCATTTAATTCTAGGTCCACATTAATGTCCTTCTCCTAATCATTTGAGTTCCTTGTGGGCTGGGCGTAGCTATTTTAGACACTCCTTTGCCATCTACAACCCCTTGAGATAGCTGCACGACTGCTGTGAGTATTGAAAACCTAGATGAAATTTTATTTTGTGTCTGGATTTCCCAGTGGTGAGTGAATTAGAAAAAACTTAAATGTAAAGAAAATGGATGCACTTCAAATGTTCTTTTCATTTTGAAATATCCTACCAGACAGAGAAAAAACCCTTAAACTTAAAGTGAGGAATAGCTCTGAAAGCAAAGAAACTTTTAAAGTGTACACACACACTTATATTATAATAATAAATAATAAATAGTAATAAATACTTTTTTATAATAAATACATTTATATTTTCTGCTAGCAGGAGATGATTTAGATAATATGAGAATAAACATGTAAATACCCATGAAAATATTAGACATACATAATAGCGGACAAAATAGCAGATCCACATGATAACATACTTTTTAAAATGAAATGAGGATACAAGTGAATGACCTCTTAAATAAGAAATACTTTCACTGATAATGTTAGCATTACTTTTCAGTATCTCAATGACTGGATAATTACAAACATTATACCATTTTTAAAAAAGAGGTTGTCAGATATGTGAATGCATGTGAATATTGGAAAATATTCTGTGAGATTCATGAAAACATATTGACAAAAGGCATAATTTGATTAGACAAAGCCAACATAGATTTACATGAGGGAAGGCTGGCATTAGTAACTTGTTGGGAGTTTTTAGAAGATAAAACTGTCATGGGTAGACAAGCAAAATGAAGAGAAAGCAACACACACAGATTTTTGAGAAAAAAAAAATGGATACAGATTTCCAAGGTGTGTGATCAAAGAACAGTGTAATTGTGAAGCTTTCTGGACTTTTTCCAGAGAACTTTCTGATGACTGTCTCTGGCGGTTAATAAATGTTTGATAATGTGGAACAATATATGTATTATTCACACTAGTAAGGAGGTGCAAAAACCTGGAGTATAATCAAAGGTCAAATTCTGGCAGGATACTGTGCAGACTTGTTAGGCTGAGTCATATTCTGAAAACAAGACCATTTTTCTTGCCCTGATTGTGTGAAACTCACCAAGTTTTGATGTATATATGTTAACTCATTTGTATGACTTGAGAAATATTAGAAATAGAGGATGTGTTAATTGCTTAGCAAATAAACACAGTATATAATATAATAGATAATCAAAGAAGACAAAGGTCAGATCTATAGAGAGCTTTATTAATACAGTATTTCTTTACTCTAATGATGGAATGAGGTAATTGTGACTGACTGAAGTTTGCAAACTAGTAAGGGCCAGGTTCTACGACCATTCCTCATGCCCAATCTCAGTGGGGCTACTCATGGAGTATGGTATTACTCAACATCAGGGAAGACAGTAAAATCTGGCTCTAATCACCCAATTCTTGGCCAGCTGCAATCAGTGGAATGACTCCCATTGACTTCAATAGATTTTAGTTAAGGCCCTATTTGAACAAACACAATAAGTAAACAAGCAAATAGATCACCAAATGCACTTTTAGGATTTATTTTGCCAATTTGGGGATAATACTTACTTCCCTCTGTAAAGCACTTGCAGATTTACTGAAGAAAATACTATATAAGAACTAGACAGTTTAAAAATTATAATTTAATGCTAATTATTTATGATAACCCATCACAACATACTAGTAAGTGTTTATAGGACAGAAGCCTTACTAATATGGTGACTCACTGCAACCCCAGCTAGTCAATCTCTGAGAAGCTATGGAGAGATTGACAGCTTTTTATACCAATTATGAAGTGCCTGAACCAGCGAAATGGGAATTAGCAAGGTACTACTCTATTATAAACATGGAACTGGGTTTGCCTGCTTCATCAAATAAGAAGTAAATCAAGAAAATGAACACAGATAACTAAGATTTTCAGCCCGGGTGCCTGAAAATAGACTCCTACATCCACATATGTATCTAATGTGGCAGGGTGGGCTTGACCCAGCCTGCCGCCCCTTTAAGAGGGAGAAAAACCCTCTGCAAAGCTCCCTCGCAGGAAGGCTAATAAGCCACCTGGGCTGCAGAGCCATCAATTGGATGAGTTGCACCTGGCAGCCTCCTCTGGGGGATAAAAGGCTGCTAGGAAGCAAGCCCAGGGTGGTGGTGGTGGCATGAGCTATCCAGAGCTGTGTGTTGTGTTTGTATGAGCTATCAAGAGCTGTGTGTTGTGTTTGTATGAGCTATCAAGAGCTGTGTGTTGTGTTTGTATGAGCTATCAAGAGCTGTGTGTGTTTGTATCACTGTTAGCTGGACTACATAGAGTCCATAGAGCTGTATAACTGTTAGCTGGACTACATAGAGTCCATAGAGCTGTATAACTGTTAGCTGGACTACATAGAGTCCATAGAGCTGGATATTAATGAGCTGTATATTAATGAGCTACTTAGAGCTGGATGTTAATGAACTGTTTTAACCTGTATATATTGGTGGTGGGGTCCTGCACTGTAAATTAAAGGGCACTGTTGGAGCAAAAAAGGGTTTCCTGCGTGTTCCTGACAAGGGGTGAGAAGGCGGTCTGTCACACTAAGTAAAAGAGCACCTTAACTCCCTTTGACTTCAGTGGGGTTTGCCAGTGCTTGGCAGTTCTGAAAAGCTGGCCACTTTTATTTAAGTCTCCGAATGACTGCTTTTCATCCCATTTTAAAGTTTTAAACAAAGTTTGCATACTCATGCACAAGTTGTGTGGTTAGCTGTGGGGTTGTTCTCCAGATGAAGTTTAATTTATCACTTGTACTTGTTGTAGCAAGTACATTTCCTCAGTTTTAATGGGATTATTTTGCTATATGGAATAGCACTTTCCTGTCCATAGGAAAGAGTCCAGTTTCTGGAGATTCAAATTTTAAACTGCCGAATTCCTAGCATTCTCCTCCCACTGAACTGAACTGACCGGGTGTTCCACTTGTTGAGTGCTTGTAGGACTGGATCCAAAGAACACAACGTGGTTCTTGTTCTCCCCTGAATGTTTGGACTAGTGCCCACAGGGGCAGATATTGCCTGGCATGGAGCACAGATGATGCTCCCTCTTCACTAATGGCATAACTTCCATATGCCCTGAAACCCCAGGACTTACTGTGCCTGCTTGAGGCACCAATTTCTGCAGCACCCCAACATGACACTGTGCTGTTTTTTCTGACGTGCATGTAGCTGGGATATTGGCTCTAGACTTTGCACCATAAGTCTTCATGAGTTATGAAGTGTCACTTTTAGCGAGTTTTTTTTTTTATATCCACATTTTCAACTATTGCACTTTACAGTCAACTGCATAGAAAGTTGTTGGTTGGCAATAAAACTGTACTCACATTCTTTGGCTTTACATTTCAAGCTGTGTTCTATAGATAAAATTACAACAGAATTAATGCATTTACATAAGCAGATGCTTTTGCAGAACACAAGACTACACAAAAAGATAGAGCTCAGTCAATTAACTGAAAGAATGAGCATGCCAGTTTCAATGTGTTTTAAATGATCCAAAAAACCCCAATTTTGGTGAAAGAACTGCTTAAGGTTTTCCACAACAAATTATTGTGTCAATCATGATTCTTATAACCACCAAGTGGGGAAACCTGATGGTCAAAGTAATCTGCCCCAAATTTTGCCACATCACTGGAATACCCTGTTTAGAGGACAAGACCCTCTAAAGCAAAATGGATGAACTGGTGATTAAGCAAAGATTATAAACCATATGACTATGGGTATATCAGACATAGCAGAGAGTTCAGACTCTGAAGGACTCATTATCACAACACTGGTTTCTTGTTCAAACTAATTTGGATTGATCAACTGCTTTGGCTTCACAGGCTCCTTACCAAGAAGGCCTCTAGTGGTATACACTGCTCTGATGAGCAAACTGAAAAGTGAAACGGAAAACATGAAGTAAAATTGCCCCAAATAAACAAACAAACAAAAAAGATTTATGAAAGTCAGGGGAAGTGTTAATCTGACCTCCACAAGCCTTATTTACATGGCCAATACTTTGTGCCAGATAATAACCACTCACTGATGTTGGCACTACTGGAGGAGAAATATTATTACAAGGATGAACAAATAATGTTTCCAGTTTATTAAGTACCATCATGTTTTCTGTCAATACCAAGCACAAACATATTAGTCTTTCATGTCTTTGTTTTCAAAAAACACTGGAGTCATAGCATAAAATCCTCCACCCTCTGCATTTCATATTACTACAAACTGACACAGCAATGCAGTAGCTGATCTAGCTTCAATCTCTGTCAGTTCTTGATCTTCCTCAATAGCACTGTGCAACTGCAAGTCTTTAGTGATCTTCATTGATAATATTCCTGTTCATCAGCTGTATCATGTTAGAATCTAAGTGTGAAAGTAAAATTTGCTCCATCGTGTGAAGTGGATGAAACAAAAATAATGATACTATTGGACATGTTAAGATATCAAGCATAGTGGTAATGCAAAATCTGAGGTGATGCAATTTTCCCACCGTTAATTACTCTCATTTTGGTCCAGTATATTCTGATAGATATATACTCTGATACACTGCTGCTTTGTTGGTTAATAAAGTGCAAAGTGTATTCACCAAGTAAACTTAATGGCTACATTGAGAAATCAGTTGTTTTATTTTTTAAAAGGAAGGGAATTCTAACCTGTTGATAGCTGAAATCCTGCTTAGACATCAATATGTGACCTCATATTACAGAGACTGATTTTTATAAATAGCATACGGAGAACACACCCATTGGGCCACATAAAGAATGTGTGAAACAATAAAGCTATATCTGTGAAAGTCAAATACTGAAAAACAAACTCTAGATCTCCAATCTGCAAGTTAGAGCAGTTCCCAGGCTGAGGTTATTTATTGAATCATGCATTTTAATTTATGGAAGTCTCTTTGAATAGGTTGTTTTGGAAATTTGGTCAGCTAATATCTGTTCTGTGACAAATTCAACATATTACAATTTCTACCCTTCTGAACTCCTTGGGATAACAATAGCTATTTCTTCAATTTTATCTGGGAATACAGTGCACAAATATACTTATAGTTGGGATAAGTCTCAGTTATAGAAAGTTCATGTAATTCATAGAATGGATCTCCTCTCTTTGAACACTGTATATCATATGTTCTCCTTAGTACAACCTCTTGGAACTTGGGAGCAGCCAGTTCCATTGGACATATTGCTATTTTATCCCAGGACAATGAAAACACCTGTATTACATACAAAACCAATTAGAATGCATATGAACTTTTCTGAATGTAATGCAGTTAGCAGAGGTGCTGACTTCCTAAGTTCCCAGGGGGGTGCTTGACCCCAACTCCACCCCAGGCCACGTCCCCACTCAATCCTTTCACCCAAGCCTCCACCCCACCTTTTCTGGTGGGCGGGAGGTGCTGGGGGGAGGAGGAGGAGCTGATCCATGGGGCTGCTGGTGGTTGCTAAGCATCCACTATTTTTTTTTTCCGTGGATGTTCCAAGGCTGGAGCACCCACGGAGTCAGGGCCTATGGCAGTTAGAATCTCTGGGTCAAACTTAACCCTGAAATAAGCATGCTAAACTCTCCTTGAAGACAATGGGAGATGTGCTTGTTTCCCCAGAGCTCAATCTTACCATCTGCATTTAGGTTCCGATCCAGAAGAGCACTGAAACACAAGCTTAACTTCAGTGCTTTGTTGAATTGGGATCCTGGTAGGGTTTAAACAAAGCAAAGGTATACTTCCATGTACAATCACACAGAGGAAAAAACCCAACACAAGCCAACCAGCCAGCCAAACAGAAAAGCCTCTCTACTTACTATTTAAGAGCAAAAATTAAGTCTTACCTCTAATTAGAGCCACATGAAACTTGGTAGTTTCAGTTTGCAGTGGTTTTCATCTCTTGAGTTGCACTATGAATTTCAGGTTCAAACTAACCAGAAAATTCAAAGCAAGTTTAGTTTTTTTATTTTAAACTAGCAAAAATACCCGGCGTTGCTCGGGTCCGTCGGAGGGGGGGAGGGGGGAAAGAGCTGAGCGAGTGCGGGGTCCGTGGGAGGGGGGAGAGAGCTGAGCGAGTGGGGGGGGGCGTTGGAGGTGGGAAGGGGGGTGAGATTTAAAATTTTTTTGATTCTTACTTGAGGGGGGAGAGAGCTGAGCGAGTGGGGGGGGTGTTGGAGGGGGAGGGGGGAGAGAGCTGAGCGAGTGTGGGGGCCATTGTAGGGGGGAGGGGGAGAGCTGAGCGAGTGGGGGGGCCGTTGGAGGGGGGAGGGGGGTGAGATTTTAAAAAATTTCAATTCTTACCTGAGGGGGGAGGGAGCTGAGCGAGTGGGGGGGGCTGTTGGAGGGGGGGAGAGGAGAGAGAGCTGAGCGAGTGCGGGGTCCATTGGAGGGGGGAGGGGGGAGAGAGCTGAGCGAGTGTGGGGTCCGTTGGAGGGGGGGAGGGGGAAGAGAGCTGAGCGAGTGGGGGGGGATGTTGGAGGGGGGAGGGGGCAGAGAGCTGAGCGAGTGCGGGGTCCGTTGGAGAGGGGTATTATTACATCATAACTATGTCACAGAGAACAGCAGGTTAAGCTGCTGCCCAGCTGATGTTAATAGGCTTTAAAGAATTTCACCCCTGGGGGGTGTCAGAGGTGAGATTTGAAAAATTTTCGATTCTTACCTTGATTAGGACCCTAAAGCCTATAACTGTACCAAATTTCAAGTCTCTAGCTCAAACGGTGTGGAAGGAGTAAGGGAACATACATACACGCACGCACGCATACACGCGTACACCATTTGACTTTTATATATATAGATTATAAAAAAAATCCCTATCACCTGTTGGAAACAGAAAAGAAGGATTTCTTTTTTTCTGAAGTTATTCTACTTCATCAATAGACTACCCAGCCTAACTGTCCGCTTCTAGCCTGATCCTTCTAAGTACTATGGGTAATGCTTACTAACCCACTGTAAGCATTACCCCCAAGTGTCTGTAGATTCAGGGCCCTAATATATTTTATTCATTCTATGAGGAAGAAATTTGGGCCACTGACATGAAGCTTCAGGTTCCAAAAGACATTTTTGAAATTGCATGTCTGCCATTGCCGTTAATTTTGACTGACTCTCATGTGTTTAATGACAATATTTTATGTTATATTTTTAAAAAAACCTTTACAAAGACTATTTTAATGAAGGGATTAAAAATACAAAAAACAAGGAGACAGGTAACTTGAGATGCAACTTTGGAATGTGTACGGCTAGTTCAAATGTGCAAGCTTGAACTTAACAAATGTTTAAAATATTTGAGTTTTTTAAACAGTGCCAAAATAAACCACATCTTTTCTAAAGACTACATATTTAGCTAGGCACTGGCAATGCAAATCTTTCAACCATTCAAAGTATTTGTTTAAAAGCCTCACAGAACACGTGCACTCCCGACAAAACTGAAGAATGAAATGTTTAGACCACTGAAGCCCAGCAGCTGACTTACGATCAAGCTAAAACAAGACACTTTTTTTGGGGGGGGATTTGGAATATATTTTTTTATTTACCAGTGCAGTGGAAGAAAAAGGAATATTTTGCACAGACCTTATGTTAACTGGTGTAATCATAAAAGCCAGATGTACTTCATGTAATGGTGCAACTCTGTCAAGGATAGTACCAGAGAAACTGCCATTCATTTGTTGCCAAAGTTTTCGCTGCAGCACAGTAAATTGTTTATTCTGTTACATGGGATACCCACAAAAAGCAGCTTTCATATGGCATTATTTTAAACAACCCCCCCCCCCCCAAAGGCATGTAGAAACTGACATTTAGATAGCAACTTCATTTTTGTGTGTGAATTAAAGCAATTACAATTCAAGGTCACCTAATAAGATTTTTTATAAAACCATTTTAATTTGGAAACTAAATTAAAAGAAAATCTTATAAAATATTCTATCATTTGAAAAAAATGGAATGTCTCTGTGACAACACATTGACATTATTAAATGATTTCAATATGATAGGTTATTTGTAAAAGCAGTCTTAAAATTCTCATACATTAATTATTAACTAATGAGTCTTCCTATCAGCTGAATATATTTAAAGAGGGTTATAACTGGTTTCATCTATACGGTTCCACTAACAAGACTGAGTGGGCTATGAACTTTTCAACTATCAGCAGCTTTCCTGACGCCAATGTACAAAACTCGGCTATAAGATTTTGGCTGTGGGTTGAATGAAAAACAGTAATAAATGACTAAAGGGCCACAGTTCTGTTCTGTTAAAGTTGACTTGTTACAATATTGTTAATTAGTGAGGGCTTAGGGAAGGCTTACTATGAATATAATTACAGCACTGAAAAGCATTAATAACATTCTTATCCGGAGACAACGTGATGCTATTTACATATTTTATCATGGCATGCCTCATGAATGGCATCCCAGTACTGTCACTCGCTGCATGATCACACAGGGAAATGCACAAAATCTCACAGGGAATATGAAATGTACCTATATGTCCATGCTACATCAAAGTAATGGTGACACTGCTCACACAAGTAATTACCGTTGTCATAGTCTTCGCCTATGGAAGACTCTGAACTGGTGGCAAAGGAGCTATCACTACCGGGATGTAATCTAATATAGTCTCATCCTTTCCCCATAAATTAGGAGACTAATAAATAACAACTATTTTGAGGTTATATAGTATTTTACGCCTTCAACGTGCTGTACAGACATTAACTAATCAATCCTCACAACAATTCTATGAGGAAAAGCAAAAGCAAAATACTGTTATCCCCATTTGACAAATGGGGAAATTTAAGAGGGTGAAATCCTGCCCCCCACTAAAGATAATGGCAAAACTCCTCCTGATTTTAATGGCTCCAGGAATTCACCTACACTACAGAGATTAAAGGCCTGATCTTACACCACGGAAGTCACTGGGGGTTTAACTGTTAATTTCAATGGAAGCAGGAGCACAAATCAATTTATTTCAATAGGCGTTTACCTAGGCACATTTGAAAATTCCATTATGTGATTATTTGCATCTTTAGGTGCCTAGATGCCTTTAAAAATCTGGCCTTAAGTGACTTGCCCAAGGCCACACACCAAGCCAGAAGCAGGGCAAGATTAGAACTCAGGAGTTCTTGACTCCTAGCTTCACATTTAGATGAGTCTTCCCAAGCATTTTCCCAAAGATGACAAATATTTATAGCTGGATTTTTAAAAAGTGATGGATAATTTAACAATGAATAAAAGTAATTTATAGTTGCACTACAAGGGTGCTAAAAATCCATGCTAAAAGCATGATCTCATGCTTAATGGCGTAAGTGGCAACACAGAGTCAGGAAGGAATTTTCCCTCATGCACAACATGGCACAACTGTATTATGGACGGTCATCGGGTCTGAAGAACCAGCTATTGGCCACAACCAGAAAGAGTATATTTGATTTAATGACTGCTGATCTGATCTTGTATAATCAACCCTATTTTCCTGGATAAAAGGGGAGGATGGAAGCACAATTATGTAAAGTCTTCATGTAAAGGAATAGGAGCTCTTGCATTAGGGAGCCTCTTTTTCATTTGGGGGGGGAAGGGGGTTATTTTTAGCATTTTTATTTTTAGTTTTATGTAGCTGTCCAAAAATCAGGGTAATTTTTTTATGGGCTGTCTCTTTATATACACTGCAATGAGTGATGTATATTATATATATTACTCATTATAGTAGTATATACTGTAATGAGTAATCTCTTTATAATGTTCCCTGTAAACTTTAACACAGTACTGTTTCAAGCAGCACTATGTCATAACGTACTAGGGAACCTTTTGTGCACACCAGCAGGGTCTACATGGACCAAGTAATGTGTAATACATTAGTGTGCTTTAGAAATCACACCCTGTGGTCCACATTACTACTCCATGTAGGGAAGCCCTTAGATATAAGTAACCATTTCTGGTATTCATTGAATAAATACCGGTTTCATTTTTTGTACTAAGAGTGCTGTTTCAGCTAAAACAGAAAATCAGAAGCCCTACCCTTAAGAGTGAATCAAGGGGAGAATTCTAGATAAATATGAACGTGATACCTAGGTCATTCAAGCATGGACGACAACGTCTTTCTTCCTTGTTTGGCCATTTCCCTCAAGCAGAATTGGGACAAGGGTGTCCACAGCATGTGGCCCGCTGCTCAGTAACGATATTAGAATAGAGCAGTAGTTGCTTCCAATCTAGTGAGAGCAGCATCCTCAAGACAGTAATTACAGGCTCCCTATGACCATAAGAGGAACTAGGGCCTGGTGCAGCAAGCATAGGTTCCTCTAGGGTTTTAACAGTTCCCAGGTCTAGAAGCATTAAAGGGTCATCCATGGTGTGATGACTATGGAGGTTCAGAAGCAATAATCACAGTCTGTCTTGGGGCAGAGTGGGTGGTTTGGAAACACTCAGAGTCTCCTGGGGCATAACAAGTACTATGCACTGCAGGTAAACCTACCTTTCCCTGCAAGTGGCCTAATTGGTGGACTGAAACCAAAAGGACCCTAGGTCTGCAGACAAAGAATGCAGAGTACTGCAGTGTCTGAACAGAAAGACGGACCCTGAGTCCGATTCTCCACATTAAATGGCATATTGCAGATTTCTTTCCTTCATTCTTCTGTTATCCTCTTTTATTGTATCTATAAAAACAATCACTGAAGAGAGAAGACAGCATAAGCACACAAAAGCCAGATGAGGGGGGTTGAGCAGAATGTTCAGTGCTTCCATTTCAAAGGAGGAGGCAAGAAGATCAATATAGAAGAGGTGAAGTTTGCCTTCCACAGAGGAGGGGAATGGCAGTTCCTTTGCCCCAGCAAGGTGTAGTGTTAACCTCTCAGAGATTTTCTTTCATAGGAGAGGGAAGAAGAGTAACATATAACAATCAGAATAATCTTCTCTACAGCTTCAACACTGATCAATGCAACTACATTTTTGCAAATTAATGAATCTACTCTTTTTGTGAAATCTAACTGTACATACATGTTTATAAGGAGCTGAAATGGATCTGTAGTAGGATTCTGTGTTAGCTATAAATTCTTTTAAAATCCACATATATACCTTCCCAATGATGCATGAGCATAATTCTGATTAACAACTACAGTACGGAGGGATTATGAGTGTGCATCAGGAGGAAAACATCTCCATGATATTAATATACATAGAACATTGAATCTGAACTTCTATAATCAAGTAAGAAATACATTCAACATTAAAATATTAAATTGTTTGCAGATTGATAACGATCATCACACATACATTAGACTTACATTTTGAGACTGTGCTTTGCAGGACTGGCCCCTGAAGCAGGCCATATGTAACAATATGACTGGACTATGCCTTTTAGCACAGCAATGTTAACTGAGAAAAGAGACTATTGTTAAAATAGCATACAAACGATTTCCACAATACTCACTGACCCTACCACAATACAGCTGCTTAAAGCAAATACATGTTTGCAGAGATACAGTTCGACAAATAACACAACTCAGCAGCAAAGTGGTTAAACATTTATGATTTGATTTTATCTCAGTCTGGAATGTCATTGGAGTGTCCCACTTCTAACAACTGTTTGCTAAGTTAAGGCTTTAGTGTTTACATAGTGCTGAATGAAGCAGCCTGGTCACCAGATGTGAATACTTCTCTAGGCTGGAGCTTTCAATCAGATCACAGTCCTAATGGTCCCTGCTCCAACCTTCTTCCTCAGGACCTCCACCAGCCTTTCCAACCTGAGATGGGGGCAATGGGGGGAAGGGAGGGAAGAAAATAAAAAGGAAGCTAACATTAGGAATGTTCTGGCTGAAAGAGACAGTGTTTGCACTGAACCAAGCTGTCCTGGTGGTGGTCATGCTGGGAAACAAAGCATTACTGTAAAAGACAGACACTGGGGAGAATGCAGAGAACTTGAGAGAAACTTTTAACCTAAAGCCCAACCCAGTCACAGTCAGAGGTGTATCGCAACTTATCTTCCCTCCATACAGTATCTGAGACCCCTAGGACACACTAATTTACACAGGACTGGATGAATAAATCTTGCTGCAGATATGGGCAGCACATTCAATTCCTGGAGGAAAAAAACATCCCTACTTTGTGCCTGTTGCCTTCGCTAAACACAATGCTAATTGTCTTATTTTCTTTTAGAGAAAACTAGCACTTGGTACTAAAGCTATGTGTACACTACAAGTGGTACAGTGGCAAGTCTGCAGCACCGCAGCTAGGCTGATGTAGCATGGGTGCTTCCTACATTGACAGAAGGGTTTTTTCTGTCACTGTAGTTAATCCACCTCTCCGAGAGGCAGTAGTCAGGTCGAGGGAAGAATTCTTAGCTGCACCCACAGTGGGGGTTAGGTTGACCTAACTAAGGTGCTGAGTGTGCCAAATTTTTCACAGCTCGGAGCACCGTAGCTAGGTTGATCTAATTTTTAAGGGTAGACCAAGCCTTCGCTCAACTGTGCAATTTGCCTTGCACATATTGTATGTTTACCTCTAAAAATCCCATGTGTGTTTATATCAAAATCTCTTTTCAAAATACATGATTAGTCGACTTTGTGAGTTGAGAGGGTATAAGATGTTATGTCTACACTGGTTCATATGTTTTGAACTGATGATACAAACAAGAGCAATACAATACAATACAATAATTTAAGGTCAAATCCTGCAAAATGCTCAGAGTCCTAAATTCCCATAGACTTCAATGCAGTGGGAGTGAGGGTATTCAGTGCCTCACAAGATCAGACTCTTCTTGGCTCATAGCCAAACCCAAATTCTAAATTTATCCAGGAGTTCACAGTCACATGCATTTTTCTTAAGCACTCCAGTGAAAGTGTATTTACCTACGTCCTTGGTTTATCTATTTTTTTATGTAATTCTCCAATGAAGGTTCTCTCACAAATAAACACAGAGCATAAAGCTGGACACTGAGGGAAAGGGACTATTTTCAGTGCCTATGCCAGTTAACAAGAGTTGTGACTTGTGAGTCCAATTAGCTGCACACAACACTGGAAGTTTATCATCTTTTCTGGTCTGAGAAGATTTTGTGTGTATATGTGTTGTATCCTGTACAACACTGGTAACACAAATAATATATACACATATATACTGCACAACACTGGAACATTATATATATATATATATATAATATAAAAGTAATTCAACCCCCTTAAAGCTGAAAAATTAATTTGACCTAATGGATGCATTAGTGACTTCAGTGCAAAAGAATTAGTTCATCCTTCTTGTATTTACTGCCACAAGGTATAACAGCTGATAATCACTAATGTGTACAATTAGGTACTGAAACACTCACATTTTCCAGTAACCTCTGAGCACCATGAAACCACACCTTTTATTGTGCTATTCAGATGGCTTAAATCCTGAAACTAGATTAGGAACTCACTACCCAAAAGCAACTGAGGGGAAGATTATCAACAGGCACCAGGAAATGACACATGGAAAATTTAGATGGTACTAGTTGCATTTTCCATGGTGAAGGTATTAGAGATGCAGTTTTTATGTCTGTTTAGTTTCACATTTTAAGTACTAGCATAGGTAGTATCATTACAGGTTAAGTATTCCTCCTCTTCCCCTTCCCCTTCCCCTTCCCCCTTGTCTATATATCTTTGTATCTTTGTCATTTTTTCTTTTATTTGCTGTAGTTTCCATTATTTCCCATAATACATACATCTACAGGAGTTCAGCAAACTTTTGGGGGTGAGGGTCAGGCAGGAAACAACTTATCCACCATGATATACACAACTCTCATAAGTCAGTTCTTATGCAGTTTACTCTAACCAGAAATACTTTTCCAGGCTGGTTAAGTGAGTGGCTTTTACGTCGTAAAAGATCTAAGGATTTTACCTCATAGCTACATGATAGGCCATATTTTTCTTCCCTCTTACTTAGAAGTTCATATATTTTATCATTTCCTATTTCAGGGACAATATTTAAAATATTTGGAATAAAGCCGATTGAAAAATTTATGATATGTTTTTCTGTTAGAAAATGCTGATTTAACAAAATCAAAATATTTCATGGGAGTGCATCTATTTTGTTGACATTTTTCATGGGAAATTATTTAAACATTTCATAGGGATGAAACAGTCCATTCAGACTTCATCATTTTGATAACAAATATGTTATTAATGTGATCTTTCAACTTTTATAAAAGTCAAAATAATAAAATTATAAAAGTAAAAAGGATAAAGTTGGAACAAGATGTTTTGACCTTATTGAAATGAAGTCTTTTAATAAAGTCCAAATGAAATATTTCATTTCACCAAAAAATTCCAAGATTTATATTTTTCATCCCAATTCAGGATGCAAACACAATTTCAAGATTTTTTTCCATGGAACAGAAAGTCAATTTTTCAACCAGCTCTAATCTGAACAGTTGAAGTCAATGGAGTGATACCAATTCACATCAGCTGAGGATCAGACCTATAGTGTCTTACCTGCTTTCCATCTACAGGAAATGTGCCCTCTTTCACTGCATAGACATCAGTTCCCTAGCCTTCACCAACCAGGAATCGCCTAATATCTCTGCAAAAAATCTGGGCGATATCCAAGAAGAGCAGATTTCCTTTAATGGCTTTTTTAGGTTAAGGATTAAGATGACATTTTTCATCTTCACAAATGGAGGTTGTAGGCAGGGCCAGTTCAATGGGTGGGGAAGCAGGGTGGTTGTCCTGGGTGCCAACTTCCAGGGGTGCTGAAGTGCGGTGCTGGTATCTTCCCCGCTCTTATCCTGATTGACTGTTTGTGTTTTCTCCCGCTTTCAGCTGCTACCGGGGAGCATGGTCCTAAAACATTTTCTGTCCTGGCTGGCAAAATGGCTAGGGCTGCTGCTGGCTCTAGACTTGTTCAGGCCCACAAAGCTCAGTGTTATAGGAATATGAAAAGGGAAGGAGGCCAGGCCTGATTTAGAGGTTATCATTCACCTCCCTTTACTTTCAGCAGCTGCTAGGACCTTTGGATTTCACAGATATCTTATTTATTATGTTCAATAGCACCACAACAACCTTCTCAGCCACTTTAAGCACCTATGAAAATCTCTCTCATACTAGTACTTATCCCCAGGATAATACAACCCCTGCTATGGAACAAGAGGGATGAAGAAACAAATCTGACCCACTGAAAGTCTGAGATTTCAGGGTTCATTATTTTTTGGAAAACGGAAACACCTGATGGCATAATTATTTAAATCAGTGTTGTATTAAAAGCAATGCTGTGCAGCTGCACAGATGGGGAAAAATACTACAATGGTTTCAGTTATTTAAGTACCTTTAAGATCATAAGGTAAATATGGAACAGAAGTCAATGTTTAAACGTTCTCTGGCAAGTGCGCTGAGATACGTCGGTATGATCACAATTTTGTGATCAACCAATGGCAATGGAGACCAAAGTAGACAAGTTAGTGAAGAGTTGCCCATATTTGAAAAGAAATACCAGTCGGATGAAAGTTGCTGTCTTCTGTTTAACTTTGCAACTGTCAGGCCTCATTGAAAATAATGAGGCTTAACAATCATAGCTTCTGCTCTTCAGATGAATGATGACTGCAATCATCAAAATGAGATATCCAACACCAAGTACCACTATGCAAAGCTTATGTGCCTTTTATTTCAGTCTTGTATGGATTTGCATTTATTTATTGATTATTAGAAAAAAATGATCTTTAATAGTAGATTAAGAAACAACATTTCTAACATGGATCTAAAGAACTATGTGAAATAAAAAATAACAGCTAATTATGAATTAAATCCCAAAGAGGGTGAAATTCACCCTAGTGCAGAGAGCCAGCAAAATGCCCACTTGTACCCCTAACATCCCTCTTAATCCCATACAATAGTGCTATGGCCTAAATGAGTGTACCCCTGGTACAAGCCGCAGGACTCACTTTTGGGAACTATAATTCCATGTCCCTGTTGTCTGTCACAGAGCCCAATTGTGCCACCCTTACTTACAGAGTAGCATGTTTGCGAACTGTCAACTAAAGTTAATGAGACTACCTGTGTAGTAATTATTACCCACAGTAAAGGTGACAAAATTGGGCCCTGAATGATTAGCATCTTTGTTAACTCAGATGGGTCGCTGCAGATTTCCTACCTCCCTTTCAAGGTTGTGCCGTCCAATCCATGGTGGAGCTTGTTGCTCCAAATGCCATTCTTATGACAGAGATAGTAGTCTAAATTCCATTATGCATGCATAGCTGAATGGGAGGTGTAGGAAACTAGCTGGTACACCAGATCTCTTAATTTTGGTAAATTTTTATACGAAGGATGGAAGTCAATAACCTATAGGAAGTAATATTAAGAACATAAGAATGGCCATCCTGGGTCATACCAATGGTCTATCAGCCCAGTATCTTGTCATCCAACAGTGGCTGGTGTCAGATGCTTCAGAAGGAATGAACAGAACAGGGCAATTTATTGAGGGATCCATCCCCCGTCACCTAGTCCCAGCTTTCAGCAGTCAGAAATTTAGGGATGTCCAGAGCATGGGGTTGTGTCCTTTACTATCTTGGTTAATAGACACTGATTGACCTATCCTCCCTGAACTTATTTAATTCTTTTTTGAACCTAATTATAGTTTTGGCATTCACAACATCCCCTGGCAACGAGTTTCAAAGGTCACTGTGTGTTGTGTGATGAAGTACTTCCTTAAGTTTGTTTTAAACATGCTGCTTATTAATTTCATTCCTAGTTCTCGTGTTATGTGAAGGGGTAAATAACACTTGCTTATTTACTTTCTCCACAACATTCATTATATACCTCTATACAACCCTTCCCCCGCCCTTAGTTACCTCTTTTCTAAGATGAACAATCCCTATCTTTTTGTTCTCTTCTCATAATCATTTTTGTTGTCCATCTCTGTACCTTTTCCAATTTAATATATATTTTTGAGATTGGGCGACAAGAACTGCACGCAGTATTCAAAGTGTGGGCATACCATGAATTTATATCGTGACACTATGATATTTTCTGTCTTATTATCTATCCCTTTCCTAATGGTTCCTATCAGTGTTAGTTTTTTTGACCGCCATTGCACATTGAACTGATGTTTTCATAAAACTATCCATGATGACTCCCAGATCTCTTTCTTGACTGGTAATAGATAATTTACATCATTCTGTACATATTAGGGCTGTCAATTAATTGCAGTTAACTCACACAATTAAATCAAAAAAATTAATCACGCTAAAAACTAATTGCAATTAAATAAAAATAAAATAGCAGTTGAAATGTATTAAATATTTTCAGATGTTTTTCTATATTTTCAGATATATTGATTTCAATTACAACACAGAATACAAATTGTACAGTGCTCACTTCATGTTATTATTTTTATTAAAAATATTTGCACTGTAAAAATGATAAAAGAAATTGTATTTTTCAATTCACCTCATACAAGTGCTGTAATGCAATCTCTTTATCATGAAAATGCAACTTACAAATATAGGTTTCTTTGTTACATAACTGCTCTCAAAAACAAAACAGTGTAAAACTTTAGAGCCTACACATCCACTCATTCCTACTTCTTGTTCCGCCAATCGCTAAGACAATCAAGTTTGTTTACATTTTCAGGAGATTCTGCTGCCTGCTTCTTATTTACAGTATCACCTGAAAGTGAGAACAGGTGTTCGCATGGCACTTTTGTAGATGGTGTTGCAAGGTATTTATGTGATAGATATGCTAAATATTCATATGCTTCTTCATGCTTTGGCCACCATTCCAGAAGATATGCTTCCATGCTGATGATGCTTGTTAAAATATCATGCATTAATTAAGTTTGTGACTGATCTTTTTGGGGGAGAACTGTATGTCTTTGGCTCTGTTTTACCAGTATTCTGCCATATACTTCATATTATAGAAGTCTCGGATGATGACCCAGCACGTTTGTTTTAAGAACACTTTCACAGCAGATTTGGCAAAACACAAAGATACCAATGTGAGAGTTCTAAAAATAGCTACAGCACTTGACCCAAGGTTTAAGACTCAGAAGTGCCTTCCAAAATCTGAGGAATGACCTGGAGAGCAAGCTTTCAGAAGCCAGAGCCAGTTTTGTTCAATATCTTCATTAATGATCTGGAGGATGGTGTGGATTACACCCTCAGCAAGTTTGCAGAGGACACTTAACTGGGAGGAGTGGTAGATACTCTGAAGGGTATGGATAGGATACAGAGGGACCTAGACAAATTAGAGGATTGGGCCAAAAGAAATCTGATGAGGTTCAACAAGGACAAGTACAGAGTCCTGCACTTAGGACGGTAGACTCTCATGCACTGCTACAGACTAGGAACCGAATGGCTAGGCAGCAGTTCTGCAGAAAAGGACCTAGGGCTTACAGTGGATGAGAAGCTGGATATGAGTCAACAGTGTGCCCTTGTTGCCAAGAAGGCTAAATGGCATTTTGGGTTGTATAAGTAGGGGAATTGCCAGCAGATCGAGGGACGTGATCATTCCGCTTTATTCAGCATTGGTGAGGCCTCATCTGGAGTACCGTGTCCAGCTTTGGGCCCCACACTACAAGAAGGATGTGGAAAAATTGGAAAGAGTCCAGCAGAGGACTGGTGATTAGGGGGCTGGAGCACATGAGTTACGAGGAGCAGCTGAAGGAACTGGGATTGTTTAGTCTGCAGAAGAGAAGAATGAGAGGGGGATTTGATAGCTGCTTTCAACTACTTGAAAGGGGTTCCAAAAAGGATGGATCTAGACTGTTCTCAGTGGTAGCAGCTGACAGAACAAGGAGCAATGGTCAAGTTGCAGAGGGGGAGGTTTAGGTTGGATATTAGGAAAAACTTTTTCACTAGGAGGGTGGTGAAGCACTGGAATGGGTTACCTAGGGAGGTGGTGGAATCTCCTTCCTTAGAGGTTTTTAAGGTCAGGCTTGACAAAGCCCTGAATGGGATGATTTAGTTGAGGATTGGTCCTGCTTAGAGCAGGGGGGTTGACTTGATGACCTCGTGAAGTCTTTTCCAACCCTGATATTCTATGATTCTAAGTCTTAAAAGAGCAACATTGAGATGCAGAAACCACAGAACCTGAACTACCAAAAAAGAAAATCAACCTTTTGCTTGTGGCATCTGATTGAGATGATGAAAATGAACATGTGTCAGTCTACTCTGCTTTTGCTTATCGAGCAGAACCCATGATCATAATGCATGTCCTATGGAATGGTGGTTGAAGATGAAGGGACCTATGAATCTTTGGCGCACCTGGCATGTAAATATCTTGTGATGCCTGTACAACAGTACCATGCAAACACCTGTTCTCACTTTCAGCTGTCACTGTACACAAGAAGCGGGTAGCTTTATCCCCTGTAAATTTTAACAAGTTTGTTTGTCTGAGCGATTGGCTGAAGTAGAACTGAGTGGTCTTGTAGGCTCTACAGTTTTATATTGTTTTCTTTTTCAATGCTGTTATTTTTTGTACATAATTCTACATTTGTAAGTTCAACTTTCACGACGAAGATTGCACTACAGAACTTGTATGGGGTAAATTGAAAAATGCTATTTCTTTTTTTTTTACAGTGCAAATATTTGTAATCAAAAATAAAGTGAGCACTGTACACTTTGTATTCTGTGTTGTAATTGAAATCAATATATTTGAAAATTTAGACAAAATCCAAAAATATTTAAATAAATGATATTCCATTATTGTTTAACAAAACAATTAATCACAATTAATTTTTTTAATCGCTTGTGAACCCTAGAACGTATGTATTTATTTTTATTCATTTTGTATATTTGCAACTTAACTAAAATATATTAACACAAACTCATTTATATGTTTGTCTATGATCTTGAAAAACAGGATGAATTAATCTTTTCATTGCTGTGAATCTTATACTGTGAAGAAATACCTTGCGGAGGAGGAGTTCTTTTAAGGATAACTAAAATGTAGGACAACCCTTATCCCAAAACATGGATAATGACCCAATTTGCTTCATCTCTTGAAGCTACCCAAAGAGTACACTCAGGAAGAACAACAAGGAGTACTTGTGGCACCTTAGAGACTAACAGATATACTTGGGCATAAGCTTTCAGAGATTTTTCTGACCTTTTAGTGAAGATTGAATATGCATGACTGACTGGTGGAAAAAAATCAGCTCTAGTGACCAAGGTCCAGACTTTCAAAGATATTTAGGGCCCTGAAGATAACAGATAGGCTCATAGTGGAGTTCTCAAAAGTGCCTAATCTTGTTAGGCACCTAACTCATATTGATTTCAATAGGTCAGACACCTAACCTGCTTAGGTATTTTTAAACATTCCACAGGGCACCTATTGCCTCATTAGATGCCTAAATGCCTTTGAAAATCTAGCTCTAAGAGATTAATTCACCTTACAAATATCACTTTATTGGTGTGCAATTTCTTTTTGCTATATTGTATCTATATATTCAATGACCTGTGTTACAAGAAAAAACAACACTGGGCCAAATTATGTCCTCATATGGATATGTACTGCTCCGCCTTAGTCATGTTGAGCTGCACATTTCAAGGGCAATAAATTCCATGCTTAAAAGATGGATAAATTTTCCATATCTGAAGAGCATAAAAAGGAGTGAGAAATATTCTTTATCTTTGTCTTATATCTATAGTGCTTATCTACGTGCTTCTCCTAGCAACCCCATACAATAAGAAAATTCCTACAGTTTAAAGGCAAAGGTATCTGCAAAGCTGGTACATGAGCATTTCTTATATTTGCAATAGATGTATTGCTTTTAAGATGCTTGAGTTGTGCTAGACTAATGGTGCTCTTTTTTATACGAAGTTGGAGTTAATTCTAGGCCAAAAGCAAGGCAATCTGTGGCTAAATATAGTAGCAAACAGCTTTACTGGTGATGCTACTGTGATGTTACCAGGTGGAATAAATTCTTCATGAAATGTTCATAATCTTTGAGAAGAAGGTCCCATCTACAGAAGCAGACTGCCCAAGCAATCAGGTATTTATTTTCCAAGACATAGTCTGCTTGCTTGCTTATGCAGTTACTTTAGGTTTGTGCTCTCTTGTCCCTTATATATGCCATTCTGTTTTGAATACTGGATGTGGTTAGACAGTTCTAAGTGCTTGACTGTTTTGATTTTGAGTAGATTTATAGATTTCCCTTCCTTGGTGTTTACCTTTGGAAGGTGGGCTCCAGATTTCCAGAGGCTGATGTCTACTCTGATTATGAATAATTCTGAATTATATAGACATTTCCTTATTAAAATTCTTGATGACAGACATTTTAATATTAGCTATCAGGCTCTATTCACTGCTCTTTCAGTTCACTCCTCTACTACAGGGGGTGCCATTTTTGCACCGCTGCCCTCCCACAGGACACCAGATGAGGGAATACAACTTTAAATTGGGGTTTGGATTTACTATAAGATCTACTGACGAAGGCCGAGAGATGTGCTGAATCAGCACATTCCCCCTCCTGTGCCCCTTCTCTGCCCTGAGCTGCCCATTTTATGGTGGCCAGTGACATTTAGCCACAGACCTTGAGTAAGGGCTTGTGTAGCGCTGCACTGCTCCAAGGGGATCACTGGGGATATTACAGTTCACATCTACCTAAAATTTACCTCTACTAGAGCACAGCATCCTTCAAGTAGTCTTATGTTCTAATCTGCACAGCAATACATAAACTCCGGCAAAACAATAGCTTTTACCTACAGATGGATGATAAAAGCGATAACAAAACCCTTGTGGATTTTGAAATACTATATAAAGGCTTATAAACCTACACTCTAACCTTCTGTTATCTGTCCAACAGATTAGATTAGGCTCAGACATGAAGATGGCCTTTACTTGGGTACTTGCAGGTTTCTTGTGGAATGTATTTTGCTGACATGTCTCTCCCACACCCAACAGTTCTGACATATTCCATGACGAGTAAGAGGCAGTAGACAGAAAGAGCGAGAGATGTCTGTGTTCAACAGATCAAGCCGATCTGCTACAATTCTGTAATAGATTATTGATTGGATAAGGCCTTGATATAGTTTAGAGGCATCATGCTGCTTTCCTCACACTTAAAAAATACTCTTCTACATCATGTCTGGATGTCTTTCTGAATGAAACACTCAGAAGTTATTAGCTGGATGCAGGAATTACTAGGTGAAATTCTAGAGCCCATGTTATGTCAGAGGTTAGATAGGAATGAACTCAATGGTCCCTTTTAGCCTTAAAACATAAGAATCTAAGAGACTGATTGAGCGGAGCCAGTTAGCTCTAAACCACATTACACCACTGTGATGAATTAACCTAGTCCAGGAACTGCCAACTACTGACTGGCCAACATTGTTTGTTATGTCACTCCGGTAAGTATGTTCCAATGATCTCCTGGGCTTAAATTTGACAGTGGAAGTTACTGTCTCAGTTACACACTGACCTAAAAACAAGCATTTCTAATAAAACTCCTTCAGCATCTTCTCTACCAGAAAGAATAATTTTCTACTGGATTAAATTTAGAGGTAAATACGTCCAGTTGGGCTCCTTTCAAAATAAATCTGGTTTATGTGGGCTTTGGCTAAAGTATTAAATATTGTTCTGAGGCCCACAATAGCTAATCTTACCAAATAGCTTCCCTTATATCTTCCGTCTCAAAGATTATGAGCCTGATATCAGCATTGCCATGAATCTCCTAACATCACTTTTACATCTTTTACATCACATTTACCTTCTATCATCACTTACATCACTTACAAGGAACAGTGAGTGTAAAACACTACCATTCTGCTTTGATAGTGTTTTACTCCCAATTGAGAATTAGGCCCTGTGTCCGTACTTGGGACTTAAATCATTCTTGCTAAGGGTACAGATGTTCTCCTATTTTAGAATGCGTATTAAGAAGAGCATTTACAACTGGGTTTCAGTACAACCAGCTTCTTATGTATTTATCTTTTAGACTGCATGTTCTTGAGAGCAAGGACTGTCTTTATTTGCTGTACTGTACCATTCTGTGCAAATTGTTGACACTAAACAAATAATAATTACTAGAATAGATGATAGATTCACATATTTAAAGGCCAGACAAGACCATTAGCTCCTTCTGACCACAGAATTTCATCGAGTTATCCCTTTATGGAGCCCAATAACTTGTATGGTAGGTTCATTAAGTGGCCTTCTGATCCCACATGCATATTAGAAACCACTTTATAAATTCTTTCTTTACATGTGATTTATTTTATACTAGTTTCTCCATGATAGTTTGTCACTGACAATTATTGCTTCAGGTCATTTTGTTCTATAGTTTGTTCTCTTCCTTGTAGAGTTCATTTAAAAAATCCTGGCATCAGAACACGTGTCTTGGAATGACCACATCTTCACAGCTTTTTTGCTTATATTAACTGGGGGTTTATTTGATTTAGATACCAAATATTTACTGGAACAATTCTATCTATTACATGCATAAGAAAAACTAGCAGTTTTGCTTTTCAGGTCAGATAGCTTTATCACAGAAAGCCTCTGTGCCAAAGTATTTATTGGTTTGAAGGGACGAGAAATCACTACTTCCTATCAACCACAGAAGAATACTAGTCTTTCATTTTGGTAGTGCTGTTTGATGTTATTAAAGTCACGAACTCCTGAAAGGCTCAGTCTCTCTTCTAACAGCTCCCACCCTTCTCTCAGAAGCATTCTTTCCAGAGAAAAGCTGTATGTGTATATAGCTGTGATATTCACGTGCAGCATGGAGATTAAATGGCAGATTCTCAGATGGCATAATCAGCATATTGACTCCACCAGATCTATGATGATTTACATCAGCTGAGGAGTTACTTCAATAATACTTCTGATAGGGTCACTTATTTTCTGCAGTGTCTGGTTATATACAATCCATTTAGCAAGGCAACCAACATTCTTCTTAAGAGTTGTATTTACTGCTGCTAAAGCAGGCCAGATGACAGGTGTCATAAGATACCCACACAGACAAAAGGCAAGTTACCGGCAAGATGGAAGAATGGTGTGGGATAGCAGTAGTTCTGTGGGATCTTTCAAATGTAAGCTAGGACCCTGAGGTAGTTGCAAGTCTAAGATGAGGTTTTTTTTGGTTTGTATTGCTGTTTTAAAGAACTATTCTTTGGATCCCTGTAGTATTAGGTTACAGAACAGATAGTACTTATCTGCAATGGAGCCAAAGGTAAGCCCTTGCTTAGCCTGCTGGGCAATGCCCCAAATCCATTTGTCTCTTTCTTTTTAACATCAAAAGTGACTATCACAGCCTGCTGTGCCTATTGTCACCATGCAGAGTAGTCATAAACTCCAGGTTGGAGTATGTGGTCATGGAACAATATGTGGATGTTTTTCTTTCCATAAGAGAGGAGGTTTGTGATCACAGAGATTGAGACTGATAGTGAGAAAGCTTGCCTGCTAACCGATAAACTGAACCAGTATGAAGCCGAGAAAGCTAATAAAGCCATATACATTTTTGTAAAGTAATAAGAACAAGAATACGAGAGTCTCATTTTGTTGTTGTTGTTTTTAAACCACTGAAAAAGAATAAGATGATCAAAGCAACAAGAGCAACAAGGGTTTGAAATTTTCTCTGTTCTTAACTCCGGTACTTGCTATATTCAGTCTTGGATCACTGCCTGCTAGACTGAGGGACAGTGACAGATTTTAATGGCCCACTGTCTCCCAGACACCAGGGTTGGAAAAGAACGTGAGTACAATCACACCGAGCTGAGAATTCTGCTCTTTCAATGCAGGGCTGGCTCTAGGGCTTCTTATGGGAAATAGGCAAATGGCCTGCAGTGACCCACACTAGCAGATACTTAAAGTTTTGTTGCATCAGGCAATTATTCTGTATGGTACAGCAATCCCTGTTCCAAACCACCTGTCCCTCCAGGGATGCATGTTAGTCCCCCACTAGTAGTGGGGAAGGCTTCTTATAATCAAATACACTCTCACTAAGGCTAAGATTTTGTCATGGTTATTTTTATAAAAGGTCACGGACGGATCACAGGCAATAAACAAAAATTCATGGAAGTTATGACCTGTCTGTGACTTTTGCTGCTGCGGCTCCATGGTTTCCCCCGCCACTGTGGTAACTGGGAGTTGTGGGGATCCTGCTCCACCCACAGCAGCTGGAAGCTGAAGGGGGCTCCCCCCTCCTCCTATGATGGCTGGGAGCTGCACGATGGTCATATTTCCCAAAGAAAAAACTGGACACCCCCAGCTCCTCACCCAAGATGCTCCCTCCTCCTCCCCCCACAAGAGGCTGTCATCCGTCGCTGGAACCCTGAAGAGGAGCCCCCTCAGGAATTTGTCACCTGTCACTGGAACCTTGCAGGTGGCCCGTGTTGCTGCTGTCACCTGTTGCTGGAACACTGCCAGGATACCACTGGTTGCCAGCTCCAGAGTCCTGCAGCCCCCGGGGCTGAAGCAGAGAATGTCCCCAAGGTCTCTGGAAGTCGCAGCTTCCGTGACTTCCATGACCTCCGTGACATAAACGTAGCCTTAACTATTACCACTACTTAGAGTGCGTTTCACCATAAACCTTAAAGTGCCTCACAAAGGTGAGTGAGTAACATTAGCTCTATTTCTCAGATGGGAAAATGGTTGGGCAGAGGAGTGAAGTGATTTGCTCAAGCTCAAACAATAAATCAGTAAGGCCCCAATCCTGCAAACACTTAATGCATGCGTTTAACTTTGTTCAGAAGTAGTCTTATTGAGTAGGATTGCTCGGGTGTGCAAAGTTAAGCACGTGCATAAGGGTTTGTGGGATCAGGACTGAGGAGAGTGCTGGGAATAGACCCTGTCTCTCTTGGCTCCCAGTCCCATGGCCCATGCATTGGGCTACATTCATGATACTTGAGAATCTAGAATGCTTCCAAGTTTTGAGAACTCTCTTAATGATATGTGTCAGAGGGTACGTACTGCAGGAATTGGAATTAATACAATAATATCGTCTGTTGGACATTTTTGTCCTCTTTAGAAATACTCAAAAATGCCCTCAAAATCTGATTATCTGACAACTGTAAAAACTTTTTTAAGCATAAAAATCAGTTTTAGAGTATTTTCTGTTAATTACTCACTAAGCCAAATGGGTATTTTTAAAAGTCTCTAGAGAAGCTGTGATTATCTTTAAACTTTAAATGTTAATGCCATCATTCCAATGACCCTCTGCATGCTTCAGACAAGTCCTCCTTGTAAGACCATTTCTGACCTAGTCTGTCTATTCCAAGTCAGCTTCACCTCTCTTATGTGTGCTCTAGTCAAGTCTTGTTTACAATGAGGTTTGCAAAATTGCAAATACTGTTACACTGCCCAAGATTCGGTTTCTCAAGCACATCCCACCAAGACGTAGTTTTGGCGGTATCTGCTTAAAACACTAAACACCCTCTTGACACTGTAAACAATGAAGACAAGATTATATTCTTTCTTGATTCGCTGCATATTTTACAAACACTGATGCAGACTCGTGGGCTAGACAGTTCTTATTTTTCTTCTTCCTCCTTGTGGGTAGCCATACCATTATGACTGAGAGCAATGTGGAGTCTATGGAGCAAATTCTCTCCTTCCCCCCACCCTAAACTACCATCAATTCCCTTTCAATAAACGTTTAGGGAAAAAAACTTTTTTTATTTGGGCATGATGTATTTAAGTTGATTTCCCCTCCTTGCATAACTGAGGTGATGTTGCCCAAGCTGAAATGGCAGAGATGGTGCCATAGAGAGATCAGATGATAATGGGAAAGGGATTGGAGGGAAAGGGAAGTAGTTAGTTAAGCTCTCACTTGTGTTAACTTCCTCATGACAAGCAACAAAGGAGTAGCCCAAACTGCCCAGCCTTCTGGCAGATTCCAATGGCATATACCGAGCAATACATCTTGCCCATAGAGCTTTCAGTACTTCTGGATTTGGAGGTACTCACAGTTGGTCAACTACTGCAAACCATTTCTTGAAAAAACAACCACAAACTATTTATTACTAGTCTCTCAATAATGTAAGGAAAATGCTGTGGATGACCCATTCCTCTACCTACATTATCTATTTCTTGTAATGTTTTAAATGGGCATTATTAATGGAGAATTAATGGCAACTGGGGCCCCATTGTGCCGGGTGCTGTACAAACACAGACAAGAATGCAGAGGTGATTACTTGCACACAATAGAAAAAAAGATCACAAAAGCATTGTTTGAGGATTAACATTAATCAGCAAAATGTGCCATCTGCACATGCACAGAACTCTCCTCAAATTATGCTGCAGACATGCTGCCTCTCCACATGAGTTCCTTGTTTAAAATATTAGGACCTGCTCAAAGTCTTGTGGGAAAAGCTGGCTGCTAGTTTAGTCACTTACTATTGGGTTAGAAATATGGAAAACTACTTTTTCTTCATAGAACTGGGTAGATTCCACTTTTGCAAAGCAGTTTACACCTCTGGTTAACTTTAAGCAAGTGAGTAGTCCATTCATTTCAAGTGTTTTTAAAGTTAAACATGGGCTGAAGTGCTTTGCTGGATTGGGGCAATAGTTATTTCCATTGGCATTGTAAAAAAGAAGAGTGACTAGCCCAGCCATTCAGTAAAACTTTAGAAGTAATTCATAAGCATCAAAAAGTCTGAATTTTTGCTGAGTTTTTGCAAATACAGTTTTATCTGGCTATAACATTCAAACCTATGCATATTTTCAGAAACCCTTTCAATATTATTAAAAATACCCTTATTTTTATCCCAACAGTCAAATCAGAAATAAATAATTTTTAAAATCTTTTTTGATAAATGGCTCTGGCAAGACAATTAAATATCATTTAGTAACAGCAATATAAATGCCATGGGTATATTTTATTTGGATAGAAATGATTAAAGCTAATGATTATTTACTGAGACACTTACTTTTTCACCTGGGGAAAAAAGCAAGTTCCACAAAAACGTTTTCTTACTTGTCTTCAAGGGATATTTAGCGTGTTTTCCAAAACGTAATTTAATAGTTTGTCATAGAACGGTTGACTACATGCTTTAAAATGCTATGTAAATATGCTTCTTGGTACTGGACAAAGTGTACAACTCCAAGATCTAATTTGTTTGTGTTATTGGTCTTACTAAATATTAGTCTTTGCTAGTCTGGTTTACACCATATATCTTGACTATGCCAATTTTCTGATTTTGTTCTGAAGCATTCCACAATAAGCTGATGTTATTCAATACTAGCCTTAAAGCTAGCTTTTCCAGTTTACTGAGTATACTTAGTATATTTTGTTACTGATAAATCAATAGAACCACGTTGTAATGTACAAACTTCCATCTCTGTGAAGCAGGTATAAGCAAACTGTAAATGAACACATGGGTCAAAAAATGGGATACTGTGATTATGTTTACTCTGAAAACATTTGATTTTCATACATTTTACTGAATAGGAAAAATAAGTCGTAGCACTGCCTGCATTTTCTTGAACATTAAAGTGATAAATATTCAAATGATGATAAATATTTGTGTTCAGATCCTAGTTATTCATGTTTAAAAATAATTATCGTGAGAATCTGTGTTGCAGGCCATATTTTATAGTAGACAAGTAAATTAAATCATATGTACAAGTAAGTAGATAAATATCTGATTTAGGCTATGTCTATACTTAAAATTGTACAGCTGTAGAGGTCAGTGTGGTAGACACTTACTACAGTGATGGGAGGGGCTCACCCATCACTGTAGGTAATCTACCACCCCTAGAGGTAGTAGCTAGGTCAACGGAAGAATTCTTTCATCGACCTAGCAATGTCTATACTAGGGGTTAGGTCAGCTTAACTTTGTCTCTTAGCCCTGGTCTACACTGGGGGTAGGGGGTCGACCTAAGATACGCAACTTCAGCTACAAGAATAGCATAGCTGAAGTTGACGTGTCTTAGATCAACATACCTCGCATCCTCATGGCATGGGATTGACTGCTGCCGCTCCCCCGTTGACTCTGCTTCTGCCTCTTGTCTTGGTGGATTACCGGAGTTGAAGGCAGATCAATCGGGGATCAATTTATTATGTCTACATTAGACACGATAAATCGATCCCTGATAGATCGATCACTACCTGCTGATCCAGCGGGTAGTGAAGATGTACCTTTAGGAGTGTGGATTTTTCAGTCCCCCCCCCTCCCGCAAACATATAGCTATGACACAGGTAACTTTTCAATGTAGACCAGCCCTTACATTCTGAGCTTGATTCTGCATCCCATATGCACCCAGAATTCCATGAAGGCTATGTAAGTTTGGGCTGTGCAAGGAATGCAGGAATAGCCTCTCTGTAAATATCTTGAGGACAGAGTCTCTTGACTTCATTCTTAGATAGATCACTGAACATAATGTTGCCATTCAACACAAGCCATCAGATGCCAGAAATCTCACTTCAACCCATGGCATCGGGGTCTCAAGAGAAAGATATCCCAGAATGTATCACTCTGTGACATCCCAGAGACTAGGTTTGCAATGAGACATTTGGTACTTGATTTCAAAGATAGATGTATTATGAGATATCCTCACAGAAGCAGGAGGTGTCAGGAGGTATTCAGAGATGGGAAATAGACTAGATACAATTTATTTCTGTGCTGAAGGGTCTCCATGATCTGGCTAGTAGATGGTGGGGGAGGCATTCAGCACATGCATCAGTTTTCATTTTACCGTCGTTCATATTTAAATATTTTGTATTAATTTATTGACTTAGATTCATGATATCAAGGTGATGTAGCAGACTCTACGTAGTTACTTTTAATCAGTATGTATTAAATTGTATTAACACTGAAGATAGGCCAGAGCTGAGACACACTACTCTCTGACTATCAACACAGATAGTCTGCCATCAGAAGAACAGCTTTATTCCCGGAACACTCAGACATTTCAGGTGTTGGAGAAAGATCCCGAATTGTGTCTTTGACATCAGCTGTAGAATCCACATCAGTGAATTCCTCTGTAAATGTATGTTTCAGAGTCCACAGGAACCTTCAATATGTTTTCCAAATTGTTTCTGAACTCATGTCCACTGTGTAGTTGTACTGTACAGGATCTGGGAGTATTTTCTTTGACCAACACTTGAAGGTTTCAATTTACCTCCTGGAGGTATCTCTTCTGAATACTAGCATTTACTTGAGGGCCGTAGCTTTATCATTCTGCTTTATTAACCTTTCGGCATCTATTTATGAACTATCAACTTCTTTCTTTTAGTACAGCCTCTCTTGCTTATTTTAAATAAGCTAATTGCAGCCGGAAGTCTTCTTTTCGGATGTCTACCCATAATTGGACAGATGATTCTGATTATTCTCTTTTCTTGAAAATAATTTGGACCAGTTTTTTCTGCTAATCCTTTCGACCTTGGATATTTTGAACTGGGTATAACATGCACAGAAGCCCAAAATGCTATGCATTTTGTAGTAGTATTTAGCAGACCATTATCTGAACACATTTGATTAATAATTTCATGCTTTGCAAAGATAGCTTTTCAGGTGACTAATTACTGTTTTATTCAGCTCAAAGCTTGAATATGAGTGATATATGGGAAGAAAACTAAGGGGAGAAGGAGCTCAGCAGAGCAAGGAGTTTCTCAAAGAGACAATATTAAAGGCACAACAGAAAACTATCCCAATGCAAAGGAAAGACAGGAAGAATAATAAGAGGCCAAAATGGTTCCATTAGGAGCTCTCTAAACCTGAAAATCAAAAAGGAATCCTATAAAAAAGTGGAAACAGAGAAATTATTATGGATGAGTATGAAAGACTAACACAAGCATGTAGAGACAAAATCAGAAAGGGTTAGGCACAAAATGAGTTATATCTAGCAAGGGACTTAAAAGGCAATAAGTTCTATAAACACATTAAGAGCAAGAGAAAAATGAAGAATAGTGTAGGTTCTCTACGTAGTGGGGAAGGAGAGCTAATAATGGATGTCATCAAAAAGTTGAGATATTTTTTGCTTTAGTCTTCACTAAAAAGGTGAATTGTGACCAGATACTTAACACTATTAACATCAACAGGAGGGGTAGAAACACAAACCAAAATAGGAAAGAACAGGTTAAAGACTATTTAGATACGTTAGCTGTATTCATTGCACTGTCAACATTGCATTTCAAAATATACAAAGTATATATTCTTAAATCAAATGCTAATATGTTCTCAAGCAGCATTTTTCTTACTTTGACTACTGGTAAATTTTTATTATTTTTGGTGGAAATATTTTTTCATCAGTTTGTGTGGTGAAAAAAACAAATTACCAATACTAATCGAATCCTACCAACTCTACCTGTGAGGAAAATTTAAAAATCGGGGCATGTTTAGTCTTGAGAAAAAAAGACTGTGGGGGGACCTAATAATAGTCGTCAAATATGTTAAGGGTTGTTATAAAGGGAACAGTGATCAATTTTTCTCCATGGCCACTGATGGTAGGACACAAAGTAATTGGCTTAATCTGCAACAAGGGAGATTTAGGTTGGATGTTAGGAAAAACTTTCCCACTATAAGGGTAGGTAAGCACTGGAAGAAGCTTCCAAGGGAGGCTGTGGAATCCCTGTCATTGGGGGTTTTAAAAAACAGGTTGCACAAACACCTGTTAGGGGTAGTCCAGGTTTACTTAGTCCTGTCTTAGTGCAGGGAGCCAGACTAGATGCTCTCTTGCAGTCTGTGATGGGATTTACATACCCCAAACTAGGCGAGATAGGGTTACCCCCATGTTATGACCCTCAGTATAAAAGGGAACTGCCCAGCTCATTCTGGGCTGACCGCTGGGTAGGAAGGATACTTGGTGGAGGCTCCAGCCCAGGAGCCACTTCAGCCCCTGATGGCAGGAACCAGAAATTCTGAGACCCAGACAGGAGTCCGATTGCCTATTGCCAGCTGACAGGAGTCCCAACAAGTTGCCAGCATCAGAGAGCTTGAAGACCCTAACTCCGGGACTCACAGTAGGAAGTGGCCCAGGGAGGTGGGATGAATGGTATCTCCAATCTGAGGAAAGTGGTGTGTTGCAGTAGGATCCTCACTGACTGGGTGGTGACCACACAGGTCTCCCTATCCCAGCCACCACCCACCCCTAGGTGACAGCCTGCATCACTGACTGGCCATTAGTCCACACAGCCCTAAGCCCAAGGGCAGCTGTGCTGACTCCGGCCACTAGCCCGTGCAGTCCTGAACCCAAGGGCAGCAGTACTGACTCCAGCCACTACACCATGCAGCCCTGGAACCCAAGGGCAGCTGTGCAGACTCCAGAAATTAGGCTGCCTGGCCTTTCGCCCAAGGGCAGCCATCTTGGTCCTGACCACTGAGCCGTTCTGCCTTCTGCCTAAGGATTGTCTGATAGATGGTAGTCATGTTGATATCACAACCCAACCTCACCCTGAAATAGGACGGGGTGTAAATACTCCACGACACAGTCCCTTCCAGCCCTACATTTCTATGATTGTATAAAACAGGTCTTGTCTTCAAAGGCAAAATGTATCAGCTTTACCAAGTTTTTTTCCGTACATACTGAGGATACAATGGTTCTTTAGGTGTTTCTGATAACATTTGATAAATATGATTTTCTAACTGTAACAACCATTTGTTCATTCATACCAGGTCAGTCAATTTTGTCTCTGGGGCTTCTTTCACATAATTCCATAACCACAAGTTCTTTCCCCATCTGCATCACTAACAGCAGCTACTGCATTACAGACAAATCGGCAAAGAAGGGATGAACTATTTCTCTTTGCCTCTAGTCATGCCTCAAGTATCATCATGTTCATAACATGTTTTGCAGCCACACAAGTTTCTTGCATCTACCAGTAGAGACTTGAAGGTGCATTAACTTGTACTGTGTCATGGTTCATGGTAAAGGTAAATGACTGTGGTAATAAATTTGAGTTCTGGTAATTATGCAATAAATAGTGCACATGCATGGTTTAGGTTAAACTGTTACCTTCGCAAGCTCAACCATATATATTGTACTTTATTCAACATTTTTAAACAAAAGCCTCTAAAGTATTTTGCTCAGTTTGTACCATGAATTCATTCCCATAAATGTATTGTTGAAATCTCTCTAACCGAAATATTATAGCAAGTTATCTTTTTTCTATAACGGGGAGATTTTTTGCTCCTCTTTGAATCATTGGTATCGAACCAAAGAGAAATGGAGCAACAATCAGCATTCTCCACTTTGTTAGGCAGCACCTGCCAGTCCATTTGTTTTGATATAAATATTGCAAAATAAGGGCTTTTATTTACAATGTATTCACTATTTTAGTGTGTTTCAATTTCTATAGTTATTCACAGTACAGTACTTCCTTAATAATTCTTTCAGTGGCAGAGTTGCTGTGGAACTTGGTAGCAAGAATTTGGGAAAGTACATAAGCATTCCAATCTGTCATTCCTATTTATTTTAAAGTTAGTTTAGTGATAGACTCTACTTTAGTGTCACCCTGCTTAGTGACTTTTCTAGTTAATACAGATGGAAATGTTTTACCCCTATTGTTGGGTTTGCAGCAGTTGCCTTTATTTATTAAATCTAAAGCCCTATTTCCTTGTCACAATTTCTAATACTGTATTCCTTTCTTAGGCCACAAAATCAACAGCATCAGTGATACCATCAACTACTCCTAACACAGACTACAGCATTCTAACTGGTCACTCAACTGGGGTAAGCAATTTATTTTTATAGGCAAATAAAATATTTTTAAATTATCCTCCATCAATAAGGCAAAGGATGGGTGATTAGATTTTATGCATGAGCTAGTAAATTTACATGAGAATTTTGCAAGGGTGACCTCTACTTTTTATGGAACATGAATAGTACACTAGATAAACTGAGAGAAAAAGTATCTACCAAAAGATGTTGAAATGTACTATACCCAGAACATTCTCTAACTAGCCAAGCAAATTTATGATGAGTGACTGCATGCATCTAACATAAATTAATATTCAGCTCTAGTCCAGTCCATTACTTATTTCATCCATAGCTAAAAGAGGAAATTGCTTTCACTTTATAGCTTTATTAAGTTCCTTTATCTAGGCATGCCCTCACCAACTTGTTTGTTTTTTCTACCACTACATTTAGATATACTGTACCTAGATAGTTGGTTCACTGACTTTCTTTATAAGTTGTAATTTCACCATGCATGTTAGTTCCTGCATACTGCTATCAGTGTAAATGGAATTTAGCTGAGTGGAGTAATAATGAGAACTATTTTAGGGTTTAAAACAACTGTGATGTGTGCAATTAGTTTTAAACACCTAAATAAATTCTGTTACTACTGTAAATTGCTTTCAGTTAGATCACACATGAACTTCTTTATATATTTCAATTATTAATTATTCTTCATAAGTCTTAAACCCTAACACAGAGTTTCCATACCCACTGTCACAAAATCTAGTGACTTTATATTCCCTCTAATTAAACCTTACTTTTGGTTTGTTTTTTCTATTTCAGACTTCCTCATGTACACATCCATGCCCTGCAGGCCTAAAAAAGCTTGCATCAGCTGTTCCACACTTTGTAGAGTTCCTTTGGGGGGCACTGTACTTTTGTACATATGGAAATCTTGCTACTGACTGGTGTTGTCTTCTCAAACTTTGTAAAAGCCAACAAGGGAGATTATATGCTTCATGGAGCCCATGATATAGTGTAATACTCACTTACAGAAATCAATAGATTTACTGGGGCACTGCAAATAACAACTCCATTACACACAGGCAGAACTGAAAATTTCCTCAAACCTCCCCTTCCCCAAAAAGATGCATCATAATATCAAAACAGAACAACTTGGCTCTAAATTACATCACCATGTATCGATGGAGGTGCTGTCTACCCTGATTATATAATATACATAATCTGCTTTTAACAATTGTATTCTTTCAGGACACCAGTCCTCACCTATCATTTTCTCCCTAGCAGATCCTACCCAATAACTTTTGATCCAATTATGAAACTCGATAAAGTTGTTAACTTTCATCACTGCCAGTATTATGCTAATCTTATCAATCATAGACCTTTCACAGGGGCAGACGCTACTGACACCAGACATCAACACTATTATCTTTAAAAATAGTGGAAAGTTCATAGAATCTCTCCAGATTCAACCTTTACTCTGCTGTCTATTTTAGCTCCTTTTTTTTTTTTTTTTAGTATAAACTATCTGTTTCACTATAAACTATGGGTCAGATCCTAAGCTGGGGTAAATCAGCATAGCTCAACTCAATAAAGCTAGGCCTATTTATACCAGCTGGCCCTATATTTATATTCTTTCATAAAATAGCAGAGCTTACTTTATGTTCCAGAATACAGAACTCATTACAATTACTCTCACGAGTAAAAAACTATTGATTATTCAGCACCAATACAAACTTTGACTGACAGAATTCTAACACTCTTCTTTAAGATCAAACCCATTTTTGACATTATGGGCCAAATTCTTTGCTGGCATAAATGGGTGAAACTCCATTAAAATCAATGGAGTTGCACCCATTTACTGCATTAGATAATTTGATCCTATCATCCCCCAAATCCTGTTTTATAATTAAGGGGAAGAATCCAGTCTAAAATTAATAAAAGAATATGAACATGTAATCATTAAAGATATTACTAAACTAACAGGAACAAACTAAATGTTGTAAAAGCTGAAAAACAGAGAAAATTATTGGTGATATTTAAAGTAAAGCCAGCTGAGTTCTCTAATATTGGGTGATTTTTCCAAAACAAATAGCTTTTATTCTCCATGAATGTAACGCTTGTTTCTTTTGTGCAGTGCTTCTGTTTGTAATTTTTAATTAGCTAGACCCATCCTTATCTCTGAAGAAAGACTGAAGGCATACATGCCACCACATATACTTCACATAAATATATTCAAGTATGATTTTTATAGGGAGATAACTAGTTAATAGCATTTACACGGAAGAAAAAGGCTCAATCAGCATAATAATCCTGAAGTTTAGTTTTTATCTGTTTCCTGCTTAACAAAAGTTGTACTCTACAGAATATAATCTGTACATTAAAGATATCATGCTTGCAGTTAAAAATCTCAAAAGACTTTAGACCTACAAATAAAAGATACCCATTTTATCCTTTTCTGAGACATTGACCTGTATCCTCATTTAAAAATGAACACTACATCTTTATGTTATTAAATCTTTGTTTTCATCTGTTAGTATTCACCAAAGTGCCATTTTATAAAACCCCACACTGAATAGGCAAGGCTGGAGGTAACCATCTGCAGCTTTAGAGTCTGCGTTTGAATTGATGAAAAGAGCTTTGTGTTTTCATTGCCAAGTTTGATTCTTCCAGTCATTAGGCATTCCCCTCAGATCGCATCAATGAAACGGACTCTCTTACACCCATGTGTTAAATTCTCTTCTCCTCATGGTTTCCTTTGCCAGCTATACTCCAGAAAGACTACTGGGTCTTAGCCACATTCTTCTCACAGCTGTGTTAAAAAAGAGCATCAGAGCGTCTTCCCAAAACCCATATGTGTATCTGGTCAGTCCCCTGTCTGGGGGTCACCTCACATTGTGGTGTGATTATTCAAAGATTCATTCTTGTTCTTGAACTGCACTGTTCAGATCATTCTGAGAAAGATTAGACCCTCCAGTGGGCACTAGAGAACGTCTTGGACATTGATGTGAAATGCACACAACTCCCATATTCAGAAGGCAGATTAGCTTTACTTTCAGAGCCAGAGTCTAACATTTATTAAATGTTCAGTACTCATTTCTTTTCATTTTCACATTCTTTTCACGTGTCAAATGCCAGTATAAAATGAAAAGAGAAATATTCATTTTTTGTGTGTCTCATTAATGGATATATTTGTCATGCAAAGCAAAGAAACAAAACAAAGTTTTATAGTAAAATACCTGAAAGCATAAAGAGCTTGCACACCAGAAATGCAATGGGAAAATGAAGACCTAAGCAAAATGGATATGTTTAGTTAACAGTAAGGGTAATGCTGTCAAGGAACATGCAGGAATTCTCATTCTATTTTACACTAAAAAAAAATCACCAAAAAATTAGGCAAATCACTGGTAAGATTAAATATATCTTGTATAGGGTATTGTAAGTCCATTTGCTGAAAATACCTAATTATATATGATGTACTTTAATTTTGTATTGCATTTTTTCCAGTTTAAAAGAAGAAACAGGTTTCTTTTTAGAAAAGAACTGAGCTTCAATAACCAATTACAGATAAAACAACTAAGAGTGTTATCACTTTTGTATTTTCTTAGTCCTTAAGAAAACTAACTTGGCAAAATGTATGTACAAGCATTTATCACAGTTTGTTTATTTTCTGAGATCTATATTTTAACAGCCATCATGAATTTCGGTTCTAGTTGTATGTATGTCATTTCAGTTGTATGTGTAGAAATATTTTGTGAGTGCACCTTCCGTATCTAACAATGTCATTAAATTACTCTTTTACCAATAAAAACCCATAACTGAAATCTCATACGCTTATATTCACATTATCCTCAGGACTAATGTTACAGAAATGGAGATCTTCCTAGGGAAAATACATCATAACCACATCAGTCTTTATCGATAAATTATTAACATTGGTTTGGAATTATATTAGGACCTCTTCCTGCTTTTAATGAACTCGATGACCACTGCAATCCCCAGCAATTCCACAAGGGAGGACCTCTTTAAAATCCAGCCTGGGCTTCATATGATCCAGGTTGGCAGAGGCACTAATTAATTCACAGCATCTTCCAGCTGGCTTGGCCCCACCTCCTCCAAGTCTACCCCACTTCCCTTTTGGGGCTGCAATAGCTGGGCCCACCAGCAGAGCAAATTTGTAGGGGCCTTCTCCCTATGTGCCACCACTTCAGGTGGATTTATGCCACTGCCCCAAATGCTTTGTTGATCAAAATGAAATAAAAATATATTTAAGGAAAACTATATTTATTTTTATAGTCTGGTAATTACATATAAGATTGCAGACAGTTTTAAATATTATTTAAGTCACTAAGCAGAGCAGGGCAAATAACAAATTTGTTGGTTTGCTGGCTATTCTAAAAAATTGGTAAAAAATCATTTGGGGTTGAACCAAAAACAATTTTATTTAAATTGTTAGCAAAACAAAAAGTTGAATTTTTTGCTTTGTTTTGGATCAAATGAAACCTTTAGTTATACCCAGAAATAAAATACTTCATTAAAGAAAATTAAAGGACGCTTTGCAATGAAAACACATTTGAATTAAAAAATAAAACCTTTTTGTTTTGAAAATGTCATAATTAAATTGAATTTTTAAGACGGTTTTGTCTCCCCAATGGAAATAATTTTGAGAAATTGATACAAATTCACAAAATGTTTTGGTGATGCCAAATCTGTTTTGGGTTTTTTTTGGCCAAAACCAATTTTGATCAATAATTTCTGCTCAGCTCTCTACATAATAGATCTTATCTATTAAGTTAATATTTACTCTACTGCATGTGTGTGTATGTGTGTGTGTGTGTGTGTGTTGCTATTTACATATTGCAATGCATTGAAAAAAAAGTGAGAATTTCATTCTACGTAACTATAAAACCGTACTTTTGCTTTATCCAAGTTTGCTGTAAGCAAATTCCACTGTATCCCCCTTCTGGCTCACAGCTGCTGCTTCACATGGGGTGGAATCCAGAAACTTTTTATATGCTTTGTGTCCATATGCCAAAGGACAGAGCACTATTTTATGTGGGATAGTAAATTTAGAGAGCAACACTTGCAGGTAAGTAACTTAATATATACACAAATGAATTAAACACAATAGTGCCACTTTCGATGGAGAAATGAAAGCTACACTGTTTTCTAAATATTGTAAGAATTAAGATGTATTTTAAAATCTTAATTTCTTTATACATTCTTCAGTAATGTCAAAGTGTCATCTAAAGTGTGGTATATCTCAGTAAATGACATTAAGAAAGATTTGCTTGCCAGACTTGTTTTTAACTTCTATTAATGATGTGACACTATGAATTACATTCTTTCTTAATCAAGCTCATGATTATTTCCCTTTTTAACTGTAAATCCAGTACTAATGTACATTATTAAATAACACTGAAAAATATAAAATAACTTAGCACATCACTAGAAAATACTTCACTCACAAATCAGAATTACACTTTGTTTTTAAGATGTAATGGAGAAGAAAAGGTAAGCCTATACTTTGAATTCTCAATTGGTTTATGAAGTTTCATATTTAAAAAAAATAAAAATCTCTATAGTATAATGATAAAAAAATACTAATATAGCAAAAAGTCTTCCAGCTGTTAGGTTTTAAAACTGTCAGTCATTTTTGAAATATAGAACATCCCACATCTTTAAAAAAAAAAAAAGGAAAGCTAACAAACTAGTTCCTGCCTAATTGCCAAACACTGATTTGAATGAAGCAGTTGAGGGTACAAAGAAATTGTGAATTCTCAGCCTGGTTTCCCTGCTGATGAGCAGGAACTGTCTGTGTAGTTCTCCCAGAGGTGTCAGAGGAATCTCTTTAGTGTCACACAAGGGTTCTTAGCTCAGAGTAAACACACTTTCCACAAACTCAGCTGCTTAATCTGTTTGCAGGTTGAATTATAGGATGGGGGTGGATGACTGGGTGCTGGGAAGATGCACTGAGCATTTCCACAGTTTCTTGATAAAAAAGGGCATGCCATTGTCATCAAAAGACTTCAACCAACTGTTTAATTTTGCTAGCGGACTGATTTTAGCAATAATGAAACTAACTTGACAAATTTTCCCAAGTAGTGAAGCATGTTAAATTGAATGAATTATTTTCATTATGGCAGTGCATTGGCACTACTATAGTTCAAGTTGTATCTGCACTTCTATTATAATCACTCTGGCTTCAGGGATTTAAACATGACTGAAAAATATTATCTGGGACAAATATTGGCCTATAAATTCCCAGTTTACAAATAGCAAGTGTTTTTTTAACTAAAATGAAAAACAATAATGGGACAGCTTTAAAATTATACTAGTGCAAAGCAAGCTTTAATAGATGTCAGGACCATGAGTCCTCCAAGTTCCATACAGCACTCAGCACAGTGTTGGCACTGAAAAAATGATATAAATAGTTTATATTAATTTGCTAAAAAAGCAACTCCTGCATATGCACCATATCTATTTTTCAGAAGTTTATTTTAATTATGCATGCTTAATATTCTAGGTATATGCATGCTTAATATACATAGAAGACTAACCCAACAGGGAAAAAAACTTATTGGGTACCTGAAATGAATTATGGAGTTATTTCTGGTTTCTATGTGAGTATATTATACACAATAGGAAGCTTGTTGGCAGATATGAAACAAATAGGGGGAAATATTGCCCTGATTCAAACCCCACCATCTAAAAAACTGTTGGGAGTTCATTTTGGAGCCCCAGGTATCAAAGAGGTGCAAGCTGGGCCAAGAAATGAAGAGGTATGATCTGCACATTTGCCCTGATCCAGCAATGAGAATGATGGGCAAAGAACTTACATCTGCTACATTTAGAAGTGATGTTGCCCTGGATAACACTCATTCTGAATATGAAAGTCAAGTTGTGTTCTCCTTCCTAGTTTGTGCCTCACCACCATAAAAATACTACATTAAGGACCATCGCTAGCGGGGTGCAGGGCCTGGGATAAATCAGCCTCCCTTCTAGTCTCCTTGCTGTCCACCCGGTGCCACTTGCCTCCTCATCGTCCCTCCCCCAGCCTGCCGCTCTTCTCCTCACCGTCTGCCAGTTCGCCACTCGCCTCCTCACCTGCCTGACTGCTGCTCTCCTCCCTGGTTACCCACCGCCTGCCTTCTCACCCTGGTCCCACCTGCTGTTCAGCTCCCTATTCGCCTCCCCATCCCGCTCACCCACCCGCCTCACCTCATAACCCATCTCTTCACCTGAATATCAGGACAAATGGCATCCGGATTGTATTTCGGTCAGGACACGGGACAAAGGACTAAATATTGGAACAGTCCTGATTTTATCAAAGCGTGGAGCCTTCCAAAGTGCGGAACCTGAGGTAATTGCCCCAGTTCACCCTACCGAAGGGACGGCTCTGACTACATGAACTCTGAATCTAGCTCATTGTCTGGCTATGCTGGTAGAAGGACAGAAGACACTGGATGTAGTTCAATTAGGCCGAAACTTTATTCTTAAATGCCTGAGAGTACCTGGCAGATAAAAGTGTACAGTGCAGGTAATTCCATAATCATTTCAAAATGTACCCAGGGAGCTTCTATCAGCCTTCTCCCTTACCCATTCTGGTCCCCAGCCAACCCACTGCTGGGACAACACCATCCCCCCCCATTCAAATGCAGATTAAGGTGGGCTATTAGGATGGGGGCTGACTTTCTGCTGTACCAGTAATAGGTGCTCCGAATCCCCAGTTTCTGCTCCCTGCACTGGATGCCCGTACCCCATTTACATAATGATTTGCGACATCATAGTCTAACTCTCATTTCATGTTTGTCCCCAGATAAGCCACTTCCCCCCTAAACCTGCTGTGCGGAAGGCAAAAACCTCCAATCAGGCAGTGAGGGTAAAATTCATTCCAAGCCCCCCCAGGAAAGGAGCACCAGCACAGCGCCTATAGAGAATCTCAACAAACACCCAGTATACCACCACTTCCATGGGTGGGAGGGTGAGTGCTGCTCTGTCTGGTCCAGGTAAATAAGGGCTTTTTCTGAACTGGCATGGACTTATATAGTCCCCCCCTCTCTTCTGGTTACATGGGGATGGTTGGGTGCCCCCATGCTGACTTGGTCCACAGCTGCCACAGAAAGTCACTCCCTAGGTCTCTCTAGCCCTTAAAGGGACACACACATTTTCCAACAAGCCAAACAACAACCCCCACTCCTTAACGTGCAGTGAGGTCATTCTCCCAGAGGCAGGTTGGTTATAGAGCGCTAAGGCAGTAAGCAGTAGTAGTGTTTTGTCACTAAAGTAGCAGAAGTGACCCTTGACTGTACAACAAGAAGCCAATCTGTAAGTAAGATGAAGCCACTTTTAAAGAGCGACTTTTGAGACTACAACCACACTGTAAACATCAGGAGGAATAATGTCTTATTCCTCCGTCAAATGACATTCTTCCAACTGTAAAGACTACTGACTTACGTTTGAATTTTTTCATTGGCCTCTTGTGAAGCTGCTAAAGCTTGCTGAAGCTTTATTTCCATGTCTCTTCGCTCTGTTAGGGCTTGCTGAAGTTGGGTAGCTAGCTGCTCATTTTGGCGATGTGTGATGGTTACAATATCCTCACTGTTTTTTAGCGCATCTTCATATGTACTAAGAGTACAGTTAAACTGATCCTTAAGACTCACTTCTTGGGATAGAGATTTGTGTAAACTGGGAAAACAAAAATATACATTTTATTGACTCACAATATAAGCTTTGAATTTGAACTGCAAAATACCACACTTAAATGATATTAATGTATTTAAAAATATTACACATATCCCAGTATAAACTAATTCTGGAGCAAGATCTTTATTATATAAAAAAACAAGACTGGAAAGGCAGAGATATAACACTGAGCTGAAAAATCTCTTTATATTAATTTCAAGAAACCTCTAAACTAAAAACAACTAATAATTTTTAAAAGCTTCTTTTCAAGTGTACAGAAGATACTTAAAAATTCGAAAAGAAAAAAAAGAGTGAAAAACTCAGATTTAAAAAAAAATAGAATATATCCACAAATTAACTTTTTAAAAATAAAATCGGTGCCACATTTAAGCATAATTTTTCTATAGGTTGTATGATAAAGTTGGATGTGTTATTACAAGAAATTGAATTAATCACCATGAATTATTGAGTGTGTAATGGAAGACACAGCTGTTTTCTCATTAAATATTGAAATAAGTGAGTAGAATAAAACAGAGGGATAGATTCCGATGCCCTTAACTTATTCTGAACAGCATGAGTTGCCCCATTGACTTCAATGGGATTACTTGTGAAGTAAGTTATTACTCAACATGAGTAAGGATATCAGAATATGGTACAAAGGGAGTAAAAATACAACTGACTAAAATAAATTCATGAAACTAATGTGCTTTTCTGAAATACAGTTTGCACAGGATAGCCCAACTCCAAACAACCTCAGTCAACTTTTCAGTGTCAGAAATCTCAAATCCTTCCTGATTCTGGTATAAATAAAGATAAACTGTTCTTAAATAAGTTTCTTTCTATTAGGTAGAAATATGTTACTTATCACTATCAGATGGCAATCACAGGGCCAATTCCATATCCATAGCGCCTTGTATTATGGTAATCACAATTTCTTGCGAAGCTATGCACAGCCACCATTTTGGATTCATTTATATAACAAGTAAATTACCCGTAGCAACTATTTCACATAGAAAAGCCCCTATTAGCCATGGCTATGCATTCACCCACTGTATTTTATATGATTTGGGGGCTGTATTCATGGAGACATCAAGCCATGGAGCATAGAGGTAATTATCCTTCACTGCAAGATCTGGAATACCATATTCAGCTCCTCAGTACCAGGTAGCTACTATGGACGGAGTTAAAAAACAGCAACAAAAGTGACTATATGTACACAGCAAAGAAAAACCTGCCACTGGCCCATGCCAGCTGACTTGGGCTTGCTGGGCTGTTTCCTTGCTGTATAGACTTCTGGGCTCAGGCTGGAGCCCAAGTTCTGGAACCCTCCCATGTCACAGAATCCTAGAGCCCAGGCTCTAGCCTGAATCTAGAAGACCACACAGCAATGAAACAGCCCCGCAGCATGAGCCCAGCAAGCCTGAGTTGGCTGGCATGGGTCAGCTGCGGGTTTCTAATTGCTGGGTAGACTTACCTAATGGGGTTGGAGGGACTGATTTACGAGAAAAGATTAAAAGAACAACATATGTGCAGATTGATTAATAACTAAGGGCTTGTCTACTTAGCAATTTAGTGTGCAACAAGCCAGGGAGTGAAGCAACAAGCCAGGGAGTGAATCTACAGAGCATTTGCTTGCTAACTGGCCATGTGAACCCTGCAACCACATACTAAAAGTTATGTAGTGTGCTTTGATGTACTCCCGTTTCAAATGTTGAGTAAGGGACATCCCTGCACTGACCAGGTGATGGACTAGACAGTAGGTCTGCTCCATTTCTATTTTCCATTTTTCTATCATTCACCTGTGTGTGAAACAGGATCAAAGTGGAAGAAATTCAGGGAGCACATTTACTACAAAGGTGGTAGAAATAAAAACGTTATAATGAGTAGGCACTTTATATCATAGTTTAGGATACTTCAGAACTACTGCCTGTATACTAGAAACTGATGAAAGCTGTTACCATATTGATGAATATGACTTGAAGTCATGTCTGAATGATGACTATGAAAATATCAACCATTCTTTAAAGTCCTAGTCTCCTATCTGAAACACAGAGTGAATAAAACACACCAGTCATACTTTGCATCCAGGGTGCAGATATGCAGTGGCATATTTATTTTCCTTTCCTTTTGTTAAAACATTTATACAGAAAACATCCCCCTGGTCAAGCTATATAGAGAAATCACATACAAATTAAAATATAATATACATGCATAAGTAAAATATGGATGAATTAATAGAAATCTAAAAGTTAAAGGTTAGAACATAGGTATGTCATTACACCTAGCACCTGGGGTTGTTTGAAAACGGTGTGAAGCACCTACTCAATTAAATCGCGACATTTGAATATATCCATAATTCATGAAGGAACATGAGAAATCCACTGAGGAGAGGCATTAAAAAAATAAAATCATATTAGTAGCTGCAGATAAAATATATTGACTGATGTTTTATTCTAGTGGGCAACTACTGAGAACTACTAGAAAAAGTAAATAACAATATTTGGAAGTAGTGCTAAAAGCTGCAAATTGAGGATGCTATTGCTCATTTTTAGTCTCCTCAGCCAAGATTATATTATACACCTACATGTCTCTGTGAGTAATCTGAATGTTTCTGTTGAGCTTTGATACAGAACTGGCTGTTCATAATGTTCATAAGAAACAAAGTATACAGGGTTTTGTACAGTGACAAGGTGGGTGAGTCAATGTCGTTTAAAGGGTATTCCCTCACCCACCTTGTCTCTCTGTCTCCTGGGACTACCACAGATACAACAACTGTAGGGTAGCTGCATACAGGGTTTGATATAGGCATTCACAAATCTGTGCACCCTTAAAACTCAGACAATCCTCGCATGTTGCAGTCTTGTACCAACTGAGAACAAGAAAATTGCAGTGGTGGAGTCATGCCCAACCTACAGAGGAAGGCACACTTTCTATAGAAAGGTTATAGAGTGGATGCTGAAAGAACAAAGAGCAAAAGGCCGACCATGAATGAGACTGGAAGATGCAATATTGAGGGATTTAAGAAGCTTAATTCCTTCCATACTGACTTTTGCCACAGGAAAAAAACTTTCACAGGGCTGTTCAAGATGGAAGTTCTTTCTATGTGCCACCGAGGCTACATCATAGCCACATGACTCCGTGGCTGCTGCTACATCTTTGAAATACCCCTTCGGACTAGGTAAAATAGATCTTAAATTGGCAGAATGACTGCATTTTGAATAGTGCCATCTTTGTTTTATCCAACCATTAAAAGTTATGGAAAAGATTTTATCTATCTTTTATCTACTATTTATTGTCAATTCATGTAGTCTAGTCACCCTTAAATACTTACCAATTGCTTTTGGTAACTAAATAACTTTAACTTAATATTTGCAATAATCTAATTGTTTAGGTAATACAACAAATACTGAGTTAACCTTATCTATTAATCAAAGGTAGAACTGGCAAGTCGTTAAGAGTGACCTCAATATTTAAAGAAAAAAGATATTTAAGATGTTTTCATGTATAAAATCTATCAAAGGTGATTATTTTACATGGAAAGGGCTAAATTAATAGCCGCACCAGACCACAGCCTAGGCTGACCAGGGTCAAATAGATCTCTATGTGAAAGTTAACTTCTGCTGGCTTGTGGAGGCTACTACATTAACTAGAACTGTTAGAGGCCAACATAGTGTGGCACTGCCTCCTACATAGGGAAGTTGATGTGAATGGGTAGAGTGAAGCCAGCTACACTGGCTTTATGTCAACTAAGAATTTGTCTATGTCAAGGGCTTTCAGCAGCACAAAGTATCTGGAAGGGGTCTGAGGATCTACCCCAAGGGTTTAGAAAGGTTAATTTTTATACATAGGCTAACTCATCTAGACCCAATAAATCGATCCCCGAGTAGTCTCCCCATCAACTCCAGAACTCCACCGCCATGAGAGGCAGAAGTGGAGTCGACGGGGGAGCAGCAGTTATCGACTCGCTGCCGTGAGGATGCTGAGGTAAGTCATCCTTAGATAAGTCGACTTCAGCTACACCATTCACGTAGCTGAAGTTGCATATTTTAGGTCAATCCCCTCCCCTAGTGTAGAGTTGGCCTTAGTGTGTATTTCTAACCATACTAGTTTCAAAGCAGCATATATTTTTGCTAAAAACTGAGCAGAATTTTTTTTAAAACCCTGGTTATATATTAAAATATTACAGCTATTTTATGCAAATTAAATTTAGTAGAAAGTAAAAAGTAGTAGATATTACCCTCTTTTATTTATCCTATTATGAGCGTGATTCTGCCAACTGTTTCTAGCTCAAGTGAGGATCAATCCCCAGAGCTGCTTCGTATGAGGTGTTGAATGTTTTCTGGAGGTGCAAAGCCCCCTCAATTCTTACTGACTTCACTGGATGTTGAGTTCACTCAGCAAATTGCATGTTTGTCCCTGATTCCCCTGTTGGGCCAGGGCTCAGCACCATGACATATGTGGTCGGAAGTTTTAATAATCTGTGCTGTCATGGTTGCTTGACTTTACATCAGCACACATACCTAAGAAAACCAAATGGAACACATATACAGGGAAAATAAGATTTGATTTTTATTCAGAGTTGCATATAAAAAAATAAAGGGTACAAACAAAACCAACCCTAGTTTCATGAATAGTTTTAAAGATTTTGTTTTTAAATAGGAAAATTCCTTCCTGGAAAAGAGTTGTCTGCCTATAATAGTATATCACTTTGCTCTCTATTTGATAAACTGCAAGAATAATAAAGATGAAAGGAATAAGAATACTGCCTCTGAAAACTGAAGTACCCAGTAAAGTGTTCACTCAGTTAAAAGCGATACTTATGATCTATCAGTAGTTTGATAACACTGGAACGTATTATAACACAGCAGAATAGCCTAAAAAGCAAGTTCAACTTAATGACCATCCTGTGCTATTTACTTTTATTTTCGTCTCCAGGGAATACTGTTTACCTTGCTTTAAAATTTATATGAGTCATTGTTATGTGCCTTTTTTAATTAGTTTGAAGGAAATAGTCATTTGAGAGAGACAGCGGAAATCAATTCTGATTCGATATTGGTAGCTACTGTGCAATGTAAACCGTATGTCCTCTCTAATTAAATGTAAACATGTTCAGTTCTAAAGTCCAGCAGCGATGACAACAACCACTAGAAAGGATTGCTTAAGCCAACCGATCAACTGATTCTCCTGAACCTTTTGTTCATACCGTAGGTGCGCTTGTGCAATCTGTGGCAGGGTGAATGCCAGTTGTAACTGACTTTTAATTTAGGTCATCTTCAGAGAAAAGAATTGACAAGAATGTGGAGTGTTCTGTAATACCTCAAGTTACTCATTAACTATGTCCTTCTGATAGCTAATCAATAGCATTGCATGGAGCCAAACACACTGCACTGAACTGCCCTCTTCCAAAAGCCAAGTCTTGGTAAATATTTAATGGCAGTAAAGGTGTTTTGACTGTTATCAAACTGATATGTTAAAGAACTCTTAAAAGAAACTTTATCTTGCTTCTCTCTGCATAAATAATTTGTTCTGTCACCATACCGTCCTGATGCAAAAGCACTTACATTAATGCATTCAAAGCAGTGCTTTGGAGAGAGAATACTGAGTTTCACTCTGTGTGGTGAAATAATGAAAATAGCTCTGCTGTCACAAAATAACAATGAAAAATCAAAAAGTTTACTTCCTTGGTAAAATGCCAGCTCCAAATACACAGCAAGCAACCCAACCCTTTATACTTCAGTAGTAAATACTGCACCAGACTAGTTCAAAACCTGTTATACAAGTGTGTGCTTCAGGTTCTCTGACAAGGTTTCTCTTGTTATAGAATCTCCACCACCCTCTAGAACAGAGGTGGGCAAATCTTTTGGCCTGAGGGCCACATCAGGGTTCAAAATTGTATGGAGGGCCGGGTATGGAAGGCTGTGCCTCCCCAAACAGCCTGGCTCTGCCCCCTATCTGGCCCCCTCCCACTTCCTGCCCCCTAACTGCCCCCCTCAGAACTCCTGACCCATCCAACCACCCCGGCTCCTTGTCCCCTGGCTGCCCTCTCCAGAGACAGCCCCCCGCCCCTAACCAGCCTCCCAGGACCCTACCCCCATCCATCCCTCCTGCTCCCTGTCCTGACCCATATCCACACCCCCGCTCTTGTCAGAGCACCTGGACTTCCACACTCTATCCAACCCCCTGCCCAGAACCTCCCCCATCTACGCCCCCCTGATCTCTGCCCCCTTATCGCAACTCTGGCCCCGGCCTCCTTACCACGCCACTCACAGCAGCGACTTGAACCAGACACGCTGCTGTGCAGCCCCACCCCCCAGAGTGCTGCCTTTGAGGGGGCATGGCTGTGGAGGGACAGTGGGGGAGGGACCGGGGGGAGTCTCCCCGGCGAGCTCAGGGCCCAGGAAGGACATGCCCATGAGCCAGATGTGGTCCATGGGCTGTAGTTTGCCAACCCCTGCTCTAAAATCAGAATGGGCCTGGATTTTCATCCCTTATCCAATATAGGGGACCAAAAAAATCCAGTTTTCAACAGCTGCCTTAGTTCCTGCATATTTTTATTTCCCATGACCATCCCATACTGACAGTGGATATCTTATCCCCTGAACTGGAAACATCCTTAGCCACCGAATCTCATTAGGAGGTCTCCCATTTGTCATGTTTTTCTCTATACAAGCAGTGTGTATGGAATTTCCAAGCATTTAAACCCTGATACATCAAAATATAGTATGTGGGCTGACTGGTACACCGTACCCAGTACTCAATTGATTTCAAAGGGGTTTGCACAGGTACACCAATGTGATATATGTTGCAGGATCCAGACCATCAGGTAAACCTGTGTGTTTTGAAGACACTGATTCATCAGCAGACTCTAGTTTTTTTCCTTGGAAAATAACAGGGGGATATAATATTGAAAGTGCTTCAGCCTCTGAAATATAAAACACTGTAACATGAAAGAAGTATAAGCCCTTATATTTATATTTGTAAAGGACCTTTTCACCGCTCTAGGAGCTAGCTGTTCAACAGATAAAAATATTAATTATATTTTGGAATTATTCCAATATACACAGGTAAATCAGCCACCCAGGAGTTTCTAAATCAATAATAATCATCTAAGAAGAAAACAATATTAATAAAATAATAAAAAATATAAATCAATCAAACAATAACAAAGTGCAGGGCATTATATGGGAATGAATGAGCAGTTGAAAAAAGGAAATCGTTATCATTAACTGCTTCGCATTTAACACATTATTATTGTTATAAATCAAGTATAAGAAAATATTTGTCAATGATGAAATTATGGGTCTCGTGGTTTGGTCATTGCAGTGGGGTGGCTAACTCTGACCCTGCCCCAGAGCAGAAAGAAGTTAATGGATTGGATTGGAAACCAGCCCTGCCTTCCATCAACATCAAGCCTGAAAAGGGGAAGGCAGGAGTCTCTCTAGATGGAGAGAATAAAAACAATGGAAATGTACTTCAGAGCTAGACTTCCCAGGTAGATACTGAGTTTGAGCACAGAGGACCTAATGATTGGGCTGAACAGCCTGGAAACAGGGACTCCAGTGGTAGCCAAATCTGGGTGGAAGACTTGCACTGAACTATGCCATCTTATTATTCATTTGTTAATATATACAAGTGGTCAAAACTTTTTGAAATTAAGTATTTACATTTAAAAATGCTCTATTTGACAATAAAAGTTTTCACTAAAAATTGTTAATTTTTTTTTAAATTGCATGACATTCCATCAGAAGTGTTAACAATTTTGATGTTTTCAGTAAAAAAAACAAAACATCCCAACAATAAGGGTCTGTTCTGAATCCTGGAAAACAAAAATAACTTTGAAATTTTGTCAAGAATCAGAGAGGTAGCCGTGTTAGTCTGGAATAGCAGAGGTAACAAGTTTAGTTAGTCTTTAAGGTGCCACAGGACTCTTTGTTACTTTTGAAATTTTGGTATTTTTCACAATTTCCTTCCTCTATTTTTCACCCAGCTCTGTCAATAAAGTCAAGTCCCAGGAATGGAGCAAGTTCTGATGCTAACCAGGTTGTGTGGACTGTGTCTGAGGGCTTGTCTTCGCGACCATGCTACAGCAGCGTAGGTGCATTGATGCAGCTGCGCCAATGCAGCAGGTCTAATAAAGACGCACTATGTTGATGGGAGGGCACTTTCCTGTCGACATAATTACTCCACCTCAACGAAAGGTGGAAACTATGTTGATCGCTGATATGGGTGTCTCCCAAACAGTATAAACAGTCCACGCGCGGGTCACTCCTTGGCACAGAGTGCCTGTAAGTGTCGCATGACTTAAAACCCAGGGTTTGGGGCATGTCCTGGCCTGGGCACTCTAACTAAATGAACTAACTTGATGACTAAGTACTAGAAGAAATGCTAGGGACAAGCTGCAGTAATGCTGGAGCTGAGAAGTTCTGATGCACCTTCACTGGCAGCAAGAAGGAACTGAGGGTAGGGGAGCACGCAGCGCCCCTTATAGAGCCCCAAGGTGGTGCCACTTCAGGGATCGCGGGGGAGCGCTCTCCCTATGGGCACTGCTAGGAGAAAAACTTCCGGCACCGGTGCACGTGGCGAGCAGGGCCGGCGACAGGGGGGTACAACGGGTACAGCTGTACCGGGCCCCGGACTTAAGGGGGGGCCCCCTTAAATCCGAGGCGGGCCCGGTAGCTGCTGTACCCCCTTGTCGCCGGCCGGGGGGGACCCCCCCTCGGGCAGTGGGAGACCGGCGAGGGGGGCCCCGCGGGCGACGGGAGACTGGGGGGGGCCCCCGCGGGCAGCGGGAGACCGGGGGGGGGCCCCCGTGGGCAGTGGGAGACCGGGGGGGCCCCCCGCAGGCGGCAGGAGACCGGGGGGGGCCCCCCACGGCAGCGGGAGACGGGGGGGGGACGCGGGCGGCAGGAGACCGGCCGGGGGGGGGCCCTGCACGATCTGCGTACGGAGCCCCCAAATTCCTGTCGCCGGCCCTGGTGGCGAGCACGCACACCTACTGTGGAATACACATGAGCAACCACTCAAAGAAGAAGAATACTTCCTTTCTCCCACACTTTATCATTTTTATTTAGATTATAAGCTCTCTGAGGCAAGGACTGTCTCTTACTGTGTATATGTACAGCACCTACCATATGGGGGCCTGACTGTGGCTGGGGCCTTTAGGAGCCATTTTAATACAGTTTATTACTAACAATGAGAAGTCTTGAGAACACATATTCACTGTAGGATCGGCGCCTAAGTGGCTCACATGTAGCTTATAGGATATGGACTCAGCCTGCCATTGCTAGAGAAAATCAAAGCAGCAACAGCAGAAGACTCCAGGAAGTAACTGTTGGAAGGGTGATGAAAACAGATCTTGTATCCTGGAGCTTATTAGTCAGTCTCTCATTTCTTTTCTCTACCTTTTTTCCTGCTGAGTCTGACTGCTGAGCTGTTTAAATGATGTGTGGAAAAACCTATGCTGTCATGTATTGTACACAAGTCTGAGTTAAGAGGAAGGCATATTATATGGACTTAATGAGGCAAAAATTCTGGTGAAAAACTGAAGGTCGTGTCTCCATAACATGTAGGTAAAATGTAAATATGAGGAAGTGTCTTCATTGCATTATACCACATGGTTAATTATTTCTGAGACCCATGACAAGGAAGATGAATTTAGGATCTATCTGAAATCTAGCCAATACAGTGTGCACTGCAGTTCTTTTGGGAGAAGACAAAGGAATAAGCTAAGTATGAACATGACCTAAAATATACTTTTTGAATCAGGATTTTGCTTTTTTCTTATTGGAATTATGAAACTGCTCAAGAAGTAGAACTGAAACCATATCACGAGCCATTTGTTTCACTATTACAGCTAAAAAGGAAGTAGAAAGATGGGCTTCTTATCAGGGTCATTTGGTTAGACCAGGGGTCAGCAACCTTTCAGAAGTGGTGTCCCGAGTCTTCATTTATTCACTCTAATTTAAGGTTTCGCATGCTGGTAATATATTTTAATGTCTTTTAGAAGGTGTCTTTCTATAAGTCTATATATTCTATAACTAAATTATTGTTGTATTGTAAAATAAACAAGGTTTTCAAAATGTTTAAGAAGCTTCATTTAAAATTAAATTAAAATGCTGATCTCATGCTGCCGGCCTGCTCAGTCCGCTGCTGGTCTGGGTTCTGTTCACCTAGGCCGGCAGCGGGCTGAGCGGGGCCGGTACCCCAGACTGGCAGTGGGCTGAGCGGCTCAGCCCGCTGCCTCTGAGGGGTTCCATCCACCAGCTCCTGCCAGCTGGGATCCTGGCTGCCAGACCCACTCAGCCCACTGCTGGTTTGGGGTCCCTGCCCTGCCCACACAGAGTGGGTACCTACCTTCTCCCTGGTTCTGGCCCATTCTCTTCCTCTCTCTCTGCACTGCACTGAGGGTGGGGGTGCACTGAGCACAGGGCTGGGGGTGAAGGAGCAGGCTGGGGGTCGGGATGTAGGGTTTGCCCAGGAGCTAGAATGAGGGAGGGGACTCTGGGTTGGGGCAGGAGGTTTGGGTGAGGAGCGCTTACCTGGGCAGCTCCCATTTGGTGCGAGGAGTGCAGGTGGGAATGGGGGAGGAGGGTGCAGGAGATCTTATTTGGTGCTCAGGGTGAGGATGTGGGGGGTGCAAGAGTCAGGATGTGGGGGGTGCATGGGATCTGGGGGGCTGGGTATGTGTGGGAGTGCCAGAGTCAGGGCCGGGGTCATGGGAGTGTGTGAAGGAGTCAAGCAGAGGACTGGGTGTGTGTGATGGGGGTACAGGGGTCAGAGCAGGGGCCTGGGGTGTGTGCAGGGCAGGGGTCTGGGGTGTATGATTGGCTGCAGGGCTCAGGGCAGAGGGCTGTGTGTGTGTGTGTGGTCAGGGCAGAGGGCTGGGGGTGTGGGCTGGGGTCCTGGAGGTGCTCCCAGCCCACTTCCCTGAGCGGCTCACAGAAGGCAGCTGGAGGGGATATGCCCTGATTCCACCCCTTTCCCTAAGGTCCTGCCCCCGCTTCTTCTCTGCCTCAGAGCAGCGAACATCAGCTGATCGTCGGGCATGGACGGAGGGGAGTAGGAGGAGGGGCAGGAACCCAGCTAGCTTCAGGAACTCACTGTTCCAAAATATTGCTGAGGCACATGGCATCTGAAGTCAGATGAGAGTGGATAAAATTACAGTCTTTCCGGTCTTGTAGGTCCTGGGGTCAAAATAAGGGGAAGCAGGAAGAATGGAGCAGGGAATGGGGAGAGGGGTTGAGTACAACTCCCCATCTCTGCTAAAAGCTCTCTTCCTCCCCTTGGCTTGCAACCTCCAAAATCTCTCTTTTCTCCTTGCCTACTGGGATGAGAGTATCCCATCCTGTTTCAAGATACTGTAACCACTGTGTAGATCATTAGTGGATCTCCTTCTGAAGTCAAAGAAAAAGTTTCCCAGAATGATATTATTTATTTATTTATATTCCCCAGGTGGCTAAAAGCCATAGTCAGGATCGGGGCTCTTTGTGTTCGGCTCCGTGTATAATATAATTAGATGCACTATGGAAAATTCTACTCCTTCCTCTTAATCTTTCATGAATGGCCACACTTAGGACGAGGATACCAGACTAAAAGGAACAATTCTGATGCTTCTAAAAGCATTTTTAAAAATCCAAAAGAAGAACAATATGAAAAAGTTCTTTCAAGAATAAGAAGAATTACTAAAAGTTTAGACACTTGGAGTTTGACATTAACCTCATTTACCCCTAACAGCCAAGAGAGAGCTAAGACAATTCCTCAAGGGCATATTTTGTACTCCATGTGCAGGCCTCTTACATTAATGGGAAGTGCACAGCTCAGAGCCTATGAATCAAGTTGATAATATGCCCCTAAGTTATTGTTTCATAGATAGTGGGTGAACTGATGTCATTCCTCTGTTCAGTCAGGAGTTAAAACATGTACAGCGATTCCTTATTTTCACAATATTCCTTCTGACAAAGATAACCATGAGAACAGCTCCCAGCTGGCTAAACCTGACATACAGGTTTTGTTAATAAAAAAATGCATGACTTAATTAATGAAATGGATCTATTAAGACTGTCCCCCAACCCACTGTGGCTGCCTCACCTACAGCTGAACTTCATATGACCTATCTTACGCAAAAAGAATTGTAATAACTTGTACTAAAAGCTGTTACAGAGGAAAGGTTGCCATGAAGATAAAGTATGACTCAGAAATACATATGATGCCCCTAGAGGAGAAAGCTAAGTAAATTCACGTTTAAGCAAGGTTTACTTTTACAGTGAATAAATAGTTGACAAAGTTATTAAACTGAGTAGCATTATTTTATCAGCAATAATTATATTTGGTCCAACTACTTGATTATACTGATTGTGCATTCAATCCACAAATTAATGTCCATAAATATATCTCAATAGTAGTAGAATAAAATCCATTATTGAGGCATTAGTGGAATAAATATTTTTAAGAGTTCTACACTTTTATAAGCTCCTCCACAATAATCCCCAAAAAAGAGATCATGACCCTGACAGCTTTTTGTTTTCAAACTGTACATCTTTACTTAAATCTAGAAGTTCAGATTTTTAAATCCAAGAATAATTTGCCTGTTTTGCCCCAGCAAGCATAACTCTGCAGTAACCTACTCATTTTACAAGTTCCTCTGTTCTTGTCTAGCCATCCCACGCTAAACTGGTTTTCAAATCCACCTCCATCAACACTGGCAGGTTCAACCCCTCCTTCTCTCAACGAGTTTTCCCCCAGTAATGCACCACCACATTACTTGGCAAAGTAAAAGAACTCAGCTCTGTTTACATAACCAAGTGCTACATATGTTCATGGACTGACCATGAACATTTTGCAGACCTGCACTTATACAATAATAGGGCTCGCCTATTCAGAGTGGAGACGTTCTTTCTCTGTCTCAAAACAAGATCGTGTTACAAATGAGGCTGTTCCAAACACCCCTTGTCCATATGTAGAAGAAATGTTAGACATATCTGAGAATAAATTCTCACTCCAACTGATGAATGCTACAGGCCTCACCCATATGCATGATGGTGAGCTAACACCTCGCTTCCCTTGATTGTAATTTGTATCTTGAGAGTAATCTAGAGAAGCCAGATGGATCGCATAGGTACTGACTCTGTGGGTGCTCCAGGGCTGGAGCACCCATGGGGAAAAATTGGTGGGTGCTCTGTACCCACTGGCAGCTCCCTGCCCCACTCCCTCGACCCCAGCTCAGCTCTGCCTCCACCTCCTTCCCTGAGCACGCCTTCCCCACTTCTTCTCCCAGTACTTGCTGACACAGAACAGCTGTTTTGCAGTGTAACAAGTTGTGGGAGGGTAGGGGGAGGAGAGGGAATGTGGCATACTCGGGAAGGAGGGAGGGAAGAGGAAGGGATTTGGGGAAGGAGTCCAATAGGGGCTGGAAGGGGGCATAGTTGGGGCAGGAACATTTGGGAAGGGGATGGAATGGGGGAAGGGGATGGAATGGGGCAGGGGGAAGTACTCACTGGTGCCAGGAGATTTGGTGCCTATGAAGTATTGCATATAAGAACTGGTCATTCACAATGAATCATGTGCCTGAAAAATGAAGATTAGCATTCTCTAGTCTTGGCAAACTGGATGCAAAGCAACAGCTGCCTGTCATGGGATGACCCAGGTTTCCTTCATGCCATGGGGTGCAGGGACTAGGGGAAAGAAACCTAATTTCTTTTAACCCCACCTAAATTGTAGCAGAGAGACTAATAACTAATACTTAAATTTATGTAGCCTTCACAGTATATTCCAATGATGAATGCGTCATTATTCCCATTTTACAGATCAGAAGAGTGAAATGCAAAGAGAAAAAGAACATTTTCAAAAGTTACCTCAGATTCAGGATGCCCAACCTGAGACTTCCCAGCCATGATATTCAGAGGTGTTGAGCACCTACAGCTCAATTTAAGTCACCGGGAGATGATGGTGCTCAGCAACTCTGAACAACAGGCCTAACGTCTCTCTAGTTGAGAACTGAAAATCACTCTGGATCATGTAGGAAACTCACACCTCTGGGTTCATGACATCCCTGAAGACCTGCTTGGTTCTTCTGGAGACCTCAGATCCTGGGGCACTTTGAATGTCATGTGGCATCCTCTAAGTAAGTGATAAGTTTAGGAATGGTGTATCAATAGAGTGCAGCCTCAGTGAGCTCAGTACACAGCCTAAGCAAAGATTTTCTTGGTGCTTTTAAAATGACATATACCACTTTATACACTCTCTGGAAATGAAATGTTATTTCAAAGAATCTCTGACCAGGTTATTTCAAAGAATCTGTCTGTGCCTAGTAAATAAGCCTATATTTTGCCTGGTCTGATGAACTGATGATTAATTTAAAGTATGCTATCTTAGGAGCCACCAGAGAAATTGAGGCTCTCTACGCCAATGGAAAGCTGGGAATCCTTTTATTTTTCCCTAGCCTTAGTTATTCATGATCATGTCTTAAAATGACAACATTGTGATAATCATCTTGACTTTTCCCCTCCTGCTTCAACTGTGACCTTAGGTAGGTGGCTGCTATCTCAAATTGTCCCCGAGTCCTATGAGCCTTACATACTGTTAAATAGTTTTAGTGCTGAAAAGCTCAATGAAGTCAGTGGAAAGACTCCTCCTGACTTCAACAGACTTTGGATATGGTCTAAGGTGATTGTATGCATTCATAGGAAAGGAAAGGATGGTTGTATACTGGCACTAATCAGGAGGCAGGTTGGTTGTGTCCTGTGCTTTCATCATAGCCTCATGGTCTGTGAGCCAAGCAGCCCACTCTAGGAAAAATACAAAGTTGAGTTTTTAGTACCATCTAAAACTTTGGAAAAGAAAACGGTTCACAGACAGAATCCAAGGAGCAGAGAGTGAACAACTAATGTGCCTAGAGCTATGTGCTTTTCAGGATGAAAGTAACTTGGTTCAGGAGTCATCTGTCACAGCAGAGGAGATGACAGGATTGTTTATATGGTATACAAAAGACCTGGTGTACACAATGCAGAGATACTATGCAGCAGATGAAAAATATCAGTCAGATATCTCTTACACAATCATTCTGGCTGAAAGAATCTAGAGTCTCAAAGATGTAAATTTGCTAAAATAAGACTAATAGGTTGTTTACTTCTACACTAAGTAAAAGTGATTGGTTGCTAAATTTGGGACATGATACTGGAAAAACCTTAACAAGGAGACCAAGGAAAAGAGACCCAGAGTATGTAATTCTCAAAGTAACTATGGTGTAGAGAAGAATTTCAGCAGCCTGCCTCATCAAGTACTGACAAATGGAATGTGAGAACTATCCCTTAGATGAAAGCAGGCAGACTGAACAATCCAGCTAATGGGATCACATTGAGCTAATGGGATCACTCTGACTTTTTTTGCTTCTGTTGGTGTATGTCAAAACTTTAATGTTATTTTAAGGTTGTTCTTTTTATTTTTATATTCATCAGCAGTGGGCCAGAACTGGCTTTAAAAAATTTGAAGGGATTGGGAGAACAAACACACCCAGACACTAAAAATTGTGGGGAATACTGAGCCTTCTGCAACAACGTTACACTGTAAACTTCTGCTGCTTTAAAATTGTGAGAACAAATTTCTCTAGCACTGTTACTGAATACAAAACTGAAACCTTAGGTTCTCTAATATCACATTAAATAGATGTTTACTGCTACTACAATCACTTTGTGAAAAGAGGGTTTCAGATTGTTTACATTCAAATAAGCCCCCAACTGGTTTCTTACATAACTCTTGCATAGGTAAGAGAAGGGTGAATACAATCAAACTGTCCTTCAGACATGGCATAGCACCAGGTAGATTTGGTGTTCAATGTTATTTGCATAATCTAGCCATTATGGCTCCAATTCTGCTTCTGTTGAAGTGAATAACAGAAGTTCAGTTGACTTCTGTTGCGGGTACTGGGTTCTATGGTTAATAGCTGTGTGATTCCTGAGGATGTTGACACGAGTTATGTAATTAAATCTCTGTGCACTGCTTTGAAAATGGAACCGTATATGTTCACATTACAGCGAGCATCTAGCACGTTTGTGGGCACTATAAAGTAATATGATGATAACGATTGCTAGAAGTTCCGGATTACTACTTGCATCAAGGGGTTAAACACGCAGTGTGAGTTCTGAGTGCTTACACTCGACTAATTTATGAGGCTCTTTAAACAAAAGTAAGATGAGATCAAAATGTTTGGTACCTAAATGAGCAGCCGGCTTTTCAGAGGTGCACTTGCAGTTCCCACTTAAGTCAGCACCTTTGAAAATCAGGCCAAAGGCTACTAACTAAGAGCATTTCTACACTACAAGTGCTAGCGTGGCACAGCTGCAGTTACAGTGCTGTAGTACTGTAGTGCAGACTACAGTGACTGAAAGATCCCATCACTGTAATACATTCGACCCCTCGAGATAGGGGTAGGTAGGTTGACTGACAAATTCTTCTGTCAATCTAGCAGAGTCTACATTGCAGCTTTGGTCAGCTTACCTATATCCCTCAGGATATAAATTTTTGGCCTAAATTTTACATGTCAACCAGGCCTTCATCGGATGAAGCTGATCAAAGCTCCAGTGTAGTAGACTCCATATCCAAGTTTGAGAATTTTGGTTTTATGAGCAGATCTGCTGGGAATGCCCTTGTAAACAGATCTTTAAAAAAAGCATTAAAAGACACTAGACTCTGAGCTATCAAATCTAAAGAGACTGTCCAGAGCAAGCCAACTTTTCACTGGCTTCCAAAGTTAGGATTTTCCACCGCATGAACTTTTATTGACTAATGACAGGTTGAATACCCAAATCAAGTCTTGTTTGGAACATATATTAATCATGTTGGAGTGCTAGCAGCTATTTGTCTACAAAGCTGTGTGCAGAATAAAAGCATTCTAAATTGTAATTGTCTGACTTCAAGACTGATTCCTAAAGTCACAGAACCCATGGACAGGACAACTCTGATACACTGTTCACTGAAAAACTGGGGTCAGTTAACCCCTGCTTCTAAAACCTGGAGACAGCTAAGATTACTTTTATTATCTACCACATCATTAGTTTTAATGAGACTGTTGATTACACATAGATAAGCTTAAGAGATACTATTGTTGTCTCCTATCTTATAACAGTAGGCATCCTATTGTGACTTCACACTGGTCAGCCCCTAAACCACACATTTTTTTCTTACTATTCTACCTTAAAAGAATAGGCTAATGAAATAAAAATAGCTTTTCTGATGCAAGCCACTGAAATACTAACACAAAAGCAAATCAGTATGAACAAAATATTAGGAATAAATACTCCACAGTATGTTTTCTCTTGGTTTTCCCAGAAAAAACACAGAAAAAAACCAAAGAACAATCCCAAATAAACTACTGTATTTGTTGTTTAGTCTAATGTTAATTGAATCTTACTTGGGCACACTGGCCCAAACCCAGTGTGGAATTCAAATTTAAGGAACAGATTAAAAAGGGAGAGTTTGCTGTAGTTGTATGATTGCCACTAAGAAGTTAATACTTGCCAACAAATTTTACACAATTGTCACGGTTCTTTCCCAACTCAAGTATAAAGAAAAAATCTGATATCTCAGATTTTGCTGTATGTAATGTGTGGCAAACACTATTGGCCACTACTGAGAGGTGTGGACATATGTTGACCCCTATTGCAAGTCTGGAAACAGCCAAGAAGTCAGACACATTACACAACAGTATTTAAATTCCTAGGCACAAGAAATAAACCCCACATAAAAGCAGCAGCCTTAAAGATAGTAGGTTGTGGGGGTAGTGGTAAGCATAATTCCCTTCTTGGTTTTGGTGCAGACATACAATCCTACCTGGAATGTAGGCTCAAGAATTGTGGAAAGAAAAATAAAACATTGTACACTGAGTTTAGTCATCTTATTAAAAAAAAGCTACAAAAAATTGAGGCTGATATATTTAAGAGAGAGTTTTAATGAGAGATGATGCTACGTAAGCCTGTCGGTGTGGTATGTTCTAGGTGCCATCAAAGCAGGAGTGGGTGAAATCGAAGACTTGTGAAATATTTTGGGGCTATCACAAAAAAGGAATCTTTTCAGTTTTGACAGAAATATCATCATATTTTTCAGCCATTTCTGTGCTATTTTACTGCCCAAGAACTATCTTTCACACAGACAGGTGTGGCAAAAAACGGTGCAAAGTCTCACTTGTTTGATTTCAGTGATTTTTCCACTTGGAATGAATAACTAAGAATTCATGTGATGAGCGATATCATCTTATAACTGTCAGACTGTGAGCAAGGAGGCATTGTGTTTGCAAACCAAGGAAGTAGAAATGGAAGATTTTCTTCTTTTTTGTTGCATGCCAAAGCTAAAGCTCCAGCAGGGCCAGTCAGTGTTGAACATGGTAGGTACTAGAACTTACACTACTCTAGTGTAGATTAATGCACCATGTAGACAAGACCTCAGGAACCAAATAAAAGTTCATAATGGAAAAGCTGATTAAGAACATAGTCAATAATGGAAAATCACAGAGAGAAAAAAAAGGGAAGAGAATTCCACTCTGAAACTTGCCCCTTAGACATATAACAGAAATGTGGTATGAAGGGAGAAATAGAACCATGAAACCACATCAACATCCAGTTGCAAACAATTCCTTTGTCAGGTCATCTAATAACCCAAGACAGCATTTAGATGACTGCCTGAAAGAAATCTACAACAGCAAAACTGGCAAAAAATCATTCTTCTAGTTAGATTTACTAAAAAGCAAAAAATCTGACATGTTCCCTGAATAGTTCAGTCTGATGAAAGACAGCATATTACAGATGAAGACTACCTTTTGCCTTAGTGTTGACTAGAAGATAAAGGGTAGGTGCCTGCCTTGCAGATTTTATAGACCTGAGGATTTAAAAGTAGGTGAGCAAGCAGAATACAAAGTATAAAATGTAGCATCTCTAGAATACATAATATTCAGTAAGCAATTAACATTTAATTATACAACAGTGAAGATCTGCATTGAACTGAAACAATTCTTTAAAATTGAGTGTGCAACAAAGGTAACCAGGAAGTGGACTACAACTTTCATTTGATTAAGTCTTTGGTACATGGACGTCATGAGGCAACTCATTATTCCATCAAGAAGTTAGAAATTTATGAATCACTTTCAGGAAACTCTGAGTGCCCTCTCTTGCTTAACGTTTCTATAATTGCTTTAGTGACCCATCAGGTAAAAATCATGTATGTTTAACAAAGTGAGGACTCCAGCCTACATTCCTTGCATTGCCCAAACCTCCCACTGAAATCAGTGGGACTTTACAGATTGAGAATAAACCAAGACACATCACATGGTATCCTGCATAGGTGGGTCCTGTCATTTATAAATTTAAAACAATGAAAGACAAACAAAAAACCCAGCATTTCCTTACACTTTCAGTGTTCTACATGAGTTGTGTGATATCAAGTTGCACTGGGTTAGGCTCCTTCACAAGAAGAGAATAACTCAAGACAAATCACATTGTGTCCCACTGCATAATGCATGTAAACAAATACCTCCTCTTCACTTTGGTAGAGCAGAAAAAGAAGCCTTCCCCTCCTGTTCCCTGAAACTATAAGCACAAGAAGAATATTTGGAGGCAGCATGTCTATCCTTTATGGAAAACTAGTCAAGATAGGAAGTTTTTATAGTACTGAAAAGAACTCTCACAAAATCAGAATGAAAAATAAGAACACTATTATTTATCAGTATAATTGTTTGAACGAGTCTTTTTATTATTCTTTCATGACTACAACCAACCACACTAAAATGCTTTTAAAGTCTTTGAGACTGATCTGTAGGGGAGAGGAGAGAAAGGGCAGGAGGGTGGGAAGGAGGAGGAAAGAGAGAGTCAACCCCCCCTTTTTTTTTAAACCAATGTAGTTTTTTAGTTAAGATTTTTAAATTTTGACATTTTTCCATAGCAGTTTGAAGGAGTGGGAAGCTGAGGAAACATGTTTGTTGAAGGCAAAAAAACCCTGAAAAATCTAAGTACAGGAGCCAGTCAGAGCTGAGTTGGACAGATTTGCATTTTCACAGTACTACTGGGAAATATCCATACATTAATTATGCAAATCCCTGTTTTCTGAATGGATAATACAATGATTGTCAGCCAATTAAATACAGTCAGGATATGATTATTGAAAAATTACACACAACTATATACCACCAGAGTTCCCACAATCAGTTTGTAGGGAATTGCGTAACTGGGCACAAAATCATGCAGTAATGTATCATGTGGTGCACAGAATCCATGTGCTATGATGGGCTGAAGTAATCCTATTTCAGTATAATAATCCATAATTTGGATCATGAAGCTCTAAAATGTAAGTTAAACATATATTATTGTATACAGAGCCTGAATTTTGCCAAGAGTGTAAATACTACCCCTTAAAGCATCTTTCTTCTTTTATTTCTCCTGTTATAGTGTGTTTCAGTGCTAATATTATAATGAAAATCTAGTGTCTCTTTTATACTACACTTTTACTTCTATCACTTGAAGAAATTGACAAAAATTTTGACTCACTTGTTTTTCAAGTCTATCAATTTTAATCTTTAGGAAGATCAACCTTCATGTCACTGTACAAGATAGTTTTCAGAGAAAATATGCAAAACTCCATAAAATTAATTGTTTTTAAGACTGTTTGCTCATGCCACTTAAACTATGAATTCTAGCTTAACTGAAGCATCAGGAGCTGACTTCATAGAAATGCCCTTGGAGTAACTACATCACAAAACTAGGTTAAGGAAATATAATAGCAGGAGAAAATTAAAGGCAAAAAAGAAAGCTATTCAAGTGTGGAAACAGTATCTCTAGCTGCTTTTGGATTAAAATTTTAATAAATCTCTTCAGAAGTACTTAACTCGTAGAAGTAACAGTACTGGTTAAGGAGTTGCTTTGCAACAATTCACAGGAGGAAGCCACCTGTACTAATTAAAGGGGCTAATTCTATGAATATTTACAAAAGGACCTACTGCTATTACATAGGTAACAAAGTCCTGTGGCACCTTAAAGACTAACTATAAAGTTTTGAAGCATAAGCTTTCGTGGGCTAATACCCACTTCGTCGGATGCAAGCAGTGGAAGTGTCCAGAGGCAGGTATAGAAAAGTAGGCAAGAACCAGGTGGGAGGTAAAAAGGTTAGTCCAATTAGGCTGAACCAGCTTGTTATCTCCGATCAGGGAGGGTGGGTTATTCTTCTAGCATTTGAATGGGGGGGGGGTGAACATGGAGAGAGGAGAAACTATTTCTGTAATTAGCAAGCCATTGTAGGTCTTTGTTCAATCCGAGATTGTTTGTGTTGAATTTGCAAATGAATTGTAGCTCTGCAGTTTCCCTTTGCAGTCTGGACTTGAAGTTTTTTTGCTGCAGTATGGTGACTTTTAAATCTGTAATTGTGTGTCCAGGCAGGTTGAAGTGTTCTCCTACAGGTTTTTGTATATTGCCATTCCTAATATCTGATTTGTGTGCATTTATCCTTTTTCGTAGGGACTGTCCAGTTTGGCCGATGTACATAGCAGAGGGACACTGGTGGCATATAATGGCATATATGACATTGGTTGATGTGCAGGTGAATGAACCAGTTATGGTATGGTTGATCTGGTTAGGTCCTGTGATGGTGTTGCTGGTGTAGATATGTGGGCAGAGTTGGCATCGAGGTTTGTTGCATGGATTGGTTCCTGAGTTGGAGTTATTGTGGTGCAGTGTGCTGTTGCTGGTGAGAATTTGTTTAAGGTTGGCAGGTTGTCTGTTTGCCAGGACTGGCCTTCCTCCCAAGGCCTGTGAAAGTGAGGGATTATTGTCCAGGATGGGTTGTAGGTCACTGATGATGCGTTGCAGAGGTTTTAACTGAGGACTGTAGGTGATGGCCAGTGGTGTTCTGTTGTTTTCTTTCTTGTGCTTGTCTTGCAGCAGCAGGCTTTTGGGTACACGTCTGGCTCTGTTGATCTGTGTCCTTATTTCCTTGTGCGGGTATTGTAGTTTTGAGAAAGCTTGGTGAAGATCTCATAGGTGTTGGTCTCTGTCTGAGGGGTTGGAGCAAATCCGATTGTATCTCAGTGCTTGGCTGTAGACAATGGATCGTGTGGTATGTCCGGGATGGAAGCTGGTGGCATGAAGGTAGGCATAGCTGTCGGTAGGTTTTCGGTATAGGGTGGTGTCGATGTGGCCATCATTAATTTGCACCGTGGTGTCTAGGAAGTGGACTTCCTGTGTGGACTGGTCCAGACTGAGGTGGATGTTGGGGTGGAAGCTGTTGAAGTCATGGAGTTGTTTCACTGAGGTTATTGCTGTGTGGTTTTTTAAAACTACCACACAGATGAGTCAAGATATCTTCTCTGCTCTCTGCCTGGCACATTGGTTTCAATGACTGTGCAGGATGTAAATCCCTGCACTTTGACATGCTACTGCCCTCAGAACTCACCATCCATATTCCAACAACCAACATGGCTGCCTCAGCTTTTCATTTTACAATGGTGACTAAATTATATATTAAAAAAATCCTATTCTAGAGGAACATTAATTGTAATGCAGTTGTACCACCTGAAAAATGTCTGCTCTTTAGACAACTTGATACAATAAAATCAAGTTTCTTTCCATTAATTAGAGCTGGCTGAAATGTTTTGGATATTTTGACATTTCAGTTATAAGCAGCAAGAAAATGTTGATAGGTGGGGGAGGTAATATCTTTTATTGGACCAACTTCTGTTGGTGAAAGACAAGTGTTCAAGCTTTCACAGAGCTCTTTTCAGAAAGAGGTCATTTGAAGAAGAGTTTTGTGTAGGGTTGCCAACTTTCTATTTGCATAAAACCAAAAAACCTTGCCCCACTCTTTCCCCTGAGGCCCCACCACTTCTTTTGAGGCCTCACCCCTCCAGGCCCCATCCCTGCTCACTCCTTCCTCCCTCACCCCGTTGCTCACTCTCCCCCATCCTCGCTCATTTTCACTGGGTGGGGTATGGGGTTGCAGTATGGAACGGGGTATGGGCTCTGGGCTAGGGGTGCGGGCTCCAAAGTAGGGCCAGAAATGAGAAGTTCAGGGTGCAGGAGGGGGCTCCTGGCTGAAGGGTTTGGGTGTGAGAGGGAGTTTAGGGTGCGGGCTCCAGGAGGGAGTTTGGGTGCAGGAGGGGGCTCAGAGCTGGGGGAGAGGGTTGGGCTGTGGGCTCTGGGGCAGTGCTCACCTCCTGGAAGTGGTTGGCTTGTTCGGCTCTTAGGCACTGGTGTGTCCAGGGAAGTTCCTGTCCCTGTCTGCTAGCACTTGAGGGCAGCATGCAGAGACTCCCTGGCCACCCCTACACCTAGGAGCCGAACACGCTGGCTGCTTCCGGGAGCTGCACGGAACTGGGCAGGCAGCCTGCCTGCCCTGCTGACTGGACTTTTAATGCCCTTGTCAGCTGTGCTGACTGGAGTCTCCTGGGTCCCTTTTTGAGCGGATGTTCTAGCTGAAAACCAGACACCTGGAAATCTTAGCTCTGTGTAAGCTTGAAAGCGTGTCTATTCACGAACAGAAGTTGGTCCAAAAAATACATTACCTCACCCACCTTCTCTCTCTAATATCCTGGGACCAACAAGGCTACAACAACATTACAAACACATTTTTAAAGTAACGTTTCTGGTAAAAAGTTTTTTTATTGTAGCACCATTGAATTATATTTAAGTTACTGCTGGTGCATTTAAGAAAACAAAACAAACAAAAACAATAAATCCTACATTAGGGCCCAGCCTTGCATTTATTTCTTGGAATTGCACTTACTGTCATAAGTAGCCTCATTGCAAGATAACATATATTGACATGAGTTTATATATACTTTACATAGTGTGTACAGTTAACAGTCATGTTAACCCCCAGACGTTGGTACTGAATGATATGATTATGGAGTGTGCTGGGATTTTGTGGTTCCCAATAATAATCAGATGAGTCAGAGCTGGGCAGAATCAAGGGTTTCTCCTGTGGTCTCTCTCTGGCACATTTTCTGGGCACTGACTCTGTCTGCTACCATTTCTCAGAAATGGGGCTCCTCAGCCCACCTGCCCTAGGCCCCCAGGACCAGCACTGATTCCAGAGATACCACAGTTATTTAAATACACCCTTGTCCCAGTGCTCCATCCCAAAGGTGTGAAGCTTCTAGTGTATTGTTCAAGTCTCCCAGGGCACACAGTAGGTGTAAAGCAGTCAGCAGACATAATTTTCTCAGTCTAACACCTTCACGTTCCTTTATACTTAATCATGCAAAGCAAAGGAGAGCACAGATCATACCAAACACGAAAGGCATGTTCCTGCCTCAATTTTCTCAGCCATTCTTGGACATGGGTCTGAGTCTCTTGGGTTGCCAAAATCCCTGAGGCCATCTTGGCTCAGGAACGCAAGTAGGGTTTTGTGCCCTCTTCTTTCTGGAGCCCGTTACGCAGTTTCTGCGACCTTGTTCCCTCTTGCCCCATTTTGCTCTTCCTCTGTGGCTCCTCTCATTCCTCTGTGTTTCTTTATTTAACCCCCTCCCCATCAACTGGTCTCTTTTGTTCTAGTCCTGATAAGTTTCCACTACTCTTACCTCCCCCTACCCTTTGCAGCAGAAGAGGGAGAGAAAGAGGGGTTAACCTAAAACTGAATTTACAAGCTTTTTTTAGGTTTATGAGGTCTAAATAATGTTGCTCACCTTTTTCCTACTGTTCCTGTCGATTGTGTATCTGTTACAAGCCCTGTCAGCAATAGTGGATCCACATACATATAGACCCTTATAATACAGCAGTTTTTTCATAATACAACTTTCCAATATCAATCAGAATTCATAACTTGTACTGATATAGCCCCAATTCATCACAGATGATCTTTAATGATATGATCATATACTATTTTTTTCTACAGATCCTCCAACTGGTAGTAGTACAAGCTGTTATCATCTATGGGGACTGGCTCTTAGGGGGGAGCACAGGCCACTGGCTACAGCCCCTTCCCCCCCCCCCCCCCGGACTAGGAACTTGGCAGTGAGGCTGAACCTAACACAGCCCAAGGGCCATGCCTGCCACAAAAACACTCTGCCCTTTTGCACCAGGGACACCAGACGCGGGCAGGGAGCTCAGCCTGGCCACAGGATCCAAGTGCAGAGGGACTTAGTGTGGAGATCCAGATGGGGGTATGAGGGTTGTGTGTGGGGCAGTCTGGGTACAGGTAGCTGAGTGAGGGATCTGGATGCACAGAGAGGTTCCAGGTGCAGGGGGGGACCAAGTGAAAGTGGTTGGAGCTCAGCTGCGGGTGGGGAGGTCTGGGTGCAGGGGAGGTGGAGTTCATTTGGGTGGGGGTCTGGGTGTAGGTGGCTAGGGCTCAGTGGGGAGGTGTGTCTGGGGAGTCCATCGGGGGGCTCACTGGGATGGTACAGATGCAGAGAGGTGGGGCTTGTCAGGGTGAGGGTTTGATGGGCCTGCTTAACCGCGGAGCCCCAGCTGCTGCCAAGGGGATCCACGTGCTGGGCTTCTGCTTCCCCCATCCCCTTCTCTTCCCCATCCCAACCACTCCATCTCCTCCCCAGGCTTGGGGAGCAGGGGGCAACCGGCCCCCAGCATCAGGGCTGGTTCACTCCACTTCCCGCCACCTGGTGATTGCAGGGCGGGACCGACCCCACACTCACAGGGTGGTGGGATGTGGAGTGAATCTGGGACTGGCACCATGGTAAACCCAGTAACTGGAGAAATACAACTCCTGCAGCTCTGAGGTGGAGCATGATCAGTCACTCTCTGGGGATGGAGCATACTCAGTGCAGATGAAAACTTAACTGAATAATACTGCCAACCTCTATCAAACTTTTACTGAATATGCACAAACTGCAGTTTTTCAGAGGCTAATCACTTGGCAAATTTTCACAGGGATCAGGGTGACTACCCTGACAAATTTCAAATCCCTGCTCCAAAGCATGGTGGTGCTAGCTTCTCAGTGAAATGATTGTAAGAATCTTTTTAACTTGGAAAAAAAAAGCATATGTTTCCTTAACCTCTTTCTTGCAAATGGCTGAACTGTTTAGCTGAAACTTTAAATAAATGTCTGCCTGAGCAGACAGCCAGCATGGAAAATTTCAGCTCCAACAGTCTGGCAAAGTTTTAACCAACTGAAAACAGGGTCTTATAATAGGACGTGTCCTGCAACCTTAACTATGAGGGTCACTACCAGCATCTTCTATAGCACAGACCTGGGTGGAGGTGGAGCTCATCAGCAGCAGGACCTCTCATTCTCCGGGTCCAGGAAAGTCAGGGGTAAATCCAGCAGCAGATTTTTCACTCCTCCCTCCCCCCACACTACCAGAACAGTGAGAAAGTAGGGCTAGTGGGTATTTTCTCTTCCCATTCCCTAGAAGGCCAAGGAATTATGGACTAGGGGCAAAGACTGTCTTAATTTTCATTTCTCTGTTCTCATAGATTAGGGACTAACATAGAATATGGAAGCAGGACCAACAAGGGAAATCCTGGATTGTCTCCTGGCCCAGTTTAAGCCAGTGAGAGAAAAATGGACTGGGCGATTGTTCAGCAGTTCTGAACTGCGACAACCAGGGCAGTGTTTGTTACATCCTGTACTGGCACGTGACAGAGTCCTGGCCAAGAGCCGCACCCCCACTCATACCAAACAAGACATAGAGTTTCAGCAGTGAAAAGCCCCCCCAAGTCGGCCAGCGCTTCAACTCCCACCTCCAAAACTCGAAATCTGGCATTTTCAGACTTACATTCTTGTGGCAGTTAAATAAAAGCCCTGACAACAATTCTGTAGTAAAATGTGAAATGCTATTTTGATTTATATAGACTTAAATAAAATTAAAAGAAGCTGCTTGTACAAAACGGATATAGATCATGCAATTAAAAATTATGCAAATGAAAGGAAAATGTACTTGATAAATTCAAACAGTAGAACAATTGAGAGGATGAACAGTAAAGTAACCCTTCTACATAGTGAAAAACGGATTATTCTAACACATCCTTCTTCATCGTGTCATTTAAGTTTCTATGATTTGCATTAACCTTCAGCCTAAAGGATACAGTTGTGAAAGAATTAGAATAACTCAGTTGGGAACACTAAGTCGGAACTGTTATGCAAATTTTTATTTCAGACTCACATTTCCAGGCTATGCATCAGAAACTGCAATTTTACTTCTGAACCACAATATAAGAAAAATAAACAGACACACAAACAACTTGCCTAACTTCATTCTGAGCCAACTTTCTTCTGGCTTGTATGACTGAATTTGATTCCTGATATATATATATATTTCATTTCTCTTTCCTTTTAAAGCATGATGGAATCAATTTTTGTTCACCCTCAGTTTTCAGAAAACTCAAATTCATATTGAAATATATGATCAATTTTGGTCTTTCCAAAAAATTTCATTTTCTTTCCTTTCTGAAACTTTCATTCCTTCTAGAAGTTGTTCTCCATGTTCTTTGCATGGGAGAATGGCCTGCAACAGTGGCTTCTGGCAGAGAAACAAATAACAGTTTCAAAACAGCAGCAACCTGATCACATGATAATCACAGGGAACAAAAGGAAGCACTGCCAGGGGCTCAAACATTGAGGTATTTAGAAGGGTGGGAGGGAGGGCAGATAGCATTTGTGGCCCAACACATTTGGGATCTGGGAAAGCTGGGAGAGAAATATGTCCCCACTAAACTAAAGAGAAAGCTGACCTGGGAGGGAACAGGAGATGCATTGCTATTGGAGGGTCAGGGGAGGGTGCATAAGGAAATATCGCTGCTAGGGAAAGGGGCAGTACTCTAGGTCAGTGCCAGTTAGGTTATAAAGTCACCCAGGAGAGGTGAAGTAACTCTTCTCCTTCATGCCACATGGACTGGCTGCCTCTGTCCTCCCTTGCCAGCAAAAGAACAGGGGTTTCTGCCAGCAAGAGTATGTCGACACTGCAAAACCCCCACAAAAATAAAACAAACCACGGCCGTGAATCTCAGAGACCATATTTGCAGATTTAGCTTGTGCTCTGGATCTGAAAAATAGACATGTAGATGTTCTGGCTCAGGCTTGGAAGCCCACCCTACTCCCTGGACGTCCTAGCCCAAGCTCCAGCCTGAGCTGGAATGTTTACACAGCTATTTTTAGTGGGCGAGTGTGAGCCCTAGCCTGCAAACCTGGGCTCTGAGATTTGCTGTTGTAGGTGGTTTTTTAATTTTTTTTGAACATACCCTAAATTTCTCCGTTCCTAGGCTCCAGTCTGCTAGCATAGGCCATCAGGACTCCCTATCTTCTGTAAATTTGCTGGGGAGGTGGGAAGCAGTGGAGGAGGAGAGGGGGGAAAAATCACAGTCATAGGCAGATTTCCTTCTAGGTCTATGTCTTCTGGCTTCCAGACATCTTAGAGATGCAGGAGCAATCTATTCCTCTGGCAAAACCAGACTTTATATATATATATATTTATATATATATATATATATATATATATATTGTGACAAGGTGGCTCCTCAGACTCCCCGGACTCAGGCCCTCTAGCCGTTCTCTTCTGGCTGGGGTTTGGCTCCCAGCAGGCTAGGAAGGGCTAACTCCCTCCTTCCTGCTTTCCTGTCTGCTGGCAGCCTCTCTGTCCCTGTCTCTGTCTCTCACTCTCCTTCACTCCTCTCTGCTTTCACCAAACTTACTCTTCAAATTCCTCCTGCCTCCAAACTCACTCCTCAACTCCCACACTCTTCTCTGGGGAGGAGTCTCTTTAAAGGGCTCTGCCAGCCTCCTTAACTGGCCTCAGCTGGCCCTGCTTCTGGCTGTGGCAGCCTTGTTCAGCTGGATCCAATTAAACTGCAGTTATCCCTCTCACCACAGCCTTCTCTGGCCATCGCCTGCCCTGGGTTTACCACACATCCCCCCCCCCCTGCTCAACACCATGGGGTTGGGCTACTTGGGTCGCTGAACAGTGGACCCTCGACAGGCCGTCCGCATTTCTGTGCAGGCGGACGGACCTATGTTGCACACGGAAGTGAAAGGGTTGCAGCGAGAGGAACCATCTAGTGACTCTTGCATTTTTGTCCTTGTTTTGCTGCATCCACTTCAGCGGAGCATGGTCAGTGACCAGGGTAAACCGTCTCCCGAGCAGATAGTAGCGGAGGCTTTCTACGGCCCACTTTACCGCCAGGCACTCCTTCTCTACTACGGCATATTTTCCTTCCCTGGGCAGTAGCTTCCGACTGAGGAAGAGGACTGGGTGGTCTTCTCCATCCACCATCTGGGAAAGCACCGCTCCTAGCCCCACCTCAGAGGCGTCAGTCTGCAAAAAAAACTCCTTTTCCCAATTCGGGGCTATTAGCACGGGGTCGGTGCAGAGGGCCGTCCGCAGATCCCTAAACGCCTCCTCTGCTGGATTCGACCATTTCACAATGTCCGGGCCACGGGCTCTCGTCAGGTCCGTTAATGGGCATGCCCTGGTGGCGAAATGGGGAATGAACCGTCGGTAGTACCCAACCAACCCCAGGAACGCTCGGACCTGCTTCTTCCGGACTGGTCGTGGCCACTTCTGGATCGCCTCTAACTTGTTAAGCTGGGGTTTTACCAGGCCTCTCCCCACTATATATCCGAGGTATTTGGCTTCTGCTAGCCCAATCGAGTACTTGGCGGGATTTGCAGTCAGGCCAGCCTTCCTCAGGGTGTCTAGCACTGCCTCTACCTTCCCCAAGTGTGTCTCCCAGTCAGGGCTATGGATAATCACATCGTCCAAGTACGCGGCTGCATACTTACGATGCGGCCGCAGCAGTTTGTCCATGAGCCGCTGGAAGGTGGCGGGGGCCCCGTGCAACCCAAAGGGGAGGACCGTATACTGGAACAAACCCTCTGGGGTGGCAAAGGCCGTTTTCTCCTTGTCCGCCGGGGCCAGGGGGATTTGCCAGTAACCTTTGGTCAGGTCAAGGGTGGACAGGAACCGCGCTGTTCCGAGCCGGTCAATCAGCTCGTCTATTCGGGGTAACGGATATGCATCAAACTGGGAAACATCATTTAGCCTCCGGAAGTCGTTGCAGAATCGCACACTGCCATCTGGCTTGGGTACCAAGACCACGGGACTGGACCACTGGCTATGGGACTCTTCTATGACCCCTAATTTTAGCATTTTTCGGACTTCTGCCCCAATCACTTCCCTTCTTGCCTCCGGGATCCGGTAGGGCTTGACATGTACCTTTACCCCAGGCTCCGTGTGGATGTGGTGGTACACCTCCCTGGTTCGGCCTGGTACCTCCGAGAACACGTCCGGGTGGCGTCTGATCATGCTGATCACTTCCTCTCTTTGGTTTGGGGTCAGCTCGGGGGATATCCTTATCTGGCTAGGCTGGTTCCCTTCCCGGGGGGTTGCTCCTAGCGCGACCACTTGAGCCTCTCTATCCTGCCATGGCTTCAGTAGGTTCACGTGATAGATCTGCTCTGGTTTCCGGCGTCCAGGCTGTTGGACTTTATAGTCTACGTCCCCCACGGCTTCGATCACCTCATAAGGCCCTTGCCACTGGGCTAACAGTTTACTTTCAGCCGTGGGTACGAGCACCATCACCCGGTCCCCCACCTGGAACTTCCGGCTCAACGCCCGGCGATCGTAGTACCTTCGCTGTGTCTCTTGGGCCTTCTGCATGTGCTCTCGCACAATGGGGGTGACCTGAGCTATCCTCTCTCTCATCCGTAACACGTGATCAATTACATTTCTCCCCGGATTCGGTTGTTCTTCCCAACCCTCTTTGGCTATATCGAGTATGCCCCGAGGGTGGCGTCCATATAGCAACTCGAATGGGGAGAATCCCGTTGAGGCCTGCGGTACCTCCCTCACCGCAAACAGTAGGTAGGGTAGCAGGGTGTCCCAATCCTTCCTGTCCCTGCTCACTACCTTCCGGATCATGCTCTTCAATGTCCTATTGAAGCGTTCGACCAGGCCGTCAGTCTGGGGATGGTAAACCGACGTCCTTAGGGCCCGCACTTGGAGCATGTTGCATAAGTCCTTCATCAGTTTAGACACAAAGGGGGTCCCTTGATCGGTCAGGATCTCTTTGGGTATCCCTACTCGGGAAAAGATCTGCACCAACTCCCGGGCTATGGTCTTTGACATCGTGTTCCGTAGGGGCACGGCTTCCGGGTATCGGGTGGCGTAGTCTAGCACAACCAGTATGTGCTGATGGCCCTGGGCAGACTTCTCTAGGGGGCCTACCAGGTCCATAGCGATCCTCTCGAACGGGACTTCAATGATGGGTAGGGGTACCAGAGGGGCCCGTAAGTGTGGCCGGGGGGCATGCAATTGGCAGTCCGGGCAGGAGGCACAATACCGCCGGACAGCCGCATAAATTCCGGGCCAAAAAAATCTTTTCAGGATCCGGTCGAGGGTTTTATCTACCCCTAGGTGGCCCCCGAAGAGATGGCTGTGGGCTAGGTCCATCACACCTCTCTGGTGCTTCTGTGGCACCAAGAGTTGCTCTACGGCTTGGTCCGGCCTCTGGTCTACCCTGTATAACAAGTCCCCCTTTATTACATAGTACGGCCCTCGGCCCTTAACTTTTCCTTCCACCGGGGCTCCATTCACCTCAACTACTTCCTTTTGGATATTGTGGTAGGCTGGATCATTGGCTTGATCCTGCCCAAAATTTTCCATTGACGGGCCAATTGGCCCCAACTCCGGGGAATCTACCCCCGGCTCCTCCTCGGGGGCAGTCTGGGGGGCACTACGTCCGGCGTTGGGTTCCCTCAGAGCTCGCCGAGCCCTCGTCCCCCTGGGGCTTACTTGTTCCCCTACCAGCACAACCCTCCGGTACTGGGTCAAAATCTTCGTCCCCAACTCCTTCGCTGCCCTTCTCTCCCTCCGAGACTTCTTGGGTCCCCCAGGCACGGAAAATAGCCCTGGGTCAAATTCCCGGAAGGCCGGGGGCCCACGATCCCTCGGCGCCATCTCCTGGATCTCGGCGCTAACTCCTTCCACCTCCCTTCCGGGGAGCAGGCTATCGAACCCTGGGAAGTCTCGCCCAATGAGGACTGGATAAGGGAGCTTCGGGACTACTCCCACCATTACCTTAGTGGGGTTTCCCAGGATATCTATACTCACGGGGATGGTGGGGTAATAGTTAACATCCCCATGCACACAGGATACTCCTGAGCGCTTGGCCCGGGACAGTTGGTCTCGCCCAGCCAGCTTCCCCGAGACCAGCGTGACCGCACTCCCTGAGTCTACTAACGCGGTGGTACTAATGCCGTTCATCTTAACGGGCCGGGTGTATCTATGGGGGGCCATCGCCACCCCCACTTGATTTATCAGGTCACATGGGCTTTCCATCCCCCCCCAGTCACATTGCATAGGTTCTGCCTGGTTTGGGCACTGGGCAGCTATATGCCCCACTTCCCCACATGCATAACAACGTATACCTGCTCGGGCTAGCCCCCTGGTTTTCGGGCTGTTAGGCCTTTCCCCCCGAGTCATGTTCCCCCAGTCCCCAAGCTTCTCCACGCTCTCAGGCTGATCCCCAGCCTCTTTTCCTCCTTCCATATATCGGCTTGGAGTCATGGTGATCCGGGGTTTTGGCCCTGAGACTTGCCTCCTATTCGGGCGCGTTCCTTCCTTGGTAGTCCGAGGCAGCTCCTGGGAGGCTAGGTGTCTTTCCACGAGGGCTGCTAGTTCGTCATAGGAGGAGGGATCGTTCTTATGGACCCACCCCCTTATGTCAGGCGGCAACCCCCGCATATACCTGTCCTGGACTAGTATTTCTACCACTTTCTCGGGGCCATGGGTCTCGGGCCGCAGCCACTTCCGGGCGAGGTGGATCAAGTCGAACAGCTGGGTCCTCGGTGTCTTGTCGGCCTTGTACCTCCATTCGTGGAACCGCTGGGCCCTCAGGGCTGGCGTCACTCCCGCCCTTGCCAGGATCTCGGCCTTTAGCTGGGGATAATCCGCCGCTGCCTCGGTTGCCAAGTCAAAATAAGCCTTCTGGGCCTCCCCACACAGAAAGGGGGCCAGGATGCTTGCCCACTGCTCCCGGGGCCAGGCCTCTCGCAGGGCTGTCCTCTCAAATGCAAGAAGATAGGCCTCGGTATCGTCGTCCGTCATCATTTTCTGTAAGTAGTTGCTCGCCCGCAGTGGCCGGGCGTCGGGGCCCCCACGGGCCATGGTGCCCAGGACTTTTATCTGTTTTGCTAGCTCTTGCAGTGTAGCGCGGTCCTGGGCTGCCTGGGACATCAGCAGCTGGTTAGTCTCTTGCTGCACTCGCACTGCTTCTTGTTGGGCTGCAGTGGCCTGGACCAGTGCCTTCACCACCTCCTCCATTTCAAGTTTTTTTTTTTTTTTGAGGGGGCCTTTGCCTTGCCCGAGAGGACTGGCCACCGAGTCTACTCACTGCATCCCACCTCTGACACCACGTGTGACAAGGTGGCTCCTCAGACTCCCCGGACTCAGGCCCTTTAGCCGTTCTCTTCTGGCTGGGGTTTGGCTCCCAGCAGGCTAGGAAGGGCTAACTCCCTCCTTCCTGCTTTCCTGTCTGCTGGCAGCCTCTCTGTCCCTGTCTCTGTCTCTCACTCTCCTTCACTCCTCTCTGCTTTCACCAAACTTACTCTTCAAATTCCTCCTGCCTCCAAACTCACTCCTCAACTCCCACACTCTTCTCTGGGGAGGAGTCTCTTTAAAGGGCTCTGCCAGCCTCCTTAACTGGCCTCAGCTGGCCCTGCTTCTGGCTGTGGCAGCCTTGTTCAGCTGGATCCAATTAAACTGCAGTTATCCCTCTCACCACAGCCTTCTCTGGCCATCGCCTGCCCTGGGTTTACCACAATATATATATATATATATATATATCAGGTTTGGGTGTGTGTATGTATATATATATATATATATATATATATATATATATATATATATATATATATATATATATATATATATATACATACACACACCCAAACCTGATCTCCTTCTCCATCAATTTTATATCATTATAACATGACTGTGATGAAACTACTTCATCAGTTCGAGAATGTAAATCAGAGAATAATCAGGCCCTATGTATTGATAAGTAAGCATATACACATGTACTTACTCACCACTAGATATGTGTATATATACACACAGTCACTACACGCCCCACCTCCCACCCCTGTATGTGGTATTCATTGCTGTGGCACTCTTCCTGGGGGCCTGGTTGTTCTTGCTCCTGAGCCTCCTTGCTCTGCTTTGCCAGCCCTTGCTCCCTGTCCTAAGGCTCTGAGGCGCTTTCCTGTCTACAGTGCTTGAGGGAGTCTCTTGGCAGGGGCACTGCTGCTCTTTAAGTGCCTTCATATTACACTGCCTGTGGTTTTCAAATATCCTTTTCATGCAGTGCACGCCCCTGGAGTGGATAATGGTATTGCTGATGTTCTCTCAATTTCAGGACGACAGATTCTGGGAACTCAACTCACTGGCCAGCAGGGATCCGTGGGTGATGTCCCAACAACTGTGGAACCTTGGCTCATGACCACTGTGGGACTAGTTGAGGAAGCAGTGTTATCACAGACTCTGAGGTCCTAAAAGGAGTTTGTGGAACTTAAGGCACAGGAAGGACTTTACTGTGAGCGGACCATCCCCATACATGTGGTGGTGCGATATGTGGTGCCTTTGACTCATCATGGGCTGGCTCCCTCCACTGTCTCTGGCTGGCTAGTAGGCCGGTCCTACTGGAGTAGGTTGGCAGGTTTCCCAGACCCATACGGGCATTTCATTGTATGGAAACTCCTACAAGGACGGTCCAGCAGGAGTGTGTGCTGCCACGCTTGGGAGAGAAACCCAAAACAGAAACAGGAAACCCTGACAGAGCTGTCAAAGCTCTGCTGTGGGTCTATAGCTGGTGGAGGGAGATCATGTTAGTTAAGGCAGCATTTGTTGCTGCCTTCTTTGGTGCTTTCAGAGTGAGTGAACTGATGCCTTATGGCAGCTGTGGATAGGTCCCAGCACACATTAAAAGTAACTGATGTGCAACTGGCTGCAGGAGTGGTGTCCCTCTGCTTATGGTACACGGAAACAGACAAGAAGGGAAGGGGGGACTTCAGTGGGGTTCCAGAAATGTACAGATGAGTGTTTATGCCTTGTCAAGGTGATTAGAACTTCACTAAAAATCTGGGACCAGCATCTGGGTCTGCTGTTCACACACAGTGAAGGCAGCTGCTGAGAAACACCTAGCGCTTCTGAGGTCTTGACCGGGATAAATTTGATCCTCATTCTTTTAGAGTCAGGGCAGTGATGTCAGTGGCTGCAGAGGGTTTTGGCCTGTGACAGATGCAGACAATAGGGCACTGCTAATCAAGGTGTTACAGGACTTATGTCTGCACCACGGAAAAGATGGCAGGGAAGGGTGAAATGTAACTAACCCAATGCGCTTGTTTGTTTCAGGAGCTACCCAGAGCGTACACAATGTGTGGATTTGTGGGCACTTTAGTGCATTGGGCAGCTAGGACAGCACCTGGAGCTCAGCTGGCTTCAGGGCTGAAGCTATTCACATCCAGAGGAGACATGCAGTGGGATCAGCTCATACCACTTTTGCGCACACTGACAGGCAAGACTGGGAACCCACGTGGACAAGGCTAGAAAGAAAGTAAAGAGGGAGGTCACCAAGCTATTCCTGGAGACCCAGAGACAGCACAAGGACATCTGTTTACAATCAGCTGTAAGTTCTCAGGGATGATGGCATATATTTGTCAGATGCAGCTGCTAACATCTGGCTATGGAATGTAAGGGCATCCACTGGACAGGTGTTATGACACCACGCAGCGTGGTTGGGTGTGGGAGTGGCCAAACTAGTCACTGGCACCCTCTGTGGCCACTTTTCAGTGCAGTTAAGGGAATAAAATGAGCAGATTCCAGAGAGAAAAGATCTGGGATTTTAGTGATGGACTGTAGGTGAGACCTTGTGGCCTTCAGGATCCCAGGACCTCACCCTGATGCACCCTCTATCCCTCTTGCGTGGAAGAGGGTGCTAGGACTCAAATGAATCCCAGGAGGGTAGGCTGAGAAGAGTCTATCCCAAGTTATGGGTTATGGGGTAAGGAGTCTTGTAACGCTGCACAGTTATCAATTAAATGCCCGATATACGATAGTATGGGTGATGGACGGGTAGTGCCCCCTCCCCTGTATTAATGTTTAATAAACGTTGAGGTCTTCCACTTAATTCCATGCATGTGTCTATCCTCATTTTGCTGCTGTGTCTACATCAAATGTTGTGTATAAACATACACACACCATATATGGTATTCATGTTATAAATCATTGAGCCATACATTTATACTGCTCCCAGTGTTCATTATTTTCATGAGTCTCATGGTATTTGGTTTTTTTAAATCCCCAGTTCCTGGAGTCAAATGATTATGTGAAAATCAACTTCCTTTTAAAAAACGAGTAAGTTTCCTTCACGGTTGCAGAAGAAAGTTTGAAAACATGAACCAAGTACATTCTAAAATCTCTGAAACCAGCATAACTAGAGGACTGCAATTTGTTGCTTCTGTAGGCTAAGTGCAGTAACCACACCAGGGCCCCCTTGCATTCCTCCAATCCCCTCCCAAGCTCCCTATGTACCACTCCCACAACCCCCTCTATTTCAAGGACTCATTGCAACCACCACTCATTCTAGGGGCTCCCTGTGCCCCTCATTTCTTCTTTCTCACCATGTTCCTAATCCTCTCTTTTTCCACCATGCCAGGGGCTCTATGTGCACCCCCTTCTCCACCACATATCAAGGATGCTCTGTCCCCTTGTTCTCCCATCCCCATATCCTTGTGCCTTCTTTCTCTCCATGCCAGGTGCTCTGTTTGAATCCCACTCCTTTTCTGTTGGGGAGAGAAGTCTTTCAGGATGTCAATGTTTTTAAGCTGTATTCAGAAGATGGGCAGAGCTGAGATGGGGCATGTTATGCTGAAGGTGCTAATGGCCATCATCAACCGTTTCTTTGACCTCCAAATAATTACAGACCTGATTAAAGCTGGTGGGTCTGTTAACCACATGCTGTGTGTGTCCCCCATTTTCACTTTTCAGTTTCTCCATTTTTCATCAGAATCAGTAGGGTTGTGTCCATAAATACCTAGAACATTTCCTGAAATTTTCAAATTGATGAGATTCCAGGTTCAATTACATTGCAGACAAACAACGAAGCAAACAGTCAGAGAAATCCACTTAGCTGAGTGCCCTTGTTCGCTTGGCCAGAAAGAACCCCAAAATTATATTTTTAAAAATCTCATTATTTTGAGTCAATGTTGTGATTTTTTTGAGGTCTGACTCATGATGTTTGAATGCTTGGAGTTGCCACATATCTTGGACAGCCTCATCTGCACTCTGCTTGCTAATCCATCCCCACATGGGAGATGCGTAACATTCCAAACTTCGAACAGCTTCAGACAGTTGCCATTAAAATAAAACCAACCTGCCACAAATGCATTTCCTATTTTCTCTCCACATTTGGGATTCTTTCCACACTCCTTCCCTTAAGAAAAGCCCAATTTCCAGAATGAACAATATTTTAGTCCTGGACTAGTTATACAATCTCTCATGACCCTCCAAGGAAAGAAATAGCAAACATATATACACACCGTTGGAGAGAGATCTCCAGCTTTTCAGTGGAACACAAAGCACTTGCTAATTGTAGCCCTAGTAGACCATAAAATAATTAAACTAAAAGTAACACATTTTATGTATAGAAAAGCTTTTTATGTACATTTCAAGGTTTTTCCCAAATGTATTAGTTATACTTTTTCTTCCTCACAGGCCTACACTGGATTTATGTTAATTAGCCCGGTTTTGCCACAGGGGAGAGGAAAAAAATTCAACTCACTAAATATTTTAAAAACTCAAACATTTATTAAATATGTTGCACAGTCAGAATACATGCTAGTGCCCTATAAAGATTTTATTCCCACTCTGGTACTCATTTGGGATGACCCCCAAATTGACTCATAGTATATCACTCACACATATGGGGGCCATCTCAAACTCATGCTGATAACACTTTTTTCAGTGCTTGCACATATTTATATATATATATAAAATTTGGTCACTTTCAGTGTTTAATGGCAACAGAGAGATAAAATTGGTTATTCCACAAAACTTTCTAGATTCTGCCCCCACTTTGTGAGTACCTTCAGACCATTTACTGTACTGTTTATATTGAACTGAATGTAACCTATTTTGTCTTGAGTTTGTATTTGTAAGCTCCTTGGGTGTAGATCTTGTTCTCTGTCTGGCACACTTGCCAGTTTGTAAAGCCTGACACACAATCTGGGAACGCTATATAAAATGACAGTCATAATGCTAATATATTACTAATTTATTATCACACTAATTCAATTCATTTCTGACTCGGGCAGAAATAAGATGAAGGCTTCTAAAAAGGCAAAGAAGGATTTTGAGGGACAAGAGGGGAATCTCGATAAAGAATATTTTAAAAATGTTTTTGTGTACTTTTCCCATCTGGCAACTAAGCAGTCAACTCCACTAACTGAGAGGTTCTGTGGAAAGTACTCAACTGGTACGGTTTTAGCAGTAGATTGATTCAAATATGGCAGACTCTGTATAGCAGGGATCGGCAACCTTGGCATGTGGGACTACAGGGTAAGCACCCTTAGAGGGCCGACTGCAGCTCCCACTGGCCATCCTGATCCAATGGGGGCTGCAGGATCCTGTGTGCAGGATTTTTAATTTCATGGCACAGAATTCTCCCAGGAGTAAAGAGCTTGGTGAGAGAGACCTTGGAGATCGAAGGAGACAGTGGCATAACAGTATATAAAACCATCCAGGGAACCCCCCTAACTTTCCCAAATGGCAGCTCAGAATAGATGCAGATGGAATCTGTTCATAACTTTGGCCCTATCCAGCCCTGGTGTTGGAAAAAGGAGATGAGGATGATGAAAGGAAGTGGGGCAGAGTAGGGAGGAGGGGGTTGTCACTTGTACACCCAATAACTATTTTTGCTGGTGAAAATAATATTTTATGTTGTGTCAAGTTTGTACATTCTTTTACATAGACCGTTCTCATTTTACTACAAAAATATGGGAAGCAAAAAGGGAAAATCTCATACCCTCTCTTCACCTTCTAATGAACTTGTGTCAAACGTGTCAACAGAAAACTTCATATGTAAGATTATTATTAAAGGTAGCATACTGTGCACTGGGAAAACTAGACACACCCGCTAACAAAGATTTAAAGAACACTGAATTACTAGTATCACTGTTGTTATTTAATACAATAAATCTTGTTCTGATGGCAGCAAACAATAGGATTTGATTAGTGTTTGATTATTTCAGTCTGCCTCTTTTCTCAACAATAAAAAAATATAAGGAAGAACTGCAAATCAGCAGAGAGACATAGGCGTACTCTTTATTACAGAAGAGGATGTCATTATTATACTGGCTGAGTCTTGGAATGTAGTGCTACTAGTTTGTGACCAAAAAGAAAATCTACTGAATATGACTCTGACCCCTTTAAGTTTTATATTCTCTTCCTCAGTGAATTTGTTCAGGCCCAAACTAATACAAGTGGCTATCCACAACTGTTATAAACTGATTTATTCCCCAATGATAAACAGAAGTGAAACCGCAGAAATGTTCAATGTAACTTTTGGGAGTAAACTTAATCCCTTTTTATTCTTTATTATTATATTGGCTTCTACAAAAGTTTTGGAGGTAATATTAAAAGCTGCATTATAGCATTTCTTGATGACATGTTTGTCTACACGTGGGACTGAATTCTAAATGTGCTAGAAAAAGGCAACCACTTAAAATATCAAGGGAGAAACGGCATTTACTGGTCAAAACTTCTCCATGTCTAACCTTATAAATTGCTTTATAACTTGGTTATTAGTTGGTACTGAAAGCTCTAAAGTCAGAGAATATTATGTTAATTCAGTTTATAATTTCAGATATCTAATGATACCATAGCATAATCATCATATCTTATCAAATACTATAATCAAATTAGCACTAAAGTATTAGGTGAAATTAAAGGTCAGAATTTAGTTAACTATGTGGTATATTCAGATATAGATGCTGGCAAGTAGGTAATATTCATGTGACTGGAAGTTAAGTATTTGCATCAACAAACTATAGTCTATTGTCTGCTTTAATGACTGCTGTCATATAATTTTTAAATGTTAAAATAAAAGTGTACTCTGAGTCTTTATGCTTAGAGACCAACTCGTAAATTCTGAATTTTTGAAGTGGCATGATAAAAAAGTAAATCAAATTGTTTTTACTATTTTTCAAGTCCTTTCCAAGGGAATAATGCTATTTTGTAATGCCTTATTTCTAGTTTACTATCGTGTATCTAGGAATTTTTCATTGAATGTTGAACAAATTATTTAAAAGAAATACTATCAGATTCCTTGGAGTTTCTATTGACTAATAACCAAAGGAAAGCTTTTAAAAAATGCCAGTGAGATTTAGGAATACAAACTGCTTTTGAAAATCTTCCCCCAAGTTTTAAATAAACATAAGGAACATGGGAAGCATTAACAGCTACTAGAAACCTGCAAATGGAATCTCCATTTCAACTGAAAGATTGTGTGGAAATATAGAAGATACATAAGAAAAATGCTGTGTAGTTGCAGTTATTTTTTCAGCTGTAACAAACTAGCCCCCTTCTGTTTTAAATTTTAAATGAACACATTCATGTGTCACTGTATTATTTCTACAGACCATGTCTCTTGTAATAGCTATACATTCAACTTTCAGATTTTACTTCTTGTACTGATGTCAAGACTTCTGCATCTAATCTGTTGCCAGTATTGTAAGATGATAAATTAGGAGGTCAGAATGAAGAGAAATAGCAACACAACTGCTCCCCCCATAAAACAACCTAACTTCTTCACTGGACCACACAGCAGTTCCTTTAGAGACTAAACAAATCCAGTGATCCATGGAGAAGTTTTTCACAGACCTCCAAAATTAAGGAGAATGGCTGTCCCCTCCACTAACTATTGTAAGGCAGTAAAAATTCTGCATTATGCAGGAGTTTAGAGAAGAAAACACAGTTCTAGAATTCAACAGATTTTGTGTTTCCTAAATCAGTGCAAATAAAGCTAGGTAAGTGCAGATAATCAAGTAAGAAATAGAATCTGCCCAGGGGTGCTGGAACAATTTGTTCAGTGGAGGTGCCAAGAGTCACTGAACCGTGATGGAAACCACTTCAAGCCATGGGGTTCAGTAGTACCCCCAGCATCCTTAGTTCCAGCACATATGGGTCTGTCTGTTTTTTAGTGAATGCATTGCTGCATCACAGCTTTTGGAATTTCATCATGAACACTGAATGGGAATTACTACACAGAAAAAAACCCTAATGCAATAAAGAGCAGGACTATTGAAACAAAACTGTATTAGCCATGCAGCCATCTTTATAAAAAGATACGTCATGGCCCTGAGTCATTGTTAAAAAAACAACAATCACAGGAGATGACACTGTTTTTTGGAATAGGGCTTGAAGATCAGAAAGGTGGGAAATCTAGAAAAGAAATCTGTTTCACACTCTGGAATTTAAGGCCCATGGAATATGTATAACCCAAGGCAGTTATACATGTTCCTAACAAATGCCTAAGCAAATAAGGCCTTTGTCTGACTTACACTTATAAAGCCATGCAGAAAAATTCCCCTATGAGTCATCACATTTACAATAATATAAATGATTTTACCTGTAATAAACACGTAGCGTCTGAATTTCTTCTTTTAGTTTTTTATTCTGTTGAACGACAGTCTCTCTCTCTTGTTGCATAGCTAGCAATTTTACCTGCAAATAGATAGGTGATAATTGTTTAAGTGAAGACTGTGCTGTTTTAAGCACAATGAAAAAAATACAGCAATCTTTTATGAATGTTAATTTCAGCTCTATTGTAGGTTTGATTATACACAAAATGGCAGTCAAATGTAATATTACCCATTTGTTCATTATTACAACATTCTTATTTAGCTGACATATTATTGTAATTGTTTGTAAGTATTGACATCTTTCAGTCAGTAATGTTCTCGACAAATTTCCCTACTGTTCCCTACTGTTTTTCTATATTCCCAGTTCCCATATTAGTTTCTTCATCAATTTTATCCAGCTGTTTGTCAACAAATATATTTACATGGTATTCAAAATGCTAAATCTTGAAAGAAAGTACTGTTTTTAGAGTGCTAAGGGTATTGACCAGTTCCCGTGAATGTGTGAGAAGAGGTCTGGAGAAATAAGTGCATGTATGTTTAATATAGCACCACAGCTTAATCACTTTGAATATTTAAAAATCTAGTACTAATAGAGATTTAGGACTCCCCGGAGTACTCAGGTTTCATATCATTTATTTAATATCTCACAGGCTGATTAGCTGATTTGACGACAAATAAGACTGGGGTTTCATTGCATTTCTATTGTACATGCAAGTCTGAGTGCTAGGCAGGCTTCCCTACCATTCATTATATTTTTTCTTCTATTGTACATTATACAGCTACTGCAGATCAACCAATTACCAGAAGTCATAGGACATAAAAGCAAAAGGGTGTGTGCAGCTCCTTAGTGCATTACTATTTGTGAATTCTGTCAGCGTCCCTAGCCTGACACCCACCAGCTCCCTGAGGCAAAAAAAATAAATAAAATATATCTCCGTGAATTCTAGACACGATAGATGATCTGTGCATACATGGAGTGGAAGGATATGCCTCGGGCACTGGATTGGGACTCAGTAGATCTAGGTCTGCCGGACTCACTGTATGACCTTGAGCAACTCAAGGTCTCCATGCCTCAATTTTCATCTGTAAAAATGGTGATGACAATACTTCCTTTCATTCACCTTTCTTTTGTGTATTTGACTGTAGCTCTTCAGGACAGGGACTGTCTTTTACTATTCATATGTGCAGTGCCCAGTAGAGAGAGGCCCTGATATCAGTTGGATTTCTACATGCTACTGTAATGTAAACAAATTATAATAAGCTGTTAAGAGAATAACAAGCTCTACAGCTGCAAGTGTAACCAAGCCCTTTGGTTAGACTATTTTATGACACGCACAGTCTCTTTTAGCTTTGAAGATGAAGGGTGTTAATGCTTAACCTCTCGGTAGCACTGATTTAGAGCTCCTGATGCTGAATGGCAAGGCATTTTGCATTAGCCCTTGAAGCTGGCAAGCCCTAACCATGGCACTAAGAGGTTAAAATACTCTCCAGGTGAGCTGTTTAAATCCTGAGCCTGGTGCTGCTTACAGCTTTGCAAACAGAACTCACAGAACACAGGAATGTTAGCCAAACTAAGCTATTTTCTATAATTATACCACACTGTCGGTGAAACAACATACTTAAAAATTGGGAAAAAACATGCTTGAATCAAAGTAGGTGGTTTGTTCTAGAGGCCAATAATTAACATCTTTGCCAATCTTCAGCATACTGTGAAGTGTGATTGAAATGGTAGACTGGGAGGAAATGTTTGCAGCAGACACACCTACGCACAGAGAGATTAATGGCTATTCTCTTTAGGGAAGTATACAAAAAAGTACACCTAGCATTCAATTCACACTTTTTAGGACAAAGTTCAGTAGACATTGGGGCCTGAGACTTTCTTATTTATGCCAAATTTGTACTGGTCTAACTCCACTGATTTCATTGGCGTTTCACCTGACTTACACCTGCGTAAGTGAGAGGAGAATCCAGCTCACTAGACTCAATATAGTCAAAAATAACAAACACAGAAAAGTAAGAGGCAAGCTGCCAATCTTCTCAGCATGTGATTGGTGGGAGTAGATAACAAAAAAATTCAGCCTGGGTATGTGATCATGACAGGGCAGGGGGACTTAGCTGGGAACAGGGTGTGAGAGAGAGAGCTAGAGCAAGCACAAAGCAGAGAGGGTATTAACTGGGATGTGGGAGACAGGTTCAAGTTCTTGCTCCAGCTAATCTGGGGCGGTCTTTCTCCTCAATGTGCCTGATGGAACTATTCCACTTGTATAAGCAATCAAATATTCAGCAGGCCGGAAAATAAGGTGACCAAACAGCAAGTGTGGAAAATCAGGATGGGGCGGCCTATATAAGAAAAAGAACCAAAAATCATGACTGTCCCTATTAAAACTGGGACTTCTGGTCACCCTACCAGAGAAAGACTGATTCTACTATGGTTATGGCACTCACTTAGGATGTGGGAGATCTGGGTTCAAGTCCTAGATCTGACTAATTTGGAGATTATATAGCAGAGGAGAAAGTCCTGAAAATTGTTTCAGTAGTGGCTAAACTCAATGGTTTACACTTGGTACAGCTGTGGGGTGATGAGGACATACGAGTCTAAGCTACCTTTCCACTCCCTCAATCTGGAGCTAAATGAAAATTGCCAGCAGAGAATTGCCTTACAGACATTCCCTTCTGGCTTATGTGTGCTGGCTCCATGCCCTGCGCTCACTGTCCCCCTCTAAGATGTGGGAGGGGATGCACTGCATTTATACTCCACTAGCAGAAGGTATATTATGGGCCCAAAGCTAGTGTTGGAATTTAGACCTCTCTCACAACAGATCTAAGCAAAAATGGAGCTAGAGCTGGCATGAGAATCAGGATATTGTAACTGGCTCCCAGACACAACTGTCCTGTGCCCAGCAGAGAGCTGGTGTCCATAAACATTTATGACTTAAAAAATAGTTGAAATGTTTGAACATGGAATATTGTTACTGTGTTGCAGCAATAGAATTTTGATTAAGCAGAGGAGAGAAGTGGGCATGGAAAATCAATGTTAATTTGACCTAGGCAGCAAATTTTACAGAGTGCTGATCTTTCCTACTAAATTTAGAAAGTGGTAGATTCAGCTGTGTATATCCCAATGACCGAAATGATAGTCACACAATAAAGGCCCCTGCATACTGCATCATCTGGGGATTCTTTCTAATTATTTTAAAAATGATCAACATACTGAATACAATTCTGACCCCTTATCTGCACTATGGGCATCTATGGCATGTTGCATGTATGTATCACATGATGAACACATCAAGGAAAGCTTCTCATGGGGGAATAAAGCTCCAGCAAAGTACCTGAGTCTGTGCATAACTTTAAGCCCTTGAGTAGTCCCATTTAATTTAATGGGCCTAATTGCAGAACCTATAATAGAGATCCCATTTGGATAGGACAACTGTGACTTCGTATTGCCCACAAAGGCACAATTTCTGAAAAGTACAAGGAAAGCCCTCTAGTCAAAATGGTTGCATATCTAGGGTTAAATCCTCAGCCCTGCGTTTGGTTGCTTTGCATTGCGGAGGTAAATCAAAGGAGCCAGAAAGCTATCCTAAAGGGGAAGCTGAGGATTCCCCCTGGCTTGGGTGGTACAAAGTTGGTGTAGCTGGCTGATGCCACCTGTGCCCTCTCTTGCTGGAGGGGGCATGACAGGATTTAGGGGTCGTTCCAATCCATTGACTATCTGACACGGGCTAGATCTCAATAGAGAATATGACTCTTATTAGTTTATATATAGAAATGTTAATCAGCAAGAACTGTACATTAAACTTTCACCTGCAATCTAATATCATGCTCCCCAACCCAATCCTTACTCTGTTATTTAATATTGTTCAGGAATATTTTCAGCAGACATTTAAATGACAACACTGGTAGGGGGCTGTATTTTCCATGAGTCTTAAGGTTGCAGACCACAAATCCTGCATTAGAATTCCCTGTCCGTCCCACATGAATATTACTGCTACATCCTGTGATCATTCATTTCTGAAAAGTTTGGTACTGATTCAGTATTATGGAAATAGGCCAGAAAAAACATTTTCCAGATAGTACAGTCAAGGAAGAATATGGCTTTCATTGCTCTATCAAAGAAAAGGAAAGGAGTGAACAGCAATTTTGAGCGGGTCGTGCACACATATGATTTGTTTCATTGTAATAAAAGCAAATCGAGTCTGATGCTGGTTAACTCATGCAAAGAAAGGTGTTTTGCAATATTTTGTTTCTGACTTTAGTCACATAGTCTTCCCTTATATGACCACTCACACTGGGGAGTGTGGCATAAAATATTATTAAAGAAAATATTTTACATGTAGGAGCTAACTTTGTGCCCATAAAAATACTACATGCTAATTCTAGTATGTTACCACATCATGGTGGCAAATTGATATATGAAAAGTTCACATTATTCTGAATTACAGTTACCTTAAGAACCTGCCTATTTTATCTTAGATACATTGATAATGTTTCCTCAGTATCTGCAGTAACATTTTTAAATTTCCTATACTTTAGGAAATACCTGAAATATTGCAAATGCAGAGGTAAAATGAGTTAGTTATCTCAAGTGCAATCCAAGACAAATACGCATGAATAATACGTGGAATGTACCACCCAGAAATATTTTATTGCATACGGTATTTCTGAAAAACCAAAGGACTGTTTTAATCACATAGCGAAGCAGTACAGGGTGAAATCATGGCCCTACCAAAGTCAATGGCAGACTCCTACTGACTTCAGTAAAGTCAGGATTTCACCTTTAGTTTCTGTGGATTTAAGCACATAATCTCTAAAACCTAAAAATCACATTTAATCTATTCAGCACATATGGATTATTACATATGCAAACTAGATAGTTTATTTCAGGCAGAAGCCCTTCTTGGTGTCAACAAAAGTGCTTCATTCAAGTGTCACAGCACTAAGTAGTGCATTCAAACCCAGATGTCAGATTGGTTTCTGCAGGCAGGTAATGTTATATGCAGAGATGACAACTGATTCCAGGTAGAAATAGTTTTATTATGAAATCTAGCTGCAGGCAATTTTTTAAAACAACAAGAATCCTGTATATGGAGGCTTAGCAAGTAGTTTCTTGTATCACCAATCGTTACACAAACTGTGAAAAGGTGAGAAAACCACAGACTCCATTTGCATACATCAGCAAACAGTTATTCAGAACTGCAAGGTCTAACTGATTTAGAAGCCCAAGTCTCTATTAGGTTCCTCAGTGCATGAACCACTTTTGAAAACAAGACTTGGGCTCCTAAGTCATTTGGGCCTTGCAGCGCTGAGTGAAGCACCACTTAAACACTTGTAAAGTCTGGACCTTTGTGCTTGTGCCAGGTACTAGCTTGATATCACAAGTGACAAAGTGGTGTGGGAAAGGTTTAATGTTAATTCCTCTTGTTCAAAGAAAGGGCTTCAGAGACCTGTGATATCAAGCTAGCACCTGTCACAAGCACAAAGGTAAAGACTTTAAAAGGTATTTAAGTGTAGCTCCTCACAGCAATGCAAGGTCTAACTTACGAGCCCATTTTCAAAAGTAAATTAAGCACTGAAAGTCAATGGGACTTAGGCTCCTCTGTGCTTTTGAAAATGAGACTTGGGCTCTTAAGTCCATTAGATGTTGCAATGCTGAGCAAAGCAAGGCCTAAATACTTCTATAAATCTGGGACTAAGTTTGTTCATCATTCCTGGTTCCAAAATACACTATCACATATCTCTCTTGGCAATCTTAAGAGTGACCAAGGACCGAGGGGCCATGTACAAGAAGTGAACAATCCTTCTAGAATCCAGATCAGGGTTGAAGTACATTGGTGGGGGGACCTGCAGAAGTTAACACTGCTGCTGGAAAAGGTTATATTTAGGCTTGGATGTCACCATATACACACAAACAGATGAAAAATATTTCCAATCAATCAACCAAAATGTACAAATGACAAAGTAAGAAAAATTTACAATAGCAAAGAAAGAAAAATTCTGTTTGAGAACTTGTCAGTTTGATTTAAGCAGGTTTAATTTGTGTATTTTGACATGATGCTGATACTTTGTGTTTTAATGGTTATAAAGCTTTCACTTAAAATCTCAGTGTCTACTGTCATTAAATACTTAGTGTTTGACCCCTCATAATTTCCCACAACCGTGAACAATTAAATTGATAATCTAAAAAAGCTTAAAAATAAACTGATGCTATCTTTCAAAATTATAAAAAAATAAAATTCAAATTCTGCCAACTCTAATTATATCTGTGTTGTAGACCAAGTATCAGTTTTTAGAGCTGTTAGTCCAATATCTTTCACAATCACTAAATTTCCCTTTGAAAGGAAAAATCCACACATTTAAATTCTTCACTCCTCATTCAAGTAAAAAACAACAACAGTCAATTCAGGTAATTAAGCAAAATACTGTACTCAAGGACAAGCAGTTAACAACCAATTTGCTACTGAATGCTTACAATTGATGCTAAATGGCAAAACATAACGGAAATAGCAAAAACTGAGCAAACAAATAATTAGTATATTCCAAAGTAGTACTTTTTCATTCATAGGGCCAAAATCATATATACCACTCTGCAGTACTTCTACTGTGAACAACAGTGTCAGAGTTTTGTTGTTGTTTATATTGAGTATTTGAAACTATTAAATGAGACCATACCAAAAAATTCAGTTACATCATGAACAGTTCACAAAGATCACAATCCTGCAAGGAATCACAAACATGAGTAGGCCTGTTGACTTCAGTGGCACCGCTCATGTGAGTAATTTTTTGCAGGATTTAGGTAGGCAAGGAGGGAGAGTTTGGGTTAATGTCTATTTGTATATACATGCCCTGTGTCCGTGAAAGGGAAATCGAGCTATTAGTATGCACAGGCACACACAAAAAAAATCTAATTAGATATTATCAGCTATACATAACACAGAATCAAAATGCTGAGTTTAATACTAAGACTTTAGACAAATATGTCACTCTTAAGAAAAGAGCAAAGAAATTATCAACCCAGAATCAATAAATCTGTGATTAGGAAAATTAGGATTAGTAAAGAATCAATGTTGATATCTCAAATAAACAACAGAGGTGAGCATGCTGCAAGTATCAAAACACTTGTCACTGGAGGAGCTTCTTTTACACTAGACTTGTAGAGGAGCCCATTTTGTACATGTGTTCTCCTTTGATATTTGAGGCTCCAATCAGGCCACCTAGCGAAACATTTGAGCTCAGTCCTCAACTGGGCCAAGCTCTTGGTTGGCATATTTGGAAAGCGAAGAAAAAAGTAGCTGTAAGTCATCTTTCTGCTTTCCCAATCTTGTGACTGGCTGGGGGTTGAATGGATCTCTGGCTCAGTTTAGCAGTCCAAGAGCTGACCCATCTCATAATGACACTGGTGAAACAGATGACTTCTGAGATTGCAGGCCCCTGGAATGTCTCCTATGCTGCAGGAATCCTCAACAGACAATTTATGGTAGCTTTAGGGTTCCTTGCACCATTCCAATGACACAAAAGGACCAATCATAGTGGGGCTATGGATCTGTCCTTTATTAATATCATGACCTGTTCTAAATATAAATATAATCAAAATCTTTATTCTGAATTATGCCTTTTTTCTCGCCCAAATACAAGTCCAGCCACGGATTCTGATTAAGATATACCTTTTAAAACATTATGGGAGCCCGGCAAAAAACATTTAGCTGTTGCAGAAGATGCTACTGAGGATTCAATAGGTGACACTCTTCCTCCTGAATCCATAGGGAAAAAACACCTCCATATGGGGTTCTGGTTCACTATACTGCAGGAAGTGCAGTCTTATAGATCAGACATAAAAACAAGGTTCTCATGCTAAAGATTGCTGACACTTTTTGCGAGAATGGCGGATATGTCCTTAATTAAATTTCAGTTGAGGTAACTGCATTCATTCTTCCTTAATTTCCATGTAGCTTCAATTGGAAACAATCTTCTTTTTCATTTGCTATCCTAAGCTGTGGTGTCTAGTTGCTGGGCACTGTTAAACCTTTGTCACATTTCAACGCATGGCTACATTTCAGCAATGAAAGAAGGAATCCCTGCATATTTGATAACACTTATAAGCATTTGAAATTTGGAAGGTGAAAAGAACTACAACAAAATGTTAATATATGCTATTTAAAGTTACAGTTTTGCAAAGCCAAGTGAAACACATTTTGAAAAAAATCCTTTTATTAATGATTATTAAATTATTTATTAATAAATCCCTTAATTATTGACAAATGCTCGGACACATTTCCATATCTATAATCCAGTGCAGAAGGCATAAGTTTTGCATTATACTTGTGAAATGTTATTGAGCCCATTTCAGTCACCACAGACAAAATTATAGTGTGCAAAAGTCATGTCTTGTTAAACCCACACAGTAAACATTTCCCTATATAACAGTGTCCTTCTATAGTTAGACTTTTAGCCAACAGTTTTATTTTTGTTTGTTCAAAGGATCACTTATACTTTCTCACTGCGCCTACTGTACACTTCATCACCTGAACACCTGCAACTAAACTGGTCTTGCCAACTAAATTTTTTAAAATTATGCAATCTGTAGTCTGTCAATGGCAAGCACTTGGGTAGAATTTCCTCTATACCTTTCAACATAACCAACAGACAATAAAAGAAATGAGTGTATAGAAATATCTGCCAACTGAGAAGTTAGGGAAACAAGTTTAATCAAGTGATCTTCACTGACATTTTAGCAGTGTTTTTGAGCATTAGCTGAATGTTTTAAATATAACATATGAGGATTAACTTTAAATATTGGTTCATGGAAAATATTTTATTGTCTAACTCAGGCTATAGAATCTGTAATATGGTCTAATTTTCATAATACTTGAGGCACAAAATCCATTAATATTTGAGCACCTCCTTTGCATGTGTGAAACAAGTATTTAAATGCATGCAAATCTTAGCCTCGACTTCAAGAAAATTACGTTCTGAGAGAGGAATCCTGCCCCATTTAAGTCAATGGGAGTTTTGCCATTAACTTACGTGTGCATTCACACAATATGTATTTAGACATAGATATATCAAGTAAATATACATATGCTGAATTGTATGAAGGGAAAATATATAGGATAGGTATGTGTGTGTGCTCTCTTGCTTTCTCTGATTTTATGTTTACTGACAGATGTTATAAATGTAAAGACTAGAATTCTTTCCAAATCTATACTATGAAAGCTGAGATGCTTTCTATTCCACAGTGGTAAAGGATTTTCACTTTTAAACCGACCAACACACATAGATTTTATGGAGCAATAAAAAGATCGTGGTTCCATTTGGACAACCCAACGCATGAAGGACTTGAACTGCAACAGTAACATTCTTCAGATGACCAGCCCTTTAGAATGACAACATTCTTTTTGGTGGGGTGGGGGGCAGGGAAGGTGAGGGCGAGGGTGAGGAGGGGGTCCAATGATATAAAACATATATAAAAAAGGTGACACCCACCATCCTGTTTTGGAGGGGGCAAGAGTTGGCAGCCCTATTGCCTAGGCACACCGCTGTGGATTTCAGCTGTTGTATGGAACTCTACAAAATGCTTTTGATCCATTTTATCTTGCAACTTAGCAAAGAAATGTTGCAATAAGAAACACCAACAAAGACCTGAAAAACTTAAGCTCTGGATTACCATATTGTGTTCTCCTGGCATTCAATGCATCAGACAAAGGCAGTGGTGTTCAAAGTAGAAAAAGAAAAAAGAAACTGGTCACAGAAAGTGCAGAGCACAAAGTAAATAATATTCCTCCACATCCCCACTCTTTCATAGATTGGTTGTTAAAAGAGTTGCAGCAATTAGGCTTTTGTTAATTACCAGCTGTTGAAACAGATGTGTTGACTGTGCTTATTAGCCAACAGCTGGGACAGGAGAACAATTGATGCTCCCTAAAACCAACAGCCAGCTGCTTTGCAGTAATTATCTCCAATCAATAATACAGGTGATAAAGGCAGTAAAAAGCTTATATCTATGAATTTCAATAACTAAGGCACTGTTAATACATATTACTGGAATCTATGGTTATTTTTAGAACGTATGAAAAATAGTAACTTGCTATGGCTGATATCTGAATTATTTCATTTAAGGGGCAAGTGTCATGCAAACTCTAACTGAGGAATACATAGCAGAAATAGACACTTAAAATTATTTTAATTAGCTTGCCATATTTCAAATGTCTGCCTATCTTTAAGGGCTGTTCTCTCTTTCTCAGCTGGCTCTGTGACTGGTTTTTTATTTACATTTAATGGACACCCTTGCCATATAAAAAAAATTATATATAAACACTAATTCTAACAGTTAGAAAATGCCATTATACAACATATAATGAAAATTGTGTGACTGTACCACTGCTTCCTGAGGCAAATAATTTACTTTTTGCTCAGTTTCTTCAGCTGTAAAATGGGATACTAATGCCTTCTCATTTTAGTATACTATTTTAAGATTGTTGGCTACCAGGTGCTATATCGGGGTGGGAAAACCCAAGGGCCACATCAGGGTTCAAAATTGTGTGGGGGGCTGGGTAGGGAAGGCTGTGCCTCCCCAAACAGTCTGGCCCCACCCCCTCTCCAACCCTCACCCAATTCCCACCCCGACTGCCCCCCTCAGAACCTCCAACCCATCCAACACCCCCCGCAACTCCAGAGACCCCACTGCCTCCTAATCACTCCCAGGACCTTATCTAATCCCAATGCTCCCTGTCCTCTGACTGCCCCAACCCCTAGCCACAACCTCACCCCCTGACAGGCCCCATGGGAATCCCACACCCTATCCAACGCCCCCATTCCCCATCCCCTGACCACCACCCCGAGACCCTCTGCTCCCTATCCAACCCACTGCCCCAGCCCGGGCCTGGGCCTCTTACCATGCTGCCAGACACACTACCATGCTGATCGGCAGGAGAGCACAGCCAAGCTCCCCAGAGTGCTGCTAGTGTGATGTGCTGAGGCTGCAGGGGGGGGATGACAGGGAGGGGAGGGGCCACAGGGAGCCTCCCCAGCCAGGAGCTCAGGGGTTGGTTAGGAGGAGCCCGTGGGCCGGATGTGGCCCGTGGACCATAGTTTGTGCACCTCTGTGCTATATAAATGCAAACTATTATAGTATGTAATGTGAAGGGACATAAAATATTTTCTCTACTATTCAAGTAGGTCAAAAGTATCAAAAAATGTATAGACCACATAATGACATAACACCATTCAGATCTACACTGGTGGTGGCCACCTGCATAATAGAAGATATTTGAATGGATCATATTACATCAGCATAGATAGACATATAGCTTTTATTTCATTTTGTTCCTGCTTTGTTTTACATTTTTTCATGTCCATGGCTTATTAAAGTGCATAAAAAAAAAAAAAAAAAGAAGAAGAAGAAGAAGAAAGAAATGCAATGGAAAATAAGAGTTTTTAGACCATTTATATTAGCCAGGCAGTTCATCTCAGGCCAACAAAAGACATGTCTACAACAATCTATGACCATGTCTATTCACTAATTAGTCTGCACTTAAAGACACTGCCTTACTGAAAACAAGGATTAAGGCTGGTTGAATACTTGCCCTTTCATAGACCTCCCTTATGGCTCTGTTGGGTCATCATAAGCAGCTTGTTCACTCAGCTTTAAGTAGAGAAGCTTGACAATCAGTTCTGCCCTTATCAGCAGGCACTGGGACAATTTATAGGAACTACAGAAACTTTAAGGAACCTATAAAGAAATCAGCCAACCAAAAGTGTTTCATCTAAATATATTTGTAAAACTGCAAATATATTAATTCTGTATTAACTACCTGTAAAGCGAGGAGAATTGAAAACTGCATGGTACAGAATCCTAAAGTAAAAACAAAGCCATTCCAATCCCTGCTTTCCTACTCCAAAAGAAAAAGAAGTGCTTTTTATGGATCAAAAGTCATATCTCTGCACATACACCTTTACATCTATGAATATGATTTCAGTTCATACTATAAAAGAAACACTCAACCATACATGAGCCTATATGTCAGTTTTCTGTTTTTAGAAGAATGCCTGAAACAAAGGAACACCCTCTCTTCAGCTACTTTAATTTCCATTAGGAACAATTGTACAGTGTTAAAGAATAGACAAACAACACAACAATAAGCCACAGCAAGGTATTTTTCAGCCATCCAAGAATTGTGTAAGTAGTTTACTAATAGTAATACACATATTGATGGGACATTGCTTTTAGATTTTAAATGTAATTAAAGTTAAAAATCCAAAAGAAAACCCTTCCAAAACAAAACATAATTTGTGGCAGAAATAGAACAGAAAAAAATTGGGAAAAAGCGCACTCTGTCTTTATTATTCTTTCTTTGCACTCCCCAAACTGCCTGGACTATTTGGACTGCTCCTCTTGTACCTATTCCCCATGATTCCTGCTGACCTTTAAGATACAGTTTGTTTCTCCGTAGCCATTTCTATTGTAGAAATTAAATTAGGAATATTAAATATCTTCCAAGTTGGATTTTAGAGTAGGAAATAACATCTGAAAATGGCACAATGGTCACAAACTGTTGCCTAAAGGTTCCTGAGGGTAGGGTGGAAGGGCGAATCAGCTGTTTTAAACCATCATTTTTAATTCTCTTCTCTCCTCCCTCTGCATATATGCTTCTTCCCTACACTACCCACCTCTGCAGTTTCTGGGCCATCACATAAGTTTCCACCTCATGAGGCATGGTTTGGCTCTGTATATTCTCTTTTATATTCATGAATGATTTGAGGGGGACAAGGAGAGGGAAAGGGTGCAAGTTGTGACCTGTCTCTACTCTGCTAAGAAATAACTAAGATCTAGATCAGGGGTCGGCAGCCTTTCAGAAGTGGTGTGCTGAGTCTTCATTTATTCACTCTCATTTAAGGTTTTGCATGCCAGTAATATATTTTAACATTTTTAGAAGGTCTCTTTCTATAAATCTATAATATAGAACTAAACTATTGTTGTATGTAAAGTAAATAAGGTTTTTAAAATGTTTAAGAAGCTTCATTTAAAATTAAATTAAAATGCAGAGCCCCCCAGACCAGTGGCCAGGACCTGGGCAGTGTGAGTGCCACTGAAAATCAGCTCGCATGTCACCTTTGGCATGCATGCCATAGGCTGCCTACCCTTGATCTAGATGATACTGGAGAGGATATCTGGTGGAGCAGTGGACAGCACTCGCTTGGGAGAGCTCAGGGCATGATTATACCTACAACTGAAAGACACTTTTTGTTAAATTAGGTTAGAGCTGCAGCTGTCAGGACATTTTTCAAGTTTTATCAGATTTTTTTTTTTTTACTGATGCAGCCACAACAGCAGTAGTAAGTGGGAGCTGAAAGATGAGGAATTCACTATTAGCATTAGGAGTTGACACCTCAGCAGGGACAGAACTCATGACCTTTGGATGTGGATCAGAGGTGGGTGGGCAAACTACGGACAAACTACAGACTGTCCTGCATGGTCTTTGAGCTCCCCGCCAGGGAGACTAGCCCCCCGCACCTCCCCCACAGCCTCAGCTTGCCGTGCCATCAGCTCTCTGGGCAGTGGGGCTGCAAACTCCTGCAAGGCAGCGCAGTGGCATGGCTGGCTCCAGCCGGGCAGCACGGCTGCCAGTCCTGCTGCTCTGAGCGGCATAGTAAGGGGGGTGGGGAGCAAGGGCGGTTAGCTTGCAACAGTCCCACACTGAGCACTAACAGTTCAGGAATGCACACCCTAACTAGGGTGACCAGATGTCCCGATTTTATAGGGACAGTCCCAATTTTGGGTTTTTTCTCTTAGATAGGTTCCTATTACCCCACACCCTCTGTCCTGATTTTTCACACTTGTCGTCTGGTCACCCTAACCCTAACTTGGCACAATTAAGACAACATTGAATAATTAAGATAAACCTTCTTAACCTTAAGAATTACATGAAAAGCAAACTAAGGAAATGTGATCTGGATGAAATTAGGCTAAAGTGAGTACACAACTGATTGAAAGAGTGTACTCAGTAGTTATCAATGGTTCGCCATCAAACCAGGAGGGAATACCTAGTGGAGTCATGCAGCAGTCAGTCCTGGATCTGGTACTATTCAATATTTTCATTAGTGACTTGGATAATGGAATTGATAGTGTGCTCACAATATTTGTGGATGACTCCACACTAGGAGGGGTTGTAAGTCCTTTGGAGAACAGGGTTAGAATTCAAAACTACCTTGAAAAATTGGAGAATTGGTCTGAAATCAACCAGATGAAATTCAGTAAAAACAAGTGCAAACTACTGTAGTTAGTAAGGAAAAATCAAATGCACCACTAAATGGGGAATAATTGGCTAGGCAGTACTGAAAAGGATCTGGGGATTATAGTGGATCACAAATTGAATATGGGCCAATAATGTGATGCAGTTGAGAAAAAGGCTAAAATCATTCTGGGGTAAGTTAACAGTTGTGCCATTCATAAAATGCTGAAAGTCACTGTGCTGCTCCAATACGCACTGATGAGGCCTCAGATGCAGAAATGTGTCCAGTTGAGGTACCACACTTAAAGAAAGATGTGGAAAAACTGGAGAGAGTCCAGAGGGAGTAATAAAAATGATAAAACATTTAGAAAACCTGACCTGTGAGGATATGTTTTAAAAAAAATATCTGAGCATGTTTGGTCTTGAGAAAGGGGGGAGACCTGATAACAGCCTTCAGATGTGTTAAGGACTGTGATCAATTGGAAGTCAACTGAAGGTAGGACAAGACGTAAATCACTTAATCTGCAGCAAGGGAGATTTAAGTTAGATATTATGAGAAAATTTCTGACTATAAGGATAGTTAAGATCTGGAATAGGCTTCCAAGGGAAATTGTGGAATCCCCATCAATGGATGTTTTAAAGAACAAGTTGGAAAAACACCCGTCAAGGATGGTCTTGGTCCTTCCTCAGCATGAGGGACTGGATTAGATGATCTCTCATGGTTCCTTCCAGTCCAACATTTCTAGGATATGCTCTGAATTCATACTCAATAGGACCACATTCTGTCTTTTGCTACATTCATGCAATCCCACTGAATAAGGCTCAGAACAAAGTCTGGCCCACTGAATTTATTCCAATGTGTTATTAATTCTAGTACAAGAGATACAAACTTTACTTTGCTAATGAAAGACATGCATGTCAGCACTGAACACACTATGGGCGTATCCTATTTATCCATTTATTAAAACAAACACAAGGAAGTTCTTCTTCACACAGTGCACAGTCAACCTGTGGAATTCTGCCCAAGGAGGTTGTGAAGGCTAGGATTATAACAGGATTTAAAAGAGAACTGGATAAATTCATGGTGGTTAAGTCCATTAATGGCTATTAGCCCGGATGGGTAAGGAATGGTGTCCCTAGCCTCTGTTTGTCAGAAGGTGGTGATGGAGGGCGGGAGAGAGATCACTTGATCATTACCTGTTAGGTTCGCTCACTCTGGAGCACCTGGCATTGGCCACTGTTGTTATACACGATACTGAGCTGGATGGACCTTTGGTCTGACCCAGTATGGCCTTTCTTATGTTCTTATATGTTCTTATCCAAATCTATAGTATGTCATAAACAATAAGAACAGTTCCCTCATAAAATGTTAAACTGGTGCTTGTGACTATAACAAATCCTTTTTGATATCTCATAAAATGTTGGTAAATGTTCCAATCAATCAAGCGCTCAACAAATTTTACCAGGCAACAGCTGCATTGAAACAAAGTTACTGCAGCAACAGGTAACGTCACAATGTTAATAATTGACATGCAAAGAATGAAAAAAGTGAGCAAGGGATAAGGAGGATAAAGGAGAGATTTTAGTATGAACTTATCCTGCTATGTAATCAATCAAAATTAAGATTCAAAGTATCTGCATTTAGGATTATGTTAAAAGCTCAAGTAAATTTGATGTTTTGGATACTTTTTTATCAATATATGATAGAAGCTGATTTGCAAAATGTGACAAGCAAATCCTTCACTGATTTGAATCTTTCTTCATTTGATTTTATTAAGACACTAAAGAGAATGCCATACTGTGGCTCCGAATGTTTACTATACCTTAGAAAAGTGTGGTTCAATTCCTGGTTCTACTTGTTAAAACAGGAATTAGTAGTCTGTTGGTAATAAATGAGCTTCTAGATTTACATGTCTATCGAAAGGTCACACCCCTCTAAGGGCGGAACTAGATCCTAGTGACACTGTTTAGATGAAGTTGATTCACATGACTAAATTATCAACAGCCTTGGGTGAATTCTGCTACTGTATTAATATCCATGACTACTATTGCTAGAGGCACTGCAGCAAAGAAGCCTTAAAGAAAATAAAATAAAAAAAGAACGAAAATAGTAAAATATGGATTAGGTCCTTCAACACCACATTTTTTTTCTTACCTACACAATATGATTGACTCATAGTCCATATATAAAAGAGTTAAAATGTCAATTTCCATGCTTCCAGTTAACACTATGCTCTTTTACACTGCTACACTAACATTGGTAGAAGTTACATTTACTATGCACTATAACTGCATTTAAGAATTTTCTGCAAAACATGCAAATTAAACATAACTCAAGCTTTGTACTGATAAAGTAAGCAAAATGTACCTTGAAGTTAATTACTACAAAGGTTCTTGCAAAAGTTAGGGTTTTGTAAGGTCAGACCCCTAAATTATTTCCCCCGGAAATTAAAATCCCCATTTTAATTACATATAAACTACTGAAATTCTGTCAATTCTATTCAAAAAGATTCAGCCATTTAGATGAATTCTTTGACTACATTAGAACCTTCTTATTTATTCCACACTTTTTGGAGTGCACACAAAATACTGGTCATTTTTCCCTGTCAGCAAAGATTTATTAGTAGATAGAGGCTATTTTACAATTTTACAAAATATACTACAGATTTAATTCTACTTCATGAAATGTTGACATAAGTAATTAAAGTTGAATGGTGATTGTCAAAATAAGTTAGCCAAGTTTATTTGCTCTCTTGCAGGGGTTATTAACTTAGGGCCTGATTCTACTCCCATTCAGGTCAGTGCAAGTCTTCCCAATGACTTCAGTGGGAGCAGGATTGGGCCCTTCCTAGCTAGTTCACAATATTAGAGAAACAAGGTAGGTGAGGTAATATTTTTGTTGGACCAATTTCTGTTGGTGAGAGAGACAACCTTTCGAGTCAGACTGAGCTCTTCTTCAGACCTTGGTTGCTCAAAGGCTTGTCTCTCGTCACAATAGTTGGTCCAATAAAAGATATTTCCTCATCCACCTTGTCCCTCTAATATCCTGGGACCAACATGGCTACAACGACACTGCATACATTCCCAAAATTAGATTTAATAAGGGTTTTCTATGTTAGTAGAAACTTTCCACAGGGCTTCATTAATATTTTATATTAAAAGGAAACCATACTTTTACAGCCACATCAGCATTATTTTAATACTAATATTTATTATAGCTCTGGTCCCTAAAATGCTCTCTTGTAGCAACTGTGATGGTGCTGTTCCTGGTGGGATCCAACTGTGAGTGTCAGATCAGGACAGATTGCTTCCAAAGGGGCAACTACAGCCCAAAGCTGGGGTTTTTCCACACTAAGGCAAACCAAACCAGCCAAACAGAAAAGACTTTTGGTTTCGCCCCACTGGCTAACCACAAGTCACACAAGCAATTCCCTTAGACACTCCAGCTTCCCAGTATCACCACCACCAGCCACCTGTCCTGGGGATCAATGGTTATGAAAACCAATACCCCAAATAAAGAAAATGGTTCTCCCCAATTCCAAAGAATCAGGCCCCAGACCCAGGTCAATATACAAATCAGATCTTCCCACAAATCACGCTGTTGCCAATCCTTTAGAATCTAAAATCTAAAGGTTTATTATACAAGGAAAAAGGTATAGGTGAGGGTTAAGAATGGTTAAAAGAAATCAATTACATGCAGTAATGGCACATCTCTTGGTTCAGGCTTGCAGCAAAGGTAGAATAAACTGCAGGTTCAAATCAAAGTCTTTAGAAAGCATCCCATTTAGGGATGGGTCAGCACCTTAGTTCAGAGTTCACCTGTGTAGCAAAGTCCATTCAGAGCTGGAAGCAAGACAGGCTGCAGGCTGAAGGTAAAAGACAAAATGGGGAATGTTCTTCCAGGCTTTATAGACTTCCTCCTGTGGGTGAAGGCCCTCCTCCTCTTTATGGAGAGTCTGGCTGCAAACTGAAGGTTCACAGCCACATGGTCCAATTACCAGACTCTCAATAATCCAGTTTTTGCCCAGGCATGTCCCATTCCTGGGGAGGCTCCTCTCCTCGGGTGTGGACACAGTTCATTGTGCAGTTGATGGCCCTTTAATGGGCTCGAGTTAGCACCAGCGTGTCTGAGCTTTCACAGGAGCCAAGCCTAAGTTTGAAGTATAGGCACCTTTTATCCAATATCCATAACTTCAGTTCCCAAATAGATACACACATTTGGTCATAGACACCTGTTATGACCCCCTTCACATAATATTTGGTACCCCAATGATCTATATGATACCAAATTATTCCAGTAACATGACAGCAACTCATTAGCTTTCTTTTTAATCTGCTTCATGGTGGTACTCTTTAAGCAGGGGGGGAATTTGTAAAGTAACTATCTGATTAAGAATCTTCCAAAATCCTCTCTACCCCCATCTTTATAGCATCAAGACTCCAGGAAAATGCATGATTTCACTGAACACATCCACTTACAGAATAAAGAATTTACTTTACTACTGGAAAAATGTCCACCTCAAGAAACTGATAATAGGTAGCACTCTTTCACCTCCAGGTAACCACTCACCTGACTGCAACTCCCACTGCTATAACCACTCATCCCAGCAACTCCCACTGCTATAACTGTCTTTCAACAACTTTAATATTTTTAAGATACCTTAATTTTTGGACATGGTGTGCAATCTTCCCTCAAAACGTCTTTGGATATCAACAGATTGACATTAATATTTGCTAAAAGCCACCACCATTTAAGATTTAAGTTGAGAGAGTTGTTGCTGCAAACTGGCAGTTAGCATCTACAACAAACTTTACCACTAAGGGAAAACCACAGAAAGTAAACATTAATTACTTTATGAATCAACGATCTTATAGAGTTGTTGGTTTAGCAGTGGGTCAAGGTGACTAACAAAAACACAGGATTTTTCATTTTACAATGAGGTTTCCAAAAGCTCCTCAAATGATTTCTTCTAAACTTCAGTTTTTGCTGATCTCACACCAACTCTTTCATCCTACACACAAACCTTAAGAGACAAATTATTTTGCAGAACAAAAAGATCAACATCTTTTGCTAGAGCCACAAAATTGTCTCATTAATGTTTGTACAGTATATAGATTTGAAAAAGCCAACGTCACTACATATTTTTAGCCTGACAATTTAGATTTTAATTATGGTTAAAAAGACCATTTTGTTTAGTAAAGTATTAATGCTTTTTGTACCTAACACTTATAATTATAATAAAACGGGAGTATAATGCTAAATAAACCTGTTTCAAGGTTAGGCTAATCCGCTAAACATATCTATATATATAAAAGTCAAGTGGTGTATGTATGTATGAGTGCGAACTCCTCCCGCACCGTTTGAGCCAGAGACTTGAAATTTGGTACAGTGAGGGGTCTTGGGGTCTAGATGGTCCTAAGGGTTGAAAAAATTTTGGATCTCACCTCTGACGCCCCCCAGGGGTGAAAGTCTTTCAGGGCCAATCACATCGGCTGGGCAGCTGGGTGGTGATGATGTCATAATACCCCCTCCAACAGACACTGCACTCGCTCAGCTCACTGCCCCTCCCTCCTCCAACGGAACCCCGGAAATCCCTCAGTTCTCTGCCCCTCCCCCCTCCCAACGGAACCCCGGAATCCATCAGCTCTGTGCCCTCCCCACCTGCGAAGGTCCCCGGAATCCCTTGGCTCTGGGCCCCCTCCCCGCCTGCGACGGATCAGAGTTGGGTTTGGTGGGACGGTAAGTGAGGTGGGGGTGTCGGGTTTGGTCGGGGGGTGAGGTGGGGGTGTTGGGTTTGGTTGGGGGGGTCTGGTGAGGGGGTCGGGTTTGGTCGGGGGGTAAGTGAGCCGGGGGGTGTTGGGTTTGGTCTGGGGGGGTGGGAAGGTGTCGGGGTGGGTGAGGGGTGAGGTGTGGGTGTCGGGTTTGGTCGGGGGGGTAAGTGAGCCTGGAGGGTCTTGGGGTTGGTCAGGGGGTATCAGCTGTCTGCCCCCTCCCCACCTCCGACTGACCCGAGCAGCGCCAGGCACTTATGCTAGTGTCTTATAAAAGTGGATTGATTTGGTAACTGATTAAGGTAAAAATAAACATACTACTGGATTTCCAGAGAGCACATCTTACCATATTGTCTTTGTTTCATTTTAAACAATGAAGGACAGAAATCAGACATTCCTTGATTGTTTAACAAGTCATCAGTCTTCAGATACAAATCCATTAAACACAACCCACCTGAAACTCCTGGGCTCATTCTAAGTAAAATACTATTCTTTATCAACCAGGATAATCTCTGTATCAGTGCTATAACCATATCACTTTATTGAGACTATCTGGGGGACAGAAGTGGTTCTCTCCAGACACTAAGGAAGCAGATTAAGAGTTGGGCTACATTCTACAGTTCAATACAGGATGACTGAAGTACTATTTCAGAGGCCTGATTTGAAAATATACTTCAACTGCAACTAGGAAAATCACCATTAGTATAAAATATAGAAATAGACTAACACACTACATATGTATGTAGATGAGTATATACATGTGTGAATATACGTACACACAGACTATTTTACACACAAAAAATAATGCTTAAAAAACACTATTAAGACTGCAACATAAGGCACTGAAATGTTAGGAAATGCCACAATTAAGGTCGCCTGTGCAATCTTAATTCACTCCCCTTGTCCGTATACATTATGGCACAGTCTTTAATTATATGATTGCATACTATTTTTTCCACAAGACCCTTGCTTTATTCTGTGCACAGGCTTCACCTGGCTCTAGTGATGAATCAGAGTTGTGAAGTGAAGAAGGATGTGGTTTGTAGGACCACTGCTTCATTTGTTGCAGGAGTTGGAAGGTGTGTAGCAAATGAGGCAGGGAATTGTAGGAAGAGAACGGATGGAATCATGGTTAATGCAGTTGGATGCTGCTCTGGAGAACTGGATTATATCCCTGCACCTGCCACAGAATTTCTATGTGATTTCACTTCAATCAATTTTTTCAAAGATGGGCACTCAGTTCCTGGATGCCTGATATAAGACCCTGAATCTGATTTTCAGAAGTGCTGAACACTCACAGCTTCTATTGAGGTCAGTAGGAACTGTGCTTTGAACATACAAAGTGCTATATAATGCTAAGCATTTTGAAAAAAAAGGTCGAATGTGTCTCAAATAGGGCACTTAAAGTCAGTGGCTACTTTTGACCCTAATCTCTTTGTTCTTCAGTTCCCCATTTGTAAAATGGAGATTTTAGTGCACCCTGATCTCACAGGAGAGTTGTGAAAATAAATTCATGAATATTTATGAAGGATCCAGATACTATAGTGATGAACAAGATAGACAGATGAGGACATTAATAATTCTGTCATCAGAGCACGATTTGAATAGGGGACCGTAAAATAAGGCCTGGGGCCACACACTGAACAAGGATACAACAAAATATTGAATAGCTGCTCACTAAGTCAGTACCGCCCATCTTGTGCACTGACTGAGTCATATGTTCTGTGGAAAAAGAGCATGTAATAATGTAATTAAAAACTATAATAATGTGAAGGGACACGGTATGAGGCAAACCAGCAACTAGACCAGGACTGCTCACTCGGCTGGCATGACTCATCCCTCCAGCACAGCCTGCAGTGACTCAGCCCTTAAGCATGCTGCAGCAGCCTATCACTGAGCAGCCTACCCTAAGTCAGATGACCCCCAGGCACAGGTATTACACTGACTCTGCTAGAGCTGAAAGTTATGCTGTGCAACAGCACTACATGAATCCTCCTGGTACCTTGCAGTGTTATAGACACCTAGGCTTCCAACTTGCTCTTGATCCAGTTCCTGTTCCTACTCTCAGCCTCACCTGAGCTTTGTTCCACCTCATTTCAGCCTTGCTCGTACCTTTTCCTAACCCTTCTCCAGCCCTGTTCCTCACCTGTTCCAGCCATGCACCCACCTTCTGAACCCCAGATCTTTGGACCAATCCAGCTTCAACCTTTGACTTGCCTCCTGACTCTTGACTACAATCCTGATTTGGCTTGTCTATGGACTCTGACCATAGTTCTGACCCATAGCCTGACCCCACATCCCAATTTCAGCATTGGCCTTGGCCCAGTCCCAACTCTGGCTGGCTTCAACCACCACACCAGATCATCTAGAACCCAGAGCCTAACAGAAGGGGGCCTAAAGTTGAACAGGCAACCTCAACTGTGGCATCTCCTAATCTATGTGTGCTCGACTTTGCAAGCATAACAACATTCTTTCAGCATAGTTTTTACTCACCCGCACATGCATGCGTAGCCATAATCTGGATAGTCATGCAGGATAGTCATAATCTGCAGGATAGTCATAATCTGACCGATAACCTGCTTTCCTGAGAGTGAGGAGCTTTGTGACCAATTCTACTACACTTTGAGATCTATGGATGAAAAATACTTTATAAGAGCTAGGTATTATTATAACTGAAACCAAGAACATTTGGCCATCCTCTCTTATATTACTCAAGTCCCCTGCGGTTTCTGCACCATGAAATAGCACACCAACGTGTCCAGTTTTTCTCATCTTGAGCACTGTTGGCCACTCAGTGTGCACCTGAAGTCATCTTTATGTTTCATAGCACAGCTAAGAGAAACAGACATATAAAATGTCTTAGCTACTGCTCCCAGCTTGGGAGAAAGGTTTTCAGGGCTATTCAGGCTGGCCCAATATTTGGGTAGCCTGTGGATGATGAAGATGGGGGCGGGGGAGAGAGAGCATGAGAACCCGAGGAAAGAAAGAACAAAGGAGGAAACCTTCAAGGAAGGAAAGTGGGAGGGAACACTTCAAGGAGGACCATAAAGGAGAAATGAGAGGTGCCAAACAGATGATGTGAAGGTTTAGGGCGAAGAGAAAGGAGGAGGAGTAAACAACACCACCTTCCTTTCAAAGTCGTGCCAAAGTGGGGGGGGGGGGGGAGGGGAAGAGAGAGGAACAGAAGTAAGTTAGTGAGAAAAGAAAATGGGATGTTCAAAGTGCTTTAAATAAATAAACCTATTCAGCTTTATCAGATTTATGTTTTTAGTATTCTTTTTCACTCTGAGGTATTTACATGAACATAAAATAGATTTGAAAGTTTTTTGATACAAGATGTACTGATCAAGATTTTAAAAAATGGCTAGTGATTTTGAGTGTCCAGTTTGAGACATCTTAGATGGACCTGATTTTCAGATTTTCCTGAGCACCCAGAATCTGAAAATCAAGTGTCTCAACCTAGACACCCAATCAAGGAATTATTTTTGAAAGGCTTGGCCATTAGATTGTTACTGTAACCTGTGAATGATAAGTAACAATTCTTAATGGTTAAAACGGGTGTGATAAAAATATTAAGGTTCTTGTTACATCTTTTAGGTCTAAAAGTTTTGGAATAGCCTAGAAGCCTAGAGAGGAAGGAGAATGGTGGAGTCACTGGGAATTGGAGAGGGGCATGCTTAGCAAGTCGAATCAAATGTCAGTGGATATTCAAGGGAGAGAAGTTGGTAGATTTCCATCTTCAGTATTCAATTCACTAGGTGGTGACTTCTTGATTTAAACAGTAGTAAATGTGAAAGCTGCAATATAGAAAATGGACAAATAATGTTTAGTGATTATTAAATGTTAGTATGAATTTATCTTAAATCCCGCATCTTGGCAGGGAGGAAATCTATATGACCTTTTCAGTCCCTGCCAACCCTATGATCTGGCGCAACATTCCTAGGAAGTTAAATGAAGTGTAGAAAACAAGTTACTGAATAGACTCAAGTAATGAAGACAGATTATTCTTCTGAAACAAAAGGTAAACATTGTAAAAAATTGTAAAGTAACAGCATGGATTTGTGCTCTTCTAAAAAAATCTCAATTGGTTCTTTAGATTTTTCAAGATCACAAGTGTCACTGAATGAACCTTTGTCCACAGAAGTCAAAGAGCAGAGTGGAAAAGTCTATGGTTGTCTTCAGCCTCAAAAAATGCCAATGTTCAATTGGTGATTATGCCATAAACAAATGAAATGCAGACTTGAATTTCATAGGAATCTGCAGCCTCCCTCTATGCTAACATCACCAATTTCAATGTAGCATACAATGAGCAATATAAAGAAATGCTGAAGCTCTTCACTGTGGATATATTCCTCTTGGCAGATTTAAATTTGCAGGCCCACTAGAAGATCCTGAATGTCAAGACACAGAGGAAAAAATAAAGGAAGAATCAATAAAGGAAGTGACTTCTCATGAAAGGGGCTGTAATCCTTGTGGGGCAAGGATCTCCCTGAATGTGTTTGTTTATATATATATATATATATGAATATTATACACATCATAAAACCATTGTATAGTACATGCTTTATGCTTTTTTGATTATTTTATTAAAAAAATAAGCTAACAAAAAAACAAGGAAGTCATGTTCTCTTTAAAGAGAATTTCATTTCCCTTCTCTTATCTAAGGAGTGGAGATGTGTTCCAGTCTCGCAGTAAGACAGAGATAATGAAGGAAGGACAACCTACTGATTCTGATGAAAATCAAGAGGGCCCTTGTGCACTAAGGTTGGAACAATGTGCAGAACAACTTTGTCCACATGGAAAATTTAGATAGGGTTTTTTTTTTTTTGGTGTTATAGCAGATGCTTATCAGCTTGTTCCCTTCTCATTTTATGTAGTGCCTTAGCATACCTGGTCTCTGCTCTGCACCACCTTCAATGCATTCTGGGTTGCAGAAACTTAGTCCTCTAGCTAGGTCACTTACAGTTCTAACCCTTCTGGGATACTCAAACTCCACAAGTATGAAGCAACATAAAAATTCTTCCTATTCCTCTGGGATATCTTCCACCAGTCCGTGACCTTAGTCAGCCTTTTCTCTTACAGTGAGAACTCCACATCAGCTCCCCTCCTACTGCACAGGGCTCTTCTACTTAAGTCACTCCTGGAAGCCTACCTTCTATTCCAGGTACCTCAATTTGAGCTGATTTGACCTTCCCTAGCCCATTAACCCCTTCCTACCTTGAATGGTGGCTTGCATGTTTGCATTGCAGGCTTCAATCTCAAAAATCCAGTGAGCACAGACAAATGCAACTTGAAACAGGACCAAAAGGGTTAAACATTTTAAAAGGATCTCCAAATGAGGAATGCAAAGAGCATATATTAGATTCAGTCTCCAGACTGGAACCAGCTGGTTCACAGGAGGCTTAAATTGAACCAAGGCTTCTAAACAACTGTTTCACAGAGGGTATTGATTACCAATATATTGTTGAACAGTGTCTCTATTTATCCCCAAAGCTGATGCCTCAGGGAGCAGATTAAAAATTATCTTCATAAAAACCCTGTTGGAAAAAAGTCTAGGACCTTTCTGAGAGACAGTTTGGTAGGTTTAATGGATCTCTCCTTACTTCTATCCTAGAATCTCTTCCAGACTCTTTAATAGGAAAAAAACATAGAACAGCACCTGAGATTTTAACAGGGTCTCAATTAATCTTATTCAGAATTAGAGATACAATCAAGAGTTAACTTCTTATGTGCTGGGCTGTCAGAGCTAGTCACTGGAAGTCTATGTGAAAAACGACCTCATGTTGATTAAATTATGCTATTTCAGATATATTCTCTGTCCAGACTAACATTGGCTTGCCTGATACAATTTCCATGAAGCACCATCTCTTTTAGCTCATATCTCCAGAACGTGTATCTGGAACCTTGCTTCCAAGCAGAATGATTTTCTCTAAGCCATTTTGCCACTGACCCTACAATTGGCCAGACTTGCATCTACTGCAATAAAAGTCCTTCGAAGATTTAATAGAAGTCCCAGAGACAGTCAAACAAATTTTAAAAAGAAAATGAACTTTTGTTGAAAATGAAACATTTTGTGGGAATGTGGTGATTTTTAGAAAATTCATTTGATTTCCTTGTTTCATTAATTTCAATCACTGTAATTTTGGTGCCAAAATATTTTGTTTCAATTAGGTTAAAATATTTAATTTCAACTTTATCATTTTGATTAATTTTGTTTCAACTTTATATTCTAATAAATATTAAATTACACAGTACATTTACATATGATATTTAATATTAAATATAACATACACACATTCTATATTTAAAAGTCAAAACAAATTAAATTGAAATAAGGTAAAATATTTCGTTTGGACTTCATGAAAATGACATACTTATACCCTATTGAAATGAAATTTCTTGATGGTCCCAGATAAAATAAATCAAAATGTTCATTTAATGGGAAATTTTAACTTTTTGTTTTGATTCAGAACCCTCCCCCACCGATGTCGGGTTTTTCCATGGAATAGAAATTCTGATTCTTGGCTATCTCTGCTTTTAAAATTGAAGTCTTGGATCCCCATGAGAACATATTTATCCAGAGATATTTATCTCTTTGTCCAACTTTGGCTCCTAATTCATTTTAGCTTATAAACAAAACAACGGTAGAGGTCAGAGCTGGAAGCAAGTCCAGAGGATTACTTTGAGCAGGATACATATAAGTGAAGACTGGATATAGTGTCTGATGATGTGAACAATGCTGTAGAGAGCATATAACTTCTGGATGTCTCACTTTAATGATCTTTTCTTCATTAGAAGAGGTCCTTCGAAAGTGATGTGATCATGGTGGAAGAGAGTCTGTAAGGTTTGAGAGGAAGGGATCCCAAAAATGCTAAGGCTGCCTCCATGTGGAACTGGATTCCCAGGTGAAAACTCTTGATGAGATTTAAAACTAGGAACTAGAACAGACAAAGCCTGGACACTACTGGCTGCATCTCATGCAAAGAGTTGCGCAACAGACAGTCATCTAAGACTTCAGGAAATCTAATGTAGAGTCAGCAAAGTTGTGCTTTTCTTAAAAGACTGACTTCTTCTCTCTTAAAATTATCATGCATTTTTAAAGACACTGGGGCTAAAGAGAAGCCAAAGGAAGGATCTCGGTTTTGGCGGTATAGATTGCAGAAGCAGAACTGGAAGAAAAAAATGGTGCTGGAGAGCAATCCACAAGTACAGATAAGCATCTTGGTGAATGAGAATGCTAAGAAATTCCAGAGAGGAACAATTAGAGTGACAGGATGGAATCCACTTTGAACGTGTAGGAAATTCCTGACTTTCTAATTAATTTTCAAATCCAACATTTCTTCAATAAGAAGCAGAGTGAATGAAAAGTTCCAAATCTTTTATGTGACGAGTCTAATATTAACTGAATGGAGAGGAGATGCTGAACTGTCTTTAGGCCTTTGGCTTTCTTTTCTATGTATTGGAAGAAAAGAGACTGAACTACTGTATGTGCAGTGAGAATGGAAGTTAGAGAAAATCTATTAAATAAGTCTACACTGAAGAACAGACTAAAAGAGAGTGATTCATTCATGACAGAATTATTTAGCTACATAGTGTGTTCCTATCTTGTAAAACCAGATCTGTTTACGAGACACCCGATCAAACAACCTGAGGTTCACATAGGCAATGATGTAAGCAACATACACATTTATAAAAATGATAAGAAAAGACATGGATTTATTCTGCTTTAACATCATTTCTAGGTGTTTCTAAATCCTGAGAAAATGCTAGGAGTTGAACTTCTAGCAGGCCAAATTGACACACCCAATGGAAATCAAATAGATCAGATTCCATGATCTTTTAGAAGCAATTCCAATTTGATGGCCACTCCAATTTTACATGCTAAGGCACGACAGCTCTTGCATCTGATGGCAAAAGGTTCTCTGACCGTCTTATTTAATTGTCAGCACTTATGGTGAGTAGAGGACAACTTTAAGATAGAAAGTGAGCAGGAGTCCAGATTTTGAAAGATTTTCAGAGCTTAAAGATGCAGACAGTTGCTTAATGGGATTTTCAAAAGCACCTAAGAAAGCCAGGCACCTAATTCCCATTAATTTCAATAGGCATAAGGCAGCTAACCTGCTTTAGAAAATCCCACTATGCAACTATCTGCCTCTTTAGGCACCTAAAGACCTTAGGATATCTGGCTGTAAAACTTATCTATGTCTGACCCAGCCTTTAAAGTAACAGTTGCAGTCCACAAGAATATTTTCCCTTTCAGATATTGTCCCTATCTTGCTCCCTTTTAAAAACATTTACACTTGGTATTTTTATTAGCTATTTATTTAGTTATACAGACATTTCACTTAAATTCCCTTAGAGCCCTTCACGAGAAAAAGTGCCTGTGTGTTCCCTAGCTCTCAATCCCATTTTTGGATCAGATCCTAAAATGGTGTGAATGAGCATAGAAACATTAATTTCAACAATGCTACGCTGATCTGCACCAGTTGAGCATTGGGCCCACCATGTGTCCTTCATGCCACAAGGTGATTCAGACAGATCTCCTCAAGATCCTTCCATTTGACCCGGTTGGGGACCATTTTTTAATTCTTCCCATGAGTTCCTTTCCTTGCAGCAAATTAAAATTGCAGTCCACTTGCTTGGCTGCTTTTCCACACAGAGAAAACTTCCTCAAAGCATTTGCTAATACTAATATCACTTTACTTTTCGAAGCAGAACACAGTGTTTTTTGTATCACTGCTGCCATAGTATTAATCAGCTTCTGGAACACAGTAGAAATGTTCCCACTTTCCTGTCTTTGGTAAATTGAGATAATTGTGATACAATCTGCAAGTCTTTTGGCATGCTTGGAATGGAGGGTTGGAATGTTACCACACTGTTATGCTGAGCTCTTATAGAAGCGTAGAACTGAAAGAGACCTCAAACGGTCATCTCGTCCATCCCTCCCACCCTAAGGCAGGACCTAGGATAGTTTGGCAATCCCTGACCAGTGTTGTCTAATCTGTTCTTAAAAGCCTCAGATGATGACCTCATGTGGTAACCAATTCCAGTATTTAACTTTCCTAGTAGTTACCTAATATCTACCCTAAATTTCTCTTGCTGCAGATTAAGCCCATTTCTTCTTGTCCTACTGCCAGTGGAACTGGAAAACAATTGACAACTGTCCTCTTTAAAACAGTCCATAACATATTTAAAAACTTATCAGGTTCCCCCCTCAGTCTTCTTCACCAAGGCTAAAGAAGCCCAGTTTTTTTCAATCTTTCCTCATAGGTCAGATTTTTAAAAATATTTTATCATTTTTGTAGCTCTCCTCTGGACTCTCTCCAATTTGTCTTCATCTTTCTTGAAGTGTGGCACCCAAAACTGGACACAGTACTCCAACTAAGGCCTCACAAGTGCAGAATACAGAAGGACAATGACCTCCTATGTCTTATATATGTGATTCCTGTTAATACACTCCAGAATGATATTAACCTTTTTCTCAACTGCATCATAATACGGACTCGGATTCAACGTGTGATCCACTGTAATCCTCAGATCCTTTTCAGAACTATTGCCTCACTCGTTACTCCCCATTTTCTATTCATACATTTGATTTTTCTTTCGTAAGTATAGTACTTTGCACTTGTGTTTATTGAATTTCATCTTGCTGCTTTCAGACCAATTCTCCAATTTATAAAGGGCATTTTGAATTTTAACCCTGCAAAGTGCTTGCAACCTCTCCCAGCTTGGTGTCATCCACATATTTTATTAGCACACTCTCCACCCCATTGTCCAAGTTATTAGTAAAAAGACTGAATAGTATTCTTTGAGTATGTTTTTTCAACCAGTTGTGCAGAGATACTTTATATTAATCTCATCTAGACCACATCTTCTTAGTTTGCTTACGTGAATGTTATGTAACATTGTGTCAAAAGCCTTACTTAAATCTAGATACATCATGTCTACAGCTTCCCTCTGACTCACTAAGCCAGTAACCATGTCAAAGAAGCAGGGCTGCCAATTAATCGCAGTTAACTCACCTGATTAACTCAAAATAATTAATCGTGATTAATCACACATAACAATAGAATACCAATTGAATATTATTATATATTTTTGGATATTTTTCTACATTTTCAATATTGTTTCCCATTACAACACAGAATATAAAGTGCACAGTGCTCACTTTATATTATTTTTATTACAAACTAGCGAAAATACCCGGCATTGCTCAGGTCAGTTGGAGGTGGGGAGGGGGCAGAGAGCTGAGCGACTGCAGGGTCCATTGGAGGGTGGAGGGGGCAGAGAGCAAACCCGACACCCCCACATCACCCCCACGACCAAAGCCAACACCCCCACCTCACCCCCCGACCAAACCCGACACCCCCACCTCACTTACCCCTCGACCAACCCCGACTCACATTTTCACCCCCCCACCCAAACCCAACACCCCCACGTCACCCCTTGACCAACACCCACTCCCCACCCCCTGTAGACCAAACCTGACACACCCACCTCACTTTCCCCCCCAACCAAACCCGACACCCCTACCTACCACCACAAACAAACCCGGCACCCACACCTCACTTACGCCTCGACCAAACCCGACCCCCGTTCTCACCCCCCCAAACAAACCCAACACTCCCACCTTACCCCCCCCACCAACCCCAACACCCCCTGACCAACCCCAACACCTCACCCCTCACCCACCCCGACACCTTCCCACCCCCCCAGACCAAACCCAACACCCCCGGCTCACTTACCCCCCCGACCAAACCCGACACCCCCACCTCACTTACCCTCCGACCAAACCCAACTCGTGTCCGTCGGAGGGTGGGAGGGGGCAGAGAGCTGAGCGAGTGCAGGGTCCGTTGGAGGGGGGAGGGGGCAGAGAGCTGAGCGAGTGCGGGGTCCGTTGGAGGGGGTATTATGACATCATAACTATGTCACAGAGAACAGCAGCTGCCCAGCTGATGTGATTGGCCTTTAAAAAATGTCACCCCTGGGGGACGTCAGAGGTGAGATTTGAAAAATTTTCGACTCTTACCCTGATTAGGACCCTAAGACCTCTAACTGTACCAAATTTCAAGTCTCTAGCTCAAACGGTGTGGAAGGAGTAAGCACACATACATACATACACGCATACATACACGCACGCACGCATACACCATTTGACTTTTATATATATAGATATGTACTGTAAAAATGATAAAAGAAATAGTATTTTTCAATTCACCTCATACAATTACTAAAGTCCAATATCTTTGATCATGAAAGTGAAACTACAAAAACAGATTTTTTGGTGTAATATAGCTGCACTCAAAACCAGAACAGTGTAAAACTTTAGAATCTACAAGTCCACTCAGTCCAACCTCTTATTTTGCCAATCACTAAGACAAACAAGTTTGTTTACATTGATGGGAGATACTGCTGCCTGCTTCTTATTTACAGTGTCACCTGAAAATGAGAACAAGTGTTCGTATGGCACTTTTGTAACCAGTGTTGCAAGGTATTTACATGCCAGATGCTCTAAACATTTGTATGCTCCTTCATGCTTCGGCCACCATTCCAGAGGACATGCTTCCATGCTGATGATGCTCATTAAAAAAATAACTTGTCCATTAAATTTGTTACTGTACTCCTTGGGGGATAATTGTATGTCTCCTGCTCTCTTTTACCTGCATTCTGCATATATTTCATGTTATAGCATGGATGATGCTTGGATGACCCAGCACATGCTTGTTTTAAGAAAACTTTCAAAGGAGATTTGACAAAATGCAAAGAAGGTACCGATATGATATTTCTAAAAATAGTCGCAACACTCGACCCAAGGTTTAAGAATCTGAAGTGCCATCCAAAATCTGAGGTATGGAGCATTCTTTTAGAAGTCTTAAAAGAGCAACACTCTGACGCAGAAACTACAGAACCCAAACCACCAAAAAAGGAAATCAGCTTTCCGCTGCTGGCATCTGACTCAGATGATGAAAATGAACAAGCGCCAGTCTGCACTGCTTTGGATTGTTAACAAGCATGATCGGCATGGAAGCATGTCCTGTGGAATGGTATGAAGGGACATATGCATCTTTAGCGCATCTGGCACATAAATATCTTGCAACACCAGTTACAACAGTGCAATGCAAATGGCTGTTCTCCATTTCAGGTAACACTGTAAACAAGAAGCAGGCAGTATTATTTCCTGAAAATTGTTTGTCTCAGTGATTGGCTGACCAAGAAGTAGGACTGGGTGGACTTGTTTTACATTGCTTTATTTTTAAATACAATTTTTTTGTACATAATTCTACATTTGTAAGTTCAACTTTCATAATAAAGAAATTGCACTACAGTACTTCTATGATGTAACTGAAATTAATATATTTGAAAAGGTAGTAAACATCCAAAAAGATTTAAAATAAATGGTATTCTATTGTTGTTTAACAGCATGATTAATCATGACTAATTTTTTTAATCGCTTGACAGCCCTACAAAGAGGAAATTAGGTTGGTTTGGCATGATTTGTTCTTGACAAATCCATGTTGGCTATTGCTTATTATCCTCAAGTGTTTACAAACAGTTTAATATGTTGTTTCAGCATCTTTCCAGTTGTCAATCTTAGGATCACTGGTCTATAAACACGCAGGTCCTTTTTGTTCCCCCTATTAAAGATAGGTTCTATGTTTGCCCTTCTCTAGTCCTCTGGAAACTCAGCAGTCCTCCATGTAGTCTTGAAGATATGGTTCCAGTATTGCTTCAGTTAGTTCATTAAGTGTGGTAGGTTGAATTTCATCAGGACATGTCAATTTGAATACATCTAATTTCTCCAAATATTCTTTAACTTGTCTTTTTCCCTATTCTGGCTTGTGTTCCTTCCTACCTATTGTTAATATTAAATTGTGTTAAGCATCTGGTCATAATTTACCTTTTTAGTGAAGAATGAAGCAAATCAGGCATTAAAAAGTTCAGCCTTCTTGGTATCATCTATTATTTTGCTCTCTTTCTCCACCAAGTAGGGGATTTTCCTTTATCTTTCTCTTGTTCTTTTGCTGACTGCACTTCAAAGAATTCCTTCACAGCAAAGATGACACCACCACAACTACCGCACCACCATGGTCAGTCAGATGAAAAAAAGAATCATTTGACTTGACACTCCACATTGGACGAAACCACCCATTTGATCATTACATTGATTGCTTAAGGGGGGAAAATGACTGTGAAATCCTCAACAAATAACTTCCTTCAGAAACTCTGCAGCATTAATAACCTCCCTCAGAATACCATCCATGCCATCACAGAGGTCATCTCCCTGTACCCCAACATCCCTCACAATGACAGAATCACTGTCTGCATCACATGTCTACAAGACAATGGACAACACTCAGATACCTACCCCAAACACATTGCCAAACTCATCCATTTCAACCACACCCATAACAATTTTACATTCAACAACAAAAATTTTGTCCAAACCATGTGAATAGCTCTGAGGACTAGACTGGCTCCCCAGTTTGCCAACCTCTTCATAGGCCACCTCAAGGAAGAATTTCTGGACAAATGCATCACAAAAGCAATGACATCTCTCAGCTACACCTTTGGACAGACAATCTAAAATCCCTCAGATTTCCAGAACTTCAACCGCCACCATCCATCCATCAAGCTCTCTCTCTAGAACACTCCAACACCAGCATCAACTTTATGTACACCACAATGCTCTTCAGCAATGGAATCCTACAGACAAATATATACAAGACACTCACTGATCACCACATTTACTTTCACAGATCCAGTAACCACCCCCAAACACACTAAGACATGAATTATCTGTAGCCAGGCACTCAAATACCAAAGAATGTCCTCTGAGGAGAAAGTCTGGGATACATATCTTAATACACATCTTAAAATCACCTTCACCAAACAGAGGACCCTCCGCTAGAGAAGTATATTGCATCATGGAATGGGCTACCAAAATATCCCAAGAGAACCTGCTTCAATACAGAAAAAATAAAAATGTCTCACAACACTTCCCTAGTTGTCACCGAGCACCCTACACTGGAGCCCATACACGGTATCATTAAGCAATTATAAACCATACTTGTTGAGGCCGACATCCTGAAATAAATCTTTCCTGTACTCAGTGGAGGATTAGCCACTGGACCAATGGGGCCCATTCCCAGGGGCCACGGCCAATTGGGAGGCCCCTGAAAAATGGGCACCCATGTGTCCCAACTCACTTCGCTCGCCCAGTGTTCCTACCAGGGACCAGGGTCAGGACAGGGGGGCTTTCCCCGCTCCACCCACCTAGCGCTCCTGCTGGGGAATGGGGGAAATGCCTGCACCTTGACCCCATTTCCCCAACAGGAGTGTGTGTGTGGGGGGAGAAATGCAGGTGGAAGGGGTGGGGAGGGGCCCCTACTTGCTCTGGCCCAGGGCCCCCAAAAAGCTTAATCTGCCTCTGCCTGTACACCTTCTTGGGGCCTCCAAACATATCCAATCTTCACCAAGCTCATCATCGGAGGTAAGCTCCCTACAGACCAGGACACACCAACTCAAAAGTGGCACCAGACCCTGTCAATGTAAGGGAACTATGAGAGTCTCACCGCTCCACTTTGCTCAATCTCTCCTGGAGGTCATATGCATATGCCCGAATAGTTTCACCAGGCTCCTGCTTTCTCTCAAAGAACTCCTTTAGTCGAGTTCCAATAGGTACCTTGTCTCCATACACTTCTAGGAGGAGCTCAAATACCTTTTCCACGTCTTTCTTGTCTGCCACTGACATGAACTTTACTGTGGCCTTGGCCTGGCCCTTGAGGTGCTCCTCTACGAAGTCTACACAATCTTCCTCAGGTACACTTAGCACACGCAGAGCCCTCTTCACAGATTTGACCCACTCCTCTACCGTAATGTCACCTGGTCTTGTCGGGAAGCCAGCAAACTCTGTGACCTTCTGCTCCCGGGGGACATAAATAGTAGGTGGTTTCTTAGCTTCTGCTGCCTGTTGGTCTATTACTGCCTTAGCCAGTGATAAGGCTTTTCTCTGTTCTGTCCTAGCTTGTTGTAATGCCTCAGCTTGGTCTGATAATCTGCGCTGAAGTTCAGCAAACTGGGCCCGTAGTTCTTCAATCCCAGACATGGTAGGATTCTTGACCAGGCCTGCACAGAGCTACCAGAACTCAATCAGTAAACCAATGGGGTGGACCCTGTGGATAGGATCCTGTTTGTGACGCCAATTATGTAAGCGGGGGAATAGTCCCGCTGTTGTGGGGAACTCTCCTGGCTTCTGTACTACTCCGGTGAAATGGGCTAGCGGAAGGATCTGAGTCCTCGCTCCCACTTCCTTTACCCAGAGGCCTCCCTGACCTTGAGGACTCCCCTTCCACTCTCCTGTCTGGTGGAGTCCTCGTAATCCCAACAAGGCTGGGCCCAGGATTCCTGGGATGCTCAGCCCCAAACCGTGCTGTAGTTATCTAGGTCAGAGGCTAGGGTGTCCCCACTCCGGGGTGCTCCCACTGCACTGGGCACTTCCCTGGCCCACATAAAACTTAAAGCAAATGCAAATTATTTAATGAACAATTTATCTTAAAAATGAACAAGGAAGAAATAGAACGGTTAGGGAAAACACATCACCCTGCTCTGTGGCAGCGAGCATTACCCACAATGTCTCTGTAGTATCAGGACAGTTCACAGTCTGTTCCTTGTAGGGCCTAGGCCTCCTTCTTAGCTGTGCTGCAGGGTTCCTGTGACTTGGACACTTCCTCTGGTGGGGTCCACACGCTCCCAGCCTCTGGACGGCTCCAGCCCAGTTCCACCCTCTGTGTCAGCTCCACGCTGCCTCAGCATGACGACTGCTGCTGCTCTGCCTCCAGAACAGCCCCTCTGGTCCCTCTGTCTGTTACAGCTCTGCTCCCAGCACACGGCTTCTCTGCAGGCAGCCCCTATGTCTCTGCCCCCAGCACTGACCTCTCAGCAGCTGCTCCCAGGGCAGGTCTGTCTCTCTGGGCTGAGCTCTGGCTTTGGGACTGTAGCTCTGCTCCCAGCACAGGGTCTGTCTCTCTGGGCTGCTTCCCTGGCCCCTCCGGATCTGGCCCAGCTCTATTCTCCAGCTCAGCTCTGGCCCCTCTCCCTCTGGCCCCGGCAATTCCAGCTCACACATGGAGGACGGGACCCATCCTGCCCTCCTGACTCTTTGCTTAGTCCCCCGGCCTTGTCAGTCAGGCTGATCTGGAGTGCTGGCCTCTCCCATTGCCCCTGGGGACCACCAGTCTCAGGGTCCTGATTGCCCATTGACCCTCCCCCTTTAGGCCCTGGGAGCTAATAATTAAAATACCCCGCTGAGTGTTAGTAAGGGGATAACAGTTCCCTTACATCAAGACAACAGATGCAAATCTACAGACATATCTTCACTGCTATGATAATCAATACCCCTCACAACACACTGTTCAAATGTATGTGTCCGGTTTATGCCCATTACAACATGTGGTGTACCTTATCCAGTGCACTACATGTCCCAATAACAACTATGTGGGTGAAACCAGACATAACTATGCTTTCAAATGAACTCACACAGGAAAAAAAGACAAAAAACACCATATCACCTGTGCATGACACTTCTCTCAAAATGATAATTCCTTATATGATCTTTCAGTCCTCGTCCTCAAAGGAAACCTGCATGATGCTTTCAAAAGACAAGCAAGGGAGCTTAAATTCATAACTTTGATAAACTCTAAAAATCAGGGAATCAAAAACATTTATGGCAATTACAACAATCTATGACACACTAGCCCTCCTTTATCCTATGACTGTAAAGATGTTATCTGCCCACTTTGCCTAAAATGTTCTTTTTTCTATTAACTGCTTATGCTATCTGTGCCACTTTGTATTTAGCTGTGACATTTTGAGTTCCTTTCCCACACCTGAATAAGAGCTCTATTGAAGCTTGGAAGCTTGACTCTTTGACCAATTGAAGTTGGTCCAATAAAAGATATTACCTCACCCACCTTGTCACTCTTGCTCTTAATGTATTTATAGAGCCTCTTCTTATTGCTTTTTAGGTCCCTTGCTAGATGTAACTCATTTTGTGCCTTTCTGATTTTGTCCCTTTGTTCTTTGCTTGTGTTCTTCTTGTGTACTCATCCTTTAACACTTTTTCCACATTTCCATTTTCTGAGGGATTCCTTTTTAATTTGCTGTCCGTTTAATTTGAAGAGCTCCTGATGTTGTCATCATCCTCAATGTGACTTCGTCTTCTTCATCTTCTCTTTCCTTCTCACTGGGATACTTTGCTTTTGTGCCTTTAATATTGTCTCTGAGAAACTGCCAGCTCTCCTGAACAACTATTTCCCTTAGATTATCTTTCCATGGGGTGCTACCTATCAGTTGTTTGAGTTTGTTAAAAGCTGCTTCTTAATGCTGCTGTTTTCACTCCTTTCTTTCCTTAGAATCACAAAATCTATCATTTCAAGATCACTTTCACCTAAGTTGACTTATACCTTCAAATTTACAACCAATTCCTAGCAGTTAGTTGGAATCAATTCTAAAATGGCTGCCCACCTGTTTATTTCTGCTCCCTTCTGAAATATGTTGTCCCCAACACATTCTAAGAACAGGTATTTTGTGTTTTGCCATATTACTTATGCAAGAGATATCTGAGTAGTTAAAGTTCCCCATTACCACTAGGACTTGTGTTTTGGATATTTTTGTTGTTTGTTCTAGAAGTGCTTCACTCGCTTCATCCTCCTGATTTGGACATCTGTGGTAGACTCTTACCATGACACCAACTTTGTTATTTTCCCCTTTTTCTTCACCCTGAGACTTTCACCTGGTCTGCCTGTTATTACCTTCAGGACCTCCGAACAATGGCATATATTTTTTATGTACAATGCAACACCTCCTCCCTTCTTATCCCGCCTGTTCTTTCTGAACAAACTACAGCCTTTTATACCAATATCCAGTCATGACATTTATCTCATGGAGTCATCTGAGATGCCAATTAAGTCATAATCTAGCTTGTGTACCAAGACTCTCAGTTATTTATGTATATTTCACAAACTTCTTTGCATTTGTAAATAGTTATCTAAGATGTTCAGCAGATTCCCCCACTGTTGTTCCATTAAGATGTCAGATCAACAATATTACAGTAACTGTGTTCTGGCCTATGGGTTTTGAGCAAGGGTTTCATGTTGTTCTTTCCCCTACACCTGGGGTGGCCAAACTGTGGCTACGGAGCTACATGCAGCTCTTCAGAAGTTAATATGCTGCTTCTTATATAGGCACAGAGTCCAGAGCTGGAGCTACAGGCGCCAACTTTCTAATGTGCCGGGGGGTGCTCACTGCTCAACCCCTGGCTCTGCCACAGGTCCTGTCTCCACTACACCCCTTCACTTCCCCTCTCCTGAGCCTTCCTTGCCCTTGCTCCTCTCTCCTCCACCTCCCGCCCCGATCCTCCTGCACACCACAAAAGAGTTGATCAGGAGGTGCAGGGGAGGGAGGTGCTGATTGGCGGGGCTGCCAGTGGGTGGGAGGTGCTGGGAGTGGGTGGGGGAGCTGATGCAGGGCTGCTGACATATTACTGTGGCCCTTTGGCAATGTACATTGGTAAATTCTGGCTCCTTCTCAGGCTCAGGTTGGTCACCCCTGCCCCACACTGATCATGAAACTGTTGAGCAAACACAAAATTCTGAGGAGAACAAAGAATAAGAGGGATACAGAGCATAGTCCTAAGACCAACAGAGGAACATTTTCTTTCACTCTCCTTCAAAAGCACAGAACTTGATCTAGACTGAATAGTTCTTAAGGAAGAACTATTGCTACAATTATGAGACAACAAATTCTATAGTCAAGAATACCAGGCATTGTAGAAAGGCAAAATAGAGGTCTAATTATTAAAGAAAAGCAATTCTTAAAAAACTATAGTATTAAAACCACACCAGCAACATTTAAAGGGACAAATAAATGGCAATTGGAAGCAGCAGTAGACAAAAATTTCATCCTATTATAATATTAATTTCTAAATAATAAGACAAAAAAATATTTCAGCTCCAGCAACACCAGTAAAAATGGTTGTTAAATTTCATTTTTAAAAAAAGATGTGCAGGCTAGTGTTGTTAATTTTAAAGAGATAAACCAATCCATATGGCATCTAACTTAATTCTCTGATTGACAACAGAAGGACAGGAAAAAATATCATCTACATGATAAAAATATAGGCAGACGTATTACCCATTATTTAAAAAATGTTTTTTTAAAATAAAACTGTCCATTTTAAAACGAGTTCTAGAATAATTCTTTTACTGGGTAGATAATGTATATAATAAACCTTCTGAAAATACTACAAGATGATGTTCAACATTCGTGAAAAAGCCAAGTTTAGATATTTTCTTATTTCACCTCTGAAAATAAAATTGACAAAGACACAGTTAATTCTTACCACACAATTCTGTAAGGTACTAAAAAAAATAAAATCCATGCTTTGTCCCCAACTTTCTATATGCAATAAAATTTCAAATAGACCTAAAATGATACTAAAAAGAATAAAATATTGGTAAGACTGAAATTAGCTATATAGATATGATCTGGTATCCTACTAACTGTAAAAAAAAAAAATCCAAGTGTTTTCAACTTGTGGTTAATGATTAGCTGCATAAAGTGGTCGGATTCTCTCTCTCCCTTTTTTTTTTTTTGTATTGCAAAGGCAACACAGCCATCATGCAGGTCTGTCTGTGTCATTCTTAGGCCACTTTCAGGCAGATTGAGAAAAGCTGGAAAGTAAACACAGGTGTTTTAAAACTGGAGCCGCTGTCAGGGACAACCACAAACACCCTCAACTCTGATGTGGCAACGCCTCCTTCCCGCCCTCTCATTTTTAAAGCAATGCCCAAAAAGAAAATGTCAAATGTTTCACCTTTCACCACCTCAAAATAACTTGAAGCTTAAAGCACTGTTTGGCAAATCTCAAGCAAATAGATAATTTTTTCATTTCTTTTCAAATGTAGCCATTAATAATTATCCACATAAAATAAAGATTAATTTTATTTCAATTTTATTTGCAAGATAAGTCTAACGGCAAGCACTGTGTTGCAAATTGAATATTTCCCCCCTAAAACTAGTTTAAACTGCTTGTTTCAGTTTCAGCTAGAAAATATGAGAGGGAATTTTGCAACACCTAACAGATAGACTTAATCCAAAGGATAAGAAGATAAAAAAAATCCATGGCTTTTTGGTAATTGTGCAAGAACAGACGCAACACTGTAAAAGAACTAACCTCTTGTAAGTCAGCTATCCCAGGAATCTGCACATCCTGTTTAACAGCCACGAAGAGGTATTGGCACTAGCTAGCAAAAAAGTATGGTAAGTAAAAGTAGAACAATTCCCCACCAATTATGTAATTAGTCTCCACTTAGGCAGCCAAGGTGTTTAAAAACATCATTTAAAAATGTAATAGCTATTAAAGAGACTTAATATTTCACCTTCAAAAACAGGTAAACTAAACAAATGTGGTTCGCCCTGGACCAAAACCATCAACACGCCCCACAAAGTCTATAATTGGTTCATAACCTAAATATGAAAAGATATGGCAGATAAACCAAGAAATCTTTAAATGCTATACTAAAACTTCAATGAAACTTCCTTTCCTCCTTGTATAAGCAGTTGATATACTTCAAGAATTAGTGTTGTTAAAAGAACAATGCCTACCAAAACCAGGTAAAATATTACTTATCTTAAAGGATGGTTTTTCTTGTCAGTCTCCACATCAGGACTCCAGAACAATTTTCTTTTGGACATAGATGCTTACACGCCCTGAGCGGTTTTAAAAACCAGACACCAGACTTACTGTGTGTTCTGTGTTCTAAGTTAAACAAACATGTGCAGTACTTCATGAGACAGACAGTGCTCATGCATACATTTATTTATGTTAGAACACAAGCAGTTTGGGGTTGGGTTTTTTGAATTTCTCAGTATGGTGAAGGGAACATATTGCTTTCAAAAGATCTGGCTGAGTGATCCTTAGCACCCTCCCATTCAGTTAGCCTAACAGGGAATTCAAAGGTGTTCAGCACGTCACATATCAAGCCTTAAAAGAACATCGCTGGGTAATTCCTGAAATTTAAATTATACAAGACAAATCAGTTGTCATATTTAGTCATTTTTAGGCCATGTTAGATTGATATGGATATTTCATGGAAACTTGGATTCACAAAACTTATGAATTATTTTCTAATGTGGTATTAAAAGTCGGAAAGAATAGTATTGTCAAAGCTGTCAGGAACAAGGGGCAACAGAATGTAAATTAGAGTAAAACAAATATCAAAATTCCATCATCTTGCAAGGAAGCATCCATGCCTTGCATCACCTCTCACATACATAGTATTAACAGACAAAACATACATAATACTAAGATTGTTACCTAATCAAATAGCAAATAAAGAGCAAATAAATTAATCATTTAGCATTAATTGTCCTTAACTCCACCCTCTACAACCAAGCAGAACACATATGGACTGTAATATCACACACACTACCCTGAAACCACTGCACCTAATGGGGCAAAAGTTAGGGAGAATATGTCAAGTTTATACATATATGTTAGCTTGTTTTATTGGTTGGTGTTAAACTTATTTTTTCATAAACATAAGAAGGATTTAAGCCTTCACAATCCCCCCTTCATGGTGATTTTTAATTAAAAAAAACCCAAAAACATGTTTTTTCCAGTTTTCTTTGTTTTTTTAATTCACACCATAGAACTACAAGATGCAATGTGAATTGTGATTCACATCTCTCATATGCATACTTGACACTAAAGAGAAAAAAAACCCATAAATTTAAAAAAGTTTGAATTAAGTACAAGAGAATTTACAAATGATTGTTTAATAGTGGTTTTAAACTGTGTGATATTTACCTAGGAAAGAGAAGCAGCAATTATGGTCCATTACTTACCTGTATGTCTGAAAACATTTAAAAAGTGTATTTTTAATCCGATAGACTGGAGTTGGTTTAGTTTACCAAGTCACTGGCTACCATTAAATAATGAATGATTATCTTTCATGCACCATGCAGCTGTCCTGGATGAAAACTAAGTTCTTCCAAGCCTTTGTGCTCAAAGTTATTACCCGTGCACAAAAGGAACCAATTTTCTAAGCAAAAAAATTCATGCCCTGCTCCTTTGCAGGGCTGAGCACTTACAATTACCACTAACTATAATAGCAGTTGGAGATACTCAGCACATCTGATTAATTACTGGATATATCTGTAAATTATCTTTGGTCAGAGACTTGTTATTTTCTACATGTCTTTAAAGCACAGTACTGTGGTGCTGAATAAAGTAAGATATTACAATACATTTTAATAGATTTTTGTTACAGAAAACAAAACTGTTTTTAATAAATGGTAGAAAAGCATCTTAGATGCTTTTAATAAACAAACAAAAAAAACCACCCTCAAACTGATTTATGAAAGTAAGGCTCCTGCAAGTCTTATCCATGTGAGTAATACTTATTCACACAAGTAATCCCATGAGTGAAATTTACTGAATTAGGCCCCAGTTTGTGAAAATGTTGTTTCTGGACTTGGATGTGCTATTCTAAGTTTCAGTCTGGAATGAAGTTTTTACTGTTGAGTTCTTAAACCCAAAAGATAGGGGGTTAGAATGGAAACAATTTAGTAATGTGAATTATGCTGCTGCTAGAACTTCAACTCTGCTGGGGAATTTTTTTCAAGTTACTAAAAAGAGGAAACCAAGTCTGATGTCATTTTCTTACAAACAAACAAATCCCAGCAAGACTGCAAGTCTCTTTTTTTCCCCCTGAAGAATAACAGAAAAAATAAAACTGAGAGGCAGACATTCCTTTGTAAGGATAAAGCTAATAAAGCATTTTATGTTGGAAGTAGACATGACACAATTTGAGTTTAAAGGTGCATTCAGCTTCGTCCTAATATTTTAAATTTGACAGCACTACATGTCAAAAGATGTTAACATTGTTTTGTGGTCCGACAAGTCACTCTGCAAGAATAATTTTTAAGCGGCTTTTCTTTTTGTTTCAGTTAAAATTAAAATCCATGCTGTCTAATCCTTGGAGTCAATCTGTAATTAAGGGGATTTGAAGAGAGACCATGCACTGCATTAATGATAAAATTTAATATCTGTTTTAATACTCCAACATACGAAAAAAACTAAGCAACACACAAAAACACAATCATCTCTCTATCGTGTATGAATACAGAGTATATGCACCATTTCTATGTGTAGAAGCAATGCTATATTTGATGTGAGCTTTTTTGTTTCTAGATTGAGTATTTCAGGATTAAGTATCTACGCAGCTTAAAACTGCATCTGGTTGAAAGTTGGCACCCAGTTCTAGTTGGCTAGATAAACAGATTTTATTTTATCTAGTATAGAAAATTATTGTTGGATGTGTAACTGCCTCTCCTTGGAATTCCTAACAATCACACACTCAAGATTTCAGACACTTTCCCCCCACACTCCAACATCTAAGACAAGTATAGCTCAAAGGTGAGAAATTAGAGTAGACAAGCAATTTTATTTGGTATTTTGCTTTTTTTAATAGGTTAATAACTACTTTTATAAATTCTATTAAACATACTGGAAAACTTGTTTTTCATAATGTTTTTAGTTGTAAATCCATATTCTCTACTATGTATCATAGAGCACTGTACCTCCCAGGATAGAGTTTGATATCTTAACTATTTAAAACTGCGGTAGGTTGACACCTAGTGTAGTACTCAAAACTGTCCACTCAACTATATATCTTTAAGTGAAAACATGATTGCTATTAGACTGAAACTGATTTTAAGTAGTCATACTTTACATTTGTACAAACTAGTGAGTAAAAGATCTAACTGAACAAAGTGCCATTTGCACTTACAGTGGTTCCTAATGACATTTTGTATGGAAAGGTTTGAAGTGATACAATATTTGTAGTTGAGAAATGGACAGCTCAGAAGTAAAGATGAAATGATATGGCATTGCCACCCTTAGTTCTGAGCTGCTGTTGGCGAGGCGCTGCCTTCAGAGTGGGGTGCTCGTCAACAGCTGCCACTCTCTGGCCACCCAACTCTGAAGGCAGCGCAGAAGTAAGGGTGGCAATACTATGACACTCCCTGAAATAACCTTGTGACCCCCCCCTGCAACTCCCTTTTGGGTCAGGACCTCCAATTTGAGAAACGCTGGTCTCCCCCATGAAATCTGTATAGTATAGGGTAAAAACACACAAAAGACCAGATTTCACGGAGGAGACCAGATTTCACAGTCCGTGAGGTGCTTTTCATGGCCGTGAATTTGGAGGGCCGTATTCATGCCTTTGAATTGTGCCAGTGAACTCAATGGAACTATTCACATGCACAGTCACCCACTCACCTGAATGTTTACAAGATCAAGGCCTAAGTCACAGGACTACTACATTCATAAAATTACTCACTGGAGTTGTGCAAATAAATTTTTCAGTTTGCTGGCCCAAACCAAAAATATCAAAAACAAATCTTGTCTTGGATTGACCCACAACATTTTCCCCCCAGCTTTCTTAGTGACACAAAAAAATCAGAAAATAATTAATTTTAGGTCAAACAAAACAAGGAGTTTCAGCCAAAAAAATGTTTTCCGACAAAGTCACAAAGGCACTCTTTACAAAACTGGTGGAGGCGGTCAAGCCTCCCCACATTATATCCCATGGCTCCAGAATTACAGCAGTCACCTGGGATGTGGGAGATACAGAGACTTTGGAGTGAGAGAGTGAAAACTTAACAGCCTGGTGGTTATGGGACTCATACGGGATCCAGTCCTTGCTCCGATGAACACTTAATTATTCAAAGCGGTTCAGCTCATCTAAAATGCAAGAGACCCAAGTTTAAGTCCTGCTCCAAATCAAGCAAGATAGGGAGTTGAACACAGGCGTCCCACATCCCAGGGGAGTGCGCTAACCACAGAATTATATGGCAATGCTACTACCACTGCTCTTTGAATAGTGCCAAAGGCCCATTGTGAATTGAGCCCCACCCAATGTTTTTTTGACTGAAATGATTTGTCAAACTCAAATTATTTGTCTGAAAAATTTCACCCAGCTCAATTACCTGCATTCTTAAATGTATACTATTCTAAAGCTCACTGTTAGGAGCAAAGCCAGAGTCCAGCACCCAGACCTAGAATCCTGGTGGAGATGAAGGAGATGGCCCATTGGTAGAGGGGACAGGAATATTCCACTCCATGGAGGCCCCCTCTATGGGATAAAACCAAAGGATCAACACAGAGGCAAATCCACTAGCCCTACTCCACCCGTCACCCAGTCCCACGCATCCTGTGTGCTACTGTGAAGGGAGCACCTATAAAACAGGACTCCATAGCTTTCAGGGTGTACATGTGCCCCATGTAGCATCCTCAAACTCTTACACCAAAGAACTGTACCCCTCCCACACACCCACAAAGGTAATTGGTGGGATTTAACCCTTATGATTAAGTGGGTGGGTTTCTCAGAAGTGCCTTGGTGATTTAGGAGCACAAGTCCCATTTTATCCAATTTTGTATAATACATGGGACAAACAAACAGACTGGGAATTAAACAGTTGAGGTAACTAGGGTCTCCAGAAGTTATTTCTGCAAATAAATAACAACTGAGACCCAAACTGCAAGTTCTGATCTAGCCCTTCTGACTTGATCTATGTATGCAAACCAAAAGGAGCTTCCCCACTCACAACAGCAGAACAGATAAGATCTTCAGATTAGTGGAGAACGAGAGATGGGTAACAGCAGATATACAGTATCTTGTGGCTTCTGAGGCAAGACTGATCTGCAGCCTTGAGACTGCATTAGGGCCGCATGCTTTAGCGTAATTGCTGCCACCTCCCCCTCTTCTATTCAAACTCACTCATTATTGGTTCTTAAACCACAATAAAAAGCCTGTCCAATGGTGCATAAGACAGAAAAACCGGGCAGATTTTCAGATACAGGGGCCCCAGAAGCCATTTTAGCAAATGTGTAAGACTCAGAAATATTTAGATTGATACCCCACCCCCATGTCTCCTCAGTGTCTACCTCAGACCTAAAGTGGATTCTATTAACTCTGAGAGCCTTTTCAGATAAGGAGGTCATGGGTGGGTCAGAGCAAGACCTTTGCTATTTAACGCTCCTTTTGGGTGAGGGCTTAGGTTACTACTACCTTTTATACATTTTATTGTAGGACAAATAACCAATGTGTCATCATGCACTCAGGCTTCAGATGTTGTTTACAGTTACTGCTCAAATAAAAGTTGTTTTCCCCCTGTGCATCCTGTAAGCTGACGATGTAAAGTAGGCCATGAGAAAGGTGCATGTACATGGAAATTGAGATCCATTGCACTGTCAGGGGTGGATGGAAACAACACTTACATACAAAATTAAGTTTTATGAAACAGACAAAGTAATACTTAATAGCAACATATAATTTGCCATAGCCATTCACATAGATCTGCTACTTTGCCTCCTGGAGAAGCCTCAGAGAAAGGGAAAAGAGACTTAGCTAAACATTTTTATTTGTTTGTTTGTGATGGAGCTATTCAATTGAAAAAAGGAAGTAAAACCAACACATTACAGCAACAGAAAAAAAAGGAACAGTAAGGAAAAATGTTCTATAAAGTTTTAGCACAAGGCATGACTCAAAGCCAGATGGCCACAGCCACCTGCTCCCACCTGGCAATCATAGCTCATATAAAGGGGAAAATCCCCAAAGCAATTACAGTTATCCAAGTTCCAGTATAAGGAAATTACTTCAGGATCAGATCATGAAAGAGCAGAAATAAAACACAATCAATGCCAAAAGAGTCCAGAGTTCAACAATATTGAAAAGCTTCAGTGTACCTATAATATTCAGAGTGAAGAACTGCAAGCAGTTGCATAACACGTTGCACTCAATATTTTACTAATCCTACAAGATGGGATTCTACTCTCTTGACTAAGATATGGTGGGGGTAGTTGATTCATGCTCTTCAGTCTTCTCTCTTCCATGCTGCCTCAAACCCATATCAAGCCAGGCCCCCTATGCCAGGACATTTAAATCCCCAATTGTGGGTGTGGGTGACAAATATCTCAAGCAGTCAATGATGCGTGTGTTTGTGTATGTGTGGTGATAAGTATCACTAGCAGTCAACGATGCACCAAATAAAAAATGTCTGACAGCCACAGCATCATCTGGGCCAAAAGTGACATTACAGTTGTTTCATTGCTGCAATCACCAATTTACCACTGCTTTTAAAGTTAAGTCCTCAGCCTTCAGAATGATCAGATTTTATCAAATACTGGCACCAGACTCATCGAATTGGCTTTGGTTGAAGGTTCACACCATGCTTAGGAATAAAAACAAAAAACTCCAAAGAACAAAAATAGAGGAAAGTTTTCAGAACACCTAAGTGGCTTAGGAGTGTGAAGACACTTTAGTACTTTTAAATATTATACCCAGATAAAACTTTAAAATCTGATATTGGGAAAATTTCTTGTACTCCTTCCCAGATAAAGCAAGTCTGCCTTAGTTAGTCTGAGTCCAACTGTACAGCCTTCTGACTGACAGGAACAAGTTAATTGATACATTTTAGACTCCTCTAAAGACCACACAGAGAAGTTACTATTTCATGCTTAATGATGAGATAGTTTTAAGGTCCAGTATCTTATAATCTACCAGTGCTGAAAACGTGTCTTACACCACTGAAAAAGGTGTGAGTAGGGAAGAGACTCAGGTATAAAGAACCTATTTCTAACCCTGCATTCCCTTCACTAGCAGGAAGGGAAGAAACATTTTTGAGGTAGGTTTTGGTTTGTATTGCACTGCAGCTCATTGAAAACTGCTTGGAGGCTTGGAATATCCAAAATATATCCCACTGATGGTGGATTATTGGACAGAGTGAAGTGAGATGGTCAAATGTGTATGCTAAATTAGTTAGCGTGTAGATAACAGACAAACAAATGTTGTTCCAAACATATGTATATGACAATGAATTGAGACAGAAGGCACTGGCTGAGAGTCTCAGGAGTGGAACTGACCAGATAGCAGGGCTAAGGAAACTGGAGAGCAGGTGAATGGTATCTGATGTGTTAAAAACTTTACATTGCTGGCAGAGGAAGCTCTAACTGATGCTCAGACTTTCTCCACTTGGTGATCCACACAGACAGAGAATTCCCTGAAGCTGTGTGGTTATCTGTGATATTTTCTGCCCCACTGTGTATGATGATGCATGGCTGTTTGCCAAAAGTCTATGACATATCTTTAATGGGTATTATAGGACAGTAGAAGAAAACGCAGTCAGTTCACGTTGGACTTGAATGTGAACACAGTTTGTTACGCCAGTAATTGAAGATTGCAGTTTTAAAGTTCCCCTAGTGCATAATACAGCTGCTTACACAGAGTCCAACTCTGCAACCCTCAGTCATGTTGACTAGTGCTCAGTGCCATTTAACTCAGTAAGACTGTTCATGTAAACACTATTCAAGTTGAGTGAGGGTTGCAGAATTGGGACTAGATGTAGTGACATTCTACACAGACAAAGAGCACACGTCAATACAACTTAGTCTACTAGCAAACAAACTTTATATTTAGTCACAATTAAGGTTCTGGCAGGACACACCTCATCCACCCAAAACCTTAAACATGGAAATAAAAAGTTAAGGGAAACGGTGAATGTATACCTTTCCACCTTTGTATTCCTACAACATTGTCAATAACACACTCCCATGCTCTATGAGGCTTTAACTTCCATCTGCAGTAGATACCCGAAAGCAATATGCATTCCTGCTTCAGTAAACTTACACTATAATGCAAAAACTTAACAGCGAACTCATATGCTTTTACATTAATTACATCAACAGATCAGCACATCTGACTGTCACACATTCCATGCATTTGTGAAGTTATTTTACCTTAAAACTGTTGAGATCACTGTTAGACTTGCACTCAAATGGTAAAGTCTTAAACTGGGGTACACAGTACTTTGGGGTATCTGTTTGAGATGGAAGTGAAAGCCTGGACAGCTCCCCTGAGTCAGGGAGAAGAGAAGCTGCACCTGTTTGGGAATCAGAGGGAGAAACTGAAGCTGCTGCTATGTCAATCCTGCTGAAGATCATGAGAGGTTGTAACATGTCTCAATGAATTCTGTGTTTATGACATTCCATCCCCATTGAAAAGTGCCTCAACGTAAGTACAGCAAGAGCAATCCTCTATGACGGGCAATGACAACCTAACTTTTCACAGAGGAAACTTCAATGAAAATGTCCATGTAATCACTCACTTCCCAAAACACTCTGTCACCTCTCATAGACTTCTGCAAATTGGAGACAACCAGCTGCACCTGCAGGGTGCGTATTCCTGCATTGTACCAGCAGATCTGCCTATTGCCCTCCCACTTCCATGGCAATAGGAAGCATACATCTCAACTTCCAACACAAACAGAATGTTGGGAATCATTAATAAAGGGATAGAGAATGAGACAGAAAATATCATATTGCCTCTGTATAAATCCCTGGTATGCCCACATCTTGAATACAGTGTGTAGATGTGGTCACCCCATCTCAAAAAAGAATTGGATCAGATCCATAGCTTTCACCCTTACTATTTGAGGTGAGGCGTAATTGTCAGCCCTTTTGTAGAACAGCTACTTAAGGAAGGTTTGACGCAACTTCTCAGTGGGTTACACAACTATTTACCTGTCAGCAGGAGAATATTGGTGATTGGAAACCCTGGATTTGATCTCTGACTCTGGGAGAGCATTGTAGTTTATTGTAGTCAGAGCCAGAATAATCAAAACGGACTAGATATTCAATATGAGGTTTGTCATGGAACAGACCTGAAATGTGGGCCTGCAGCAGCCTTACATGAGCTTTCTGATCACTTATTTTTAAAAAGTGGGTAAGGGATTGTTCAGCAGCTCTTCCGTAATTATCTTCTATTTTAGGATTATTGGCTATAGTCAATTGCGTGGGAATTTAAACAGCAGTTACGAGACCAGAATATCAAATCTCACTTTTCCTTCTTCCCTTCAGGGAACTTTCACCTGGCCTACAGGCATCAGAATCAGACCCATTCATTCTCTCTCTCTCTCTCACACACACACACTTTGCTGATATCACTTCAGTTGCTTTGCAGTAACAACCCAGTTTCAGACACTTTAAAAGTGAAACTTTGCTGTCCATGTGTGTCCACAGTGTCAACTGCAGTCATTTTTTTAAAAAGGCAGAAGCAGGCAATACAATCTCTCTCTTCAGAAACAAGCAGCATATTCCATATTGTATATTATCTAACATTACGATAATTCCATCAGCCAGCAGTCAGCATATTAAAGTTTATGTCATAGTTGATCCTTCAGATTCATTATAAAGTCAAGGGTTATGTGCTTCACATGATTGGCTGAATGCTCAGCTGTGATGCTTTTGTGATTGGCATAACTGAGGGTGATTGGCACACCTTTCCACTCCAAAAATCTTGGGATGTTGGGGGCCAAAATGGCCTCTGACACAACTTAGGGAAGCCTAATGGGTGCTCTAAATTGCACCACCTGGAGTGGGCCTCCTGTCACTTCCACATACCACATGCAGAGAGAAGGAAACAGGAGGTGTTGAACCAGGCAGTGTAAGATTTACCTACTCAAGGGGAATCCTTGACTGTTCCTTTAGGGCAGCTTTCTGGCTTTCCTGTGCAGCAAGACCAGGAGCTCAGGATCTGACCTGAATGTATTAAGTTCTTAATAAAATCATGAAAGTGTATAAGATGAATTCTACATAAAATTACAACTGGAGAGATGGCCAAGCAATAAAATACAATAAAACAATCACAGCCAAATATTAGCATTCTAACAGCTTTGAAGGAGATGTATAACCTTTAGAATGTCTACTGACATCATACTTGGCTGGAATAAACTCATTAAGTCATTAAAGGTCACCTGATTTGTGTATCATTGTGAAACAGTCTCCCTTTCCCCATTTTAAGGGTTCAGCTTAAAACTAAATTAGTGTGTCTCTTTGGTGTTTAAAGCAGATTAATAGCAGCTTTACAAAGTGCCACCTAATTAAAATTTGCAACATAAATCATTGGCCTTTGAAAAAAAATCACCTCTCCAAACTTCGCATTCAAATCCAGTTAAATATGTTCCATGAGCTTTCACATGAAGCTTATGATTTTACAAGATGTCTTCTCTATTTTTTTCTTTAGCAGCGCAGAGGATATTCACATAAAAATACAGTAATGTTATGATGATGGTGACTGAGACATGGCAGAAACATTTCCTTTTCTTTTTTTCAACATATTCTCCACAGCTACCAACTACAAATCAACAACAGCAAAATAACTCAAGGTGGTATTCTAATACTGATGAAGAAAACTGATTCCTGAACACTGCACAGTTTAATTGAGTCAAGTATTTCAGTGCAATATGGGAACACATTTATCAGAATCAGTAGAGACCAAATGTTAATTACAAAGGCCAACCACAAATGAATAATCTTATATATAGACCCTGACATATTAGCCCCGTAAAGCACTTTGCAGATCTTATTTTATGAAAATGTACTAAGGGTCTATATACATTTGTGCTCTTAGGAAGCAATGATTCCTAAAAGATTTAGATAGAATTCAATCTGGAATATTGTAAGAGATTTTTTTTTAAATGGTTTCAGATAAAGGAGGATTATATTACTTTAAAATGAAAATACTGATCAAATTCTCCTCACAGTGACATCAGCACAACTCTGGGTGTCACAATGAGAAGGATTTGGGACCGACATTTTCATTCAAATTAGTGTAATCCTCTAGTATGTCGGTGGGGGGGATGTAAAACAAAATTCAGAGCACAAATTTGGTATCAGGGGGATTGGATCACTATCACCATGAGGAGCATTTGGCCCATTACACTAATTAGTCACATAAATCTTAAACCCCATAAACTAATCTGCATGAGAGAGATTGGTTTAAACCAACTATTTTACCAAAAGGGTGAAGATATGATGTACTACAGGGGTAGGCAACCTATGGCATGCGTGCCGAAGGCAGCACACAAGCTGATTTTGAGTGGCATTCACACTGCCCAGATCCTGGTCACCGGTCTGGGGGATTCTGCATTTTAATTTAATTTTAAATGAAGCTTAAACATTTTAAAAACATTATTTACTTTACATACAACAATAGTTTAGTTATATGTTATAGATTTATAGAAAGAGACCTTCTAAAAACATTAAAATGTATTACTGGCATGAGAATCCTTAAATTAGAGTGAATTAATGAAGACTTGGCACACCACTTCTGAAAAGTTGCCAACCCCTGATGTACTGTATGGTAAACTAATGTGAATGACTGATATGGAACTAGAGGAAAGCTGCATACATGTAAAAGCATCACACTTCTTACATGAGGCATGATCCTCAAGTTTGACACAGGACCTAAGGGCTCACAAGGGTGGTTTTACTTCACCTTTGTGTCCCCCTGATCTGGGAGCTGGCTAGGGCGTGGTTCACCCTAGCACAATTTACAGCAGCCTTCTGCCCAATTCAATTCCTTTACTATAATCCTAGGAAGTGTTGAAAGTCCTCAAAACCCACTTGAACATGTGAGAGTAATTAGCACCTTACTGAAGGTGGCCTGTGCCCCAAACCTCTTACAGAAACAACCATTTCACAAGAGACCCACATTACAAAGCTTATTCAGCAGCTATCAGTGAAGGAGAATACATTCATTTTAAATTATGTACTTCTGTCTCATTTATGAAGTTAGTCATTACATGACATTTCATATTACTTCTTCCTTTTTTTTTTTTAAGACAGAGAATTGTGAGGCATGGGAGATGTTTCTGGGAAGCATTAAAGCACTCTGCAATTCCCTGTCTTCCCTGCTTTGCAATTTGCAAAGATAGTGTGAAAGGTTCTTTAGCTCATCCATAAGAAGAAAAAACCCCATTAATCCTTTATACTGTATATTCACTTTCTTAATCCCCCACTTCTTTACTTTAGCAATAACACACCAGAGGCCCTGCAGCCCTTCTCCGAGACTAACTCAGCACCTTTATATGAACTATTACCATTAATTACCATTCATTTGTAAGGAAAATCATATGCTCCAATAACATAGACACTGAGGACATGAGAAACTTTACTTCCATAAATGAGTGGGTGGGGTCATTCATTTGAAGAGTTACTTATGTGAGTGTCTGCAGGATCGGGGTCTTACTGTTATTTTGCAGGTTTTTTTCTGTTCATCTTATGAAGGAAAGAGTTGCTCAATTACAAAACAAGTATTTGCTTATACAAAGGTAGAGTGAGGGTAGCTGCCACACAACACTGCTTCCTGCTTCCTATTCCCTGGCATTCCAAATCAGAGCACCTTCCAAGAGGCTAAGAGATGCTTTCCTTATCTCTTTCCCCTTATCCTCCTCTCCTTCAGTCAGCCCCTGCATACTGTTGGTGCTCCATGCAGAGATTGCAGCAACCCTGTACATTGCTCTGGAAATAAAGTTGAATGATTATTTATGAAGTTTGGCAGCTTGTTTTAGGCATCAGCCACTAAATCTCAACAATCAATCCCGTATTGTATGTCTAATGGGGACATTGCTCATGGATTTTTCCCTTTCTTTGAATTACAAAGTGTAAGGAAGCTGATATTTTAAAAACAGGCTATTATTTGAGGAGCTGTATCTCAGAAACCCTGTGAGCAAATTACCTCAACTTTGTATCACAAAGTCTACCTCAGGCCCTAAATCGTCATAGCAATTTTCAACCCAATCTGACTATGCACATGGTAAAATGTAAGTAGAAAAATTCATTACAAAAGTTCAATAAGTAACCTTAACTCTAATCCTATATTCCTGCTCTCCTCCATCCTTTCTATACTTAAGGGGGTAAATATATTTCTGTTGTAAACCTGATTTGACCCCTCCTTTATTTTTTAAAGGAAAATCCAAAAGGCATGAAAAGTCTTGTTGGGTTTTTTTCTTACCATAATATATTATTTTGGAAACTTTGAGGTGAATTGGACGAGAAGAGTTAAATTTATGGGAGTTAGAAAAAATATGAAAATTTCACCTTTTTTTTTTGTTAGCAATTGGTACAGAGTGGACAGAGTAAAGGTGGACATCAGCCTTGTTTCTGCAGTGTGAGGTCTTACAGCCTTATTTGGAGGATGGATTAAGTATATACGTTATGGTTCATATATGAGGTACGTGTGATGCTGGCAGACCAGGTATCAGCTCTTGCCAAGGTTATAGGTGTCAGCTGAACATTGACAAATTCATAGCGGGAAACCAGACCAGCTCACCCGTATGTAAGTATTGTTCAAGATAGGAATTAGACTTATAGAAACGTGTTTAGTGTTTGACACTATGGAATGCTTGTAAGTCACTGCATGCATTGATTCCACTTGTCATGTCTGTATCCCAGGCTATAAGGTGATATGTACGTTTTGCTTTATAACTGTAAAAATGCTTGCTATGAACCCGTGAACCCAGTCAGGAGGAATGGCCCACAACTCATCAAGAAGCATTATCAAAACTAAATGGGCTGTTGTGGAACATCACGATACAAAAAAACTCAGTTAATAGCCCTCTCACACCCATGAACCTGCTATGTGCAAGAAAGCCTGTCCCGTTAGTTTGAATGATGGAAGAAGGGGATAAAACAGGGACACAAGAAAATTTTCTCTCTTTTTGCTGTTTTGACACTCACAGCACTGGAGCTAGGAAACAGAAGCAGAGATCTCTAGGGTCAAAAATTCAGTGCTGGCAGGTTACTACAACTCTGTCATCTTTTGGAAACATAGACTGTAACTCATTTGTGTATATGTTACTTAGTTTAACCTGTAAATAACTCTCTCATTTCTTCTTCCTAGTTAATACACGCTTAGTTCATTTACTATAGGATTGGCTACAAGTGTTTTCTTTGGTGTGAGATCTGAGGTACAAAATTGATCTGGGGTTGGTACTGGTCTCTTGGGACTGGAAACAACCTGAATCTTTCATGATCTTTGGCATATGACAATCAACTATCACTAAGTCCAATTTGCATGGGTGGCTAGATAGAGTCAATTGCCCAAAGGGACCATCGGTGACTCAATGGTAAGACTGTTATAGCAGTGGTCCCCAACCCCCGGTCCGCGGACCGGTACCGGTCCGTGGAGCATTTGGTACCGGTCCGCGGCCGCGTTCCCCTCCGCCCCACCCCTTCCGCTTCCGGCCGCTTTCATTTCCGCTTCCGGCCCCGCTTTCCCTTTCGGTTCCGCAGTTTTCTGATTTTCCGCCGTTTTCCTGCGGCTTTTCGGCGGACATGCAAGGTCCCGCCGCTCCGACAAATAAAAAAGCCACTGATTTCTGCGGGTTTTCGGCGGGCATACAACAGTCCGCCGCACCGCACAGAGCCCCCGGGCCGCAAGCAGTACTCGGCCGCGTTGACCGGTCCGCGTTCATCAAAAGGTTGGAGACCACTGTGTTATAGCACTTCAGGAGTTCACATTTGTGTTAAGGTTGGTGAAATCTAATCACACAAGATACCTGTTTGGGCTGTTGGCTCTGCTTTTTGATAATCTTCCCTGAGGTTGGCACTCTCTGTCATGAACCACTCCAGACCGCATGACAGGGTAGATGAAGTAAATTTGTTTCCCTGGAACAGAGTGGGACAGTAGGAGTTGGGAGGATGTTGCTTTTGTGCTGTACACTGTATGGATAAAAGATATGGTATGTTTCCCTGAAAACAGTCAGGTGCCCTAGACGATGTTCTATGGCTGATGTGAGGGGCTCTTAGCTGTGGCCTACACTCAGTGGGAGAGATCGACCTAAGATACGCAACTTCAGCTACGGGAATAGCATAGCTGAAGTTGATGTATTTAGGTCGACTTATCATGGTGTCTTCATGACGCTGAGTCGACTGCTGCCACTGCCCCATGGACTCCACCTGCGCCTCTCATGGCAGTAGAGTTCCAGAGTCAATGGGAGAGCGCTCGGGGATTGATTTATTGCATCTAGACAAAACATGATAAATCAATACCTGAAGATCAATCTCTACCTGCCAATCCAGTGGGTAGTGTAGACCTGGCCTTAGATTTGTAACTACTCTGTGTGTGGTGAAGGTTTATGGTCACTGTTGGAGAAACCAGAGGTGAGACCTGGTGATTGGGAATGGGGGGGGGGGGAGAGTGTGTGTACGTGCATTTTTTCAGGCATGCTCCATCTTCCAGTAGGGGGTATGAAAATCCTGTCACAGTGAGCTCTGGTGCTAATAGTCATAGGGGCAGGTGCTCCAGATTGATGTGGCAGAAGGAGAGCAGCTGCAGGATAATTATTTGTGATTTTTAAGAAAAATCACTAATATAAACTTTTATATCTAGTGACTGGTTTACATTTTCTAGGCTATTTTTACAACAGAAAGGGCTGATTAGCTTCTTGTTCTAAATGAAAGCTTAGTTACATATCAAAGATTGCAAAGACTCCTGATGGGAGTTTTCAAATGTTTTAAATCCGTAACTCAAATTAACCATGCAGTTTTCAAAAATTACGCAAAAGGGACTAGTTCTCTCTGAGGACAACAAAATAAAACAAATCTGGACTCACTAGATTTCTGGAGATATACTATTAAAAACCCCCAACTGCAGCTTTTCCAAAAGTGAAAAGCCTTCCACATTTCATGTCTCCAAAACCACTTCAACAATTAACCTCTAACTTTGCAAAACGAAATATGCCCAAGAAAGGCCAGGCAGAATTTAGGTTGTCTTAGGACTGGATACCGGGACAGCAATAGCAGGATTAAAAATAAAACCAATTTTCAATTTGAACTATTAGGTCACTCTTATGACTCTGAAAATAAAACTATACAGTAAGCATAATTTCAGACAATATTAAAAGGAAAAATTGTAATTCAATAAAACATTATTGTTTCCTGATGGAAAGAATCTCTCCAGCAACCAGCAGTGCTGGAACAATTTTATAGTGAGAGTTCTAAGAGCCATTGACCAAAACTGTAAACTTGCATATAATGGAACCCACTTCAAGCCAGGGCAGCCCTCTTAGTTCCAGCACCCATGCCAGCAACTATTCAATGACATTAAATAAGTAACTTAGTACAATTATGGGAACGTACTATTTGAATTCAACAAAATATCTGTCAACCACTAGCTTTTGGTGACTCCAGATTCAAGGCACCTGCATTACTGTGATCATAAATGATTCCGGGGTCATCATAGGGCTTCTCTCTATGATGTCCATCATTTATCTTGAAGAAGGCTGTATTACTTTTGATAGCACAGAGTTCATTTTGCAATATTCAGCAAAGATTTTACTGGCAACCTTAAGCTCATGCAACACTTGGTATTTATGTGGAATAGAGACTTTTCTAGTTTATTCAATAAAAAGCTGTTTCCAAAATATTCCAAAAAATTGTACAGCAATTTTTGACTACTAAATGTATGTTCATGCAGTTTTATATGGCCAAATTTCTGCTCAAGGAAAAAGCTGGATGTGTGTATGCAACCTCTGTTCTTATTCTTACATTCACATCTGAATGTTTGCATGTACAAATATATATGTTTGCAAAATTAAGTCCATAATTTTAGAAACTAAGTGGAGTCTGCTCTGAAAAGTCAGCTCTTTACATCCACAGTGATAAAGTGCTGTACCTTCTTTTTGTAATTAGTGAAGGAATAACTAAACAAGAGGTATATAAGTCAGCTGATAGTCACCATGATCTACTTGAGGACCTGTCTCAAATTTCTTTACACTCAAGTGCCTTTTGCACATTCCATAGTAACCAACAATGGATCAGCTATATTGTCAACAGAAAGGCCAACTTTTCATTTCTTTGTTGCAGCATGAAGGTTGCACATGTCACTGTATCCTGAAAGTGACAAATGGTAAAAGAGAGAGAAACCATCTGACTAAGATGAGTTGTCTTGAATTGTCTTGCGCTGACCAAATCTACCAAGCAAGAATGACAATTTTCTCATGCTCTCAAAAGTAACAAAAAAGAGGCTGGGCAGCATTTGACTATAAATGAGATATGTTCATTTCCTCCTGCCCAAATAAAACAATTTTAAAGTGATAAGATTAAAGAGATTGAGGAATACTGGCTTCTACTGAAGATTTATTTTCATTCCTTCACACATAAACAGGAAATAAATTTCTGAACATTTTATTGGTTGAACACACAAGTTTCTGCATCTTCACCGGGCAATTTCTCTTATGCTGGCAAGTAATGGTGCCTGCAGTTTGGCAGCTATCTCTTTCAACAACGTTACAATGTCACTTTCTCAAATCAAAGTAGAAAAACCCTATCATGTCTCTTCATTGTCTATTCTCTGTCCCCCTCCTCCGTCTCTCCTAATTTTTAACCTTACTGACAAGGCTTATTGTTCCTCCTCCTAATTCCAACTGAAATAAGCTTCCCTTTTGCAAATAATAGTCTCAACTATGTGGTCACTAGTAGTATAGGTCAATAATGTTATTAATATAGCACATGCTGCTGAGAGCAGATCAAAACAGCCATGCTTTAAAATGTTAGTTTTGTGCAACTGAGACAAACTGCAGCAGTTTTCCACACATTATAAAAATGTAATATTGCAAGGACAGAACCAAAACCAAATCTAGTGCTAGTTATCACAACACAGCCCATCGATTTGGAGAATATATTATTTCTTTCTTCTTGTTTTCACACAACACACAAAATAAAATAATACCATAACAGAAGGGTGCCATATCTGTGTTTAAAGAAGGGGTTGTTGGCAAACACCACAGCTCACTTCTGCCGAAATGTACACAACTGATATATGCAGCATGGAAAGCTGGCACCATGGGCTTACAACCTTAATTTGCCTGCAAGAAGGAACGGAGATTTACCTTCAGAGCACGTTCTTGATTGTTTTCAGCAGTCAGATGTCTCGTGTTGTTTGCTGAAGTCTGGTTCTGCTCTTTCAGATGATGAAGCTCCTGCTCCAGCCGTTTGCACTGCAACGAGGAAAGAATTCCATTAAGTAAAGGAGATGGGGCATATTTTTTTCCCAAGAAGCCAAATGAATTAATGTAAATAACACCATCACCATTTCTGCAGCGGAAAAAGCTTCCAACAAAAGCAAGTTGTAATCAAAGGGATGAAATCATATTAGATCTATACTGTGTTTTTATATTTAATATATATACACATACACCCCCCCAATCTTTTATTCATTCTTGTTTAGATCCAATTGTTTGAAGGAAAAACTCATATCAAGTATAGTATATCAAGAAATTCTGCCAAATAATATTTAAATATATTTTATAACTAATATGACAGTGAGACAAATTCTGGTCTCAGCTGCGCCAGTGTAACAGAGCAGAATTTGACCCATTATATATTTAAATATAATTGATTCTGAGAAAAGTAAGCATGTACCTTGACAAAACCCCTCACTTTTTAATAAGGAAATATATGTATAGATTTATACAGTACATATTAATAAAACTCAGAGATTGCATTCATTCCCAAATGTATACGAGACTAGATTTTTTTTAAAAAAGTGTTTGTTTTTTAATAATCAACTTTTTAAAATAATCAAGAATGGGATAGAAATTTTTAGTTTTTCCTATTCTGAGTGTGTGCATACAAACTCTTAAAAGGAGTTAACTTGAATAAGTAGTTTAAAGGCCAAGGTTTTAGGATATTCAAATTGGCACTCAAAGCAGATTCATTCAGTTTTTAAGATAACAATGAGGGGCATCCTGGCTTCCTATAGTAATTAACAGTTAGCAGGAAAAAAAACTCTTATAAAAACAGGGAAAGGGGAACTAGAGATGAAGATTCAGTGTCTTACTCTGGGCATGTAAGAGGAATTGCTATAGCAAAAATGAAAGAAGAGAGCATATTACCTGAAAACATTAGCAAAAAAGAAAATATTTTTGGCATACACCATATTACTGGAAAGCAGAAGGAAGTAGTTATGACAGCACCATTGAAAACCAAACCACGGAGGTGTTTGAAGGCACAGCAGCTGAATATTTAAAGTTGAGGAACATGTTCTGTTGAATACTCAGAGTAGGCGGGAAGGGAGAAGATCAAAAATATAAGAACCATTAGAACTGTGATCTCAAGTCTAAAAATTTCAACTCAAATAATATTACTATGGACAGATAGCTTATGACCCTGGATTATTTTGGAAGCTATGTAAGGAATAAAATTTCCTATCAAATATATAATCTGTCTTGATGCAGGACTAGCGAGCAAGGAAGCATGGCTCATGTTAGCCCCTATGTTAAAAACGGGTAAATTGTTCCGAACCAGAAGACTACAGGCTAGTGCAGGGTTAGGCAACCTATGGCATGGGTGCCGAAGGCGGCACGTGAGCTGATTTTCAGTGGCACTCACTCTGCCCAGGTCCTGGCCACCGGTCTGGGGGGGCTCTGCATTGTAATTTAATTTTAAATGAAGCTTCTTAAACATTTTAAAAACCTTATTTACTTTACATGCAACAACAATTTATTTATAGAACTTCAAAAAACATTAAAATGTATTAATTGCATGCGAAACCTTAAATTCGAGTCAATAAATGAAGACTCGGCACACCACTTCTGAAAGATTGTTGACCCCTAGGCTAGTGAGTCTATCTACAATCCCTAGAAAAATTGTAAAGCTGTATTCAAAAGTGCATTTTCCAGCACAAGTTTAGATAACACTATTTTATTTCCTTCTTTAAACTCTTAACCACAAATAATGGACTCTAGGACCTATACCAAACACTGGCACCTAAACTGGACACCAAGTCCCAAGGCTTGCATGGGCATCCAAATAATGGCAGTTGCTCAAAATGGGCAAATAAGGGCTGATCTAAGCACTCAAATGAAGTATCTGGGTGCCTATTTTATGGAATATGAAACCTGAGCTCAGAAGTTACCAGATCTAGGGAATTTCTCTTTTTTAAAAAGAGGGAATATTTCTGGAACTAGTATATTCTCTCAAACTAGTGGCTGTATATAAGTGTGCTAACTGTATCACAGTTATTTCATTTTGAAAGTGAACCACAGAGAAAAAGATAGAGAAAGGACAAAAAAAAATCTGTTGATGGATGGTGGTTGTGGAGTAATTTCTTATTAAAACCTAATGCTAAGATGATATATTAATACGATTGATTTGGTTTCTGTATGTCTGTGTTTATTTCTATAAAGGATTGGTTCAGGTACTGAATGTAATTGTAATGCTTATTTTACAGAAAATAGCAATCACAAATCATGAGCCTGAAATGCCTTTTCGTAACCAATGTGCGAGAAGTAAGATAGTATGAAAAATAACTCCAACAACTCTGAATCAGTTCAAATGAAATTCATGTATATGTGGGTACAGGTTCTCTGGCACGCAGACTCATAACACCAGAGTTTTAAAAATCAGTTAGTTAACTCATTATCACAAATCATGAGTTTTCAGTTGCAACTTAACATCAGCAAAATTGCCATTTCAACCTTTCAAAAATGCTTTCCTTTTAAAAAAATCTTTTGCCTTGAAATCTCTTAACATTATACTGATTGTACCAATGACTCAACACATAACTGGGATAACATAAGGAGATGCACCAAGAATTTAATCCACCTGAAAAATATTGCACATTTTTATTCACACTGCCCTCCTGGCTCCAAAAATAACATTGGTAGATAGGTAATATTAAAACTAGTTATTGGATAATTCAATAACAAACCTCACATGCCTGATGATTTGCACAACTGCAGGCCTCTGTGTGCCCTTTATAATATTATTCTACTCTATTTGTTCCACTCTTGTGAAGACAGGATACTGACAAACAGAAACCGCAAGATTCTTGCACTGTCCTAGCTACTCACAGGGTAAGCAGGCAAATCAAAGAGAAGCAGCACAAAGCATGCATGCCCACACATCAAAGCAGCTGGTAGAATTAAATGTATGTCAATCTCAACAGTGTCTAAGTTGATTTAAATATGCTAGATGTGCACTTTCCTATCTTAAGTGGATAAAATGATCTCATTCGCTCTAAAAACATTGTCAATAGAAAATCAGAACTAGTGTTGCTAGAATCCATTTTAGGGGTATCACAAGAAACCCCCAAACAAAACAAAACAAGTTAGTGACTTAATTTACATATCACAGGAGAAAAAACTGTCTAATTAATTAAGTCTATGATAATGTCACCCAAGTAGAAGTCACAAGTCACCTAATTAATTTAAAATAATTCATTAACGAAACCTGTCACAGATACATCACAAATTATTTTCACCAGTCCCGGAAACAGAACCTAGCTATGCCTTGTCTATGAAGAACTGTTGTTACCGTGACCCATTTTTTATTTATATGGTCAATGATGTATATAGCATAGAAATCATAACTTCACAAAAATGTACAGTTAGAATATTTTTCGTGTTAACAACACTGTACTAAAACTACACTCCTTTTTTAAAAGGACAAGAGTATCTGGAATTTCTGTACAGCCAATATTTTTCCTGTTTGGCAGGAGCATTAAGAACAGTTTTAGACAATGTGGGCCTTCTACTCATTTCGACCAACATTTTTTGACTTCCCTGTCATTCATTGGCTGTTAGCAGGCGCCAATAAAAATAGATGTTCTTTAAAAGAACATGTGTTTTTATTGGTTTCCTGCTTTGCTGAAAGGTGCCAACAGCTGTAAGGATGAAACTGGATTTCCTTCTAAAAAAATATATAAAAATCTTTTTGGAGTAGGGTAGAGAGAAGATGTGGCCCAAATTAATACTGACAAGGAAGCATCAGATGTTTGCTTTTGAGGCCTAATGAAGTAAGTCTTATTTTTAGTATTATAAATGAGAATTTCTAAACCATGCCATATCAAATGTGTGAAGATATTTATTTGTGAAACATTCAAGCTATATCCTAGCAATATCAGAGATGAGTGAAACTATTTTAAAATGAGATATCAACTTAAGTAGATTTTGGACTGTCTACAGATTCCTACTTCGAAGAATACTGCTCACTTAGAGGAAATCCTGAATTAAGCTACTTACTAGCTTATGTAAAAGGCGATAATCATTTAGGATTCTGCTTCTTTCCTACATCAAATGGCTTACATAATTTGGACACAGTTATGATACATATGCACAGTGTCATTGCAGGTCAAGGAGGGGATGAGCCTGGGGTAGAGTCCTGAAGACATAGGTAGGAAGGAGTCATTAGAGCCTTGGTGAAGGAATGTGTCATTTCATGGAAATTTCACACAAGTAACCCATTGAAGATCAGCTCACTCATGTAAATGGATTTTACCACCAAGAAAAGCTGTGTAGTCAAGATATGCATTGCCTATGCAGAGGTCAGGCATGTAAACATTTGAGTATGAGTAGTCACATTGAGTTTAACGGGCTTAATCATATGCTTTAAAATAAGCATGTGTCCAAGTGCTTTGCTGGATGAGGACCTATGTCTCTATTTCATCAAACAAGATGCAGCAGTTGACCAAATTACTAATTTCTTATCTGAATACAGAGGCTGAATGAAAACTAAGACTAGCTAAGATCAACCCAGAGAAGACCCAGGTTTTATTGATTAGGGAAGCAACCCAATAATATGGCAGGTTGAGCAGAGTAAGAGGGGGTTGTGGTCAGAAAACTGTATTTGTAGTGTGAGGGGAAATATAATTTTTAGGACTACTTGACCCTGCTAACTTTTGTTTATGTTTTTTATATTGCTTCACAACACTTTTGTACAGAGTGGGGCTTTTATTAAAATGAAAAGAGCAATTATGGAAAGATCCTCCAAAAGAAGAAAATGAATTGTACCTTTCATATGCTACACAAATTATGAATAGATTTCTGCTTTTCTCCACAGGATCGAGGTTAAAATTTGACACCTGTTTACAGTGTCATTTGTTTAAATAAATTGCACCAGGTGTAAACCACTGCAGAACTTGGCCCAGAGTTCTTTACTGATATCGGGAATTCAACAGAAATACCTAAGAGAGAGACATTAGATTGATAATGCAATTCTATGAAAATATATCACGTTCATGGAGCAGATACTGCAGACCTTGTCTGAACCTGCACTGTTGATAATCCTGTGATTGGTTCTGTATTAGCAGTCCCATCTCGATTTAGACCTTATATTTGAATAGTAGTTCTCTTTTTTCTCTTTATGTATTTGATAAAAACTATATCACTAGTTAACCTTAAAGATAAAAAAAAAAAAGATAGTCATTAATCCAAGCCATTTTACTGAATTATACTAATGCACCTTCAGGGATAATTGTCTACGTGAATTTATTTAAATTTGATAACTTAAAAAAATCCAGTTTGATAAGATGCACTTAATTGTATGTCCTGACATATAAAACAATTGCTTAAAAATGCCCTGTAGCATATTTTCCTCTGCCTTGTTGATGTTCATGTGGATTTTTTTTTCAAACAAGTGAGAATCTAAATTCCCAGTCTCACATCTCATTGAGGCTCCATATAGGTGCAGGATGTATTCTGATATAGGATCTAGGTCAAAATCACTATGGTCCAGTTCAGCAAGGAATTTAAGCATGCATCCAACTCTAAGCATGCCATTAGTTTCACTAAACTCAATGGGATTACTCCAGTACTTTATGTTAGGCCTGTTCTTAAATACCTTGCTGAAATAGTAGTGAAACTGACAAGAACCAGGTTGCAGCCAATACACAAAGTAAATAAGTATAATGGGAGATAAATATTTCCTTCTCTAATGTATTTCAGTTATGGTCAACTTAGGTGTTCATTTTAACAATCATATGTACATCATTTTTACAGAAATTCATTTATCCCCTTATATAGAGTCAAGAGACTGTTACTGTTTTGCAGAGCGAAAAGCAATTTAATGAAATTTTTTTATATATATATTTCAATAGAACTATACAAGAGAGAAATTAAACAGACCTTTGAATATCATGTTCCTACTGGCCACAGTAGTATTTCTGCAAGTGACAAATACTAGCTACATTTACAATAGCAATCACTTCATCAGTGGCATAAGCAACTCACATACAATCTGTACATGGAGCACTAGAAATAGTATGTATATATATATATATATATATATATATATATATATATATATACTCTAGCACAATTGCTCGGGTCCGTTGGAGGAGGGGAGGGGGGAGAGAGCTGAGCGAGTGGGGGGCCGTTGGAGAGGGGAAGGGGGAGAGAGCTGAGCGAGTGGGGAGGTATTGGAGTGGGGGAAGGGGGGGGAGATTTTAAAATTTTTCGATTCTTACCTGAGGGGGGAGAGAGCTGAGCGAGTGGGGGGGCTGTTGGGGAGGGGGGAGAGAGCTGAGCGAGTGCGGGGGCCGTTGGAGTGGGGGGGAGAGAGCTGAGCGAGTGCAGGGGGTGTTGGAGTGGGGGGAGGGTGTGAGATTTTAAAATTTTTCGATTCTTACCTGAGGGGGGAGAGAGCTGAGCAAGGGGGGGGCGTTGGAGGGGGGAGAGAGATGAGTGAGTGGTGGGGCCGTTGGAGGGGGAAGGGGGAAGAGAGCTGAGCGAGTGCGGAGTCCGTTGGAGAGGGGGAGAGAGCTGAGCGAGTGGGGGGGCATTGGAGGGGGGAGGGGGGAGAGAGCTGAGCGAGTGCGGGGGATGTTGGAGGGGGGAGGGGGAGAGAGCTGAGAGAGTGGGGGGGCCATTGGAGTGGGGGGAGGGGGGGAGATTTTAAAAAATTTCAATTCTTACCTGAGGGAGGAGAGAGCTGAGCAAGTGGGGGCGGCGTTGGAGGGGGAGAGGGGGGAGAGAGCTGAGTGAGTGGGGGGGCCGTTGGAGGGGGGGAGGGAGCTGAGTGAGTGGGGGGGCCGTTGGAGGGGGGTATTATTACATCATAACTATGTCACAGAGAACAGCAGGTGTTAACCTGCTGCCCAGCTGATGTTAATGGGCTTTCAAGAATTTCACCCCTGGGGGGGTGTCAGAGGTGAGATTTGAAAATTTTTCAATTCTTACCCTGATTAGGACCCTAAAGCCTATAACTGTACCAAATTTCAAGTCTCTAGCTCAAACGATGTGGAAGGAGTAAGGGAACGTACATACACGCATGCACACACGCATACACCATTTGACTTTTGTATATATAGATATATATTTAAACCATGGCTATTTTTACATGTGATTTTTTTTCTCAGTCATCTATAGACATGAATGAATACAATAATATGAAGCAGACAGAAACAGTTTAACTGATTTTACTCGTTTTATTATTTTATTATCCTTTTCTTTATTTTCTTTTTAAAGATCTTCACATGAGAATAGCACCCAACTGGAAGAGTCCTAATGGAATGCAAGCATTCTTAGTTTTTGACAGTTTTTTTCTTTTTGAACAGTCTGCTCCTTGTCCCAAATTCATCATGATTGCTTGAGAGGCAAACATCTTGCCACTTGGATGCTACACAACTCTTTCCTTTGCAGACAAAAATAATACCAAACTCTTCCAGTCAAAACACAAACCAACCTTTGGTGTCAATGTGAATTATGTACATTGACTTCAGATGTTTGAAAGCACTTATATTTATATAAATAGATTTTTTCTTCTTCATGTAGAAGAATTATTTTTGTTCAAAAATAAATGAGTTTCTGTACAATAATCACTAGAAAGATTTATCCATTAAACTATAATTTTGAATTAAAATTTTCGACTATTTGAAAGAAAAGGTTTTCTTCAAAGTCCTGGCAAACACTCAATAAATGTGTTTAAATGATTATTTATACAATGCCTAGCAGCTTAAAACTATTGGAATTTCAAGAAAGAAAAGTGATTGTATAGCGCTTAGGCCTCAGAAACATCTGCCTCTTAAATTTTTTTTATATTCAATTAGTAAGAGATGAAACATTTTTTGCAATTGTGCACTGGGGTCTTGCTCACTCAGAAGCCATCTAAAGAAACACTAAAATACAGATGAAACATTTTTCGCCTGCATTGCTACCAATTGGAGCCTGGCAGATTAAAGGAACCAGATAATACACAATGAACATCACAAAATGTGTATTTATGAATATGACAAAGAACAGCAAATCAAGATTTCATTTATTTTCTTTGAAATACTTTTAGGAACCATAGTCACACTCATACCATAAAACAAGATGAATGGAAGTTTCAGAGGATGCAAGTTAACTACTTCTGTCTCTCTTCATTAAAAAACTAGACCGGTACAACCAAATAGTACCACCAGACACATCTGTGCAATTTCGTTTGGCTTCAAGTGTAATTTAGCTGTATGTTTTTTTCCCCCTTTCAGGATGAAATTTGGAAGGTCCATGGCAAGATCAATTTCCTCTTCAGTAAGCTCTCGCTGTACATTTCTACCATATCATAATCTGCCCTCAACATTTGGCAATCTGGGGAGAGAGTCAAACCTATGATGTAGGATCACAATCATTGCCTAGAAATGATCAAAACTATCTTTGTTCTTGCAAAGGGCAAAGACTGGTAATGGGAGAGCCTAAAGAGATATGGTGGTTTGATTTGAAAAAGCCATCTTATTCTTGGATGGCTTAACCAACCTTGTTAAATTCTGGAAATCAGGATGGCAGACTCACAAGTGCAGGCTATTTCAGAAGATTATTATTGCCATGAGTGAAAAGTTTCATTAAGTAGGCCTGTATCGGAGTCAAAACTAGTGTCAGGCCCCAGTTTTCAGTGTTGCTCTATTTATTGTTGCAAGGCCCAAGTGTCCTAGTAGTGTTAAATTCCACTTTCAGAAGTGAATTTGGAATTTATGAGTCTAATGAAATGACTTTCAATGAAAAGGAGAGAAAAAATAATTTAAAAATGTAATTACTTAAAAATTAGAAATTACCTAAAATTGCCTTTCGTAGATCTAAAAAGGCCACTAAGTTAGAGGCCATTATATCCTGGCCTTTCAGGAATACAATCAGAAACATAGGTCTGGAAGGGATTTTCAGGGGTCATCTAGTCCAGCCCCCTGCACTGAGGCAGGATAAAGTAAACCTAGACCAGGGGTCAGCAACCTTTGACATGCGGCACATCAGGATAATCCACTCGTGGGCCGTGACACATATTGTTTACATTGACCGTCCTCAGGCACAGCCTCCGCATAGCTCCCAGTGGCTGTTTAATACACCATGGAAAGTTATTAGCCTTTTTTACAACTGCATCATATTGTTACTATTACCTAACCAGTTATTCCGCATGTTGTGCTTGTGCATTTGGTTTTCCCTTCCTAGGACTTTGCACTTGCTTTATTGAGTTTCATAATGCTGATTTAGGACCAATTCTCCAATTTATGCAGATAATTTTGAATTCTCACCATGTCCTCCAAGGAGATAGCAACCACTCCCAGCTTGATGTCACAAGCAAATTTTCATTATCCAAGTCGTTAATGAAAATACTGAATAGTACCAAACCCAGAACCAATCTATGGGACCTTACCACATACATCCTCCTAGTTTGACAGCAAAATTATTGATTATTAAGCCAAAAGGATTTAATATAGATTTCTACAGGGAAATAAAGAGCATAGTTCGACCCAAAATATTTTTAGCCATGCCCTGGACAAAAACCATATATGTTAGATTGAATAAAAACCTAAATTTAATTCTAACAACAATATAGATCACAGTCTCCGCAAATGTTAGTGTGAGGGAAATGAAAACCTGGCAAAAAGCCAGCAGAGCTTTTACTCAGGGGGCATGTCAGGATTGTGGCAGAGTATAACAGCTAGGAGGGTATACGGTGAAACTCCACAGCTCTTATGCTGCTCTAAATTATTTAGAAGCTGTCTGACCCCAAGATCCTGGAAGCAGAACGATGGTAGCCCCTAGACTCAGTCCACTTGAGCAGCTGATCCATTATAGACAAGTTTATAGGCCTTTTGTTAGATGTTCTCAGGTCATACACCACCAGCCTTCAGAGCAGGTGTATTACTTTTGTCTGTTTTTTTGAACTGATACAATGTGTACTTTTGTATGCATGCTATCACAAGGCGTAAAATAATTGCGTCAGTATCCACTGAAAGAGAAAACAGTGCTCTCACATTTTGTTGCAAGTAATAGATCAGAAAACTTGTGTGCTGGGTCACAATGGAAAATAGGGAATCTCTCATTCTCAATGAGATATTGCTTCTATTCCTAGCCCAACAAGGCCACGAAGTATCTGATTTTCAAGTGATGTTATTTTTAGGACTAGAAAAACTGCCACTGGCCCACATCTGTATATTATTCATTGGAGACCTAGGTAATATGGAGGGAAATTCCACATTTGGTGGAAAGACAACATTTTCGTTGCAAATTCATCACTGTTGTTTGAAGCAGCTCAATGATCTGGAATGGTGAAGTCCCAGAAGTTGGATTAGGCCTCAGTCCTTCAAAGATTTAAGCATGTACTTAATCTCAGACAATATGAGCAATCCCACTCAACTACCCACTCCTAGAAAGTTAAGCACATGCATAAGTCTTTGTGGGATTGAGGTCTTAGTGGGCAGGTAATCAGATCACAAATATAGGACTTTTCATACGCATGTGCAATGTCATAGGACTTTTCCATTTATCGCAAGGATCTCACTTCCACATACATGCTATATAACTATTAATATAATTCTTAATTCCTTGGAATTTTGGGCTTGGCTACAAAATGTAACCCGGTGTTCTCTCTTCACACAGTATATAGAAATGGTTTGTATAAGGAATGGGTAAACTCAATGAAGTTCTAGGTTTTGCAACTGTTCAAACTGTGTTTAGGGGTTACAAACTCGTTTGAGAGTGTGACCCTTTCAATTTACCTAAGAACGTTCAATTAAAAGACAAAAAGCAATAAGTTTTTTTCTAATAAAAGAGAATCCTATACTCTGTACTGGAAAAAAAGACACACTCCCTTCAAATAATGCTGGAATAAGTGAGTGCCTTGTACTTGGCACATATATTGCATATCTTTTCTCTAGATTATATTCCTCTCTTACCTTTTATCCCCCAGTGGAGTTTTGTCTTTGCCCTCCCTCTGCTACTTTCTTCATAGTCCTTTCTAAGCAGAATGCAAAATAATGCATAATAATGCATAATAATTCCCAGAATCTGAGTGCAACTTTTACATACAATACTGTACTGGGTTTGAAATTAAGCTAAAATATCTTCACCCATCTTTATGGTTATATTTTTAAATGCATCTCATATATAAATAAGAGACTTCTGTTTTACATGGAGGTCACATTATTCATTCAATTTTCTAATTTCATACCTATAATTCTTATACATAATGTATAAACTAAATATGTTAGCTGATAAGTAGTGCTCATGGTAATAAGTTAGTGAGCTCATGCATGGGAAACCAATATAATAAAATGAACTTTAAATAGTTCATACTTCTGTGCATTGTACATAACAAAACAAAAAAAACCATTACCAATGATCCCAAATAATTCAGCTAATTGCACATTTTAATTAGGAGTTCATCATGGGAGAAAAAAGGCGCAATAATTTAAAAATCAAAGGTTTCTATTAATCACAGTCACCAATAATGAAGCACAAACATTTATTCTACCAAACAATTTGTAGATTTTTGTTAGCAAAAATCTACAATCATGGGATAGAGGTCAGAAAGTACAATATATTTGCTGGGAGATTTTTATTATATTCAGTGCACAGTAGCAACTTCAAAACAAGAATTTCAGCATAAAAAACCCAATTCCAATGTAATTAGCTTAGAATATTAAATAGCGCCATATAAAATAATAAAAATATGCCTAACATATCAATTAATTCTTAGAGTAAATCATGTGTTTCTGGACACTGGCACGTGTATCAGTATTGATACTCTATAAATCCACTGACTACTCAAGGTCCGGTTCTGTTACCCTTACTCCATTTGTCTAATTGCAAGGGGCTACATGTAGAGTAAAATACAATTCACATTGAGAATGGATATCCAAAATCAGGTACTTAGGGTACACCATCTACACTGCAGCTGGGAGCTTGCTGAATTTAGCCAATGATAGCACAGACAGCAGATCAGGCTAGCAGCCTGAATACAAACCCACACAGATGCAGTGGGGGGCAAAAGACATATCTGACTTCATGATTAAGCTTGATGAGTTTATGGAAGAGATGGTATGATGGGATAGCCTAATTTTGGCAATAAAATTGATCTTTGACTATTAGTGGTAAATATGCCCATTTGCCTGTGATGGGATGTTAGATGGGGTGGGATCTGAGTTACTACAGAGAATTCTGTCCTGGGTGTCTGGCTGGTGAGTCTCGCCCACATGCTGAGGGTTCAGCTGATTGCCATATTTGGGGTTGGGAAGGAATTTTCATTCAGGGCAGATAGGCAGAGGCCATGGAGGTTTTTCGCCTTCCTCTGCCACATGGGGTACTGGTCACTTGCTGGAGGATTCTCTGCACCTTCAAATCTTTAAACCATGATTTGAGGATTTCAGTAGCTCAAACATAGGTTAGGGGTTTATTACAGAAATGAGTGGGTGAGATTCTGTGGCCTGCATTATGAAGCAGATCATACTACATGATCATAATGGTCCCTTCTGACCTTAAAGTCTATGAGTCTATGTATTCAGCAGCTAGCTTGATGCACCACTCATGCTACCTTGGGCTATGCTGCTATTTTTAGCACACTAGTTGGAGAAGAGCTAGCACATTTCTGTCCACCCACGCCAAGCAGCACACTCCCAGCTTCAGTGTAGACATACCCTTAGTGAAAATTCTATTTGCCATGTATCAGTGATCCCCATTTAGTTGTCTGTAAACTATTTTGAAATTCAGTTATGGCTGCTGCAAGCGTCACTCCTTGTGTTGGGATGTTAGGTAGCCATAATATTTTGGAATGGACCTACAAAACTACTTTCTAACCCTCAGAAAACTTAACTCACTTTGGTTCATCGTGATCACAGCACTACTCAAAAACCCAGCCTCAGGACTTCAGGGAGCATGTTCCGAGTCCCCCAAAATATAAATTATTCTTTTTCTATGAGAGAGAGGTGAGGATCTTCAGGCTGCTTGCAGTCTCCTCTGCTGCAGGAAAAAGTGGTACCCAGCTGTTTGTTCTGAGTTCCATTCCCATCTATTAATGTTTTTAAAAGTTTCAAGGGACAATTCTTCAAATGGGTTGAAGGGCTATCACAGTACAAACAACTGGATGTGCACATGCACAAACTAGTAAATTTTATATGGTCTTTCCCCTCCAATTATTTAACTACACACACCAGAATAGTCAACAATATTAATATAACAGACCTGACTGAAGTAGTCATTCCATCCTATTTCCTCAAATTCAGAGATTTCTGACCGAAAAAGAACAGAAAGGAGCATAAACTTAGCTAAATTCACCACCCTACAAATTGTGTACATTTTTACTTGCTCTTTCCCTTCTATTGTTTTATCTCATTTTCCTCTCCTTCCATATGTGTCACAGATGCCCCATATTTTCTTCCCAGTTTTGTCTGTTTTCTTCTTTTGTCTCTCTTCCTTTGAAAAGCAGCATCTTCTTTCCTCTCGACTTCACCTTGTCCTGTGTCATCCACCCCACTGTCCCCCCCCCCCTTAGATGTCTATTCCCCCTTGGTCTCTCTAATCTGTTCTCTCTGTGCCCACGGATGATCTCTGGATTATATGCCTTCCTTCATAAGTCTTTCTTGTTATAACAACAGTACTCAGCAATGTTACAGCAGCTATCATAAACTAATAATTCGTCACAACAACTTTCTGAGGTTAGCTGATAGGGTCAGCAATACTTGCCCGTTTTATGGGATGGGAAGTTAACAGAGAAAGTTCAAGCAGCTAAATCAAAAGGAGCCCATATTAGAGCTAAAATAGTACACACAAGACCCTTGCTTTCATTACTGTGCTTAGCCCATTCGACTATATGATATTTAGCTATAGCTTCTGGGGGCCACATGCTATGCTCCCTGTTCAGCAGAGAAGCTGGTTCCACTGCAATCAGATGGCTTACAGCCAGGAGGCAGCTTGTCAACCATTTGGCACAACACCTCCCCTTACAGACAGCCGCTAATTGCTCTGCTTTACCTCTTCTCCACCCCCTCCCCCACCAGAAAAAGTTAAGCAACCCACACTAGCATTGTTCACAGGAAAATACATAATTGAATGGAGGCAGTGGACACAGACTGGTACACCTGAGTTCCAGTCTTGTAAACTGGGGAAGTTGCTGGAAAAGGTTGGCAACCACATGTTTTAAAATTTAAATGGTTAGCTAGAGCAACACATTTCCAGACTAGCCTTTTCTCTACAGACATTACAGTGCTGTAGAAGCAAATGTCCAGCATAATCCACCCTCTTTCCCACTTATTTCTAGGAATGAAGAATCTGATTCTCAGGCTAATGCAGAGTATTCAGCTGTTGATACAGGTATGTTTGTGTGCAACTGTAACCTTGTTTCATTGAATGCAACTAACGTTAGTTGACGGACAAGAAAACAAAATTCTGTAAACAATCTGTCATTCTAATGAGCTGGTTTTCAAATAAGCTTCAATGGATTTTCTTGAAATCCATATGCAAACAAGACTATTGCCTAAATGTTAAGTTGGCAGTTATTGCACAAAAGGACAAGAATGCTTCTTGTCCTTTTTTAAATACCACCACATTAGTTCAGGAAACAAGTATCAGGGATCACTGTGCAATAGCCATAGTTTATTAATTTCCTTGTTCGGTTATTATAATCCTGGGATCACACATGCTTCCGCATAGTACACAAACTACCGTGTTTCCCCGAAAATAAGACAGTGTCTTATATTAATTTTTGCTCCCAAAATTACATTACATTATATTACAGTGAGAGGCAAAACTGGAAGTACGTCTTATTTTCGGGGGATGTCTTGCTTTCGGGGAAACAGGGTAGCTGTTTGTAATGATAAGTATTGTACTCTCAATTGAGCTGTCAATTGTTTAAGTGCCTGGCCTTGATTTTTTTTGTTGAAAATGTGCGTTCCCCAAACATCTTTAAACCCTAACAAAAGCTACTTTAAACTAGACAGGCTATGGGAATCTAAACGACAATAACTAACTAGGTATATTAGAAGGGAACGTTTCAACGGCTCTAACAATGGCAACAGGTACTTTCTGAACAAAGAGTAGTTCCTCTTTTCCCCTTGGAATAAGGAATGGAGATATAGGACATGCTGCTTTCATTATTCACACTGAAAACAGCCCCTTCCCCCGACACACACACATGCTACATAATGCTAATTAAAGGCCAAGAAATTAAATTATATAGAAGAAAAGGTGCTCTGCGTCCATCAACACACAACTATAAACTTTCAAACTTTAAAATTATTAAATCATTTTTTCTCCAAAACATTACTGCAGTTGTTCCTTATGGAGAGCTGAACAGGAACAGAACTGAAAATGTAAATTTAAGATATTTTTGCCAAATTTGATCAAATGTACACAAAAATCATTTTTTTCTAGTACAAGCAAAGGTTAAAACTCATCAATTTTGCTCAAACTTTTCAAAATCAATGACAGATGGAGAAACTAATCCTGTGATGTTACATCAAATGAGGAAAATATTTTTAAAAATGATATAAAACATTATATGGAATGTATATCCTTCTCTGCTTCAACTATATGTGCGTGTATAAATATTTAAAAAAATCTTATTTCATTAACATATCTGGGGGGATGGAACTAGCTACCCAAGCTGATGGGGGCTTCTGAGAGCATTCAGCTCTGAATGGAAATTTGCTGTTATTTCATAAAATCCACCTAAAAGCTTTCAGTCCACTAACTGAGAGGCAGAAAGACCTAAAACTAAACACTGTGGGTGGTTTCCTTATGAGCTCTTCACGTGCTTCCCCAAGAACTCAGTTCAACTTCAGTCTGATCACTCAGGTTACTTTATTTGGATAAAGCAAAAATATACTGAGTGGTCAGCCTCAAGCATAGGCGTGTGACATACAGGTGCCTGGGGTGCATCAGCACCCCTAGGTTTTATGAAAAATCCTGACTGCCAATCCTGTGGCTGCCACCAGCTGTGGCCCTTGTACCTCTGTCCAGGTCCCTCCCTCCCAGAGACACAGCCCTGCTCCCGGCCCCAGCTTGGGGGGAGGAGGACAGGGGGAGGGAGCGCGACAGGTAAGGAGACTGGCCATTAGAAATGTTCCAGCACCACTGAGCATAGGGCGTATGACACATCCAAGATTACATAGCAATCTTCTTCATCAGTATACATTTATGCATTACACTACATATACTATACTTGCATCATTGGGATTGGCTTGGTTAAGCTGTAGGAACCAATCCCTGTACAGCATGCTCTGTCCATACACTGACCATGTACAATTTGCTCTTTACCTCATCTTTACACTTCCGACATATCCACTGTTATCTTGTTCATTGTAAAGTTTCCCTGAGTGTTCCCCCTTTATCTTAGTTAGTACAGATATTCTGTTTCCAGCCTGCTGATCCGTTAACCTCCCTAATCCCCAAAAATGATGCCTTACCCATGTCCAGTTTTTCATGTCAAGCCAGGTCTACACTAAAAACCAGCAAAGAGAATTTCTCTGAAGTGCAGCCTGCAACATTTGCAACCCCCATCACTCACACCCACCTCAAAGTCTCCAGGCAATTCCATCATTCACATTTACAGGGAAAGACACCCTAAGCAGAGGGAGATCTGAGGAAATTTTAAGTAAAACAGAAAGCTTACAGAATGTTATGACATCTCTTGAAAGCAATGGGGTGGATCCATCTGCCAAAACAAACAAAATGAATAAATGTCTCACAACGGTTGAGAAGCGTCTGTATACCATGGAGGACAGTTTGCAGCACATAAAAGAGAAAGTGTAATGAGACTTTAGCAGCTGTCTAAGTAAGAATTTGGCCCCAGCATGGAAAGCAGAATGGCCTGAGTATTGGTTACAAGTGAGGAATAAAGATCTGGATTTCTTCTAGGAAGAAGCTGCTAGATGCCATTAGTTTCATCGAGATATTTATTAGGCTGGGTTTTGTTGTTTGGTTTAAATTAAGGTCCCTAAGCAAAGTCTTAACATGTTCTAGTTGTCATTGAGACTTTCAGAAGTGGGGCTATAACCAGTGCTTTTAGATTAAGAAAGAATAGTTGGGCTCAGAGAAGTAGAGAAGGTAAAGTAAGCAACCTACAATGGGATAAAGATTTTCACTTCCTGACCAGAGCTCTCCAAACCAGGCTTGATAGCAGGAGACCAAAGATATCCAAATTGCTTCAGGCAGAGGGGGAGTGGAAACCTTCCTTTTCCACCCAACACCAGTTCGCACTGTGCACTGTAATCCCCTTTTGGTATACAAAATCAACTCAGCACCTTCCGAAGATAACTTGGAAAGAACACTTGACCAGTAACAACTTAGAAAATTTCCAGTGAGACTTTAATGTGAATAAAACAACCGATCTCATTCATTCAACATAATTCTTTCACCTTTACTTTCTAGTTCTGTTTGAACTTTCATAATAATTAGACGTGAATGCCAAGAAGTTAACTCCTTTGAAAAAGATGATGAAAATCAAAATAAAAATTATCTAAAAAACAGACACTTTGCGAATGACTTTAAGGAGAATCACAAGTCAAATATTAATTCCAGTAAAACTTTTGGTTAATATATTTATTACGTTTACTAGTTTATTGTATTTAATTTGTTAATTCTGAGACAAAAAATTTATTATGGTTGTATTTTTCTTCCAAATAGATGCTCAATATTATCAATAGCATAGAAAATTAGGAGTAAATATTATTGATATTTATCCAGTACTACAGTATTAGGTCTATGATACAGTATTTTAGTTCAGACATTAAATATTTATGATCATTGTTATATGATTGTGAAAAACAATTATTGTAGTTATAGGAAAAATCGATAATAAGCCTAAACATACACGATTTAACAGATGGCTGTTTTGTTATTTTTGCTTAAAGTTTAAAATATCTTTTATTGCCTTCTAAATATTAATGTCAATGAGGCTATGTTACTTTTCAAATTTACCTAATAAGAATCTTTCAAATATCTTTGTCCATTAATATTGGGCAAATCATATTTTTACTATTGTGAACAAAATATAAATTTGAATTTAAAAAACTTTTCAAAAAAGATTTTGTTGTTTCTACTATACCAATAGCATACACCATGCTAAATGTACCAAAACACACTACAAAGAAGAATGGCAATAAAACTGCATAGAGCACAACATCCGAAATCTCTTAACCAGTAACATCTCACAATTACATGCTTCCTCCTTTCAGTTTTTCCAGTGGATACCTGGCAGAGCCAGTATCCCCCCCCCCCATAATTTTTTTTTTTTAAAGCTAATTACACATGACTCAAGACTTCCCAGGACAAAACTGATGGATTCATAGCAGTTAGCGGTGGAAAATAAATATTAGTTCATATCGGTTTGTCCTTTTACCAGTATAGAATTGTTCCCTAAAATTGAGTCTTTATTGCTATAACCTATTTAATTTTAAATTACTAAAATAATGGGTTGCCACTGGTTCTCAAGGGAGATTAGTCAATGGCCTAGTATTCTTCCTGGTCAGGACATTACAGTGAAACCTCGATATAACGGACTAATTCGGGCGGGGGGGGGGGTGTCCGTTAAAACCGAAAGTCCGTTATTTAATAATTTTTTAAAATCATTAAATAACGGACTTTCAGGTGACAACGGACACCCCCCCGCCCGAATTAGTCCGTTATTTAATTAGTCAGCCCACCCCACCCCCTCCCCCCGCCCGGCTCCCCGCTGCGGGGAGCCGGGCGGGGGGTTGACAGCTCCCGCCTGGCTTCCAGCTGGGGGGAGCCGAGCGGGATCTGTCAAACCCCCCGCCCGGCTTCCCGCTGCGGGGAGCCGAGCGGAGGCTCTCAACCCCCCCCCCCCCCGCCCGGCTCCCCGTTCCGGGGAGCCGGGCGGGGGGGTTGACAGCTCCCGCTCGGCTCCCCCCAGCAGGGAGCCGGGCGGGAGCTCTCAAACCCCCCCCCCCGCCCGGCTTCCCGCTGCGGGGAGCCGAGCGGGGGCTCTCAAACGCCCCCCCCCGCCCGGCTCCCCATTCCGGGGAGCTGGGCGGGGGGGTTGACAGCTCCCGCCCGGCTTCCAGCTGGGAGGAGCCGAGCGGGAGCTGTCAAACCCCCCCGCCCGGCTTCCCGCTGCGGGGAGCCGAGCGGAGGCTCTCAACCCCCCCCCCCCCCGCCCGGCTCCCCGTTCCGGGGAGCCGGGCGGGGGGGTTGACAGCTCCCGCCCGGCTCCCCCCAGCGGGAAGCCCGGCGGGAGCTGTCAAACCCCCCGCCCGGCTTCCCGCTGCGGGGAGCCGAGCGGGGGCTCTCAAACGCCCCCCCCCCCGCCCAGCTCCCCGTTGCGGGGAGCCGGTGGGGGGGGGTTTGACAGCTCCCGCAGGGGTCCCCGCTGCGGGGAGCCGGGTGGGAGCTGTCAACCCAGCCGGCTCCCTGGGGCAGGAGCCGGCAGCCCCCAAAACGGATTTCGGATGCATCGGAAATTTTGTCCGTTGCATCCGAAGTCCGTTAAATCGGGGTCCGTAAAATCGAGGGTTTACTGTACTACACTTTGGGAGCTTTCAAAAGAAATAATTGCTACCAGGAAATAGCGCTAACCATTTCTGCTTTGATCTGTAGACAAATCAACTCCACGCTCCTTCCCCAGCCCCAATATACATATCAAAGATAGCTGATAGATGTAACAGTAGCAGCATGAACAAAGATATATTTGGCCACTATTATTTGAAGATGCCTCTATCCATTGCTCACTTTGCTATTCAGAAAAATGATGAGTCACTGAAATCAATAGAATGACTCTGACTTATACTTGCTGAGGATATGGCTCTAAATCTCCACCAGAAAGAAAATTTTGATGACAAAAGCAGCCTCTTATACAAATCACAGATTTCAAAATAAAAATGGCAAAGATTGAAATTTTTTTACGATTCTAAGAATTCATTCTTAGAATAAACAGTGATAGCTTAGAACAAAGAGGAGAGAAGAGGGAAAAAGCCATTACAACAAAAGGAAATAAAAATTCTCCCACCTTCTCTTTCCTAATTTCATTTAGACAGGACTGACAGAACTTTAGATATAATGACCGGTAGTTATTTTCTATCTTCATAAACTAAATGGATTGAGTTTTCATTGCTATAATAATAAATAATGAGGCTTTGCACTTCTAAAGTGTGCTCCTATGCAATACTAAATTGAGAAAAGTATAATCAATTACTATTTAAACAGACTCATCAGGATTTATGTAGGTTGAATATAAAGATGCAATTTTTTTTTTACATTCAGAAATCTTTTATGGGGTAACAAAAAGAGAGGGATACAATGTGAGTACCAAATTTTCCATATAAATTCTTACACAGGATTCCACTTATGTCCTTGGGGCGGGAGCATATCATAAAAATAAAATAAAACCAATCTTTTTCATAATTTCTTTTTTTAACAAAGAGACAATTCAAATGTATGACAATGTATTTCTGTAGACAGATTTCATAAGCATGTTGCCTGTGTGTACTACAGTTTAATAGGAAAATCTCCCCAACAGATTTTATGAAGTATATTTTTAAAGGTAATACCCACTGAGCCAAATCCAAAAGACCTCAGTCCTCACTCAAGGAAAAATGTCATTAAAGTCAATGTGATTTTTACCTTCTCAGTAAGCAAATCAGATTTTGGCCTAACACTTAGGAAGCGTACAGCACTTTGCATCTTCAAAGTACTGTAGAAATATTACTTAAAAAATATCTAGGCATATAATTTCAGGCACCTATATGATTTATTTCAACCATAATGAGTACATTCCTGCTCTCGGACTAAGTACCTTATACACTCCACTACTTATAACACATTGGGAATTTCCTCTACAGGTTGTTAATGAAACAGGCCACCAATGATAAACCATTTTTTCCTGTTTCATCCTAAGGTTTTGACATTAAATATTTAAATTAATTCTAGAAAGTGGTTTGGGAGTCTGAGCTGTGTGATCCTAGAGCTTAGCACTATGATAGATGAGTCAAACAGCAATTAATCAAACAAGCTTGAATGCAAATTTATGGGCACTACCTACCGTCATTTTCAAAAAGGGAAGGTGTTCTTATGTACCGAATAGAAGATGAATGTTCCAGTTGAAAATTTATTAAAGCTTATAATTAAAGATACAAGGCTTAATCATGCCCTCAAATACTATGTAGATATGTATCTTGCAAATTCTATACAACACGTTGTTTGCGTTAGCACAACAGGTGATTTAACAATACAAATACTGATGTGTCTCAGGGCAGAATTCAGCCAAAAGTTTGTGACATTAAATGGAGAAAATGCAATATTAATTAAAATTTTGCTTCAGGAGTTCAAAAGACAAATTTTAATCCCTCTTTTCAAGGAAGTTATGCATTCACATCTACATATTTACTCATATTTAGAATTCAGACTAGATACAGGCATCTATTATAAGAACATCTTGAAGGAAGATTAGAAAATCCTTTTGAATCCTCTATTTTCACTCCCTCCGTGTCCTACAGGCTGACCTGTTCTTTCAGCAGTTCCCAATGGCATCAGTCAATGCCATACCTGTAGTCAAACTGAGAGGATAGCTTCAGAGATAGTGTGACAGATTCACTCTCCTAGGGTGAAATCCTAGATCCCGTGAAGTCAATGGGAGTTTGGCTACTAAGTTCAACAGGGCCAGGTTTTCATGCAGAGCCACAAAAAAATCTGCCAGTACAGAAATCACAGCCTCTGCCATGTCAAAGAGAGGAAACTAGTTGAGATTCCAAACATAGAGGTCTCAAAATCATCTCAAATGCCTAATTAGGGCATAAGATCAGCCATACTTGGTCAGACCAAAGGTCCATCTAGCCCAGTATCCTGTCTTCTGACAGAGGCCAATGCCAGGTGCCCCAGAGGGAATGAACAGACAGGTTATCATCAAGTGATCCATCCCCTGTCGCCCATGCCCAGCTTCCGACAAAGAGAGGCTATGGACACCATCCCAGCCCAATAGCCATTGATGGACCTATCCTCCATGAACTTATCTAGTTCTTTTTTAAACCCTGTTATAGTCTTGGCCTTCACTACATTCTCTGGCAAAGAGTTCTACAGACTGGCTACGTGATGTGTGAAAAAAAAATTCCTTTTGGTAGTATTAAGGATCTCTTATTCCCTCTGTATCAGAGGGGTAGCCGTGTTAGTCTGGATCTGCAAAAGCGACAAAAAGTCCAGTGGCACCTTATAGACTAACAGATGCATTAGAGCATAAGCTTTCATAGGTGAATACCCACTTCGTTAGAGTGGGTATTCATCCATGAAAGCTTATGCTCTAATACATCTGTTGTTTGTAAGGTGCCACAGGACTCTGTCACTTATTCCCTCTGGACAGACTCAGCTTTCCTCCTTTTATGCAATGACATATAAACAGACTATAGAACTATATTCAATGATTGAATACATTACTAACATGAAAAATGAAGTGAATATTATTTTCTCTGGGGATGGGTGTATTACAAGTGAACATAGCTAATCCACCATTTTGAATGTTAAATGTTATAGTATTATGGTCACTATTTCCAAGTGGTCTTGTTATAAGTTATCTCTTGGACTAGATCCTACAATCCACTCAGGACTAAATTGAGAGTTGCCTCTCCCCTTGTGGATTTCTGTACCAGCTGCTCCAAGAAGCAGTCATTTAAAGTATCAAGAAATTTTGTCTCTGCATTTTGTCCTGAGTTGACCTGTACCCAGTCAATATGGGGATAATTGAAATCTCTCACTTTTATTAACTTTATTTTGATAGCCTCTCTTTCTCCCTCAGCATTTCATAGTCACTATCACTGTCCTGGTCAGGTGGTCGATAATAGATCCCTACTGTTATATTCTTGTTAGAGCATAGAACGACTGTCCATAGAGATTCTTTAGAACATGTAGATTCATTTAAGGGTGTCAAGAATGGAGAAGGATAGAGGCTGCAAGAGGCAGCAGCAGACACAGGAACCTGGGCAAAGAGCAGCTGCAGATAAGGAATGTGTTGAGCAGCCAGCCAATTCTGGCTGTTGCTGGGTTAACTAGTAGTTAGCTCCACCAGTCAGGAAGTACATTCAAGTAGGCAGCCCCCCATTAGAATCAGCTATGTCCAGTATGTCCCTACGAGACTGCCCCTGCTGCAGCTGGCTCCCGGACAATAAATCAGTTGATCTATTCAGCTTTCCCCAAAATGAAGGTTTTGATGAATCGTTGTAAGGAAACTCTTAAAAATAATTAAAACTGCAGTGTAATCAAAGTATCTACCCTCATTAACTCTGTGGAACAGAACCAAATGGAAAACTGAGCCCGACTTACAAATAAAAATCATTGTTTGTGGGACTGGGCTTTGCTTTTTGATGAATTTCTTAACAGGGGGCCTGCTGCCCAGCTTCATTGGTTTGGACTTCAGAGTAAGCGGCAAGGATGTATCCCTACAGACACATGTGAGAAAGATGAATCCAGTCTTGTAGCCATTTCTCCTGTTCTACCCTCCCAGAGTACCTTTTGAGTTAAATCCCACCTTTTAAATTAGCACTTTCATTTTTTATTCTATCTTTCCCTAGCTCTTATCCTTCTCTCACTGAAAGCAGGGCTCACTAACATGAGCTGCGCAAGAGGGGCATCTTGCAGGCAGAGTCTTTGAGCCTATACTGACTTTCTTTTGCTTACTACATTAACTCCCTCTGTTCACCCTTCCTGGTGGTAGTTTCCTACTCCCATCCACTTGTCTGCTACCAGCTAGATAAAAAAAGTACAGGAAATGCATGGGTGTAGGGATCTTGCTGTTGATAGTGCAAGAGGGGAAATAAACCAAGCTAGTTCTAGGGCTAATCAAGTTACAATCTCACTCCACACAAGCCAGTGAGTGTGAAAATCACCCCCACTGCCACAGTTGTCTGCTTCACAGACAAGTGTGAATCATTTCTAAGAATCTGGTGCTCTCCTTCCACCCTAGGGAGACCAGACAGCAAATGTGAAAAATCAGAACAGGGGGTGGAGGGTAACAGGAGCCTATATAAGAAAAAGACCCAAAAATCGAGACTGTCCCTATAAAATCAGGACATCTGGTCAACCTTAGTATTAGCGGCAGCAGAAGAGGGGGTAGAAGAAGCAGTGTCCTACCACAGAAGCTAGATCATTGTCAAATGTTCCTTCTGGTGTGCTAGCGCCAACACCAGCAGACTGAACTCAGCAAGTGTTGGCAATGGCTAGAATAAGCACCACAGTGGAAAACAGAGATGCTAATTTGAAAGGTTTAGTGTTAAAAAAAAAAGTAGTTTCATTGCAAGAGGAGTTTCCCGTGTTCTAACAGTGTGGTCATGCAACATTGCCCCCTCAACATGAGGATACAGATTCCCTAGTTTAGATTGCATCCCCAACCTATTTTTCAAATAACCACTTGTGTGTGTGTTTTTTAAAAACTTAGTGTAGCTCACAGTTGTATTTTTTAAATGAGAAATGTTCACTGATGTGTAGTGAGAAATCTTGAATGCTCTAGGAACCACAGAAAACACTGAGCTCTATGCCTTATTTGGTGTAAAACCAGAAGAACTATTTGAGAACAGCCTCAGAAAGGTTAATAAGTTGGCCCACTGAGACTATTGACATTTATTAGTTATTAGTCATTAGCTGAAATGGATAATGGTGGGCAGTGAAGCATACTGCTTCTAATCTTTGTTCTCAATTGCCATGAGACGCTGATGCCAAACACTGCCTTGAAATGGAGAAAGGCACTTTAACTTGTTTCAGATGAGCAACTGGGAGTGTGCCAGTTTTGTACATGAACAATCATAAGCATGTTCCTGCACAGCAGGATGTGATCAAACTATTCAAAACTGTAAAACCAGGGTTGCTTGCCAATTACGTTACTGCTCCAATCCAGGGTATTAAACAGACAATGCTACACTGGCCATGAAACTATTGCTTTTCTTCTACACCTTTAATATTAAACTTTGCATAGCAACAGGCTAGTGTACCTTGATTACAAAATATCTACTCAATGGAAGTTAGGGCTGAAAACACAATAAATACACGATCCTTCTGGAGTATGATCCACACTACTTCCTTTAAAAGCATCTTCAAGTTGTACTGATAAAATCTCTTTTCTTCCCTCAAAAGGGAAGAAAAAAAATACAATGCCTTACTCATTGCCCCAGTTTCAGCTGCCAAATCTTTAATCATATTAACATTCCTCTCCATAAGGTGTAAAATAGCTTATAGCTAGTTGCTACTTTGAGGCATTATTACACCATACTGCCTCCTGCTGGTAACTATTTCCATTAAAGTATTTAATGAAGATTACCAAATTGTGACTATAGGGTGTTGTATTTATATTAAATGTTAATAACAAATATATTAGATTACTCAATAAACAAGCAAGACTTGCAAACAACAACAAGAACTACATTACAAACATTTGAATGGACAGGATATTTCCACAAATGGGTTAAGGTTAAACTGAATATAAACCAAGAAACTGATTTCTTTATTCTCATGACAGTCAGAATCGCTCTGTTTTCTTTTCAAAGAGCAGCTATAAAACAGACACAAGGTCCACACCATAACACAGTATCTGTTCACTAACAAATATATCTTCGCAAATACAGTGGAATGGTTGTGTTTGTTTGGTTTTTTTAAAGGGGGTTGACATTGGTGTGTGGAGTGGGGTGGGAAGGGATGGATGTCAATGTTTAGCCATACTTTAGTTGTTTGTTTTTTATTCACTTGAAAATACATACTAAAAGTAGTATCAAATATTTGAGTTTATATCATTTTATTTGTTTTCGCACATACGAAATGTAGTTTGCGTATTTGCTCAGCAATCTAGTGAATGATCTAAGATTGTGTACACGTGTGCCAGTCAATATGGTGATAATAGTGTCCATCCTTCTGTGAAGACATGGTGATCACATTTAAAATCTCAAAAGAAACAGGAGGATCTAGAGATTTGTGGTTCACAAAGGGTGTGTGTGTGTTAAACCACATTTCCTAAAAATTAGTGAGCATTTCTAGTTTGTGAAGCAGTAAAAAATGCAACTAAATTTTAAGTTACAAAATATCACTAGTTAACTATTGTCAGGCATGTGTACACTAGCAGTCTAATTAAATAAATACAACAGAGCAACCACAATGTACTGCAAAAAAAATCACACCTGAAGGACTACTTCAAGACAGCCTATATTTACATGCTCATAGACGGCACCCAATTTATTACAGTGCATCTATCATTTAAGAATATTAAATATTGTCCAATTTAAACCAAACCGATATGCTAAAGTTGCATGGTCTTCTGTGTTAGAGTTTCTGAATCAGAAAATCTGAAAATCGATCAATAATACCAGAAGAGCTAGATGCTGTTCAGGTAAATTGTAGTTAACAGTCAAGTGTCAGGCTGTGAAGGGACTCATTCAGAAGGTTAATGGATTAGCTTAATTAAACATACCCCGTGTAAAAACCTGAAAGCAGGTAGGAAGTGAGATCAGTTATGCTACTAACTCAAGTGGCATGGTTGCTCGTTCACCAGATATTAACAAGTTGTACAGGAGGATGTAGCTTTCACAGAGCCTCACAAATTCTGAGGTCTTAAATGCTGCGTTCCATGGGGCAACCACAGACTACAAATGTCTCCCTATGGGTGTGACTGATTGAGCCAAAGCAGGGGTTATAATTTTTATGATGTGCCTTTATGTGAATGTGATTTTATGTCCACTGAAAATTGACAGATCTCATCAGATGTTACCAACCGCTGTTGCAGGGCCAGATCTAAATAACAATAATTTGGGTTTATTATAGCATAACTTTAGATATCTCCTGAGTTACCTCCAGTCCTTTTATGGTCTAATGCAAGATTCCCTTTCCTATTCCTCTTGCCAATAAATTGTAACAACTGCTATTACAATCTTAACAAAAGAACAGTAATTTGTATATTGCACAAGTGCCATTATCAATTCAGAAAAGTGATTTGAAATTGTGGCCACAATTCCAAGACTTATTTTACACATTCTAGAATATTAGTTTTAGTTAGAAGACTTCTTTCATGTACAAATATAAGTTAAGTTTTCCATCAGAAAATGTCATAGAGTTCTATTCATAATAATTATTTACAATTCATAGTAGAAGGGGTTTTTAAATTAACACAAGTGGAGCAGTACTACTTGGTATCAAATGTTGGTAGCACAATATAATTCACATTACAATGTTTTTTTTTTATGACTGGCATAATCTACTTAAAACTACCTGTGTATTATGCTGACAGATGTGTAAATTGCCTTTGATGCTCTTGGCACCTAAGCCATTATTATGTGAAATAACTGACCTTTTATTAATGTTTGGTTTAATTATTTGGGAAAGCACCATATCAAACATGATTCTGTGAGATTATTCAAACAAGCATTTTTTTTAAAAAAAGATTACATATGTGTGTGTGTGTGCGTGCATGTTCACACCATATTACTCAAATGGTGATATTCAAGAGTTTATAGGTATTACTGACAAAGGTTACAATTCCTGTTTGAAAGGACACTGATAAAAAGAGCATAAAAGCAACAAACCAAAAATAAAAATAGCAAACACATTCTCCAACTTTGCCAAAATCTTTTTTCTTATTGGTTGCCCAACTTTCAATGTCCTGTGTAAGAAAAGACAAAAAAAAAACCCTACAAACATTTTCACAGGGTTGTTGGGTGTTTCAAATGCTAATAAGCTTTTTAAAAAACTGAAATATAATCAAATACATTCTGGAATGGCAAATGAATGGAGGAGACATGACATAGCCAAAGATGGACTGAGGAAAAAGAAATAACTAAGATTTGCTCAGGTAAATTTGTATAATTTAATCAACAACTTAAAAATAGTTGAAAAGTCAATAAAAGCACTAATATGTCCTGAAATACAGATGATTTGGTAAACTATTTATGCTTTTTTCAAATAACATTTTATAATTCTACCTGAAACTCTTGTTACACTTGTTCCTTGGCTAGTCTATCAGTTGTACTTATCAATTATTATCCATTTACTGTAGAAAGCCCCAACCCAATTAGTCTGTGAAAGATGCCCATACCTATGCAGAGGGCCAACACAAGACCTTGTGTTTTAATAGTACATAGATTCTGGACATCTTTATGAGGGAACAGGCTCCTAACAAGGCTGACTGAAGTGTGGCTTCAATAGGCTCCCGCAATAGGAAGGAGGAGCAAAGACTCTGTTAGAAGTAGGTCCTCTGACTCCACCCCTTTCCCTGATGCCTGAACCCTCTCTTTATAATGTGTATGTACCCCCTGCACAGAAACCTCTTGCACAGCGAGAGCAGAATTTGTCTCTAAATGGCAATCATTTATTCAATACAGTAAAACCTCGATTTAACGGACTAATTCGGGCGAGGGGGTGTCCGTTAAATCAGAAAGTCCGTTATTTAATAATAAAAAAAAATGAGCTGTCGGAGCAGCAGCCTGCCCGCTACAGGGCCAGGGCGGCAGCTCTGCAGCCCGCCCGCTGCTCTGACCCGGGCGGCAGCCGGGAGCCAGCAGCCAGCCCGCCCACTGCCTGGACCCGGGCGGCAGCCGGGAGCCGGCAGCCAGCCCGCCCACTGCCTGGACCCGGGCGGCAGCCGGGAGCCGGCAGCCAGCCCGCCCGCTGTCTGGACCTGGGCGGCAGCCGGGAGCCGGCAGCCAGCCCTCAACAAATGGATTTCGGATGCATCAGACTTGCTTAGAAATTTTGTCCGTTGCATCCGAAGTCCGTTAAATCGAGGTCCGTTAAATCGAGGGTTTACTGTATGTACATTAAGACAGAGATCCTACTCCCCTGGAAACTAAAAAGAAAAATATTCACACCATCCGATGCTGCAAAGCAACTGCTCCAACACATATCCTCGGAAATTCTCTCTTTTTAATATATCTGTCCTGAGCAAAGAATGAACCAACACATGAGGAAAGCATAGAGAAAAATGTCTGAACTCTTTCTTAATCATCCAGCATGCATTTCATGCAATACAACTTTCCAGATTCCCAGAGATATTATTTCATCTTAAAGAAAAATTACTTATTTTGTAATTTTTGTCTTCTGTGTTTGGAATGCAAATCACCAAAGATAAATAAATAAAAATGCCTGTTGCAATTCCATAACTTCGCGAACATGGTTGCATGCCAAGTAGAGGTGGCTGGCCAGAGTAAAATAGGGTAGAACACAAGGACAGAAGTGACAGCAGAAGAAAAGGAAGTTTCAGGGTTTGGAGAGGACACTCTCCTACCTGGTAGCTTCTTGTTGAAAATATTAGTTGAATTTACATTGCACCAACAAAGACCATAAACCAACTTTAAAAGCTAGTTAATCCCCAGATGGCCACTCGGAGACTGGATAATTTAGATAATTAAGCTTCAGGGAGGATATTGAGTTTCTGGCCCTCTGAGAGGCAGGGCTAGATCACAGCTCTTGCATGAGGAGAGTGCTTAATGGCTGTATGTACTCCCTATCTAAAGTCCCCTTATTCTCCCCGAGCTGCCACACGATCAGACTATTACTATGACTTGATCTCAAAGGACAGAACCCAGGAATGTGGAAACAGGTTATATCAGGTGCTAAGGGTATGTCTTCACTACAGGACTAGGTCGATTTCCCTTAATTCGATTTTCTAAATTCGATTTTAGAAAATCGAATCAGTGTGTCCCCACCAGGACAGCAGGTCGACAGTGGTCGACACTGTCTGTCCTAGAACTTTTGCAGGGGTGGACATAGCCTGCATTGCACTGTGGGTAGGTAGCCCACAGTGCAATGCATGCTGGACCCCCCCCCCACCCAAGCAGCCCCGCGGACCCCCCTGCCCGCCTGAACAGCCCCCCCGCCGGACCCCCTCCCGCCCGCCCGAGTGTGGGGGGGAGCCAGCGCGGGGCTGCTTGAGCGAGCTGGTCAGCTGCTTGGTCAATTTCAGGTGAAACTGATTAGGCAGCTGACCGGCTCGCTCAAGCAGCCCCGCACCGGACCCCCCGCCCCCCACCCGAGCAGCCCCCATGCCCCCCCCCGCCCACCTGAACAGCACCCCCGCCGGACCCCCCCCCCCCCGCCTGAGGGGGGGGGAGCCGGTGGGCTGCTTGAGCCAGCCGCTCAGCTGCCTAGTCAGTTTCACCTGAAATTGACCAAGCAGCTGACCGGCTCGCTCAAGCACCCCCGCTGGACCCCCCCCCGCCCGCCCAAGGGGTGGGGGGGAGCCTGCACTGGGCTGCTTGAGCGAGCCGGTCAGCTGCCTAGTCAGTTTCACCTGAAATTGACCAAGCAGCTGACCCACTGGCTCAAGCAGCCCGGCACCAGAACCCCGCCCCCCACCCGAGCAGCCCCCCGCTCCCCCCGCCCACCTGAACAGCACCCCCGCCGGACCCCCGCCCGAGGGGGGGGGGAGCCGGCGGGCTGCTTGAGCAAGCTGGTGAGCTGCCTAGTCAATTTCACCTGAAATTGATCAAGCAGCTGACCTGCTCGCTCAAGCAGCCCGGCGCGGCTCCCCCGCCTCGGGCGGGGGTCAGGCGGGGGGGGGCTGTTAGGGTGGGCGGGGCTGCTCGGAGGTCGGAGGCTTAACTTCAGATGCCTCTTCACTGCCTCACAATAGACGTAGAGAAGTCGATTTTAGCCTTACTTCTCTCGTCAGGCAGGAGTTACAAATTCGATTTTGAGGGCCCTTTAAATCGACTTTAAGGGCATGTATGTGAAGACAGGTACACGTTTAATTCGACCTAACATCGTTAAGGTTGAATTAAAGTGGTAGTGAAGACATGCCCTAAGTCTCAGAGCAGCCAAGACTGGGCACAGAACCCAAAGCGATTTTATGGTGAGGCACAACTGGTAGCTCATGGAAGCAACTGAGGAGCAGTTGGGCTCTCTGCCTGCTTCAGGGAAGGGGAACTATGTTCTTTTGTGGAGCTAGGGAGATGGAAGGGGCCGTGTGTTCAGAGGTATCAGGAGCAGGAAGGGACATCAAACTCCTGCTAAGTATAGTAAAAGAGGTAAAGACACTGAATACCAGAACTTGTATATCAAGGATCTGATTTTCAGCTCTTGAATGCAGAACCCTAGGGAAGAATTTGCCTTAAAGAGTAGTTATAGTGACATTTCTCTGCCATTTATAATGATTATCCCTTTACAAATATTTAGGGCACAGTGCACTGTTGCCCTGCACCTCATGTGCCCATTTACATCATCACAATAACCACCCTGCACTTTTAAGTGGGGGTAATTTGGCTCTATGGCCGAGTGAACGGAACAGTGCTCTATGGATTGGGGGTGGGGAAGGGGCTGAAAACTGTTGCAAAAGGGGTCAGCATGGTCGCTGACTCATTCCCTAGGAATGCAGAGTTTAAAAGGTGCAGCCCTGGGCCAGACGCCCCCCTTTTAAATGGAGCAGTCTGAAGCAGGATCCACCCCCCCCCCTTCCCTTTACGTGGTAAAATATCAGGTTTGGTCTAGATCAGTGGTTCCCAAACTGGGGTTCGTGAACTCCTGGGGGTTCGTGAAATGTTACAGGGGGTTCTCAGGAAAAAAATTCCTAATGGCGGAGAGAGCTGTCCCTAGGGACCCCAGGCAGCATGGGGCAGCAGCACAGAGCCCTTGGACTTCCAAAAGCTAAGCAGATCAAAGCAAGCAAATCTACCACACTGAGGAGATTTAAACTTTATAAGAAATGGAAAGGGAGGTAGATATTTCTTGCTGTTTTTTAAAATTAAGTAGGCAACTAGTATTGTTTCTAAAATTATTATGAAGAACGAATTTAAGCTTTGTTGTAATGTGCATTGTTTGCCTGGACTGCTCCAGACCTGAATGCTTGTGCAGGAGGAACTGTTTGAGTTGGCTTCTTAAATACCTTCATGCTGTTTCACATCTGATACTCCTTCATGAAACACTGAAGCCTTGTCTTATAAACAGGCTCATTCAAAGTGATACAAGCTTCAAAAGTGAGATCTCGGAAGAGTGTTGCCATTTTCATAATGTAATAAAAATACTGTAATGATCATTAATAATAAATAGAGTATAATAAGTATGTTATAAAAACAAATTTATATTTACAAGATTACCTAAGTATAAATTATAAAAGCAGTGAAGGAGAAAATCCCTGGAAATATTCATTTTTAGGAGGGGGTTTGCAAGACTTGACATTTTAGTAAAAGGGGTTCACAGGTTGTTAAAGTTTGGGAACCACTAGTTTAGACCTACTGTGGTCATTATCCTAGCCGCCCCCTTTTTTAAGGGGTCCGGGAGGGAATTTTTCCCTTACCACAATATTGGCCTGTGGGCAGTTGGGGTTTTTTCCACCTTCCCCACAGGGGGTTTAGCAAGGGCTCTGTTCATGCATGGCATGAAGGGTGGTAGGTTATATGTCACAACTCATTATTGAAGTGTAGGGTGGATGCCCAATGCAGGTGCTCCATAGGAAAGGTATACAGTAACTGGATAAATGGTTTGGAAAAGGACTTAAAACGAGATGTTCATTGAAGGAATGAATGGGGAGTGGTTAGGAACTCCTATGATTGGTATGGCAGGGAGCCAACCCCCTATTCTTATGGCCCACCTTAACCCTCCTACAAGAGGTATGGATGGTAAATTCCTAGCAATGGATTTTCTGGAGGGACCTGGATGGAAAAAGAGGGGGAGCTGGTGGGAGCCCACAGGTATGGCAAGGTCCCAGCAATACATTTGCTGGATGGACTTGGATGGAAAAAGAGGGGGAGCTGATGAAGAGGGGGTATTTCAGCTAGTTACAGAATAAACATGGGGTTACCTGTACTGTACTTTTATCTGCTGGGTAGTCCCAGATATCTAATAATAAACTTGCAGCCTGATTAAACCCATGTCAAATGTCTCCTGTCCTTCTTTCGGCATAGCCAGACAATGAGGTTCACAACTGAACTCTTAGCAGTTCTATAAAGGTTAGTACTTTGGAAGCTATCCTTAAAAAAAAAAAAAAAGGAAAAAAAAAAACCACACAAAGAAGCATCTTTTGTAACCAGGAGTAATTAGATGCAAAAAATAATCTTTCCTCTTTGAACAGTCGCTTGGAAACATTGTAAGGCCATTTTAAATAGCATTTCTATGGTACTAAAATAGTTGTATAGTGTTCAGGAGTTCTCTATGTGGAAGGACTTTTTAAAAAGCTAACTTTGAACAGGAAACATATGTGGAAGACTCTGTTTCCCCAAACATGGGGGAGAGATAATTTGGTATTGAATGTTTTTATAGACTAGTAGGGACTTACTTGAGACAAAGCAGCATCCCGTTCTTCTATCACTGCATTCATTTCCTCGGCTGTTATTTTCTTTCTACGCTCCTTGGTCCTGTGTATTCGATCCACAATTATAGCTCCATTCTTCTGTATAGCTATCCCTGTGTCTGCATTGTTTATTCTGTTCAGTAATTCCTGTAATGTCTACCAACAGCATTATATGGTAGTCAGACATGAAGTTTTAATATATTTTATTTAATATAGGGTTTTAATTAATAGGCACATGTGAATTGTAAATTGACTGAGTGAAGTTATTGAATTTTCATATTGCAGCAAAGATGTACATTATTAGTGTGTCAATTCTTCTTTTTTCCCACATCTTAGTTCTTGAAACCCACTCAATTGAACTTAAGCCTCTAAGATATAAGACTGACATCAAGAAATCTCCTCAGAGAATGGCTTACCATGTCATTTTCTTCAGGGTTAATATTTTCTAGCCTAGAAAAAAGGGACACAGAAAGCCTGATCAGTAGCATTTCCTTAGTGCAGCAAAATGAGTTCGCTTTTTAAATCTTTAGAACCGCAAGTAATTTCATTCTACTAGTCTTTAGAGTCAACCATGACACTGAACATATTAAAGTGCCACCTGCTCGACTCCATCTTTCAATAATGCTCCATATCTTCAGCCCTGACTTCAGACTGTTAAGTTATTAATGTTTACTGCTATATATGACTACAAGGATCAACTGTTCATATGTGCTTAGATGAAGAAAGTTCCCTAGTGATAGAAAGCACTGGTGCTCTTATTTTATTTATTTCTGGACTTACAACTTTAACCTGAAATTATATTCTTCTTGTCTTTATTGCACCCCAAAAATGAAATGGGACAGTAGGTTTGTGGGGGGGGGGGGGGGGGAGGAGGGAAAGAGTTGTTTTAACAAAATGTAATTCTTCCCCTCCACCTAGGAGGGAAAACATTTTAGTTAAACCTCACTTGGAAATTTTGTGTTAGCCTATCGGAAAATATAGGAGTTAAATTAAGCCTATGGTGGTGCCCTTCCTTAATTCTAGAACAAAAATATTGAACTTGTTCTTTCCTTGTTTCACAGGCACATTTACTCATATGTAACGAAGCAATAAACAATTTTACCGCTTTGCCAAACAACTGCTATTGTGCTCTGCAACAGCAATGAGTAATAGCATAAATGTCTGTATACAGGAGGTGATTAAACAGGAAATTACACCTTTTCCTATAACAGTTAAAAAAAAGTAATTATAATTAATATCTAAACATCTGATTATTTACAGAACATTTGAGGGTCTAAAATACATAGATTAACAGTTTGTTAAGCAGAGGCTGCAATGTAACATTTCAAAAACAGATACTGTAATCATCAAACTTCCAATGTCTGCCAAAGAGCTAGGTATAATTTGTACTGTAATGCTGTTGTCAGAGATCACCCTTCAAACATCCCTCAGCCACACAGCAATTGACAGTGTACTAACCCTGTGCACTAGTCTTCATGACCCTAAATATGGCATAGCCTCTTATGAACACCAGGCTAAGAAATCAACCCAATCCTGCCATCTGACCTTTGACATTTAAAACTAGTGCAGTTACCTAGTATGGTAATTAGTGGGTTTCCTCTGTGCTTTTTGATCAATTTGTACAAGTTCATAGTCTGACAAAGCCACCTGAATTTTTGTAATCAAGGGAAGCAACTCAGAAAGGAATGCTCTATTGCTGCTGTATAGTGGAATACATTTATCTGGGAGGTTCTGAGCAGATGGTATTCCCAGCATATCCCAAAACAGGAAACGTGCTGAGTAGGTTTGAACCTTACCACTTTGATAGGATTTGACCTTATTAACAAGTTTACACACAAAATGTAAGCTCCAGTCTGAACTCTCACTCCTAGCTTGGTTATCCCTAGAGTTTCTCCTTTAAAACAGATCAGTCCAAGCCCCTAGATTCCTCTGGCTAATGGGGCCATCATCATGTCCAGAGCAGGCAAATGATCTACACCTGCCATTGTGAGTCAGCAGGGTTCAACTGGCATCTCCCTATGCTTTTCCAACACCTGCTAACAGGGTGGGTCAACAGTAGAACCCAGCCAGCTAGAAGGAAAAATGAGTATTATTACCATTTGTGGTTAAGGTTGTCCTCTAGATCTGATTTTGGGCCTGATTTATTGGCAGTGATGTTTAAGTAACTTGTAAAAATCAATTGACTAACAGAGTACACATTAAAGGCAGCCATACTATTGCAAAGGGATCTAGTTTCATCTTAACCCATTGGCAACTGGCATTTCCCAGCTTTATTCTCTAATACAATTATCAAATATAAACAACAAAGCATGAATGCAAATTGCCGACTCTCAATACCAAGAGGTTGAATAGAAATGTGGAAAAATAATGGGGGTATTTCAGTGTGGAAAAAAATGCAGGTTGTTTACTGTGTAAAATCAGCAGCTCCCCCGAGAAAAAGGTTTGTAAGGGAAGCTTCATGAGAATAATTTTTCTGAAGAAGTCTTTTCTACCAGTTACCTCTGGTACAGAAACTACATTTAATCTAGGGGATTAGAGTAAGAAAAAAATGCATTTTGCTCCAGCTAATAAAAATACCCAAAGAGAGGCAGATATCCATTTTGCCCTAGAGAAAAAAAGTTAATGAGGTTTCCTACAAAAGTAAAAAATTTAAAAAGTAGCAACTAAGTACAATGCAAAATCTATTGTATTTACTTGATGTGGTACAACATTTACAGATTCTATACTTGCTACTGTGAAATACTGTCTGTTCTCAGTGATACAAGATATTATGGGGATGAACTCGAGTTGTAGTACAATTTCCAAAATTGTGAATATTTGGACCAATACTCAATTCTCCTTCTGCCAAGAATGACCAATTCTAGGGCGGATACTGGAGAAATAGCGTCAGATATATCATCTTGATATTCTTTACCTGCCTGATACATGGAGCCCTTTAGTGGCTTCATACAAACAGACATGCATAGGACTCTCTTTTCTGTTAGAACACTTCTCTACTGCCAGTTCAGCAGATGTCATCTTTCCTTTCTCTCTAGCTATTTTCTCTCATTTCTCCTTTCCCATGAGCTTTCACCCCCTGCCCCTCTTGTCTCTCTTTTCTGTATACTTTTTATTTCCCCTTTAACTTATTGCTTTTCCATATGTTTTCTAGGTCTTCTTCCCTTATACCCCCAGATCCTCCTCCTTTCTAGTACTCTGTTCCCCTTCCCCATATCTCATCGCACCAGAAACCTTTATGCTGCTGTTGTGAGAGTGGTCTGTTAGTGAAATGCAAAGCTGAACAAGGGCCATGCAAGGAGTAAAGCTGCTGCCTGAGCCTGACACTTGGAACTGTACACAAGCTGCTCTCGCAGCGTGCTCCATTAGAGTCCACAACAGAAGCAAAGAGGAAAGGAGAATGGCTTATAAGAAGCTAACTATTGTTTTATCTTCAGATGCAGTACCACATTTGCAGAGAGAGAGAAAAAGTGAGTGTGTATTGGGGCATCTGGGTCCTGCATCTTTCCCCACCCACACTAAACCTCGGCATTCATAACAATGCTAGAATGGCCACATGGCATCACACCAATGGTCCATTGAGTCCACCCTCCCATCTTCCGACAGAGGCCAGTGCCAGATGCTTCGGGGGTATGAACAGAACAGGGCAATTTATTGAGGGATCCATCCCCTTTCATCATATCCCAGCTCTTGGCAGTCAAGGTTCAGGGACATCCAGAGCATGGTGTTGTGTCTTTAGTTGGAACCTCTATTATGGTATTTTTAAGAAGTGTCCATACAGTTTGCAGGGATTTCATTCATGATTGTTCCTTTAATTTCCTCCTAATTTTTGTGTAGTACCTCTTTTTGAAGTTAAATGCTACTGTGGTGGGTTTCTTTGGTATTTTCCACCCTACAGGATGTTAAGTTTAATTACATTATAGTTACTATTACCAAGCAATTCAGTTATATTCAGCTTTTGGACCAGATCTTGTGTGCCATTTAGGACTAACTCAAGAATTGTTTCTCCCCTGTGGGTTCCAAGACTAGCTTCTCCAAGAAGCAGTCATTAATGGTGTCTAGAAATTTCATCTCTGCATCCTGACATGTACCCAGTCAATATACTGAAAGTAGAAATCCCCCATTATTATTGAGTTTTCTGTTTTTGTAGCCTCTCCAATCTCCCTGAGCATTTCCAAAACACAGTCATCATCCTGGTCAGGTGGCTGGTAGTATCTTTCTGCTGCTATACTCTTATTCATCCAGCATGGAATTGAGATTCTATGGTATAGTTCGATTCATTTAAGATTTTTACTGTGTTTAACTCTATGCTTTCCTTCACATATAATGTCATTCCCTCACCAGCATTACCTATTCTGTCATTCCACTTTCGCTAGTCTGGCACACTCTATGATTGGAAACAGTAGCCTGGTTTGCTCTCTAAAACTGGCATTTTTTGACACAATGCTTTTTCACTAGAAAATGCAGATTTGTCTAAATGTATTTGTTTCAATAAAACTTTTGTTGTGTGGCAGGGTGCTGGCAAGGAGTGCCTGAGCCAGCCCTGTGGGCCCTTTAAGAGGGAGCAGAAGCCTGCAAACCTCCTTGCAGAGAAGGCTAATCAGTCACCGGGACTGCAGGGCAATTAGCCTGGAGGGGTTGCACCTGGCGGCAGCCTCAGGGGGATAAAAGGCTGCCAGGAAGGAAGCCCAGTGTGGTGGTGGTGGAATGGTAGTCTGGAGTGAGAGACAGAGCTGTAAGCTGTAGAACTGTAAGATATAGAGCTGTGTAGAGCTGAACTATATAGAGTTGTATGCTGTAAGCTTTAGAGCTGTGTTAGAGCTGCAAGCTGAAGGACTGAACTGTATAAAGCTGTATATATTGGTGGTGGGGCCTGCACTGTGGAATAAAGAGCACTGTTTGGAGCAAAAGAAGGGTTTCCTGCCTGTTCCTGAGAAGGCGGGAGAGAGCGGTCTGTCACAGGTGGGATAGGTCATCAGGTCCAGAATGCGATTTCTGGTCAGACACACCCACCCAAAAGTAGTTATAGCACTTTCCTGGGATGCGGGAGACTCAAGTTCAAGCCCCTGCTCTGCCTCTGGCAGTCTTTCCCACATCACAGGTCGGTGCCCTAACCGCTGGGCCATAGATCCAGTCTCTCAATCTCTCCTGTTGGAGCTGTTCCATTTTATATAAATATTTAAATATTCATCGGCCCAGAACATATTGCAGTCTCTCTCATGTTTTTCACAAAATGTTTCAAAATGATTTCTCTGATTCATTTCTATGTGGACCAAAAACTAAGTGCAAAACCATGAACATTTTCATGAAATAGAATTCTTGCTTTCCAACCAACCCTAGCGCTCATGCTCTGATGCTAGGTTGTCTTTTCAGAAAGACAGAGGCCCCAAGGGCAGTGGTGATCTAGGACCCTAACAAATCCTTTAAAAAACCTGGCTTTTGGAGCCTACCCTGGGGATCAGCAATAGTGGGAAAGGAACCTAGTCTTGTACCCAACAAATTGTGCTTGACAGACTAGTCTGAGACAAACAAAACAGAAGGAGAAGAGAACAATAATTATGAAGAAACAGCATTCTGGGCTCTGGTCTATCCTGGAAAGGGAATAGATAAAAGCGGTATGTGTGTGTGTGCAGGAGAGCATGCATATTTGGGTGGGAGGAAGGTGAGATTTGTTGGGCAAATGAGAAATAAAGGGAAAGCTAGGGAGGATGTACTGGGGAAACAAGGAAAAGTAGAAAATTAGGGGTGGGCAAGAAAGTGAGGAGAGGAAACAGTAGAGGAAGAAAGAAAGAGAACAAGAAGGACAAAAAAATAAAAGAAAAGAGAAAGAATGAGAAATTGAAATAGTTCTTCCTAAATGAAGAATGACTTTTGCATAAAAGAAAAGGAATAGGAGCGTAATACAGATAATTTTTTCCACACTTCCACTGTAATTAGTAGATATTTTGCTAAAAGAAATGTCTAGCGGGCTCAAAGGTTAGATTGATTTCCTATACAGTGCAACTTCTGACCGACAACCTTGTCCTCTACGTGGAGTAACTCTGTATGAAATGTCACAGTTCCCCGATTTATCTCTGAATAAATCAATAGTGGATCTTTTTCTCTCTCTCTTTTTTTTCCAACCAGAACCATTCACCTTGTTTTCTATCTGGGGAGAAAAACATGACCTCGTTTGATCATGTTGTTGTTTTGTTTTTTTTTTTAAAAAAAAAACATCCACAGCTGGAATACTGAAACCACTGATATCCTACATTCTATCACACTGAAATTTATGTTAAGATTTACCACACGTTCATTTTGAGTAGGATCAGGTTTCCCTTGGCTTCCAATAAATAGCCATCTTTTTACATATAGCAGAAAAAACATACATACTCTTTAAGAGACTGCTCCAAATGCTTGGCTCGAAGAAGTGCTTCATCTCGCTCTTCATTGGCTAACCTAAGTCTAGCCATGACAGCATCATCACGTTCTCGTTGAGCTGTATAAACTTCTTCCACGAGTGCTGCAAAAATGACCGGCATGTTTAGCACAGCTTTAGTTGTATCCTCACATGGGGCCCTATCTAATGCCTAATAGTTTTTCCACTCATTTCAGTGTCCTTTGGATCAGGTCTTTACTGTACTTCCTATGCAAAACATTTGCTAATAGCAAGACACCATAACAAGATTTTGCTTTACAGTTTTGAGACTATCAAAATGCTATTGCTAGTTAACATACCTAGAGGAACAAGGAAGGGACACGGTTTCAAGATTGACTTTCAAACTCATCACACAGAACAAGGAAACCATCACTTATGTGAAACGACTCTGAATGCTAAGCTAATTCCTTATGCTCACATTCATATCAGCTACAACTAGCCCCCTTCTCTTACAGCAAGACATCAGAGTAAGAGAAATGATCTCCTGAAATTGCTTTTAACACCACACTTTAAGTAGCCTCAAAGTGGTGCACAATTTAGCTCTTGCATGCTGCCTCTCTCCCTGTCAAGCCTTTACTTTATTGTTAATATATTGTTCTATTATCGGTTAAAGCATTCTGGGACCCTTGAGCATTAGGTGCCAATAAACTAAGATTTACTGTTAGTTTGCTCCCAAGGACAGAAATCTTCAAGTCATTCTTCACACTGGGCTTACTTTTTCTTCCTGCATCTCCCTTGTCAACATGGCTAACACCATCTCTGGTACACCATCAGAATCCCTACCTCAACCCTGCTTCTACTAAAATCTTTATTCACACGCTTTCATCATTTCCCCTCTCTAATATTGCAGATCTCTCTTTGCAGTCAACCTAAATCCCTATTCTCAATTTCAGGGCACTCAGGATACTGCAGTGAGACTACTTTTATTCCAAGAAGAAGGACTATATCCTCTATCATTGGCACTGGAATTGAATCTCCAAATTCAAATCAAAATTGCTTCCCCTGGGTTTCAAAGCTCTCTGTGGACCCCTTTCATTCTAATGAACTGATCTTTAATTCACCTAGTTTCCTTGCACCCAACTCTTATGCCTCCAAATGCTGGCATTTTTTCCAGTATTCGCAAGATTCTGCTGAGTCAAAGGCTATTGTATTTGCACTTCCCCCCTCTATCTGGAATTCCCTCCCATTCTCTGAGTCACGGATGAGTCATTTCCTTTCTTGAAGTCTCACCTTAAATAGATCCTGTTCACTTTACCCTAGAGCCAACTCCACTGCTTTTTCTATCTTAGTTTCCTTTTTCCTGCTTCACTTTGTACATTATTATGTCTGTATTAAAGCGGCTCTATCAAATTTAGTATAAAGCACTTTACAATACTTCATAGGAATGGCATATATACAATTCTAATTATATTTTATACAACACTTTTTGCTTACTACTGTACTTATATCATTGGTATCCAATAAATACATTTAAAAATATTTAAGAAAATATTTAAAAGACTGTTGAGAAAATATCCCATGATGAAATGTCATTTTTTAGTTATTTTTCAGAAGTTTTAATATATCCATACAGATATATTCAAATACAATGACAAAGAAAACAGCAGGAGTATGGATTTAACAATATCACAGCATGAAATATTCATAGATAAATACTCCTGAGTGTTATAAGATAAATAATTCCGTAACAACCTCCCAACCACAAAACTAAAAAAAGGGAGAAGCATCAGAAGCCTAATGCACTTGGATTCAATTGTAATGCTCTCATGAAAGACCAAACATCTTCATAGTTGGATCTTATGTCTCCATAGATTAATGTCAGTTTTTTCAAGAGGGCGGTGTTGGTTTGGTCAGTTAGCCAATCAAAGAATGCAAGGGGAAGAAGCTGATATCCATTTTCATAAAATGACTCTTCTGTTCACTATAAATGCTACAGCAATTCATTTCCTGGCATTACTCAAACAGGGAAGATCTAGAATACCAAAACACATAGGCTTGACATAGAAATTGCTACCCTGGTCACCTTAGACAGAGCATCACAAATGCCATGCTTTCTACTGTTCTGCCTATTGTGCCATTAGGACTGTTCAATAAATGAAGTCATTTGAAGGGTTAATCACAAGGAAAGCTCACTACCGGTTGGAAAAGGGGAGTTTTACTAAGGATGGATTCCTGAGCAGAACTGGCAGAACATCCCTGAGCGTCCCATCAAAACTGCTTCTTCCCTGCCTGTCTGCCCTTAGAGGACCCAGGTCGGTCTAGTCGGTGCATGCTCCCCAACATGGAGCGGTGCCTGGAGTCCCAGCCGATGGCACCCAGCCAGAGAGCCTGGCGGGTGTCGAGGGCAATCCACGTGGTCTCTGCCCTGGGCTGACAATGGATGGTGAATGGCGTTGGGAACGTTCCGTCGACTGTGACCAGTACCACTCTGGGGAAGACCATGGGGAGCCAGTGATGGCGCTCCAGGTAGCGGCGGGGAAGAGACACCATGGGCCACTTGCAAGACCTCTGGCCTGGAAGGTTTCCAGACATCTGGAGAGACCTGGGTCAACACGGCCAGGCTGCTCCGCTCAGCATGAGTCACAGGCCTGGAAACCGAAGGGGATTGAGGACTGCCTGATTCGGGCCTAGCCTCTGCCCCTGGTGCACCTTGATACCACTGCGAAGAGGGCTTCTTGGTCCTCTTATGCCCCAAGACTGGAAGCAGTGCCGACTGGATGAAGGCGCTGGGGGATCGCTGTATGCTGACATCGCGGTGCCCGGTGCTGGCTCGGAGCGGCATGTCAGAGCCGGCGTCAGCGCCAACTCCATTAGGATGGCCCAGAGTCGAATATCCCTTTCTCTTTTCGTCCAGGGCTTGAACGACTTGCAGATCTTGCAACGATTGCTGATATGGGTCTCACCCAAACAGCATAAACATCCATGTGCGGGTCACTCCTTGGCATAGAACACCTGCAAGTGTTGCATGACTTAAAACCCAGAGCTTGGGACATGCCCCAGCCCGGGCACTCTAACTAACTGAACTAACTTGTAGAACTAAGTGACTACTGGTACAAGAAGAACACTAAGGACGAGCTGCAGCAATGCTGGAGGTGTGAAGTTCCGATGCACCGTCACTGGTGATAAGAAGAAACTGAGGACAGGGGAGCACGCAGCGCCCCTTATAGCACACCAAGGCGGCGCCACTCCAGGGGTTGGGGGGGGGCACTAAGGGAAAAACTTCCGGCACTGGTGCACATGGTGAGCATGCACACCTACTGTGGAATACACATGAGCAATCACTCAAAGAAGAATAATTTCTGTGTCATAAGAAAATCCAAAGCTGATTGTCCAAGAATATTCTCCCCAGATTTGGAGCATCCATCAAATACTCATTTAGAGATCTTCAACCTGAATATTGTTTGGTGGAGAGAGGGAAAGAATTTTTCTCCTGCAGATGGATGTAGAGTTTGGGAGGGACACAACACCAGAAGCTACCTGCCTCTTTGTGAAACAATATCCTTGCTACTGTGCAAGGGATAAAGTTAGGTGGATGGGCAGAGCATGCAACTCCAGAACTACACACATGATTTGGAGATGAAAGAATTAGTAGCACATGCAAAGAATGATTCTGACACCTGGACAGTTGTGTGGTGCAGATAAGCACTCTGTCCTTACACCTATCAGGTTCCCAAAGGAACATAAGATTTCTGAAATTTGTGATGGCATCATGGTGCCAACTGCAGAGGCCTACATTAGAGCCTCTGTGTCTCAGTGCCTGGGAAAGCTGCAACAAAACTACAGTCCTAGACAGATCTGGGATACAGAGGTTGGTTAATTTGGCATGGTAAGTACTATCTGTCTGAACCATAACATGGCTGTTTATCCTGTAATGGAATTCCACAATTCACCTACTTTTCTACCAGACCCTGGCTCAAAAGACCCTGTGTATCAACTGTGCTTACTCAGCAATCTGATTGGCTTCAGCATCTGCTGTTCTTCCCTTTGGGGGGTCTGTGACCAGCAGTATAGTGACCAGATAGCTTTCTTAAACCAGAGTACTGGTTATTTTAACAGTAGGAACAAAGCATTTAGATAAAACCATAAAAAAGATTGTAAAAAAACAACAGCATCCGCACGCCTGTCTTCCCCTAAGGCTTTACCATCCCATGACGGTAACCTGGGTAGGCCCTACTTCTTCAAACACATCAGCGGGGTCCAGGTGTTTCAGTCAGGTTACTCCAAAGAACTCCCTCCCCCCCACCTCAAGAGAGAGACCCTTTTAAAGTGTCACAGATCTTTTCATCTCCAGTATTCCTGGGCCTTTTTCTGTCTTGCCATTGTCTCTTAACAATCTTCAAATGTTTGTGTAGATGTGGCTTATCTTGAATAATTTTTTCCTTTCACATACCTATTAAATTAAGCCAAGATATTCATACAGTAAACATCCCAATAACCATGTCAACATATATTATTCATAAATTATTACAGAGAGGCTCCAAATCTGTCATCACAGTGTTTTTTATTAAGTAATACAACATTTTAACTTTTTCTTATGAAAAGAAAAGTTGTTTGGGAAATCTAAGAAAAAGACTGGATAAGGCTGGCTAACCTATCCAAGCCAAAACAGAGATGGACTCTTAAGCAGCAGGTACCCTGAGAAACCAGAAAAAAAATGTGTTACGAGGTAAATCATTGAAATCAGCAGAGTTCTCGCTGAACTCGCTTGGGTGCTTATAGAAGTCTTATCTGCCATCTGCCAGATTTCTCGCCTGGCCAGATCATCTACTGATTCTACATACATATTTTCATGGTCAACATGTACATTAATTGCTGACCATATCCGATCATTTTTAGTATTCATAAATTTAAAAAGTTCTAAAATTATATCAATATTTCTTTTTATAAACCCTTTCATTTCATACACGGTGCAATTATTACAATAGCTAAATGGGCTGAAAAATTTATTTTCACAGCAACAGTCAACATTTTAAAGAGTTATAGATACTTCATGTATAGCCACTCCAACAAGGTACTTGACAAAGGAAGACTCCTGCAGCTGCACAGAGCCCTGCTGAGTTCAGGAGAGCTATAGGACTGGAGGATAAGATGGTAATTCTTCAAAATTAATAATGAAGAGAAACACCCAGCTACAAAAAAGAATATGATCATCTCCCACCAAATATCAAGCTCATATCTGAAGATTAATAAGCAAAAAAGGATTTTTCCTATAGCATGAATGTGCACGGAATGTGGAGCAAGGCACAAGGTACGCCTTCCCTCCCCCCAACTCCAATGGAGGGGTTGAGCTAATCTCAGACCTTGTGATCCTATGGGGACTATGGTTAAATGACACTAGTCACCCCATGGATGGCCAGGAGGAGCCATGGCCACCCCCACTCCAGGGGCAAGGCACACCGAACTCTCATATGCTGTTGCAGTGGCCATGCTACCTGTGTTCATTGGAGAATTCTGGGAAGCACTGTGTCATCTGTGAGTGCTGACAGATATTTAAGTGGCTTATACTTATCACCTTCTTTTATCAAAAACAGCTCTATAAATAAGAACCAAAAGAATGAACAGGAAAAAGAGTCTTTTTATATAATTTAGCATTTCTGTTACAGAAAAATACCACTATCAACAATGCCACAACTTTACTTTTCTATATAGCATCTTTCAACCAGAAGGATCTCAAAATGCTTTACAAACTTTATAAAGAAATCATCACCCACTGAAACACAGCCACCTCTGGAGTGAAACAGAACATCTGTTTAACAGCACAATATTTTTTATGCTATATTTAGGACAAGATCTGAAGAATGAGAGCCCAACTAAAACTCCTTGGGAGATATTTTGATAGAAAGAACGTACCGGTAGTTATCCAGATTGGAACATCAGGATCGAGAGCCACATCTACGCTTATGAAAAGTGTCATGGGATTGTGAATGAACATAAGCAATCAGGTTCTTATGTCCACTACAAAAGATGGCACCTCCAGCAGACAATGGCCCATAGTTCGATGCTAGCACACTAATTCAGTGCCTGACTCTAAGAAATGAGAACCAGCTACTTAATCACCAATTCCAACCTCCTGGGTTTTCCTTGGAGACCTGCCATCGAAGTACCAACCAACCCTCCCGTTTCCTCGAGAGCTGACCAATAAGAATAAAATTTTGTATACAATTCCCCCCCCCCCCCGAAACATGATACACAAATCGAACATATATATTTAGGCATTAAGCTAAAATTAAGACTTCCTTTTTAGCAATAGCACATATATCTCAGGACATGCAAGAGTTAATAGAGGTTATTCCTGCAATGTTAGATAAAATTCACCTAATGAAAAAACACTCCTGGCTGTTTTCCAATGTTTGCTAAAAGTATACTTGAAATATATTTATATATGACAATGAATGGCTAAATTTTCTCTGCTCTGGAATAATTTAATAACATCTTTGTCTTTGTTACCAAAGAACCCATTATACTGGATCTCTTTATTTCAAAATGATCATTATGCTAAGCCCACCAACTCTAAAACATTTTTGTTTTTTAGTAAAGAAAACAACTGTAAACAGAGCACTTTGGTAAGGTAGATAGCTATTACAAAGTTCACTTAGAAAATCAATATAGCATTTTAGTTGGAATTTGCTCATTAAACACCCACAGCTCTAATGCAAATTATGATGGAATGAATAAAGCAAATACATATGCTTCTTTCTTTTTATTAAATGTAAAATCTGCTGTTAATTGCTTCTGGTGTGTCATATAAACTTTTCGCCTTAACTGTTAAATGGAAGCTTTTACAAAAGTCATTAGAGAGTCTCTTTCTTTGACTTGTATAAATTTCAATATTTGTTCAGTAAAGGTTCACAGCAGTTAAATTACATTAACAAATATTATTAGCTACTATGTAAGCCAGCTAAGTAAAATACTTATATTGCAGGTAAAACAAATCATTGGGTGTTTACAATAATATTTGGATATGCCCATTTTTAAACAAGCTTATCAAATATCCTGTAATTCTTAGTCAAATGAGAAAGACTCAAAGTAGATTTTTTCCCCAAATACTCAAATTTGTTTAGTAAGCTAATTGTTTTCTAATATGGGTGAAAGTAAATATGAAGAAGATGAACCATACCAAGTATGAGTTTACTGAGTCAAAGTAGTGTACATATTTTCTTAGTTAAACCTGATTCTGTTGGCAAACCTGTCTTCCACACTTTTTAAACTACCTTTAAAATACAGTAGTAGCAAGAGAGCGTGTTGGAAATCATTCTAGTTTAAACATTAGTTCATGATTCTCCAAACAACAGAACTTTGGGGGAAGGGAGGGAGTACATTTCCCAGGAAAGAAGACTGTTTGCTGATTTCCTAGAGGTCATCTGTGTAAATAGAAAAACTGAATAGGCAAGACAAGAAAGAAGAAATTGTTAGGATTTAAAACAACGACCTCAACAGAAATCACTTAACATTACTCCTATCAAAAAATGAAAAAGCCAGAATAAAGGCAAGACCTTATAACAAAAAGATGCGATCACTATCCACAGTAGTAATTCAGAAGATATAATAAATATTACAGCACTGTAAGGAATGACTTTCAGAATAATTCCCTGTTTTGAAATATACCAATATTTTGGAACTTTATAAGATGTTTTATAAACTAAGTAATAAAATTCTGCCTTATGCATATATGTGTGTGTGTGTGTGTGTGTGAGAGAGAGAGAGAGAGAGAGAGAGAGAACAAAAACCAAACGCTCTAAAAAGTACTGCAAGGCTTTATTTGTTTGTTAGTATTTTGTTACTAACTCTAGTTGTGATTGTTTATTGGGCATTTTCATGGAATAAGAGTGTCAAAAAAACTTGCTGTTAATAATATATTGGTGGATGATATGAGGGTTCTTTTGGTTTTGGATTTAGCATTCAAGATTAGTGGTTGTTGAACTCTGCATGACCTGGGCTTTTATTTAGAGAGTTGGTTTTGGAATTATCACACTCCTTTTAATGGTTATGCATAGTATGTATTTTCAAATGCTATGGACAATGCTGGGGGTAACAGGGTACATTTTTATGAAGAAATGCTTGGAATTTCCTTAGTTAATACTTTTTATAACTAACTGAAAAATAAAATATTTCTAAATCTTTTATACTATATGATTTCACTAATACTTCATATAGCTCTATAGAGAATTAAGATTTAGTTTGTGGGAAAACAAAGTAAATGGTATACTTTCTATTTCCCTCTCCCCACCGAACACATATTAAAATGAATGTAAAATACAAGAAACACCATACTTGGTAAAGTCATACTTTTAATTTAAGATTTCTGTAATGGATCTCTTGTTTATTCTGCTTAGTTGTTTCTATGAAGGATCTGTCAGTTGTAATTTATCCCGGGGGGGAATGGGTGTAAATGGTTTTGGGTTTTTTTGGGTTTGCTTGTTTTTGGAAGGAGGGCAAGCATGGGGAAAGAAAGGAGAAGAACAGGGAAGAGATTCACTAAGAACTACCTTCCTTTTCACCCTCCCTCGGCATTGGGGTGCCCTGTCCTTCTGGGCAGAGAAGGCTGTAGAGCTTGTCTATGCCATTTCCAGATGTGCCAGTACTATTGATATTTGTTTAAAAACACTTGCCAAAACTCAATTTCCATTAAAAAAAAAAATCTATTAGTTGTTCATTTGCTTTAGAAATCCAAATAAATTGACAGACTTTTTTCAAGTTTGGGTCTAGTCATTAGCTCCCAGTTCTTATTTTAGAAATTGAACTTGTAACAGTCAAATAAACTTAAACAGAGTAATTACATTACTGTGAATGTCATTAAAATGTACTATTAATCTGCCTTCACACACACATTGCAAAATGCTGATAATCCCTGGAAATGTTCTAAACCTAGAGGCCCTGTTCTACTCTAATTGAATTCAATGACAAAACTCCGTCTTACTTTTTTTTTTTTTTTAATGATCTGTAATATTCTGCTATGAAATGGACAACCTGACCAGGTTCTCCATTGCGATTTTGAAAATTATCATTAATTTATTTTAACTTTTCTCATGCAATTAAAAATTAGAAGCACATTGCTGATGAACTAAAATTGCAAAGCATTTTTGATGGTCTATACTAGGAGTTACCGACTATAAGCTATTTACATATAAATGTGACTGTGAAGATAAAGCAATCTGTACAAACACAGATAGAAGCACTGACACTTTTATTGCTTTGTGTTTGCTATATGTATTTAGTTTGTTGTATTCATCGGCTCCTAAATTTCCAATGCTGTAAACACAGATTTAAGTAAATGGCTAAAACTGTTTAGTTGGCAGTTATCAAATATGGCTCTATACCGGGGTTTCACTGTGTACTCAGATCCAATTCAGTGAAAAAGGAAAAAAGATTTTTTGTAGGTTTAGATACCGACTCTCCACAGGACTTGCCTAACCTGGCTCTTGTGAAAGCTAATCCGTGTACAACTTTAACCCCTCTGCTTTCAACACACTGAATTCCACACAGCTGACTTTTCAAAAACTGCACAGCAATCTTGTTCAGCCTTTTTCTGTGAATAACTGTTGATTCCTGAATAGCTTTATTTAATTATTTTAATAGAAAAAGGATTGGTAAGTAGCACGGGTATGTATACAAATGCAAGCACATTATGGTCATATTTGTGTGTTACACTTCAACAGCTATAGTGGATTCAGTCCATGCTATTACTTAAAAAGAAGATGATTTGAAGTCCCTTATTTTGTGTATCAAAGAAAAACAGATCTTATATTTACGGTTTACTTGGCATCATGGAGCAAAAACTCACTAACAGGGTCTTATCTGAAATAAATACTGGATTTATTTTTACATAAAAGCAAAACTATATATGGCTTAATAACTAAAATACTGAACTTGTTCCATCCAATCAAATTTTATACTTTAGATAGTTGTGACCTGTATATTGTTTTTAGACTATTGACATTTCTGATCATTTCAAAGTAAACTTTAAAATGAAACATTCATTATGTTGCCAAAAATTCTTCATAAGACTTGCAAAGAAAAATCTACATTGTTTGTTCTGTTGACAGCTCAGTGTACATTTCCATCCTCATAACTTAAACACTATTGTCTTTTTAAAGATTACACTATTTATAAGACAGATTTTGAGAAAACATTTAGAAAGTGGATTTGCATAATGCAACATTAGTGACAAGAAAACCAAGGAATAATTATGTATATTGTATACACAGTGAATAATTATACCCAGAGAGCTCAATAATTAGTGAAAGTATGTGCAATACATACTTTTAAAAAATGTAGAATGTCATACGTATTTAGGTTTATAAACATAAGGGTTGGGCACTAGTGAGTTCTTTTGGCTAAAGCCCAATATTGGCCTTATTTCAGTTTAATTGGAAGAGGATCTTGAATTCATCTTCTCCATGAGTTATCAGGAACCTGGATTTCTCTTTGTACCAAAGGTTAATAAGAAATGTGTCTGCAAAAGTCAAACAGCATTAAATACCAAAAACTGATTATTATTCCACAGGAGTTGTTCTGTCATTCATAATCTCTCCATGCTCCAACCTTCCTCAGCTAATCTTTAATGGATGACATGCAAGAAAGAAAAATAACTAACATCTAAAAAGGGGACTCTATAGCAAGCGTTTAAAAAAATGGAAAATACTTTTCTCTGTGCTAGAAATAACCCCCACTGGCACTTAATTAGTGGAAAGACCACTTAAGTAAAAGGAAATAAGTCATGTTAAATTAAACTTTAACTCCAGCCTACCATCCTATTGGATTATTTGTTTTCTTCAATTTTGCTGTTTGAACTGTTGCACATTTATTCAGTAATTATAATTTTTTCAAGCAAGTTTTAAATAATGCTCTCCATTTCATTAAATGTGTTCATACTCTATACCATGTGAGTAGTCTAAAGAACTGCACAAACATTAATACACAATATTAAGTACTTGAAGAGACTAAAAGAAAAAGAAAGTTTTACTCTACTCTCCATTGCTACATTATTATATTTTTTTTTGAGACCGAGACAGCTGCAAAAGAGGTACAGTATAATAGTAAGGAATATGAAACATAAACAGCAGATCATAGATTGGGGAAAAGATGGGACTTTTCCTTTTTTATTTTTAAAAACAGAGAAAGATGGGAAAAACCTCCAAAAAAGTTCACAATGTACATAAAACAGCAATGTAACTGGCTGACTTTTCTATAATATTTTAAACATTCATATAGCAAAATTCACCAACCAATCTTTTTCCATTCATATATAAACACAAAAACAAATGTTCCTCAATTATCTACTGGACTGTAAATAACAAAATAATATCTCACTTCAAATTCAGGGATCTCAAAGCACTTGTCTCACAATTTACAGTGCTCTATAGCTGTGAAAATTTTTACCTTCACATTACAAGTCTCCTATTTTAAGAACACTGCTACAATCAAAAACTTGATGTAAGCATGAAATACTTGCCAAGTTATTTTATTTTTATATCAGCTTCTGTATGCATTTTGTTAAACTCATAAGAACAGTCCAGGTAATGACCAAGGTTGGGACTTTCAAATGCGTCGTTGAAAATCCTAGCCGAACATTAGTATCTGTCGCAGCCAGTACACTGGATATGGATCTCTTTACTACACTCCTGTTCCTCTCCTCTCACTGTCAAGTTTTTCTCCCCCAAGACTGGTACAAATTATTTTCTGCTGTTGATTCACAATTTCTGAATTCATGATGATAACTAAGGACAGGGCTACACTAGAAGTGCTATATCGGCATAGCTGCTGTGGGGCATCTGGTGAGGATGCTCTACGCCAGGGGTCAGCAACCTTTAGGAAGTGGTGTGACGAGTCTTCGCTTATTCACTCTAATTTAAGGTTTCGCACATCAGTAATGCATTTTAACATTTTTAGAAGGTCTCTTTCTGTAAGTCTTTAATATAGAACTAAACTACTGTTGTATATAAAGTAAATAAGATTTTTAAAATGTTTAAGAAGCTTAATTTAAACTTAAATGAAAATGCAGAGTCCCCTGGACTGGTGGCCAGGACCTGGGCAGTGTGAGTGCCACTGAAAATCAGCTCACATGCTGCCTTTGGCACGTGTGCCATAGGTTGCCTACCTCTGCTCTATGTCAACAGGAGAACACTCTCCCTTCAGCATAACTACTCCACCTCCATGAGAGGCAGAAGCTATATTGGCAGAAGAGCATCTCTCACTGATATAGGGCTGGTGTAGACAGCGTTTATGTTGCTGTAACTTCCATCACTATGGGGGAGGGGTCTTTTTCACACCCTGGGCTATGTAAGTTAGATTGATTTATGTGGTAGTTTAGACCTGCCCTTAGTTTGGATTGTGTATGGTAGGAGGGAGGGGAAGGGAACAGATTTTCCACACAATAAAAACTACCCCCCCCAAAAAAGAGTTAAATTATTGTAAATTTTGTCAATTAATAGCAATCCTAGTACAATTGTCATTTAAAAGGTATATAGACCATTTTTTATGAGTGGCAACATAGCTAAATGAAATATAGTGGATGAAATCCTGAGCCCCCTGAAATCAATAGTTTTGCCATTGACTTTAATTGGGCCAAGGTTTCAACAATTAACTTTAGTGGACTGGCAGTGTTAATCTGAAACACTTGCCCACGTTAGTCAGTGTTAATATAGTTGGGAAAGAGATAAGTGGGAAAAAGGAACCTAAAATTTCACAAAATCTAAAATTGTGCATCAAAGCTGTAGTTATATTACAAGGTTTTGATGACATATTAAAACCCAAAAGAAAAGCTAGTGGTAATTTACTAACTGTTTATCTAATTTCTCCATGTCCTTCCTTGTAGCCATTGTTTGGAGTGACATACAAGTCCTTCTAAATGATTGCAATGTCACTCCCTTAGTAAAGCTGAGTAACCCTGCTTTGTTGACCTAGAATGATATTTCATTAATTCTCATTTCAGAAAAACAGTTCCAACCCTATCAACACAACAAATACAGGTTGCGATGAGTCAGGTTGCATAGTCAGGACTTGGGAGAAACTAGGTTACCAAGAATCAGAGAGGTAGCCGTGTTAGTTTGGAATAGCGGAAGTGACAAAGAGTCCTGTGGCACCTTAAAGACTAACTAAAGAATTGAAGCATAAGCTTTCGTGGGCTAATACCCACTTCGTCGGATGCAAGCAGTGGAAGTGTCCAGGGGCAGGTATAAATAAGTAGGCAAGAATCAGGTTGGAGATAACAAGGTTAGTCCAATCAGGCTGAACCAGCTTGTTATCTTTAATCAGGGAGGATGAGGGATTCCTCTAGCAACTGAACTGGAGGTGTGAACTCCGAGAGAGGAGAAGCTGCCCCTGTAATTAGCGAACCATTCAAAATCTTTGTTCAATCCCAGATTGATGGCATCAAATTTGCAAATGAATTGCAGCTCTGCAATTTCTCCTTGCAGTCTGGTCTTGAAGTTTTTTTGCTGCAAGATACTGACCTTTAAATCTTTAATTGTGTGTGCAGGGAGATTGAAGTGTTCTCCTACAGGTTTTTGTATATTCCCATTCCTGATATCTGATTTGTGTCCATTTATCCTTTTTCGTAGGGACTGTCCAGTTTGGCCGACGTACATAGCAGAAGGACATTGCTGGCACATAATGGAATATATTACATTGGGCCCCCCCGGCCAGTCTCCCCCCATCCGGCCGGTCTCCCGCCGCCCGCGGTCCCCCTCCCCCCGGCCGGTCTCCCGCCGCCCGCGGGGCCCAACCCCCGCATGAGCTCTGGCCACGTGGCCTGGCCAGGAGAAGCAAAGGGGGTCGGGGGGAGGCTGCTGGGTGCCGGGGGAGGGGGCTGATGAGCGCGGCAGTGGCTGCCTGGAGCCCCGCCTTGCTCAAAGTCCCGGCGACAAGGGGGTACAGCTGCGTACCGGGCCCACCCCGGATTTAAGGGGCCCCCCTTAAGTCCGGGGCCCGGTACAGCTGTACCCGTTGTACCCCCCTGTCGCCGGCCCTGCATCTCCCATATCCAAGTGGGGATATTGTGAGAAGAGGAAAAGTATTTTTGTGCTTGAGAGAAGACTGTATTGGGCATGAGATTGTATTGAGCAACCATGAGATGCAATGAGCCTGAAGCTCAGACCTTTTAGAGCAGTGGTGGGCAACCTGTGGCCTCTTCGGGGTAAGCTGATTGCAGGCCACAAGACACATTTTGCAGATGTTGACCATCTGCAGGCATGAACCCCTGTAGCCTGCTGCTTCCTGCAGCTCCCATGGCCTGGGAACGGTGAACCACAGACACTGGGAGCTGCGGTGTGTGTGTGTGTGTTTGTGTGTGTGTGTGTGTGTGTGTGTGTGCCTGTTGACAGTTAATGTCTGCAAAAAATCTCGTGGCTTGCAATCAGCTTACGCTGATAAGCCACATAAGGCCTGCAGGCCACAGGTTGCACACCACTGTTCTAGAGAGACTTGAGGACAGACATCACTGGTGCCATTCTTGGTCATTAGTCTCAATCTATATACTTTGCCCCATATATTGCAGTGTGACATTGTGTCATTAAGTAACACTTTGTGGCAGTAATGTAGCCCTACTAAAATAAAGAGAGCCTATGGCAAGCAGCAGCAGGAATAACAGCCTCTAGTGGACAAAGAACTGCAACAACAACAAAATTCTCCCCTATTCCTAGTCCCAGCTACTTGGGGCAGAGACAGAAACCCAAGACTAAGGCTGAAACTCACTGTCTGGGCTGTAAAGAGGAGTGATAAAACTATATTTGACAGTATGTTATTTCTGATGACTACAAACACACACCTTCTGTTTCTTTCCTCACTCTTTTTTACTTCATTACTTTTTACTACTTTCTTTTATTATTCTCCCATCACCCCCTTGGATATTTCTGCTCTTCCTCTTTACCTCTTCCCATGCATGTACAAAGCTCAAGAAATGAGAAGTATTAAGTGACAAGCTTTGGGTTATTTGCTGCTGAACTCTATGGCAATTTCCATTTAAAAATGAACTTTCTTTTTAGCAACACTGCCAGTCCCAAGCATGGATAAAAAAGCAGGCTTCCAGGTAAAGCCTTACTGCAACAGAAACAGTTCTCTTAAACCAGGGGTGGGGAAACTTTTTGGCCCCATGGCCACATCTGCTCATGAAATTGGGGTTGGGATAGAGGAGGGGGTGAGGGCTCCGGGCTGGGGGTGAAGGTGTGGGGGTGGGGGGCAGTGAGGGCTCCAGCTTGAGGTGTGGGCTCTGGCATGGGGCTGGGGATGAGGGGTTTGGAGTGCAGGAGGGTGCTCCAAGGCTGGGGCAGGGGATTGAGGCATGGCTGGGGGTGCAAGCTCTAGGGTGGGGCTGGGGATGAGGAGTTTGGGGTGTAGGAGAGTGCTCCATGGTGGGACTGAGGAGTTCAGAGGGTGGAAGCAAGATCAAGGCTGCGGCAGAGGGTTGGGGCACTGGAGAGGCACAGAAGTGCAGGCTCTGGGCGGTACTTACCTCAAGCAGCTCCCAGAAGCAGCAGCATATCTCCCATCTGGTTCCTACATGGAGCCACAGCCAGGCAGCTCTGCATGCTACTCCATCTGCCTGGCCAACGGGAGCTGTGGGCGCAGTGCTTGGGGCAGGGACAGTGTGTGGAACCCCCTGGCTGCCCCTACACATAGGGACATGCTGCTACTTCCTGGAGCTGCACAGAGTCACGGCACATGTTCACAGAGAGGGCCCTGATTCCGCTCCATGGCTGGAGTGTGGGAGCAGGGCAAGCCCCAGATCCCGCTCCCCAATGGGACCTCAAAGGCCAGATTAAATCGGCTGGCGAGCACACGGGCCATAGATTGCCCACCCCATCTTAAACCAAAAATCGAGGATGGTAGATTCAAATGAAGATCAAAACCCAAATACAGCAGATCTCAGTGAAAGCCAAAAGGAAGCTAGCATCAAGGCAGCAAATCCTGAGGACCAAATTTGTAACAAGAAGAGGCACGGGGAATTATGAACTTTGTATAGGACAGAAAAAGTGGCACAAGTTACATAGGATACAAGAAAATACCATATGAAAATACTTAATATCAGTGAAATGAGATTGGCAGGAAGTGGCAAGATGGTGTTTGATAGTATTACAATCTTATACTGAGGGGTAAGAATTATGCTGGATAAAATCACAGCAAAGACTTGGGAGGCAGTGAATGACAGAATAACGACAGCCATGCTGCAGACAAGATGTGACACCTGTACAAGAATATGCACCAACAAACACAGCAGGCCACAGTGAAATAGATACACTCTATGAGCAGGTGCAGCAAGAACTGGACGATGTGCCTATCCACAAAATCAAGTTGATGATAGGCGACTTCAATGCACAAATTGGGAACAACTCTACTGGTTGGCAAGTAGTTGCAGGCAGAGCAGCGGAAGGCATCCAAACTGATAATGATGAATAACTCTTGATTCTCAGTGGCACAAACACCCTAAAGATAGGAGGACAAGAGGATTCACAAGGTCACACAGAGATCACAAGACCATGCAACTATTCACTAGACAGACCACGTGTGTATATCTAAAATGGGCTATATTCTTTGAGGGATGTCGGAGTCAGCAGAGGAACAGATGTTGGCTCAGATCATTATATTTTAGTGTCCACATCACAACTTAAACTCAAAGATCATGAACACAGACAGACGGTGTTCTAGCAAGAGAAAAGTTCAAGGATAAAGAAACGTAGAGCTGATTCCAAATTGCACTTAGTATCTGTTCCAGGATTTTATAGGACCAGGCTGATGACAGAGCAGGACATGTTAGAAGAGAAAGAAGGCTCAGGCGGTTAGGATGTGAACACCATATGGCAAATGGGAAACGTGCTAAGCAAACACTGAATTGAAACACCCAAAAGAGAAAGCAAGGAAAGCAAAGGAAGAACCGACATAAGAAGTGACAGAGAATACTAAATGCATTTCCATCACCTGGGAAGAAGTACCACAACTAGCAGGTAACCATAATCAATATAGAAACTGAATTGCCCAATATGTCAGCAGTACAGGAGGAACTAAGGCATAAGGTATCTTTTTCTGCCTTTCTGACACAGGTTTTAAATCAGCAAGGCCTTATATACACTGGAAGGTTCATTTTTAAAAAATGAATTGTAATCCCTCCCAAAGAAGATGGTAAATGTTTTTATTATGTCCTTATGTGATGTTTTTTACAATGTACTTTTCTGGAGTAATTTTCTTATCACAAAGTCAATACTAAGCAATAGGAAGAATGCAAACACCCATATTTATAAGCTTCACTCTCCATGTGTTATATACAGTAGCAATTAAACATTAACTAGTTACATGAAATCATAACACCATGTGTTTCTCTTTTTACAACGAACTTAACAAAATGAAAAAAAATCATTTGTCTAAATACACTGAATCTTCATTACTATGCTCTTTAATGATAAAGTAGGTCTGTCCCTGAAGTTTTTATTAGACAGATCGACAAACCTTCACAAGTTCAGTTTGGTTCAGATAACTTGGATAGGCACTCCAAAATTTGGAGTTATCTGAAACTTTTAGACTGGTAAAACCAAGCAGGAAGCAAACACTCAAGAAATATTGGAGGCTTTCTCCTTCCAGTCAGGCTAGAAATAAAAGGACACCCAGTCTCCCAGCAATTAGACACTTCTGCTCTTCCAAAACCAGGAGATGGAGAAACAAAGAAAAGATGACGGGGGAAATATATTAAAAAGTTACCCTAATGTTCTTAAGACTATTCACATTCAGGTTTGCATGGTTTATTGCTATCTCCATATCTAGTTATCATATCATGTCATATCCTTCTGGAGAGGATATCATTTATACATTTATTAAAGTAAACAGAAAATTAAAAACTTAAGATGGGAACGGATGGCCAATAGTTGTTTCTTCCTAGCCTTATAGGAAACTGATTAGGATTTTGACTATGTATTTTATATCTACAGGGCCTTTTTTCTCTATAGGCTTTAATGAGCAATGAAGGTTTATTTTAAATAGAATATTTCTGTATTATATACGCATAAGTAAGATGCTATGCAAACATCCAGAAAACAAACAGATAACTTGGAATTTAATGCAAACAAAAGATGTTATCATGACATATACAGAAGATTTATGTTTCTCCTGAGTATACACAAGAGGATTCATTCAAAAAAAGAAACTAGCAGAATTTAATATCTAGAATTTCTCTTATTTTGTTTCACACTATCTAGCTCCTCTCCCCCATAAACCTCCTCTTCCATCTGTGATATAAACATACAAAAGAATATCGTATTCTTAGGAGCTTGACATTAAACAGATAGTCAACCATCTGATTTTTCAGCTGGAGAGTTTCCTTATATTCTTTTCCACTATTTTTCTGGTGATGATTAATCTCCCGTTCAGTATCAACATCTTGGGGACAGGTCATTAGATACATAATTTTACACCTTACACCTAACTTAAACCTAATAAAATATGGCTGAGAATAAACTGTGTGAAGCATTTTATAAAATTCTGGTGCAATTAACTGTTTAAATCACCTGGAGAAAGATCTCAAAAGAACACTGTCATCTCTCTTTAAGGTACTAAATATTGTCTCTCTATAATATTATATCCTCATGGTGTTCTGACTCTATATAAGAAATCACTTGTCAAATGTAAAAATATTCTACTTAAAATATAACTTTTTGCAATTTAACAAGGCAACTGTTTTTTTAAAAATATATCTACCCAGAGAACAATGGTTGAATATATGCACATCTGCATTGTTCTTAAAATTTACTTTAAAGTAGTCACTTTCAACTTTTAACTTTAAAATCCTTTCACTTTGGAAATCTTTTATAAACCTCATCTTCTGGAGACATAACATCATCAATGTCATGAGATGAAAATTAATTAACTACCAGAAGAACAGATTTTTCAAGTAAAGTGCAGGTCTCCAGTTGAGGTGAATGTGTGACTATCTCCATACAAAGGGGGAGCGGGTGGGATAGTATTGCTCTGAAAGAGCTAAAACAATAAGTGGTATTTGAACTGCTGGTTGAAAGGTAGAGGCACTAGTAATCATTATTTCTTCTTGTTTGTTCAGGACCTTCCAACAAAACAAACAACCTTTTTGTGATTGGATTGACATGGTGTTAACAATGCATTTAATGCCCAAATCAGTATGAATACAGGTAAAGCTCTCACTAATACCAGTACCAGGATGTTAAAGCCACCTATTTTCTAAGCAACTCTAAACAGCCACACATTAAAAAAAAAAAAATCAAACCGTCCCTCCTTTAGCAAACATAGCTAACAGTCACTAGGCCACGTCATATAGCAACCGTGGGTACTGTATGATCCATAGGGCCATCTGTTAAATGCTTGTCTACTGTACCTGCAGTCTTTTCTGCAATCTTAGCTTCTGTAGCTCTCTCTTGCAGTTCTAAGTCCAGCTTTATTGTCTTCAGCTCCTTGTCTTTTTCAGACAGCTGATCCTGAAGCTGAATTGAACAAATGGATAATAAGATTCTTATCTGCACATTAATCTTCAGCAAAATATAATTTTCCCTCTTATAAAATGATTCCTCCCCTCCCAAAGAAAACAAATATTAAGCAACAGAGGTGTTTAATGTGCTTCTCTTTATTTAAAACACTAAAGCAGAAAATAGCGTCTGTTTTCAACCCCTTTGTTTTCATCTACTCTGTACGACAGACAGCACTGTTTTTATTTAGGATACTCCATCTCAGAAACTACTAGCTGTAACAGTGTTGCACAAAGAAATTCAGCAGCAGTGTGGGATGAATGATGCATCTTTTTCCCTGGAATATTCTTTCAGCTCACAGCCCTTTCACAGCAATGGTGTTACTTCAGTTCAGATAAATGGAAAGGTTTGGACTTAAGTCTGTAGGAGCAATGCATTCTTTTCTGAATTCTTTTCAAGCCAGAATTTTGACTCTTTCTCCCCATGCTGAGGTCTTCTTGTATTTGGGAATTAATTGAATCTGTACTTGGGAAACAGTTAAGTGTGGCTGCCATTTAATTATAAAAAATGTACCCATAGAAATGTCAGACTCTGCCATTTGGTTATGCATATGACTCCCACTGACAATGGAAACCTCTGTAGTGTGTAACCAATGACAGAAATTACCCCAAATCTTACATTTAAACAACCAAGTGACATTAGGGGCTGCCTATCAGATGGACTATATGCATAAAGCAAGCACTACAGTTTACAAATTATTGCTCTTATTTATATGCTTCTAGCACTGTCTATGCAAAACAGCTGATAATAGCATCATGAAATGCTTGAGCTGTCTGAGAATGGGGGAAAATCCACCCAGATAAATTGTTTAACAGAACAGATTAAATGAAAGCCATTTTGGAAAGTAGGTTTTAACCTTTTCATAAAAACATGGAAGCACCACCATTCAAACTCTCCACCATCGACATTATATTAGAAGGCTGAAGTCTAGTCTAGAACGAGACAAGGTAGTGATGGAGTCTGAGGGAATTAAAGTAGCACTAATAAAAACATAGTGTGGGGCTCATTTGGTAGATAGAATAACTTTGGAACCAAGAACTCTCAGAATCTCAAACTCCTCCAAATTCCAGATAGAAAAATCCAATGGAGATTTTACACAAATAGAGGGATACAGAAGCCATATTAAAATGATCAATGCTTAAGAATTTTTACAATCTCTAGGGTTTCCTTCAAAATTAAGTACATGAGGGAGTAGGGGAAGATCTCAAATGTTTTCTATCTAAAATGAGATAAATTTGGAAAAATATATGAGGAGATTGCAATTGTAATTTTGGTATTAGTCTAATTAAAGGTGGAATTAAGGATGGAAAAATGTGGTCAGCATTAAACAAGAGTTGCTGTTAGAGGCCAGGTACAGTAACAGACCTGAGTGGCATTGTTGATAAATAAATCAAGTTCTATCACCTGCAATGCATAAATTAATTAATTAAATGACAATATGGAAATGCTAATAAAAAGGGAAAATAAATACAGTGGAATTTACTAAGTCATCAAATCTGCAAACATTTCTTTACTTATTTTGAAAAGGACAACCAAAATGAGTACAGTTAAGCATATGCATGTTTGCAGGATTGAAGTCTGAAACAATTTGCTATGTCTAATTATTTGTGTTCTGCTTTTAAAACATTGGTCTCTACCCTCTTAGAAAAGATTTAATAGAAGTGCACTGTTGTGAGATTTAATGTTACTAAATATCATTACTTCTGCAAAATATTGTATGATACTAGTTTACTACCAAATATCAAATTATTAAAGCTAAGTAGCTATTGTAAAAATAAATGGACAAAGCACATTTTGTGACACATTATTCTTGCTTTTGTATTGTGCTACTTAATTACTTGTTTGCAAAATTCTCTGTGATCTGTACTGGACCTCCCAGTCATTAGCATGAATGACTGACATGAAAGTAGCCCAGAGTGGGCCCTGATCCAAAGCTCACAGAAGACCATGGGAGTCTTCCAATTAATTTCAATAGGTTTCAGATTAGCCCTTCTTTTTCTAAATTCCTCAGTCTCCACAAGTCTGACTGAAACCCAGTAAAATGTTAATGAATGGCCCTGTAGTGATATGCTTATTTTGCATCTATATCTGTGATATAAGAATTTATGTCACTTATTAAAAAGGTAAAAAATAGAAGATTATTCACTTAATTGGAAACATTCATTAAGCAAATAATTAGAGTAGAAATGATAAGAGATCCACTGATTATTACTGCAATAAAATAAAATAATTGGTAAAACTATATTAGCAAAGGTTAAAATGAAGGTTAAATGGGCAATAATAAAACAGCAAGTACTGTAACCTGAATAGCTCTATTGTACCTTTTTATTCTTTGCTCTTACAGCATCCAATTCTTTTAAAAGGAATGCAATATTCATCTCTTTATCTAGGTCTCCAGTCTCCTTCCAAGAAGTCATAAGGCCAGAGAGTGTTCTACCTTGTTTTTCTGTAATACTATGATAAAAAAAAGATAAAAAATTCATCAATGAAAAGAACGGAGATTCTCTCCTTCAGCAAGACATCCAATACTGCATCTGAACTTTACAAATCTGATAGTTAACTATCACAGATTTAGGATTCATAAATTAGCTGTAGAGCTGGACAATGCCTATTTCTCATCTTTTAAACCTACAAGAGCAGAAGTATTTGAAATAATAAATATATTAAAATGCAAGTATATAAAATAAATTAAGCTAAATAAGCTATGAAGTCTATACACTGGAAATGCTTAAAGGAAGTAAATATAAAAAAAACTGAGCAGGAAAATATTTGGGGATCAAATTTACGCGCAGGCTAAAATATAGATTTCAAGAGAATGGGCCACTTAATGAAAAGAAATGAAAATATTCAAAAGATATGAGACAAAAGAAAACATCTTTGTTGAATTCTAAAAATGATTTTATGTTATTCTAAATATTATATCGACCACAGGATGTCCCCACTTTATACCACACAATTCCAAGAGCATTTATTTAGTGATGGAAAGGAGAGCTAAGGTGGAGTTGAAAAGGTTAATTTTTGGAATACAATGTGGTGAAATTTAGTGCTGAACCCTTATACTGGCTATTTTTGTTTCTAAGGCCTGGTACCAGCTACTGTAGGGAGCTGATAACAAGAGGTGAAATTCTTTTCTGGTTAAAAACTGAATTGGGAACTCTTGCTATATCAATAAAATCAGACTTCATTAACAGTATACCAATGTCTACAAAATATTGTCTTGGAGTCTACCTTTATAGGACACAACTCAAAGTAAGATTTAAAAAATTCCTTTTACGCGGTCACCTGCTATTTACATATAACCCAGATCTTAGCTCTAACACAGAACCAATGTAGACATGTTCATAGGTAAAGGGAGAAATTCATGGATTATAAGTAACAGGCACAGAAAACTTATGTATTATACAATATAACCTATTCTGTTTGACACACCAACTCTGCAACTTTTCTTGTGTGTGCTATCTTCAAATACAATACATGTCACAAAAACAAAGAGGAGAAAACCAAGGGTGATCTTTCCCAGACAGCTGAAGACCTAGCAAAATATTTTCAAATGTGCCTAAGTGTTTTTGGAGCCGAAATCCCATTTCAAAAATTTTACTTAGACAGTACAGTCCCATTGACTTTGGCACTACAGTCCCACTGACTTTCAGTGAGACTACCTAAGTCAATGGCTCCTAATTGCCTAAGTCACTTTTGAAAATGGGATTCAGGCTCCAAAGTCTTGAAGGTGCATTTGAAAATGTGTGTTTTTCCTAGCATTATTCCCACACTATGGCAGGGTCCGCTTAGACTGGACACAACCAGTGATACAACCGGGGTATACTCCAACCGATGTGTCGTTCCATCTGTCATTGGAGGCATTTTATACCTACTGCCAGGTGTTAAGCCTACAGCACCTGGTATTCCCAGGAGGTCTCCCATCCAAGTACTAGCCAGGCCCGACCCTGCTTAGCTTCCGAGATCAGAGGGGATCGGGCGTGTTCAGGGTGGTTTAGCCGTATGTGCATTTCAAAATGTAACCCCTAGTAAATAAATAAGAGTTTCTCATAGGTACTTACACAAATGATTACATGAAGGAGCATTTTAGATTCTAATCATAATGAAAATGCAACACAGATTATCACAGGACTCAAAACAGGTCAAGATAAAGAATGGAAAATAATATGGATTAGTCTACTAAAGGCCTTACATAATATCTGCATTTAGACGACCAGTGATTAACATATATAGACCCCATAAACAAGAATAGATCAAGAATGAAACTATGGATCCTGTCTCCAGCACACAAAGAAATAAATCTTGGATGCATAGAGAGATCAGCTGCTCCCAGCAACGTGTCAAGAGGACCATGCATGGAATTCTAGGGCTACCGCAGTTGATTCTTGGGCCCGTTCACCACTTTCTATCAGAGACATCCATATTGAGTGGCATGTTAGCACAATTATGTTAAACAAGGGTAGCTTGCACTTAGCAAGAGCTAAGTTGTGCAAGTGGTAGGACCAGACATCAGTTCAACTGGACTCATCAATGTAATAAACTGGTATTACGAAGCCAAACACAGGAAGTGTTATTAGCATAGGAAAAAGATAAGAGGGAATCTACATGGAAGGCAGAAAGATCTAAACACGTAGCAACTTGCCCCTCCTTTCACCTTTGCTACTGTAGCCACATTATAACCTCTCTCTCTCACTCCACAGACCATTCCCATAGTTCCCTAGATTCCTTTTGTGGGTGCTTTCTGCGAAGTGTTATAACTTCTCATCCTCACTTTTAAGGTTTTGCTTACATCTCACCTCCCATCTGTCATTGTACCCCCAACTCATGCCAGGATGTCTGCCCACTCCTCACCCCTCATCACTCTGTTGGTTTCTCCTCTTCCTACACTTATTTTCATTCCCATCAACGCAATTCACTCATGAATGAAAGTCCCTCTTTCAGTGCATCGAACTGCCTCACTCTCCTCCTTCAAGCCCTCTCTTCCAGACCCATTTCTTTTGTCTTGGTTTTCACAAGTGGCCTCCACTGCTGTGCTCTCTTTCTCTTGTTGTCCAGCCCAATCCCCAATTGTAATTAGTGTCAGAACTTCATTTGTGACATAAAGAGACTTTGTTTTAACCATTGCCCCTCGTTTTGTTACCCCTTTCTTTCTACAGTTAGCTTCATTTTCAATGTTTGTCTGATGCAGATTTTACCTTCTTTGGGGCAGTGATCATGGCTTGTTTAAATTTCAGTAGTGTTTTGTACAAGTTTATTATAGCCCTATGTCAATATTTATCAAGAGTGTTCGATTAGTGCTTGAGGAGAAACAGCTGAAAGGAGTGGGAGACACACTGGATTCCAGAAGTAGACATGGCCAACGCGTGGGAGAGCATGGAGAGAACCCAACACACAAGCAGCCTTACATTCATTCCAAATTACACAGAAATGCTCCATATTTTTGGAATTTTCAAAGCTTAAGGGAGTTAGGCACCCAAATACCACTGAATTTTAATGCAAGCTGGACATCTTAATGCAAGCATCTTCTCTGAAAATTTTACCTATAATAGTGAAATATTCTCAATCTAAGAAAAGATATAGAAAGGAAGCTTGTATTCACCTTGATTCTTCAGCAGTACATGGGGCAATAATAACATGATCTAGACACACATTCTGGGTGCCAGCACTCTGAATGCTGAGTGAGGTGGCTGTTGGCAAATCTGACAGCTTCATTGCTTCAACATTGCCTTGGATCACCAATTCATGTTGTGGTCGTGGGCTTCTTAAAGAACTTGGATAAAGCTGACATTTTGGATCCTGTCTTTGCTGTTCCAGATTACAGATTTCTATTTGAAGATAAAAATTAAAAAAATTCCCTTTTAAACTAAAGGAAAGTATACACTTAAAATAATGTATGAAGTTTTAAAACCCACCCACACTTTTCCTTGTAAGAGACGGAGGAAACATACCAATTTAGGTCCATTGCTCCCTCATCCTATTGATGAAAGAAGAGGAGTGTTATCCAAAGCTCTGACTCAGTAGATCGGTCCATATTCAGGAGTTACTGATTTTTACTGGATATTTCACATGCAAGTCAAAAATTTCTCCCCATTTCCTGATTTCTCTCCCCTCTGGAATTACTTAACAGGATAGATCATTGGTCCTTACAGGTGACTTGCAATAGCCAAGGTAAGCCTGTATTACAGTACGTTATGAGCCTGATTCTCATTTACAGTAAGGCCATTTGACTTCAAAGCCACACTGATTTTCCTCTTAGCTCCCAATGCACCTAGCTCCACTCAGCTCTCCAGCTATCACAGCAATATGATACGCTAGCATGTGTTATGATAGTTTTGCCACCACAAATTGTGGAACTCTGCTGGAATATGCAGCCAGTGCATGTTGGGGTGTCATTCACCCAGAGAGTTTAACAATATTTGCAAATTTTCAGAAGCAGCTATACTCTTAGCTATCTGTTTTATGTAGATTAAATAGAAATGACTAAGAGTTATATTTCTAAAACTTCTTGATGAGGGTGTTTTGTTTTGTGTCATTGTTTTTTTCTATACATACTTGGATCAGACTTATTATTTTCTCTCAAAATGGATACAAGAAAAAACAGTCTATGCCCTGTTACCGTTCTATGAATATCCTTAAAATACCCATTAAACAAACCCAGAGTACTGTACTGCATACAAAATAGAGAAACAGAGACTTTAATCCAAGTATACTCAAATGAAGTAATTCCCTAAAATCTGTTGAAATTGCAGGAATCTCTCTTTCCTGAGGGAGGAATAGCAATGACACAGTCACTTGCTGCGAACTCTTGCCTCTGCACTGGGGTTGAAGCTTGCTCCCTCAGTTTAGGAGATAGCTGCGCTATTAAGGAACTTACGCAAGACAGGCTGGACTCCTGACTCAGCTGTCCACTACTACTGATTGCCCCAGGAACCCCTGGTTTCTGACTGACCATTCACTGAAACTGCTCCTGGATTTATGAGCTACTGGGGGAGTGGTTCAGCCTCTTGCTCCCTGCTACAGTACACAGCAAAGGAAGACCTGGCTATAATGAACATGGCAGAGCAGAGACATTGAGTATAGAACTTGCCCCCACTAGGGTGTGGGGCATTCTGGGTATAGTCAGTCACTATTAGCTAGAGAATTAAGGTACTGGGAGTTTTTATTGCCTTTAAACCCTTGTTGAGGGGAAGGAGGGGGTGGTGATCCCTTTTGGATGTGTAAACACTAAAGGGAGTTCTCCTTGAACTACCTTTAATTGCTTCCCTATCTACCAAAGTACACATTGAAGAATCTTGTCTGCAAATGCCTTGTCTCCTCCACTTCTTCCACTTTAGATACCCTTTGAGTTGCATACAAAGTAATACAAACCACCCTCCAGCACATTGTAGGATGGGTGCTGCATTACTGAAATTGGTACTTGCTCTCCATAGTTTGGTTTAATCTCGGGAATTTTCTTTCTTTCTGTATCGTAGCAATAGTAAACTAGTATTTATTTTAAGCACCTCAGGCAGGGATGGGTTAGTGATGTGAGAAACTCTCCAACCACCACACACCCACTATCTCTTATTTGTATTACTAGGGCCACCTAGGATTAGGAACTGCACAAACTCAGGACAAAAAGATGGTTACTGCCCTAAAGAGCTTATCATCCAAATATATAACAAGCTATCAGCCTTTTGTAGTTACACCGGGACAGATCAAAATTTCTGGAGATCTCAACCCTCATGCTCAAGGGGAAAAGGCGATTGATGGGGGGGGGGGGTGTCTCTTTCCCTATTTTTCAAATCTGCAGCTTTTAAACCTCACCAAGGTATGTACTAAGTTCTTGCAGTAGGGTGAGCTGAACTACGAAAGCTTATGCTGAAATAAACTGGTTAGTCTCTAAGGTGCTACAAAGTCTTTCTCTTTTTTTTTACGGATACAGACTAACACGGCTGCTAATCTTAAACCTGTATTGTTTAGGGCACTATTAGGGTGGTGCTCTATGATTCCCAATCTAGGTGTGGTTAGGTCTTGGAAATCTAGGTCTCCTTTGAGTCACCAGCAAAGCCAGTCATCATTGCGATGGATTCAAATTTGCATGGGACAGGGGCCAATCTCAGCACACTGCGAGCAGCAAAGAGCTTTACAAAAGCAAGCAATTTTGCAGGGCATTTTTCAGCAGGACGTTTCAATTAGCTGGTCTTAGGGCCTGTAATTGATCTGGCTTGGGGGATGCTATTGGGACCTGGTCCTTCCTTGCTGGTTTTATAAGACAGAGAGAAAAGGTGGCAGCCTCCCCCTCTCGGAATTGGAAGGACTATCTGCCTAAGGCATTAAAGTTGAAGTTGTTGCTTGTTCAATAAAGCCTCATCCTTTCTTTGCCAAAGCACTACATCTGTGTCATTGTCCTCATTTGTGCGTGTCTGGACTAGAGTGTTTTGAGGAAAACTTTGTAAATGCAGTTAGGTTTACTGTGGATAGTGACTTTCATCAATTTCAGAAATATTTTATTCACCAAATAAGCATGACCATTTGTCTTAAGTACAGAACCACCCTCAACTCCCTAACTAATAATGTAAACCCTGGGGCTGATGCAAGATGATAGCTTGGCTTAATGCTAAGTTATGCAACAATATGGATCATCGCCCACCAGGGGTGTGTTGCTTCATGCCTCCTGTGAACCCCAAGGTGTGCATTAATCCGCATTAGTGCACGAGACACAATAGACACTGAACGTATATGTATAATCAGGCTGCATGAAGAGTCCCACGGATGGGACTCGCAGCATCTTTTTAGACATTCTGGAATATATTTTCATTGAAGTGGAACCACAACATGGAGTTGGACTCTTCTTGCATGTGCCAACCAATATTTTTTCTATATAAACTCCATTCTAATATTTCACTGCAAAGGTGAAACTAAACAGCTGATCATCAATTTATCTTCAATGAATTGCTCATTCCTGTTAAGGGAAGGGGAGGAAAATGTTAAGAAGGGATATAAAGACACTAGAATTGAAGCTGGCAAGTGTGTTGGGTGGAGAAAGTTAAAGGGGAATTGGTTTCTGTTGAGAATAAGGTGAAGGGAAATTTAGCATGTTTAACTTAGGCGTGATGGAAGGTGATACAAGTAGTAAACATGTAACTAATAAAATATGAGCCTACATATAAGTGCAAGCTTTCCCCTAGTCCTCCTCTGTCTTTGTCTTTAAAATTGTACACTCTTTGAGGAAAGGACCATGACTTCCTCTGTGTATGGAATATGCTTAGCAGTTTTTGAACACTGCCACAGTCTAACGTTCAGCAGTCATTACTATTTCTATCATCACTGAAATGTCAGACACATTGGGGTGGACAAGCAGACTACTGGAGAATTCTGTAGCTATACAGACAATAAAGGAAAAGGGGAGATATGCTGGTTTAAAATGGGTGATGCATAGCCCTCTGGGATCTCCCAATATTCCACTTGCTATGCTCAGCTAACCAGCACTTAGTTTGTTGGGAAATATCTGGGGACCTACATATATGCAAAGGGAAAGGAAAGAACTGATCAGACATCAGAGTAGGTAAGATAGGAGTTACCTGCAGAGGACAGAGATGGCCAAAAGGGATGGTACTTGAAAATAGACAAAGGAAGGAAGAGGGAAGACAGGGAGAAAGACAAAGAGCAATACACATTCTGGAAAATGAACTAAGCATTTTGGAAAGGAGATTACTAAATTACAGGTACATGGGCCCATGCTAAAGGAACATATTGTTAAAGGGAATCATATTAAAAACACCATACTTAAAAAACCAAATTTTCCATACTTATGGTACCAACAGCAAGCTTAGATGATTAAAAAAAGAACTTTAAAATCTATATTAACTTTTCATTATTTATTCTGTTTAGGCTCTCTTCCCCCTCCTATCCCCCCGAATTTGAACAGCAAGTCTAGTTTCACCCATGCCTGGTTTACACTTAAAATGTAGGCCAACATAGGTACGTCACTCAGAGATGTGAAAAATCCACACCTCCAAGCAACGCAGCTATGCTGACCTAGACCCCACTATCGATGGAGCAAGGCCAATGGAAGAATGCTTCCAGTTACCTAGCTATTGTCACTCAGGAAAACCCCTTCCATGAGTGCAGGCTGCGTCTATGCTATGGGGTTATGTCAGCAGAACTATAACACCATATAGTCCCCATAGGAAAGAAATACGTCCAATGTGTTTCTAGTTGGCATACACTAGCATAAAGCTATAATGTTTGCGTTACAAACATTGAGCTAATGTTCATTTGTTTAAAAAGAAATATAAAATCTATTCCCACCAAAATTTAAAAGAAGAAAGAAAACTTTATAATGGTATTACAAATACTTATTCCACCACCACTGGTCATACACATATCTGGTCAAATTTGAAAGTCCAGATATTTATGTCAAACCAACAACCACCAATCTATACAATGTCAGGGTGCTAATATCAGGCAACAATTCATCACCTAAAAGCTTCATTGCAATCCTTCCCTCTCATTTTTGCGGCAGTGATTGATCTTGTTACCTTTATCACTGATTTGTCAAAAAGACCAAACCAACTTTAACTTTCAAGAAGCGGGAGGTAGGGGAGAGATTTCTAAAAATTTCCCATGACCTGCAACAGTCCAGATGTTCCTGCTTGAGAAATTCCACCAGCGGTGTACATTTGGGTTGAAACAAAATGTTTGTTCTGACAAGACAATTGCCATCACTATCTTCAAGCAATATCTAACCATATCAGCTGAAAATAGACTAAAGTGTGACGTGTCATTCCATATAATTGGAAAGATTATGATTTACTGAATGTGATTATCCAATTTGTATGCTTGTATCATTTCTGTATTTAAAGTTAGGGATATTGAATATGTATCTGTATTTCAACTATGCTACTTTGGGTAATGCCCACTGCTAAGAACTTCAGGTACAACAATGAAAAAGTCTGACAGTGCTGATGGCCCAGCAACAAGAGACAATGGACTGTAAAAGAGCTTAGTCTTCCTGTGAACGTGTGGGTCAGCCTGTAAAGAATGGCTACAGGGGTCCTACAGAGGCATGTGACCATGTCACCTGACACTGGAACCCATCTTGAATTCTGTACTTTTCCCATGAGACGCTATGGGGGTCAAACTAGGAAACAAAGGACTCCCGCCTTATGCAAATCCTATTTAAGGGTGGGGAGTGAGATAATACAGGTCATCAGTTCTCCTCTGCTACCTCACCCAAAATAACTGCTGGAAACAACTAAGACTGAACTGGGGGGAAAGAACTGGAACCAGGCTAGAAGAATGTCTGGCTTGTTAAGAAGATTATTAGAACCATACTTAGGGTGAGAGCTTACATGTAACCAGTTTCTTTACTTTATTAAGCTTAGTTTGCATGCTCGGTTTCATTTTCTTCGTAATCTGCCTTGTTCTGTCTCCTACCTTCTTAAACTACCTGTTACAATTTATTTTGGGTTTATATAATATAACCTAGTTTCTGCAATTTCTAACTCGGGGGGGAGGACGAGACATTATGCATACCCTCCTCCACATTGAGGGAGGGGGGAAATTTCATAATATATCTTTGGATCTGTACTCCCTCATTCCTGTTGCAGTCATCACAAACACAGTATGTATGAGGTTGCAAAGTACCTTGGCAAAGAGCTTCTACAACGTTTTGACATCCTCTACTCAGTTGACATGCATCTTTCTCACTGCTGTTGTCCTTTACATGTCTGCAAACCAGAAGTCTTCAAGATTTAGCCCAAATAAATTAGTGAGAAGATGAATAAGGACTTGGGAAATTCAGTCCAAGTAGATAATGAAAGTAATTCCAACTTCTGTTTGGCAAAATTGTAACAGCTGGCTCAAACATTTAATACAGAATATTGCTACAGGATCAACATCTCCCATTTTCAAAATAAAAGCCTCTGGTTCCCTCAGCCTGGGAGTTTTAGCATAGACTGACCTAAGTCGATCGTTTTATTGACCTAATAGTCATGATATTAAGTGTCTAACCTTGGCATTTGTCTGACTCTAGGAGCACCAGGCTATTATCTTGCCACTGTCCTTCATTGACACTGTTTTAATTAGGCCCTATTAAGTATTTTCCTTGTGTCAGGACTATCTGAATGGATCTTAATATGCTTTTTACTATGACTCCATATGAGGCCTAATAGCTTCACCTGTGCAGAGTTCAGAGCAGCTCCATGGGGAGGCTGGGATTTGCAGCCACAGAAGTCTTGGGACATCTGGGGGCTCAGATCACACTCAATGAGACACTTAATTGAATCCCTTCCTCTTCCTGTAACTCCACCTAGCCTGACTTCCACAAATGACAGCCAGGCCCTTGAGAATTACATCAGGGAAAGTGCTGCGCAGGTGCAGTATATCCCAATTCCCTCATCTGTCTCTAAATGCCAGCCCAGTAAAGACTGAACAGGCCACAAGACTGAAGACAGTCATATGGTTCACAACTGCTGCAAGTCAGGGAGAACAGAGCTCCATTAGGCTGGAGACCCTAAAATCCCTGGCAATTAACTGGGACAGGCAAGGGACTCTTAAATAATTCCTCCAAACACCACGCAAGACAGATTTAGTGTGGTGTTTGTTTTCTTTAGAAAAATACACATATTTAAGAAGCTATAGGCTGATGGCCTGTCAACTCTGCCCGTGGAGGACTCAGTGCCAGACTTAGGGTCTTTATTCAAGCATAGTTTTATTCTCCAAAAATGCAACTTAGGCAAAACCTTTAATACAGACACAAGATTTTTCCTCATTATCTCACTCAGTCCATCTCACTTCAGAGTTGACCATAGTCTCCCTCTTGTTGCTGCTCATTCCTCCTCCAAGCCATCTTCTTAGGAGTGGCCCTTCTTCAGGGCCTGCCAGAGGAGCCAGCTCCCCTACTAACTGAGCTCTATCTCACTCTTTGTAGATTCCTATTCCTCTGACTCCTTCCCAGCTGGGTAAATAATTGAACAGGGTCATATGATCATTAGCCCATCAGGAACAGATGGAAGGATCACAAGTGAGGCTGGCCCTGATTTCCCTGAAAGGGCTAATCACTCTATGACAGGGACCCATTAATAATAATACCACCTAGCTCTTATATAGATAGCACTTTTCATCAGAAGAAATCAAAGCCCTTGCATTATAGAAGGTCAGTCTCATGCCCATTTCAAGATATGGTAACTGGGGCACAAAGACAGGAAATGAGACTTACCCAATATCACCCAGACGCCAGTGGCAGAAATGGGCTTAGAACCCAGGTCTTTTGAATTCCCGTCCAGTGCTCTATCCACTACCTCATCACTGCCCCTTTTACTTGCCCCTTCTATTCTGGTGCCATTTAGAGATTACTCCCGAACTAAGTTTCTCTTTTCTTTTACATTGGCTTCATTAGGAGACACAACAAAACAGAATAAAAGAATAATGATTTTTTTAAAAACAGTGAAGGTGGAATAATGTTTCCCTATCAAGGAATAAAGAAGAAATTCAAATAATCATAGTGGTATTCTCCTACAACGCAGAATGGCCATAATGTTCATTAACATGCCAGATCACAATATAATCTCTCCATAAAATCCTAGAGGCACATTTACAAACTTTTAATAATTTTTAATGGTTTGTTTAAAAATAATTGTCCTCTTAATTAAAATGAAATTGTAATTCTCAAACGTATAACTTTTCAACTACAAAAACTGCTTTGACAGATAGTTGCATTAGTACAGCACTGCAATTTAAGGGCTGGGACTTTTCTGGTTTTGGTTTGCATTTTCAAAGAGTCCAAAATGGTGATGAAATGGACAGAAATTCTTGTTAAAACAAGAAAGTTTTTTGCTAATAGTTCACAAAGCAAAACTTGTACAAGTTTTATTCTAAAATGTCATTTATTTCATATGACAAAAAAACCTTAAAAAAAACTTTTGAAAAAGTCAGATGCCCTTGTCTGCTAGAATATAGATAAAAATCAAAGTTCAATGGGTCATTTTTAAAAATCTTGATGGAATCTAAAGAGAACAGTTAATTCATTTTCTGCAAGCAATTTAAAGAAGGACATCTGTGTTACTTAAAATGCTTCTTTATTTCACCTGTACTTGTTTGGAAGCCAGACAACATCCTTTAGCAAGAAAGAGACTGAAAGAGTTTAAGAACTGTTGGAGTTATTCCGGCAGAATAGCAATTTTTACAATTCTCCAAGAACACTGGTTATTCTAGCTATTCTATTTCTCTCTCATCATTAGCCTTTTACTATCTTTATTTGCATCCGAAATGCTGAAGTAAATGAGAAGATTTAAATATTTACAAGAGTGAGCATTTATTTTAAAGATGTGTCAAAACTGCATCATCATTATTTGGTATTCACTCCAGTTAATCATAATGCAATTATTAATAGGTATATATGACATACTTCCTTTGGCATTCCATTCTCAAAACAATTAAAAAAAACCAATACTAGCATTTGAGAAGAAACAAGATTTTTGTTGGATTGGTTTTTCTTACTCTAAAAGCATTTTTAGATTCTGAACACATCAAAATAGCAGAATCTCTAGTCAGACACTAAGTGGGATTCACTGAAACACAATGTTAGTTCTAATGGATGGATGATTGTGTTTGGTTTTTTGAAACTTTGAAGTATAGGTAAGTCTTGATCACACAAATTAATAAATCCTAAAGCTGGAGTTAACAATAACCATTACACCCAAATTCTGCAGCTTAGCCCAGCCAATTTTTCAAAAGGTCAGGTTGTGAACTGGAGAAGATCAGGGAGGTCCACCGCATAGCTTTGTTGCCAGGCATCTCTCGTCTGGATTGTTGCAGGCATTTATTAGTATTCGTCAGCAGACTCAACAAAGCAAACAAGAAATTCAAGCACGAATAATAAAATGAAATGCTGCTATATAACCCTTTGTCATTCAGCAAATATGGGACTTTTTAGCTACATTGTTCCTAAACCTGGGTTACTACTTTAATTTTTCTCCACAGTGCTGACTGAATGAGTATGCATGTGTGTTAAATGCAGAGCTCCCTTAACAACTGCAGGACTGCCATTTAATCTGTTGGTAGATGGACCATTTCCTGTGGGAACTCTAGCTATGACTTCCAGATCCACCAAATAAATCTCAGATTAGGATTCCAAATGAAACCTGCCTTTGGCAGATAAAAAATGTCACGATGGATATAAACAGTAAAATTATAAATTATCTAGGTGTTGCACAATGACTTTATGTGCGTTTTTTGTTTACACTTTCCCCGATATCACAACTATACAAGGCATTCATCAAATGTCACACTTTCATAATATTGGAGGCATCATTAAAACTGTTTGGCTAAGGACCTTGAAGTGTTTAAGCAGTAGCTCAAAAGTATATTTGTGCAAAGTAGAAGAATAAATTTACATATCAGCAGCAGCTCATAAGGGATGGGTAAATATTCTGTTTATCTCTCATTGTAATTCAGGTTAGTTTAAATACAGGGTTTCAGGATATCATTACAGCCTATGCAGAGTTATTACAGAATTTCCAAACACAGTGACTGGCAGAGTTTTATTCATGCACACTAGTATTTATGTTTTCTAGAAAAACTGAAAACATAAATGGGATAAAGTAAACCTTCCCATCTCATTTTTCTGCTGTTATTGTGATACCAGACAATTACAATTTATATATGACCAATTCAATTAGCTAAATCTTGATTATTCACAATTCCCTTTTCTCTACAGCGGGGTCATTAAGTACACTGAAAATTCTCTGTATTAACCAATATATTCTGCGTTCTCCATTACATTTGGATAATTAAGTTCTATTGTATTTAGAATTCTGAACAAAACAAAAACAAACTACTCTTTAAATGATTTTTCCTTTAAAGATTTATTTTAATTTTAGGTATCCACCATAAAAAAAAAGAAAGGAAAGGTCACTTTTGGCAATAAAATGCCAATAAAAATCATTCAGAGCAAATGGTCTATTAAAGATGCAGGTGAAGTCTCTGACGCTAGTCTCCAATGCACTCCCCAGAGAACAAGGGCTGTTTTTTAATGAAATTTTTTGCTATGTCTTTGCTCATCTTACCTGTGCTAATGCAGGCCTTTCTGGATTTAAGCTTCATACTGGTTGATAATAAAATACTAGCAATGAAGGTTTCTAAAGAAGGAAACAACCAATTCTACTTGTACCTGTGATAGTTCTTCTAAAGCGGATTCTGAGGCGTAGTATAAAAGATGGCTGTGGTAATAACTGCCACTACAGTGAGCACACATTTAAAGTATTTTTAAACTTAGCACTGCCCCCAATTTTAAAGACTAAAATGATACAAAGATACTTTAACCAAATAATAAATGGATGTTACTTATAAAGCACTGAGTTTTCAATTTAGTGTATAATCATTAACAACAATCTTCACAACATTGCTTTGAGAGCTGTGTAAATGTTGCGGAGCTTTAATTTTGTGTCTGGTGGGGAGCAGTTAGGGAGACTCTTACAGCCCCTACGCTCCATCCAACATACATGCAAACAGTTTCCAATTTAGTGATTTAAAGTTTTTGGAGGTAGGGTTTGAGTGGCTGAAGGGGGAGGGAAGGTTGTTTTTTTTTAGGGCAGATCAGATAATACGTGAGTTCAGTCGGTCATTTAGAGTAGCTAGAAGTCTAGCAATCAAAGAGAACAAAACAATTCCCCCACAAAATTTAATTCACTTTCATTTTTAGATCTCTCAACCTTCAGATCCCTTCTCTCTTTCAAGGGTTCTTTTGGGGTGTCCTGTTCCATATTACTCAACCTGAGATTTTTTTGTCTCCTTCCTTATGTCCACTGTTGCCCTGTTGTTTTTACCCCCTCCACTTGTGATGTTTTCTCTTGACCCTTGTGCCTCTTCTGCTTCTGACATCATGCTGCTTATCCTGCTCCCCCTGTGCTCCCTCTTTCGGGGTCCCTTTATCTTTATGTAAGCAGTAGGGTGGATTTCCCTTCCCTGAAGGCAGAAGGAGAGGAGGAAACAGCTGCAGTTTCTCCTGCTGCAGCATTTGAAGGGAGAAGAACTGAGCCAAGCATGTTGAGTGTGGTCCCACTCTGCCCCACACATCCACTGTACTCTTGGAGCGAGGGGCATCAGTCACCGCCTCCCCACAACAGCCACAGCAGCACTGTGTGTTTCGGAGAAAGAAGACACATCACCTCAAGTCTGTACCCAGTCAACTCTTGAGTCAATTAGGGCACTGGCTGGAGGTGAGAAGCAGTTTTACAACCGTGTGTTACCCCAGAGGTTCACTGAGTAAGTTAGAAGGCTAACGTGATAAGTGGCAGTGGAGCAGAAGCTTCACCAGCCCATACCACAGAGAGGTAATTACATGGCCATTTAGAGAGCAACAGACATAGAGAAGTTAAGAGACTTGATCAAGGTGACTCTGCAAGTCAATAGTAGGTGTGGGATTGGATTCATCAGTTCCTGGCTCCTAGACCCACACTCAGTCTGTTGGACAACTTCCAGCTAACTATATATGTAATTAATGCAATGGGAGTTTTGGGAACATAAGGAGAATAGCACAGACTTCACTCAATGGCTTAGTATTTCTTTTTTCAGTGTTACATCAGGACATTCATGTTACATTTCATTCCATTTAGAAAGAAAGAAATCATAGTAAAATCTATATGCTACGAAATCCCTGCAATCAGACAGAGCTCCTTACTAACATGGTCTATATCTTTCATGGAAATGGAGGATTTTGTTTGCTTGCTTTTAATAAAAACATCATCAACAAATGTGTCTTGACTAACTTTTTACCCCATTTTACATCGATGTTCCAAATGTGTGCAGCTGTACATATCAATTACAATGAATTTATCTGGGATTTTGTTGATAACTAATGGAAGTAATTTGCAAGTGAAGTAAATGAAATAAATACATGATATATATTTCTAAAGAGGTTTCATTTCTTAATACATTTTCAGTATGCTATAAAATGGAACACCATATTTATAAATATATATCATAATTATGCTGACATAAGGAAAAAGAGCTAGATTTTCAAAGCATGTACCTAACATGTGTATATCTCACATGCATGTACAAATACATGTAGCAAATACACAGACATCACATATGTGCACACACAAGGAAGCTGTACACAAACACTAAATATTTAAATTCATAAACCAGGCACACACAAATATACCTGAGGAATTCTATGTATCTAACTATGGTAATCTGGCCCACATGTTTATTATTCCGCCCCCCCCCCATTCTGTTTTTCCTGGGGAGAGAGTGAAGGGGGAAATTCTTGAACATGATAGTAAATTAGAATCAGCATAGCACACAGTAAATTCTATGGCAATTTCCACATGCTGCTCCAATTTCCACACACAATGCAACTCAAATCCAATCTACATCATCACAACCTGATTAAACTGTACGCCTCTCAACAGTCAGTGACATGCATGCTAAATTTGGTACAAATTAAAGTGCTTTTTATGAAGCAGACAAATGTCCTCTAGGGACTAAGATAAAACCAGTGTATTCATTTTAATTGTCACCAGACTAGAATTTAACACCCGATCTTTTGTAACACTGGTTCATTAGCTCACTATGCAATCTATCCTTAACATGCAAAGTGAGAGGGAACTATATTACTGATCTTACTCTATGATAATTATATAACTATGGTTGAAGGTGTTAATTAAAAACTCCTCTTTTCAGGGCTTAAAAACTTTGTGCTAATAACTCCTTCTCCAGAAAGAAACTGGGCATGCAAGATTCCAATTGGGATCATAATTTGTTTTAAAATAAAATTTTAAATACAAATAATCAGAATTTGAGTTACAGAAAACAGCAGTGAAAACTTTGGATACTTTTTGGCACTCTCACAAATAAAATCAATTAGGGAGATATTATTTATTTATTTTATTTTGCACCTATACATCCAAATCAGGGATCAGGCTCTCATTTCACTGAACACTGTACACACACTTACTAAAAGACAATTCCTTCCCCTAAAGAGTTTAAACTCCAGGGTTGTTTGATTAACACTATGCTGGTAACTCAACTCTCATACTAATTTTTTTTTACTATGTAATCATATGGGACAAAAAGAGTTGTTGGTTTGGTGACTCTTTGTGCCTACGTATCTTTGAAATTCAGTTCTTCCAATAATAAATTGTAGTCTTTAAAAAAAAAAATCCAAACTTAAAAACAAAAGCAAAAACCACAAGCTTTGTAAGTATTTGGACTGTTAAGGGAACTTTGCCACTTTGCTACTTTTAAAATCAACCAAAAAAGGACAAATTAAGTTGCCTACTTTTACAAAATTAGTAATTCTAGTTGCACAGCAATCAGATTGTCATGATATTTTCTCCAGTTTGGAGTGACAGAATATCTCCTCTCATTTTTGGTTAAGAGATCAAAAACTACCTTGCATATCCAAGAAGTTTTATCTCCCTCCTTTCCTTAAACCAAATAAATTCACACACAAAAACACAACATAGACAAAAAGATCACAACTGCAAAAAGTATAACAAATGTGAAAATATTTGTAGTTAACAATGAAACATCCCCTGAGCCCTTCAAGAATACCTTTCAAATATAGCTCTTGACATGAGACATCACTCCGTTCAAACACAAATTTACCTGCAAGTAAATTTACCTGCCATTTTTCCAAATCCTGCAATTTCCTGTGAATTGGTATAAAAATGTTGAATCTTGAAGTTTAGTTCATAGAAACCTATATACCTAAAAGGAGCCAATGCCATTCCAAGCCTCCTCATCTGCTTTTATTTAATTATATTTGTGTGTTCTCCATATTTTGGTCCTTTGCCACACATTTAGGCCATCATCAAGTAAAAGTTTTACATCCCAATTTACAACTTCTTTTAATTTCTATGCAAACTTTATAAATACATTTGTAAGATTAAATTTCTTTTTAGAATAGACTATAGTCCTATGCTTTCAGGCTTGGAATCTGAGCATTTCATCTGGAAATGAAACAGTTTTCACTTGCCAGCTGCCAATGATCCTAAACCATTCCATCTAAGAATACTTGAGAGAAATATTTGAGAAACCACTATCCCCCTATTAAAAACGAGGTCCTGTGGACATAAACAGTAAATTTAAATTAGACCCAAGACCAAAATGGTAATCCTTACACACAGACTAGTTTTTAACCCTTTCTAATATGTACAAAGAGAGGCAAAAGCATGTCTTCAATTTATGAACACATTTATAATTCAAAAAGTCTGACTGAATTCCAAAACAAATTTAAAATATAGTGTCCTTCTTAAACTGCTCTCTCAAATGTTTTATTTTCTGGAATACATAAACAAATTACCCAATGTACCATGTAATTATTAATACTGCCATTTCTTCAGAGGTAATAACTTATCTTTCCAACCTCTTTGTTTGGTTGAGTTTCTTCTAACCACATGAATTTAACCTCAGCCATGCCTAATGTTATTTGCTTATGCAGTAAAACAGGTTCTGAATCAGAAATAGTCATTAGGAGCTATTTCTAGAAGCAACCTATGTTGGAATATTGGAGGCAGTATACTATCCAATGCAGGAAGGAGTAACAGCTAAGAGGACAGCGTAGAGGATTGAGGAACACAAACAATGGCAAGTTACTATTTTAATTGTCCAGAGAGAATACTTGAAGTTGTTTTGGATGTACTGGGTCATCCAAAAAAATCAGATGTTCACCTTGGTTACATAAAAGACACTTTACCTGTTACCAAGATAGCAAGCAGGCCAACTACACCAATAAAGTATCTGCGCTCTTAATACTGGAAAACCAGTTTCAGTGAGTTATTTGTTTGAAATAATACTATTTTTCCATTTAAACCAAAGTGATGACAAGGAGCTCTGTATGCCCAACAGATCTTAGTAAATCACAACATAAAAACTATTAACACTGTTTATAGTAAGTCTTTCTTAATTTTTCTATGGATACAAGTGAATAAGAATCATATGATTTTTAAGTTACTAATTACAACTTCATTCTATGTTACGCTATGCATGCTTTCATCTTCAATATTTCATAAAGCTAGATAATATCTTTTATTGGACCCACAAATTCATAAACATTTGCATGAAATAATGTCCTTTCCTAAGTAATATAAAACTTTGAAATCCTTTAATCAGAAGTGACATTTCAAATAAATGGAACTTATTAAATAGCTAGCAGTACTCATTGTTAGCTACTTTGGAAGTTAACCTTTTGAACCTTTCTTAGGGTATGCTGACCCCTAAAGGTCTAAAGGTACTACATTTGAATTAGCTACATAAAATTTAAAAAGAACAAGAAGTATTTGTGGCACCTTAGAGACTAACAAATGTAGTTGGGCATAAGCTTTCGTGGGCTAGAACCCTCTTCATCAGATGTATAGAGTGGAACATACCGTAGGAAGATATCTCTCTATATCTATCTATATATAGATAGATAGATAGATATCTATATATACACATACACACACACACACAGAACATGAAAAGGTGGAACTTGCCACACCAACTTTAAGTGGTTAATCAATGAAGGTGAGCTATTATTTAAAATAGAGTATAGTGAAAGGCCAGTTCTCCAGTTTTTCCACTTAGCTACTGCAATGAGAATATTTCATAATGGCACTTGATTCAGAATTACTTTCAGCTACCTCAGCAGGCATTACGGGGATTAAAAGATGCCTGTAGATTGTTTGTACATACAGTATTACTCCTAAAAAATTATGAATCTCCAAACTAGTAAGAAACAAGTCTGCTCCTGCAAAAGAAAAAGAATGCTTCCTTTGCCTTGCCTTGCCTTGCAAATGCAAGACTGGTTTTATGGCATATTTGAAATGTATTCTCTTTGGAGAAACAGTGTGGAGGTGAAAATTTGGGTCACAGATACGTGAGGGTCTGCCATAGCAGAAGTCTTTGTGGTAGAGACTATTAGCGGCTTGATTCTTCTCTGTTCCACTCTTCCCAACCCTATCTCTATACCCATAGTAATGGCCATTTGCCTGTGAGCGCCTCTCTTACATGAGACACCTGGGCTCTACCTCTCACATCCTTTCTTTTCTTCAAGATATATGGGCCACCTCATGACTTACCATCTCTACCCCCTTAGGCATTCTATTCCTACTAAGGATCTAGCCCATTCATGTGATAACACCTTAGACACTTAATTCTCGTGCAGTTCCCCCTTAAATACCCCTCTCCCACAGAACTCTCTATGTCACTACTGAAAAGACATACCTGAGAACTCCCTTTGGTTCTTTCCAAAATAAGATGACTCTTCCCCATCCCAATGAGGAGGCTAAAGATATGTCTACATTGCAGCTGGAAGGTGTGATTCCCATCCTGGGTAGACTTGCACTACCTCAGCTTGAACTAACATGCTAGAAATAGCAGTGTGGATGTTGCAGCAATGGCAGTGGCTTGTGGTAGTCCCCTGGAGTCCAAGACCGTCCAACCCCTTGGTTCTGAGCTTGGTCGGTGAGCCCAAGCCCATGCCTGCACAGCAACATCCACCCTGCTATTTTTAGCATGTTAATTTAAGCTAAACTAGTGCAAGTCTGGCTATTTGTGCTGGGACTCGGTCCTCACAGCTGCAGTGTAGACATATTCTAAGAGCCCCAATCCCTAACAAGGTGCCAAGTGCCCTCAAAGCCCCATTGAAGTAAACAGGGGAGACACCGCACAGTTGGACCATGCTACACTGTCATGTGATTTGAACTAAGGTAATATTAAGAAGTTATTTAATATTAATAACAAGATTTTGATTCCCACCACAATGAGGGTCTGAATAACCGAAAAAATACCATGACTCTTAATTTTAAGACACACTTTTTTTTTATTAAATTCATGAAAGAACTAAGTTAGAAAGTAATGGCACTTTGAGGGCAAAAACTGTCTTTTTGTTCTGTGTTTGCATAGTGCCTAGCACAATGAGATCCCAGTCCATGCCTAGGACTCCTTAGTACCACAATAATACACATAAGTAATAATAACGCTGAATATCACAACTGAGAGTTTAACTGCAGTTCCTTAACATTGCAAAATGCAGAAAAGCTACAGTAATCTACAAAAAATTACACTGGTTGAAGATTTGCACATTTTTTCTTTCACTGAAGCTTTAAAATATGATTTTAAAAGACATAATCCTGCAGCTGCTTTTCTTTCACCCCAAATGTTTCCAAGAGACAGAGCAAAATGACTGGGGAAAAAAAGTCACTTCAATATATCAGCGAGAACAAATACATTCCAGTCAGTACCTAGCACTGGTACACCACCTGGGGTTACGCATTAACACCTTAAAAGTCCTTACCTTTTGACCAGTCCTCCATTTGTACTTCTGAACTTGTTTGATCTGGCACTCACTCCAGTTTTTGCTCCAAGATTGCAGAGCTAAAATAAAGCCAACTCTAGATAAATAAACTTGAAACAATATATTAGAACACACCTATACCTACCCTTTATTTGACAGAGAATTTACAAGACAAATGATTTAAAAAATATTTATAGTAGCACAATAAACTCTGTGTATTTTAACAGTTAATGCTAAGCTATGCTCCTCAGTAAAAGATTTTTTCTTCACACATTTAGTTTATATAATGGTTTATTCAGCTTTCTGCTGTGTTTAATGCCTTTGTTGAAGTATTTATTAGTTTGTCTCCTTGTTCAAGTCCTGATCTTGCAAATACATGCTACCAAGTGCAGCATTTACTACAGCAAGTAGTTCCATTGAAGACAAAGGCATTGTTCACCACTGTGGCAACTGCTGCTCGTGGTAGTAAGTACTTGTGGAATTCAGTATTTGAGCTGTTTACAATGTGCTCGTGTTTGTGAATTTTATGAGAAACACAAAATAACCATGAACATTTTCAACTTGTACTTTAAGTTTATATTTAGGAAGACAATTCAAACCTCTATAATAAAAAAACTGCACTTTATATGTATTGTTCTGTATTATATACTGTAATATGAAACAACTTTTAAACTAGTCATGACAATATTTAATTACAGTTTATGATAAACTTACTGTATTGATAAGATCTTTTATTTCTTTTAGATTTTCATGAACTATTTAATATGATGAATTTTTAACACTCTCTCTAGAAAATATTTTATTTCATTTTTACATATAGCATATTATCTTATGATACTTTGTCTAAACATTTTACCCTACACTTTATTTGTGAGCTTTGCTCTTTATTTAACATCTAAGTTTACCATAAACTTTAATAATTACTCTAGCATCACTTTTTATATTATCTATATCAACAGCAATTTTTTATCCTTCAAGCACAGATGTTGGTGAGACACGCAAAAATAAACAGGATACTGTATTCTGCATGTGTCTAAAAATACAGCGTGAAGAGGTAACGTATGAGCTAATGAAAATGCACAGGGAATTACTATCTTGGCAAATAAATCTTATGTAATGTGAAAAATCTTAAAAGTGAATGTATAAAAACCCGTAAATGATACCAAGATAAATGATACCAAGGTTTCTCTTCCCTCCTCCCCCGCTAACTAGTGAAGAAGTGGTGGAGGGGAGAGAGAGAGTTTTCCTTCTATGCTACATCAAAAACTGAAGGGCCTGTCATTTTTAATTTGAGATTATACAAAATTAATTCTGAAGACCACTGATAAGATTTATTGAGACTAACATTTACAGTAAACATTCAGAAATTAGTAATATCTCCAGCTCATATTTGTCCTAAGTCTAAGTGTACATGATGAAAGCAGTGCAAGTGTTTATTTGATGTGTTTGCTTCTTAAAAGTGAAAGAAAAGATAACTTTCTCGCATACCTAGAATAGTGTGTGTATTACAAAAGTCCTCAAACGAAGCTGTAAGCTTCTTCTTTTTTGATTCTGTATAACTGTGTTGATTTGGAGTTGGCAACCTTTTTCTAAGTTCCTCATTTACTTTTGGATTAGCTGAAAATATAGAAGGTTATTAATATCAAAGAAATATGTTTCAGTCAATGAAGCCATTTCCCCACATATTGCACAAAAAGATTCATAATAATTGCAGTCTTTTAATAAGATACTCATATAGCAAGACATGAAGAAAATACAGTCTTTAATAACCTCCAGAGTATTTTAAAACATGTCTTAGAGCTTTAATGCGCCTAGTAATATACTATTTAAAACCATAATTTTATCCCTGTACAATATACAGTCAGTCTTCCTCGTGATTTACCCAGCTAATGAATGCCAGCAATTAGTAAAATGTAATCCCATTGCACAATCATTTTAATGCTTTTAGCACTCAGAAAAGTAAACATCAAATTAATACTGCTCAAGCCATATCAGATCCTAGCTGGAAGCAAGCAATTATAGTTCAGCTCCTCAGGTGTAATTAAATGATTGGAATGATTTAGTTCCATAAATGCAAGTTAATTCATAAGCAAGCAACAAATATACTGGGAGTAATTACAAGAAACATTGACAGTCTAAGCAGGGCATGTTCTTTTATGTACCTGTTGTAGGAAAAGGCTGCCCTCTCCTGGAGATAATAGTGAATAATAAACCTACTAAATAATCAACACTATAACTTGGAGAATGGCATAACTTTTAGAGGTTGTAGCTTCTCTCATATGTTACACAAATACCCATAATTAATTAATAGAAACACTTTTTTTTTACTTAGAGAGAAAGTCAACTATGGTGATCAAACTATGTTGGGTGACTTACTGGTAAAAGTCAGCTAATACGATTTTTCCTGGCAGTTGGATTTTTTAAATTTGTTTCTCCTCCCTCCCCCCCCCCCCCCCCCCGGTAATCAACAAATATTACTTTTCAAAATATCTCACTATTCAGTTTTGCTAGTAAGTGTCCAGGCTTATTCTTTAAAAAATCCACAATAAAATGTAGCTTATACACAATTTTTGCAAGCAAGACAACATATGTTTCCGTGAGGTACTCGAAGGGTATGTCTATACTACCTGCTGGATTGGCAGCTACCGATTGATCTATCAGGGGTTGATTTATTGTGTATAGTCTAGATGCGATACATCGATCCCTGAGCGCTCTCCCATCAACTGCTCTATTCCACCTCCACAAGAGGTGCAGTGGAGTCGACGGGGGAACAAATGGCAGCAGTTGACTCACCACTATGAAGATGCTGCGGTAAGTCAATCTAAGTATGTCAACTTTAGATATGCTATTCTCGTAGCTGAAGTTGCGTATCTTAGATAGAGTCCCCCTCTCCACCATCACCCCCCAGTGTAAGCCAGGGCTAAGTGACACTGAGGACAAAACTAACTACAATACTACCATTCAGACAGCATTGAGTAACTCATACAAATCAACAAGAAGTTGGGCATGGTTATAAAAGTTTCTTTGTGAATGAATCACTAAAGAATTGCAATTCAGTGTTCTACTTAAATTCCCTTTTGAAATTAAATGAAAGTTTTCTAATTGATCTATTACCGCAGGCATTACTGGGTGCTTTTATTAAGGAAACAGTCTTTTGGTTAACCTAATTAAAGTGATAAAATAAATGTATATTCTTCCACTGTTTCTTAAATTTTCAGGAAACAGGGTGTTAAATTTAAAAGCGAAGGGTAAGAGAAGGGTTGGAAGATGAAAAGCTAAATGGATGGATGTCACACAAAAGGATTTGATTAGCTGCAGAGTTTCCAGGAAACTGCTGCAAGACAGACTGGAATGAAAAAGAAAGACTCAAAGAGCATCGATCCCATATAGACGGGTCTAAGCCTAGGTAAAAAGAAGGTGACAGTATACCACTGTGGAAAAGGTTAAATCAAATTTTAAAAATGGTAAAGGAAATTAAGGCCACAAAACAACATATTTCAATGGCACAATTCAAATTTGATTTAAAATGTTCTATCCTTATTCACAATCCTTCAACTGAAGGTGGTAGCAGTTATACATATCCTGTTTTGATATAATCGTAACATCCCAGTACACAGTTTCTGTCCTGTACACATCAGCAACTAACCAGGACATTAAGCAAGGAAAATTATAAATTGACTATAACTGTGGCATGTCACATCCAATAATTGCAAAAATAAGGCTTTGCAAATTTAAGTGAAAAGTTACTTATGTACCTGAGTATAAATTTACTAATAACTTCCCAGTTTTTAAATGAGTTCCAGCCCTAACCTGTATTGGCATATTGCTTTCTAGTAAAGAGTACAAAGAATATGTAAACAGTATTTGCAAATGTCCTGTATATGGTCTTTTCCACAAACACTGAAGTTACAAAAAGTATATTCACAAACATGGTTATTGCTCTTTAAGACATTGAGTAGTTCCTTACTAATAATATTTCCTACTAGCAAAACAAGTCTGTTATTGATCTTTACACACTTAAAAACAAGCAGAGGCCATGGACAAATATCTGAAGACACTACACTCGTAGTCAAGATGAAACAAATCAAATTATTTTAAGAAGTCACATTTCCAAGTTTAAAATGTACAGCACATTTGCTTTGCCCTTTGATGTCACAGTCTTATTTTTCTATTCAAATCTTGTACACTGTAAGTTAATTGCTTTTGGAAACTACTTATTATTCATGTAAAAATTAATGTGCCAATGTATTTAAATCCTTTTAAATGACCATTCATGCATCTTTCTTCTTTAAGTACCGATGAAATCTGTCAAAGATATCAATGCAAGATGGTCTTAAAGAAAGTTCTAATAAAGATTCTTTTCTGCTAACATAAGATTTTCAATTTTGCCAACTTTACTTAAATTCCATTAATTTTTTAAGCTGCTTTTAATAAATTCACCAAGTAAAATTTTTTAGGCCCCATAGTCTGTCATTTGTGTTCCAGCTGACTTTATGAATATTAATAACAGTGTTATCCTGATTAAATAGGCTTCATATGAAATCCCTGTGAATCCTATAGCTCAGACATCTCATTTTTCCAACTCTTTATGAATTTGGATTCAGATATTAAACTGGAAAAAAATCTTTAAAAACATATTTAATGGTACATTTGCGTATTCTTAAGCAAAAATTAGATGTTCTAATGATTCAAATAATTAAAACGGATAGCCTGAAATCTTAATATGTGGATCTTTCGGTAAACATGCAACATATTTTAACTCTAATGAAAACTTCAACACTTTCCAGAACAAAGGATTAAGAATCTATTATAAAATATTAATGTCTGTCCTTACACTCACCTTAAACAACAGACAATATAGTCTTAACTCATGCATATGAGTTTTAGAATTGCAAAAAGGATTCCTAAAGTTTCCCTAAAGGAAAATAACTATTGATGGACCTTTGGTTATGTAAGTTTAAATACCAAATACATGCACGCATGTATTTATTACAGCTTAAGTACAATTATTTGAATCTTTTTAATACATATAAAATCATATTCATATCAGGCACCCAAATTAAACTAAACACATTAACATTTACCTGGTATACTTCTGTTCTAATGCAAAAATGTCCTAAGTTTTCTAACTGGGTCACGCCAAAGTACACACATGCTCTCAACTAACAAATCCTTAACTACATGCTTGGACAACTCTGACTTATGCACATGCACTACAGATTCTGTATAGCTTTGTCAGACATCAGATTGAAAATTTGGGACAAACTGTCCTGTGTTATAGCCAGTACAAAAAATTACTTTATTTTCATTGCGTGATATGAAATAGAAGCATCACTTACCTCATTCAGTTAGGACCTAATCCTGCAAAGGGACCTGTGCATCTTTAGCCCTAGGTATAATTGTTTGTTTAGATGGATTCCATTGCAAGAACAGGGCCTTAATTATTAGATTTACTAACCACCAAGATCATTTAATTCACTCATTATCTGAGGAAGTTATAGGTTATAAGAAATATTTTAAAACATTTAAACTTTCAGAGTAAATGATGATGATGATTTATTTTTAGACTTCAGTCACTCCCTACAATATATGAACAAATTAATTTTCCAGCCAATGGGGATTTTCTACAGTATGTATGCACTGTATGTGTATCGCTGCCCTTCATTATAGTATGCATTTTTATTGGTTCGGTTGCCCACAACCCCTTCGCCCCAGCCCAGAGTCCCCTCACACAACCCACACCCCTGCCTAGAGCCCCCTCCTACACTCTGAACCCCTCATTTGTGGACCCACCCAGAGCCTAGGGAAAGCACCGAGCCTCCACACACCCTCCCCCTCACCACGGGGCTGTCCTTTTTTCTGTGGGTTAGTGGCCCCAATAGAAAAAAGGTCCCCCATCCCTGCACTAGGTAAAATTTGGCTGTTTCTGCACAAATGTTCTCTTGGAATTACATCTTTGATAGAAATGCTGTATGCGCTAGGAAAATACCATAGACAGCTCAGTAGAGCTGGTTAAAACATGCAATAGTATAAAATCAATAGATATCAACATTCTTCAGACGTGTGAAATTCTAAGCAGTTTGTACTTAAAAGAAAAAATTGGATATAGGTCAACATTGGAACTACAAACTGGCCATGAACATATGGATCATATGGCAACCCTAGATGAAGGAAGATAATTGCATAAAAAGGGCAAAATAAAAAGTGTACTTAATTTGTACATTCCATATTTAGCTTGATAACCACATATTACAAACACCTTTTCATCTTCAGCCTCTCCTCCATGGCTTTATTGTCTTTCAAGCAAACAACTCCTGTTTAAGCGACAGGAACCTGAGCTGACACTCATATAGTTTCCAGTACATTTTTCCCTTGGTGAAGAAGGGATAAGAGGAATGCAGGTTTTGAGTTAGAAGGGGCTGGAATTCTGTCCCTAAACTCAGCAGATTTCTGGGGATTCAACCAATGCTAGTACCATCCACATGGAGGCATAAGGTGAGTTTCACAAGGGGAACTTTGATGCCTAAGTCCAACAATTAGCCACAACTGGTATTGAGAAAATTCCTGCACAGCTGCTGCCTAACCCAAGGTGCCTACGTTTCCACTACTAAAGGGTCCCGAGGTGCCTAAAAGTTGGCATCTGGGCATGCACATTGCCACTAAGTCCTTACACTGCCCAGTAGCTCAGGACTGAATTCACACTTAAGCGCCAATGGGATTCACAAATCAGGAATTCTCCACTTATCTTGCCTTTGGGGCCCAGTTCAGTAGGTATGCTTACAGCATGCCAAGACCCATGGAAGAAGAAGAGGTGGTAGTGGTGCCCTTATGACTTTAGCTCAGTGGTCAGAGCATTCATCCAGGATGTGGGAGAGCTGAATTCAAATTCCCCCCTGCTTAATGTGGAGCAAGGATCTGAAGTGAAGTCTCCCACCTCCCAGGTTAGTGCTCTAACCACCGGGCTATAGAGTCACAGACTCTCTCTCTCTCTCTGGCCCAAGAAATATTTAAGTATTTCTACACAGTGGAACAGCTTCAGAGAAACCCACCTCACCATATCCCACAGCACAGTGATTAGGGCACTCTCCTGAGAAGGAGACCTCAGTTCAAATCCCTCCTCTGCATCTGGCAGAGGTGGGATTTGAACCCAGGTCTCCTACATCCTGGGTGAGTGCTTCATCCCTTGGTTTTAAGATAAGGAGAGGGCAACCTCCACCTTCTCATTTTTTCTTGGAAAAGAACTGACCTGGTTAAGCACCAAACTCCATGAGGGATTCACAAGGATGAAGATGGACACTTCCTTCTGGCCCTAACTTCGGCACTTAAGTCCCTTTCAGAGGCAAGGGTTAGGCTGCACCACTCCCCGCAGCTTTTTCTCCTAGCTAGGTTAGGTTGCTCCTGACTCACCCGGCTGGCTTTTGTGAATCCCGTTCTTAGGCGTCTAACCCTCCTCTAGACATTGTCTGACTCTAGGCAGCCTGGATCCCTAACTCAGGTTTGTAAACTTTACTAGGCAGCAGGACACTTAAAATGTAGACACTGTGTGTATGTCTACACTACAATTAGACACCCGCAGCTCACCTATGCCAGCTGACTCAGGCTCACAAGGCTTGGGCTGCAGGGCTGTTTAAATGCAGTGTAGACATCTGGGTTCAGACCAGAACATGGGCTCTAGGACCCTGTAAGGTGGGAGGGTCCCAGAGCTTGGGCAGCAGCCCCAGTCAGAATGTGTACACTGCAGTTAAACAGCCCCACAGCCTGAGTCAGTGGGCTCGGGCCAGTCATGGGTGTCTTAATGGCAGTGTAGACATACAGTACAATGCTGAGAAATGCAGCCCTCAAGCCCTTTCCCACCTGTGGTGCCTTCAAGCCCCGCTCTTGCTCCTTGGTAGCACAGTTTCTGAACAGTCTTGGAGTAGAGACTCCTCTTGATAGCTGCTACTGCTGCCCCCTGAACCACCCCATGGGACTGAGTGAAGTTAATGCCGATAAGGCTAGCATTATCTTACTAGGAAAAGTCCTGCAGGCTGGGGGTGGGGGACTGCCATAGAGCTTGAATGACCATCCACGCCCCCCCACTCCCTCCCAGCTCTGTCTTCTCTCAAACTACAGAGACTGATCAATCCTCTTGGAGAGCGTTCTGTGGACCTGTGAAAAGGTGGCAGTATCTGATGCTAAGGTGGAGAACACGCCCTCCTTACATGCTCCCTTACCTAGGGCTCCTCATTTTTCCACCCACTCATAAAAGCAAAGGCTGAGTGTGCTTTCACCAGCCACCATTTTGCTACTTGCCATGTTGGAAAGATCTTGTAGATATGTCTAGATATAGCAGAGTAAATGAAAAGTTTACACAGACTTAAAAAAAGCAGCCTCCTCAGGCCACTCTACATTTGGAATAATTCCAAGCCAATATTTGTCCTGTACCCTGGATGTCAGTGACAGTTACCATTGACACAGAGGGTGCAGGGTGGGAGCCATACAGCAGAGGGAAGCTTGTAGGCTCTATTGATAAGGAAGTAAAGTTTGAAATTTAGGACTATTTTCATAGGGTTAATTAGATACCAGGATCTTCTAAAATATCCTGAAACGTTTTGCCCCAGGCCAAGCTAAACTAAATCACTTAATCTAGGAGGGTACAGCATATAAAAACAAAAGTTAGTTTATAGAATAGTTTCCCCAGGGAACAAACAGCCTGTTTTGTTTTTTGTATTCACATGGAAGCCAAGTTTTGATGAAGTGACACACTCTCCACAAAAGGCTTATATTTCCATAGAACCAACAAAACTTACCAGAAAATGAAAAGTCTATAAGCACCCAAAGCAAGTTCAGATCAATCTATGAAGACAGCTGGTATGAAAAGTCCCTACTGTTCAAAAGAAAAAGATTATAAGAAACAATTATAATAATTACTTCACATGCATATCAAACATATAATAAAAAACCACCAGACTCAAGTTTTCATTTACATATAGTAGAACTGCTTTACTATTTTTATTGATATATTAAAATCACCACCCTGCATGTCCCTGGTGGGGTTTTTTTAGGGGGAGGGGATTTTTAAAAATACCCTATACATAAAAACTCGCTCTGTCTCCTTCCTGCCCTCTAACTCCCATAACAAACTCCATTTGCACATTTATTTATTAATCCTCCTCTGTTCACATGTTCTGCCCACCTTCTGCTGAATTTTCTTTTGTTTACCATTTCATTTCATTTTCACACTTTGTCTTCCGCTCTTTGCTCCTCTTTCCCCCTGCCTCCAAACAAGTGCTGGCCTGAGGTTTTGAAAGAGGTGCTGTTTCCTTTCACTCTCTTTCCCCTACAAGTCTGTCCCTACTTTAAATTCCATCTTTTCTCTCCCTATACTTTCACCCTCAAGTCTATTTTTCCTGCTAGGTCTCATCATCTCCATTCTCCACATTTCCAATCTGGCCAAGTATTAGTCCAAAGAGCTTCCTGGCATCTGAGCCTGGATAACCCCCCAAATCATCCATGCCAGGACAGTGTGGAAAGCCATTGCTGAAGTCATAATCTGCTTTGATCAAGCATGAAATAGTCCATTTTAGCATCTAAATTGCCAACATTAGGTTTCAATGCAAAACACCCCTTGAGATGAAGATGGGAAGTTGAAAATTCTCAAAGGTATTTTTTCAGCCATGCAGCAAGACAGGCCTCAATGCACCAGTTTCCACTATCCCCACAAGAGGCCAATCATCTCTGGAACCTTGAGGTTTAAAAGACAATTTTTAATCATAAAATGTTTTGGTTTCCCTTCTTATAATAACAGATGTACCATAACAATTCCAAGTATCAACAATTAACAATGATACAATATCAAGCCGTATTCCTGACATACAACAATAATACATATTTGTTTTCTGCTTTATGTTGCAAGACAGTAGAGGAAAATAATAATAGGAAATGATGGGAGGATGACACATGGAGCATGGCATGGCAAACAGTCTTCTACCTGTGTGTGATATTTCTTTTATCATGAAACAGGGCATCAGTCTGTAATTGTTTCCAGCACTGGTTTAGCAGGCCCATCAACAGAGTCCCCCCATAAATATCAGCTTCTCATGGTGATCTCTCAGCTTAGTTTCTGAGTAAGGAGACCAGACCCCAAGAATACTGGTTTGCAGGGCAGCCATGAACTAGCCCAGTTTGACCTCTGATAAGGACAGAACTGAAATACTGACCAGACTTTCTGAAACTATTTGATTAAAGTAAAGGTCCAGAGATATTTCCCATTTATTGTATGGTAGAAAAGGACTGAAATGAAAGCAGGTAAAAAAGCTGATATGATTAAAGTGAAACTCCAAAACAAACTTTATAAATGGTTTAGGAGACATCTGATAATATGGATATATTAGCTACGCAAAAAACACTGTTCAATAGATCACAAGAATATCTAAAGTTTCCTAATTCTTTAAATTACAACTTCCACTACCAGCAAAACAAGTCAATACTGTCTTATTCCCCCCCCCCACACACACACACACCTCCCCAATGTGTCGAAATAATGAAACTAAAGCAGTAGGATGACATAATAGCATGGTATCATGTCCCACACAAGCATGCAAAGGGGCGTCTCAGTGCTTGTATCATAACAAACATGTCTACATGCATGTGGGCAATAATTTTAAACACAACCTATATTTCACAATCAAAACAACACAGACATTTTCAGTAGTTTTGAGAGACAGAAGAAAGTTTGGAGGAGACATGGGGAGAGGGGAGATGACATTTAGAAATGAAGTAGGAGAGCTGCAAAATACCGGCTAAACTGACAGTATCCAAATTTTCTTCAGCCATAATTTCCTCTTTACAAGTAATCTTCCATTTTTTTGATAGCCAAATTATTTAAGAAAAAAGTAAAGCAAACATGCAGTTCCTGAACAGTCTCTAATTTCTGCACTATATTTTGGGTTATCAGGTGCCTAGTTGAAAAGGGACCCTGGCAGCTTTGGTCAGCACGGCTGAATGGGCCGTCAAATGTCTGGTCAGCAACACAGCAGGGCTAAGACAGGCTCCCTGCCCACCTTGACTCCGCGTGGCTCCCAGAAGCATCATCATGTTCCCCCTCTGGTTTCTATGCATAGGGGCAGCCAGGGGGTTCTGCATGCTGTCCCCGCCCCAGCGCTGGCTCCGCAGCTCTCATTGCCCAGAAACCGTGACCAATGGAAACTGTGGGGATGACACCTGCGGACAGGTCAGCACAAAGAGCCTCCTGGCTGTGCCTCTGCATTGGAATTGGAGTGAGGACGTGCCACAGCTTCTGGGTGCTGCCTGAGGTAAGCACAGCCCAAAGCCTTCATCCCTGACCACCACCCCCCGCATTCCAACCCCCTGCCTCAGCTCTTATCCCCCTTGTGTCCTCCAAACTCCTCAGTCCTAGCCCAGAACCCCCTCCTGTACCCCAAATCCTTCATCCCCAGCCCCACCCCGGACCCTGCACCCTCAGCTGGAGCTCTAACCCTCCCAATGCCTCAATCCACTGCCCCAGCCCTGATCTTCCTCCCACCCACCGAACCCCTTGGTCTGAGCCCAGAGCACCCTTCTATACCTCAAACCCCTCATTCCCAAAGCCACCCCAGAGTCTGCACCCCCAGCAGGAGCCCTCACACACCGCTGCACCCCAATCCCCTGCCCTAGTCTGGAGCCCCCACTCACTTTGAACCCATTCCTGGCACCATCTCCAGCCCAGAGCCTGTACTCGCTCCCACACCCCAACCCCCTGCCTCAGGCCAGAGCCCCCTCCCATACTGCAAACTCCTTGGCTCCAACCCCCTGCCTGGAGCTCCCTCCTGTGCCCCAACCCCATCATTTCTGGCCCCACCCCAAAACCTGCCCTCCCAGCCAGAGCCCTCCCACACCCGAATCCCCTGCCCCAGCCCAGTGAAAATGAACAAGTGAATGAGGGTGGGGCGAGTGAGAGGGGGAGGAGGAGGGATGGAGTGAGTGGGAGTGGGGCTTGGGAGGAGGGGCAGGGCTACATTGTTCCTTTTTGTGTGAGAAGAAAGTTGCAAACCCTAACTATATTGCCACTAACTGTAAACACATACAGTCCTGTTACATGTACTCAATCCATTCAAGACATAGAAGAGAAAAGATGGAAGTCCCTAAATAAGAATGCACTTCCTTTTTTTATCATAAACTGTTGAATGTGCGGTGGACATATCCAGAACGATTGATCCTCTCAATTTCTGTGGCATACCACACTTATAAAGGCAGGCCACACCAGAGTTAAATCAATCATTCAAAATCTATAGCAGGAATGAAGAGCCAGCAAATAAAAAAAGACACTACCACTGAACTCGACTGGCTTTGTGAGGAGAATTATCTTGGACTTCATATTCTGAACTAAATGCTTGAGGAGAAAAAAAAAATCCAGAGACTTAAGTGTCAAAGAGTACTCGTGGCACCTTAGAGACTAACCAATTTATTTGGGCATAAGCTTTCATGGGCTAGAACGAAAGCTTATGCCCAAATACAACGGGTTCTAGCCCACAAAAGCTTATGCCCAAATAAATTGGTTAGTCTCTAAGGTGACACAAGTACTCTTCATTCTTTTTGCAGATACAGACTAACATGGCTACTACTCAGAAACATCCAGAAAGTAAATGCTTCCCCTGCCCACTACAAAAACAGCCCAACATTTTAAAATTGGCAAGAAAAAAAAAGCTATGAAAAGAATAATACATTTAATAGTCCATGTGTTATACTCCATTAACAACACTTCACAGGTGTTGAAAAGACTCTACATTAGTCTTGTGCCTTATATCACACCTAAGGCAAAGGGTACAACACATGCCCTATCATGTGCTGTTGCTTATTTAGCTATGATAAGCAGACAAGTGGTTTTTTGAAAATGTAATGCAGATGTTTCTCACAGACTATACATACCACTAAAGAGAGCTAACAGGGAAAAGTACTTGGATAAGAACATTTTGAGGGGAGGAGGGGGGGCAGACGGACAGTCTGGGACCATTCCAGGAGAATCAAATATTTTAAAGCAAACTAGATCCTAATTAAAACAGCAGGTAAGTGCTGGATCTCTTCAGGAATTAAATATGATGAAAACAGTGTTCAGAATTTAAATGGGTGATGAAAATCAAAAGGACCCAACCCTGCAAATGCATATTACCATGTCCCACAGCAGCAACAGCAAAAGGTGAGGTGAAACTTCAGGTTTACATATACAAGCTGGAAGCCAATACAAAAGAAGAACCTCCCATGAATTGTGCTTGAGTGGCTAATAGGCTGGTAGTGTCAGGGAGCTGACACCCAGTTAAGCACAAAGCAAGACTCCCTCATGCTGGAGGCTGGGAGTAGCAAGGTGCTTCTCAGTCCTGGCTATCCTGAGAACTATCATACCTCCTCCTTCCCCACTGGTCAGGGCCCAGAGACAACACCTTGATAGAAATCACAACATCCAGGGCTTATCACCAGAGTATTTCTGCTGGACCTCTCAGTGAGGACACTGACCTCTCTGGGTATGTCTACGGGCTGGTCTTCACTACGGGGGAGGAGGGATCGACTGCAGATAGGCAACTTCAGCTACATGAATCACGTAGCTGAAGTTTGCACATCTGAAGCCGACTTACCGCTCGTCCTCATGGCGGCGGCAGTCGGCGGCGCGCTCCCCCGTCGACTCCAACTTGCGCCTCCCGGAGTTCCAGAGTCGACGGGGGCGCCGCGAGCAATCGATTTCTCGCGTCTTCATAAGACGCGGGAAATCGATCGCCAGAAGATCGATGGCTGCCCACCCATTCGGCAGGTAGTGAAGACATACCCTACATTGCAGTTGAAAACCGGCAGCTAGCCCATGCCACCTGACTCAGGCTAAGGACTGTTTAACTGTGGTGCAGGCATTTGGGCTTGGGAAGGAGCCCAGGCTCAAGACCAGGGGTCAGCAACCTATGGCACGCGTGCAAAAGGCAGCAGGTGAGCTGATTTTCAGTGGCACTTTGCTGCCAACCTGGGATTCCGTCTGCCACCCCTTGCCAGCCAGGGTCCCATCCACCATTCCTGCTCAGCCCACTTTAAGTCTGGGGTTCTAACCACCAGCTCCTTGCCTGCTTGGGGACATTGGAAAATTGAGCAAGGAAAAGCAAGGGCAAGAACCACACTAAACTGATAAGATCGGCATTTTAATTTAATATTAAATAAAGCTTCTTAAATATTTTTTAAAAACTTATTTACTTTACATACACAATAGTTTAGTTATATAATATAGGCTTATAGAGCGAGACCTTCTAAAAATGAAACCTTAAATTACAGTGACTAAATGAAGACTTGGCACACCACTTCTGAAAGTTTGCCGACCCCTGCTCTAGACACTGCAATGTGGGAGGGTCCCAGAGTTTGGGCTGCAGCCTGAGCACAAACATCTACACCGCAAGTAAACAGCCTCTTAGTCCGAGCCCAAGTCAGCTGGCACTGGCCAGGCACGGAGTCTCATTGCAGTGTAAAGGTACCCTCTCTCTGCTAGATAGTAGGTTTCTGAGAAGTTTTTCAAGACCTGCAATACATGTTTTATAATAATACACCAGACCCTTGACAGAACATACGTCTATATAACATGAATTCCGAAAGAATGAGGTCGTGGTCATGGATCCCAAATTTAGTAACGGTCATTAATTTTTATTGTAACACAGTCCCCGCTATAACGCAGTCCCCTCTAGAAAACAGGACTTGGCATGGATCCCAAATCCCGCGTTCTAGCGAGTGTCCAGTGTATTATATTCATACATCCACCAGCGTAGCACAATCCTATTCACCCATTTGCAAGCAATACGTTTTTGATGGTCAAATTAAAAGTTAGGGGCTTTCTGCCAGGATAGGGTAGGTGAATAAATATTTGGCTGGGATGGTAAAATTTCATGCCAATATTATTTACATACCGTATTTTTCGCCCTATAAGACGCACTTTTTCTTCCCCAAAACAGGGGGGAAAAAGTTGGTGCGTCTTATAGGGCGAATGTGCGCCCCGGTTCCCCCCTCCCCACCGCGGGCGGGCTGCCGGGAGCGTCCCGGTTCCCCCCACCCCGCCGCGGGCGGGCTGCCGAGGTTCCCCCCTCCCCGCCGCGGGCGGGCTGCCGGGAGCGTCCCGGTTCCCCCCTCCCTGCCGCGGGCGGGCTGCCAGGAGCGCTCCCGGCAGCCCGCCCGCGGCGGGGAGGGGGGAACCGGGACGCTCCCGGCAGCCCGCCCGCGCGGCGGGGACAGGAGAGCGAGGCGCTTTTTTTTTTTTTTTTTTTTGGTCCGGCTTTTTTATTGAAAAACGAGGGGGCGTCTTATAGGCCGGAGCGTCCTATAGGACGAAAAATACGGTATATATTAATTTAAAGGAATATCAAAAATGCAGTATATGAGATACACATGTTGTAGGGGTATCTATCAGACTCTACAGAAGATTTTTTTTTTAAAGATCCCACAACATTCTGCAATTTCACAGACCCTGCCTTTAGAAGAGTTAAACCTGGAAGTATATCAGATGTCTTTTTACAAGACTGAATTTCTTGCTGAAAAGAGAATGATAAAGAAAACCTAAATCTGGAAATCATCATCATTGCCACTAAGACTTCAGACTCACAAGGTAATTATTGTATTTTAAAACACAATGAAGCAAAAGGTCAGTAAGTGAATGCAGTTGGCTACAAAGCCAACATGCTGGTACATAATGAAGTTCTACTTCCCACCCTCTCAGCCCAATACTTTGTCTATATACTTTACTATTGTATAAAAACACATTAAAAGAACAGTCAGATACAAAGTTAAGCACTCAAAAGTAAGGAAGTACCAAAATTAGGGTTGCCTCTGCAACATTAATCTGGCACCCTTGTCAGCATATGCATTATGATATAGTCTTTAATTAAATGACCCCTCAGTGCTCAGGGAATGAACCAGAGTTGTCTCATGAATGACTACGCATTCACTGAATAAGGTAAGGGTCCTTAATTCTGGCATTTCGTAGCTTTGGAGTGATTGACTTGACAAACTTCACATTTGTTTAACATTGAGAAAAACAACGTGATTTCCTAAAAAAATTGAAAAAATAAATTCCATCATGTTAACCCATATTCAGCCTCAATTCATCAGCAGAGTTCTGATCTTAATTTCTACAGCACAGATCTCAACTATGCAGCTAGATTAACCAGTAGCAATAGTAGGCTGTTATTCTCTATAATGTAAAGTAGAACGGGATGAGACATACACTTTGCCAGTAGGTTTCACCAGTATTTGACAAATGGAGAGACAAAGGTCTGCTGGACTGAGGCTCTATAGGGGAGTGTTCTCTAGTGATTATAGACCATTCTGCCCCTATCTGTCCCTTGGCTCTGTAACCACTTCCCCTTCTACTCATATCCAAGCCCCATCCCTTGGTTCTTGCCCCGCCCCCCACTCTACAGCTATATGCCCCACCAAACCTCCTCTGTTCCAATTTACCAGTTCCTGCCCCTTCTCTGCAACTCTGTAGAGCTCTCAGCTCTACAACCCCCTATTCTCTACCTATTTTTCACCTCTCTGCATTCAAGCATGTCTTCATCTTTGTCCCCACTACCAGGGTACCAGGAAGGGGATCAGAGACCAAAGAAAAGGACAATCAACCTATTCTCAGTTCCAGTATCTGGCAGATGAGAGAAGCAATTACAGGGAAAGCCATGCTCATCCCCTGCAGTCCTAAAATGAAACATACTCAGGGCAGAAGGATTCTTCAGATAATTTAGCTGCGAAACTCAAATAAGTCTCTACTGAGCATGCGTGAATGGAGATTTTTTTCCAAAAGCTTAGAACGTAACCAAATTTAGGAAGACTTTTGCAGGGACAGCAAGAGGTGCATCCTGAAGACAAGAATGATCTCTCACCCAAATTTCATCCCCTGCTGAAAAACATGGAGGTGCTAGAGCTTCTCAACAAAATAGATGCAAACATTTTTTAACAGGCGCAAAACAATGGATTTTTTCCTTAATCCTGTACTTGGAAAAAGATACACCTTTTCAGCTGATGGGTTGTTGGGTTTTTTTGTTTTTTTTTTTAATCTACAGGAGGAAAACAACCACCATGGAAAATTTCAGCCTAAATTGATAAAGTTTGTCAGAGTTATAAGCAACTGAATAGAGTCTTATAATGGGAATAGGTGAGCAACCATAACTATCAGTGACATTACCAGCACCATCTATTACAGAACTATGTATTCATTTCATGATGTCTGTATTTTCTTTTTATCTTATTTTTATCTTATTTGCAAGACATTGTGTGAATAAATGGAAGATTCTAGTTTCATGAGTCTTCCATCATTTATAAATTTATACAGCCTAGGTCACGAAGAAGCTGAATAGACCTGCTTTGTTAAAACATTCCTTTATTGTGACTTGAATAAAGCTCAATTGCAAGCATATGCATATGACACACACATGACAAGCATATTTCCTGGGCCAGAAATGTGAATAGAAAAACATGATTCACACATGATGAATTAAAAAATCCTTATTCTGCTGAGGTAATTTACCTGAGGGTGGAGTACAGATAAGTTTTAGGTTACACCATTGTCAGAGAAATTTCTATCTATGGCTCAGATCCGCAATCCCAAACAAAATAGGTTTTTGCTACCAATGTAATGGCAAACAGTCAAACTGAAGCAAAACATTTTTCTTGTTGAGACATGGAAAACCTAGCTTGTTTCTGCAAGATTCTCTACTTGAAATTTTCCTAGGAAAGAGAAGTTGGACAATCTCCTCTATCCTGTAACTATAGTGTCCTCTTAGCAAGCTGCATATTCATTAATCATAGAAGCCCAGTTTACAAATAGAGATTGTCCTTTTCATCAAGCTACAATAATATATTTTCACTAGCAGCTCCCTGGGTATCATAGGGAAAGGGAGAAATTAAGTATTGATGGATTGAGGATGTGGACTACTAAATCAATATCAAAGCACCTTCACACAATTACTCTTTGTGGAGCAATTCTGAAACCCTCACTCATGCTGAGGATTATTTATTCGTGTCAGTAGTCTTGCTGAACCTTGTCAGTCATTAGGAACCTGTTTTTCAGAGGTTTTGTGTATCCACCACTCCCTTTGCTCAGCATCTCTAAAAAATAGGCCTACAGCACTAGAATTATATTACCTTATAGGACAACAATGAAAGGAAAATCATAGTTTAGAGGCCAAATACTTAAGAAACAAATTGATATTTTGCATCGTCAGCATCTGCTGGACTCTAGATTTGATCTTACCAACCGCCCTGAAGAAGCACAAGAGACTATATACAACATTCACCAGTAATGGTCTCAAATGGTCACAAGGCCAAGTCTTAGCATAATGAAAGACTTCCAGATCAACCCACAAACTGTAAGTTCACAATAAAACTGGAGGAGGGGAATGCAGGGAGATAAATTCTTAAATCACTTATCCAGAGAGTGAACATTTCACTTTCATGAACCAAACTGTCAAGCCGTTAGCACAACTCTTATCTGATTATCAAAAACTAAACTTTAAAGCAAAGGAACTCGAGTTGCCTGAGAGAAGATCTGTGGCTATGTGTAAGGTCATCAGAACTGTTATAATGGAGCTTAGCCCCATTCTTTAAATTTCTTCAGGACTTTGAGGATAGTATCATCTAATAAGTGGTTTGGTCTTGTAAGAAAAATATGTCAATGGCCTTTCTTTGGGTATCTAAAAACAAACAAACCATTTTCATTGTTGAACTCCCAGATTGTGAATCTGTTCAGCAGGCTGGCTTGAGACTGGAGGACACTGTAACAAGCTGGCAGTTTTTGCCTAAAATGCTTCACCCTGTCAGAAGATGATTCTGCTGGAAAAGGGTTACATGAACTCCGTTTCCTCATTGAGGCAAGTGGATTATTACTGAAGTAAATGCAAGCAAGAGGAGAGTGGCTATCAGAAAGAGGATCTTTTCCTAGGTTGAACATTCCTGATGTAGGCACTCCAGGAATAGCCAAGCCTGGTGAGAAGTCTTGAGCTGAATTTTATTAACAAAGAAATTCACTACAACATACTGCCAAGTCTGGGGATAGGGGTAAGCTTTTGATACTATGCATTGTCAGAATTTTGTTTTATAATAGGTTGAGAAAGGTACCTGCTCACAGATGCCCATTGCTAGATGCACAGGTTACATATGCCACACCCTCTATTTCTTCAACTAGAACAAAACTGCTGCATTGGTTTTATGAATAACCCTGAAAGCATTTCAGATGATCACAAAAAATAAAAACAAATTAACAGAGCTAAGATTGAAAGAACGTTTGAGTGGAGCTCAATTAACAACCCAAACCAATTATATAGTCTTTACAAAAATGCCACTTTTTAATGCAACATGAATTACAATATGTACCTTTGAATTCCTGTAAAATGGATAATCTTTTCTATAGTACAAGTGGAATTTTAAAACTGCAGTTCTGTAAACAAGTTTTTTAACTTTCATTCATCCCTCTGAATGGGTGGAAAGGCAATATTATTTCTAAGTACTAGTGAGAGAAATTCATGTAATTTTTAAAACTTTCATAAAAATAGTGAAAAAACAGATAAATCTTTCAATTTCTTTAAGCAGTTAATATATATGATTTCCAACTATATAATACCAAACAAAAAACAAGTACCAGAAGGCAAAGTCATGATGGCTCCTTACCATCAAGTAAAATTTCCTACTAAATATTTAATCATAATTTTGTAGTCTATTTGTAAAACCCACATCTAAATTTACATATGAAAAACAGTGAATGTTTACCAGGAATATTTTATGCTCACCAACTTTTTTTTGAAATGTGAAATACTTTCAAAATATGAATAGAATTACAATTTTTTCCTAATATTTAGTAACCTTCAGCTACTATAATTCCACTTCAACTCCTGGAAAATAGTCTAGAGACAAATATTAGCCAAGCATTGGATAGCAAGAGGAGGAACAAAATTACATTTCAAGGCAAAACTGTATTTTAATTAGTGTTACCTAGTACGCCCACACAGCAGTCACCTTCAGTGCAATGAGAGAAAAACGGTTACACTCCACAAATGTCTTTGGCTGCCACTGCAAAGCACAGAAGTTGGAGCCCCAGAAAGAAGGGGGCAGGAAAGTAAAATTGGCTTCAAGTCACTTTAGTGCCACCCTAGTTCTAGGACAGCAAACAAACTTACAACACCTTTCTATGACTGCCTATAGGCTGCTCTGCAGCCCAGAATAATCAGAGTGTTCTCCACTTGCTTTTCCATCCCAATCAATCCCCATGGCAACCCTTGCACTGGGAGAAATCTCCAGGGGGCTATTCCATCCCCCTTTTTGCTGCCAAAGTGGCACCAAGAGGCTGGTGTAGTGGATAAAGTCTGTCGATAAGATGGCCATAAAGCAACTGTATTCCATCACAGAAACTCTCTTTTGATGACAGAAATTCCACTATACCATGGAGCTGTGGTGCTGAGCCAGTAACCACACACAGAACCTCATTTACCCAACAATCTAGCAAGGTGATGAGGTTGCTGACTCAGCAACACCACCAAAGTCTGTGCATTTGTGTCATATAAGTGAGACTTTTTAAGACACAGACATCACAGAGGCCTGGACTGTAACATCAGCCCAGCATGCTAAAACTCCTGAGCTAATGACATCACAGAGGCCCGTGTATTGATATCACATCACTATCTACAGATGTTAAGCTGTCTCAGACACCTGAACAAAACCCAAACCTTGAAATTTACCCAGAGATCCTCAGCCCACAAGCTCACAGATCCCTGTCCTCTGATGTCAGACCAACAAGTTATAGGTCCCAAGTCAGCAAGACTCCTCCCGCCTTGACATCAGACCAGCAAACTAAAAGAGCTGAACAAGTGGACCCCCACCAAGGCCTATAACTTTAACCCACTGTAGCAAGCTGTCGCCGCTCTGCTAGCAAAATGCACAGAGGTCTGTGTGTACACATCAGATCTGCATGACAGAGTCCCTGAGCCACAGATCTCACAGTCACCATCTCCTGACTTCTGCCAAGCAAGCTAGATGAGGCAAGTCACTGACCTCACAGAAGCTCATACCTTGACATCAGTCCAGAAAACAAGAGAGGCTCTGAACAAGTAATTATCATAGAGGGCTGTGCCTTGTCATCAGCCCAGCAAGCTAGAAGTGCGGAACCAGAGAGCTTACAAAGGCATGAACCGGACAACTCACAAGCACCCTGGGCTAGAACTGTTGGGGCTAGAGCATGGATGAGGGCAAACTGGCCAAAGTTCTACCCGGACAAAACTGAGGCAAAGATGCCAAGTTGGGGAAAACAGCTGGACGATATGGCAGAATAACATCTGCCCCTTTTATGGAAGTTGTTTTTCCACCATTAGTTACATGAGTTCACAACTTAAAAGGGAGTGGAAGGTAAAGGGATATTTAGATCCTCAGTAGCTATTAAATGATCATATTACAAAATGAACCAGATTAGTTTTGTGGAAGGTTAGGGGATTGCGACTGGAGTTGGTTGAGAAACAGAGGAAAATATTTTCAAGCTTCTGCCTCATTTCTCTCCTTCCCCCCCAATTTTGTTGGTATTTCAAAATATCAACTGTAGTTGTAACCTTTTCACAAGCTGGTGCAAAATATGAAAGCCTGCTTGGGATCTAGTAAACTAGGGACAGCATCTCTCTCTAGGGCATACTGCCATTGTTATAATCATCTTAGATGCAGAAGTGCTCCAGCTTGTTCCAGAAGAAAGGCAGTTCCAGCATGGCATTCTCAGTGTGATGACTCTGGAATGTTTCTTCTTCCTCAGTGTGAAATAGCTCAAAGGTCTCTCTCATCATTTGCTAAGACTTTTGGGGAGGACTGGGCATATAAGCACGGTGGGACTTTGGAGGGAGATGAAGTATATTGTTCAATTTTAAAATTACTAACTCATGTATTTGATTTTGTTGTGTGTAGGTTTATGTTATGCTGCTCTGTGGATTGTGATTTTCAAAAACTGCCAGGGAATATAGGACTGTGGAGGAGACTTTTTTGTATTTAAGTTGAAACAAATATATTATATATACAGTAGAGGTGTCAGTTAATCACAGTTAACCCATGTGATTACTTGAACAAAATTAATCATGATTAAACATCGAATCATATTTTAATCGCATTGTTAAACAATAGAATACCAATTGATATTTATTAAATATTTTTGGATGTTTTTCTACACTTCCAAATATGTTGATTTCAATTACAACACAAAATACAAAGTTTACACTTCTCACATTATATTATTATTTTTTATTACAAATTGTATGTCTCTGGATCTATTTTACCCACATTCTGCCATATATTTCATATTACAGTAGTCTCAGATGATGATTTAACACATGTTCATTTTAAGAACACTTTCACTGCAGATTTGACAAAATGCAAAGAAGGTACCAATGTGAGATTTCTAAAGATAGCTACAATACTCGACCCAAAGTTTAAGAATCTGAAGTGCCTTCCAAAATCTGAGAGGGATGAGGTATGGACATGCTCTCAGAAGTCTTAAGAGAGCAACACTCCGATAAGGAAACTACAGAAACCACACCACAAGAAAGGAAAATCAACCTTCTGCTGGTGGCATCTGACTCAAATAATGAAAATGAACATGTATCAGTCTGCACTGCATTACATTGTTATCAAGGAGAACCCATCATCAGCATGGAGGCATGTCCCCTGGAATGGTGGTTGCAGCAGGGCGGGACATATGAATCTTTAGAGTGGCACATAAATATCTTGTAATGCCAGCTACAATAGTGCCATGAGAACACCTGTTCTCACTTTCAGGTGACATTGTAACCGAGAAGCAAGCAGCATTATGTCCTGTAAATATAAACAAACTTGTTTATCAGAGCGATTGCCTGAACAAGTAGGACTGAGTGGACTTGTAGGCTCTAAAGTTTTACATTGTTTTATATTTGAATGCAGTTTTTTGGTACATAATTCTACATTTGTAACTTCAACTTTCACAATAAAGAGATTGCACTACACTACTTGCATTAGGTGAACTGAAAAATACTATTTATTTTGTTTTTTTACAGTGCAAATACTTGTAATAAAAATAAATATAAAGTGAGCACTGTACACTTTGTATTCTGTGCTGTAACTGAACTCAATATATTTGAAAATGTAGAAAACACCCAAAACTAAACAAATGGCATTCTTTTATTAAGAATGTGGTTAAGGATGATTTTTAAAATCATGCAATTAATCACAGTTATTTTTTGCAATCACTTAGCCCTAATTATGATGAATTTTTGTAATAACTTCACAGCCCTAATATACAGTAAACTAGCCTCAGAAATCAGTCAGGTAGGTGGTCTTTCCTAACCTGAGTATGCAGTCTACAGAATCCATACTTCCCTGAGATTTAGTTTTATTAATCTGGAGATAGCTGATATGGAATATGGCAGAGGAAAAAATGGTATGTGATAAGTTGCTGTGCTTGCTGGAACATCCTACCCCATTACTATGTGTGAATCCCACTGCAAAATGTTAAGTGGGTTCCACTGACTTACTATGGAACTACCCCAGCTCACATAGTGACAGGTTAAAGGCTCTCTGCTATCTGGTATGGAGGGGGAGAAGACAGGACTTCACAGTATATCCTTCCAGTATTATAAGACTCCAGGCTGGGCCTACACAGAGGAAAGTAAAGTGGGCTGCAGTGGTTATGGGATATAACCACTTAGTGCAGTGAAGGCTTTGTTCCATCTCCTCTCCTCCTGCTGGATACGCAGTGTGAGAGGGTATTACACAGCAGAATTATATGACTGAATATCCTTCATTTGTTCTTAGCGGTACCAGCCAGGGACTGTTGCAGGCACAGAAGTAGCAAGTGCTTTATATTTTCACAGGCTGAGCCAGCGTAAGCAATTTTTGCTGTCTCCCCCACAAATGTAAGCTATTTCAGTCCATGATGGTCACATTATTGTTCACAGGGCCAACCCAAGGACTGTGTGGAGGGTGAGAGAGGTGACTCTTTGGAATCTATCTCAAACTTAACTGCTGTCTTTGACAAAAATGGTACATGCAGAGAGGAGTTTTAGTCCCCACAGCTTCCGGCTTCAGAAGAAGAACAGAGCTACCACTTTTTTTTCCAGTCTTAGCCATTAGTTTGCACTGGTTTATGTTTTCAAGGCTCTCTCTATCAAACCCAACTGATTCTCTTTTACCAGGCTGACAGGTGAAATCTATTAATAAGGGTTCTTTGTGAGCTCCTAGGACCCCCCCCCCCCATATCATTGCTTCTACAAAAAATATGGCACAAACTTTTGTCATTCTCAATAGTTGTTCTATATTTATCAAGAAAGAAATACATCACTATGAAGCATAAAGGGTCTTTTTTTCATTTTTTAGTTAAAAATAATTTACCAAAATGCCACAGCAAAACATGTAAATATATTACTTCAACGACTACAAATAGCATATGAACCGACATGTCTCTCTCAAATTTCTGAAAAAATAAAGACAAAGGATAATTTCCCAAGAACCTGTGCTTACGTGCAACGTGTTACCTGAAATCACACACTCCTCATAAAATAATGTTCACTGAGCTATGCTGATAGACATCTTCACAGAGCCGTCTGCCTCCAGGTAACGTTAATTTGGCAACTTGTAAAGACAGCTAAGAATGTGGCAATGGTATATAGAAAAGGGATCTATTAAACGGGTATAGTAACAGTATACAGAACACTTAAAAATATTAATGAGTATGTAAGTATTATTGAAGGGAATATATAAATTACAGCTGATCAAATTTAGTTTTCAGGAAGCCTACCAGATGGCTATTGTCTTCTGGTATCAACTGCTTATAGTTTTATTTTTCAGCAGCTTTGGTTCACTTGAACTATTTCCAAAGAGTAGTGCAACTTCAAATCTTGTGTATGGTGCGAGAGATGATATTCTCCCAAACCTCAAATTTATAATTAGCAATGATATCCTCAGTAAGAAAGGCTGTGATATATTTACAGCACCACCCTCTCTTTATATTAGGCTTGAATAAAGACTGGGAGTGGATGGGTCATGACATAAACTAAAATTATTTCCCTGTGCTAATTTTTCCCCTATTGTTACTCACACCTTCTTGTCAACTGTTTGAAATAGGCCATCCTGATTATCACTACAAAAGTTTTTTTTCTCCTGCTGGTAATAGTCCACCTTAATTGATTTTTCTTGTTAGAGTTGGTATGGCAACCCCCATCTTTTCATGTCTCTCTCTCTCTCTCTTCCTCTCTCTCTCTCTATATATATTCCTACTATATTTCCACTCCACGCATCAGATGAAGTGGGTTTTAGGCCACGAAAGTTTATACCCAAATAAATGTGTTAGTCTCTAAAGTGCCACAAGTACTTCTCATTCTTTTAAATCAGAGGTTCTTTTAAATCTCTGATCCTGACTGACTTTGTACAAGTATCCTAGCTGATTTTCTCTAGGTGGTTCTGGCCACGTGTCTCTCCACAGCCTTAGTGCCACAGCAAAATTTACGTTAATCTTTTTTAAATAGAGATACTTTATTTTTGGCTACAAATGATATTTGGGATGATACTAGGAGCATAAATACATGTCCACTCCCTTATAACATTGAAAATACCTGACTCTGTGACATTATAATAAATGTGGAGTGTATATAATAACAAGGGTAATGTATTTCAATCTCATTTTATTCACTTTATATTTCCAACAAAAGAAATGTATTTTGCAAATGGAAGTGCTTCTCTCTACTGACCTTGGTGTTCATCAGGACCATACTGTGATTTATATTGAGAATTCCAAGACTTTATTTAATCTTATAAATAAATGTAAAATACATAAAACAATTATCCTAGAGTAAAATTGAATTTAATCTCTCTGTAATCAGCTTTTGTCTATGCTACACATTTCTATATTTGAATACAATTCAAAATTAATAACAGCCATAATTTATTTTCTGACTTTTCATTATCTTGACATTTTAACAATCATTTTTTATATACACAGGCTTTACTTTCTCTAGGGCTTCCACCCTACAGTTGATTTTTAGCCATGAACAATGTACTCTTCCAGAATACCTGTTCAAGGAATAAGCCTGTTAAAAGAATACATTTCCAATCTAGCAAACCAAAATATACAGTATCAAGAAATAAAAAGGCTTCATTGTAAAGGATTAATCAGAGTAAAGAAGAATGTAGTGCTGCATGTCAATTATCCGAATACTATGTGTACTTCAACATCTGCCTACACCAAATTGAATTAAAGAGAGAAACTGGCTTTGATTGATTTCCTTGCTTTTAGAAGTTTCCCCAATTAGGAACATAAGGTTAGCCAGTACTCCATTTAATAACAATATTTAGTTCTTATCAGTAGATTTCAAAGAGCTTTACAAAGGGAAGAAGTATCATGCATCCCCATTTTACAGATCGGGAAACTGAGGCAATAGCATGCCCAATATCACCCAGCAAGCAAGTGGCAGAGCCAGAAATAGAACCTAGATCTGCTGAAGCCCAGTCCTGTGCTCTATCTACTAGAGCATACTGCCTCCTCTGTCTAGTATAGTGCCTCTGACAACAGCCAGTATCAGATGCTTCTGAGGAAGGTACAGATATATGAAATACCAAAATAGAGGACCATGGAATAAGCTGCCAACAAAAGTTTCTTCCCTCTCAATTAGTGGCTGACTTATGTCCTGAAGCATGAGGGTTTATATTCCTTCCAAATTTTCCTCAATAGAATATTTTCATCAGAAGCTAGTAAAAAGAACTTTTAATGATGTAAAAAATATCCTTTTTCCAACTGGGGGGGGGCGGGAGGAAATTGCCAATCTTGTTAAAAAAAAATTCAGTTTCTGCAAAAATGTCATGGCCCTTTTCAAACTTGTATTACATGACCGTGTATACATGTTATGATTACATAATTATATATAGGACTGACTCTACATGTACACGGCACTCATCAGAGGAGGCATGGTCCTTGTCCAAGAAGTTTACAGTTTAGCTCAGGTATTAACAGTGGTTAACAGTTGAGGTGCATGGGTGGCATTGGTATGATTAGCGAGGAAAATTCACCATTGGAAGGCTTCACCAAGGAAGTATTGTTCGAAGAATGATATGGGGGAGGGGGGGACAGTTGGGAACTGATCTATTCCCATTAACTTCAGTGGAAGCTGGGGGTGTTCAGATTTCTCAGCACCCTGAAGGAACCAGTCCTTAGTGAGGAAGTCGCAAAGGAAAGTTTGAGGCATAAAAGTTAGCATAAAAGAAAGTGAAAAGCCCATAGCAGAAGGAGACAACAAAAAAGAGCAGTTAGGAGAAATACTTGAAAGAGGGAAGGCAGGCTAAGGCAGTGCTAAGTAGAGCCTTAAAAATGAAGACAAGGAGCTTGATCTTTAACCCCATTGAGGCACACCCTTTGAGCACACAAAAATACAGTGCTGATGTCATAGAAAGTCCTCAAACAGCATGGACAAAACCAAAAAAAAATCTTGAGTAAATACAAATGAAGAATAGATCTGGCTCTGTGGCTTGGCTGCAATGCCATGTGTCATGAAACTGGACAAGTGGCGCTCAGGCCGCATTCTGTAGGGCGGGGGTTCTCAAATTGCACTGCACCGTGACCCTCTTCTGACAACAAAAACTACTACACGACCCCAGGAGTGGGGGCTGAAGCCAGAGTTTGCCTGATTCCCACTACCCCAGGTGGGGGAGTCAAAGCCCAAGTCCCACTGCCCTGGGCAGGGAAGGGATCAGAGCCAAACACCAAGGGCTTCAGCCCCAGCCAGGGGGTCTGTGACCTGAAGACTGAATCCCTCAGGCTTCAGCCCCGGGTGGTGGGGCTCGGGATTCAGCCCCCAACCCCAGCAAGTCTAAGCCAGCCCTGGCTACCCCATTAAAATGGGGTTGTGACCCACTTTGGGTCCCGACCTACGGTTTGAGAACTGCTGCTTTAGAGCATTAAAAGAGATAGGGAATGGGGTAAGGAAGGAAGGTGGCAGTGTAAATACCACCTGTGCACCAATGAATTGGTAATTGCATTAGTATCAAAGGAGGCTGCTCACCTTGCCTCCCTGGTTGCCGAAAGAATGTCATAACCATGGTGGTCCAGACTGTTGAATAAAAACAGCACTTCCAAGAATGAGTGACCTTGAGTCTGAAGTGGCCCTGGGTCAGAGTGAGGCATCGTTAGGAAGAACATTGAATTCCTTAGTGGTGAACCCAACAAGGAGAGGGAGAAATAGTATGAAAGAACACTATAGTTAACTAAAGAAAAGGTTAAAAAAAATATTTTTGCAGCTTAGCATTTATTTGTGAACTGCTGGTGCAACTCTATGTTCGATGGTAAAGCTATGAAGCTCTTGGTTGCTTGACAAGACAAGCTTGAATGAAATGTTCAGCTTAAAGAATTAGAATAAATCTGATGACTGATGTGTTACTGAATGTGACGGGCTGTCATCCGTTTTAAACAGGATCTTTGCTAGGATGTACTGAAAGCAATTTTTCCATTACCCTGAACATACTAAAGCTTTTTCCAATGTCATCTGACTTCAGACTATTAAGGGAAAAGACCTGCTCAAACTGTTGCCATTTAAATAAAATAATGAAACAGGAATTGAGCTAAATTGAATAATTAATCATTCAAACAAGAACTTTATATTTGTGATTAGTTCACACCCAATCCACAAAAACATAAACCAAAACTGTACACTCATTTCCTAATTACCTCTAAAAATTACAAGATACAAACTATTTTAATCATTTACTTGCTCACACAAGCCTTATTTATATAGATGATTCCATATTTTGAAATATCAGATTATTTCAACAGACAGTATTATAAACAATAAAATAGTGTTTACTGATTCAGGAATGTGTCTGATACTATCTGTTCTTAGTATTACTGTTAGACCATGCATAAAAGGATAGTGATACAGAGGTTCTGCAATTTTCTTTTCAAATTAAGAAGGATTCATTAAAGAAAATCCTGGAGTGGAATTGCTTTTCTCTAGCCTGTCTAAACTAAATTTGGAGTTAAGTTTAACCTTTGTCAGGGTGATTAGTAAATACATATTGATGCTCATTTTTAGGATGTGCATATAAATCTAAATTAATTAATTAATTAGAGTTGCCTCTGGGCAGTGCCTTATACCAGTACTTTAAAAAAACTGTAGCCTAGCCACGGGTAGCTTTGGGACAGAAAATACCTGGCCTACAAATGTTGGCAATTCCTTAAGTAAGAACACCCTTTCCCCATTAGATTGTACGTACATACATTGTGTGAGGAATTAGGTGGTGATGATATTTTAGGTGATCTTTTCACACAAGGTTAATGCTAAAGATAAATGAAAAAAGGAGTTTTGTGGCCTCATCCAAGGTCTCTACATCATGGAACTTCCAGATGTAGAAAATTGACACAACTGATTATCACTGCAGTGACACCAACAATATAGGTCAGAACTCAAGTACATTAGCAGAGTTAAGAGGGAAAGCTTGCCGAGCATCTCTCCAATTTATTTAAGCCAAGCCGTTGCAGTTAGTGAATCCAATTTCAAGAACATTAAATTCTCTCTCAACTTGCAGGACAATAAAGTAAAATAATATATTACAGCCTTGAAGATGTCATAATAATGTTCAGATTGTTCTTTCCTCTAGTTATTGGGCAGTCCTCTGCATACAGGTAGTAGATTAACATCTGACCTAAATTTCATACTATATTATTGTCAAAAAAGAGCAGCATGTGCTATGATCTGAGAAGAAAAACAGTCATTTTGAATCCTGTTTGGTTCTAAATCAGATAAGTGAATCTGTTAGAATGACTGCTACATTAGGGATTTTTAAAGATCAATCTTGCCCTAAGATATATGGCACTAGATATTTAGCAATATACATCTATGCCTATATGTCTGAGGGGAAGAGCTGCAAACTTACATTGCAACAGTATTTGCACCTGCATGACAATAATGAAATATGTCTTTTGTTATTTTCACAAAATACAAAAAAACATTTAACCAGAGGTAGTGATGTTATGACAAAGGTAAGCCAGGAATAATGAAAGAAACCCTTACACTTCATTTTCATTCCAAGATAAGCTTCTCTCTCAGAAAAGATGCATTTGCTACTAAAAATTGTAAAACCATTTTTCAAAGTTCTGAAAAGCTTTTCAGAATGCCTTGTAGAAAAAATTATTTGTACTGTCACTCCTAGAAAAATATTAAATGTCATTTTTCACTTGCCAGCCCATGCACAAGGATGTTATATATAAGAAATCATGATAGTTTCACCCAAATAAATTCCTAAATATGACTAGCTAATGCTGCTGTGCAGTAGCACTGAATTGTGCTACGAAAAAAATTTCATAAAGTTAGTATGCAAAACCTTAATATGTGAGTAAAAGCAAGTGTGCTTCAACCATCAAAGAACACAAACCAAAGATGGTGTTCTGAGGAAACTAACTTTTTCTGTTAAATTTCTTTTTGACAAATGCCAAAACATTACATTTCACTGTCTCATGTGTAACATCATGCCTTGAATGTATTTGTTTTACTTGCATAAATAGCAGTGTGCAGAGACTCACTTTCTGACACTACTTCAGCTTGCAATTCAGTATTACTGCACAGAAGTAACCCAAATCTGTAACATTTGGGCATAAATTAATCCCTTACTTTTGGGCTATCAGATATTGCACAAAAGTGTTATTGTACTATGATGTTGTTCAGTTGTAGGACGGTTGAGACTATTGTAGTATCACTGTAACCACATCATCCTGCTCTTTAGATGTTGTTTCACTCTCATAGCTAGTGTCAACATACAGAAATGGCACCATTTTCACTAAATTGGTTTCCAAATGTATTTTGTTAAATTAGCATAATTCCCCTTGTGTAGACACTCTTAAATCAGTTTAAGAGGGGTCCATATGGAGTTACCTTCATTTGGTAACAAAACAAACTCATTCACGCTTATTTTTTAAGTTGAGGGTATGAATATGCATCAGACACCTCAAAGTGGGCTGTTTTTTGTTGACCTATTTTCTTTAGTTGTATTCTTCATTTTCAGTTAAAAACTCAAAGGCTAAATGGATACCAGAACATTAGAGTCTCAGTGCAGGATTGGTGTCCTTGACTTGTACCATACATTTTTTTTTAAAAAAAAGTGTTAATACTGCATTTTTTGAAGATGTAATACAGAATCATAGGCATGCAAGCACTTTCAATTATATATATATGGGGTTTCTGGGAGGGTGGATAGCCAGTATTCTCACCTGTTATTTTAGAGATCCATTGTTGGCACATAGCTCCATCTAGTGTTTAAAGATACTACAGAAACTCTCAAAAAAGCTGTATTTGCTGAAAGATGTGTTAACTGTTCAGCATGTCAAACATAATAATAAGGGCATGGCCCTCAGAAAAACCTCTGAACAAAAGGAAAAAAAAGTTAAATGACAATCTTCATCTGTGTATGATCTCCATTATTGTTCCCAATCAATGTGCTCTCAAAATGTATTTCAAGAAGCTCCTAAACTACCACCATTAGTCTAACAGGTACCCAAATCAAGACAGGAGAACCACCATAAAGTATTAATTCCTCATGCACATGTGAAGTTTAATGTGTCCTAGAAAAATACATACAGCAGATAATTATTATAAAAACAGTAGCCTTGATCTAGACACATATGGACTTCATTTCTTCAAATTTACAGAAATGTAAATGCTTCTATAACATGCATTTACCTTTTAAAGTAGTAAATACGATCCCAATTTAATATTTTTCCTCAGATACAGGTAAAAAGTGTGCTACACTTGTTTTCTCCTGCTCGTTTATACTCAACACATTAGTAATCTGCTGTTTGGTAGCAGACAGTAAATCAGAAAATTGGGATGGAAGGTAGATGAGCAGTATCAGATCACAGGTTACAAAACTTGCAGTTTGTTTTTTTTGGCACAGGATTAAGTTAAAGACAAACAAATATCTCAACACTAATGTTGGCATTTTAGAATTAATGTAGTTTTAAAAAGTATTTTTAAAATGTGAGTAGCAATAATCATAAGGTTGTTATTTTATGTACTGTTCCTTTAAGCAACACAGTGAAATTAGGAAGGCTTCTACTTCACAAGGATATAGGTGTGGAACTACATCCTTTTTCATGATATGTAGTCAGGTGCAAACATAAAAGCTTAACTTTAAAATTCTTGTGGTCTAATAAAAACAAACAGTTTTAGAGACAGAGCCAAGAATGAAGATTTATTAAAAAATTATGTTTGCTTTTCTTTAAAGATAATCATGCAAACTGAAATGTTTAACTGCATCTTTATATTTTATTTTTTAACAAATCTTAATTTAGAATATCAACAAACTCATGAACTATTGACATAATCAACGAAAAACAACTGTGAATTAACATGTTTGAAACAGTTTAAACTTGAATAGCTAAATATTTGAATATTTTACATTGATACTATAAATCAATGTATCCAATAGGATATTAACTTTATTACACATTCAAAGATAATATTTGTGAGAACAAAAGCAATTTAACCTAAGAAAATATTTTTTATAGATACACCTGATAGGATTATTTTACCAGTCTTTAAAGCATACTTCATAGTGTACCATCATTTTTACCTTTACACAATACAAGTTACACAGGTTTATTAGTGTTATCTGAAATGTATGCATTTACATACCAGTACTAATAGCCCTAGAGGGTGTGAAAGAATGTGCGTACAAAAAAAAAAGCACCCTTAAGGACACAGACCTTCTTAAGTTACTAAACAATGTCTAGCTAACGTGGTGTATCTGAATTATTCCTACAAAAATAAGAAAATTACTGAAAGTTGAAATCCTGGGTTTACGCTGCATAATTCACAAAGGGCCTATATCAAAACTCACTGAAGTCCATGCAAGTTTTTCCACTGACTTCAATGGACTTTGGGTCAAGCCATAAGACTGCTATTTTAAAAAGTCACATCTTCATTTAAGCCCATATTTCATTTGTAGCACTAACATTGTTCCTTCACCACAGTATTGTATTGTAGTTTTGTAGGGTTTAATTATCTTTTTAATTTCAAAGTACAAAAAACAATCAACACTTTAAAAAAAAAATCTACCGTAAATAGGAACAAGTGAACCTTGTAAAAATTTCCAACTATTTTCCCAAGAGTTGTGTTTTTCACAGTCAGTCTGTGACTTTGGAAATCCAGAGCTTTCAAACCATTCCCACATCCCCCATCATCAGGCAGGGAAGAACTGTGCTGCACCCTCAGTCAAGCTGGAGAAAAGAAGAGTGAATAAATCACAACCTACGCCCAAACTCCCTAAGCTTCTCATACACTATGCATTGCCTCTGTCTCTTGGGGCTTTACATGGCACTGTTGAACATGATTGAAATTATTTTCCTTGGTTTTGCTTGTGCTAGATGAGGTGTTGAACGACCAGTCTTCCTCCCCTCCCTGCTCACCAGAACAGTCTCCCTTTGATAGTGGGGTGTAGTAGACTTTTTGCTAGGCTACATGAAGACAGAAAATAGGGTGCAAAGCAATTTGCCTCCTAGAGAAAGTGTTAGAAGGGAACATAAAATGTTAACCACACCCAACCCATCAAACAACATTGGTAAGAAAGTGGGTATGGTACCTGGAGTCCTTTGGGGTGGGTGGGTGAGTGCAGATGGACATGGATCTCAAGGGTTGTGAGAACTCACTCCTGGGTCCCCTGAATGACAGAAAGTGTTTATGGATCTCCACCTTCTCTTCCTGACAGAGGTCAGGGAAAAGGGTTGCATTTCATCTGTCATCCTACCCAAAATGTCATGGAGATTATTTTCTTTCCCCTTTTTAACTATGGGATGGGATGAAAGTTAGTACCCTGCCGGATGTGGAAATCCATGTATCTTAGCCCAGGGAAGCTACTAATAGCAAAAAGTCAGGAATTGGTGCTGAACAAACTGCAAGCCTCAGAAGGTTCGAGCTCTGTTGTCAGTTTCAAACCTGTGATACCCAAGAGGGTTTGAATTTAGGCAAAATGTATTGAATACATGTTGAAATTATTGTTGATATGTTATGTCCTTTTCTTCATTCACAATATCTTAATTACAATACAAATTGACACAAATCAAGCAGGTCATATGATATTTGTATCAGAGATTTCTCTGTCAAGGGAAACCATATCCCAATACTTTGTTGCAACAGAGAATGGGATTTATGTATAACAAACCAGGAAAAATTGTGAAACAAATGCAATACACATAATGTTGAAAAATAAAAACAAAACAGAGGAGATAAATACATATATACAAAATAAATAGGATGAGAAATATTGCTACTTTCACTCACTGGGACTGCATGTAAAACCAGTCAACCAATTTATCTGTAGGTCCATCACTGCTGAACACCCAATACTGTAAGTCCTTGAACAACCTGAAACTTTCTATTGACCTGAATGAGAGTTGAGTTCTGTACCTTGAAGAATTGAACTCTAAAAAATCCAACTCTAAAAACTCCTTGGAAAAGGAGAACTGTATTTATGGGAAACTAGTGCCACTTACTTTGAAGCCCAGCATTCTTATCAGCCTTCGTACATTTTATTATAGTTACAGACATTATTGATACACTCAAATAATTAATATAACATATACAAAAGTACACATATCAGATAAAGGGTAAAGACTCCTACTGAACTGAAAACTCTGATGTAATGTTGCATGTAGTATAACTAGTGCTCCACCATAATATAATACATGCATATGCTATTTACACTGTTGCCAATTTTGCTTGGACGTATTCCCGGAGTTTTCATCATCTGACAATCTTTAATTAAACATTAATTCCTCGAGACTCCAACAGGAATAAGACTTTCAACATCCTACACTTTTGTACAGCAGGATATTATCACTCATGCTTCTAAGTAAATTCTTATGTTGCAAACTGCTCCATCACACAATCAGAATAAAATTAATTAAAATAAGAATGTATTCCAAAGCAAATAAAGTTACTTGAGGAAGTAACACTTTCTGCTCGTAACAAATGGAGGGTGGCTGGTAAGCAATTCCTACTTCTGAAATGTTTAGCTATGCATTCTGCTGCAATGAATTGAAAGGCCACTGAGTGGTGTGCTTGCACCAGTGAAACAACACAATGTTATTTCAATCCATTCCAACTCTGCTGAAAACAGCCACGTCTCTGTATATAAACGTCTCTTTCTGCCAATCAAACAATCGCTTAAAATTAAGTTAATCTATAATGCCAGGGAAAAATGTCAAAAAAAGTATGTGCCAAGATATTTTATTCTTATATCAGAAATATTTTAGTACATCGAAAATGGGGCAATCTACTCACTAGCTGATAATTTTTTTAATTGTACAAGTTTTGTGACAAATTAAAAAAATTAAAATTTGCACATATCCACTAACATGCTTGACAGAGACTTATTCTGCTTCTCCCAAGCCAGTCTAAGTTTGGTACCACTTGCTAAATCGGTATCTGTAAAATATTTAAGTAATCGATTCTATGAAGAAATTTAATCAATAAGATTTTCAGTGCTAACTGCAACTTTTCCTCAAAGTTCAAATACGGAGTAAGCAGAAATCATCAGAAAACCTCCATATTTTCTAAATACTATTAAAAACTCAGCCAATATACTTCAAGTATACAATTCTGTACCACAGAAGAAGCTTTCTATTAAGCTCGCCTGCATTCAGATACAAACTCAGAACAGACACCAAAAAAACAAACAAAAACAAAACAAAACAAACAAAAAAACATCTGTTCTTTTACTCAGTACTGAACTTTGTAAGTGGCATTCATTATCAAGGAATCAAACTTTTTCCCCATTCTATCAATATATTAATTATCTTTACATTCCAAAAGCATCATGTTTTGTACTAGCAGCAGAGAATCTACTGGAAAAGATTTAGATTTTGCCTTTTTCCTGTTAGAAATGCATAACATTTAATCTACTTCAGATTTGGTTCCAATACTGCTATTAATATGAACATATTACACACGGTCAAAACTGTGCCTTCCGTGGAGTTACCCAGGATGAAAGTAAGGGTTGAATTTGGCCATTATGATGTTATGTGGAACTCCTCTGCTCATTCTGGTAAATTCTGCATAATTAAAACTATACTGACAGTGAAGAGGTTAACTCATTACCAATTATTTCTTCCATACCTAGGACCCAATCTCACAATATTGAACTTGATGGGAGTTTTGCCACTGAATTCAAAAAGATCAGGACACTTATTGATTAGTTCAATTACTATAAATTGTGATGTATACATATCAGTTTTCCTCACTAGAAAGTCATCAAAGATCTAGAATATCAGTCTAGTAGACTTCTCCTCTACTAAAACCAGAGAACAACATTTTAACAATACTTGCATCTACTCCTGTAAATAAGGTCACAACAAAATTACCACACAGAATACAAAGTGTACAGTGTTCACTTTATATTATTATTTTGGATTACAAATATTTGTACTTAAAAAAAGAAAAAAGAAATAATGTTTTTCACTTCATCTCATACAAATATTGTAGGGCAATCTCTTTATCATGAAAGTGCAATTCACAAATGTAATTTTCCCCCCCACATAACTGCACTCAAAAACAAAACAATGTAAAACATTAGAGCCTACAAGTCCACTCAGTCCTATTTATTGTTCAGCCAATTGCTAAGAAAAACATGTTTGTTTATATTTACTGTACACTTTGTATTCTGCATTGTAATTGAAATCAATATATCTGAAAATGTAGAAAAATATCAAAAACATTTATCATACATTTTTATTGGTATTCTATTATTGTTTAACGGTGTGATTAAGATGGCTATTAATTGTGACTATTTTTTTTAATTTCGCAATTAATTGCGATTTTTAAAATCATTTAACAGCCCTACAAGGTTTCAAACAATTATTATTTCTGCTTTCTTTCAGAAGTGTCCCAAGAACAAAGTCACTATTTGTTTGTATGCAGAATAACTGGTTTTCATTCATGACAGTATAATAGTTTGCTACAAGCATTATATACGAGGCTGCGTGTCTGTCATGGAAGTCACAGAAGTCACAAATTCCATGACTTGTTGTGACTTCTTCAATGGCCGATGCAGCTGAGTCCAGGGCTGCCCAAGGGGCGGCCCCTGTGCCAGCCACACCAGTCACTGCTGGGGAAGTCTTGGAACATTGCTCCCCCAAACCCTCTCCAGCAACAGCAGTAATTTGGGTGTGGGCGGGGGCTCAGGGCTGAGGCAGCACTTACCTCAGGGGGCTACCCAGAAGCGGCCGGCATGTCCCTGCAGCTCCAAGGGCAGAGGAGCCAGGGGGCTCTGTGCATTGCCCCTGCCTGCAGGCAACACCCCCGCAACTCCCATTGTCTGCACTTTTTGGCAACGGAGCTGACGAAGTGGTGCTCATGGCAGAGGCAGCATGTGGAGCCCCCTAGCCCTCCCTCTCCCTAGGAGCTGCAGGGACATGCCAGCCGCTCCTGGGGAGCCACAGAGAGCTGAGTAGGGAACCTGCCAATCCTCTCCCTGCCTAGCACCAGCAGCCCTTCAGCATCTGCAGCCCAAGTTTTAGTTAGAGGTATATAGTACAAGTCATGAACATGTCACGGGCAGTGAATATTTGTTTACTGCCTGCCCATTACTTTTACTAAAAATACTCGTGACTAAAACGTTACCTTAATTATAAACAGTAGCCTCTGTCAGATAAATGACGGTATTATCTACATAATATCAGCTAAGATTCAATTCCTCTAAAAATAAAAATAAATCTGGCAACCTGGGCAGTGAGATTCAGCCAACATCAATAACACACAATATTATGCAAGTTATTTGTATATGCAGTTGGCATTTTCTCATACTATTTATTGCTACACACACCTTTTGGAAATGTAAGGCTGACCTAAGATTGCTGTGTGCTGACTAAAACTAAATCCTACATATTAGTCTTGCCAGGTGCCAATCAATGCTATAATTAAGGTTATGAATGCATTTTCATCCCAAATACCTGGTTTTCAGTTGTTAATAACATTTCTTAAAAGTTATCCTTATACACTAAAATATATATATTTATTCTAAATTCAAAGTTGACTTTTTTTAATTTTCAGTAAAATCCCTTCAATTATGTTGTAAACAGTTGGTGCAATTAAAAACTGACATTTACCATCCACCAAAATTAAATTTACTTCAATGTCAGTGTTATTTCCCATTCTAAGTATAAAGAAAGCCACATACAGCTCTGTAATACATATCCATTGGTATTCAGTGTACGTGACCATATGTCTTCTTAAGTGTTTGTACAGCACTTACTACAAGGGAGACAGAAGAGCTATAGTAAAAAAACTCAAGCAATTGTTAACTTGTCTCTGTTCTACAGGATCTGCACAAATCAGATACTAAAACTATACTAAAACTTCAACCAATATTGTTGAGCTCATTAATATCAGTGTGGATAATTAAATATCACCTCCTGCCATCTTCATGTTCATAATATTCTTTTTGCCATTCTAATTTTAAGCTATCTAGCTAGAGCCATATAATTTCTAACATATCTAAGCCAGTCCACTGAAGATATTCCTAATATTTCCATTACAAATATCAATTTTCCTGTTCTGTTTCTGGTGCATAGGAATCCACAACAAATAATCACAATCAAATTTGGTAGCAGATAAGCACCCATGGTGGTAGTTTGTACAAATTAGTATTTATAAAGTGCTTTAACTACAAAAAGCAGATATTGTACATGTTAAAGAATATTATATCAGCCAACAGCATGCTCTCATGCTTTAAGAGTTGGTAGATCCATGGCAGCATTGAGGCATTCTGATGGAGAAGCATGAAGGAGTTTACACTGATGCTTTTCATGCTGTATCTATTCCGTGAATAAACAGAACTTCTCAATCTCCACTGATGTTTACATGACATTTCACAAACAGTTTACTTTTAAAGAGAACGGAGAATGCAAAATCAGAAATCCTCTTTTCAACAGTATTTAGCTGCTGAAATATTGCTGTAAGATGAAATTTACTAAAATAAGCCTTAGTCTGGAAGCAAGTTTTAAACCACATTTTAAACTATTCACTAATCCACACAAGTGAAAGGAAGCCTCAGCACAGATCTGAGAGGTTTGAGCTAACACGTTACAGGCTGTGCTTTCATAGTTTTGGGTGCTCCTGCAAAATATATTTGACTATTGGTCTCCTTCCACAAATGTAACTGAACCTTGCCTACAATTCTATGCACAAGGATCACCAAATGATTTTGGGAAGAATTAGCCAGAGGACTCTTCGGGAATATACCTCAAAAGCAATTGACTTGTTTTACATAAAACTGTGAGTCACACAGGTGAGACAAGTGTTTAAGCCCTCAGCCTCCTGCAGCGGAAGTTGAGCCCAGCTGCAGCTTCCTTCCAACTCTGGTGACCAGTTTCCATTTTCAAGGCTAACTGCACAGGGGGAGGGGAAAGAAAAGGTAATATATTGAAGTGAAAGCTGAGCTTCTCCTTTAATTTTCCACCAAATTAGAGGAGTGAGCAGTTGAGAGCTTCACAAGAACAGAGCTAAATTTTGAACCCTTATAGAAGCAACATCACAGACTCTCCTTCAGGGCAACACAGAGTGCTACAACATCACTATAGATGGCATGCCAAAGAGATTAATGGGGAGTTTGATCTGATTTAATATGCTCATTAATGATTGAGAAAAAGGAGTAAATACCCCAAAAGTGAAACTTTTCAAATGATACTGAACTGGGAAGGGTACCAGATATCAGTGAGAACAGAGAAATGGCACAAAGAACCAGAAAAGATAGAAATAGGGACAAAAATTGGCAAGCTAATAACTCAGAACAGAAATAAAGTGAAATAGTGAAGGAGAGAGAGAAAGCTGATTTGATGCCAAGGGGAAAGACGGGGTGATAGAAAAATCATCTCATTTGCAGCAGAAAAAAAAAAGTGCTCCTTGTGAAGAGGCTTCATCAACATGGAGGTGGTAGCTCCTTTCTGGTGAAACATGTACATGTGCACAGCCCGAATCTGCCACTTCCACGTTCATCAGCTCCAGCCCACCAACAAACAAATAAAGCCAGGGAGGCAGATGAGGACAGCGGGCTCATCCTAGAAACACCTTGGGGGGAAGGCATGCAGCTCTCAGGAGCATGCAAGGCGAGCCCCCGCAGGGAAAGAGGGGCAGGAGTGCAGCCAGGCATAGGAGGCAGAGCTAGAGTAGGAGGGTAGGATTCGATCAGCTGTCCATTGAAGCTGCAGACTAAGTAGGGGCTAGGGTTTTCAGTGGATATTTTTTCTGGGAACTTTGGGTAATTGCTGGTGGCTTGTTGCTTTGGAGAGCACTTTAGTGGGCCTGCAGAGGATTTTTGGGGAAGGGATGCAAAGGCTATGTATGTCTGAGAGATGGCTAATGGGTATGGGCTGAAGCACACTGGGTTTTTTTGGGAGGGGGGGGAAGTGAGGGGGGGGAAGTTCCTGTGTTTGTTTGTTTTGTTAAGAAAATTATAGGAGCTGAGGAATCTGATGTGTGTTTCTTGCAATGGCATGGGAGGAAATGTCCTTGTTTCTGAAGGGATCAGGAATAGAGGCCCTGACAGGCAGCTGGTTTCAAGAGTAAAGTTGGTTCAATTGTGTGTGTATAGAAGGGTGATTATTCACTAATGATTTGATACCTAGGGTGATCATACATTGTGTTTTGACCAGGCCAGTCCCCCTTTTAAACCTTGTCCCAGACATCTCGACTTTTTTGGGCAAAAGTGGGTATTTATCCTGTTTGATCAGTTGGCAAAAGCAAATGGGACAAATGCCCAGTTCTGCCAAAAAAGTGGGGTGTGCTGCCCCCCAACAGCATGCAGGGGTTGGGGGGGGCAAGAAGAGACACCAGCCATGCACAAGGGGCTTGGGCGAGCATTGACACCAGGTGGCTTGGGTGTCCTGTTTTCACTTTCACCCTAGATACCTTACAAGGTAGAAATTAAAAAAACCACCTCTATTTTGATATTACTTAACTAGCTCTTTTAAAGAGGCGGATGCTGTGCTCCAGGTAAACACAGGTGATGCAGTGTTTGAAAAGGGCAGGAGAGGAAAAGGCTCATGAGAAAGTAACCCACAGGGGTGTAATCATGTTTGTTTGGAGGTGCAGGACACCTAGTACTAAAGTAATAATGGATTTGTTTTTATTTCAATATTGTAGATCCTCTTAAAAGTTTCCTGAAGTAGTAGTTAATGTTTTACATAAGAGAATGACATTATGGAGACATGTATCCACAACAGACACATCTCAATGTTAATTATGTACACCTTGGCTATTTTTATTTTGAAGGTTAACTTTATTCTGTAGACATACACAAATTCCTGTTTTGCTGCAATGGTATCTATTGCTGAAGAAAGATCTGATCAACCGTAGTCCCTTCCCCAGTTGATAGGCTGAATTGCTACAGTTAGTCCATCCTAATTGTACTTCTGTTCTTTGTATCAAAGGGGATCTTGTACAGTAGATTTTCCATCTCTGGATAAGCAGTGATGCTCAAGTAGTTTTTTGACCACCTCGAACACTGGGGGCTTAATGATCCTGCAGTATTTATCAAGCAATGTTCTTACTGAGAAAAACCAAGGGAACTAATGCAAATGCTAATGAAACATTAATGCTGAGATTTTAATTACTTGAAGGTCACCACATACAAAGTTTATTATCCTAGGGGAGTTACTCTAGATTCCCATCACAATGATTACTCTGTCTTTATAACATATATTAAAGAATTCACATTACTATTTGTTTTCTGATATGTGCCAGAGGGATGAACTGTTTGCTGTGGGAACAATTTTGAATTTCCTATTTTTTTTACAATTAAAATCTTAAACTTTAACGCTGCATTAATTTTTTTACATATAATTAACACTCTCTATGTTCATATATTGGATAGTGGCAATCACAGGTTTTTGCAGAGTCTTTGTTGTAAGCAATTAACAGCTACATTTTCTTACAGCACTTGAATATCTACTTAGTCAGCAGAACTTCTTGGTAATACTTTATCACAACATGAGGGGCTCAGCAAATGCCCTTATCAGAATTGAACTGTAGAACTTGGTAAAAATATCTTTCTAACAACAAAATATTTTCAGGTCTTGGCTTCTGTTAATAACACACTAGCTATTCATTTTCCAAGTAGCAGAACACATCTGGGAGAGATTTGACAAATTCTCAGAAAGGCCTGCTTCTGGGGGGGGAAATGTGCTTTATCTCAAATGTTCATGCACAATAATTACCTACAGCTAACTAAAGTATCTTCTTCAACATGTCACTTGTGTAAAAATTGCCTCTTTTTTTTGCTTGTAGAGGACCTGCTGTTTCTGCTACATAAATGGGCTGGAATGGTAAAATTAGGTCAATTTTAATAGTCTAACTTGATTTCCCTTCCTGTTCCCTCTCTAAATCTAAGACTAGCCTTTTCACAGTCCTTCCATACAATCTCTCCATGAGTAGTATAAGAACCTTCTCTGCAAGTCCTGCCACGTGAAACAACCTTCCTTTATCTCTATTGCATTTTGACATTATTGTGACACTTCAATCCTAGCTCTAAAATATATTTTCCCTTTTCAGTAACAATGTATTTTTCCACAGTTACTAATTACTTAATTCTGTGAAGGTATTAACTCTGTAAAACATTTTGGTGTGCTGTTTGTAGGAAAAAGACCATACAACATTAAGTCGTGCTGTAATATTACTATCTGGTTTAAGTACAGTGAAACCTCCATTTAACGGACTAATTCGGGTGAGGGGGTGTCCGTTAAATGAAAAAGTCCGTTATTTAATAATAATTAAAAAACCCGAGCTGTCGGTGCAGCAGCCCGACCGCCACAGGGTCGGGGCGGCAGCTCCGCAGCCCGCCTGCTGCCGGGACCCAGGTGGCAGCCGGGAGCCGTCAGCCAGCCTACCCTGGTCCCGGCTGCTGGGACCCGGGAGCCGGCAGCCCGCCCGCTAGTAGGACCCGGGCGGGAGCCGGCAGCCAGCCCGCCCGCCAACCAGCCCTCCTGCTGCCGTGACCCGGGCGGCAGCCGGGAGCCGGCAGCCAGCCTGCCCGCTGCCGTGACCCGGGCGGCAGCCGGGAGCCGGCAGCCAGCCTGCCCGCTGCCATGACCCGGGCGGCAGCCGGGAGCCGGCAGCCAGCCCACGAGAAATGGTTTTGGGATGCATCAGACTTGCTCAGAAATTTTGTCCGTTGCATCTGAAGTCCGTTAAATCGAGGTCCGTTAAATCGAGGTTTTACTGTACTTATATTGCCCTATTTCCACAGTTTCTGGGCACCTCACAATCTTTCAAGTATTCATCTCACAACATCCCTACAGAAATACTTGTTATTAAAAATATTACACTGTTCACTTTAAATATATTTATTAGATTGTACACCCAAAGAATCATTCCAGATAAGAAAGTAGAAGAAAGGTTACTTATTTTTCTCCAAAACTACCAGTTTTAATTTAACCCCAGACATAGACCCATATTCTTAGCAGCAGACTGATCATAACTCTCACATTTTAAAGTAGTCTACTGTCATTATTTCCTGCAAGAGTGTCACATGCTACCACAGCCTGTACACCTCCCAAGTGTCTCCAATCACCAGTTCTTTACTTTCTGTTGGGTGACTACATTGTTTATTGTTGCACAACTCTTATTCACACTTACTCAATGAAGTTCTGGTGCCTTAGTCCTCTGATGTGAACGTTTTCTCTTTAAAATAATCTATTTTGCCCTAAAACTTGTCTTGTGTATCATTCCTTAGCCATGTCTTCCAAAATCCTGCTAAAAAGGAGGAGAAGAAACATCACAGTGACTTAAAAAACTTCTCCATGTGTGGTGACATTCACTGCAGTCTCAAAGGACAGGTGTCTGGTGAATCTTGTGGTTCACTGTATCTAAGGAGGCTGCAGTGACTGGACCTAAATGCTTTAGATGAAAGTCTGGTCTTAATGAAATCAATGGCATTGACTTCACCTAGAATTTCACCTTATAAGTCACTGTGGCCTGACAGGTCTCTGGGCAAGCACCTGAAAGCTCCTTTGCCCTTTTATTAGTGTCACATAATTATGACAAGAAGTTGGTTTGTAAGGCCCTAACGTCAGAATGCCTGAATGAACCTATCAGCGGCACCAGAGGTAAATGGAAACACTGTATTAGCACCACCCACTTTAAGACTAATCTACTCAGTCATACAAGGGTAAATACCAGTTCAGAATATGGAAAACAGCTCACAAATTCACTGAATGCTAAGAAAGCAGGCAGTATTTAAAAATAGGATCTGTTTTGGCTTGGAGATGACTTGGCATGAAGGTTCAGATAGTCTGGTGGCTGGGATGCAAGAGCAAGCAGACATACATGCCTACATATATGTTCTGTCTTCAAGAGGTTCAGCAGAAGCTAGGGTTCCTGTTGTACAATGGTGAGCAACTTCTGAGGGAGAAGTTAAGAGCTTCAAAGTGAAGGAGACAAAAGCCACCCTTCATTCCCTCGTGTCTGTCATCTAGTCCTTTCACCAGAAGCCACCAGCCAACCTAGATCTCTGGACTCAGGACACTCATGTTCAGGGTGTTCATCATCCCTTTCAGATAATCCAAAAGGGCCTCCTCAATTCCTGATTCCAAGAAACATAAACCTCTTGCTTTTTAAAGGGTAAAGAATAAATAGACAGTTGGTATCCAGTTTGGAGGGTGTCCCTCATAGAAGGAAAATAGGAAGTTTTTTTTATCCCAGAGAGTCCCTAGTCACTTTGGATAAATAGTCTCTCAGCTTTACCAAGGAAGGCTACAGAATTCAGTTAAAAGCAATTCTACCAAATTCATCATGTGAGATATGTGCCTTTGAAATCAATGGAATCAGTAAGAAATTTCAGGAAATACAATACCTCCTGGAAAAGAAAGTCATTAAGTCCATGAAATGTACTTCCTGACCCCTAAAAAAAATTTATAGGGCAGAGGCCCATCATGGTGGACAGACAGTTCAACTTCCATGTGGGAAAAGAAAATTCTCTGTCTGTAAGGCTAATCATACTTTTTTGTTTGTTTGATTTGTTCTGTTTTTTTGGAAAAGAGTGACTAGATATATGCAGTTTGGACCTTGAAGATGCTTGTATGCTGAAGTGACTGAATTTCATTTAAAACTACCTGAAGGTGCAACTTGTGTATCTGAAACAAGTACAGGATATAGGAGCTCTGCCAGACCTGACTCCTGAGTGGGTAGAGACTAGAGGAAGAGGTTTGGAATCACCTAGCTGAAGGTGGGAGACGGGAGGTTAGACAGACATTCCCAGAAAACAAAAGCCACTGCGTCTCCCCTCTGAAGATTCAAAGGTGCATAAGAAATTGGATCAAGGATCATAAGGGTGAGGAAATAGGTGTTGGTTGGCTTTGGGTTAGCTTGTGTGGCTCTGTGGGGATGGAAGCCTGAGGGGTCCATGTCTAGCCCATGAGGCTGTGGTTAGACTACAGGGGGAAGCGCTATTGTTTATAGCGCTTCCCGATTTAGCGCTACAGCTGTTGCGCTAGAGGGTGTCCAGATTGAAGCCCTCTAGCGCCAGAGAGCGAACACATTTGTCCTACTTTTGGCGGCAGAAGCAGTTGCGTGATAGGGCAGGTTTCCCAGCATTCAGCTGGGTGCAGCCCTCTTTGAAAAGGAGTGGGGTGAGGGGGGACTGGGAAGGGAGGGAACTTCTGGCTGTCAGTTTCATTTCCGAAACTGACAGGCTCTGCACCTCCCTTCCCTAAGCATTTATTTGGGGGGGGTTTCAGCGGCAGGGACTGGGCAGGGGCTGGGAGCACCTCCGGGCTGCCGCCCGGAGCGGCAGGGGACCCCGCAGCCCTGCCGCCCGGAGCGGCAGGGGACCCCACAGCCCTGCCGCCCACAGCGGCATGGTTTCAAAATTTTATATGACTTTGGGGGAGGGTTCTGACATGGGGGTCACCTGAGGACGGGACAGAAGAGTTTTAAATGGTGGCCAGAGAGGATGCAATGGGGATTCTGGGCCAGGATGCCGGAGGCTGGAGGCTCACTATCATGCAAGGGTAGTACACATTGCATCCCTTGCGTTACAACAGCAGCGCTGAGAGCTTTATTCCTCTCGTTTTGAGGTATACCAGTGCCACTTTAAAAGGTCTGTAAAAGCGGAAAAAGTGCCTTGGGAGTCTGTACTGGCCGTGCTATTATAGCGCTAAAGAGGGGTTTATAGCGCTAAAGAGCCCCAGTCTAACCACAGCCTGAGAGGGGAACTATGGGATCTGGGCATGGTAAGGGAACTGTATGGGGGTTATAAAAAGCATGATGGTCAACTGGAGGAGAAAGGGGTGGGGAAGCCAGATGGGGGGGGGGGGGGCGGCAGACTGTTGCACTAGTTGTAGATGGGGGGCAGCCAGGGAGCAGGGAATTATTTGGGGATTAGAGATCTGAGGAGGGTGCTGGGGACAGCAAGGGAGTTGGCACAGACAGGTGGGATGGGGTAGACAGGGAAGAAGAGCAAGGGAGCTGGTTCAGTTGATCGAGTCTGACGAGCAACCCGGAGGCCCTTTCTGTTCTCTCCTCCACTGGCTACTAGGATGCTCTCTGTCCTATCACCATCCCTGGGACTGCTGCCTATACAGTAACTCCTTGCTTAACATTGTAGTTATGGTCCTGAAAACTGCTACTTTAAAAAAAACGATGTTAAGTGAATCCAATTTTCCCATAAGAATTAATGTAAGGGGGAAGGAGGAGAGTAGGTTCCAGGAAAAAAAATTCACCAGACAAAATCCATTTATATATGGAGTCAGAGGGTAGAAGAGGGTGTGTTATTTTCAAGGGAATGCCTTGTTGCTAAATGATGAATTAGCATTTGGCTGAGCCCTCAAAGGTTACCATGTTGTTAATGTAGCCTCACACTTTACAAGGTAGCACTAATGGGGGAGGAGACACAATAGATACATGGCAGTGGCGGCAAACATTCCCTGTGGAAACTGAACAGTGATGATGAACCCATACTATCCCACTGGAGAACACCACTCCTTCAACTTTCCAAAGCACTATGGGGGTACATGTGTGTGTGTGTGTGAGAGAGAGAGAGAGAAGACACACACCATATGTATGTGTGAGAGAAATACACACTGTGTGACAGAGACACACTGTGTGAGTGAGAGAGAGACAGAGATAGACACACTGTGTGTGTGTATGTGTGTGTGAGAGAGAGATGCACATTGCCACTTTCAAGTAGGCTGACCTCACTTTAAGTACACTGCCTTTTTAAGTAGATCAGCAAGTTGAGATAGCAACTACTGCCAGGAAGTTCCCTCTCTCCTAAGCCCTGTGCCCCCCCCTGCTCTGGGGAAATGAGGTATAGGAGCACAGAGGGAGGGGGACACCCTAACATCAACACACACCCCGCAAGCAGGAGGAAGCAGGTCCAAAACAGAGGGCAGGAGCAGCACATGATATTGGGGGGAGGGACAGCTGAACTGCCCAGCAATTGATAGCCTGCTGGGCAGCTGCTGCATAAGGAACTTATTGGAGCTGATGGGGGGCTGCTGGCCCACGCTGGTTCCAAGCCCCCACTAGCGAACTCTAACTGGCTGCTCTTCCTGCAAGCAAGGGACAAAGCAGGCAGCTGCCAAACAATGTTACAAGGGAACAGTGCACAACTTTACACTAGCATGTTCTCGAATTGATCAGCCACTGTAACAAATTAACCAGGACCACATTCCGTAGGAGTTACTGTAACTCCTGTCTCTTGGACAGGGCTTCCCCCTTTCCACCCTCCAAACTCGCTCCGTCTTCCGGCAAAGCCTGAATTACACTGCAAAGCAAGAACGGAACCTGCCCTTGGGGACAAGGCAGCGGCTCTGGGCCCAGGATATGGCCCGTAGCTGCCCCCTCCCACTGGGTAGAAAGGTTGCGGGGGAAGTGCAGGGGAAGCGCACACAACAGGCAGGTCCCTGCACGTGCAGCTGGGCGCTTTCTTCGCTCTCACGCCCTCTTGCCTCTTCCTCCTCCCGCCCAGCCACGGTCCCAGGGTGGAGGGGCGCTCGCGCTTCCCCCGGCCAGCTGCTACTTTCTGCCAGGGGGCTGGTCTCCGACATCCCGCGCCCCACTGTCTGAGGGTCTTTCCCTTCACTGGGACTGGCGCTAGTTCTGCCCCCAGGCCGCCTCTGCCGGGTACCTCGGGACCAGCCTCTCTGCTGCTTTCCCAGCCCAGGTGAAGATGTCCAGGAAGCCGGGCGGCTTTTTGCAGGAGGCTTCTTACCAGATCACGGCCGGCGGCTCAGCGGGTAAGTCAGACATTTTCCTCCCAGGAACTCTGCGCTCCCTGCTCTGAGTGTTATGTAGTGGAGGGTGTGATTCACTTCACCAACATTTCCTGACTTGGGCTAGCTGTGGGCACAACTTCCCCTGGTGTGTGCGCTTAAAGCTGAGCTTGGGCACGTGAAACCCACTCTGCTCCCCCTCCCCCCAACGTGTCCTGGGCATGGAGTCCACAAAGCCTCGATCAATTGCCCAGACGCTTCCACTCGCTGGCTGTTGGTTGCTCCTCCCCCTATGTGTGCGTGCACCAGTTGCACTGACTAGAGAGGAGCCGAGGTAACAGCCTGCTCTTTGGTTCCCTGCTTCAACAGTTCCTCTGGCTGGGAACTTTGCACCAGCCTCCTGGGCGTTGTGATGCAGCTTTCTCCACTCAGAAGAACCGATTGCGTTCCCCCTCTTTCGAGTTTACAAACAGACTGAATGGGTGTAGAAATTAGCAAGTGTTAAGCGTCGTTCTCCTGTCAGTGTTTGTTGCAATATATAGCAGTGGACGGTAGGTTGCTGATAAAATACAGTAACTCCTCGCTTAATGTTCTCCAGGTTAGGCACCCGCCTACTTTGTCCACTGCTTGCAGAAGAGCAGCCAGTTGGAACTAGCTGGTGGGGACTTGAAACCAGGGTGGAGCAGCAACCCTGCATCATCTCCCTTACGTTCCCTGTGTGGCAGCTGCCCAGCAGGCTATCAATTGCTGGTAGTTCAGCTGTCCCTTCTCTGTCCCCCTGTGCCCTGTTCTTGCCCTCTGCCTTGGAGCTGCTCCCAGAAGCCTCCTGCTTGCTGTGCAGGGAGTGGTGAGGGGGAAGAGGGATGCTGATGTCAGGGTGTCCCCCTCCACCCACTCCTGCGTCTTGCTCCTGTACCCCATTGATAGCTGTTTTCAGCTACCTGAAAGGGGGTTCCAAAGAGGATGGATCTAGACTTGTTAGATAAATGGTAAATTGTCTCAGTGGTATCAGATGCAGGGGTGAAAGTAAAACTAAGTTCTTACCGATATGGGGCTGGGTTGGTGCTGGCTCTGGACCCTGGAAGGGGTGGGGCCTCAGGCAGAAGGGGTGGGGCTAGAGGGGATCAGAGCTGGCACCAACCTTTAAACCTCCAGAAGTGATTTAAAGGGCCCAGGGCTTGGCTGCCATTACTTCCCCTGCCCCTTTAAACTGCTGTTGAAGCCCCTGGGGCAGGGGCAGCTGGAGCACTGGGCCCTTTAAATAGCCCCAAGATACCCCCCACCTCTGGGGGTTATTTAAAGGGCCCACAGCTCCCCTGCTTCTACGTCCCTGATCCTTTAACCACAGGAGCAGCAGGGTTCCCACAGCTATTTAAAGGACTGGCGGTAGAAGCAGGGGAGGTGCAGGCCCTTTAAATAGCCCCCCAGACCTCCCTACCCTGGGGCTCTGGGGGCTATTTAAAGGGCCCAGGGCTCCCTTGCTTCTACCACCAGCCCTTTAAATAGCTGTGGAAGCAGCATGTTCCTGTGGCTATTTAAAGGACAGGGCAGCAGCTGGAGGCCGGGCCCTTTAATTAGTCCTCAGAACCCCCCTACCCTGGGGCTCTGGGGGCTATTTAAAGGGCCTGGGGCTCCAGCTGCCTCTGCTGCCCCATCTGTTAAAAAGCTGCCAGAGCCCTGGGGAAGCCGCAGGGTTCCCCGCGGCTATTTAAAGGAGGGGGCGGCAAAGGCAGATGGAGCCCCAGGCCCTTTAAATAGCCCTCAGAGCCCCCCCTACCATGGGGCTCTGGGGACTATTTAAAGGGCCCGGGGCTCCATCTGCCTTTGCCGCCCCCTCCTTTAAATAGCCCCCAGAGCCCTGGAGTAGCAGTGGTGGGGCTCTGGCGGCTATTTAAAGGGCAGTGGCGGTAGAAGCAGGGGAGCCCCGGGCCCTTTAAAGAGCCCCGCAGCCTACCCCAGGGCTCCAGCAGGGGAGCTCTGGTGACAATTTAAAGGGTCTGGGGCTCCAGCCAGTGCTGGGAGCCCCAGGCCCTTTAAATTGCCCCCTGGGAAAGCTGGGCCACCCCAGTATGGCACACGGCTCTTGCCGGCACACCATGCATCTACTGTGTCTCCTCCCTCTGTTAATGCTGCCTTGTAGAGTATGAGGCTACATAAACAGTTAATCATTTAGCAGCAAGCCATTCCCTGGAAAATATCACACCCTCTGATTCCACCACCTTAACCAAGCTTCACAATCATCATTGCTGTGTACAATATTAAATTGTTTAAAACTTATACTCTGTGTGTGTGTGTGTGTGTGTGTGTATTATATACTCTTTTGTCTGTCAAAAACAATTTCCCTGGAACCTAACCCACCCATTTACATTCATTCCTATGGGGAAATTGGATTCGATTAACATTGTTTTGCTTAAAATAGCATTTTTTCCAAGAACAGAACTACAACATTAAGTGAGGAATTCTCTCTGAGTCCCCAAAAGTTAAAGTTTATGATAGTTTTGCAATGGTATTTTAGGCAATTATGGAATAATGGTGAAATATTTAAAACATAGGAATGGCCATACAGGTTTAGACCATCGCCTTCCAACAGTGGCTGATGCCAGATGCTTCAAAGAGAATGAACAACAGGGCAATTAGTGGAATGATCCATCCCCTGTCCTCCAGTCCCAATTTCTGGCACTCAGAGGTTTTGAGGGCTCTGCTATACTTTGGATTAAGCTTGTGTATATAGTGTGGCATGATTATTTTTTGCTAAGATTTAGATTGGTTTACTGTTTAACTATAATGGTGGTACTGGCCCATAGTAGTCTCTTCTAACAAGTGACTGCTTTATCTTTTCCTTGCAAAAGCATGGACTTAATTTAATGTATTTTCCATATTTACATACTATAATCCTCTGTAAATTCTTCTTGGAGTGTTCATTCCATGTAGAAAGCAGTGTTAAAACTTCAGAAACTTATTTTATGTAGCATTTTTGTAGCACATTTTATGTAGCACATTTCATGATATTAAGTTAAAATAGATGCTGGATTGTTATTACTGATCTAGAATTTTATGTCACATTGTTAATAGTACTTGAAATTATGTAGTTCAAGGTTTACAATATTAAACCCTGCAATATTAACAATGAGAATTGCACTGCATTGAAACTGTACTCTTTAAAATGGAAGCACATTGTATCATTCTTCCTACTTTAGAATCAGATAAAATCAGATATACTAATCTGATAAAATCAGATATACTGTTGCATCTCCAGGAAGAAATGAAAGTAACATCTTACACTTTTCTGACATAAATATAGCATTAAACTAATTAAATCAATTTATAATAATGATATTATTTAAAAAAAATACCTGTCACTAATTCATTAGATTATTAAAACTGTAAACTTTAAATATGATAAATTTATTATCAGTTTTTGCATTTAATTCAGCTTGGACAATGACAATATTTCTAGTTTCTGATTGTCATGTAGTAGAATAGTTCAGTGTTTGGATTGCAAATAGAGCAGAGTGTGCTCATGTCTAAAGAAAACCCTTTCGCTTGAGACATCTAAAACTAGACTTGCCAAAGCACTAGAAATGTATTCAGAACAATCCAGCATTGACAGAAAAATGGACTGGATGACTGAATAGGTCTTTTACATCTCTATTTTCTGTGATCAGAAAAGGTTCTCAATATCTTTGCATTGCAGACTATTAAAAATAATGTGGAAGGAAAAAAAAGGAAGAGCAGTACGGAACTTGTGAATTGTATTAGTACAGACTATGTAGCTTGGTGGTTCAAAAACACTTTAATATAATGTAAAAACATTCTTGTGGGTGATGCTGCAGAGCTGGATTCTTAGGGGGATTTGAATAACATCAAGTTGGTGTTTTGGTACATAGATTTTTGAAGAGTGTTCTTGTCAGAAAGGGCAGCATGAAAGATGGCATAGAGTCAATTATAGGAAAGGAAACTGGACACAGAAGCTGATGGTGTTGGCAGAGCAGAGAGTAGGAATGTGATCAGGGGGAGAAGTTTGCAGCGAAATGACTCGGGATGAAATTGTTAAAGTAACAGATGAGAGAGATTATTTTGGTATCAGCCTGTTGGATGGACTTAATGGGAGAGTTTAGAGCATGTCTTCACTACGACTTTACGTCGACTTTAACGACGTTAAGTCGAATTAAACGTGTACCTGTCTTCACATACATGCCATTAAAGTCGATTTAAAGGGCCCTCAAAATCGACTTTATAACTCCTGCCTGACGAGAGAAGTAGCGCTAAAATCGACATTTCAAGGTCGATTGTGGGCTAGTGGGGACGCAAGTGACATTACTAGCCTCCAGAGGCTGTCCCACAGTTCTCCATTCTGACCGCTCTGGACTGCCTCACTGGTCCACTGTGACCGCTCTGGACAGCACTCTCAACTCGCTGCTCTGGCCAGGTAGACAGGAAAAGACCCGGGAACATTTGAATAGCATTTCCTGTTTGGTCAGCGTGGCCAGCTCACCTGCACAGCTCAGTCGCCATTCAGAGAAATCAGCAGCACAAGCCGCCATGCAGAGCTCAGCATCACAAGACTCCATGCAGAGCTCAGCTGCCCTGGAGACCAGCCAGAGGAGAAGAGCTCCAGCGTGGTCCAATAATGAGGTGTTGGATCTCATCGCTATCTGGGGAGAGGAATCCGTGATGTTGGAACTCCGCAACAACAAACGGAATGCCAACACGTTTGCCAGGGTCTCCAAGGCCATGCTGGAAAGGGGCCACAACAGGGATGCCACACAGTGCCGCGTAAAAATTAAGGAGCTGAGGCAAGCGTTCCAGAAAGCCAAGGAGGCAAATGGACGATCAGGGGGCGCACCGCGGACATGCTGGTTCTACAATGAACTAAATCAGATAATGGGGGGCGCCCCCACCGCCATCGCACCGGTCTGCATGGACTCCACCGATGGGATAATCGTCATGGACGAGAACGATTCTGATGAGGACGACAATGAGGAGGAGGAGGAGGGAAATTTCACGGAGCAGCAGGAGGCCAGCGGAGAAACCGTGTTAGCAGACAGCCAGGAGCTGTTTATCACCCTGCAGCCAGCACCCTCCCAAGCCTCCCAGGGGGGTAAGTGGTTTTTTTAAGGGATTACATGATGCATGATTTTTTAAAGGAAGCATTTATTAATGGTTAATTTGCCCTAAGGACTTAGCGTGCTTTCATTGCTGGTCAGTTTCTACTCAAAGAGTCTGTCAATATACTCCGGGATTGACCAGAAGTCCTCCACAGACATTTCAATGAAGCTATCCAGGAGGTAGCGATGAATTTTCCGTAGCAGATTTCTGGGGAGAGCCGCCTTATGTGGTTCCCCGTGATAGGAGACCATCCCACGCCACGAAAGTAGTAAGTAGTCTGGTATCATTGAGCAGGCTAGCATTGCGGCGAATGGACCAGGACTTTGCATGGATTCAAGGAGCATGCGCGCTCTATCTCTCTGAGAAATTCTAAGCAAAGTGATGGCATTCATGGTTGCCTGTTTGAAATACGGACTGCAATTAGTAGGGAGATAAAGATTCCCAGCTGCAAAGTAATCTTTTCTGCTGAAGACCGACCAACCGCCCCCCCAAAAACACTCACCCGCCCCTCCCTCCCCCCCCCCCCCCCCGCCAGCCCGTAGCGGTAGCTAGCAGGGAATCTGAACAGTCTGCAAGCGGTTGCTTCTGCTTAAGATCCAACGTGCACCCAACCCCCCCCCCCCCGTGTCTGAGATGCTCTGACTTTTCTGTGAGCCATTCAGTCACTTTTAGGTGTAGAACATGACCTTATACAGAAATCATATCAGGGCTCTGAATACTGAGGTTGCAAATGGCATAGTACTCCCATTGTGTACCGTCCGAGACTGCATCTGTCTCATAACCTTGAATGTATCTGTCTCATAACTTTCAAACTTTCTTTGCCCACATTCGCCCACAGATGAACAATTATCTCAGAATCCCCCGTCCTGCTCCTCCCGCCGTGCACCGCAGATAAGAAAGCGTAAAAAGAAAACGCGAACGCGCGATGAGATGTTCAGTGAACTCATGGAGAACTCGTGCGCTGAGGCAGCCCACAGGATGGAATGGAGGGAAAGAGCGCTACAGTCAAGGCAGGAGTCAAGACAGGCAGCAGAAAAGAGGGAAGAAATGTGGCTGCAGCGACAGGACCGCGAAGAAAGATGCATGGATGCTTTGCTCCGGATAATGGAGGACCAAAGCAACATGCTGCGGTCTCTGGTGGAGCAGGGCCAAAGATCACCTCTGCAGCCCCTGTGTAACCACCTCCTCCCCCCCCAACTCCCATAGCTTCCCCACCCAAACGCGGGGTGAGAACCCGGGGGGGGGGGGCAAGCTCCGTGGACAGACCCACTCCACCCCACAAGCCAGCACAAGCAGCAGCAGGCTGAGGTTCTCTGAAAACTTTTGAAAGCTGCTGTGTCTTGGGCCCCCCTCCTCTCCCCTCTTCCCCCCTCCTCTGTCCGCTCCTCCACCAGTGCGACTGCTGGTTTCCCTCCTCACCCACCCCTTCCAGGCTACCATGACAGTGATCCCCTGTATTTGTATATCTGATGAAGCATTAAAGGAACCATGATTTTTAAAACAGTGAATTTATTTCCTCTGCAAGCATGGGGAGGTGGGAGGGAAAGAGGGTGCAAGGACAGCAGGCTTAGAGCACAGCAAGGGAGCAGGTTCTCAAACGCCATGTCGGGCACTCATAAAACTGGCTTTCAAAGCGTCCCTGAGGCCCAGCGCGCCGTGGTGCGCTCTTCTACTTTCCCTGCTGTCTGGCTGCTGGTAAGTAGCAGACAGTAAATTTGCCTCTGCCTCCCAGCCCGCCATAAACGTTTCCCCCTTGCTCTCACAGACATTGTGGAGCACAGAGCAAGCAGCAATAACAATGGGGATATTTCTCTCGCTGATGTCTGAGCGAATCAGTAACGAACGCCATCTCCCCTTCAGACGGCCAAATGCACACTCTACGGCCATTCTGCACCTGCTCAGCCTGTAGTTGAACAGCTCCAGACCCCTGTCCAGGGCTCCTGTGTAGGGCTTCATAAACCAGGGCATTAGGGGGTAGGCTGGGTCCCCAATGATAACGATCGGCATTTCCATCCCCCACCCCCCCACGGAAATTTTCTGGTCGGGGAAGAAATTGCCTTGCTGCAGCTGTCTAAAAAGCCTAGAGTTCCTGAAAACACGAGCGTCATGAAGCTTTCCCGGCCACCCCACGTACAGGTCGGTGAAACGTCCCTTGTGGTCAACCACTGCTTGCATGACCATTGAATAATATCCCTTCCGGTTTCTGTACTCGGCGGCCTCGTAGTCCGGTGCCAGGATAGGGATATGAGTCCCATCTATAGCCCCACCACAGTTAGGGAATCCCATGGCGGCAAAGCCATCAATTGTAGCTTGCAGGTTTCCAAGGTTTATAACCCTGGGTAGCAGCTGCTCGACGATTGCCCTACTTACTTGCATCACAGCAGAGCCCACTGTAGATCTACCCACCCCAAACTGATTCGCGACTGACCGGTAGCTGTCTGGCATTGCAAGCTTCCAGAGGGCTATCGCCACTCGCTTCTCAACTGTAAGGGCCGCCCTCATTCTGGTATTCTTGCGCCGAAGGGCCGGGGAAAGCAAGTCACAAAGTTCCATGAACGTGCCCTTTCGCATGCGGAAGTTTCTGAGCCATTGGGAGTCATCCCAGATCTGCAGCACTATGCGATCCCACCAGTCCGTGCTTGTTTCCCTGGCCCAGAATCAGCATTCGATGGCATGAGCCTGCCCCATTGCCACCAAATTTGAAAGATTGTCAGTCGCCCTACTTCCAAAAATGTCAGTGTCCCTGTCCCTGCTGTGCACGTCCTGATCCATCTCCTCCTCACTGTCCTCGGGTTCCAGAAAGCGCAGTTGTCCCCGGATCGCATTCCTCTGCAAATGGTACAGCATGAAATCTGCATCCGTGATCGAGGTCCTCACAACGGCCATTACTGCAGCCATGGCGTCAGTGGGCTCCATGCTTGCAGTGCTATGGTGTTAGCGCGGCGCGGAGAAAGGGCGCGAATTATGGGATGTCTACCCACAGTGCACCGCTCGTAATGGGGGTTGGCGGCGCGGAAAAAGGGCGCGAAATTTGGAAATGCCTACCCATAGTGCAGCACTCAAAATGGTGCCTGCTGGGGGCTCCGGGAACTGTGGGATAGGTACCCACAGTGCAACGCTCATTATGTCGACGCTTGCAAAAGTTGTGCGGACAGACACTGTCGACTTGCTGTGCTTTGCTGTGCTTAGTGGGGACACACAAAATCGACTGTATACAGTCTGCTTTACAAAATCGAATGAAAGGAAATCGACCTACTGCTGAAGTGAAGACATTAGTGTTAAAAAGACTTGAGTAGAACAGACTGCAGTGGGCGAGATGGAAAAATGATAAAGACAAAAAGAAGCTGTTGGGAGAGAAAAGAGGGAATGAATTTGAAACATTGTGACAGATGTGATGGGTCTTGCTGATGGCCTTGATAAGGGAGGAGGAGAAGGGGGGGAGGGGATTAAACAGCACCCCCCAGGTTGCAGGCCAGGGTAAAATGGAAGAAGATGTGTGATCACCTGTAATAGAAAATGAAGGTAATCCAAAGATTTTGGGGAGGAAAGATAGGCATATAAACCTTGACATAGGTGCAGAATTACATTTGAGAGTCATCTCTGTAGTTCATCAGTTAAATTCAAGATTTCTTACCTCTTCCATGTTATATGCAGTCACTGCTTTGGTTCTCTTGGTGCTGAAATAATTTAGCCCTTTGGCTAGACTGAAAGCTCTACTCCTTTTGAGAGTATACTGAAAGTCTAAAGTCACAACCAGATCTACCCAAGTCTGGAAGTGGTGGAGATGAAGGGGAACTTCTACCCTCTGAATCTCCAGTCTGAGTCCCTGTAAAGTAGCCAGGCAGACCCATTCTAGGCCACAAGTCCACACTTTCCCTAAGATTGTTTCCTTCACTTTGTGTCCAGTCTGTCTCCTACTTTGAGCTCCTCACATCAAGTTCCAACAAACAGCAAAAATTCCTTTAACCACTTGTTCAAGAAACCTTTCCCTGAGCTTCCTCAGAGCCACCAAATGCTTTCCTCATCTCCAGGGTTCTTTACACAGTTCAAATCACTTTAGCTTTTCTGGTTGGTGCCCACAAACTACTGCTTCTTCTGCACATTTCTCTCTTACTAGAGGAAAAAGTATCACAGCAAATCCTTCTCCCTATCTATAAGGGGAAAAAGGATGCTTTTATGTCATCTCTCTTTCTAGAGTGCCTTGCTATCAAGCTTTTGGTTCCCAAGTACTCTGGGAACAACTCTTTCCTCATGATGGCTGTGCTGTGAATAAAACTTGGAAACAGGCAGAGCTGGAAATTGATCTCCTCTTAAAGGGTCAGCTTTGCTCTGTCATATCATGTGAGTGGATTATGTTGTCCACGAGTCCATACCAAGGGAAGGAGCCAAGGAATGATAGAGAAAACAGGAGTGTTTGGCAACTTGGCACTGGAGCACTTGATTAGAAAGGCGCCTGGGGGTTCAGGTCTATACCTGTGAGAGAAGTGTGTATGAAATGGAAAGTGTGACTCTTGTATATGGTGGGTGGAGTGAAAACAGGAGGGAGACTGGGAACTGTATTTAGAAGGTGAGGGATTGTGTGCAGGTTTTACACATGGGGTATGAGGTGGAAATCAGGACTGCACATTTGTTACTGGAGTAGATAAGCAGTGGAGAGAATTTACATCTAGGAGAAAAATCCAGTCTATATGCTTGTTAGTGGAATAAGAGTTTGGTAGCTGAGACAGGGACTAGGATACTTGTTGAGGGAGGGAAGATGGTCAGCAGAGAGGAAGGGGGAACAGTCTGGCTAATTGTTGAAAGAGGGTTAATGAAAGGATTAAAAATGTGTAGTTTGGGTTCATTGTGTGGGTGGGCAGGTTATAATTATGAGCAGGAGTTTGGATTGGATGACTATAGTTGGACCATTATATGAGTAAGTGTATTTTTTCAGTACAGTGAATTGAAGTGTGCTCTTTTTCCAGTGCTGTAATAGCTGTGGAGCTGCTATCAGCGCATCCATAATACATCTGGCTGGAAACCATTATTTGAATAGCACATGGGTTGTCTCATTGCAGCGAATGTGTTTAGAAGTATGGAAACTAAAGACAATAATAAATTACATTAGTACCTCCCAGAACATCATGGCTTTCACTATTAGACTCTGATCCAGCAAAGCACTTAACTTTAAGCGTGGAAGAGTCCCACGGAATCCCACTGATTTCAGAGTTTGATTTTAGTATGTTTAGTGTCCATACTCTGACATACATCTTAAAATACACCCAGAACTATCAGCCTTGTTTCTTGTCACATTTCATTTTTTTAAAAAAGTTCTATTTGTCCTTTGGTAATCAGAGTCTGGAATTATTTCTGAATAGTGCACTATATGCACAAAGGAATTATGGAAAGTAGTTTACAAACTGATATTTAAAATATTTGCATAACTTTTCAGATGCAGAGCTCCTGCCACATATCTATATATATAAAAGTCAAATGGTGTATGCGTGTATGTACGTGTGCTTACTCCTTCCACACCGTTTGAGCTAGAGACTTGAAATTTGGTACAGTTAGAGGTCTTAGGGTCCTAATCAGGGTAAGAGTTGAAAATTTTTCAAATCTCACCTCTGACGCCCCCCAGGGGTGAAATTATTTAAAGGCCAATCACATCAGCTGGGCAGCTGCTGTTCTCTGTGACATAGTTATGATGTCATAATACCCCCTCCAACGGACCCTGCATTCGCTCAGCTCTCTGCCCCCTCCCCCCTCCAACGGACCCTGCATTCGTTCAGCTCTCTGCCCCCTCCAACGGAGCCAGCACTCGCTCAGCTCTCTGCCCCCTCCCCCCTCCAACGGACCCCGCACTCGCTCAGCTCTCTGCCCCCTCCCCCCTCCAATGGACCCTGCACTCGCTCAGCTCTCTGCCCCCTCCCCACCTCCGATGGACCCGAATTGGGTTTGGTCGGAGGGTAAGTGAGGTAGGGGTGTCGGGTTTGGTCGGGGGGTGAGGTGGGGGTGTCGGGTTTGGTCAGGGGGAGTAAGTGAGCCGGGGGTGTTGGGTTTGGTCAGGGGGGGTGGGAAGGTGTCGGAGTGGGTGAGGGGTGAGGTGTGGGTGTTGGGGTTGGTCAGGGGGTGTTGGGTTTGGTGGGGGGTAAGGTGAGGGTGTTGGGTTTGGTTGGGGGGAGGTGAAGGGGGGGTCGGGGTTGGTCGAGGGGTAAGTGAGGTGTGGGTGTCGGGTTTGGTCGGGGGGGTGAGGTGGGGGTGTCAGGTTTGCTCTCTGCCCCCTCCCCCCTCCAACGGACCCCGCACTCGCTCAGCTCTCTGCCCCCTCCCCACCTCCGACTGACCCGAGCAACGCCGGGTATTTTCGCTAGTAAATAATAAGTGTGGCACTCTTTAAGAGGTTACCTGCACTGAACAATTTCTAGGTCCCTGTACTGAAAAGCTTAGTCTAGAGGCATGAACAATAATATGACTTCAACAGAAGCAGGAAAAAAATCATTTGCTGATTATGCAGATTCATTACTGGTATTGATGACTAAGTCAGTCTTACTTTGTACTGTTTCTTCATGTGGATTTGAAGAGGTGCAGGGGAGGAAGAATGCAGCAGACTGCAGGCAGACATCACTAATCCCACCTTTACAGAGGCGGTCTTAGGGAAAAGGAAGTAATTAGTTGGGCACAAAGCAACAAAGTCAGCTAATGATGCCAGTACTGCTTGGGTATCTCCTTTACCAGGATCTGCAGGTTCAGGTTCCTTTATGCAGACTGAAGGAAGCATTTGTCCCTAAAATTTTATACCTGTAGTCCAGGGGTGGGGAACCTTTTTCCCACCAAGGGCCATTTTGACCCTTATAAAGTCGTCCGCGGGCCGCTTCCCCCCCCCCCCCCCCCGAAGACCAGTCTGGCAACGGGAGCTGAGACCCCAGCTGGCAAGGGGCCAGCAGGGGAAATCCCAAAGCAGTGGCAGGTGGAGTCCTTAGCCCTGCACTGCTTTGGGGTTTCCCCCACTGGCCCCTTGCCAGCCAGGGTCCTGCCGCCTGCCTGACCCGCCCAGCCCAGTCTCTTCCCCTCCCCAGTCTCTCCCCCCCCCAAACCTCCTTCCCTCCCCCCCCCCAACTGACCCGCCCAGCCCGGTCTCTCCCCCCCCAAACCTCCTTCCCTCCCACCTCCCCAACTGACCCACCCAGCCCGGTCTCTCCCCCCCCAAAACCTCCTTCCCCCCACCCCCCCAACTGACCCACCCAGCCCGGTCTCTCCCCCCCCCCAACTGACCCACCCAGCTTGGTCTCTCCCCCCCCCAAACCTCCTTCCCACCCAGCCCGGTCTCTCCCTCCCACCCCCCCACTGACCCGCCCAGCCCGGTCTCTCCCCCCCAAACCTCCTTCCCTCCCACCCCTCCAATTGACCCACCCAGCCCTGTCTCTCCCCCCCAAACCTCCTTCCCTCCCACCCCACCCCCCACCTGACCCACCCAGCCCGGTCTCTCCCCCCCCCCAAACCTCCTTCCCTCCCACCCCCCCAACTGACCCACCCAGCCTGGTCTCTCCCCCCTCAAACCTCCTTCCCTCCCCCCCCCAAACCACCTTCCCTCCAAACCTCCTTCCCTCCCCCCCCAAATGACCCGCTCAGCCCGGTCTCTCCCCCCCCCGACCGTCGGCTCCCCGCAGCTCCTTGTTTCGCCGCCTGGCAGAGGGTGGCCGTGCGGTGCTTCCTGGCCCCAGCTTGGAGCCGCCCCTGGCTGGCGGCGGCAGCGGACCACGCGGCGCGTCCCGGCCCCAGCTCAGAGCCGCCCCTGGCCGGCGGCGGCAGCGGACCACGCGGCGCGTCCTGGCCCCAGCTTGGAGCCGTCCCTGGCTGGCGGCGGCAGCGGACCATGCGGCGCGTCCCGGCCGCAGCGCGGAGCCGTCCCTGGCCGGCGGCCGCGGGCCGGATGGAAGGCTTTGGCGGGCCGTATAAGGCCCGCGGGCCGGAGGTTCCCCACCCCTGCTGTAGTCTAACCTGCATGTTAAAACATCAGGTAGGTAATGCGATTCTTTCAAGTGGGTTGGGGTTTCTTCCTAATTAAGGATGCTAATTATATTGAGAGTCATTGTTCTTTTAAAAAAACACAGACCATAAGTTTGGGTATATATCAAAAGGAATCTTGAAATTAAAGGGTTAAGGTACATATTAAAACAAAAACTGCTTTTACTTTTGCCACTAATTTTCTGTGTTATCCACAAGATGGCAGTGTAAGACTGCCATATTGTGTTTAAATGTGTAGTGTTTGGTTATGGAAGGAACAAAATTTAAGTTGTATACTTAGCCTTTGCAGGCCAGATATATAAAATTTCAATATGTCAATCTAGATGAAAAATGTTTGAAAAATTAGTGTACAGATAGATACATACATTAATTTATTAAAGTTAAATGTTCTGTTTTATTAGGACTGCTGCAGTCTAAGAAACAGCAGTATCTTCCCCCAAGAGTTAATACTGTGAAGATAAGTGACATAAAATTTTCTGTTTTACAACGAATCTACAGTAAAGATCACATAACCTAGTAATATATAATGGTATCTAAATCACAAGACCTGTGTTCTAAATTGGAACACCTGGGGCATAATCCTGGTTCCACCAATATCAATGGGTGTTTTGCATTGGCTTCAACAGAGTAGGATTTCACCCTTGAATTCTATACCCAGTTCTGCCACAGGCTTCATGTGATCTTGCAAAAATTACTTAATCTCTCGGTAAGTGGCTCTCAACCTTTCCAAACTACTGTACCCCTTTCAGGAGTCTGATTTGTCTTGAGTACTACCCTGAGTTTAATACTTGCTTACAAAATCAGACATAAAAATAAAAAGTGTCACAGCACACTATTACAAAAAAATGGCTTACTTTCTCATTTTTACCACATAATTATAAAATCAATTGCAATATACATATTGTACTTACATTTCAGTGTATAATATAAAGAGCAATAAAAACAAGTCATTGTCTGTATGAAATTTTAGTTTCTACTTGCGTTGCTAGTGCTTATGTAGCCTGTTGTAAAACTAGGCAAATATCTAGATGAGTTACTATACCCCTAGAAGACCTCTGCTACCCCCAGGGGTACACATACCCCTGGTTGAGAACCACTATTCTATGTCGCTCACCAATGGGTTGGCAGCACAATCTGGTGGTCCAAGCAGGAAGCTGACGTAGTGGTCAAAGCAGAATCAGAGGTCAAAAGCAGAAGCATGGTTGGGAGAGAAGCCAATAGTTGATCAGGAGTCAGAACAGGACCAAAATGTAGGGTCAGAAGACAAGCCAGAAGTCAGAATCAGGAGTTCTGAGGTTGGCAGGGACTAGGGCTGGAGAAGAACAGGCAAGGGTGGGGAGAGCAAAGGCTGGACAGGAAGCAATCAGGTGCAGCTGTAGGCCTGGAACCCATTGAGCACCCCAGCTTAAATGGCTCTTCTGGCCAGTCAAGAGCAGTACAGGTTTATTGGGCCTAGCTGAGTAGGGTTGCCAATTTTCTAATTGCACAAAACCAAACCCCCTTCCCTGAGGTCCCACCCCTTTTTTGAAGCCAAGCCCCTTCTCACTCCATCTTTCCTCCCTCCATCACTCATTCTCCCCCACCCTCACTCACATTCACCTAGCTGGGGCAGGATCATGGTGCAGGAGGGGGTGAGGTTTCCACAGGCTCGGGGGCTACTGTGCTGTAGCTATGCTGCTGTACTTCCGGTAGTATAGACATGGTCTTAAGTCTGTTCTCCACTGGGGGGGAAATCGATTGTAGATACGCAATTTCAGCTACGTTAATAACGTAGCTGAAATCGGCGTCTACAGCCGACTTACCTGCCGTCCACATGGCGGCAGCTGTTGGCAGCGTGCTCCCCTGTCTACTCCAGCTTGCGCCTCTTGACGAGCTGGACTTCCGGAGTCGACGGGGGAGCCGCTGGCAATCGATTTATCGTGTCTTGACGAGATGCGATAAATTGATCGCCAAAAGATCGATGCTTCCCTGCCGTAGTGAGGACAAGCCCTTGGTCTGCTTTTGATTCCACCTATAGCTCAGCCAGTTCCTCTAAGCATCTAGCATGCTGTAAAATGCCATTAATGTATGTGCTAAATTTCACCACTGTAAACACCAGACTCTCCAATGACTGAAGGTCTGGTGGCCTGCACATCCCAGTTTTAGTGGATTGTCCCTTGCACTACTTTTTTAAATGTTGACAGCTGTAAAAAAGATTGCAATGCAAGCATGTGGTCTCTGTTTTTCCTTCAGATGAAGATAGTTAAGAAAGGTAATGGCCCCCAAAGGTCATTTCATTGACATTTGGAAGTCCTAGGGCCAACCTGTGTACGGTGGCATAGTCCTGGTGGACAAATGTTGTTTGGGGGCGTGCCTGAAAATTATTTTGTGGGATTGGAATTCAGATGTTCTTGGCTCTTAGATTTGTGTTCAATTAATTAGACTACATGGTTGCTGCTGTTTTTATTCTCTAGACCCTTTTCAGTTTTAATATTGGTCAGAAATTTAATTTACAGGTCATTTTTCATCCTTTAGTTAATAGATCATTTCCCAGTTTGCGACATTCTTTTTATGGTTTCCTGGGCATTATGTTGTTTGTGTTACACTGAAATGTGTTGATGACTAGTTTCCTCCAGGACCCACCCAGATAAAAACAAAATGTAATGCTTTCTCAGTGCTCAAAAAACTTTAAAAAAAAAGTCTTCATATTTAACTTGCACTCAAATGCTAATTCTGTAAATGTTGTTATCACAGAACTTAAAAACTTCTCTGTTCTCTTGTAAACTCAACTTTGAATGCAAATCTTAACTTTTTTATTTGTTAAAATGCATGTAATGTTGCTTACATTTGCAAAATGTATATTTATTTGTAAGGTATTCATAAAACTGAAGAGTAGCTTAACTTTAGTTTTTCAGTTGACATCCAGTACCATCCTTGGTTGACTGATGTTGCATGAGAGAATTATTATTACACCTGTTCTGGCTCTACTACCATATTATCAGGCACAGGGGCAGTGTTTCCAACTTTGGTGATTTTTATCATGAATTTCATGATATGTGGTGTTTTCCTCAGCTGCTAGAGTTGTGTGATTATATAAGAACCTCTTTTTTGAGATAAATTGTTAGTCCTTGTGGTTGTGACAAAAGCTTGAAATTGTGAACCCTAAAGTGTAAAAAACCAGAAGACAAACAGAACCCAAATTTATTTATTTATTTATTTATTAAAAACCTCATAATTAAGTCAGTCTGGGGATATTGTATTTTTAGTGTCTCTGTTATAGTTCTTGACTGGTTGGGTTGGTAATAATTTATGGCCTTAATTAGCAGGAGCTATGAAGATGTAATCTACAGGCAAAGCTTGGAATGCTGTCTTGGAGCTAGTGGAAATACAGATACAGTAGACTCTCGATTATCCAGGATTGGATTAACCAGGATGTGGATTAACCAGGATGTCAAAAAAAATACACGCAACTCGCAGGGCCGGTTCTGGCTTTGCTGCCGCCCCAAGCACACACACAAAAAACAACCCCACCAGGGCACAGGGCAGCCAGTGAACCAACACCCCCTTCCCCCAGCGCAGGGTGGCTGGTGAACCAACTCCCCCTCTCCACATTTCCTATGGATGGTGATTATCCAGGATTTTTTTAACCAGAATTAATTTTTTCCCTATCATCCTGGATAATAGAGAGTCTACTGTACACTATAAAGGAAATAACTATCTCATGGAGGCAATAGAACCCTTGTGAAATAACCATCCTATTACTTATTGAAACTATTCCCAAGTGTCTGGTACACAAGATGCTACTTCTCTGTGAAATCTGACAAATAGTGGCACCAAAAAAAAGTGTGTATTTAAAAATACACATAAAATAGTCCTAATTACTAACTTATTAAATATGGCAATGAGAATATGTGAAATACGCAGTACTTCAACTGGGTAGATATGAGTTACTGTTGAGATAATTTAGTCTCTTTTGCAGAAGTGACAGAGTCCTGTGGCACCTTAAAGACTAACTAAAGTATTAGGGCTTGTCTTCACAAGCGCTGCCAGAGATCGATCTTCTGGCGATCAATTTATCGCGTCTCGCTGAGATGTGATAAATCAATCACCCGAAGCTACCCCGTCGACTCCGGAACTCCAGCTCGCCGGGAGGCGCAAGCTGGAGTCGACGGGGGAGCGCGCTGCTGCCTGCCGCCGCCATGGGGACGAGCGGTAAGTCGGCGTATCTGCCATCGATTTCCCCCCTCCCCCCAAGTGAGGACCAGCCCTTAGTCTCTTTTAAATATCTGGAAGCATGCTCTGGGTACCAGCTGTGCTAGGTACCTGATTACATCTGCCCTTTGATACAGTGGCTTACCAAAGAGGCAAGTTAAAGAGGGGAGAGGGAAGTAGTACAAGTTAATGTAGCCTTGGAAAGTATTAATTTGTGCAGAGAGGAAAGGATTTAAAAGACTCAATAGAGGAGCCCAACTACTTTTAGTTATTCCATTCCCCCCCCCCCCATTACATGGTTTCTAATGCCTGAACCACGCAGGGTGACTTCGTGGGATTGGGGGAGTATGTTGCAGAGGCGATCACTTTGTTCCCTGCATCTTTGCTCATTGATGAGAGCAGGGCTGCAAGTGATTGAGGAACTAATGGCAGCTTTATTTAACTTGTATCTGTTCTTAAACTTATCATATATCAAAGTTGGGATGTAAAAGGATATGAGATGGTGCTTCATTGAGAGAACCTGCACAATATTTTTTATTTCTTTGTGAATAGTTAAGGTGATGCCCACTCCCCTCTCCACTCCCTGCATCTTCACTTCTTTCCCATAGAAAGAAAATGGAGATGGATAACTAAATTTATTTGGTTTAAGATTAGCAGCCGTGTTAGTCTATATCTGTAAATAAAATGAGGAAGATTTTGTAGCACCTTAGAGACTTACCAGTTTATTTCAGCATAAGCTTTCGTGGGCTATAGCCCACTTCATCGGTTGCATAGAATGGAACAGAAGTAAGATGCATTTATATACACAGAAAGAAAGAAAGAAAGAAAGAAAGAAAGAAAGAAAGAAAGAAAGAAAGAAAGAAAGAAAGAAAGGTTGTACATTAGCATACCAATTCTGAGAGGCAGTTAAATTTAGATGGGCCATTATCAGTAGAAGAAAAAAATACCTTTTGAAATGGATATCTGTCCGAGAATATATATATAGGTTTTTTTCTTTCATGTAGTAGTTGCCCAAAGGGAAAGAAAATTCAGAGGGAGCTTGTGAGCCGATAGTTGGGCCAGCACACAGTATTTGTGATAGACTAGTGAAATATTAAAATTGTCTCATTGAGCAGTTGTTCACTACATATCTATAAAGGGGAAGAGAAGAATGGTATTTGTGAGGAAACTGGCACAAAGCCTTTTTTCTTTTCAAATATTAAACACTGAATATTGCTGAAGATCAGTAAATGGGGAAAAAATGTCTTCTTTAGGATATGAAACTATTTTACCGTAATGTCAATACATTTAAATTGGTTCAGACTTTTCTTATTAGAATAAATGTTTCCTCTTAAAATGCATGATAATCATAATCAAGACTAAATTTGTTCTGTTATTTATTTTCAAAATGATTGTACATGTTTAGCAGACTTTTGATTTAAATCCCTACAGATATATTGGAGACAGATGTTTAGATTACCTCATGTTTAAAGTAATGTTGTATTTGGACAGCAGATTAAATTTTGCTTAAAATCTTTCCTTATATATATATATATATAGTGGTTTGGGTTGCAGATAGTAATCAATAATTTATATTGGAAAGATACTACTATATTTCTACAAAAGAGAAGTGTTGTTTTTTTCCAGGAGTCTCTATGCTACAAAAAGTCTGATTATGAAACAGTTTGTTTACAAATGAAAATATTGTTTCTGGCTGGAGGGCTAAATGGGAAACAGATTTTTAAAGTTCCATGAATTTAAATGCAAATTTACCATGTCATTTATACCTTCCCTAAAAAGCTGGTAAAAGCCTGCAACAGAATTTATAAGGTTATATCACTTGAACACTGCTTTGTAAACCTTAATGAGAGCAAATATTTTACCATTTGCTTTCTTTGAACAGTGTTGTCTACCTGGTTACAATCACGATAACGATAGGTAAGTATGATCATTCTACATGGGAGGCAGTTCAGTGGCTCACAATAATAAAATCGTCAGTATTTCAACAAAGAGTAATTATCAAAATTGGCCTCTTGAAAATATATGGATGTGTATTAATTGACAGATAAAATAATGATCTTCAAAAGATTGAAGTGACTTACTACTTGCATTAGGCAACACTGTCTTTTATGTGTTTTGTTAGATAAAGAGAGATTATTCAATAAATGGCACACAGCCATTTGCAGTTGTAACTAATGTTACTGTAGTGATTACTGTGTAGCTATCCTTGTCACTACTAATTGTAAAAATATTAATATTTTACTGGAATAATAAAACTATTCAGGTTTTTTTTCCTGTAAGCTAAAAGAAAAGATTACCTGAAAACATTAGTGATGTTATGATTCTTGGGTCTAGCCCCATCTTTCACTTAAAAAGGCATATTAGGGTCTAAAACAGCATAAAAGCTATATGTCTGTTGTACATGAAGGACAAAGCACCAGAAACCCAAACCAGAGGGAATTTGCACCCTCTGGACATCATGTTTCTGTGGCTCACCACAGGTGTGTGAAATACAGGTGTATCAAATATGGCCAGTAGGTTCCTCCAGACCAGAGCATGAATTCACTTGTTGGTTGGAGAGAGAGAAAGAGGTGAAAGTAGTGTCTACCTATCATTGTTTCTCTGAGAAAAAGCAGAGAGGGAGACTAAAATCTTGAATTTTTTTTTAAAAAAGAGACTGGGGAAAAAAAATCCATAACGCAGAACTTTATGAATTTCTCCCTCTTCTTCCTCCTCTCTTGCCTTCCTGCCCCCACAGTCTGTGGCTCATTATCATGATTGGAACCTTTAGATTTACGCTACAACCCTAAAGCTACTGAGATAATGGAGAAACTTAGCGGCAGTAATAGGCTGTTATCCACTGTGTGGCCAACCACTTGAGGGGAAAGAGGCCCATACTTTGTCAATGGATTTCACAGCTATTTAATGGACAGCAAAGGAATGCTGAGATTCAGTTATTCCTGGATTCTATTCCAAATTCTGGAGGGGAGTATGCGCTAATAAATACAGACGCATGTTCCCTTAGCCTGGGCAGCTAAATTTCTCTGTCTGCTCTTGCAGTGGAGGAACAAAAGAGTTTATAACTGACTATTATTCATGGTATGGAACTATATTTCAGAAGCAGTGCAGTTAAAAGAAAAAATTATATATGTAATTCCACTCTTTGAATTAAGGTGACCACAGTGTAACTTGAAATTCTTTCCCATCCCCTCTGATTGCATGAGACAGTCCAGTGAATCTGAGAACTTATAGTATTTCATTCACTCTTCATATTTCTTTTTCACGGGATTTTGCTGCTCTGCTAAAGCACCTTTCTGTTTCTGTAATGTATAAACTTCTGCTGTTTGCACTAAGAACCATGTTTTTACAAATTAAGGGACAGAAGCATAAGTGATTATATGAAATTCACTTTGAAGAATGTAAACTTAAGCCCTTCCAGAGCTTAGAACTCCCAGGGTATTTTTTACTGGAAAGAAAAGACTTACTGAGAGGTCTCTGTGTACAGTGAAACTGAACAAAAGAGATGTCCTTTAGATTCTCTGCACTATTTCTGCAAATTAGGGTCTTCTTAAGTACTTGTAATACTTAATTTCCATATACAGAGCTTTGACTGGCTGCCCAAGCTCTGCTTCCTTTGTGGCTTTGCATTTATTATAGAATTGCATTTGGCAATTTACATTCGAGTCGGACTAGATTATTTTCCAACTCATAAAAGTTACTATCTTTTGAAAATGTTATTTTAAAGAGGGGGTGGTAAGCTCTTGAATCACAGTGTCACATACTTCTCAACTATAAGAGCTGTGCAGCCTATTATGAAACAGCAAAATCATTTCACTGGGATGGTATTACAGTAAGTCTCCAGAAATCTGAACACTATTTATTTATTTTTAATATCTATGTAATTCCTGAAGCCCTGGATACTAGGGAAGTCACTCTTGGCACCTGTTGGTGAAAAGTGCAGCCCAGAGCTTTTTGAGAACTCCAGATGGACAGAGGCTCGATAGGGGAGGGAGCTCCATGCCAACATTTGTTGATGAACAAGGGGAAATGACTGGGCCACTTACATTTAAGTGATATGACCATTTGGGGCAGTTTTGAGTTTGGGAGTAATCAAATGCTATTGCCCCTGTTGAGAAATGAACTGATGAGAAGTACACCAAATGTACCTGAGGTGAGGGTTCACCCTGACCAGAACAGTAGTTTGGCATAGCTGAGTAGTGATGCCAATGGACAGAGGGGAAACAGCTTCCCACTATCTTCTGGGAGTGATCTGCTGCTGGTAAGGATGCTGTAAGGACTCTTTATGGAAAAAGTCAGTATAGCAACAGTTTCAAGATGGTGGATGGCATTACGGCAACAGGCTGAGCTGAGGTAGCTTTGAAGTAACTAACTCAGTGGGTTGAACTGGCTGTGAGATAGTAGACAACACAGAAGTGGTCCTGAGTGCCTTGGGCTGAAGTTATGAAGAGCAGTAGCCTACAAGCTGAACTCAAGTTTGGGCCTCCCTATCAAGGGATCAAAGCTGAAATCACTTCAGCTAGGTCAGGTGCTGGGGCTCCTGGAGCAGCCCAGACAGCACTCCTCAGGGGCAGGAGAAGGACTTCAGGAACCTTGGACAAGAGACTGAGTGGGGAGATGGGGTGGCAGGAAGTGCCTAGAACACTTAATCACTCACAACTGCAAGAGGAGGCCAGTGCACTGAGTTTGGGACTACTAATGATAAGATGCAAGGTGGAAGGAGTTTTACCTAATAGATATTGTTAATTTATTTGTTGTTAACTTTCCCAGGTTCATTTGGTTGTCTCTGTTCCTCCTTCTCTTCCCCTCAAGTAAAAGTCTTTGTTTTAAACACCTGGATCTGGTGATGCAAGTGGGGAAGTATCGCTTATCAAGGGTGCCTATGGTATTCTATATAGTTTGCCGGGTTTTTGGGTGGGAACACAAATTGGTGTTAGTTTTCAGGAGGAACTCCTAGGAAATTGAACCTGGCCCTTTTTGTTGGTGACAACATCTGGCAGAAGGGGCACATCCAGAAGAACTCAGTCTAATATTGAATTTAATAGACTTTCATAAAGTTACTATAAGAATAATGTGAGCACAAACATAAATATAGCTTATTGAATTGCACCACAATATGATGCTTGATGACTAATCTTTGAAGTTCTGTAAGTTTCTACACAGGGACATTTATAGAAGAAGTTTATGTAAATGTGTAGTAATTCTCCATTTTCCAGAATTTTTCTTCAGCACAGATGGCTAGTGTTTGTGGCCTTGCTTTGTCTATATCTTGCCTACAGATTATTAGATTAAGGAAACTAAATTCAGACAGAATAACAAATCATTTTTGTTTATTGTATTGGATTTTGTAGTTTGGTTGGAACTACTTATGTATTTGCTAATTGCCTTTGTAAATATTTCAGTATTTAAACTTGTAATATAAGATGTTCTGACTGAGTCCAAACTTTCAAATTTGGGGTTTAAAGTTAGGCCCCTAAAGCCTAAGGTATTTAAGTATGAGGCTTGATTTTCACCCACAACTCTTACTGAAATCCATAGGAGTTGCAGGTGCCTAATACTTATGAAAATAGACAGCTTTGATATAAATGGATTTAAGTACCTATGTTTAGATTCCCAAGTTTGAAAATTTCAAGAGTGACTTAAAACAGAGGATAGACACTGAACTCAGGACTCCTAACCTGAATTCCCATTTCTCTCCCAGGCACAGGCCCAGGTGCCTACCCATTGATTACTTATAGCACCCAGGCTACACATCTCCCCGAAATCACTGTTAGGCATCGCTGCTAAATGCATGGGGCCCATGCCTGTGAACCAGAAACTTCCCCAGATCCTCCTCCTACATACACACCATCACTATCTTCTGTGGTTTCCCTCCCCACAAAATGAGTCTAAAAGCTATCACAGAGGAATAGTGCCATGGGAAGTACCAAGTGGTGAATGACATGAATAACCAAGCTGAGCTGCTAGCCCACAGGTTGTACTGTACAGTAGACAACATTGCTCACTTGACTTTGTTTGGTTTGGTTGTTTTGTGAGAATCTCTCTTCTCCCTCTACTCGGGTGGCAGGATTCTATTGCTGCGTCTGGTTATCAGGAGTTGGAATCATACAGGAAACTGCAGATAAAGAAATTGGGGGAGGGAGAAGCTAGTGTGTGGGATGGACAGAATCCTAGATCACTTGTGACTCTCCATTCTGGGTGGGGCACAGTCTAAAGGGGAGGACATGTGACCACCCCACGTGTCTCCTCTGCCAAGTGACCTCCCCATCCTATGTCCAGCCCAAGGCTACCGTGCTCTCCCCACCCCCACGTTACCTGTTGGGGGGTTGGAAAGTTCTCTGTCCTTCTCTCCCTGTCCCTCCCCACCAGACATTGGGTACCTTTCCCTGACAGCTGAGTGAGGACCGGGACAGAGCCACTTCTGCCTGACAGTTGGCTGGGAATTGGTGGCGGTCCGCTCCCTGACTGGGCTCACTGCCAAGGACAGAAAAAGAATGAAAAAAATACAAATAATCAGCTTTGTAGTTAAGGACAAAAGGTGGTGGTGGTTTGTGTTGATGGTGGTTCATTAGACTGAAGATTCTCTTAGGTTTACTCAATGATTAAAACACACAAAAATTAGGGCTGTTGATTAATCGCAGTTAACTCATTCGATTAACTCAAAAAATTAATTCTGATTAAAAAATTAATTGATCACCATTTTAATCACAATGTTAAACAACAATATCAATTGAAATTTATTAAATATTTTTGGACATTTTATACATTTTCAAATATATTGATTTCAGTTACAACACGGAATACAAAGTGTACAGTGCTCACTATTATTTTTGATTACAAATATTTGCACTCTAAAAATGATAAAAGAAATAGTATTTTTAAATTCACCTCATAGAAGTACTATAGTGCAATCTCTTCATTGTGAAAGTGCAACTTACAAATGTAGATTTTATTTATTATAAGACTGCATTCAAAATCAAACAGTGCAAAACTTTAGCGCCTATAAGTCCACTCAGTCATACTTCTTGTTCAGCCAGTCAGTCACTAACACAAACAAGTTTGTTTACATTTATGGGAGATGATGCTGCCCACTTCTCACTTCTGGTGACATTGTAAATAACAACAGGCATTCACACATGGGACTTTTGTAGCTGGCATTGCAAGGTATTTACATCCCAGATAGGTTAAACATTCATATGCCCCTTCCTGCTTCACCCACCTTTCCACATGACATGCTTCCATGCTAATGATGCTTGTTTTTTGTTTTTTTAAAAAGCATTCATTAAATTTGTGACTGAACTCCTTGGGGAAGAATTGTATGTCTCCGTCTTTGTTTTACCCGCATTCTGCCATATATATCATGTTATAGTAGTATCGGATGATGACGCAGCACATGTTCTTTTTAAGAACATGTTCTCTGCAGATTTGACAAATGCAAAGAAGGTACTAATGTGAGATTTCTAAAAGTCATTCGAGCTAATGTTTAAGAATCTGAGAGGTAGAGCATGCTTTCAGAAGTCTTAAAAGAGCAGCACTCCAATGAGGAAACTACAGACCCCAAACCACCAAAAAAGAAAATCAACCTTTTGCTGGTGGCATCTGACTTGGAGGATGAAAATGAACATGTGTGGGTCTGCACTGCTTTGGATTGTTATCAAGCAGAACCTGTCATCAGCATAGATGCTTGTCCTCTGGAATTGTGGTTGAAGTATGAAGGGACATATGAATCTTTAGTGCATCTGGCATGTAAGTATTTTGCGATGCCGTCTACAACAGTACTATGTGAATGCTTGTTCTCACGTTCAGGTGACATTGTGAACAACAAGAGAACAGTATTATCTCCTGCAAATGTGAACAAACTTGTTTGAGCAATTATCTGACAAGAAATAGGACTGAGTGGACTTGTAGGCTCAAAAGTTTTACATTGTTTTATTTTTAATTCAGTTATGTTTTGTATATAATTCTCCATTTGTAAGTTCAACTTCCATTATAAAGAGATTGTACTACAGTACTTGTATTAGGTGAATTGAAAATTACTACTTGTTTTGTTTGTTTACAATGCAAATATTTGTAATCGGAAGTAAACATGAAATGAGCAGTGTACGCTTTATTCTGTGTTTGTAGCTAAAGTCAATGTATTGGAAAATTTAGAAAACATACAAAATATTTAAAGGGTATTCTATTATTGTTTAACAGTGTGGTTATTTGCACTTAATTTTTTAATCACACAATTAATTGCAAATAATTTTTTAATCGCTTGACAGCCCTAATAGAAATTGGAGGAGGAGGAGATCTCCAAATCTTGTGATTGTTTGTCATTACTGGTTTTCATGTCACATGGTGAGGTGACTACTTCATATTGGGTGATGTGACATTTCAGAGAGAAGAGAATGGAGACAAGGGAATAAACATTTTTGTAAGTAGTTCATATCCCCATGTTGAGCTTCAGATTACAAAGTGTGTGTGTGTTCACAAAATATCTTTATTTAAATGAAAACTGTTGTATAGCTCCTCCAGTGCACTAAGTGCTGCAATTACAATTATGTGGGTGAAACCAATCACTGTGCTCTTGATTAAAATCACATGGGAAAATATAAAAAAACTAAAAACACCTCTCTGTGAACATTTCACAAAGTGATCACTTTGTCTAACTTCTTTCCTTATCCTCCAAGGAAACCAGCACAAAACCTTGCCGTCAAAAGACAAGACTGAGAGCTTAATTTTATAACTGTGCTAGGCACTAAAAATCATGGCCTTAATGAGGACACCAGTTTTATGGTTTATTGCAACAATTTATAACCCACTAAACCTCCTTTTTGTCCTATGATAACAAGGATGTTAATGGGTCACTTCACCGTGAATTGATTCCTTAGTTTAGCATAAGTAGTTAGCATATATGCTATCTGTAGGACCTTGTGTTTAGCTGTGACACTCTGAGTACATTTCCCGGACCTGAGGAAGAGCTGTGTGTAGCTTGAAAGCTTGGGTCTGTCACCCACAGAAGCTGGTTCAATAAAAGATATTACCTCATCCACCCTGTCTCTCTAATGACTATTAACAGTTTCTAGATAGCAGTGTTCCCTGTACAAATGTCTTGGCTCACTCTGTCCTTTCGCTGTGGTCCTTCCAGAAGAGGTGGATACAGAAACTAAACCTGTGAGTAAATAAATAGGGAAAATATCATCAGGGCAATTTGTCATCAGTAAATAAGCTGGTTTACATGGTGTCTGTTCAGAGTCTCATAAAGAGTTGCACACAAGAAGCTTTTTAAGTGAACAACATAGGTGTCTGATTTTTCGACTGGAACACCTAGCCCGAAAGGGGTTCTGCACTGCTGATGGGGCCATTAAAAGTCCGGTTGACAGCACAGCAGGGTGGCAGGCTCCCTGCCTGGCTCCATGTGGCTCCCAGGAAGTAACCAGCATGTCTGGCTCCTAGGTGGAGAGATGACCGTGGGGCTTTGCATGCTGCCCTAGACTGCTGGCACCATCCCAAGCACTGGCTCTGCAGTGCCCATTGGCTAAGAACCACAGCCAATGGGAGCTGCGAGGTCAGCACCTGTGGGCAGTGTATGGAGCCACCTGTCCTTCCCTCCACCAAGGACCTGGACATGTCACTGCTTCCTGGGAGTCGCCTGAGGTCAGCGCCGCATGGAGCCTGCACCCTGAACTCGCCCCTGCACCCAAATCCCCTTGCCCAGCCCAGAACCCCCTCCCATGCCCTGAACCCCTAATTTCTAGCCCCACCCTTGAGCCCAAACTGCCAGCCCAGACCCCATGCTCCCTCCATACCCTTGCCCTAGCCTGGAGCCCCAAACCCATTTCAAACCACTCACCGGGAGCCCTCTCCTGAAGCCTAAACCTTTCATCCCCAGTCCCACTCCAGAGCCAGCACCCCCAGCCAGTGCCCTTACCACCTCCCACCCCCAAAACCCTGCCTCATCCCAGAGCCCCCTCCTGCAGCCCAAAACCGTCATCTGTGACCCCACCCCAGAGCCTGCACCCCCAGGCAGCACCCTCACCCCCTCTGGTACCCCAACCACCTGCCCCAGCCCGGTGAAAATGAGTAAGGGTGGGGGAAACCTAGCGATGGAGGGAGGGGCTTTGAGTCAGGGGTGTGCTAAGGGTGTTCAGTTTTCTGCAGTTAGGAAGTTGGCAACCCTAGCACAACAACAAACAGCTTTACTGGACCTACAAAATCCAGGGACAAAGTTGCATGTTCTTGGGCACCATGTACACTCACATTATCTATTAACTGACTAATTACATATATAGACATCTCTTTTATAAAGCACTGTCATAACAGTCTCTAACATAACAACAAGATTCTCCAGATCATTACAGGAAGAAAGGAAGTGCCAACAGTTTTGCTCCCAAGACTCTGACCTTGGGCCCCAAAAACACAGCTGGGGACCATAGGACAGCATGTTAAAAATATCACCATGTTATTCTGAGACCCTGTCACACATGCCATGTTTATTGCCTTTAAAGTGTCTAGTTTTAGAAAGGAACACATTAAAAGGAAAAACCTGTTTATCAATTCTTTTAAAACTCAAATATATAGCTTTCTCTCCAAAACTTTGCTTTGTAACTGTGAATACAGTGGTGAAAGATAGAAAAAGACTGGAAAATGTGATTAGCACCTCCATATATAAAATGCCATGAAACATGAGCTAAGGGGGATTTTTTTAATTGGAAATAGCTATTTCAGTGTTAAATAAATTATCCATGACTTCTGATGTTGTTCACCAGCATTTTTCTTTAAAGTTATTCATATAACATTATCACGTTGCCTGTTTAATGACATCTCCATGTATATATGCAGATAAGGCAAAATTTATTGGCAAATGCTCTAATAAAAATTCCATGAATTTCTCCCCAAAGTAAAATTTTGTCAGCTTTCCCACATACCATAAATTTGCAGTAATTTTCTTCTCATTAAAAAATCACTCCATTTATTACATATCTAATTTATACTTCTGTGATGAAATAATTAGCCTCAAAGGACAGTTGTCTTAGAAATCTTATGTAAAAATGTATGTTGATTCTTTAAATTCATAGCAGGAAGAGAGACAGGAGTGGATGGGGGTGGGGGGGGGGATGTTCTAGGCAAAACCTATGAAGTGAAGCCGACAGAAAGCAAGAACAACAGGGTGTATATACCGTATGTGTGAGGGAAGAAGTTCAGGTTTAGCATAATACTGCGGCTTTTTCATTTAAAGAAGTTTCTTGTTCAAAATTAGAAGAAAACGACCCTTTGCCATGGCCACAAGGCATAGTGTCAGAAGCTAATGCTTTGGTTTTGGACCAGCATAAATTAGAGCAAAAGAAAATGCTGAAGTTCCACAGTCCCCTTTCAGTAGGGTAACACCATATAAAGGTCTGAGTGGTCGGAGTACTTCACCAGATTCTGAACCTCAGTGAAGCTTAACACAGACAGCAGCAAAGTATAGGTTGGCTCATTAATTTATGCAATGGAGTGGGAAACTGAAAATATTTAGAAATCATTTGCCATCTAGTTGCTGACAATGTGGAATGTGTTTGGTGGTCTCATCTTACTTTGCCATGCATAAGCATCTGTATCACAAAAACCACCATCACAGTCAGCACTAATCTGCAATATCAGCAGAGAGCCAAAGAAGGAAAGCACACCGAGACTGAACACTCCTCTTCTTCCTCACTGACCCCATTTCCTCCAGGTCAGTTGGGAGTGTGAGGAGATTTGAGTAGCCTGTGTTGAATCTACTCTGTTAACCCCAGTCTTCTAGTCTGCTAATCTGCTATTTGTTAAGAGCAGTAAATTCAAACACTTTTTGATTAAACTATTTTTACCTGCCATTTTAAATGATTCATATAAGAAAAGTTAACATTCTGAAGGTGCTTTGTGTTGCCAGAGCATTCCAACTTAAAATATTCACTATTCTTTTTATGCCTATGATTCTTGTACTGTACTTCAGCATTTAAAATGGAGATGGCAGTGTTGTCTGTTCACTATCTTTGTGTTTTCCTGAGACATAAAAGCAAATAACACCAGTTGACTAAGTTCAGCCTTACCTCTTGGGATTGTCTTTGACAACTGGTGTTGCTGAATTCATGTGTGCAAACAGAAGCTTCAACACTTGGAGGTGTTTGCTCTAGGTAGTCTATCCTATAAAATATATTGAGTATAATTTAATAAATGTAAGATTATTAAATTATTACAAGTGTGAAAGTAGTTCTTCAAAAGTTAGCACCACTCTGCGGCCCTAGTGTGGAAGCAGAATAATTCATCTATTGAAATAGTTTCTGTAAGGATTTGTCAAAAAAGAGTAACTTTCTTTCTTTTATAAAAATCTTTTGAGATCTGTTTATATTACATTTATAATAATTTAAAATATTTCAAGAAGACTTAGTACTAATTTTATTCCATATAACTTTTCCTTTTGGTAGTTCTAAACACACAGGAAAGCTCTGAGTTTCAAAGTGTTCATAGCCAAGTAACCTAAAGTTTCTATAATAGATTTAGTTGTCTTTTTTAAAAAAAAACAGTTTTACCTTATGATTAATCTGGGTGATCAGTGCAAAAGCCCAACTTGAATATCTCCTCTATTAAATTTTGAGCAACTATGGGAGACCCAAGCTGAAAACACGACCTATCTTAAATAGAGCTGGGGGAAACAGTTGTCCAAAACTTTTTTTAGGAAAAAAATAAAGATTTGGGGATGCCAAAATGTTTAGTGAATTTGTGGCAGTTTCACCAAATTTTTTGTTTCAGGGTGGAGGGCAAAATAATAATATTGGAAAAAATTGAACCATTACTTTTTGAAAAATTTTGGTTTGAAGGTTCCTTCCATATTAAAAAATTAACCTTAAAAAGGCTCAAAATAACATTTCATTTTGGGTTGGACAAAACATTTTGTTTGACCTGAAATGAAAATTTGTAATGTTTTGTTTGCTGAAGATTTAAAAAAAAATCATTTCAGAACAGCCTATAACAAAAGGTGTTTTTTTGCATGTTTTAATTTTTGAAACTGCCAGCAAACTGAAAAATCAGTTATTCCTACAACTCTTTGTCTTAAGCGGAACTTTATAGAACCACATTAGTTCTAATTGTCATTTGACACGTTGACCTCCCATATTTAAATATACCAGACTACAGTCTTGCAACCTGCTCTGCACCTGCTGACCTCTGCACCCGCCTGGAGTCCCATTGACAAGAAGGGGGTCCGAACTAAGGATTTGCTTGCGTGGAGTCTCATTTGGCTTTTTAATGCTATCGTTTATGACTTCCTCTGAAATTAAAGACTAACAAATCATATGGTAGAAGCACTATATTTGTTTAGTTTTGAAGTTTTTGAAAGTAGAGCCTTTTCCTTACATTTGATGAGCTGTTAAATGGTTACTACATATGACCAATAATTAATGCAGCTAATAGGCAAAACTGTTTGAATTCTCTCCTATGGTAGTGGCAATGACATCTTCATTTCAAGCTATGCTGGGGTATATTTAATGATTGTTTTTAACCCACAAGAAAATTTATTCTCAGATGGATTATTTGATTGTAGGTATTACTCTTTTAACTTTATGGGTTTATTTATAATTTTTATTGAAAGGATATAGTCTAGTGACTTTGTAAGGTATCCATTAAAAGACTTCAATAACAAGTGCATGACTTGGAAAGTGATGTTAGACCATGCGTTAACATAACAACAACATCAAATACGTTACAAATAGTATGATATGCACACAGTATGCAAGATTAATCAGTAGTGGTACGTGCATTTTTAGAGCTAGATCCTCTTGAATCTGCCATTGACATAAATGGTAGTTGCAAGAGCATAACCCTTAATATACATACACTGGCAGGGTTTGTACTACTGCCAAAACTGACCTATTTTATCTTACAAGTGAAGTCTTTGATACTTAGGCATTTGAAAAGCCAGAAATACATGAGAAGAGTTGGAAAGGCTTGAGTATGATACATTTATGTTCTGTATATACTATTTGTTTCTTTAATGGCTGTAACTGTACTTACAATTGCAGGTCTGTCTGCAGTTAATGTACCTTAATAAATTTGATTGGTATTTAAGGGGTGACATCATTCAGATTTTTTAGTCCTGATTCTTTGTAACCTATTCAAGCTCTGTTTTACTTTTTTCCATTCTCTTCTGCTGAAGCAGGAATTTCCTGACAACTATCTTCAGCCAATTAGGAAACAAGATGTAGCGCTATTTTCAAAACATAAATGATGATGTGAAATATATTCTGATGAGATTGTTTGCTTTTCTTTCTGATTAGATGATAACCTACGATAGTCTAGTCTATACAGGTGGAAGTAAGTATATCTGATGTTATCAGCATCCTAAGACTTTAACAATTACTATACCTTTCTATTACAACTGAAATAACTGACATATTTCTTTGCTATTTAATTTCAATGTAAGAAAATATCTTACTGTCATGGCAACATTAGTGCTGCTTTTAAAAAAATGTGTTGGTTGCAAAGAATATATTCATTTTAAAACCAGAAATGCTATTTTTTTCCTCAGGTTATTATAGTTGCAACAGATGCTTAGGGGTAGAATCCATACATTTTTAAACATGGCCTTTAGAAATATTTACATTATCTTGTTGTTGATACAGCTGGAAAAAGTTCCCCTCCAAATCTAATGAATCAGAACAGGGGGTTCTTAAAGTGTAGGGCCAAAAGACTAACCAGGGAGGTATGGCCTAACCTCAACTTTTCTTTCTTCTTAAAGAAAAATAAAAGTCAGTCTCTATATGTTATGCATGCAGAGAAAACTTTCAAAATCTGAAGTGAGTATAGCTAATACAGTGATGTCTGCCTGAGTTTGCAGAGAACTGGAAACTTGCTCTGGATTGTGAACTGCCCATTCATTTCAATGAGTGCTAACTTGTATGTCAATGATAATACTTTAAATGTCAACGTTTTGTTAACAATTTTGCTGCTCAGCAAAACATGTAAGAAAGGAGAGGAAGTATCATATTCTGAAGATCTACACAAGTATTTCCTTAATGTGAGTCGAGGGAGAGGAGATGGCGGGAAACATATGAGGACGGGTTGTCTTGAAAGACTTGCTAGAGGGGAGGTGGGAAGATGTGTAAAATAAGATGGTTAGGCCTTTAACAATATTTGCTAGGATTTCAGGATGACATGACTAGTTTTGTTCTTCTAAATGGATTCTCAGCTTTCACAACTTTGGGAAATACTTCATCAATATTTTCATAACATCAACACCTCTATCCTTAAGGATATTGGGTCATAGTCTGGCCTAGTATGAGCAGGTGCAACACCATTGATTTACATTTCTGAATTTGGCTTAATCTATAGATTTTTAAGGGCTGTGATATCTAGACAGTAGTCAATAATTTTACTCCTGAAGAACTGTTATAATGAGATAAAAATTAGCTAGTGCTCTCTCCTTCCTGCCTTTCCAAGAAAGGACACACATTCCGAAGCCATGCATCATGGGAACCTTTAGCAGCACTGCTTGTCTAGACTCAGAACTCGTTATGTATTCTGAGCCTCCTCTCTTGGTTAAGAAGAAAAGAATTCAAGAATCTCTGTGAGATTAGCTTGTCCCTACAGCACACATTGCCTGTTTTGGTTTGGTAGTAGGCTTGATACAATATTTAGCAGTTGGGTTGATGATATATGTACGATGGCCAATGCCCCAGCATTTGGACCAGTATGTTAATGTTTTCATCTCAGACTACTGATAACAATTGATACTTTTCAGTTGAATTGGTGTACTGTTCCCAAGGTGAGAAGTCCACCTTTATACACAGTTGAACAATTGTGGCAGTTGAGGCAAATAATGCACAATCTGTACAATTTCCCTCATCCAACCAATGAAATTACTGCATGCAAAAATAAGGGTTGTAATTAATTGAGTTACCACTAATATCACAATGGTCTTTCTAGGACTCTTGGAATCTATAAAGTCAAAATGGCTGAGAACTTAAAAGCAGGTGTTTCCCAGAGTTTGTGAACAGAGCTGTCCCTTTGTTGGAGGCAGAGTCACCTAATTATTCCCGCACATAGGTGTTACTCTCATCATCTCTGATCAACTGTCATAACTGGAACAAATTATTAAACAATCCATTTATAAGCACATAGAAGATAGTAGGGTTATAGGAATAGCCAACATGTACCTTTCAAGAACAAATCATGCCAAACTAACCTAATTTCCTTCTTTGACAGCATAACTGGATAGAGGAGATCTCTGGAGGTTATATACCTTGATTTCAGTAAGGCTTTTGATACAGTCCCACATGACATTCCTATAAGCAAACTAGGGAAATGTGGCCTAGATGAAATTACAATAGGATATACATTTGGTTGAAAGACCATATCCCAAGGGTATTTATCAATAACTCTCTGTCAAACTGGAAAGAAGTATCTAGTGGGGTCCATCAGGGGTCCATCCTAAGTCTGGTACTATTCAATATTTTCAGTAGTGACTTGGATAATGAAGTGGAGAGTGTTCTTATAAAATTTGTGGATGACACCAAGCTAGGAGGAGTTGCAAGCACTTTGTTTTGAATTCTAATCCTGTCCTCCAATCTTGACAAATCAGAGAAGTACATGAAACCAACAAGATGAAATTCAGTAAAGGCAAGGTATGGTGTAGGTTTACTTAGCCCTATCTCTGCAAAAGGGACTGGACTTGATGACCTCTCAAGCTGCCTTCCAGGCCTGCATTTCTATTATTCAAATTGCCACAGAGCCTTTGGACTTCCAACATTTCTTCCGGTTCTCACAGACGAGTGAGTGAGGAAGACAAATGTGCATGTTGTGCTGGGAGAGTTGTTGATTTGTGTGGGGTGTATGAGTTTTGGGTTATTGTGTTTTATGGAGGCTTGTGGTGGTTCTGTTGATTTGCGTAGGTGGCAATGAGGTGTATGGGTGTGGCAGTTGGGCCAAGTAATCCACCACATGTGCACTCTTCCGCATACAACCAATTAAGCTGTTGCATGCAAATTACCTGTAGAATAAGGGTGGCAATTTGTTGAGTTACCTCTGATGGTGTGGCATAGATACATGCCTCACTTTAGCAGTATGCAACATGGGTGTAATTTGTAAAGTCACTTAAAACTTAAAAAATGGATTGTAATAGACCACAAAAGCTAGTGATGACTGATCCTGGGATAGTCTGAACAAAAAGAGCTCTCAGCCATGTTTCTAGCTGCTTCTACCATTTCATGCTGAGGACAGGTCTACACTACAGCCAGGATCGACATTCTGAGATCAATCCACTGGTAGTCGATTTAGCACAGGAGTGGGCAAACTATGGCCTGTGGGCCACATCCGGCTTGCGGGGCTGTCCTGCCCAGCCCCCTGAGTTCCCGTCCGGGGAGGCTGTCACCAGGAGGCGGCCTTCCCCCCTCCCCTGCAGCCTCAGTGTGCTGTGTGGGCAGTGCTCTAGGGGGTGGGGCAGCATGTCTGGCTCCATGTGGCTACCAGACACGCTGCTGAGTGGCATGGTAAGGGAACTGGAGCCGGGGAGGGTTGCATAATGGGCGGGGAGTCCCAGGGAGCAGTCTGGGAGCAGGCGGGTTGGCTGGGGTGTGGAAGTCCTGGGGGTTGGTTGGGGACGGGATGGGTAGGCAGGTCTCAAGAGGGGACGGTCAGGGGACAAGGAGCAGGGGGTTTGGGTGGGGTTGGCGGGTGGTTGGGGGAGCCATTGGAGGCGGCGGTCAGGGGACAAGGAGCAGGGGGGGTTGGATGGGTTGGAGGATCTGAGGTGGGCAGTCAGGGAGCAGGAAGTGGGAGGGGGTTGGATAATGGGCGGGGCCAAGCTGTTTGGGGAGGCACCGCCTTCCCTACCTGGCCCTTCATGCAATTTTGCAACCCTGATGTGGCCCTCTGACCATAAAGTTTACCCACCTCTGATTTAGCGGGTCCAGTAAAGACCAGCCAAATTGACTGCAGATCACTCTCCAGTCAACCCCTGTACTCTACTCCCAACGAGAAGAGTAAGGAAAGTCAACAGGAGATTTTCTCCTATCAACCCCCCCACGGTGTAAACCCAAGGTAACTCGACCTAAGGTACATCAATTTGCTTGAATTGCATAGCGTAGGTTGACTTACTGTGGCAATGTAGACATAGCCTGACTCTATAGATATTTTAAGCTTTTGAGTGACAGAGTGACATTCTTGTTTGAATGGTTTTGTGTTGTAAACAAAGATGCAGCATTTTCATATAATATTAGTAAATTACTGAGTTATTAGCAGATCAAGGAAAGGTGTGGAATTAGTGCACATAATGTGGTGTACATAATCTTGGTTGTTTAAAGTTCTTTCCCTTTTAAAATATTGTGCCTGTTTAGATCACTAATGTATTTTAATTGTTTCCATCTTTCAAAATATGTCTAGCGAGTTCAGTTTTTAGTTGTTGTTAGACAAATAAACTGGTATTAGATGCAGTGCTTTCTTCCTTTCAAACATAGTTTCAAATTAGTGCTTAATGTGGTTTGAAGATTTTGCCAGAATATTCCCCCAGACCCTACTTTTGTATGAGGGTGGTTGATTACATCTATTTTTTTTTCAGTTTACAAATGCCAATATATTCAGAAGAATGCAAACCCTGGGACCATTTGTCATCACACTTTGCTTGTAGTTCATTTCATTATTGTATGTAGGAGGAAAAGCAAACAATTAGATGTCTGAGGGGGAATACATTGGAGTGTCAGGGCATGCTAAGCATTATTATTGCATCATATAGTTGTACAACCTTTGATTTTTTTTGTCCGTTGCCTTTAACACTTACCTGGATTTGGAAGACACACATCCGCCAAAAGTCTTTTTTAAAAATATGTTTTAATATAAATATGGAAATACTCCTGAAACAAAATTAAATGAACAATAGTTCTGGGCTTTTTGTGGGGGGAGGGAATTAAAGCCCTCCCATGGGGGGATGGGTTAGTAGTAATTGCATCCTCCTTAAATAATAAGAAAAGTCAGAGGAAAATCAGGGTCCAAAATATAGAACTCCAAACCCTCTCCCAGCAATAATCAGACAAGACGATTGAAACTCCAATTTAGAACCACTTATGGAGACTTTTACTTTATTTTGCTTTCTAGGGTAGGCTCTAGAACAGGAGTGGGCAAACTTTTTGGCCCAAGGGCCACATCTGGGTATTAAAATTGTATGGCAGGCCATGAATGCTCACAAAATTGGGAATTGGGGTGTGGGAGGGGGTGAGGGTGAGGGCTCCAGCTGAGGGTGTGGGCTCTGGTGTGGGGCCAGAAATGAGAGTTCTGGGTGTGGGAAGGTTCTCCCGGCTGGGTCTGGAGTTTGAAGGGGAGGAGGGGGCTGGAGTAGGGGGGTGGGGTTCAGGAGGGGGTCAGGGATGCAGGCTCCAGGTGGCACTTACCTCAAGCAGTGGAGGCATGTCCAGGCGGCTCTGTGTGCTGCCCTGTCCACAGGCATCACCCTTGCAGCTCTCATTGGCTGCGGTTCCTGGCCAATGGGAGTTGTGGGGACAGCATGCAGAGCCCCCCTGGCTGCCCCTACACGTATGAGCTAGAGGGGGGACATGTTGCTGCTTCTGGGAGCTGAGCAGAGCAAGTCCCAGACCCCGCTTCCCGGCTGGAGCTCCAGGGCCAGATTAAAACATCTGGAGGGCTGGATGCGGCCCCTAGCTGTAGTTTACCCACCCCTCTAGAACAGTGATACTCAGACTGAGGTTTACGAGAGCCGCAAGTGGATTTTTAGTGTGTCTCCTGTGGCTTTTTGCAGCACATGATATTAAAACACTGTGTGATTTCATTATTAACTAATCAGGATGCTTTTACTATGTTATTAACCATAACAGTTGATAAAATAATACTTGGCCAGTTATTTTGCTATGAGAATAATACATATATTAAATGAAACAATGAATTCACACTACTGCAGCATTACTCAAAAGAACCAATCACTAATTTGGCTCCTGAACCACTGAGATCTGAGTATCTAGAACATGACGATTCTATCTAGGTAGGGCAATATACCTCCATGTCTAATACTGGAGGAAGGGAAACCGTGGAGGGCTAAGTAAAAAGAAACGGGCTAGTGGAGAGTGATGAGATGACCTCTACTCCTCATCCACAAAGGAAACCTGCACAACACCTTCAAAAGACAAGCCTGGAAGTTAAGGACCTCCTGCTGGGATCACACAGAAGCACAGGGCAGGGCTGCTATAAGGTGTATGCTCCTCTGGGTTTGGGACCCTGCCACGAACTGGAGTTGCAAATGTACATATCTGTCTGTATGTCAGCAGTTAAATTGGGGAGGTGACATCTTCAGGATAACCCTGGAGCAGTAGAGGTCATGTAGGCCAATCCAGAAGTGAAGCAATGTTCAACGTAGGATAACAGTGAGAGAGCTGCCAGAAGCAGCATAGTTAGTTTGAAATAGAGATGTGTCCACTAGAATCTCATACTGTATAACTTTTCTGCAATATTTATGTTGCTTCCAAAGCAAATTAAAGTGAGATAGGATAAACTGAAAAAGAACTTGTGTGTGTAGAGGTGAATACCATCTGGTCCTGGTGACTTATTACTGTTTAGTTTATCAATTTGTTCCAAAACCTCCTCTGACACCTCAATTTGCAACAGTTCCTCAGATTTGTCACCTAAGAAGAATGGCTCAGGTTTGGGAATCTCCTTCACATCCTCAGCCACAAAGAAGTCAAAGAATACAAATAATTTGTTTAATTTCTCCCCTATGGCTTTATTGTCCTTGAGTTCTCCTTTAGCATCTCTATCATCCAGAGGCCCCACTGGTTGTTTACCAGGCTTCCTGCTTCTGATGTACTTAAAAATGTTTTGCTATTACTTTTTGAGTCTTTGGCTAGCTGTTCTTAAAATTCTTTTTTGGCCCACGAAAGCTTATGCTTCAATACTTTAGTTCAGGGGTGTCCAAACTTTTTGGAAAGAGGGCCAGATTTGGTAAGGTGAAGATGTGTGAGGGCCGACCATTTAGTCTGACATTCTTTGAACCAATAACATTACATACAAATGAATTATTCTATGAAATCTTTATTGCAAATGGCATACTTTTTTTCATTTTCAAGTTTTTAACGAAAATCACTCTGCCTTTCATATTTGAAGACCACAAAATGAAGAAAAAGTCTGGAAAAAAAAACTTTGGGGAAGATTAAACATATCTAACATCATTAGAAACATTGCATATTATTGACTATTAAATGCTCACTGTAGACTTCTAAATTCAAAATAGTGGTCAGTGCATATTCAAAACTGTGGTTTTGATCATCACGAAAAATCAATTACCGTATTTTTCGCCCTATAAGAAGCACTTTTTCTTCCCCAAAACGGGGGGGGAAAAGTTGGTGCGTCTTATAGGGCGAATATACCTATTCGCCCCATCACAAAAAAAAAAAACAAAACAAAAAAAAAACAAACAAACAAAAAAAACAGTGCGTGCGCCCCGGTTCCCCCCCTCCCCGCCGCGGGCGGGCTGCCGGGGGCGCCCCGGTTCCCCCCTCCGCCGGCAGCCCGCCTGCGGCGGGGAGGGGGGAACCGGGGCGCCGCCGGCAGCCCGCCCGCGGCGGGGAGGGGGGAACCGGGGCGCCCCCGGCAGCCCGCCCGCGGCGGGGAGGGGGGAACCGGGGCGCCCCCGGCAGCCCGCCCGCGGCGGGGAGGGGGGAACCGGGGCGCCCCCGGCAGCCCGCCCGCGGCGGGGAGGGGGGAACCGGGGCGCCCCCGGCAGCCCGCCCGCGGCGGGGAGGGGGGAACCGGGGCGCCTTTTGTGTGTGGTGGGGTTTTTTGGGGTTTTTTTTTTTTCCCCCGGCTTTTTTACTTTAAAAGTCGGGGGCGTCTTATACGCCGGAGCGTCCAATATGACGAAAAATACGGTAATTGAGATTTTAAAATTTATTCACCTCAGGGGACTAGACAAATATCTTGCCTGCACTAATGTGAAGGGTGATACTGAGATCTTGACTGCAGTATGAAAACAGCCACAGTCTCTTGGCAAATTAGGCAGACACAGTTGTTTCGTATTTCAGTGAAAAAATACTCCAATTTCCACTTGTCCTGGAAACGTCGGCCCTCTCTGTCAACTTTCCTTTTTTTAGCTACAGTAGCCATGTCAGAAATGGGCTAGAAAGGCTGAAATGAAATAAAAAAACACGGAAATGAAATCAAACACGGGCTATGGGTCACAACGGCCACAGGGCTACTGCCATCTTCTGGTGAAATGTAAAATAGCAATTTTTGTACACGTATTTTGTACTGTGGTCAACAGTGCTGGCGGGCCGCATATTATTGATTTTATAACAGAGCCTGCGGGCCGGTGAAAATTTGAACACGGGCCTGAATTGGCCCCCGGGCCGGACTTTGGATATGCCTGCTTTAGTTAGTCTTTAAGGTGCCACAGGACTCTTTGTAACTTCTGCAATTCCAGACTAACACAGCTACCTCTCTGATTCCTGTTTTTTGGCGTTTCATTCCTAATTATATTTTTACATTTCATTTGCCAGAGTTTATGCTTCTTTCTATTTTCCTCATTAGGATTTACTTCTCCTTTTTAAAGGATTCCTTTTTGTCTCTCATTGCTTCTTTTACTTTGTTGTTTTGCCAGAGTAGCATTGGCATATCTACATATTGTGAGGGGGTTCCATTAATATTTAAAAATATGCACATACATTTTATTTTGTTTTAACTTTTAAAACTATTACATTCATTTCAGGTAGGCATCTTGGAAGGAGAAGTTTTTAGAAGACACTTTCATGACTATAGTGATAGCTTCTATTAACATGTCCAAGCACTTAAAGTGAATCTGTGTGGAAAGTTTACCTAGAGTGACTATTCGATTTCTTAAAATATTTCTAGACACTTGTGTGTTTGGTTGGAGGTCAGGAGAGGTAGGAGGAAAAAGTAGTTTTCTCTTCTCCAGACATGTTAGATGTTTTACTGGATGGTGGTGGATATTTTTCAGGTGTGCAGTAGCTGTCTAGAACCTACTGCTTTGGATACATGTCACAGATCTGGACAAGCACTCCTTTCTAGCCACTCACTGAACTGTTCTGAAAGAAATCCAAGCTTCTGTGTTCCCTAGATTCCTGGGTGTGTTAAGCTTGTGGAGCATCAGCAGGCTACAGGCTCCCTTTCTCCCCATAGCTTCTCTGGCATATTTCTTATGCACTGATTCTGTCTGCGACCCCGTCATGGAAACATAGTCCTGCAGCCCATGTACCTTAGGTTCCTAGGAGCGGTGCTGAGCCCAAAAACACCCCTGTTGCTTAAATGCATTCTGTCCCAGAACTCTACCCCAAAGACAGGTGCTTTTGGATGCAAGATGCTGACTGCACAGATCTGATTGCAGGATTGGGGGCTTAAATTGTAAGTCTCTCAGAGCAGGGGCAGTGTGCTCTTCTACATACCTGGCAAGTTTTAGGCACTATGCACATAGCTAATAATATGGGAATTGTAAACTTGGGAATAAAGTTCATTGAGACCCTGACATATTCAGGCCTGATCCAGCATTCATTAAAGCAAATGGGAAGACTTCCATTCGCTTCAGTGGAGTTTAGGTCAGCTCTTCAGTGCATGAGTGGTATTTTCCCTGGTTCAAAGAACATCTGTCAGCTGGGATGGAATTGTAAATATGCCTTGGCCTGAACCCACTGTCCCTGCAGTTATCCCGAGTGATGGGTATTTTGTTTTGTTTAAAAGATAAATAAAAGCAATCTCTGTCCAGAAGCTGAACCAGAACATGTCTCCCCAGTCATGGCTTTTCAGAGGTATTATGCTTGCTCAGGCTGTGTAACCCCAAGTGAGGAAATGGCCTGCCCTGGGAATCATGGCTTTCATAGCAGGGGAGGTATTTGCATAAGCTGTCGTTTTCCATCTCTGTCCCCTGCTTTTGAGAACCACACATCACCTGACCAAGGAGCAGGAATACTTTAGCACTCTTTTGGCTTTTTTTTCCCTGGAGCTTCTATTAGCTATAAAGCTTGCATCTGTTGTCTTCTGAGGCTTGTGCAGCTTAGAAGGCACAGATATTTAGTTCTGGATCAGGTCACTAATTTGAGGGATAGAACAATTTTGAGCATTACTTTTAAACTTTGAAGAAACTTATGTCTCGTTTGTATTTTGTTGTTCTTATGGTAGTGCAAACCTCTGGACTCAGCCAGGCCAAAGAAAAGATGGGGGGGGGGGGGGGGAGGGAAACCTAGATAAAGATCTATTTCAGTTCCCTACATGAAAAGAATATGTATACATTTGCACAGGTCCATGTCCTTCAGCAGCTCAGAAGAACTGCCAATAGAGAAATGTAAACTTAATCTTGTGCAGAAGTATGCTTTGCTCCCTCACTTGCATCAAATATACTGTGATCTCTCCCTAGGGCTTTAATATTTAAAATTAAAAATAAAGAAGTTTCCTTCTTTTGTTCATGCATTTTTGTTTTTGCTGTCTACCATTCACACATATCTCCTTTGAAACTTTGCATTTATTTCCCTGACAGTTTTTTTTCTTCTCCCTACTAGGCAAACATTTTGTTTTGCTGCTCTTCTAATACTGCCATAGCCAAAGTGGCTGCCTTTCATGACTTCTGTTTAACTATTATTGTAACATTTTTTGAAAGTATTAAAAAAAAAATGTGGAAATTTAATTACAATAGCAAACTGCCTTGCACTCCAGAAATTGCTGCTGCTTTGCTTGAGGAAACACTAACGTGTTTGAACACTAAGAAGAGTTAATACGAGATACACATTGAGTCTGTTGCTGATCTCAGTTGCACTTGTTTCAGTGTAATTTCCTTTGTGTTACTGAAGACTATATCTGTGTGAGATCAGAGTCAGACCCATGATGTTTTGGTATGGTTATGGTGAAATAGCAGCATTTAGTTACTGTTTTACATATTTATATGAGTGAAGGATTTAAAATATCTTTTTTGTGTGTCTGCATATAATGTCATTTGTTAGCGATGGGCAAAATCTAAACCCCATAGATCCAAATATCGTCAAACTTTCAGAAAGTTCAAATCTAAACTTTCTGTCTGAGAGGTAGCTATAAAATAACTGTAGAGTTGGCAGAATTCTGGGTTTTTTTAAATAATTTTGATGGATAATATTTGACTTTCATTTTTAAATTTTATCAATTTAAATTTTCAGTTGTGGGAAATGGGAAAGGCAGACCGTAATTATTGAATGACAGCAGACATTCAATAATTCAAAAAGTTAAAGCTTTATAATCATTAAAAGACAAAATAAATAGCCTTAAATCAAACTCTAATAAGTTCTCAAATAGCATTTTTCTTACTTTGTCTATCTATGAAGTTTGATGATCATAGATGGGGAATATTTTTTTCCTGGATTCGTTTGTACTGTGAAATCAACACTTGCTAGTAAAAATCTAATCCTTCCAAGCTTAACTGCATCTGTGCTGTATGATGTGCTTAAATCGTGGATAAACTTCTTCACATGAGATTAGATGTTTTTTAAACTATATCAAATATGGGGATGTAAACAGGAGAACAATCCCTTCGATAGGCTAATTAGCATTTCTAAATTCATATGGAGGAATGGGAATGGGAATGGGAAACCTACAGTTTTGTAGTGACATCTTTCTGTTGTGTTTTTATGGATCGTTAGTGCAACAGGACTATGCGAAAATTCCTACACACGTATTTGTGTAAAACCACACCTTTGCACAAAGATTTCTGCATGCATATGATCAGTAGGGTGCACATTTAAACATGCAATTCTGTGTATGCCGTAGGTGTGTGTTTGTCTTTGCGATTTTACTTGCTGTATCTGCAGCTGAAAATATGACTAATTTTAAAGTCTTATACAACTATGGAGATACTAACAGCTTTTAGGACTAACTAAAAATTACCTATATGTAAATTCCTTACATACATGAGATTTTTATCATGCTGTATATTAAACAGGAAAACATTAAGATTTTTTTAAATTGCTAAATGCATATAGAATAAACTTATAATGCTCAAGGCTAAATGTCTAGTTTTCAACGTGAGTTGTTGCTTCACAATTCTTTTGCTTCCGTTTTTTCTTTGCATTTTCAGGGTTTTTTTGTACTTCAGAAATTGCTTTTTGCCTATTGCAGTGCTTTCTTAGGACACAGCATCAGGTAATAGAAGTAGACAGGAAATGTGCTGTTGCTCTCCTGAGGATGATTAAACAAGTCTGAAGAAGTAACCTGATGTTCTCACAAAAAGGCTCTTATGTAACAATATGGGATTGTTAACTATGTTTTCCACAAGTATTAAAGAGATTTTTAGAAAACATTTTTCGAAAACCTGGTCTCACATTAAATCAGATATTGTGGTTCAGGAAATAACCATGATACACACAGTACAGAAGCATAATAAATTAAATATTTTTTTACATACTTAAAGCCCTATCACAATTGGTTCTTGTTTAAATTCTTCAAAAATAACTTTACAATCCTCCACCAATCTTTGGAGCACACTTATTCTGCAACCCCTTACTCAACTGACTGAAGAGTTAAAGATTGAGTCCTAAAGACACTATGGGACAAATTTTGGAACAAATCTCACTTATTTCTTATGGCAGTAGTCCAGTTTACTTCAGGGGGCTGCTTTATTAAGTAAAGGAAAAAGGATTTGGTCCTCTGCTCTCCGTTACACTCAGGCAATACTATTGTCGGGGCAGAATCTGATCCACAACTTTTAAAAACATAATTTTTATTCTTTCCTTCTCTTCTCTTTTGTGTCTCTGCTGTTTTCCCTGAATATGGTCTTAATAATATACGGTATACTAGCATTAGTCTAGGTTATTATAATTATTTATGAGTCTGAGCCATTAACATTTGCAAGCATATCTGCTTGAGAAACTTATGTGTGCATTTTAATTTCTTTAGTGAAAGGTGTATATATAATTATAGAACACTACTAGTTCTTATTTTCCATATTATGGGAAAAATGGAAAACTTACTTTATTTTGATGGTTCTAAATAAAATTCTAGTCAATGTGATTTTACAACAAGAATTTTATCTTTAGAGCTGTAAAATACATTTGAAGTCAGATGAGGTGGATGGGAGGAGATAGATTCAGCATAGTACATTGTGTCTTTTAGAGTGTAATTTATAATGTTTCCATTAGCAAGGACATACAATAAATGTATTGGAACAGACTATTTTATGGTGGAATTAGGTTACAGTTGTATTTTTTCCATGTGTTTAAGAAAACTTCATAGTAGAAATACTGTTAATTTCCAGGTTAATACTGAAGCTGTAAGAGATAACCCTTCCCCCACTCTAAACGCTAAGTTAAAAATGTGGGGGACAATCAAACTCCAAGCTTATCTACCAGCTTAGGTTAAATCTTTTCCCCCCAAAACCCAAACCTCTCCAGTTGGGGCTTGAGACTCGCTGCCACCATTAATGTAATTATTCCAAAACCATGAAGTGGGGCACATTAAAACCCCCGAGAGTAACACCTCCCTCTCCCTCCTTGCCAGCTGAGAGAGATAGAGAACACAGACTTCAATCCACCCCTTGCTATTTGGGAGAGATTCAAGCACACAGACCCTCACTAACCGTGAGCTGCCCGATCCAAAGCTAGGATCCCTTCACTGGAATTACCAGACAATTCTTATAACAAAAAAAAAAGTTTAATAAAGAAAAGAGAGAAAAAAAAACATATAACTTATACAGACTTCACAGATACTCAATTTTCTAGCTTTAACCCCTCTCTTGAGATTTCTCCCCCTGATGAGGTTAATGACACCATAGCTCAATTACAAAGCCCATACAATTAACAACTCTACTTACTGGTAGTCTAACTTAGAAACTTATGAAAGGGAAGGTAGGAAGATGATTCATACCCCAGAGCTGGGGAGAAGAAGATGGAGTCAGCCCGATAGCCCGGACAGAAGTGAAACTGACACTCCTTTGTCCCTAGGAATTTGCATTCTTAATACGTCATAGCTTCTTTGACTTCAGGTTAACCCCTCACAGGTAAAACAGTAATTCTAAGGCACTTCATACTTATGACAGAAGCACTTATGATTTTCATTGTATAAATTATAAAGATTTGAAATTGTACAGGGTAGAGATGGAGTTGTGACCACCTGTGAAAATTGACTATGTAAAACTTATGAATTCTCATTGGTGTTATGAAGTCATTGTGAAATTATCCTGTCACAGAATGAGCTGTTGTTGTTTTTCTTAGCGTTAGTCCCGCACTATGGCAGGGTCCGCTTCAGTCAGCATATCCGCCTCCATTCGGAGCTTGGACAGGACCAGTGATACGACTGGAGTATACTCCAACCAATGTGTTGCGCCACCTGTCGTTGGAGGCAGTTTATACCTACTGCTAGGTGTTCACCTACAGCACCTAGTATTCCCAGGAGGTCCCCCATCCAGGTACTAGCCAGGCCCAACCCTGCTTAGCTTCTGAGATCAGATGGGATCGGGCGTGTCCAGGGCAGTAGAGCCGTACATCTGTCACAGAATGAGCAAATGATGGAATTCACAGAGGCAGTGGGGCAGTAGCACATATATCCCAAACTAGGGACAATGGAGAGTCATTAACCTTAATGACTGTGCTGTGACCAAACAATGAGTATGCTAAGGTGGTTAGCTGGAGCTGAGAGAAACTAGTTTCTCTAACTTGTCTTCAGAGAGGGAGAATTGGAGTGTGGAACTGTCTCAAACAAGAGAGAGGTGGGAAATCAGGAGTTTAAAAAGGACTCAGAAGGAACAATGGGGATGGCTTTTGGAGGGACAGGAAGCTTTGGACAGGAACAAGGAAGAGACAGGCATACTTTTGTAGCAAGCGGGTCCAGTTTACCTGTATGGCTAGCCAAGATCAGAGAGAACTAGCAGACCTAGAAAAGGCTCCATCATTCTGAGAAGAAGATGTAAGCTGCAGGGGAAAGATCCAGGACACACCAGTGGACTTTGCCCAAGCCCGAAGAGCCTCCAGATAGGTGAGGAACCTAAGGCAGAAAAACACACATGGGTTTGTTTGTTTATTTTTTTTATAGATATGTGTATCTCTTATGTTAACTAAGTAAAGGGTAATGATGTTTTAGAATCTGGAAAAAGTCTGTTTTGTTGGCTGTCTATCCTGTGGTCCTGAGGAGAAAATGCAAATCAAGAGTGTCTACATGGCTGAAGTTCTGGGAGAGGGTGTGTTTAAGCAATGGGGAAGTCTGTGGGGTTAAAACTGGTTGAAGGGATAGGCAGTTGGACCATGGGGTCCCAGCTCTCAGGAGGGATTATATACAGAAGATCTGCACCTCAAACATTTGCCTAGAGACCCCAGCAACTGGGACCCTATTCTGACACAAAAGGCTTAAATAGCACTTGAGGCCCAGTGAGGGGGACCCCAATACAACAGTTTGGGGGGTGTTCAGCCAAAGAGAGCTCTACTAGAACCATATGTGCTTGTATGGCCATGGCCAGGAACTCCACATCTGAGTATATATTACACTGAGGATAATAAAAGACTGACCTGCAAATTAGGTGTGAATTTTCCAGCTGAAGCCTACCTTCAGTAGAAGGCCTTGAACGCTCTGAAAGCATCTTAGATCTTACAATAGTAAAGCTAGCTTCTATAAACTGTGTCATGTACAGTATTTTTCCATAATCCAGAGACAAAGTTTCATATTCTCCTTGTTAAAAGATGCAGAAAATAAGAAAAGGTTATTCAAAAGCTTTATCCATATTTTCAGAATCATGAAGATTAATACCTCACACAACAATTACCCTTTATACAGCAATAGTAAGTGTCTAACTGGCTGGATAGTCTTCTGTATATTGAGATTTATAAGTACAGCCTCTTGTATGATGGTTTTACAAATATTTTTAAATTATTTTAAACTATTTGTCCCAATAAGTGGAAGAGAGAGATTACGCAGGGGATCCCCTCCAGCCTCAGGGAGAAAGGAGGTAAAAGAGACTAGATGCAGACTGTAGTGTATTGCTGCTCTTGTGAAAGCTAGATAACTCTGTCCAAGTTTCTGGTAGCTCTGCTCTCTTCCAGGCACATGAAGATTACTATTGACCTATTCTCTGTGTTGCATCAGCACCATATTGGAAAACTCTAGTGCTTTTTTTTTCCTAATTCAATTTATAATCCATTTTATATTTTCTTCTTGTGGCATACATAGCCCAATAGGCCATATGCCTTCCTTCTGCTCCAAGAAGAACTTCTCTTGTCCATATGTTTGTTCTTTCAACGTCCAAGTGATTTAAAACAAAAGTACTTTGTATGCTTCTCTATTCTACTTTAGCTGATGGTTTGATCTCTTGGTGTGTGTGACCTTGTGACTAATGTTGAAAAACCCTTATTAAGAATAGTGATGGTGAACTTTTTAATAGCACTATTCAGTCATAGAAGTTAGAGATGGAAATGACTTATTAGTCCATATCACTGCCCAGGCAGGATTGTTCCTTTTAGTACATTTTCAAAAGTGAGGCTTTCACCACTTCTTCATGAGTCTATTTCACAGCGTATAGATTTAACTATTAGGAAGTTGTTACATACATTTAGCTAGGCTTTCCAACTTGGAGTGTTTTTATTTAGCTTTCTACTAATGAATGGTACTGTTACTCCAAATCAAGTTATTAAATGGTACTAAATTATGGTCAAATTTGACATTTTAAGATTAGGGTAATGAGAAGTCAAAAGCTATTGCAGTCCAAATGTTTCATTATCAAATGCTTCTGGTCTTGTTTCAAAAATAACACGGGTCAAACAATAAGCTGTTTTAAAAACTATAAATTGTAAAAAAAAATCTAATAATTATTCTGAATATTAAGCAGGAAGGAAAATCTTCCTTTCTTCCAGTGAAAATAAATTGAAATGATGCTTTCACTGTAATAGTCCACCCTACTAAAAATACATAATCCATCTCCATCTTGGAAAATTATGTCTTTGGCTTCTTATCTTCTGTTGTATGACTTTCCCTTTCTAGGACATCCCACTAATTCATTACTGTGAGACTGGAACAACTCCAGTGGTTTTTTAGAAACTTCTGCTTCTGTTGTGCTGTCTGGCATGGTACACTCGTGGTTAATCTTTAACCTTTAAAAACTCTCAATTACTAATTTAAACTTTTAACAGTGCTGGGGTTATAATCTATAATCCCAACTGACCCGTGGCATGTGAATCCTCCCGACTAGGCCAGTTGTCACCATGTTTGGAGTGGCTCACAACTGAGAGTGCCAACCTCAGGGCAGATTGTCTTGCCTTTTGACAGACACCCCAAACTGATTTTGTGTTCTATAATTACATTTCGCAAATCCGGTAACAAATGTGACTCCCTGAAGCACTATAATAGTCTTACCATGGTGTCACAGACAGTCCCCTTGGGCATTCCAGTCTATCTTGTCACCCAGGCAAGCCGAGCTTAGTGATAGTTTGTTGCCATATAAGAATTATTTTGTTATCTTTTGGTCACTTGCAGTCCTAGGTGACAGCCATTGAACCTCTGTGTGGAGCATTCCCATCTCATTACATAGAGTGGAAAAGATTCTGGAATTCAAGGATTGAGGTTTAATAAAGCTTACCATCTTCCGAACAAAGTACTGGATGCCAGTGACATGGTTCACTAACTGAGTTAGGACATCATTGGCCATCTCATCAATTTGATGTGACACTGTGTTGTTTGATAATGACTGAATTAATTTTTGGGCCTTGTCTCCAAGCATACTGTTTATTATGTCTGCAGCCATGGATAGTATTAATTCCTCTGCTATGGTGGGAGATTTCCCAACTTTCCAACTCTGTAACTCACTAAGTATGATTCTTCAAGGGCCTTAATATTGTCAGCAGCAAAGCACAAAACATTCTTGCTCACCATTATCTGCAGCTACATCTGCTTGAAAAATTCTGGTGGTTTGTCCTTGTGGTATTCATGGTTCCCCCCCCCCCCCCAAGTGTCTGCATAGAAGAGACAGTTTTAGGCTTTAGTCAACAGAACTTCACCATATAAAACACATTTCAGCTGAGTGTATTCACTGTTGCCAGTCTAAAAAAATCCCTTTTTGTTGTACTTTTCGTCATATTTATGTCTCTTTGACATAGATCCTGTTTTGTCCCTGGTGTCAATGTTTCGCTTTATAGGCTGAGAGCTGCATGTTGAGTCAACAGTCATTGTCTCACCAGTGATTTCAGCAAGTGCACTGGCACTGACAAGATAAATTTAATCACTTTCATTTCTCACTAATACTGATCACTGATACTTTGTGTGTTCTTAACACTCCGTGTCTTTAGCCATCTGTCCATATTTCACTGTTATGTAAAGTACAACTTTAAAAAAACCCCTATGTTCTGAGCTCAGTTAGACTGAACAATTGCTGGGCAACTGAACCTGAGTTGTACAGTGATTGGATATGTCAAAAATCTGTGTATCTGTTTGCTCATGGGTCCATCCTAAAGTAAATTAACTACCATATTTTATATAACACATTTACCACTGAGCCTATTATGAAAATGCAATAAATAAAATGATTAATAAATCCACCATTACATAATTTCTCCCATGGAGATATCTTACATACCCCCAGAGGTTCACATATGAGTTTGAGAACCCCAGCAATATAGCATGTTATATGCATCCTTGCAGTCTTGATTTTTTACAAATACCTTTTCATGCAAAGCATCATGAAAGACTACTAATATATTTCATGGAAGAATATTTTTTTTGAGCAAATATTCAATCAGTCTGGAAGAGTTTCAGTTTATTTTTTTTGTCAACTGGTTGGCAGAGCAAAGCAATATCTAACACTCAACTCAATGGGATTTCCCTGTCCATCCTTCTGTAATGTGATATCTTGCATGCCATACAAGATCAACTACCAAATTTAAAGGAATATTCTAGGCACCAGTGGGCAGAACCCTACTGACTGATGGATAAAAACAAAAAGATGGATAGAAGGCATAGATGGCATAGAAGGTAGATTGATGCCTAATTTTGAGAAAATGGTGATACCCTCAGCAGTTGACCTTTGCATGTTCTGAGATTCCAGTAGACACCCACAATAATTCTATCCCAGTGAGGGGGAATTAACCCTCTGGATAGGGCCCACTGCCTAAAGTGCTGATACTGTGTGTGATGGGTAGTGCTCATTGGCAGCATCACCTAATGTTTAGGCTAGTAGGTCTCTACTTGTCCCACCTCCAATGTCACTCACTGGCCACTGTCACACATTATGGCAGTCCGCCATTTGGTGGGTGTTGACTCAATCCTCTAGTCAGGTAATTTAATTATCCTTAATCCTCTCTGGAGTAACAGAATCCCCAGGAAGATATGGGGTCCCATACCCTGACCATTGTGGGGGAACTGTCAGTTCGTCTATTGATCCCTGCAGGTGTCCAGTCCCCAGGTTTGTCTACACTACCGCACGGGGGCGATCTAAGATACGCAACTTCAGCTACTTGAATAGCATAGCAGAAGTGGACCCAGATCTACTTACTGCAGTGTCTTCACTGTGGTAAGTCGATAGCTGATGCTCTCCCATTGACTCCGCTTGAGCTTCTAGTTCTGGTGGAATACTGGAGTGGATGGGAGTGTTCTCAGCTGTACTAGACGCGATAAATCAATCCCTGCTGGATCAATCTGGCGGGTAGTGTAGACAAGCGCCCAGCCACACAGTTTTCAAAGTCTTTACCCTGCCCTTGCTTCACCAAGGAGAAGTCTGGAAGTGAGGGGTTTTAGGCTCTTCATAACTAGGGGGTTGGTAGGGAAGCCTAGGCCTTCCCACTCTACTGGACTCCAGACCAGGACACCGTAAGAGGCAACAATGTCCAGCATCCAGGAGTGTTTTAAGGCTGCCTCTCTTGGCCACTTTCTACTACTACAGAAACTACTACTACTACTCTTACAGTTTGATACAAAGTAGTAAAGAAAGTAGCAAAGAAAAAGAGTAACTGAATCTTCAGTCCCTCTGGGCTCAGCAGGCAAGAGCTTGTAGTTAGGTCTCTCTCTTTCTTTGCCTTAGCTGATTCCCTTTAAGCTTGATCTGCATCTCCTGGGCTGCTTCTCACTCTGTCCCATCACATTCTTTGTTTCTACATCTGTTCCCTGTTTGATCAGGTCTCTCCCAAGCCTCCTTGCCTGGAGAGTTTCTCTATCCTGACCTCTCAGGGTCTTCTCTCAGGCCTCTTTGCCTGGAGAGCTTCCCAGTCCTTTCCCTGCTTAAGCAGGGTTTCTCTCCAGTCTCTTTACTTATGGAATTTCATAGCCTTTTAGTCTTCCTTCATCCTTCTGGTCCCAGCCAGCAACTGACTTGTTCAAACCCTGCAGCTCCTTTTAACTCAGCCAACTGGGCTCTGATTAGCTGTTTCCCTGCAATCTTTCTACCGGTAGGCAGGCCTAGAAGACCCACCTTTACTGCTCCTTTTCCGGGACAGGGTGTGGTAGGACTGGGAGGCCTCCAGCAGGGGGCCTCAAAAGCCCCAGTATACCCTAATAATACTATGACATACTGCACCAACCTGACACAAAACATATATTGATACAGTGTAACCATTCTTGAGGTAACAAGCTGATTCTCCATCTTTGGTATCTCCCTTCCTCCCTATAGCCTAGGATGGGCTATTAATTGGAGACTGTTGGGATTCAACCCCAAATATTATTTTCTAGGTAACAGTCACATTATAAAGAGAGCCAGGAATACTTGTAGCACCTTAGAGACTAACTAGTTTATTTCAGCATAAGCTTTCGTGGGCTATAGCTCACTTCATCGGATGCATCCGATGAAGTGAGCTATAGCCCACAAAAGCTTATGCTGAAATAAACTAGTTAGTCTCTACGGTGCTACAAGTATTCCTGGCTTTCTTTACGGATACAGACTAGCACGGCTGCTATTCTTGAACCTGTCACATTATAGACACTGTAGTATCTACTGTGGCTATTGTATTGGGTGCAGCTCCATATGCTGCTACTGGGGGATACCTGGAGGGCTTGTAGCTTCTTCTGACCATGTTTATTCCAGTGGTTGTAATCCTGGTGCCAACCTATGTGCACTCACCACATTATATGCTTTCCATGCCACAGAGCAGGGAATGCAGGCTTGTGAGAGGCTAATTCAAATTAATTCCACAGAAACTAGGTATGGAGCTAAATGCACATGCTCCCTTCAGTCATTGTTCCATTTCTTGTGCTGCCTTTGCTCTTGCTTCTGGGGGAAAAGGGCTGGCAAGAGAGGAAAGCTTTTGTGTCTGGAGGAGCATGGTTTTTGGTCAGTATAAGGATTTGGGGGTGGTGTGAGCTGTGAGCCATTAGGGATTTTGAGTAGAGCTGATAATATTTTCCCATGGAAAATTTAGATTTTTTTCACCAAAATATTTCAGTATGGAAATGTTGCTGTATTGTTTAATGGAAGTTTTAATATGGGTACCTCATACTCCAATTCCTCTACATAGACTGAGCTCCCTGGCTGAACTACATCTCCCATGGTGCATTGTGGTCTCTGCACCAGGATTTTGAGTAGAGGTGTCTTGGGAGATGTAGTTCAACCACAGAGCCCAGTCCTTAGAGGAGAATGGGAACATGAGACAACTGAACTAGAACTCTCAGGAGACACTGTGGCTGCATATCCAAATTGAAATATTTTTGTTACAGAAAGAAATATTTCTTAACGTTTTTATGGAAAACATTAAATTTTCCATGGAAAGTTAACACTTTTTCCATATTTTGTTTCTTTTGAACAACATTCTTAATGGCAAATTTTCAACTAGACCTAATTTAGCGACAGGACGGAGGGTTCTGAGCTGCCGGTAGATGCTGAACATTGGGTGGGAAGGGGAGATGAGGGTGTTCTGAACCTGTTTGGATGAGGAGGTTGGGGTTAGAGGGTTTGAACTGGATTGGGTTGTCAGAGTTAACAGCATAGGTGTGCGCAGCACATTTCATTAGGGTGTGCACCCAGGGAATTCTATTTTTTTAATTTATTTTAAAGGTGCCACACTGCATTGAAAGCCCCTTTTTTGTTTTTGAGACATTAGTGTGTGCCTGGGCATACTTGGCACACCCTGTGCGCACGCCAATGGTTAACAGTAGGTGAATGTATATGGGGGTGTTCGTAGAATGGGCTGTACGTGTTCAGGAATTTTGGTGGTATATATGGGAAAGGAGGAAAAAAGAACATAAGAGTTACATTGGAAGGAGGGGGAGTGAATGGAAGGGACTTTGGTATGGAGAAAAAAGTAACAATTTTCTTCCATCCTGTTTACAGTAATGTCCCAGGTTTTCATTATGGAAGAGAGAGTATGGTGGCACAGGGGAGGGTGTATATCCCTTTCTTCCCCTTTAACTGGCAGCTTTCCTGTACCTCTATCAAAACCCTTCTCAAAGACACTCCCACCATAGCAGACTATCCAGCAATTCACTGGAACCATTCAAAACAAAACAGAGTTAGTCCCATGAAGAAGTAGCAAAGCAGAACATTTAAAGGAGAAGTGATGGAAGAGTCTCTCCTCTTAATTCTCAGTTATAACCACCCCAGGGAAGAAGGAGACAGCAGAAGAAAAGACTTTCAGTTGGGGGGGGGGGAATTGAAACAACAAAGAAACAAACAAAAACAATGCAGTTGAAAATAGCACCTGTAACCACTACATATTTAAGGTGATATTGGAATTTCCCTATCTATGCTTGCTCTCATGTATGCAATGGTTAACACTGTTCCCAATAAAGCCTCTCTCAGCATAAACTGTTACTGGATTTGAAAAGAATATTACGTTGCCTTTACACACAATCCTAGCATTCTGAGGTAGAAAAGAGGTCATTTCTTTCTTCTGCAGGATTTGGAACCGTTTTCTTTACTGAAATAATGAAGAATTTCTTATTTAAAGGATTGAATATAAAGGCTTGTAGTCAGATGGAGGAGGAATCCACATTTAATTACTCATGCACTAGAATAAATTAAAATATATATTTTCATTATCCTTTTAAGGTTGGAGCTAGCACTGGGATTTTTTCAACAGTTAGGAAGAATTGTAAGTGTTAAGATTCCTCTTCTGCTCTTCCTCCTGAAAAGCTATCATTTTATCTGTAGCACATATGGAGAAGTCTAGCTAGAATGTAAGAGAGCCAGAGCTGCTCCCTTGTCCGGCCCCTTCATAGCATAGCCTCTGTTTCTGCTTGATCCAAATTGACAGGCTAGTGTCTTAGGCCCATAGCCTATGAAATGAGTGCTAAAACTATTTTTATATTAAGCAGAAAAGAGAACATGAAATTTATAAGCCAAAAAATCCAAGATTTGAGCTCTACCGAAAAAAATCAATACTTGCATTTATAGATGCAGACTGTTAATTACCTAGTATCAATACTACAATAAATAAGCATGCATCATTTAGATCTATTGTTGCATCATTTCATTTAAATGTGTAGTACATTGCCAGCGGCCAGTGTGCTGACTGAAAACTGTCACAACAGCGATCACTACAATCTGGGAGTTAAGTTTGACTAAAACATATGTCTTCAATTTTAATAGCTCAGCTTCCCAGATGCCCTAGAGGAGAATATTGCCTGAGAAGGAGCTTTTCATGTAAGAATAATTTGTGTTAAGTAGCTCAGTGATCTGTTTGTTAGGTTAGAGCTGACAGTTTGTTTATATTTCTAAAGGGGTATGATGAATGGGAGAGAAGTTGATGCTAATTAGCCTAAATTGTTCTTAAGAATGCAGAGAACTTTGCCAGTTTCATTGTTTCTGTTTCTTTGCACATTTTCAATAATTGAATGGAGCTCAGACCATTCATCATAATTTCAGGCAAGATGGAAATAAATGAATATAGCACGGGCCAGCCTGTGCGATGGAAGATGTCACTTTAGAGGTCAATTAGGTAAGACATCAACCGGGGACTGATGCAGCATTTTCTAATCCATTTTGTATTAATATAACAAACATGAGCATTTTCATCTAAGAAATTTATTCTCTCTGTCATTACACTAGTATACAATATTACTACTTGGAAACCTGTTTTTTTTCTTATTAACATGATCTTTCTTTGGTTTTGGGGCTTAACTATAACTCAATGATGTGGACCTGTAACATTATATATGAGACAACTTACTACTCTTCAGTATACTGTTTATCAGTTACAATAAAATCAACAAATCTGCTGTTGGGAAAACTAAAGCATGGTATAGTCAAGTGTGATTTGCAGAAGATGTTTGCAAAAGGGCGTGAAAATAATCAGTTGTCTGGCATAGTTAATAATGAAGAACCATTTATTTCTGTTCAGTGGGTTTATTTTCTGCATATTGTACAATGTATCAATATTGCCCTTTGTTTTAGAGTTGGGGATCATAAATTTTTCTGCTCAAATTCAAAACATCCTGTACCTACATAAACAGATAATTTTATAAGAACATATAACTGAGCACTTTCCCTAGTAAACTAAATCTAAATTTAGAAAAACCTACCAATGTCAAGTTTTTAGGCTTTATTCAATACCATTCTTTTTTAATTTATGCACATATAATACCACAGGAAGAGATGGTATAAATTTGTGGACTGTGGAGAATGAGTGAACATTTTTGAATCAGGATCTTTAAAAGGGGTGAAATTTGAGTATGATTAAGTTAGGAAAAAGGCTCGCTTACGGCGGAAGTCAGAGACTCTGTATACATTATAGGCATGTCATGGCTTTTAGAAAGTTATGTTAGACTTCTATACAAATTGTGAAAGAATTTGTATAACCCCAAACAAAATTTTGTGTGGTTCTGAATTCTTACAACAGCACAAAATAAAGTAAAATAAAAAGGAGTGAAATGATAATAGTACTTAGTATTCAGATCAGGAGTGAGCCTTGCTGTAGGGCAGTCTGGTAGTTTACGCTGCATGGGTGTTTTGCTGGTCACTAATTTTCTCGGAAGGAAATGATCCCATGGCTTATGCTATCCACGTTTGTGCATATTTGCCCTATAATTGGCATTTATTAAGGAGACTTTTGGTTTGATGGATGACTGTCAGGTTATAGCCTGCTAGCTTTGATGCGGATTGCTTTTGCATGAGGGGTTTTTTTTTTACATTAACTCATTAGAACTCTGGTCTGCTTCAACATGCTCTTTATTTAACTCCTGATAATTAAGATTTTTGAACCATAGGTTTCAAGAGATTTAGCAGAGTTTTAGTCAAGTACTGGTATCTCTAATTTTGAGGAAAAGAAAAGCATGTAGCAGGAAAAAAAAATAGATGAACTGTGAACTCAAAAGTTTTAAAATTATAAATTGTAATATGACCTTAATTAGATGCCAACTTAATTAGTTGCCTTTGAAATGTTAAGCCACTTGCTAAATATCTTAAAATTATAGCATTAACTTCCTTGTACCCAAGCTTCCTTTTAAAAAAAAAAACAAACAAAGCAAAATCAAAACAACCTCATAAAATCAGCAGGTATAGTAATATTTTCACAGCAGGTTGATATAAAATGAGCATTCAACAAATCTTAATTTGAATGTCTGAGGCACATTAGCAGTTTCTTTAGTGCTGACTTAGTAGCCTCTCCTGTAATATATTTGGAATACAGTACTGTTAGGATAATTAGCTACAACATTATTGGTAAAATGGTTAAAACAAAATTATATGGATTTTTAAATGTTTTCTGGTTAACAGCCTTTATTGTCCCATGAGCATTTTTGTTCTGACACACAGAAAAAAGCATATAAAAGAAATAGAAGTTTTCTGCATTAACAATGTCAGGCTGAGGTACATAATTTATTGAAAAAACAGATAAAATGATAAGTGGATGTTTCAAAAAATAAATAAAACATGCTCTTGAAAATAACAGTGGACTAATCAATGGCTGCTCTATTGCACAAAGTAAAATCTCAATCTTTAATATGAAAACTAATTGCAAAGTTGAGTACATTGAAAGCTCCTTGTGGAGTTACTTTTATGGATGCTTTATAACAATTAGTTGGAGCAACAAAAATGCTATTTTTAAGAACCTGCTGTTAGTTTTATATGATCTACATTTTGGTTTGGTTTTTGTATTAATTAATGTTCTTTAATATTGAACATCTATATGGATCAAATTATTTTGCCAATAGTTGAATGTTGTGTTTTTTCATGATACTTATTAGACAAAGTATCATGTTATGTTACAAGTTGCTTTTTAGAAGAGACACACAATTGTAGAAACAACTACATTCAAATACAAAATCAGATCACTATTTTGAAAATATTCAGGATTGTTGAGATTTGTGGTTTCACTCAGCCAATTGCCAGAGGTTCTATATGGCACAACCACAAAATCTGGATCTTTATTCCCTGTAATTCAGGAAGGTTTTGCTTGAATCTGAAATTTCCATTTAGGCCCATTACAAAGAAAAAATATTCTTTTGGTCCCAATCTTGCAAATGATTATAATGCTTAACTCTACTCATTTGAGTAACTTTACTGAAGTCAATGGATCAAAGTTAAGCACATGTTAAGAGTTTGCAGGATTACAGCCTTTGTTGCTTGTATGTTAGCTATCTGATTCCATATGATGTCTGTTTGTGAATAGTGCTGATCAAATTATTTGTTGCAAATAAATGATCTGACAAATGCAACATTTTTGTCAATGAAATGTTTACAAATAGACTGATTTTTTTCTTAATAAATGTATTTCCCCTTCATAATCGTTTAAACAATTTGAATAATTTTCAGCCTCTGAATTGCTTGAAATGATTACTTTAACTCTTCAATATTCCTACTGTGTGACTGGTCACCTCAGGCATGTGGTATTGTTTCTGCTTCTAATTGGATGTTTCTGCTCCTAACTCAATGACTGAGATGTCTTAAAGGGGAATGGTGACAAACAAATGGCAAATACCCTTTTTGCGTGAAAATTGGTATTTATGAAGAACTGCCATGTTCACTGAACATATTTTTGTTCATCAATATTTATAAACAGCATTAAAACTTGTAGAAAATGCCACTAACCAACTCTAATAGCTTGATTCAGTTAATGTAGGAGTGAAGTCACTGTGATCCTTTCCCAGAAGTAGCAGTGGGTGGGGAAGAATGGATTTGGCCAGAGTATGTTTAGCCATATGTGCCAGTGTTAAAGATCTTTTGTTCTTGATTTTAACTTTGACAAAGATCTTTGTGTAAATTTATACTGTCTAACTTTCACAGGGGAATTAAACTATAGGTTATTTATTGCATACATCCTCCTACATTAAAGTTTTCAATGCTGTTATATAATAAAATAAACGGTGAGACCCCAGAACCAAAAGTACTTGCTGTTCAGTGAGCATGTTTTATTCCAACAGAGTGCTTTCAAATGGGTAATGCCCCAAATCTGACCAGCTTTAAGCAGTGTTGCAATATGGTGACAAATATTCCCCTCTCCATGCCCAAAGTCTGCAACTCAGATGGAAAAAAAAATCTATCCTAACTGTACTTCAGTAGGAAATAGTGAAGATTTGGGGGCATATAATGGACTGCAGCCATGTGCTTTGGCATTTCTGTACAACCTGGTCCCCCAAGTACATGAATAATGAAGTAAAAGGATTAGGATAAACCAAAACTGTATTGTCCAGCTATACCCAAAGGACAGGAGACTTTTGACATTAGTTTAATCCAGGGATCTGAAACGTTTGGCACGCAGCCCGCCAGGGTAAGCCCCCAGGTGGCCCAGGCCAGTGTGTTTACCTGCTGCGTCTGCAGGTTTGGCCGATCGCAGCTCCCACTGAACCCTGGTGAGCCGCGTGCCAAAGATTGCCAATCCCTGGTTTAATCCATGCACAACTTTATTATTAGATGTCTGGGACTACCCGGCAGATAAAAGTGTACAGTACAGGTTTTTCTGTAATTATCCAGGGGGATTAGGCCAGCTCCCCTCTTTTTCCATCCAGGATCCTTCAGCAAATCCAGTGCCGGGACCTTATCATCCGCACCCCCTCATAGGAGGGTTATGGTAGGCTAAAAGAATGGGGTGTTCGCTCCCTGCCATACCAATCATAGGAGTCCCCAACCACTCCCTGTTCATTCCTTTAACAAGCACCTCTTTTTAAGTCCTTTTCCAACCCATTTATCAGGTCATGTATGCCATGTATACTAGGAGCACCTGCACTGGACTTCCTCCCTGCACTTCAATATGAGTTGCGACATACAGCCTATCGCCCATCATGCCATGGATGAACAGAGCCCTTGCTGAACCTGCTGTGGGGAAGGCAGTAAAATCCCAATTGTACCCAGGCCAATATAGTGGTAAGGGAAGAAAAATTCCTTCCCAGACCCCCTAAAAAAGGGGTCACTAGTGTAATGCTCACAGCAGGTCTAGACCAAAACTGGTATTTTACCACCTAAAGGGGAGGGAGGATGGGCTCTGCTTCAGACTGCTCCATGTAAAAGGGAGGCTTCAGCCCCACTACTGCCCCTTTTCCACTCTGCATTCCTAGGGGATGTCAGTGATCACACTGACCCCTTTTGCAACAGTTTTCATCACTTTCCCCACCACCAAACCTTAAAGCACTGTTCCCCTCATTTGGCCAGCCAGATAAATCCCCTCCCTTCCCCCTTCCCCGCCCCCCCCCCCCCACAACTTGAACGTGAGGTGCAGTCATTGCAGTGTGCTAATGTTATTGGTACTCATTTTTTGTCAGTTTTGACTCCTTCCTGACAGTGAAAAAAACTAAAATTCCATTCTGGTTAAGTGTCTTCTCTTTTTAAAATATTTATTTTTATTTTTTTTAAATTGCCACAATACCTGAGCTTTTTTTTTAATACAGTAAAACCTCGATTTAACGGACCTCGATTTAACGGACTTTGGATGCAACGGACAAAATTTCTGAGCAAGTCTGATGCATCCCAAAACCATTTCTCGTGGGCTGGCTGCCGGCTCCCGGCTGCCGCCCGGGTCACGGCAGCGGGCAGGCTTGCTGCCGGCTCCCGCCTGGGTCCTACTAGCGGGCGGGCTGCCGGCTCCTGGGTCCCAGCAGCCGGGACCAGGGTGGGCTGGCTGACGGCTCCCGGCTGCCACCTGGGTCCCGGCAGCAGGCGGGCTGCGGAGCTGCCGCCCCGACCCTGTGGCGGTCGGGCTGCTGCTCCGACAGCTCGGTTTTTTTTATTATTATTAAATAACGGACTTTTTCATTTAACGGACACCCCCTCGCCCGAATTAGTCCGTTAAATGGAGGTTTCACTGTAGTCGCTATTTTTATGCGAGAGAGAGAGAGAGAAAACAAATATGCTAACTGCTTTTCCACTCACCTCCAAACAGTTAAGTAACAAACTCTACTCCAAAGACTGTAGACATGTCCAATAACATTGTTGTTGATGTTGGTACATTGTATAAATGGAAGTTGTAAAACGAGCTAATTTGGCTTCTCTGGGCTTCTGCTCCATTGGACATGTAGGAAAGTGATCTAAAAAGAAAGGAAACAGAATTAAGTTTAAAAAGTTGAATTTGTTTATTTAGCGTGGGAGACCCATCTAGTGGTCAAAGCACAGGACTGGAAGTCAGGAATTCTGGATTCTATTCCCTTTTTTGCCATTGCCTTTCTCTGTGGTAGCTGCAGTGCATGGAGGGCCAGTAGTATGGTGAGTTGTAAGGGAGATGCTGAGGAAGTGGGGCTTATTGAAGGCTCTTGGAGTACAAGCACTGGCTGATTGTTTGTTTATTTCCACCCTGATAAACCTTTCAAGGCTCATGTGTGAGAATCAGAGGATGATGAGTCAGAGAAAATGTTTCACACAGATTCTGACAGATGAACTTTTTTGTGGGTACATCTGTTCTCTGTTCTTTTATGAACTATCATTGGTTCATCAGAGCAGAGATAATTGGTACTCCACTTCTCATACTTCATCTATCCTACCTTTTCTCCCCTTCTTTCCACATCTCTGCTCTTTTCCTTTTGTTCCCCCTATGTTCTGTAGACTCCCAGTTCCTGCCTCAGCTTCCTTCAGTATTCTCATCCCTGACCCCCCCCCCATTCCTTCAGCTCTGAGCCTCATAAAGGAGGGGTTCTGGGCTGATTCTGAGGGTCAAGTGGGGATCAGGAATGAGAGGGAACAGGGCTCGGTGGATGGTAGGATGACTGAGATGATGGATCCAGAGATCTTTGTGGAGACTGCAGCTGGACAAATCTGAGCCTGTGCATGGCACTAGGGGAGCCCTTGATGTATACCAGACCTGGGCTGTCCTAACTCTAGCCTCTCCACTAATATTAGAACTTCCTGGCTTATGCTCACACAACCTCAAACTACTGCAGAAGTTCATTCCATCCAGGTCCAATCGTGCAATACAATCCACTTCCCCTGATAGGGAGAAGTGGGAATCCATGCAGGGGGGATTAGAGTCCATTCAGTCATTTGAGGGACAAGGAGAAGGGAAAATGCATTAAAGGGGGTTAGGTACACAGTGGTGGATCAGAGGAACCTTCCCTCCCCCCACCCACTCGCTCCACAAAACAAGCCCCGTCACATGATTTCTGCAGCAGCTGAGATTAGATGCTGAATTCCAGCACCTTCTGTTGTTTCTCTTTTCAAAGAACGGACACTAACTCCCGTGGAAGTGTTACTTCCCTCAAAAAATAAAGCAGTCAGGCCCAGATCCTCAAAGGTATTTAGGCTCCTAATTTCCAGTGATATCCGTGGAAATTAGGAGCCTAAATACCTTTGAGGATCTTCGCCTCAGACCACAAGAGACTCCACATTTCATTTTCTCCAACATACTTGTGTGATCCAGTGTAAGAGCACCAGAACCTCCTATTACAGTGCAACTTCCAATACCACCTTAACTGTTGGCTCAGCTCCATAACAATGATACATTAACAAAAATAGGAAATTCTCTGACACTCAGCTTAAACTTCTAGTTTGCAAGTAACCTAATAATTGAAAACTACACTCCAAGAATATTAAACATTCTCTCAAACATCTAAATGTGTGAAAATTCATGTTAGATATTCTCAGTCTTCTTAATTCAATCCTCCAAGCTACAGCTATCAACAAACATATCGTTCTATGGATTGAGTTATACTATGTCACTTAAAAGAAATGAACAAAAAAAGCTTTCACTTTTAGCTAGCCCTGGGTCAGAGGAGGTCCATACCTTTTCAAAATTTTAGGGGCATGAGCCCAGTATGTTGGTTCAGCTACAATTAAAAGTGATGGACTGAAGGGAGAGCTTTGGATATGAATCTGAATTTGGATGAAAAATCCACCTTCTCTCACACATTGAGGATGAGGGGGGGTCAAGTCCAGAAGTTTGGTTCCACCTCATTTCTCCTTTCAACTTGTAAGTCACCTATTCCAATTATATCTATATGCCCTACTGAAAACCATATAAAACAATAAATAAGATGAGGAAGACTTTGTAGCACCTCAGAGACTAACCAGTTTATTTCAGCATAAGCTTTGGTGGGCTATAGCTTATGCTGAAATAAACTGGTTAGTCTCTAAGGTGCTACAAAGTCTTCCTCATCTTATTTATGGATATAGACTATCCCGGCTGCTAATCTTAAACATATAAAATAATAAACTTTTATGGTCTATTCTACACATACCTAGGAAGAATATTAAGAGGAATGTTACAGTTAAAACTAAGAATCATAGAGGTAGCCGTGTTAGTCTGGAATAGCAGAGGTAACAAAGAGTCCTGTGGCACCTTAAAGACTAACTATAAAGTTTTGAAGCATAAGCTTTCGTGGGCTAATACCCACTTCGTCGGATGCAAGCAGTGGAAGTGTCCAGGGGCAGGTATAGATAAGTCGACAAGAACCAGGTAGGAGGTAACAAGGTAGTCCAATCAGGCTGAACCAGCTTGTTAACTCAAATCAGGGAGGGTGGGGTATTCTTCTAGCAGCTGAATTACAAGTGTGAACTTGGAGAGAGGAGAAGCTGTTTTTGTAATTAGCAAGCCATTCAAGATCCTTGTTCAATCCTAGATTGATTGTATCAAACTTGCAAATGAACTGCAGCTCTGCAGTTTCTCTTTGCAGTCTGGTCTTGAAGTTTTTTTGCTGCAGTATGGTGACCTTTAAATCTGTAATTGTGTGGACAGATTTGAGAGCATGTTCATTCAAAACCTTAAAGGACGAAAAACCTTAAAGGACGAAATTCATGGGTTTGGAACTTGACCTTGGCTTGGGTAATGGCAAACACTAAAAAGAAGTCCATTTGTAAAAAGGATGCTTCCTCTAATATAAATGGATGCAGGTTATACACATTTGGGAGAGGGAATATATGTAAACAGTACAATATGTTTCTAGTGTGCTCGCTTAAAACATTTATGCTAACTAGTGCTCACCATTGCTAAAAAGCATCAGAGATTTTCCTGTGTTTGCATACACATGATCTTCTGAGTAACATAATGTGAAGATATTCAAATACAGGAGTAGACAAAAGGGAAAAAGTTATCCATTCAAAATGCAGAGAACTTTACAATGCTTCAAGTAAGTAAAAGCAGATGTTGAAAAGTTTAGAAAATCAAGACATTATTTTCCTGTTTCCATTGAATTTTCCTGAACACATTATAAATAAGCTTTGAAGTAATGCAAAATACCTTATTTGTTTTATTGATAGCATCTTTTTGTAAAAAACTTTATCAATGCTTGTTTAAGTTATAGACTAAATGATATCTGTGTGGTTAAACAAACAATTGTATCTCTTTGCAAACACAATGCTGAAAGACATGCAGTGTCTGGACCCTTCAAAAGCCTATCTGATTAGATCTTTTGAGATTAATTTTAAACAGCTTAAATATTTTGTATGTTTTCAGAATGTAAAAATTAAACCTATTTTTATATTACCACAAAATAATGTGACTTAGCATTGCTCCAGAAAAGTTATTTTAAACCTGTAAATAATTATTCTGAATGTTGGTTTTCTAAAGGCTTTTAAAATAGAGATTTTTTTGCAGCCTTGATAATCTTTTCTAGTGTTATACTTTACTTTCAACAAATATTTTAAGTCCTTAATAAATATATAAACTAATGACGAGGTTCTAAAATGCATCCATGAAAAGGTGTTATGTGAATTAAATGCTTATGAAGTGATAGTCCAAAAAACTGATATTCTATCTCCCCAGAGAAAGCATAACAAAGCCAGCTATAGTATTGGCACTTATCACTGTTTATGTGAGTCCATAAAGAAGAGGCCAACTGAATAATAAATTTGCCAAATGGCAAGAATTATACCTGTTTGGTGAGGCAAGTGTTTCGAGAGAGAGGACAGATTTGGGAGCATGTTCATTCAACTAGTAATAAGGGTTAAAGGGAAACTTTCAAGTCTTACATTCAAGTATATTCTGTCTAGTTAGTAGCTAGATGTAAAATGTATTATCATGTAGAACAGTTACTTTCCAGTCATTTCTCACTCATTTTGGATGCTGGCATGTCTGGAAGATGGAAACAGAGAGAAAAAAAGCTTCACTGTCTCTCAAACATCCACATGCCCCTTTGTTTTATAATATTCCTCCTCCCACACAATAGCCTTGGGTTGGTTTGTTTTTATAGCACAGGATGAGGATTTGGGGAAGAGGTCACTTTCTCAGTCTCTGCTGCTGGCTGTAGTGTTGGTGCACTGGTGGGCTGTATTAGCACTAGGCAGACATACCAAAAACTTCAGACAGCACAACACCTACATGCCAGGAATCTCTACATCTTGCTCTCTGGGTTTTGGTGGTTGCTCTTGTGAGAGTTGGGTGAAGTTCAGATGCTCTATTAGTCTGCTTGGCTTAGTTTACAAGTTATTGTTTTAGATCCTGAGGTTGCAGAAAGTGACTCTTTTATTAGGTTTAGTCCAAAGGGTCATATGTCTTTAATTTTAAGACACAATTCTTCTGCCTTTTAATCTGCTTACCTGTAATTGGGCCTCTAATTTTGCATGGGCAATTTTTGCATGCACAGTTGGTGCATTTGCACACTTAATTGCTATAAGTGCAAAAGTCAAATTTACATTCACACATAGATGCACATGTATGTTTATGATGTATAGAATCGACAGTTTGAAAATTTTGTTCCATATACAGTAATTCATACAATTTCAACTTTCCTATACGCTTTATCTTGTAATTCCTACTTCTTATGTAGAAAAATATAAAGAATTGAGGCCTACAAAAGTTGTTAAAATATTTCAGTAAATAAAAATGTGTCATAACAGAGCCCCCCAGCAGAATGACATGTGGCAGAAACATTGTAACACTAGGCTCCAGGATCTGAGACTGCTTAGTTTCCTGAGAGCCGGTGCAGCTGTGCATTGTACTTGTCATTACTGATGTTTTGATGTATATCTTTGGGATAGATGTTGCATCATGCCTGATCACTAATGCTTGGATCATTAAAAGAAAAAACTAAAATCTTGGTCTGCTTTTTTTGCTGCTGCTGCTCATCTTACTGTCCTTTTAAATCTGCCTGTTTCTCTTCTCTCTCACTGCTACCATGATTATCTAATGAAAGATACAGAAAAATAGAATATATATTTGAAATCAGTTTGTCTCTCTGCGCTTGTGATGTACCTGTTGACTTCATTGCCCTACCCAGCATTGTTGACATTTTACCCCATTGTTTCAGTTCTATATTTTCTGAAGTCAGATATTCTCAAATATATAAATAAATAGGCTCTCTAAATAAAAATGTGACATGAACCCAATTAGTCATTCTTTCCCAAATTTCTATATCCCTTCAGTCCTGTACCTCTCTAATGAAAGTGCTTTCATGGCCTACCAGTTCATGTAGTCATGTATTTTAGGGTATGTCTTCACTACAGCAGTAGGTCGATTTTCCTTTAATTCGATTTTGTAAAGCAGACTGTATACAGTCGATTCTGTGTGTCCCCACTAAGCACAGCAAAGCACAGCAAGTCGACAGTATCTGTCCGCACAACTTTTGCAAGCGTCGACATAACGAGCGTTGCACTGTGGGTACCTATCCCACAGTTCCCGGAGCCCCCAGCAGGCACCATTTCGAGTGCTGCACTATGGGTAGGCATTTCCAAATTTCACGCCCTTTTTCTGCGCCGCCGACCCCTATTACGAGCGCTGCACTGTGGGTAGGCATCCCATAATTCGCGCCCTTTCTCCGCACCGCGCTAACGCCATAGCACTGCAAGCATGGAGCCCGCTGATGCCACGGCTGCAGTAATGGCCGTTGTGAGGACCTCGATCACGGTTGCGGATTTCATGCTGTACCGTCTGCAGAGGAATGCGATCCGGGGACAACTGCGCTTTCTGGAACCCGACGACAGTGAGGAGGAGATGGACCAGGATGTGCACAGCAGGGATGGGGACACTGACGTTTTTGGAAGTAGGGCGACTGACAATCTGTCAAATTTGGTGGCAATGGGGCAGGCTCATGCCATTGAACGCCGATTCTGGGCCAGGGAAACAAGCACGGACTGGTGGGATCACATAGTGCTGCGGGTCTGGGATGACTCCCAATGGCTCAGAAACTTCCACATGCGAAAGGGCACGTTCATGGAACTTTGTGACTTGCTTTCCCCGGCCCTTCGGCGCAAGAATACCAGAATGAGGGCGGCCCTTACAGTTGAGAAGCGAGTGGCGATAGCCCTCTGGAAGCTTACAACGCCAGACAGCTACCGGTCAGTCGCGAATCAGTTTGGGGTGGGTAGGTCTACAGTGGGCTCTGCTGTGATGCAAGTAAGTAGGGCAATCGTCGAGCAGCTGCTACCCAGGGTTATAAACCTTGGAAACCTGCAAGCTACAATTGATGGCTTTGCCGCCATGGGATTCCCTAACTGTGGTGGGGCTATAGATGGGACTCATATCCCTATCCTGGCACCGGACTACGAGGCCGCCGAGTACAGAAACCGGAAGGGATATTATTCAATGGTCATGCAAGCAGTGGTTGACCACAAGGGACGTTTCACCGACCTGTACATGGGGTGGCCGGGAAAGCTTCATGACGCTCATGTTTTCAGGAACTCTAGGCTTTTTAGACAGCTGCAGCAAGGCAATTTCTTCCCCGACCAGAAAATTTCCGTGGGGGGGTGGGGGATGGAAATGCCGATCGTTATCATTGGGGACCCAGCCTACCCCCTAATGCCCTGGCTTATGAAGCCCTACACAGGAGCCCTGGACAGGGGTCAGGAGCTGATCAACTACAGGCTGAGCAAGTGCAGAATGGCCGTAGAGTGTGCATTTGGCCGCTTGAAGGGGAGATGGCGTTCGTTACTGATTCGCTCAGACATCAGCGAGAGAAATATCCCCATTGTTATTGCTGCTTGCTCTGTGCTCCACAATGTCTGTGAGAGCAAGGGGGAAACGTTTATGGCGGGCTGGGAGGCAGAGGCAAATTTACTGTCTGCTACTTACCAGCAGCCAGTCAGCAGGGAAAGAAGAAGAGCGCACCAAGGCGCGCTGCACCTCAGGGACGCTTTGAAAGCCAGTTTTATGAGTGCCCGACATGGCGTTTGAGAACCTGCTCCCTTGCTGTGCTCTAAGCCTGCTGTCCTTGCACCCTCTTTCCCTCCCACCTCCCCATGCTTGCAGAGGAAATAAATTCACTGTTTTAAAAATCATGGTTCCTTTATTGCTTCATCAGAAATACAAATACAGGGGATCACTGTCATGGTAGCCTGGAAGGGGTGGGTGAGGAGGGAAACCAGCAGTCGCACTGGTGGAGGAGCGGACAGAGGAGGGGGGGAAGGGGGGAGAGGATGGGGGGGCCAAGACACAGCAGCTTTTAAAAGTTTTCAGAGAACCTCAACCTGCTGCTGCTTGTGCTGGCTTGTGGGGTGGAGTGGGTCGGTCCACGGAGCTTGCCCCCCCAGGTTCTCACCCCGCGTTTGGGTGGGGAAGCTATGGGAGTTGGGAGGGAGGGAGGTGGTTACACAGGGGCTGCAGAGGTGATCTTTGGCCCTGCTCCACCAGAGACCGCAGCATGTTGCTTTGGTCCTCCATTATCCGGAGCAAAGCATCCATGCGTCTTTCTTCGTGGTCCTGTCGCTGCAGCCACATTTCTTCACTCTTTTCTGCTGCCTGCCTTGACTGTAGCGCTGATTCCTGCCTTGCCTGTATCAATCTTTCCCTCCATTCCATCTGGCGGGCTGCCTCAGCGCGCGAGTTCTCCAGTAGTTCACTGAACATATCATCGCGCATTCGCGTTTTCTTTTTACGCTTTCGTATCTGCGATGCACAGCGGGAGGAGCAGGATGGGGGATTCTGAGATAATTGTTCATCTGTGGGCGAATGTGGGCAAAGAAAGTTTGAAAGTTATGAGACAGATACATTCAAGGTTATGAGACAGATGAAGTCTCGGACGGTACACAATGGGAGTACAGTACAGCCTTGATTTAACGGACTAATTCGGGCGACTGGGTGTCCGTTAAACCCAAAAGTCCGTTATTTAATAATAAAAAAAAACCCAGCCTGCCCAATTAATCCTTAATTCGAAGTTGTACTGTACTTCCTCAACAAACTGTACTTAAACAAAACAACAACAACAAAAAAACGTGCCCTAGACCCCCATGCGCCCCGGCCCCAGTCCCCGCTGGCGCCCAGGGCTCGGGGATCCATCCGCCGCCCGTGGATCACGGCTTGAGCCTCGGGGCTCCGTCCGCCGCACTCCTCGGGGCTCCAGCCGCTCCCCGGGGAGCGGGGATGGATCCGCGCTGCTCGGGGCTCCCCCGGGGCTCGGGGCTCTCGGTGCCGCGCTCCCCGGGCTCGCGGCTTCAGCCGCCGCCCAGGGAGCGCGGCTTGATCTCCGCTGCTCGGGGCTCCCCCGGGGCTCGGGGCACCACGCGCCGCGCTCCCCGGGGCTCGCGGCTTCAGCCGCCGCCCGGGGAGCGCGGCTTGATCTCCGCTGCTCGGGGCTCCCCCGGGGCTCGGGGCTCCATGCGCCGCGCTCCCCGGGGCTCGCGGCTTCAGCCGCCGCCCGGAGAGCGCGGCTTGATCTGCACTGCTCGGGGCTCCCCCGGGGCTCGGGGCTCCACGCGCCGCGCTCCCCGGGGCTCGCGGCTTCAGCCGCCGCCCGGGGAGCGCGGCTTGATCTGCGCTGCTCGGGGCTCCACGCGCCGCGCTCCCCGGGGCTCGCGGCTTCAGCCGCCGCCCGGGGAGCGCGGCTTGATCTGCGCTCCCCGGGGCTAGGGGCTCCATCTGGCTGCCAGGACCCGGGCGGCAGCGGGGAGCCAGGAGCCGGCAGCCCGCCCGCTGCCTGGACCCCGGCGGCAGCAGGGAGCCCGCAGCCGGACCTCCACAAACGGATTTTGGATGCATCGGACTTTCTTAAAAATTTTGTCCGTTGCATCCGAAGTCTGTTAAATCGAGGTCCGTTAAATCGAGGGTTTACTGTACTATGCCATTTGCAACCTCAGTATTCAGAGTCCTGATATGATTTCTGTACAAGGTCATGTTCTACCCCTAAAAGTGACTGAATGGCTCACAGAAAAGTCAGAGCATTTCAGACACATATGCGTGCCTCAGCCCAACACGGCTTCTGAAATCACCGTGCAGCCGGCCATTGTAAGTTAAAAGCAGCACTTGCATATTGTAGAGTAACCCCACCCTCTTCCCCCCACCGCGTGGCTCCCACTGAACCGCAAACTGCAAAACAAAGCCCAAAAATCTCTCGCTAAGGGCTGGCTCGGGCTCTTCTGCGGAGGCAAACGCTTGCAAAATGACTCTTCAAATTCCCCGCTAGCTACCGCTTCTGGCTGGTGGGGGGGGGGGGTTGGGTGCGCGTTGGATCTTAAGCGGAAGCAACCGCTTGCAGACTGTTCAGATTTCCTGCTAGCTACCGCTACGGGCTGCTGGGGGGGGGGGGAAGGGGCGGGTGAGCGTTTTTGGGGGGGCGGTTGGTCGGTCTTCAGCAGAAAAGATTACTTTGCAGCTGGGAATCTTTATCTCCCTACTAATTGCAGTCCATATTTCAAACAGGCAACCATGAGTGACATCACTTTGCTTAGAATTTCTCAGAGAGATAGAGCGCGCATGCTCCTTGACTCCATGCAAAGTCCTGGTCCATTCGCCGCAATGGTAGCCTGCTCAATGATACCAGACTACTTACTACTTTCGTGGCGTGGGATGGTCTCCTATCACGGGGGACCACATAAGGCGGCTCTCCCCAGAAATCTGCTGCGGAAGATTCATCGCTACCTCCTGGATAGCTTCCTTGAAATGTCCATGGAGGACTTCCGGTCAATCCCGGAGTATATTGACAGACTCTTTGAGTAGAAACTGACCAGCAATGAAAGCACGCTAAGTCCTTAGGGCAAATTAACCATTAATAAATGCTTCCTTTAAAAATCATGCGTCATGTAATCCCTTAAAAAAAAAACACTTACCCCCCTGGGAGGCTTGGGAGGGTGCTGGCTGCAGGGTGACAAACAGCTCCTGGCTGTCTGCTAACACGGTTTCTCCGCTGGCCTCCTGCTGCTCCGTGAAATTTCCCTCCTCCTCCTCCTCATTGTCGTCCTCATCAGAATCGTTCTCGTCCCTGACGATTATCCCATCGGTGGAGACCACGCAGACTGGTGCGATGGTGGTGGGGGCGCCCCCCATTATCTGATTTAGTTCATTGTAGAACCAGCATGTCCGCGGTGCGCCCCCTGATCGTCCAATTGCCTCCTTGGCTTTCTGGAACGCTTGCCTCAGCTCCTTAATTTTTACGCGGCACTGTGTGGCATCCCTGTTGTGGCCCCTTTCCAGCATGGCCTTGGAGACCCTGGCAAACGTGTTGGCATTCCGTTTGTTGTTGCGGAGTTCCAACATCACGGATTCCTCTCCCCAGATAGCGATGAGATCCAACACCTCATTATTGGACCACACTGGAGCTCTTCTCCTCTGGCTGGTCTGCAGGGCAGCTGAGCTCTGCATGGAGTCTTGTGATGCTGAGCTCTGCATGGCGGCTTGTGCTGCTGATTTCTCTGAATGGCGACTGAGCTGTGCAGGTGAGCTGGCCACGCTGACCAAACAGGAAATGCTATTCAAATGTTCCCGGGTCTTTTCCTGTCTAGCTGGCCAGAGCAGCGAGTTGAGAGTGCTGTCCAGAGCGGTCACAGTGGACCAGTGAGGCAGTCCAGAGCGGTCAGAATGGAGCACTGTGGGACAGCCTCTGGAGGCTAGTAATGTCACTTGCGTCCCCACTAGCCCACAATCGACCTTGAAATGTCGATTTTAGCGCTACTTCTCTCGTCAGGCAGGAGTTATAAAGTCGATTTTGAGGGCCCTTTAAATCGACTTTAATGGCATGTATGTGAAGACAGGTACACGTTTAATTCGACTTAACGTCGTTAAAGTCGACGTAAAGTCGTAGTGAAGACATGCTCTAAACTCTCCCATTAAGTCCATCCAACATGCCATCCAACATTAAGTCCATCCAACATGGACCGAATTGATCAATAGAGGGTGAATAATTACTTATCCTGGGTCTTGAAACTAATGTTGTTGCTTATGGAATGGCCTAGATAGCATCAGATGCTAGAATTTTCAAAAATGCTTCTGGGGAGTTGTAATGGACTTTACCATCCCAGAACACTCCCTCATGGCATTGTTGTTACTCACTATACCAGAGCACCATCTTCTGGCATTGCTGTCTATCTCATGTAGTGGGGTACATAGTCCTTTGGCCGGTTACCTCTAGAGTCCTGCCCCTTTTGCGGCATTAATGTCCTACATAATGTTCTTTGCCAGTATTTAAAGCACAAGTAGCAAACCATAAAGACTTCTGTTCCGCTCCCCGCCCCCGGCCAGTGGGTCTTCAGTTCCAGTATCTTCACCGACTGACATCAAAAGTATAACACCAACTCGCTTCCACCCCTGTGGCTTTGGGATTTCAGTCTCTCTTCCTATTGTCAGGACACTGACCTGCAGAGCCATTTCCCTTGGGTCCCACCCCGCTTTCTAGAGGCCCACCACAAAAACTAATCCTGGTTCCTATAGCTTATTCCTCTCTTCCCTCTCCACCAATATCTGAGTCCTCCTTCAGTTTCTTCACCCAGGAGAGGACTTCCACCCTGCCTCTTCCTTGGGCCTTCCCACCCTGGGTATCCTCTTAATGTTGCTCTAAATGCCTTCCTTTATGGTAACTACTCAGCTCGTTCCCATCTCGGTGTGATCCTAAATGGAGCCTGCCAGCCTCCAGGTACAACAAGGTGAGCTAATTGGGCTCTCAGGCTCCTGTTAAGCCATCATTGGTCTGTGTTGGGTTTATGCACCCCATCACAGGACAATACCCCTAAATGCTTCCAACAAGGGTCTCCTCACTGAGGACTTTAGTTCTGCATATTATCAGTATACTTTTCAGGCAGTCTAAATAGTTTCCAAAAAAGTACACTTCACCTACATTTTTTTGCCATCTTCTATGGTTAGGAAAAGGTGTTTTTGTTTAAATGGGAAAACAAATGAGTAGATTCCCCCGTCTCATTTTTTCCCTCTCTGCAAAGATACACACTCTAAGATACAGACTTATCATATGCTAAGAAGAAATTTTCCTTGTTTAAAATTCTGGTACCACATCACTGTTTTACTATGTAATTCATCCTTGAGCATGCGGGCCACAGAAACTGTTAGCTCTTTGCTGGAAATAACTGAATAGATGCCACATATGGGGTGGTGATACCAATGTGACAAATTGCAGAGTCATCTGATAAATTATATTTACATCCACCTTTGACCGTCTCACCTGCTCTCTGCCCATTAATCCATTTCCACTGGGATTTATTCTAACATTCCAAACCTTGAAGCAGCTTCAAACATCTGCTATTATTATTTTTTTTAAATCAACCTGTGCGGAAAAAATTTCCTTCTTGCCTCCCAGTGAAGAATTACCACTGCTTCAAAACTTATACTGGTCTAAGTTGGGACCCACAATGGGCGATAATCAACTCTACACCAGTGATAAGGTCTGATACCTTGCAATCCATTAATTCTAGGACTGGGAATGTTATACATTTTGGAAAGAGATTTTCAGCTTTCCAATGAGATGCACAACACTTGCTTCTAGCTCTGGGAGTTCTTGAGATATTAGACTTTAAAATTATGACATTTGTAGGTATAAAACAATCTATTTTAGGTCACTTAGAGGAATTTCTCCCTCTTATGTGGCACTTATGATACTAAAGGAGCCAGAGTTTACAGGAGACAGGATTGACTTGAGTGGGAGTAGAGTTAAGCCAACACAGCCCACTTGAAAATCCCACTCAGAGAATACACAATAATGTGGTATAGCTGTTATATTGGCATGACAGGGGGATGCATTACATGTGAGTTGTGAAGCCATTAGGGTGTTATGCATATCATCTCAAACCAATTCCAATAAAACCTCAGTATCACTCCACAACACCATATGCATATGTGCACACGCAAACACTCTGTCTTCCCCCCCCCCACCTGCATTGCCATTAATGTCAATGGGAGCAACGTTAGGTGAACACAGAGCACTTTTGAAAATCTCACCTTTTAGTTATAGCCTGATTTAAACTGTACATCAGACAGCACCTTAACCTGCAGTGTAGACTGATTTCTGGATTCACTTTTGTTATTTCAATACATCAACAATTTATTTATGGATGGTGCACTTAAGCCTCAGTTCAGCACATTGCTTAAACACATGCTTATATTTAAAGTTAGGTATGTGCTTAAATGCCTTGCTGAATCAAGATCCTGCTTAGGATCCCACTGTCTTTTGAGCAAGCTTTTCAACATAAGATACAGGCCATCCAGAGATAATTGTCTTGCCTAGCCCCTGTTATGGCAAAAGGCTGGTCTTAAGGCGAGCATGAAAGAAACAGCTAGGTGAAGCAAAAATTGATGTTTACAGCTACATTTGAAAACTGACTCTATGAACTGTTTGCTTATTGCTACTGAGGAAACCTGCTAAATACAGGACTTCTAACATGAAAACGTAAGAGCCCCAGCAAATATGTGCAGTGCTTTGGGAAGGAAGCCCAACATCTGCTGCATGAAGAGCTGGCCCAGGAATAGGCTGCAACAAGCTTTGCTTTACAATTACAGTATTTTTGGCTTCAGTATCTTATTTGACAGTAAGAATTAATGCAATATAATCAATATGGAAATATTAAATGACACTTTGCAAATATATAAAATGCTTTTAAAATGCATATACAGTAGACATACTTTAAATCTAAACTAGAGTTCTTTATCTAGTAGGGAATGTTCTTGGATTCTAAATAATTATTTTCTCAGGAAAATAACCACCTCAGATCCTCACAAAGAAAGGAGTGATCATCTCCTGCTGTGCTGCATCACACTTTTAATAAGTCTTGTCCAGTTGTGTACATTCCTTTTAGCTTTGTTAACAATCCTGAGACATAAAAAGAAGTAAACAAAATTCAGCAATTTTAGCAGCATTTTAGTGCCAATTGTTCACAGTTAGAAGGAACAGACATTTTACACAGTGAAATGTAGTTACTGTGAAAAGTGACAGACTAATAGAATTGGAAACTGGAGTTCTCCATTTGTTGAGCTGATACAGTGTAGTGAGAAACAGTAGTTCTTCTCTGAGCGATGGTCCCTGTGTGGATTCCAAACGTCGGTGCACATGCGTATTATGCGCCGGAGCTGTTCAGAGTAGTGTCAGTTGACCTGCATGTGTGTCAGTCGTGTGACACATTTGAGGCTTTAAGAGGTGGTGTGAGTCGACACTGCTCCAGTTTCCTCTTACCACTGCATGGCGAGAGTCGGAGCAGCTCCCCCTGTTCCTCAGTACTCTTAGCTTGCTAAGAAAAGTGCTGCTGTTTATTGTTCATGGGTGGGTTGTTGTTTTTTCTAATTTTACATGTTTGTCCATTTGTTCATTGTCAGTTAGTTTATACTATTGTGGCACAGAAAGCTTGGAAAGGACACATGGGCCTCTTCAGGAAGAGACTAGCATCATTTGTGAATCTAGGTTTTCTTGAAAGTTACCAACCAATGGTGAAATTCGTGTTAGAGGAAAAAATCTTGCTCAAAGTCTTTCCCGTTATTTAAACCAGTCTTTCTCAACCTTTTTGATATCCGGGACCAGCTTGCTGCCATCCTAGCTATGTCAGGGAGATCTCAGGTACTGGCACTGGTCCATGAAATAGTAGTTAAAAACACAGATTTAAACCGTGTTTTATAGTATAATAGACAGTACTTAAGAGATGCATGGGTCCCTCCATAGGGATCTGAGTCAGTATGGGAAGGTCACTTTCACCCTCAAGATTTCACTGACCATACATACCATTTAAAGTCACTTGTGTACTTAGTTCATAAACCTTAGCTTCAATGAGCATTGTCACAAGAGAACGTTTCAACCTGTTTATCAGCAACATTTAATTTCTCCTCTGTTTTGAGATTGGTTTGGGGATGGGAGGAGAATGAGGGATGAGAGGAGGGAAATAATTTTTATATACGGAGGAAAAATTGTTACATAAATTGACAAAATATTTCTATTTAGATTGTACAATACATTTTATTTTTTTCTGCACTCTTGCTTGCTTCGGTAAAATGACTACCTTTTCTCCATAGTGAGTTGCATTTTATTATAGGGTTGTTTTTGTTTTGTTTTTTAGAACAGGATTTTCTTAATACTGACCAAAATATGATGTAATTAACATGAATAGAAAATAATCTTCAAAAACAAAGTGAAGACATTATTTTTTTGCTGTATTTGTCAAGTGTTTTATGTTTCTTTGCAATTGTTCTCTAATCCTTGCTCTACTCCTTTCATTAAGTAAGAAGACATCTGGAGAAGTGGTGAGAAAAAGGTATTCCGACTCTTAATGTAGCCTGCTTAGCTGTTTTCTACTTAATTATTAACTTTGGGAGGTTTATATATTTTATACTGTTCCATTATATTGAAAACTGGCAGTTCATGACAGTGTTACATTTGAATATATAAGTCTATTTTGTTCCCAAACACAAGAAATAGTATTTTTGAAACAGATTTTTGATAATATCAGTGGGTAATTTGTTGAGTTGGTTTTCTTCTTTTTCTTTCAGTACAACCTAATAGTTCTGCTGTTCTTGGAAATCAGGAGAGACATTTAGCTGTTTACTTAATTGTGTTTTTAATCTGTCATGTGGCACCAGAAGCAAGGAAACTTCACATTCTGCACTTTGCTAGTCAGCTTTAAAAACACATCAATAAGTACAGAGTATCAAATTCACATGTCTGTTTTTCCATGGCAAATAAGGGTTATTCAGAGTGTATTTTGAAAGGGAAAACAGGGAGGAAGAACTGTTTTGAAAAGCAGTTACTTCAGCATTGAAGTTGCTGTGAATATTTTTTTTAATCACACCTTCTCTTGTTGATGTGGGCTACAGGAATGAAAAGTTACTTAGTGAAGGCTTCCTGTCCTACTTTAAGACCTACTGCTAAAGTGTATTAAATTTAATTTTACTATAGGCTATTGACCAGCTCATTCATCTGGAGTTGCCTTTGTCCCTATCCTGTTGTTTAAAGTAGGATATTATGTACGGTATGGTAATTATTCTGTGTCTGAGGTACATGCAAAATGTTATTCTCTAAATCTTATTTCAAGGTCATTTTGCAGATCATGTGCTGAAAAAGCAAGACTAGCCCTGTTCCCACATATAGTCATCTAGTTTGTAACTGCATGTCTTTTTTTTTTGTTTGTTTTTCTGTTTGTGAATTACTTGCAAGACATAACTTGTTTCACTGGAAAAACGGGGAAATTGAGAAAGGACAGGAAAGAAAAACAGAATAAGGAGTGGATAACAAACGGAGAAAAGGACACAGAGTGGAACAAATAAAAAAATAAAAACAAACAGGGGACTGAGAATTATTTTATTTACTTAGCTTAGGGCCTGATCAACCTTCCACTGAAATCAGTGTGAATCTTTTCATTTACTTTTGTTGGAGTTGGACCCTGCTCTTGCTTCCTAAATTGTATTTACCTTTAAACAGCTCAAATCTCTGTTAATGAAGAAGGGTGAAGTGGAAGGTAATGGCAGAGTGTATTTACTGATGGAAGTTGGATCAAATTGTGCGGATATGTCAATTCAAAAATCCTTCTTTAAACAAACATCCTTGCTGGTAATCAGTTAACTAATTACAATTTTAAAAAATTAAACGCCAATTTAGTTTTTCACTGTTTATACTGGTTGGTCATTTGTTGACATTTCTCTCAACTTCAGAAGGGAGTACCAAGGAATCTGGTTTCACTGTTCTTTATAGTCTGTTTCACTTTCAGGTTATCAGTGTTGGAATGCTTGGGTTAGAAACCCTGCAAGCGCTACATTTATGTAAACTGCTGTTTCCAGTGCATTTTGAAATAAAGTATAGTATGTTGCTTTTTGGTTTTGGAAGAGCATGTTTTTACAAGATCTAAATTAAGGGCCACTTCTGAGGAGTTTCTCTTTAATGATTTGGCATGTTAATTGGATAGACATTTTTGGGATAGACATTTTAAAATATTTATTCCACAATAAGAAATCCCCTCTTCCCCCCACCTGAATTTTAAGTCATGCTCAGGTACAAAGTGTATGCTCTGGTATTAAAAAAAAAAAATCAGACAGAAGTTGTATCTTTAGTGTTACATAGTGTGGCCCTGGCAGAAGAGAATTGAGAGATGTCTTGACAAGGATATCTGGCATTTCCTGTTGGTTGAAATTTTGCTTTGCGTACTATGTTAATATTTAATATTATCATTGGCAAGGCAAACTTATCTAGAAAAACGTTGGTGCGAATTTTACTGGTGAGATGGGATTACAGGCCATAAAAATTCTCTGTTTCCTTTTTAAAAACTTAATCCATTTGTCCTACAGGAATGAATACAGCAGGACTAGAGGGTTTGAACTTCCCTCACATCTGGGTATAGCAATGTATTTTGACTCCAAGCACAATAAAACAACCCTACTTGCTGGTGGTATATGACATAATGACCCAAATATGTTTTTAAAAAATCATTTATTGCTGTACATAAACAGCTAAGTTAGCACAAGGGATGATAAAATAACACTGGTAATTCTTCCTTTAGCTGGGAACCATTGGTGGCCCATTAGGATTCCAGATGTAGCCATGTGTGCTTTTTCCATTTGTTTTCCAATGTCTAGTGCTTGGACCCTTGGTACCTTGGCTGTGGTTGTCAGGCATGTTGGCTTTTCAGCTTGAGGTCTTCCTGAAGAAACACACTGGCCTAGCTAATAGCTATAAAGCAGCTTATTGTCTTGGGTCTGGTTTGTTGGGAATAGCTGGACTGAGGGCAGCCTCTTGTCAAAGGTCAAACACCAGCTTGACCAAGTTTGCTATAGTAAACACTTTCAACTGGACCTCAACCTTTCCTTAATTTTAACATAAAAAGCAAGAATGCAAAGTTAAAATTGCTTTTCAAAAGTACTGGATTCTGCAATAATTCCCAATTCTTCAGAATACATTTGATTATATTTGGGTGCTTTATATTATGGAATATATTCTAATTAGTTTATAAGAGAAAATATAAAACATTGAATAGAATACCAATAGAAAAAAGAACAATCCACTAGAGAAGCTATTACTGTAATGATGGCGTATGTCTTGTGAAACTTTCAGTTTGTTTCATAGCTGTTAGGAAGCAGCAGTTATATTTGCCATTATATATGTGAATCAAAACTGGTTTTTTTAAGATATTGGTATTGTGGTGGGTGTGTTAATTTAAAAAATTGGCACAAACTTCAATCTTTTTTTAAGAAATACTGAAAAAAAGAACTGTTGCAAATTTAAGGACACATTCTTTAATCTTTTATGTTGAATACTATGACATTATGCCCCATATTCTTTATAGAAATATTATGATATTAATATGGTTTTATGTGAGATGTATTAATATTAGATTGCGTGTTTTGCTTTATTTGCTCAGTATCGGTGTCAGTGTGTGTGTGTGTGGGGGGGGGTGGCAAGATAGGGCTAGGGAGTCCAGGCTGGTGGAACAGGTGGGCTCAGTGGAACCCCGGTACATTAGTTGGCACTTCGGAAGAGGGGAAAAATTGTCACAGGTAGCACTTGCTTAATTAGGGTCAGATTGTGAGCCCCTTTACTCCCACTAGAGACCAATTACTCATTGAGTCACAAGGATTACTTTTAGAAGTAATTGTTTGCCCATGGGAGTAAGGGCTGGACAATCTGGTCCACATTAACTTCAGCGGCAAAGCTTATGGCACTATTCAGCCTATGTAACAGGTGCAGAATTTAAATAGAATGTGTCCCTTAGTATGTTCAGTTGCCACCTAAAATGTATGTTTTCAATAGGATCGGTAGCTCTGAATCTATTAATCTCTCTTCAATAGAACTGAGCCAAAACCAAACGCTTCCTTGTGGACAACACTGAGCTTTGTATGTACTGTATATGGATCTGAATTTATTATCTGAGGTTCATCGCTAATTCATGTACTGTGTGTTTCAAAGTTATTGTGCATCATTGTATTACAGTACATTTATTGGTATTGAGGATCATTAGATCTCCTCAGTCCAGAGTTTTCTGGAGTTTGAACAAATTATGACTGAGCTGGGCCCAAGCATTCCCATTACATTTGCAGTTAATGGGCCTGTTCTCCTTTCACTGAAGTCAATGGAGTTATGTTGGTGAAAATAAAGGAGATTCAGGACCAAGATTTTCAGCAATAGATGGACACTTCCTAAAAAACTCCTTGCTTTTACTCCTGGTGAGTCTCCCATGTGGACCTTATCCAGTGGCAAGACACCTTGTTACCATTTACATCCTTTCAAATGCCCATCTAAGTTTGGTTTAAAGGAAGTAAACTGTTTCCTTTTCAGATTGCTAGATATTATAGTGTTATATCTATCAAAGTTCAAAAATAAAAATCTCTCTCTCTCTCTCTCTCTCTCTCTCTCTCTCTATATATATATATATATATATATATAACAGAATATATAGAGAGTTATATAAACTACATCTATAGATATGTGTACCTAGTATTTGGCACAAATAGCAGAAGGTATAATTCTTCATAGCATGGGTACATTGAGAGAGTGTAAGAAAGAAAATATGGGCTAATTGGTGGATGAAGTGACCATTTTCCTTAGAGCTTTGTGGCTTAAAGTGTACCTTAGTAGAAGAGAGCGCTTATTGGGCTATACAGGTGTTCTTCAGTGAACACTTCAGAAACAAAATGGAGTTTCAAGGGGATGAGCAGAGGGGAAACCAGTGGAGGGAGGGGCAGAGATGGAGAAGTAAAAGACCCAATCAGATGAGAATATGGTCCAGGACCATGGCCCCTGTATTATAATCACTTTCATTCCTGTCTAACCTTGCATGCAAGTAGCCCCATTGAATTCAGTGGGACTATTTTTGTAAAGTTACTCACAAGCATAAGTGATTGCAGGATCAGGGTTCTTATTTGTACAGTCAGTCAGCACACCTTATTTTTGCTAAAAGCATTACTGTACTTTCAGACTGTATATCAAGCTGCTGATGTGGCCTCATTTCATTTGAAATATGAAAACAGGATGGCCAAATGTGATGTAATTTAGTTCTACTCCACAGCAATCAATTTACATCAGCTGAGGATCTTACCCAGAATATAGTTATAAGTACTGTGGAAGCAAAGAGTTAATTGGAGACCAATTAGTATACTGTAATGATAACAGAATCTTTGTAGATAACAGGAAAAACCTGGAGAAGGAAAATTTGACTGTAATTCAATATGTTTTGAAATGGGTGAATGCAAGGTTGTAAACTGAGTGTGAAGAGCTATTCAGGTGACTTGTGTGAATACTGGCTGTTGCAATTTATTGTTGTTATTATTTTATTAGTTTTTTCTGTAACCCTTTAGAGTACAGCTATCCATACACATTCCTCTAAATACGTGTGTGGCAGAAAAAATGCCATTGTTCTAAAATAAAATGTCTTAAGCTGTAAACACAAATATAATGAACCCATTGTTAGCTGGGGTTTTATATACAATCCTGCTTCATTGACAATTTTATTAGTTTTCTTATGTTTATAAGATTTGTATTTTCATGACTGAAAAATTTAAATATGTCAGACTTAAATAAAAGTACCCTGGCTCTTGTTCTATCATCATACTCATGGGCACAACTCCTGTTGACATCCCATATGTGCAATAATATGCTAGTTCGGTGATATGGCCTACAGCAGGGGTGGGCAAACTCTCTGGCCCAAGGGCCACATCAGGGATGCAAAATTGTATGGAGGGCTGGGTAGGAAAGGTGCTGCCTCCCCAAACAACCTGGCCCCGCCCCCTATCTGGCCCCCTCCCACTTCCCATCCCCGACTGCCCCCTCAGAACTCCTGACCCATCCACCCCTTGCCCCCTGCCAGACCACTGGGACTCCCACACCCATCCAACCCCTCCCTGCCCCCACCAGAAACTCCACTCCTAACCACAACCCCAGGACCCCATCCCCTATCCAACCCACCTTCTCCCTGCCCCCTGACTGCCCACGCCCTTTATCCAATGCCCTGGCCCCCTTACCATGAAGTTCCTAACAACATGTTTGGCTTTGTGCAGAGACAGAGGGTTCTTAGTTGAAGGAGCTCAGGTATGTACTTCATCCTGTTCTGGTAACTATATTGTGCCAGAGGAACAGATCTGTCTTAGCATGTCCTGGCCTTAAGTCTCTCTGGGTCCTGATGGTGTTGGAAATTAGGATTGAGGCTACTTCCAGTTGGCAGTTAAAGTAGTCTGGGAGCCAGTGGAGGTTGCAGGATGCATCAGGGTGATCTGTCTCTGTAGGTGCTAAGATGATCATTGCTAGGTGAGCTGCTGAAATGTACCCATGCTGGAGCCTTTGCCTTACTTCTGCTTTGGACACAGTGAATTACAATGACCAGTCTGGAGAGGGTGAAACGTTGATCATTTTGGTCAACTTCTCATGTGAGACAAAAGGGCTAAATTGCCTAGGTAATTGAAGGTGGAAGAAGGCATATTTGCCAGTCTGCACTGTGTGCTCATCTCAGGGTGAGACCCCCAAGACCTTGAGGATTCATACCACTCTAAAGCATTTCCTTCTCTTGACTAGCATTGCTTTTGCCTTGCCTGAGTTGAGTCTGAGCCAACTGTTCTTCCTCCAGATATTGTTGTGTAGTAGACTTTGGGACATTTCAATGATTGTGTTGGCTGCATCTGTAGAAACTGAGGTTGACATTGGCAAATTGTTTATATAATTTTGTATATTAGTGTGGGTAAAAACAAAACCCAACAAGCAAACAATCCACACTGTGATCCTTCAAGGTGAAAGGCACCACATAAATATAACAGAACAAAAATATTAACTGTGCATTACATACTGTGCACAATTATTCTTGCCTTTTATTACGTTTGTGTTTCTATTCATTTCAAATTTGAATGTCCTAATTTTATAAATGTTTCAGAAATATCTAGGGATATAACAGTGGCATGACTTCCTCTGAATTAGATTGGCACTACATCAGTTTTTCTGAGGAAAGATATTTTTTAAAGAGCTAACGTGACCGCTTTAGTTTTATTAGTGGTAGCGAAAGCCAAAACCTTCTTGACTCAGTTTATGTATATTGCCAATCAGTTTCTAAGCAGAGGTGAAAATATATTTATTAATTGATGTGTAATGCAAAAGTAGTGTTTTAAAAGCAGTAGAGATAAGATTCTATGTAAAATATTGCATAAAGGAGCATGCTTACTGCAGACTCTGCTGTTTTCTCTGCTAGCTGTTCATTATATAGATTCTACAATATTTCTGCACAACCCTGATTTTAGATATTTTCATGAACAGCAGAAGAATATTATTGTTGGACCCAATCCCGGTCCAAGGAGCTGCACTAGATACAGGACCTTGGAGTATAGGGGGGCAAAGATGTCTATAATCCATCTTTTATGCAACTTTCCTACTGATTCTGAGGTCAGTTTGGCCCCCAGCACAATGTAGAGTATCTTGAAGGCTGCTCTAAATTACTCTCAGCTGCAGTGGTCCCAAAGGGACATTTAAAGAACTGGGGATTGCTAGAGCACAGCAGTGCTCTAGCAATGGCTCATTACTCTAGGCTGTGAGAGGGATGGCATCAGGTTGGCTGAGTCAACTCTTAATAACTGAAATATTATCCTATTTAGAAGAATCCTCATCTGGCAACTTAGACCAGCTTTGGCTGCTTTGTGATGTCATGATTGAAAAGCAGATTGAAAAGAGGCAGAATGTGGCTCATTGGTATCTATCAGGGTAATTCTTATGGGCCCCTCATCAAAGTACAAGGGCCACAGTTGATTTATGGCCAATTTTGTCTCTCTGTAGATATGGTTGCCTCAGTATTTGCAGCAGTCCTATAACTTTGAGGCATCTTGATTTGAGGTGCATGGAGTGTTTATTTTGGCAGAGGGGACTAGGTGGTAGGATAGAAGAGTCCCTGCAGGAAAGACCCTAGGACAGTGAAGCTTGAGTAGAAACCTTAGGCTGACGTTTGTTTTGTTGTTGAAGTGACCAATAAAGCCGAACTATAAAAATGGCTGAGTCTAGGTTATATTCAGTGTGTGAAGCAGCTGGAAAGCTGTTTTCCTGAGGGGTATCTGAAGATTCTCCTGATGCAAGGAAATCTCTTAAGCAGCATGAAGTGGAAAGAGCCAGCTGTATGGCATCTGCCCGCCCCACTATTGATGCATAAGGGGCAGGGACCTTAAAGCGCTGCTGCAGGGCAGCCAATGGGGCGGGGGGGGGGCAGCAATCCCCCCCCCCTCCTTGGCACAGCAACTAGCAGGGCCCCCAATAGAGGAGACAAAAGAGACTGGGAATGAATATGGTACAGGCCGCTTTCACCCCTGCTCTTAGGTCACCTAAGTGATATTGGTGTAATTTTCAGGATCAGGAGATAGGAAAGATGGCTTACAGTCATATTTTCATCTTTCCCTTCCCCTTTGCCTCAGCCACATCAAGAATGAGGCCCAACACTGCTTTGTACAGAGAAACTTCACCTGCTTCCAGAAGATTTGTCTATATCTCGGGGGGAGGGGTTTGGCTGGGGGCTCCTGTCCATTACAGTTGATGCTCCGGGCACCTCTTTGGCCCTCATCCTGCATATATTTAAACAGCCTGGATCTGGGAATCTCTCTGACAATGAGAATCATGCAGAAAGGGTTTCAGATTAGGGTTTCTCCTGCTGGTGCTTGGATATTCAAAAAAATAAATGTAGCGCTGTATAGTTTAAAAAGCAAGATCATGGCTCACTTTAATGCTGATTTCACTTGAATTTGTGTCTAATCCTTTTCAGATTCTTTTGTTCATTGGGGTGTTTGCATGGAACAATTTACTGCAACTGAATGTGTACAACTTATGAAAGATTTTTCCTTTGTCTGCTGGTACACACTAATTACTAGAATTATTAGACTGCAACATTTGTATATAAAAATTGTACTTCTGTTGTGTTTGGTTTGAGCAGGATTATTAGCATTTATCAAACTTAAGAAAACATTGCAATACTGGAAATAAAACAGCATTATCTGCTGGGCATGGTAAACATACTTCTAATATGTGCATCCATAATCAGTCCCCTGACCATTTCAGCCTCCAAGTCAGATTTCTGTATATTAATTTACTGATATCGATTCACTGTTTGCCAAGAGCTGACCCGAAATCACCCAAATCATTTTATTTGAAACTTTTGGTTGGTCTTAAACTGAATCCTCGGAAAGATAAGCACTTCAATTTGTAGCACTTTACTGGGATTATATTATAGTTATTAAAATATTTCTTGGTGTTATTTTTTTGGGCTTTTAAATTAGAGAATCAGTCTGGCAACATACAGTAATTGTTACTGACTCAGAAATTGCAGCCAATATGAGAATGGGAGCCAATTTTTTTTGTTGACTTTCCAGAATTGAAATTGTAGTACAGTGCACTTAGAACACACATGGTGTCTCTTTACCATTCAGTCATTTAAAAATGATGCTTCAGCCATTTAAACATTTTCATATACTTGTGCACTGAATGGTATCCAACTAGAAAGTCAATAAAATATTTAAGGTAAAATAGTAATTTAATTACCAGCACAACCAGAATATTGATTGTAGATAATAAAGGTGCTAAAGCAACTAATCATACTGTAGTAACTCCTGTAACAAAGATGGAGTTTGGAATTATTTGAATGAGTTAATTTAGTTTAAATTGCTCTAATATTTAAAATATTTTCTTTAAAGAATGGTTCTCTAACTCTGAACATCTAAGTTTAGCACCTCTTTATGTTTTGTTGGCACACAAAGCCTGTAAAAGAAACTTTCTAGTGTATAAATGATATATTGTAAGAATGATAGTGTTGTTTTTCTTCAAAATTAGGATTGAAAGTAGCTATTCAATGACGAGGTGACTAAGCCCAGATAGTGTATCATTGGCTACATTTATTTGAAATGTTATTAATATATATTGCTTAAAAACAAAATTTGAGTGACTTAGCAGTTTAGAATTAAAATATCATTTCCTCAGTATAGATACATAGCACTTAATTACATTATTATAATAAGATAGAGTAATTATGTGTTGGAATACTAAATAAATTGACATTTAAAAAAGTTTAGAGGTACATTTTTAGAAGCTTGTGTTTCTGGAATTTTTTTTATGCAGTGGAATTTCTGATGCTACAGTAAATAAAGAAATTGGATGATTTTCATATGATATCATATTTCACTAATACAGAACAACCTTGAACCACACTAGGGCAATAATTACCTAACCTAAATCAGAAACAAACTCAGCCAAACAGCTGTTTTCACTTTGTTAGGAGATCCATTTGATTTACTCTCTTGGTCAACTTTCATTACTATAGAATACAAAATTTTACTTGAGTTTTTAACCCTGAATTCCCAGTCTTGTTTGCTGCCTGCTATAAAATTGTATGCTTCAACTGTCACAGTCATTCAACATGCTAGGGAGCTACTGCTGAGTGTTATGTCAATGCTATTTTCATGAGAGGTAGAAGTTTCAGTGCAGGTAGAATGAACCCCCAAGCCCATTTCCACATCCTCCTCTTCCCTCCCCCTCTGAAAACTAAGAAAAAGAAAAGAAAAATCAGTTTACAGATATTGATGGGAGTACTTGTGGCGCCTTAGAGACTAACATTTATTTCAGCATAAGCTTTTGTAGGCTATAGCCCACTTCATCCGATGCATAGAATTGACAGGTCACTATTGTGAATATATTTTCTGAATGGATGGCTAAAAATTGGAACCTTGAATCCAAGCCACTTCAGATGTTGGGGTTGTGACATTTCCCAAGGGTATCCAAAGTGTGAGACACCATCTCTTCATCACCTGCCTTTAGTGTTAAGCTGTCTTTCTTGTCTATGCCTGCTGTGAATCAGCTCCTTGAAACTACCAGCCTCTGGCAATTACCTTCCAGGTCTCTGCAGGCCTCATTGTCTTTGTACAGTTTGGTGATAGGTACACACCAACCCCAGAGTCCTTCAAGCATTCCCTGTAGTGCCCAGCCCCATATCCACTGAACACCCATAGAATTACCTAGCCCACTGTTCCCAAGGTAACAGTGTACTGAAGCTTACTAGTTATACTGCAGTTTTGTTGAACACACAGCCCTTTGATATGTTTATAGGGAAAAGAAGAAGTTCATTACCAGAGAACAGAGATTCAAGTGATAGTGAGAAAGAATATTGGAAAGAAATGGTTATACATTAAACAAAATCATAACACACTTTCTAGAGCTGTCATGGGCTTCCCACCATCTTTAACTGAAATTTCACAAGAATTTGGTGCTGTCAAATATGATCCTGAACATTGATCCTTATTCAGCCTCTAACCTAAACCTTAACCTAAACAAGATCTGGATCCAAACATGGCCTCTTTTGCCTTTTGATAATCTACCAAAAAATTGAAATGACCACTGCACTGTGGCAGTTCTTATGAACTATCTTTATTTGATTTATGTGTTGTTGGTAGGAGAATACAAAGAAGTAAAACATTCTGTTACTGTTTTTACTTTGGGTTGTATGAACATGATTCCTGACTGTTATGGATTCCAAGATTTATGTAATGATAACCAGAATCTCCAGATCATTATTGTTGTACTTGTAATGTAATGCAGTGGTGTCTAACCTTATTACCCAGGAGGGCCTCATAAACCTAAGCAGACTCTTGTATGGGCCAAACAGATTCTACATATTTTAATAAGATTTAAAGTTACCTGTATTTATTTATATTTTAAGTTCAGCTTTTTTCATCTGTATTTTGATAGGTTGTTTCTATGTATGGTATTATTTGTTTACACGCTAGTGTAAAATAAAATGATGTAAACATGACAACAAAATGCTAATGAATCATCTGTTAGTATCATGAACCCTGCCACTGAAAAGCAGAACATTCCATAGGGTTTCTTCCAGTTAGCTACATGCCCCACTGTCACACATTTAACATGGAAGTTCAGTAAACATCCTAGTTCTAATATGGAAAAAAATTGGACATTCTCGGCAGTAAAAAGAATTCTAGGTCTCAGGTTTGGAAGTAAACTAAATGTTGGTATTGTACTTTGTTTCCGAAGCTAGTGTTTCAGTCTGTGGAGTTGAGATGACTTCTGATAAGGTGGTGATTATTATTATTATTATTATTATTATTATTATGCTTCTGTTGTTTTAATCTGCTTTCTGTTATAATATTCTCAATGCATAAACTAGAAGGCAGACATAGTAAAGGAAAACTGCCAAGTACATCTCTTCAAATAGTTTTTTAATTTGGTTTTACACTCCATTGTTTATAATATTCTTAAAAACTTGAAAATAGCATTTCCCTGCTTTCTGATTTTCACTTTTCCATTTGGTAAATGTGGATTGCATGTGTTCCTTATGGTGCACACCCAGCAAGGCTGTACTCTGTTTACTTCCTTATGTGTGTTCCAGCATAGTGGCTGAAGTCAGCACCTCTTCAGGAAGAGGCACATTTTAACTTGTGCTCATTCTCTTGTCGGCTTGTCTTTGCAGCTGTGAAGCACTAAAGATCAATACTGTAGTATTTATATAACACTTCTCCACTTCAAAGCTCTTTCTGAGCATTAATTAATTAAATGTACGTAAGCACTAGCCCTAGCTCATCAAAATGTAACTATAGCCCCTGTAATACTTCTGTGAGACCTACTTTTATCAGGTATGAAAATGCCAGTTATGGACATCAAAATTACCAACTTATCTACATCAGAACTTTTCAACCAGTGGGGCTTGTAAAGGTATACCGTATTTTTCGCCCTATAAGACGCACTTTTTCTTCCCCAAAACGGGGGGGGAAAAGTTGGTGCGTCTTATAGGGCGAATGCACAAAAAAAAAAAAAAAAAAAAAAAAGCGCCTCGCTCTCCCGTCCCCGCCGCGCGGGCGGGCTGCCGAGGTTCCCCCCTCCCCGCCGCGGGCGGGCTGCCGAGGTCCCCCCCTCCCCGCCGAACAAAAAAAAAAAAAAAAAAAAAAAAAAGCGCCTCGCTCTCCCGTCCCCGCCGCGCGGGCGGGCTGCCGGGAGCGTCCCGGTTCCCCCCTCCCCGCCGCGGGCGGGCTGCCGAGGTCCCCCCCTCCCCGCCGGACAAAAAAAAAAAAAAAAGCGCCTCGCTCTCCCGTCCCCGCCGCGCGGGCGGGCTGCCGGGAGCGTCCCGGTTCCCCCCTCCCCGCCGCGGGCGGGCTGCCGGGAGCGTCCCGGTTCCCCCCTCCCCGCCGCGGCGGGGAGGGGGGAACCCCGGCAGCCCGCCCGCGGCGGGGAGGGGGGAACCTCGGCAGCCCGCCCGCGCGGCGGGGACGGGAGAGCGAGGCGCTTTTTTTTTTTTTCCCGGATTTTTTATTTAAAAATGAGGGGGCGTCTTATAGGACGGAGCGTCCTATAAGACGAAAAATATGGTAATTAGGCAGACCAAAAGGGAATTTGAAGAGCTATTAGCGAAAGAGCTATAGCAAAAACTAAGAGCAAACTGTTTTTACATTTTTTTAATCCCTGAACAATTGAAGGGTTAAAGGAGCACTGAAGAAAGACAGCGCTGTTGCACAGAAGCTAAATGAATTATTTGCATCAATCGTCACTGTCAAGGAGATTCCCACACCTGAGTCATTCCAGGTGACAAATCTGAAAAACAATCCTGGACTGAAGTACTAAGTCCAAAGGAGACTATGAAGAGCTATAATGGGCTGTTACAAAACGGGGTGACTGGGAAACAAAATGGCAGATGCATTTATCAACATTGAATTTCAAAGTAATGCACATAGAAAAACATAATCCTAGCTATACATTACAAAATGATGAGTTCTATATTAGCTGTTACTACCCAAGAACGAGATCTTGGAGTCATTATGGATAGTTCTCTGAAAACATCTTCTCAATGTTCAGGAGCAGTCAAAAAAAACTTAAAGAATGTTAGGACCCTTTAGGAAAGGGAGAGAAAATAAGACAAAAATCTCATAATGCCACTATATAAATCCATAGTATGCCCGTGCCTTGAATATTGTATACAGTTCTGGTCACCCCATCTCAAAAAAGATATATTAGAATTAGAAAAAGTACAGAGGCAGCATGTTTAAAACAAATATAAGGAAGTACTACATCATACAAGACATAGTCAACCTATGGAATTCGTTGCTAGGGGATGTTGTGCAGGCCAAAAGGTATAACTGGATTAAAAAAACAATTAGATAATTTTATGGAGGATCAATGGCTATTGATCAAGATGCTCTGGGTGTCACTAAACCTCCGACTGCTAGAAGCTGGGACTGGACAGTGAATGGATCACTCAATAAATTGCCCTGTTCTGTCCACTCCTTCTGAAGAATCTGGCACCAACCACTGTCAGAAGAGAGGATACTTGGCTGGATGGACCATTGGTGTGACCCAGTATGGTCATTCTTATGTTCTTAGAGGAATACAGGCATATCACGTCTTAGGCACTTTTAACATGCACAATTTCCACTTTATGCAGCTGGGGGGGAAAAAAGGGGGAAAAAAATGTCAAACTTTCTGTAGGGTGGGCGATTTCACCCGCCATTGAACTCAATGGGTTTCGGCTATACGCGGTAACCGCGGAATGGAACCCTCATGCAAGACACAACATGCCTGTAACTAATTTCTGAGTTCAAGTGACCAGCTCAAAACTTCCTCATGAAAGCCATCAATATGGAAAAGGTATATGCAGCTGCCTTGTTTGATAAAGTGGACCAGTTTTACAGCATCTGATTATGCTGTGCTTAATTGAAGAGGCAATTACTTTGCTGCAAGTGCTTTTGGTGCATAATATAATGAACTCACTATATTTGAGGATGGACAGTTTCAGTTCGAGTGATGGGGCCTCTCTCCCCTCCCCCATCTTCTGCACTATTAGTACAGATAAACTAATGCCATTCCCAGTGATTTTTTGTTTCCTTTTAAAAAAAAAGTAAATCCTTGCTCCCAGGAAAATTTGAAGGGTTTGGTCTGCATGATAAAAATACTATAATTATTAACAAAAAACAAAGTAATAACTTCTGCTAGTACAGCAACATCAGGAGATTCATCATGGTGCAGTGGAAGTTTCTTTACAACATGTAGTGTTTCAATCACTTCACATTGAACAGCAAGAACTATTTCATCCATCTAGCATATGATCCTGGAGATTGGTAACATTTTCACTATACTGTATCCATTTTTTTTTCTTTTGTGCATGTGTGTGGGACATAATGTCAGTAGCTTCAGTAATGGATGGTAAGAGTAGCTCCTCAACTATTGTAAGTTTTTCTTACTTCAACAATTCTTATTGACAGTTTTGTGTATGTTTTCTGGACCTGAGGAAGAGCTCTGTGCAGCTCCAAAGCTTGTCCCTCTCACCAGCAGAAGTTGGTCCAATAAAACAGGTGTTCTCAACTTTTTTTTCTGAACCCCCACCCCCTCCACGTGCTATAAAAATTCCATGGCCCACCTATGCCACAACTGTTTTCTGCATATAAAAGCCAGGGCCAACATTATGGGGAGAGGGGGGAAGAGACCAAGCTGGGCAATTGCCTGGGATCCCGTGCCACAGGGGGCACCGCAAAGCTACATTGCTCAAGCTTCAGCTTCAGCCCCGGGTGGTGGGGCTTCAACTTTGTGCAGTGGGTCCTAGGGAGTCTAATTCCAGCCCTGCTTGGCGGACCCTCTGAAATCTACTCACAGCCCCCCAGGAGGCCTCAGACCCTGATTGAGAACTGCTGCAATAAAAGAGATTACCTCACCCACCTTGTCTCTCTAATATTCTGGCACAGACATAGCTGCAACAGCACTGCATACAGCAAACTTTAAGACTTTTTTCTGAAACAGTGTTAACCTTTTGAAAAGTACTTTTCTGTTTTTTCAGGGTATTTAGCATCCTTTTAAAAATAATTCTGTAAGTTCCCTGGCATGCTCCTTTTGATGTTATTAACTGGTGCTTGAGGAGCTTGTTTGGTTTCATGCTTTCATTACCTAGTATAAATGTTACATAATACACATAATAGATTTAGAAAACTAAGTAGACCTGTAGGGCCAAAGGGATGATGAAAACTAACCCCTCTGGGTGAAATCCAGGCCCCATTGAGGTCAATGGCAAAATTCACCATCTGTCTTATTTTCTTGCCCCCAACTTATCTGACTTCCCTCTCCCTTCTGGGGATTGGCAATGGTGCTTTATTCACAATCGGCAACATGCTACATTCTTTCACACCATGTGTGCTTGTGTGCAATAGCCTGCCAATTATGCACATGAGGACACAAACAGGAAATGGGTTTGACTCTTTTCCAGGCCAGCCCCATAGGTTGAAAAGTTCTGTTGTAGATAAGTTGGTAATTTTGATGTCCATAACTGGCATTTTCATATCTGATAAAAGTAGGTCTCACGGATGTATTACAGGGGCTATAATTACATTTCGATGAGCTAGGGCTAATGCTTACATACCTCAGTAGAGCATTACAACATTTAATTAATTAATCTGTCATCCCACCTGATGGTTTGGCAGGCATCCTGCTTCTGGTGCATTTAAAAATTTGTTTACTCTTAATTTTTGTGACTTTTGTTAATAGCTCTTCAAATTCCCTTTTGGCCTGCCTAATTATAGTTTTACACTTGACTTGCTGGATTTTGTTCTTTCTATTTTCCTCAATAGGATTTTACTTCAATTTTTTAAAGATGTCTTTTTTTCCACTAACCACCACTTTTACTCTGTTCAGACATGGTGGCATTTTTGGGGGGGTGAATGGGGGGTGTCCTTTTACTACTTTTTCAATTTGGAGTTTATATATAGTTTGAACCCCTATTAATAGTTTTTTAAAGAATTTCCATACAGCTTTCAGGCATTTCACTGTTGTCACGGTTCCTTTTAATTAGCTTCATTATTTTTGTGTAGTTCCACTTTTTGAAGTTAAATTCTGCTCTGATGGTTTTCTTTGGTATTTTCATAAGAACATAAGAACGGCCATACTGGGTCAGACCAAAGGTCCATCTAGCCCAGCATCCTGTCTACCGACAGTGGCCAATGCCAGGTGCCCCGGAGTGAGTGAACCTAACAGGTATGATCGAGCGATCTCTCTCCTGCCATCCATCACCCCCCTCTGACAGACAGAGGCTAGGGACACCATTCATTACCCATCCCGGCTAATAGCCATTTATGGACTTAGCCTCCATGAATTTATCCAGCTCTCTTTTAAACCCTGTTATAGTCCTAGCCTTCACAGCCTCCTCAGGTAAGGAGTTCCACAGGTTGACTGTGCGCTGTGTGAAGAAGAACTTCCTTTTATTTGTTTTAAACCTGCTGCACGCCAATTTCATCTATTTTGGGAACAAGTAAATAACTTTTCCTTATTTACTTCCTCCACACCACTCATAATTTTATATACCTCTATCATATCCCCCCTTAGTCTCCTCTTTTCCAAGCTAAAAAGTCCTAGCCTCTTTAATCTCTCTTCATATGGGACCCGTTCCAAACCCCTAATCATTTTAGTTGCCCTTCTCTGAACCTTTTCTAGTGCCAGTATATCCTTTTTGAGATGAGGAGACCACATTTGTACGCAGTATTCTAGATGTGGACGCACCATGGATTTGTATAAGGGCAATAAGATATTCTCCGACTTATTCTCTATCCCTTTTTTAATGATTCCTAACATCCTGTTTGCTTTTTTGACTGCCGCTGCACACTGCATGGATGCCTTCAGAGAACTATCCACAATGACTCCCAGGTCTTTTTCCTGATTGGTTGTAGCTAAATTAGCCCCCATCATATTGTATGTATAGTTGGGGTTATTTTTTCCAATGTGCATTACTTTACATTTATCCACATTAAATTTCATTTGCCATTTTGTTGCCCAATCACTTAGTTTAGTGAGATCTTTTTGAAGTTCTTCACAGTCTGCTTTGGTCCTTACTACTTTGAGCAGTTTAGTATCACCACCTTTTCGCCTCTTCAAGGATTAAATTTCATTACATTATGGTTGCTATTACCAAATGGTTTAGCTATAGTCACCTCTTCAACCAGATCCTGTGCGCCACTTAACACTAAATGAAGAATTGCCTCTTCCCCGTGTGGGTTGAAGGACAAGCTGCTCCAAGAAGCACTCATGAATGGTGCCTAGAAATTTTATCTCTGTATCCTCATCCTGAGGTGACGTGTTCCCAATCAATATGAGGATAGTTGTAATCCACCATTATTATTGGGTTTTCTGTTTTTGTAGCCTCTTTAATCTCCTAGAGCATTTCACAATCGCCATCACCATCCTGGTTTGGTGCTCAGAAGTATATTTCTACTGCTATAGTCTTATTTATTCAAGCATGGAATTTCTATTCATAGAGTTTCTATGATACTGTTTCATTCATTTAAGATTGTAGACTATATTTGACTATGCTTTCTTTTGCATATAATGACACTCCCCCACCAGCACAACATACTGTCATTCCTATATATTTTGTATGCTGGTGGTGTCATGTCCAAATGATTATCATCATTGCACCAAATTTCTGTGATGCCTCCGATATCACTATTCCCATTAAATATCAGGCATTCAAATTCAGTATTTAGTATTTAGATGTCTCATATCTGTTTACAAGTGCTTATAAAGTTTGTCAATATTTAGTTGTCTACCTTCATATGATGTAATTGATTGGGACTCTTTTTTCATTTGACTGTTTCTCTTCAGTACCTACCTATATTTTATCAACTTCTATCCTCTCCTATTTATTAGGATACAGAATATTGCTTTTAATAAATACTCCCTAAGGGATGTCTCTGTCTAAAGAGTGTGTTCCGCTGCATTTGTAGGCTTTCCTCTATTCCTTATTTTAAAAAACTCCTCTATGACCTTTTTAATTTTACAAGCCAGCAGTCTGGTTCTGTTTTGTTATAGGTGGAGCCCATGCTTCCTGTCTAGGCTTTTCCTTTTCCAAAAGGTTCCCTGAGTCTTAATAAACTTAAATCCACTGAGCACCATCATCTTATCCACACATTGAGACCCTGTAGTTCTGCTTATCTAACTGGCCCTGTGCATGGAACCGGAAGCATTTCAGGGAATGCTACCATGGATGTTCTGGACTTTAATCTCTTTTCTAGGAGCCTAAATTTGGCATCCAGATCCCATCTCCTAACTTTTTCCTTATGTTAACGGTACTTACATGTGTCATGACCACTGGTTCCTTCCCAGCACTGCACACAAGTCTATCTAGAAGTCTTAGAGGTCCTCAACCTTCACATCTGGCATGGAACTCACTATGTGGTTCTCCTGGTCATCACATACCCAACAATCTATATTTTTAATAATCAAGTCCCTCATTATCATTATCTGTCTCTTCCTAATAACTGGGATCTCCTCCCCTGGAAGAATATTCTCTGTGTGAGAGGATACCATGATATCGTCAGAAAGGAGGGTCTCAGCTATGGGATCATTCCCTGAACTCCAGCTTGATGTTCTCCTTTCTCAAGGCTTTCGTCTTCTCAACAGCACAAACACTGTCCAGCTTGGGGAGGGACTGCTCTGCTGTGTCCCGGAGAGTCTTGTCTATGTACCTCTCTGTCTCCCTTGGCTCCTCCAGTTCAGCCACTCTGGTCTCAAGAGCCTGCACTCGGTCTCAGATGATCATGAGTTACTTGCACTGAATACACACGTATACCAACTGTCCACAAAGCAGGTAGATGTACATTCTGCATTCAGTGCAATAAACTGTATAGCCTCCACTCTGCTGCAGAATTTCTGACTGCATTATTTTTACTCTGTGGCTCACTCTGCAATAGCTCATCCCCCTCTGACAGGCAGGATTACAATGAATTACAATACAATTACAAGAAATTTCATGCTCTCAAGAGCTCCCTCTTGTTTTCTGCTCTTTCTGTTTCTGTGGGTAGCATGTGATTTCCCCTCCCCCCCCCCATACAATTCAGGACAGTTTTCCAGCTAACTGACAGAAACACTTAACAGGGAATACTTGGGGGGTTGGGGCTAAATCCATTCCCCTAGCTAAGTGTCCAGGAGATGAAGGAACAGTCAGATCTTCCACTGCTGTCCCATTTCCTGAAGGCACTTTTCTCCACTCCCTAATGCCTCTAGGAGGCTGAACCAGTCCTCCTCAGGTTTGGTGAACCTCTCTTCAAGATTCTCTCCTTGGTAGCTTTACAATTCATTACTGCGAAGATAGTTTCTAGATAGCAGCCACCTGTATGTGTGATGTCTTATAGGCCTTCATATTTGGTCATCCATAGCCACAAGGTAGTCCTTAGCACCTCTCCCAGGTTTTTTTTTCTAAAATCCTATTCTGCTTTCACCAAACCAGGACACCTCCTTCTCCTTTCAGTGTTTCTGTCTCAATCTTAAACCAGGAAAGAAAAAACCTAGTCCTCACTGGAACCCAGAAAGGCCATCATGGTGTACCCAGATAAGAAACCTTCAGGCAAATGAATCCCCCTTTTCGCTCCAGTCAGTTGCCCTTCAGTTAAACATTTGGCAGAAATGCTTCCATCCTCCTGCACAAAAAGACCAGAAAAAATAGCACTACCTTGGGAATCAATACAGATGGTTTGGGAGAAAAAAAATGAACTACATGTGCATGATGTTCTAATGATGATTGCAGATTGCCTTACCTCAGAGCCTCATGTCTTATGAAACAAATGATGGCATTCAGAAAAATCTCAGGCTTTAGAGTCAATTATATCAAATCCCAAGCAATAGCATTTGGAATAAAAAAAATACCTAAAAGTCAATGCAAAAAAAATAAAAAAGTTATTCCACGAGGCAAAACCTTGATAAAGTTTGTAAGTGTCCATATAATCTCCCATCTGGAAAAATTCTGCAATTCATGTTACATATCCTTTTTGAAAAAAGTAGAATGATCGAATAAAATGGAACAAGCTAATAATATCATGCACGGTACAACAATATCAGTAAAAATGATCCTTTCCCCAAAGAGTGTTTGTTTTTTATTTCACATAGTTCCAATTGAAATAGCTACCAAAGTGTTAGAAGAGTTACAGGTTGTTTGTTGGTATTTTTGGTTTGAGAGAAAGAGAAAGAAAAAAACATTTGAAGTGACTGTTTCAGTGGAGCTGGCACTCTACAAGTTAATGGAAATCTATGAAAATGTGTTTGAGTGATGGCCGGAGAGTCTGGAATAAGCCTACCGTTTTATCCATATTTGTGGGAGTGATCCAAAGCATAGGATTATTGATCAAGGATTTTAAACCTCAACCTGGACATAAGAAAAGTGAAAATACAAGTGGATGTATTGAGTACTTTTGGATCTTCCAAATTAAAGAGGCCTAGCTACTCTAGAATACAGAAGTGCTCTTGCACTGTCTAATAGCCTTAATGTGTGCTTTGCAGAATTTTGAGAGAAAAGAGATCCTGGTGATAACAACTTGAGGTAAAAAAGATATGGTGTTTTCTCATAATGGAAAATCTCAAAAATTATCTGAAACAGGAGGAAACAGTTGTTTCTTAAGATCAGGCTACCATTTCTAAACTATGAGAAGAAATAAGACAAGAAAAACAAAGACCTGAGAAAGTTTGATTTACAATAAAATATTTGCAGTCTATAGCCTCTGTATACTATTAATAGAATGGATAGATATTAAACTTTTAATCTTTTATTAGCTTTGGTTCCAAAAACTTGCCACTGTGCTGTATTGTAATTTGAACTTTCATAATGATTTTTCCTTGCATCTGCCTAAAGTCTGCAAAATTACATTTTAAGAAATCCATTACTGAACTCTGAATGTTTATATAGAGAGCTGTGATCTCCACAGAAGAATCTGTATTTGTAAAGAGAATGTGTGCCAGAGATTTTATGTGAATAATTCTATATTATAGAATACAATGCAAATGATACTTACTATGCTATTGATAAATAGCTATTGATCATAGCAAACAATTCAAGTCTTTCTGACTCCTAAACTGAGCAAAATTCCTATTTATGCCCAGATGAGTTTTCCTCAGGTAAAGCTATTTCTTTCTTATAACATCTAACTTCAAGGTAAGCACAGAAGAGCTTTAATTGCCTTAAAGAGAAAGGAAGTAAATTGTCACTAGTACAAATACTTTCATGATAAATAGGCTGTATTCATTATGCTATCACTTCGGTAACGGATAATAGATGAAGTAACAAAGTCCTGTGGCACCTTAAAGACTAACATTACTTCTGCTATTCCAGACTAACACGGCTACCTCTCGGATAATAGATGGGTATTGTTAATAGCTGCTTTTAATAAATCAACGTTCTTTTTTCTTCTATTGTTCCTAGTCCTGTAGTAATGGCTTTCTTTTAGTCTGTGATAGTTTACTCCAATCTCTTTGTAGCACTAGTAGATTCATCAACAGTCTTCACCAATAATCAGCACATGTAACAGAGAACAGACTATAATTGAATAAAACAGCAAAGGCAATTCTAGTTGATAATTATATCACATGAGGCATATTAATCATGAGTTTTAAGTGGAAATAGCTTCTCTATATAAAGGCAGTTATAGTGGCCAATAGAGAAATAGATGACCTCAAGAAATGTCTGGTTTAACAAATGTATATCTTTAAATTGAAAAATCTAATTATTTGCCTTAGAGTTTCACTGCTGGGAACTTAATGCAAGACCATGTTAAGTAAACTTATTATTTCCGTTTTTCATTTAACCTGTGGGTTATAGTATGACCAATCTGTTTTATATCCTCAATCAACAGATGATTGTATTTGGTAATAATTTATCAAGAATAAAAATCTGTTTTTGAAACTAATCACCTCATCTTAGGTCTGCCCTTTTTCAAAACCACCATCTGATATTCATTTTGTCTGCAAGACAAACATACGGATGAAAATGCATCTACCACAGGATATAGCCAGTGGAATAAAGCAGTTCCATTCTTTGTATATATTCAGAATATTTTGTTTTCTCAACAAATAGACCACATTTCAATATTAAAGAAAAAAATCAATTTTACATCATACATAAACAATTTTGAACAAGTTCATTTTGCATTTCAGTAGCAAAATATCCAATGGAATTTGAGGTCAGCTCGGGCCATATCTGAGATGTGAGATTTGAAGAAAAAAAAATTTTTTTTTACTGAATTTTCTCTTAATGAAAATGATGAAACTCTGTGTTTAAAACCTATGTTTTAGTTCTGCTTATGGATGTGTAGGCAGGTCTCCCATTAAAGTCACTGGGAGCTATGTGTGTCTTTGAAGACTGAATTTGGCCCATAGTGTTTAAATATTTACTTTTTAAAACTTTTCTTGTCTTCAAAACATACTCTCCACTAATGTGAACTGAAGTCCTTTAAAAAGAAGTGCAGAAGGCAGATATATCTGTGTACAGATATTGCAGTATGAATCTCCCACACAGCTCTCCCAGTTATCTGACCTGCCAGAACCACCTTTGGAATATGAAGTATCTAAATCTTCCAAGCATCCATTTCTTGCATCTTTCCAGAATAGAACTGCCAGTAATACTAAAGTATAAGCTTGCTACAACAAGCACTCCACATGCAGAGCACCTGCAAATGAGTTTCCTGTTTGCTGAGCACTGATTGGATCATGCCCATGTGCCGTAATCTGAAGTAAAATTTTGTCCCCTGAGAACTGAATTGAGAACACTAAATTCATTTTAATTTGGAGCTCAAACTAGATTTAGACTCTCTTCTCTGGATGAGCTGATTGGGAGTTTTTTATTAAATGTATCTGTCAAAAATGCCGACTCATCAAAAGCAAAACTTTTTTTGTAAAAAAGATATTTTTGTTTTGACTAAACTTTTGTCAGGAAGGATACCTGGGGTCACGGTGGAATTTCTGGTGAGAGAGGAACCCACCCCAGAATAGCCAATATACTAGTGATTAGGACTATAGCTCTTCTGACCAACGAATATTTATTTATTTATGCAAAATGACCTCACCACAACTTTAAGGGGGGGGGGGGGCAGAGGGATTTGGCTGACTGGCCTAATGAAGGAAACAGTGCTTTTTGGGTGGTGGCCTGGGGGGAAATAAAACTGCTGCAAGAGGAGACTAGGGACCAGCCTGGCAATGCTAACTCATCTCCTGGGAACTGGATGGGCAGAAGGGTTTAAAGGGAGCAGCCTTGTGCATGAAGCTCCCTTTTACATAGAGCAGCCTGAGGCAGCACCCACCCTCCCTCCCCTTTAGATGATGAAATACTAAGTTCGGATGAGATCTGCTGTGAGCATTATGCTAGCTGCCCCTTTTTAGGGGGGCTAGGAAGAAATTTTTCCCTTACCGCCAGATTGGTCTGGGTGCAGTTGGGGTTTTTTTTGCATTTCTCACTTCAGGCTCAGGAAGGACTTGTTCATGAGGTAGGCTATATGTCGCAACTCATTAGGTAAGTATGTGGCAGATGTCCAGTGAAGGTACTCCATAGGGGAGGTATACAGTAACCGGATAAATGGATTGGAAACTGACTTAAAAGGGAGGGGTTTGTTAAAGGGGGGAGTTGGGGACTCCTATGATGGTTACAACACGGAGCCACCCCTCTTTCTTATAGCCCACCTTAACCCTCCTATGAGGGGGAGAGGGAATGCATAGTAAGTTCCCAGCAGTGGATTGGTGGATGGGGGACCTGGATGGAAAAAAAGAGGGAGCTGGCAGAAGCCCCCCCCCAGGTAATCTATATATATATAAGTCAAATGGTGTATGTGTGCGTGTATGTACGCGTGTATGTACGTGCACTTACTCCTTCCACACCGTTTGAGCTAGAGACTTGAAATTTGGTACAGTTAGAGGTCTTAGGGTCCTAATCAGGGTAAGAGTCGAAAATTTTTCAAATCTCACCTCTGACGCCCCCCAGGGGTGAAATTATTTAAAGGCCAATCACATCAGCTGGGCAGCTGCTGTTCTCTGTGACATAGTTATGATGTCATAATACCCCCTCCAACGGACCCCGCACTCGCTCAGCTCTCTGCCCCCTCCCCCCTCCAACGGACCCCACACTCGCTCAGCTCTCTGCCCCTCCCCACCTCCGATGGAACCAAGTTGGGTTTGGTCAGAGGGTAAGTGAGGTAGGGGTGTCAGGTTTGGTCGGGGGGTGAGGTGGGGGTGTTGGGTTTGGTCTGGGGAGGTGGGAAGGTGTCGGGGTGGGTGAGGTGTGGGTATTGGGGTTGGTCAGGGGGTGTCGGGTTTGGTCGGGGGTGAGGTGGGGGTGTCAGGTTTGCTCTCTGCTCCCTTCCCCCTCCAACGGACCCCGCACTCGCTCAGCTCTCTGCCCCCTCCCCGAAGGACCCGAGCAACGCTGGGTATTTTCGCTAGTTATGGAATAAACATGGGGTTATCTGCATTATACACTTTCATCTGCCAGGTAGTCCCAGACATCTAATAATAAAGTTGTGGCTTGATTAAATCTATATCAGATGTCTCCTGTCCTTTTGGTATAGCTCAGGGGTGGGTAAACCTTTTGGCCTTAGGGCCACACTGGGCTTTAAAATTGTGCAGAGGGCCAGGTAGGGAAGGCCCTCCCCCCCCACACACTTCCCACCCCTTGACTGCCCCCGTCAGAACCCCGACCCTTCCAACCCACCCCTTCTTGTCCCCTGATCAACCTCTCCAGAGACCCCCCACTCTAATTGCCCCTAGGATCTCTCCACCTATCTAGCCCCCCTGCTCTCTGTTCCCTGACTGCCCCCTCCTGAGACCCCCACACCCTAATCACCCCCCAGCCCCCACCACCTAAGCCCCCCACCAACTTGTTTACCTGTTCAGCCATGTGCGGGGGCCCCGCGGCTCACAGTGCTCTGCCTGGCTGCGCAGCTTTCCGCGCTCGGCCCAGCATCCCCCGCCAGGAGGCTGGAGCCTCACAACTTGCCGCACTCAGTCCGGGGCTGGGAGGATGGGGCCACTGGCCCCGCCTCCCGGCCCAAGCTCGCAGGCCAGATAGAAATGGCCAGCGGGCCACATGTGGCCCTCGGGCTGTAGTTTGCCTATGTCTGGTATAGCTGGACAATGGAACAACTCCAAAGGAGAGATTGACTGGGCTGTTCTGAAGTGTCCCTGTCTTACTTTTGCGAAAGATTTTTAAAAGATGGTTTTGTTCTGCATTGGAATGCAAACAAATTCCAAATCTCAGAATTCTTCATGAAACAGAAATGTTGTTTTCCAGTCAGTCCTTACTCATTGTCTTACAGATGAAATGCTATCCAGATCTTTTATAGGGTAATAAACTCTAAGGTAAATCTCAAAAGGGGAAATAAACCTTTAAAGAAATATAATATGTGGCATTATTTTTAGTTTTTAAGAAGCACATGTAAAGTAATTGGAGTTCTTCCAATGTTCATTCTTTCCCAACTCTGCTGTATTTAAAAAAAAAATCTAAATTTTTCCCCATGGAAGTAATGAAGTACAGTCAAAATTAGGAAGCTGGGGACTTTTGTTTTTCAAGATATCAAGTCTGTATGTATTTGTCATGTTATATCACAGGCTATCCAGGTAGCAGTAGTAATGTATTATTCAATATTGATGAGCAGTAACCAGTGTTTTTTTGCAGTAACCAGTGTTTAGCAACAATTTTCAAAATTGGTTTGTTTCAACTATGATTATTTTCTCCAAGTTTTTTTTTTTTAACAAAACCTCAACTAAAGGACTTTTTTTTCATTCTAACTTTACTAGTGTGTTGGCCATGATACCAACTATATTTTATCTGACAAGAAGTTTAAAAAAAGAAAAAGCTTTGGAAAACAAAGAAGCTGAAAAATGAAATACAGCTGTTTGCACACAAATAAAAAACAGGAGGCCTAAAATCCTTACCACAGATTGGGTGGATTACTTGAAATGTGGCTCATTGTTTTGTAATCACCATTTATTTTTATCCATTACAATGAACACTGACAAACTATTGGAAACAGCTTTAGCAATCCACTTCTAGAAGGAACTGAGACTGTGAACATACAACTAACTTTTATTTTTACAACTTCTATGTCAGGGGCCCTATGAAAACAAAACTGCAAATGTTCAAAAAAGCCATGTTATAGATTTATATACACAATATTTGGTTTTATATACTATTTATCAAATCTCAGAAATCCCAAAGCCTTTTACAAAGAAATATGCTGGCTATTGGTAGTGCAGTGGGTAGGCAAATGTGGCACCCAGCTTGAGCTCAGCAATAGGTTCTCACACCTTTGGATATATTTAGGTTCTTTTTTATTGAGAGAGGAAATGTTGGCCAGGACAGTGAGATTATCCCCTCATCCCCCTCCCCCTCCCCCCCCCCAAAAAAAGACAAGGCATGAGATCAATTACCACTTGGACAGCAACCAAACATAGGCAAGGATTTACAACTCTGACATATATCACATCACAGCAGGCTAAAGTCCGGAGTTATAGTTCACCTCGGAATATTTGTTTTGAATCTGTATAACAAGTAGTTCAGCCATTTTTAGTTATAAGGCAACAAAAGTAAATACTTTCCCTGTTTCTTTTAACTAATAATATTCTAGCACCAGGCTATCCAAATGAATGGTGTAAGGCCACATCATTGAAAATAAAAAAGTCAACAAACTTTAATGCAGCCAGAGCCTTCACACAAAAGTGCCTATCTTCCCTAAAGCTGGCAACAGGTGGGGGCACCCTCCAAAATATGCCAAACCTATGCACAACCCAGCTAGTGGGGATGGGGGAATCCCATTACAATATCTATATTAAACTACGTTTTGCAGATTATGCTCTATAATCTATGGACTTGTACGGCCCCATTACTGTATTATCTATTATCTATAATGGTGATTTGACCCTTATATTCATACAGCTTAATTATTTAAATTATTTGTAGAAGGCAGTTCCCATTGCATCCACACTTTCAGCTCCTGGTATATAGGGCAGGAATGGATGTGGCTGAAAAATACTGTATTCCTTCAATTCCCAGCTAGTGGCTATTGCTAGTATTAGAATGGAAGCCAGTGAAGGAATTGAGGCAGCAGGGCTGTATAGAAAGCTTGTTCAAATGAGCCTATTTCATTACAGCAAGTTAATTCAATCTGATGTAACCTAGAATATTTAAATATGGACTCATCTAATTATTTTTCCATACAAATATAATGTATTTGAAAGCTATTTTTTCTTTACACAATTCAGTGTGCAAAATATATATCACCAGTTTTTTTACTTGTAAATTATACATGCAAAACTGGGAACGTGGGAGTAAAAAAAAACTTACATCATTTCCTTTTCATACCTCAACATGTGTATTCCCTATAAACAATTTAGGCCCTTTTAAAAAAATAATGTGACTCTTAAGGTTTTAGTGTTTGATTAAGAGTTTATTCTAATTTTTTAAACAAAATCTCTTCCGTTTGTTCACATAGTGACACAGGACTCTGAGTCACAGCTCTCAGATATGCTCTTATCTCATTAAGGAAATCCTAAGGGATGAGGACTGGTAGATGTGATAATTTTGAGAAAGTAAAGAAACAAAAGGGTGCATAATTATTTTGAATTTTTGATGTCCTTTATTTAGTAAACAGAAAAGTCAAACTCTTCATCTTATACATTTGTAGGACATATCTTTCTTAACTGTTGCACTAGACTGTTGCCCAACATTTATAACCTCTCAGCATAGTAGCTGTTCAACATTTGAAGGCTAGCCATAAGAGGACTTTGGTACCTAACTCCAAAACTTAGGTATCACCGAGATCCTCAAAACTACCACTCAGTTGCCAGTTAACTCTGTAGGTTTCCACTATAAAGTCCTCTAGGCATCTAAGTTTCTGGTGGCGGATATGCACACAGTCACCTCATTTAGGCACCCAAGCACTAGGAATTGTTCCTCTTTTTTTCACCTGTAGTGCCTGATCCAATAAATAGGCCATCTGAGAGTACACCAAACCCCTCCCCCCCCACACACAAAATAGATGGCAGTAACAGCAGTGCCCTCTGCTATTAGTCTAGTGGTTAGAGCACTCACTCAGGATGTGCAAAACATAGGTTCAATTCCCCACTCAGCCTGATGTGGAGATGGGATTTGCACGTGGGTCTCGTCTCAGGAGAGTGCCCTAACTACTGGATTATAAAATACTGTGGCTAAGTCTCTCTCTCTCTCTCTCTGTCTTTGTTGTTGAAGCTGTGCCATTTTGGCCCATTGTCTATTAAATGTAAGAGAGTATATGAATGTAACCTTATAACCCAGTAGTTAAAGCATTCAGAAAGCAGGTGAGAAACCCAGGTTTCAGTCCCCCTTGTCCAATGCATATTTTAAAAGCTTTAAGGGGTACCCCCATCTCCTCTGGAGTTTCATTGCAAGAAATGCCTTAGGGTGCGTAACTCCAGGTGAGTGTTCATGACTAAGGATCTCAAGCGGAGATAAGCACCTTTCTATGGCCTAAATCCCTCTCCTCAGCACTTCCTACTAGTTATCTTAGGGGGCTCACTGCTCAGCATGCTGGCTCTTCTGGATCCCCTTCTTAGACACCTAACTCTTCCCATGCATTGTACAGGGAACTTAGGCTCCCAGTTCAGGGCTGTGGATTCTACTGGGTGGCAAGATGCATAAAAATTAGGTGCTGCAATGCTCCGTGTTAATAATATTCCTGTTGTATGTTGATGGACTGAGATTTTATGAATTATATTGTTATAGATTAATGTTGCTGAACTTCAAAAATGAGCTGATTTGCAGTATGCTTTGGTACACATCTCGTCGCCTAATAAAGTATGTTCAAAGCATCCTAAGGCAGCCTTAAATGCAAGTATGTATTTTGTGTGTCTAGAGCTATATATATATGTGTGTATATATATATATATATATGGTTAGTGGTATACAGAGATATATGAACATTTAGTGGAAAAAATCCCGTCTGTTGTGTTGAGACTGGAGCTTTGCTAATAGTGTTTTTGGGGCATTTTTTGAGGGGGAGGTATGGAGATACTGGTTTTGCTTTTGTTGTATTATTGTTCTTTTAAGTAATATCTCATGCTACCGTGATAGTGGATGGATATATTTTTATATTTTATAAATCTCAAGAAGTAAAAATAAATTTAAAAATATACATGATTGCACATTTGTATGCATGTATCTATTATTCTTATTAATGAATTGTTGACTTTATATGTAACTCTTCTTTTTTTAAAACCAAAGCATAAAAAGAAAGGTTCATAGGTTTCCTTTAATTCTTCTCCCCCAACCCCCTCTCATTTAATCTGGCAGTTAAAATACGTATTATATGTGAAATAAAATAGTGGTTTACAGTTGTTCAGTGTGTAGGCACCAAGCAGCTGATCTTGCAGAAACTTATATTTGTGAGTAGGGACCTTGATGTCAATAGGCCTATTCATGTGTTTAAAGTTAAGCACATGCATGTGTCTTTGCAGGACCAGGGCCCAGGGAGATAAAGATGAAAAGAGGGCTCAATCTTAATTATTTTAAAGTAATTTTGATATACGTGCAGTGTGCTCATTAAGCTGCTAAGCACCATGTCACATTTTTGGGGAAAGGAGGTGGTACTGGCAATATTTTTTTATGCTGATCAGAACTTTTTGCATCCAAAATACTGTTGAACAAATGTAGTGGATGATAATTTCTCTAGTCATATTTTTCTGGACTTTCAGAAATATGAGTGAAGAATGGCACTTCTGTGAGGTATACAAAAAAACCTGATAAAGTGATCAAGAGCCTGTTGTGGTGGTTTGAATGCAGGACTAGGAGCTAATGATCCTATGTTTTAAACCTAGCTCAGACACTAGGTTCTTATGGGGGAAAGCCACATGACATCTCATACTCTTGTCTTTCCATCCAACGAAGATAATGTGTACTTGCCTACTTCTGCTTGTATCTTTATATAAGTTTGTTAACTCTCAGTTACCACAGTGATGAGTGCATTTCAACTACCTAAATGGCTAGAAATATAGAGAGATTGAATATGTTCAGCTGTCATTAAAGCTCAAGGGAATTGAGGGCCCTCATCCCTGATGCCTTTGTGAAAGTCCCTTTTAAATCATATTTGTCAGCTGAAAGTTTTTTCTAGACATAGTTGAAATTATATATAAAAACGTAATATTGACTCTTTGTTATAATAAGTGCCAGAAAGGGAATAATTTATTAGCTTCTTTACTTCATCAATTACTTCATCTGTGTGTTTACAATTTCAGTTATCACATTTTAATATACCTTGGCATTTACTGTAGTAATGGACAAATATTCACATTTAGGCTAATTCTTAAGAAAATATTATTTTATAATGAACCCCAGTAATGACTCCTTATTAGATGAGTAGGTGCTTTAAGAAGCCCACGTGAGATGGAAAGAGTGGTGCATTGAATGTATGGCCAAGTAAGTGAAAAGGATCAGTGGAGAAAAAAATGTCTCTGGGAGCAATGTTTTTTGAGCACTGATGAAAAACAATCCGGCAAAGAAGATTGAAGCTCCTATGCCAAGTTGAATGCAAAGTCACTAAAGAAACTTTTGGAACTCCAGTACATGTCTTGTAGAGTTTCCTTTTCAGAGTGTTTGCACATCTTAGGGAGCAACTTGTCACAACTGGAATGGAATCCTTCTCTACTTGACTTCTTGCACTGTAACTATTGTATAGGTTTATCTCTGTGGATTAGGTAAACTCATGGTGTGTATGGGGTTATTCAGCATATACCACTGTTACCACCATATATTTTTCCTTCCCCTAAACAGTGTCTAGCAAACCTTGCCATTGCACAGAAAATGTTCCCATTCATTCCACATCAACCCTTCTAAGACTAATGGAGAAACAGTCTTAGTATAGACTTAAACTACCTGAACTGTTAGAAGTGCCTGAAAAATACCCACCATGGCCCAAATCCTGCTCTACTTATAGAAGCAGTCCCATTGCAATCAACACTATGTTTAAGCTAGGCATTTGGGTAAGGCAAGTAGGCTTTTTAAGATCTGAACACCAAGGAGGGAGAAGAATTTTTAAGATAGTGATAAGTAATGTGATGAAACTGAAAAAGAATACATGAGCTGAGAATTAGGAAAATCTTTCACCTTGTAAGATAAACAAAGTGCAATAATGTCCCATGTGCGATGAAAGATTAGGACAATAGGAAACAATCCCTCATTGACAAAGGTGCTAGACCTTTATAGGTGTCTGCCAGCTCTATCTATGATGATATCTCATCTTTCAGCTGAACTTTTGAGACCCATAGCAATAAAGATTCAATTTTTTGTTAAAGGCAACAGATTTTGTGTGTGTGTGTGGAGAAATGGGCTGCTAGCATTATGGTGGATCCCACTGACTGGTCTCCTGGTGGCTTTGAACTGCCTTGGGTCTCTCGTGTGATTATATGACTGTGGGACTGGCTAGACAATGCTTCCTCTGGGAGCAATTTAACCTTTAATTTTGAGGAATTTGTGCTGGTTACATATCTACGTACATCGGTAATGTGTTGTGGTTTGTGCTTTGCATATGTATTATCTGTTTCTACATACATTTTAAATTAAATCTGTGTTATATGAAATCGACATATTGCCTTCAAAGACCACCTACAATCAAGATTCTGACATCATGTTTTTCTTGAAAGTCAGTGTGATAAATTGCACAAATCATGCTTTCCAGCCCTTTACTGTTCTTACTAGTGAGCAGTTTGCTAATCAGACAGAAGAGCAATAATTGCAACAGTGGTCCCTGGATGCAAAAACATCTACCTTTTACATATGTTGTATTCATTCTTTTATTTTGTATGAACAGTTGGGATTTTTCAGTATTCTTTCTTAATGCTCTCAATCCCCACTTAGCTTCCTGACTTCATAATGACTTAAAGATTTTAAGGATTTAAATTTTTCTAGACCTTTTCCTTTACACTATTTTCATTTCTACCTTTGATTGAATGGTGTCTCAAGAAAAATCAGTAGCTACTTCTAATAAATATTGTAGTTTTATTTCTTTTGCACGTTCTGCAGTATAGAGGCTTTGTGGGGATTAATTACTATTGGTCCTAATTAAATCTCCAAGTATTAATGTGTGCCATAAAACCAGGATTCCGATTCAGCTATTTAGTAATGACCACATCATCATAAAATACTGGGATATAATGTTGTGCTTTAGATTGTATTTTTTAGGTTGCATTGTTTTTTCTTCTAAACTTTTAACAAGCTTAAACCAGACAATTTTCCAAGTATTTATCATTCTGGGAAAGAACTGACATTTATTTAATAATTCAAAGTATTTTTTATCCTTGAATAAATAATAGCCTTATTAATGGTTTTCATTTTATAATCTAAAAAGTTTTAAGTATTTATGAGTTTCCAGATGTAGTATCTATTTCACTGCTGTAGGAGATATGGACTCTTAAGAAAACAAAAGAAAATAGAGGAACAAACAAAGCAGATTGATATCTTGCATTGCTCAAGTTTGGTGTAGGTAGAGTTTTTTGTGACCTATTGTAGGCTCTGATTATTTTTTATTTGTATTGTAGTAACAACCAGAGGCCAAACGAAGATGCATTGTGATGGACGCTACACTAACACATAGCAAGAGACAATCCGTGTCCTGAAAAGCTTACAGGCTAAATAAATAAGACAGACTAAAGCTGGGAGTAAAATCAGATGGTAAAGAAGTGAAGTTACAGACACACAACCAGGAATAGAACCTAGATCTTCTAATGCCAAGTCCAGTGCCCTGTCCACTAAATCTTCTGATGGTTCAACCACTTGAATTCAGTGGGACCACTCTTATGGCTGAATTACTCAGATATTGCAGGATTGGAGCTTTAATGTGTAGCAAACTCCATCATAAAATGATGCACTTGTTATTTGTTACTGATAATGTAAGACATTAGGGGCAGATTGGGATACCTTTGGTTAGGTTGAGCAGTTCCTTACTCCAGAAGAAGTCCTATTGATTTCAATGGATGTACTCATAATGTAGGATAGTATTCCAGATGAGCAAGATCATCCCAAACTTTTTACGTTAAGTGTTGAAATGTATTATTATTCATACTGTCCAAATAATATTCTCTCTGAAGTTTGGGTTATAGGTAGTGGGCCTGATTCTGTTTCTCTGCCCACCAAACTCTCATTGGCTGTAAGGGGAGCCTTGCTTTCTTTGGTCAAGGCAGGTCCATTGTGGCCAAGGCACAAGAACATGTTAATTTTAAGGTCTTGTTAAGGAAATGAATGGGCTGCACACTATATATGTTTCACAGTTGCTATTCCTATTCTTTTGTGACTCTAATTGTGATCTTTAGTCGAAGTCCCTGTATATTCTGTGTTTACATTAAAGTCCTTTAATGGTCAGAGCACTCTCCTGTGCTTCTTGTGTGGTGATATGAAATTTTTTTCATAATAGGAACTCTGAATCTCTGAATGCTTTTTCAGGTTAAGAACATCTCATAATAACAGTTTCCTGGCAGAAACTAGACATGGTCAGGAATTGAAAATGCTGATTTGTTAAAACTGAAATTGTTCATGGGAAATGGTTGGTTTTGACAAATCTCCCAATTCAATTTTTTTTTTGAAAATTTAGTTTCAAAATTGTCAAAATGTCCAGTTTTGATATTTTTTAAATTAAGTTTCATTCTTTGGTTTCAAATGATTTTTTTTCTTTTGCAATTTTAATTAATTTATACTAAACATTTTTTTAAAAGGTTAAAATGTTGAAATCAATATGAAACATTTTTGAAATTATCAAAACCAAACATTGATTTGATTAATTTGATCTGAAATTTTCTTTGGTTTATCAATTCACAAAAATATATTGTGATTTTTGACTTTTTGGATTAAGTCTGGATGGGAAAATTTTTCAAAATCTGGAAAATTCTGATGGGACAGGAAAACCATTTCCCATCCGGCAAAAGAAGTGAATGATTCACATCATGTAACGTTTGAACAAGATCTCCATGGTCAGTTTTAAGTTATATAAAGATTAAAAACCACATTGCCCCATTTTAAAGATTTGCTACTTTTCCATTCAGTGTAAAGTATTTAAATAGTCAGCACTGAGGCATATGTCCAGTACTAAATTTAAAAATCTTGATTGCATAATATAGCATTGTTACTAGCCTAGAACTCAATTTTGCTCATCTTGGGATTCTGGCCTGGGTAATTTTTGTGGAAAAACTACATGGAGGCAGGGGAAGGAGGAGGAAATATATCTCTGTTAGATTAATATTTATTAATGGCAGGTGTTTGAAATTGGTCAGGGGGTTGGAATGATCACCCAGGGAGATGGATTAGTGGGCAGGAGATGCAGTCATGAATATCAAATTCCTCTTCAATATTTCACCTGGATACTACCTCCATAACAGGGGCGTGAGCCTGGGCTACATCCATATATCCTGCAAAAAACCCTGACAGCTGTATTTTTGTTGATATATGAACAGTTAGTTATGTATGGAGGAAAATAAAACATTTCATGAATTATGAAATATTGTATAGGCATCCAATTACATCCTAATTATGACAATATAGCTCTGACATTACTTATTATTTGTAAAATAAGCCCAATAGTGACTACGCTCACTTTAAAAGTAAGGAACAGAAGAATGTACAGAGCATTTTAATTAGAAGGACTACAGTCTTTATGTTAATCAAGATCAACTGTATAATGAACAGCAGTTCGTCTCTCTGTTGTCCCAAGTGTCCTGGGACCAAGAATTAGAGCTGGGTCTGCTGTGTGCCAGTGAAGAGCATTACTGTTAAGCTTTCCCAGACGGCTTGCGTCTGTGTGTGCTTTATAACCGCATTACATGTAAGTGAGCATGCTTTCCTACACGGGGGATAATGTGATCATAATTCTAGCAGCGTGGCCTGCAAGTTGAAAAAGTTAGTTATTGCAGCTTGACACATATGCTTCATTTGGGGGACTTTTTCTAGTTTTGTTTTCTTGAATGTTCATTTATCTTACTCCTTTACTCCTCCTGTTTAAAACAATTAATCAAAATCCCCAGTAGCTTTTAAACAGTCTTTGTTGCTAGAGCACAGATGTGCCTTTAAAAAAATACTGGAAAAATTTATTTTCACAATGGGCTTAATCTCAAGATGGCCAGTGCAGTGAGAGGGGGAAAAGATGCTGTCCAGTCAGCTCTCTGTTAGAGAAATTCTACAGGCAAGGGCATGATTCCTCTGAGCTGGCTGGGGAAGACATGTTGCACATCTCATTCTGCCACTCCTATGAACAAGAATAGCATTTTCCCCAGCTAACAATTACTATGGGGAAGAGAGGGCTCTATAATACAGACCATACCACCTTATGGAAATGGAAAGTAGGCTGGCATATTTTCCTTCCCTTATTTGTGGTGCTCTCAAATGCTATGGAGAGATTCTGCCCAGTTGCTTATGGGTCAGAACCAAAGCCATTGAAGTCAATGGGGGAGGGGGGGGTTCAGTTGTCTTCAATGCACTTTTGATCAGGCCTTAAGGGAGGAAAAGCTCTTTATGCCCTCTTTGCCCATCTGGTAAAGCAGTGTCACACAAAACAGGATTTATCCTTATCTTCCTGCATCTATCTCATTTACATAGTAAGCATATAGATACTACTTACAGAAATGATTGATGTGAAGATCAGACAGGTGATATAATACTGTATTTTGTAGGTGGATATATACATGGGTAGGATATCTCCTATGTGGCCCAACCAAACAGTTATATTTCAGCACTGCAATCAGTCTCCCAAGTCACATTGATAATTAGCTTTGATAGTAGCAAAGATGTTTGCACACTGGAAGAATAAATATTATGGCCTACATTTTCCTGAAGTGATTAGTTATTTTGGGTACCTCAGTTTCTGGGTGCTCACCTTGAGATATCTGAAAGCAGCCTCAGTTTCAGAGCCCAGGTTTTCACCAATTCTTGAAATCCATAGACTTTAAAGCAGGGGTTCTCAAACTGGGGGTCAGGACCCCTCAGGGGGTTGTGAGGTTATTATATCGGAAATTGCAAGCTGTCATCCTCCACCCCAAACCCTGCTTTGCCTCCAGCATTTATATTGATGTTAAATGTATAAAAAAGTGTTTAATTGATAAGGGGGGGGGATCACACTCAGAGGCTTGCTATGTAAAAGGGGTCACCAGTACAAAAGTTTGAGAATGACTGCTTTAAAGCAACTCAGGTTTGGCACCTGAAAATAATGGCATCCAAAACCATTTTTGAAAATTTAGGCTACATCAGTACATCTTAATTTCAAGGATTACATGTTGTATATTACAGTCAATGAAAATACATTTCAATACAAGGATAATTGTCACTTTAGTTAATATAAGATCAACCAAACACTTTATAAAGATATTACCCTTTCTAAACAAAGCATTAACAAGTGAGACATTTTCTGTCTTCTGAGGAATACAGTTTACCAGTGTTTCATATATATTGTAATCTCTGTACTTTATTGTAGCGCCTATCAATATGAAGTTAATCATGGATCATCTCAGGTTCAGTTACCCTAAAATTCTCTTTTAATGAGAGATGCCACTAACTTATATAAACACACATTATAGACCACTTGTGGTGTTGATCATCTTGATTTGAGGGATTTGTTTAAAGAACAAATCAGGACATGCGGGATATGTATTTTTTTTTAAAAAAAGATCCTGTAAAATTACTCTGAGTTGAGCCCAACCTTTTCTGTAATTTTTTCAATTAAAAAAAATAATGAATTTACAAACATCTAAAGGTTTCCTATGTGGGTTTCCATATGGGTCCAATCTTGCAAATCCTTACTCATGCAAGGACTACTCATATGAGTAAATGTTTTCTAGATCTGGGCTGTGTTTGTAATTTATTTGCTATATTTTGTTATCTTTTGTAGTACTGTAATAGCATATTTTAAAAGGATCCCCTAACTACTACACAATTTCTAGACACAACCTCATACTATTTATCTGCACTTATTTTCTACCCAAAAAAAGACCATGCCAAAAAAACAAACAAACAAAAAAAACCCAGCAAAATGAATTAGGGACAGCACAAAAAAAGAACTGTAAAAAAATGTTTGATTGTTGCTTAAAGCCAGACAGACACATGTAAAAACAATAATAAATATGTATCCAGCCAATCTAATATGCTTGTTTGGGCAATTTTTGGCTGGAAAAAGCATAAGTGAGTAATTAGATAGTTGCTGCCTTGATTGAGCTTAATAGGAAACATTTCAATTAGGCTAAAACTACATAGAGAGGAAGTAGGCTTTATAAAGGGAAACATTCCTTGTCATGCAACTGTCAGCTTTTGCCCACACTAAGAGATGGGATTAAGTGGATCTATGCAAAGGAAGCAAAAAAAGAAATGATTGCAGTAATTAGACTTATACTTAAACACTGTGTCTTCTGATATAATTTCTTGATGATTCCAGCTTCGATAACATAACTCTTATAACTTCTTCCATGGATTTAAGGCCATAATTTGTTACAGGCAAGGGGTTTAAGTTTCTGCTTTTAAAAAGAGACATTTTCTCATTCTGTATAATCTAACATTCTTCTGTTTGCCCCAAGGTACCTACACTGTAAAGAGTGATCAGAAGAGCCATTTGGGGCAACTTTATATAATTGGTGGGTTTTTTAGTATATTTAAGATTAAAATGTCCATGTAGGACACTCTCCAGATTAAAACAGTCTCAATAAAGGGCTGAGATTGTGGAGACGACGACTCCTTCAGGAAGTTGTTTCTCCATTAGTAGCAGATGCATAATACCTAAACTGGTATTGCATGGCTTTCTATGCCTGTTCTTACAGGGGTGGAGTCACAGACTCCATATACGGCAATCCGGCTCACAGGAATTTTGTTAACACTCAGCCCATCCGTAGCCTCCCAATAACAATTAGAGGACCAAGTACTTCCATGACTGACTGATACATTAAAACAAAATTGACCAGATGTCTGTCTGTTTCTCTCTGCCCTCACCCCCCATGATGGGGTCACCTACAGGGTTATATTAGTTTAGTTCTCTCATAACTCCTGCAGGTTGCATAGCTTGAATAGTGGAGAATGGAAAGAAGGAGACAGACAGATGACTGTAGCACAGGGACTTGCAGTCGTGCAGGAGGTAGGAAGCTCATTTACAGTACGTGAGCTCTGCTCCATAACTACCTGCTGTGGAAATAGGGTTCTTTTCCTTTTATCGGCCTGCTGCAATGGGCTGAACTTTCCTCTGGATAAATCGGTTGCTGAACAGCCATTTGCAGCCTTGAAAACAGAAAATATTTCCAGCTGGATAGACCCTGAAATGAGTAAAAATGTCTGTCTTTTATTTACTACCACACTGTTAGACTACCTTAGTTCTGTACAGTGTTACCAGTAAGCTGAGACAGATATTCCCTTTCATGTAGCAGAAATGTGCTAAGCTAAGCAGGCTCATGCTGTGTTAATACTGTGATTAATTACTTTCAAGGCACATGTGGATGCTCCAAGAAGTGCTGTTGGTGTTTCAGAAGATGGTAGTCTGCCCCCTGAGTATTGGATCAGTGCCCCAGCATGAATTGACACTCTGAAACACTGCGATAGCCTCTCAGTAAAGGTGCTAAAATGATTATTTTTGCATTAAGAGAATCATTTTAAAATACACTTCAGAAGCATTTAACTTTCTGACATCAACTTCAAGGGGAACCTGGAAGCTGTCTGATAGAATGACTCCTGCCAGTTTGTATTCGGGTTCTGGGAGGTACAGAAGGCACTCCGTCCATTGAGCATGAAATTGCAGAACTCAGGGGAAGGCTCACTTTACCACATTTAAAATCAGAATGAAATAAGTGCTGATGTGACCTCACCAATTGAGACAAGACAATAGCCATTTTCTGTTGCATGTAAAGCTTACTGTACAGGGTAGGCTACAGAGGTTAATTAATGTAAACAGAATACTATTGATCGGGTTTTATGTTTTTGCTGTGTAAAATTTAACAAAAATAAAGTTTCATTTTGGCATGCATGGAAAACTATGTAGAATTTGCATATCTTCACATAGTACAGCAGCTAACTCCTATTGAGATCATTGTGGGATTGTTGCTGTTTAAGCCTGGTGTCGAGTTTGTTTAGCCTGGAAATACTTGGCCTGAGGTAAAGAATCATTGGAGGTTTGCACATCCGCAGTTATAATTTAGTAATTTGTGTTTGCATGATGTATGACAAATTGACTAATGAGTGCCCTAAAGAGAAATGCCAGCCTGGCATTTCATAGGCAGCAATCTTATGGTAATACTCAGGTGTATGATCTACCCTAAAGGACAGAAATAACTCCGCTGCTCCATTACATTTTGTATTTCATATAGGTTTAAAGTATATCTATAGTCTTTTTTCCAGGAGCTGCTTTTAGATGGAGTTCTGCATTGTGACAGAAGCTTGACTTTCTGCCAGAAAAGTTGGAAATGGAGGCAACTTAAAATAAATACTGATGGTATTTCTCTCCCTCTCTCTCTCCCTCTCTTTCTTTTCTTTTCTTTTTTTTTTTTTTTAAGGAAAGGCATATGTTCATATCCTAACTTGTCCCAATAGAGGGTCAATTACAACCAGTTGGCTGCAAATCCAATCCAAGAAAAATACTGAGTAAAGAAACTGCAACAGCAGGTACCATGGGCCTCTAGTACAGTCATTCACTCTCAGTACATGTGAAATGTGAACATAAAGCCTACGGGTAAGATATTTTTAGGTCCTGTGTTTCCCAAGATGGCCCAAAATGAATCAATACATTAAGCAGACATTTTTGCATAGTTAGGTATTTTCCTGGATTGCCTTTTAAATGTCCGCAATGGTATGAGCTCTTTTATGTGAATCGTGAGAATAGAACAATATCTTAGTTAGAAAAATCCGCCTGGCCAAGTGCTCACATATAGGCACATAGTCTGCAACGTGTTTATAGAACTGAAACATCTAACCTTTGGAGCTACATTTTTAAAAATAAATGAATAAGAATGCATCCACAATGGTACACATGAATGGGATTAAATTATGTTTACAAAAGTGATCTATTTTCTGGATTTTGTTCAGAATTCCCAGAAATGAATACTAGCGTGTACATATTAGGATACACACAAAAACACGTCCTCACCCACCACAATTTCTCCATTATCTGAGGTCACACTCTTAAGTGGATCCAGTCCAGATTTATCAGCTGTACAAACTGAGGGAGGCAAAGGACTATCTGCAAAATATGGGGCGGGTTTTAATACTGCACATGCACAGCCTGGCATCATGCTGGAGCTACAGAGATGATTCTCCTTCTCCTTGTCTAACTTTTCGTGCCAGACCAGATTCTCAGGCACACATTTTGTGTCCGATCTACCTTGCTGAAATGACGGTGAGAAGATTTGTTAATACCCACAAACCTCCAAGTCAACAAAGCATCAGTAAATTGTGTGCCAGAATTTTTGTCAGACTGGCATTAAAACGATGGTCACAGGTCAGATAGAGTAGAATTTAGATCAGGTCTAGCAGGCTGGACACACATCAGCAGTATCTCTCCACACATAACATTCACACCTGAACTTTGCCTAATCTTCTAATGAACTGTCATACAGACCAGCTGCAGGAGTAGAGAGAGAAGTTTCACTTCTCTCTAAGTCTAAGCATTTTGAGACTCTGACCTGTACTCTGTGCCTAGGCAGTCAGAGGATGGAGGGAGAATGTTTCTACCAAAGGAATCACAGTCAGAGAGTAACAGCAGTGTTTATGAGACCAGTAAACTGGTTTGAAATGGGTTCCCTTCCATCCCCAGCTTCACCCATACTACTTTTTATCAGCACACACCTACTTCTCATTGTCACTTGTGCCACATGGGTGCATGCTCATCTGTTTCCAAATAAAAATATAGAACTGATTAAAAAAAATGATGGAACAGTTTTCCATTACAAAAAATGTGGTTATGGTGGAATTGAAACATGTCATGGGAATTATGATAATTTTTTTTCCTGGGAAAAACTGAAAATGAATTGTTTTGATAAGCTAACAGCATGTGATTTTGATAAGATAAAATTGTTTCATTTTGACTTATTTAGATTAATTTTGTTTCAATGTTTATATTATCATGACAGTAATATATTATTATATTTAATATGATATATACTGTCATATGCAAAAACACATCAAAAGAACATTATTAAGGTCCCAAAGTCAAGCACTCAAAAATTTGGAAATGACAGAATTAATATTGCCTTAATAACAGGTGGTGTTACCATCCTCTCTATAGTATATTGTATTTAACGTTTTAATACAATTTTAAAGTTGAAACAAAATGAGTTGAAATGATAAAGTCAAAATGAAATGTTTTTGCCTTGTTGAGACAAAATTATTCAACATTTTTGAGACAAAATGATTCAATGTGATCAAAATAAAATGATTCAATGGTCCCAAAATGAAATGTTTTAGAATTTAAATTTTGCGGAAAAGTTGAAACAGGTTTTTGTTATAATTTGAAAATCACGTTTTGTTCCAAAATGTCAAATTTCAAATAGAATGAAAATGCTGGTTTCCGATCACATCTCAAATGAACACACAGAAAGAACCCTCCCCTTCTAAAAATTCAGTGATATCAATAGTAGGTTTATGCTCAGTGTTAAAAATTTGCTCTTGAGCCTCTAGCTCTGACTTGAGCCTCTCTGATTGGGCCTCCCTTGTGTTGCCAATACTTTGGAGGAAAGCGCTAAAATTCAGCCGAGTATGTTTAGTTTGGAAAATAGAAGATTAAGGGGGTATATGATAGGGATCTTCAGATACTTGAAAGGCTGCCATTAAAAAGATGGAGAAAAGTTGTTCTCTTTTGCCACTGGGGGCAAGAAGCAATGGATTCAAACTAGGGAAAGCAGAGTTAGATGAAATCTCAGGAAAAACCTTCAGTAAGAACGGTAGGACAATGGAGCAGACTGCCTCAGGAAGTTGTGGAAGCTTAAGAACATAAGAACGGCCATACTGGGTCAGACCAAAGGTCCATCTAGCCCAGCATCCTGTCTACCGACAGTGGCCAATGCCAGGTGCCCCGGAGTGAGTGAACCTAACAGGTATGATCGAGCGATCTCTCTCCTGCCATCCATCACCCCCCTCTGACAGACAGAGGCTAGGGACACCATTCATTACCCATCCCGGCTAATAGCCATTTATGGACTTAGCCTCCATGAATTTATCCAGCTCTCTTTTAAACCCTGTTATAGTCCTAGCCTTCACAGCCTCCTCAGGTAAGGAGTTCCACAGGTTGACTGTGCGCTGTGTGAAGAAGAACTTCCTTTTATTTGTTTTAAACCTGCTGCACGCCAATTTCATTGAGTGGCCCCTAGTTCTTCTATTTTGGGAACAAGTAAATAACTTTTCCTTATTTACTTCCTCCACACCACTCATCATTTTATATACCTCTATCATATCCCCCCTTAGTCTCCTCTTTTCCAAGCTAAAAAGTCCTAGCCTCTTTAATCTCTCTTCATATGGGACCCGTTCCAAACCCCTAATCATTTTAGTTGCCCTTCTCTGAACCTTTTCTAGTGCTAGTATATCCTTTTTGAGATGAGGAGACCACATTTGTACGCAGTATTCAAGATGTGGGCGCACCATGGATTTGTATAAGGGCAATAAGATATTCTCCGACTTATTCTCTATCCCTTTTTTAATGATTCCTAACATCCTGTTTGCTTTTTTGACTGCCGCTGCACACTGCGTGGATGCCTTCAGAGAACTATCCACAATGACTCCTACATAGCTTCTACATTGAAGGTTTTCAAAAGGAGGCTGGCTAGCCATCTGTCTTGGATGATTTAGACACAATAAATCCTGCATCTTGCCCAGCAACTAGACTAATGATACTTGTAGTCCCTTCTAACCCTATGGTTCCATTTGGTATATTAAACTTAAGGTTTGGGGCATCAGCTCTTGAGGTCAGCAAGAAGAGCTACCTGACTGGGAGATGGCCATCATTGAAGAAGCCTCAGTGTGACTTCTGAGCCTGACTGGGGCCATTTGGTTATAATAAGGCCTCTCTTTGAAGAAATGTTGGGGGGGGGGGATTGTGCTCCTCTGCTATTGCTTCTGTTCTTGATTTTCTTCATCTGAGTTGCCTTGGGTCCCACAGCAGAAGGTTCTTATCTAACATTTACAGCACCCTAGGGATGCAGAACACTTTACATACAAATGATGAGAAGCTCATCCTGAGTACTTTCATTTTTAGCCTAAATAAGAGAGGTGACAGCAAGGCCAACAGTTAACTGAAAGTGGATGAAATAGCTTGGGAGGATGAGGGTTTCAGTAGTAAAAGATGATGTGATGTATATGGAACAAGATGTATATCTTGTTTTCTAAACTTAAAAATTTAATGACAGTGTTTGAAATTGACCTGGGTGCAGATAGGCGACATAATGGTATCTGAACAATGAGGAAGATTGAAGTTGCAGACACAGGCACAAGGAAGATGTTCAGGTACATGGGATTGCACGATTTGGAAAAGTAGGATCATCAAGTGAGCTGAATTTATGAAGTGTAGGGCATGGACTGTGGATAGGAAACTTTGTCTCCAGGATATGTGATCACCTTAAAATATAGTTATTACTAACAATGAACATGGTGCTTTGAAACTATAGAGGGGCTTTTTCAAAACCATAGATTTCTTGAAACACATCCTTTATTGAAATACTAGAATTTTTTTGTTGTTGTTCCTTTTATTATCCACACTTTTAAGTTACATTTGAAAGTGGTCCAAAAGAAGGCTAAAACCATCTGTGTCACTTTCTAATATATTATGACTATTATTCAAAGCAGTGGTGTGTACATAACTGGCTGAGAATTCTATAACATCCAGTGTCAGGTTAGAAAGTAGCACATCTTCCCCTTCCTAAAGATAAGCAGCAGCTGCAATTAAAAAAAAAATTGGAGATGTTGGATGGGTTTGTTGAGCTGATAGGAATCTAGTTAATTCAGTTATTTCTTGCAGCAAAATCAAAATTTTACTAATTATGGATAGAGGTATATTCTGACCTTCCATCACTTGGTAGACTAACCATATATACTAAAGAATTTTGTTTTTTTTATCATTGATATTATTGATTCATATGTTTGTCAAACATGTCTCTTCGTGGGTATACCCCTTTTTGAAACTTTTTTGTATTTTGGTAAGTTGGTGCTTCCTGGACAAACCAAATTTGCAGGAACTTTTGCCATTCAGAATAGACTTTGGACCAATTCTAAGGCTGTCAGTCACTTGCATTGTTTCATGTTGCATTACTACTTGTTGTTCAGTAACCAGTAATTAACAATTAGATATGTATGTGTTCAAATTTAGTTTCATGCCAGTGTTCTTGTCTTCTGTTCCAATTTCACACAGAGTATTTCAAAGACAGGTCCATTTTTCCTTTTGCTAGGATCTTGGAATTTGTAACTGCTCATTTTAACTATGAGTTGCTAAAAGACCAACTGAATGTCCCCATGTAAGAGGTACCAATACGTGCTAAGAGCTTTCCTTTAAGGATAATATTAGATCATTCCAATTTGTTATCTTTTGCATCAGTGAAAAGACAGCTGATTTATAGAGTGCTAGGAATAAGGTTTCTTCCTTTTGAGTGACACATGTCCTCTTCTTGCAAGAACTTAGTTTGTAAAGAAGGCAGTCATTGTTATCCAATTTACATATCAGTGTATACTACCTGATGAAATGTGGGACCTTAGTTATAACTTCTATACGTCTAACTAGATACTCTAAAAGGGGACTCAGTTGGAGAGAACTTGTGTAAGGAAATAGTTCATTTTATTGAAATAGATTATTTACTTTTCATATATATTGTCCAAGGAGAAAACAAAATGGAATTAGTTTGTAACATACACAACTCTCCCAGCACTCTTTCCTGCTGAGTTAAATCATTACTGGTTTTGATTTGGCCTAATCTGGCTGTTTAGCATTTAACAATGAAATACTGTTTAGGAACTTTACAAGAACCCCTGAAGGGAGTTGTTTTTTTCTGAAGGAAGCATTTACCTTTCAAATAACCGTAGTATCTGTGACCTGTCTTTTGGGTAAGGCAGCTTTTTATGGACAACAGGTAAATATTGCTTTACTGGTTTAGCAGATTTCTAAATAAAGTTGTTATTCAAACATGTTTGCTTCTGCTGCGTGTTTGAAAACAAGTCTTTGGGAACACAGTACAATAGAAATATCCAATTTGAGCTCATAAAATAATTAAACAGATTCATGAATAAACTCTTCCAAAAGATTTAAGTCTTTGTATGTTTTCATAATAGTTATTTTCAAGCATTCTTATGATCACTTGTATTTAGGCAGATACAAATATTCATGAATCTCAAACATAGGTGCTGGAAGTAGGGGTGCTGCTGCAACCCCTGGCTTGAAGTGGTTTCCATTATATGCAGGATTTACAGTTTGGTTCAATGGCTCTCAGCACCCCACCTATAAAAATTGTTCCAGCAGCCCTGATCTCAAAAGTTTATAGCATTTGTTAATCAGGTGCACTATTTGCTATTTTTATTTCAGTATTGTTATTCATTATCTTCCCATTGAAAAGTTTGACATCCAGTCAGGGAGCAGAATATATAGCACATGGCCAGCCACACACTATGAACTGAGAATGGCGTTCTGCCCTCTATTTATGGTGTTCTGCCCTCTATTGTTACATAAAGAACTGGCTGATATATAATCCATATCTGCTCCTTGAGAGATTCATGAGTGATACTCCTCTGAAATAGGGTGACCAGACTTCAAGTGTGAAAAATTGGAACAGGGGGTGGGTGGGGTAATAGGCACCTATATAAGACAAAGCCCCAAATATCAGGACTGTCCCTATAAAATCAAGACACCTGGTCACTGTACTCTGAAACATTCATCCCTGGACTTCAGTGAGCCAGCTTTGTACATTCTGTAAATTGTGTGTCATATTCTATTGCTTAGGGACATATTACATTTTTAATAACACTTTTGCTATAGCTGGTATGTATGCACTATGGACAAACTACTGCAAACAGTCCAAATCCATAAGGAGAAAGTCAGGATATATTATCATTTCACATCTACAGATTGTATTCAATTGGTATGCAACTTATTATCTTGAAACTGTAATATCTTTATTTTCCCACTTCCAGTGTGTCTTCTGTTTGGGGGTTTTCTCCCTTTCTGTTTTAGATCCCTTTCTGTTTTAGATCCATTTCAAAATTAGGAATACTTCCCTCTGTAAAGCACTGATCCAAAGACTGTTTTTGCCATTATGGGGCTTTGGATCAGGACCCCAATGAAACTGTATTGGTAGACTTGTTAGCCCAGGTTTGGTTTTCACTGTACTGTTTCAAATGATGCTGTAAAAGGTTCTATGATATGTACATGGGATTGGGACAAGCTGATACCTTATAATAGGGTAATTGTTCTTATTCCAAAAGTAATTTCACGTGTAAAAAATTTAGTTGCCTATCTTCCACAAAGAGAGTCCCTATCATAATAATAATACTTGGAGATAGATCCTGCCTACAACCCCAGATCCAAACAGTCCCCAAATTTGAGGTTGTTCATTTCTGAGGCTCTTTCTTGTACCTATTGCTAATAATAATATGATTTTAATTTATTTATATTGTACCACCTTTCAAGGACACTGTTGAAATTATGCTAAGATTCTTAATGTGGTTCATGAATGGTTATGTTCATGAAAGTCCCTCAACTGGGGACATAACGAGTCCCTAATAATAACCCCCTACGAATGAGATTTCTTTTTCTTGTCAGGGTTGAAGAAGAGCTGTTTCTGATATATTTATTTGGCAATATCATCCAAGCCTTATTTCAGGGCAGGCAGCAGTGCAGAAGGTCAAGAAATAAACTGTAGTGATTATATTCCACACTTTGTTTAGAAATTATCTCATCAAAAGGGCTCACGTGGGTTGAAGAGCAGGGAAGATTGTATAGGAATGTGCAGGCTGCTTCTTCTGAGAACCATTTGAGGGTGGCACATCTGCTGCTACTAATTGACTGCTGTGTTCCAAACATTAATTAGAACTACTGAAGGACACTCCCGGATACACCAGAGATATTCCGTAGTTGCTGAAGCAAGAACCCATGGTCCGTTGTGTCATAAAATGCTGAAAGATCTAGTATGGCGAAAATGATGAAGTGGCCACCATGTGAAGTCAAGAGGGGATCATTTATTTATTGATGAATGCAGTCTCAATTTAAAAAGAGAGTCTTAACTCAGACTGGAATATATCCAGGATGTGATGGTAGTGGATTGTGCCAGTCAGAGACCCAGCAAGGGTACATGTGAGGAAGTGAACCAGCTGGAACTGTTTGTGGGTAGGTAGTGTCTGACTTCTGAAAAGCTGCAGTAAAGCTCTATTTGTTGAACCGGCATCTCTGTTTGAGCTGCCTCCTCATCTGGTCCCATACTGAGAACATTACAGGCCTGAATATCACTGGTGGCATCCACATACACCTGGGTTTGAAAAGCCACCAATTTTTCAGTCATTACCATATGAAGAAGAGTCTGGAGACAAATTACATTGGGCTAGACTATGATTTAACAATAGATCCAGAGTAAAGAGTAGCACGTTGTTGTGCTGTCTCAGCAGCAGCCCTGTGGGGATATTGTGGCTCATGTGGTCTCAATCTCCTTTCTGGTCTCCCTGCTGTTCCAGGAAGGGAATAAACTATGCCAGATCTACACCTGTCATAGCTACATTGTCAGGTGCATTAAAAGATAAAGCCAAGGTAGCAGTTAGGGACATAGCAGCTCTGCAAAGCTTGCTACCCCTCCCATGCCATTGGCCAGCCTAAGGAAATAATGGAGAGTCTTATGTTCCCTATTTCCTTGTGTTGCCACACAAGCTGGATCAGAATATGTCTTATGGTAAGTATGAGGAAGAGATGTATTGCTAGATAGGTTCTTGTGAAATATGTTTATTATTCTAAAATTGTCTCAAGAATGTCCAGCATGCCTTTAGTTGTGGTATATAATATAAGGCCAGTCTCCTCATTATGCATTAATTTTGTGATTAATGCATAACGCTTTCCTTAATTAATGCATAATCCTTAAAAAATTTTGTGATTAATGCATAACGCTTTCCTTAAGACTCCCCAGAACAATTAGATACAGAGTGGCCTTTTTGTCCTCTTTTTATAGCATTGCAAAAGCATCCATCCATCTATGATGTTTATAGGGTGTGAATCACCATAATATCCAACTGCATGCAATTATTGAACTCCAAAGAATTATATAAGGATATAGAAGGTACCATATGAGCCAACCTGCTGCAAGTATTAGTCACCTGTGGAGGAATGACATGACTCGTGTTTCATGCAGTGAGGAGGCACTTTTCCACTTTGTTTTATCTGCTTAAGATTTTACAAATTATTAAACAAAAACAGTTTTTAAAATGCAGTGAACAAATCAATTCCCCATCTATAATGACACAATACCATGTTTCTATTGTGCCAGAGGCAATGAACCCAGGTAGAAAGAGAAAGCAATGAATAAGTCTCTCTCAGGCCTTGTTATGCAACTCCTTTAACACATTCTTTGTGGCCTTTAGAGTTTTCTAAACTGCACTTTCAGAGTGTCTTCCTTCCTACCATAGGTTGATGAGTGAGAAATCTGGCTTCCTCCTGCTGAGTAAAGAAAGAAAAAGACAACCAGTGAGTGGTAATACATATGTATACATTTGGAGGTTATGCCACTCAATGGGGAGTCTGTCCCTGATCAAGTCTTAGATGTGCGTGAATTGTTCCAGTTCCATCTCTCCTCCTCTCTTGGCTCTCCTTGGCTGCTCTACCGGTGGTCTGCTGTACAGGGTGCAGATGTTTCTCCCATGCTATTTCATGGTTATTTTTCAAGTAGCTTCTTTGTAGAAGGATGGAGAGCCCTCACATTGGAACATCTGCTCTAACAATTTTTCTGAGCAAACAGCAGATGGCATTGCTGCTGTCCTTTTGATCTAGAAAGAAAAATCCCATACCAGTGGTGGTTTAAGTTTCAGGCTGCTTGGCAATGGTGTGCATGATGCATGTGCTTCCCTCTCTTCTCTCAACAGTAGCACTACATGCAGATGTTTTCTTTGTGACTTTCTTGTTTAGCCTGTTTCCCTGTGTGACCCTCACTCCAACTGGGTGCCTTGAACTTTTGTTTTCTTCTAAGTCTCTTCCTCCTGGAACTTTGTAACAAATGTCATATTGTTATCATCAGATTCAATCATTTTCTCTTTGGTGTTGATATGTATTTGTCATGAAACAGTTATACCTGGCTTGAGCTTCCACCATTGTTACGGTTTCATTCTCTGTTCATAGTGAACTAAAATACACAGTCATCTTTCCTTTTTACTTTCCCTCCTTTAAAAAGAGAAAGGAAACTTTCTGTATTCACAACTAATTTACTTCTAAGTAAAGTCATGTGTAGTTAATTAAACATTTACCTTCAGACCTCAGTATTAACTGTATGTGAAATTTGCAAGCTTCCTTAAATATGCAGACTCTGTTGTTGTGTTTGTCATATTTTCTTTCTATAACACTAATTTAATTTTTATCACTACGCAGCACTGGGTTTTTACTGACTCTGACATGAAAGTATTCATAATGCTCTCTTAAATACCTCTTAGAAGCTTGTTGTACATAGGGCCTATTTATGGGGTCCTGTTATTGTTTATTGTGAGAAGTAGAGTACTTTTTTATAGAAATTCAATGTAATTTCCTGTAAGAATAAGATAGCATTCCAGTGCAAGGAAACAGCAGTAGGATTTCTATGTGAGATGGGTAAGACAGAAACAGTCTTTCAGGCAATATGTTGTCAGCACAGTGCCCATTAGCAATCCTGAGAATTTAATGTAGAGCTTGTGAGCATTCAGCCCCATTAGGTTTTCAAGGCTGTAACTAAGAGAGTATAGCCTATTTTATCATGTTTCTAATTGGCACCATGTTGTACTTAGTCATTTAGTAGCCAGCATAGATACAGGAAGAGTCGCAGACTAAAAATTCTGATGCAATTTTAAAGGAACCTATTTTCTTCTGCCTTCTTTTCACCGAACTTAAGTATGCCTCTCCATGGAGCGCCCACCTCTTCCTGCTGTTGATGGGTCATGAGCTTCATTTCTTTATCTTTGTACATTCCTGGATTCTTTTTACATAAAGTGTAGAAATTCTCTTTTGTGAATAAAGATTTTGTCCACAATTTATATCTTCAGATACATTTTCTTTGTTTAATCATGAGATCACGTTACAGTAAGTGCTAAATTCAATACTGACGTAAGTAGGTTGGCTTGCTGCTGTTTGTAACGTTTTAAAACTTCTATAAATTTAAAAATTATTGAACTTAATTTTTATTCTTTGAAGCACTGGATTAAACCAACTTTTATATGAAGGTTTTTATAATGCTGCATTCATTTGTGTCCCTGGCAAAATGGATAACACATTGGCCTTGAATGTCTGTTTTTTTCTGTGGGTTGACATTAACTTGATATCTTAATTGAAACCAAGTTTAGTCTTTTGATAGAGATTAATAAATAGAAAGCTTGTTTGTATTCTGCTCACAATTGCAAATGATTTTGGTGCTTTTTCATTCTCCATGAATTAGCAGCTTTTAGGTTGGTTGGTCGGTTGGTTTCATACTGTGGTAATTATACATATACATGCAATAGAAACTGATCATTTGTATTGTATCTAATTGATTACTAAACAAAGGTGAAAAACAAACTCTGGTATCAAACAAATATATCATTTTATCTTTGTCCTAAAATTGTTGGAAAATCAAAACAGGGTGTCTAAAAGGAATTTCTGATTTGCCTGCAAGATAAGAGCTTAAGAGGAATTCTCCAAATGGTGATGCTGAATTAGTTAAATACATAAGTTAGTTTGCTGCTGTCTGAACCAGCTCCATATAAGTAAAATTAATAGATTTAAGGGTCATATTAAAATTTATTTATAACCTGTTCTCAGATTTCCTTCATAGTTCTTGCATCTGAGGTCCTTCCCATTTTATAAGAAAATAATGGCTTCCAAGTTCCTCAAGAGTAGATCATTGTAGTATATCAGGAACAAAATTATCCTTTCCAAAGGACTAATTTTCAGCATGTTCTGAAAATTCTTTCTTTTTCATCCTGGGGAAGGATGATGTGGTTACTGTGCCTATAGAAAAGCATGGCCTTCAAAATAAGTTGAGAGAGGAGGTATTGCCTCCAGGGGGCTGGCAGCAGAGCAGTCCTCCTGGCTGTGTAGTACAGATCAGGTTCCTTTTGTAATTGTCATAGGTTGTTGTTGTTATTACTACTTGTTTCATGTTAGTGTCCAGAGGCTCCAATCAGGATCATAGATCCCCTTTGTACAAACACACAGGAAGGCATTGCTCCTGTCCCAAATTGTTTACTCTTTAGTTTAACTAGATTACACCCTTTGCTGCAAAACATTGTCCAACATAAAGACTAGAGCAGAGAAGTGTGTGGGCTTAGAGGCATTAAGTGGATCAGTATTATCTTATGTGGTAAACTGCAGGCAATTCAGAGGTAGATGTTGCTTCTGAGAGCACGTCTACCCTGGCTGGGATCCCTCAAAATTCATGGCACCTTCCACCCAAAATACATGCAGATTCCCAGAGGTAATATTACTGCTACTTTACCTCATCTTTACTCTCCACCTCCAGCATGTGCCAAGTCATTTTGTCTAGTACTTGCATAGGTTTCCTACACAGGGACATTGACAGGATGATTCATCCAAGAATAACTTGTGTAATTTGCCTGTGTCAGTTACCAGTGATACTTATTTTTATCAGAATTTTCCTTAACTTTATTGCATATTGAAAATATTACTGCTCTGTTTTCGGTCAACCCACTGCTTTCCCAAGACATTGTGTATCCACAGGGTTTTTCCACTTGCCTTTTATATAAATTCTTTTAAAGCTGAAAATTAGGCTTTTCTTTGAAAAATCTTGTAAAATCATCTTCTCAAAGTTTAATGGGTAGTTTCACATTGCCAGGTTTTCAGGACCATTGACAAAATGTGTACTTTTTATACACTGGAATAAAAGAACTTTATGGGGCACAAATCTACCCTTTGTAAATTCTTCCAGTTCATTTTTGTTGTTGCTGTTCTGTGCTTTTAATTTCTTCAGTTCATTCAACCCTCTTCCAGAAGAAAAGATGGAGGAAGAAAAATTCATGTTTTATTTATTTAGAACTAGATTTTATCTTTACAGTGTGAACTGCATAGAGGGCAGCAGAAAGTTGCACTGCCTCTGAAACAGAGAAGGCAATGAACTATGATTCTGAGTCACAATTTGTTTCCACATCTTCGCTCTTGTTCAAGGAAGAAATGAACTGCCACTGGTCTATATTGGTAACAGTTTGCTTCTTTCTCTCCACCAGTCCTATTATGTTGGCCTGTATATAATGGGGTGGAACCCATTCCCTGCCTACTTCTGAGGGAGAGGGAATGCTGGCTCTGTAGTAATTACTCTCCACAAGATGTGACCCAAAATGTGGGTAGCTCACATAGGGTAGTAGAATGACACTTGACATCTCCTTACTCCGTTGTGTGAGTGTGAACGGCAATTGATGATCTTGCCCTAAGTGTGTTGATCTTATACTCTTGGCATTCTGTGCAATTAAAAATAGAAATAATCAATACAAACCCCTTAACTATTAGCATTAATTGAGTTGTCAATATTTCAACATTACCATCAGGCTGCCAAACAATTATAATGTCTAGATTCTGCATCCTCACACTAAATAGTACTTTATTCTGTAATTTGTCCAAAATAAAGTGAATAATATAGAGGCAATCAAAGTAAAACTCAAATATTATTCAAGTGTGGAGGCTGCGAGTTGGAGAAACTTGCAAAATTCTGGTCAGCAAAACACATCATAAAAAAGTGCCTATATTCATACATTTCATTAAGAATTCAACCAATAGAACCTCGTATTACTCACAATTAACAAATCAGTATATATACATTGATAGAAAATAGAAAGCATGCAATGGCTTATTTACACTCAGAGGAAGCTATGTGGTGTGTTATTCAACATTTATCAGGTTTAGTCAGATCCCTTTAAATATTCAAAACAAAAAGTAGATTAAGATGGAGTTAAGGTGAAGAATACAGATTTATATATCTTGAGTTAAAACATTGCAGGGGTGTGGTAATTATCCTGAAAACAAACATTACAAATCCAGGATATTCAGAGTTAAGGTTCTATTTGAAAGAAATTCAAACATGATAAAATGAGCAACTGCACAGTTATGTCACCCAAGCAGTTTTAATGCTGGCCTGTACATTTGAAAGATGGGTGAGGCCATAGCATGTTTATATTAAGAAGGGGAAGGAGGAGTCATGTACAAATGGTATCAAGGGAGATCATGAGGCGGGACGAGAATCAGCTCACTGGGGCAGGTGGAGGCTTGGAAGAGGAAAGGAGACGAAACATTGGTATCTCTTACAGGGAAAAGTTGGATATAGTGGGGGTGTCACACTGGATATTGTCAATCTTTTTTACACAGTCAGGATAGGGAGGGGACATCAGGAGTGAGTCTAAGGGAGTGAACACAGGTAGCCAGAAGTGCAGGCAAAAGAGTCAGAAAGAATGAAAAGTACAGGAATGCTGCTTGACCAGGAAGAAGGAATTAATAAATTAGTATTGTGAGGCTTAATTAATTGATGTTTAAAGCACTTTTATAATGCCTTGCATCTGAAATTATTAAAGTATTATTACATGTCAATATTTATTTCTTCAGTTTGGTGCAAGCCCTTGATTTCAATTCTATGTTAACTTTTACGATGGATGGGAAGGGACAAAACACCTGGTACAGTATTACCATTGATTCCTGTATTACGGTGTGCATTTTACATTTTCTAACAGTGAAAATGTGTACAATGAAATACCATCCTTTACTTTAAAGTCTTTCAGAGAATAAGTTCACTCTATTGGTAGATGTAATGGCATCAGGTCTCTCTGTTAGTGCTATATGGAAAAGACAACATCACTGAAAGCTTTAAATTCTCATATTGTTGGGGCTCTTTAGTTTTGTCAGGTGCTCTCACTTGGACCTAACACCGAGTTGTAGCTTACGAGACAAAACAGTTGGAGAACTTGGAGAAAGGCTCTAAGGGTCAGTGAAATTTACTATGGGCAGCTGTGGCTTCAAAGCAATTCTCTGTGCAGAAGCCTATTAAGAAGTAGTAGGTTACTTTCCTGCAGTTTCCCCAGCATGATGGATGACATTCTGAAAAGTGAAAGGACTTCCTGTGCCAGGGAGGTTTTCCTTATGGTATGCTGTGAGTTCTTCTCTACCCAGTTTGGTTTCAAAATATTGATTACCCTTAGTTTGATTAATATTCTGAATTAAAAACAAAAGAAGTAGCTTCAGGTTTTATTATTCCAAAACAGACAATGTGTGATTTTCATTGTGGTTTATGATAGGAACATTAATTTAATAATTTATTGCTTGTCCTAACAGTGTTCTAAATAAGCCATTTACAACTCAAAAGAAGCAATTACTTTTAACTAGGAACTGGTCCAAGGTCGGATCTCTATTTGAACTTTTCTAAAGTTTTTGTGTGTTTGGATTCAGAATTTTAATCTGGCTCATTAAAATGATAAAGGACGCAGAAGTAAAGTCTGGGTCCAGATCCGAGTTTCACCAATATTCAGTCAGTGTCTGAATCTGGGCCCATGTCTACTTTAATCCTATTGTACAAGGTGTTACCCCTTGCTTTTTAATATTAGATGTTCTAATGTTCTAACGTATGCATGTAATTTAAAAAAAATATTAAAATTTCAACTACGTTTGGAGGTACTGGTATCTCACATGAATGTTAATTCTCTGTCTAATTAAGGAATTGTGTTAGTTTATATCTCACTTAAGCATTTTTATTATTTATTTTTTCAAAATTTTGTATTCTTCACAAAGTTCTGATGAAAAGTTAAATGAGAATATTTTGTCTATTGGTTTTCCTGAAAAATATTTTTCCAGTTATTGTTTCTGCTTTGGAGTTTTTGTTTTTTGTTGCCCTTTTTTTATTTTTTTTTTGGTCTGCTGGTGGGTCATTTTTAAAATTAAAACATTTTGTTTTCAGAATTTATCTTCAAAATTAAAAAAAACCTGATTTTGAAACCAAAACTGTTTTAAGATATTCGGTAGAAATTAAAAAAAAATCTAATTTTTATGAAATGAACAAACCACTTTAAAATGTGTTTGAATTTGCCAACATTTCTGTATATAAAAAACATTTCCGGGGTTTTTTGTTTGTACCACTGGTTTTTTTTGTTTTTTTTTTTATCAGCCATAACATTATATATATATATATATACACACACACTGTAATTCAGAAATAGTTCTCAAAATAAGATGTATTCTTAAGGACTTCTGTAGTAATAAGTGGTAATTTGTCCCATTATAAGGGCAACATTTGATAACAGTTGCCCAGAGATACCTCTGTTTTTAATCCATAACTAAAATAGGAAATAACTATATGATAAATGTTGACATTTCAGTACAGACAACTGTAATGCATATTCTGAATCTTTAGTTCATCCATGTAACAGGAAACTATAGGAAAGATATCACTAAAAGAAAACTAATTCTAAAATATACCTTTCTATGAGATTCTTGTCAGTAACTCCTCAAATACATGTAGATGGCAGCCATGTACTACGTCCCCTTGAGCCCCACATCTACTTCCCTGAACCACGTCCCCGGAGCCCAGCACCTTCTCCACCTTTGTCTCAGGGCCCCAGCATGTCAGCAGTCAGCCGGGAGCTCACTCTCCCTCCCCTGATCCTGCCCAGCACTGTTCTGTTCAAGGTACTAGTTGCCCTCTACCTGCAAGGCAGCTAGTCCTCCTCCCTGTCCGAGCTGCAGGGAGTGACTAACATGTTCTGCCCTTCAGTTTTTCTTATATGGGCCTGCCCAGCTCTGATTGACTACTCCTCCAATTGGCTGTGTCCTTCGCAGCCTCCCTATGGTCCTCTCCAATTCGCTGCCTGTTGCACTGCTTCACTAGAGTTCTATTAACCCCCAATGGGCTAGTGTGGGGCAGGTGCCCCATCACAGTTCCTAACATTCTGTTCACTTTTTTGACTGCCACTGCACATTGGGCAGATGTTTTCAGAGAGCTATCTACAGTTACTCCGAGATTTCCTTCTTGAAAGGTAATTTAGACGGCATCATTTTGTATGTATAGTTGGGATTATGTTTTCCAATGTACATTACTTTGCATTTATCCACACTGAATTTCATCTCACATTTTGTTGCCCAATCACCCAGTTTTGTGAAATCCCTTTGTAACTCTTTGCAACCAGTTTTGGACTTAACTATCTTGAGGAATTTTTTTATCATCAGCAAATTCTGTCATCTCACAGTTTATCCCTTTTTTCCAGATCATCCATGAATATATTGAACAGGACTTGACACACTACAGATCCCTGGGAGTCACCAATATTTACCTCCCTCCATTCTGAAAACTGACCATTTAATCCTACCCTTTGTTTCCTATCTTTTAACCAGTTACTTATCCATGAGAGGATCTTGCCTCTTATCCCATGACTGACTACTTTATTTAAGAGCCTTTGGTGAGGGACCTTGTCAAAGGCTTTCTGAAAGTCCTATATCCACTGGATCACCCTATATCCACACTATATCCACACTATATCCACTGGATCACCCTTATCCTCATATTTATTGATCCTCTCAAACAATTCTTATAGATTGGTGAGGCACAATATCCCTTTACAAAAACTAAGTTGACTCTTCCCCCAACAAATCATGTTTATCTTTGTGATTGATAATTTTGTTCTTTATTATAGTTTCAACCAATTTTCTGGTACTGAAGTTAGGCTTACTGGCCTACAATTTCAGGATCACCTCCAGGGCTTTTTTTTTTTTTTAAATGGTGTTACATGAGCTATCCTCCAATCATCTAATACAGAGGCTGATTTAAGCAACAGGTTACATACCACTCTGAGTAATTCATATTTGAGTTCCTTCAGAACACTTGAATGAATATGATCTGGTCTTGGTTACTTATTACTGCTTAATTTATCAAATTGTTCCAAAACCTTCTCAGTTGACACCTCAATCTGCGACAGTTCTTTGTATTTGTCACCTAAAAAGAATGGCTCAGCTCTGGGAATCTCCTTCACTTCCTCTGAAGTGAACACCGATACAAAGTATTCATTTAGCTTCTCCACAATGGCTTTGTCTTCCTATAGTCACCGTCCTGCGGGGGAGGAGGGTGGTAGTCTGGCTGGCCGGGAGAAGAGGGCAATGCTTTCTGGCTTGGGGGAGGAGGGGAGACGTAAAACTGCTGGAAAGGCAGTCAGCATGATGGATGACTCACCACCTAGGAATGAGGGGTTTAAAAAGGTCAGCCTGGGCCTGGACCCTCACCTCATCACTTGAAACAGGGTAGGCAGCGCTAGGGTGACCAGACAGCAAGTGTGAAAAATCGAGACCAGGGATGGGGGGGGGGGGGTAATAGGAACCAATATAAGAGTAAGACCCAAAAATCAGGACTCTCCCTATAAAATTGGGACATCTGGTCACCCTAGGCAGCACCCACGCTCCCTCCCTATTTGGGTCAAAAATATGCCCAGTGATTAGCTATATCTGCTGTGGGCATTACGTTAACTGCCTCATTAAGGGGGGCTGGGAAGGAATTTTTTCCTTACCACCATATTGGCCAGGTGCAGTGGGTTCTTTTTGCCTTCCTCGCAGCAGGTTCAGGTGGGCTCTGTTCTTGCACAGCATGACAGGCAGTAGGCCATATATCGCAACTCTTTATTTAAATGTGTAGTGGATGTTCAGTGAAGGTACTCCATAAATTAAGGCACAAAAGAATAGATAAATGGCTTGAAAAAGGAATTAAGGAGAGATGCTTGGTAATAGAGCAAGCTGGGGGCAATTGGGACTCCTCTGATTGGTACAGCAGGGATCCAACCCCCCGTCATTATAATCCACCTTAATCCCTCCTGCAGCTGGGGGTGGTTGAGGTAAGTGGTAAGGTTCCAGCAATGGACTTGCTGGAGGGACCTGGATGAAAAGCTGGGGGGGAGCTGGTGGAAGTCCCCATTCCCCACCCCTGCACCCTGCCAGTGGATCTGCTGGAGGGACATGGTCATAAAAATGAGGGGGAGGCTGAAAAAAAGCACTCATCCATACCTCCCCCCGGTAAATTGTGGGAGTTTTCACTTGCACTGCACATTTTATCCGCCGGGTTAGTCCCAGATATCTAATAATAAAGTTGTGGCCCGGTTAAACCCATATCTAATGTCTCCTGTCATTCTTTTGGCATACCCAGACAATACTCATTTAGCACCTCGATCATCCAGTGGCCACGCTGATTATTTGGCAAGCTTCTTGCTTCTGATGCACTTACAATTTTTTTTTTGGTGTTAGTTTTTGTGTCTTTTGCTAGCTGGTCTTCAAATTCTTTTTTGGCTTGCATAATTATACTTTTACACTTGACTTGCCAGAGTTTATGCTCCTTTCTAGTTTCTTCACTAGGATCTGACTTGCAATTTTTAAAGGATGCCATTGTGCCTCCAACCATTTCTGTTGTTTAGCCAGAGTGGCACTTGTCTGGTCCTCTTACTATGTTTTTTTTAAAATTTGAAGCATACATTTAACTTGAGCCTCTGTTACAATGTTTTTTAAAAGTTTCCATGCAGCTTGCAGGCATGTCACTCTTGTGACAGCACCTTTTAATATCCATTTAACTCACTTCCTCATTTTTATGTAGTTAAATGCTACTGTGGTGGATTTCTTTGGTATTTTCCTTGTCACAAGGATGTTAAATTTAATTATGTTATGGTTGCTATTGCTAAGTGATTCAGCTACATTCACCTCTTGGATCAGATCTTGTGCTCCACTTAGGACTAAATGAAGAATTGCTTCTCCTCTAGTGAGTTCCGGGACTAGCTGCTGCAAGAAGCAGTCATTAATGATGTCTAGAAATTTTATCTCAGCATCCCATCATGAGGTAACATATACCCAGTCAGTATGGGGATAATTGAAATACCCCATTATTATTAAGTTTTCTATTTTTATAACCTCTCTAATCTCCTTGAGTATTTCATAGCCCTGGTCTACACTAGGGGGGTGGATCGATCTAAGATACACAACTTCAACTGTGAGACTAGAGTAGCTGAAGTCAACGTATCTAGATCGACTTATGCTGGTGAGTCGATTGCTGCCGCTCTCCCGTCAACTGCCTGTCTCTCTTGTGGCAGTGGAGTACAGGAGTCGACGGGAGAGCGCTCAGATCGATTTATCGCATCTAGACTAGACGCGATAAATCAACCCATGATGAATCTCACGGCATCGATCACTGGCATAATGTAGACCTGCCCATAGTCACCATCACCATCCTGGTCAAGTGCTCAGTAGTATATTCCTACTGCTATACTCTTATTATTCAAGCATGAAATTTCTATCCATAGAGATTCTATCATACAGTTTGATTCATTTAAGATTATTAATATATTTGACTCTGCTTTCTTTCTATTTTGATTCTGCTACTCCCCCACCAGTACAACCTACTCTGTCATTCCTGTATATTTTGTATCCTGGAATTACTGTGTCTCATTGATTATCATTATTCTACCAAGTTTCCTCTGATGCCTATCATATCAATATCCTCATTTAATACCAGACACTCACATTCACCTGTCTTAGTATTTGGGCTTCTGGCATTTGTGAACAAGCATTTACAAAATTTGTCATTTTTTTACTTGTCTGCCATTATGTGATATAGTTGAATGGGACTCCAAGTTCTAACCTGTACTCTATCAACTTCTATTCTTGCTATCCTTGCTACAGGACACATACACCGCACACCCCAAGTGCTAAAGAAACAGTTGTAGTAGCCTTCTGTCTAGGTTTTCTGAATGGATTTGAAACACGTGGGGAAAGGTTCCTTATCCCTTTCTTCGCCTACCCACCAGCCCTATGCAATTACCAAAATGTAGCCCTTAGAAAGAACTCAAAGTGCTAGTGCCTAGATATAGGCGATTCACCATGCTTAAACACCCCAAAGCCCTAATTATACAGAATTTATATACAAGAGGAAGCTTGCAACACTTCTGCTGCATTCCCCTATATCTCCTAAATGCTCCCTATCATATATCCACATTCATATTCTTCCCTTCATCTACATATGGTGAGGGCAACATCCAATCTCCAGTGAAAAAATATTAAAAATATTGCAACACCTATGCTTCCAGGAACAGTGTCAAAATAAGCTGATTTAATACCAACATTCCTACCATGTTAGGAAAGCAACTTCTAGTACAGCATCTGCTTGCAGATTTTTATCTAGTAGCATAACTGCTGACTCCATTTTGAGATGTTTTCTTTCCTTAACTCTGTCACCTCTTTCAGAGAGATTACACCAGGAGGGGAATTTCCAACATGAAAACCAATATTCAACAGCATTCCCACCTTTTATGTTGGGGGAGTGGTGGACTTAATAAATTAATATTTATTTTTTACTGTTATCACTGTTATCACCATACCAATGTGCTCATTGGACCTGCGGACACCTTCACATAAATTAATTTAATATTAAATATTACACACACATAGGTAAGCAAGTACCACATAATTCCTGGCATGGGAGCACACAAAGCCATTACAACTCCAATACATATACAAAATTGCCATGGAAACAGAAACCCTTTGCCCTGATGAGGCAGAAGGTGAATCTTAGCAATAGAGATTTCCAGGACCGTGGGCCTTCAACAGAAAAGGATGTGCCCCTCATCCTCTTCAGTTGTCTCTCAGGAGAGTTAGTAGATCTGTTGCTGTGTTGGGATACGCAGCCCCTCAGGTGGACTGATCTTAAATAATAGAAGACTTCAATGCCTCAGAGCTTGCCCTTCTAATAAAAGCTAGTGCAGTTCATTGAGTGCAGGCATCAGTGAGCTTCTTGGATAAAGGCCTTCATCCACATATATTGCCATATTTTGCAAAAATTCTAGTCTACAGGTGGTTTTCAAAGGCAGTCTCACACAGAGCACATTACAATAATTCAGTCTCAGGGTCATCTGTTTAATGAGCTATTGAAGTGGAAAATTTTCACTATGGACAGGAAAAACAGTTCACTTAATTTCATACCCATTATTTCAATTGCACCTTTATTGTGAGATTAGAAATAGTTCACTTTAAGGACCCTTCTTTCTCTTCTTCTCCTGACCCAAGATGAGAAGGGATCCTGTACTTCCTCCAGTTCCACTGTTTGTTAACTTATCTTGTTGGAGTCCAAAATCTCAGAAGTCTTTCCACTCAACTTGATTGCTGCAGTGTTAAGATTGTGCATGAACACAAACTAGTGTATATACAGCAGCATTTTGTTCACACAGAAAGAGGCCATCCTCATCTTCTGCTCGACTCAAGCCCATTCATTGGAAGATTGCGAGGGGAAGGGTCCCAATTATTGACTGTTTAATTTTGCAAACGTTTTAGTAGAAATGCTAAAAGCCAACATTGCATGCAAGTGATCTGATACAGTGAAACCTCGATATAACGGACTAATTCGGGCGAGGGGGTGTCCGTTAAAGCCGAAAGTCTGTTATTTAATAATTTTTTAAAATTATTAAATAATGGACTTTCGGCTGACAATGGACACCCCCCTTGCCCGAATTAGTCCGTTTTGTCGAGGTTTTACTTTTATCACGGCCGGGAGCCCGGCTGCTGGGACCCTGGCGGGAGCCGTCAACCCACCCACCCAGGTCCCGGCTGTGTGTGTGTGGGGGGGTTTGACAGCTCCCGCCGGGCTCCCCGCTGTGGGGAGCCGGGCGGGAACTGTCAAACCCCCCCCCCCGCCCGGCTCCCCCTGCAGGGAGCCGGGTGTGGGGGGGAGCTGACAGCTCCCGCCGGGCTCCCCGCTGTGGGGAGCCCGGCGGGAGCTGTCAACTCGCCCGCCCGGCTCCCCGCAGCGGAGAGCCGGGCGGGAACTGTCAAACCCCCCCCCCCGCCCGGCTCCCCCTGCAGGGAGCCGGGTGGGGGGGGAGTTGATAGCTCCCGCCAGGCTCCCCGCTGCGGGGAGCCGGGCGGGAGCTGTCAACTCGCCCGCCGGGCTCCCCGCTGCGGGGAGCCGGGCGGAGAGCTGTCAACCTCTGCAGGGGGAGCCGGGCGGGGGGGGGGGGTTGACAGTTCCCCCCTCCCACCCGGCTCCCTGCAGGGGGAGCCGGGCGGGGGGGAGGGTTGACAGTTCCCGCCGGGCTCCCCACAGCGGGGAGCCCGGCGGGAGCTGTCAAGTCCCGGCGGGAGCTGTCAACACAGGGGAGCCGTGGGGGGGGGGGGTTTGACAGCTCCCGCCGGGCTCCCCGCTGCGGGGAGCCCGGCGGGAGCTGTCAACTCCCCCCCCCTCCCTGCAGGGGGAGCCGGGCGGGCGAGTTGACAGTTCCCGCCAGGCTCCCCACAGCGGGGAGCCCGGCGGAAGCTGTCAACTCCCCCACACACACACCCGGCTCCCTGCAGGGGGAGCCGGGCGGGGGGGGGGGTTGACAGTTCCCGCCGGGCTCCCCACAGTGGGGAGCCCGGCGGGAGCTGTCAAGTCCCGGCGGGAGCTGTCAACACAGGGGAGCCGTGTGTGTGTGTGGGGGGGGGGGGTTGACAGCTCCCACTGGGCTCCCCGCTGCGGGTAGCTGGGCGGGAGCTGTCAACCTCTGCGGGGAGTGACAGCTCCTGCCCGGCTCCCCGGGGCGGGAGCCGGCAGCCCCCGAATAACGGATTTCGGATGCATCGGAAATTTTGTCCATTGCATCCGAAGTCCGTTAAATCGGGGTCCGTTAAATCGAGGGTTTACTGTACTGAGATTTGCGAGTGTAAGTCACAGCCTGGCCATAGTATTGGTGCACAGGTCATTTGCAAATGTAACCTATTATTTTCACTTTAATTTGATGATATGGAAGGTATGAGGGATGGATGAAAGAAATTACTTGTTTACTACAATCAGTAAATACAGTATCAAACTGTGGTATGAAGCAGCCACAGGCAATAGAGTTAGTGACACAACCAACTAAAAGTCATTACTAACTTGCTCAGGCATATGCAGTGAACTGGAGATATTTGGCATATCTTTAGTGTCCTAAAATAGAGCAAATGAGGAGGCAGTTTTGAGTGGGCTGGTTGAAGAAAGGAAGCGAGGGAGAGAAAGATGCACAAAGCGTTTGTGCAAAACCTTAAATTCACTTGTATTTACCTTTTGACATGAGAATTGAGGGTTTTGAGAACTTCAGTCTGTGCTTGTGAAAACTCACAAAAAGATTAAGGCTGTTCCCATTGCTGAAAAACCTGCAACAATGCCCCAGTCAACCCCTTTATTCACCCAAGAAGCCTCACATCTCTTTTCTAATCATAGCTGTTGTAAGAGAATTTTTTCTGATGGTGGAATGGAAGGAGTTCTTGTGCTGTACCTGCTTTCTTGTAGTTGGATCGCTCCCTCAGCGAGGTTTTCAAGGGGCACCAGCTGGTCATTCCTCCCCACCCCCTTCAGGATCTTTGAATCGGTTGGGTTGGGTTTGACTAGTATTGGTCATTCTGCATTACAAATCCATCAGATTCTGCTGATGAGACTGAATGTGTGTAGCCTCTAAACCTTCTCAACAGTACAGTGGGAGCAGGAGATCACTCCTGTTCCTCCTGCTTCCAATCAGTTCCTTAAGGAGCTCAAGGGCTGTGAAAACCTACAAATTTATAATCCTTGTAAATGCATCTGGGAAATGCCTGCGGGTTGCCTTTCATTCACATAGTAGGAATTATGGGAGTCAACCTTGTAACACACAGTTGCTAAAAATTCAAGAGGTGACTGTGAGCTGGAATCTTTAAGTGATCAAAGAAGAGTTGGTTCCCTTCCAGTCCTTGTGACTCAAGCTGCAGGAGTTCATTTTGTGAAGTGAACCTGGCAGGATTAACACAGCTGTAGAGAGAAACCTAACACACAGTCCAAGTGAAACAATTCCAAAATCCAGCCAAGAATTCCTAAACCGGATAAGTCATAAAGTTTGCTTTGAGAGGCGTTGTTTTCTGTTTTTAATATACCTGCATTGTATCTATTTATTGACTGTTTCCTTGTTACTGAGTAAGTGACCATTCTTCACTTTAGGCCAAATCCTAAAGCCCTTACTAAGTTGTTCCTCAGGAAAACTCTCACTGAAGTCAATGGGATTTGAAAGTTTGCCTGGGTAAAAACTGAGTGAGGGTGTTAGGATCTGAGCCTTAAGGTATTTTGCTGATTCGGTCAATGTAAAAAGATTAGTAGAATTCAGATATAGATCACCATTCATTTGTCTAGGACTCTACACAATCCTCATTATGGAGAAAGCAGAGTACAAAAGGAAGACTGAAGAAAGTGTAGCCATTCATTTGCTATAAATTTAAGACTGATGTGGAGCAATTATGCTGATGGGAGAGCGCTCTCCTATCCGCAGAGTGTGACTGCACCAGATGTGCTACAGTGGCACAGCTACATTGGTGCAGCTGTGCCAATGTAGCGGGTGGTGTAGATTAGCCCTAAGGCACGTGTCTTACTTTAAGCATGTGAGTAGATACATTGAAATCAAAGGGATTATTCTTATATTTAAAGTCAGGCACATGCCTATGTACCTTGTTGCATCACAGCCTTAAATGGAACATTCACTTTTCTTTAAAATGATATTGTCTCCCTCCACCCAACCCCTTTGTGTCCTTTTCACCTCCTGCTAATTATTAGTAATAAAGTGTTCCTACTTATATACATATGTTATGGCTACAACAGCTTAAATTATTATTTTGACATATATGCATGCCACCTGTAACCTTTTGGAAAATAAATGTTAAAGGTCACAACCCGTCCTAACCCTTGAAGATAATGACTGGCAGTTTTAGAAAGTGTCATCTAGTTACTTTTCTAGTAATTAATATTCTAACAATGCCAATTTCTTAAAACAAAGATTATACTAAATTCAGAGCATGAAATTTATACATTAACAAATTGAGCTGTAAAGCTTTAATTTAAAAAAATCCCCAAAACTATAAGATCCAAACCATAAAATAAATATAAATTCATAGATAAGGGGCAGAAGGGACCATTGTGATCATGTAGTCTGACCTGAATAACGCAGACCATAGAACTTCCCTGAATTAAGTCCTGTTTGAGCTAGAGCATATCTTTTAGAAAAAATATTCAGTCTTGATTTAAGAATTTCCAGTGGAGAAAGCATTGTAATCCTTGTTGCATTCCAGTGTTTAACTACCCTCATTGTTAGACATGTGTGCCTTATTTCTAATCTGAATTTGTCTAGATTCAGCTTCCAGCTCTTGAGTTTTGTTATAAATTTGTCTGCTAGATTGAATATCCCGTTATTATCAAATACACAGAATGTATGTGTAGTTTAAAATTTTATAAATATATTTAACAGGTTAACTTTTGATATAGGCCCAGAACTGCTTTGACATTAATTGGCCTGTATTTTTTGTTAAAACCACATAACCAACGTTTTTACTCGCTAGAACCACAATGTAGAGCACAGTGTGTACTTTACCTCATTTGAGTCTACAATAAAGTCTACACTTTTCATATTTTTCCACAACAGCTTTTATTAGATTTACTATGGCAAGTGGGTTTTGAAAATTATTTTAGATTTTTATGCCAGTACATTTTCAACAAACTTTATGCAAATAATGTTCTATTTTTGTGACTGTGTTCTAAAAAAATAAACTACACATACAACCCATCTCTGCCAGACCTGGAACAGACCTGGAAATGATATAAATGTGTCAGTATTACAGTAGGGAAAACATCTGAATGCACATGTCTCTTTTAACTCTTAGGCTCCGTTTGATACTAATTCATTTTTGACATTTGGAAAACTTCTAACATTAATTTATAAGTTTATTGTGGGGGATAATTCAGACAGACATAGTGTTGAAATAAAAACTTGAAAGAATGCACATCAGATTTTACAGGTGCATAGAACATTAATTTACAATGACAACCTTTTTGTTAAAGTTGACATAATATTGAATGGAATGTTTTGTTTATATATGGTGGTCTACTTTTACTGACCAATACCAAAATGTATGACTAAACTGGGACTTTGTACAGCCTGCATTTCTTCAACTTTTTCTAGAATCATATTCTTTCTTTCTTTCTCCCCTCTTCCCCCGATCACCAGTAGTTGCCTTCGAGTATTTTATTTGTATTATTTTCCATAATTGTATTTTCATTTAAAAAGAAAAGTATTTACCAAAGTTGATGTTAGATGTATAGTTCAGAATAAGTAATATTTATAGAATACATGCTAAGATTGACCTTTATGTCAGTTGTCATAGAACTTGATTTGTTTGTTTGAAGTGATATACATTTATACTAAAAAGCAAAAAGTACAGTTATTGGCACTTAGTACCAATGGATAGGCTTTCTCCATGGAGGGCTTTTTATTTTGAAATTTACTTAAGGAAAATGCTGAGAGTGTATATCATTTAGTTATGTCAAATGGTCAAATTGGAAAGAGGGTGACAATGTGTAGTAATGAAAATAGTTTTGTGTCTTTCATATGCCAACTTGAGTGAATAGGATGAAATGTCTTCATTTCTATTTAACATTTCATGGGATAAGCTGATCCCTTTGTGTACAAGAACAAGTTGTTTGGTAATTTTAGGACTAAACTCTGTCCTTGGTTGTATGGACAGGGATACTATGAAGTCAATATAAACCCTATGCATGCATCAGGGGGCAGAATTTAGCCTGTGGTATTTTTTTAATATGTTACTTAATGGTGATGATAGTAAAAAAATTAAGACATATTTGATGGCAACAAGGGACAAATGACATCAAAAACTGAAATCTAGACAAAACAGATAATGTAAGGAGGGAAATGGAAATATGTACACATTTGAAGTGCCTTTATCCATTTTTCTTTGGCTTACGTTGTTCAAAATCCTGGATACCAGGTCAAAACTCTGACAGTACAGTACTCCTAAAAAAAAAAAAATAATAAAAATAAAGTGTCTCTGAAAAGAAAAACACATTCCTTACTCCAATCTGGATAATGATCTTTCACCGCTCTCACTATTACCTCCTTCTCGGAAGATACTGGGTATACTGTAAAATCTGAAAATCTATGAAGACCCAGAAGATCCTAATACCAACCTTATCCCTTAAGATCAGCCGCAACCAGTTCTGACTCTGACCTCTCTGAAAATCGTGGGATGGGCTTGCATTTATATCACAACATATCCCAGTCCCTTGGGCTAGAGAGTTCATTCCTCAAACAAGGCAAACTAATGGAATGATTTTTCCAGTAAGAGAAAGTTGTACATCAAGATTTTGGAGCTATAGGGCAATATGCATGGCCCTTTTTTTTTTTTTAATCCTGTCTTGGCCATCAACAAATTGTCATCTGCTCAGACAACTCAGCAGTCTCGGCATACTTAACTGGTCAGAGAAGTGGATGGAAAGGACCAAGAGCTAGTCACTTCTTAAAGAATCCTCCCCTTTGTTCAGGTGGGGCAGAAAAATCTGGAATCCATAACAACTTTTCATGTAGTAGGCTATTTAAGTAGATTAGCTCAGAGGAGCTCAGATATACTCAAGGAGATTATGTGGCCAGACGAGGAGGCATTCTAATGGATAAGTACTAATACACACAGGCCATCAAGTGTCCACTTTGCATCTAACTCCTACCCAGATACTGTAAGGTATACTGAAAACCCTAAAGCATAGGTCCAAGATGTCTTCTTGGTTCACTGGACCAAGGAGATATTATTTACATTCCTTCTGCTTCCACTGACCTGAGAAGTCCTCATAAAACCACAGAGATGCCAGTGGCCCCAGAATGTGCAATAAGTTATTGATCTATGGGCCTCTTTTTTTGTCCAGAGCACTCAGCTCTTAGGAAAAAGAGATTTCCTTCATTTCAGCTCTTATTCAAATTAAAAGCTTGTTTTATGAAGAACCTTTAGAAAATACTGAGGAGCTAAGATTGTGTCCTCTCTACCATGATTTATTCCCACAGGAAGGGAATTTCCTTTGTCTGCTGGTTTTTGCGTGACCATCTCTGCCTGGAGTAGGTTCCAGAGACTTCAGCATATAAGACTTCTTTCCTTACCATTCGTAGATTTATTGCAGATGTGGTTTATAATGACCAGCTGTGTGTATATGCCCACTTCAGCTCTTACCTAACTTAGTGTTAACATACCATTAATGGCTATCCAGTTTGGTCTCACCCTTTGGCAATTAAATTCTTCCACGTGATCTTCTATCTAGTCTATACCTTCCTACCTAAGTCTTAATTTAATTCTGAAAGTTGTATACTCAGATTTCTTTTGAACTGACTGAATGCCATCCAGATGTCCAACAGGTTCTGATGGTTTTCATTCAGTTCACCCGGGTGTGATCCTTGTTTTCAAAGTTGCTTATCTGATTTTCCACAAGCAGAAACTGGTTCTTCATGGCTAAGTTTTTTAGTATTCTCCTTTAAGTAGTGCTTCCTTTATTTCTTAACTAGGAAATCATTCTTCCTCCTAACCTCCCAACAAATATCTAAAGCCAGGAGCTTAGAAAGAAATCCTCTGGCATTCTCTAACCTTGTTCTCTACTCTCCAACATTATCTGCCTTCTGCCACTGTCTTACTACAACAACAACCCCTTACTTACAACAAGGCCTTAGTGGGTGAGAGAATGACTGCTGGATGGGGATGCTAACAGCCTTGTAGGGACAGTAAAAAAAACCGCTCCCTCTAAGACCCAAGATACATTCTCCTCTTTGTGAAGTGGAGAGCTGGAGAGATTGGAGGGAATAGTAGAGATGGAGAAACAAAAAGGGAGAATTTGGGAGAGAAACTATTAAGTTGTGTGAATAGGGGATGGAGTAAGGGATGGAGAGATAATAAGGGTAATACTCAACTTAAATCCCTGACAAAACTTTGGAATGGTTTATCTGTAAAAGGATTTTGGGAAAAGGGATTAAAAACTGCCTGCAGAATATATGGACAGTGCATTTTCGCCTTTATAAAGGTAGGATTTTTAGAGCAAAGCTCAGGTCATTGGTAGGCCAGTATAACACATTCATACTTACACCTTCCTTTAGAGAGTAACTATTTGGTTCATATTTACTGATAAATGTTGCTAGAAATTTAAAAAATAGGAAATATAAATGTTCTGGGTGGTTTGTTTCTTAGCTAAGAGTCAATTTCAGTTTGTACTTGTAAGCAGAATCAGTAAGTGTTAACTTTACGAAATATTAATAGAAAAACAGTATAGGGATTAAAATAAAAGTATTGAAAGCAGAATTATTCAGTATACTACATAGATGTTTGGAACAGTGCATCTCTACATTGCTGAACACTCAGTGCAGGCTTCTTTTTGCTAACATACAATATTAGTGTATCAAGTTCTAGTAAATTACTTTGTTAAATATTTTTGAGTAGTGCTGTGTGGAACTCCCTAGTGTTGATCCATTTTGGCATTAGTCAACGGTTTTTTTTTCTTTAATAAGTTAGCTATTTTTGGCCTTTTTTGTATGGATTGACATCTGTGGTATTCATGGGACTGAGAAGAACCAACACGTGATCAATTACCAAACAAGTTTCATTACAAAGTCAAAATGAATGTACAGAATTTGCTCTAAAAATGTCTTTCTAGTAAGAGATTCCTATTTGAGACAATTTGATATGAAAGGAGCTACAGCAGACAAAACCACATTCTGTTTTATTCTATAGTATTTCCCTCTCTCTTTCTTAATACAGTTACACAATGCTCTGATTTTCTCTCTCTTTCTTCTCCCACCCCAATTTGTCAGAGACTACTTGGAAACATAGTGATCGGTTTTATTTTTCTAGTTCCTAACTTGTCAATTCAAAGGATTTTTAAAACAAGAGAATGTATTTGCATTAGTTACATTTTTAGTTATATAGTATTGACATTTTTTTTCCTACTGCCCGGTGTCTGTCCTGGGTTATGTGTGATTTAAGGCATACCAAACAAAAACTACAAAGGTCTTTGAAATTAAAATGTGCTGTTGTCTTCCAATGCACTGATGAAAATTATTCTAACTGCAAAGAACAGTTAAGCTATCATGTTGACAACTGTAAACTGTTGCCAGTTAAGTTTCTCTTGGTTCTGTGATATTCTGCCTGTGGGGAAAACTCTGATTTTAATTAGCAGTTGGTGCTCTTGCAAAACTATGTTTGGCACATCTTGGCAAGCTCAGAGAGAACTATCTGTTGTCCTTGCAACTATTTATAAAATTATTATAGAGAAAACTACTAGTGTTGCTGATTCTTGAACAAGGCAGTCACTACTATCTCTAACTTCAGCATGACTACACAAATGTATGTCCAAATATTGTGCAAAGTTTGTACGCTGTATACTTTTAAAATAGTAGAACTGACACTTCGGACCAATACCAGATTTATTTCCATGATGTATGGAAGTTGTTATAAAGTTCCACAAAGCACTGACTACATGTTAAAAGGAGAAAATGGGCCAAATTTTCAATAGGGCATTCACTCAGATTAGATACACATGCTACCAACTTATTCATATCCATTGGGGTGTTTGGGAGCGCTAACTGGATGCATGCAGTTTGGTCCCGTGATGTTGAAAAAGGAGCCAGATGTCCAGTTTTCCAGTGGTCAGTTCTGGAAATTTGAAGTCTAAAAATGGGACTATATGCCCCATTTATGCTCAGCAGCTCTCCTTACCCATCCCAACAGGTGGTGCTGATTTGGGCTCTGGGAAACGTTCTCCCCAGCCCCAATCCTAGCCCCTGGGAGATCACCAGCAGGAGCTCTTCTGAACATAGAAACGCAGCAGCACCACCAGTAGAAGCACCAAGTGCCCTAACCCAGGAGTTCAGGAGAGGGTTTAAAGACTCCTCGCAGGGTAAGAAGTGACAGGCATCTGTTTTGTTGCTGGGTTTGGGTTTTTTTTCTTCATTTTGATTTTGGGCATCTTAGCTATAATAGAGTTGTGGCTTTACTGACTTATCCAAAGCCCATTAAGGTCAGTGGAAAGACTTCCATTGACTTCAGTGGACTTTAGATCAGGCAGCAGGAATCTGGTCTTAAACACATGATGTATTATATCCTGGATTGTAAATTCTTAAGGCCAGAGACTGACCTCGTCTTGTTTTATTTGTCTTCAGAGTGCCACACACACCTGTGGCGAAAATAAATTACAATATCAGTTAAAGTATATGTTGTGAAGTCAGCTACTATCTGTGTGGATACATGTGAGATAAATTATTTTAAAAGATGAACTGTGAAATGCACTGAGATTGCATATGAGACCAGATTCTGGCGCTAAAAAGTAAGGCTTATTTATTATTTATTATTTTATTCTAAAATAAATCTGACAGCACAAGTTTTTATGCTACCTGAAAATACTTCTTACATTAGCATTTTGCTTGTTAGAAGATCTGTTTTCTTCTTTTATAAAATAATAATATTTCAATAGATGCTCTAACTAATTTTAAAAGTATTTCCTGGCTGAAGGGAAAAATGTTATATTTGGCCAACGATGATGCAGCAAAATTATTTGTGGAAAAATATGACACTATTTTAAATAGCCCACAAAAATGTAGTGTGCCCAGATGTCCCCATTTTACAAGGACAGATCCAAAACTCAGGGCTTTTTCATATATTGGCACCTATTAACCCCTACTCCTGCCCCAATTTTTCACACTTGCTGTTTGATCACCCTAGAAAAATGTATATTGTATGTAATAATTTGAGGAAAAAATACATGTAGGTAGATATCTATTTCTCTCTAGACTGCAGAACTTAAAACATACGTTAAAAACATCATCGGGGTTTGTGTGCGTGTGTGTGTTGGACACTTTTGGAAAACTCTATGTCATGCATTTCAGACCGGACATGGTAAATCTATTCATCATGAGCTGAAGACCACCACTGTGTTTGCAGAGCAAAAAGCCAGCCTTTCTTTTCTGGATAATAAATGATCACAGGGCTGGAAATGAGTCAGACATTTCAGACTAGCCAAAGACAAACTATCTTTGATTCCAGTCTTCTTGACTCACCTGTAGATATTCCATGTTATTACTCAGGTGCTAAGCAGAAGTGCTTTTTGTCTTCAAGGCTGAAAGGCCCTTTAGTTTAAATTAGGGACATTCACTGGTCTTCCCAGAGAAAGTAAAATAAATTCGCTAGTGGTTACTAGTTGTAAAAAGCTGTTAAAATACACAAGTTCTGCCTCATTTCCAGTGCAATGCTGTGACTTAAGAACACTTGTTTATTGTTACACAGTATGCTGCCAGACTGTCCAGGTAGATGAAATCTGATTCCCTTTCTTATTGCTTTAAGCATTTCATTATCACTTACGGGTTGTTTCAAAGGACAAGGAAAAATATAAGACTTCTTGGAGTAAAGAAGTGACTGACTTTCAGTAACTTGCAGCTGAGCACTTCTCTCTCTCTCTCTTTTTTTTAAGAATAAATTGACTGTGTTTGACCTTTGACTCAAGAGAATCTTACAGGTTTCTATTACTGAGGAAATAGGTTCCTTAATGACAGTGTCATCAGACGTGAGATGAGTAAAAGAAGCTGTTATGTAATGAAACATGAAGAGACATACATGAAATATTAAAGGCTTGATGGGGCAAGTCAGCCTGCGTCAACAATATGCTAAGAACATCTATCATAACAGAACCGATGCCCAAACAGTGATACTCTGGCTGCATATTTGGTATGTAGTCAGATTGCTGAAGTGTAGCCCTCTTCTGCTGACCTATTGCACTGTTATGAAGTGTAAACTATCTCTAGATAAGCTATCTGTTGGTTAGAGCTAAACCCTGGCCTGCTACTAATGGATTCCCACCATTGTTTCCCCAGAACACTTTTGGTAATTTCTAATGAATCCTGGTATTGATGATGCGCCTTTAAATTTCATCCATTTGTTGTTTTTCATTCCTTTCATTAACACTATAAAAATATGGCAAGAAAAATACAGAAAAACAAGATTGCAACTGCTTATTTGTGTTGAAATATATTTTAAACAATTGTTAAAATGCTTTGCGTCTTAAGATGTTTGTCACTAATCAAATGGCTGATTTGTATATAAGCAACTAACTTTGTATCTTACTTGCAGCTGTGCAGTGTTTGAAAATGTCGTCTTCTAAAATGATGATAGTTCTGTTACACAGGCTAATGCAAATGTTTTTTAGGAAGTAGAAAAAAGCCTTGCAGGCATCAGCAGTTTATTAGATCCTGATTCTGTTTTAAAAGCTTTTAGCACCAGTCTTTTATCACATTTGTGTGAGAGACAGGACGTATAAAAAGGCAAGCACATTTGAATAAATTACACTCCGTTCATTGTTAAAATTATTATAGGCTAAGTCCAGACTTAACACAGTTGCAAAAGTAGTTTTGCATTTACAGCTTTCCTGGTCTCTGTGTTAGAAGTTTATATAATTATCAGCTTGTTAACAAGTTGTTAGTTAATTTTATTTATTTATTGTACTAGGGATGGGAGATCTTAAAGATTCTGCAATTTCTAAATACCCCCACTTACGGAAGTTATGATTTTTATTCTGAGCCTTATCAAACACTGCAGCACTCTTTCCCTACCATCCCTATATATCTGTCTACTTATAAGCCCCACTTCATCTAGTATCTGAGTGCCTCACAGTCATTAATGAACTTCAACTCTATTATTTAGACAAGGAGCTGCAATAAGGGATATATTAAGTGACATGCCCAAGATCACACAGGAAGTCTCTGATTGATCTGGGAATTGAACTTAGGTTTCTTGAGTCCCACTGTGGTGCCCTAAACACTATTTATTTATGTCCATAAATCAATCCTCCAGTTACTTTTTGTCCTCATCCGATGTTTTTGTCAGTATAGGTTTCTTTTTAAATTACTATAACTTTATATCAAGTTTTAGGGTGGATTATCCACCAGTTGCTACCATCTCATCCTGCTTGTTCTCTGTCATCACTTTGAAGGTAAGACAGAACACCTCAGGGTCAGCTTCTCCTTAAAGATGGATGAGTCCATTTGAATAAAATAAGAGTCCTAAATCTTCATCCTAAACTCAGTCTAAACTAAAACTGGTTGGGTTTTTGGTGATGATAGTTGTTTTGGAATGGAGGGGGAGTTTGGTTTTTTTTGTTTCCTTCCTAAAAATTACTAAATGTCCCTTTTCTTTAACTTTCTTCTCCATATGCCTCTGCACTTTTTGGTTTGGCTGGGACAGTAGGTGGAAATACCATGAGAAAATTGTTCCTGTAATCTCTTCAGCCTTATTGAAATCAGCACTGACAGGAAATCTCACAGGAAAGTCTTTTCTTATGAGATTTTCAGCCCAATTTCTCAACCCTAGGCTTTTTAATCAGGTATGAGAGGAAAGAAACAAGGGATCTGAAATCCTTATCCCTGAGCAAACTCTGAGTAAAAAAAATTTTACCCACAGAAACTGTGCAGGGATTGAAAGTTGAGGAATCCATTCCTTGGTGCCTCCACAACCCAGTCACAACCATTCCAATTTACTGAGGACTGTGGACACGGTCAGCTGGATATGTGCACTGAACAAACACCTTGGGCACATTTGTCTGCTCTATGCAGCAAACCTTGTAAATGGGTCTAATACCTGATTTTCACCACTGATTTGGCCCTTCTGCACAGGAGACCTGCAGCGTTTATGCCATTTTGAGCCTTAGCATATGTGCTTCAGGGGGTGCAGGATTTTGGCCTGAGCGAACTACTGTTCACATATCTCAGAAAAAAGTAACATTTCCAACTACCGGTTCCTGACGGTGTGCATCTAAGGCAACTAGCCAGATCCATAGGAATTAAAAGTTACCCAGAACTCTTTTTAAAAAAAAATTCTATAAATTTCAGAAAAATCTGGTGAATAAGTCACATCTGCAGCAGGTACTGTAACTTTCATGTGTTCTAATAGCATTTACTTCATGGATCAGTCCAGGACTCATTAATCTTAGCGGTCCAACATACTCAACTTCAGTAGCAGATCAAAATTTATTTTCCTTCCACCCTTTTGTTTCCAGGCCCACTTACTCCAACCATTAAAAGGATATCCAACTCTATTGAATTGTCTTCTTGTTGCCACAACATAATGTGAAAATAAGACATTGTTTGTATTTACATTTTTTCTCCATTTTTGGGGGTTGAGGGAACTATTAGTTGAGAGCAACTGTTGGTATTTATTACTCTCCTTATCTTTTGTGGGCAAGAAGCAGAAACTGAAGATGGAATTTTGTTCTCCTTGAACTGTAAACATGTAAAGTGTCCCAATTCTCTATACTGTCACCAATGGCAGATTATATTTAGTTACAAAATAATGCACAATACTTTTTAGATATATGAATTATCTACTCATGTAGACCTCCCTGTACTTTAATATAGTTTAAAATATATATTCTGTAGAATCCAGATATAAGCTGGGTGAATGCTGCAAAAGAGAATGTGTGAGTACTTTTTCAACCTTTTCTACAAATTTCGTTTGGCTGATCATGTCTCTTTGATGTTTGCTTTCCATGAATATTCTAGAAAGATTTTTACTTGTAGGAATATTCATTGAAAGAACAAATTGTGAGGACGTAGTGCTGACTACTTGGATAAAGTGGATTATGAATTTGTAACTATAAGCCCTTTTGCTAGCCACCTGATTTAGGAGAAATACTCAACCAAGTAAATGCAAATAAATCTACCACGTGCTTTATACATCAAGCAAAACAGCACACCTTTCAATTGGTAATACAAATACATGTATGAACCAGTTGTGGTATTCAGAGGCTGAAATATGTTTGCATAAAACATTTATTAACATTTCTTAAGCAATTCTGAACAATGAACCAATTAATAGTAATCGCTCTGTGTTCATGGACAATTAATTAATTAACAAGAAAAAATTCTAAATTTTGTGACTAATGTGTTTGCTGCTGGTAGTCTATTCAGCCCTATTCCAAGTCATGTCTTTTGGATTTTCTATGGAAACAATTTTCATTAAACTAACCACGTGTCCTACCATGTAAGAGATGCCCAGGGAATAAGACATGCATGTCCACTACAAAAAAGAATTCTGATGGGATTAATATGATTATGTTATACCATAAATAAATTAGTGAAAATTTTCCCATGAAATATGAGAAATGCTCTTTTAGTAAATTTATTTATATCTACATTGAAAACTCACTTTTCTCTTCAGAGATGAGCCTGTACCAAAACACAGTTCCAAAAATCCCAAAATTATAGGATAAGTGTGAATTGGAATCTGAGTCCAAAATTTGTATTTTAGGACTCACTTGAATTTCCATTCCAGGTCGGTTTTAAGGTTCTTTTTTAATGTTTAAAACACACAGAGATAATGTGTATGAAGAGAAACCTATTTTTTTATTATTATTATTGTTGTTGCAGTTGGTGTTTTTCTGTTTCTTTGTTATTAGAAAGCTATAGACCAAGTTTGAGGCTTCCAAAAATTGTGGTGTTGTCATTTATTCCAAACTTGATCCTAGTTGATTGAATAAATACTCAGACAAAAGCATTTAAAAAAAAAAGTTTGTTTGCTTCACTTAAGGCAAACTGGCTGAAATGTTTTAATGGCAAGTAATACAACACCAAGGAGGCGTCTCTGAGAATGTTCCTGCTGCACATGCCATTGTTTCTTATGACAATAATGGCTTGTGGTAACGTAGTCCAATGTGAGTTCCCACAGAATTATATAACTGTTACAAAACGAATGTAGGTTTTCACTGTGTGATGCAGCAAGAACTTTGTAAGAAATGATCATCTGGGGAAAGCAGCTCCAAAGCTCTTCCACTGCTTCTGCTACACACCCTCGTGTGTAATTATTAGACAATGACACATTTTATTAAACTGTCTGTGAAAATACTTTGCCGCTTTTTTTTTTAAATTAGGTCCACTAATCATGGAACCAAAAGCCATGCCCCCACCCTTGGACTGTTCCTAATATCACCTGCCTCCCTCCCACCATACTGAGCTATGTGGAGTGGAGTTCCCCTGCATATCTGTTCTGCAGCTTTCCACTATGGTTCTGTTGCACTAGAAGGTTTTTATGGCACCAGCATCCTTAGGTGAATTTCATCCTTGGTCCCAAATCTGATGCTCTAATGTAAGCAAAATTTGCAAAGCTTCAGTAGAATGGCAGTTTTTCCATCCACACCTACAGCAGCAGGTCCACTGCATGTAACAAACTTCTTTGGCTGAAAATTCAGAATTTAGAAAATGACGGAAGCAATGGAATAATTCAGCTTTTTGTCTATAGAGATATGGATGCAGTTCTAAATTAAGTTCTAAATTAGATAAGTGAATTGAGTCTGATGATTTTCGTTTGCTAGTGTAGATGCTTAACAGGGTTTTGTTGGTCAGTGTAGAAGATGGAAAAAAAAGTAGGACTGCATCTCCTTACCTTATTCCTATCTCTAGTGTCATTATCTCAATTCCATGATTACTTAACTTCTTCCCTACAACTGCGGGCGCTTGAAAAATGGTAATATTACATTAATATTACTGAAGATTTCATAGTCAAAGGATCATTAAAATGTATATTAGAGGCCAAATTCTCTGCTGTTGGAACTCCAGTGCAGCCAGTCAAGTTTTGTTTGATCCTTGATCTTAAATTGTTTTCACTTGGAAATTAATATGTAGGTATGTGTAGTTTATTTTTCTTAAACCCTGGAAGTAGCTATGGTAATATTATAGGTGGACTCTTCTACTATCTTTATCCACTAGGTGACAGTACAACTCTTTTACCTTTTTTTTATTATTATCCATAGGTGATTGAAGCAAAAGAAGAAAGTTAATTTAAACAACTTCTGAGAATATATTCTTGGCAGTTGAAAATTAATACATACTCTGTGTGAATTGTTTGTTTATATTTTTGGTAGTGAAGAAATATTTCTCATAAGTTAGTTTGCTTAATGCAAATAAAGTGGTTCTTTATCATTAAGCAAAGCTATTGTTTGGTTTTAACCAAAAGACCCCTTACATTGTAACTTAACTGTAGATTGATAAATAGCTATGGAAAACATAAATACTGAAAGTTACTGAAAATGAACCCGTGTTTAACAGCTGAAGGTAAGATATGCAAAATAAACCCTGAATTTTAGCAGTAATCTCTAAGAAGAAAGGTGAATTTTTAAAACTATCTTTTAAATAATAATAATATGTACAGTATCATTAACCTTTTTAATAAACAGTTGTGCTATGAATTACATGACTTGTTATTTAAACTGTTTTTTAAAAGAATGAAAATAAATTACTAATTTTCAGCATTTCCATTGTACTCTACCATGTCTAGTATTTAATTTAGGCAAAATAAAATTAAATATTTCTTTTTGTATTTATTTGAAAATTTTATAAAATAGAGTTCCCCTTCGCTACCCATTTTCATTTGCATATTTCCCATTTTTATTTTGGACAAATCTTGGAGGGAGGATAAAGGAAAAAAAGGTATATAGAAATGTGCTGGAGTGTGATATATTGTATGTTCTGCAGGCTGCTTCTTCAAACATGCATTTCATTGACACTAGTCACAGGAGTAAAGTTTCATGACTAAATGTTTACAGGATCAGTCCTGCAACAACTACCATGTACAAGATAAAACATACACCAAAAAAAACCTAGATGTTATTCATATTGTGTGATTATATGAATATATAAAATTATAATTTAATAGTTACAATATGAGCCATGTAAAGTATTAAAAAATCCCAAGAACTAAACATTTGTGTTTGTAATTACAGTGAGATTTTTGAATGAGTTTTAGAATGATATAGGTTTGCAGAGGCTATTTTAATTTATAATGCAATGCTGAAACCACTTGGAATATTGTTTGTAAATACTGGCAAACCTCTGATTCCTATTAGAGGAAAGGACAAAACTGTTCTCATAGCATAACAGACATATTTGTATCAGGCTATTATTACATTCTGGAAACAAATGTCTCTGTATAATAAACAAAGTAATAGCCATTTTTAAAATTTATATCTAATTCCCAAAAGTTATAAAATATAATAAGCAAAATGAACATTTTACAGTAGTAATAAAAGATACAATTTAATGACAAGTGAAAATTAAATAAACTAATGATCTGATATACACATTGCACACTTTCTTACAGAACACCTTCAAAATGTACCTTATAAAAAATCTATTTTAAACATTTAGCAAAAACCAATTATAATCATGAGCCTACATAACTCAGAAAACATCGTTCTTAAAAGAAAAAGAAAATTTTCATCAGTATGACTTGTAGTAAGTAGCACTTGCTGGACTAAATTGTGCTGTGATTTACACTCTATGTAATCCCTCCATTAGGGTACAAGGTAGGGCAGAATTTGGCCCATTATGTTTAATGATTGATGACTACGAAAGTGTTACACATTTAAAATTTATGATACAGCATTACAAAGGTTCACTTTGTACTTTGAGCTAGGATTTCTAGAGACATTAAATGCTGTTGCACATTTCAACACTTCTAGTAAAATGGTTGTGGTTCATTTTTGAGACATCAATTTCTATATACATTTACTACATACTATACAATTCTGTTACTTGTGGTCTCATTACGACATGTAATGTGAAAGAGATTTCATTTAAAAAAAAATGAAATCCTTTTAATCTTCAACAGAGTCTTCTGTTTAGTCTCAGAATATAGAAAAGATCAAATACGCTGTATTATAGAATATAATGCCTAAGTGCTTGCCTTATTTTTTTCAATTTATTTTAGGCATGTGCCAAAATACTGCATCCTTTGTCTGATTCACATAATGCTGCGATAAAATACTACCTGCCTTACACACTCTTCTCAAATTTTTCATTTATTTGTACAAGAGCTAAACAAAATACAAAGGCCTCAATGCTGAATTTAGCCCAAACCACAAAAAGCGATTACTTTGTTTTTGATTCATTAAAATGTAAGCTATTGTGTAACCATTATGTCTATAATTTCCCTATATTTCTTAACAGAAAAAATGATTGCACTGTTAACCGTATAAGGTCTGCTAGGGGAATGTGAAATTTTTTTATTTACAATACATTACATTTTTCTGAGATTTGATTTAGGCTTCAGTGTAGTGACATTACCTTTATAGTTAAAATTGTCATTTCCACTATAAACTCTATTTCAAGATGTTTATAATTCAACTCAGACATTTAAAAAATAAGCAATCTAGGCTGTGAGGTCTTTATTTGGCAGTGAATTTTTTAGTACACATTTGGAAAAAAAATAGCTCTGCTTTTTCAAGTTATAAGAAAACAAAACCAAATGTTAGTGGTTCAGACACATTTTTGTCCACTTATAACCTAAAGCCAGTTTAATTTTATTTAATGAAATTTTAGACACCATTAATTCTTAGCAAATACGGATGATAACTAACTATTAAGTATACTAATTGAGAAAAGCAATCATGTTACTTTGCCAATAATTTTTTTAATGTAAAATTCAGTTAGCTACATGATGCCATTGTTGATGTCAGTAGGGAGTTCTCTTTAAAAGCTGCTTGTACAACATGGCCTCATGTATGTACACTTTGGACCTGTTGCTTATCTTATTGGTTTTTCACCAATGTAACTCCATTCATTTTAGTGGAATTACTTCTGATTTACACTACTTTGAGAGAGAATCAGATCAACTGTGCTTATGCCTGGCAGCAGAAATGACAAAGCAGAGAATCTCTGTTCCAGATAGAGGTTCTTTAACCTATGTTACAGATTTCAAACTTAGCCCACGAAAGCTCATGATCCCTAAGATCTGTTAGTCTATAAGGTGCTACAAGACTCTGTCGCTTTTGCAGATCCAGACTAACACGGCTACCCCTCCGATACATTTCAAACTATGTATCCTATATCCTTTGAAGTCCAGGGGAATTATTTCATCAACTTAAATGGGTGCCGAATAAGGCCATAGATCCTGATCCTGTAAATACACACATACTCAACTCATGTGAGAAGTCCCATTAGCTTCACATAAGTGAAATTTGCAAGTACTTAAGGCATCGTTGGATTGTGTTCTGATTCTGTGGAGTTTATTATTTTATTTGTGTTCTGCACTTGTATTTCTATATTAGGTTGCACTTTCATGCTGTTGAATCAACATCCACTGGTTTCTATACAATTTTACTTTTTAAATTGATCTAATTATTTCTTATAATTGTTATTTCTTCTTTACTAAAAACATAGCTGGATAAATATTGATATTTACAGAAGGAAATCTGTTCTGACAGAAAAAATGGAAGAAATAGGATGAGTATTATTTGTGTCACATGATGAACTATTAAGAGTAACACACTATTCAGGTTGGGTGGGACAGTTGCAGCTGTTATGCCAAACCTATTCATCTGAAGTATATATATGGCCACCATTACTCTAGTTTCTGAGAACCTTAGAGTCTTTAAGGTATTTATCTTCCCAGAGAGGTAGGGAATTACTATTATCCCCTTTGACTGAGGCTAATTGACTGGTCATGAAGTCATACCAGGAAGTCTGTGGTAAAGCAGGGACTCCCAAGTCCTAGACTGGAGTCCTAGTCACTGGACCATCTTTCTTCTCCTCATTACTTAGCACCTCATGCCAAATGAAAAAAATGATGAGGTGTATTATGGCATCCCTTTTTGTGAAATAGATAATCACATTTTAGTGGACAATCCCAGTACAAAGCACTGGAGTGAGACATATGGAAGAGGTGCAGTAAGATCAGGCAGAAAGCATATGTATTTTAATATATTCATTTGAAATAGCAATCTGAAAATATTGTCTTTCACCCATTTGCCCTTTAACAGGTCATATTCAACCACATTATAGGTATTCTTGCCATGAAAAGTAAAGGCAGAAAGGTTATATTCAAAAGAATTTAGTAGTGTAAAATTTACTTCTGTACTGTTACTACCAGTGGTGACTGGAGGTACCATTTTGGGGGCACCTTCCTACCTTTCCCCCATCAGAAACATCAGTGACATGATAGCAACTGGAAAGTGTTTCACTTTTCGTAGGTGGTGGATGGGGGGGGGGGAATAGATTTTCCACATATTTTTACTTAAAAGATTAAATCTATGTGTAAACTGCAGGGATAGCACCAAGAATCAGGATGGCATAGATCAGGAGTAGGCAATCTATGGCACAGGTGCTGAAGGTGGTAAACGAGCTGATTTTCAGTGGGGAGCTCTACATTTTAATTTAATTTTAAATGAAGCTTCTTAAACATTTAAAAAATCTTATCTACTTTACATACAACAATTGTTTTAGTTATATATTATAGACTTATAAAAGATCTTCTAAAAACCTTTAAATGTATTACTGGCACATGGAACCTTAAATAAATGAAGACTCTGCACACTACTTCTGAAAGGTTGTTGACCTCTGCCATAGATTCTGTCACATTTGAGATGGTGTTCTTATGCCACACCTTCCAGGCTCCACTCCATAAAGGATCAGCCTCTGATGTGGCTTGTACTCAGACCCATTTCAGCATGTTAAGAGCAAGTAATATTACTAGCGTGACAATTCAAACAATACAAACCTGTCACCCTAGGCAGTTTTAATGTGTCATTTAATATTTTCCTATTCCTACCCATTTTAGTGTAACAATGTTACTATAATATTTACCAGTGCCAGTTTTACCCATTTTGAGGGCACCTTCCTACCTTTCCCCCATCAGAAAGTTCCTTCTACACACTCTTCTTTCTTCTCCCTCCCCATCCCACCATTTTGATGAGATTCTTGTGACCTTTATCCCTACCATTTTTATACTTTAAAAAATTGAAATTATTATCTTGACTCTCAGCCCTGTGACTTTGGCCATCAGTAAGGTTCAGTGAGCAAGTGAATACCATGTGCAGCATCGCTCTGACCACATCATTTCGGCTAGCCAAAAGAGTTAAATTAACTGTACTCCTGCTGTGTATGTTTTCAGAGTCACTTCATTGATCATTAAATTTAGTATCATCTGCTGGTTATTTTATAATTGGGTCTATTATGCCTTAATCTGTTTGGCATTGTAATATGTGTGCCACCGTTAGCTAGAAAGCAAAGGAAATAAACTCTTGATCAGACCCATCAATCCAGGAATGACTAGGTAAGGAATGTCCACAAAAAGCTCAACAGTGATATAAAAGCACACTTCATTTACAGGTGAAAAAAATTATTCAAGTGTCCAGGTGCAAAATAAACCAGAAAGTGAAAATATTAACTGACAGTCCAAAAACAACCACAGCTTTTCATTGGCTACACAATGAAACAGCCATGAGCTTTCTGTAAGCCATGAAAAATAAATAAATAAATAAATAAAAATGTGGTTAATGTAGAGCACTCACAGCAGTGCTGCCTCAACAGGATTTCACCTTGCAGCTTTTGAATCTTAAGGTCTCTTTGTGCACTGGCTGCAGAAATTCTTTTCTGTAGCTCCCAGATTTTTCACTGTTCAGGTTATATGAATTTTGGTCAGATGAATTAACCACATTGAGACACATTTTTGATAAGGCCCCAACCCCACCTTCAAGATTGCGCTTGCAATCATTTCCATCCAGATGTTGGATGTATTTTTTTTTTCAAATAAAAGGTACTTCTGCCTGCAAAGCAGGCAACTATCTGCTCTTCCCCTCCCCCCCCCAAAAAATGAGTGCCACTTGAACATAAAAATGCAGATTTTCTGAATGCACAAATTACTATGTAGTGTGTGCAGACATGGGGAAATATTTAGACTATTATGTAAAAATGTTTAAATCTCCTTTGTTTCAGTTTAACTGTTCTCTCAATAGTGATTTGAGCCTGCAAAAGACACCATTGCATCTCTCTCATTTTCCTATCATATAATGCTGGAAGCTGTTCTGTAATAAAGGTCCAATCCTGCTTTGACTGGTTTTTGGTAATGGAAGATTGGGCCCCAACTGCTTTAGGGACGGAACCCATTTTTAGATTATTTGCTACTTCATAGAAGAACTGCTATACTAAAGTGTCCCAGAGGAGTGTTGTGTGCATTAGCGTCTCCCCCATGTGGATATTTTTACATCAGTTTTTATTCTGCCCTTCATGTATACTAGTCAGTGGTCAGACAAGATACAGAGTGGTCAAAGCCAGATATACAGATTGGAAGAGGGAGAAGGAGAGAGAGGAAGATTAGCAAAGGGAGAAAAGTTGTGGGAGCCAATTCTAATTTGGGAGGGAGGAGAGAAAACTGCCTGTAAGGTGTACTCTGTTCACATTTCTCTTTTATAGTACAATACATCAATGTCTAGTGCAGGGGTTCTCATACTAGGGATGGCGAGCTGATTACATGGGGGGCCGTGAGCTGTCAGATTCCACCCAAAACCCTATTTTGCCTCCAGCATTTATAATAGTGTTAAATATATAAAAAAAATATTTTTAATTTTTCGGAGGGGCGGGGTTGCACTAAGAGACTGGCTATGTGAAAGGGGTCACCAGTACAAAACTTTGAGAACCACTGGCTCTAATGCAATACACTTTTTAGTTTTCAGGAAGTTTAGGAAGCATGACCACATGCTGAAAAACAGCCTCTAAATTTGTACCTTTGCAAAAATGTGGCTGTAAATGTGTAGATTCTTAAGATTCCTATGTAAATTTGGCTATATGTAAATTTCTAACTATTTGTGTATCAGAATTATTTACACCTCATTAAAAAATTCTACCAAGTAACGGATGGGTGGGACCACTCCATCATGCAACTCAGACACATTGTTAGTGAAGCCCATAATGAGTGCCATAAAATAGAAAAAGGTATTTTTAAATGCTACTGACTTTCTTTCTTCTTCAGATGGTATTTATCTACCCTTGCCGAGTGGAAAAAAAAGTTCTACTAAGGCATTGATTTTTTTTCCTGTTTATACAGAAGATCATTTTAAAATGCATCAGAATTAGGGATGAAATTAATGGGATGTGTCCTGTGGAACTACAAATTCACATATCTTACATTTAAAATACATGTTTATGTTTTGATTATTGTTTACAGTATATTGAATGATAACTTAACTACACTGATCACTTAGGTTTTCATCTGAAACATAATATTTTCCCAATAAGTATATGTATATAGATTCTAGGGACCAGAGTTCTAAATATGCTCAGCACCCAGAAGTAGGATAGATTTTCAAGAGTTCAGGACCTGCGAAGGAAAATATGAACACTTTTTAGGTGCTTACTTGCAAATTGCTGGGTTCTGAACTCTTTTTGAAAATCTTGTCCTAGCTTCTTATTTAACATCATTAACAAATACATAGCAAATATATTTTCAAATTCCACTTAGAAAGCTAATACTGAGTACTGGTAATTGCTTAAAAAGACTATCTGTTTAAAGGCCTTGAAAACAGTAAGCAAAGACAAACATCAGGACGAGTGTAGGTAATAGTTTATGGGAGATAGAAGGAAGGGTCTTTTTGAAAAGCATTCCAATCCATTTAGTTCCTTCACAAGTCCTAATGAGATAATAACTCAAGTCAAAAACTATTTGTTACTTTCAGGAAGTGCACCTCAGGTAAATGAAGAAATTATTTGAAGAAGGATCATAGTGGGTGGGGACTGTTTGTGATTCAGCTTGGTAAAGGCAGATGCGGATTTACTTCTGGTGTTTAGTACCCACTAGTATTGGTTCCCACTGATGTGTCTATCTGGTCTTTATCTCATGTGATTCATGGCTTGTGAATTGAGACGATGGAAAACACTTAGAAACTGATACTGCTGAGGCTGTAGCAGATAAAAATGTAATACCAGTAGCAGAAGGAATCCTGGAATGTCTCTTTAGAATAAGCTGCTGCTGATGAACATTAGACGACTCCAAATTAAAATAGCTCAACTCACAGTGTTTAAAATACTTTAATTTATTTAAATCAGCATAATTCTGTTGCATTGAACTTCCAAACATCCTAAAAATATAGTGGAGGGGACAAACGTGTGCACTGAAATGTATAGTTCTTGTACAGATGAATGAAAACCAACTGGGAAAAATACATTTTTTTCTTTAGCACAGAAGTTACAGAGCCCTTCCATTCCCTACACAGGCAGTTACTCCCAAATTGTACTCATGGAGCTTGCGATGCATATCTTTCTGTGGGGGGAAAGCATCTGGGGTTCTGCCTGTACAAAGGACTTGTGCCTTTTCACTAGCTCCTTGCTCTTTCTAGCATACGCGGAAATAATGAGAAACGACATTGCAGCCCACAGGCAATTAGGGCCAAATATTTGCCCTTTACTTAAATGGCAGCCACATGCATGCATCTAAGGGCATTCTGTAATTCTGAGGGCATTCTCTAATTCGGCCCTTAGGAAGTATCTTTGCATGCAAAGATACTTCCTAAGGGCCAGATTACAGATACTTTAAAAATATCAGTTTATGTCACTTTTTTGTTGACGTTGGTGTGCCAAAGGAAATCATTGAATTAAATCACGAAACTGCCAGCAGTGGAACAATGACATTACAAACAACTGAAATAATATTCAGAAAGAGAAATGTACCACATGGTATTTGGCAGAATAGCGAGTGTGTAAGGTTTTTATCCAATGATAAACACTGGGTTCAATTAACAAAGCCTGTTTTCCAGGCTTTTATTTTTAACACTCCTAGATAACTTTAATGGACCCGTTCCATTAAAAATACTATTACAGAGCCTCTACACATTAGGGGGCTTTCATGTGGATCTTATTGCACCTGAAAAAATAGTTTAGTTTTCAGTGCTAAATATAGAGAGAACAGCATCAATGTTCACAGTGAATTTCCACAGTTTAACATACCAGGTGAGAAAGCTGCTCTTCAGAATAGTTGTCATATTAGTTAAGGGGGTGGGAGAGAAGGGGGCTGTCTAAAGTTGAACATTGCTTAACCATAGTCAAGGTTGGCAGGGGGCCAGTGTAAGTACAGTCTGTGGTAATATAAAGACCTGGAGTAATCTAATAAGTGGTACTATGCTAAATGTTCAGGATTAGGAATCTTGAGGCATCAACTAGAATATGCATATTTTAAACAAATGTATTTTGGGGGAACTACACTGTGCCTCATCTAATAAATGAGAAAAAAAATGATTGCAAATGAGGAAAAATTATGCCTTAAACCAGGGGTCTCAAACTCAAATGACCATGAGGGCCGCATGAGGACTAGTGCACTGGCCCGAGGGCCGCACCACTGACACACACACATACCCTCGCTGCCCCGGCTCTGCCCCCACTCCACCCCTTCCATGAGGACTAGTGCACTGGCCCGAGGGCCGCACCACTGACACACACACTGCCCTCGCTGCCCCGGCTCTGCCCCCACTCCACCCCTTCCATGAGGACTAGTGCACTGGCCCGAGGGCCGCACCACTGACACACACCCTGCCCTCGCTGCCCCGGCTCCGCCCCCACTCCACCCCTTCTAAGAGGTCCCACCCCTGCCCCACCTCCTCCTCGGAGCACGCAGCTCCCCATTCCCTCCTGGAAAGCGCTAGGCACCACCAACAGCTGTTTGGCAAACAAAGCAAGAGCAATGTAGGAAGTCCAGAGCCAGAAACACGCGCGGCCCAGCCAGGCAGCAGAGAAGCCTCCACTTCTGGCCCCTCCGTCCTGCAAACTGCTATGGGGGGACCGGGGGGAAGAGGGGGGCGCCAGGAAGCTTGGTGGGCCGCAGGGAAGGGCTTTGCGGGCCGCATGTGGCCCCCGGGCCGCATGTTTGAGACCCCTGCCTTAAAGTAAAAATAACAAATAACAAATAGGGTACAAGGTAGAGTTTAAAAGCTGAAATGGAGTATTATTATTATATGCAGTTGTTGTAGCCGTGTGGGTCCAAAAATATTAGAGAGATAAGGTGGTGAGTTCAAAAACTTCTCTTTCATCAACAGAAGCTGGTCCAATAAAAGATCACTCACTCACCTTGTCTTTGTATTATTATAAACAATAATTACATGACCCATTGTGTTAGGTGATGGATACATGCAAAGAATCTGAACTTGGAGTGAAGAGCTTGCAATCTACAAAAAATGGCATAATGCAGTAGGGGGATGGAAAAACAATAAACGGGTTTGGGTGGGGAGGAAGGGAGGATGAGGAGCAATGAGCTACCAGCAAGGAGAATCTGAGGCAGGGACTGCTACCCAGGCCCCATGTTTTTGCATGGACTGGCTGTATGCACAATATGGTTCACCATCTGTCTAGCCAAAAGCGCCCAGACAAACTCTTTGGGCATGATGGTAGAAACCATCCTCTCACGTGTTTTGCAATGTCTGTCACTGTTGAGTAGAAGGATTTTGTAATGTACCCATTGTTTAGATTCTGGGAGGTCTGTTGATGTACCTCAAACCTGGGTCCACGGGAGCAACCATGCAAGAATCCTCCACTTGGCTGCCTGCTGACAACTGCTGACCCATGAAGCCCAACCCCAGTTTGAGGCTCCACCCATGATGCCACACTGGAGGAGTCGCAGAGCAGCCAATTGCCCCACTGGCCCTACTTAAGCCAGCAGTGGGAACAGGAAGCTGTCTGAACAACTGAGATCCACCCTAGTCTGGACTGTGTACCTTGTAGCTCCCACTTCCTTGGCTTGACTCCCTGGCATTGTGAACGCTGATTTGTAGTTTTGATCTCTGGTTTGTCTCCTGCCTCTGAGCTCCTGGTTCCTGACCTGGGTAACTCCTGACTGTGGACTGAAGCTCTGACCACTAAGTCTGTCTGCCTGTGATCTCGCCCTGACATAGCAGGCGATTTTATTGAGCTGAAATACCTAACGGTAACTGGGAAGAAAGTGAAAGAACAAAATAGCCCCATGGTTGGACACATTTGGGAGAGTCGACCACTTCATTTTAATTCTCAGTACATTTGGTTAAGGGTTTTTTTAAAAATCCAATCTCTAACGTAATTGCATATCTGTCTGTACAGTATTTCAGCTTTGTGATTGAAGAAGAAGCAGAAGGAGAAAGGGTGAGCAAAACTCAAGCAGAGGTGGAGGAATATGCCAACGCATGCCCTCACAGCAGGAAGCTCCTGCTGATGCAAGGAACCTAAGACCATGATTGTGAAGGTCTTTGAAAGCTGCTCTTTGCCCATATGTTTACTGTGACTTCAATTCTGGCTGTAACAGTGACTGCAGGGCAGTACATATGGGGGAAAATCCCCCTTGTCTAGGAACTATGAGATAGCAGAGGTAGCCTGGTATAAATAGGCAGAGACATGGGATTTCGATTAATTTTAAAAAAAAATCTCAGAATTAAGACCAACTAATCCAGATAATTAGAAAGTTCTGATTAAAGCTGGTTGGGAAATGTCCATTGCAATGATATACAGTGGTAGATACATACACACATGTTCATGATGATATAGTCTGTTTTCCAGCCAGCTGTACAGCTGATGAGGAAATTTTCATTCACATGATATTTTGTCCAAAAAATGGAAAAACAGTTGAGGAACCTTTCTTTCCATTTTCCAACTAACTCTAGTAATCAACATCTAACAAGAGGTTGGGAGGGGATTATAATGAAAATAGCATCACATGACCCTGTTTATATACAAAAATGTAATAGTTTTGTAACTTTGGAGGACACGCTATTAACAATCCACCATTCTTTCATAACAAGCTGTGGTATCCATTCTTAGGCTGGAAAGTACTTGGTGCAAGAGGGAATTGAAGGCAGAGATGATGATTTGGGGTAAGAAGGAATTAGTCTGGTTGAATATGCAGGAGATGTACACAGGAGGGGACGATATCAGTAGGTTCCCGGGTAGGTGGCATATTGCATTAGTTCAGAGTGGCACACTATGCTAGCACTTCTACTTTGGCCTCAAAAGTTTCTGCCATATTTACGCTTTCATTTAAAAAAAAAATTAAGGCCAAGATTTTCAAAAGTGGCTGGTAATATTGCATACCTCAACATTGGAGTGCTGAGCTTGAGATACTAACAAGGGCCTGATTAGGGCCAGCTCTAGGTTTTTGCCACCCCGAGCAAAAAAAAAAAATTGATGCCCCCCCCCCCCCCATTTTGGTCAGAGCTCAACCCCCCGCAGCTTTGCGGTTCCCCCCACTGGCGCCTGAGACCCCAGCTACCAATGGTTGTCTTGTGGTGTCTACTGATCTGTTGTAGACATTATTATCCGAACTCAGCAGTTATTTTCAAAACATCAATATATTACAAACATGAACATCAGCAGATTTATTAACAATTTACTGATACTAATTTACCTTTATAATATAGCTCATTTATCTTAAATCCTAATTTGGTTAAAATAAGTATTTTATAGGTCTAAGCCTGTAGTTTTCTTGCATTGCAGCTTTAAACCTTGTGCTATTTGGTATTAGGCACTTATATCCTGCTCTTATAACTAGGGCCTTACCAAATTCAGTTTCTTTTGGTAAATTTCACAGTCATAGCACTTAAAAAAATCTTGAATTTCATGGTTTGAGATATTTAAATCTTAAATTTCACAGTGTTGTAATTGTGGGGGCCCTGACCCAAAAGAGGGTCAGGCCAGGGGCTGCAAGATGATTGTAGGGGCATTGCAGAATTGCCACCCTTGCTTCTGCACCGCTTTCAGAGCCTGGTGGCTGGAGAGTGGCAATTGCTGGCTAGGAACGCCGCTCTGAAAGCAGTGCCATCCCCAGCAGTGGCAGCGAAGTAAGGGTGGCAATATCATACCATGCTAAAATTTTATAAAAGTTGCGGCCTGCTGCTTAATTCCAGGTGTGTCTATCTATCCTCATTTCGCCACTGTGTCCGCCTCAATTGTGTTTGTCATAACTGGTCAGGTGAATATGCTACAATCTAATTACAATAACACAATTGTACTTAAAGGGTAAATGGGGCCTAATGTTACTTTGGGTAAGTCTTCACTATCCACCAGATTGGCGGGCAGTGTTCGATCCCCGAGCCCGCTCCCCGTCGACTCTGGAACTCCACCTCCACAAGAGGTGGAAGCGGAGTCAACAGGGGAGCGGCAGCGGTTGACTCGCCGCCATGTGGACAGCCAGGTAAATTGCCCAAAGATACACCGTTGTGATGGTACTCCTCCGTGTAGGAGGAGTACCATGGCTCCTCCTGGTTCTTACTTTGGAGGAGTAAGGACGGAACAATCACTGCACACCCACATCCTTAACTGTGCCTGGCTTTTATGCTGTCCATAAAGAGAGAAGGGAAGATACTTATGAATGCCCCACACCTTGTCTCTTACTCGCTACACATTCATGTAAGAAACAGGCACAATCTGGCCCAAAGACATGTGAAATGTAGTGAGGTTCTGTGCTGAAGTATCACTAGCTGTGAGATGGGGATGTATTTTAGAAAGGGGAAATGACATTTTGAATTTGGATCTGCAAAACACTTTGGAGGTGCTGGTCAAATAACATGTCCTGGCTATAGGGGATGTGGCCTTGTAAGGCATTATTGATCATTCCCATGGTGGCTGGTAACCTGTAACACAAAATTAAGTGGAGGTGCCAGGAGGACCCTCACTACATGGCCTCATTTTGTTCTGGAAGTTTATCTATTTATATAAAACACAAGGGGAGAAGGTCTCAGATGAGGCAGGTGACATTGCTTTCATCATGACACAGCGGGAACATTTGGTGCCCCTTCAATGAGAGTCAAAAGAAGCTAGTACATCCATCATCACAGTGAAGGGTATTAAATCCCCTCACCTCTTTCAGTGGCATGTTATTTCCTCGGATGGTGATATTGCTATTCCTTGAAGAAGTTGCTCCTTGGCAAGGTCGGCATTGTTAATCCCCGTCTCTGCTGTAATGTTAATGATTAATGAAGGATTACTGCTCTACATTTGTGTTATATAAAACAATATCTCACCCCCTCCCCCTCATGCCACTGTGACGCTAGTGGAAGTTTCAGAAATGAGAGAAGGTGTGGGAGCCTCCTAATGTTAAAGACAGGTTAATTCTGGACATGGCTTTGCATGTTGACATTTCCCAGTTAACACATAGCTCATAGTCGATTTCTGTTGAAACTCGGCCGTGATATACTGCCAGCAAATGGGAGTGGTGAAAAATACTAGGAAGACCAGTGACTGCTAAAATAACACAATATAGTAGTGCTGTCATCACCTGTTGCCACAACACAGACTTAAGCAAAAAACACATGCAACGAGAAGACTGTTGCCATTTGACAGCATTGTGTATCCAAGTCACTATCAGGAAAATATTTTACCATTTTGTATTCAATCTACAAAGGCACAATTGTTGGAAACTGTGTTTTTGTGACCTTAACACATAGGGCCAAATTCTCTGCTGGTATAAATGAGTGGAAATACCTCCGAAAGCAATGCAGAATTTGGCCGATAGTACCTTCCCCTACCCACAAACTTTTAATTTGAGATTAATCCTGCAAGTGGATCATAGGTATGTATCTTCTGCCCACAGTGAGTATCAGTAACATCAGTGGGACATTGGATGGGAATAAGGAACTGTGCATGCAGATCTGTTTGCTGGACTGGGCTTCTGCATTCTAAATGTTTACACTATTTTGTCTTCAGTCACAGTTGCAGTCCAATTTTTTTTTTCTTTCATAGATGAGTAATTTGGGATCTGATCCTGCTCTCTGCTGCAATGACACTCCCACTGGCTTCAGTGGGAGTTTTACATGTGCAAGCAATGCAAAGGAAGTTGTAGAATTCATATCATTGAAGGTTTTTAAGACTAGTTTAGACAAACATCTGTCAAGGATGGCCCACGTATACTTAATCCTGCCTCCGTGTGTGGGGGGAATTAATTAGATGACATCTTGAGATCCCTTCTAACCTTACATTTCTATGATTCTAAGTTCAAGTCCTTTGTACTGCAAAAGCAATCACTTTTAATTTTGTGTACCAGCCTCTGGGTCCTATGCTGTTTACATGCAACAATCTGTGAAATCAGTGGGAGCTGCATGCAAAATCTGACCCAAAGTCTCCCCTAAAATACCCATACCTATAAACAATGCTTTATTAACCTAATTTTGATCCTATTAAATCTTTCCATGATAGGGCATGACAGTAATTAATGATGGGGATGAAACCAAAACCCCATGTCTGAACATCTCCAAACTTCAGGACATTCAAACTCTGGGTCACAATCCAAACTATTATAGCTTGAGCCTTTCTGCTTTTTAATAGGGTAAAATGTTTGCTGCAAGACATCACATTTTGAGCACACTAGCATTGGCTCTTTATAAAAGATGGATTTTTTTTCTGGTGTGCAAGTACATTTTGGTGAAATAATCTTTGATTTGTATCACTTTGTTTTTTCAGGAACTCTCCCTCCCCTCTATCATCCCCCTCCCCCCCAAAAAAAAAATTCCAGTCTTGGATAACAAAAGTCAAATGGAATGAAGATAACACCATTGTAGTCTGATATTATGGCAATTGGACTGTGAAAAAAATGTTTCCTCAAATTTCTCTGTTACGTAATGTTCACTGTTAAAGAGTAGGAAGGCTGTTTGTGCTAAGGATCAGATCTTGCAGTATCCATCTGGAAATCAGCTATTGCATTTGTACTGCAATAGCTTACCAATGTTTTATATCTTTAGATTGCAACAGAAATCTGTTTTCACTAGAGAAGGTAAACCAGATGTGGTTTTGGTTTTAGCTTAGTTTTTTTCAAAACCTTGTCAGCCGTTTTTGTTTTGCAGAGCAGATCCAAAACCAGGGGTGGTTCAAATCCAAGGGCCACTTTATGTTTCAATGGATGAGTGGAAGGGTTTGAAAACATTATTTCATCTCTTTTGGTTTGTACTATGTTTATTTCTAAATAGTTTGTTCCATTCAAAATACAGATGGGACAAAACTGCGGAGGGTTTTGGTTTTGCAGAACTTGACTGGACAATGATTTGACATACTATGGCATGAGGATTATTCGGAACCAGATCCCATTTTGTAGCCAAACTCCCTGAGGTGTTATTTTTGGTGGTAGTGATGGTGTTGATCTGAGAATAAGGAGCTCAGAAAAATGGTTCAGGTTTTCACTCCTCTTTATAATTTTTCACAAATTCTAAAAATACATTAACATATGTCATGTCATATCATGTTGTCTCAATAAATCAGTATATTGAATAGAAACATACATTTTTATTTTCACTATTTTTTATTAATATATATCTTTAAATAAGGCTGTTAGTTAACTAAAATCACAAATTAAATTAAGTGGACTAGAACTTAGTGCTTCCAAAAAGCATAGCATGTACACACAAATATGGACAAACACACCTAATATCTACTGTGAATTTAAGAGTTAAGGGGTCAGATTTTGATCTGTGTTGTACTGGTGTAAATCCAAAGTAGTTCCATTAGAGTCAGGAGAGTTACTCTGGATTTACATCAGTATAACTGAGGTCAGAATATGACCCAAAGTACTTGGTTTTTTTAGGGCAGGTTGGAACTGAAATGAAGGCAGTGTGAGAAGATGATGCCCCCGCCCCTTCCACTTCCAAGTATGCTACCGAAGGAGAAATAGTTGCTTGGTGACCTGCTGAATCACCATCTTTCCTTCCGGCGTGGATGGTCAGAAGTACTGGAATGCTGATCTAGTTCTCAGACAAAGTTCTGGAACACCATTCTGGAGTGTTCTGGCATGATTCAAGCACTGCTGCAAACCCAGCTGCCCCAGTTTCTCCCCCAACCCCAGCCACATAGCTACCCTCTAGATGTCCCAGAAACCCTGCTTCCTTTAGCTACCTCCCTGGACATCCACATACATAAAGTGCTTCCAACTGCCATCAACCACCACTTGGAGCAGGGCATATTGACATTAAATTGATGTTTATGGTGATTTGCAAATTATTTCCAAATGTGCCTTATTTACATATAATTTGCGCAAAATCTCACACATGGAGCTGCACAATACTTAGCAGTTATGCGTGTGACCCCAAAAAAGGCCATTATGATTCAGCCCTGAGAGTTAACATCCTTCCAATTTTTGTATTGTTCTTCATTTGTTTGATAAACACTGTTTCTTAGCCATACCACATACTGTGATGTATCAATACTTTACATTTATCAGTTACAAAAATGGGAAAAAAATCTTTTAAAGACTGGCCTAGTTTTCTTTATTTTGGCAATATTCTATGTTATTGAATTTTTAATAGTCTATTCATTGGAATTTTTCAGTCATAAGAACAGTTTGTGCTCATGCAAAAGAAGATAAATAAGTCTATCTTTGGGGTTTTCAATGCACTAAACTATAAACTCTCGGTAATGTTAATCTTATCCTTGGACAAGATGTTTTTCTTGAGGTTTTTTTTTTCCTTGTGTATTGTTACTGTATTGAGTTGTACTAATATGAAAATTCCTGGGCCCTGCCAAACCAAGAACATATTAATTCTGTTAAACCTATCCCAGAACTGATTTACTTTTAGGCAAACTTAGAGAATGTACAGTAAAGTCCCATTACCTACATGATATGTCCAGCATTTATTATCCTCCTTTATTCCTTTATGATTGCTTTACTCAATCAAACGGGGACTGAGTATATTCTGAAAATAACTTTCTGGTGACTTCAAAATCATAAATCAATTGCTGATTTGTAATTTCTGTAATGACTCCTTATCTTCTGGTTAAACAGTATTACCAATGGCTTATATTCATAGTGGATCAATCTGTAATCCATCACAGGTAAGTTTTTCTCCTAGAAACATTAATTCTTGCACTCTAAATTTACATGTTTTTGTTAAATTTCAATCCTGTTTCTTTTGGTCTAGGTAATGCTTTTGTTATTCTTATATCATGTTCTTCTGAAGTTCTTCCCCATATTATTGCGTCATCTATGTGCTGTTGTGTGCCATGTATATTTTCAAAACAAATTTTGTATTCCTCTGTGAAATACCTCTGAAGCTGAACATAGTGCAAAAGGTAGTCTCCAACGGTATATGCCAAAATCCATTTGAAACATCTAAAGAAGAAAAATATTTTGCTGGTGACATTTTGTCCAAATATTTCTTCCCTCGTGTAACCAGGTCTGCTTCCCGCCCCCTCTTCCTGGGGTCTGCTGGCTGCCCTGATAAAGCTCAGAGAGGCTTCAGGGTTATGCAACACCCATGTCTTTATTTACATCAAGTTCTCCCACCACCAGTGTTTATCTATATACAAGACATGCAAGATTAGTTACCTCCTTTACAGGCAGAGTCAGCCTTCAGCTAGGAGGCCTCCAGTTTCCTCCCTGACTTCTCTCTGGCTGCCCCCCTGTCTTCTGCCCCCCTCCCAGCCTTTATTGCCCTTGGCTGGTCAGGCCAGCAGGTGCTGCAAATCTGCAGGCCAGCATCAGGCCTTTCCATCTGTCCCAATCTATTTTCCCTGATTGGAGCTGACTGAGCAGCTAATTAAGTGCTTTTGCAGCAGCATCCTGCTACACCTGGGAAGTATTTTTAAATGTTCCTTTTTTAACATACTTATTTAAATCTTTTGGATCTAAACATAAACATAGGATTCAACTTTCTTTTCTACTATTACAAATGAATTCACCCTCTCAGTTGGCTTTTCCACTCTTTTAATTATATCTAAATTAACTAACCTTTCCAAATCTTTTTATACCAGAGATGGGCAAACTACGGCCTGTGGGCCACATCCGGCCCATGGGACTGCACTGCCCAGCCCTTGAGCTCCTGGCCGGGGAGGCTAGCCCCTGTCCCCCCCCCCCCCATGCCGCCACGCAGGCAGTGCTCTGGAGGGCTGGTCTGTGCACTCCTGCAGAGCAGCACAGCAATGTGTCTGGTTCCAGCTGGGCGGCATGACTGCCAGACATGCTGCTCTGAGCGGCAGTGTAAGGGGAGGTGGCGGAGCTGGGGAGAGGAGTTGGATAAGGGGCAGGGAGTCTTGGGGAACAGTCAGGGGACAGGGAGCAGGTGGTGGTTGGATGGGGAAGAGGTTCTGCTGGGTGTGGTGGTCAGGGGATGTGGGGTGGATAGGGGTCAGGGCAGTCAGTGGACAGGGAGCAGGGGAGGTTGGATAGGAGGTGGCGTCCTGGAGGGGGCGGTTAGGGGTGAGGGGTCCTGGGAGGGAGCGGTCAGGGGACAAGGAGCAGGGGGGTTGGATGGGTCAGGGGTTCTGAGGGATTAGTCAGGAGGCAGGAAGTGGGAGGGGGCAGAGGCCAGGCTGTTGGGGGAGGCACAGCCTTCCCTACCCGGCCCTCCATACAGTTTTGCAAGGACCCAACGTGGTCCTTGGGTCAAAAAGTTTGCCTACCCCTGTTTTATACCCTCTTTCTTAAAGCTAAGGGTATTTTTGCTGGCTACATGTATAACTGGTTTCTTTGTTTCATTTAAGTTTATTTTATACCTTGTATCCAATTTACCAACTCCAGTGAATAATTCTGTAAATGGATGTTCACAGTCCTGAATACTCTGAATTCTACTCATTAGATTTAGTGTTAAACACAGATAAACCTCAAACAAGAAAAACTTTGTCCCTTAACTACTACAAATCTTATGTTTTCTAAATTATCTTTAACTAGGACCTATAATTTACAAATACCCATAATAGGAATTTTTTCACCACGATAATATTGTAAATTAACATGTATTAGTTCTCTTGGTTTTTACTTTTAAACATTTTATACTTTCTTACATTAGCTTGTGAACCTGCATGTATTAGATATCCCATCTACTAATGGAACATTTATTTTGTAACTGTCCAATCTTCCTTGTGGTCCACAATGTGACTCTGTTTCAGAACACTCAGAAACAAATTTTCTCCATCTGTAATGTCATCTCTCTATTCCTTATTCAGAATCTTCTCTGATATGTTTGATTTTTTAACTAAATGTTTATAGCTGTCTTTTCCGACTTCTCTGTTTACAAACTGTTGCAAAATGGTTCAGTTTCTTATAGATATGACAGGTATGACCATATGCTGGACATTTTCTAGGTTGGCTCCTCCTTCCATGTCTAGAACATCCTTTCGGCTGCTCACACATTTTAACTTTCCTTCTATTTTCCTCCATAGACTTGTTTTATGCTTTGTCTTATTAAGTCTATAGTCACATCTGTTTGTTTTATTTCTAAAATGTGCAATCATTGTTGAATAAGTTCAGTCCTTTGGCAAATTCTCACTGCTTTTTCCAGGTTTAGATCTAGCTCTTCAAAGAGTCTGGGGGGGGGAGGGGTATAGTAATGTCTTTTATACTCATCACAATTTGATCTCTTATTATTAGGGCTCCATGTCTGGTGCAGAGGGCATGGAAGTCATGGATCCCGTGACTTTCCGTGACCTCAGTGACTATTGCAGCAGCCAGTGTGTCTGACCCCAGGGCCACCCAAGTGGCTGGCTCTGGGGCCAACTACTCAAGTGGCCCTGGAGACAACCACACTGGTCGCTGCTAAAGCAGCTCAGCAGCCAGCTCTGCCTATGATATAATTACCCCCCTCCTATGGTCATCTGGTCACACTCAGGCAATGCCCCTCCACCTGGCCCAGCCACTTCATGTTCCTCCCTGCTTTGTCCAGATAAACCCTTGCCTTCCTCCCCCTCTGTCACCCACTAGAGAGGAAGCCCTTAAAATGGTAACAGCCCCTTTTCTTCTGGCCTGCCGGAGAAAGGACCGACCACTAACAGCTGCATGAGCATGTTCTCTGTTGCAGATGTTTTTAGTATAACATGTTGAAGGTTCAAAATGTGGTTGAAATAATAAATGTATTGATGGTTGCTGTTGACCTATTAGTAATGTTTGCTAAAATTTAAAGAAAGGTAAAAGTATGGAAAGCTGTTTTGTAACACTACTATATTTTTAAAGAAAGTGAGGAATACTTGTAGCACCTTAGAGACTAACTAGTTTATTTCAGCATAAGCTTTCGTGAGCTATAGCTCACTTCATCGGATACATAGAATGGAACAGAAGTGAGCTATAGCTCACGAAAGCTTATGCTGAAATAAACTAGTTAGTCTCTAAGGTGCTACAAGTATTCCTCGCTTTCTTTACGGATACAGACTAACACGGCTGCTATTCTTGATACTATATTTTTATGCTTCTTGGTTGTGTATATATATATGTACACATAGTTTCCCTCTTAACTGTGGATGGTAGTACAGTTGATTCCTTTTCTTAGACAAAAGCCTCTTGAACTGAAGTGGGAAGTGTATATTCAGCTTGAAATAACCAATGGATAGTTATACCTTTCAACAATCCAGTTTGGGCCAACTATTTTGTATCTTTTTAGAAAGAGGACTGATTTCTGAAGAATTAAGTTTGTGTGTTAGTAATCCTTCCTGGCTCTTAGTATAGAAGGAGGTTTAAAATTCACATTGATTAGTGGGCATTCTTTGAAAAACGGAAGTCGGCTGTTAGCCATAACCCTTTGCTAGTTATTGTACATACTCAGTGACAAGTAGTGGGCAAATACTTTTGGAATACTGTCTAGCTAAATGTTGTTATTGTTAGCAACTGTGTTCTTAAACCCAGTTTAATTTTTGTAACCTACATTTTGAAGCAACTGTTCAAATTTGTTTTCTGTATTTTCACAAAAAATTGAATGTTGCCATTAAGAAAAGATATTGGCTTACAGCTTCCTCCATCTTTTCCTGATTTAAAGACTGAACATTAGCACAATTTTAAATATTGTAGGAAATATTTTAAGTTCTAATGCTCACATACAACACAGTACAAGGAATTTTTTTCACTTTGTTATTTAAGTCGATATCTTTAGCTAAAGTAATTGCTTATCCAGACGTGCTGAGAGCTAATACAAGTAGAATCACTGAATTCATCTGTGGCATTGTACACAGTTAATCTTTTCTGGAGGGAAAATTCTATCCACTGAGACATATAGACACCTTCTACTGAGGCCAATGAGTTGAATTTGTCCCTAAGTGTGAAAGACAAAAATGAATACATATTGGTTGCATTTTAGTTTCGCTTTCTTTAGAATTAGGGTTGCCAACTCTCCAGGATTGTCCTGGAGTCTCCAGGAATTGAAGATTAATCTTTAATTAAAGATAATGTCATTGTGAAACCTCCAGGAATTTATCCAACCAAAGTTGGCAACTATATTTAGAATACTTTAATAACAAAACAAGATAGTCACTATAAAGTCTGAATCAAGAGAGCTTGCCAAATATTTTTTAAGTAAATGGATAAGTTATTCCCAATAAATTATGAAGGTCCTTTAATAAGTTACCAGTTAATTTTTTCCAAGAATCTCTTGAGTAGTTTTTATTATATAATAAATTACTTTTTATAATGGTTTATTTTAATTCATTGACAGATTTTATCATGTTTATGTTTAGCATGATATTTACTAATATATACACATTTGCATGACTAACTTTGAAAGTGTATTAACTTGTTTAGAGATGTGATTAATTGGAACTTTGTTAGGAAAGGACTGAAAGATTAACAGTTGTGAGCAAGGCACTGGACTCTTGTTTGACAAAAAGATTACATAAGAACTGATTTATACAGAAAGACAGCTAGGGACAGTTTAAGCTGCAGCATCAGCTTTCAAGGTCTCTCCTTTTATTAATGTAACTTTTAGTTCATTTTATCATTTTTAGTTAATGCTTTGGGAATACGGGCCTAAACCAAAACACAATGAATTCAAGGAGACTTTCCATTGACCTCAACAGGCTTTAGATCAGGCCCTATGTGGCTAATTATCAGTAATTATGTTAAATCATGTAGCAGAATATGTAATCTCAAAATAGCTCACTCAGCAGCTCCCTGAACCAGTGAGAGCCCTAGAATGATAGTACAAGGATGTTGGAGGGAGGCAGTGCACTAAACCACTTATTAGCTACTGATGATGGACAAAACCCATTTATTGATGCTGCAGTGCTGATTGGATTTATAGGGCATTATCTGCACAGACCAACATCAGGAAGGATACCAGGCAAACCACTGAACGTTTGGGCACCTATACAAAAAAAGTGAGTGGAAGAGCAGAGGTATGAGTCTTTCACAAAGTGCCCGATCCCTCAGACCTTGTGTAGGCAATGTTTCCATTGGTGTCTGTGGGATTTGTGCCCACATGAAGGCTGCAGGAACTGTCCCCAGACAATATTAGATAATCTTCCTCAGAACTAGCCGAGGGTTTGGAAATGTTTCTGGATAGATGGGGATAGAGAGGGGTTATACCGCAGCACGGCTGTCCACACTAACAAATTATTATCATCACTACATTTTCCAAAAGCAAACTGCTGGTCTGGATGGACTAGAACTTCCTCTTTGGCTATCATTAGTGCCCTGCACGGATACAGAAATGCGAATCTGCATGTGATCCGCTATACGCAAAAATGATCTGCGGATTTGCAGGACTCTACACCGGGGGCCAGGCTGAGGCTCTGAGGCATCCCCCCACTCCCCACCAGGGAGAGCCACGTGGGCAGCTGTGGGGAGTCCACACAGAGTCATGGACCCTCCATCTGCCCTCAGCCGGACTGGTAGCTGGGGGCGGGGGGGAGGAGGAGGGCGGAAACACAGCCAGGGACTACTCTCAATACCCTTCACAGTGTACAGGTGGAGGGTCTGCCTCAGCTTCCCACAGCTCCCCAGCTGGGCTCCACACGGGCCTGGCTGGTAGAATGGGGGAGACCTGTAGAGGTGCCCTGGGGTTGCTCGGGCCCCCTGCCCAGGGCAGATGGACAGACCTCCACAGCTGCCTGCCCAGCTCTTACCATGGCCAGACTGCAGCTCCAAGCTGTTCCCTTCCCTAGCTGGAGCTGGGCCAGAGAGAGCTGCCCTAGCAGCTGTCGGGAACTGTGGCAGACTCTCCACCTGCCCTGGGAAGGAGGCCCGAGCAGCCCCATCCCATGTCCCTGCCCTCCAGACTCTCATCCCCCCACACCCACTGTCCCTGCCCCCCAGTCCCTCCACCCAGGGCAGGTGGAGGGACCCAGGCTCCCCACAACTATCAGCATGGCTCTCCCCAATCCAGCTCTGGCCCGAAGCGGGGGCTCGGTAAGAGCTGGGCAGGCAGCTGTGGGGAACCACGGCAGACCCTCTACCTGCCCTGGGAATGAGGCTCGAGCTGCTCCCGCCCAGTGTCCCTGCCCCTCAAGCCCCCTGCCCAGAGCAGGTAGAAGACCTATGCTGCAGTTCCCAAAAGCTGTCTGCTGGGCTCTTACCGGCAGAGCCCTAAATGGATACTAAATTTGTATCTGCACCCACTGCTGTTATGGTCCAGTGCAGAAATGGTCCACTGGATATGAAGCGGATACCCACGGATTTTCAGGGCTCTAGCTATCATGCCTACATCAATACATTCATCTGTCTAACAATTGCCTTATTTGGATTTGTAAATTCCATTTCATAGTAGTAAGATGTCAGACCAAGCGAGTGTTGTGGATTTTCTTCTTTGATCTTTAAAGGCATTTTGATTTTAACCATAGAACAAGTAAGGAGAATCTTGAAACAGTCAAGTAGACCTGAACATAAAGATTCTTAGGACCAGATCTTCAGCTACTATAAAAGGGTGTAACTCTATTGTCTTCAGTAGAACGATGACTCTTTACATCAGCTGAGGTTATGGCTCCTAGTCTTTATTGCCTGCAGAGCTGGTATTTGCCTTCCTAATCACCCTGTCAATAATTTCAGGAGTGGTAAATAGAAATATCTTACTCTCATCTATGTAATTGTCTTGATTTTATGAATTATGTAATTCCCCATCTCTGTCCATGTGGCTTGTTATGAAATCCATAACTATTTCAGTCCATTTGCATCATTACAGTGAATCACCATTTCCTGAAGCAGTGCCTCCTGTTGTTTGCTGAAAAGGAGACATTAAGAAGGATTCACCTTTCTGCTTGGGCCCCTATTTTCCACTGAAGAGTAGAACAGGGACCATAAAAAACCCATATCAGGCCAGGAGAGAATTTCCCCAACAGCAGCAATATGTATGATAGCCACAGGCAGCCTCTCACAAGCCCCAGCAAAAGGAATATGCTGGGTACAGGAGGGGCATGTTAGGATTGGAGGGGAATTTTCAGCTGTGGTGGGCATAAGCAGCCCAGTATGGAAGGATATCATAAAGAGGAGACGTTTCTATGGGCTCTAGTTTACACTGGAGCTACACTGGCCACCACAGCCATAAAGAATGTGAAGAGCATAAAGGTGGTTTAAAGCCACCTTTGGTCCTACTTCCATAGGGCTTTCTGTGCTGAGGCTCCAGCACAGAATCCCGGCCAGTATTTCCAGATATGGCCCTTGTCTTAAGTCTGCTTTAGGCATCCCTATTATGTGACCTTAAAGTCTATGAATCTGTCATTTTTACTCATATCCTTCAGTAATAGGTAACATACAAAGGCCTATAAATAAAACAGCTAGATAAAATGTAGACTCTATATTCCAGAATCATCCAGTTTTGAAAGAATATTTTGATTCCCCAAACAACTGAGCAGCCTGTGATAGTTGCATATAAATCCAGAGTCAAGTCTTGTATTCCTCAAACAGCAACCCCATGGTGTGAGACCAAAAATTTCTTTCCTATCTCACATTTAATATTTTTAGATTTATATTTCCTTGAAACTTGCGCAGTGGTACAGTACTTAGGGACAGGTCATAAGGCTTATAGCCTGTTGAAATTGTGACAAGGAGGTCATAAAGAATTGGGTCAGATGTAATTAATTAACGGTAAATGAAGGACAGCTGCTCTTTATGTTCCCAGCACATCTTTGATCTGCTCTACTCTTCAGACCTCTGTGGACAAGGTAGTTAAACACAAACTAGGAGGCCTGTTTTAAAGACCTTAAAGACCTCAGGGGCAATCGAGTGACAGTCCAAGCAGCTATAAGCTGTTAGCTTTATTCATTAGAGAACTTTAAACATGTCAAGAATAAAAATAATGTCCCTACTCTTAGATCACCCTGAGCAATGAAGATTACAACAGCTCTGGGACACATGAGTGGGCAAATGTCTTGTGAAAACACATTTATTGAGAAGCATTTTACTATAATGGCAAAGAAAATATAGCTTGCACATTCTCATTGCAAGGATATTGGTCCAGTATGCACTGAAACAGCGAAAGCTGTCATGGCACAAATACAGTGTAGCCCAGTGTTGACCTCACTGATCCCTTCAATCATGTTTTAAAAAACTTCCTTCTCAGTCACACATGATAGAAAGAATATGTCATCTGTGAGCAACGTAGCAGTATGTAATACTAACTGGAAAATGTATGGAGAATGTTACATGATAAATTGCAGTTCACTTGTTTGCAGAGACTCTGGTACTTAAATATGTTAAAATGCATATATTGATTTTGTAAGTCAAATCTTTAAGTCCAACGCTGGCAGTCTCTAAAACATATGTAAATACTGTCTAATTACTGGAGAAAGAAATGGGTTTGACTTTTTCTACTATTGTTCATCAAGTTAGGACACTTGTGATTTTTGCACATAAACAGTGTTCAAGTGTCATCTGGGTTGATTCATGTTCTGAGATACTTTACTATTGCCAATATTTTTCATTTTTAATCTCAGATTTGGCATTGAATATAAGATCAGCCAAATGTTAAATGATATGTTAAGTAAAGACTTATGGAAGAGCATATAATGTCATATCAACAATAGTCAGTAGAAAGTTAAGGCACTCTTGGGACAGAGTCAAGTAGATCTGAATATAAAGATTCTTAGGGCTAGATTGTCTCGTCTGCTGTTAGTTAGTGTGGTTCAGTTGACCTTAGTGGAGCTACACAATTTACACCGGTTGAGGTTCTGACAGATTGGTAGTTTTTGATATGTTGTTTTCTCCATAATCTTTTGTACAATTATCTACTTGTGCACGCTCTTCATGGTATTCTGTCCTATAAATGTACGTAATGTCTGGATCCTTAAGATCAAGGGGTGGATTTCAGAAAAGGTGTGAAGAGGCAGGAATTTCAAATATGGTCATGGTTATTGATTCTTTTGACTATACCATAGATCAGGGGTGGGCAAAGTTTTTGACCCGAGGGCCATGTCTGGGTATGCAAATTGTATGGCGGGCCATGAATGCTCACAAAACTGGGGATTGAGGTGAGGGCTCTGGCTGCGGTGTGGGTTATGGGGTGGGGTCATAAATGAGGAGTTTATGGTGTGGGAGAGGGCTCCAGGCTGGAGCAGTAGGCTGGGATTCGGGGGGGAGGGTGCAGACTCTGAGGTGGGGTTGGGGATGTGGGGCTGAGGGTGCAGGAGGTTGCTCCTGGCTAGAACAGAGGGGTTCAGTGGTGGGAGGGAGATCAGGGCTGGGGCAGGGGGTTGGGGTGTGGGAGGGGAGCAGGGGTGCAGACTTCAGGCAGTGCTTACCTCAAGCAGCTCCCAGAAGCAGGGGCATGTCCCCCTCTGACTCTGCATGCTGCCCTGTCTGCATGCACGCCCCTACAGCTCCCATTGGCCGCAGGGACAGTGTGAGGAGCCTCGTGACTGCCCCTACATGTAGGAGCCAGAGGGGGGACGTGCCGCTGCTTCCAGGAGCCACACGGATAGCTGATAGCAATATATTGTAGCATCAGTGTCAAATGATTATGGATAGCAAGCTTGCACCTATCATGGGTGCGTTAAATCTACATGTATTACCTTTACCGTGAAATAGCTAAAATAATGCAAATTGCCTACAGTAGATCTACTAAAGGAGGACATCATAGTCCAATAGGAACATTCCCGTCAGTTTTTAAGCAGGCTCAACAAAAATAAAGCAAATCTGGCAGAGAGGCAACAAGGGAATTAAAACGATGAAACATAATATGATACAGAATTCCAGTGTAAAATGCAGCACTAAGCTTATGTCATTTAAGAGTTTCTCTGCTTTATTTTCCTATTGCTTTCAAACCAAGTCTGATGTATATTTAAGCAAAGATACATCGTAAAGACTTTAGTCATATTTTTAATAACTCAAACATAGCAGCATAAATACTGGGTTACTCCTATAACACCATCCAGCTAATTTTATATGTATCACAGGCCAAGTTTTCCCTTTCTGAAGAGCCTCTTGTAAGTGTGAGATTTCCATGGACATGTGCAAGGTGCAATGCCAGTTTAGTGTATGGTGCCTTGTGATCATGCCTGAGGTGTTTTGGAAGATTCATGTTGTGTTCATTTTGTTGCAGTGCTCCAACTGTCAAACACAGAACAGGAATTTTTACACATGCTTTTATTTGCAACAGAATTGACCAATCTACCAGCTGTTAGTAATAATGGACCTTGTGCTTCCCTCTGCTTTACTTGTAGGAAAAGGTGTGTGCCCCTTTAAGGGCTATAAAGACAGGGAGTGACTTTCTGCTGCAGCTGCAGACCAGGTCAGCAGGAGATGCTGACCTATCCCCCACAACTAACTGGAAGAGGGTGGGGGTCTATATAGGTCTGTGCCCTCACAGTAGATCCTGGGCTTGACACCTTCCTGTAATGGATTCATCCCAGCCTCCTTGAGCCATCTTTGACCGCCTCGAGGTTGATAAGGTTAATTATTGTATGTCCCTCAGTTCCAAAGTCCTTCCAGGTACTAGCTCACTAATCCTAAAAGCTCAACAACAACAAAAAGTACCAGAAATACTGCCCTGTAGCCAGGACATTTCCTGGAATGCCCTTTGGGATTATATAGGGGGGAGAGCCAATCAGGGGCCATGAGACTGCTGTCTGTCTAGCGCTCTAAGGCAGGACTTCCCATGGTCTGTGTCCACAGCGGGTGGCAAGTGATGAAGCACAAGCTGCTTACAGCTGGCACTGGGTAGCCATGTCTTCTGCCAGGCTCAGATTATAGACCAACTGGGTCTTACATAACTCATGCCTCCCACCAGTCTGGATGTGTCTGGATGGGATCCATGGAAGGCTACCATGAGATCAGGGGCATGGACTAGGGAGACTGGCTCCCTGGATCATTCTTCTGGGCCATACCCTTCCAGCCTATAAGGTACCAGAGGGAGCTGTCTGATTTTTAAGTCCAAGGACCTTGTATTCACTGTGTTCTTGGATCCATACCAGAGGGGGCAGTGGCTGACCCTGGTGAGCGAAAGGGATTATCAATGGAGGATTTTAACAAGAATATGTTAAACCCCAGGTGTATTTTGAGGGACCTGGGTAACTGAAACTTAATGGTCCCAGAGTTGATTACCTGGTTGATGGAATATGGCCCATGGCATGGTAGTCCCATTTACAGCACAGCTTGTTGGTGCAGAAAGTTTGGGCTGAGCCACGTTTTTTGCCCAACAGTGAATGCTGGGTATTCTAGGCACTGGCAGTCAGCATACCACTTGTAGGTTTCCTTTGGGCTTGTCTTCTATGTCACTAGCCCCAATGACAAGGCTGAGCCATCTGTAGTTTCCACTAGGTCAGGGAGATTGATTGAACCTGAATGCCCAGGTTGTGAGCCATATCAGCATCTATAAAGTTGTTCACTGCCCTGGAATCCACCAGTGCCCACTGTTGTGGGATTCAGTAAGATTATCCTCGAACCTAGACACAGAACCTGGACTTTGAGGTGTGGGGAGCGCTCACTGTGAATTTAATATGTCTCAGTGAAGAGTAGGGGGACATTATCTCAGGGCTCATCCTGGCCAACCCTTTCTATAGTCTTGGGTGTGGTAGTTTCCTGAAGTGCATCTTGCTAGAGCTCAGAGTGGGCAGTTGGCAAGACCATGGCCAGATCCTCCCCAGTGGAAACATAGCCCATGGCAGCAGCAGCAGTGCTCTTTTTCCTCAGGGGTCACACAGTGGTGGGCATTATCCAGAAGCATAGTTTGGGTCTGGTTTGGAGACTGGTACCAAGGGGCACTGGTCAGATAGTAACACGGACCGCTTCCTATCCTCCTGTTTCTCCCTGAGCCCAATTGTCAATATGTATGACAAGTTTGATGAAGACATCAGGGCCTCCAAGTGAGCTAACTCATATTCAATCCCCCCCCCCCCCCCAACGGAACTGGTAGAGCTGGGCCACTTTGTTCTACTTGGTGTCAAAGACTAGTTGCCAAAATGGGAAGTGTAGGAGGAAGCTGGTCCTTGCCCCTGCTGGAGTTTTCACAGGGCTGCCTCTGTTGAGCTGATACAGTGGAGATCATCAAATATTGCAGAAAATGCTTAGAGGAATTGCATCTAGCTCACTCGTTTAAGTAGTAATGAGGCCCAATCCAATGCATCTGCCATAAGGAGGCTAACAATGAGTCCTACTTTTTGCTTTGTCAATGGGGTAGATCTAGAGGTGGAATAGAAACAGTAAGCCACATTGGTTTATAAACCCCCTCCATTTTTGGTAGTAAACTTTGGTAAAAAGTTCTGGGAGGAAGACTGGGTCCAGATATGTGGCCACACTATGAAGGAGTTTGGAATCCGGTTTCAGGCCAGGCTCGATTTCAAGGGTCAGAGTCTGAGTCAGGTTTCAGGATCTGGGCCAGGAGTCAAAGTCCAAATCAAACTAACGTTGAAGCCAGGAGTTCAGGAGAAGAATGGTCATGGCAGCAAAAAATCCTCACAGTTATCTGGATAAGTCCGAGAAGGCCCCTTGGGTTTACATAGTGCAGTGAGCAGGAACCATGAGGCTGCTGCCTGTCAGACCCCATGTCCACAGTAGGTCATGAGTAGTGGAGCACAAGCTCATTACAGCTGCTGCTAGATGGCAGCATGGAGATGTTTGCTGCTTGGCAGTTCTCTAGGACTGGGTTTTAGACCTGCTGGGACTTACACATTCTTGTCCATGCTAAGGGCAAACTGGGTTCAATACCTTCTTAGCTGACATGTTTTCTAGCATGATGCATTATCTCAGTGTATTCAAGGCCTCTGAGGACAGCATTCTACTTGAATTCTAACTGCCATTATGGAGCATTTTTTAAAAGATCTTTCCACTTCTACACATTTTTTACACAAGGATTGATTTGGCTTATTACCTAAAAGATTAATTAATGTTTGCCAGAAGCTCCAGGGTCCCATTAGCTAATCCCAAACCACACCACTAACCAGAATAATGGGCAAGAGTTAAAGTAAATGTCATTTTTTAAAAAGAAGTTGAATGTCATTTAAATCTTTTCCAACATGCTCAGAGCATCCCCGTACACTTTACTTTTGAGCCTAATTAACACATATTACATGTGGGAAAGGTACAATATATGGATGGAGTGGGCTTTGACAGCCATATCTATAAAGCTGAAAATGCCATTTTATAGCTGCTTCTGAGAGGGTTAAAGTTTTATGTGTCTGCACAGATGCAGTGGGCCAGCAGCCATGAAAAAAATGTAGCCTGGATAGAACTCATAATGGAAGATTGACTGCTGGGACCCTTGTGTTTCAGACATTGATTATTCTCCAAACAATGCTTTTTACAGTCCGTTAGAGGCTGCTGGAAGCATTTGTCTTGTCAGATAACTTGCATTAGCCAACAAGTAAGCTGATTTTAAGAAAGAAATGTGCAACAGTTTTTGTTTGTTCATTTGTTTTTTACTTTATTTAGGAGAGAAAAATCAATACAATTCACACTTCCTTAGGATGGATGGATGGATTGATTTTTGAGTCAGACATATTTCTTAGAAGGAAATGTAAGGTACACAGTAAAATATTTATTATAATTTCTTATATCGTAACTGTATCTCTACGAAGGCCAAAATAAATACGTAGTGTTCCAGCTATACAGTGCTTGGCATGTTTATTGCCACATTTTCTATGAGCAATCTCCATTCTGTTGTGTTTCCTTGGTGACTATGTTATTCCAGGAAAATGAGTAACACACGTTGAGAAGGGTGCCTAATGACTTCTGCAGTAAATGGGGTGTCTGCACTAGAACACATGGATGATGCTCCCTGAATGCTCAGATCTGCACTAGAGCATCCCCCACAGAGTACAATGTACAGAAAGCCTAGGAAGACTATAATTTTTGAGGCACAAATATTAATGTACGTCAATTATACCCCACACTTCCCTCATGCCCACAGCTTTTAGAGTGTATGCAGAGTTCAGAGCCAGAGTTGTCCCAAGAGAAGGCCCAAAAGCATAGACTTCCATTTTTGAAATTTGTACAATCCAGCTACTTCTGTTATCTGTATTCCCCACTTACTAGTTTGTTTGTTTTTTCCCTACTCAATGAATATAATGGGTATAGAAGCATTTTGTTGTTGTAGTTCTACACTGATGAGGTCTTAACTTAGCGGTATTGGGAACTGGTATCATACGTAAATATGACATCATCAAAAAAACTTAGCCAATCAGATAATCACATTGTTCCCAGCCCCTTTAATACAGCAATAAGCCACTCCAAGCTGTGCATTATATGGGTGCTAGCTTCAGGTGTGCTGCAAAGCAGAAGGATAAAGGCCAAGAGAATTCAATCATCCAAAATGTACAGCAATCACTAATTAATGCATACTATGGAGTGAGGTACTGCTGTTGGGATCTGTAGCTTGCTAATTTTAAATGTAAATTACAAAACATCTTAACAGCCAATTTGGGAAGGGTCTTTATCCTTCCAGAATGAAAACAGTTTTTAGTAGGGAAATGGCATGTGCTGTGTTGGAACTGGAGTGGAACCACATCTCTTCTTCAAGATGTGTTCCTCGTGTCCATTCCATATTAGGTGTGTGTGCTCACCACATGCACCAGTGCAGGACGTTTTTCCCTCAGCGGTATCACTAGGAGACCGGCTCTGGCGCTGTCTGGAATGGTGCCCTCCAGCTGCTCCCACCCTCAGTTCCTTCTTGCCACCAGTGACAGTACTGGAAGGTCTGCTGCTTCGACTAGCTTTGATTCCTTCTCTGTTCTTGCAAACTTTGAAATCCTGTAAAATAATTATACATAGTTTGTAGTTTTCTTAGTTACCCTTAGTAGTAGTTCTCGAACTCTTCGTTAGTCCTGAATGGGACCCAGCCAGGGGCCAGGCATGCCCCCGTCCTTGTGATTGCTGCAAACAGCCTATGCCCATCAGTGATCCTCATACCAGCTGCCTAAGGTGCATAAGTAACATGTGCCATATCTGCAAGTCCTTCAAACCTAGGACAAAGACAGAGCACGATATCCATCTAAGAGTGCTTCTAATGGAGTCAGCACTCACTCTGGTGCCGGAGCAGCGGTTGGACTGTGCACCGAGCGCCTTCATGCGCAGTGCTCCCCCAGCGCCATCCACGAGCCAGCACCAGTCTCCCACCACAGCTGCAGTCAAGAAGCCGAAAAAGATTAAGGGGACGATCTCCTACCTACCACTGGGGAAAGAGGAGGTCAGGAAGTGAGCCAAGACCCGAGTTGAACAGTTCAACATCCCCTTCAGGAAGTCGGACCCCCGCTCAAGTCAAGCAGTCAACTGATCCGCATGTCTTGCCTGCAACTCCAGATAGCAGTGTAGGCCCTGGCCAGCTTCAGGTACTGTTGACACCTGAAGCCCTTTAAGCAGGTCAGGAGATCCTGACGCTTCTGTTGCCACTCTCAATGACTTCCCTGGTACCCCTGTCTTGGGGAAAACCTGCCTTGGGACCTATGCATGTGTCTCCACCTCAGCAATATTATTCCCCATCAAGAGGGACATCCCACCAGCATTCATCCACCCATAGCTGTCATGCCTCCAGGACAGGAGAGGCAGGCTCAGTAGAGCCTTCTTCAGTCCCCACACCAGGGGCACTGATTGAGGGACTCAAGGTGTACTTTGCCGGTAGATTGGCACAGATTCTCTGAGGCACCTGCCATCTGGCAAGAACTCCGGGACCAGCCCCAACCATCTATGAGGGTCCAGGACTGATCCCAGGACTGATTGGGCACCAGGGACCACCGATTGCCGGGTTGTCATCGCCCATCTCCAAAAGAAAGATCTCCCTATTCAGGACGATCCTCCCGGCAACTCACTCATAGCAACTCCTGGTCCTGTTTGATGTCCCAGTACTGGTCGAATAGCATGAGGCTTGGGTATCCGATACAGATCGACCAAATGCCATCGATCCCTGAGAGCCCAACCAAGACAGTATCGCTCAGGCAGGTCAGCTTTGGGACGCAGCGACCGGCACCGGTCGGACAAGAGCCAGCCTGATCCTGGTCACCCAGAACCAACCTCTCCACTGATACCAATGGTGCTGACTACATTATCAACATTGACCCTTCCCATGGCCCCAAGCGCAGGGCCAGTGTCATGGTATCAGTGGAACCCTTGGGGGTTCATCCAGCCTTCCCAGGCTGCCCGATTGGTATCAGGAGCCTTGGAGAGGCCAGCGGCCTTGGTATCCCATCCCTTCTAATGCTGGAGACTTCGAGGGGTAATATCCTGCAAGTCCAGGAGGAGCAAGCTGCTGGACCACCAATGGATGGGGAGGTTCCAGGGGCACCAGCATTGTCCTCATCATCTCCAGACAAGGCTATCACGGGGTCCTCTCAGCCAGTTCCTCAGAATGATGCCAACGTGCACTAGGAACTTTTGAAGAGGGTTGCTTCTAACCTTTGAAATAGTCAGTAGGATGTTTTTAACAAAATGGCTATGTGGATTCCCCTTTATTCGCTGATGAGATTCCATTTGTGCACCACTGTTAATTGATGCATGTGACATCACTAAACTGTTCCCACAGGCCAATCAGAGCATGCTTTTGGACTGTCTGTGTTCCTAGCAGTATTAAAATACCATTTTGTCATAGAAACAGATTCAGTAAACAGCAGCTATCTAGCATGAATAGCTAGAATACATTGCAGTATGGGATTGCATATTTAGCAAATTAGTTATTCATAGCACTGTCAGACTTTCTCCAGCTAATGTGCATGAGTTTTGTGACAAAGTGCAATATATTTTATTCCTATGCACATCTCAGATTGCTTGTAATTTAGTAGGGCCACCACAATTTCTGGGCAGGCTATCAAGTGGGATGTTGTAATGATTTGCATGACTACTATGGTAAATGGAAAAAATGTAGCTTGTGTTTGTAGCTGTTCCATTGGAGTCTTGCAGTTTGCTCTCTTTTTAGTGGTTTTTAGAAAACTATGTAACAATCCTTAGCTACTTTGCAGACTGCTGTCTGGTGAAATGGACTGCCTATGTGCTGTTTAAAACTTAATGCATAATGAAATGATGAGAACAAAGGAAATATTTTTATCCTTTGAGAAATGCAGATAACTAGTAGAATCTTGAAGTTATCAAAACATATTTCTTGCCAAAGAACTTGGAATTCATGTGATTCAATTGCTGGAAAAACGCCTGAATTAAAAATTGTCCTGTGAGGACCTAGAATGTAGAGCCAAATTCTGGCACAGCACAATTTTCTCCCCAAATGGACATTAATGTGTAAAAACAGGGTAGAGTGAACAAATGCCTGGCCCCCTACCACCAATCATTCCTGCAAGTGTAAGATGGAAGATCAAAAATTGGGGAAGGGTAGGAGGGAAAGAAAAGTCACAGGCCATGCCCCTCTCCCCACCAGTGCTGAAACACTCTTCTGCAGCTCCACTTGTAAAGCACCTGTTGGCAGCTGTGGAGCGGTTTCTGTACAGGAGGTGGGACAGAATAACAACAGGAAACCTGGGTTCTGGGTTCCCCCTTCTGATATGTAATTTAGTTCTTAGTTTAGTGCAATACAAGCCATGCATGAGCAATGAGAATTATAAGTAGTGGGGAGTCAAGGGAATAACCAACCTAGCTGATTTAGGAATAACAGTACAATTCTTGCTTTCCAGAAAAATATGATTAAAAACAAGGTTGAACTGCTGCTACTTTTACTTCATGTCCCTGCCAGTATATATTGATATTCTGGGCATGTATTACTTTTGTTTCTTTCCTTCAATCCAGCCTTTGAAAAATAAAATCATATATGGGGTAGTGGCGGAGAGGGGAGAAGAAAGTATGAAAAAACAATAACAATATTAATTTCATGTAGCCATTTAGATATAGTATGGATGACTGAGGTAAAAATAGCTATCTAGCAAGTTTTGTATATTCCATAAATTTTCCATACAGCTATAACTGAGAAGTGAGGAAACCTTATTATTTTGTCAGTATGTACAAAAATTGGTGTAGGTGTACAGACTTAAATACCTCAACAGCGGTATATAAAACAGCTGTTCTGAGATGTTTTGCTTAATACTTTGACCAAGATTTTGAACAAATGATATTTCGTGGAAATATAACAAATACTTTTGTATCTCAAAATACGGAGTAATCACTATTCAGAGTAACAGTATAAAATAAAGTGTGTGCAGGTTTTTTTAAAGAAATCTAAAGTAAATAAAACAAGTCCACAAAATCTAGTTTAGAATCTGTGCAATGTAATTAACTTAATCTTTTAACCACATGTTCCTATTACTCTTCCCCTTGTTTTAATTTCTTGTGTGCCTTCTCTGTTTTTTATTACAGCCAGTTGTCTCAGCTTTTCTTTAATTAGGGCCTGATTCTGCAACCATTTGTGTTCATAATAACTTTGAATACCTGCATAAATATGGGCAGGATTAAGCTCTTAATTTATACAGCACCAGCATAGTGGAGCTCTGATCATGAAGGGGCCTTTGGATGTGAATGTGAAACAAATATGAGGAGGAAGTTCTAATATATGAGGGTGTACAGGTGTGTCTGTGATTATGTTTGGTTGAACCTCTTAGCTTTCTTTACTTCAGATTTATGGCTCCAGTCTTGCAACTGATTCAAAGGAACAACTCAAGTGCTTATAATTAAGTATATACTTAAGTCTTTGCAGGATTGAGCCGGAATTATTAGCTGTATTATATATATAGAAAATCTATCATATTTTGAGGCACATATACCAACAGAAAATACAAAAAAATATTTTCTGAAATGAACAGAGAGGATCAGGTGCGTGGAAAACAAAAATCGCCCTTAATTTCATGGACAAATCATACCATACCATAATATTGTACCAATATGCATTTTCTCTGTACTCTTATATTAACCACAAGGAAATTGGGATATCATGGTGTAGCAGCTGACAAAACAATTAAGATGGAAAGAATTTCTTCCATGCTATTTGTTTAATAGTTTAAATGCTTTGCTCATTTACATATCATATTGTATGTAGGAATTGCTATGCCTAGATTTGATGGGAAGTTTGAAAAAAATGTTTGGAGTTTGAATCCAATTTTATGTACTTAACTGTGAAGAAAATACACTTTTCTGATTTGTTCTACTTGAAAGTTTGTATTTTAGTACCTCAGAAGTAGTTGAAGCTAGAAACATTGAACTAAGCTTGGTTTATAGTCAATGTTTGGGGAAAAAACAACTATAATAGACTTCATGCAAGCAGATCTCTGCACCTGTACAGAGCCCCGCTGACGGGTCCAGCCATGCTTCATTTGCCACACCATCAGGGCCCAATGCTACATTAAATTGGTTTAATACTTTGAGTTGTGAGCACTGAAAAATTTAATTTTCACTCACAAACATTAGAACAATTTCTCTTTGTGTTTCAGGGAAAGTAAATGTGGTTGAAAATGTCTGGCACACAATTAATTACTTTAGATTTTAAAGGCCATTAACTGTATAAGGACAACTTAATTGGGACCTGGTTCTGTGCCACGGAAGACAGTGGTAGCTGTATCTGGGCCTTAGGCCTTATGGTGTCCAGTTCTGATTCAGGAAAGCACTTAAGTATATACTTAAATTTCATTGAATTCAGTGGGATTTAACCACATGCTTAAATGCTTTCCTGAATGAAGCAAGGCCTAATCAATTAAGGTTGTTAAGGAGTTAATGATGCATCAGTGAAAGACACTTGGTGTGATCAACTTAACCAGGATTTTTCCTTTTCTAGCTTTTAAACAACACAACAAAAGAAAAATTAAACGCAAAATTAAATTTTAATGCAATTGTAAGTTTGAGAAATTCAAAAAGTAACGTCTTTAGATTAATGTTAGCAAAGTATTATAGCAAAGACATAGTGATTGGAATTATGGCTCCATTTAAATCAATAGCAAAACTCCCATTGACTTCAAAGGGCCAGGATTTCAACTCAGTATTTTTAATTTCTGATTTCCTTGGTAAAGAAGAATATATTCACAGGCTATTTGTTAAATGTATGCACAGTCTGAACTGCATGAATAGTATAACAGAATAAAGGATGCTGTAGAAAGCTTAACATTTACATTTTCTGATTCTCGTATGCTTGACTTTTCAGCTACAACCTTACACTAATGGTTTTACATTCAGTTTACTACTATAGGTTGCATATAGCATTACTAATTGATTGCAGGTCAATCAATTAGTAATGCTGTCACTAAAATAGCAAATAGGTGAGGCAGAGAAATTCAAATGTTAAAAATAAATAGTCCTGAAAATTCTTTCTTTATTTGATTTTTTTTAACTTTAAAACATAAACACTAGTTATTTTTGGTCAAACACGAAAAACTGTGCAAGCCATCGAAAAGAGATTCTTAGAATTGGTATGGCAACTTCTACGTTTACATATTTTCTGTATGTATATATATCTTGCCTACTGTGTGTTCCATTTTATGCATCCAATGAAGTGGGCTATAGCCTACAAAAGCTTATGCTGAAATCAATTTGTTAATCTCTAAAGTGCCACAAGTACTCCTGTTCTTTTTTCGGATATAGACAAACATGGCTGCTCCTCTGAAACCTGTCAGTAAGGTCGTTCCAAAAACGTGTAATCATCTCATATCATGCATGTTAAGCACACTCTTTTACCCTTCCATTTTTTTATATTTTAAAAGAGCTTTTAAAGTGAATGTAGTGGGTTGGTATCAACCTTCTACACAAATCTATTTCAAATCCCAGCAATGCCCTTTTGTTGTGGACTCGATCAGTACAGTGGTTTCTGGTATGTTTTCTTTGGAATGGAGGCATCTGGATGGATGGGCATGGAGCAGGTGAATGTAGAAAATGGCAAGCAGATGTCAAGGAGCTCTGATGTGTGCTAGAAGAGTATAGTGTATAACATCTTGTAGATAAGAGAAGTGCTCTTACTTCAATGGTCAGGAATTACATCTGCACTGGAAATGACTACACATGCCTCTGGTGCACTAGGATTATCTTCTTCTCTACTTAAGATTTATATTTTCCTTTAGAGGAAATTAATTTTCTTTCCAAGAAAAATGAGAATTAATTGAATTCTATTTGTCCATTATACCAGTGGGTTTTTTCTGGTGTCCCAGTTATAGAGTGGTGAGCAACAGGAATTAAAATGGAGGATACGGTTTGTATCCCCCATTTTCCCACTGCTATCATGAACATCACCAAAACTTACTACCTCAAAAAGTGCCTATGGTGACTGCTAACAGCATCTTTGGTCTGTCCTCTGATCTAAATGTTGCATTATATTGGCCAAAATGATACAGAAAAAAACCTCTCACTTTTACAAATGATGAAGCCAACAGTAGTAGATTTAAAAAAACAATCAAAAATGTTACCACAGAATAAGTTTAGTTCTTGGGAATAATGGTTCAGTACACTGAGTTTTTAATACTGATAGTCATATGCAGCCCTTATGTTTATTTATGTCTTCTTCTTATTGAGTGTTCATTGAAAGTTAATCTATTTAATTGTTTGAGAGGAAAGAGCTTACTTTTCCATAAATATTTTTTAAAAATCTGTGTAGAATATATTTCAGAAGAGCATCTTTACTATGCTGTGTAGAATATATTTCAGAAGAGCATCTTTACTATGTAAAGCATGTTTTTGCACCTTGCCCTCAGCTTTTAACTCAGTTTCCTTCATTGTACTCAGCTTTCTATTTTAACATTCACACTTAGAAAACTATTGGGGTCAATGGAACAAAGATTGCTGTTATTACAAGTGTTGATTAGGTCTCTTTTCTTTATCATTTTACAGGTCTTGTAGAAATTTGCCTCATGCATCCTCTTGATGTAGTGAAAACCAGGTAAGGTTCTGCTTGAACAAGTTTTATTGACACTGGAAAATGTCCAAATTGGGAGCTGTCAGAAAATAAAATGCTAGAACTTGTTCAAGTAAGATAACTTCTCCCTTTAATGGCATTTATGTTTACTTACTGTTTTTTATAGCACTTGATAGACAGAATTTGAATTGCATGATGCATTTCTGGTTAGAGGTCATCTGAAGGTGTTAAATACTTTTTATGAAATACAGTCTTCAAATAATAGCAAAAGGAGATCCTATTAAATAAAAATTGAACATTTAAATTTGCTTGCCGTATTCATCATCTCAAGTAATGTTTTTATTTAAAACTAAATTGCCTTAGAAATATTTTTGAGACCTGCTGCAATGGGTCATGGTTTGAAAAGTTAGTACAAAAGGATGTTTCCCAAATTACCATATGAAAGTTGGGTTATTCCACACCAATTATAATTTGCCCCCATTTTCCTGCATTAGCCGTACAAATTTGTATTTTTGTGAGTGCACATAGTGAACCAATTTTGAAAAAAATTGTCCTAAAATTTATGTTCTATCATACTGTTCTTTTAGAATAAAAAAATCTGTGTTGTTGGATTTCTGGCTATTAGAACTTGACATCTGAATTCATAACGAAAGAAAGGTAGACACTACTAGTACCAACTATTTGTGAAACTGACTGTAGTAAAGTGCTAGCATCACCGGTTGAAAAGTGAGAATTGAAGAAGGTGCCTGAAGTAGGAAAAAAGAGACAGCAGTTCTCTGGGATGCTTAAAGTTTGTAAAGATATTGAAAGTTTGTAAAGACATTTTCTGCTTGTTTTTTATAATTACCCTAAGGACTTTGGAGAAGGAAATGATTCCAAATTAGGAATTTTCTCTGAATTTTCCTCAGCACAGTACAGTAAAACCTCCATTTAATGGACTAATTCGGGCGAGGGGGTGTCCGTTAAATCAAAAAGTCCATTATTTAATAATAATTTAAAAATGAGCTGTCGGAGCAGCAGCCCGCCTGCCACAGGGTCGGGGCGGCAGCTCCGCAGCCCGCCTGCTGCCGGGACCCGCCGAGAGCCGTCAGCCAGCCCGCCCGCTGCCTGGACCCGGGCGGGAGCCGGCAGCCAGCCCGCACGCTGCTGTGACCCGGCGGCAACCGGGAGCCGGCAGCCAGCCCGCCAGAAATGGATCAGGAATGCATCAGACTTGCTCAGAAATTTTGTCCGTTGCATCCGAAGTCCGTTAAATCGAGGATTTACTGTATCCACAATTCTTGGTCTCTTCAGTGACATAGCCACTTCCAGTTACTACAATGTTTTTTCTCTTGACTGGATGGGAACATTATGTACATAAATAAACTGATGCAGCTCTGCTATGTAGTGCATTTTTGTGGAGTTCTGCACTTTCTGCTCTGAGTTTTTTAAAGGGGACAATGTGACACTTTAAGATTAGTGAATCTTTGGTTGAACTGGGTAACACTCCAGAGGAACATCAAAACAATGCCAGAGGAACATCAAGACAATGCCAGAGCCCCACATCTTGTGGATTTGTGGCTATGCATCCTTGCTCAATTCTTATGCATTTTCTGTTTGATTGAATATGTTTTTAATAAATACATTGGAGAAGGATGTTCCAGCCTGAGATTATTTTGAATCTCAGGAAACACTTACAATAATGGTTTGGATTTTTGTGACAATATTTTGCAAAGTGTTTGCTGTATTGAATAATTTCATGTTATTGTACAATAATAATATCATTTATCCATGGGAGGTTGTGGAGAAGGGACGAAATATAAAAATATGTTCTTGTAAACTATAAACAAGCAATGTGCTCAGAGGAGTTATTTCCTGCTAAATGTAGATTTGAAAATAATTTTGTTTCATTGTGCATTAGGACACCAAAGAAGATCTCAAAACTGAGGAATTCATCTCAGTTACTATACATAGAAAGAAACAGAAAGGTGTCTCTCTCTCTCTCTTTGTTATTTTAGTGCAGTACATCTCATTCCTCTTCCAAATGAAATGATATACCCAGTTGGAAAACTATTGCTGTATTTTCCAATAAAAGGCCTAAACAGCCCATTTGTTAATCTCACAGCAAATGTTTTGTTACTTTTTTTTTCTTAATTGGATTATCCTTCTGGAAGATGCAGCAGTCAGTAGAATAAATAAAGTACTGGGTCCCTATAGTCTCCCTGATGGCTAGCACAAAATTCCATTAACGTAGATAAAAGTTATTTGTATCCTGTGAGTGGGTGGGGAGTGAGGATACAACCCCTGGATTCCAGTTGCTAAGGACTTCCAAATAAGGCTGTTGTGGAAAATATAGGAAGGAAGGAAAAAAATGTTTGTGCCCAAGCTCTAACCCACTTTCATACTCACATCCACACCACCCAGGCTGGCCAGGCCTGAGACATACCGTCAGAAGGTGGGGGAGGGAATGGACTGAAGTTTGTCCTGTACACAGAGCGTCCAGAGGTCCACTGCCAATCTCCAACTTGCTTCCACTCTCGGGAGGGCTTTTAAGATCTCTTGAGGACGTCCCTTCAGAGACCTTTGTCCCTGTGCTTGGTATTCCAGTCCAGACCACCTTTTGTGGCTTCTCCAGCTTCCCCAAAACACACTGGCTCCAGGGTTGAAAAGGCAGACTGTTGAGTCTTACTGGGCGGCCAGCCTTGGCAAATGTGTAATCTCAGTCCTGCAACTTGTTTTGCCTTTGTTTTGCTTCTGTCTATATTTTTCACAGCCAGCTAGTTTTTTGGTGCTTGGCATGGTCTGTGTCAAGTCTTGACCTTGAATGCAGAGCAGCTCTCTCTTTATCTCTAGGCCAAGCTGACTTTTCAAATTAACCTGTTCTCTGTTCTTTTCTTCTTCTCCCCCCTCTCTTGGCCTCTCAACCTGCAAAGGAAACTTCCATTCCCATTCACACCTTTAACTTTTCCCAAAATGCTTTGTGATGCCTGCAATAGCATTAGCCACGTACAATGCTGATCTGCCTCCCCAGGGGACTTGATGGAGAAGGCCTTTGGGGTGTGACAGGAACACCCATGAAATTTCATCATTCTCAGATGTACCATCTTAAAGAAATGGTGCGGCCAAAACAGCATTACAGCTTTATAAGGCACATAGATTGTGACTAGAGTTGAGTAAACAATGCAAAATAAATAAATAAAAATGGAAAATTATGTTAATATTTGCTCAGCTTTATAAATGAATTCAATTCATATTACCTATGCTTGCTCTCTTTTTGTTCATTCCCACAAATATTTGTGCAGTTGAGTTTTACTGGCATTAGTGATTCTGGAAAGCAAATTTCAAAGTTGCAAGTGCAAGTATTCACATAAATTGTGAACTTTTGATTAGGCTGTCAGTATTTGCTTTAGATGTGGTTGTGTATCATCCTATCAGGGAATGGAAAGCATACCTTGTTCCTTATCACAGCAATCATAATGTCAAGATAATGTCAAGATGTTTGCCCAGGAATTAGCAGATTAGAGGTTGGTTAAAGCCTGATATGCAGAATGTGGATAAAATGATGGACTCCAGAATTCTGGAGCAATTTCTACAAGGCCTTCCTGAGAACACGTGTCTGGGTTGGTTAGGAGGCATCAATTCAAAAACCTGGAGGCAAAGGTCAAATTCACAGAGGAGTTTGAGGAAGCAGATTTTCCCTGAGATATGTTGGTAGGACTAGGAGAACAAGAGACCATAGAAAAAGGAGATGAAGGGATTCACCCTGACCAAAGATAAAAAAGGTAAATGGGAGGAGATTAGATCTTTGAATTGCCTCTGGTACGAAGACCAGCGGTCTGAAATTGAATTATGGAGATGTTCCTCCCCTATGAAATATGACTTTTGTGATGGCTACCGTGGAGGCAAGTGCAGGAAAAAGGCACCTGGTGTCTCTGCAAAAGAAGGGAGGGCACGAGGGAAATGGAACCTCAGCATTCGACAGTTGGGGAAGGTGTGTGACAGAGGGCTGGCTCCCAGCACTCTGATCTCTCAGACACAAAACTGCTCCCCTGGAGAAGGCTCATTGGGGATATGCAGCTAATTAGCTGATCAGTGTGGGAGAACCGAGGAACCAATGAGCCATCAGCTATGGAGTATAACAGAAGACACAGGAAAGACGTAAGAGTTAGCTGAGCCCAGTATGCTCTGAGATCAGAGATCTTGAGGAAGAGACACCTCTGTTTTTACCTGGCCCTGAGGGAACGAGCTAAATACTTTATTGCACAAGGCTGTACTAGTGTTGGTGATGGGAATGAAAATAAATTCATATGAAGTTGCCACTGAGGGGTTTCTGTGGCATCAGAGGACAGTGATAGAGGGTGCCATGTTACAGTCACCTCAGTGTAAATGAGAAAATGGGAAAGTTTTCATTCATTTTGTGATTTAGAGTTCATGGCTGACTGTTATCTTTGTAATGAGCTAAACCAACACCCTGGATTCAAAACCTCCTGAGCTTTGGAAAACTTAAGAGAGGATCCAAGTCCCGATATGAACTTTTCTACTAGCCCCAGTCGAAAAACTTTTCTACTGGTGATTCCCTCCCCCTGCCTCTTGTTCCAGTGTCTGTCATTTCTGCTCGTATTAGAAGAGTTCAGCTTAATCCATGTGTTTCCGATCTCATTCCATCTGTTGTTTTGCAAGAGTGCCTTCCTTTTATATCATTAATTCCTCTTTGATTTCTGGTCTTTTTCATTCAAGTGGAGTGAGTGGAGCCAGTTCTGAAAAGACTTGGCTTACAGTAAAAGATTGATAACAATTGTCATCTGACTTCCATTTCTTTCTAACATACCTGAGTGCATTGTCCTTACCAAATATTACTGTCTATACATTATTATAATTTACTTGGTTCATGGTGACACATATGGCTAAACCACCCTGAACATGCCCGATCCCGTCTGATCTCGGAAGCTAAGCAGGGTTTGGCCTGGCTAGTACTTGGATGGGAGACCTCCTGGGAATACCAGGTGCTGTAGGCTTAACACCTGGCAGTAGGTATAAAATGCCTCCAACGACAGATGGAACGACGCATTGGTTGGTCGATTGGTTGGACGCATTGATTGGTATCCCAGTCATATCACTGGTTGTGTCCAGTCTAAATGGACCCTGCCATAGTGAAGGAATAATGCTAGGAAAAACAACTTGGTTCATGGTGACCTGGGGTTAGTTCAGGTTATTTGACCAACCAGCTTTCATTAGGTTCTTAATCAACTTATTTCTGCCAAACCTCAAGGCTTTTCACTGGTATCTTACCTGATTTATCAGTGAACTTGGATATACTCACTCATGGGATCCTCATGCATGCTGTAATTAATCTTCTGGTTTTGGCATTCAGGATTCAGCACTTAAATAGTTTGAGTTTTCCTTACAGATTCTTCATGCCAGGTTTTATGTAATAAGAACTTATCTCAAGTTAATAATTTTGATGTGGATGTGCTCCAGACCTCAGTCATTTGCGCTTTGTAAGAAGGAAAACAATCTGTTATGAATTAATAAGGGCATATGGACTAATAGTTCCAACTAGATATGCTATTCCAATTTAAATCCTGCCCTGAATTAAAGAACATTATTGATGTGCACTGTTAAACAGATGCTGCATTTTGCAGTGCTGGGCAAAGTGATTCCTCTTTGTATGCACAGACATACCATGTATATAGCTTATACAAATGCTGGTTTCACATCTGTTCATGTGATACTGGGGCATTTGTGATCAATAAACAGAGGAACTTTATAATTGCCTTTTTTAAACCAGGGGATTTCTGGTGAAGAGCCCTGTCATAGGCACCTCCTTCGCTACCTGGAGAACCTCACTGCCTGGCCAGCTGAGATGGTTTCACAGTTACAAACACAAACGGAGCTTTGCAGACCAGGCTCACACCCGGAGCCCTTCTTGTGCTGCCAGTTGCTTCCTATTTCATCCCCTTAATTTCATCCCCACAATGATCTTGTTAACCCAGTGATTGTCACCCAGGTGCTCACAATCCCCCAACAGAAAGTGTATAATTGCCTTCAGCATTCAGCCATTCAGATGCTGCTGATAGCACCCTGTCACAGGGTCTTGGTTCTAGAATTTACTTCCCCCTCTTCTGAAAGAGCCTAGATGCATTGCCCCTCAGTGCACGTTATTGGACCTGTTTTCCCAGGCCTTCCATGACAGGGTAGGATGAGTGAGTTGGGATGTCTGAGGGAGACTTTTATTTTATTGTTGGGGGTCCTTACTGTGGACAGTGCTCAAATGTACTGTTTTGTTTTGGAGCTTTATTGTTCAGTGTGCGATTTTATAAATAATAGGTGCTTTTCTGAACTGAAATAAATCTAGCGAAATAGTCACTTCCTTTTAGAGATAAGGGGCTCACAAGACTTTGCTTTGGGTTTGGCAAATCCTCAAATGTTGTATTTTGCCATTACAATGGTCAAACAAAAAACACCCTTGGTTTTAGTTTCCAATTCACCTGCGACTTGCAGCGATGTGGAGTATCTTCCAAATATCCCCTTGCACACATCTGACATGCTCAAAATACAACAATAATCTCCATTTCCCCTTTAAAGGGTCCTTGCCATGTTTCTAGGGCTGTCAGGATAATGCCATAAAATAAATGAAAACTTCAGAATCTTCAATAGATATCTGCATATTAGAAATATACAGGTGTCCAATCTCCTTGCACTGACAGGAAGGAAAGCCACTGAGGGTAGGAAACAAGTGAAGGGGACCCCCTTGGGAGAAATGTGGAGAGAAGCATTAGCAGGTGATGAGGTGAGCTTTTTGGAAGAAGGGAAGCAGATTAAAAGTCTCTCACAGGAGCAAGAGGAAGGGGATTCCTGAGTAGGTGCTGGGACTAAGGGCAAGACATCAGTGATAGTTATTCTTACTTATTTCCTCCCCAGCACAGACGTGGATGTGAAGAAGCCCCCCTGCAGTTTTGGAATCCATTTGAATTCTAAACCACGGGGAGTGGTCCAGATCTAGTGCTCTGAATCAAATCTGACCATATCTGGATTTGGGGCACTTGTTTCGGTCCATCTCTGTGCCAGGTTTTTTCACACTTGGCCCATATCTGGAAGTACTTTTCACTGATCAGGGCGCAGTATGAAAGCATGCTAAAAGGACCCTTTTTCAAGACAAGTCGGTATTTTTAAAATTCCTTACCTGTCTTACCATTAGCAAGACCTTAGGTTATGGACACTGGGAAAATTTAAAACATTGAATTTACTCTTCACAGGCTCTTTTTATCTCATATTTCACCCAGATTGGACCATGCAGCTAGAGTGGCCCATGTCACTTCCCTTTAAAGCATGTTTTGCTTTTATTCTAATGCAGTAGCACAATGCTTGTGTTTCCAATCCTTGCAAATATCGGGTACCCTTTTGTATAAACATTTCCTGGCAACTACAAGGACAGCATTAGTAATTTGACAGGAGCCTGAGGGTTTCCCTTCTATAATATGCATATATATAAAAACACACAAGCCCATTTGCTTGCGTTGGTGGGTATCTTCCTTGATACAGAAGGGGATATTGCTTAATGTTTAGTTCACTCGCAATGGAAAAACCTGCAGTTGATTAGCTCTGTCCTCATGTTGCAGTTACAAGGAGAGGGCGGCCATGGACTGTATTTTATGATTCCATAGAATGCACATTGTATACTCCTGGTCTACGTCCAAAAAATTTGGATTTTCTTTTTTTTAATTTAATTTAATTAAAATATTTCCTTTCATAATGTAGAGCTACATAGCATCCTCTGCTGTGTATGTCTGTGACAAAAATGGGCACCGGCGCGGGGCAGCTGGAGCGTGCGGCGCGTCCAGCCTAGGGGTCCCCAAGGCACTGGTGCGGGGCAGCTGGGAGGACACAGTGGTTCCAATCTGGGGTCTTCCATGGGGCACGTGGCTGATCGCCTTGTAGGCAGCCCTGCCGTGCGGTGCCCACGATGTATGCACTCTCTGCCGGGGGCACCGAGGCGGCGAGTGGGGACCAGGGCCAGGGGGGCACGTGGCGCAAGTCTCTATGCTAATCAATGCGTACAATAAAACCACTAGTGTGATGAAAGAGGAAGTAGTGGGGATGCACATGTCGGTGACGGTGGCCTCGCTCAGATGCGTCGTTGTCTGTAATGGCACCTTATTTTTTAAAGCTTAAAGTCTATCCTTGCAATGCCAAAGACAAAGAGGCGAAACTGCAGTTTTAATGACGATCTCCAGAAGGAATTCAAATTTATTAAACTGGACAAACTATGTAGTGATGAAACAAATGTGGTATGCCAACACTGTAATGTCCATTTTTCCATTGCTCATGGAGGTAGAAGTGACATCAACCAACATCTACATAGCCAGAAACATAAGGATGCTGAAAAGACTCTGGGTTCAGTTAAAAACATCAATTCGTTTATGAGATGTGATGGTGATAGTGAAAGCGATAAAATTGCAGCAAGTGAAGCTCTTTTCGCTTATCATACTGTGCATCATGGCCAAAGTTTTCGCACAAATGATTGCTTGTCGACATTGATAAAGAAAATTTATGAACCAAAATTTTCCTCAGCACGTACCAAATCAGAAGCAATAATTACCAATGTTTTATCTCCATACATATTGGGCAAAGTAATAGAGGATTTGAATAACACAAAAAGCATTACATCTCAGTTTAGATGCATCAAACAAAAAAGACATCAAATTTTTTCCAATTGTTGTACGGTACTTTTTGCCAAATTGTGGTGTTCAAGACAAAATTATAGACTTTGTTTCATTACCTGGTGAAACATCCGATCTACAGTGTGCTATGTTGAAGGAAGTAATTGACAAATTTGCTTTACAAAACAAAATTGTTGCTTTGTGTGCAGATAACACGAAAACCAATTTTGGTGGTTGCAAAAGACTTGGCAAAAATAATGTGTGGCGAAAACTTGAAACTGAACTGAAGAGGCCGATTATCGGTATTGGTTGTGGGGCACACATTATACACAATTGTCTCTAGTGTGCTGTCGACTGTTTACCAATTGATATTGAATGTTTTGCAGTGAAAGTATACAAATGCTTCCATATATACACAGTTAGAGTTGAAGAACTGAAAAACTTTTGTGACTTTGCAGGAAACAATTACCCTAAATTGTTAAGAGCATGGAAATACAAGATTTTTGTCCTTGTGTCCATCAATTGACAGAATTTTAAGCATGTTTGATGGGCTTACTTCTGATATTCTTTCTCAAGAAAAATGCCCTGTTATCTTGCGAAAATGGTTTGAAGATCCTTGTTTGAAATTGTGGTTGTCGTTTACAAGAGATCAAGTATCTACGTTCCAAACATACATTAGTTTAATTGAAAAAGATAATATTTCAGCTACAGAAGTAGCCATAAACATTGAAAATCTTGCAAACAATTTAGAGTCCAGAAAAAGTGAAGTGTTTGTAACTACTGATGTCAAAAAACAACTGAAAATGTTAGTAGATTCAGGAGAAATTAATGAGGCTAAGTTTTTTGAGGTAGTCGAGAATTTCTATGAAACCAGCTTAGAATATATCAACAAGTAGAAGTGCAGTGTAGGAAACACTGAGAAGTTCAAGTGGGTGCTACTAAGGAAGACACCTGAATGGAAAAAAATATAGGACAGCCTGAACGAGGAACTCATCACACGCATAGAAACAGAAGAAACTCGTGTATTCGATCAGTGGACCCTCATAAAATCTACAATTGTGAGGCAGTTGGATACATGGAATAAAGAAAACATTTCTGTATCTGATAGATGGGTAAAGATTTTTTCTGAAATGAGCGAAAAACGCCTAGACTTTCAAGACTTTTGTAATATTGTAGAGTTTATTCTTTGTCTTCCAGGAAGTACAGCACCTGTTGAGAGAATATTTTCTGTTATGAACAGTATGTGGTCAAAGGAGAAATCTAGATTAAGTGTTAAGACAATGACGGCTATGTTAGTTGTAAAACAAAATTGTGTCATGGAGTGTGAGAAGTTTTATGATAAGGTATTGAAAGACCGAAATTTGCTGCGTAAGATTACTGCATCGGAGAAATATTCATGGTACGATCATGGTGAAATACAGTCCCCCTCTACGTCTACCTAAATTTTTGTATGAGTTTCTGTCACTGAAGAATAATTGTTAGCTCAAGTCAATATGTTCATGTAATAAAACTTTTTTATCCTCTTACTTTTTCATGAATACAGAATATTACATAACCCCGTCCCGTTTTTGCCATCCCAATGTCCTGTTTTTGTCTCCTGGAAATATGGTCAGCCTAGGGATGGATCACTTGAAAATTGACCTGTTCTGTTCATTTCCTCTGAAGCACCTGGCACTGGCAACTGTCAGAAGACAGAATAGTGGACTAGATGGACCATTGGTTTGATCCAATATGGCCGTTCTTATGGGAAACCACCTCTAGGGTTGAGAAGGATCTTCATTTTCTATGGTCTGTTTAGTCCTTGGACTCTCTACTACAACTGCTAACAGGTATGCCAGTTACAGTGGGGGTTCTAGCATATCACGATTCCACTAGGAAATATATTGAGACCACCAAACTAATTTAAAGTAGAACACACAATAGCTAGCAGATGGCATATCAATTTTTAATTGCTATCTATCTCATATAGGCTTTAACCAGTGAACTACCTACGATCAAGCTCTCTATCCCATTACAAATCCCCTGAGCCATTTACCTTCCAGTTCAAGATTTTTTTTAAAAAATAGATTTGGTTAGCAGTGTTTTATTTATTTGTCATTGTTCATTTGATTTATGTATAGCACTTTGATCCAGGTAAGTAGTTCTCTCCCTAAACATATGATGGCAGTGTCATTAATGATCTTTAGAGAGATTAATTCTTGCTGGTATTGAGTCAAAAAGCAATGCAGGTATGATACAAGTATGATTCTGATGTGAGAATGTAGATTCTACATTCATAGGTTCTAGAGATTGGAGATGCCTCTTAGATTGTCATGTCCATCCACTGCTAGCTCCGGATTGTTGTCAATTGTACAACTACTAGTATTTTGTTCAGTCAAGTTCTAAAGGTGCAAAGAGACAGAGCTCCCACCATGTCCCTCAGGAGGCTGTTATACAGACTAATACATTTTTGCCAGAAAGCTTTTTCCTAATATTTGGGCTGAACTTTCCATAACATAATTTCATCCCATTACTGCTAGTTATTCCCCTTTTACTATGCTACATCACTCTTCTCCCACCTTTGCGTTGACATCCTCCAGATATGTGTAGACTATTAACATGAGCCCATTTTCTTTCACCCAAGCCCATATGAAGGTGAGCTGATCAGACAAACAGACTTTCTAAAAATATCCTCTCTGCATATAAATCTTCTATTTAAAATATAAGTATTTAAAAAGAAACCGTAGGGGATAGTTTTGAATGAGAGAGAGGTAGAAAGCACAGGGCTCAAGGTTGGGAAAGGACTCGGGATTATATTAACAAGAAAAATATATGTTTAAAATAAGTATTTAAAATGGGAATTGGGGAGTGGAAATAAGCAGATGTTAATTAAGATAGAATAGCAGGCTGGAGACAATGGAACAGGGAATGGATTTTAAAATGTATCCTTATTTTTTTTAAGGAATACTTAAAATGAGGATTTAGCAGCTGGGAAAGGTTAGGTGGGCCGTGGGTTGGAGACATCTATGCCATACATATGAATTTAAAAAAACAATTTAACAGAGCAGATGCGTGGGTTAACAGATGTTTATGATTTGTCAGTGGTATAAAACATTAAGATCGCATTCAGGGTAGACCATAGTCATGCCTGATTTCTAACTCAGGGACAAAAATTTAGGGTTAGACCACCATCATGCCTAGTTTTAACCATGGATGGAACATGCCTGAAATATAGCAAGCAAGGGACTACTTTATTTTTTTTAAATAACAAAAAATTCTTATTTATTTTTATTGGTGTTTGGTCATGTGGCAATACTACTGAGATAATTTAAGGATAGACTACCACTACTTAACAACTTCATGCACAATAAACAGAAGGGCAATTATCTACAGCTTTACAATAGGATTGTTTTTAACTATTTGGTGAGCTGCCTTTTGGAAGCTACTGATCCAAAAGAAGAAAGGTGTTGGAAACACAGTAGAACCGTTGTTAGGCCAATAATTATTTCAAAGTAGTTGGCCATTAATATTGTGTTTAAATACTGCATATCACTAAAAATAACTACGTTTCACCAATGAGTGCCAAATAAATCTATAAATAAATAGAGATACTATCTTACTTGAGGAACTATGCTTTCTGTGTTTTTACTAGCAGATGTATCAGTGTGTATTCTAGGTCTAGAGGGGTTTTTGAGAAACGAGTCTTCGTGGAAGGAAAAATACCATATCCAAAATAATCTTGGCAAGACAGTTCAATTTTTTTATTTATTTTTCAAGAGATTGCAAAATATTTCTAAAGAAATATCTGCATGTTTTTAACCTCTCTAATAAGTTGTAGTGAGCTGATGGCTCTCTGGTTAAAAGCACAGTGGGCTAGATTATGCTTATAACAACCAGTGCTGAGCAAGGGGAAATGTGTAGCTGTTCTGCTCCAAGAGCACCTCTCTGAGGTACAATTCCTCCCTTCAGAATGAACAGCTGGTCCATAACTGTATCAAATTGTTTACACTAGCCAAGGCTCAGTCATTCTTCACCCTCCTGTGCCCAGTCTCTGTACACCTGGGCTGGGGGTGAAATAATATATGAGCATCCCCTGCTGATTTTCTGTTATACCCTGCAGTGGAAGTGCTGGGGGAGGAGGGTATCCTACTCCACACTATACCCTTGCACAGCCACATATGCGAGGCTACAATCTGACACAATGTTTGTCAATGAGAGGAGTGAGAAATCTTTTAAATTGCTACCTCTTGTAATAAAGATCTAGCATCTACACAAATCTCATTCCATGTAGTGGCTTAATCCAGGCTGCTTTCTCCCAGGATCTGATTCAAGTACTTCCTGGGTAAAACAACATTTCTTATTTTTTTGTTTTTTAGAGAAAAACACTGCGATTCAGGCTGTGCTTTTCATCTGCACGGCATGAAGACCAGGACTTATCTGCATGGGTTAAGACCTCTGTACTATTCTTGTGCTGGCAAATCTTCATTTTACAACTTGTGCTTTTGGCCATGTGTCTTTCAAGTACAACATCCTTGGCTGGCAGAGAATATTGAAGGAGGGCAGAGTGCCAACCACTCTTAAAAAGCATGTGTGTGCTCAAGAAACCATCATTTGACACTGGCAATCTGGTCAATTATCAACCTGGATCTAATCTGCAAAGGCAAAAGGGGGGCTGTAATTTTTTCTAGCTTATTTATGTTGAATGTAGACTGTTGAAATGATTTCTCTGAAAATGAAATTTAGTATTTTCAGTGTTTCTTGCATTAGAGATCCTGGTCTTTTCAGCCTTGAAAGCAATATGAGCCTGTAGAGAAGTGGCAAGATTAACATTTCAGCTACTCACTAAGTGAAAACTGATTAATTGAGTTAGAAATTAAGTTACATCCAGATTGTTTAAAACTCTTCACTTTTGTTTGTTTGTTTATCAATGCCTATGTTACTCAAAAGCCTGAGGAATATTTGCAATGGAAAGATCACCCTGGTTAAGATTCAACACTTCCCTTCCTTCATTTAACAACTGAAAAATATGACAAGATGCATCTCTGAGAATCCAAGTGAGGCTACTAGCGGGACCAAGAAAGACCAGACTAGACATTCCTGAGATTACTAAATTAAAAAACAAGTAGGAAGGGAAAAAAAGGTTGAAAATACACTTTTCAGCTCTTTCTTATAAATCATAAAGAAGCAAAAAAGGGTGAAACCTATTTTTCCTTTCCCTTTGCAGTTCTCCGGTAAGTGAATCAGTGCACATAAATGATTGCATGGCACATATCTCAATCTGCTTCTGATCTGATTAAATAAGGACTTTAGTTTACATAACTGCCAATTTCTGTGTCCTGCCCAATTGCCAATATTTCACAGCATTCTACCTGCTGTTATTAAATTACATATTGAAAACACTGAAGTAATTCACTTGGACAAAAGTGTTCTTTCTCTAAGGACATTGAGTTCCGCCCCCCCCCCCCCCCCCGGCCTTCTCCCCCCCATTACTTAAAGATGAGTAGCATATAATTCCAGAATGTCAGTTGTGCTGGAAGGTTTTCTTAGCTTGGCCATGGGAAGGTGCATTGTTTCCTAAAGGAACACTAAGATGTCATAGTGTATTTCCTTTTTGCCCCGCCCCCTTTCCTCATTTTTTATTGCAATGCTGCTTTAGTGTCTAAAGTTAAACCATTTGCTGACATACCTAAAAACTGAAGCAGTTTTTCTTCTCATAATGGCAGCCTGCAGGACAGTGTGTGGCACATATCTCATGGTTTCTAGTTACAGTAATGTAATGTAGCTAGTGACAGACCCTGATTTAGCAAAGCATTTAAGCTCATAAGGAAACACATCCCTATTCAACAAAACACTTAAGCACAGGCTTAGTTAAATGTTGTAAACCTTAAAAGCGTGTGCATACATACTTTGCTGAACTGGAAAACAAAAGAAAATAAGACTCTTTTCAGTTGCCTGCTAATAAAATAAACAGAATTGCACTATGTTACTTCCTATTCATATTCTGCAAAGTTATCACACACTGCAAGGGGCCATTGATTTAGCTGTGAAACATGTAGCCACGTATGAGGAAAATAGGCCATATCCAGGCAATCTGCCATTCATACCCAGAAAGTACAAATGGACACACGAGATAAGTATGGGCCTAAACATAAAGAACAAGCTCTTAGTAGTAGGAAGGGGAAAATATGGGTGAATAATCTTTATACAAGTGATTGTAGTGAGAATGATAATGAAAGCAGTATTGCTACCTGGATAACCTTAGAAGTATAATGACGGCATGCACACGGAAATCTCACCAGCACAACAGAAGTAAAAGTTAACAGTGGTTAGAGTGTAGAATGCAGAATTGCCACAGCAGCTTAAAAGTATGGCTTGATTACAATGCAGAATCATCTGGACTGTCAATTCATAAAACTGGTAAAGTGCAACTCCATTTAGCCAATAGTCCAAGGAGATGTCAGATGCCTTCAATTAAGCATTTCTTGGAGCACAACCTCTTGAAAGCTGCCTTATCTGAAAAACAGGCCAACTTTCCTATCCAGGATACAATACAAACTATAGAGATGTAAACAAGCTTTGGTTAACAAGAGTTTTGATGAGCCATGTAAACAGGGATAGTAGTATACAACAGTGAAACATTTGTTGAAATTAGGACCCCAACTATTGAAACTTCCATAATAACATTCATTGGGTTCAAAACAAAGCATTACCATTTGGGAAGTGTATGTCAAATTACAGAAATAATGAGAAAGACCAGATGGGTGAGGTAATATCTTCTAATGGACATTTCTGTCGGTGAAAGAGAGCTTTTTAGAGCTCGAAAGCTTGTCTCTTTCACCAACCCAAGGGGTCCAATAAAAGATATTGCCTCACATCCTGGGACCAACATAGTTACATTGACACTGCAAACAATGGATGGTATCATTCTTTCTGCTTACGTTCTTCATATATTTAGAAGGCCACGCAAACAATCTTTACAACACTCCTCCAAGAGCAGTAAATGTTATCCCCGTTTAACAAATGGGGAAAAGTGATGCAGAATGGTGACATGATTTGCCCACAGTGGCAGAGCAAGGAGTGGAGCTCTCTCAATCTCATACTCTCGTGTCCAGACCAGCATGCCTGGCTGGCTAAATAGGAATGCTAGAAATGTTTTTCCCCCTGGGCAGCAATACACTGAGGGCTGGCCTTGCAGACTAGATAGCCTACCATACAGTACTGAGAGATCAGTTTTACTTGAGGAATATTCTTAAAATCGATATTGTCCATATAACAGTTCCCGTAGATCGAAACAGATAACTTTCTTAAAAGACTGTGGGCTAAATTCATGCCTGTTCAGGAAGCCAGCATAACAGTATGCAGCAACACTGAAATCTCCCTTAAATCCCATTCCAAATGGGATTAAATGGGATTTTAATATAGTACATAGGCCTTATGCTAGTCCTCTGCACACAGGTGAATATCACCTCATGAAGAAATTATTTTTTAATAAATGTAGCCAGTTATATTCAGTGGAAACACAATGAAGCTTGGTTTTTAATCTAGAGCTTTCATTTTGCTTTGCTACAAAGTTTCACAGTCTCAGAGTTCTCTACGAGGAAGCGCCACTAATAATGCTTGTGGGTATGTCTTCACTGCCCCAGCCCAGCTACCTTCCACACACAGAAACCCCTGCTCCAAGTTTTGTGGTGGATATCAGGGTACAATTCAAATATATACAAATTGTATACATTGCGTCCTGCTATCTATTCAGGATATGTGTACACGGCAAAGAAAAATTCATGGCACCCAGTGGCGCATTAGCCACTGGGCAAATAGGGCCCATGCCAAGGGATCCCTGGAAAAATGGGTGCTCCCCGACCCACTCTGCCCACCTGGTGCTCCTTCTGGGGAGTGGGGGAAGCTCCCATGCCCCAACCCCACTCCCCGGCAGGAGCGCCGGAGGACGGCAGGATGGGGACAGAGTACAGGCAGAAGGAGTGGGGCGGGGGCCCCCACTTGCTCTGGCCCAGGGCCACACAAACCCCTAATCTGCCTCTGACGGCACCAACTCTCAGAGCCCAGTTCAATTGACTCAGGCTCATGGGGCTTGGGCTATGAGTCTAAAATTAGCAGTGTAGACATCTGGGCTCATGCTGGAACTGAGGGTCTAAAATCTGTGAGGTGGGAGGGTCTCAGAGCCCCCACCTGAGTGGGAATGTCTCTCCTATTTTTAGCTCCACAATTTGAGCTCCACAATTCTGAGTCAACTGACCGGGGTTCTGAGACTTCATGCTGCACATGTTTCTTTGCTGTGTGGGCATACCCTGAGAGGCTTAATTTAGAATACATATTTTCACTGTAGTTATATTTAATTTCCTTGGAAACTTCATAGATCCACAGGCAGTTGTTGCATAATATTTGTTAGTATCTTGACAGACCATATTCTCTTCTTAAAGGAATGTGATATAAAATGATGTATGTTTGGATTTTGACACTGAATTATACACAGGCTAAATTAAATATATTAATTTATACCATGCTTGCTTTCGTCAATATATTTTCTTTCTATATTGACACCTTATAACACTTGTATGCTGAATGAGTTGAGTAGCGGTATTTAGTAGCGGTGAATTTAATTGCACTTTCTGTTAAAAATAATAAAGTAATGCAAAAGAATTGCATTGACATTTTAATATGCTGTCACTTTAAGATACCACATGAAGTGTGAACAGAGCACAGGCACTTTAAACAGGTGTGTCTAATTGTTAGTTTGTTTCTTCAGAATAGCCATCATGTAATGTTTGATGAAACATGTAGATCCAGGGAAGGTGTTTGGATACCGCAACATGCTAACTAGGTTCTCCTTTGCCTGCTGGTAAAAACAAATTGGGCTGTGTAATTGAGTTTTTTTTGTAAGTAAGGCTTTTATGTTTGCTTTGAATTCAGTCTCCATCTTTTTCTTGTTATATTTTGTCCCTTAGGAGGATTTGCACCATAGGCTTCTAGAAAAAAAGAATTTAGTATATTCATTTATATAGTGAATAGCACATTTCTATTACTTTCAGATTTTGCCAGTCTGTTACTGCAAAAGTAATCGGGTAAAAAGTGAAAGAAAGGCACATTAGATTCATTAAAAATGTGTGATACTGTTTTCATTGAATCTTCCAAATAATACGTTTGCGAGGTGTTCCAGAATGTTTTGTTTGTATGGAATTTGAAAAAGCCTCTTAAAAGAAATAGATCCATCCAAGGGAAAAGGTCTATTATTGGACAAACAGTATTTATAAAGGCGGCATTGGCAAGAAAACAAACATCAAAATATATACAGCTCTTTCAAACGCTTTGTGGATTTATTACTAATATCTCAAAAAAAGCTTCCACATCACCTATTTTAAAACAAAAAAGCATTATGAAAAGTGGTAGTGAAAATTAGAAAAACCTTAACTCTATTGTATCAAAATGAGTAAGGAAAATTTTTTACCTGTTGGTCCATGTATTCAGTTAACAAGGTTTGATTATAAAACACTTAGTTTGTCTCTATTGCAAATGGGGAGAAATATGTAACATGTTCTTCAAAGTTACATGCCCAAGATTTAATAAACACTTCAAGATTAAATGTTTCATTAATTTCTTAAATACATTTAGGCTGACTGTAGAAAAATATGAAAGTCGATTTATTAGTTAAGCTGTAGTTAAGGTAAAGGAATTCTGAGCAATTTGCTAAGAATTGCCTCCAACTGTGTTGGTTTCCATCCTTTTGTAAAACAGAATCTGACCATAGTTTGCTCTATTTGTCCTTCCTGATGGTCACTGAAATAAATTGTGATTGGCTCACAAGCAGTCATGTGCTGCTTGACTACCAATTATATGTTCGTCTTTTGATAGCTAGTATAAATAAAAGGAGGATAGATGGGCTCAAATATAAGGCCCTGGTGTGGGACTGAAGAGACCTAGTTTCACTTTCCACCTCTGTTAACAGATTTGCTAGGAAACCTTGGACAAATAACTTATCCTCTTAGTTCGCCATCTATAAAATAGGAATAATATTACTTCCTTTCCCCTGTCTTTTGCCTACTTTGAGTCTTCCTTTGGAATTTAATTTACTTACATTTCCTTACTACAAGGAAGTTACATAAGGAAACTCCTCCCAAAATAAACAGAGGTAGACTACGCCGCTGCTGTTACATGAACCAGTGATGGGGTTTTTTTTGGTGGGTCCTACGTGTCAGGAGGAATGGTGTTCACGCTTTTGCACCTTGGTCTAGAATATTTGAGCAGAATCCTGGGGTTAGTACTCTTGTGAATCCTAGAGTACAGGAGTACTGTGAGTACTCCTGGGGTTAATACTTGTGAAAAGTGCCTCCCCAACCCTTCAGCCCTTGCTGAGGGTATTGGTTCAGTCACTTTCAATCACTTTATTGTAAATGCCCAGCGTGGTGCTGGCAGGGAGGAGGAAAGAGGATGTTGTGCTGATGGCAGTTCAGCGACATCTTTTAGATGAGACATAAAAACCCACGTCATGGCCACATGTGGTCAGTAAGGAGACAAAGGTCCCCTGGCACTTTTCCCAAAAATAGGAGTGTTGTACTCATTGCTCTGGTCACATATCAATTTGGGTAACATTCTATTCCATGTTCCTATATTCTGCCTGGAATTTCAGCTGTATAAACTATTGGTCACACATTGAATTAAGGTTAAATTGTTATAGAATCCAGCAGGTCAATCCGTTTTTTTAATCATGGTTTATAATCCGCTATAATAATGGCTTATAATCAGTTATACCGCCTTTGAGTGATGTCTTTAACCCTTTATAACACATACTACTGTGGTCTGTAATACGGTTATAACTGTTAATTATTTGTTAGCCCTTTCTAAATTATTAATTAATATATAATGAATTCATATATATTAATTAATATAAAGTCTGACCGAGTCATTTGTCTTCCCTTCCTGTCCTAAACTTTTATGTAATGCTGCTGCTCATTGTTAAACAGCTATTTTGTAGGCATTTTTGGAGTCTTTGGGATAAAAGATACTTAGAAGATCCAAGATCAGCAGTGCAGAATAGATGCAGCTCACAAGAGATTTTGGTAAAAGTTCTTTCCTGCGGTTTGCATGTACTATGCTGCTAGTGACTCAGATAAAAATATCAATGTTCTGAGTCACTCTTTCTTGTACAGCTAGAAAAACTTAATTCAAGCCAAAGGAATAAGTAGTTTAATCAGAGACCAACCAAGTTATATGCAAGACTCCTATATGAGCTGGCTAATGTTCTAAGATCCTTTCCTTTTGAGATGAGACCAGTCTAAATAAGTTATCAGGGCAACCAGTCCTGCTAGATAAATCAGTCCTAAACGGAGCTTCCCTTTCCCCCTAGCCAAATTGAGGGAGGAATAATTTTCACCACACCAGTCTACAGAAGTTCTGTGTTCAGACACCCACTGGATCCTGCTGGTTTCTTGACTGAAAGCCAAACCCAGTCTTCCCAGAGTCCCTGAAAACAGTATTTGGCTTTTTCAACCATAAGCAGAAGCCTGAACATAACCCTGCATTCACGCAGCTGACGGGAGTGTTCTCAAAAAGAAGACATTTGGATGGGATGATTCTGGCATCCTCCTGCTGCCCATGGTTTCTCCTACTGACCCCCCAAAATTCCATGCACACATTACAGATGTTGTGTAAATGTAAGATTGCTATTAAATACTCGGAAACTGAACTGGAATGGAACACGATGTATATGATAGCTAATGCCCTGTCACAAAAGTTGACCCAATAGCATCCTTTTAACTCCTTCTTTTAATTCTCCCAACTTGCTTAAATCCAAGCAGTTAACATTGTTGTTATCTTTTGAGTGACTATAAATCTAAATCCTGATTGTTATATCACTGCTTTTCTATTTTAACATTCTCTGCTCTTGGCTGCCAGTAAGCCAAGACTTTCAGCTAGTGGAAAATGTTGCAGCATATTTGCTTTGCTCGCTTGAACCTGGTCTTCATTCTTGTGAATGATCTCTTGGACAGAGATCCACATATCTCTTCCTCCTGACTGGTGTTTTAAGGGCACAGCCTCCTGCCATCCACTGTAATAGCCCTAGCAAACCAGTCTGCCTGAAGGCAGCCCCTGTATATTGCTTTCTTTCAGAGGACGACAGCATTTTGACCAGTGACCAAACAGCACTTTCAGGCAAGCACATTTATTTATTATGCAACCCACCCAACAGGTGGAACTTCTCTGGAGTTGTTTAATCTTAGTGACTCACTTTAATCACCCCCAGTGATTTTAGTTCCTGGAAGAGTTGTGTTGACCCTCCCCCATGCAGTAGAACACAATCATACAATTTAATACAATAGTTGCAATATCTGTCATAGGGGCTATTTTGGCTTCACCAGAATTGAACAAGGGACCTCCAGTGACAAGTCTAAGGCCATGTCTACATGACAAACTTCAGTCAATGCACGTTACGTTGTCTTGCAGCCACCAAAGTTTGCATATTGCTCAGGTGCAGGCATATCTGCCTGAGCACGTCAATGTTTCACGTATTCACCAGAGGTGCTTGCATCAATGTAGAGTGCATTGAACCATGAATAGGTAGCCCATTGTGCCAAGCATCATTGTCCAGTGCAGTGCTGCTTGGACACTTTCACGGTGTTTTCATAATGATTTGCCCAGCAATTTCTGGGAGCTAGGGATCAATTTCCCTGCATATATCCCATTATACATTCCACATCCCATAATTTTCACACTTTTTTTTTGAAAATCCCACAAACCTACAAGATACTTTTTGGTCTCTGACATCTCTGACAAGCCCATGGAGTCCACAGAGCTCAGCACTATTCTCACAAACATTTCAAATACAAGACACCTGGTTCTTCTATAATTGCTCATCTTCAGGAATTTCCACAACAGCTGGGATTACAATGAGGAAAATGAAGATATCAACTGGGAGAGTTTGTTGATGGACAACAATGGGGGAAAATATTCCAGGGTGCTGGGGGCTTTCATGGAGCAGCTTCAGACAGTGGCGCACCACTTGAAAAATGAGCTGTGGTTGGAGGGAATGCATCATAATGCAGGTGTGGGACAATGAGGAGGGGGTACAGAAATTTTAACTGTGAAACACCATATTCCTGGATCCATGTGCCAGGCTTTCTCCAGCCCTCCTGCACAGGGACAACAACATGAGAGCTGCACTGACAGTTGTGAATGGGGTGTGGCGATCATGCTTTGGAAGCTGGCAATGGGAGATTGCTAGTAGTCAGTGGAAATCATTTTGGGGAATCCATGGTGGAGGCTGATATCATACAAGTATGTATGGCTGTTAATCATCTCCTGCTATGCAGAACTGTGATTTTTGACAAAGTGCAAGAAATAGTGATGGATTTGCAACAATGGGTTCCCAAACTGCAGAGGGGCAATATCCCTATTTTGGCACCAGCCCACCTTGCTATTGAGTACATCAACCATAAGCACCAACTCCATGGGTTCCCCAGGGCTGGCACCCATGGGGAAAACATGGTGGGTGCTTAGTACCCACTGGCAGCTCTGTGGGTCAGCACTTCCTAGCCGCCAGCAGGCTGCCCTGATTAGCACCTCCCCTTCCCTCCCCATGCCTCTTGCGTGCTGTGAACAGCTGTTTCGTGGTATGCAGGAGGCTGGGAGGGAGGGAGGAGGAGCGAGGGCGCATAGCACTCTGGGGAAGGGGCGGAACTGGGCAGGAAGAGGCGGGGCAGGGTGGAGCCTTGGGGGAAGAGGGTGGAGTGGGGATAGGGTCTAGGGCAGAGCCGGGGGTTGAGCACCCTTCCCCCAGTACTTTGAAAAGTTGGTACCTGTGATATCAACAGAAAGGGATAGTTTTCCATAGTTATGGAAGCACTTGTTGATCACAGTGATGCTTCACTGATATCAGTGTGGGTTGGTCAGGGAAGGTGCATGATGCTCCTGTCTTTGAGAACACTGGTCTGTCCAGAAAGTTGCATGCAGGGCAGGAATGTTCTTTCCCAAGCAGTGAAAGATTCAGGTACCACATCCCAACAGCTGCAAAGTGTGTACTTCATAATATATGTCAGGCAAAGAGGGGAAAGGTGCCACCAGTAAGGAGCGAGGTGAAGTGATTGTCTGCTGACTCTGTACAGCCAGATAACAGGGCTTATAAGAGCCAATATGCAGCTAAGTTTTTGATTGAGGTAGTGACCAGATGTACTATTTTTATAGGAACAATCCCATTTTTGGGGGACTTTTACTTATATAGGCTCCTATCACCCCCCACCCCCGTCCCATTTTTTCACAGTTGCTATCTCGTAACTCTAATTAAAGGTTTGTTTTCCCTGTTAACCACAGTAGTATTCTATCTTGAGATAATGTCTGTCTTGTGTAGTTTATATTATGTATTTTGTCTTGCTGTTGGTCTCTATTCCATTTTGCCTTCTGCAGATTATAAATACTGCTGTACCAGGGGCATTGCCTACTGCTGTGAATTATGTGGTGCTTGCTGTATATTTATAAATATGGCTGGGCGTTTTTCTGAGATGATGCAATCTGTGGTGCTTTGTGAGCATTTATAAGTACGGTTCAGTTTCTTGATGCCTCCCGTACATTCTGTAATGTGAACTAATCAAGGTACTTTACTTCTCCAAAAACAGAAGTTGATTGAGTGTTTTTTCCTGGCCTTCCCAGCATGGAGCAGTAGGGGAAGTATGTGATCTATGATCCCACATGGTATTTGGAGACAGGGGAGGTAAGGGGAGCAGCAGCCAATCTAAAGTCAGTGCAAAGGCTGAGTCCAGGATGTTCAGATCTGTAGGTCATCCAGGTCTTCAGCATTTGAGTTTGCTGCCTGAGGAAACCCAGTGGGTATGTCTACACCAGTGGTTCCCAAACTTTAACAACCCAAGAACCCCTTTCACTAGAATGTCAAGTCTCATAAACCCCCTCCTAAAAATGAATATTTCCAGGGATTTTCTCCCTTACCTCAGCATAAATTAGAAAAGCAGTAATCTTGGAAATATAACATTTGTTTTTATGACATACTTATTACACACTGTTTATTAATTATTCTTTATAATTACAGTATATTTATTACATTATGAAAATGGCAACACTCATCCAAGAACTCACTTCTGTAGCTGGTATCACTTTTGATACAAGTCTGTTATAAGCCAAGGCTCCTATCGGAGGTGCCAGTAGAAAAAAGGGATGCTGGGGCAAAGTCCCCGCATACCCCAGGGCCTGTGAGGAGGACACTGTCAGAAAAGGGGAGGCATGGGAAAAAAAGGGAAGGGACTCGTCGGGGGGGTGCACTGATGCAGGGGTGGCAGGTAGCCCTCATCGCCCCCCATACTGGCACCTCTGGCTCCTATATTTCATCAAGAAGTATCAGATGTGAAACCGAATGAAGGTATTTACGAAGCCAACTCAGAGTTCCTCCTCCACAAGCACTCAGGTCTTGAGCAGTCCAGGCAAACAATCCACGTTACAACAAAGCTTAAACTTGTTCTTCATAATTTAAAAAACACTAGCAGCCTATTTCATTTTAAAAACAGCAAAAAATATCCACCTCCATTTCTATTTCATATAAGGAGTCTTGAAGTTTAAATCTCCTCAGTGTGATAGATGTGCTGGCTTTGATCTGCTTCGCTCTTGGAAGTCCCCAAGCCTCCGTGCTGCTGGCCCCATGCTGTCTAGGATCCCTATGGACAACTCTGTCCATCATTAGGGAATTTTTTCCTAAGAACCCCTTGTGACATTTCGTGAACCCCATGGCCAGTGGGAGCTGCAGGGGCAGCGCCTGTGGGTGCAGGCAACATGCAAAGCCCCCTGGCCCCTCCACCTAGGAGCCGGACTTGCTGGCCACTTCCGGGAGCCACCTGGGGTAAGTGTTGCCCGACCGGAGTCCACACTCTGACCTGCCTCCCACACCTGAGCCCACTGCCCCAACTCAGAACCCCTTCCCACACTCTACCTCCCTCCCACAGCCCACAGGCCTCACCCTCTCCTGCCCCCCAACCCTCTTCCCCAGCCCCACCTGCACCCCACACCCCCTCCTGCACCTCAACCCCAAACCCCTGATCCCCAGCCCCACCCCAGAGCCAGCACCCCCAGCTAGAGCCTGCATTCCCTTGTGCACCTCACTCCCTTGCCCCAGCCTGGAGCTCCCTCCTGCACCCTGAACCCCTCATTTCTGACCCCACCCCAGAGCCCACACCTCCAGCTGCAACACTCACTCCTTCCCACATCCCAGCCCTCTGCCCCAGCCTGGTGAAAAGAGAGTGAGGATGGGGGAGAGCGAGCAATGGAGGGAGGGGGAAGAAGTGAGTGGGGCAGGGCCTTGTGGAAGGGGCAGGGAAGGGAACAGGGCAAGGGTGTTTGGTTTTGTGTGATTAGAAAGGTGGCAACCCTAGGTGGGCATGGAGCCGCAAGGTTGGCTGGCCACAAGCAAAGGTGAGCAGCAAGGTGAGCTCATGAAGTGGGCAATGGGGAAAAGGTATTTTAAAAACATGTTGGGTTTTTAAAGGGGGGGCAAGCGTCGGTCTCTCTGACCCCGGGGCAGTGTATTTTAAAATTGTGAGCAGAGCGGTCACTGTAGCGGAGTCTTGAGCATTGTGGGACAGTGACAGGAGGACTCTTAAGGATGACACAGATCATACAGTGTATACCTTTGCACTGCATCAACCAAAGTAGTTCGATCATGGTCTGCACCATTCAAAGAGGTGGTTTTACTGTGTCATCATATTGGGCCGCTTACATCAGCTGGAGACAAATTTGGGTGTAGAGACATGGGTAAGTAGGCAACTTACATCAATATAAGTTTGTAGTGTAGACCAGGCTTAAGTATCTACATCTCAAGCTAAAGAGCCAGACTCACAAGCTAAAAGTTGTTAGAGATTTTCATTTTCTTTGGATCAGGTACAAAGGAGGATAAGTAAAACACAAAAGGGGTTATTCTTGCACATGCAATCGCTTCACAGCACAATTTCTCCTTGTCCATATGTACAAATGATAGATTCTACAATCACTTACATGCACAAGTCATAACAAGGTGTGATGGTGCCTGAGAAATTATTTGGATCTTTGATTTTACAATGTGGGGATTTATCTATATCTGATTACCCTTTTAAATTTGTTTTGAATGACTCTTAGAAGAGGGGGAAGTAGGATGGATCCATGGGCATGAGTAGGGGGAATTACAGGACTCTCATAAACAAAAATGATCATCACATACTGTCATTAAAGCTTAAAGTCCTAGTGTGCTCAATATATCTCCAATGGCACTTCACAGGAGCTTTGTTAATTTAGTGCCTGCTCTCTAGCCAATTTCTACATTTGGATTATGCCAGGCTGAAGATGTATAGCCTAAGTACGAATGCCACTTATGTAGTTTAAGTTGTTTATGCAACAGTAAATCCAGTTTGGGGATTTACTTTCTCGGTAGTTACTGTACATGAAAATCGTGATGAAAAAAATAAGATCCACTGAAAAAATTGTCACAGACATGCATGTGAATGAAGACACAACATACAGAGGATAGGATCTAAGCAGCAGGCTGTAACTTTTATTAAATGGAATTAATACCGGGATGAATGGTACTGCACACTCTTATGGGGAATAGAGTGTCCTGGTGTGGGAAGACAGGTCTTTACACCATAAACACTCCACAAATCTAGCCAGTTGCTAAGTTCCCCAATACCTGCCCTTTTATGCAAGGGAATGACCGTAGAGAGACAGGGTGCCTGACTCTGTCCAAGACTAAGAGAATTCCCTCTGCCCTACTAATACCAAACTTGTGAGAGGCCTCCTGGGTCCTATGCTCTGTTTTACCCCAGGATCTGATCAATTGACACCTATCCTAATCTTGCACTGGACAAAAGTTGTCATGATTCTAATGCCCTGAATACCCACCCAGGCATCCCTGGTGCTGGGAGAATGATGAAAAGCTCTTAGTCCATGGCCAGTTCTAATGTGCGGGGGCAATGCCCCACCAGAAGGTTGATTCTCAAGGCCTACGGCATGCCAGGAGACCCAGTTCTGCAACTCTCAGGACTACTAACTCAAGGGAGGGTACATTGGAGCTGCTCAGGTACCACCAAAGGTGGCACAAGGGGAAGGCTTTCTGAGCTGAATGGTGCGGGCACACACCTGACCAATCGTGATCACTTGCCTCTTTTAAGCCAACTAATCAGGAGCTGAAGGGAGGGGGAAAGCACACCACTCTGTCCTCAGTGCCACAGCCGCACATCCGCTCCAACCTGCCCAGGTGCTCTCCTCTTGTACAAGGGATGCGGGCAGGCCTCCCACTGTATACAGAGATGGGCACCCCTTTCCCTCTGCAGACGGACCAGGACCACAGGGAGTACGTTCTTCCATACTAGTTTCCTCCCATGCCCCAGGTTGAAAGGAGTGGCACAACACCACATGATTTATAGAACCACTGAATATTGTAGTTACAAATAAAACACTACTGCTTTTCTGGTTGGAACATTGAGTGCAAATAGGCTGATAGTTTAATCAGACTGTTTGAGAAACATATTAGCTTAACCATCAGTCTGCTATTCTTGTCAAGCTCTGATGGGCTATAAATCTTTGTTTTCAAAATATAGACCAGAAAAAAATGTAACGCATTAAAAATGAATTAGACTTTGCACGCCACCCATAAACTGTATAACAAACAGATCATGGCCTTGTAGTAAGAGTTATGGTTTCTGGCAAGTCATGGAGAAGAGCTCATGGGCTTTCAGAATGACCTACATCATAAATCACCAAATTCTCATTTACATTGAGCACATGTATCTCATTTTTCAAGACTGGCTTCTGAAATGCTGATGAATGACTTCAGAGCTGATAGTTTGAATATATGGGAAGGAGGGTCACTAGCATCTTTATGGGGAAGACATGAGAGATATTTTTTTCAGATACAGCCCATAGAAATAGGTACACTCCAAAATGTTAACATTCACCCCCCAAAAAAGGAAATGTTGAGACTATAAAAGCCTGCAGCACTTTTTCCTCAAGTTAATCATACTAATATATTTTGATTGTAGAAATAACTCTATGCGCACACAAGTCCAGGGTAAACCTTTAACATTTTTCCTGGCTCATAGGAACCAGCACATTACTATATGGTTTAATGTTTTATACAGGACTAGCAAAAGTGCCCGGCGTTGCTCGGGTCAGTCGGAGGTGTGGAGGGGGCAGACAGCTGACACCCCCTGACCAACCCCAACACCCACACCTCACCCCTCACTCACCCCGACACCTTCCCACTCCCCCTGACCAACCCCAACACCCCCCCCCCCGGCTCACTTACCCCCTGACCAAACCCGACAACCCCACCTGACCCCCCCAAGCAAACCCAACACCCCCACCTCACCCCCGACTGAACCCGACATCCCCACCTGACCCCCTGAGCAAATCTGACACCCCCACCTCATCCCCCGACCGAACAGTGTATTTAATAATCTGTGTGCTACACAGTGCACCGTGAGCTGGGGGGGTGTCGGGTTTGGTCTGGGGGGGTGGGAAGTCAATGGGACCCACATTGACTATATTACATGATTGTAGCATGTAGGTTCTGATTTGGTGTTGAAAGCAGGTCCTTAGGAGATAACTAATGAAATGAAACACAAAACATGCCATCACCTAATAAAAACATCAATTCATAAAAAACATTAACTACCCTTTTCAAATACTTCCTTTTTTAATTGATATATTTGATTTTGGCATCAGATAATGAATTAATACCTTTTTAATGTAATGCTGAGCACTGGTTACAAGATAGAGATTTTATAAGGAAACTATTAGCCTTTGTTCAGTCTCTAGTTCCATGATTCAAAATGACCAGCATTCATTAAACTTTATTACTGAGGTGTATGAAAGTTTCTTTGGATTAGGAAGGCATAACCTTCCATCCAGGTTTTTAAATGGTGTTGCAGCTTTTCATTAACCTGGAAACATCCTATTTACATGGTTCACAGCCTGGTCTCAGCTCACTTGGAGGTAACAAAGGGTGTCGGGACAAGAGTACAGCAGGGGGCTCACTCCTCTAGGGCTGCCATCTGAATTTGATCAAGTCAACTGTTTCAACTCCTGCCTCATTAGGCAAAATAAAATTGAGATTATGGTGTGTGGAAGGATCAAATTACAGAGAGTGGGTTCTGCCTCCTAATGCTCGCTGTTGATTTTCATTTTGACAAGACTTTGCACACTCTGTTTTCCATTTTACACTGCAGCAAGCTTTAAATAATTTTGAAGACAAGATCATTTATATACCTTTGACATGTCAGCGCTGGAGAGATGTCACTGTGTAGCATGGGCTTAATGCTGTTTGAGGCATTAATTCAGCTTGTCAAGTGATGCCTACCTAGCTCTTTGCTAGGATGGCTATACATTTGAAAACATATGATAAAAAACAAGTTACTGGGGAAATTATTTTTACCTGACACAGATAATTAAGTACATTATTTTAAACTTTTAATTATATTGTCTTGAGTCTATTTTGCTTCTGTTCAGTTATTGTTTTCAGTGTTTGAGACATTGTAAATATTGCTTTAGCTTTAATGTGTCAGTGGGTTATAGTGGCCATTCATCTAGAGATTAATAAGATTCTTAACCACCCGATTGTCCATTGAAAAACATTTTCTGTACATGGCATACACTGATAAAAAAGCTCATGATCTATAAATGACAAAAGTGGCTTTTCAAATTGATCAGATGGCAACAAACCAGCACAACCCATCAGAGATTTCTTCCTGGGAAACCCGTTCTTTTACCTCATACAAGTCACTTGAGTGACTTCCCTTTGAAAAAAAACATAGGTGGTAGTGAGTGATGGTTAGCAAGTGGAAATTTTTCACGATTCTCTTATTCCATTTCCTCATAGGAAAAAACGTGAATTTGATTCTCTTCAGTTTACTACTGTCTGAGCTAAGGGCAACAATGCTTTTAATCAGTGCTGAGAAAACAGAATGGTTCACCATGAAAAACACTTTTATTCTTTTAACATTGGAATAGGATTTGATATTCTAATAATGACCTGGACTCAATAGTACACAGAGTTACCACCACCTAGCTGGACTACAGCAGGGCAGTATACCTGAACGTACAGCCCTCATCCCTCAGGAAATGCCAACTAGAACAAAATTCAGCAGAGTCTCAACAACGCACACTCTTGTGGGCACATCAAACCTGTCTTCTGCTCTTTCCATGGGCATCATACAACCTTGTTCATGACACAACCTGGATTCATTTGCACGGAGTGAGGCAGGGATCCCATAGGAAAAATAATATGTAGAACTAATGAAATATTTTAAACTTTTTTTCATCCAAAAATGCTGCTTCATCAAAACCAAATCTTTTCACAGACATATCGATTTTGACAAAGTTTTATCCAGGAAAGGTTTCTGAGGTCCAGTATGGACTTGCTGGTCACTTCCAAAAAAAAGAGTGCCAGCAAGAAAGATAGAAAAACTGACGTTTTGGACACAATTCTGTTTCCTGAAAACATTTGAAAGGGTTTGTTTTCATTCCAATGCAGAACAAAAACAAATTTTGAAAGTTGTCACAAAATGCAAATGTCATTCTCCAGCTACCTCTAACAGTGTGTGATCATATAATTAAAGTCTGTATCATAGTGCGTATGTACAAAGAGGTGAGTTATGGCTGCACAGTGGTTATACCCCTTTGTGTTCCCAGCCTCTCTCTGTCAGCCTCACCCCAGCTCCTGTCCCTGTCCTCATATGCATCCTCTTCCCATCCCAGTTCCTGCTTCCCGCCCATTCTCCTCCAATCCACCCCCAGCTCTTGCCCCCTTCCTTCTTTCTTCCTATCTACCACCCCAGCTCCTGCACCTCTGCTCCCATCCACTCCACCCACCCTGGAATGTGCCCCCCTTCCCTTTTTCACCTTTATACCTTCCAGCTCTCTCTCCCTCTGCTCCAATCCACACCACCAGGTCCTGTCCCCCTCCTCCTATGCTTTCTCCACTCTCTGGGTCCAGCTCTCTCCTTTTCCTCCTTTCTGTCTGGGTGCAAGTAGGAAGAGCATTGAGAGAACAGGAAAGGCAGTAGTATCCTTCCTCCCAGGTCCTATGCCCGCAGCTACTGGAAGGAACAATTGTAGGGAGAATCCTGCTTGGCCCCTGCAGCTCTCGGCTGGAGCCTGCCCAATGCATTTGGAATCTTTGGAGACTTTAGCTGCCAAAGATGTCTCCACTGAGCATGTGCAAAGTGAGATTTTTCAGAGGCTTAGAACTTGACCACATTTGAATGAATTTTCATGGGAACAGTAAAAGGTATTTACATGGTACAAAAGCCACTCTCCTGCCAATTTTCAAGTCTCTGCTCCAGAGCATGGACGTTGGGCGATCCTTTGCACAAAGGTGAATTTCCTCCCTCAAGAATAGAAGAAAACTGCATGTTTGTAATCTGTAGTTTTTAATTAATACAGGAAGAAGTGAAGATAGAGATGTGGTGATACTGTGGTTGGACTTTGGGAAAACTTAATGTCAACCGTGTTCGTTCTTTAAAAGGAAAAAGGGAAATCTTATTTGTTCCAGCCTGCTGGAGACCATGTGTCTTGTTAGTGTTTTTTACATTCTTTTCCTCTTCTGGGGTCATGTCAACTGATTCCATATTCATTTGTGGTTTGTCAGTGTCTTGTATTGCATTAAAATACTGAACAGAAAGAGTTCGAGCTGTTTTGAATTACCGGTACTGCCTGTTTGATTATGCAGTCTTACAATATTAAATAGGTAGATCTTTGAAAAATAGCATTTTCCTATGAACCTATTATAGGCAAAAACAGCACCTTAAAATATAAAGATGTCATGTTGATGGAACTTGGGGTGAGGCAGGAAAATGCAGTGGAGGATAAATGTCAGTTGACTTTAATATATTTAAGTTGTGTCTAAAATAATCAACTTGATTGGCTTAAATGAAACATAATTGCTTTGGGACATGGTAATAGTTAATTTGATCTCAAAGATTAATATTGAATTAAGAGGGTTGTATATTTTATGACTTTAAAGCTGTAAAAAGTTAAATGCTTTTGCATATCCATAATAATAATGGTATTTAATAATGCTAACAGACAAATAATGCATTTTTACTTGAAGTAACTTCTGACTATGCTTTGTTAACCACTAATAAATATTGCTTTCTAACCACATTTAGGGCCAAATTCTGGTCAAGGTTTTCAAAAGTCACTAGAGACTTTGGGTGCTACAATTCTGGGATACCCAACTTTAGACATTTTGAAGAGCCTGTCTGATTTTCAGAAAGTGTTCCGCACCCACCCTCTGAAAATCAATCCCCTCTAAAGGGTCTTAACTTAGGCATTCATAAATTGAGACATCCAGAATCACTTTTGAAAATCTTAGTCTCAGTTTTCAGATGTACATACTTGGCTGTCATTAATTATTTAGCAATGAATTATTTACCTGAATAGGAGCTGTGCAGGTACCCAAAGGCAGAATTTGTCACTAGCATGAAGCAAGTATCAGTGGATTAGAAAAACCATAGATAGAATTAATTAGAAGTATAACTATATTAATTTCAAAGGGAGTGACGTGTGCATCAAACATCAGATCTTGTGAATAAAAAAAAAGACTCGTAAGACGTATGATCTGCAAAACCTCAGATGTAAACATTAGATATTGAAATCTCTGTAGTTGTTAAATTGTGTTTGCTTAAAACTCCACCCATATATGTATTTTTAAAACTATGGCTGAGAAGACTGGAGCCTGGGCCCTGCAGGCAGCGAGAGCTTTAAGTGACCTTATTGCATCTTTCAGACGTCTTAATCCTGAGGGCTGGTTGGCCCTACCACCCTGCCCTGGAGAACCTCCTAAATTGGTGGTGAGTTGGTGGCATGACAGGCTGCAATAGGCTTCACTCTTCCAACCAAGGATTCCCCTATGCTTAGAAATCTGCTAGAGCTATGCAAAAAGACTTGAGGAGGACAAGAATCTGGACCTGCTTATGTATGCATAATTAATTAATGTGGCATATTGGGCAAAATCTGGCCTGTCCTCTCTTTGGCCTCATGAGGAAAGTGGAGGATACCAGCCATGTAGTGGGCCTGACTCATATAGCAAGGGCTGGATTACTCAGGATGGCTGATATTGGGGGACACATTCTATTCCCCCAAGAGTAGCAGTGTGTGCCCCCCAGCTAGCAAGAACTGATCACTGAAGTATATAGATACAGGGGCAGGTGCCTTGAGGCCTGGGACCATTGGTGAGTATTTTAGCCAGCGCCCTCTCCAGGTGTTAAGGAGAGTATTAGGTGGGTACATTGCCCCAACTGCTGCAGAAGGGCACTGAGGGAGAAATCTCTATGTGACTGTAACAGGGTGCTGACTAAAAAGCCCTGAGTCAGCCCGTTAGCTCAGCTCCCGCTAGCTCAGACCCCAGGCAGGGGAGTAATTGGAGCTGGCAGGGTGTGGCCCTTAGCCAGGAGGGCTTAAGGCAAAGCACCGCTTCCAAGGCCAGAGGGATAAAGCTGGCAGGCAGGGAGTGCACAGGGGGGAACAGGAAGGGGAGGAGCAACTGGCTGGTGTTCCTAGCTAGCTGTCCCCCCAAGCAGCTGAGTAAGCGTACTTGTGTATAGAACCGTATATAGGTGGTGGTGGTGGGGTTTGCACAAGGCAATACAAGGGACACTGGTGTGGAAAACTGCATGGTCTTGGTTCATTCCTTCAAGGAGCGGTGAAGGGCTTGTCTACAGTGACACTTTTTCTCCTGATTCAGAGAAGGATAAACCCCATTGCATTTTAACACATAGGGTCAGAATGTGACTTTTAAGATATAGTCCTGAGTAAGAGGGCAGTGCAGATCCTGACCATTCCAGGATGAACGCTGCAAATAGTGTCCCTCAGACAAGGCTTCTCCTTGCTAGTGGGAAACACCAATCTGTTCCATCCAATTGGGTGAATTGTTTCCTCCCACTGTTGACCCTGCTATGCAGGTCTGGAGTAGGGTGGCCCCCCATCTTGAATTGGGTGGGACAATCCCAAAATGCAGAGTCAAAGTTCCTGTCCCAGGCTGAATTACTTCAGGACAGCATTTGTCCCAGATTCCCTGTGGCACCGCTCCATGCCAGCATGAGACTCGGGGACCAGCCTCTTCCTGGTTGGAGAAGGGCCTGAGATGGGCCTTAACTCCCCTACACACACTCACACACGCCACAAGGCCCAGCTCCCTGGTCAGGCCAGAAGCCAGAGACAGGCAGTGGTAAGAACCACCTCGGGAGCCTGGGCTGCTGTGGGGAGCCCTGGGCCCTCCACCTGCCTTGGGCAGGGAACTGGGGTGCCTGAGAACAGTCCCCAGCCAGGGGTGTGGCCTCACAGGGAAGAGTAGGAGCAGGGAGTGGGACCTTATGGGAATGGGGGGCAGGGCCTATGGGGAATAGGCGGGGTGGAGGCAGGGACATGGAGGGGATGTGGCTCCTAATTATGTCTTGCTTTTGGCTTTTGAAAAGGTGGTCACCCTATTCTGGAGTAGGAGGAGCTGCAGGGCTATGATTCCACCCCCCGTTCAGCTCTGAGTCCCTGCTGTCCCAGAATGCGGCGGCACAGGGATGGCTGCTGTGAGCTGGCTTTGTGCAGCTGCACAAGATGGGAAGCTTCTTTCTTGTCCTTCTGCCCCTTTGTGGTTGTGTAGGTGCCACTCACAATCTAGCCCATAATATCAGGTCTAATAATCAAATGCACCTTCACGATCAGTGCACACAGACACAACACAAGCTTCTTAAAAAAGAGGTGAAGCTTTTAAAGGTTTTTGCAAAAAAGAAAGGTTTGAATAGGAAAAAGGTCTGTATTTCAATGCTAATGTTCCAATTAGTCTCAAAGCATAAAATAGTTTCTGGTCACTCTGATCATGCAAAATGCTGTAGGATATAGATAGATATATAGATATATCTCCATCCTACAGCAGTTCTAATACATATAATAGAAATTACCGTGTCTGATCTATTTAGCAAATCAGTTGTTTAAACAGTGTTGCCAAGTCCTTAACTTCTTTGGTTAGATTAATTTAGACTGTTTAAGGTAGGTTAATTCTGCCAAAAAATCTCTATTGTTCCAAAGTTACAGCTAATTCATTTGCATACATTTATTTTTAAGGTGCTTTAGATTGTGCCAGCTGACATACTGTAGACATGTGTCTACATGGAAAACATTTCTGTGGCTCTTACAGAGTTCTGAAAAGATAAAATGTCTCATGTTTTCACTACAGGAGGTCCGGGTCTTTCAGACAAATTTAATAGCTATTTATGCATTGAGAAGATCTTATCTGATGTCCTATTGGTTCAGGGTCATTCACGGGCTTACATTATCCTGAAACGTGGACAGAGAGAGAGTAATTTGTTAATGCCATGTACGATGAACTTGGTTAGAAAGGGAAGTGTATGCGCTTTATAACAACACAAGTGTTTCCTTGCTAATCCCTTGGCAGGTTCATTATCTGTAGAGCCCCAGGCAACAGTTGGCCTATCGTGAGAGTGAAATTTAACCCACAGCATGAAATTAATCCTCAAAGACTTGTGTCTGCTCATTCTAGAAATAATAAATTCTAAGTGATTTTATTATTCTCCTCTCTAAATTTATGCAGAGGTGTTAAATTGGTATCTAAGCTCTGTGGCACATGTCAATCTATTGATTTATGCTTAGATAAGGAACATTAATGAGTAAGAGAACAAAGAGGCTGGAGATTTTAATTGTAATATTAAAGTAGTGACATGTTCACCCAGCCGCCATCCTTTTTCTATCCAAACCCCTATTCTGATACGCCTTAAAACTTAGCTTATTGTGATTATGGGGACAAAGGAAATGAAAAAAATAGCTAAAAGTACCCAAATTAACATCTTTGAACCTGTCAGGGTTCCCTGTCTTTTATATTTGAAGCAATTTGTGGTTATAGATTATACTGTGTTTTGCACAACTTTTTGAAATTCAGCTGAAATGGTTTTGAAATGATGAGATGAGAATGTGGGGAGGTGATGACATTAACGACTTGCAGGTTCTGCTTGTTCTGTTTAGTTTTCAGGGTGTACTTGTCCACTCATAGCAAAAAAAGTATAGCATTAGTGCAGTTAAGTGCTGCTAGAGATTACTGAAAGCAATATTGTGGGTGATTTTTTTAAAAAAGGATGAATCATTTTAAGACTAACAAGACTTATATAGTTGCTTATGTGAAAACAAGTGCAATAAAACCTTCTGTGTTAGGAAACTAGCCATAGAGGTTTAATAAGACGAGGAAGACTTGTGGCACCTTAGAGGCTAACCAGTCTTCCTCATCTTAGTTACAGATAGAGACTAACACGGCTGCTAATCTTAAACCTGTCATAGAGGTTTAGGGTTTATTCCCTATACACAGTGTTGTTCAATTGGCTAGGTGCACTATGGGTTTTTTCACCTTTTACTGAAATTGTCCACAGACAAAGGATGCCAGATTTGGATGGGCCTTATACATGGCCAGAACGACTCGTATTGATCCATGCTGAAGAACTATCCATTTGGAAGGGAGTAAGCACTGCCTCTCCGCTGCAGAAAAACCCTTCTGCTGGAACTCCATAAAGGAATACCTCTTAAGGGGTGGAAGCAAAGTCAGAAGGGATGGAACTGCAAAGGTGCTGGTCTAGAGGGCAGCATCTCCTGCTTTACAATCTAATTTCGATGTCTTAGCCTTCTGTATCTGTTAATACTGAACAACAGCGGGAGGCATATTCTGCAGGAGCTATGCTGATAGGGGACCAGTGGAGCAGCAGGAGCCAACTCTGCAAGCTGTTCCCACCTGGTGGAGGGTTCCCAATCCTGAGGACTCAGAGATCTGTAGTTTGAGCGGGGACACAGCCTCCCAAATCTGCAGCCTCCAAGATCTGCAGCCTCCCAAGCCTCTCTCAGCGGAGAAGATGGTGTGAGGAAAACGCATTAGGAATCTTGGTGGTTTCCTCCTCGTGTGAGAGTGCAACGTGGGCCATAGTGTCTGCTTTGCAAATCCTGCTGAGAACTCATTGCAAACATTCTCATTTGACACTATCCTTTACAAAAAATTAGTTTTACTAGATCCTTTAGAAAAGTATTTCATGTTGGGGTGTTAGGAAGGGAAAAGTGGGATACGGGAGAACGTTAAAGAGGCTGATAAGTAAAAGAGGTGACTTTGACCCCAAGAAATAATTTAAAATACATTAAAGCTGCTAGTTGTGCTATGTAGAGATCAGAGATGTACAGTAGAGGTAGGTAGCTTCTGGAAACTATAGTTGGGTACCATAATGTATTCTTTATTGCTCAGTATAAGGAATCACACTAAAAATAGTACATATGATGTTACAATACACATGTATAATAGCATTTGCATGCGACTTTGAGTATTGGAATCTGGGCAATAATAACGTAGGAGGCCTATGACTGTGTTAGAAGCAATATAATACGCCAATAGAAAGTATATTAATCCAAATGTCATATAGGCCATATCATCCCCTTCCATGCAACAATGTGATGAAGAGAAAAAATTACTTTCAAAATTACAGTAGAGCATTATTCCCCCTTATGTGTTTGGGATTAGTGGTGGCATAGGAGATGGGGCAGAGACATACATTTTGGAAAGGGTCTTCTAAAAAGTTTTCCTGCACAGCGACACATATCATGTTCCTTGGGGAAACTGCTCTTTTTCTCTCCAAAAAATGACTTATTGCTATACCCTTCCTCACTCTCCCTAAATCCACCATATTTCCCATTCCCCAACACCTCATGAAGGCTTCTTTTGGTGACTCTCCTTGCTGAAAGCTGCTCCCGACACGTGGTGACAAGCTGGTAGATGTGTGTCTATGGTCTCTGCTGACAGCAGTGGTGACAGGTGAGCACCCTGCCTCATACCAGGCCACTGATATGGCTTATGGCTTATGTCTCAGGCTCTCTTCCTACTGCACCTGTGACCTGTGGTTATTGGGTGGGTGGTCACGTGGGGGGGGGGGTCTTCTTTGCTGGTGGGGCTGAGTGGTCATTTGGGGAATGTGTCCCCATAAGTTTGTGAAGCTGATGATTAACTGTCTCCCATAACTGGTATTGGGTGTTTGGTAGGGACTTAAAGAGGTCCCCAGGCTGGCATGGAATTCCTAGTGGAGAGTTAGGAGAAGAAGGAAGTTTCCCCTGATTGGTGGTATAGGATCAGAGGAATGGAGTTTCAGGCTCCTCCCTAGTACCATTTCTTCAAACTCTGGACTGGGGCTAGGCAGGCAGGGAGAGAGGCAAATAGCAGCAACTCCAGGTCAGAACAGCTACAGCTTGCCCCAACCTCCTCTCATCATTCTATTGAAGCAGCTTTTGGAGTGTGTGGGGGAACGGAGAAGCTACATGGTGCATCCCCTTTGTCCACCTTACTGGCATTAAGTGAAGGATGCAGGAGAGAAGTTCTTCTGGAAGTAGCTGCTGCAGCAATGTTAGACATATAGCCATGGTGCTGCAGCTGCCGGAGGGCTAGGCTGTGTTTATTAGACACTGTCCTGCGTATAAGAGTGTGTGTGTGTGTGTAATGGGCCTGGGTACACAAGGATGTGTGTGTCAAGATTGATCTGTAGACCAGTGTGGAGAAGGGACAGGACCACGTCCCATTTCCTCCCTGCCCCTTTTGTGGTAATGCATGCTCCCACCCAGTGATGTACAAAGGATACAGGATCTGAACTTGCCCCTAGGAATGGAGGTAATAAAAGGAGCGGGGAGGAAGCAGAGTGTAGCCTCCGCTCACTCCTGGTTTGGCTTTTGTAGGGGACACACAAGGACAGCAGACTTCTTGCACTTCCGTGCCCCTGTCCATTTGCTCAGAGACCTGAGGCAATCTAACCCAAAGTGAACAGCATCCAACTCAGTCCTGGCACCAGAAAGGTCCAAAAAGTTTAAAGGGGCAGAGCTGACCTACCAGTTTTGTGTAGGCCTTTAAAAAAAAAAAAGTGGTGATGATTTTGCTGCCCCTCTCCCTCAAACCTTCCAGTGTAACCAATTTCTGTCCACGGTTATCACCACACTATGAATAGGGCCAGCCTCAGGAGGTGGGAAAAGGCAAGCAATTGTTCTTTGTGATACACTGCAAAATTGGCAGAAGATCTTTAAATCCCACAGCTGCCAAAATGGAGCCCATCTGATTCTTTCATTGCTCGATATTCTTGGCAACATTTATCTGCAGTATTAGTCCATCCCCTTCCTTGTTCTTGTCACCCTTCACTGGAGAAGCAGAGTGAATTTGCAAGATGTTGTTCCATTGGATTCCCATTCATGACTGCCCACAGCCTCAGCAAAACTGAGGAGCCACAGAAAGGAAGTTAAGTGCAATGAGGAGCATTATTTTATATTGCAATTGGTCACATACGTTGTATGGGGTGAAGCACCTTCCATTTTCTGACCAGTCACTTCTCTCATAAGAATGTGTGTAGGGAGGAAGGGGGTGTATCATGCCAGCAAGCCACCACTTCTTCCTTGTACACTTCTCAGCCATATTTTGTCCCCTGTAGGAACAAGTAGAAATATTTGGTTTTCAAATATCTCTTTTAAAATAAGTATGTGTCTTTTTAAGATAATCAGTTACTATCAGTGCAGCTTGATCTGTGAATCTTCAGTTTGAAATAATTTGACCCACTTGACCCCACAGGGTCTGGTCCAGTGGGTTGATGGTGCAAGTATTTAGTGTGATGAAGAACCAAAGCAGGAGAAACCATTAGTCCATCACAAATGTTGCATGCCAGCATCTGAATGAGCTTTGCATATATATATTCTTCGTGGATGGGACTAAACAACTGACGAGAGTGAATGATATTGTGTGGGCTATCCACAGGAGAGGACTGAAGAAGAACACAAAGTAGTTTTAAAAGACTTTTGTGAATCTGAAAAGGCAGGAGATTGTGCACAAATCCAGCTGATGGCTAAAATAACACATTTTATTTTTTGAGGGTGAAAGAGGTATAAAACCATTGTGAATGGAGCCTTAAGATGTTTCTTTGATCTGAAGATTTTCATTAGGTTAGAAACAGTCACTTAACAGTGTTTAAAAAAAAACATCTTAAAAAAGACAAAGTTGCAAAGAGGCAGTAAAACCTGTTGCAAAGTATGTCCCTCAGAATACTGCAGTGGCTGCTTTCCACAAACATTTGGCTATAATCCTTTCCCTTTTTCAAAAATTATCTTGCTTTGTACCTTTAAAATTATCAGCACTTTGAAAAATCTTGTTAAACCGAAAAGAAGTCCTGTTTTTCTTTAGGTTTCAGATACTGATTACAAAGGGAACTCTCTTTTTATTCCTGAAGTCAGTAAGAAATATTATGGAAAATTGTGTTAACTCTTGCAAATCCCTCTACAACTATAAAAGTACAAATGAGATTGTCCCTGCTGTTTCAGTCAGGCCTATGAACCTCAGAGCAATAGGATATTTATAAGAAAATTCCAGACATAGCAGTGGTGCCGTGATCCATATGACCCAAACTTTCCAGTCTTTGTCTTTCCTCCTGTCTTTAAGAAAAACCAGAGGGGCATAAAATGAAAACTTGGAAGATCACAAATCATTGTTATGACTCATTATAGTGAATGATTTGTGCATTACTTTATGGAGTAGTTAGGTTGACTTGGAGGGGAAAAAAACCCTTCCTTTTTAATTTTCACCATTTTGTGCCAATTCTCAAGTAACTGTCTCTCCTACAATAACAGGGCTCCTTTTTCAACATTATCCTGGGTAACTGGCTAGTTTTTTCAGCTGGGAAAGTGTGTTGCGTTATAGAGGTGGAGGCTAGCTCTGCTGTTGTCAGGGGTCTGTTAGTGTTTCCATTACGATATTAAGTCCTGTTTTCAGGAGTTTATAACTTGGTCATAAAAAACATGCAGGGCTGCACTTAGGTAGTTTTCAAAATGTGTTTACAAATAACAAAAAATTCCATTTAGGTGAGGTTTTTTAAGTTCTGTGTGTAGAAAAAATAATATCCTTACACCTTTTTAGCAACTATGATTCAAACAGTTTTTGGTACTAAAACTGTAATTTTCTGGCCATTAGTGTGCAACCTGGACTGGATTATTTTGAAGGGTTTTCTGCTGGGGGGGGGAGGGAGAGAGAAGGGAAATTTTAAAAAAGCTCAATACAAGCAAGGCTACTGAAGTATAAAGTAGCTGGCCACTGCTCTGGCAAAGTATCTCTTCTCCATTGTATTTATTAGTCCACATCTATGTTAACATTGTAATGCCTTCATGCTATGGATTAATGCAATATTATCATGTCTGATGTCAGAGATTTGTTTAGTGGCTTTGTAGGAGAAAATTTAATCTGTTGCTTCAAAAATTCCCTTAAAATGTGGCTACACATCTATCCATTCTAAATCAGGCAGGCAATCTATTGTTTCAGCTCTAATAAATTTCCTTTACAGTTTTTTTTTAAAAAGATAGAGTAGAATTATATATAAGAGAACCTTTAAAACTGTTTGGATATTGTTAGTAGTTTGACTTAAATTCACCAAAGCAAAGAAAGTCATAGAGTTTCACCTGAAACTTTACCCTTAACTTGCCTTGTCATACCTTATTGTATGGTAAGAATTGTGCGGGCTGCTAAGCACAAACAGATAATGAATACCATATAAGCTGTAATATTGGGGCACTGCTGGGTGGGTGAGAATAGAATTTCAGGCTTTAATACTAAATTTCCTAGCTTTAGAGGATTCATTTCAGAGTTATAATGTTATTTTAATTATGTCTTTGATGGTTCAACTATCTATAGCTAATAATAAAAAACAAAGGTAATTTTTCTATGGAGTGAGTGAATATCTTCATATAAAAATGATTACTCTAGGCAACATATAAGTTATGTACTATAGTGTATGTCACTTGAAATGGTTTGTCTCTTGCTAAGAATAGACACACACATTAAGATTTGTGAAGCTGTGCATGGGATTTAGCTACTTATTTCAATATATGGCTAAATCCCCTCTGCTGCTTTGAACATCTCAACCACAACACTTTAATGAAACTTCCCCCTTTTGAAATATATTTTTCAGTACAGCTGTTGAAAGTGGGATGAATACTCGAACTAACATTACTTACAGTACTTTACTTACTGCAGCTTGCTCTTGGCAATTTTCCACTTAAAATGCATTTCATCTTTTATATTGTTTTCATATTTTAAAATGTCTTGACTTATTTCCTTTCTTTTGCAGGGGAAAAAAATCTTCAGGTGACTATACCACACTGGCAGTAGGGAGTGAATTTAACATGTGCTGTGTTGTGGTGTACAACTTTTTCTTTGCCAATTCATTACAATATGAAAAAATATAATAATTCACCAGGGGGTAGAGTGGTTGATCTCACAAAAGAACTCAGAATGTTACTGAAAACTGAAAAGGGATCTTAATTTCTCATTCAATAGCAGTTTTAAAAATCTCTTGCCAGAAAACCATCAAGTAGCAACCATTTTCCTGTCCTCCGAGTCAAATGGAAAGGTGCTGTGTGACTACCAAAAGGGAAATTGAAACCTCATAAAAAAAAATCAGAAATACGTAGCCATTTTTGTAAGAATTAAAATAAATCTGAAACCTTTCCGTGCTGGATATAAAACGTAATTGGGATTTACTAGAGATGCATAATTTAATATTTTGACTGATCTAATATTAAAGATAATTTCATAGTGAATCTCCTGCTTGAATGTACTAGCAAATAATTAGCAGTATGAACTCTAGAATAACTTCTCAGCATTCTAGTGGTTCATCAAAGGCATTCTTTATTTTAGACACCTACAAGTAGACCAGCCTTTGTTGGTGGCAGGCTTTTCAAAATAACTGGGGATAGCTTTGATTTTATTTGTTTAGTTATGTGTGTATGTATTGAGGCAACCAATATTCTCAACATAATCTTTAGGTTAGTAAAGACCTGAAAAAGAGCACTTTGCTATTTGAAAGTTTATCTCTTTGGCCAACAAAATTTGATCCAATAAAATATATCACCTCGGCCACCTTGTCTCTCTTATATCCTGGGACCAATATGGCTAGGGTTCTTACAACAAGTGCTTCCCACTTGATCTTACCTGCCATGACTCATAGACTTCAAGGTCAGACAGGACCATTGTGATCATACAGTATGACTTCCTTCACATTGCAGGCCACAGAATCTCACCGACTCCTGAAGTAGATCCCTAACCTCTGTGTGAAGTCTCTCAAGTATCCACATCTCAGACCATTCAAGACATTAAAGATCATCCCCAACATCTTAAATTGCACTCAAACACATACAGGAACCCAATATAGAATCCAAGCATATTATGTATTCATGCTGACCTCTCCCACTTCAGGAGGCAGGTAGAGCGGTGTTCTGCGTTCAGGGCCAGCCCTAAACCAAATGGTACTCCACGTGCGGAACATCCCCCGCCTCCATTTGATAAGCTTTTGAATACCTCATTTTTGAATACCTGCATTTATAGCCCATTTCACAAATTTGATGTACAATTTGCATGCATGATTTATCCCCGTCTTACAAAACAATACATTTGCAGCTAGGATCTATAAATCTGCGCGTTCATCACCCCTCCTCCCCTCCCCCCAAGATTGGAACCCCAGGCAATTGCCTGGGCCGCCTGCCTCTATATTCAGCCTCCCTCATCTGCACTGTCTAGAACATCTTGGTGGACTTTAGGGGTAGAACATTATAATAGTTTCTAAAGGGTAATTAGGTTGTGGACAGTTTTCAAGTTCACATCTGAAAGTTATGGTTGATGCTTCCTGGACAGGTGTAGCTGCTGAAGGCCCTCTGCCTATATCAGGGAATCTAGGAACAACAAAAAGCACCCCAAGGTTATGAGTTAATTTGACAAAAGCTAGTTCTGTACCTTTCATTTTGATGGTGTTGACACCACCTCTGTTCATTACTCTATATGTTTTTCTTTGCAAAGAAGGAAATTAGCATAAGAGGTTAGTTTTCCTTTGTAAGTGCAGTACTGAACTTGGAAATAAGCAGTAGTTCTATTCTTCTTCAAAATCAGCTTTAACTTAAATGCATGCAGGTTCAAGGTTGTAATACGGTATCTTTTCTACTGTATAACCAGCTCTGGCTGACTACTGAACAATGTTCTAATTTCATTCCTCAAAATTAAAAACATACTCGCACAACACCACAGCTAGCAGCTTGCTTGATATTTTTCTAGCCCATTTTTGATGTGGAATAAAATAGTAGTAACTTTGAATTATTTTGAAAAATGCAGTTCCTGAATTAGATTATTAAAAGCATGTATGGTCTGAATCAGACTTGTGCTGTATTTCTTTCTTTCTCAGGAAGATGATTTCTTTCTTCCTCAGGAAGATGATTTGAGTGTCATGAACCGGTGAGACTGCTAGAATTATTTTTTTGGTTAACCATCAGCATAATTACTGTAGCACATTTCCATGGAACTGTTCCATGAGCAAGTTGGACCTGCTCCCGGGCAGGTTTAATTCATGCATCTCTGTTTTTGCCAAATATTCTAAGTGCCTTGCAATTAGTTTTGAACAAAGTTCTTGCTTCTACCTTTTTAGCTACTGTATGTTTTGTCTCGCATTGTGCAACATAAAGGAGAAGTCCCATTAGTCTGTGGAGAAAAAAGACTTAATTCCTCAGAGCTTCACTCCTAACAAAAGGTCACTGCACTTTTTTATCTCCTGGTGATCTCATATTGTTTTGTTTTTTAATGAATCAGGGTTAAGATAGGGTAACATCTAGGAGAAGACTTGGATTTGTAAATTTGTCTCTCTATCTGAGGTATTTTTAGAGCCGTTATCCATGTAGTATTGAAACAGTACATAAAATAACTTAAATTACTGTGATGGTTCCCAAAAGAACTTCATAATGGATTCTGCTTCTCACCTATCTCAGGTTGTCAGAAGATTTGTTTGTAACAAGTGTGTCCTCACAGCCCTTCAACTTTGAAGGGACAAGAGCAAAGAAATTAATCTGATTTATCATAATTTGGACAAGAAATGTTAGTGCTGGTTTTCTTCTCCCACCTGGATTTTTCACTGACTAATAGACTTCTCAACTGGAACACAAAGAATAAAGGAAAAGCATTTTTTAAAGGAATGGGGAATATAAAAGGGATGAGAAATTAGAGATTATTGTACCTAATTATTGTACATAAGGGTGAAATTCACCCCTATGCAGAGTGCCAATTCAAAGCACCGCTGAACCACTTAAAATTTCAGAAAAGGTGTTTGATGGTACAAAGGCCTTTTCTGCTTCTCTGCACAGGGATGAATTTCTCCCAGGGAAAATGTATTTTTTTAAAAATTGTATACACAAACTAATTTGGAAGCTCTAATCATTGAGTGCAATTTAAATCATAGTAGCACTATGGGGACAGTCTTTACCAAAGAATGAGGTGTACTTGAATGTTTCTTCTAGTGTGTTAAGCACAAATATGTTTTTCTCTCATGTCAGGTATGAGTGCTGTCTGGTTTCACCTACATTTTTTTCTTGTGTTCACATATTGCGGACATTGCAAAGAAAAATCAATTTCTAATTGTTTTACTTGCTTTGTCTTCCTCTTCATTACTTGAAGCATCTTCACTAGTAAAGGAGAAATTATAGTTTGTATTTTTTTAAAAATGCTGCTTATTCACTTATAGAAAGGTCTCCCTTCTTGTTTTCTCATTCACTGAGCGATCCATTTCTCTCCCCTATCCTACCCCTACTCTACACTAACAACTTATCAGACTTTCTATCAGAGGAAGGGTGCAAATAGCTGGAGCGCACTAAGTGCAGTGGAGTCCAACCAGGGAGGCTATCATGTAAATGTTTGGGGAGGGAGCAGCAATGGATTGGGACTGGAATGGGACATGAGTTTTGAGGGAACTGAATTGAGAGTTGGAGGTGGTCTTCTTAATCATTAATTTAGATGTAAGATGGGAGAATGTTTGGGCTGGTTTGTTGCCTTTGAGCTAGTTCATCTCTCCTAATAATGAGTAGTTTACTGATGGAGCACTCCCACTCAGCCATAAAGCTAAAAATTCTTGTGCAGTATAATACAATACAGTAAGCTGTCTGCTTTATTGATGAATACCATGCAAAGTGACTGTTGGGCATTGATTTCACAGTTCTCTTATAGTCTGAAAATAAAAGAGGAATCTCTGTGCCCTTGTTTTGAAATCTGAGCCAAAGTTTGTGGTTTGACTAACTCCACACACATTCCAGGGCAGATTCAGATGTCTTAAGATGTTGTTTTCCTTCAATATGCAGGCAGTTATTCAAGCATGTATATGCAAAACTTACAACAGACAATAGTTCAGCGAAACTTGTTGATGGTATATCAAGCCTCTGCAGCAGCAGTGTCCAATAGAAATTTGATGCTAGCCACACTTGTGGTTTTGAATTTTTCTTATTCGCCACATTATAAAAAAGGATGAAAAAACATACTACAAATGACCAAATTATTTTTATTAATATAAAAAATAAGTAGATATTATAAAAGATATTAATAGGTACTACTAGCACAAAATTACTTCAGTGTAACACTTTGCATTCTTTTTCTTGTACCATAACCCTGAAATCTGGTATTTAATTCATACTGACTGCGTATCTTAACTCAGCCTCCAGATTTTCATCGACTAGGGTAGGGAGGCAGGCCCTAGCTGTTCTCACCTTTCAGGACTGCACTAGTGCCTGTCGCTATTACACACAACACACACACATTCACTGTTGTCTATGCTGTTGTCTATCACAAACTATATCCTAGCCATGTTAACAAACTGTATATGAAAGCACGCAACCTGTCTTCCAGTACTGCTGTCTTCAATACCCAAACACATTGCTCATGCATTAGCCACAATTCAATAGCCTATCTGCCACATGTGGCTAGTGGCGAACGTATTGAACACCGCTGCTCTACAGCATGCTCTAGTAATAGAATACAAGTGCTAAACCTTATTTTGTTACTTTGGAGGAGACCTAATTGTTTATCCTGATATATTGTTAATTTTTTGCCACTCTACAGGAACTAGGTGGTCTTTTTTTTTTTAGCCTCATAACTTGTTTTCTGCATTGGGACTGACCACTGTGCATTTCACTCAGATCCCAGCAAGAGAATGTAATAATGGCAAATGTTTACTTGTATTGTCTGCATTTATACTTTACATGTCTCTAATACCTGCCATATGGATCTCTCAGAGTACTTATCAGGGCACAATACACTCCTATGTGGAAAGAAAGCATTATGTGTGCTTTGCAAATAGGCACAGCAAGACACATTGATTGTCTTGCCTAAGGCTACACAGGAAGTCCACAGCAGAGGCGGGAATAGAACCTCTTGAGTGCCAATCCTGGGCTTTAATTAGATCATCTGTCCTGTTTTCCAGGAAGAATCCTTCCATTCCTGCTAGGTCTGAGGCAATCCTCCTGCCTCTTCCTCCATTTTCTGTCATCCAGAATTCTGCCAGATCCATGCCACCTATCACTGTCCATTTTTTATTGAACATGAGAAGATCTGACCTGGGGCTGGGTGTTGTGACTTACACAGGGCCGACAACAGGAATTTTGGGGCTCCGTATGCTGATAGTTTGTGGGCCCCCTCATTCCCGGCCGGTCTCCCGCCGCCCGCGCCCCCCGGCCCTGTTCTGACCCCGGGCGCGCAAGGGGCACGGTGCCCCACGGCAGCGTGGCCGGCTTGCTCCCTGCCTCACGTGGGACAGCGGACCCGCCCCAGGCCGAGGCAGGACACGCACGGCTCCAGTCACGCCCCTCTTCCCCCGCATGCTCTCCCCCTCTGGGGACGCAGAGCCGCCGCCCGCTGGGGCTCCGCGTGGCCCGGCCGGGAGAAGCAAAGGGGGGTGGGGGGAGGCTGCTGGGGGCCGGGGGAGGGGGCTGATGAGCGCTGCAGTGGCTGCCCGGAGCCGCGTCTTGCTGTGCAGGCCCAGCGACAAGGGGGGATAGCTGCTTACCAGGCCCGCCCCGGACTTAAGGGGGCCCCCCTGAAGTCCGGGGCCCGGTACAGCTGTACCCGTTGTACCACTCTGTTGCCAGCCCTGGACTTACATTTGTGAACCCTTTTTCCAGGTCATGTAGTTACTATCTGTCTGTTCAAAGTCCCAGCTGGCTGTTCAAAGCAAAAACTAAAAGCATTAAGTCTGCTGCTATTTCTCAGCCTAATCTCTTCTATCCTCCCCTCTATCCTCAACACCATATGGGGCAGTTCTTTCTTTTAAGTTGTTTGTAACTCACCTAACTTTTACAACACCCTTTACGTGAGAATATGACTGCTAGTTTTCCTTCATCTCACTGACCTTACTCCTAGTATATATCTTCACATCCAGTCCTCCTCCCTGCCCAGATGAAAAATGCTTGCATACCAGTTGGTCATAGCTACCATCCAGTGCCACTCAAGCTGCTGAGCAACTGATGTGCGACAAAAGCTCTAAAAAGTGAAATACAGTAAAACCTTGATTTAACGGACCTCGATTTAACGGACTTTGGATGCAACGGACAAAATTTCTGAGCAAGTCTGATGCATCCCAAATCCATTTCTCGTGGGCTGGCTGCCAGCTCCCGGCTGCCGCCCGGGTCCCGGCAGCGGGCGGGCTGGCTGGCTGCCGGATCCCGGCTGCCGCCCGGGTCCCAGCAGCAGGCGGGCTGGCTGGCTGGCTGCCGGCTCTGGGCTGCCGCCCAGGTTCCGGCAGCGGGCGGGCTGGCTGGCTGCCGGCTCCGGGCTACCGCCCGGGTCCCAGCAGCAGGCGGGCTGGCTGGCTGCTGCCCCGACTCTGTGGCGGTCGGGCTGCTGCTCCAACAGCTCGTTTTTTATTATTATTATTATTATTATTATTATTATTAAATAACTGACTTTTTCATTTAACGGACACCCCCTCGCCCGAATTAGTCCGTTAAATGGAGGTTTCACTGTAATGCAAAAAGGGTTACAATGAAGTGGGATCAACTTGTTTAGCATAAAGAACATGTTCTGTAATCTCACTCTCATGAGTGGACCTGGGGTGAACTATTCACAGGGAAATACATATTATTAGACAGAAATAGGAGCTAATTTATCTCTGAACAGATTTTGCTTTTTAAGGATTTGTTCATTTTTTGAAATTATTCATTGATGAGAAAATACTTCCATCTGGGGATTGATTGTGAAATCTACTATGAGTATTCAATACTATATTTGTAACTTGCTATTCACACTCTGTGATTGGTCACCTCATCTGCACAGAATTCATCTTCCAAATTAAGTGATTCCCAAACCCACATAGAGCTTTCAGGATAGCCAGATGAGTATGTCCATTGTGAATACTTGTACAAATACATATCTGCATACATAAATGAAACATTTTGCCTTTCCACAAATAAATATTTGCTCCTCAAATGTCACAGAAAATAAATGAGGCATTATGAATCCAATCAAAGTGAATGAACTTTTTATTCAAATGAATGGTGGAATACACTTTTTTGCAACATTTCTCTATCTGTACTAATGATTTATCATTTGTGAAGCAAGTAATTTACAGTAGAAAAAACTGAGATAGCTCTGTAGGGAGTCAAAACTAAATCTAGGTCTAAAATGCAATATGGTTGTAAAAAACAATCTGCCCCTTGCCTGTTTCTATAATGTTACCGTTCTGTTATGTTTCTTTATGGCTTTGTACTTAAAATATCATCATTGCAGTACTATAATACTTAAAATTATAACCACATATATTGGCATAATTTATATCTCTGGCTTAAAATAATTAGGTTTTTGTTCTGAAATGTAATGTTCGTTTGTTCAACAGCTTGTGTGAATTGAAGGATTTACTGTTAAAATAAATGGCAGAATTATACTCTCAATTTAGTTATTATCCCAAAAGTAATATTAAACAACCTGAAGAACTTGTGCCAAATAGTAGAATAAACTACGTTATCAAGGTCCATTTTATAATATCGGGTTTCACGTGAAATTTAAGCACTAGTAATGCCAAATACAGCATGTATAGTAGCTGTTCAAATCTGCATTCATACACAGCCCTAACAAATAGCACCAGAGTAAATGTTTAAGTTAACAAATTTGACAGCTGTTTAAATTGTGATCCAGTTGTATTTGAATATAAGCATGTAAATTGCTAAAAATATAGCCTCAGACTATCCATTTTCAAATCTAGTTATGCTTATAGGAGCAACTGCAATTAGGTACGTCTGGAATCACAGGAAATTAATTAAAGCATAAGCTCTACTTGTTGACCTTACATTTCAGAAAGCTATACATGTTTAAAATCTTTTTTAGAATTTACATTGCACAGAAGATTTAATTTGCTTTTGTTACGATGCCAAATAATTTTCCATCTATCAGTAATATCATCTAAATTGACTGAGTACCCAAAGTTATATATTTACATTATGCATATAAATGCTTTCACTACTTTATACTTTGCAATCAGGAAGGAAATATCAAGGATTTGATTCACATCTTAAAATTGCATGGTGCTGCTGTCATCTCAGTTGACACGTAACAAGGGTGTGTAAGTTAAAGGGGAAACAGAAGAGTAACTTATTAATATGTGGCAGGGCGCTGGCCAGGAGTGCCTGAGCCAGCCCTGCCGGCCCTTTAAGAGGGAGCGGAAGCCTGCAAACCTCCCTTGCAGAAAGGCTAATCAGCCACCTGGGCTGCAGGGCAATTAGCCTTGAGGGGTTGCACCTGGTGGCAGCCTCCTCAGGGGGATAAAAGGCCTGCGAGAAGGCAAGCCCAGTGTGGTGGGGATGGTATAGAGTGTGGTGTGGTTTGATTTGAGCTATTCAAGAGTTGCAAACTGTAAGCTGGAGTATACAGAGTCTGTGGAGCTGTGAGTTGTATACTGAAGGACTGGACAAGCTGTATGTATTGGTGGTGGGGCCTGCACTGTGAATAAAGAGCACTGTTTGGAGCAGAGAAGGGTTTCCTGCCTGTGTTCCTGAGAGGGGTGAGAGAGCGGTCTGTCACAAATAACAAAGGTCATGAATATCGTCCAAATACTACTTCTTTCTTGAGAGATAAAAAAACACATATTTTTTTCTTTCCTTCTGGTCTTCTCAGCAGCAGAACTGGTGTATTGGCAGCATAGTACGAAGCACCAAGAATATCTGGAATTCATGGGTGAAATCCTGACCTCATTGAATTCAGCGGGCAAAACTTCTATTGAGTTTAATGGAGCCAGGACTGATCCCATGAGTCTGTGCTGTGTGGACTAGGTTTGGTTGCTGACCGTATATTTAAATACAAATATCAAATGCAAATTTACCCCTTTTTGATTATAAGGAAATTATAGTAATTTTAATATGGATTGAAGAGCTTGTGGCAAATATCTCCAACAGCCAGGTGATGGGGCACTAAATGGAGAGGGTGCTGAGTTTCTACAGATAATTCTTTCCCAGGTGTCTCGCTGGTGGGACTTATCCACATGCTCAGGGTCTGTCTGACCTCAGATGATGAGTCTCTATAACCTGAAGTCTTTAAATCATGATTTGAGGACTTCAGTAATTCAGCTGGAGGTTCAGGTCTATTACAGGAGTGGGGGGTGGGGTTATGTCACTTGCAATATGCAAGGAGGTCAGATTCGATGATCGTAATGGTCCTTTCTCTCCTTAAAGTCCACGAGACTATGAGAAAGCCTTACACAGCACTTGGCATCAAATGGGGGAGGGTTAGTAAGAGCTGGGTGAACAGACTCTGAAAGCAAAAAAAAAAAAAACTAAGGTACCTGTGCTGTCAGGCACCCAGAAGACTATCTTGGTGAGGCATAATAGAATTGGCAACTTGTGGGAGGGAGAGAATACAAGGTATCCGTTCTCCTCAGCCAGGTAACACTTAACCTATCTTTCCCCACCATCCTGAGGCTTTCAGTGCATGCAGGGTAAGATTGGCTTGCGGACTTTTGCAGAGGGAGTCACTGGGAAGCATCATGGGGACTTCTGGAGTTTACAAAAACGGAGAAAACACTGGATTTTATAAAACCAGCAAGGACAATGGGACAGACTGTGGAAACAGTTGTGTGATTTTCAGGGACATATGATCGCCCTACATAAGAGGGTGTTGCAGAGAAACTGCTTCATTGAATGATATAATGATTACTAATGGAAAATGGCTGACAGAGATGGCAAAAGTGCAGTTGTGTTGAAGAGGAGTTTATTTGTGCCTAACACATTAGAGGGGTCATTCAAGGGCAGTTTCTGTCCATAAAGATTACCCCTTTCATCATGTCAAGGTTAGAAGGACCTGGGATTATTTGCCCTACAAATGGCAGTTGTACAGCTGTATAAATATGGGTCATTTAATCGTAGCTTCTTTGATTTTGGATCACAAAGGTTTTACAACTTGGAGTTTAGGTTTTGAATAAACACCAAAAATCTCAAAAACAAAAGCATTTAAAATGGCCATTTTTACATGGTTTCCAGCTGAAACCATAACCCTTCCTGGACCCATCCTTTCCTCTCCCTTTTCAGGCTCTTTGCCTCAACTAGCCTGGGAATCCCTCCACTTATGGAATCTTCTGGGGTGCATCGAGGACAGTGGCTGCTGCCTCCTCTTACAAACATCAGGAAGTCTTTGTGGTAAATGTGGGTGGGAGAGTGAGATAATTATTGCTGCAGCATTTTGAACAGACTGAAGAATCAGCAAAGCTAGTGGAGAAGAGGTTACAGTTGAGGAAAATGTCTGTTGTTTGAACCTATTTCTGGTGAGCGGTTCAATAACCTTGCACCTTGTCACAGAATCCACTGTCTATTGCTTCTTGTTGTGTGGCAACATTGTTAATGCACTCTTAAGCCCCAGTGCTTCAAAGGGCTCTGCATGGGCAGATCCTGGTGCCCATGTGGAGCCCTAGAAGAGGACTGTGGCCTTATCTTGTTAGCGTTCTTTCACTCTCTCTGAAAAATGTTTAGTTGCAGGTTTTGCTTTTTAGACTTCAGAATCTTAACCAGGCCATAAATGTGGGCTCCTTTCTATTTAGCCAGGCAGGTTAGCTTCTGTAATTCTAACAAGGCCAATAATGTATAAGACCAGTCCTCCTGCTTTCAAAAATGCAAGAAATTCACTTAAAGATGAGCATTTGGTTAATACTGTTTTCAGAGAGAAATAGATTTGAAGCAGAAAAAAAGGATTGTGTATCTCCAGGTTGTGATCAATCCCCTAGTCAATAATTTAAAACAGACCGGGGTTGTTTTTGAAGTGAATGCTTTCACCCGTCTTTATTATTACTGGTACTACTACAGGGTGCTGCTCTGGCTCCTGCTCCTCCCCCCAGCAAAACAAATAAACATCTTGTCAGTTCTTTCTCTAGCTTCTTATAAGTACTGGTGATCAGTTAGCTAGTACATTAAAAAGTTAAACCTTGTTTTATTGAGGCAAGCAATTCCAAATCAAATAACCCAGTTCACAAATCTAGATTAGAGCACATAATTGGCATGTATTTTAGGATTGCTGTTAAAGCTATTAAAAAGATTTACTAGGGAAGGAATGGATCCAAAAACCCTAAAGGAAGGAATATGTTGTTTGTGTCAGTGTTACAAATGGACTCGCTTAATACTAAGATCTTCTCTCCCTTTAAAAAATAAATTGAAATAAATGTAAAAAATATTATTTAACATTTTTAGTAAGAAGTTATCCTTTTACCCCATACACTGATACAAATAAACTATTATTTCATTAAAGTGCTTATTCTGTCTCTGCATTTTATGAGCAGAAATATTAAGTATTAAGAAATATTCAGTATAGTTGTATGTGGCTATAGGACAAAGCTAAAGTAAAATAATTTTAATATATATTATCTCTGTTGGGGTAGCCCAGGATTAAGGCCCCAATCCAGCAAATACTTATGCATGTGCTTAAATTTATGCACATGACTAGTCTTGTTGAATAATTTGTATGTCTAAAGGTAGCACGTGCATTAGTATTTATAGGATAGGGGCCTAAGTTTTTCCAAGACTTTAGAAAGACAATCACTTTTATTCTAAATTTCTGCTTGGAACAAAAGTCTTAAAACTTTTGAAAAAAGTTTTATGGTTTAAGACAGTCTTTCTATGTAAATGCTAGTCTACAAATTTCTTTCAATTACTAGTGAATTTTTAAAAGGTTTCTTTTTTACTACAATCTTTGAAGTATAAATATATATAAATGATATATAAATGATCAAGGCTTAAACATACTGTACTAATATTAGTATAAATCCTACACATTTGTGTGTGTTAAGATATTTTTTTCAGTCTTGATTTCTTGGCTAGTGTAATGTAACAACTTACAACATTCCATTGCTCTTATTACTGTTGGACTTTGTGCGATGCCATTGAGGCATTTTCAGCTATTAACCTTCCCAAGGGTTCTTTTCAGACAAAATGTTATGCATCAACTCTCATATGAGTGTAAACCTCTAGAACAGCAGTCTCTACTTTGCCAACTTGGCAGCAAGTTCTCTCACTAATAAAAGAAGTTACCTCAGATGGAGATCCCACATGTGCCTGCACTGCTTTTCTTAGGACTATGGAGCAATCCAACGTTTCCTTCTAAATGCATTCAAAAGAGGTGTGGGTTTGCCTTCATAATTTCCCAAAGAATTATATTACATCACTGGAAATTTTGTCTCCCAGAGTGAAGAAAATGCTTAGATTTGTTAGCGCAAACAGCTTAGGAAACACTGATAGGCAAAACTAAGAAGGCTTTCTGCTAAAATGTGGAAACCTTTTTTGATCCTGCTGAATCCAGTTGAGATAGAAGAGAAAATAGCTGTTTAATATCATTTAACTAAAATTGTACTAGTTTGTGGGTATTATTTGAATCTGATGGTGTCTAATCAGAATAAGAAGCTATGTTTGCAGTTGGAGCAGCACTGCAGGTCCGGTACCTATCTAAAACACTAATGTATACTATGTGTGAAGAACATAAATAAAAAGGTAAACATGCTCATTTTGTCTTTTGCTTAGGACTTGCAGCAGTACTTGATTATAATAATTAATGTCTGGCTGATTCTTTGAAGCAGGCGTTATTTAATGCACAGGGCTGATGTTACATGAGTTATTATGACAGTCTGTAGAGTGCCTCACACAATGCTATTCTGAACTGAGATTACTAACATTTGTGTTGTTTTGGATGCTGGATAGTAATTGAAAAAATCTAACAATAAATTATGTTCTTCCAACTCTGTTTGAAGTTCCCTGGGCTAGGCTACTCAAGTGAGCATCTTTGCAGCTCTACAGTTTTAAAAATAAGATATTATGAAAGAGTGCACATTTTGGTGTTAGATGATAACTTTCTCTACAAAGTTCCCTTATTCTGTGGGATGTAGCCAAAGACTTCTCGGTGTAATCAAACTGTGAACAAAAGCTCGGTATATCCAAGGCTCAAACTGGAAAAAAATGTCATGATCCCTCCCCCGCCCCGCATACACACTTTTAAAACAAAGGGTGGGGGGATGAGAAATGTATGATCTAGCCTCTTTTTCCTTTTCTCTATTGGCAGCTTTGAGAAGTGGGTGTAACCGCATTTGAGGCGCTCAGTAGATTAACACAGTGAGTTATGTTGACCTCCTTTATTCAGAGCTTGTAAATACTGGCATGTATGTTTGCAGTCTTAAATCATAATCTTGTTCTTATTCTTAAAAATTAAGGCTGATGTGCTGCAAGCATTGTCAGCCCACTGCTGAAAGCTCTGCATTATGTGTTGAAATATGAGCAGAAGAAAGGTGACTTCATTAAAATATTGATAGCTGCATTTTATATTGCTCCCCTCTGTGTTAAATGTCCAAAAGTGACTGTTAGGAGCCTGATCTAACTTCCAATAGAATCTCCTGATGATTTTAATTGGAGCTGGATCAGACACTAAAAATAAGAAATTGTATGGTAGATTCACTTCACACTGGTAAAATGCATTACAATATGCTACTTCAGATTTCTGAAAGCAGGGTCTGATTCAAAGACCGCTGAAAGACTCCTATGAACTTCCATGGACTGTGGATCAAGCCCATGATTAGCAGTTTATTTTTTACACAACAAGAGGTGTAAATTCTAAAAGTGCTGGCTATCTGAGTACTGTGAACTACTAAAAGGTTACTTTTAAAGCTGTATTTCTCCTTTGTTTAATAACTCCTATGAAAGTAGTGTTAATAAGAATAAATATCAGAAACAGTCTATAATAATGAATAAGATATATCAATAAACTTTAAAATCCCTTTTATATACAAATTGGAAAGCTGAAAGTGGCTTTTAAAATCTGTAACTTCACATGCTGTTATAAATTGTATTTTTTAGGTTCCAAATTCAAAGAGGGAAAACTGATCCAACCAGTTACAAGAGCTTGGGGGACAGTTTTAGGACTATTTTCCGGACTGAAGGGTAAGAATACATATGTTATATTTGTCAATTTTATGTGACTGTTTCTAATCACCCAGCTTTCCAGACATTGGAACACTGTTTTTAAATTAACCCTTTCTCCTATGGTCAGAATTTGGCAAACATTTATTTGACATAATAAACACAATCTGAAATGTTTAAACATCATTTAGATGCAGGATGCTTAATTATGCTCTTTGCAACACCAGTATGGACTCACTGAATTCAATTGTGTAATACAAGTGTGACTGATTTGGCTAGAATCTATGCCATTAAAATCCTCTCTATTTAATATCTAATAACACCAATCCAGTGCAGCACCACTACCTGGCATTTCTAGTGAGCCAAGGTGGATTAGGTTCCCAGCAGTTGCCCTAACTAATGCTCCATAGGAGCAGCTTCTCAGTTCTGTGGAGCATCTAAGATCTTCTCTAGAGCTCCTTCTCACAATCCAACAGATCGCTTAAGCATGTTTTTAACTTTAAATACATGAGCAGTCTCACTGATGCCAGTGAGTTTAGTGGGATTACTCACAAATTTAAAGTTAAGCACATTAGCCACAGCACCTCTGCATGATTGATGCTCGCCTATAGTAGAGGGGACTCAAATTAGCCAAATGCCAGTTTTATACAGCTTGCAGGATTACCCCCAAGAACACTGAAAATATAGTAGAAACCTGATTTTACAATGTATGGATTTTCAATACGTGACTTTACTATGGATTAATAGACTTGTGCTTTTACATAAGTACAGAGTAGCAGAAATAGTTGTATTCAATTACTAAGTAAAGAAATCTTTACAAATGTTTCCATTAAATTTGTGAGATAAATGACTGCAAATCTCTCTGCAGTAATTATGTTGCTTTCACTTACTTTTTGATTCCTAGTGAAGAACTACTGTACATCACACCTGTCAGGCATATGACATTTTTAAAAAACATATAAGAGTTTGCAAAAATAACAGGATTTCTGTTTTTTTCTGATTTGTGTGGGTGTTATTCTTTATCCCTTCTGAAAGGAACATGAATAATGTATAATCCCTTCATCTAGTGGTTTTAAAAAGTATAAATCACCAGTAATTCAGTATTTTGAATTCAGTGGGCATTTGGGTGTGATATGAATGCAGGACTGGAGGCTTGATGTCTTTTGGGTCTGATCCAAAGCCTACTGAAGTCAATGGAAGTCTTTCTTGAGTTTAGTGGGATAACTCGGTGTGTAAAATTAAGCATGTATGTTAGTCTCTGGAGGTTCAGGGAATAAGTGAATAGAATATTTCCTATTTAGCCAATTTTTGAGCCTTTTTTGAAACTCTTCTATCATTGGGTAGTTTTGTCCAGTCCAGGGATGTAAAGTAACAGATACAATATGAACTTGAATATACTATTGGAGGTACAAACCCTTCACCATGCTCCATTTTTATTAGGAAAGGGAACAAATAATATTCATTTCAATGGTTACATTAAAAATGTAGACTTTTCCCCTCCAATTTATAACCTACCATAAATTTCAAGTAAAAAGCCCTTTTTAATATGCTTTAGAATCAGATTTTAATATCTATCTTTGTGGATTTCTCTTTAGCAGTAAGACTCACACGTTTGTTGTTGAAGAGTTTTTGTCTCATAAATATTGTACTTTTCAGTCATTTCACAAAGACTATTTATCCCATTAATATGACTCAGTCAATGCTAATATTATTGTCATTTGCAAAGAAATGTCGTTAATTACTTTAGTCACATTATATACCATACCAGTGATGCAGCTTGCCTTCACTGAACAACTTGACAAAAGCTCTAGTTTTTTATATGAAATAGGACAATAATCTTCAAAATGGATCTTCTTCTAGTCTTTCTCCCATCAGTAACATCACAGATAAGTGACCGTAACACTTACATCCCTAATACTGCTGCCATAGCCTTTTGCTACCAAGCATTTTCTTCTTTGTTGCATGTCCTTTGGTGGGCTTAACTGATAACAAACAATAAGGGAAAACCTTGATAGTGGTATTATCTCAAGAGCACTGATTAGGGATCTGAGTTCTGTGGTGTTAACAAGAAGAAAATGTGGCAAATTTTTCTAATTTTGAAAGTATGTTGACCTCAATCTGGAGTCAGAGCAGAATATTATTGATGTTTTCAAGTGTTAATGTCTGAACCAGTGGGCAGAAGTAGAAGATGAAGTAGAAAGGTTCTAAATTAAGATTACAATCTACTGGTGCATTGCACAGAGTTCCTAGTGGGTTCTAGCTAAAGCTATGAGAGAAATTCTTGCCATCAGTGAAACACAGTGATTACATTCATCTCTAATATTTTGGCAGGAAAAAAAGGTGATTTTTGGAGGCAGAAAAATTAAATATCTTTATGAATTTCACCTGAGTCGTCTTTTGACCTTAAAAAAGCTAATAACAAAAAACAAAAGTGACCCAGGCAAGATTGTGGGATTTATTGTTTTACAGGGATGGAACATTTTCTATAGTGTGTGCTTCTTTCATCCAACATCAAGCATGCATGTGTTCTTATCAACCTAATGTTTGTTTGAAAAGGGACAGTTTGTGCTTCCCTTCTAATATTCCCGGGTAAAGATGGAGATGTTATTTTGTAATTTCTCTGCTGTGTCATAGAACAACTGGTATTGTTTGGTGCTGTTCCTCACAAAGAGTTGCTACCTTTGCATACTTACTGTTTTGACTTATGGTCTGTCTGTAGCAGAGATTCATGTTGTAGCTGAAGTACAAATATCTCTAATGTAGACAGGCCCTTAAAATGGCATTGAAGACTTAAAGACTTAAAGTCTGCCCCTCGGTGCCTTTGTTCCATCTTACATGATTGGTAAAACCCCTTGTTTGTCTATTCACTTCAGCTGAGTCAGGATTTCATCCTGAGTCTTTGACAGCAGAACTGGGTGAATTTTTTCTGCTGACACTTTCTTTGGTGAAAAATTCAAACTCCAGTCACCTGAAACATTTCATGAATTTATATTGATTTTGCCTAATTGTTTCAATAAAAAAAATATAAAAATGATAAAATAAGATTGAGAAGTCAAAACAATGATTTTTTTTGTTTCTTAATTTCTTTCAGTTTTTTTTCTTAAAGTTAAAGTTCAGACTCAAAGGGTCAAACAAAACATTTCATTTGATCTGAAACAAAAATGTTCTTGACTTTTTGATTTGTTTGAAATTTTGAAATGTTTTCCTATTGAGTCAACCCAAAATGATTTGGTGTGGAGCGGAATGGGCTGGTTGCCAACAAACCCCCCAAAAATAATCATTTATTCACACAGCTCTGTTCAACTATTAGTCTACTGGCCTGTCTCCATTGGGGACTTTTACACTGGACCTATACTAGTGCAAAAAAACCCTAATGTAGACAGATCATAAGAAGTAACACTTTAAGTGCCCCAAAGAAGAAGCTATTTCTGAGGGATGGCAATGAATCATAGAATCATAGAATATCATGGCTGGAAGGTACCTCAGGAGGTCATCTAGTCCAACCCCCTGCTCAAAGCAGGACCAATCCCCACATAAATCAATACTACCTGTTATTCTATGACACTGAAGTATGGAAGAGGATATGGAGGGAGCAAATTTATAGAGTACAAAAAAAGTAATTGAAGCAGCAGCATGTACAAAAAATAAATGTACTGTAATTAATTAATTAATGAAATGCCTAAGTTGTAAAGTAATTACTCAGGTTTTCCAGGGGCATGGAGGGAGGCAGGAGGTCACATTGTGACGGTCCATGAGTACCAGCTTAAAGTGAGAAGAGACTGAGAGAAGAAAGTGTAGAAAAGACAGTTTGATGACACAGTCAGCACTTTTGGCTTAAAATAAACAGATATCAACAAATAACCCAGGGGAAAAAATGTATGAAATAAGAGCTGCTCTGTCAGTCCCAAGTCTGGAGGCAACTGCCCAAAAAGGAATTATGAGAGTGCTCTCTCAGCATGAGGGACAGAAATCATAAAGAAACAGAAAAAGATTCATTCCAGAGTAAAATATTTGAGTTCATCCAGGGAGAAATTCACTTCTGTGAAGTGGGCCAACGAAAAGCTAAAGCACCACTTAAATCCCACATAGCACCTATTCTGAAGACTTCAACAGGACTTAAATGGTGCATGGTCCTTATGCTGGCCCTCTGCACAGGAGCCAAATTTCACCCAGGATAAGTCAGCCACATTTAGAGACACATCTGAACTCCCCAGTTGTTTTGTTCTAATCATTAAACCATGTGATCTTCCTGGCCTTGTATTCTTGCCATATAAGGCTATTCTGACTGAATAATCAGAAGAACCTCTTTGAACACTGGCTATTGCACACTGAGCTGAGATTTTAGAGAAAATGTTATCCTGCCATATATAACTGAAATATATGTGGTCACAAAATCTTGACCAGATGCCGTAGTATGCAGCTGATTTTTTTTTCTGCCTAATAAATACTATGTTGACAGTACTTCCCATCTGGCCCATCTCATAAAAAAGAAGCTGTGTACATAAATAAAATATAAATTACCAGTTTGTACAGTCTTTAAGGGTTTTCCTTGGTTTCAATACAGATTTAGTTTGTGGATTGGTAGGATCAAACAGCAAAAGACTAAGGGCTAGAATTCTCTGCTTGTGTAAATTGGTGCTGTTCAATTGAGAATTTGGTCCTGAGTGTATATTTTTAAAACTGGCAGCAAACACCCAAAAAAAACTGGTTTTGGGGTACAGGTGAAACTATGCTTAGCTCATTGCACATGTCTTTGTAAGTCTAAAAAATTCAAATACCATAAAGTTAAAAGGTATGTTGTGGACTGGTTTTATTTTTTGTTTAAATGTCATTTTAATTGTTTCGTATTCTAAATTTCATTTTGTTTTGTTTCCAAAGTAATAGTAAATACTGCCAGATTTTTTAAATTAGGCAATGTTTTTACTTCCATTAACCAATAAATAATTAAAAACTCATGCAAATGAATGTTTGTAACTGGCTGACCTCTAAAGGCATGTACGATATTTTTCTATAGTCTCCTAAAGTGTATAAAGTCCAAATTTTTGTAAATAAGACACAAGATTTTTTTCCCCAAAATAAGAATTAATTGGAACTTCAAATCATAGGTGTTGTGCAAGGCATTAGCTTGATTTATGCAATGCGAGCTACTCATTCAAAAATCCCATATCTTGGCTAGCCAGTTCTTCTCATTATATTTATAGAACATCGAGCACTGATCTGACCTTGCCAGTTTTCAGTTTTGCTCATATAGAGGAAGGCATTTCTGTCCAATATGCTTTTACAATGTAACTACACATGAGGTAGATAAACATAGTGGATAAACCAAATGTGGAACAGGGAATAACAGGGTAAACAAAATGTTGTTTCTAAGGGCCTGATTCTACAAATATTTGCTTCTGGCCACAATGCTTGCTATCCTCAGTACTTATTTAAGCCAATGGGACTGCACAAGTAATTCTCACCATGAGCTAGAGTGGCATAGCGCTTACTTGCCTGCTCAGAGGATTAAGGGAGATTATGCTCCTTGTACTGCCCTGGTCTTTTGGCTGTGCTCTGATTGTGACACTGGAGATAGGAAGGAGAGTGGGGGCTACTCTCTCAGCACTCCTCCATCCCTACTACCACCAACCACATCACCACTTACTGTTCAGAGTAACTGCCTGTGCCCACAGGGACAAGTAACTGTGCCATGTAAAGGAGATAAAATAACTTTGCCCCAGGAAGGGAGTAACTGCGATCTGCTCCTGGGGCAATGGGCAGCTGCACACCATCTCTTACTCAGGATAGATTCAAAGATTACAATTTAACCTATGCCAAGAGTTTGTGTTTTCAGGGTCAGCCCCTAAAATGCTGCTCAACATTCTGAATATTTACTAACGTGTTTACATCTTTATTGACTGGCATGCCTGTTTAATGAAAAGTTTCCCCTACTATGCTACTGCTGTATCATACTAGAAATGTCATGGTTGCACAGAGCACTACCTCGTCATAAACATTCTCCATAGTCTCTTTAACCATTCACTTTTCATCATTCCACTCTTCTCAAATAGAACAAAAAGTCAGAGCTGCAGAAAAAGCATTTCAAATTTAGTCAGTGGCAGAACACGGTCACTTTCAAAGGTCTTGAAGACTCTTTCCATCCACAAAATAGTCTTGACAACCACACAAGTGGAAATAAAAAGATCTATGAAAGGCCCTCTCGGTGGAAATAAATTGTCCCCACAGGGAATTAAAATCTTCAAAGTAGAATCCATCCCTTGAACCTTTTTTTCTTGTCTTACAAGAAAACGGGAGCCACAAAACATAAAATTTAATTGAGATTTACTAAAGTAGGGCTCCGTCTGACAGAGCATTAAAGGTCACATAGCTTTCTATTAAAGAGAAGCTGCAGTATTAACTTCAGGGCTTTTGCTAACTTCTGTTGGAATCTTCCAATCGCTGCCTATTGTATGGTGGCCACAGCTTCTTGAATCCTATCATGCCGTGAACGTCTTTTTGTTTAGCTACTCTAATTAATAGTTGTACATTTGGATTTCTCCGTTTGGGTTCGTTTCAGAGTTGGTGTATATATTGACAGTTTTTTGACAGCAGAAGTAAAACGACCATGAGTATATCTGTTTATTGAGGACTGACAGGTTTATAGCTAACATAAAAATAATCTGATGTTTATTGGGCAAATGTTTGGACAAAGGATTAACGGAAACTGCTGAATGAGGGGGGGGGGAAGCATTCTTTTCTGAATCCAGATAGGAGGTTAGATCAAATTATATGAACTTTTTTTTGTCACTGTCTTCCTCACCACTGCGTCCATCTATATTATTGATAGTGACTTCAATATGAATATGAAATGTAAGAATAAACCAACAATCTGTTGGAATATATATGTTACATTTATTTGAACACACATGAGATTGTTTTATATTAAAAATTGAAAATTATACTCGTCTGTACTGTCCTAATTTTGAGTTAAAGGCATTTAAATGATAGATGCTGTTGTTTAAGGTCTGTGAGCAACAACATTATTGTAAACCTGGATTTTCATGGGCTTGCAACTTTAGCAGTAAATATTGTTCTGGGCTATAACTGGCCAGATCTCAGTTGAGGAGTCTGTTACTTTGTCTGAAGAGAGCAAAGTAGAATTTTATGGGTTCCCAATATGGTAAAACACTGAAGGTAAAAAAAATTAAAATGTGACATGAAGTTTAGGCTTGAATCTTGAATCTGGATGGTCTTTGGAGAGTACAAAATGAAATTGTTTCTCTTAGTCTATTTAAGACTTTATTACCTGGTGAGGCTATTAGATGTTGACTCTATTTGGTTAAGTAACACTTTCTGAATCTGTTTTTAGTTTCATTAAGCTTTGAGCCATATTTATTGCTAATCCCGCTCCACTGACTTCAGTAGAGTTACACTAGAGCTAAGATTAGAGTTGTTTTTTATTAAAATGACTTGGGGAAGAATGAATAGAAATAAAGTTTGCTTAGAGTTCAGTTGTCTGTCTTTTTACCAAAACCAATGATAACTTAAATGTGTTACTCTTGTAAAAGATGATAGCTTTTTGCAAAGATGACTTATTGCATATTTGTATATTTAGTAGCTCATTATAGAAGTATATTTATATACAGTGTGCTGAGATAATTTTTGCTTCTATTATATACAGAAGGACATGAACGCAACTGGCCTGGTCTACACTACAAACTTTTGCTGGCATAGTTATGTTGGTCAGGATTGCAAAGAGGTGTGATCTCTAACTAAGATAGCTGTACTGGCAAAAGCCTGCCATGCAAACAACAGTTATACTGGCTGGTATAAGCTGTGTCCATACTAGGAGTGCTTTGCCAGTTTAGTATACAAATGTACCTGTATTGGCAAAGTGCTTCAAGTGTAGACCTGGAAACACAATTCTGATTTTATTTTCAGGACTAATGACTTTGAGGGGAAAAATTAAACATCGAGCACTCGAACTGAGATGAATTATGACCTGAATTATAATTGCCTTTAATGATAATATTACATTCCTATTATATAGCCCTGACAATTTTCCTATATTGTAAGATTGTGACAAGGTGGCTCCTCTGCTCCCCCTGGTTCAAGTCCTTTGGGGTGCTGGTGCGGCCCTGGCGCCCTGACCAGACTGCACCAGACCCGGTTTTTCCTGCTGCTCCCTAGCAGCTCGTTCCCTTTCTTTCTCTCTCAGGGTCAGGCTCCTGCAGGCTAGGAAAGCTAGGTCCCCCCTGGGAGGGACCCTTAGTTCTCTTCTCCTGCTTGCCAGCAGCCTCTCCGTCCCTGCTTCTTCCAACTCGCTCCTCACACTCCTCTGCTTCCACCAACTCACTCCCCTAACTGCGAATGCCACCAGACTCCCTCCTACAACTCCCACAAGCCTCTCTGGGGAGGAGTCCCTTTTCAAGGGCTCTGGCAGCCTCCTTAATTGGCCTCAGCTGGCCCTGCTTCTGGCTGTGGCAGCCCTGCTCAGCTGAACCCAGTTCCCTTGTGGTAACCGTTCTAATTACAGGCCTTACTGGCAGCTGTCTGCCCTGGGTCTGCCACAAGATGTTAAAATAAACAAATTAAAATAATTAAATTAAATAAATGTTAAAAGAAAGTAGCTACTAAGCTTTTATGGGAACTATTTTTTCATAACATTTTATTGCCCAGTGATGTACTCTGATCTCAGTGGAAACACCATCTTGTCTTATGCTTTCTTATAGACTTCCATTGAGCTCTCAATAAAATAAAATGATTTGAAACAGTGCACTACCATAAAAAATGAAGACATAAGTATTAATTTTCCTTGCTTTTGGGTGTTTGTTAGATGCTAAACTCTTTACATTATTTTTAAGTTAAGCCAAAAACTACATTCTTTAAAGTGGTGTTAGAGAACAAGGACGTTCTGGTATTGCATATTTATTTACCAGCAATGACTTCCAGACCAAATTTTCAGTCTGCAAGCCAAAACAAGCCCTTTCTAAACTCCTTTTTTTTTTTTGGTCACTTTGTAAGTGTGCCATTGCCAAGCCTGTTTATCTGAAAATCAAGGTGTGTATTTTCTGCCTTATACGTGCTCCATGGACATCAATAGCAATACAAATTCTGGAGCCAGAATTTATCTGGCAATTTTTTTATTATTATTATTATACCTTCAGGCAGAAAACAATCCATCTCGATCTTCTAGAGCTACTTACAACATTTTGGGTCTGTGTAGTGCTGACAGTGTTAGTAAGCTAAGAATATATGGCTCAGAAGATGCTCAAGGCTCTTTTGCTCAGAATTGCCTTCATGTCTGGAGAATCTGGTAGCCTTAGAACAATTTCTTCCTTGCTCTCAAGTGCATCAAGAGACCATAAACTGCCCCAGGCAGTGGTGGAAGTAGAATATAGAATGGCACAAATCTTGGCAGCTCTGGCTGGGGTAGGTAAGTAGGTGGATGAATCTTGGAAGGTGTCTGGGGGTTCTGGGTAGGTGGGTGGGTGGTGGAGGATGGCTGGAGCTGCTGGAGAGAGTCTGGATTCTTGGGTTAGATACATGGTAGAAGTTGTGAGGTAGCTGGATGGGAAGTTGGAGTGTCTGAGGGGAAATTGAAAACTGTGTGTGGGAACTGGTTAGAGTGACCATCTCCAGGGTAAGGTTGGGCTAGCTGCCTGTGGGGTAAGCTGCGTGTGGGTATAAAATGGAGGGTAGGGGTTGTCTGGGGAGCTGGGTTTAAACTGAGGGCTGACCGTGAGGTAATGAGCTTGTGTGCCTTGAAGACATAGGTGGTGATAGGGGTTGGATGTGTGGCCATCCCCACTGGCTATGTCTGTTTCTCCCATCTTCTTCCTCACTGTGATCTAATAGGGGAGCAGAGAGAGGGGAAAGACAGAATGATTGCCAGCCTGCTGGCAGCTGCCAGCAGTAATTGCTGCCCATTCCTATAGCCCAGCTGGATGTGTAATATCTCAGCTGGGCTGTGGGAATGCATGACAGTTGCCAAATGAGTGTGTGTCACACAGGGCTGGTGACAGAAATTTGGGGGCCCCCTACTCTGATAGTTTGGGGGGCCCCCAGCCCAGCCGCCCCCCCCCCAGCCCAGCCAACAGCGGATGGGGGCCCCCCCAGCCCAGCCGACAGCGGATGGGCCCCCCCCCCAGCCCAGCCGGGCCCCCAGCCCAGCCGACAGCGGCTGGGCCCAGCCGGTGCTCCCCCCCCCCGCCAGCTGACAGCTGGCGGCAGCGAGAGCAGCGTGAGCCGCCCTTTCTCTCCCCCCCCCCCCCCCCCCCGGACAGCGCTGCTGCCGCCGGCCGGGCTCACAGCTCCTGCCGGGGCCAGGCGCGCTTGTCCGGGGGAGAGCCACGCCGCCTCCCCGCCCCTTCCCAACAATGGGTACAGCTGTGTACGGGGCCCCCCTAAAGTCGGGGGGCCCGGTACAGCTGTACCCGTAGTACCCCCCTGTCGCCGGCCCTGGTGTCACACCAGATGCATGACACTTGGCTGCCCTATGCATGAAGCCCTAAATGGAGTTGCCAGTCAGGAGGAGGTGACAGTGCAAAACCATGCCCCAAATTTCCTTCCCTCAATGACTGTTGCAGAGTGGGGATTTACTTCCACTGAACATCGTCAGGAGTTTCACTGAAATCCAGAGACCAGACCAAGATACATCCTTCCCCACTCCTAGCTGGTACACTTCCTCCCTAGCAACGTGTGCTACTTGTTTAACCCTAGCTGGAGCAAGAGGGACAGACCCAGAACAGGGAGGTGTGGTGCTGAGGAGGCCTGGAGACCATTAACCTGGCCTCTTCACCCACCCAAACTGCTCATTGGATCCTCTCCATAGAACTAATTTTCCCTCTCTTTGCCCTTGCACATTTGTTAACCTTCCTGTGTGTGGGTTGCCCACTGCGTACCCTGCACATGTATCCTTCTGCTATTCAGTTGTGTCTACTGCAGAAATGACAGATTTCATCAAAAGGAGTGTCATTTGAAATATTGGAAATGGCAACTATAGTCATCTGTAAAATATTATCATCTGAAAATCTCCAGGTGTTTTGCAAACAACTAATTAAACCTCTGAACACCCCTGCAAAGTAAGTCAATATAACAGGAAGTATAAAGGGCAAAATGTCAGTTTTAACTATGAGCCCTGTGTTTTTGTGGATTTAACTTTACTCTTTGGGCTAAATTTTCAAAACCTTGTGCTTGCTTTGCATATCTTTAAAGAAGTGGTGCACAGGATTAGATGAGTGTTTGCAGAGGTGAAAGTAAGCTGGTATGCCCCGGTATGGCGTACTGGCAAGAGCCGATGTGCTGTACCTGGGCGGATCGGCTTCCCAGGTGCAATTTAAAGGGCCTGGGGCTCCTAGTAGCGGCTGGAGCCCCAGACCCTTTAAATTGCTGCCAGAGAGAGAGCCGCTACTGCCCGGGCCCTTTAAACTGCTGCGGGAGCCTGGGGGGTCGGGGGAAGGCTGCGGCAGGGCTCCGGCAGCAGTGTAAAGGGCCCGGGGCTGCAGTGGTGCACCGGGCTCTTTAAATAGCTCTCGGAGCCCCGCTGCCGCTTCCCTAGGGTTCCGGCAACAGGGCTCCTGTCCCCGTGGAGCCCCACTGCCGAAGCCCTGGGGAGGCTGCGGCGGGGCTCCGAGAGCTATTTAAAGAGCCCGGTGCGCCACTACAGCCCCAGGCCTTTAAACTGCCACCGGAGCCCTGCTGCAGCCTCCCCCGGGCTCTAGCAGCAGTTTAAAGGGCCTGGGCGGTAGCGATGCACTGGGCTCTTTAAATAGCTCTCGGAGCCCCGCCACAGCCTCCCCAGGGCTCCGGCACCGGGGCTCCGCGGGGACAGGAGCCCTGTTGCCAGAACCTTAAGGAAGCGGCAGCGGGGCTCCGAGACCTATTTAAAGAGCCCGCTACAGCCCCAGGCCCTTTAAACGGCCCCTGGAGGCAGGGGGGCTGAGGAGTGGAGTGGGAAGGAGGAAGCCCCTTACCAGTACTGGGGCTGGACTGGGGCTGGCTCTGACCCCTCTGGCCCTGCCCCTTCTGCCCGAGGCCACACCCCTTCCGGGGGTCAGAGCTGGCTCCAGCTAAGCCCCCGTACCGGTAAGAAAGTTAAGTTACTTTCACCCCTGAGTGTTTGCAAATGAAGATCCCTATTTGTTTCTCCAGTTCTCCTTTCAACATTAAGACCCACATATTACAATTGGATTTCAGTAGGGTGCCAGATGGAATGAAGGTATCCATCCATGAGGATCCCATCTCAGGACTGGGACCTGTATGATGTGCTCTCACAATGAGAGGAAAATAGTTGCCATAGCATGGATTTTAACTTTTTGGTGTAATTTTATGGAAGAAATTGCAGCCTTCCTAATGGAAAATTAACAAAAATTGTTGCCCTTTTAAAAATAGCTCTGCATATGTTTGCAATATGTCATTTTTCTCAGTACACTCCCCAATGTCCTTGCACTCACTATATCTGCATCCCTGCTTTAAACAGACTCCTTTTACAATGTGGTATACAGATGATATTCCTGTTTTCCATTTTGACTGGTTGTTTATCTCTTTTTTAGAATGGCGTGTTCCCCATGTCATTTACAGTCTCGGTTTGAATGAATGTCAAACTCTTAGATTAGAACCACTCTATAGCATTGCATAGAGTCTATGAGGGTATTAAAATTAGGTTTAACTTTTAAGGGAAGGAGGTGGAAAGATTCTCTGATTTTTAGAATTTTCTTTGTGTGTTTTGAGGCTGCTGTTTATATTTTGCCTAAAAAATTAGAGCAAATGTAGCTAGCATGAGGAATAAATTCTTAGATTATATGTAGGCTTGGAAAGATTCCATTTTTTGGTAGTCGGTAAATGTCAATTTCACTGTACATACACATGAAAAAATATTTTCATCAACAATAACAGAAATTAACAGAAAAGCAAAGTAAGAAATATACAGCTTGAGAACTTGACTTCGATTTAGCAAAATTTATTTTTTCTATTTTGTCTTATGAGATTGAAAATTTGCATTTTAACTGTCTTAAAACTTTAATTTTTTGAACGTCAAGATTTTCTGTCATTAAATAATTATCTGATCTTCCCATAATTTCCCGCAAGTGTGAAAATCAAAATTGATAGAAACAGAAAATTCTTAAAAATAAACATTGATATAATCTGTTGAAATTATACATTCTGCCAAGTCACATATGTAGGTGAAATATATCATGCTTTCTTATGAAAATTCATACTCAAATTTTATGTAGCAATTTTGTCTCATTTCCACACGCAGATATTACAAACCTCAAAAAAAATCTTGACTGACTTTTCTGTTGTATGAAAATAAAGAAGTATGTTCCATCGTGTGTGTGTGTTAGTTAAAGAGGAGATCAGACTGATCACAGTGATCCCTTCTGACTTTATAATCCATAAATCTATAAAATATTCATGCAAGGTAGTATGGGTCTGTTACTGAAAAAAGGAAAGAAAACAAAAAAGAATTTATAATCAAGAGAAGCTCAGCTAACAAGCCCAGAATAGTTGGTTGTTTCTGCTAAAATTATCAGCAGTGAAACAATAATAATGATATTGACCTCTTCTATATTTCTTTTCATCTATAGACTGTTTTGATACAGGAATATAATTATCCCCACTTTACAGCTGGAAAAACAGAAATATAAAGAAGTGAAGTGACACAGCAGGCCAGTAGCAGAGCCAAGAATAAAATCCAAATATTCTGAGTCCCTGTCTAGATCCAGTGGACCACATTGCCTTCAAATAGTTAACTGTTCACAGTGGCATTATTATCAGGAGGTTTCGTCATTAGGTGTAAAGTATTTATCTTCTATTACTGCCTACAGCTTGCCTAACACCACCTTCAAATATTAACACTCGAACACATGAGGAATATTCTGCTCTGACTCTGGATTGAGGGCTAATTCTATTCTCAGTTTTGTACAACCTTACTAAATACAATGAGGTTCCGCAGATGTTATTGAGGGCAGAATTTGTTCACAGAATTTTTATTATGAATGGAATATGTAAACCAAACAGAACACAGGTCAACTTTCAGATTCTAGGTTGGCTTTGAAGGCTGGTATTTAGAAAAAAAACCATTTTACTGGTAAAATGAATAAATTTGATCTGGAGGTCATAGAGGCAAAACACATTTTTAGAGAATAACTTTGGAGAATCAAACATATGAAAGACAAAATACATCAGTGCTTCTTTCAATATGCTCATTTGTTTTTCCACTGGAACACGATACAGTAGAATTATATATATCTGTATATTTGTTAGGACCATATGGGTGAGATCCTCAGCTGGTGTAAATTGGTGTAACTACATTGCATTCACTGGAGATATGCCAAGTTAGTGTAAATCAGTTTCACAACAAAGAAGTCTCTGGAGATATGCCAATTTAATGTAAGTCAGTGTATACCAACTTACTAGAGATATGCAAGTTCAGTGTAATCAGTGTTACAAGAATTAAGTCACTGGAGATATGCCTGTGTACACCAGCTATCAGTCTCATATTTTTTTTTGTTTCATACATTTTTAAAATCAGATCTTTAAAAGCCTGTTAAATATTGCTGATGTGCTGAATATTCCTAAGCAAGCCCTTCACAAATGCATCAGTAGAACATATATCATACCTACATTTATTAATATTGCCTCGTGTTAATCCCTAGAAGTCCCAATTAGAGATAAGCCCCATTGTACTAGGAGTTGAGTACACACATAATAAAAAGATGGTGCCTGCCTTAAATATCTTACAAGGTAGTTTACCCATCTACTGTATTTAGTAAAAACATCAGCAGCACTTAATTTACACTCCTTGCTTATAATTTTGCTATGCAAAGACATTTATATTTGTATCCACACAGTGTTAATTAATCTGTCTCTACTACGCGGTATTTTCCATCTTATTTAAATGGGTTCTGCTTTCAAAACCTCTTTTGAACCAGGCATAGAAATGATTTACAACATTATTTTATCTGCTTATTGGCCCACCTGTTATTAGTTGTGCTATTTTTTTCAAATATGAATTTTCTTTTTTCAGAGAAACAATATTATTAACATTTTATGTTTTGGCTTGCAAACAAAACGTACAGCACTAATTAAGCTCTGTGTTCTGGAAGCCAGACTGTTGAATACAAGCTAAAGATCCTAACATCTATGGTCCTGGTCCTGCAAGTGGATAACAGATGGGTGTGTTCGGTGGATCTACTCAGATGTGTACAGTTACTCACACACATAAAGGTTTGCAGGATCAGTCTGTGTCATCATAGAGTTAGAGTGACCAAACGTCCCATCTTGGCCGGGACAGAACTGCCAACTTTTGTCAAAAAAGTGGGGTGCTGTGTGGAACTGCCAGCCACCTGCAGGGGGAGGCAGGGTTGCGGGGGGGAGCAGTGTTGCAGCATGTGGAGGCCCCACAGGGTTCCAGTGGCTGGACAACAGCCTCCTCCTGCGGGGGCCCAACAGGTTCCAGTGACCAGGCAACAGCCTCATATTGGGTGGGAGGGAGGACAGGGTTCCAGCAACCAGGCAACAGCATGCCGGTGGTGGGGCTGGGATGTTCAGACAAGTGGCTGGGATGTTCTGTTTTCTCTTTGGGAACTATGGTTACCCTACATAGAATCATAGAGTTTAAGACCACCAGATCATCTAGTCGGACCTCCTCTATATCAACACCACCCAACACCTGCACAGTAACCCCTAGAACTAAAATTACACCAAAGTATTACAACCCACAGGGACATGCTTATTATGTGCCACAGGCAGAGAATAGGTGGGGACCAAGGTGCACCAATGCCAGAGTCCCTTCCCCCTCTCTTTCCCCACAGTGACAGGAAACTGGTTAAGTGAGATAGACCCAGGTAATCCTGGCAAGTGATCCACAACCACATGCTGCAGAGGAAGGTGGGAAAAAAACAACCAAGATCACTTCCAATCTGACCTGGGGCAAAATTCCTCTTGACCTCTCATTTGGTGATCAGTTAGACCTGGAGCATGTGAGCAAGAACCAGCCAGCCAAGCAACTGAGAGAGAGCATGCTTGGTGCCATCTCAGAGCCCCCATCTCGCCCCATCCAATGTTCCATCTCCAACTGTAGACATCCCTGATGAGTCAGAAGATTTCAAAAACAAAACAGCATACATGGGGGTGGGAGGGAATCCCTTTGTGACCTCTGCAGGTGGCTCATGTATGCTTCAGTTCATTATGGATAATAGAGGGTACTGTATATTCTAATAGGTGTGCATAATTTAGATATTTTTTCTCTATATACTATTTGGGTTTTTTGTTTTTAACCTGGCATATTTACAGAATATAGTGAATTTGCTTTTATTTTAATACATACCAGAGGTTTTATTTGCCAAAATGGTATAAAATTTTAGACTAAAAGTTGCCTTTCTTATTTAATAAAATAGTCTTAGTGCGTTCTAAGGAACATTGGGAAAGATTATTGACCATTATCAGGCTTGTTTCTAAATGCTTTCATTTTACATTAAGGTAACTATGATAAAATTTAGAGAAAGTCCCTAAGGCATGACTTAGTCTGGTGATTCTTGACCCTTTACAAACCTGTACAGGGGCTGTGCACAAGGTCCTTGTGCTCTCCTAAGGGCAAGGGCACATCTGCTAATCCTAAACTTCCTGGACAGACAGCGCCAATGTCCCTGAATTTCTATCACTCCAACCCCTGGCTCCACAGAGGGAAGTGCATGCTTTCCAAGTGTGGTACAGTGACAACGCTCCCTCTGTTCTTCAATTGGTAGAATACTCCTGACTGGATCCTCCACTCAGGGCAGGTCACCTCCAAACTATTCTCTGCTTCAGGCTGTGGTACAATACCTCAGTGGAGCCCCGAAAACAAAATGATTACATGTCTTCTGTTGTTTTGAACCTGCATATTTCTGTGCATCTCTGGTGCTGCAAGCAGTTTCCGTAGGCTGTACGCTTACATTTAAAAGGAAAGGAAATTGGATCTAGCCCTAATGGTTATGAAGAAACCCTCTCAAATTTGAATCAATGCAATGTTGCTTCTAAGTAGTCTGTAGACTGCTGAAACAATAGTTCTGAAAACTATATACTACCCTTTCCTCTCACTGGGGTGGCAACTCTGAAATCTAGTGATGGGACCATCATCCATATTGTTAATTATGTTCTAATTTTACACTGAGATAATGTTTAATATTTTCCAAACATAATTGCCATAGAAAATACATAATGAAAACCAATATTTATTTCAAATCTGCTATGTTATTTTTTTAAAAGAAGCAATGTTGTTTATTCTCTGTAATTTTGGGTGTTGCTAGTTCTTAATAATTAACTTTTCCTTTAAAAAAAAAATCTTCCATTGTGTCAGAGGGAAAAAAAATCAGTACATGCAGAGCATGTACTGTAAATCACTTTTATGTCTTTTAAAACAGCTGACTTTGCATTTTTATTACATTGTTTGAAAAAGTATCTTTTCATCTGGAAAGAATCAGTTTAAATGTGATTGTCAACACAACTAAGCCAATTTTCTGTTTAAAATGGCTGCTTGTGAAGTTTAGAATGATAATTATGCCAGGATTTTCTTCACAGACCTTAGTTACTAGGGCCAGGAGAATTTAGGTGGGATGTGCACAGGAAATACCTGGCAGACAGTGTAGAATGTACTTTGCACATAAAGTAAAGCACTTTTATTTAGCTTACAGGAAGCATATAAATAACAATGAGCAACAATCATTGCTTTTAGGTGAAGAGCCTTCCTTTTAAATTACAAAGGGATGTTTGGCAATGTTTTGTGAAATTCAATTAAAACTTGATAAATGTGATTGTAGAAAGGTGTGGAATAGAAATATTTTTGTTTTTGGGGGGAATTATTAGCTGATCATTTTTTTTATATATTCTGGTCAAATAAATCAGGTGATATAATTTCAGCATGAATAAGACGAGGAAGAGTTTGTAGCACCTTAGAAACTAACCAGTTTATTTCAGCATAAGCTTTCGTGGGTTCCTTTAATTTTCAGACAAAGTATATTTGTAACAAATCTAGTACAATTCCCTGTAGTAGGTCTCTGTGTCTCTCCACCATCTCAGTTTCTTTACTAATCTCACCTGAAAACATAGCTTTCCCCCTACCTATAATATCTTAATATGTCATTTCCTCACTTATTTAATTCAGTAGAGTGGTTGATTATTTAACTCTAAAATGGATTTTGGGATGTAATGCATAGGAAAAATCCTATGCAAAATGTAGTATTGTATGCGTTGATCACATTTGCACATTAACAGATGTACTTGATACTGAAATTTAGACCAGCACCTTTCAATATACATTCTTGGTACACTTCATTTTTCAATTTTCATAAGGTGTAAAATACCTTTATTAATGAAGTGTTGCCTTTGGTTTATGCAATATACAATGAAAACATATATATCATCTTCTTTTGTTCCAATAAATGGGCTAGCTGTTTTCTGAAGATTTAGAGATTAATCCATATATTAGACACTTCTAAAATATTGTTTTAAAGGAAAGAGTTATTGTCAGTCAAATATTCTGAAGCAGATTTTTTTTCCTTTGAGAGATAGAGCAGTTACTGCAGCAATAACTATTAAAAGTGTGCTTATCTTTCATCTCTGCCCAGATTTCCAAAATGCTGTTCTGTTTGTAATTTTCTTTACGCAAGTTGGGCAGCATTTGAAGACTATATCTCATCCCTCAGGTGCCATAAGAATCCCCAAAATATTCATGCTTGACCATTGAAGGAGGATTATTAATCTAAATCAGAAGACAGTGACATTAATACAATGTGGGTGCAATTAGTAATAAATCCATGACAATCACATAGGTTTTCAATGGAATTTACTCTAAACAAAAGGGCATAAAATGGAGAGTTCACATTTCATGCAGGGTTTGTTGGTGTGTGTGGGGGTTGTATTTATAGAAGCACTTTTCTTCCATGTACGACTAAATCATTCTCCGCAGCACACTGGGATTGTGCATTCTAAAAATAATTGTGTCAAATTGTGTCAAATTGAGTCAAATTTGAGTCAAATTGTGAAAAATAAGGTATTAGCCTGTTTTAAATGGCTAAAATATCTCAACACTCAAAAATGGTTATTAGAAATATTTTTAATGGGGCTCCGTTTTGCTGTAGTCACATCTTTAATTCTTTATTTATATGACAAACACTGTAACCGTTTCTGCAACACATTTATGTGAAACACACTGCATCTTCTCACACGAAAATATACTCGGAAACACAAAATTCAACAATCTTGTCAACTTCTGTCACTATAATCTTCTTTTGAGCATTCTCTTCACAGTAAACCAGAACCAATTTTTTCTAAAGTTCTTATGTATCATGTGAGGTAGAAACTGTTACTAAAAGTCTCAAACTCTGCCTGTGTACATGGGATCTGTTCCCATGTGTGCAAAAATGGGTTTTCTTTAAAGCCTCTCTTCCACCTTCATGCATGTTGGCATACTTTGTTTTTGTCTGAACCTGCCTATGTGTTGTTGTTTGGCTGAGTGACATTCAGGTCTTTTTGTTTAGAATATTTTGTATGATAAATGGACTTTTCAGTAATAACCTGTCTCTTCTGCATAGTAGGAATTTGGTAGACAAAACCAAACTGTTTAATCACTGTTTTCCTGTAGCAGTTGCAGGCTGTGGCAGAGACAAATATCTTCATGCTTCTGATGCCTCCTGATCTAATCATAGGGCCTGTGAACAGGTGAGGGGACTAGTCAGGAAGTAAGTATAGCTGGTCAAAAAATACTTCAAAAAAAATGTTGACATTGCTCCATTTTCAAGGGTTCAAAAAAAGCCCCCTATAATTATTTATTTTTGATGTTTTAAATTATTTTAATGGAAGATATTATAAAACAGTATTAAAATAGTCATCCAACATTTTCATTTTCCAAAAGCCATTTTTCAACAAACTAAACTTTCTAATTGATCCAAATCCAGGTTTTTTGTGGACAATAAATTTTGATGATGTGTTCCATAAAAATAGCAATTCAAAAAATCTTTTGTGAAAAGCATTTTTTATAATGTTGACAGTTTTTCATAAAATATGTGTCTTAAAAGATCATTTTTCAACAACAAGAAGAAAAAACCATTTGAAAAATTGTGACCAGCTGGTAGCAAAGTTTTTCAGCCTATATTTATCACCCCACCACTCCCTTTTTTAACATTTAACTTAAAATGGTCAAACGATATTATAAATAAAATAAAAGTATCGACTAGTGGACAGGGATTTTTGTTTCTAGCAGAGTTCTACATTATATCTATATCTAAAAATGTTAAAAGTATGCATTCCATATATTTACTCAGACTTGTACTTTTATTGGCTCATATCTGCTTCAAAAATTTTCATCAGAATTTTTTTCAGCAAAAAATGGCTTTTTGATTAAGTGGATATTTTCACCCAAAAATAAGTTTTCATCCAAAATGTTTGGGTTTTCATAAAAAAAAATCCTGAAAACCTATAAAGGAAAAAATTGTCATTTTAAAAAGTGTCCAAAGAAAAACACTGCTGAAAATGCAAAATTTTCCTTATTGTAAAAAATTTTCACAGGAACAAAAATCATTTCTCCATCAGCTCTACTCATAGGTTAGGTTAATAAACTATAAATAATAGAATGTTATTATATGGCTGTAACAATAATGTTATGTGCTACTGCATAAGAGGGCAATGAAAATAATAGTACATATTTATAAAAATGCCATGTTTCTCTGGCTTTCTCAGAAATACCATAGAAATTAATCATTTCTTTTAGTATTACAGTAGGGAAATTATGGTAAAGGTGACTTACTTTTCATGAGGGATAGTGATGAAAACTTAATTCTAAGTAAGGGAAGCTGAAGACTTCTTTATGAAAAAATAAGCATTTTAATATTGATAGAATGCAACACCCTTTGTGAAATTCTAAGATGTGGTATGTTAGAAGATTTATCTTCAATACTATGCTAAATGATTGGGGGAAATGCAGTTTCAGTAGTAGATCTTTCATAGTTATCATGAGGGAATGTTTGGTATTTTGTCTTTCTACCACGAGATCAGTTTTCTCTCGATTGTCATCATTTTGTTAGGTTGTCTTGCTATTTAAGCTATTAAAGACTGGGGTGCTGCTTGGTCTCAGGTGATCCATAAAGAGGAATGAAGCTTTGGGAAGGTAAACCACCATCAGACTGACTCGGTGTATCAACCTTCCATGACAGGAGCTCTTTGTTGAGAATTGTTGGCAATTGCAGAAGTTTTCAACTTAAGATAAGAGCCAGCGTTCTCAGGTAATGCCCTCGATCACACACCTGATGACAGACTCCTGCTTGCAAGTTTTTTCAGGTGCTGTGTTTGCTCAGTAATCCTTCAATGCCAAACTTTTCTAAATAGCAAGCAGGTCCCATCAGTAATGGACATCAGCCATTAAGCTTGTAATATTTGTCATATATCGGGTTACGGCTTTGTTACTCCCATGTGATGAATGGATGCTGCTATGCTTTAAGAAAATAAAGAAGTGCAATAAATTTAGCAGTAGTGAAAAAGTTTCTGTTTTAGGACCTGCTACAATGGCCGCTGAAGTCAATGGAAAGTCCTCCCCTGACTTTAATGACCTATGGATCAAGCCCTTATTTTTATTCGCATCTCTTTTGAGAAACAGAACCCTAGTATGTAATTAAAATACATTTTCCCCTTTCTCACTATTCACATATTTTATATTTATTAATAATCTTTACAAAATACTATTCATAATGCACCTATTGTTTTATTTTAACTCCTTGGTTTTCATGTTTTTCACAACTCGTTTGGTTAAAACAGGGAGGCTTGCAGGGAAGTGATCACAGAACTTGATTGATTATGCATGAAAGAACTGAAAGAGGTAATTTAGGTATTAGAAATGGGCTATAGCTTTCTTCATAGTAATTTTTTCTCAATCTCAATTATTGCTGAATCACACTCTGGGGTTTTTAATCTGTTTTTACTCATTGCTTGCTTGGGCATATTGATATGTTGAAGTAAATGGGCATTTGCCTGAATAAAAGACAGAGTAATACTAAGAAAGGACCTTAGGATCCATCCATCTCTGTTTTTAGCAACAAATATTTTCCCAAGAAACCTGCACTGCTTCTCATGGGGTACTGTTTGCTGATCTGGCATGCAAAGACTATGGTTTTACCAAAAACATTTATTATTCATTAAAATCCTTCTCAGACATACACAGATGGTTAACTCCTCCTTAAACCTTATGACATAAGCAAGATAAAAAGTCAGTGTGTGTGTGTGTGTGTAAATATTAGGATATGTTTTAAAGTACAAACTATGAAATTAGACTTTTTTCTGACTAGGCTTTTGTGAACAATAAATTTAAGCTGCACAGTGACTGATCCAATGTTCACTCTGGCCACATCCATAAAAGTTTTGTACAACTGTTTAGTTTAGTAGTTGCTATGTTTGCCATAACAGCTCCTGCTTCAAGTGATATAATATATATCCCACATCTGGGATGCTGTATATCATTTTAGTATAATACAGCCAACAATATATAGTCTACATTTACAACTTTATAGTTTAATTGACAAGTAATTTGTTCTCATAAATTGAACTGGTAATTGTCAGACAGCCTCACTGCTTTTGGCAAAACTGATAGTTTTATTTATGGATTTATTCTTTTCTAGTTATTTATTTAATGCCAGTTGAGTGCTCTGTGCTAGACTGAGCTGACCTAGAGCAAAGCACAGACCCTTCTGTAAGGAGCTAACATATAAATCAAATCTAGACAATAGTGCGTGGGGGGTGGGAGGGAATGCACATAAAATGAGGACAGTTTGATGAGTTAATGCTAAGACCTCATGAAAGAAGTTTTGTGGAGGCATATATGACAGAGAAGAGAGCTAATGATTGGCACTTAAGGACAGGCAGAGAGTTCAAGGCATGAGGAATGGCATAGAAGAAGGCATGAAACCAATAGTTGGAGAAGGATAGAAATAAGATTTTCAAGAAGTGGACTTAAAAGGAACATAAGAAGTGAGAATAGGAGGAAAGGTGAACAGAGATGTATGCTGGAGCCCAGCTGTGATTCAGGATTCTTTATGAATCATGTGAACAGTATTATTAGGCCTTTTTCAGCAGAGGAAAATAGTCAATACAGTATGTGAAAGTGCTAATAATGTTTTATATTCAACTGCTTAGGCTATGATAATGAATTTCAATTAATGTTTCCATCAAGAAAATCTAACACCTTTGAATTGTACAAACTTTTGCTGCGTATTTTCTGTCTAGACCCTACTTTGATTCTTCCCATCCTGGATAATTCATTTGGCTCAAAATGAAACTCCTAATACCTTATAAAACATTGAATGTGCTTTCTATCCACCCAGATGGTCATTGTGGTCTATAGCGTCATGGGTTTCCTAAGCACTCTTTATAGACAGTACTCTGCATTCACTAATGACATTCAAAAATACATATTATTTGCTAAAATCATCTGAATTACTCTTTCACAGCTTTTCATGGCATCTATATATATAAAAGTCAAATGGTGTATGCATGTATGCGTGCGTGCGTGTATGTATATTCCCTTACTCCTTCCACACCGTTTGAGCTAAAGACTTGAAATTTGGTACAGTTATAGGCCTTAGGGTCCTAATCAGGGTAAGAGTCGAAAATTTTTCAAATCTCACCTCTGACGTCCCCCAGGGGTGAAATTATTTAAAGGCCAATCACATCACCTGGGCAGCTGCTGTTCTCTGTGACATAGTTATGATGTCATAATACCCCCCTCCAACGGACCCCGCACTCGCTCAGCTCTCTGCCCCCTCCCCCCTCCAACGGACCCCACACTCGCTCAGCTCTCTGCCCCCTCCCCACCTCCGACAGACCCGAGTTGGGTTTGGTCAGAGGGTAAGTGAGGTAGGGGTGTCGGGTTTGGTCGGGGGTGGGTGGGGGTGTCGGGTTTGGTCGGGGGGTAAGTGAGCCGGGGGTGTTGGGTTTGGTCTGGGGGGGTGGGAAGGTGTTGGGATGGGTGGGGGGTGAGGTGTGGGTGTTCGGGTTGGTCAGGGGGTGTTGGGGTTGGTGGGGGGGTAAGGTGGGGTGTTGGGTTTGTTTGGGGGGGTGAAGAGGGGGTCAGGGTTGGTCAAGGGCTAAGTGAGGTGTGGGTGTCGGGTTTGTTTGTGTGGTAGGTAGGGGTGTCGGGTTTGGCTGGGAGGGAAAGTGAGGCAGGTTTGTCAGGTTTGGTCTATGGGGGGTGAGGTGTGGGTGTTGGTCAGGGGGTGTTGGGGTTGGTAGGGGGGTGACGTGGGGTGTTGGGTTTGGGTGGGGGGTGAAAATGTGAGTCGGGGTTGGTCGAGGGGTAAGTGCGGTGGGGGTGTCGGGTTTGGTCGGGGGGGTGAGGTGGGGGTGTCAGGTTTGCTCTCTGCCCCCTCCCCACCTCTGACGGACCCGAGCAACGCCGGGTATTTTTGCTAGTATTATCTAAATCTTTGTTTAAGAAAACTTTAAATGGCAGACGTCTTGACCGTGGTGGACTTACTCTGAATTTACAATGGCATAATGGAAAGCATAATTTAGACATTGTCACAGGGTCAGGCCAGATGGCTACAGGAGAGTGATAGAAGGTAGATATATTAGTCCCAGATTAAGCAGATCCCTTTCCCCTGAGTAAGATAATGAGCTGTTCCAGAGCAATCAAGAAGTTGCTGGAACTAAGTATGGCAGGCAGGCTATTTAGGACACCTGGAGCTGATTAAGAAGCTGCTAGAATCAATTTGGACAGGCAGGCTAATCTCTCTCTCTCTCTGCCCGTCACCCCCCAGCCGGGGTATGGGCCACCAACCACAGATCATTCCATCTCTGTTGTTGGTGTTTCGGTAGCAATTTGGTTCCCTACGGGGTGGAGTTGCTAGCCCCACGCCCATGTTAAGCCTACAGCACCTGGTATTCCTAGGAGGTCTCCCATCCAAGTACTAGCCAGGCCCGACCCTGCTTAGTTTCCGAGATCAGACGGGATCGGGCGTGTTCAGGGTGGTTTAGCCATATTCAGGCTAATCAGGGCACTGGTTTAAAAAGGACCTCATTTCAGTTAGTGAGGTGCATGTGAGGAGCCGGGAGCAAGAGGCATGCAAGGAGATGAGGGTGAGAAGGTAAACAAAAATACTAGGAAAACAAAATTATCAAGCTAACAAGTGGGAGAGGAGATAGTTTCAAACAGGGAAGAGAAACTTTATCAGAGCTATAAAGCTGGGGGTCTGAATCTCAAGTGACAAGCAATTGAAACAACTAATTGTATACAATATTACTGTATTATAAAAGTTTATCAACTGAGTCATTTTATGAACACCTGTGACACACTGGTGATTAATATTGTAAAATGTATTTATTACCACTATATAAGGAATTATGGATACTTATTGATATTAGACTTTACAGTCTGTATGCAAACAAAGGGAGAAAGAGGTCTCTCCCAGACAGGAGAGATATCACAAATATTTTCCTGTGGCCTATGTAAATTAAACATGATGGAATCAAACCAAAGGAAGCCCTACTTACACACAGTGGGATTGGAAGCCCTCAGGAAGGGAAAAACAGTATGAGGTCATCCTGCCTCTTGAAACAAGGTCACTGAACTTTGGAAGATATACACAAAGACAGGAGCCATCTTTGGCATCCATCACTAGAAAGACACAAGGGAACGTAACTCTTGCAAGCTGAGAAAGATAGGTCCTTCAATCAAGTGGGAAGGGGAGTTGAAGTCTCTGGGAACTGAATATGGTGAGGAACCTGCTTAGGCAAAGATCTTTCAATTAGGAAGACAAGGGAAGCCAGTATCTTGTTCTTCTGTGAATGTCCTGATCGGGAGGAAATCAGTCATGGCTGAGAAGAAGGAAGATTAGTGAGATAAAGCATCTTGAATAAAGCCTATACCTTGCTAGATTAAGTTTTAGATTTGTCTCTTCACTTCTATTTGCTTGTAATCATCTCTAACTTTAATCCTTTTACTTGGCATACCTTAACCTATGTTCCATTGTTAATAATTTGTTTTATTTTTACTATAAACCAACCCAGTGCTGTGTTTGAAGGGAAGGGTATTTACTTCAGTTACGTTAATCAACTGTAATGTGTTTTTGTCTCTTCAAAGGAGCAAAGAAACTTCTTATTTCTTTGAGCTATCCAGGAGAGGACTAGACACTTCAGGGCACGTGGTTTTAGGGAAATTCAGGACTGGGAGTGTGTTGGGATCAGCTTGATGGTTGTAACCAATGCTAGTGGAAGCCAGAATGGGACAGCAGGGCTGTACACAAGCTGCTGGGGTCAGAGCTACTAAACCAGGGCTGTCTAGCATGCAGACACTGAGGGTTTGATCTGTCTGCTTGTAAGTTATCTGTGAGCAGCTACAGCATCAAAGCATTATAAGGCACCCAGGGTTGCAGGGCAAGTGGTGACACAACCCCTTGCTGGTCTGGATTGCACTCTTGGAATCATGAGAGATGTAAAATACATGAAGTCTGGGTCCAAATAAAACCACATCAAAACCACCTGAAACATTTGAAATAATCATAATTTTCTATTTATTATCTTACATGATCATTTATTTTAAAACTCTTCAATTCCTATATCTCGTCAAAGGAACTCAGCCTGCCTACTCATTAGAAAGATTTCCATTGTGTTTGCTATCTGAAGTATTTTCAACAATGATGGGAAATGAGCATGCCTAGTAGAAGTCCAATTAACCTTGCTTGGCTTCATTTCCAGTTTTAACTGATGCATGACCAGAGCTTCTGCTTCTGTGATTCATCTGAGATGACTTTATAAACACCTGTGAATAGGAAATCTCTCACAGGAAAAAGTTAATTATGAAACACTTAGACAGATATATTTTTGTTGCAGTGATATATGTACTTAAATGACACTGGCTTCACCAGCAGCTGAATACCAGCTGAACTGAGTTCTAGTAGCCTGCAAAGTTTGCTACTGACTTTGTAATGTGTGTCTGATAATCATTTCAGCAGAAAAGAAAATAAGCAAGTTTCTGTCCAGTGGAACACAGAAAGCATCCTTAGACATATGGGATAAAATCCTGCCTTGTCTATGGAAGTGTAAGAGACCTCAAAGCTGACTTAGCTGTCCTCCTGAGATTCCCCTTATGTAGGGGAAAGCTGTGAGTGGTCTAGAATTGGCATAGTGTTGTAGGGGAAAAGGAGTGCTACTGTACTCAGATGATCCCCAGTTGCAGAAACAGTCCCTTTAGGCCACGGGTAGCATGTTACAACTAAATTTCACTCTGAACCAAAATAGCATCTGGACTTAGGAGCTGCAAAGATGGCATAAAGCCACCCAAAAACCCAGCCCTGCAGACAACACAGGTCAGCCAATCAGAAAATACCTTCATGTAGAATTTATACACCACTATTTTCGCAGAATGTCAACCACTATTCTTCCAAGCTGTCATCATAATCTCTTTCATCCAAACAGAAGTTAAAATTAACCCAAATCAAGCTGTCTTTCTAAACAATATTTTTGTCAGCATAATTGACATTTCAAAATAATAATAATTCAGAGGAAAAAATCTCATAAATATTAATAATCAGGGGGTAGCCATGTTAGCCTGGATCTGCAAAAGCGACAGAGTCCTGTGGCACCTTATAGACTAACAAACGTATTGAAACATAAGCTTTCATGGGCTAATACCCACTTCGTCGGATGCATCCTACACTCTACAATTCTGGGGAGCTGCATGGTTACCTGTGCTGCTGAGTGCTGCTGAGTTCGCCACACTGACCAAACAGGAAATGAAATTCAAAAGTTCCCAGGGCTTTTTCTGTATACTTGGCTAGTGTATCGGAGTTCAAAGTGCTGTCCAGAGCAGTCAAAATGGAGCACTCTGGGATAGCTCCCGGAGGCCAATACCGTAGATTTGCATCTGCACTACCCCAGATTTGACCCAGCAAGGTCAATTTTAGCACTACTCCTCATTGGGGAGGAGTATAGAAGTTTATTTTAAGAGCTCTTTAGGTCAACAGAACAGGGTTTATTATGTGGATGGATTGAGTTTTAATTTGACATAACGTGGCTAAGTTTGACATAATCGCGTACTGTAGACCAGGCCTGAGTCTCTACTATTCATGGCCCAGGGATCTGCCACAGACCTGCTGTCTTCCACAGCTGCAAAGTCCTGCTCTGAAAGGGATGAATATGCATATTGTAATGCTACAACTCCAGGTGTATTGTCAGTACTAGTGATCAAATCAAGGATTTCTCTATTTTAAAGTATGAACCTCTACTATCTGACCTAACAGAACCAGGTCTATTAACCAAGGTTGTAGCAGCGTCATCGACCTCTCTATGTTGGTCGACCACAGCCAAAGAGGAACAGAGCACCACACTGAATAGGTATAGATTACAATACCTTCTTTGTACACAGTGTAGTTGTAGCTGTATCAGTCCCACAACATTAGCGAGACAAGATGGGTGAAGCAATATCTTTTTGTTTTACAAACAGAAGGTAGTCCAATAAAAGATACTGCCTCACCCACCTTGTCCCTCTAATACCTTCTTTAGCAGTCAAAGAATGCCCAGTTAGACATGCTATGCTGTACTCTTCAGTTCAGCCCATGTGGTTAGCAAGTACTTTAACTACTGTCAGAAGGCATCCAGCTACTTCTACCAAGGTATTCTTGTCCTCATACACCTTCTGCCTGTTTCTCCCATTAATGTACAGCCTTCTGGACCCTGAACACATAGGTGCTGAATCCATTGTGTGCTGAAGATGTGTGTCTTAAAAGAATAAAGCACTTAAAGTCTTTAAATGCTGAATCATAGCATTTTAGATGCTGAAACTTAAGGCCTTTGAACAGCAGCCTTTGGACCAGTTATGGTTCCTCCGGGGCAAGTGCACTGGGTGGGGGTGAGGGTGCAGGGAGCAATTTGTCCCACCAAGCACACCAGCAAAGGGTGCAATCATGACTGGGTTTCAGGAGCTGGAGCTGGGACCACTGTAATACTGGCAGCATTTGCAGCCTCCGAGTTTTTGTGTGACATCACCCTGAAAGTTTCACTGTGGGGAGCAGCACTAGTCATAGAAGTAGCAAGAGGTTCCTCTGTCCAGATTTCTTTAGGCAGTGCAGCTGTAGCAGAGTATCAGCTTCTTTCCCCCTATATAGCTCAGATCTAAATGAGTACTTGACTGCCTACTCTTTACCAAGAATCACATATGGCATCCAGCAAAATTTCTAGTCTAATATTTACTTGAGCGTTCCAAAAATAGAATCAACATATCTCTATTTCTTATGAAAAATAGACTCAAATTCAATGGCCTCCTTTAGACTCTGAATAATAATATGCAAAGGAAAACTTTTTCCTAATTAATTTCTGTTTCCTGTTTTGTCATGTATGACTTGATCTATACAGAACAATTAGGATAAAATTTAAGCCCGAGGTGATTCTAGTCAATCTAATCTAATTGTAAAGGCTTTTTTCAGAACAGTTTTGTCTTTGTTGTATAGTAACTCTCTGATATTTATATTTTTGTTTTGCTTGAAATGATGCCACAGTATTGGAAAAAAGAGGAAAAAGTTGCCACAAACAAGCATTGGAGAGCAGAATTTGACCCTTACCGTTTTGGGTATTCTCAGGGGGGAAAAAAAACAACATTGCATTAATGAAAAAAAGAGGAGCATGGGGATTTAGAACATTCCTGTTAATTGATTATTTATGCATTTTCCTTATTTTGAGCAGCATCTTTGCTCAAAAGTATTTTATCTGAATTTTATATTTACTTAGCTGTAGAATATCCTTGGGCATCTAGATTTATACTGAACTTTTGAACCTCTTCTTTAATAAATAACTGTATCTTCAGTAACATGACTAATGCAGTTACTGTGATATCCACTAAGTTTTATAAGACTGAAGTGTAGACCTGGCCTTAGGTACATGGTTGGTAACATTTAATAGGGCTAATGGAGATGTCAGAAGTGCCCACTGAGTTTGTATTTTTTTCTCTTTACTGAAAATAAGAAGTCCCATTTACTTTGTACTTCATTAGAGCCCATTTTCAGATAAGATGCTGTACTGAAGACACCTTTCCTATAGCAGTTCCACTTCCTGCGGGATCATATGTATTGGTCTCTTATCCCAGCCTATCCAGACCATTTCTCTATGTACAATGACTGCAGATAATAGCCAGCTGAATACAAGTCCCCCATACTTCATTTTTCTCAGGATTACTTTTAACTTTCCTCTACACCACAGTGTCCCCCATAAGCAACCTCTTCTCATGCTGAAAATTTTCATAGGCACTGTATACCTGCCAGTTTCCCTATTGTCAGCAAATGAAAGTCTAATTTGTTGTATTTCAACCTTTGTCATGTTTTAAATCTGCTTTAGAAATGATTACGAATGTGAAAACATGAAAAATGAGCTCAGCTCATACTGATTTTTTAATTTAGCTTTCTCCTAGTTCATTTTGTTGATATTGCCATGTGTGATCTTGGGTGGCAATATCATAGTATTACCTGTATGTACAGTATAATGTTCCTCCCACTGGAAGGAATCTGTGTTTTACTGCATAAAAATAATAGTTACTAGGAAGTACTAAAAGAGGTATGAACTGCACCAGTTTGTGAGTAGTTAGTACTTAAGTGGCTGGAGACCAGGAGGATATTAATATCCAATAGAGATTCTTATTTACAATCCTCATATATTCCCAGTGGACTAGGAACATTATCTCTGTAAGACTCCCAAACTCCAATAGCTAGAGTGGCAAGAGTCCTGAGGTCATACCCGAACCATGGTTTCTTGTATAGCAGTATGTTGCATTACCAATTGAGTCACTGGTGCCAGCTGTGTTTACATATCTTGAACCATTCAAAGTCAGTGATCTTTGATAACAATGAAGCATGCTGTACTTTGAATTCGCAGGTGACATCGAAAAATCCATTGTTTGGCAAGCATATATGACTGAATGGTGATTTGCTTTCTACAGTTTTTTTAAGACTCTTGCTTTTTAATGTCTGTGGTTTTCAAATTAATGGAAATATTAGGCAATAATCAAGTATTGGGAATTGAAGATTTCCCTAAATTTTGGGACTCTTCAAAAACATAGCAGTGTCAGACTTGGGATCAGATTGTCTGTCAGATAATGAAGTATTAATGGCAAGAGATTATCCTTGAAAGCCCACATCCTCACCTATTTATCACTGTGGAATGTTGATGTATCAATTACCACATTCAAGGGGAGGTATGTGTGTTGTACTTTAGAAGAAATCCCTAGAAGAGGCTTTTTCATTCAAAATTATCGCTAGCTGAGAGTAAAAATGCTATTGTTATGGCACAGCTGGATGGATATAACATACAGCAAAAAGAGAACACATAAGAAAATCAACTGAAGAAGGAAGACATAACAGACTACATACTGATTTATGTCCAACTAAGTATAATGCAAAATGAAAAAACTGCATTTGGCAAATGGGTAGAAAGTATATCAAAGAACCAAATAGTATAAATAATAATGTATGTTGTCAGCTTGAAGTTTGTATGTTGTAAACAAACCATTTTATTTACCTTTATTAGTAGTAACATCTTAGATGATTGGTTCCAAACTGTTGACCATGGGTCATAGTCCACAAAGATCTTGCTGGTGATCTTCAAAGAGCAGGCTGGTCACATGGGGCTGGCCCTTCAGCTCATTTCCAGCAGCTGTGCTAAAAATTTATTCATAATGTTATCTGTCCACGTAAGCGTTTACAGTGCTTGTCACCACACGGAAGTTATTTGTTCACAAGTGGAAGGAAAGTAGTTCACATCACCATGAAATGGAGAGAAGGTGGTCTATGTTATAATCTTTCTCTCAAGGTATGGTTCAGATTATGAAAATGTTTATAGCCACTGCCTTGGATTATGAAAAGTGAAGGTGTTTTACCACTCCTTATGCCCATTGCTCACTTACTGCACTTGGACAATGAAAATCAGTGAAGATTTGGAGCTTGCTAGATGTGACAGTCTTTGTGCTGGAGCTCCCATGTTGGAAGCACATCTGACATGCGGCTCATTGTGGATTAATCCTGATAAGAAAATCCCCATATGTGTGATATTTGAATTGAGAAGCTGCCAAAACTGCTGGATCCCACGGGTTTATAAATTAAAAATAAGGGGTGCGGTACTAGGAGCATATGTGGCAAGAGGGGAAGAAGGAGAAGAAAAGGAAGAAGAGCAGCAAGGCAAAGGGGGAGTTTTGACTTCAACTGAATCAGTTTGCCCATTTCTGTGCACAGAACAGGGGTTGCTAGTGACTCACAAATAAACAAACATGATGGGCTGGTTCATCTAAATGGCTTAGTCAGTGGTGTGTCATATACCTGAAAACGAAACCTAGGTCTAGGAATGACCTTGAGCACAACGGAGATTTGGACCAAATCCAGCTCAGTGTACATTCATTAATGTACATTCAATGTACATTCAATGAGTTCATCTTAACCACATGGCACAGATACTTCAGAATCCATTGCTACTTTATCAGTAGATACCCAGTGCCTGTGGGATTTGGAGATATGTGTCATGGGATTTGGAGATTGCTTGCAGTTTATGCTGCCATTTTAATGCAAATAACTAAAACTCAGCTTGTGCATTGATACTACTGAAAGAATGTTAATGTATTAGTTGCCAATGCAGAACCAACTTTTGCAAATGCAAAGTAACACCCCACATTTTTAAAGCTATTTTTACCTTAGATGATGGGAAGAGTCACCACTCAGAGAAGAATTAAAGATCGTTAGTCTGGTCCAGTGTTGATACAGGATGTTGGTGAGTTATTGTTACTCTTAGTTTCTCATGCAGCTGAAGGATTGATTTGGCAGCTCTCAAGGTTGTCAGTGAAAATGGGCAACTGTTACCGTCACATCAATCCACCCATATGCAAAAATCCCCAAATGCCATGGGTATTTTTAAAAATCTAAGGCTTGTGGAATCTTTTATTTCCTTGACAACTGTGACAAAAATGGAATTTTAGCTATTTGAATTTTCCAATTTAGGCCTAATCCGGGGTCTTTTCATGCTGCCATTCTATGAAGATGACAATGTGCTAAAAAGATTGTCCATTATCTGTGGGTGATTACATGACCACTGAAATGTTAAAAGCCCAAGAATATTGTAAAATCTACTTGGGGATTCTATACATATGGAACTGCACACAGCTGCAGATGTTTCCAGTGATACAAAATTCACTAAAGTCTGCTACACAGTTTGGCCCAAATAGGCTATTATAGAATTACAGTGACCATGGTAATAAGGAAACTTTAAGCAGCAAGCATCAAATGTCCATAAAAAGATTAAAACAGATCCAAAGCATGTTTGATCTTTGGTTTGGTGATTTTGCTTGTTTTTGGAGGGTTTTTTTGTTGTTGGTTTTTACAATATCATCACAAACAAGTATGGAGAGACAAAGGGAGGCGGAAAATTCTTGAGTTCAATTAATTATTACTCTTTGAGCAGATTTTATGTGCTTAGTTTGCTGTGGTGTAATACCATTTGGGTATAAGTTTTGTATGAAGGCCATGAACCCAGAAGCTTAAATAATTTTGAAAAGGTGAGTAATCAGATGGAAATAGAGATGAAACTTACAGTGAGGGTTGTATTTTTCCCAGCTTCCTCTCAGTATGGATTTTAGAATAGAATAATTTTCTGGCTTTGTGTATGAATGTGTGGTGTTGCCTTCTAGTGGTTTGCCCACAGAAGGAGCAAAGGAACTGCTATTACTATCAGGTAATGGAGTTCTCCTTCAGTTCAAACAGTGGAGGACTCCAGCTGAAGTGCTAGGGTTCCACAAGCAGCTACGTTCACTGTGTGTGTGTGTGTGTGTGTGTAGAATAAGTGTCTGTTGTGTGAAGCACATATATTCATTATGATGTGCAACACTGCTTTATGCTTTGTGGTCTCTCAGAGCTCCAACTGCAGGAGTAACCCCACTGACAGTGGAAAGAATCACATTTCCCATTCTGCTCTCCATTAGTTGCATACAGCTTGTTACATTATCATGTCTACGTTTTACATATTCGTGATCAGAATTTTGCTTTGTCACAACTCATCAAAAAGAGTAATTTATACTCTAGTCTTAACCATGATTACACTTTACTCTTCACTGATGTATGGTACATTTTGCTTAGTGCTTGGTTGCACTAGCCTACTCTTCTGTATGTTGTGTATCTGGGTAACTATGGGCATCAGAAAAGCCCCATTTCGATTTCTGGACATTTATTTACCTAGAGTTGGGGGTCACAAGCTTTCTTGAGAAGCTGAACAATAATAAGAAATGATCGGATATGCAAACAACTGGAAGGAACTTGGACAATCTAGTACAGCGGTTCTCAACCTGTGGGTCGCGACCCCTTTGGGGGTCGAACGACCCTTTCACAGGGGTCGCCTAAGACCATCGGAAAACACATATTTCCGATGGTCTTAGGAACCGAGACACCGCTCCTCTATCCGTCTCCATGTGGGTCCGCCCACATGCAGATACGCCCACATACGAGTACCCAGCGTGATGACATCATCGCGCCAACCCCATCACATATACCCCGTACAACTCACAGCGACTGGGGCAGGGGCGCGCCGGTCCCCTTTCCCCGCCGCGTATGGCTCCCGGCTGCGCACCGGCCACCAGTCCCCGCAGTGGGCGGGCTGGAGGCCGGCGCGCAGCCGTCAGCCCCCCCGCGGCGGGGACGGGGGACCGGGGTGCTCTCAGCAGCCCGCCCGCGGCGGCAACGGGGGACCGGCGCACAGCCGGCAGCCCCCCCGCGGCGGGGACGGGGGACCGGGGCGCTCCCAGCAGCCCGCCCGCGGCGGCAACGGGGGACCGGCGCACAGCCGGCTGTCCTCCCACCCCCCGCGGAGGGGAGGGGGGACCGGGGCGCTCCCGGCATCCCGCCCATGGCGGGGACGGGAGACCGGGGCGCATGTGCGGGGTTTTTTTTCGGTGGGTTTTTTTTTTGTAATTCGGCGGCTTTTCGGCGGAGGGGTTGCGCCGCGCCACCGGATCACAAAAAGGGGTCGTGGTCTCAACTAGTTTGAGAACCGCTGATCTAGTAGAACCTATGCTGCTAAAGAGAGCCTGTGGCCAGGAAAAGGAAGGGGATTTTAAACTTTCCTTAAAACTCATTTCAAGGTTCCTCTAAAAGTTTGAATTTCTCTCTAAAGATCTTATCTGAAGCCCACTGAAGAAAAGAGGAAGGCTCTCATTAATGTTAGTGGGTGGTGAATCATGCCATAAGAGCCTGAAACTCAGTTACTGATTCTTCACATATGAAGAAGTAAGAAGTATTGCTGTCCAAGAACTATAATTCCTGTCATGCTAATCATCAGCTAGACAAGTGAATGAACCACTTAATGTATTACTCAGGGAATAAAGATCAAAGCTGCGGTAAATTTTGCAATTATGTCTCAGAGAGTCAGCGAGTATTTAGTTCAGTTTCAGTCCATGTGAGTTGACACTATCCGCTGAGTTTCCTGAAATCAAAACACAGTGTGAAACTCTATCAAAACTGTTGAGTTTCACCTAGTTTAGTCTCCAAGCCATATGAAACTGCCAGTTTCACATGGCTTCAATATAAAATCATAAGTGATCCAGATTCTTCTGAAACTGTGCACAGGTGTTCTGAAGCCTCTCAAACATTTGCCGACCTTTCAACAGATATGAACTGTTTCAAGTTCATAGCAAAACACATCACTTAAATGAGTCTTTCATGGTGTGTTTCACTGAGAACATTTCACACATTTCCATGGGAAGGTCCAGTGGGAGCCCCTAGTGTGCAGCCCTCAGGTTGCTTGTAACCTTGTCCTTCAAGATCATTATGGTAGAAAACATGGCATTTTGAACTATGGACACACCCTTGCCATACAAGGCTGTGAAGAGTCTGTGTTTGTTTTTCACTCCACTAGTTTTGAAAGGCCTAGGCTTGCAAGGAAATTGCAGCTATAACTAACTGCTTGTTACTTTGGTGAAATGATGCAAAAATGTTCTTGCATTATCTCTGGTTTTACAGTTGGAGAAACTTTTTGCATGTCTGTAAATCAACATTGTAATATAACAGGTAATCATTTAGTCATGCTTAGTGAAATACCATTCATATTGGCTTTGTAATGGTCCGTGGTGATACCAAACAAGAAAACAGCATTGTGGTTACTAACAGCAGTTACACCCACTTGCAGTCTGTGAAATCATTTCATATGCTGTTTAGAAAGATAATCTGCTGCTAACCTAGCTTTGCTATAAATGCACAGAGTTGCTTACTAAGCAAGTTTAGTCAGATGTTTGTGAAATGCCAGGATAACTGATACTAAGGAATAGATAAATTGGCGCACACAGAAAAAAATAGATTTGACTCACATAGACTTGAGTTTGAAATATTCTTGCTTTTTAAAGTGCATTATCAATTTAGATATTAAAATATAAAAGAAAGACTTGAATAAAAATGCATGATGCACATATCACAAAAGCTTGTCTTGAGTTTCAACAGTTTGCTATGTGAAACATTTTTCAGTTGTTGTTTGTTGAGTAAGTATTGTATGCTCATTTAAGATTAATTTAAGTTGTTTTATTGCATGCTGAGATGGCAACATTTCTTTTCCACAAAAGAGGTTGAGTTGGAAAGGGCGCCTGATCAAAAAAGTATATTCAGGAAGAAAAGAAAACATTTCAAAGGGGAAGTTCAAGTTAGACCTGCCAAGGCAGGTTTGCTGCTCAAAGAAAACATTGCAGGTTTTTTTAAAAAAAAATAAAGAAAGAATTCATTAAGGACTGCCATATCACACAATGTGATGTGTCACCACTGAGATACTTTCTGAAAGAAACATGCAAAGGGAAGCTCTGTGTTTTACAATCGAGGGGTTACGGAGCGGGGAGGCTTACATCAAAAATATCAGTAGATCTTTTGATTAGGACCACTAAAGTTCTATAGATTTTTCCTTCTCAAACTTGCATCTCAGCTGGTAAATCTGGCTGCAGAAGGCATTAGCAGACCTGTAATGCAGAGTTATATACTCAATGTTCAACTAATACCTAGAGTAATGAATATAGGTTAGTAGTCTATTTTGCATTACAAACATGATATGGTTAAGTTCCTCTTCTAACAGCTTAACAGAGAACTTTGGTTGGTATTCTTTGGTAAACAGGGTATTAATTGCAGGCCAAGGATGGGTTTAGTCATAGATTACATAAGAAACACCACAGGACATCTGTTTTTCAGAGGCACCTCTAGCCCAGTTTTTTCTCTCCCTCCCCACCCCTGGCAGACACTAATGAAGAAAGGGCACAGGGCTTTTTCTACTGCTGTGTCATCTAAATCAGTGGTCGCCAACCTTTCGAACCTCACGGACCACTAAACTCACAATTTTGAATCCCGCGGACCACTAACATGAATTTTTTTAAAAAGGTACAAACATCTATAAAATAATGATCATAAAAGTTCAATTTTATTAATATGAAATGCACTTGTTTAATTATAACAAAATTATTAAAGCTTGTTTAATTATAACAAAATTATTAGTGTGATATTTGTTGCTGCTTGTTTGAAATAAGTGTATGGATTCTTGGCTCCAATGACGTCACTGCAACACGGAGAGCCGTTTGTATTTCAAGCCAACAGCTTGGTACTTGTTTTTGATTGCCGTAACAGATGAGAATGTCTTTTCACACAAATAGGTTCTTGCAAATGGAATCAAAATTTTGATGGCTATTTCACTCAGCACTGGGCACTCACTTTTTACGGAGAGCCAAAAATGATGGCTTGATGAGGACGAGTGGAATTTAGCTTTGAGACTGTCGTTGGATGGAGATCGATTAGGCTTTCTTTTTCTTTCATGCTCAAATTGCTATCTTCAATTTTCACCAAAAATGGATCCATTACCCACATATTGCCATGTCTGGGGTCCTCTTCCTTTGGGTAATAACGGCCAAAAGATTCTGTGAGCGACCATAAGTGCTGTCGAACAATGGTTATTACCTGTCGGTTGACATCCTCCTCTTTCATATACTCATCAAGATTCGGGAACATTTTTAGATCTTCTTCAGCCAACCGCATTTGCCACAGCAATATTTTCTTTTGAAATGCATCCATTTTACCTCACAGTGTGAACACGTTCATAAGCTGTCCTTGCAAGGACATGTTTAGCTCGTTTAACAGTGAAAAAATATTTGCCAGGTATGTAAGCTTGGCTAGCCAATCATCGTCTGACAAGAGATCTTGGAATTTCGAATTATTTTGCTGCTGGAAGAATAACTTGACTTCTTGGTGCAGGTCGAACAATCGGGTTACTATTTTGCCCCTCGACAGCCATCTCACCTCAGCGTGAAGAAGAAGAGGAGTATATTGAGAGCCCATTTCTTCACAAAGTGCCTCAAATATTCGAGAATTGAGCGCTTTGTGCCGAATTTCATTTACAATTTTAATTACATCAGAGAGTACTTTGTGCAGTTCTGGAGACATTCTTTTCGCCGCAAGTTGCTCACAATGTATAATACAATGAGTAAACAAGATGTCTGGGTGTCCAACATCTTTCACTTTTGTAACAACTCCTGAACGATGCCCAGTCATGCTTGCGGCACCGTCTGTGCATATCCCAACACATTTCTTCCATTCAATACCATGTCTCAGGAAATAACCATTAAGTGCATTGAAAATCTCAGAGCCAGTTGTTCTACCTGGCAAGTTGAGCGAACAGAGGAGTTCTTCCTTTAGCTCTCCTTGACACTCAAACCTCACAAAACAAAGGAGACCTGCCTTGTTAGTTATGTCTGTTGATTTGTCGAGTTGAATTGAATAAAACATTGAATTTTTTCACCATTTCAATCACTTGATTTTCAATATCTTCGGCCATGTCTTCAATTCTGCGGTTCACAGTGTTAGCGGACATAGGAATTATTTTCAGTTTCTGGACAGCCTGTTTCCCCAAAACCTCCTTCACAGGCTTGTAACAAGCAAGGCTTACTTAATTCTTCTCCAATCGTATACGGCTTTCTACTTTTCGCGATTTGAAGTGTTATCAAATAAGAAGCCTTTACTAGGGACTTATCTTCCTAAAAATTGCAAATAATGTCCAAATTTCTCCAGGGACCACCAAAATTTTCTCGCGGACCACCAGTGGTCCACGGACCACTGATTGGCGACCGCTGATCTAAATCTGTTCTGGCTGTTTTCTTCCTCTTCGAGAAATTCAGCCCAAAAGATTATCAAAAGGCCCAGGGGAAAGCCATGTCATGGGAAATAGCAGTGGGTGTCTTTACCTTACAAACTGTATGAGAAGGAAACAAAAGGGAAGTATAACCAAATTGTGGGAGGGGTTGGAGAGGGAAAAAAATTCAAAACTGTGGAATGTTCTAGAAGCCCCTCAGAAGCATTTTTGGCTATGGCCTGAAAATGAGGCTGATTGACTAGAAACGTATCCTGATTAAAAAGTTAAAATAAGTGTAATTCTAATAACTGTCAATCTATTCTGTTTACACCTTAGGTTTAACTAGAATTAAGCAAAATTATTAGCCAATGTGTGCTCCTTTTTTTGACATTTCTATAATGTGTGCATCCATGAAACTCCGTGCATAATGAGCCCTTTCATGTAATACACTTGTTAAACTTTTTAACTCTGAACCAAGTCAGGTGAGTAGGGCCAGGAATTTAAGTTCCGTCTTGTACCAGTGTTTCTATATATCATGCCATTATTCCATAGTGTGATTCTAGTCCTAGATCTGGGACAACATTGTGTGAACTGTCTGTTTATTCAAAAGTCGTGTTCTTTCCTCAGGGCACACAACACTCCTAGTAATTTTTCTGATCTTAAAATACATTAATCATTTTCCTTATGAAGAACAGCATTATCTAAGTCACAGTTATATTTTTAATATAGTGATCAAAGACTCAAAGTAGAATCTGATTTCATTGACATGCATAGCAGATGCCACAAATATCCATCTCACATTTTAGATATACATTTTCCATTACTGTGGGTTTCCTTACCCATCTGTACAGTAACAGGCTTTGCTCCCACAATATCCCTGTGTACCACAGTCCTCTGGTATTTGGAAATTCAAATGTGTGTGTACATACGCGTGCGTGATCATATTGCCCTCTATTGGCTAAATACTACTACGCAGCCTACAATACTGTAATCCCTAAGCATATATGACCATGTCACCCTCTATGGAACGCAGATGTTGAGGGCAATACTACTAAAAGATCATGAATCCTTCATAATTTACTGCTAAAGATGCTGTACAACAATTCATAGAAAACAGTACCCAAAAGAACAAAGTTTTAAAAGATGGCACCAAATTAATTATCATGTGTACATTTAGTTTGTTCATACCAAAAGGCACTTCTTTCCTTTGCAATTTAAAAGTGAAGGAAATAAGTAGAGTTTTCTTGACCTAAGATGAAAAATACCGAAACAAGACAATTTTTGTTATAGATGCAAATACTATGGGTCCAATTTTAATTTTGAACTCAAGCAGGTCTGTGTGTCTGAAAGTGAAAATAACTGCAGGCACAATTTTGCACCTGCAGTTCCGTTTGCCTGCAGTTGAGATTATTTAGACATCTATGTCAATGATTGCACCTGCAAATTGAAAACATCTAAGTAATTTAAATTACAGGCACAAATAATTGCAGGTGCAAAATTGTGCCCACAAAAATGGAGGCTGATGTCTGAAAATCCGGCTTTATATTTGATGTAAATTATTCACTGCATTATGGAGCCAGTATCCTCCTGGGAATATCACAAATCTGTATAATGACTCTGAGTGCCTTTTAGATCTTTGGTTTAGCAGGCAGATGGGAAAGAACACATGTAGCCAGAGAACTCCCTAGTGACTACACATGTGGGTACTGAAGAATGAGAGTTATTTCAGTGAAGATTAGAATTAACTTGCAATCAGTTTTCTTTCCTGATCCACACTTTTCTAATGATTTCACAGATTAATGTTGTATTTTTATTATCTCACTATTGGTTAGAACAGGTGGTGCTGCTAATGCAGATAAGAACTACCTTTTGTAGAAGATGGCATTAGCATTTAGGAGAGACAAAATATTGTCAAGAATCAGAGAGGTAGCCGTGTTAGTCTGGAATTGCAGAAGTGACAAAGAGTCCTGTGGCACCTTAATGACTAACTAAAGTATTGAAGCATAAGCTTTTGTGGGCTAATACCCACTTCGTCAGATGCATGCAGTGGGTATTAGCCCACAAAAGCTTATGCTTCAATACTTTAGTTAGTCTCTAAGGTGCCACAGGACTCTTTGTCACTTCTGCAAAATATTGTCAGCTTCTTAAATGCATAAATAATGCTACATTTCGGAGATCTGCAATGAAGACAGTCACACTTCAAAATGTAAATTTATTTGCCATCATTTTTCATAGAAAGTGACAAACAAAAAATCTTTTTTAGATAACTGTAGAACTTTCCTCCCTTATCTTTAAACATTCTGGAAAACAAATCTGCAGCTACCCTCAGTGTTGAATTATTTTGCTGTCAGAGATAGTATAGATGTGTGGCTGGTCTACACTCCAGGATCGACAGAAGATAGGCAACGTCAGCTAGGTGAATAACATAGCTGAAGTCGGCGTATCTTCAGCCGACTTACCTGTCATCCTCATGGCGGCAGCAGTCAGCAGCGGGTTCCCCCGTCGACTCCAGCTTGGCGAGCTGCGGTTCCAGAGTCAACGGGAACGCCGTATCTTCGATCAATCCCCCTAGAGTAGACCAGCCACACAGCTATAAACGTACCCATTAACACCTAAATTTCCTTTGGTAACAAAGAGTAATAATAAAAGTATTTTTGTACATTCTTTGGTTTAAATAGATCTAGGTGTGGTGCAGCTTTATAACAGTGATTGCTTCCTGGTGTACCTGTTATGCAAAAAGGTGAAAGAAATTAATTTAAATTCTCTTTTAGTGTTTGAACAGCTAAAAGTCATAGGGAACAAATGAAGCATTCTGCCAGTTTTGACAAACTGAACAGTAAAGAAACATTTTTCTGTTTTAGAAGCTTTAGGCAAAATTGTTTTGGCATGTCTATGACTTGTTCCTACTGTAAACAGAAGGGCTGTTAGAGAAATGTCAATTGTGGGAAGAGAACTCTATGAAGTGAGGCATTTCAGCCCATTCTACAGCCTAGTCAGGGCTTTTATCCGGAGAAGAGGTCTGTAAGGACTCAGTGTAATTCCTAGTGAAATGAATGGAAAGATTCCCATTGGTTTCAGTGGGAGGCGCACCAGACCCTATGGCCAGATCCTCAGCAAGTGTAAATTAGGTTCGCTCTGTTGAAGGAAATGGAGCTATGCTGATCTATGCCAGATGAAGATCTGGCCTCTAGCCTTGCTGAGTCTCCGCATCATGACTTTCAGTTCCATGACAGACTGACCTATTTATTAGAAAACTCATCTGCCTTGTGATAGTCATTTATTTAAATGTATCACACTTTCAAACATGACTCTTTTTAAAGCAAGTATTTACAAATATATTTGAATATATACATTTAAAACACATGGAGGCTTCTACTTTAATGGTGTATGTTACTGTGCTGCTTAGTTAAGTTTTAAGCAAAAAATATAAGTAACCTAGAAACAAAAAGCCAGAATAAGATCTGAATTTTGAGCACTAGTGAATATCTTGGGTATGTTGTGAGGTATAGAGTAGAGATCATGAGATTTTTTCCCCACTGGATTTTTTTATAAGCACTCACGTATGGCAAAATGTGGAAAACATGTGAGAGTAAAATATAGTGTGAGCGAAGTATTGACTTTAATATGAACATTGTCCAGATTTTAATATAGATCTCCTTTTTCCATTCTCACTTTCTGTTATGCTAGATAAAAGAGAGGAAGGGGCAGGTTTCTCATCTTTTCATATCATTGGGGCTTGATTCATGTGTGAGTCCTCTAGCTCTGTTAAATTCAGTGTACTATATAGAAAGCTAAAAGTTAACAAGGGTTTTGAGCTAGATATTGAGGGGTGATTAAAATTCATGGAGAAGGGACTTATTTCTCTTCAAGAATAAAAGAAGTCACATGGATGATGGCTCTCAACAATTTCATAATCTGACTTACATGCAGTAAATATACTGATGACTCTCATTGTGAATGAGTTAAATAGATTGATGCTGATTATTAATCTGTTTGCTGGCCAATCCAATGGTTTCTGAGCCACTTCCTCCAATTCTCTGTATTTTTATGAAGTTTGTTAAGAATATATTTCAATGATATTCTCACCTTTTCTTACTTATTTCACACTGTACGTTGTCTCTATTTCTTTCTCTTTGGCTTTTGTCCATTGATTGCCCTGTTTCTTATATCATGGACTAGCGAAAATACCCGGCGTTGCTCGGGTCCGTCGGAGGTGGGGAGGGGGCAGAGAGCTGAGCGAGTGCGGGGTCCGTTGGAGGGGGGAGGGGGCAGAGAGCAAACCTGACACCCCTACCTCACCCCCCCGACCAAACCCGACACCCCCACCTCACTTACCCCTTGACCAAACCCAACACCCACACGTCACCCCCTACCAACCCCAACACCCCCTGACCAACACCCACACCTCACCCCCCGTAGACCAAACCTGACACACCCACCTCACTTTCCCCCCCAACCAAACCCCACACCCCTACCTACCACCACAAACAAACCCGACACACACCTCACTTACCCCTTGACCGACCCCCCTCCTCCCCCCCCAAACAAACCCAACACCCCCACCTTACCCCCCCACCAAACCCAACACCCCCTGACCAACCCCAATACCCACCCCTCACCCCTCACCCACCCCGACACCTTCCCACCCCCCCAGACCAAACCCAACACCCCCGGCTCACTTACCTCCCGACCAAACCTGACACCACCACCTCACCCCCTGACCAAACCCGACACCCCTACCTCACTTACCCTCCGACCAAACCCAACTCGGATCCGTCGGAGGTGGGAGGGGGCAGAGAGCTGAGCGGGTGTGGGGTCCGTTGGAGGGGGGAGGGGGAAGAGAGCTGAGTGAATGCAGGGTCTGTTGGAGGGGGTATTATGACATCATAACTATGTCACAGAGAACAGCAGCTGCCCAGCTGATGTGATTGGCCTTTAAATAATTTCACCCCTGGGGGGCGTCAGAGGTGAGATTTGAAAAAATTTCGACTCTTACCCTGATTAGGACCCTAAGGCCTATAACTGTACCAAATTTCAAGTCTCTAGCTCAAACGGTGTGGAAGGAGTAAGTGCACGTACATACACGCACGCACGCATACACGCATACACGCATACATGCATACACCATTTGACTTTTATATATATAGATATAAGATCAGCTTACTGATCTAATTAACAAGACAGGGATCAGCATACTTAAAGAGGAAATTCACCTCTCTCTCTTCTCTCTCTCTCACACACACACAGACACACACACACACACACACACAGAGTGTGTGTCTCTGTCTGCTATACTGTCTCCCACCTCCCTTCATTCCTTCTGCCTTGTAGAATGTTAGGCTACATTAACAACAATGTATTAGCCCTTGAGGGCTCAATCAAAAGCTAGTTCATCATTTAGCAGTAAGGCATTCCCTGGGAAATATCCCACCCTCTGACTTCACCACCTCAACCAAGCTTCACAATCATCATCACTGTGTACAGTATTAAATTGTTTGTTTAAAACTTATATTGTGTGTATATATATGTAATATAATATCATTATAATTATTATTATATAGTCTCTTGTCTGGTGGAAAAAAAAATTCCCCGGAACCTAACCCCCCCGCCCCCGCCCATTTGCATTAATTCTTATGGGGAAATTGGATTTGCTTAACACTGTTTAACTTAAAATCGCATTTTTCAGGAACATAACTACCACGTTAAGTAAAGCGTTCCCCAAGTATACACATAATTGTTACATAGTCACTATTATTAACTTCAGATACAGGACTGATACATGCATACAAATTGGATAACCACATTCATCCAATCATAACCTTTCCAATGATACCTCACACGACCCATCTTGCTTAAAACATCTTAGTTATGCCATATTCATATTATAACAATATTTGATTAATAGCATGGGGTGCAGCATCACAAGTATAATATCAATATTTTAATTGATTTATCTTATAATTATATGGTAAAAAGGAGACATGAAGCAATTTTTCAGTAATAGTGTGTTGTGACACTTTTGTATTTTTGTGTCTGATTTCATAAGCAGGTAGTTATTAAGTGAGGTGAAACTTGATAGTACCCAAGATGAATCAGACTCTTGAAAGGGATATAGTAGTCGGGAAAAGTTGAGAGTACAGTAAACCCTCGATTTAACGGACCTCGATTTAACGGACTTCGGATGCAACGGACAAAATTTCTGAGCAAGTCTGATGCATTCCTGATCCATTTCTGGCGGGCTGGCTGCCGGCTCCCGGCTGCCGCGCGCCGGGTCCAGGCAGCAGGCGGGCTGCAGACCTGTCGCCCCGACCCTGTGGCGGGCGGGCTGCTGCTCCGACAGCTCATTTTTTTATTATTATTAAATAATGGACTTTTTGATTTAACGGACACCCCCTCGCCCGAATTAGTCCGTTAAATGGAGGTTTTACTGTACTGCTATAGTAAAGTAAATGATGTCTTAAATGCAAATGAATGCGACGCAACTGAAAATACATAAGAAAGAAAAAAATGACTTTTCATGTTGTTTACAGGTATCTAAAAGTATCACTGTCTTGATTGTGGAATTATGAGACAGAACTAAGAGAACTAACTCTGGGCTCCATGTGTCAATGAAAGCTTTAACTGATATGCCTCTTTTAAAATGGTTTCAATAGGATAATCTATGTAACTTGCTCTCTTAGGATGGTAATGTGGTAAGATATAACATGTATTTTTCATACGTGTTTGCAAATTGAGGTAGAGATTGGGGTGGAATATGGGGGAGAAACTCAAGAGACTAGCCTCAACTTGCTAACACATGTTAAAAATACAACTCCCTTGTCATCAGTAGGATTTTACCTTGTGTTAGTTGTAAATTTACATTGTGTGTGTTAACACAAGAGAAGAACACACCTTGTTTCCTAGCAAAGACTCAGGCAACTTTCACCACATTTGGAAATGTTTCCCTCCGTTGCTGAAGGACATCCATCTTCATCCCACCTAAATGACAGTCTTCTCAAGATGCCTGAGATTTTGTGAATTCACATTGCAGATACTGCCGACCTTAAATAGCAGAGCCATGAAATCCAGCTCTTTCATTTAATTTCTGAGATTGGTGCAGTGTAAGTGAAGGCGGAATAGAATCCTAAAGGTATTCTGTGTCATTGTTTCAATTATAGAACTATGTGCGTAAAAGACTTGGTTTTAACAGCAGCAGAAGAAAGAGGATATTGTATGCATGCCTTCAGCTTTGTATTAGATCCTTAAAAGGAAAATTATGTGAAAGACAGGAAGAAAACAACAAATGAAGCAAGATCCCGATTTCAATATAATTTGGAGAAAATAACTGATTTGGGTTGGTCATGTTGCCAGGATAGATGACTCAAGACTTCCAAACAAGAAATGGAAACCAGAAGGATGCCTAAAGCCTGAAAGAAGAACAAATTGAGAAGATATGATTGACTGTAATGTTTCAAAATCAACTATTCCAAAGATGAACTTGGGCCGTTGCCCAGAATACAATTGAATGGTGCTGTTCATTTAGATCCTTAATGCTGAAACAAAGTAAAACACTGTAGTTATGTTTCTGTTAGACATTTACTTGTTAATTCTTTCCAATTTTCCCAAATTTGGGATCTGATGTCACTTCCTCTCTCTTTTTTTACTGCATGTTGCAATGATTGTTGCTGCTGCTCTGTAATTTTTCTGAATACCAGTTTTCTAATGAAGGCCTGCATGTAAGGCCTTGTCTACACTATAGAGTTTTGTCAACAAAAGTTATGCCACATTAATTAAACCACTGGTGCATGTCCACTCTGTGCTCCGATGCACTATGCAGCAGTGGTGTCTGGAGCCCTGGGCAGTGTGGGCTACGTGGCCTGGAAGGGCTGGTTAGACGATACAGACCCTCAGCTCCGCCCCTTCCACCTGAGGCCCCGCCCCATCCAGGGTCTGGAGCCGCCCCGGCCCCGTACTGGTAAGTGTCCTAAGTTACTTTCACCCATGTGCAAAACCCTGCCAGCTGACATTCACTCTCATTCTGTTACTACCGCACAATATATAAGTTGAAAAATGGTGACAGTCCTTACCATGTTCATTTACTTGGATACCATCCCCAACCCTATTCATGTGTCTTTTAGATGGTAAACATTCTGTGACAGGAATGGTCTCTTCCTCGTTAGTACAGAACTCAACATAGCTGGGCTCTGATCCTCACTGGAGGTTTTAGGTGCTAACATAATATAAAGTATTAATGCTAATAATAGCATGCAGAGTTTATGATAGTATCTTTCAGCTCAATTAAATAGTAGAACCAATGGCCAACCAATTGCTCTGTTTTTAAGGTTCAATCTTATAAAGAGATGAATACTTCCAAGAGGTGGTGCTTAGCACCTCATAGGATCAGGCTTCGGTTTTGTAATAATTATTCACCAAAAAGGTTTAATGTGGATAACAATAAAGTTGCTAAGAATCATTCAAAAGAACTGCTACTCAAAATTGCTTGTTTCATAGCAGAACATTGTTTTCCTAATCTTGTGCCAGACTATGCCCTCCCAGAAGAGGTAAACAGGGTGGAAGATAACTAATCCCTTCCCATCAGGGTTCCTCTTACAGGATTTCTTCCAGATTTTTTTTAAAATCAAAATGGAGGGTGTAATTGTACCAGGATAGGAAAAAAACAATTCTATTTATGAGTTCATTTCAGGCCCTTGCCTTAGAGAACAATGTATTGTTCAAACACAAGAAGACTCGTGAGTAACCCAAAAACAAAGCAATTTCTGTGACCAATATAGACTCCAGTCCCCAGAAGATTTTCTCTTGCCTCTATCCACAACCGATGGAAGACATGCCGTTTTCCTTATATCCTCTTGTGGGTCTGGTGAGAGGCAGGTAGCACTTAATGCTTTCCTCTGGCGTTTTATCCTGTCAGTGAGATTTACCCTTATGGAAGAAACAAGGGGAAAGGCCTTGAATCCCATGAGAGCTGTAAGAATCACAGGGCTAGGACCAGATGTGGGTGCCCTGCAGCTTCCACTAGATCCCAGGCAGTGCAGCTCCAATGGAGCATCCTCAGAGTGGATGGAACTCAGTTGGGAAAAAATTTGTTTTCCTGTGGAATTTTTGACCATTGCTAAGGGGGCAAATGCATTTCCCTTCAACTCTAATTCCATGTCCTCCTCACTCACATTCCCCACACAAGTATCCCTAGGCCTACAAAGAGCAGGTCAGTGTGATGGGACTTATCTATGAAAAGGTATAACTGTATATATGTCATTGTATGAACCTAGTTCATAGAAGGAGCACCATCTACTGGCATGTAAGCATATGTAACATTGTTCGTAGGTTTTTAAGACCAATAAAGTTGTTGTCCATTGCAAATGGCTACCTGATTAATAAAGAGGGCTTATGGAAGAGATGTCACTCCTCCCTTCTCTATGGTGGAGGAAGATCTGGGAATGGATCTGTGGAGCACTCTCTCTCCTTTAATTGTGTAATTCCCATTGCACTGAAAAACCATCAAGTCTGTGCTGGTGAATGAATTTTAATTACAAACATATTCAAAATATTTTTGTATAAACTGAAAATTGATGTATTAAAACCAGTAAGAACAACAGTATTTATATAGGTTTTTATAGTTGTAACCCAGTCCACTTGGGCTTACAGTGAGGTTTGAACCTGTGTCTTAAGCATGAAGGCCATAATTCAGCAAGTACTTAGCAATGTGCTTAATTTTAAGCATGTGAGTAGTTCCATGGAAAGCAATGGGACTAACAACATACTTTAAATTATGCATTTGTTTAAGTGCCTTGCTAAACTGGGGGCAAAAAGTAGAAACCTCTATCACTTAAACTGGGACTAAGTCCCAAACCTAGCTGTACAGCTCATTAACCTCATATGGGGACCAGCCACTAGATGGGGACAAAGATCCACACTAAGAGTATATCACCCAAAAGAATTTTCAAGATGAAAAACTTGCATTCAGTCAATTTTATATGACTAGTTAACTTGGTTATGCTTTTTTGAAGTAGATACAAATTTAATGTTTAAAATTAAATTGTCAAATAAAATGTCCTGCGTACATTTCAATGAACATTTAGAACCAGATTTTAAAAGGGGCCTTAATCCAGACTCTGAAGAGGTGCCTGCAGTTTTTTGTATGCAGCTTTCTGAATATGGTTTTCCCCCCTCATATCCACATTTTTGGCTCTAACTTTTCTAGTTTCATCATTACGGTGAAAAGAAGGGGTAGCTTAGATGTTCAGAAAGAATGATGAAACTAAAGTGATTGTTCTTTATCAAGAAGTTTCTTTTTTTCTTTTAAATGGGTTTCTAATCTGGACAGGCTGTGTGGATTGCATTTTTGTTTACTCATTGCTGCTTCTGGTTGTCATTCCAACATGGTAGCATGTTAGTTACATAAATAAGCAAGAAAACAGAGTATCACTATTGACGGTGAGGGTTGTTCTGAATAATTGGGAATGCTCTGAGATTAGCTGCTTTATTCTGAAAGGAAAATAGAATTCCCTGTTGGCTAATGTTCTTACATGTGTACAAAAATCCTTTGTTTGATTCTCCAATAGATTGTTTGGTTTCTACAAAGGCATACTCCCTCCTATCATGGCTGAAACACCCAAAAGGGCAGTGAAGGTAAAGTACTATATTTCTTCCTTTTAAAAATAGGTGTTACAGCAACTAACATCGGTAACAGTAAAATGTTCTATTTGTCCCTCACCAAAGAAATGTGTCGACTGATGTTAGAATTAAGACATGATCCTCTAGTCTGTACTTAGAAAAAACTCTTCCTGATGACAGAATGGAAAGTTTGCCTGATTACGGACTGAAGCATCCAGCTCTTAATTACTAAGTATATAGTTAAGCAAGATGCATGACATTACTGAAGAACAAATTATGACTTCAAAGTAATATTTTATCCTAATATGTTTTGCTTTTTATAGATGTTTTACTTCATTGTGAATCCTCAGCAACATGCAACTGAACTAATCCTAGGAATAAGTGTGTGTATGAATGCAAACATAAAGGAAACTCTTCAAAGTAAACATTTATTAAGCATTATGTCAGTGCAGTTCAAGTGCCCTCTTCCTGCTGTTTTCCATTCCTCTGAGAACAATCACTCAAAAAACACAAGTCCTCCTGTACCCTTCTGTGTATTATAGTCAACCATATTAATAGACACAAATCCAAGTCCTGCAAACAGTTATGTCCTTTAGCTCTGTTACAGTGGAAATAAATGAATACTGGTCTATCAACTTGCCTTCACTATTAAATGATAACTGTATTTGTTCTGATATGCTTCCCTCATTCTCTGCATTGATTCTTACAACTTTACTTTTATTAGGATTATTTAAAACCTTTCACCACATAATTGTGGAGCTTTCTGCATTAATAGTCTTTGTTTTTTCAGTTGAGTGTGTACATGTGGGAGGACTGTGCATAATGTTGTTCACCGGATTTTCTCTCTTTTTTGTTTTATTTTCCCCAAAGGCCTCAGCTCAATCTGGGTCTTAGCCTGCCATCAGTCATTACACAATGTTCCCATTCACTTATCTAGGTAATACGTGTGTGTAAAATGATAGAATGTAGCCCCATCATGTAATTCCTTGGTAGTGTCCTGCTGTTATCATCATTGTGGATATAAATGAGATGATCACTGTCTCTTAAAATTATGGAATATAACAAAGAAAAACTATGGCTGTGTTTAATTTGGAGCTGCAGTATAGAGTCTGAGGTTGAAATTTTGAAACCCTCCTAATGACTTGGATTATGTGCGTTTTTTCTTCACATTAATTCGGTAAAAGGTGAGAAAGTCAGTCTGATGGTTGCTTCTGAGCACAGGTAGAGTCTTAGTAAAAGGGTAGGTTTAGGCATTGGCCAGATTCCAGTACTGCCAACACTGATCATTCAAAAGTCATGAGTCAGGCCAGCCCCAAATGATGAGATTGTCTTAAAAATCACTAGAAGTTAAAGAATAATAAATGTGAGAATCTCTCTGCCTTATGGTTTTTGAGCTGTTAGGATTCACATTTTCTACATAGTTTTTATAATCATGAGCTAAAACGTACAGCTTTTTGTTTTGGCTAAACGAAGGCTGTGATGCTCACATAATAACATGATTCTCGGTGCTGAGGCTTTAAGAAAAACACCAAATAGCACAAGAATCTCCATAAAATTGTGAGAATTGACATTACTGAGATCATTGGCTTCCCTTAAGTTCCTTTGCCTGGCTCCTGTGGACATAAAAAAGATCTAAAGCTGCCTTAGTGCAGCAGCATTGTTCCACAAAGGGGGCATTTCAGTGGCAGGAAGGGTCAGGATAGGAGTACAATGTGCTCCAGAGAGCCTGGCTGATGGAGCATCTCCTGAAAGCTGTTACCAGACAGCACACGTTCTAGAATTCTGCTTAGAGTTCTGTGAAACCTACTGACATTGGGTAAAGAGAATCTAAGTAGATTCAAAATTCCTTTAGCTTTTCTTGGATATGAACATGAAACACCAAGGAAGACCACTGGATTCTTAGGGCTGGGCTGCACAACGTGGTGGGCTTGACCTAAGATACTCAACTTCAGCTACACAAATAGCGTAGCTGAAGTCACAGTATTTTAGGTAGACTTACCTGGGCATCCCCATAGCAGCAAGTTGATCGTGGCCACTCCCCCGCTGACTCCACTTACTCCTCTTGCCAAGGTGGAGTACAGAAGTCAATTCGGGGTTTGATGTATCGTGTCCAGATGAGACACGATAAATCGATCCCCAATACATTGAGTGCTACCCGCCAATCCCACGGGTAGTGTAGCTGTACCCTTCGATTAATTTCTCTCCTTCCCTTCCTTAGTAGCTCCCACTCACTCTAATAGGCCTTGGGATACATCCTTCCCATTTAGGTATGCTGGGTTGTGAAACTGTTGGTGATCTGGACCACAGCATCCATGCAAAAGATTTTGAGGCTTCAGCAGTAACTAGGGAAACTCCAGCTTTTCCTTTTCACCATCAGTGAGGGCGAGGGGGGGAGGTGTTTCTGGTTTCTGGCAGTCTGGTTTCTTATTCGGTGGTGAATATTTTTTACAGCTCCAATTGAACAGAAAGGGTGAAGTGAATTATGAAATGACTGCATTGATTAAAGATCACCAAGATAAACAAACAAGGCAGAATTCCTGCTGAAAAGAAATGTAGCATTGTCCTCATGGAATAATGTATTAGCTGGATACATCTATTTGCATGTAAAAATAAAACCATTAAAACCGAGGTGCTCTGAGGCAGTATTTTACTTTAAAGCTAGGTGTCAGAGACCTGGGTTCACCTTTAAAGAGATTTGATCCTTTGTCTGTCTTTGTGTCTCTCTCCATCTCTTTTTTCTTTCTAAAAAGAAAGCTGGTCTTTCTGAAGGATGAAAACTTTATAACCCTGAGTTAGCTTGGGCTTGGAGAACAGAAATCAGTGGTGCCAGTACAATGGTTAACAGATGAACTTTTTGGACAAATGCATATTGTGCATCTGTTCCCAAACATCTTGTTTCAAACATATTTTTTACCTTAAAGTTATTGAGACATATGGTAAGTACTTTGGCCTTTTTCTGTGTAACGTGGATTTAAGTGTATCTTTGCCAGATGGGCAGTATTGCTTATTAGATATATGAATGTGTGTATATTTTAAATATATGCTTCTTTGGATTTTGTGAGGATAGCTATTAACTTAATATAATTGTATAGTAAAATAAATTACTTCACTCTGTGTTATTAAGGGCATTTCGGATGCTCATCCCCTTCAATGATTGGGGACATAGAAGCCTGTCTATCTAGGTAGAGACTTTTGACAAAATTATTCACACACAGAATCATTTTGGTATGTCCAACTAAATTTTATATTAAGTTTTTACTGGTATTGATTATTTTTCTCTTTAAAAAAACCCTTTTCATACAATGTGAAACAGAGTTACTATTAGCAGTTCTTTTATTTAGGACTTTAAGAAGCTATCAGTATTTTAAGGTAAAAATTTTAAGACAAAAACATTTCTAGGTAGTATATTTCTTTTTCTTTTCTTTTTTTTTTTATGGCCATTTCACAGATCTAGGAGACTATGGAAAACAGTAAGGAATAGCAGAAATTCCTTGAAAGGTGGGAAGGGTAGCACTCTACTGAAAGACATTGGAGAGAAAATAAAGCAACTTGACAACAATAAGAAATTAATTTAATTCAGTATCATAATGGATCCTGCTATACTTGACATTTTTCCAGATAATTTCTTTTACCATGCAGGTAAAATTTACTCTGGAAATTACAGCATGCTGTATAAGAGAGGTGTAGTTCATGGTTATTTAACTTAGCAATAAAGCTAGTTATAGGTTTAAGCCTAACACTTTAATCTTGTTTGATTATTGACAGACCTATTGAATTAATCTTAAACATATTTGCACTAACTATGTGCTGTAGATTGCCGTTAAGCCAATACAGTGTCTGGAAAGCAATTAAAATCTAGGAGCTGAATTCTCCTGCTGGGGTATACCAGTCATTCCTGTTGAATACAGAGGAAGCTCTTTGTTTTCTGTGACTGGAGTATCCGGCTCTAAGATTTCACAGTTTCAACAATGTGCAACACCAACAGATCCTGGTCAATGTTGGGTGGAATTGAACCTGGGGTCTCTGGAGCTTAGTGCATGAGCCTCTACTGCATGAGCTAAAAGCCAACTGGCTATTAGCTAAGGCTGTAGAGCAGACTCATTAATCTCCAAGTGGTCTCGGTGCCACTAGGGGGGACAGAACACCACACCCAGGAGGTGTGTGGGTTACATTTCCATCATAGATATGTAATATGCATTTTCTTCTAGCTTTAAGTTTAGCATTGTTACATTAGTCCATTCATGTCCGGTCCCTTGTACCTGATGTGGTTCTAGTAACTTTTCTAGAAACTAGAAACTAGATCTGGTTCAGAAAACGCTACCAAACTTGCTGCAGCACAGGGCCCTGAGTCATTATTTCAGCAATTTCAGCAGTACATTTGCAAATGTAACAATATGGGGAAATTTAGATGATTTAGAACTTTCTGAATTTACACCCAAGAAGTTGGGAACTGTGGCTGAAATCCTGTCTCCATTAAAGTCAGTGGGAACTTTGTCAGTTACTTCAGTGGGGTAAGGTTTTCACTAGTATATTCTTCTTTCAAGAAGGCCCTCCAGTTGTTCTGTCTTTGAATCTGGCAACACTGGACAACTGAGTTGCTGAAACACCCAAGGAAAGCTTTAGGTGGCAATGGGTATCATACAGTCCTGGCTGGACCGTTACGTGGAGGGGCAGGAAAAACTAAATTTCCCATCTCTCATCTCAAGTTACAATACAAAGGGCACTGATTGTGAAACTGATCCTCAGAGGAATTGCACTTCTGAGGACCAGGCCCTTAAACAAAAATAGACAGTTCAGTGTGAGACTTATTTTTAAAAGAGCGTAGAAATTGGAAGAAAAATATCAGTTCATGATGGAAGACTACAGATACACAAACTTTCATTCTGCAGTTCTATCAGTTTGTATCTCCTGATTAGAAGTGTACTGATATCAGACAAAAATGGAAATAGTTTGGTTAACTTATTACAAAAAAGAGTACATTAGCTATTCTGTAACTTCCATAAAAACATCTGAAAATGAGTTGTTTAAGAGCAAAGGTTAGTAACTGAAAGCAAGAGCTAAGTATTAGAAATCTTCTCTTGTGTACAACAGCTCATTGTCTTTAATTCCATTTGTGTTACTATTATGCCATATTTACTAATGAAATAGTTTGAAGGACCTGATTCTCCACTACCTTGTAACTTAGGTAGTCCTTTACACTTGTGCAAAGTGTGTGCAATTGTCATGTTTTACACTCCCTTTCCACAGGTATACATGACTACAGAAGGTACGAGATAGTGGAGAATCAAGCCTCCATTGTCTCTTTTTTCTAAATCAGATAAATAACTTGTAATAAAATCTTCTAAACATTGCTGAGTTTTAAATGTAACTATATTTAATTTATAGTTTTTCACCTTTGAACAATACAAGAAATTACTAGGACATACTTCACTATCACCAGGATTGGTAAGTGTAATACATAATTAGGGTTTTTGTTCATTTAAGGTAATATTGGATCTCCCTCTACCTCCTCCCCAGAAGTAAAAGGATCAAGATACTAATGGCTGGTCCCCACTAGGGCTTAACGTCGACTTTAGCGACGTTAAGTCGATATAAACATGTACCCATCCTCACATGCATGCCGTTAAAGTTGATTTAAAGGGACCTCAAAATTGACTTCTGTACTCCTCCCTAACGAGAGGAGTAGCGCTGAAATCGACGTCTCTAGGTCGATTGTCAATTAGTGAGGATGCATGTGACATTAAGCCTCCGACCTTCCACAATGCCCCAGCCACCAGTCTGAGCAGCTCCACGGCCCCCCCGTGCCCGTCTGAGGAGGTCCGCGGATCCCCCCGCCCGCCCGAGCAGCCCCACGCCGGCTCCCCCCTCCCGAGCAGCTCCGTGGACCCCCGAGCCCGCCGGAGCAGCTCCGCACCGGCTCCCCCCCGCCCACCCAAGCAGGTCCGCGGCACCCCCGTGCCCGCCTGAGGAGGTCCGCGGGGCCCCGCCCGCCAGAGCAGCCCCGCACTGGCTCCCCCTGCCCGAGCAGCTCCGCGGACCCCCCGTGCCTGCCCAAGCAGGTCCGCGGACCCCGCCCACCCCAGCAGCCCCACGCCGGCTCCCCCCGCCCGCCCAAGCAGCTCCGCGGACCTCCGTGCCCGCCCAAGCAGGTACGCGGACCCCCCAGCCCGCCCGAGCAGGGGTCCACGGAGCTGCTCGGGCGGGCGGGGGGGAGCCGGCGCGGAGCTGCTCGGGTGGGCACGGGAGTCTCGGAGCTGCTCGGGCAGGGGGAGCCGGCGCGGGGCTGCTCGGGCGGGCGGGGGGGGGGGGTCCGCGGACCTGCTCGGGCGGGCACGGGGGTCCGCGGACCTGCTCGGGCGGGCGGGTGGAGGGGTCCACGGAGCTGCTCAGGCGGGTGGGGGGAGCCGGCGCGGGGCTGCTCGGGCGGGGGGGGGGGCCACGGAGCTGCTTGGACTGGTAGCTGGCCCCCCTGGGGAGCGTGCCCGGCTGCCCCGAAAGGTGGTGCCTGCTGGGGACTCCCGGCACGGTGGGATATCTACCCACAGTGCAATGCTCACTATGTCGACCCTTGCAAAAGTTGTAAGGACAGACACTGTCGACCTGCTGTGCTTTGTGGGGATGCACTAAGTCGACTTTATGCAGTCTGCTTTAGAAAATCGACTTAAGGGAAATCGACCTACTGCTGTAGTGAAGACATACCCTTACTGTGATGCCAAAGTGAAATGCAACAGAAAAAAACATACCAGGTATCTGAGTTGCAGATATCAGAAATTAAGATGTTGCTTTGGAAACCATGGGAAGAATCCAAAAGCTTAAATATAGTGTCTGATATCCTGGAAACATAAATAAGTTAACATTGTGAATACATTTCAGGTGCAGCTAATCAAAATATGGAAATACTCGTTTTGTAAAAAAAAATTCTTAAGTTTCAAAGTTTTCATTCTGAAGTGGTCAAAACATTGTTTATTTTTGGATATTTTGAAAAACATATTTATCAAAGACAATTGAAAATGTTATTGAAATGGTGGTTGACATTTTTTGTTTATCAAAACTCAGCTTTTCATTAGCAAGATTTTCATTTAACCTTTTTAATCACTTTTTTTGGTAAACGAAAAATGTCAACAACCATTTTTATACAAATTTCTATACTATTTTCAATAACAAATATGAAAAATGGCACAATGCTGTTTTCTGGGGAAAATGAAGAATGTTAACAATTTTCATATTTTTTTTTTTAAAAAAAAGCTATTTTTAATGGAAAAGGTTTTGTCTGGAAATTTCAACCAGATTTCATTTCAATGTTTCTACTTTTAATCTCTTGCCTCCTGCCTACTCCCTTTTTAAAAAAATGTTGGCTGCATAAAACCCCTCACACTTTGCAGAGACACCTGTGTTCTGTTTATAATAATCTATGTATCTGAGTTTTAAGCAAGACTAAAAAAACATGAATTACTTGGAAAAGAGTATGTAATAAATAATGAAATCCTGAACATCTGGATTATAGATTTTGTGGTCAGATGAGTTTGGGATTAAAATTCTTTTTACAATTTTGGTTCCTGGGATGGAAGTTTGTGATAGACAAAGAAAATATATGGTCACTCGTAAGAATAAGTGCCCTATATTAGACTATATTGTGCCTGCTAAAAGGTGTAAAAAAATAGAGAGGAAACATTTAGTTTATCACTACCCCAGGCACTGTCTATGTGAAACAACATGCTGTGCCCTTCTCATGCAGGACGGTAAACTCTTCACATGAAACTTCCTCCTCTTAAGTACTCCATTGGTGCTATGGTTGTTTACAGTCCCCGCATGTTGTCGGCAGACTCCCTCTCTCTTAATGTACAATGGAGAAGCTGTCATTTGCATCCCTGGCAAGTGGAAAGAGCAGGTTTCAGGTTTTTTGGTGTATTGACACCCTTTTCCAAGAACAGCATGCTGAAAACTAGTAAACATACAAAATACGTTCTTAACAAAGAGCAGCTTTGATTCGTATAGCAGTTGTACTGGGCAACAAACATCCCAATTTTTTTTTTAATGAATAATGCCGCTTTCATTACATTGCTATCGTTTTCAGTTACACTTAGGGCTCTCTTGTGGCTTTAATGCCATAGCTGTGGGGGGGGGGGGTGAGGGACAAGGATCCTAGAGGTTTTCAATGTACCTCTATGCAGAGGCAGGTGGGATACATCCAGGTCTTCTGGAGGAGCTAATGTCAAGGAAGCATATCCCGTTGAAAAGGAGAAACAAGTGTTTCCACCCTCTTCCCCTTGGCTTCAGACCGACAACAGATAATGAAGGGGTGGAGCCATGCTCCATCCTATGAGGGGAATATAACCCTACTGGCAGCATGGCCAGTGTTCTGGGTGCAGAATGGCTGGGACTGACATTGCCTGTGTATAAGTGAACTGCCACTTTTTTTCTTCTTGAACACCCATTCAGAGTCAGCCACAGGCTGGCCCCCTGTGAGCTGAATGGAATGTTTTCCTGACTATTGCTTTCCTCCCACCATGGTTCTTTTCCTATTTCATCCAGTTTACTCCTTATACTATGCTGTGGGTTTAAGGTAGTCGAGAAGCAGGAAGGATTTTGAGCAGATGGGATGAATTTGCCCCAGCACCAGCCCTCTGCACCACTTAAGTCCCACTTAAGTTATCTCAGGGTTGAAACTTACCCAAGGAGAAGTTTCCTTCTAAGTGGGCATTTTGCTTGAGTAGTGCTTCACAGCTTAGCTTGGAATATTTGTTACTTTTACTATATTTTAAGTGCATTTGATTTAATGCTGAATACACACAAGTTTTTTTCAGTATTACATAGCTACATCTATAGTTTAAAAAACCTAAATTATTATTTATTGCATTCAAATTCCACCCAAATATAACATGGGAACATTATTTTTCCATGTATGCATCTTAAATCAGTAACACAGCTTTCCTTCCAGCTAGAGAGAATTCGATGTTGATAGGACTTTGACATTTTATTTTGAATTTTTGGAATGTGGTTTTGGTTTTTGTAATTTCTTCTTCATGAACTGTCAACATCTAATCAAGGGCTAAAGCTGTTTAGTAATGGTATACTGCTGCATTGGTGTAGGTCTTTCCGTTTTCATCATATCATTTAGCTTCATCATGTGATGTATGGGACATTTTACCACAGTGCTCATGAAAACTTGATTTTTAAGTATTGATTGATTTAATTTCCCTAGACATTTGCAGTTGCTGGTCTGGGATCTGGATTAACAGAAGCGGTTGTGGTTAACCCTTTTGAAGTAGTAAAGGTTAGCTTGCAGGCAAATCGGAATGCTTTCACAGAGGTATGGTAACTGTTCCATTCTTTTTTCAATACTTGGTTACATATAAGAAAAATTTTAAAGTTCGTTTTAATATTTAATCAGAATCTCTATGCTCATTGTATAAAACTTTCTCTGAAGCTGTTTGGATGAAATAATGATATTCCCTCTAAGCAGTGCTGTTTTAACAAAGAAGGAATAGGAAACTTTGCTGACCAATATATATATATATATATATATATATATATATATATATAGGGAAAGTACCTAGTTGCATATTAGAAGCCAGATGCTTTACTCCTCTTTGTGATGCTCTTACAACACCCATATGAGATATGAAAATACTGTTATCACTATTTTACAGATGGGGAACTGGGGCATAGAAAGCAGGTAAGGGGGAGGGCGGATAGCTCAGTGGTTTGAGCATTGGCCTGCTAAACTTAGAGTTCTGAGTTCAATCTTTGAGGGGGCCATTTAGGGATCTGGGGCAAAAAAATCTGTCAGGGGACAGTACTTGGTCCTGCAATGTAGGCAGGGGACTGGACTCCATCACCTTTCAAGGTCTTTCCAGTTCTATGAGATAAGTATATCTCCATATATATTATAAGGTTACACAGAAAGTGTAACAGAACAGGGACTTGAACAGCCCTCAGTCAATAGGGCCACACACAATACTTTAGAGAAAGTAAAGTGATTGGAAGCTGGAAAGGGGATCCATGAGAAAATCTTTCTATCATTCTCTTTTTTACATGGTCTGTATATGAAAAAATCGTGAACCAACATTATCATCTGTCAGTTCCGTGAACAAAGAATCAGATCTTCTTTATACCTCTGAAGATACAATTGGCCTGCCTCAAGACAAACTTTTCCTGTTGAGTATAAATGTATTAATACCATATTGTGAGCAAACTAGTTCCAGCAGCACTAAATGGGAACACAACATCCTTGCCGCACATAAATTCCAGAGACGTTATTCTCCCTCACAGGGGTTTTAATGCACCTCACTGCTTTTCTTTGCAGTGAGTTATAATTAATTATTCCTCCCAAATGAAACCTATATCCTCTACGCTTTTCTCCTCCGATCTTAAAAAAAAATAAAACAGCTATATTCCGCATTGCAATTGTTCTAGAAAATCAAAGTTTCAGTTTTTGAAATCAAAGCTATTTTAGTTTTAAAAAAGGAATCAAAATACACTGATGCTTAATGAAAATGCCAACACTGCCCTAATTGTAGTACTATGGTTAAATCATAGTCATTCATGTAAAATTTTCAAAAGCACGTAAGTGAGATCTAATTGAGCACCTACGGACCTCATTCCCAATGAAAATCAAATAAATTTTTATTCCTCCTATTGAAAAAAAAAGTCAATGGGACTGAGTTACTTAGGTGGTTTGTAAATTTTTCTAACATTTTATGTAACTACAAATATAATGCCAGATATTCCACTGGTGTAAATTGGCTGAACTCTATTGACTATACAACCAAATGGAGCTACTGTAAGGTGGGTGCATATCTGATTGGAAAATCATTCCCAGGGAGTAGTTATCAGTGGTTCACAGTCATTCTGGAAGGGCACAACAAGTGGGGTCCGGTTCTGGGTTCTGTTCTGTTCAATATCTTTATCAATGATTTAGATAATAGCATAGAGAGAACACTTATAAAGTTTGTGGATGATACCAAGCTGGGAGGGGTAGCAAGTGCTTTGGAGGAGAGGATTAAAATTCAAAATGATCTGGAGAAATGGTCTGAAATAAATAGTATTAAATTCAATAAGGACAAATGCAAAGTTCTCCACTTAGGAAGGAAAAATCAGTTGCACATATACAAAATGGGTAATGACTGCTGTAAGAGAATCTTTCTTCCTCCCTCTCTAAACTCTAGGGTAAAAGTGGGGGGTCTCTTATGTGATCACTTAACTGTAAGCTACTTTCCCAGCCTAAGTTAAATCCTGTCCCCCAAAACCCAAACTTTACCAGTTGGGCTTGGAATTTTCGCTGCCACCGCCAAAGTGATGTACCCCAAGACTATGGGGTGGGGCACCTTGACACCCCCCCCCCCGAGAGTAACCCTCCCGACCCCTCCCTTTTTATTTGGGAGATGGAAACCACAGAGACTTTGCTCTACCCTGCCTCTCCTCTGGCTACAGAGAGAGAGATTCAGACACATGGACCCTGCTCCACCCTGGAACTGGGTCAAATCTAAAGCTAGGGCAACTTTAAGGGAAATAACCAAACACTTTGTATAACCAAAAAAGATTTAATAAAGAAAAAGAGAAAAACCATACACTTAATACAAACTTCACAGGTACAAAGCTTTTTAACCTGAGTCTCCTTGCATAAATTAGCCCCCTCCCCGGGGATTTCTCTCTCTCTGTGCTAAAAGGTACAGTGTAAGGACACCAGAGATCAAATACAAAGCATATGCAATCAAGAGTTCTACTTACTGATCATCTAACTTATGATTATATGAAGGAAAAGGAGGAGATGAATTTCCATAGCTGGAAAAAGATGGAGTCAGCCCAAAAGCCTGGGGATGAACTGAAGTGAAACTAAACTCTCCCCCTGTGTCTCGAGGAATGGGAGCTCTTACGTCACCCCTCTCTCCTGTTCAGTTAACCCCTTACAGGTAAAACAGCAACTCCAAAGCACTTCACACTTATGACAACTGCCTAGAAAGGAGTACTGCGGAGAGGGATATGGGGGTCATAGTGGATCACAAGCTAAATGAGTTAACAGTGTAGCACTGTTGCAAAGAAAGCAAACATCATTCTGGGATGTATTAGCAGGAGTATTGTAAGCAAGATATGAGAAGTAATTCTTCCGCTCTACTCTGATTAGGCCTCAGCTGGAGTGTTGTGTCCAGTTCTGGGCACCACATTTCAGGAAAGATGTGTACAAGTTGGAGAAAGTCCAGAGAAGAACAACAGAAATTATTAAAGGTCTAGAAAACATGACCTATGAGGGAAGAATGAAAAAAATGGGTTTCTTTAGTCTGGAGAATAGAAGACTGAGACGGGACGTGATAACAGTTTTCAAGGACATAAAAGGTTGTTACAAGGAGGAGGTAGAAAAATTGTTCTTCTTAACCTCTGAGGATAGGACAAGAAGCAATGGGCTTAAAATGCAGCAAGTGTGGTTTAAGTTGGACATTAGGAAAAACTTCCTAACTGTCAGAGTGATTACGCACTGGAATAAATTGACTTGGGAGGCTGTGGAATCTCCATCGTTGAGGATTTTTAAGAACAGGTTGGACAAACACCTGTCAGGGATGGTCTAGATAATATTTAGTCCTGCCTTGAGTGAGGACTGGACTGGATGACCTCTCTAGGGCCCTTCCAGTTCTGTGATGCTCTAACTTGAGTAGAGCTGTGTTGATTTCCACCAGCTGAGAGTCTGTCCCTTTCCTCTTTGAATCTGCTAAAAATATTCTAAGCTAAAGGAGATGTCAAAAATATAAGACATTATATTTTTTCTTTTAAAAAATCTTAACTTACCAAAACGCAGACCTTTTTCCCCATGAGTAGGATATTCTTGTTACTACCTATTATATGATGTGTCCTCACTCTGTAACAATGCAGTGTTTTTCTAAAAGGACTGTGTTGGGGCAGAGCCCCACCCCCTGAGAAAAAGGACTGAACCAGGCCAGGGAGGCTGAGCAGACCAGCAGCCAGTCAGAGAAGGCCTGGGCAGAGCCAATCAAGGCAGGGAGAAGGGGCAGCTAATCAGGACTGGGCTAGGTCCTATATAAAAGCTGCCCATCTAGGGGAAAAGCAGTCACTCCCTGGCCAGCAAGGGAGAAGGACTGACTCCTGACAAAAGGAGCAGCACCTTGGACAGAGCAGTGCTGGGCAGGCTTGGGGGAGCAACTCAGAGCCTCCAGCCCATTACCTGCCAGGCTGTGGCCCATGCTAAAAAGGGTAGGGAAGGTGCATAGGGCCAAAGGGGAAGTGGCCCAGGGAAACAGAGCAGGCAAGAGAGGAAGGAAGAAGGACAGAGTGAGGCTGGCCTCTAGAGGGTCCCAGAGTAGCAGGTGGGCCTGGCTCCCCCGCTTTCTCCCTTGACACTGCACCTGGCCATCGAGGAGAGGGGCTGAGACAGACAGCAACTTGCCCCTGTGGTGGGCCAGCGGTGGCAGGTGCAAGCTTAAGAACTGCTGTTAACAACCCCCCTGGAAGGGGGTGAGACCAGAGGAGTTGGCACTGCCAGAGGGAAGTGTCCTGAAGCAGACAAGAACTGTCCTGAAGAGGACGCCGCCAAGCAGGGAGCTACGCGGGTCCCAGGGCAGCAGAGCAAATGATGGGCCTGACACCACACGTCAAGGGTGCTCCGTAGCAGTCGAGAGCTAATTCCCGGAGCGACCGGCAGGAGGCGCCAACTGTGGTGAGCCAAACCCCGTCACAAAGACTAAGCATTGTCTGCACTTCTCCCATTGTGTAGTTCATGCCATGTGATGAAACTTAATGCAATTTACATATTATGTTTGCTGTTACCTTTAAATAAGATGTATAACCTGTTTCAAGGAACAAGGGAGACTGCACACTAATAGTGCGCTGACCATTGGATTGTTCTGTGATATCTGAGCATCTTTTGGTTTAAAGAGGAAGACCCCCAGATTTGACACATCAGCACTCTGATATCATGGAATTCCCCTAATAAAAATACTGCTGTGAGTATTTATCAATGGCCAAATGCTAGCAGACGTACTACGTTGGATCTTTTCAGGTTTCAAAAGCTAACCAAGGTCGGAGTTGTGTTTTGCCAAGGAAAATCTTCTACTGCCGAAACTGGGATCAGGTGTTCAGTAGGTGGTAGCCCTTCCCCTCTGAGTCATTAGTAAACAAATAATCCAGCTTAGTGCCAGTGGGCACTGTATTGTTGAAGTTGCCTTCTTTATCAGAGACTTGAAACTGAGTTCTTGACTGCTGCTTAGCTTTAAAGATCCAATCTTAATTTTTCCAAGAGCAAAGTCATTAATCCTAGTGTCCTGACCAAATTCCAGTTTCAATATCTGCATTCAGTGTATAGATACTCCTCTCTAGTAAAGAGCTTTGATATCCTTGCGTGTAGCTACAAAAGTAAATCATGATGATAAAATAGAGTTGGTTTGTTTTTTATTTCTAAAGACAGATGGATAGCAGAGCATCAGCCGGTCAATATTAGTTACTTAAATATGCAAAGGACAAATGAACCTAAATAGTAAAAGAAAAGAAAACTTGGCTGTAACCTAAATAAGCAGTAACCTGTTGTGTTGGATATAAGTGGGATCATTTGGCTGATGATGTTGATCTGCCATGGTGATATTTTCAAATGGAAGCCCATTAAACAAATAAGTATATTGAAATCAGCAGTGTTTGCAGAGTTCTAGTCAAAATTGTTCTACATTTTCCTGTTTAAGCTTTCTAGTGGAAGTAATGTTTTGCCTTTCTAATTAAATATTTGGTTATACAAAGGTGGCATTACGTTTTAGTGAAAACCAAGGACAAGTCAGCAAACAGGCTTTTTAAATGACCTTTTTACTACTTATGACTTAAAGCAAATAGCTAAAATGTTAATGTTGACTTGTGAAAGTAATTCACTGTACCAAATCCAGTACAGTACATCTGGGAACACGGGACCTGCCATGTGGCACCAAATGTGCATCTATTCTGATGGCCTCTCAAATAACAGCCAATACCAGATACCTCAAAGGAAGTTGTTAGAATCTTTGTAATGGGTAATTAGGTAATTATTTCCCATAAAGGATTTTTTTTCTTAGCGTCCATTAGTTAGTGGTTGTCTTATGCCCTGAAGTAAGAGGGTTTCTATCCCTTGTGGCCAGGACTTTCAGACCAGGATATTTTAAATGAGATTCCTAAATCCAGGTTAGGGAATTTAAATAAGTGGCCTGATTTTCAAAATTCAACAGCTCCCATGATTAGAGTAAAATATTTCATTAGAGAGGCAAACCATGCTTTTCATTAGGACATGTAAACATGAAAAGGGAGAAACATTTTGACTAGATCTCAAACACTAATTTTGAAGATATGTATCATAATTTTGAAAATCTTGGTCTACCTTTATTTGCCTAAAGTTATGCTCTTAAATCCATACTGGGACATTTTCAAATACACTTTGTATGTGACTTTTCATCTACTGCAACCTTAGCAACACAGCGTCTCTGCTGATAACAATATTGCCAGCCCCACGCATTCAAAAATTGTGAGTTGGACAACAAAAATTCATAACATTGGTATATGGATCATGAGATTTCAAAACATAAGAATGTTGGGCTCTTTTCCTTCACCTTCTGGTTTCGGAGCTCTTAGGACACATTTGGGTCATGGTTTCAAACTTTTCTATGCAACCATGAGGGTTAGAAACTTTTTTTTTTTCAATGAAAGTTGTGATTCTCACATAACATCAAGAACCGAGGGGCGGGGGCTTCAAGAAAACCCACCCATTATTTTAAGACTCATGATAATATATAATATATGGAGATATGCCTATCTCATAGAACTGGAAGGACCTTGAAAGGTCATCGAGTCCAGTCCCCTGCCTTCACTAGCAGGACCAAGTACTGTCCCTGACAGATTTCTGCCCCAGATCGCTAAATGGCCCCCTCAAGGACTGAACTCACAACCCTGGGTTTAGCAGGCCAATGCTCAAACCATAAAATCACAAAAGTCGGTAACGTGTTCATAGTTGTCTGGTTTGAAATGAGGCTCTGTGGATAATTTACTATACTTACTGTTTGTAAAGATGATTTTTTCTTTTGTTTTACTTGTGCAGCAGCCATCAACTTTTGTCCAAGCACGGCGAATTATTACAACTGATGGCTTAGGATTCCGTGGACTCAACAAAGGCCTCACTGCAACATTGGGCCGCCATGGAGTTTTTAATATGATTTACTTTGGATTCTACTTCAATGTCAAAAACATTATTCCAGTCAATGAGGTAAGTGCTTTGTACTGTATAAAAGACAAAAAGGTAGTAAAAAACAGGGCAATTTAATTGACATTCTACCTTTCCTTGCAAAGCTGTGGTCTTCTCAGAAAGACATTTCGCTCTAGTTGTCTATTTTTGGAAGTCCTACAACGTTTCATTAGAAGGATTATTTTCTGTAGCAAAACAAGACTGTGCAATTCTCACTTTACAAGCAAAGTGAGTTACAAGCAATTCTGTAAAATATGCAATGCTTGAATTCTCATTTATGTGAAGGCCATTTTGCAGCGTTGTGACACCATAAAGATGCTAAGAAATGGGAGTAAATTACATTTATATTTACATTAGGCACCTTAGTTTGAATATCTTTCATCAGTTTACATATTTTTAAAGTACTGTCAATTTCAAAATATTAAAAGTCAGATGGTCTTACGGACATGGAGGGTCAGGCACATCTTCTAGGAAATAATGAAGAGTCCCTGCGTGATCATCAAGGGATAGTGATAGGGTTTGGCATAAAAACCATTTACCAACTTTTTAGAGTAAAAAAATGTCATAAGAAGCTGTTATTGGATTATGAGGGGAGAGGAAAGTTCAGAGTTTATATGATTTTGTATAATGCAATGGATTATTCGGATCTGGAGACATACATTTTATGTATGATTTTAATTCTAAGGGAAGTGAGCCTGCTGACCAGAATCCACCTACTTGTCCTCAATGTACAAGTACACCACAATCAGACGACTTCAAGGGTGTAGCCAGTTACAGGGTTAGGTTGCATTAACTGTAGAGAAGTTTGCACAGGGACTGACCACAATAGGTCTGACCCAACTCTCATTGAAGTCAGTGAGAATCTTTCCACTGATTTTAATGGAAGGTGGATCAGGCCTAAAATGCCAGGTATACATCTAAGATGCAAACATTATGTCTCACATATTCATGAACACAGAACTCCACTTCAGCATTTGGAGAACAGAAAAAAATCAATAATTCTTTGTAATCTGTAATCTAATCCTTTTTCATCAGTGGGAAAGCAATATAAATACCAACAGTTATCAAATATCTGACTTGGGCTTGATAGAATAAGTGGTTTCTCAGTTGGAGCTGAAAAGATTAGACTGTTTCAGCTTTTCAATTATTCTCAAGTATTTCATCGCGAAAACCAATTTTTTCATTTCGTATGCTTCCCAAGAAGAAAAACTAAAAGTAAGTCTTGTAATGCTGACAAGCATATAAAAACTGTGAAATACAAATGGTACACTTTTTAAATAGCTCTGGCTATTACTATATATCTGCTGCTTACCATCTGTAACGTAAGTGGAAAAATGTATTGAAATGTCCATATGAGCCTTTTAGCTGTCAACAGTGTTAAGCTATGCATTAAATTTGCATCCCAATTAAGGATGTTTGCAGCTTATTTTGCCAAAAACAATAAACCTTTTGTGTTGAGTGCCTGAATGATATAAATGACATATGTGGGTTGAAAGTCTTCAAAGTGAATAATTTTTCATATGTTCAATCTATTTTGCTAAACACACCATTTACAATCAACCTCCTGCTCTGTTTACTAAAAACCGAATAAACCAGACTTGTTCTATTAGCCACTAACGTATAAACCATAGAGTATTAGTTTCTATACATCTGCACTAGCAATTGAATTGGTCTGTAATTTATTTCACCTTGAAATTTCTTGATTTTATTGCAGTTTGTTTATGCTACACATTTCACAGACTTCCAATAGATTTCCCTTTGCTATTTTTATCATAGTTAGATTTGTTGGTAAACGTTAATTTCAGACTAAGAAGTAAAATATTTGCTCACTACTGCCTCTAAGTGGCAGTCATCCACCTTAACACTGCATTCCTAACACTCTCCTAGTAAGTCCTAAAAAGGGACCACCAAAAAAAATCATTCTGGGCACAAATTGATGTATCCAGCTGCTGCAGATGTATGGTATGTTCCCTGTTAAAGGGGCTTTTTCACCCAGATATGGGTGAGTTAGTTGCTATGTCAAAGAAAGGGCACCCATATCTGTTCTGTTCTATTCTATTCTGTATCAGTTCTTGTACTGTCCTCGTCACTATGATATCTGAGCACCTTCCAATAGTGCAGTGAGCCACATGATTACACATCTGTCACGTGGCGTTTTTTTCTCTCATTGGCTTCCCAGAGGGAGAAGTGTGTTCAGGAGAGTGTCTTGTTTTGATAGATAAAAAAAGATGCAGAGTATGATTATGAGGCACCTTGGAGAAGACTGGGAAGTAATGGTAGTTCTAAAAGCTACACCCCAACCTGAAATTTCAACATGTGATGCGAATTAGCAGGATTAAGCCAGTGTTGTACCTGAAACATGGTACAACATTGAACCCCACTATCCCATTTGTCCAGGACCATCCCAGCCTGTATGTCCTGCAAGCTGTGACAGCTCCAGCCTGGGTTGCTGTAAGTCTGCAAACATGTCCTCCCCCCACCAGGAGACGCTATATTGAAAGGGAAGCGAGTCTGGCTAGTGAGTGTGTCTGCCTCAGTTACTCCAGTTCCGATGTCTCAGTACAGAAACAAGGAGAGGCAAGGAGCATGTCAAAGCAGAAGAATCAGTCCCACAGCCAGATGGGGGAATGAGGAGACACAACACAGCTGGGGATACATGAGAGAAATTTTAACAAAATAAAAATTTGATGCAAACCAGACACTTTTTTAAAATGTCTCTGTTTTCCGACGAGCTGCAAAAGGGGGACATTGGAGATAGAGGGCACAGACAGGGACATAGGATGTAGGGTGACGAGGTGGAAAAACCAAGGTAATTTTTCTAGTAGAGGGGACTCATTGAGACTGGTTTTGATGGGCCCAGAGAGCAGTGTTCCAAGAGGGTTTTGATGGCTGTGAGGGCAAGAGGTTGCCCACACCTGCTTTTTATATTTTCTATGCTCCTTTCTTCTATTTTTCTTTTTCATTACTTCCTACAAAAAACTTGACAATGGTTATGCTGCTGGTGCATTGATACCACTGCCTACCCATACTGACCAGTACTGTTTCTTTGTACAACCTCATCCATTTCTTTAGGCTCCTTTGAAAACACCAGGCTGTAATACTAATCTATTCTTACTATTTATCCATCATGTATATTGTCATAAATGTGCTTAGTTCTTTACAGCAGAAGACCCATTCTTCCACAGTTTACTCAAGAGGGGCTAAAAATTATTAATGAAAGCTTGGAAAGCATGTTGATATCTTTGCATATAAGGTACTATGTAAATACAAAGTATTATTTATTCTAAGCTGTTTATCCTCAACATCTCAGAAAATCAGCAAGGTGTCTCAAGAATACCCTAAAATTGAATCACAAAATCAGTGACAATTTTAGAAGTTTTGGCTGCAGTTAGACAGGTAATAACAAAATAACACTTCCCACGGTTACAGTAAGGTCCATGGCCTTTGCCTAGAAACATGATTTGACTATAATTAAAGATTCTTGGTGCAAATTCTGCCATCTTTATCCACACTGAGTAGGATCTTTCTCCTCAAGTAGTCAGCATGGACAAAGAATACAGAATAAGGGTCTCTGAATGCAATACTCCTGAATGTCCATGATGTTCAGGTTCCCACACTGGTTTCTGAACACCATTATACATGTGACATTTAGTATACATTGTAGGACAGGCAAATATAGTCTAACGTGATTTTTCAGTTAGTCCATTGGTACATCCAGGGGTGCCACATTTTGAATTAGATGTCTCCCTCCGTAGTTTGGATCATCTCAGTCAAGGAGTTCTCTTATTTTGAAATAAAAGTGTCCTATTTTGGTTAGATTTGCATTGTATTTACACTCTGGTGAATCATGGCATCCTGTGGTACTATCAATCACAAAGCATATAACCCTGAAAATTCAAAGCACCCCAATACACCTAAGACTGCTCAACATTTCAGAAAGAGCTGACCTGCCAGGACACAGCACAAATGCATTTGACTCCAGGTTCAATCTATATTTAATATATAATTTAATATATAATAATTATTGCTTAACATTTGTATTACAGTAGCACCTAGAATAGCAGTCCACTGTGCTAGGTGCCGTGCAAACATAAAGTGAATAACAGTACCTACCCCAAAGAGCTTACCTCCCTAAAGGAGGTTTCAGGCTGTTTTACAGTCCTGAATACCAATGTGCCACTTGTCGCCTCCTGGCTATGGTTGGTTTTAGAAGTTTTGTGAAACCTGAAATGTTGCAGGGTTCCCCCAGCCTTAATTGTAATTGCATGCACACAGCTTGGATTTGTGCAGATAGTCTAGACAATAATTTGCTGCTAAGCATTCTGGTGAGAACTTTGTGTAATGTTTAATTATAACAAAAGCTGTTTTACTCATAGTTTAAAAGGGATTCTCCAAGTAAATGCGCTCTATTGTGAAGTTATAGAGTTACTTTTTCTGTAACTATATATAAGCACCCTGTTGCTTTAAAAGCCTCTCTTTAAACTTACAACACACCTGCATGGAAGTCCAATGAATACTATGAAGTTTAAACTAATTTTCCTAGCTGCAAATCTGCAAAGGAAAACCTATTCGCTGTTCCTATGTTCAGTAACAAATTTAAGGCCACTAGGTTCCTTCTTTTTAGAATTGTTTTTCTCAGGAACATGTATGACTCAAATAATACCTTTAAAAGAAACGTTGTTGTTGTTGTTGTTATTATTACATTTTTAATATTAAGCTGAATGTATGACATGGGATGATCCTATGTTGTTTTAGTATTGATTTGCTGTATGTTGAGTGCCTTCTTGCAAGACATGAAGGGTGCATGAATGCAATGCATGGTGTGATATAAAAGGTTTTTTGCTCTGTTGGAGTAGAATAGAAGAACAGGGGCATAAAAAGTTATACAGACAGCCTAGGAAATTCATTATGACAGAGTTCACTGTGACTAACACTGTTCACAGAAATGGGATTAGACTTTGTTAAAGAAAATTTGACTCCCAAATAAACTGAGTACTTTGATGTCATGGAGAATGCCAAGGAGAGAGATTTTCTAAGGGGATCCAGTAAAGCACAATTATATCATCTAGATTCAAAGAGAGACAGAACCAAATGTTTTCAGATCTGCTTTATACTCTGTTTCTATCTTTTACCATGAAAGACTAGTAAGGTTTAGAAACAATGAGTTGTAAATTCTTCAGCCAATTAGTTTAGTGAGTTACTACTGTTTATAATGCACAGAATGTTGAAGGCTGTTTTGCAGTTGCACCAAGTTGGATTGTTAATAACAGGAAGCTAGCACTTCTCAGTACAGTGGATCAGCTACACGTGAAAATAAATGTAAAAAACCTGGAGGGGAATGGCAGCAGACTGAGATTAGCCTTTATTTAATTTAACATTTGGGGGTCCAACACACAAATGAGCATTTTAGTAGGCTTCATGGTGGAAGTTGCTGTCATTTGTAAAATATTCTGGCCAATTAGCTAATAGTGTGCTTGGATTTCTCCTGTTTTGATACAGTAATACTAAGTACATTGTGAAGCCCAATTATACAAATCATCCCCATATGCCATACCAGTCTTTCTTTATGAACTGTGTTTATAAATCCTGTGTGAGGAAATGTGTACTTCAGCAATTTAGACCATGTGTAAAAACACAGCCAATCGGATTGTCAAGAAAACAAGTTCCAGCCGAGGAAATCCTAATGTGTTCCGCTAGAATAACATGAGTGTGTCGTGTTGTGCAAGTTTTCTGATTAAATGCATATTACTTTGTAGTGCTTAACCTATTTAGGTGCTTCCGTTTCCTTTTTCAGTCATTCTTTCTTTCTTTGTTTTTAGGAGCCAACTTTGGAGTTCTTGAGAAAATTTGGAATTGGGCTAGTCTCAGGGACAATAGCCTCAATTATTAATATCCCTTTTGATGTTGTCAAAAGTAGGATTCAAGGGCCACAGCCAGAGCCCGGAGAGATCAAGTACAGAACCTGTTTTAAAACGATGGCAACAGTCTATAAAGAAGAAGGGTAAAACATTCTTATTTTACGAAAATGTCCAGGCCTCTGTTTTAGTTCATATGAGTCCATAAAACTATGTTGTAATATGTCAGATTTGATGACATAAAGCTGCCTTGCACTTATGTGTTGAGAGAGTGCAATGGAATAGTTTAGAGATGTATTTTAATTGTAAAAAGAAACCACTTCCTATTTCAGCTGTAGGGTTTTTCTTTTTTAATATTTGCAAAAATATTGTTATGGTGTCAACATTTATGTCCCACAAATAAATGCCTAATAAATTTCAAGCGCAGCATTTTTGCTTGGTAACAATAAAACTGACTCTTCACTTTGCAGATGCAAAATATCAGTAGAACAACAGAACATTTCACAGTTAAAATCTCTACTTGCAATTCTGCATACATACATGGCGAATGATTGCTGAAATGAGTGAATAGAGGACAGAACCTTTTGGCAATAACTTTCTCCAACTTTTTAAATATTTCTCAAGTGAGCAATGAGTTGTGGCTTTGATATTCAATTATAGCAGTCATTTTATCCATGTAATGCAGCTGTTGTTAACAGACTTGTCTTGAAAGTAAAAACCATCTCACTGATTAAAGTCATGTTTTTGATTGGATGGGATCACAGTATAGCTTTTGTACTGAACATTGATGAACTTTTTCTCTTCTGCCTCCGTAAAATGTTAAAATCCAGATACAGTCTGCTATTGAACATGTCATTCCAAATAATGGCTTGTAAATGTTATGTCAGCATTTTAGCAAACATAAGATAAAATTCCATTCTGTTTGTAGAAAAATAATATTGTTTGAAACTTCTGCTCTTTCTGCTGCAGGTTTCTGGCTTTGTACAAAGGGTTGGTGCCAAAGATCATGAGGCTTGGCCCAGGTAATTTTGCCTCCATTATTTTTCTCTCTTCTTTATTCTTGGTTTCGATTTCTTGTTTCCATTTAGATTTAAGACCCAATAAATAACAATAAAACAAATGAAATGCTGTACAGAAATCTATCCCTTAATCTTTACATTATTTAGTTATTTTGATTTTTTAAAAATATTTTGGATTTGTTGGGCAAAATTTGCCCTCAAAAAAGCACATTTGCATGTCTAAATTGGAATCCTGTGCATCCAATGATCTACTGGTGCATGCAGTTGCCTGATCTGTGAACAAATCATGAGGCACAAGAGGGTTCAGTTGTATGGTTGAATGGGTGTGTCCACATTTTTTTCAGGCACACTTTTGAAGACCTTTAAAGCACATGCTTATAGGAACAGTTAGTGTCAGGCCCTCACCCCTTGGGCCTGATTCTGTTACGTTAAGACTATTTCATGTTCTTTGGTAGTGTAAAGGTGCCTTAAACTTGGCCTAAGTGGCTTCCTGAGGAGAATCCTTTGTTCAGGGAGCCTCCCTGGCCAGGTCAATATGAGCATAAGGGCTCTACACCAACCTAGCATGGTGTGGGGGAGGGTGAATCAGAGGCATGTAGAGGCAGAGCCAAAGTGCACCGTACTTTAGTTATTTTCTGCTTCCAATGCCTGTAAGGGACAATGGGAAACAGAGTGTAAGTTTGAACAGATATGGGGCTTTTCGAGTTTTGCCATTCCAAGCAGGCTGAGAGTGTAGGTACTGCAAATAGACCAGAATCTTATTCCCATGTAAATAAGTGTTTCCAGTTGGAGTAGGTGGTTTAATGGGCAAGGTTACACAGATTTAAAAGCCAATAGGTAACTAGGTCTGTTAACAGTCTCTGTTCTGCCTACGTTTTGTGTTTTTCATTATGAAAAGGTATGACATTTTCCTGTAAATGCTTGCATGTTCCTGTACATGATTTTCTCCAGCCAAGAGTGAGACTGTGCCTGGCCTTTGTGCAGTTCCAGAAGAGAGCGGGGCTCAGGGAATCCAGATACAAATCAGGGAGCACATAACCTTCTCCTGCCTAATGCTCCCACAATGGGCAGGGCGGAGGAAGATCCCTTCTTTCCTTGGCCCAGCCAGTACAGCTAAGTTTGTAATGAAGGACTTGATTCCAGAAGGTGCTGGCCACTCTGCCCCATATCCAGCAAAGCAATTGAGCATGTGCTTAACTTTAAGCCCATGAATAGCTCCCAGCAGGTGCCCTGTCCACCCAGGGCAGCAGGTGGGGCGGGTCGTGCCCTCCCCGCAGCCCTTACCTGGCAGTGGGCTCCCCAACACAGCAGGGCGGCCGCCAGCAGCCATCAATTCCCCATCCCAGGGGCGCGGCGGGGCAGCTATGGGGGAGCACAGCCCGGCCCAGCCTGACCCAGAGTTTCTGACCCCAGGGGTCTGCCTGCTGCCAGGACCAGTGGGAAGTGAGGGAGTTATATTGGAAATAACTCCTCCCCGAATCCACCTTGCTGGCGGCGGGGGCGGGAATGCAGGTCTGGTTGTGGGGCTGGTTCCTCCCTCTGGAATGTCCCTGGTTCCTGTCTCTGCCCATCGCCCATCTGCCCATCCTGTCTCTGCCCATCATCCTGTCTCTGCCCATCGTCGCCTGGTTCCTGTCTCTGCCCATCGCCATTTTTGTTTTTTATGCTCGCTCCCCCGATGTTAAAACCTGGCTACTCCACTGTTCAAACTGTGTCCGCAAATGAGCATAACTTTGCCAAACTGTCAGTGAAAGCCTTTTGCAATTCTTCCCCACACCCCCCATCCAGTCTGGCTGTCTGTGAATTTTATTATGCTGCTATTTGTAATGTATTTCAAGTCTGAGCATGGTTTGCTGGAATAAGTCACATGAGACAAGTCACATGGCATTTCTATGTCCCTGATTGTCTGAGCCTATCCCATGGAAACAGAAAGGTCAGCTCAGTTCAGGAGAAGATGTTTTGATTTGGTTTTTCAGAGATGCTGCATTCTAATTGAGCTATCTGATCCAACAGGCAAAATTAGGGAAAAAAGAAAAACTTTCGGCCCTACTCGGTTATTTCAATCGAGGTTGTGGTACATTTACTTGTATTAGATAGAATCTTTCAATTATCTTTCATAATTTCTGCAATGTATAAGCCTCTTCATATGCCACGCAGAGGCTTATATATGCCTTCTGAAAATCCCCCTTGTTAAAAACTGTGTCAGATCTGTTTATTTAACTTGCATAATGATTATAGCCCAGTTTTAAATGGCACACTTGTTTCTCTCAGATCAGAGTTCCCCCCATTACATTAGACCTGAGGCTTAGTCACACCTTTGATTCTACCAGTATCAATCCATCAACCCCACATTCTGCCTGTGGATTCATGAGCTATAACTGTGGGAAGATTAGATTCAGTTCCAGTATCCTATCCTGATTTTCAAACTACACGTCCTGTTAAACCATCCAACCCAAATTTCAAACAAAACATTTGATAAGCCTTTTCAAATCTTACTTGCAAGGATTTTCACAATTCTGGGGAAGAATCTGTGACTTTTCATTCAACTCTTTTCATGTCCAAATCCCCTCTTCCCCCCCCCCCCCATATATATATGCAGCTCAAGAGTTTTGTCAGTACCATAGCTAAAAAAATAAACATCTGCTGAAAGTTTTTAGAACAAGGTATGAAAAATATGTAGGAATATTGTATTTAAAAGTAAGGGTGCTCTTGATTTAATTTACAAACTTTTCACATTGACTTTTTGTTCCTATGTTAGGTAAATGTTGTATAGTTTAAGAACTGGTGGTTGGGTAGAATCCAGAGTGTTTTTGCTAATACAGTTTCATTGTATTTCAATTTGCAATTTCACTACAGGAGAAATTACCCTATATATGTTCTGCAAAATATTGAAGGAATCTCATTTGATACTTAAGATAATGTCCTCTTTTCTAGGTGGTGCAGTGATGCTTTTGGTTTATGAATATGCTTATGCATGGCTTCAGGAGAACTGGTGATCAGAAGTACTGCTTCTAAAACAATATACGGTTTGAAATTATGTACCTGATAAATTTAACATATTATGATATGAAGGACATAAGTAAAGCAAAATATAAGAGGCAGTCATGCTACAGTTCTCTCCTTTATGAATGAGAGTTGAAGGCACTCATCTGTTTGCAGGATTGGGCCGTATGGCCCTGATCCAGCAGAGCACTTTGGCACAGGCTTAGCTTTAAGCACTAACGTGCTCATTTGCTTTGCTGGATCAGGGCCCTAGTGATCAAGAAAAAATATAAAGATAACATAGGAACAAGTTAATTTCTCAAGAACAAACTACATGTAATGGGCAGTAAATTATGTCATTAAGTAAATGCATCCATTTTTTAACTAGTGATTGTTAAAATGGCAGGGAAAGTTTCTTGATAGATGAACTCAGCTGGAGAAGTGCATGAATCATGTTGGGCCAAATCCTATGCTGGTATAAATTGTCATGGTTCCATTGACTTTCAAGTTGAGGTCCTGGCCCTGCTTTGCAAATCTGAAGTAAATCCTGGGTCTGATCATACAGTTCTACAGCCGTACGGGAGTGGTGCTTGGAAAGGATACCTGGATTGCCTCCATACCTCAAATAATACATACTGTCAAACATTCTTCATAGTCTCAGTTATACATTGAATATTATCCTTACTTCAGACAGGTCATAGAAAGCATAATTCAATGATGAGCATAATTCAATTTACCTAAATTCTGTCCTCACATAAAAGTGTACAACAACCATAGAAGTCAGTAAAGTAGACAATAAATAAACAAACAGGCAATTTAATTCACTTTGGACGTATAAGACCAGATTGTGAACCTACATAGTGAGCAGTTATTCACATGAGTAGTCCCATTGACTCCTGCCCAGTAGTAAACATTTGAAAACTGCACAAAAATGTTCAGAGGTGAGATTCTAGCCCCACTGAAGTCAAGGCAAAATTCCCCTTGATTTCAACATTTCACCCTAAGTGTTTTTATTTCCAGATTTAAAAAATCAAATCAAAAGATACAAGAGAAAAATGATCATGAACACCCTTTCATTTGCTGTAAATGTGAGAAGAAAAAATATATCAGTAAGCCTCTATAATTCATTTCAGGTTATATGTGTGGGTGGATGTGTTTCAAGAAGTTGACAGAGAATACTTGACCTTGAAGAGTAAAGGTGGGTGAGGAGTGGCGAGCAAGATTTTCTTTTCTTCAGAGTGTAATACATTTTTCAACACCTCACGACCACCCTAACTGCCTATTGGGATCCCCTTGGGGTTAAGAAACAGTGTTCTATACTGATATCCCATATGCTGTTTTAATTAGATAACCATAAGCCTTTCTGAAAAATAAATAGGGAACGTTTTTATGAAGTTAAACATGTTTGCTTTCCCAGATATTCAGTAGAACTTAGCTCATATTTCAAATATATTTTCCTAATTTTTCTATTTTAAATTGCTGTTTGAAATAGGATATACTAAATTTCTGTCATGCTTATTGAAGACAAAGTCTAACTTCATGTACTGTACCACCTCTGTGTTGATGTTCAAGTGCTGTCTTCTTACATATTAAAAGAGCTGTATTTCTTTCACAATAAACAATTACCTTTATCTAGTGCTGTTTTCTTGACTATTGCCTATATATTTTTAAATAGCTGGAAATATTTGTTATCACTGTACATATTATTTGTACTGGCTACCATTAGATGTTCTTCCTCCTAGATAATTGCAAATCTTTCTCTTCAGCAATGCTAGAAGAATATCTTTCCAGATTTTTTTATTTTTTTAATTACAACTCAGGTGTGAAGTCTGTGTCTGCAATGTTTTAAACAAATGCATTATAAAAAGAAAAAGTTAGAATAGAAATGCATTCTCAGCATGTTCAAGCATTCTTGTACTGACATGCACACAGAAAATGTCTCTTTTGTCTGGATTTGACCAAACTGACATCTCAAAGCGGTGTTACTACAGTAGCTAGAGCCAACAAAATGAGATATGTTCCTTTTTAAATTTTATTATAATTCCTAGGCAAGTATTCCTCATTTAATCATTGTATTATCCACCCTTATGCAGTGTAAGAGATGGAACATTTTGAAAAGAAAAAACCAAAATACATTATAATTATTCTTTTATTAATTTAGAGCATTCAAAATATAAAAATAAAAGGCTTTTAAACATTCAGTATATACATACACAGCCTTCTGTTGTACATCCTTTTCAACATGATTTATTAGTTTTAATTATAGTTCAGCCTGACCTTTTGATAAAACGAGGACCATTAGCAGAAAACATGAATTGTTTTTTTAAAATGTGTCTTTTTAACCTCTTCAAGCCTACACTATTCACAACTCCTGGTGCTCCGCTAGGCTGCTCATTTACACTAAGGACATTTTACATTACCACTCTGGAAGCATAGTATAAACAAGTATGAAGTCTCACTGACTTTTGAAAGATTTGGGTACTCTGAGAATGCAGGATTTGGCCTTTCACGTACACAGTGTCGGAAAATATTGTTGACTATTAGAGGAGTAAATTCTGCTCTCATTTATGCTGGTGTAAATCCAAATTAACTCCACTTGGATTACTCCAGATTTACATCTGTGCAGTTGAGAAGAGACTTTGAGCCATTGATCATTAAAATAAAAATGGGGATTTAGTTTTTAAAAGTGATTTAAAGGTGTTAGGTCATTAAGCTAATGACCTGTCCTGTCTTTCAGGTTAACCAATATGTATATTCTGTAAGAAAAGTCCTTGGACAAAGTAAAATTCTGCATGGTAATTTTATATTAAAAAGACAATGTTAACCATCCCAAGAAGCAATTATAAATAGCTCAATAAGGATCAACATCAGGTACCTTTACTCACCTTGAGTAGCACCATACTCCACACATAATCCTACTGACTTCCCACTCACGAAGTAAGGTATTATTCATTGTGAATAAATGTATTGAGATCTAACCCTAAACAAAGGAATCCAGATAGAGGGGGAAAAAGTTTGTCAGTAAGTTGCATTTCTACACAAGGAATAATTATTTTGGGCCATATCCTGAACTGAGGTCAACAGAGCTTAGATCAACTGAGGATTCGACCCTGTAAGTATAATTTAAAGACACACTCATGCCCCATGAGGGTCACAGGAAAGCAGACTCTTATTTCAACTGAGACACCATCTTGGACTCTATGGATCAGAAAAAGAAGAGAATCAGACTTTTGAAACAGGCATTTTTATCACAGACCTGTTAATTCTTTGGGATAGAAAATCTGTAGTTCAAGAAGCTTATCCTCTTTTCATCTTCCTTTCTTCAGCCTTGTTTGTGTTAGTATGTTGCTGGTTACAGGTGGGCTTTTTAATTCAATGTTTATAGTATTTTGTCTAAGAATTAGTTTAAAAGTTTTTTTAAAACTTTGAAAATATATCATGTTGCCCAGAAAATCATTTATTAATCATTTTCCCCTATTTTTTTTCTTCTTCCTTTTAATTTTGTAATAGGGAGTTTGCCTGGAATTAAGTTGCCATTATCTTTAGCATGGAATTAAGGATCTCTGAGCCAGATTCTGACCTGAGCTTAAATGGCATAAATATGGAATAACTCCATGGAAATCACTAGAGTTTTACCAATGTAAAAAATGGTAGAAATGAGAGCAGAATCAAGCACTCTCGATTCAACAAAGCACTTAAGAATATGCTGAAATTCCATTACCTTCAGTGGACATTAAGCATGTACTGTACTTAAAACGAAGTGCATGTTGAAATGCTTTTCTGAATAGAGATGGATTTAAGCACATTATTAAAGTTAAACAATTGCTGAAGTCCTTTGCTGAATTGAGGCCTAAATCAGAGGACCTTTTGCTGAATTCCAGGATCTTTGTTTCTTTAGGTCCAGGTTATATCTGTGTTCTGTGTGTAGGAGTCCTGATAATTCAACTGGCTTTTTATGCAATGATCAAAGCTAAATACCGCCCTTAGAGTCCATCTGCCCTGCTGATTATCCCTAATCTGGAGTCCTCATTTTGTGGAAATATGTTTTTCTAAAAGCTTTCCACAAAGTTTCAAGCTGCTTGTTAGACCCGGATTCTGCAAAGACCTACACGCTGTGAAGAATCCAATTGATACTAATGAACTACTTAGAGTACGTACCTCTGTGTAGGATTGGTGATCTTAAGGCATATGTAGCTATTTACTCATTATTTCCTTTACAGTGCCATGGAAATCTGCCTATGGCCATCTGAGTTACAAATAACAGCATGAAATTCCCATAGTAGGTACCTGATTTTATCATGCCATTGAATCAATGTCTAATATAGCTAAGAAGAAATCAAGATGATGTAATTAATGCAGTCTTTAAAAGTCTATATCTAGTGATGTTCTTTTAAGTTATTGCACAAGAATTCTAAAAGTACACAATATATTAATATTCTATTAAGGATATGAAATGTCACACCAATTTTCAAATCTTACTCTTTCATGTGTGTGTTCCACACATGTCTGGAAGCAGGTGGAAGACTTATTGGAGTAATATTCAGAACTTTATTATTGCCCTTGGAAAACAGGTAAATTTGAAAAGACCAAAATATTAGCTTTTGGGGGGGTTAATGTCAAGTAGAAAAATGTAAAGCAAAATTATTGGGACGGAATGCTTGCCAGGAGATACAGAAATGCCAAAAGGGAGTTTAACATTAAATAAATTTGTATTTGTCGGACCGCCACCAGTATACCTATGAGTGAAACATGTTTATGTACAACAATGTAAACTTTACCGGGAGCCATTTTTACATTCAATAAAGCAGAAATTTTAAGACAGATTTTTCTTTTCAAAAAATTACAACATAATCTTGGGGCTGAAATTGCTGAACACAGGGAAGCCAACAATGACAGTACAGTTTTGTTTCACAGTGGTTTTGTTAACTTAAATTGCTTTTTTTAAGTCTCTCTGCACAAGGTTCACATTAAACTTAAGCTTCTAAATCACCTTCCTCTACAGTTCTTGGTTTTGTTCAGCTATTTCCCACCGGCTTTTCTTTTTTATACACTTGGCACATGTGTGATTATGTCATGACTCTAGGAGATAGGTATGACCTGGGAGAGTTATTTGGTCGATTGCCTTTGGGTCCTCTGCTGAAGAAACAAAATGTCTTTCTTAAGATGTTGAAGCCTCCACTGTATGCACAAAACATGCCAAAAGAACTCTCTCAACCTCAGTCACCTGGAAGCGCTTGCCAACACCGAGCAAGAAACAGAAACAACCTAGAAAGTCTCTTTTTAACATCAAAAAAAGGAGCAGAAATGTAGAATGAAAACACAAATGCTGTCCAAAGCTTATATTTACAAATAGATAGAAAATACAAACACCTTCCTGTTTTTGTAACAGGATGAAATACAGGAAGAACGTGAGAGCCACATACTGCCTTCGTTCTATATTTGATAAACAAACAAAAAAAAAGCAGTATCGTAACAACAGTGGATCACTTAACCTTGTCGATAAAGGATATGTTATCTAAAGACATCATCAGCAAATAACTTCTGTTTGGCCACTTTTGTTGATTAGAGGCATAGCATATCTTTCCCTATTGATTTTTCGTTATTGATTTTTTACAGTCTCAATGACAATTGCACATTTAAAGAGTTCTTGTTGACTTAGAATAAATATGGGTGGTTTTACCAATGAAAGTCCCATGAGCCCCCTTTGAGGGATGTAATATCTTCTTTATTTAACACAGTGCAAGGGTTCAATCCAAAGATTTTGTGGGAGAAAGGTCAGGGGGAGGAATCTGTAAATGTCACCAACCCAAAAAATCAGTCTCTGAGCCAGTGATGGATGGAGAAGGTTGAGTTGTTCTAGGATGAGTTTCGTATCAGAGGGCAGAGGCTGTGACCGAGTGACTACCTTCTCGGGCTGTCTGCATGCCCTTGAATGCCAGCGATGCAGGAATATCACAGTTGTGAGGGGAGAGTGGAGTGCCTCCAGCGTGCTGCCAACCATGGCCTGTCACATAACCAGAAGGGGCAGCACTGTATGTCATATAAGGTGACACTTGGGCTGGTGTAGGGTAAGGAGCCATAGTTGGTGCTGAGACAAAACCGCTGACAGTTGGAAGACCATTTGGTGCCTGAAAGGGAAAGAGGGAAAAAAAGTTTCTAAAATGTAAAGATACATTTTTTTCTGCTTCAGAAAGAATGAACTCCTAATAATCATGAATTTGTGCACATGTCTGTATAGCTAGTGGGCAGGATATTGGACTGAGAGAATAAGGAGATTACCTACCTACCTGATTCTACCACTGACTTGCTCTGTGACCTTAGACAGTTCACTTCAGCTTACTTTGGGTGAACTCCTGGTCCCATTAAGTCAGTGGCAAAATTCCCACTGAATTCAGTGTGGCCAGGATTTCACCCTTTGTGCCTCAGTTTTCCCATCTGGAACATGGGGATAATTATACTTACCTGCCTTTGTAAAGTATGTTTAGATGTGTAGCTGAAAAGTAATATCTTTATGCCTAGTAGTATTATTTATGTCTGATGTCTTTTTAAATCAGCTTCTACATCTTTGGGATCTGCTCTTGGAAACGATCTTGACTCACAGCTGCGATTAACTTCAATCGGACTTTTGTGCGCAGAACAATTACAGGGCAATTGCAAGAGCCTTACCATTTTTCCCTAGATGTTTATATAGGCTGATGGCAGGGTGCTGGAACCACTTTTATAGTGGGAGTGCTGAAAACCATTGAACCAAACTGTAAACCCTGTGTATGATGGAAATAACTCAAGCCCAGGGGTGTGGCAGGACTCTGTCCAAGCACCTATGGCTGATGGTAAGGATTTCTATTTAAAATAAAAAGGTAGAGACATTCAGTCTGTCACAGGAGGAATTCGCAAGGGAATGGCCACCCTTTTTAAATGAAAAAAATGGTCAATGTTTTAATTCACACACTGCAGATGTCTCCTTATCAGAGTACATGCAAAGCAAAGTCATTTATCTTCCTCAAGTGTTGATTCATGTAGTGCTATTTTATATGTCAAGTGTTGTTTTTTAGGAAGGAAGTTTTCTATTCAAATATAAGGGCACTGCATTTAGGGTCCTGATTCAACAAAGCACTTAAGCATATCTTGTTTTTCTATTCACTGCAATTACATTTAAGCACATGCTTAAAGTTAAGCATATGCTTCAGTGCTTTACGCAGAACTAGGGCCAAGCACTGTAACATTGAGATGTAAGAAAGGGGGTAGACTTTTGTTTTGGATAAAACTACATAATGTTAAAATTTTCAAGTTTGCCTATTTTTCTCTTCTCTGGATTTCATCTGGCCAAATTTCAGATTTATATCCACTTTTTTTATCTTTCTAAATCGTAACTGTCTGGTTATGATCTCGTATATATTGCACCAGTGTAACTCCATTAAGACTGATTTTCCTGGCTTTTACACTAATCAAATTCAGGAGTGAATCCACTGAAGCCAAATTAAAGTTTTACAGCTATAAAACCAGCATGAGAGAGAGAAATCCAGCCTTGTGTATTTAACAGGCATATTAACACAAATTATACAGCTGTGGAAATAGCATATTATTTTTCAAATTTTTAAATGTTTAACGGAAACTGAATTTGCCATTTTTTTCCAAATCTAAATTTTGATCTGAAATTCAGCCCCAGTTAATGTTCTAGTATCTGAGGGCTCCCAAGCCTGCTCTGCTGTTATAAAATGCTTTTCTGCACTGTGTTCTTGGACTTTTCCTAAAGGTAACAGAAAACACTTTACCATGCCAGAGTGACACAGGCAGGGGAGCCCTTAGATATGTATTATAAAGCTCTGAAACACAAAGATACATAATAGGACTATAAAATAAGGAGGGGGCGGAAATTGTACTTGACAGGGATCTAGGGAGAGAAGAGCTCTTGGAATTGCCCCTCTGGGAGTTTCCTCTGAATTCTAATGAGAATGTGGGGCTTACCCACCACATGGAAAAAATGGGTCCTCCATCCCTCAACTCCCATGAAACCACAAAACGTGGATACCCTATGTGTCTGCACTGGCTCAGGAACCCAGTGAGCACCTCAACAGTCCCCAGTCAGTACAGCTCCAAGTGAAGCTGCACTGCTATGAAATGCTCTCCAGGGAGCAGTATGAGTAGCTCTGTGCAGAAGTTATACAACCAAAGTCTATACAGTAGACTCTCGATTATCCAGGATTGGGTTAACCAGGATGTGGATTAACCAGGGTGTCAAAAAACCTATGCGTAACTCACAGGGCCGGCTCTGGCTTTGTTGCCACCCCACGAACACACCAAAAAAACACCCCACCAGGGCACAGGGCAGCCAGTGAACCAACACCACCTTCCCCTGGTGCAGGGTGGCTGGTGAACCAATCATCCCTCCCCATATTTCCTATGGATGGTGATTATCCAGGATTTTATTAACCAGGATTAATTTTTTTCCTATCATCCTGGATAATCGAGAGTCTACTGTATTCCCTTTTCAAGGATTCCCCACAGATTTTTGAGGGTGAGGGGTGTTTCCCACCAATCCCCCACATCACCACTTCACTCCCCTCCCCCACTCTTCTGCACAAGCCAAAGCAGATTCCCCACAGTGTGCAAAACAACTGGCTCCAATTTTGTGAACAAGGATGTTTAGCATCTGCTGTACAGAATATCATTCTATAGAATGTTCTCAGAGAATGTCTCAGACATGGACAGTTTCTCTTTGTATCTCTTAAAATATGTTCCAGATTCTACAGCATGAGGCATTATCTTACTTGGAGGGAAAAAAGGGGGATTAGAATTCAAAGGTGTCATTCAAAGTTGTGCTCTGATACTTTGTCATTTCTATATTAATGTGCTGTTTGATTTAAGACAGAGATTATTTTCACACCATTCACACACCATTAAAAATAATTTTGTTTGGTAGCAGTGTCACTTTTAGTCTTCAAGAACCACTGTCTGTTGGGTCCAGTCCTATAGACTTTGCCTAGGCAAAACTGTAATTGAAGTCGATGAGAATTTTGTCTAGATTGGCAGTCCAGAACCAAATACTGTGTATTGTGTGAGGCAAATCTGGCATTGTACGTAGAATTGGAACCAAATAAAATATGCCACATGTCATTAAAATAAGTTTGTCAGGCATTATTCAAGGATAGGTGACTGAATGTTTTTTTGATAAATGCTTAGGCCCAAATGAACACTTATTTCATCTTCTTACATATCATTACATTGGCCTTCCCTAGCATGATACCATACTAGTGAATAAAACAGACAGCCACGGATTTTAATTACTGGAAGGGTTCCAGCTTTTTATTGAATTACACTGGATATTTTATGTGGGTGGTTCATTAACAAAATTTGATTATAGATTCATTCATTTTTATAAAAGCTAAATAATAAAAATATACCCTGATTTTGAAAATATAAAATTAAGCCTGCATGCCCCCCACCCCTTTTCTTAAACCCAACCACTGATAATTTTATATATTTGAATATTACCCAAACACATTGCTTTGGGATTTAAAGTGTAATTGCACTAGTGACTTGTAGTCCAATATAGAGCCTTTCACCTATTGGTCACCAGTTCAAATCTTTCCTAGGGGTTGATAATGACTGAAAAACAGTTATAATCTGATATCTCTTTGATTAAATGAATTAGCTTCATTTTAGTTCCAAACTAACCAGTCTTTATCTCACAAAACCGTCATAACAGTAGCCACTAATTGGCACTCTAATGCGAAGTTTCTGGAACGAGAGGAAGGACCAAATTGTCATGGAAACATGTCTACCCTTCAAATTAGGTTTCAGGCACATAGGTGGGGCTGTGATAGGAAGCTTTCATTGATGCTGCCTGTATTCTGTGTTGTAGGGGTTAACAGAGAGCTTGAATCTCTATCTGTCAATCCGGCACTTTTTACAAGCACTACATTCACTTACAAAATAAACTGAAGGGATTACATTCCATGCCCCGATATGCATTGGATGAATAATTCAATCGTGTATTTCAATAGGAGGAAATGAACACCAAAACCCAAACATATATAATTAGGAGTGGGAGAACCCTGTGGTGTTTATGGGTTTGCAAAACCTTTAGAACTTTGTTTAAGGACTGAGTTTTGTGAAACATTTTAAGTTTCAAAAATATTTTTCTCTTAATTTAAACCATTGTTTTTCAAGGGAAATTTAATTTTAAAAACTAATAAATGAATGTATTTCTAACTGAATGGAAACCAGTGCTATACAAATAATAAAGAATCTCATTGGAAGGTAATTACTGCTGTTTCTAGGAAGCCCAGGGAAAAACATTTGCTTTCCAGTGTTGCATTTGCCCAGAATTTATGTTCTACAAGAGTGAAATGACCCTAGAACCTCTGCAGTTCTGAGTTATGTTCAAAATATAGAACTCATGATATTCCAGTGGTTTGCAAATTTAGCAAAAAAAGTTCTCTCAACTGTGCTTGTAAGATTCAGGGCCTGATTCTGCTCTGGCTTCCATCAAATTTACACAGGTGCAGCTCCACTAAGTTACACCTGATTTACACCAGTGTAAATGAAAAGAGAATTAGGTCCATAATTTTAAGAGTTGGCCACATAGCACTTCAGAATTTCTCCACTGAAGGCAATGGAGCTGCACTTATTTTTACTAGCTGAGGATTTGGCTCAATCATTTTATTTGCTTTATAGATCTCTCTCTCTCTCTCTCTCTCTCTCTCTCTCTCTCTCTCTCTCTCTCTCTCTATATATATATATATATATATATATATATATATATTGGGGCCAATGATTGAGACGACTATAATAATCTTTGGAATGATTGACACTTGACTCTAATATTCTTTGGAACAAGTAGCTTACATTGGCTGTTTGACCACTTAGGATATGTCTACATTGCAACTAACAACTCGCGGCGGGCCCATGTCAGCTGACTTGGGCTCACAGGGTTCAGAGTAAGGGGCTGTTTAATTAACAAGGTGGGAGACTCCAGCCTGAGTCAAATGTCTACACTACAATTAAACAGCCCCTTACTTAGCCCAAGCTCTGCGACCCTAAGTGGGCTGACCCGGGCCAACTGCAGGTCTCTAACTGCAGTGTAGACATCCTCTTAAGATTCAGCCCTATTCCTATTAAAGTCAATAACAAAGGCAAGGTTGGCCTCTAGCTTGTGTTTTCTGAGGAGACAAGGAACAAACTCCTTGGACAATCCCTCCTATTTACCTTACAGACGCCACCATCTCCATTTGATGGTTTTAAATTTTTTTTCCCCAGTCTTGGCCTGTAGAAACCACATGAGCCATATTTTGCTCTAAATTACCCCAGTGTAAATCCAGAGTTCCACCAGTAAATGATTCCTATTACTTTTACTTGAGTTAATCCTTATCCCTTGCCTTCTTGTTTGTCTGTTACACATGTTTTATGGGTGCCTGCTGTATTGGCTAATCCTGCAGAACTTTTCTTATTGAATTCTATGATTGTAAGCTTTTTGGAGCAGGAACTGTGTCTATTTAAAATGTATGCAAAATACCATGCAAAGTTATGGCATACATTCATGTCTGTTACTGTAAATCATAATATTCTGGATGGACAATGTAAGTGGTTATTATTTTGACAGAGTTGCCTCCATTATTCTGTCTCATCAACCCATTGCTCTGGTGCTTGCTGTGATATTCCATTAGGCTAAGGTGTTTGGAACTTTCATTCTGAAGAGGTGTTTTAAACATCCATGAAAAACAAATTGTAACTTTCTTGAGAAACAACATTTTTCACAGCAAACAGTGCCTTCCTCAACTACCAAGTTAATCAACTCTAATGAGCTCAGTCCAGTAGTCTTGCTTCAAACCAAATTTCCCCACTGGAATCAGTTGGAGTTTTGCCTGTGTCAGGTCAATAGAAATGGATCTCTGGTAAACAGTGCTGCTATCTCTCAACCATAATATCAGTGTGGATGTAATGCCTCTCTTTGGAACAACAAACTTTACACAATATTATCCTCCAGTGCAGAGCCATCACCAAAAAGCAAACTAAACAAACTATCAACGTAATCACACTAGTCTTACTAAGAGCAGCAGTTAGCCTTTAGAATGGAGTGTTGCCAGCAGCCTTACTTATAGGCACGCTACCGTAACTCCACAAATAAGACATTTTCTCACTGCTCATTTTTCAAAATGAAAAGCTTGAGCAATTTCTGCAAACTGGAAATGTGCATCCAATGTGCTGAAAACACATTTCCAAACTAGCTGCTGAAGGAGTAAATTTTTCCACAGCAAAGGAAAACTACAGCAGAGAGCATGGCTGCATATCTAGTCTTCCAGCAGTAAGAGTAAATCATCTTAAATGCCCCAAATATGCCTAACGTACTTCGTGATGTACACATAACTAGTCAGAGAGGTTACAGGAATATGACTAGAAGCAATCAAAAGCAAACTGTAAATATAAAGGAAGCAAACATGCTAAATCACTCCCTTTAATTGGATGGTAAATATGATTTATAAATCAAGCTAACATATGGTATCCCCAAGGGATGGGTAAACAAATTTTCCAAGTAAAACATCATCAGCAGGTATGTAATGGAAATGTCTTTTAGGAAAGTGAATTGCCTAAAGATGCAATTAATACACATATATTTCTTCTAACCTTTTAAAATAAATACCATAAAATAATATTTTGGTTGTGATTGTAGTTAATAGAATGAGGGTTAAATTCTGCAGTCATTACTAAGGCCTTTGGCATCAGTGGGAGAAATTACATGATCCTACAAACGCTCATAAATGTTCCATTGATGTTAATGGGGATACTCATGTGAGTCAGAATTACTTACATGAGTAAGAATTTACAGAGCTGAGCTCTAAGTAAGGACTGCATTACTTGGCCTTTTTACGATAAAGCTCTTCATAAAAGAATGTTTCTGAAAAATAATTTTGACCACAAGTTGTGTCCCTAGTATATCCAGATATACATGAGTAGTCTATGTAGGATGGATTCTGCAACTCCCCGAATTTGCTGACTTTTCATTATTCCGACTGATCCAAAAATCGATGCATATTTTATAATGCTGTGTATCCAGCATACTGGAAATACTTATCTTTACTGGACATGCTCCTGTTTCCAACTGAAGTCGAAGGCAAAGGCTCATTAATTTCACTGGGAGCAGGATAAGATTGATTTTAAAAACTGGGGAAGGAAATTTTCATTAAACAACTTCAATGTTCAAAAGAAAATTTCAACCTGAATAGAATGTGGATTATCTAGAACATGGTGTTGAAATATATTACCTCAATTTCAGCATAGTAAATATATTAGACTGCAATACATTTGAAATTAGATTGTTTAAAAATTCCAACAGTGAAGGATAAGTGTGGTAGCTTTATATTTGGTTTATTGCTCAGGGGAAATGTAATTGCACTGATTTTCAAAGTATCTGGCTGTGAAAACTGATTACAGCTCTTTAGGAGCTGGGATTTACTTGGTTTATATATAAATGACATGGAGCAGGATTAACAATCCTACGTTTGAATTTGACAGGATTATTCAGATGAATGAAATTATGCACATGCTTAAATGTTTGCAGGATCTGGGTCCAAATATTTATTTAACTAGCTGTGCATGCACAGTGGATCTCTCTGAAGTGAGGTTGTTTTTTCCACAGAACCTTACTGTCAGTATAGGTTCATGATAACTAGAATTCAATATGCAGTGTTTTGTAATGAACCTTCAAGAGACATTCACACTATCTCATTATAAAATGGGATCCACTCTCTTAATAATGAGCAGGTTCCACCACTCTATATTTAATGCACTTCTTTATTAACTTAAAGTTGTTTCCTTTTTTTCATAGATTGCTCCAGCTGCACCAAATAACATATAAAGTCGGATCAGACTAATTGAATTTTTTAACTACAATTGTAATAGTCATCAAGACATATCTTAATTATGTTTGGCTATCAATTTTCAAGTCTGAATCTCTTTAAGGGAGCAAAAAGCTGCTCTCAGAAACAGTAATAATAAATTTGATTTGCACACCACCAATAGCCCCCTCCCAATGGTTCAGGGGACACTGCACATCACCAAAAGAAAATATAACAGAAATTAAAGTGAAAACACCTTCTTTAAAAGCCAAACACATTAAAAACAGACCCAAGAAGTCCATGACGACAACAACAGTGTAATAAAAGAGAAATAAAGGAGAAAAGGATAACACGTATGAGAGCCAATATTGGTCATATAAACAAAACAAAACTACTTTTTTTGGAGGAGAGAGAAAGGGGATTGAATATCATCAGGGTGTTGGTAGGGGTTTTTTTATTAGAAGAAAAATGTGGATTTCATAGTGGAATGGCTTCTACGCCTATAGTCCACCACAGCTAAGGTCAGTCATAGAATCATATAAATGTATGACTGGAAGAGACCTCAATTGTTCATCAAGTTCAGTCCTGGGCACTGAGGCAGGACAAAGTATGATTTAGACCTGAGCCGTGTGTGTCTAATCTGTTCAGAAAAACTTCCAGACACAGAGATTCCACAAACTCCCTAGCTAATTTGTTCTAGTGCTTAACTACCCTTACAGTTAGGAAGTTTTTCCTAATGTCTAACCTAAATCTCTCTTGCTGCAATCTAAGACCATTACTTCTTGTCCTGTCCTCTGTGGTTAAGGAGAACAATTCATCACCTTCCTCTTTATAACAACTTTTTCCACACTGGAAGACTGTTATCATGTACCCCCTCCATCTTCTCTTTTCTGGATTAATCAACCCCCATTTTTGTTCAAGCTTTCATTGTAAGGCATGTTTATGAGATCTTTAATCATTTGGACCTGTTGCTTTCCTCAGAACTTTCTCCCATTTGTCCACATGTTTCCTGAAGTGTGGTGCCCAGAACTGGACACAATACTCCAATTGGGGCTTTATCAGCACTGAGTAGAATGGAAGAATTACTTCTCATGTCTTTCTTCCAACAGTCCTGTTGATACGCAGAATGATATTTGGGTTTTTTTGCAACAGTATTACATTGTTGACTCCTATTTAGATTGTGATTCACTATAACCCTCAGATCCTTTTCTCCAGTACTCCTTCCTAGGCAGTCATTTGTACTTGTGCCATTGATTATTCCTTTCCTTGCATTTGTCCTTATTGAATTTCATCCTATCTATTTCAGACCATTTCTCCAGTTTGTCCAGATCATTTTGAATTCTAATTCTCTGTCCAGAATCCTTTGCTTACATAAGACATAACAGTGGCATTCTTAAAAGGCAGGTGACATATGAGCATTGTACATTTGCTCCAGTGTGCATTTTCAGTTCAAAATCTGATTTACAGAACATGATACAATATAAGTGGCGGTAATTCGCCTTTGAAACTATGCTGAGTACTCTACCAATACCTAAAATGGATCTAGTAAACCTATAGACCAGCGGTTCTCAAACTTGTTGAGACCGCGACCTCTTTTTGTGCTCCGGCGGGGGGGCACAACCCCTCCGCCGAAAAGCCGCCGATTTTTTTTTTTAAAAAAAAAGCTGAACCACCTGCGCCCCGGCCCCAGTCCCCGCCGTGGGCGGGCTGCCGGGTGTGCCCCAGCTCCCACTCCCCACAGCGGGCGGGCTGCTGGCTGCTCCCCAGCTCCCCATCCCCGCCGCGGGCGGGCTGCCGGCTGCGCGCCGGCCCCAGTCGCCGCGAGTTGCAGCGGCAGGAGCTCGCGACCCCCCGGGGAGCGCTCGGCAACCACCCGGGGGGTCGTGACCCCCAGTTTGGGAAACCCTGCTATAGACCCTCTTTGATGCAAAGTTGTATAAATTTTTCTAAGGAAATTATTGTGCTTTAAGTTTAAAACTCAGTCTCAACTACGGAACTGCAAGTGATATCGCCATGAAATATATGTAATATATGTAAAGAAAGCGAAGAATACTTGTAGCACCTTAGAGACTAGTTTATTTCAGTATAAGCTTTTGTGAGCTATAGCTCACTTCATCGGATGCATAGAATGGAACAGAAGTAAAATGCATTTATACACACAGAAAGAAAAAGAAAAGAAAAAAAATTGTACTATATGGTAAGGGATGAATGTTTTGCTTGTCTACATTGATAGATAAAAGTGTATTGTTCTCACAAGGTCTATAGACAATATCTACCTAATATAGTATATTTAACAATACAATCAGACCACGCTGGGGTCAGCAGGAAGGAGAAAATAAGGGAGTAGGGGCTCCCTCAGGACTTGCTGGTTTATAGGAATGGTTGGAGAGCTACTAATAGTGCTACTAATTTGTCCTACCAGTGGAGACCCGTCACCCAAAGCCAGCATGTCTGTTGTCCCGCAAGGCTCCAAGCTCACAAGGGCAATTATCAGGTGCTGACAAACTGATGAGGGTGACAGCAGAGTCCACTGCCTGTGACTGGGAATACAGGCACTCCCCATTGGCTACCCAATTGCCATGGCAGCCATAAATCACAAGGTATAGGTTTGTGCCTCCAATCTCCTGCACTCCAAACACAGAAGCCTTACGGGATGGGTTTCTAACAAATTCCCATGTTTCTGAGGATCTGGTCCGGATGAGGATCCCTCAACAGTCAACTCCTCATTCCTTCAGAATAGATGCCATGATCTTGACTACCATGACTGAGTTCTCAGACAATGATGTCCAGGCAATAAGCAACTGGCACTCAGAAGCCAACATGGGCGCCAACCATTCACTCATCTCTCTGACTTTCTTTATTAGTTTCATCCCGGTGGAGTGCCCTGAAGCCATGTGGATTGTTGGGCAGGGCACTGTGTTTTGGGCATGGAAGTGGGTGGCCAATGAGAGGCTGGTCTCACAAATAGGATTAGAATAGGGTGCAATCCAGATCACCTGGGAAGGAATCAGGTGTATGTAGTGGGATCAGCTCATGCCGCTCAGCCACAACATGCAATGACATGGCTGACTAGACTTCATCAGCATCCACCTTGGTGACAATGTCCTGATGGTGGGAACCAGTGTAGAGCAATTAATCAGAGTACAGCAGGACTGGTCATTCCCCAGGCCAGACTGTCCTGGTCTAAACTCCTCCATTTTCAGGTGTACTGAAGTAGGTAGCATAATCCCATCAGCTAACTGAGCAATTAGGAATATTACTTGGCATCTTGGCAGGGAAGCCAACGGGAACATGTTCTGAGCGCCCAGGACACTTGATACCTGGAGAAAGTGCATTTCTAGGATATTAGCAGGGACTTGTTTATCCCTGGACCTTCATTTATGAATCCAACTCTTCAGGGTCTGATTGGGAGTGGAGGATGCCAGCTAACTAATTGACTAGTGGCATTTTGTTGCATGAAAGCCTTGTAAGAGGCTTAGATAATGGGACAAATCATTTAGGGCTAAATATTCAGCTCACTCTTATTAGGGTCCCCATTTTTTGTGGGTGCACATAATTGTGGATGAAAATAATTAGTGGGGCTGTGCCCCCTGTACCCACAATACATTGTCCACTGTAACCAAAGAGTAAGATCATAGGTATTAACATGGCCTAAACCAGGGGTTGGCAGCCTTTCAGAAGTGGTGTGCCAAGTCTTCATTTATTCACTCTAATTTAAGGTTCCGTGTGCCATTAATACATTTTAACGTTTTTAGAAGGTCTCTTTCTATAAGTCTATAACATATAACTAAACTATTGTTGTATGTAAAGTAAATAAGGTTTTTTTAAATGTTTAAGAAGCTTCATTTAAAATTAAATTACAATGCAGAGCCCCCCGACAAGTGGCCAGGATCCGGGCAGTGTGAGTGCCACTGAAAATCAGCTTGAGTGCCGCCTTTGGCACACGTGCCATAGGTTGCCCACTCCTGGCCTAAACTGCTGGTGCAAGTAATTATGGGTGCAGAACTGCACCTCCAGTTACTTGCCCTCTATTGCCCTAAAATGGAGGCCTGGATATGAAAGTCTCTCCCCTACGATATAAGAGGTTGGAGTTAATGACCTCCCAATCTCGGTGCAATTGGGAGGAAGGAACAATAACTCCTGAAAATACCAAAAGTGAATGTTCAACAGCTGATAAAGGTTTGGCTGTGGAAGTGAATGCTCACTAACTGATAAAAGGTTTGGCTGTGGATGACTGAAGCTCTCAGGATGAGAGTAGGGCTTCTTACATATTAGCATGCAGAAGCTCTAGCGATGAATAGTGTCTCCGGCTTGCTTGCGTGGGGCCTCATTCAGGGTCTAATCCAAAGCCCATTTAAGTTAGTGGAGTCTCTTCACTAACTACAGTGGGTTTTGAATCAGACCTTAGAACAGAATTAACTTGCAGAATACCTGACCTTAGGACACTAATTCTTAATGTTGGTCTGTTAAGAAAGTAACACCCATTCTAGTCAACCGTGCATGTCTTCTTCCTGCAATATCCACAACAATAAATTCTGAGAAAAGTATTGTGATAATTGCCTAACATTCCACTAATTATATGTACACATATCCCAAATCCTTGCATTCATTTTATTATAGAAGTGCAAATTACAAACTACAGTACTATTCAATTTGTGCTTCCATAAAATTAGTGGGTTCAAGACTTAGGCCTTCAAACACTGCAGTTTACAAACTGTTCAGGCTTATAAAACATCTTCATTTCAAATGCAATGTGCAAATGGAATACTATTTATTTTAGCTCCACAAGGATTTCAGTTTGTTTCCCTAAAAGCAACTGTGCATACAAGCGGCTTAACTCTGAAATCACTTTTCTTTAAATGCATGGTGTAGTCACTTTTTCATATCAGTGTCAACAGACAGTAATTACCCTCATAAGCACTCCCAAACACTTACTAAAGTATGTTTTCAGGCATATATTTGGTTGTGTTGCTGAGTTTGAAGATCTGAAGCATTTGTGAACCAAAACTGTCACGTTCCTAGAAAAATCTATTTTCTGCTTCAGGTTCCTCTTTACTCAGACTGTATTGTCTGCAAAGCTGCTTTTGCTACAAAAGTATACAAAATGATGCACTGGGAAAATATAATGCAATTGCTTGCATACAGGCTAAGACTGGAGATATTCGTTAATTTTTTTAAAAAATAGGACCATTATAAGACATCTATGTGATTTCCTACAGAACTTTTGATGCAAAATCAGAATGTGCCAGCCAAAGTTTTCAAGCTGCCAAAGCTCAAATATAGCACAAAGTTTTGAGCTCCAAAGTCAAAAGAATATTATTAATGTGAGGAGCTTAAAATGTTGTACACGTGAAAGATAGATTTTGTGCCAAGTGAATCTGATGCTATATTGCTAAGGGACAAAAAATCTGAAGATGTTTGGCCTGATTCTTTAGCCCTTACTCAGACAAAATTCCCATTAATGTGTGGTGAGTGGGGAGTGAAGGGCAGTACGCAAAGGAGTCTCTGTACCACCTCTATGTTGCAAAGGGGGCACTGCCTGTGCACCCAAAAAACTGATACAGGAGTCAATGAGAGTGTTGCCTGAATGAAGGCTGCAAGATATGGCCCATTAAAATGACTGTGTTGCTTATACAAGGATGGAACAAGTAAATATAGCAGAACTGTATATAAAAAGCCTTATTTAGGGCTCAATTCTGCCACCCTTTCTCATGTGGAGTGACTTTCCATTGGGCTACAAGGGCAGCCATCAGACTGAGGCATCTGCCTGCAGCAGTCCCCCCAGTGCAAGTAGTGGAAAGGGGAACCACAGCCTGTGTCTTTCACATTTTTGGTGTGTAACAAATTATAAATACTGATAATCAGTAAAAGCTGTATTCTCATCTCCCACTAAATCCTTTGTCGAAGTGCAGTGTGGCACATTCTCCCCATCCTTGTTTTGCAATTAGAACGCTCATTACAGGCAAAGAGCCTGATTCCCCATTGTTTTACACTAGCTTTAGGCCAGCAAAATGCTATTGACTTGAGTTATGTTGGCGTAAAGCTGGAGCATAGGGTTGAAGCTATTATTTTAGACCGATCGCTTCTGTTCTGTGGGTGAAATTCCACATTCATCCCCCCTTTCAGTAAACAGGATTTGTGCAGGGAACCCCTTTGAATGGATTCACCCAGCCTCCCTCCCACAGGCAGCGTAACTATTTCACAGTACAGCATGTACAGCATGAGCACCGGCTGAAACTTCTTACTCCATTGATACCCTTACCCTGAATCCACACAAGTGCAGACCCAATGGTCTCCCCTCCTGCCCATGCCAATTTACTGGGGCAGTTCCCCCTTTGCAGCAGGTGTGGAGACACCTCACAGGCTGGCCGACAGATTTAACTGCCACAGAATGTTTGCCACAGACGCACCATGCTAGGGTGAATGTCAACCCAGATGAACAACCTGATAAGAAAATGGCCCATGCATTGAGCTTTCAATCAGAAATCCATTTTGTACCTTGTTGGAAAAGCTCTATTCAAACCATGAATCTTGCCAAAACTGAAAAAATGTTCACATTCTTCTTGGGCATTTATTTCCTTTTGAGGATATTCTGGGTCACAAAAGAAGCCAGTTTATGAATTAAGGCAGTTATATACATTTTAATTAATACTATGGTAAACAAGCAAGAACACTATACTGTAAATAGCCCAGAATATAAATTAGAGCTTCCCAAAGACAGATTTCATCTACACAAACTATTCTGGAAAAAAAGATGTTTTTAAAAGTACTCAGCAGTACTTTTTATTTTATTTTTGAACATGCACAGCTCTGAAACTGACATTTTTCACAACCGCTAACTATTTTTTTGGCCTTGCATGGCCTTTATATCCTGTGGACAATACACATGTGTTAAGTGAACACAATTTTATTAATATTGTAGAATTTGCCCCCATTTTTTTATTTTCTACATTTTAAAAGTAATTTTTGTAGTCAACTTCTAGGTTGTATGTAACTTTTAAATAATTTCAGTGTTGCAACAAGAACACTTATATACATATACAACAGCATATACAGTACTGTATATTGAAAGGATGAGATGTAAAATACATCCTATGCTCGTGTGGAAAACAACTGTCAGGTTTGATTTATGTTACACTGTTCTTTAGCTCATCTGTTAAGGTGACTGAAAACCGATCTGAAGCAGCAATTTACAAGGCAAGGATCTGATCCTGCAAATACTTCTGTGGATTTATTCACATGATAAAGTTACCCATGTGCATAAGTATTTGAAGGATCGGGGGGCCTATACCATTATATACAGGGCTCCACTGTTCTTAAAGGACAGTGGCAAAGTATTTTTTGCTAACTGGTTTGCATATGCACTATTTATTTTAATAAAACTAGAAGCTTGGAAATTAAATTAATTCATTAAAGTTTTTTTCATTAATTGTAACTCTTAATTGGGCTGTTAGCATTATTTGTAATTGGTGAAAACAGGGTAGTTTTAAGAAAAGCATTACATAGGAGTGTTGGAACAATTTTTATATTGAGGGTGCTGCTGATGGAAACCATTGAAACCATGTATTGGTGTTTGTTGTTACTACAGAAAGCCAAGGAGTGCAACAGCACCCTTAGTTCCAGCACCACTGTCCATAGTGTTAGCAAACATAATAAAAAGGTTGCTTACATTTGGGGCCTACCATATTTTCCATTACACCTATGCAGCTATGTTTTCAGAAGCGTTCATTCATTTTATGAGCTTCGGATTTCAGGTGCCCAACTCTAGACACCTTGTGCTTGCTTTTCAACAGGGTGGAGGACGCTCAGCTCTACAAATCAGGCAAAAAGTGACTCAAATCAATCATCAAAAAATGAAGCCATACACATGTAGTGAACACTTCTGAAAATGCTGCCCAACAATAACAAAATTTGAATATAGGACCTGAATTTCCCAAACTGAAGTAGAACCACCCCCTGAATGAATTTCAGACTCTGCATGGAGAGCAGAATTAATGTGTTTTGGGAAATGTGCTAGGGTTTTGAAATGTACTTTTACTGTGTGTAAAACTGTTGTTAAAAATGTGCTACACAAGTCAGTCATATTTAAGTCTGTTACAGCTTATCCCTGGGGCACGATTTTGATCCCCTATCAGCAAATGTAAAAGTTAGACAATTGTTTCTAACATTGTACAGTAAGAAAAATAATAGGAATTAAATAGCATATTTAGGAGTAAACATGCTTAATCACCTGCTGAATATGGTGTGGGGTTTCAATGTGTTTAAAATGCACTTTGGGGATGATTCTTTTTAAAGCAGTGAGTCTAAATTTTAACCAAGCAGCCCTTAAAATCCCAAGTCAGAAATCCTGCACTGTGCTCTAGGTAAATCTACATAGTGAACATCCTCCTGCGAGCTGTATTTACAGATGGAAGGTAGGAAATCGGCCTCTAGACGGTCACTGCTCCTAGCGGTGCAGTGACTGTGGGGAAGTTCAGGTAACTGACTTGCTGCTGAGAAAGCATCGCCCGCAAACCAGCTCACGCATCCCACTAGCGGGTGAAGCCGGTGGTCGCTCTACAAATGCCCCCAAGCTGATCTGGCTAGTCCCATTTTCCCCGGGGCCTGCCTGCGGGTGAATTTCTTTCCCACGTTCCCAGCCGCCTTTCTTTTTGATTCCCTGCAAGTCCTGGTCCCCACTGGAGTGCCCCGGGCGCAAGCAGGCTCCCGCGCCCTGGGGGCTGCAGTGGAGAGGGCAGAGCCCGGGGCGGGGCAAAGGGAGCGTGAGACGGGAGCGAAAAAAAGGGATCTCGGGCGTTTGCTGTGAATCCGGAGCGGGAGAACCCGCGGGCCCTGCTTGGGGCCTGTTCGCATGTGGGCGGAAGAGCTCGGGGACCTTGGTGCCGAGGGCGGGAGGCGGGGGGTTCAGGGGTGTGTTTCCCTTCGGCAACGGGCCTGTAACCGCCGCCGGGGCCCGCGGCTGCCCCACCGCTGCCCAGGACTGGGGGGCAGGCGAGGGAAGCGGCTGACGGCCGCCGCCTTAAGGCCAGCATCGCCCAGGGGCTCAGAACGGCTCCCGGGATCGATCCTGTCCGCGGGGGAGATTTCCCGGGGCTTCGCTGGACCCAGGATCGGGCCCTCGACGCTCCGGGTATTTCAACCCGGCACCGGGGAGTGGCATCGCGATGTTCTGCCAGCAGCAGGCCCGGGCCCTTCCCCAGAGCTCCCTGCGAGGAAGGCAGAGTCCCGTGCAGTTTCTCTCTCCCCGTTTCCCCCTCCACTGGAGCGGGTTTGGGATTAAATCTGAGGAGGGCAGAGGCCTGGGCAAAGGCCCTTTATTATTGCAGCGATCGGCTCTTCCCGACAGAGCCTCGCCTGGGTCACACGCAGCTGGACATCCCCTGGGCCATGATCCACTGGGAATCCCTCCCGGGGTAAGGAGGCGGATAGGGAAGCGGTGTGACTCCGGTCCAGGGTCTGGCGTCTGTGTGCCGGTGTGTTTGGGCGGAGGAGGGAGCCCCTGTTCCTTTACAGATCGTTCCTACTGTTCTTTACCGGACTTTCCATGCACCAAACAAACCAGCACCGAACATGGCAGGGTACAAAGGAGGGATCGAACCGTCACCCAGCCAGGCCTGGGAACCGGCTCAGCACAGGGCACAGCAGAGACTAAAGATAGAGCAGCCCAGTGCAGAGACCTGGGACTTGAGACTGTAGCCAGGCTGAGCCCAGACGCCTGTGGAGAGTTTGGGTCTGTCTGTAGCCGGCCATTAGACATCCAGCCGGGCAACCTTCTTGCAGACAGAAAGGAGGAAGCTCCCCCCACAGTGCAGCCCTCCCGCCCGAGGTTAGCAAGCGCCGGCTCTCTTTACCTGGCTGTACTTGGCCTCCTGCTCCAGGGAGCTCTTCTCCAGTCCGTTCACAGCGTGCTGGGCTGAAGAGGGGAAGCTATTCCGGCTCAGGCAGCTCCAGTCCTCCACTTTGGGGCTGTGATAGGGCGAGCTGTCACTCACTGTGGGGAGACACCGGCACGGCTCGTTAGAGATTCCCAAACTGAGCGCTGGGAAGTGCCAAGCTGGCCAGTGTGCTTGTGGCGGGAATTGCTGTGTGTGATTACACAGGCTGTGCCTTTATATCCACAGACAGGGAAATCTCTCTAAAACTTTACCTGTGACCCAGAACTCCCGCTCAGAGGTGCTGAACTGGGGGGGGGGGTCCTGCAGCACTCCCTTACTTGAAGTGGTCCCCATCATAGCCAGGGTTCACAGTTTGTTTCAATGGCTCTCAGCACCCCCACGATCAAAACTGTTCCAGCACCTCTGCTCCCGCTCCTAGAAGGACCCTCTCGGCTGAGTGACAAATCCCCTCTGTTTCTAGCCACGCAATCAATTCTGGCTGAAGGACAGCACCGGACATCTATTTATAATATTTACAACAGCTTGATTTCCTTCTTCTCCCGGAATAAAAAACTGTGGAGAAGACGGAGATGCGTGCAGGCGTGGCTCTTGCTTTATGAAATTAAACCGCAGAGACATTTTAATAACATTTCAATTTCTGTACTAAATAGACTGTACGCATCGTCCCCAAATGACCAGAAACTGGGGTACAACTTTCGGTAAATTGAAGGAGACTTGTGGTGCTTGTTTGGAAAACTAAGTCCTTAGTTATTTTAAAAATACAGGCTGTGTACATTATATATCAGGTGTGTAAATTACACATCTTTTTATTCACATATCATCGCTGTCCATATACATGTGTGTGTATGTGTGTGTACATATACACACGTGTACACCCCCACCTTGCCACCCCCACCCTCTATAGACAATCTGTTGGGCTTCTCTTTGGAGGTAGGGGTTGAAGATTGACAAACAGGAGAGACGAAGGGAAAGGAAGACAATAGAAAAGATCAATCATAAGTTAAAGGGGTGAACCTTCAACGTTGCCTTTCCCTGTTTAATCGAAATACAAAGGAGCTCGCATAGTGTAAACCGATTAGCACACGCCCCGGGGGTTTTTCGAATCATTCATCGTCACCTTTCCCTGACACCAGGTAATTTAGAGGAGAAAATTGCGTAAGAATAACTATGTGCTTGCCATAATTGTTCCCAAGGTCGATTTAGCGGCACAACGTTTTCAAGGGGAAAGGACAGCCCTGTTGTTCGCGACTCTGGCACTGTAGAATTCTGGAACCCCTCCTCCCCAGTAAAACACGTTTACACGGAATTGATTTTAAACGCGCACGACTCGGGTAGGGATTCACGGGGCTGAACCATTTACAGGCAACGAAAATTGTTCAGCGTGAAGCGGACTGGGGGCGGGGAGGGGGGGGCGAGAATGGTTTCTCTTAAAACCATCTCGCCCCCGAGCTGTGAAGTGGGCTTGCTGGGATCCCGAGCCTGCGCCCGCTGAAATCAAAAGCAGGACCGAGCTCGCGTGTTAAACTGGTTCCGTTCCGAACCTCCCTTCTCTCTCCTCCGGGCAAGGGGCAATGCAGTCCCTGGCCCAAGCCTGAAGTTGTCTTAAGAAACTGAGCTCTCTCCGCGAGTCCCTTGTTCTGCTGATCTCACACTTTCCCATGAATAGGGGCTTCCTTTAAATGTCAGCAAGGTCAATTTGTCCTACAAATCAAGAGCATGCAAGCCTCGTATGCAGTTTCTGCTCTTCAGCAGTCCAGACCTTGGCTTGGGGAAGAGGAGAGTATTGTAGTAAATCCCGAAGTCTGAGCTAGAGGAGGAAAGAAATCTAAACACTCAGTAGTACCTTAAGAGGCCCTTTTGCCAATATGGTGTTAATAAAGGAGGAAATCATTCAACCCCTCTCAATTTCTAGTTTAATTTTCCCTGTAATGTTCATTTCAGACATTCCACCCACCGTGGAATGAACACATACTAGCATGACTAGTTTCTAAATCCAGCTCCACACGCACATACGTTTGGTTTGTTGTTGTTGCTTATGGGGGTTATATTTTGAAGCTGTGTCCAACATGCGGGGGCTGCCTTTGCTTGTAAAAACTTGCTAAAGCCAATGCATTTGAGTGTTTGTTATGTTGATATCTTGTGTAGTCAACGGGTCACATGCAATGAAAATGGAAAGCCAAACTCCAGTTCCAAGAGGACACAGAGACAGCGACAGCCCAGAGTGCTTTTTAAAGTATATGCTTTTCATCACATTTCATGTTTGTTACTTGACAAAAACTAAACTCGAACATGCTCTTTTGTGCTGAAAATGACCGAGAGCTGTTCAGGGAGACGCTAAAGTTTCTAGCCAAAAAGAAAAGAAGGAGCGTAGAAGAAAAGCAGGCACTTGGAAAGGGACAAATACAAGTTAATTATCAGTGGTTTCGTTTTTCTGGACCACCACTTCGGAGGAAAACAAAGTAAAACATCAGAATGAAAGCAATTAGGTGACATTTGAACTTCCTGTCTGAGCAAATTTGGCCTGATTGCGAAAACTAGAGAAACTGAATTTCTCTGTAATTTCAAGATGCTTTCACTTATGAATGCTTGATTTGGTAACAAATATATATAAAACACAGAAGGCACTGAGATCATTATATCATTAATGCCTGGTAAGGACATTTAGATGAGATATATGATCGAGAGAAAGAGAGTTAATATGGACGTGCCAATGTTTTTAGCCCACGCTGTCTGTTCTTCAGCTAAATTATCATGGCTAAAGTCAGCATTTGACACTGCCTTATACGTCCAAAAAGCAGAAGCCCATAGAAAACATTACTAAATATGTTCTGATCTTTTTAGTGTGTGCTGGAGAAAATGGCTCTATAGTTTCCAAACTATGGAGATAAATAAATGAAACTATCACTAAGCTTTGAAAGAACTGGAGACTTCCTGCTCTGAAACAGAAAAGTCGAAATATTCTAAGAACCATGTTCAGCCATTAGGCGTGAAGGGACACCACCTATTCCCATATGAGAAAGAGGAGTCTTCTTTCGTTCTTTCCTTACCTTGGTCTGTTATGGACCTGATCCCCAGGATATCCGTGACGGAATGGGACGAGGGCCAGGTCCTAGGCATAGCCATGGTGCTGGGGATTGCGGGCACGCCCGGCGGGGTGGGCACTTTGGCTCCCGCCGCAGTGATGGGGCTGGGGTAGGAGTAGATGTGGTTGTAAGGCAGAGCAGGCTGGGGAGGGGGCTGATGCTGTTTGTAAGACTCGTAGTGACTCTGCTGCGAGAGATTTCCGATTTTGTTCCGGAGGATCCGGCTGATGGAGCTGACCGAAGGCACGTTGTACTTGTCGCACACGCCATCTGCCAGCAGTCGGTCTCGGATCTCCCAGGCAAAGATGCCCGGGTCTCTTTGTTTGTAGGTCCGGATATGTTTCACCACCGTGGGGGTGGTGACCCGAGGCTTGCTGCCTCCGATCGCCCCGGGGAGGATGGAGCCAGTCTCATTGTAGCGCGCCAGGATTTTGCTCACACAGCCATGGGAAACCCGCAGTTGTCGGCTGATGTCACAGGGTCTGATGCCCAGTTGGGCCAATTCCACAATCCGGAGCCGGATGGCGTTGGGCAGGGGTCTCCCGTTCACAAACACCCCTCCGAGCTGGTTCACTTCCCCAAAGGCGGGCTCTGCAAGCAAACACACACACACAAACACATTTGAGAGGCAAACGATTCACCGGGGGGGGGGGGCGTTTGAACCCACCCAACGATTAATCATCAAAACGCAGATGTCACCGGTTTGAGGAATCGCGCCACGGTTCCTTCACTTACAACGGCTTCAATCTAATGGGGCTGAAATTTAAAAAACAAAAATCCGGGGCAACATTTTCAAAGCACATTGATTTGTGCCGTTAAAAATAGTCCAGAACGTGCATTCCAGAGGTGAAAATCAGATCACACGAGCAGACAAATCTCCTTATCTACCCCCCAAAAGAGAGAGGGGAGAGCCAGCGAAATTGGTGGACCGAATTCTGCAAAAACGTGAAAGGTGAGGGAAACTGAAAGTCACTAAAGAAAAGGATCAGTCTTAGCGCTGCTTGTTCCTGTTCATGCGGCTATGTCAGCAGCCCCCCTAGACCCACAGTGCGAAGCAAACGTGTTAATTTTTAAACCGCGGCGCTACCGATGTCAGCAACAATATACAATGTGCCGCATGGGCTCAAACCATCCGTTCGGCTGCAATCCTCCAGGACTCTCATCATAACAAACCAGCTAGTCATGAGCTTGCTCCATTCTGTGCTGCTGACCCTTAACATGTTCCTACAACTTGTAGGAACACGAACAAAGTCAATAAGCAAATTGCGGCTGCACATGATCTCACACGGGTGCTCTCGCTTTTGACAGCCCTCGAAACCCTCCTGCAGTTTCCAGCCACTTACCCATTGCTCCGGGCAGGACACCAGTGAGACTAAGCTTCCAAAAGGGAAACTTGACAACAGAGTCAGCTCCCCCGGCCTCCTGCGATCCCGGCTGGGAAAGTCCCCGGGTCCCTCTGATCCCCACTCTGGGAGATATCAAGAACGTAAGGAAAAAGGCTAAAAGGAAGTCTGTTTCCTGATGAAAGAGACTTGAGTTCTGCATTTCAATCTCACAGCAACGTGGGCTGGGCTGGGCTGGGCCGGGCCTCCCAGTCTATCAATCACCAAAGGCACACCCCCCGGAGGGGCGGACCCAAGGAAAAGGGGCCTTCTAATTGGTGCTCGATGATGATAGACAGCCTAATCCTGGAAGGCGCTTCCGTTTTCTTTCGCAGGCATGCTCAGCACCTGGATTCCTAATACAATAGAGAGGAATATTAAATACCATACCTACGTAGTGGTAAGTCGCACAGAGAGTGCAATTAATATAGGAACTATGCGGAATAGTTGAATGATAGCACTGTAGTCGGGTATCATTTTGTCAAAAACTCAATTGGTCCTGTCTCTACGTGTGTGTGGGATCTGTTAGTTCAAGTTTACATACTTTCAGGGTTGGTAATACCTTTCATAGGCTATTGTCAACGGTGCCAATTATTGGTCATATCTCTTTAGAGAAAGCGATCTATTCAAAGTTTGTAGATACGCCTGCCTTTTATTTCACTCACCTTTTCTCTGGCTATTGCTGTTTGCACAATCAATGACCAGACAGAAAAGTATGTTGATGTTTATGTCCAGTAACTGGAGTCAGCAGTTTCACAGAAGGATAACAGCGACGTCTCGAAAAATGCAGAGCTCTTTATTATTTATTTTGCAGATCATGGAGATGTGTGTCTTTACGTGATCCTGCTGTAATTTTATAATAAAAACGTTTTAGCAAGCGAATAGATTATTTAGCATACGCCCCAGAGAGTTGTGACTGTTAAAGGTAAGTTTATTTTTGTTAAGAACTAAAAGCATGTGCGAAAGCCAAATGAATCTGTGAGTTGTATAGATGAAACGTGGACGCAACTCTCTGTGTTTAGATGGGGGAATCATTGTGTGTGACCTTCATACATTCGTGCTGCGTGATCAAAAAACAAGACAATTTATATTTTCCATTCCTATTTTAAGTGTTCCATTATGTTTAAGTGTATGATGTAAATGCCTGATTTTGACTTTAACAAAACACTAATACTGGTATTAATAGAAGAAAGCCGTCAGAAAAAGTTGGTAGGCGCTGGAGTGCTTGCGTTGTTTGTGTGTGTGCGAATGTGTTTTGTTTGGCATCGTTGCCTCTCTGATTCACTAGATACGTTTGTGTACATACTTATACATATTCCACACATGTCATACTACACGCATAGATTATACACTCTCCAATTCCAGTCAGGATTTACTAATATTTTTCTTTCACATTTATTTTTAAAAGTCGAATCTAGCAGGAATGGGATATGTAAGGCTATATAATCGAGAAATAATCCATTAATTACAATGCAATATACATTCGGAAAATAAAAAATATCTGATCGGCCCAGAAGGAAGAGCGTTGGAACTGTTTCCAAATGAAATATTAAACGAAGAGGGTTTTTTAAGGAGTCAGGTTGTTAGAAGACAAAATTGAATTTCCATGGATATTCGGTCTTCCTTTACAGTATTATTTTAAACCCTAGTGAATCTGTACGATCAGGAATGAGTAGGATACTACCGGAAACAAGACAGAAATCAATTGTAGGTTGAAACTATTTCTTGATGAGAAATCAAGTGATTGATGAGTGATCATAGTATTTTTGTGGAGCTTTCCAAAAGATTCGGAATATTGATACATTTGATCTTTGGTACCTATTTTGCACGGGGTTTCTGTGCCAGCACAGTGATTTTCACGTTCAAAATATCTTAGTTGTAAATTGTGGGATTTCCTCAGTTTGTAAAAGTTCAATAGCTCAGAAGACAATTACCGTCGCCGGGTAACTACTGCATGCTGTTAAATTGATCTTTCCGGAGGCGTTAGTGTGAACCAGAAGTCCTTCTCCCACTGTATGTGCTCTGTGTATTTTTTAAAAGAGAAGGCAATGATGTGTGGAACACTTACAGCATTAATCAAGGCTAATTATGTCATTTAACAACACACTGGAGTGCGTGTACGGGAACACTTCCGATCTGAATTAATTACATAATCCCTTCCGAAATTAATATCTAGACTAATCCATTACAAGAATGGCTTTTCCTTCAAATGCAGTTTTCATTTCAACCAACTGAATGTATTTTAAATATGCTAGAACGTTGCTTAATGACTGTAAGTAATGGCCTATCTTAGGGCCTTACACAATGTATGTCAAGTATACACATGATCTTCAGGTTTCCTCGCAGGTATGATCCTTTTCTATATTGTTACCCATTAGTTCTTGGTGGTTTTTTCTTATTCTAATGCCAAAGTATCAGACTGAGTTGTCCTAGCAGTTAGTTTGCGATTTAGGGCCCAATCCTACATTCCTTGGGCACCCAACCCTGCCTGTGTCTCGCTCTCAAACTATGCCTGTGTGTGGACTATTGATTGTATCCGCCTTGTGCCTTTTCAGTGTCTTCTAACCTGTCTGCTCCCCTCCCCTCTGACCCCGCCTCTGATCCCTTGGATATTGGGTTTCTTTTCCTTTCTCAATGTGTGTTCCTGATGTGGTCCTGTCGGAAAAGCTCGTTTACTCTGCCCGGGTCTCCAGTGGTTTAAGGATAATGTTTATCAGAAGTGAACGTGCTCAACTTGTTTCCATTTAACTGCTGAGTGTGGGCTGAAATAACAAAGGTCACAGCCGCAGCGAGTCGGCAGAGGGCAGGGGGGACCGAGAGCAATAGGAAAACACGAGCAGAGACAACAGCCCCTTGGCCGCTGCCTGGCAGAAAGATTAATTTCAGGTACAAAAGAGTTAAATAATGAAAGGAAGGGGGCTTCCTTCCGAGCAGGCCGGCCCCGGCAGCGGATACAACCTCAGCTCGCTGGAAGAGCTTCCCCGGCAGTTGGGCTGGATTGGCGCGGCGCGACAGTGGGGCTGCGAAAGGGACACGAGTCAGATCGGGCCGTGGGGCGCCTGGGGGGAAGCGGAATAACTGTGACCGTCGGGGGCCGGTAGAACCGAGGAGCGGCTACATCCCGTGGCCCCCAGTCGGGCCAACCTGCCTCGGTGCAACACAGCCCGTTGCACCGGGCTCAGAGCAGAGCCGCTCCCAGGGGTCTTGTTGGGAACAGGTAACGGCGAGGCAGGGTAGACAAGCAGCCAGCACACGTGCCTCATAACAACGGGAACGCCACGCGGGTGCAGGGACAGCGGGTGACACGCCAAAGCCCGGCCGGCTAACGCCAGAAATCGGGTTCTTTTGAACTGCCCCGCCCTGGAGCCAAGTGCGGGCCTGGTCTTGCTCCCGTTTCAAGTCCCGGGGACTTTGGCGGGTGCCTTAGGTCAGGCCCCAGCTGTTGTCTGTTATCTCCGCAGAAGACTTTAGACTGACCACTGACTTTCTGGCCATCCCACCCGCAGGTTGTTGACGGGATCCCTGCCTTGAAACGGATGGTTTTCCCCGAAAGGTCAACGTCTGTGCATATATTGTACTAATCTCACACGGTAGAGGCGCCCGTGGCTCCGCTCTGTGGAGCGCTTGAGCAGGGGCCAGGCTGTCCGGGGTGGTCTTGTCTAGCTAGCTACACACGGCTCGCTTGTGTTGCCCAGTTCACAAGATATTTCCGATAGGAAATAGGTTTTACAAAATGAACACCAGCGTGTGTCTGACAGTACTGTATTCCTTAGCATCTTGTCCCAGTCACCGGGGCGGGGGGAGTAACTTCATGGTGATGCTCTTTATCTGATTTTGCCTATTTTACCAAAATGAGGGTTTTTTCCCTTCTCTGTCTTAAGTCTGATCTTTCTCAACTCAACATTTAGTCCTGTTATCCGAACTCGGGCAAAACTCCCCTGGGAGTCAATGGGCGTTTGGAGGGCACAAGGAATGCAGGCTGTGGCCTCCTGGTTGGATCCATCTTTCGGTAAGAGGGACGGGTATGGTCAGCCATATATAGAGTCGCTGCCGGTCAGTGCCTTTTAGAAGGGCCCTCGGTGTTATCTTTGGTACCGAGAAGCAATCCAGGAGTCCTTCCTCACCTACACTCCGGTGGTTTAGGACAGGATCCAAACCCTGAAGTACAGGGCAAATCTCCCCGTGATTTCAATGGGAGTTCGATCAGATCTTTGGTGAATGTATTTCCCTTCTGTTTTCACTCGAGGTCCTTCCTCCACCTGGAATTGCACGAAGAATGTGTCTATTAAAGACCAAATGCACATCAATCCCTAATACTAGATGGTTGGTTTTGAATGGCAACCCAGACGCATGTCACACAAGACACAGCCAAACTGTATCATTTTCTGTAGAGATCTCAACCGGAATCTCCGTGCACTGCTTTAAAAATATATTTTTTCTTTTCTCCACCATGACATTTCAGCAGAGACTAAACGAGATTTAAATCCCAAACTTTTCAAGAGCATTAAAAATAAAGTAAAATAAAACAATCACCCCTGAGATACATTTAAAATTGCTTTTAATTGTTCATTGAACAAGTGAGCAGGGGATTGGACTAGAAATTCACTAGATGACCTCCTGAGGTCCCTTCCAACCCTGATATTCTATGATCCTATGATTATGTGTTGGTTGACTTTTGACGGTAACTAAATCCGCCCCATAAACGTAGCGATTCAAAAGCACGCCTTCAAATAGGGATAATTGGATGGTAAGTGGAACATTTTTGTGCATAAAATGCCTAAATCTAACCCTTGAGAAAGGACAAAGCCCCCTGTATATGTGTTTTAACGGCTGGATGTCATGGGGCCGCAGAGAAAAGCGTGCCATGTGGTACCGAAACTCCTGGGGCGTATATAGACACATGGATATTATAGTCCTGCCGGAGAGTGAGGTTATTCCAGTGAAATGCTACTCACGACGATTGATTTACACAATCCAAAGGGCACACTTCACCCGGCCATTGCTCGATTAAACTAACGTGTGTCTCTGGGAATCTCCGACCAGACACTTTCCTAGAGCTGCCCCGGGAGCAAGGTTATTACAAACGCCACAAAAACAAGCAACATCCGGGGGGTGTGAGGTGTGCGTGCGGGGGCTGGAGGAGCGTCTGTGGAGTCTTACACGGGGTTGGTGCCGCAAGGCAAACTTTCTGTGCTCGTGTTAGCTTTCTAGAGCCACACGTTAGGTTTTGTCCCCGTCAGTGGGTGAGTGGTGTAACTATGCCCACAGTGTGCAGATGAATAAGCAGGGTTGGTATTTTTTAGCAAACAGGAATACAACAGTTGTAACCCTGTGAAAGAAAAAGCTGTGTTGCCGACAAATTGGAAAAGCGGCCGAGCCCTGAACGAATGGGACTGGATATTGCAGCAGGTCGCAGAGACACTTCAGAATCGATTTACAGTGAGATATAAAACGGGACTTCCCGTTTAAAATGGCCCCCTCCCCTTATGATCGGCCTTTTCTGTTAGATATGGATTGTGAGGAGCTAATAGTGTGAACATTTGCTTCGCCAGTGTCCGCAATGACTAGCGTGTAAATGGTCTTCAAGTTTCACAGGCTACGTGTGTTTCAAGTTTCACGTGTGTGGTGGCGGGGTGTGTGTAAAATCAGAGATCTCCTAGGATAGTGGCAGGATCTCGGGCACTGTACCTTGCTTGAGATACTGAGAAATCTGTTTCGAGCGGGACCTCTCCTAATGCCAGCACGCGGAGTGCGCCCATGCCGAGCAGATGACACCTGATATAAGGTGCCCCACGGGGCTGGCTGTGGAATCGCTCAAGGCCTCTCTCGTCTTCCGGCTGCAGCCTGGAAACTCCCCGCGCTCTGTGTTTTTCCAGCGTTGCTCAGAGGTACTCATCCTCCTCGACAACATGCACTTAAAGAAAGTCCCCGACAGCCCCTTGCTGCTGAAAGTGGCTTTCAACAGAATGGAGAGGGGGAGATTTTCAAAAGCGAGTTCCTCGCTCCGTTCCCCACAAACCTGAAGCTCAGCGGCTCAGGTTAATACGGCACTGGGATCGCTTTCCATTCCGCTGGGGAGAGGCCTTCGTTAACAGTCAACCTGGTCGCATGTTTCAGATCATTATTTTTTTTGTTCTCTTGTTGGTTCTACTCTTCACTACAGTAATAACTGTCATTGTGTAGCCCCCCGCCTTTGCATCAACGAGGAATACACCTGTCTAACCGGATAATGTCTTTGTTTTAAAAAGAATCCACGTGCACTCTAGTATACACGTGCATCGACTAGGGGAAAGTAGAGTATATGGATAATATACACACATGATTCACTGAGAACAATTTAGGTTTCAAATGTGTAAGCAAACATTTCCAAAGACTGGCGCGTAACAATTAATGAACTTTAGATTTAACAGATCCCTAAGCATACTTTTCGAAAACAAAATACCCCTTCCCCCGCCCTTTTAGGAATCGATTTGCTTTCAGGGCTCGGTCTCATAATGCGATTTAACACGATGAGCTTTTGTTGCGTGAAATCTCAAACCGGCAATAATCTTGCATTTTCCATCCTCGTATTACAACGCGAAGGAAACTGCTTTGCATCCGGAGAATAATCAACATGGAATTGGATCTGAAACTTATCTCTTTAGTCACAAGGTTCAAAATGGAGTGGAAAGGAACTCTAATAATGCGGAGTCTCTCTCCCTCTTGGCAAAGACTTTTGGGGCATAAAGGTCTTTGGCTAATAAGCGCCCTTTGCAGGACCATGGGGGGTTAGTTGGGCTGGAAGAAAACCGGGGATTTGTTCCGCTTTTTAAGAGTAAGTTTGTTGAATGTGATTTTTGCAGGATTTGTAGGGAGCCTCAGTCTGTGCTTTCCTGAAGGCCATCTGTGTGGGGCCAAACCCTTCCGCCTGTGCTCGGGCAAAGCTCCCGCTGACTTCCGTGGGATGCTTGCCCGAGGCAGAGGCTGCAGGGTTTTCAGACTTGAGGATGCGTTTGCTACCGAACGTGGATTTCGTCCCACTGGGACCGAAGTTTCTGATTTTGTGATTCACAGTTTCCTTGGGAACATCGCCTGATTCCTTACTCAGCCCCCAATCTGAGTCGTGCCGTAATGTCCTTAAAGAGAGTTCCAGGGGGGATCTCCGTAGACTGGAGGCTGTCAGTGAGTGAGAAGGGAGCTTTAAAGCCCTCCTGGGAAGGCCAGTCCATGTCGATTTGCGAGGGGTTCGTTCATTTCAGCCGTGTTATTGTGTGTAATCGATCGCCTTGATCATTCCCCCGGGGACCCCGTTTGTAGGTACCATATAAACGTTGATGAAAGTTAAGGCTCCTGGCGGCGAACGTCTCCAGGTAGCGCCAGAAGAAGTTCACAGGTTTCATCCCCCATGAGTAAAGAGATGGGGGAAATAAAGAGGGGGAAGAGGGAGGAACTCACTCAGACCCGCTCGTTTTATGTTAGAAATGCCTCCACGGAAAGCCACGGCAAATCTCCCTTCGATTTCAATGAGGACGCAACAGGTTTTCCCCTTGTAAAATGCCTTCATTTACTTAAGAGAGAGAAGATGGTAACATCAATCTAAAACATTTTTTCAATTGTCCCCGCGGACGGAATGCCCCCCGTCCCCAGCTTATCTATGGCACTTTCCCTTCCAGCTGCACAGACACTGTGGCTACAGATAAGGCCAAATCCAAAGCCATGGGGGTCAGTGGGAGTCTTTTCATTGATTTCCTTGGGCTGTGGATCTTGGTGCTTAAGGCCAGGCTAGTGGAGGAGCTAGTTACTTGGATGTGATCCGGGGTCCCACGGCAACGATATAACTGTCTCACAGTCTCGTTTGAATATCCAGATCCATTTGTCGGGTTGTCTGATGTGTTCGTTTCTTTCGCCCTTTTAATCACTTTCCGCCACTTGTTCTTAGCAGACCCCGTGGAAACCAGACAGCGCCTCATTAGGGCTTTCCTCGTGAAAAAAAAACCATTTGATTTAAATGCTCAGGGCTGAGTTAATTTATCTTTTCACTAGGGTTTTTTGTTAGACACAAGGGGAACTAGGCAATTCTAACGGCTATTAAGCAGCAAAAAGACAGATTTTAAAAGATTTTCTAATAAAGAAATCAGGTTTGTATTTGTCACGTTATATGAATTTAGAATAAATGAAAATAATCCCTCTATTGTTCTGTGCTAGATGACAGTAACCAATTGGGAATTTCTAGGGAATTTTCCCCCATTGCTACATTTTCTTCCAGAACACCTAGTAAGAGCGCCATCTACGGGAATACCTAACTCCTCAACGTGTTTTAAAAACAGAGCTGAAACATTTCAGATGAGCGTTCTTGCAACATTCGTATTTCAGGGCATGATCCTATACATTATCTTTACACACACACACACACACACACACACACACACACACACACACACACACAGATTCAGAACACCGATGCTGCAGAAAATGTTATTTAGCTTTGTAGTGTTCCCTCTGAGATTCTCCTTCACATTTGTACCGTGACAGGTGGAGAGGTATGTGCCATTGACTTTAGCTAAACCCAAAAAGAAGTGACTTTGCCTGAAGTACCTGACTTATATCCCGCTCACACGGTATTCCAGAAAGGAAAGAAACAACTATGCGGGGAAGTTCTGGGAGTAACTGGGATAGACAATCAGCTCTGAGTAGACTGCTCCTTTAAAATGTGTGACGAAGACTCTAAAAAGAACCAAAGCAGAGCAGGGAAATCTCCGTGATGCAGAATGCAAACGTGTGCATTTGTCTACATCTGTTTTTCTCTGTTTTCCTTTAAAGGGGAACTGCAAGGGAAAAGTGTAAAATAAGTTTTAGGCCTTTACTGCTTCTCTATCATATATAAAGCATGTCCCCAAATCCAGAAGCCTAGTGCGTCTTTTCAAGTCTTTAGTGGAGCAGGCCTTGACTCTGTGCAAAATTCTGCCTTTATTTACACCTATGTAGTCCCATTTAGCCTAATGGGTTTCTCAGGAATTAGCAGAATGTAGCCGCATATTCAAATCCCTATACACTGGACTTTTACGGATTTTATAGGGGGGTAGGGGATAGTCTTTTTCCTCCATGAGTTCCTATGGTGTGAAATTTCTTTCTGGACTTTTAGCTCAGGTCATCCTTCCAACTATTAAACTTTGCACCTTAAAACTATTTTCCGCTGAGACGTTTATTATGATCGTCGTTGGTCCATTATTTAGTCTTATTTTCTTTTCTTTTTTTTCTACTAGAGCCCCTACAAGTTTCTCTTTTATGGTAATAGGAGAGTTTTTAACATATATCTATATGTTTTAAAATATAGATATATCGTTGCATTTCAATTCTTACTGTGCAGGCTGTCTGGAGGACAGACGTTTTTAAAACAAGATTAGTAATATCTTAGCCAGCAATCCATGATTCAACATTTCTGGTAGTTATCTACAACGACTAGAGTGAAATGAGATAGCACGAGGTATGCATGCACTCTGGGGAACACGAGTACATGTGCACCAGAATAATGCTACAGATGGGTATTGTAGGGAAGAGTAGGACACAGCGAAGTAGGAGACAGAAGAGGTTTGCTGAGTGCTTCGTCGGAAAGAGATTTGTAGTGGAAGGAAAGGCATTAGGAAAGCAAGCAGCTTCCCTATCTTTTGTCTTCCACTTATTCTATGCACATTGTAGAGACTGTGCATACGTAAAATGCTTCTTTATTAAATCGATATTAATGGCATATGACTGGAAAGGTGAATTGCGAGCAATTAAACAAAAACATTGTGGCCTGCAGGCTCGGACTTTTAACTACAGTATTGTAGTGTTTAGGACCCCTACAATTTAAAGTGTTAAACGGCGCAGAATACAGTGACTGTATTCCCGATTTAAGAGATGGGTTAATTTTTTTTCTTTATGAGAAAAACCGTCCTTTTGACAGCAAATAAAATCGTCTGTTTCTAGCTATGTGGAAGCATACGTGTCTTGCATGGTGTACTTGCTATGAGGAGGGCTGCATATCACCACTGCACTCACCTGAACTCCTCCTGTGCTGTTGCTTTTTTAACCATGTTTTTACTCATTTGTCGTATAAAGAGCAAAGGTATCACTGGATGTGGATTCCAGCGTCAGTTGTTGTTTTTCTTAATAAACCAAGGGCCTGGATCCATATTTTGAACAATTCCGAAGTTGGGTTCGTGGCGTTTTCCAAAGTCGTGGTGCCAAGTACTTCTGCACTCCGATTTCACTGCGGGTTGGAGGATGGGGAGATGGAAATAAGCGCTTATTCATGGAATTACAGAGAGAGATTCTGTTTAATTTAAACTTGCAACCTGTTCGTTTGGTTTCTCAGAAGACGTGCTAGTGTAATGTACTTATCTTGGGGTCCTGATTATGTGTCTTGTAATTATAAAAAATCTAGGAAGGGGAGCAGGGGGAAGGGAGAGAGGGAATCACAGTTGGCCCAGAAAGGAGAGAGCATGGATTTTAGTGCTGATTCTCGCACCGGGTCACCGCATTCCAGTTACAAAATACCTTTTGTCTCCTTTTAAAGTACAGCATATGAAAGACTCATGTTATAAATAATAATAATATAACATAATTAATAGAATCAATTAATTTTAATTAATATTGAATTCCGGGTTCATTCCATTTCCAAAGATTCCCTATTGCCGTCCCGATAAAATAAACTAGCCCCTTTTTTTTCTTGATGGGGAAATGTATCTTTGCATTAAGCTGTAATTTGTCTTCCTCAGAGTTAGGGTTACAATTATAAAGAGAGAAATAGTTTTAAATGGCAGTAAATTAAACCAACTATTTCATATGTGAGAGTCATTTACTTACAGCAAAAGAAGGACATAACATAATTCTTTTGAAAAGGGTTGATCTCTCTGTCTAGCTACATCAGCGAACCTATCGATGAAACGTTTATTACAGCTGCATGTTTCTAATTACAGAGAGTGATTTTTTCATCAAATGTAAATAACTCCTGGGGGTAGCATAATACTATATCGTTGCGAACACGACTCAGCCAGAGATTCAATATAGAGATTATTTGCTGCTCGGATTTCTAGCGGCTTCAGAAAACGACTTTTCTTAGTGGCTTCTGGTTTAGGTTTGTTTTATACAAAAGCGGAGGATATTCCCTTAAGGACAAATCATTAAATGAAACGAAAAGATCCGGACCGAACCCTTCGCTTTGTCTAGGTTCAGGGACAAACCGCGATGTGTGCGGAGTGTTGGAAAATCGGCGTGACCACACGTAACGATTGCTGTAAAGTCTGACCCCATTACCACCAGTATGGAGATGGGTTTTTGTCTGACTTCGTTCTCGCTGTTTCAACCGATAGGATCTAAAGGCTGAGCTAAGCGGTAGTTGTCCTGCGTGTGCTTTGTTACGTGCAGCCCATGAGAGAGTTGAAAACACAGGGCAGAGCTCCTGAGTTCAACATCTTAGCTCCACAATAGATCCAATCTTTACAGTGAGTCCAGGTGCAGTATTTTCTCCCTGAGGAGCAGACTCAGGCTAATCTGTGTCACTGCAGGTCCCACCTCAACCCTCCCATCCCCGGTTCCTCCAACTCCATAGCACAGCTGCGTTGCCCCAGACGGAGCCACTGTGGCGCACAGATCGGTGGCTGGCAGCCGGGGGGCAACGCAGTGCCAGGGGTTGCCCCCTTCGCACCATCCCTTCCGTGCCCAGGGGCTCGAGGGAGGCAGGATCGGGGCCTCAACCTGAGCTCGCTGCAGATTTCCCAGTAAGTGCTCACGTGCTAAAGATCGCTTAAACCAACGGATCGGCTGTTTCCTGACTGTGAGCGGATGTATCCTGCGCTAAACAAGCTGCAAGGCCCCATATAGCAGCACTAACAGGAAGGAATCCGCCTTCATTGTTTGCACATCGGCATATCCACGTGCACCTCCATTTCCCCCTTCACTCGCGCAAGCAATGCTCCCCACTCCCCCGCAGGCTGATCCTGGGAGAAGGTTGCCCCCTGAACTCCTGTACCCTGGTGTTGCAGTTCAGTGCCGCCATACTAGTAACGATCATGCTCCTCCAATGAGCTGCCTGTGGAAGGCAGAGAGACCCCCTCACCATGGTCCTCGCACTAGCTCCGACTCTGCAGTAACATTTGCCTGCGTGGGGGAGAGGTGGTCCTGGCTGACCCCTCCCCAGCACATGCTAACGCTCAGTAGGCCTAGGATGTGCTGCTCCAGTCCTACTACTGCTGCTTCCCAGGGAATTGCCCTCACTCTGGAGGCTGACAAATGCCCATTCCCCAAAGCGGGGTGTAATAATGTAGGACATCTCAGCTCCCAAAAATGAGACAAAGGGCGGTGATGGGCGCATCCGTGGGGCTGGAGGGACATATCCTGGACCTGCAGCGCTCCAGAGTCCCGGGGAAGCTTCCTTGTCTCATTGAGTGAGGGGGCGGAGATGGGAACATTGTGCCAGGTGTGGTCACATGTGTGTGTGTGGGGGGCGGGGGGAGCAGGACTCGGCTAGCGGGCCCTGCAGAGAGGAAGGGTGAAGGACGGGCCCAGCAGCCTCCCTGAAGCGATAGTATGGGTGCAATAGGTGGCCACCAGGCACAGCCCCTGGGGCCCACAGCGTCAAAAGTTTAGGCCGAACCTTCCCCAGAAGCTGTTGGCAAAGAGGGCTTTTGGGGGGGGGGGGATGTGGGTTCCTGCGCATTTTGAGGTCAAACTAATATCCCAAATCAGGCACAATTCATCTGGTTTCTCGGTGAGGGGGTAGCCAAAAACTCATCGCACCTCAGCACGTTTCAGGTCCAAGACACAACCCCTAAGTCAGGCGGGCTGCGGGCAACTCGCAGGCTGTACGGACCATCTCTTTGCTGGGCAGTGACCATGTAATGCTGTGATGTCACCCAGCGCTCTGTAGGGAGTATATAGAATACTTTCTATAGCCGCTTTCCCCGCTATTTAAGCAACTGGTCTAAATTAACTACCTAGGGATTAGCTGATTTCTCTGTGGTGTCAAAATCTCACCATTCCCTAGTGCAAATAGCTCCCAATTCGCTGGATATACTACGAGCCACGTAGATCTCCCATCATCAAGTGCAAACATCCTGTCGGTGCACAGGGTAATATATGGACCTACATTTAAAAAAGAACTAAACAACCGCCTGCTGTTTTCTGTGTGGTCCCTAACAACCAGAATTTTCCAAAAAACATATGCACGCGGACTGGTACACAGGGCCAGTTTTCGCAGGATTTTAATAGGCCATATTGTTCTGCTAAAAAGCCCGTGGCAGCCTTCACAAGTAAATTGTGACCGTCAAGGAATATAATCTAGTATCATTTTCACTCCCTTCATCTTGGAGAAAGGTTGTGAGGTTCTGCGTGTGAATATTCACAAAAGGAAGACTCGAACCATTCCAGTCCAGAATTCCCGCTCACCTTCCATGATTAATGTCTTATTAGATCTTAATAAGACCTGGTCACATTTTAGTTAGGCACCCGCTAATGCCCACTCGGTGGGATCTTCAAAACACTGTCAGGAAGATCTTCTTACTTTAGGTTTAAGATTAGCGGCCGTGTTAGTCTGTATCCCTAAATAAGAGGAGGAAGACTTTGTAGCACCTTACAGACTAACCAGTTCATTTTAGCATAAGCTTTCGTGGGCTATAGCCCAATTCATCGGATGCATAGAATGGAACAAAGATGCATTTATACACAGAGAAAGAAAGAAAAAAGTTGTACATTAGCATACCAATTCTAAGAGGCTGTTTAATTTGGATGGGCCATTATCAGCAGGAGAAAAAATACCTTTTGAAATGGATTTATGTGTCTGGCAGGAGATAACAATTATTGAAGGTAAACTAACTAGGGAAATGCAATCAACTAGTGTAATGAGAGAACAATTCTTTCTAAAAGCCTTTGGGGGGTGAATGTGTCCACGCACTCAGTGGCAAAAGATACCTTTTTTTCTTGGAAAGTCTGGACAGAGTTCCTTCACGAGGTTTGGGGATTTAAAAGCAGTATTTAGAGCCAGAATAAAAATGGCTGGGGGGGGGGGGGGGGTTGGACTTGAAACTTCACGCGGATTTAGACTCGCTAAGAGGATGAGTGGCTGCTTGGCTAGAAAAAATGTTTTGAGTCAACAAAGTTGATTAGAATTTCACACTCATCACTCCCCCTACTTATTTATTCTGTAAATCTACAGGTGCGTTTTAAAACAGATGAGTTGCATATGGATGTGCTACGGGTTCACTTGGCTCAGAGAAACGGCAAATTTTGCTGGTAAAAATCACTGGAGCTTCAAGATGTGTAAGGTAAACAAAGAGACAGGAATGTACAAGCGTAGACGACTGTATCAGCAAATTATTGCGGAGAAAGAAGACGACAAAGGCGGTTGGCCCAGCCAGGCTGCAGTTTGCAAGATAGGCAAACCGGTTAGCTGAAGAGAAAGGGTTTTTCAAGCTGCCCTGCCCTTAGCGAATTACCTCCAGATTCCCCTTTTCTTCTTTCCTTTAAACTTCCAGCAAGCCCGTCCGCCTTCCGCAGACATTACACACAAAACCACGCAGTAATGCAACATTCACGTGGCAGGATCAAACGCTCACAGAGTCGTTACTTGGCTAGGTTACACACACTCTTTTTCCTCGTGTTAAATATCAACGTTGACATTAATGTGCTGTTGGGCCGGTCCAGAAAGTAAACGAGATGTCAAAGCGTGGCCCAGTTACTGTTGCGGGTAAAACCTGGGCTTCTGGCACTTACGAGTCCTGGATCTCCCAACCTTAACAAACGCGGTTTCAGTAAAGAGTAGGGAGTTATTTTTCTGTGCTGTTTTGCACACACACGCAAGTGACAGCCAGAAAAACCCTGACACTGGAACGCGGTGGGGTCAGTTCAAGACTGGGCAGAATCTGGTCACCAGGTTTTGACTCTCGGATGGTAAAACTCTTCCGACACGGAGGCCCTGCGGCTGATCCTCTCACATTTCACCGTCCTGTTGGTCCCTCGCGGATCTCCTGTGCCGTGTTGGGCGATATTAACAGAGCGCATGGGGGAGGGGGGGATACACAATGACTACTGTTCTCTGGTGGAAGGATCTGAACCCCTGCCCCAGCGCCCCCGCTGGCGAAGCCCGGAGTCCCGCTTGGTGCTGAATTCCCACAACTGTGACTTCAGCATCGGGCCCTTTGTGGAGGGCTTTTACTTTAAAAATGCCATATTGCTGAACCGCGGACCGATGTATTCCGCATAGGTGCGCCCCCGCCAAAGCTCTTCTTTTCAACCCGCAGAGAAGCCTTCCAGCGGCGCCTCTAATACCGTAACTCGGTACTTTCATGTCAACAGGGCTCGAAAGAGCCGCCGCAACGCATCCGTTGCAAGACGCTGCGAAAGCAAAAGTAAAAACCGCCCTTGACTTAAGTGGGCGCCGGATGGGACTCAGTATCCCTGACGTCACCAAGGGTTGCCACGGGAGTAACTAGGGACGATGTGAGGTCAAGGAGAAGACACCTGTAGTGCATTTACTCACATGTGTGGCACTGTGGGCTTGAAACCAGGTATGATATTGTTACACTGGAGTAGTTTCCTTCCTTGATCAGAAAGGAAAAGAGCACCACATTGTACTGGAGAGGTTCACTTGTGTTGGATAGTTAATACAGAACATCATCTTCCCCCCCGCCCGTGAATTTCTGTTTGGACTCTTCTCTGATATACACCAAAATGCTCACTGTAAAGGCTCATGACCTAGCCATGATAACCATTAAGATTGTGTATTTTTTATAGTCACCAATTAAGACTCGACGTTTCTATCTAGCCTTGTGGGTGCACGCACACAATCTAGATGTGTTTGCAGAAAGGAAGCCCATCTTTAGCCAGACAAACCTGTCCCAATGACTTGAAGAGTTAGACGCCTGTAAATGAGCTTCTGAATAGGATTAAGCATTGCAATCCCAAGCCACGAATAAAATAGACGCCGGGCACCCGTGACAAGAGGGCTGGGTGAGCTTTTGTGGCTTACAAAATACAGGGAGCCCCGGACCCAGCCGCTTTCAGCACAAGGCCCAGCGAAGGGTTTTCTGGACTCGGCGGAGGCTGCGGTCTGGCGCTTTTGCATGGAGTAGCGCTATAATTTTCGTACGGCCCCTAATTCTCCAGGAAGCTCCCCAGCCGTGCTTGCTAACAAACAAACCAGAACCCAGTTGCTCTCGGGAACTGCTCCGCTGTGTGGATTTGGGGAGCTCCCAAACAAGCTGCCCAGCGGCAAATGCACACGCGCATCCACCTCATTTGGGGATTTCTAGTTTTCTGGGGGAACCTGTGCGCCAGAGAAAGGGCACCAAACCACCCGCGAGGGGGGAGGCAGAAATCGCTTCCTAGGTTAGCGCCGGGAGCCCAGAAACTCCTGCGCATCCTTGGAGGAGCGGCGTGAAATCCGCGCGGGAGGAACGGTTAAATAAATAAATAAATGGAGATATACCAATCTCCTAGAACTGGAAAGACCTTGAAGGTCATCGAGTCCAGTCCCCTGCCTACACTAGCAGGATCCGCCTGCCTACACTAGCAGGATTGAGTACTGTCCCCTGACAGATTTTTTTGCCCCAGATCCCTAAATGGCCCCCTCAAGGATTGAACTCACAACCCTGGGTTTAGCAGGCCAATGCTCAAACCACTGAGCTATCCCCCCACCCCTTTGCTAACCCGGCCAGAGGTGAGTGTTTCACCGACGTAGGGGCCCAGCAAAACTCCCTGTGAGTTCAGGGAAAGCCTGGCCCATTTAAGAGCCGCCCCACCATTCCCTCCTCCCACGGGTTTATTCGGACGGACACAGTTCTATCGAGATGTATCGGCCTTTTGGCTAAGAAAGCATTATCTAAAATGTTATTTCTACTGCAGACCGGAGCCCTCATCTAGCGCTTAATTCGCTTGCCTCGAGATTCAACAGACCCTTTAAATACCTAGAGTGCAAACCCTTAAAATGAACCCAGCAAAATATCCACACAGGCAGTGTATTGACAGCTTTCATTTGCTCTGTTATCCGCTAAGAAAAACATACTTCGGATCGGATCCAGCCCTATAAGGTGACGCGGGACACGTCCCAGGTTTTAGATTCCCGTGCTTGATATTTGTTTCTTCGGGGAGAGGGGATTTATTTGACTCCCCTCCCTCCCCCGCTTAGAACAAGTCTTCACCCAAAGGACGATCTAGGAATTTTATACAAAAGAAAAATCCAGTTCCCCGTGGGTAAGCTCTGCTCTAACACAGCCAGCTGGGCTCTACACTGAGGACCTCAATTAGCAATTGCCATTTACCACGGCTGTCCACACTAGTGGGTTAGACACCGCCTCTAACGATGGATTGCCCCCACGGGAAAATCCTGGCAGGTCCAGCCGGGAAAGACGCACAGACCCTGCCTGGTGGGGTAGATTTATGCGACTGCACGGTAATGACCAGAGCTGTGCAAAAGGTCACCCCGCATGGGAACAAACCAACCAGCCGGCAGTGAAGGGGTCCCCGGCGTTGCAGCCGGTGGGTTGCCGTTTAGAGCCAGCCAGGAAAGGATCGGACCCATTGTTGGTTTGGTTTGCTCGTGGTCTGCTTTCCTCGAGCCGGATGCAAAGAGCGATCGAGCCTCTGGGTGCCTGTCTCTGGTGTGCCGGGGGGTGCGGAGAAGATGTGGGGAGAGGCAGGGCGAGGGACTTCACCGTCCATCCTCCGACCCCGGGGCTGCATCCCGGCAATCAGAGGCCCCCCGGGGCTGCCTGCGGGAGGCCGAGCCGCCCAGGGTCGCGTTGCGAAGGGGGGTTTCAAATGCGGCCCCGCGCGTGGGGGAAGCGAAGGAGAGAAGCAGGGGTGGGTCCAGTCCATTGCCCCCGGGAGGGATCAGCGGGCTGGGGCGCCCTCTGTCGGCAAAACGCACAAAGGGAGGTGACGTGCTGCTTAGCATTCCCATTCCCATTCCCACCCCTGCGCTATAGCGTTAGCGCAAAAAGGCTTATCACTCTGGAAAAGGAGGTTTAACACTTGCGCTTTAAACAGGGAGTCATTGCGCAAAATCTCCCTTTGAAGTGTATTCCCTATGAAAATTATAACGCTACAGGAGGGTTTTTGCGCCGCAAAGTGCCAGTCTAACCAAGCCCGTGCTACAAGTATTCCTGGCTTTCTTTACGGATACAGACTACAGGGCTGCTATTCTTGAACCTTTTAGAGCCCTGGTCACTTTCCTTCCTTCCGCTGACTTCCTGGAGGTCTCCTGCAATCGGGAGTCTCACACTCATCTGATCCGCACAGACACAGACCCACCGCTACAGCTCGCAGCCCCCCCTGACCTGTTCACCGCAGTGCCGCCCTCGGGCTAGTCTATTCACTGCCTGTTGACATTATTCCAAACAGATCCGCGGCCGCTTCTTATCCCCCCCCCCCCCCCCCCCCCCGCTCAGCTTGTCAGGCTGACTGAACGCAAAGGTGTCCAGGATAGAAGGGAAGGTAACGGAGTTTAATTAGTCGGAAGATGCGCCCTCATGGTAGTAATTGGATCCGCTTGGTTTAGATCAATCGTCGAGGCGGGAAAAGTCCCCTCTGTATATGTGGGTACAGGGGTGTGTCCTTGTAATTAAACTCACCCACCGCCTTCGCGGAGACAGGCCGGGATCGAACCCATGACCCAACTGTAACGCAGTCTAGTGTATGCGAAGCAAAGAGCCAGGATCAGCTGCTTCCAAAGGGGGTCCCTCTAACAAACGCTCGGTGAAGCAACGGTCCCTCCTGCGCTGGAATCCGAGCCCCGGAGCTTTGCGAATAACACACCCTGCTCATCGCATTTACACTGCGCACCATCAGGGTAAAGGAGTGGGGATCCCAGGGTGAATTGAGGCAAGACCGCAGCACACCAGAGCGATACACGTTCAAAGGCATGGCGAGGCTCTCGCTGACAGCAGATTTCTTTCCCTTCCCCCTGCTCGAGCCTAGAACCACAGTCACAGCAGTTTGCTTTGTTCATCTCCTCACTGTGCTGAATACAGCCTATTCCCAACTCACCGTTAGTGAAGCTCGCTCTCTTACCTTGGCAGTCCCATTGACTTCAGCGGGCTCATTGCGAAGGAGTCTAGGCTAAAGGTCCAGCCAGTACTTTGGAGGGCTCTCTGGGCGTTTAGAAGAGCTGTCTTCCCTCTGTTTCCAGTGACTTGCAAGTGCCTGCATTTGTACCCGAGGGCACAAAAAAATGGAAATCCAGCTTCCAATACATTGCCAGACAGCCCCCTTTCAGCCGATCACAATGCATAGAACTAGGCATCATCCTCAGACAGTTTGCAGACATTTGGGTGAAGTTCTTTTGGGAAGCTTTCGGATACATCCCCCCTCCCCAGATTTAAAAAACAATATTTAGTGCAATCCGCTAGAAAGGGTAAAATCTGGGTTTTGTCCAGCAATATCCTTCTGACCCAAGAATAAAACATAAGAATGGCTATATTGGGTCAGTCAACTATTACCCAATGGTCCATCTAGCCCATTATCCTGTCTTCTGAGGGTGGCAGGTGTCAGATGCTTTAGCGGGAATAAACTGAACAAGGCAATTTGTCAAATGATCTGTCCCAGTCATCCAGTCCCAGCTCCTGGCAGTCAGAGGTTAGGGACACCCAGAGCAGGAGGCTGAAGATCTAAAAGTGATCCTCCTTGGAAGGGGTGGTTTAACAGCATGCGGAAGGAATTCCACTAGAATTTCGAGAAAGGCCACCATCTCTTCAAACACGAAAGTATCTTTTGACAGACACGGGGCGCAATCATGTGAAGTGCTGAGCATTGTCTCCAAATCGCTGAGTGCCCTCAGAAGGTGTTGCAGTCAATGGGTGTTGGGATGTACAGTGCATCTCATGAGTTTCAGCACCTCACACGACCATCCCTATAATTTCCAAAATGAATCCCTATGGGCCCCACTCTGTGCACATTAGTCTTGGGGAGGACTGTAGCACCTTACTTAGCAAGGGGGCACATTGTTAGGAAATTGATCCAACAATTACTTACTCTCGCTGTTAAAAATATGCCTGCTATTTCTAGTATTAATTTGTCTAGTTTCAGTTTCCAGCCATTGGCTTTTGTTATGCCTTTGTCAGCTAGATTAAAGAGCTATCTACTCTCTGATAGCAGGACTGGGCCCATGGTTACTATTCCTATATTATTTTGTGTTCATATATTTCTTTAGGATCTCTCTTTATTACTAATTTTGATCCTTAATATATTTTCTCAGAACACATCTTGCCTTAAGCTTCTTTGTGATTCCAAATATGAAAGGAAATACTGAAAGTCAGAGAGTGCTTTTTAGCCACTGACTTTGCATTATGATTATTCTGATTTCTGGATAAAGGCAACAGGCAGTTTATATAATACACACGACCAAATTAAACACAATTTTTAAAAGAAAAGCCCAAAAGAGCATTCCTTATTCATGTGAGTGGTCCGATTGACTTTAGTGGTACTACTCACATGACTGGGAGCTGAAGGATAGGTCATAAATGACATACTTATGGAAAATATAATGGGCTTATTTAACAAGGATACATAGAAAATGTCTCATTGTTAAAACATTACAAAAAATAGAAACAAAAGAATAACCAGAAGCCTAGAAGAGCCTTACTGCTTTATTTAAAGGAAACAAGAGGATAACTCCTTTTGATGTTGACCTAACATCTGGGCATGGTTAGACTGGCACTTTGCAGCGCTAAAACCCTTCAGTAGCGCTATAATTTTTGTACCGTACACACTTCAAAGTGAGATTTTGCGCATTTACTCACTGTTTAAAGCGCAAGTATTAAACCTCCTTTTCCAGAGGCAGAAGGCTTTTAGCACTAGCGCTGTAGCGCAAGGTTGGGAATGTGGACACCCATGGGATCTCTTGCATGCCTCCGAGCCATGTAAAGCCATCAGCAAGCCATTTAAGGCCATCAGCAAGCCATTAAAGACAATCAACATGCCATTTAAGGCAAATGACGTGAGGTGTTGTTTTATAAAAGCGGAAGTAGCTTTGCAGTTTCTCTCTAACAACTCACACAGCAAATAACCAGTGAAAATGCTTGCGGACGGAGCTGTTTGTCTTAAATACAAAGCCTGTCAGCTTTCGCTAAGGAAAACTCACTGACAGCCTGATCTTCTCTCCCTGGGAACAACTTCCCAGTTCCCCCTCACCCCCATCCTTTGCAAAGCACGTTGCACCCAGCTGAATGCTGGGATACCTGCCCTATCCCGCTACTGTCACTGCCACCAGAAGTGCTACAAATGTATCCATTCTTTAGCGCTACAGAGTTTCAATCTGCACAGGCTATAGCGCGATACCTATTGCGTTACATTGGGAAGTGCTACAAAAAAACGCGCTATAATCTCTAGTCTAGCCATACCCTGAAGAAAGGTATGTAGTCTGGGATGTTTCATATTTACCTTCCCTGCAGATTTACTTCTGCTTTCAGACTACGGAAGTCAATGAAAGCTATATGTGAACATTTGGAGGTAGGGAGGGTGGTCTGTCTTGCAATTGTTACCCACTGGAACTACTTGAGTGGGTTAGAATTCTAGGTCTGCAGGGTCAATTTGTGCTTACAGGCATGAGATTATATGAATGCCATGTGACTGTTATGTTCTTGTGCAACAGCAGAATGATTAAGATGTCTGATTGGCCATTCCAATAGTAGTTTTTCTCTTCTGTCTTATTTTCTGCACACGGTTCGTCCTATTTCCATAGCCAGTGGTTGTAGATTTCTGTTTTCTCATTGTCCCCGTTTCAGTCACATAGGGCCCTCATACTGCAAGGTACTGAGCACTGAATGAAACAATGAGTACAGGGTTTCCTTGCCGACACCTGCAGGTGACTGTAGCTTTGCTGTAGAAATAACACTTCAGCCCAGGTTTATCCAGGTATCAAACCGTCACATTCCATGGGGCCTCTGGTGCAAGCTGCCCTTTCAATTGAATGTTTACAGTGACTGTAAGGCAGCTGTGTTTAGACATTCAGCCCAGGTTATGTCTAGAAAATAACGAGCTAGATTCCCTTAACAAATGCTTGCAAAATAGCAAGGAAAGAGCTACCCCTCACCAACTAAAGCTTATGTTCATAATAGGTAATCAAATTAAATGTGAGCAACAATACTGTAACTTAGTAACAGTTTCAAACAACGGGACTGGGCACTCAGTGCTGTGTATCGTGTCATTCAGTCTGGTAGCTATTAGCTATAACCCATAGCATAATAATCCTACAATCACTTGCAATTATAAACCAGGGCCTGAGCCTGTACTTTGGAAAGGGAACACTGGGTCTGATCTTGATCTCATTGATGCCAATGGGGATACTGATTAGCCCTATTTAATAGCCTGTAACTCATGTGATCTCTGGCTGTGGGAAGTTGTGCCTGTGGCATGTTTTGCCACTATCAGCAGCCTTATATTTGGCTTCTGGTTTACTGATTATGTGAGTATATGCTGGTCAGGCTCTCTGTACTGTGGGGACAGCGTTCCCTGTAGTGTGTTAATTAATTAACAAACCAAATATGGACTCATCAACCCCACAAAACAGTCAGAAACAGAGGCATATTGGTGGCAGGGAGCTATATCTCTATGTCCTATCCTCCATTTCATGACCAGAACTTGAAGTACTAGTATCTAAGTAGAGAAGAGTAACATTTGCTATGAACAATGGCCACTACTCACATATACATCCATCCCAGGATCTGGTGTAATCCAGTTCTTCCAAGTTCCAGCCACCCTTCTCTCTCCAGTCCTCCTCATCTCCATGTTATTTTTGTGGTAACAAAATCAGCTAGCATTGGGCGTGGAAGAAGGATGAGTAAACAATGAGCAAGGATCTGAAGTTTACTTTGGGCATCAACAGAGCATGCTTGAGCACATACACTAGAGTGTAATACATCAGAGTGTACTCACTCAAACACTGCTCAACCCTGTGCAGGACTGGCCTTTTGATTGTACAGACAAGTCCTTTTTTTCTAGAGATGGAATAATCTAGAAAAGTATGGGATTCCACTTAATATCTAGAGACTCTGATTTAGAATTTCTTTTAAATCTATTCTTCAAAGGTGAAACACTTTTAATATTCTTAAATGGAACAAAACCTTTAAAAGTTCTGAAAACTTTTAATTCTCGTGCTTAGGATGTATTTCAGAAAGCTTTAAATGTTACTTCAGGGCTCTCCTGCCCCTTTTTGTTATATTTTTTTCATTGTCAATGCACTAATCATTGAAATTCTTTACTCCCCATTGCTTTATTTTCTTGTTGACTTTTCATCGTAACCCAAATATTTGTAAAGTAAGTCAGTGGTAGTGCAGAACTGGTTAAACTAGATAGGATAGCTGGTATTCAGTCACTGAATGACATATGGAGCTGCATGCATAAACATATGAAGTAACTAAAGTATAAAGAGTTATTTTGGTTGCATTGCAATTTGTGACTCTGATATGCAATATTTTGGAAGATGTAGGGGCAAGTTTATCCTAGGCTATGTAACCTACCACTGTGTGTTTATTACAGCTCCCAATCTGTGTGGCTGTACAGAGGAGCTAAGGTGTAATTGATGTAATTGAATGGAACTTTTTTTTCTTCTTTTGACTGTTTCTCATCAGATCCTACCTGTATTTTATCGTCTTCCATCCTTTCCTCCTTATTAGGACACAGGGAATCTCCATTTATAGACCTCCCCTAAAGGATGTCCAAACCATGTGCTCCTCTGCACCTGTTAGCTTTTCCCCAGCCTTTAGTTTAAAAACTTCTCTATGACCTTTTTAATTTTCATTTAGGTGGAACTCATCCTTCCTGTATAGACTCCCCCTTTCCCAAATGTTTCCCCAGTTCCTAATATATCTAAACCTTTCCTCTCTACACCATTGTCTCATCCAAGCATTGAGACCCTGCAGTTCTGCCTGTCTAACTGGCCCTGTGTGTGGAACTGAAAGCATTTCAGAGAATGCTACCATGGAGGTCCTGGACTTCAGTCTCTTACCTAGCAGCCTAAATTTGGCCTCCAGGACCTCTCTACTATCCTTCCCTATGGCATTGGTACCTACATGTACCATGACCACCGGCTCCCCCGCCCAGCACTACACATAAGCCTCTCTAGATATCTCAAGAGATCCACAACCTTCCCACCGGGTAGGCAAGTCACCATGCGATTCTCCTGGGCCATTGCATACTCAGCTATCTAGGTTTCTAATGATCAAATCACCCATTACTAATACCTGTCTCTTCCTAGTAACTGGAGTTCCCTCCCCAAGAGAGAGATCCTCAGTGTGAGAGGATTCCACAGCATCACCTGGAAGGAAGGTCCCAACTATGGGATCATTTCCCTCTGCTTCAGTTAGATTTCTCCTTCCCTGAGGCTTTCATCCTCCTCAACAGCAGAAAATCTGTCAGACCAGGGGTGGAACCATTCTACTGTGTCGTGGAAAGTCTCATCTGTGTACCTGTCTGTCTCCCTTAGCTCCTCCAGCTCAGACACCCCGAACTAATGAAATGACATAAGCAGCCCATATGTAGGACTTCAATATTTTGTAAGTATAGTCTGTGTCATTCTGTGTGTTTGTACAGCACTAAACTGATCCTGACTGGGGCCTTTGGTATCAATTTCTGTACAAATAGTCAGCAGTAAGACCACTGTCGGGTCACCCAAGGGAAATCAACTAACCCATTTTTATAACTGGAGCTTGTGTGTTATCCTTCATTAGTAAAGGCTCACTTGTATCTGTAGGGGCTACGTCTTAAAGATACGATTCAGCTTTGCTCTGGGGGAATACAGGAAAGGAGCTCTATTTAAGGGAAGCATAATTCCTCTCAGAGCTCTCTGGTACTTAGAGGGCATGAACTCACTGCTACACGCTTTTATAAAGTGCACCACACTCCCCCATGGGTGTGGTCTCAGTCCCCTAATGGGAAGTTGGGGGTATAGTCATAGCCCAGCCTTCTGCCTGACCGCTTGGGATGCTGCGTGCCCCTGGGGGAATATAGAGGGAGTGCAGGTACTGCAATTGTGCTGACACTTACATGAGCCATGTGAGGGGGAAAAGATTTATTGAACTCTCCCCCCACAGCTGCATTCCCAAATAAAGGGCAGGCTCAGTCTGACTTGGATAAAACAGGAGTTAATATGCAAACCAAGAAGCGAAGACAGAAGAACAAATTTTGTTCTCAGTCAAACCAAGTACTGAGCTTTGAACATGTGAGTAATTGAATGGGACTACTGATGTGCTTAATTCTTTGCCAGACTGGGATCGAAATTGGCTTAAGAAATTTAAGAAAGAAAAGGGACAAAAAGAGTAGGGCAATATGTTATTTTCGCATTTCAAATGGTAAAACCAGAGAGATAAGCATAAAGGCTTCCACGTGCTAGGGAAAGATCATGTCCTGGGCTCTTTGATTCTATTTTCAAGGAAGACTTAGATTTGGAACCAAATTTTTAAAAAATGGCATTAAATTTTCACCTTATGTTTTCTGAATGCAAACTGGGTAGTTATATGTCTTACCTCCCAAACTTACTGTGCCATTTCTGTTTGCAGATTGAATTAATGTGGGCTTTTGTAAAATGAAAATAATGTGCACAAAACTCTGCCAGTTGGTTAGTATTAGTATTCATTAATGTTTGAAAAGCTCTTTGAGATCTTTAGAATCCAGTGGGGACTGCACAAATTAATCTGTAGGCAAAATTTAGCCCAATCCAAGAAGATACAGTGTTGTATCACGTCAAAATATTTTTCTTCTATAATGCTAAAATTGTCAATGAGATACAGTGAAAATCTACATCTGGTTGGAGGAAATAAATGCTATAAATGCTTCAAAGACTATGTGGCAGGCTAAACATGTAAAGGGATGAAGATTTATTATTAACAGAAGGGACTATAGGTCCCAACTGAGATCAGGGCCCCATTATGCTAAGCATTGTATCGATATATGTAAGAGAGAGATAGATCATTTTGAACCATTCATCTCAATAGGTTGTTAATAATGAAACCCAAACATGACAGGTTAGAAGTCATTATTGTTAACTGTGTAAATGCTGATAATTTTAGCAAAAACCATCAACTGTTCTTGGATTGCGGGCGGAGTTTTGGATTGTTGAGACTGACACTGGGCAGAGCTTAAACAGAGTGCCAACACTTCCCCTCCACCACCTCCTTCTTTTAAATAATATATACAATTGAAATAGACAATAAAAATATGTATATCACCTCAGGTTGTGGCTACATAGTTCAAGGTTTCTAAACTAGGTGAGTTATTCTTTTTATATTGTTTTGGAGTTTTTGCTTATTCACACATGCTCTTTGTTTCAGCAGATCTGACTGCATGATGGTCTTCCCTTTGGAGACAAGTGGGCACATAATTGCTGGTTGGATATGGATTTATGAGTACATGCTGGAGAAAAATCAACTGCGGCAAATGATTTCCTTTCACATAATCGTATGTATAAGGCTAAACATCTCCATGCAGAATGTACTGTCATAGCTGATTTGCAACATAGACCCTTACAAATTTCATGGTTAGATTAAAGAAGAATCCCTGGGACCTATGTCCCATGAATTGGTGCATCCCAGGTATGGAAATGAACTAGACCAGGAGAAGGATTGGCCTTCTCCTGCCTAATCACTGACCAGAAACAAGGATCCTGCACAAGGTGGCCGGGGTGCAGCTGGGCTGCCTGTGTGGAGGAAATCAAGAAAACGGTCTGGATGGCTGGAAGGAAATCTACTTAAAGCCAAAGTGAGCTGAGAGGACGCCCAGGAAGTCCCAGATGACTTGTGGGAAGATGACAAGAGCCTTTGAAAGGGATAGATCTCAGAAGTGGAAGATGTGCTGTGTCAAAATGTCTGTCCAAGAGCCACAAGAGGGTGATATTTATATTGACCAGCCTCTGTTTAGTCTTAATCTTTCCCTAAGCGTATATATGAGAAAGGGAACGCCTGGAAAATCTTCATGTTGCAGAGGGCTTGTAGTTTGGGGGACACTGTGCTCTAAAGAAACATCTTTGCCCCTATAATTTTTTGTCTATTTTTTACAAGAACACGATTAAGATACACAATCTGCCTACACTGCATGTAGGCCTGTGCTTTAGCCTGGGCATACATCTAACTGCCCTTGTGTCTACAATGAAATTGTTCTAACCCAGGGATTGGACTCAAGGTCCCAGAACCCTGCAGGGCTGGAGGGTCCGAGCTAGAGTTAAGCCAGGACCCAAGGTCCCAGCCCTATTGCTTTGCAGTTTAACCACACCCAGATTGCCTCAGGTCCCAGAAGTTATCCAGATGCATCCCACAATTCCATGGGACCACTTCCTTAGTCCTCTGTATCCCAACAATCTGTAATCCATTCTATTGAAAATGGAAGCCCACCCCTTCCCCAAGAAATGGCAACCGCCAGGTCATCTGATCACCGATCTGTAGCAAACTGTCAGAGAGCCTCCTAGGTTTGGCATTGAAAGCGAACTGATCAAGCCTTTTGCAAAGCGAGATGCTTCCTGGTAATGTGCAGGGAAGGCAGTAAAGTTTTCCCCACAGTGCACCATGTTCCTAGAGCTAAAGTGGCCTCTTTTGGGGATGGACAGGGAGGGGGTGTGCTAGAGACTCTGGGATATGCTATTTCACCGTGGGTCTGCACTCTGCAGTGTGGACTCCAGAGCCCTAGGTTTGAGCACAGGTCAGAAAATTCTTAACCTAGGGTTAAAATACAGTGTAGATGCTCAAGTCCAGGGTTCCATAACACAAGTCAGCTGACCTGAGTCTTGCTAACCCTAGGCTTACATCGCAGTGTAGACATACCCAATGATAATTATCAGAGCAAAATCTACAAAATTATCTACAGAGGCTGCAAAGTGCCCAGTTAGCAGAGACAGTGCTCAAGACTCTTCCATTTATGGCTTCCTGCCAAACACATATTCAACTCATTATGTGCTTACAATATATTTAATAATAACAGAAATAAAAAGGAATGAATATTTTCACAAAATTGTCATTTTTTTCCATCACATTGAGTTTAATGGTGAAAATTCCCCAATAAAGACAAAATTTAGAGCTACAAATATAGACAATAAAATATATAAAAATAATCAAAGCAATGGTTCTTAAAAAATCACTTTCCCCATGGAAATCAAGTCTGAGGGCACAAGAAAAAATGTTCGAGACATTTTGATCTATGGCTGTAAGTATTTAACACTCAGGAGCTATGCAGGTTGATGATTCCATAGTGCTCTTGCCTCCAGAGGGGTAAGAGGTTGAGTCCCAAATCTGGAGACACCCCAGCAGCAATCACTTTTGAAAATGTTGTCTTTGGCCATTTACAAAATATGAAGGAAGATACCTAGGCACCTGGAGCTGGTGGGTTGGTATTTTGACAGGGAATTTTGAATCCGGGGAGGTGGATCGGCAGAAACGCAAGAGTCTGAGCACCCAAGAGGCCTGATTTTAGCAGTGAAGAAGAGGAGGAGGAAGAGCAAGTGTAAACGGACAAAACACTGATTTGGATACAATCATACAGCTGACCAAAGATAACATGATCAATTAGAGCTGGGGTTGCAAAGGAACCTTATAGACTCATAGACTTTAAGGTCAGAAGAGACCATCTAACCTTAGTTAGCTACATGCCAAATAGCCACTGAAATTAGGCCCAGAGATATTTGTCTTATACTGCTACCTTGTTCCATCAGATTTAAAGTAGAATTCCTCTTGAAATCAATGGGAGTTCTGCTTAAAGACCTACATCACAACATGACCCTTTAATTTTAAATATCCCAATATTTAAATGCATCTTCCTAATATTTTAGGCCTATTACAGGGAATGTTACCTCCTGAAGCTGCTATACATTATTCAATATATCTTTTCATTCCCTTCCCTCACTAAAAGAAATATTTAATAGTGTTTGATGTAATGGAAAATATAGGGTGACCAGATGTTCCAATTTTATAGGGACAGTCCCAATTTTGGGGTCTTTTTCTTATATAGGCTCCTATTACCTTCCACCCCCTGTTCTGATTTTTCACATATACTGTCTGGTCACCCTAGGAAAATATAAAGGGAAAAGCAAAGCATCAGTAGACTATTCCATCAGCAGAAACCACTTGGGGTCTGTTTAGCCTATTAAGCCCTTCTCCAAATTTATTTTGAAAGAAGCACATAAACAGCTCATCACTTTCCATCTCCCTTTTTTTAAGTGTGGCGTTCATGAAATATTTTAGCTTTCTAATCAGTATCCAGGATGATCTTGAATTTGGGTTGAAGTAACTTGAGATCACTGTTTTTTCCTTCTTTTGACAATTTTTGGAACATTTGGAAGAGGGTTGTTGTTCCTAGTCAACCTGTTTCTTGACACTTGACTTTACTTATGAGCTCACTTGCTTTTATGAGCAACAGCCACACACAGAGTAGAGTTTTTTTTAAAAAAAGATGCTTGGCACAGTTTTTTATTTTCCTGTGCATATCATGGGAAACAGTGCAAAGTCTACAGTAAAATTAACTAACATCCAGTTTTTCATGGCATCCCTGCAGAGATGACCCTGCAGCCATCTCTCAGAGAAAACGCCTATGGGCCCTCTATGTGTTGTTGCTAGATTCTTGAACTCCTAGAATCTGGGACATGTAGGCCCATGGGACTAAGGACACAGTTCAGCTCCCACTGAAGTAAATTAAAAGATTCTCACTTGAGCAGGGGGTTGGACTAGATGACCTCCTGAGGTCCCTTCCAACCCTAATATTCTATGATTCTAAGTGGAATTGGTCTTAGCCTTAAATGCTTCTGGGTCCAGTCTTGCACTCATTTCCATGCAACACACCCATTAAAGTCAGTAACAGTTTGGTCTGAGTGAAAAGTGCAGATCTGAACGCTGAATGAGTATGCATGTGTGTAGTTATATTCCAGTTTGTATCACATCTAAAATGTAAAGGGTTATTCACAAATGAACAAATATTTTAACAGTAAAATTAAAGACACAAGTCCAACAAAACAGCAAAATGATCTGCCTCCTTTACCTGTACATTTCAAGCGTAGTAATCCCTCACAATGGGTAGGTCCTCTTCCTGCATTCTTCAGCAGTGGCTCAGAAATGAACCTGGTCCTATATGAATTTGCCCACCGAAAACCCACTAGAAAGTTGTAAATCACTAAAATGCAGGCATCATTCAGGCAGTTATAGACCCAAACACTTCTCCAGTTAAAGAAATATAGTTCTAACATAGCAACCTGAGCTGGCCTGCCAAGATTATTATCCAAACTGAGTTGGGTAAGTGCTGCCTCCTATACTGTCTCCAGGAAGAGAAAATTACAGTTAAAGGTGACAAACTTCTTATTCTTGAGGACAAGTGCGTCAGTAGACTCACACAATGAGATGTAACAAGCAATGTATACAGAGGAACAGAGGGGGAAGAAGCGATTGATAATGGAAGGCAGTCATGGAGGTTTAAAACTGTTAAGGAAAGATCAATTCCCGCACAGGTAGAAGCATTGTTTTAAGCTTACTTCCGTATCAAACATATACATACAAGGGAGCCAAATTAAGGCTGTACACGCAGCATGTATTCTGGCATTTCCTAACTTCTGAGTGCTTGAATTTGCAACCTTAGTAATAGTCTTCTAATATAGGTTTGTGTGTGTAACAGATAATATAGAATTATCTTGCCTAGTTTGATTATGCTTTTCTAATTTCAATCAAACTCAGCAATGTGCAACTGTGTGCATGCATTCCATTAAAAAAAAAAACCTTATAGGACTCAGTGAGTAGTATGGGTATATATTACAAAAACTTAATAGGAACTGGGTGACTGCCATCTATTACCTGGCACATTGAAACTGTACAGTCTGTTTTCACCATCAGAGTATGACTTATCATCTGGAAGCGATCTAGTTGCATGGTTACCTTTGGTGTTTAGTTATTGTTGGTTCTTTACTAACAAGCAAAGAATGACCTGAAGTCAGACTTTAACTCTATCAAGTAAACAAGTAATTGGACCAAAGATATGAAAACCAGAAGCGAGCAGTGGATTTGAAGCTAGTCAATATTCTGCTGCTTTTATCCTCTCTGGTTGTTTTTATGAGCAGTTATAAAATCCAAATATCCCTCTCTCTCCCCCGACCTTTACTAAGTGGTAAGCAAAGAACAAAGCTTGAAATATATGACTGCTCAACTCTCCACAACCCATGTCCCAAAAATAAATTTGTTTTATGAAGGGGTTAATAAAATATAGCTACATATTCTCCATCAGTGCACACATGTAATTTCCATCAGCATCTATAAGAGCTATTTGCACATAATGAGGGAGAAGCATGTGCCACATTGTGCATGTCACAAGAGAATCTCTAAAATGGTTCACATTACAGCTGTCTGACTAAAAAGGCTATTAAAAGTGCCTCAGATAAGTTTTTCAAATCCAGTTGAATATAATAAACAGATCCCCAGTATTAACAGGGTATTTGGACCTTATGCGCCTGTCATTTCTGAAATGATAAAATAAGTTTCAAGAGCACAGCAGGCACTAAATACAGCTTTATCTGGTAGCACATCATAGGAGTGTATCCCAAAATGCTTTGCAGGGTTAAATGCCCCACATTTCATTCAGCAACAAATAAAGGCAAAGCAAGGGACAAATTAAGAGGTGAAGACAAGGGAGAAAAAACATGCTTGCTGAGGGAGCATCTGTTCCCCTGACAGACCAGGTACCAGGTCAGGCCAACGTTCCCATGCCTCAACTGAAATTGGTCTGGTTCACCTGGGTGTTAGTATGGTTAAAATAGGCTTTAGATGGATAAGAATGTGTTCATTGTTTAGACTTTATGGAATGCTTGTAAGTTGCTGCCTGCATTGATTTCACTTATAACATCTGTACCCCATCTTATAAGGTAATATTTGCATGTTTGCAGTGTAAGCCTTTGTAGCTGTGTTTAACCCTTCTGACCATTAGAGTTGGCAGCAATAAGGGTCCGGTTCAGTATCTAGGGGGTTCCGTTCCAATAACCCAATGCACAACTGGCTCAAGCCATCACCCAGTGACCTGGGACAAATGTATACCACCCCCCCCCCCGACCCCGGCGCCTCTAAGAGGCAATACTTCCCCTCTCTCAGGCACAGAGTCTGAGTTTAGCAAAAGCCTTTTAATAACAGAGAGAAACAATGCGGCATTATGTTGGGGAAACACCACAAACAGGATTCATAACACAAACCATGAGCAAAAAGACCCACCCCAAACAAATTGGGCTGTGTTCTTTCCCTTTCGTTCTTGAATCCAGCAACCCAAAAGTCACCCAAAGTCTCACAACCCTGAAGTCCAGCAATCCAGAAGGCTGTGTCCCTGGTCAGTGCAGCCCCAGAGTTCAAAAGTGAATCTGCAGAGTTTTACCCCCAAGCCTGAGTGGAAATGGGGAGGGGGAGGATAAATGGGCACCTTACTTGCTCTGATGGCCAACTGCCCCACTTCTCCATGGGGTTCTGCTGCAGCCTTCACCACAAGCCACTCCTCTCTGCCAGTTGCTCCTCTCCAGTAGCCATCCTGCCAGCTGCTCCTCCCGGGTAACCATCCTGTGAGCTGCTCTTCTCTGCTAGCCACTCACCAATATGTCTTCAAGATCCCCCTACTACTTAACACAGTACTTAGCAATTTCAGCTGGTAGTAGGGGAGCCACTGTGCTGGGGCACCATTGGCCCAAAGTGAATTCCACTCTGCAGTCTCAGATTCCTACTAGAGTCAGAATTAACTCTGGTGGTGGTGGTGGTGGTGGGGAATATAAATACCTGTCCCCAGCCTCTCTCAATTCATGGTGTTTTGGAATCCATGTCCCTTGCCTAGTAAGTGCTACTTAGTTGATGGCAAGTCCCTCCGTCATAAAAGACCAAGTACAGTTCCACTGTCCTTGATTCACATAATCAGGATAAAAACTCTTTATTCTTCCTGCCCCAATAACAGAGAAACTGGGGATCCCACAGCAGCCACAATGTCTTCCTCCTTCTCAGCATCCTCACACCCACTCTCCTCTTCCTCCTGACTTGTGGGACTGGGCTCTGTCCATGGTGGTCCTCGGTGAAGAGGTGGGGTCGCCCCCAGTATTGTGTCCAGCTCTTTGTAGAAACACCGGGGGCAACACCGGAGCGGCGGCTTGCCTCACGGACTTTGTGGTAGGCATTCCACAGCTCCTTCACTTTAACCCTGCACTGCAGTGCGTCCTGGTCATGGACCCTTTCAGTCATGTCACTTGATATCTGCCCAAAGGTATTTTAATTCTTACGGCTGGAGCGCACCTGGGTCTGGACAGCTTCCTCCTCCCAAACATTGATGATGTCTAGCACTTTGCCATTGCTCCATACTGGGGATCTCCTGGCGCGTGGAGGCACGGTCACCTGGAAAGATGCGCTGAGAGCATTCCACGCCTGGCTGAGCAAACAGGAAGGGGATTTTCAAAATTCCCAGAGAATTTAATGGGAGGGTCTGACTGTCGGTCACCTGAGGGGAGGGCAGTAGAGTTCAAAGTGATGACCAGAGTGGCTAGAACAGGTATTGTGAGACACTTCTGGAGGACGATCAGAGCGCATTAACAGGCCAGGGTGCTCCAGCCAGGGTGCATCAGACGTTATGCCTCTCATGGAGATGGATTACCAGGAGCACTCCAGCCACCGAGTCAGGGCACTCTACGTGCCCTGCGAGTGCGGATGTGTTATGAGTTAGGGCGCCCAGGGCTGCTTTAATATGCTGTAACTTGAAAGTGTAGCCGTGCCCTAACACTCCTTTGTGTGGCTTCAGGAGCATGGAGGACTGACAGCTGCCTCAAATAGAAAGCTGAAAATTCTCCCCACCTGCTTCCCCACCTTAGGTCCAGGGGACAGTTTATTAGGGACATGAGGAGACAGGCACCTTTGGACTGCTGCAAATTATGCTGGGAGCCATGTTATCCCCCCACGTCTGCAGCTCAAGGGAATGGAAAGGTAATTTGTCATCTCCCTACCTCTTTAGCATGAAAGGGTGTAAGTGTGAGTCCGTTAAGGAGATTGCACTGGATCTTTGGTAGCAGAGCCAGTTGGCTAAGTAGGACTGTCGCTCCACCCATATATGGACTTCATTATTTCTCGGGAAAAAATGATTAAAGTTATTTCTTAAAAGCCTCACACCTGTTCCAAGCCCTGCTAAGTTTTATTGCTTCTTACATCCATGCAGAGTATGTGGTCACATACCAAGGAGGAATGTTAGATTAAGATAAGTAAGGAATTTATTAAAAGAAATATATATACTCTTCCTAATTTTAAGAGGTGGGCAAAGAGTCTACTGGCCTTGCCTTTGGGACTTTAATGTTATAGGAAACAGTATCTGCCAATATGATACATATGCCTCTTGCCCCACATTGACTAATGCAACAAAGAGACACGTAATAGTGTATAAATTTGTATCTTAAATCCCAGAAAGAATTAAGTGGGGCAATGGCCAGTATCCCCCAATTTTATGACTACTTGTGTGTTACAAAGTTCTGCAATTTTAATGGCCACTGGAACTTCGAAACCTGTCCGTTCTGCACTTTTTATTGGCTAAGTTCACAGAAAACCCACATAATTATTGCATAATGCCTTCATGAATCAAACTCATAGTGTGCAAGTCAAGTAGCAGTAAAATAAGTGTGCTTCAGATGTTAACAATTATGGGCTAGATTTGTCAAAGCATTACACATTGTTTGCATTGGGGTTTCTAAGTATTTTATTCATAAGAGTGTTTAATGCACCTAAAATAAATCCACCTTCCTTCTGAAACTCATTAAACTTTGTCTCTCTGCACAGATTGCCATTATGTCTCGTCGGAAGGTATCACACACAACCAGGCTGGAGCATCCTGCTCAGACTCTCATAATGTCAAGCATTTCATTTTTCAAATGATAAAAGGCAGGTATGTGAGTAGAAACAGCTGACGCCATGTCTAATTTGTGTTCCATTTGCAGAGTTTCTACCTACAATTGTAGGGGTCATCCCGTGAATGCCTGATCCACCCCTAAGTCCAATAGAGCTCTATCAGTAAAGATCTAGCTTACAATGTGTAAGTCATGGCACTGTACAAATACAGAACAAACGGACAGTCCCCGCCCCAAAGAGGTTACTGTTACACCGAGATTTCAGACTGTCAGCAGTGCGGTGCCGTCTCCATGATCTGGGGGTTCCCTTCCTGCCTTAGAGTTGGCTGCATTGTCTGAACCAACTCCGGCTCAGAGGCAAGGAGGGGCTGTCCCTCAATGCACCTCACTGGGCTCTTCCCCTACAGACATGGTTCTGTTTGTGCTATCGACTGGCCCCACCGCAGTACACAAGGGAGTCAATACTGCTACAAGCATCGACAACATCAGCACACTTAACTTCCTAACGTCTACAAAAAGCATTAGCTACCAACAGCTTCTAATATGCAACACAAACCATTTTACCCTGGAAAGAAGTCACCAAGAGCAGCTATTCACCAGCTCCTTACCTCTCCCTGGAAACACACCTTTTTCTCTGCTGTTCATTGGCCATGCAGATCTTTTGTAGAGAATATAGCAGTTAGAAAGGGTGATACTGTCCCTGCTCTGCAAAGGGCTCCTATGTCTTTTTCCTGAGTGTTTTATCTGCTTTGCACTGTACAGTGGGGAAAAGTATAAGGCCCTTTGTAAATTGTAAAGGGTTTTTGAGCCCCCAGATTTTGCATACTCATTTCATGTGAATGCACATTATGGGCTTGATCCAAAGTTCACTGAAGTCAACTGACAGCTTATAATTAATTTCAATAGGCTTTGGATCAGGACTTATGTGCCGCCATCTTGTGAAAAATCAGATCCCTAAAAATGGGAGAACTTTAAAAAGGTTCTAGGCCTGATTTTCTAAACTGTGGGTTTGATTCTAGCCATGATGACCCTGGGTATATACCAGCTTTACACTGTAGGGTAGCTCACAATCAGGTCCTTTGTGCACAAAAATGAACAAATGTGATTCTATGTTCAGAACAGGTGACTGAACAGCCCGTGGCCAGTTGGGTGCGTACCTGACCATTTACAGGTGTAGTTGTCCACATTAGGTATGCAGCTCTGCACACATTTTTTGCATATGCAAGTTCATAGTTTCAGTTTAGAAAATCAGACCCTCTGCATTCAAAACACTTTCCACCCAGGCCCTTCTAATCTTCCTAGCTGTTGCTATTTGCTGCATGTCTTCCAGAAACTAATGCCAGGCCTTGACCCTCCTCTGATTTGAGTGTATTTATTTGTTTTTACACACCTAAGGCCTGAGCCTATTCCCAATAGAAATCAAGGGCAAAATTGCTGTTGACTTCAGTGGTGCAGGAAATCTAGCTGCCACAGAGGTCTCTGGAAAGATAATTATCAGCACACTTAACTCACTACTCTAATGTTTTTGGAGCCTTCAGCTCTTGTAAAAGAAAGCCAAACATCCTCACTGACGCCATTTATATTCTAAAGGCGACATTTATAGACTACAATGTTTTACATTTGTTTATGCCATTAAAATTTCCAAGGCTATAAAGGTCAGTTGGGTTTGAGATTTGGTCACACACAACACATTCCCACAATCATAGTGATTTCATAGGGAAATCCAGACAACTGTAGATTGTCCGATTTAACTCTAGGGGGCACCAGAGACACTGTTTTGTTTTGTGGTCCTCCTCACCTTACTACAGTAGTTTCTGTCTGATGGGATCCCTGGTGTTTATCATGTACCATTAAGTGATTGTCCATATTCACTATGTATGTGATTAATGAAGAAAAGAGTCAAGTATAGTAATGGTTCCTTTCAGGCAGAGGCAAACAGTGATATTAATTAGATTAACTCAAAAAACTATATAAAAATATTATGAAATATGAACAATTACTATGTCTATAGGACATGATATTTTCTAGTTAATGTACATTGTCCCTGATTGGGTCTGATTCACTGCTGTTTTGCATCCTGTGTAATTCTTTACACTTGTGCAAAGTGAGCATCTAAAATGCTACCAAAGCAGAATGATAGGAGTTTATACCCACTTAGTAAATGACTCTGTAAGGGGCAAGGCACTGGAGAATCAGCCTGGTTATTTCTGCAGTGCATAAATATGGACTGAGGCTGTTGTCACAGATATAAAGGTTTCGACCTCCACAGTTGCTTCATGCAGTGCTATGGAGGTCCCAGCATATTAAAGAGACAAGATGGTGAGGGAACTGAGCCAACTTCTGTTGGTGAGAGAAACAACCCTTCAGGCTTGCTTACCCAGGGCTCTTCTTCAGGTCTGGGAAACATACTCACAGTGTCACAGCTGCATACAGATTGGAACAGATTGTTTAGCATAAATAGACCAAGAAAGTGTTTGTATTCATCAGATGGATGCTTCAGACTTTCACCTCTAGAGGGGGATATATGACCTTTGTTCTATTTTCTACTTTATTCTACTATTTTCCCCCAAAGTTTCCTTTAAATAATAATTTACCCTGTCACTATTAATATGATTTTGCCTTAGCTAGAAACAATATACTCTGGCAATACATTATAGGGCTCCTTTACAGGGTCTGCATTTAAGGGAAAAAAAGCATTTTCTGTATTTTGAAAGAAATTGGGAACTCCTGTATCTCTCTAGATATTTTTTAAGCATGGATGTGCCTTCAGATATGTACAAAATTGAAAAGGGTAGCTGTCATTTTCCACTACGTATTTCAATAGTGGAATTAACTAGCATGGTCGTCAAATTTAGTACGAGTGCCGCATACATTTGATTAAACATTCAGTATATATAACCTCTTTCCAAAACAGGAAGCTAAGATATAAAGGATCAAATTTCCTAGGATTTCCTAGGATCAAATTATTACTAAGATATAAAGGATCAAATTATTTCCTAGCAGAATTGTAATGAAGTCGATGGATTTCAATTCAGGGATGAATTTGGCCCACAGTGTCATTTTTGAAGAGACTTATTTTTAAGTGTATGAGTGTTTTTAAAATTTCAGAGAAATTTACCATCAGCTTCTCTAAATAAAAAATGGGTATCTAGATTAAGATACCTGCCTTATATTCTTCTTCTTATATTCTTCTGTGGCTCTTTAGACATGTGAGTCTCGGCAACTGGTGGAGAAAAGGTCTTATACTTCACATCAGAAATGATCACTCATTCTCTTTGTCTTGTAATTTACAGAGATTTTGAAACACTGGAACTTGTGGAAACTGCTTTGTAATTAATAAGAGAGTGAATAATTGCTCATGGCAAAAAATATCAAGAATACGTGTCAGGAAATATTATTTTATTTAGAAATAATGTTTACATGCATTTCATGTCATTGGCCAATGGTTGTTACTATCCAGCAGCATATTATTGATTTAAAAATCAGTTACTCAGGCTAAAGTACTGGGCCCTAGACTTTATGCATGTGGGACTATACTTGCTTATATATGGTGCTTAAAATTAATCATGTGTGTAAGTTTTTGCAGGGCCTGTGGCTTGGATTGTGCTAAAGTTAGAAACATTCAGCAGTGCAATTCTTTGGTTTTTTTTCCCAACCAATCCCTTTATTAAAGGCAGTCACCCTCCAGTCTGCCTGTTTTCCTGCCCATGGTAATCAGGAAGGATCAGGGTTAAATAGTATAACAAACAGACAATAAATTAGAACAGTAACAAGATAAAACTAAGGACTCTCTATATTTGAAGCATAAGCTTTCGTGGGCTAATACCCACTTCGTCGGATGCAAGCAAGTCCACTGCTTGCATCCAATGAAGTGGGTATTAGCCCATGAAAGCTTATGCTTCAATACTTTAGTTAGTCTTTAAGGTGCCACAGGACTCTTTGTTACCTCTGCTATTCCAGACTAACACGGCTACCTCTCTGATTCTCTATATTTGGACACTGACTGAACAAGTAAAGGTTGGTGGAAACATTTTTGAGAGCTAAACTCCCTCCACAGTGCTTTCAGTCTAGTTATTTGGTAGGCAGGTAAATTACTGTTAACAATGAACCAATGCAACTTACAGAAGCCAAAAAAGCAGAAGTACTTGGTGCAAGTTATTGGTTAGTCCCAATATTGGTTAATCCTGTGGACTAGTCCCGTGGTTAGTCCCAATATTGGTTAGTCCTGTGGAAGTAACAAGAATATCTTCTTTAAAAATAATAATCTAATGTTTGTTTCATTTCTCTCAACATCTGGAGCAGAGGCAATCCTTTCTAGCTACCAAACCCTGGAACTGATCTGGGAGTCTGTTTCGCACAGTGAACTTGTGAACCACATTTCATGCCTAAAATGTCACATTTATATGATCTGTGTCAGCAATTACTTAATCGGGAAAAGCTTTGTTTCCTTTTGCCAGAGGTGAGACTCAGATGGCCTAATGTTTGCCTCCTCTTTCCCAGAGCCAGGGACAAAGGTACACAAGAGAGAGTATGAGTGTGCGCAGCTCCGCAGAGCCCTGCCACAGGTGCTCTACAGGCCCTGGGACCTGAAGGAATGAGGGGGAGGTGTCATATCAAGCAGAATAGTGTTGAAATGATACCCACACCCCATAGCAAACTCTGTCTCTCAGTCACAGAGAGATTCTGAGAATAAATTATGCTGATCCCATTGATGTATGCTGGTTTGCCTGGCCTTCCCAACTTCTGCTTGCTATCCCTAGGAGATGAATGAGCAGCATGGAAGCCTATTCTGTTGTGCAGGGGTGGGGAAAGGCAGGACCTAGCAGACTGTTCTAGTGATGGCCCTGGATCTAGGAGAGCAATTCTCAACCTTTCGTCACCTGGGACTCCCAATGGAGCCAGTTTTTGCCTCCCCAGAGCCATGGGCTGTAATATTTGGTCTAACTTCGGTTGTTGGGTTTAGTGGCTGGGTGCTGGGTGGTGGTGTTGGCCTGTGATATTCAGCAGATCAGACTAGAAAAGCTGGTGGTCCCTTCTAGCCTTCAACTTTCTGACTCTAGCTTTGCCAGTGATATTTTTATGATAGTTAATACACACGGCACATTTACACTATCTTTGTATATGTTTCCCAACGTCTTTGCAATGTGTTCTCTGTGTGGCTCACCACACATGCTTGGCAGCGCCAGAGGCCTTCCCCTAACTTGGGTCACTAAATAGAGCAAGTTATGTTAATAGGAGCAAATTTTGCTTCAGTTAATGGGGACTTTTTTTAGTCCCTTTTTCAGGCACCTGGCATATCTAACTTGGTTCCCTTTTTGCCTACTGTCCAAGTTTTTTCTATTGGCAGGGTTTGACACCCCCCCCCCCCCCGTCATTAACTGGGGCAATGATGGCTGGGACTAGAAGACTGGCCTCTGGTTTCAAAATATTGTTATTGAGACATGAACAGAAGTTATGAGGATATCTCCTGTACTGATACACTGGCTTTCACGTTTAACAATTATATCACCTGAGAAGCATATTTTGTTGTTTTCCAATGTAGGAGTAAGATTTGGAAACAATGGTTTCTAGCAGCAACACAAAGGATTCACCATTTTGTGGCAGGCATCTGGACTGATTCATTTGACAAAGGTCATGAACTGCCTCTAGGGATGTCAAGTCAGGTCCTTGGCTACCTTGGATCTCATTTTGCTTTGACATGTGTCTTGGCCATAAAGAATGCTGCGGCTGCTGAGTTGCAGAAACCCTTCACAATATCTTTGTTAAACGCACTTTTGTGACCTTTAAAAGGCCATAAAGACAGATTGCCACAAGCAATGGCAAGAATTTTCCAGACAATGTGGAAATTATGAATAGAAAATAAAGCTGAATAGATAGAAATACCTGCTATATATTTCCAGATTCACCTTAGAATTATTTGTCCTTGCGTCATATGTCTTTGAAAAGTAAAGTATTTCTAAATGAACAGCAAGCTATCAAAGAGCAATACAAGCTAATTCATTTTAAGGCAGTGATAGCTTTTATAGCAGATACAGTTAAGACTGCAAAACATTTTCCAGTATATTGTATTTTGCCAGCAACCCGTTGAACTGTGTCATTAGGAAATTAGAAATGGGCAAGCCAGCTTTAGAAAACAGATACCACCTTCTTCTCCCACCTACCCGTGCACAACTCTTCACCTGTTTCAAGAAATGAACCCAGACCAAATTGTTGCCAAGGTTCTGAAATAGTTTATGGCCTATTGTTATGATCTGAGTTACCTTTTTCATTTAGCTAGAAGATGACAGAGGCGCACACTCATGTGTTGATGTGACTGGATTATAATTTTTATTACTACTGAGGACTTCCTAGTTTCAAAAGTCAGTGTGCAGAACAAGGCTGTTTTTGTGTCTTAAGTGCAGTGCATAATAGTTTGGTAATGGTTATTGCAATTGTCCCACTTAGCCTCTTTTTGCCTTTCTGCCCATGTTCTTCCCATCAATAGGCATGACTTTTTAGGTGCCAGATATCAATTTCTGATGCTACATTGACTGCCTGGCTCTGAAGGCTAATTTATAGCTTATACTTAGGGCCCTACCAAATTCACGGTCCATTTCACGGCCAAAGGGTTTTTAAATTGGTCAATTTCACTAGTTCAGATGTTTAGATCTGAAATTTCACAGTGCTGTAATAAGGGGGGGCCTGACACAAAAGGTGATCACGGGGGGGGGGGGCGGGGGGGGGGTCGCAAAGCTGTTGTAGGAGGTTCATGGGATTGGCACCTTCACTTCTGTGATGCCTTCATAACTGGGCCGCAGCCCCGGAGTTTCCTGCCATAGGAGGAGGCTCCCAGAGGCGGAGGTCAATCTGATCTCCCTGTGCTGCTAGGAGTGCCTGCGCCGGAGGCTCCTAGCTGCTAGCCCCAGCCAGTGGTGGATTAATGCAAGGGCGCTCTGGGAGCCTCGGGGCAGAAGCCCAGTGTTTGGGTGCCTTGATCTGCAGCTGGAGCCATGGGGGGCAGAAGCCCCAAGGGTGTACCATCCTCCCTGCTGTGCTGCCTCTAGTGGTAGGTCTGGTCTCCCCACCCAGAATGGCCATTCAGGGGAAGGACAAGCCTTGTCCGTCCACAGCCCAGCTAGGGCTATGAGCCCCTGCTGGGGCGCTCCCAGAAGCATGGGGAGATCAGATTTCACAGGGAAGGGCTTCTTTCATGGTCTGTGACATGTTTTTTATAGGTGTGAAATTGATAGGGTCATATTTATACTTCACAACACTGTGCGGTTTCGGTTCATACTACTATGCTGCTTAAAGAGCGTTTCTTTTTCAAAGCATGTGTGATCAGAGAAAGATCCACATTTCACCAATGTTCACACAGAGGGCAATGAACCTATAGATGGTTGTGTTGCTACATTATAGGAACTTGTTTTTACATCCCTCTATGAGGAGGTACCCAGTGACAAAATTCAAGATCAGTTTGTGGAGGAAATAGCCATACTGTGCATAGCTGAGCAACTTGTTCTTGGGCCAGAACTATGTTTACCAGAGCTGGTGAAAACTTGGAATTTCCATCCCATGGGAAATTCTGACATTTTAACATTCCCTTGTGTCTTAAATCAGATCAAAAAGTCAAAATGGCAGAATTTCCCTTTAAACAACAATGCTGAAAAAATTTGTTTCAGAAATATTGAAACAACCTTATCAAAGGGCTTCGTTGTGACTTTATCACTTCAGCTATTCTGTCCCATTCAAGCTGAAATCATAAAATAGCAATGAAGCACTTTGATCTTATTTTAATGAAATGTTTCAATACTGTTTCATTGAAAATTTCAACAGAATCAATATGGTCTGGTGAAATGTTTCCATTTTGTTGAATCAGCTTGTTCCAACAGAAACTAGTTCCACTGGAAATTGTCCAATCTGCTCCAATTTTTACAGAAAGAAGTATTCATAGTTGGCCAGAATGAGTGTGCTCTGGTTCAGGGGACTACAGACTATGTCCAACAGTTAATTCATTAGCAATGCAGTCTCCAGCTCAGCACTTATGTGTGTGGCTGACAAGAGAGGGTGCATTTTTTACATCCTGGTAGCAGTGTTCATCTCAGTACCTAATGCCAACAGTGTGAAAAGTCAGGACATTTCAATAGAGCCTGCTGCCTGCAGTCTTCAGTCCAGAAGTGAACTAGATATATTACTGTTCAGCAATTATGCCCATTTGCCTTGCCTTGTTTGTAAACCTCCTTGCTACACTGACATTTGCACTCCTGGAGGGGAGTCGCATTTCACTGAACTGCTACTAGATTGTAGTTCAGCCGTGGTCAGTGTGACTCTGCTTACCTGCAATGCTTCCAGACAATACAGTTTACAGATCCTAAATGATATTTTGAGCTCTTAAAATAACGCAAAAAATATCATTCTGTAAATAGTGGCAAGATTCAGCAAATACATTAGTTGCTGAATAATATTTAACCAGTACTAAAAATTATCTAACTAGAGCAGGGGTCGGCAACCTTTCAGAAGTGATGTGCCGAGTCTTCATTTATTCACTCTCATTTACGGTTTTGCGTACCAGTTATTCGTTTTTAGAAGTTCTCTTTCTACAAGTCTTTAATATAGAACTTAACTATTGTATGTAAAGTAAATAAGGTTTTAAAAAATGTTTAAGAAGCTTCATTTAAAATTAAATTAAAATGCAGAGCCCCCCAGACCAGTGGCTAGGACCTGGGCAGTGTGAGTGCCACTGAAAATCAGTTCACGTGCCGCTTTTGGCACGTGTGCCATAGGTTGCCTACCCCTGCACTAGAGGATGGTTAGAAAGTACACAAGCCATTGAGCCCCATGTCTTATTGTTCGTTTGCAGTTGTGATGAGTTAACACTACACAGTACATATGAGCTACGTGGGCTGATGGTTCTTGTTGAGCTTCAGGTTTGTTCAGTATGTTTCCAAGACCCTTCTACCACGTGGATTTAGCAACAACAAGGGCTAGGGTCAATTCCTAGGGGTTGCTCTTAACAATACAAAACAGAACGGGCACAGTAATCTGGGGAAACTAAACACCACCCCTGGATGCCTGTAAGAGACAATACTTCCCTGTTCGCAAGCACTGAGTCTGTGTATAATAAGAGGGGGGGAAATGTTTATTTAAAGTGAAAGGGAACCCAGCATTAATTTGGGAAAACACCACAAAAGTTTGCAACCATAAGCAAACACCACCCCACAATACACTGGGTTGTGTCCTTTGCCTCAGTTTCCCAGCCTGCGATGTGAAAACCTGATGAACATCTGCTTACCATGCCACTCCACTTTCCCTCCACTGCACCCCACTCAGTTGGTTGTTCTTAATCCCTGAAGACCCAGCTGCTGTTATTGCTGCTGCTGCTGCTTGCCACTCATTACCACTTATGCCATGCCACATAGTCCAGCTCTTTGTGATTGCCCTGGTTAACAGGGAACCTTTGTGCATCTGGCTCTTTATCGTCCTTCACTACAACACCGTCCCCATCCAGCCTTCGGGCTACGCTCCTCAGGGATGTCAGCTCTAGTGATCACTCAGCAGAAACAAGGACTCTCAACTGAGTACTCTTCATGGTGGTGGTGGGGGGGGGCTGAGGTGGGCCTTCCTTAGCCCCCCACCACCACGAGGTCCCACCCCTGCTCCTCCCCCCTCAATATCCCACCGCCTGACCACATCAGAGGCTGGAAGCCAGAGCCAGGCAGCACCCAGTGCTGGATGCTCACTGTGGGATCTGGCTCAGGGACTGGAAGATCGCATGGGGGATGGAGCCCAGGTAGGTCAGCCCACGCCACTGTGGGGAGCCGCAGACCTTCCACATGCCCTGGGTAGCACACAGCTAGCAGCTGCTGCTCTCTCAGCTGTGCCTTCAGAACTGGGCTGCCAGAGAGCAACAGCTGTTCTGGGGGGGGGGTGTCTTTGGGAGGGGGCTACCACAAACTTTGGGGTGACTATAGCCTACACAATCCCTGCCCCCCACAGCATCACCTCCGATTGAGTCCAATCATCTCTGTCTTTAAACTATAGTGTGTGTGTGTGTGTGTGGGGGGGGGGGTGTCTCAGACTCTTTAGGCAGAATTCACACCAGCAGGTAGGAACACCTGTCCCCATCCCCCTATCATAATCAGTGGGATCTGGCATCTCTACCCCAGTTTAGGGTGACCTCTCAGCCAGGGCATTCTAAGTACAGTTCTGCTGCCCTTTACTCATATAATAAAGATAAGAGCATTTCACTCCCCCTGAAGTCATTACTAAAGTCAATGATAACCTAGCACCAGTCAAAATGGATCACTTTGGCAAAGCAGGTCTGTCTGCCAAACATGGAGGCAGAGTAGGTGCATCTTTGCAACCAGTCTGCTCCTGAAGTCTTTTGCCCAGTGTATCACTAGATGTCAGGGAGAGATCATTCAGACCCTGCTTTCACGCATCAGTTGTTCAAAACAAAGGCTCAGAGATCTATCTTGGTAGCCAGGCATAGATTCACAGGAGAGAGAGCAATAAAATTGGGTGTGATTTTCCAGATACATGCCAGGGAGTTGGGGAGGAGGGTGAGAAGATACTGATGTTCTACAGCTAATGCAGAGGCACAGAACCTGCACACAGACAGTTCTGGTCTTCACAGGTCCCCCAGGATTCACAAGATTCCGTGAGAAGCTGTTGGGTGTGGAGGTGTAATCATGACCTGACAAATCCCGTGTCCCTGATTGAATGATTACTGATAGTCTCTGAAACAGGAAGTTTGTGGAGGAAGGGAGTGGCAGGCCCTAATTTGCAGATCTGGACTCTGGATTCAATGCACTGCTTATTGGTTGCTCCTGCTGACTCTAGGAGCAGAATTGGACTACAGAAGGAGTTGAATTCTTTGCTAAATAGTGTTACAGTGTTATAGGGCTTAAAAAGGAAAATAAATAGAAAAGTGGGGAGATCTTTCCAGCTCCAAGAAGGACTTAAAAGGACTCTCTGTGGTGACAAAAAAATATTAAGATGCTTTAAAACTAAAACTCTTTTAGAATATTTTTTTATAATAATATAATATATGGAGATATACCTATCTCATAGAACTTGGAAGGTCATTGAGTCCAGTCCCCCGCCTACACTAGATTTTTTTTTGCCCCAGATCCCTAAATGCCCTCTTAAGGATTGAACTTCACAACCCTGGGTTTAAGCAGGCCAATGCTCAAACCACTGAGCTATCCCTCCCCTTCTATAAGTTCTATAATTGTCTTTACTGATACAGCTACTAAACATTTCATACAAAAAAAATCAATGTAACTAATGCTAAGATTAGTACACAAGTGATTCAAAACAAAGAAATGCAATTAAGGAGAAAAATATGCTTTGGGTCTTGAACTACATAGGTTCCACCTGCTTGCTTTCTTCCCATTTTGCATAGAACTTAATTTCAGAGCCAGACAGACAGCCCTGGAAAATGATAAAACAGCTCTTTCTCTGCAACTATGGTTATGAATGGGTAAATGATATGCCATTTTTTTCCTAAATGCCTATTGGCAAATCTTACATGTTTACACACTAGCCTATACCAGGTCTAAACAGGCTCTGATGATCTGTGGCGCCAATTCTCATACTGTACTTTCAGATAATGTTAAGGACTAATTTATACAGCGAAAGAAAGGAAATTCAGAGTTCTGGATGAAAACAGATTGTAACTCAACCCTTCTGGGTACCATAAGGGTCTTCAAACTCTCTTCCATGTAACATTACCAGGCCTGATTGCCCACTGCGTTATCCCAGTTTTATGCTGGTATAACTTCATTGGGTTATTGGTATCACCTGATTCTCCACTCAGTTACAGCCATTTCTTATGTGCCAGTGTTCTAATACCTAGACACAATGGAGTGAGATTCTGCTTTAACTTTTCACTTTCTTAGCATGTAATCCCTTCTCCTGACATTATCTGAATATGATGAGAGAGGTTTAATACAGCATTTATTTTTAAAGCAATATTTTTGAAGCAATTGTCTTTCAACTAGCAGTTAAGGACCTTAATGGCCAAGGTTTATAGTAATAGCCCATTTTTGTAAACTCATTTGTTTAAGCTTTCCCTCATGTGTGCACACTGCATACATTGTTAACCTCGTTGAGCACTTAGTTACGCAGCACTGCAACATTTCAGATGTTTGTGAAGAGCTGCAAGCCTCCTTTATCTGTGGATGTTCTGTAAACGTGGAGTAGGAAGATGGTAAAAAGGGAATAAAAATGTAGAGCCAAATCCCTAAGTAGCATAAATCAGTGTATTTCATGGAAGTCAAAGGAACTATGCCAATTTGTAACAGGTATGGGTCTGTCCTTAACTTTAAAGCCCCCCTATCGTTCAATATTCATTTTCTTCCACAGGATTATCTAAGTCTTTCTTCACTCTTATTTTGTGCTGCTATTTCTTTTTCCTTTTCAAAAAAGAAGTCCGTGAATTTCTTTCCAAGAATGAGATAATGATGACTATTTGTCAATACTGATTTTTTATTTGCTTCAGTCAGTGTATGTTTCTTGAGTCCATGTGATTATCTTATTATAATAAAATATATTAGTAATCTTACTGGCACATGGTTGTATATACTTACATTGGATACCATTCACTAAAAATCCTAAGCCTGATTCACTGCTGTGATATCCTGATTTTACACTAATGTAACTCCGTTGATGTCCATAAAGTTGTACCAAAACCAAAGCAGTGATGAGACAGACCCCCTTTTTCTTAAGGGAGGAACCTAAAATGGAACTCTGCAATCGACATGCTAATAATAGGTGAATTCTGGATCTCTACTGAGATTCGAAGAACTAGAGAAGTGGTGCTGTAATGGTATCACACAAGTGAAAATGTAAAAAGTGCTTGTGAGGGTGAGAAAGAGGCAGCCAGAGCTAGACCTGAACTGCTCCATGCACATACAGGAATGAAGTGAAATAAAAGTTTTTCCTGAATGCTTGGAGAACATAAAGATCAGCGCAGTGCAGCACAGGACGCATTAGAAAAAGCTGCTGTTGACACAAAACAAAGACAGAGGATATTGTGGTTGCAGCTGCAATACAGCTGCCACATACAAACCCTCCAGGGCCAAAAAAACCACAATAAACGGTGACATAAATTAAGCAAATAAACATTTTTTCTCAGCAGGCCAAGAACACTGGTTTAGAGTTTGGAAAAGCATGCGAGGATTGCCCAGCTGCACAAAGAGTCTTTACGTGCCAAAGATGCTTAAGATCCAGGTTTATCTGTTAAACCAGCATATGCTGTTTGTCATCTCCTGATGACAATGTATAAATATGATGTTTTCCTTCAATTTTTAACCCATATTTTAAGGCTTCTGATCACACACACAGATCCACATGGAAACTCTTGCTATTAGTGTCAAAAGAATAGAAGCACTGTTCCCTCTAAGCTGTGCGTGTGTGCACACACAGATCCTAAACCCCGTGCACATGGTGAAACACCACGCACACAAAAATTTGCAGAGAGGCACAAAAATTTGCACAAAAGAATTTTTTTGCGCACACAGCCTGTCAAAAATTAGAGGTAACACTGACTAGAAGCTGTACACATTAACTTTTAAGGTGACTTGCACCATGTATTGACAAGCCAGCATAGTTTGCAAATGGTACTGTATTAATACAGCAGCTAGGATTTGCTAGAGGAGGTTTGATCATGTGAACCCCCCCCCCCCCCCACTCATCCCACCCCAGTTGCACTTGGTTGCCGAGAAAGTTTTGCATTAGTTATAAGGTGCTTATGCTGATTTACAAAACCATTCACAAGCAGGGCCCAAGTTACCTTTCTGAGTTAGTAACTCTTTCCTCTTCTGGTCAGCTGGGGTCAACGGATACAGGTCTCTGTGCATCTTCAATACCAAAAATGTGTCACTTTGGGTGGTCGCTCTTTCAGCTATTGTGCACGTGGAGCTCTTTGCCTATTGACATTAGCAATGTCGCTACCTTCTTCCCTGTGTTTAAAGTCTAAACTGAGGCTGCATTTGTTTTCATTGGCCATTAGCTGGTTGCAAATAATTGTGAATTTTGAAGGATGACGTGTTTTTTTTTTATTATTGCTGTGAAGTGTTTTGAAATGTATCTTCATGATAAGGCATTTGGAATTGTGATTTTTCCCCCTTTCATTTTATTTTTGGTTTCCATTTACAAATACAATCAGCCAGAGATACAGCAATACAGAATATACAGTGGAATTGTTCAAGTAGGGATAGACTATTTTCTCCCTCATGTAAAAATCTTGTAGATCTAAGAGCAGAAAGGCTGTATAAGGCAACCCTCTTGAGAAATACATAAAATAAAATGAAACAGTTATTTCTTTAAAACCAGCATAAAATATTGCACCAATTGAAATAGCTATCAGTCCACCCTATACAGGACATTTAACCTTCTATAGCACTAAATCGAAATGCGGGAACTTCAGTCTATCAGAAAAACAGCCTGTTCATAAGAGAGGAATTAGCATTTTAAATCATGAATTATGCTATTTTATGATTATTCATTAAGTTCTGCAGGCATGCTTGGTGTTGTACAAGATACGGACGATGACGCAGTCCCTGCCTGTCGGAGGTTACCTGTACTGTTTATCAACTGATTGGTTCCCGACTGGCTGAAGAGCAGAAAAATTCCATTTTAGAAAGACAACTGCAATGAATCAAATCGAACAACAGGAAAGTGGATTAATATCCCTCTGCGAGAACAAATTCCATCAGACAAAAATGATTCCAAAAAGGTCAGACACCATTAAAAGGCAATAAAAAATAAACAGGAGTCACAGTAAGAGAATATTGCCACAGGGAAACATTCTCTCTCTCACTGGGAAATATTCTCAATAAATGCCTCCGTCACCTCAGCTTTCATTTAGCAACAGAGTCCCCCCCCTCCCCCGCAACGTTTTGTTTTATTCTAGTGGAAATGAGTCAGGGGCTGTTCCCCATTCATGTCACTGTGTATAGCCATCGCAATATGATACATGAGATCCTGGAACTGTTCTCATATTAATCCAGTAAACAAGATGGAAGGCATGAATGGATGAGCCTAACCCTGGCTTTCGTGACTTTTGGAGTATAAGTGAAACCCTTCATAGACTGCATTATTACAGTAAGTATGTTAACTTGATAGTAAGAGAAGAAACGTCAGGGGTTTTAAAGTGGGTAGCAACTGCGCTAAGAAGTACAAAGAGATTATTAGTGAGAAGCTGTAAAAAGATAAGATTACAAGGATGGGTATTTGAATTTAGCAGGGATGGCAGCATACAAAAGAATTAGCTAGAAGACAACTCAGTTGAGTTTAGAGCTATATGGGATGAGCTTACCAAATTCCTAAAGAATACAACTGATGTTCTAGGACACTAATTTACTGAATTCAGTTCACAGTGTGGCAAAGGAAGGGGGGAGGGGAAGGATAAATATCCATTTATTTGCTTTTAAGTGTTACATGTGTTTTCTTCCCACTCCTCCTCTTTCTATCCAATCAGTTTACTTATTTATTTAGGACTGCTCATGAAGTCAATAGATGGCTTCCCATTCATGTCAACGTGGGAGGGGTCAGGCCTAAATTCTGGGATTGTTTTACACCTCCGAAGATCAAAATTCAGCCTTCGTTGCCCACTTGCTCCTCCCCAGTGAAGCCGGTGTGATGGTACAGCTGTGAATCAATGCAGAATGTGCTCCAAAGTTCAAACCTAAAGAGACAGCTTTAGAAAATATTGTAGTGAGTCCATGCATGAATATTGACCTATTACAAATTAGTTCACATACGTTAATCAGCTGAACAATTGCCCTGATCTGCAATTGGGGATAGACTTGTAGTGACGTGCAATTTTCAGGCCTATAGGAGAGAAATGGACTTTTCATGTCCTGTGTATTTCTATATGATATCTCGAAGTCTAATAAAACATTATTTAAAAATCATACACTTTTTGTATTTTATTTCCTTTTTTGTTTTACTTCTTGATGGAAAGCTATATGAGAAATGTCAGTCATCCTTGGATCACTGATGTGATCACTGATGTGATCACTTAGAGGGACACATTTAGAATTGTGACGTAATATTATATCCAGGGTTACCCAGGTATCTAACACTACAGAGTAGCCTTTAATTTTAAAAGTGCATGTGGAAATTATTACTCTACATGTGTTATAGCTTTCTTGCATTAGAAACTATGACCATTTAAATTGACTTTAAAAATAAACAAAGGCATTAGACTCAAATCCTTCTCCCAGCGAAGTCAAAGGCAAGCCTCCACTTGACTCCAGTGATGCAGGATCAGGTCTTTAGTTCATTATGAACCACTTGTCCACTCAAATGGGATTTTAATATTTATTTAGTATTTTTGCAGCATTTTATATAGAGCACTGTACAAACTAATGAGCGCACACAGCACCCAGGGAGGTAGGTGGGTTAGTATATTTATCTCTATTTCATAGGCAGGAAAACAGAGCCAGGAAAGTAGCATGAGTTGTTCAAGACTACACAGTGAGTTAGTGACACAGAGCCAAAATCAGAACCTAGGCCCGCCTCCTCTCAACCCAGCGCCTCTGGATCCTGCAGCTTTGCCTTTTGGCAGTGAGGCTGTGCTTCAATAACTCAAACCCCAACAACATTTGAAAACTTTCAGGCTGTTTGCACGCTTGCCATTTAAAAAGTAACTGAATAGACTGGCTTTGAAATGGTTAAAATAAATCAGTCTAAATATTCTCTCCTTACTCATACTAGGGATTTAACATTTCAGCTCACAAAATATATAATGGGCAGACTGCCCAGCTTTTGACTATAACACCACTAAACAGGAGGTTTCCTCTAGCTTTGTTTTGACTGGTCTTCTTATAATACAGAAAAACTTGTACTAGGGCTGTGAAATTGTTCCTTACATCCATACAACCTTTTATTGACTTCAGTGGGAGAGCATTAAGCCCATGATCAGTAGCAGTAAAATTTGTTCAACACCTGATTTTTCTGCAAGAAAGTGACCAACATGAAGATTTAAATTTTAAAAGTTTTGGGGTGGAAGGTGGATGGAAGCAAAAATGTGTAGGGATAGAAGAGGAGAAAAGAAAGGCACAGGGTGTCTATGGGGAGACCGGAGATACAGAAAGAGGAAAGGAAGATGAAGCACTTACTATGAAATAAAATCTTTTAAATTATGCAAGCTATTAAATCATATACCCCAAACATATATGCATAAATTAGGGCTGATGTTTGGTCAGGGTCATTTGTTACTTCTGAGTTTTAGAGTAAAATTAAATATAAAAATACACTTCAGTAAATACTCAGCACCCATCTCAGCTACTTGAATTTATAAGAACAAAACAAGAATGGCAAAAACAGAGTTGGGTCCAAGCCACAAAGCTGAGATGCCTCTTTTGAACTCTGCAGCTGTAGAGGATCATCTGGACGCAGGGTTTTGCTTTCGCTCAGCTATAGTCAAAAGTGAAAAGGAGAGTTTTGTCTGTTTCTGCTGTAACCTCCCTACAAACTTTAACAGCTTGAGTGGCATTTCTTTGCACAGTTAAGGATGCTGTTATTTATCATGGAGATTTCGGAGAATAACTTGTGTAGGTAGAATCCTGCTGATGTCAGTGGTGTTTCTTCTAATTTACTCCACTGAAAATCACAGCAGAATCAGGCCCAGTGATTGCAACAAACTCCTGATCTTTGTGAAAACATCTTTTCAGCGACCGTCTCAGAATCAAATCTTCCAGTTGGGGAATTTTTTTAGGCTCACCAAACACCTCCTTCTCTAAATTTTTAAACTAGCCGCAATTAATATCTTTGTACTGCCTCGTATCCTATACTATAACGTAGAAAGGTTCTTGAATATTTAGCCACGTCCAATTGCTCAATGTCCTGATGGAAATGAATTCTGAGTAATTTGAGAAGCTTGAGATCAAAGCCTGGCTTCTCCTTTAGAACACAGCAGCAGGCATTGTGCACGCAGCATGTGCAAAATATTATCAGAACTAAAGAGCAGGATTCTATGTTAGTAAAAAGATCTGTGAAATAAAAATTAGAGGAGAAAAAAAAATCTAACATATGTGTCCTGCTCTGACGCTCCAAGTAAAGATATATACACACAGTGGAGTCTTTCTACTGTGCATAGAAAAACTTCACCCCAAACAGAGGTTCCCTGTCAGAAATGAATCACATAATTAGACCTGAAATTTGCGTGATGCAATCCATTAAACAGTCGGGGAGGTGGGAGAGGAGATTCATTCTACTTCAGCATAAAATGGAGTTTCACTACTCACAAATTCACTGTAAGTGGCCTCCAATGTAATTTGTAGCACAACAGTAAAAAGAGTAAATGTCAGTTCACTAGCAAATAAATTGGTTTCTAAAATGTTCATAATAAAATTAAATAAGAGATTTGGTTCTTTTTTGCCTTACTTAAATTGTGCACAATCTTCATTGATTTCGTTCAACCCTTGTAATGTTACCTGGTCTTACATTATTTGGTGCTTTCCCGAATGCCCCATCTCCCAGAGTCACTGATTACGTGAGAATCTCATGTTTCATTTTACAAATAAGCAAATTTCTAGCACTTGTGGTTGCAGAGAAAAGCTTAAAAATGTAAACCCCAAAAGCTCGAAACACGCCAGAAAGCAAACCAAAAGAACCCAAAATGTATCGTTTTGATAACACATGGTTCTATTGCTTTCTTCCAAGATACAATCCCACATTTTCCCAAAGAAACTGTTAATGAAACTATCCCAGTAGAGGCCAAACCCTAAAATCCTTCCTCGGGTTTAACCCTTCCTTGGTCTTTCTTCAGACAGACAATAAGAGCTCTTCACTTTCTGAACAGCTCTCCACTTTTCAGGCATGGAGCGAGTTCACTGAGTTTTGCCCTTGCACGCCAGGCCACCTTTGGGACATGCTGTTCTGGAGCAGCAGAGGTTGGAGTCATTGGGACAGAAGCAGGTCTGGCTGGTCTGAGTCTTCTCTTGAGTTCCTTAGCCTTTTGGTGCTCCCCGGCTGGAGAAGATGAATGCCCTCACCCATTCCAAGGCATGCCCCTTATGGGGTGTTCAGTGCTACCAGCTGAGTTAGTGGTTAACTTTTATACTCTGAGATTGCTAGCTTAGCATTAAGCTGCCACTTTTTAGGGGGAAAAGGGTCCCTGCAGGTTGCAGCCAATTTTGTGTAGGTATCTTCCACACCTTTGAACATTAAAATCTGTCACAGTGCAAGAGAAAGGATGGTTTATAATTAAGTCTCTGGAAAGACTCAAAAGATCTTTGTTCATTTTCTGGTTCTGCTCCAGGCCTTCTTCATGATATTAAGTCATAACGTCTCTATGCCTCAGCTCCCCAGTTGACAAATCTGGTAATAATATTTACTTTCTCCTACTTTTTTCTTATCTACTTAAGCTGTAAATTCTTTGGGGCTGAGACTGTCCCTTGATATGTTTATGTACAACGTCCAGAACAATGGGCCCATGATCTCAGTTGGTGTCTACAGACACTGCCGTGACACAAATAAATGAAACAAATGAATGTAGTAATAATAAAGAGAATGTGGGGTTCAAATACTCCTCTCTGGTACTGAGAATACTAGCCATGGGACCTTGAACTCACTTCTGGAGAGCAATCAGAAGTGGCAAGAACCTTGGATTATCATCTCAGCCCAATGAGGGCACCTCTGGCAATGTAGTCCTCCCAAATACTGCACTGCATTCAGAGATTCCAAGGTCAGAAGGGACCATTGTGGAACTCTTGTCTGTCCCCTCCCCCCATATATCACAGGCCATAGAACTTCCCTGAAAAAAAAATCGTAGTGCATGTCTCTCAGAAATGGAAAGGAACCATTGGGAGGGGACCTCATAAAGTTAGGTTCTCTCAGTCCAGATGCCTAACCAAACTTTCTCTAAAGTACGCCAATGTATTTGGCCTGCCAAATTGACTGGGAACCTCACAAGAAGAGTGTTTCTTGTCACATTTCCAGTCATGCCCATTTCCATCTGAGCCAGGGCTGTGCCAAAATGTCATAATTAACTACCCCAATATTTCAGCCAGAACCAAAATAACATTTTCTTTTTTAGTCCAAGGTGGAGACACAACTAACTACTTGAGGGAAAAAATGGTCATTTCAGCATCCCAGATGCATTGATTTACTCAGCCTGCTTTGCAATACTCCACTGAGCGAAATAAATGGCTTCTTTCAAAAAAGTAGAGCATCCCATATTTTCTCAGGTGGTAGGAATAATTTTTAACACGGCCTTGGAAGATTGCAAGTTAGGTGCTGTGGTCACGCCCAGTGCTACTTACTTGCCACTAAAAGAGAGAAGAAAAGAGAGAGAGTGTGTGTGTGAGTGTGTGTGTGTGTGAGAGAGAGAGAGAGAGAGTATATAAATAGCACGTTCTCTCTCTTTTTTTAAGCAGTTGAGGCGGCACCTGATCCTTCACACCAAAACGCCTAGGGAAGTCAATGGGGATTGACTGAATGCAGCGTAGACTCCTCTGAGCTCTCCCAGCAAAAGCTTTACAGTACAAAGGGCGTTCCCCTTCGCCAGCATGGCTTCGGTTTTGCAAAAAAAGCATTTTCGTTCGCCTTCCAAAATTGCATATTTTTATTTTCTGATAGATTTTCCGTAAGCGCTTTCATTCGAAGCCTGAGTAAAAACGGGTTTCTAACAAATTGTCAGCGCCTGATCGAATTCATTAGAAGGAATATCTACTGTTACCTCTTTTCCAGTACAGTGTGGAGGAAGAGGATAACACAGCTGTAAGACACTGGTTTACCCGCAAACATTTTCCAATCCAGAAACTCCCTGCACTTTAATACAGACGCCAATAGCTGTAATGGAATCCACAACTTCCACGTTCGGACACATTCGGAATGGAATTATCTGTGGATGTTCCTAGATCTTTTAGTTTGCATCAAACAACAATTACTTTAAAAGAGCTCGAGATTTAAGTAAAGGGGGGCGCTTCTTATTAGACTCGCAGGAATAAATGAAAAGTGGAAATAAGAATAAACGATACAAATAAACGTCGCCCCAGGAAACATTATTGACATTGAATTCTTCGCACGAAAAATGTCCGATGATCCCAAGGGGGTTGCACGTTTTTAAGTGAAATGACGGCTCAGACAACTCAAAATGCAAATAGCTTTTTCGTGACGCCTGAGAGAGGAGTTGAGGGATTCATTCAAACTATAACCTAAATTTCGGGACTGTTGCTACTCCTACTGGAGTCAAAGGTAGCCATTGCTTTTAATGAGAGCAGGATCGGGCTTTTTACCAGGACGCCATGAAATGAATTAGACATCTATTCTGCCAAGAATATGTGTTTTTATGTACACGTACACAGAGCGTTTAAACACACATAGGAATGATACTGTCTATATACAGTGAGTGTGTACTTCCCTAGAGAAATATGAATCCTATGTTCGTATTATAATGTGATACGATTAGATAGTATCGTCTGTATATATGGGGCATACAAAATGTATAGCGTTATACAAGTTGCAGTTACGGAGACCTGGGAATTGGTAATGTAACCTCACAAATAAGTGTCTTTATTACTAGTAACTATGAACGAAATCACTTGTGTTTTATATTCAATAATTGAGTTAGTAGAAGTATTACGCGCTGTTCAACCTGCGTCTCTTCCTGAAACACGTCCCACCTGATTCTGAAAGTGACTAGTCGATACAATACTTCTTTATCAAACAATCTGATCTCGCCATTCGCCAGACGACCACTGATTAGCAGCGTTGTTGAAGGGAACCGCCACCTATGGACATTAAGAACTTCTAAATGGAGATATATCTCGGTGGTTTAAAAGCTCATAAAAAAAGTATTCTAGCTGAAGATGGAAATCTGAGATAGGAGACATTAAAACCAAGGGAGAGAGACGCAGAATTGAAAATGTATCCAAGTAGATCCCAATCATAACAAGCCATAATACACTTGCGGTTATTGCATTTTCCTTTGAAACCAAATATTCCGAAGAGGTATATTTAGATAGTTCAGCTGTTATGAGGAGACCGTTTCTTGTGCTAGTTGAGAAAAACTCTAAAGAGTTAGAGCAAATATTTGATGCTGAAGAGCTCTTAAGGCTTGAAGAGTACCATTTACTTATTTCTACACATCAGTGTGGGCTTAGGATGTTAAATAGATTAAAAGGCTAAGAGAGGTCACTGAAGTAGAGACTTTCTTTCTCTTATCCAGACTTTTTTCCCTTACAAAGTTTTTTACACTTTCTTTAGAGGGTGCATGGCAAACTTCATTTAAGAGCCACCTTGACTACAGGATAAATGTGTGCCTCTGTGAACTCCAAAAAACCCCGGCGCGGTAAGAATATGTTTGCATTCGGGATCGAGATATTAATAAGGACTTTTCAGTGTCTTTTATTCGTGGGGTCTTTACAACTCCATTTCAACCTATTGCCTCACTTCATTGAGACTAGCACTACTGGTTGCCTCTGTATGGCCCCGGGCCCGACATATGAAATATGCTTTTATGATAATCTTATTGCCTTTTTTGCAGCGGGCTCTGAATCCAGTCCAAACTACCAGGAAACTGTTAGCAGTCATCGGAAGCGCCACAATACAATACACATTATATTGCTATACATACCTTGCGGAGTGCAGTTTATGGATCTCTGCTGGGATTAAAATGATTAGGAGATACAGGGCCACCTAGCTGTGAATGAGTCGTTCCGTGAAGGGAGAGCCGGGCATTTCGATTTAATCGCATTTAAAAAGACATAACTAATAAATTTGTATGGACGAGGCTGCAGTAGACGTAAAGCAGAGTCGATAGTGGTTCAAATCCCATTGAACCCTATTGAAAACCATGACAACAAGAAACAAGCTCCGATTTATCCCGGCGAGTTAAAGAACATTGTGAGGAGGCGTCAATCACCTATTATTCCAGATCTGAACAAATGCAAAATCTTGACTGGAACAAATGCTTCCAACAGGTCCAGGACATAGGGCTACATTTCCCCTTTGTTCACAGGCTAGCAGTTGGCATGTATTTGTGTTCCCCTTGGGCCGACCACCCAGGACGTTTGGGAGGCTGATCTTGGAACCGGGAAGATAACTACTGTCACCAGGCACGCTTGATAGGTGGCTCCAATAATCATGGCCTGGGAATCTTTTATATGGAGCCTGTCCGGTCTCCAAGAAATATGCAGGAAGTTGGCCAAAGGGAGCTTTGGGCCCTGCTCATCTAGCCCACAAATCTGTCAGATATAAATCTGTCTCCTTCCCTGGCTGTTAGCGCTCTATTTACATTTTCCCTATCCCGTGTAGCGGGTTCCAGGAGCGATACCCAGAGCAGTGGCTGTGTGTGGGGGGCGGGGGGAGTCAATATCATCTACGCCCCATGGGTAGAGGAGCGTGTGTTTGATGTGTGTATACAAGGCACATCTGAAACATTACAAGCGAGAGATTGAACTGGTGGGTCAATATGACTGTGTCTGTTTCACGGCCATAACCCAGAACCCAGGTTGCCGTTTGGTTTGTACTTTTGGCGCGGTCCGAGGGAAAGCGAGGGGTCGCCTTCCGGAGAGGTGCCTCTCTTTCCCGGGAGCCAGACTTGTGTCTGTTTCCATAGGGCGCCCAGTCGCTGGTGCGACACCAGCTCCAACGGGTGGGGATCACCTGGAGGGCAGCTCGCCATAGGCAGGGAGCGGGTGGTGACTCGCATCCACGTGGGATTGCGCTGGCTGGGGTGTGAGCCGCCATTACTGGGTTTGAAGCTCTGGCAATCTGGGGACTAATCCCACCAGAAGCACGGGGGTTGACCCCAACGGGGAAACATCGATTATTTCTGGCTCCATCATGCAGACTCGACCTGTAACCCGCCCATTGATGCAAAGCTGACCGGGCCTCTCTTTTGAACCGAAAGTCCAAATACCAGTTTGCACAAACTTAGACAATGCCCGCGGGCCTGATTGAGGCGGGCTAAGTAAGGGAATGGACAGGATATGGGGAAAGGCCACATTGATCCTTGAATGTGTTTGTGAAACAGTTCCATTTGCCTCCTACCCCGAAGCCTTTCCAAGACCGATCCATTGAAGTCGATTGAAAACACGCCCGATGACTTCCGCGTTGCAGGGCGCAGGCCAAAGAAAATTCCTAAGGTAGCAAGAGTTTCACACGCAAGAAGAAAGTGGATCAGGCAGAGGAAACCGCTGAGTTTGGCCCCGTCCCTTTTAAGATGTGTTCATCCGCAACAAACCCACCCCACTCTGCGCCGGCTTCTCTTGCTCCCCCAGCCCTGCCTGGCCTGGGGGAAACAGACTGCGGAGCATCGCCAGCTCACACGATGCTAAACTTAGCTCGCCGTTTTCTGACCCTGCTATTTCTCCGGAAACAGTTTGCGCTCCCCACGGGTTTACACGAGCCCTGGAAAGTCAGGAGCAGAATCCGAATCCATTCCTAGGTGGTTCCTAGAACGGACCCGTTTTCCTAGAGCAAACAAACGGCTCCAGGTGTGACCCAGCCCCCGGGGGCTCAGCAAACCTGCTAGCGGCCTGGGGGATAACTGCATCGAGCCACATCAAACCAATAATGAATAAATTCCTGCCGGGGGGCGGCCAAGCTCCGGGGATGTTACTGCGCGGAGCAGGGACGGTGGTGGCTTTGGTGGTGGATGGAGGGGGGCGGTTGTTGGTCACCACATACCACCCAAGATGTTATTCACTGCTGACAATTCCCATTATCTGTCCCCACGTCGGGCTAATCAGACGGAATATGTAATGATGAAGCCCGTTTCCTGCTGTCTTTGGGAGGTGACGGGTTATTCTCCCGGCGGGGTTACACCTACTCCCATTAGAGCTTCGGCGCTTGCCTAACGCAGGTACTTCGCCTCCCGGTGTGGACGCGGGCGGTGTGCGCCGCGGAGGGGGGACGGACTGTGGATAGAAACAGGACACCTCTGTAAACCACACTAATATCTGGGCTCCGGCTGGGATGGAGGAAGCATCCCCTTGAACCCGCGGGTTCCCGAGGAGCTCGGCGCCCTTGTGTGGTAGCTCGGAGAGGGTCGGTGGCAAAGGGGGCCGAGCCTACCATGGCCACCGCGGGCCGGGTCAGCTTCACGGTGAGGAGCCTTTTGGATTTACCGGAGCAGGAGGCGAACAGCATGAAGCAGGACGCGGCTCGCCACCCGGCGGGGAAGTTCGCCCGCTCGCCGTACGGGGAATGGATGGACAGCGACAGGAACCATTATCTGTGTGAGTATGAATTGAACAGGGTCAAATACCCTCTTCCCTGGGCCAAGCCAACGCTCCGCAGGAGCCAGCCTGGATTTGTTGGAGAATTGCAGCCATAAAACGGCACGAAAAGATCGACAACCCGCTCCAGGGCATAGAGGTAGCTGTAGATAGATCTAAGGCTAGATATGCGCACAGGTACACCTGTCGATGTAGATACATATATACACAATGGACGCTTTAAAGTGTATCCGAATTGTCCTCTGTCCCGGTTGCAATTCTATACACAGCGGCGGGGTTCCAAATCTAACACACATGCGCCAAGATTCAGTCTAGACCCACGTACACAATATAATCAGTAAGCAGCCTACTAGCATCCAAGCGTGTGTAGAAATACGCATGCACACAAGGATGCGTGACTTTACGAGGAAGCTGTAACTTGTATAGATTGTGTAGCGCCTGTGCAGGTATCAAACGTTAACGTAGCGCCCCGAAACGTGCTTCGTAGGAAAGTGACGGAGCTGCAGAAGAAGAGATCCAGGATGAAAAGGGACGGAAAGAAACAGGATAGCGGTTGTATTAACCGTCCGGCATATCGCTACACACGATAGTCACGTCGGCGGGGTTTATACAGGGTACACAAGAGCTGGCACACAATACAGCGCTCGTACGTGGAAACGCCCGACAATCCTGTCTTCGGGTTAATGGTTCCCACAGCGGGATGTTAGCTCGGATCTCCTGGTTTCTATTCAAATTCTTTCGGGCTTTTAACCAATGGTGACTTTCCCTGTTCCAATCAGAATGAGCCAGGAGCACCTGGCTCACCCCCGCATCCCTTCCCCATCTTCTTGGTGGGGCAATCTGGGTACCTGGTCCTGGTGGCGGTGGCTCCTTGCTCTCCCTCTAACCCTGCCCCTGTTGTTGCTGTCCCCAGCTTCCGACGAGAGCGGGCCGGAAACGAGTTTACCCGATTCCACCCAGAGATCGCGCCCGCCCCACGGCTCGGAAGCGGAGAAGAAGAAGAAGAGGCGAGTGCTCTTCTCCAAAGCGCAGACGCTGGAGCTGGAGCGGCGGTTCCGGCAGCAGCGGTACCTCTCGGCCCCGGAACGGGAGCAGCTGGCCCATTTGCTCAGCCTGACCCCCACCCAAGTCAAGATCTGGTTCCAGAACCACCGGTACAAAATGAAAAGGGCCAAACCCGAGGGGTCCTGCGGCGCCGAACTCAGCCCGCCCCCGCTGCTCCGGAGAGTGGTGGTGCCGGTGCTGGTCAGGGATGGCAAACCCTGCCAAAGCTGCACCGCCGGCCCGGGCGCGGCGCAGGACAAGCTGGGCTGCGCCACCCAAACTGCTTTCACCCTCCCAGGCTACCCAGCCTTCCAGCCCAGCTCCGCCGCCGCCCTGAGCCTCTTCCCCGCCTACCAGCACTTAGCACACCCTGCAATAGTCTCCTGGAACTGGTGATGCTGCCTCGCCTCCCCCCGCTGAACTGTGGGATCAAGAATCCAGCGACTTCCTTGCTCCACGCGCCTGACTCGAGAACCTGGGATGATCCACGCGGGAGGCGGATCCACGCCATTGTAGATGGTATTTTGTTGAATTAAAGCGCGTCGTGAGCGTGGCTAGCCAGGGCTGGGTTTTGTTTTCCTTTTGGGGCGGGAGAAAACCATGAAATGTTTAAATCCTGCGCCCCTCCTGGTTCCGGGCGAAGGGGCTATTTGTAAAATAAATCCATACCCCAGCGGTTTGTACCTAAACTAGTTTATTTTAAAATAGAGTATTCTTCCAGTGACTAATAAAGCGACTTTTTTTGGCAAATAAAATCAGCCAGGACAGGTGTCTTTTTGAACATCCGATCTCATCTTTAGTGTAACTGCTGTGTGATGAAGAGTGAGATTCTCTTAAATGTACTAAGTACATTACAGGTTTGTTATGATACTTGACCTTCACGCTTCAGTAAAACACAGGGTTTGCTACCAACAGGTAAAAACTGATTACGTTATTATACCTGACCCCCTTCCCCCCAAAAAATCCCTTTTAAATTAGTCTAGTGTGCATTCAATTTAGGGCTATGAGTTTTGGAGTCTACTGAGGTCTCATGTTGCTTTACTGTATTAAATGCCTGTTATTTCCCGATTCGGTTTTACTTCTCTCTGTTTCCAGCTACAGAGTATGACACCTACTGCAATTCAATCTCATTTGCACGGACATATTGCCACCACTTTCCATCAGTTTTTTTTCCCAACTCAGGATCCAAGCTGTAGTCTCCGGATTTCAAGCAAATCTTCAGATTATACTTACAGCTCCCCCTATACATGTCATATTTTTAGTAGGCAAAAATTACCAAAACTAAGTGCGCCTTCCTTTGCTTCACGTTCCTTTGCTAGCCACAGACTTGAAAATGTATTTTAAGGACAAACGAATACATCTCGTTGTAACATACAAACGGTATCACGCCATTGGATTCATTCATTTCAAACACAAGCAGTTGCCCTCCCAAGAATCTTGAGACAGTTTCCTGAAATATTCGCCCGGTTCTGATTCAGTTTCACTTCCTGCGGAGCTGAGTAAATAGCCCAGAAGGGATCCGGACATGTTGCATAGAAAATAGAGACATATATTACGGAGCGAAGTACCATCGGCTACACATGCTCGCCGGGGGTAGCTGCAGAGTAAATGCTGCCAGAGAGAGGAGAGTCACACCAGGGCCGCGAGAGAAGTTAACACGCGTGGCTGTGTCCGCGCTAAACCTCCATCCCTAAAACTCCTCCTCGTTGTTCTGCCGAGGGACAGTTGTAACGGGGTCAGTCATTTTAAAAGAATCGGCACTGACAGGCTAAGGGGGGAATAGAGTTTGTCCAAGTAGAGAAGGGGGGGGGGGATGTGTAAAAAAACCTCCCCCACCCTGTATCTATCTTTTAAAACCAATTGGACAGTTTTTCTTCTACATGGATTTCGCTTACAACAATTTCAAACGGTATTAAATCCGATCTAAAAGCTACGGCCTCATTTACACCCGCGAGCCTGCTTCGCTAATACTAGTCGAGCAATGGGATAAGGAGGGATTTACCGGGGTTATTGCACTCGGACGTGGTTTTTCCACAAGCATGAGGGGACAAGAGCAGGGCCCAGCGGGTTTTAGGTCCTTTGAAATAACCAACCAACCGAAAATCATTGGATTGCTTTCAAAACGCGAGATGCGCCTTAAAAAAAACTCTGCAGAACGGAATCGCCTGCTGTTGATTTCGCTCGGAGTCTGCAGCCCCCCCAGACGCCCCTCTGATCGCTGTGTGCGTGCAGTTATCGGCGTTCACCTCTGCCCAGCGGTTCATTTCCAGCGAAGCAACCCGTCCCTAGAAAATGTGCGGCTTTCGCTCACTGTGGGATTAAGTATGATCCTGTTTCCCCGCTATGTCTAACCTAAGAAGCGCCCGGTGATGTCCATTCAATCCAGTCTAATGGAGGCTGGACCACTGAGTGGAAGCAGGCCCCAGACTGGTTTTCTAGCCGTAGCAGGCTTTGGATGAAGAAATTAGCCCCTGGGGAGACTTCTTTTCTGATCCCCAGCCTGCCTACCGCCTTGTGAACCGGGCGCCGAACGCCCCCCTTCAATCATCACATCAGCGGTTTGATCAGCTTCAAGCCCCTGAAATGATGCACCAAGAAAAGCCCATAGGACCCGCTCTGGGCCCAGTCCCTAGGGAGGAAATGGGCGCGGGTGGGGATTTCATGACATGTGTGGTAGTGAGGTGCAGAGCAGGGGGCCTCCTGTGTCCTGGATGGAGCACGTAGGATGGCCCGGTCTTGTCACCTGTTTTCTCTCTCTTCCTTCCCTTCTCTCCCCCCTCCACCCTATTTTTTTTGTCTCAGCTGCTGGCCACCTTGCCTTCCATATGGATGGGGTTATCTTGGAAGAATCTCCCAGAGAATGGCTCCTTAAACCTCCTTTTGTCTTGGGAGTTGAAAAGAGCATTGTTATGCTTGAAAAGGACCTAGACAAAATCCGCACTGTTTCGATTCAGGACTGTTTAATCAGTCCCTAGTGACAATTTTATGGGTTTTAGGCGGGACAATGGTATCTTTCAAAACCTTGTGGCCTTCATGAAAACAAAGGGCTCGAATTTTATGGGCTTACAACTCCAATTAGAACAGTGCCAATGTGTATGGGAGATTATCAAATTTGTATCATAAAACCCCTTTATAAGAAATGATTGCTGGGGGGAGGGGAGAGGGGCAGAGGCTTCAAGCAATAGACTTTGTCAAAGGTATGTTTGACGCCGCACATGGCGTTTTACATTTTATCTCACAGATCCACAATTCTCCAGGACCAGCCGCTGTGAAAATGGAACGAGTTAGTTATTTGAAATGACCCAGAGCCACTGAAATAATCGATCCCAGAACCCAGTCCCTTCCTACCTAGGGCCTTCCCTTTACTTACGTCGAAGTTCAATGTTCTTCTAAGGTGGACATCACACATGCATTAAAGTACCTCCTACCGGTATATATTATCGCTATTCATTAGAAAGCCTAACGATTATTGGAGGACCAAATTCCTTTGGCAAAGTGTAAGGGCTGCTTTATTTCTCTCTCTCTCTCTCTCTCTTTTGTCACAGGCAGACTGCAGTGGAGTCATTTAATGTATTGTCTTAAATAGGCACAGGGTGCATGTAACAAGTTATAGGTGCTATGTAACGTTAAAAACTGCAAAAAAAGTCTCACATTAGTAGGGACGGCATAATTCACAGCTTATTAAAGGAGATGGCACAAGGCTGCATGATTTGTGGAAGTGAATAATGACAATGGTTGCATAGTGAAAACTAACGGCAAAATGTAGTGTAATAAAACAGCATTTAATTGCTGCATCTAATTAAAACAGGAATAAATTTCAAAAAATAGGCATCTTAAATGTAATAAAGAGGAATAATATATATAAAAGAATCACTCAGGAAGCCATCAACTTGATAATAGTATACTGGTTGGAGACTGATAAGAAAAGAGTTGCTTCCTAAGAAAAAATTCTAAATCAGAAATGTCAGAGTCACGGTAAGGAAAATTCTATATTGTGTTAATTGCTGACTTAACCAATGGTTAGCCCATCTTTTATGTTGTAGATAGATGCAATTAGATGGAGAGAGGTAGATCTGATTTGAATATCACTGCCTTCCAGTGTTTCCTAACAGGAAAGTTGATGATGATGCTTTTAGTCTTATTTGGCATCAAACTTGGCCTCTGCTGACAAGTAAAATTAAAATTCCACCTCTGCACACAGAGAAAAAACTAATTCTAAATACTAGTGGCTAAATACTTTTTTTTTTTTAAAGTGCCCCCCAGATCGATTTTTCTCTCACATATACCTGCAGTCCCACTGAAACGAATGAGTAAAGGTGGCAGAATCAGGCATTAAATGGTGATACTGAATCAAGTAATTGGTATTGCTAAAATCTTCAAAAATCCTTCTTGGATATTTATTCTTATTTCCGTATCTAAGGGCCCAATCCTGCTCTCACTGAAGCCACTAGCAAAACGTACTGACCCTGGACTAGCACTGGAGGTATTACAACAACTCATTAGAATTAATCGTCAGAGAATGTATAATAATTTTAAATGTGCACATATATTTAGTGCATTTTTTGGTATGGTTTATTATAGTATTATGTATTTGTCTGACTACATATTTGGCTATTAATAGTCTCTGGCTGCATTCACAACACAAACGACAGAAAAGATAAAAAATGACAATGGTCACCTCAAACACAGAATTCCTCAACCCACAAAGGAAACTCACTACCCTTATCACTTACTGGGGGAAAGCTCCAGTGAATAGGTTAGTCTTGCACTATTTAGTCTTGGTTAACAAACTCAGACTTTGCTATGAATGAAGCAAATTCCAGAACTGAGGTCTCTCCACTAACTTCCCTGTCTCCTGCTCTCACCTGAGGACTGTTAGAGAGACTATCCCAGCTGATCACAATTGCTAAAATGCTGCTCAGGGAAACACCAGTGCTTTGTATGTCACACAGAAACAAACTGGTAACTATTGTCATCAATAATGGAGCCCAAGTCTTAAATACTCCAAGTTAAGCTATTTTGCAATAGCTTAAATTTCTGTGTGGTCTACAGAAGAATCCCATTGCTCTAATCCAGTTTGGAGGTAATGAAACCAGGATGGATAGCAGTGGTGAGAGCCACATCCAAGAGGCAAGGTAAAAACACTTCACCAGACTCAAATTGAAAAAAAGCTTTCCTAGCTACTGCTACTACCTGAAAATCCAGGAACAGCAGAGGACCCCATGAATTCCAGACTGTGAACCTCATTTAACAGTACTCGGATTTATCCTTTAAGCTAGAGGCCAGATGCTCTGCTTTCCTTCTCTTCTAGATGTTTCTCCTGACTCACCAGTCTTACCATGTAGGCTCAAACAGCTTTACCTAATCACTTTTACTCATGTTTTGAGCAAAAGGGGTAATACATAACTTCATCTGAGAGCAAATAGATCAGCTGAGCAATCTCCCACAGATGAAGGAATGGGGCCTCACTCAAAAACATGAAACTGTAGTAGTAGTAGTGTACTAGAGGAGAGTGGATCAACGGCATTACAAGCTGCTGACAGTTCACCAGGGACAACTAGCCATTGTCCATCACTAGGCAGAGATCATTGACCTAGGGGAGCAGTGTATCTTCTTGCCATATTCAGACCTATGCCTAGATTGACAGGTGACAAGAAAAACCAGAGGACTCTAGATAGATTACACCAATATTATTTTTCCATAGCCTTCTTAACCTTCTTTCCCCCCCACCCCCAAGCAGGAGAAGATTATATACAAGACAGTAACTGGCAAAAAACTGTCCGTATCAAGAGAGAGTTTCTTGAGCAAGAGGTGGGAAAATACTCAGATGAGTGAAGCCAAAACCTGGTCCTTCCATGAAGAGACAGTAACAATCTGATCCAACAAGAGACTCCACACCTGCTCTCTTTTGCTAGCGATGTGGAGAATGATTCCATCTCACAGGCTGTAGGGAGAAGATTTGAAACAGACAATCTCCATGAGCTAAGCTAGGCAAAATCCATTTAGAAAAATAAAAACCCTGGGTTTTCTATTTCATAAGAAAGGTCTCGTCTCTCTGGAGTCAGGTGATTTATCCAGAATCAGACTGATCTTATCAATAGACAAACAACAGTACAAATGAGTAAATCATTAGAAGAAAACAGAAGTAAAGAGAAAAAAGGAAGCAACAGGTAAGTAAACTAACATCATTCTCACTAATGTAGGACAGGCTGGAAACAGGAAGTCCATGAGATGTCCTTATCTCAGGAGCTCCTCATAGTGAGAAAATATTGACTATCACTGACTTCAGGAGACACAGATTAATCAAAATAGCCACTACTCAGAACATTTCCATGGACTGGGACTTCACCGACAATATTGTGGAGGATAAATCTTTCTTGGCCTTTACAACAGCCATGGCATAGGATCCCAAAAATATTCCATGGCACTAGATGTTAGACTCCATATGGGACTACTGCTCTCTCTTTACTTAGTACAGTATAAGGTTACCTGAAACAAGAAAAACTAAGATGACCTGGGTACAAAGGGATGGAGTGGATGCTTAAGATCCACTATAGTTCTAATTTAGGATAAATGTTGATTGTAATATCCTAGAAAGCCAATAGACTGGACCTGTAGAATATCTACCAAATTATTGTGTTCTTCATTTTTACAGATGTGTTGTATCTATTTTTATGATGCCAGTCCTAGCAATAATTGGAAAAAAAAATTACAAATATATGCAATGTAAGTGTTGTTAATACAGAAAATAATCTTTCCATGACTTGAATATGTACTAAAGGGAAGAAATTCGTCTTTCTGTAAACTATGTTAATGTATGCAATTACATTATTTAATTTTGCTATATTGGATGTTAATTTTGGTACACAATATACTATAGGTAGCAAATATTAAATAACTTTTACAAAAAATGAACAAGGAGTCCGGTGGCACCTTAAAGGCTAACATTTATTTGGGCTTAAGCTTTCGTGGGTAAAAAACCCACTTCTTCAGATGCATGGAGTAAAAATTACAGATGAGGCATTATATACTGACACAGAAAGGATTTACCTCACAAGTGGAGAATCAGCCTTGACAGGGCCAATTCAATCAGGGTGGATGTGGTCCACTCCCAATAATTGATTAGGAGGTATCAATTCCAGGAGAGGCAAAGCTGCTTTTGTAGTGAGCCAGCCACTCCCAGTCCCTATTCAAGCCCAACTTAATGGTGTTAAATTTGCAAATAAATTTTAGTTCTGTAGTTTGTCTTTGAAGTCTGTTTCTTGAAGTTTGAAGAAGATCTGATGAAGTGGGTTTTTTACCCGGAAATGCTTATGCCCAAATAAATATGTTAGTCTAAGATGCCACTGTTTTTGTGGATACAGACTAACACGGCTACCCCAATATCTTTTACAGTAAGAGAACATTTGAAGAGGAGGAATCTACCATTACAGGGTTTTTTTTTGTTTTGTTTCATTTTTTTTTTAACATTATGGTAGTGACCAAATATCCCAATCACTTTTCTTGACTTTTCTAAAAATTGTAATCAATACATTTTGATTGCATTGTTATGAGACATATGTACCCTATCTTTTTGTAGAGACTTGCATGGATTTTTTTAATTCCTTTTTGCTATTGCCAGTTTTCTATATGCACCAAATATCATCTATAGCTACATCACATGCTCATACCTTTCCAAACATTCCCAGCAGAAGTGAAGTTTCCCAAACAGGTTGCAACTTGGTTTGGAAAGATGCCCACAGCCAACAATATGCCTTTCTGGAAGGTGTTGATTTTTCTCTTGTGTTTGTTTGCCTACATTCATGTAGAGCTGCCAACCAAACAGTCCTGCTGTCTGCAGGACACAATCTCCTTCTATTATAGGTGGTCTACCACTACTCTTCCAAAAACACATCTGCTGCTACTGCTATTTTGGCAGAAATTGCCAGTTCTCTCTTGTTTTTTTCTGTTTCCCAGCAGTTTGTCATAGATCACGTTAATGGTGTGTTTTCTAATGTCCCTGCATACCCATTGCCTTTGGCATAACACTATGTACAATTGTAATGGGGACATGGCTATCCCTGTCTGTCTCTGAACGTCTCTTCTGCCAATCTCAGGGAATTGTGTTAACTTTACTGTTTAATCTCTTGTCACAGTTTCTCTGCTCTCATTCCACTGCAGACATTTTCATGATGTTTGTCTGTTTTTCTTCTGTTAGAGGTAGAGAATTACAGTTATTTCATTCTTCATTTGAATCAGGATCTTATACCTTACTATATCTTTAATCAAATAGATTTAGGATTCCAATGTCTGATGTGACAATCAGGAGGAATTCATGTCACCATTGAATAATCTGCAGGACCACCTCTAGAAATAGCCCATATAATAATTGTATGTTTATAATTATTTTAGCATTTGGCTATTGAAGAAATTCATTTACTTTTTTCATGTTTCAAAGTAATCTAACAGCTTGACTTTTTTTTAAGTTTGGCATTAAAATTCAATTATGCTAGTGAAATGGTTCCTTTTTGATAATTTAATAGCTCATCTAGGCTTGTATACACTTCCAGTATCACTGGAATGCTGACTCAGTTGTTGTATCCATACTTCAAGAATGTTGATAAAGTGTAGAGGGTTCAGAGAAGAGCCACGAGAATGATTAGGTGATTGGAAAACATCCCTTCTGGTGAAAAGCTCAAGGAGCTCAATCTGCTTAGCTTGTAAAAAAGAGGGTTATAGACTGACAAGACACCCTTTAAATACCTACAAAAAGGAACAGAAATCTAATAATAGAGGGGTCCTCAGTCCAGCAGAGAATGCTAGACCATATCCAGTGGCTGAAAAATTGAAATCAGACAAATTCAGACTAGAAGTACAGTACAATTTCTAAATCACCGAGGGTAATTAGCCATTTATCAAGAGTTATGGTGGATGCTCCATCACTGGACATTTTAAAAATCAAGATTGATGTTTTGCTAAGAGACATTGTCTAGTTCAATCACAGTTGTTGGATTTGAAGTGGGAATTAATTCAGGAAAGTCCTATGGCTTTTGTTATGCAGGAAGTTAAACGATGATCATAATGGTCCCTTCTGGCACTTCATACACTCTCATGATCTCCAGGTGTCAGAATGGCCCCCATTGTCATCCGCTACAAATTATGGAAGCCCCAAGGCTGCTCTAATTTAGACTGGGATTCACACCGATCACAGTCAGGCTCCTGAATCAGAGAACCACAAAGGTGATTTAAAACTGTGTTTGCCTTCCATCCACTCCTGAAAGCAGCCCAGCATTAGGTCCAGATGCTAGAAGCCACAGCTTAATTGCTTATTCACGAGAATTGCTGAGCCCCCCCAAACACCCATTTGGCTAAATTGTAACCCTTTAGCACCAGGAGAGTGGAGCCTCCGATCATCAGTGGCCACTGAGCTGCTCTGTCACTACTTAGCCTCATCCTCACTCCAGAGGAGTTGTCAATGACTATCACCAGCCGCTAATGTCATATATGGCAATGGAGGATCTAGAGAATAGGGGAAATGGTGTCTATTCCAGCACACACTTGGGTGCAAGTAGAATAAGAAAGACTGAACAGACTCAGTCTACAGAGCCAGTGGACTCATCTGAAGTAGAAACAAGGCTGCCTTGGGGAAATAGGGTGAGACCTTTGAGAGCAAAAGGAAACTTCCCTTCTAAGGCAGTCCATGTAAAAGGGGGTGCTTCAGAATCCTCTTCATCCTTCAAGCCACCAGCTAACTTTTTGAGGTGAGGTCTCTGGCTAGGCTCTCCCCCCCCCCCCCACATTCATGGAGAAAGAGGGATGTGTAGATGATTTGTATCACCCCTCCAGTCATCGTAGGAGATAAGCCCTGTTAATGTAAATTTCTCCCATAGACAGTGCCTCTTATTCCCTCATAAAACAGGAGGAAAATGTGGCCCACTGACTTTGTTGGGAATTGTGGCTGCTAAGCACATACCTGGATTCAGCCGTATAAAGGATCTGACAGAGGCTGGTAGAAATAACTGAATGACCAGGAGGCTGAGGAAGTGTAGTTGCAGTTCTAGCTTTCTCTGCCTTCACCTTCCCCCCTACCCTGCTCACCCCCCTACCCTCCCGACTGTGCTTGCTGTAGCATTAGACCAATAGCTTCTCATAGCAGCAACACTTTGCATTTTTCACTATTGTTATTGTACAAGCCAATCATGTAAAAATAGTACATTGGCTTGGCAGGTGCTTCTGTTTTGAACATGAATGAAATAACTTTTTATTGTAGTCTTCAAAGCCTTTTTCTGGTCATTTATGGAGTGAAAGGGGTTCTGATTTTGAGAGCGTCTGCCAGAATGTGTTTGATCCAGTCATCATTTCCTCAGAAAAATCATGCACCTGCAGCTAGAGTGCAAGACACAGTAAATTGTCCATCATGCACTGCACTTACAACACTGCCTTCCTTGTCAGTGATAAAAACAGCAGGGAAGAGATCTTAGGAGTTAAGCTACACATTGATTCAGTCTTGATACTTTAGATGCTGTGTGAATCTTGGAGATGAAAAGTGCAGTTTCTTGGATACCATTTTTTAATTTTTTTTTTTAAAGGATTTGTTATTTGTAATTGGAGCTGGCCAGAAAAGGGATTGTCTGTTTTCCAGGAAATTCTGAGTTGGCTTTAGTTTATTTAATTCCACACTGGAATTAAATGTCAACATTGTGAAAGTTCTGGTGAAACAAAACAATCAGTTCTGGTGTCCCCTCCACGGCACAGCCAGCTAGGTAGCAGGCAAGCCAGATTGCCTCATTTCCATCAAAAGCTTCAGACTGAATCAACAAGCTCCCATGAAACATGTCAAGTCTGTCAAATCAGCATTGTCCGATGCGAGAGAGTTTAGTTGGAAAATTTTCAACCAGTTCTATGTATAATACAGTAGCATCTAAAGCAGAGGTTCCCAAATTTTTCTTATTGCATGCCCCATTCCAGATCTACCAGCTGCCTGCATATGTTTATCCATCTCATCAGTGATAATTTGTGTGTTCTTCTTAACACTACCTGTCTTTAGCCATCTGTCCATATGTCACTGGTACATACAGATATTGTTATAGTGGGTCATATAAAGCTGAAAAGAGACTCTGACTAAGTTGTGAGCTCAGTTAGACTGGGCAGTTGTTGGGCAATTGAACTCATAGGCCTCACCTCCAATCACCATAGAGTAAGTGTGTCCATGTCTACGTATCTCTGTTTTCATTGGTACATCTTGAGATAAATTAACTACAGTATTTTACGTAACAAATTCGCACTAAGTTTTAAAGCTTCATCTGAGTAGCCTATTATGAAAATACAATACTTAAAATAAAATCTACCATTACATAGTTTCCCCCACATACCCCATACAGATGTGTTGTGTACAGTCTGGGAACCCCTGGCCTACAGGACTCATTCAGGCCATGGGGTCCTCTTGTGCTAGATGCTGTACACACCAAGAAAAGAAAAACAGTCCTTGCCCCGAGGAACTAGATTAGTAACAAGAACCAATCAGTGGTTGATGCATACCGACATGAGAGTGGAGGTATGCCATGGGAGGAGAGGCGGATGAGAATATCAGCCCATTTTCATACAAACTTGCCCCAGCCTATCAGTTATCAGCTAGCAGTGTTGTGTAGGCATCACAGAAGGAAGTGAAATTTAAGGAGGGATTTGGAGGAGGAGAAGATAGTAGCAGTATAATTGTCTTCAAGGTTTTTATGCAACACAAGGGATTCCCCAGGAAATAGGGTATTAAAGGTCAGAGGGAATTTATGAACTTCCAATATGAAAGACACATGCAAGTATTCGGAATGTTCTCCTCCCAGAGGGTATATTTTAACACTTTCGTTTTCAGCAGCTAAGATATTATTTGCTTTGTTATTAATTTCTGATGAAGCCAGCCATAGAGTGAGCAGATGAAATGGCAGAAAGGCGAAAAGCATTGTATGTGAAAGTGTCAATAAATACAAACTAAACTAGTTAACAGCCGAATCTCAACACTATAAGAGAGAAATTGACTAAATACTGCTGGGTCACTCTGTGCAGCCTTGCCTGAAATATTGCTCTGCCATTCATCTGTTTCCTGGGACATGGTGCCTCCAAGAATCTCTCACCGCAGATACTCATTCCTCTTTCCCCCACAAAACTATCAGTGAAGTGACAGATCCAGAAAAATCCATTTCACCACAGGGATTTGTGAAAGACAATCTATGACAGACGAAGTTTTTAAACGATAACAGCCCTTGATACCTCAAGTCAAACAGTTGGTCACATGTAGGTGAAACTGTTTTTTTAGTCAGGAACTTTAAGGATGGTGATTGTATTAAACACTTGCTATTCCCTGTGAATGTATATTTGGAGAAGACGCCTGGTTACATTAATAGGCTCACGGTCCTAGAAGGTCAGTACCTCATTTTCAGTATCACCAAACCCAAGTGTTAAAAAACCCAATAACCCCAAACCACTACATGAATCAAGCCTCAAAAGTCATGGGATTGGTTTAAAAATCATGGCATTTTTTAAAATCTGAGGTTCTTTTTCTTTGCCTCTTGAGCCATTAGGGTACACCCAGACCACTTTTCTCCATGACCAGGAAGGATAGAAACTTATTTTTTTAAAATGAAAGCTGAGAGTCTCATGTGATTACATGTTTCCAGGAGCTGGAGTGCGAAGAAAAAAATCCCCACTAAATATTGTGCGAATGATAAAATCATTAGTTGGCAACACTACAGTTTCAAAGTGGGGCCCAAAGCTGCCTGCAAAATTTGTTCCTTGTGTGTTCAAAAGCGCACCTGTGAATGGCGGTGGGCATGTAAACATATCAGGCAGAGGTAGGACTACCTAGCTAGTGTGCACAAAGCCGTGCTAGCATGCACACACAGGTTTTGCACACACACAATTTAAATGTAAAGTTAGGCAAGGGGGAAAAATGTTACTTAGAAATTTAAAAGCAGCAGCATTCGTGTCACTAGAGGCAGAGAGTATGTCTGCACTGGTGATGGAGGTGTGATTCCCAGCTCAAGCAGACATACCCACACTTGCTGGGATTGAGTAGTGTAGCTGAGGCAGTATGAGCAGTGGGGCAGGCTAGCCACCCACCCTGTGCCTTGGGTTTCCTATGGGCTATTGTCAGGGCGCTAGGCCATTTAGCTGTTCATTACACTGCAGCTATGCTGCTATCTTTAGTTAGTGCAGGTATCGCTCCACGAGCTGGAAATTACACCTCCAGCTTCAGTGCACACATACCTAGACAGGAATGGACATTAGTCATAGTTTTGGACTAGTTTGTACAACCACAAGCCCTGTTTTGTTAAGGAGCAGTATGTAAGGGAGCATGCAGATGATGCCACTCCTTCCGGGAGTGCAACACACTTCCCCAGGCAGGCACACAATCAGCCAGATTGCTGGCCTGAATGTGAAGGATGCGGAGGCAGGACTCCAACTCCTCGTCCCTGGGAGAACAGGACATACCAATAAGTGAGGGGAGTGGGGAAGCCACAGACCTGAACTCCCTGGGGTGGAAGGACTAGAATTTGCCCTGCCCTTATGTAGGTCATACAGGGATGGTTGGGTAATGCTCCTTATTCCATTTTACTATGAGCCTGCATACGAGTCTCCCACTATGTGCCAGGCAGAATCCAGCCCTTTAGCCTTAAATACTATATAAATTAAGAGTTTGTTGCAATGCTAATTGATAATAAATATTATAAATAGAGCAACACATCCTGGAAATTCTTAATTGAATTTTATTTTATATTCTGGTTTGTTTCTTTTCCCAATTGACTTGGAAGCTGCAAACCAGTCTATTTACATGCTCCATTTTGTGCTTTATTTCTGTATATCATTAATACGCTACATTAAAAAAAATAACACCTCGTAGCCGCAAAGTTAGAGGCTGTATGAGAACACTTTACAATGTTGGCCCATAAAGTCATAATCAAAGGGCTCAGGAAACTTTTTGAAGTTCCAAAGGAAACACTGCATCTGATAAGCACAATTATTGAGAATGCAGATCAAAGGGAGCTATGGATTCCATACTCTGCATTTATATAATACATGCATTATATACTGAGAACTGACAATGGTAAATGGCTTGCCTGAAGAATGTTTGCTCAGAAATGTAGGGGGGAACGCATTGTCCCATCAAGGAGGAGTTTCCTTTATCTGTTCCTAAGGCAGAGTTCAGTTAAGAGAGTCAAAGTGTGTTAGCTCAGTAGAGACACAGAGACTAGCTTAAGTGAGGCCAGCTTTGCCAACCTTTTGATTTGTGGGGTGCTGAAAATGCACCCTAGTCCACAGGCCAAGTAATAGCTGCCCAGGTGTGGGCCCCATGGGGATGGGAAATGAAGCAGGGAGCTTTTCCCTCACCACCATTTCCACAGAGAAGGCAAACATAATTTGGCACCCAGTGCTTCCTAAATTCAAAGAGGACCACTTGCGTTCACCTCCCAGAGACAGGAATTCTGAGCTGGGCAGGAGCAGAGCTATTCCCTCACCCCGCATTCTCTGTGCCAGACAGCTACTAGAGGGCTGTGCTGGAGAGAGCATATCGAACGCCCATTATACAGGAGTAAAGGGCTGTTGGTGAGGGTTTCCCCCAAAAGCCTGTGGTGGTATTAGCTCTGCTTCTGGTTTAAATAACTTCTCTCTCAGACTTGCTTAGTGTGCACCTTCAAAGTAGACATACAGCAGGGCCGATATACAGAGTACATTATGCACAGTTGTTTTAAAAAGTTTATTTCTAGTCTTGTCTGTGTTTGAATGTTGGACAGATTCCCTTGAAACAACTATCAAAACGAGGCATGGGCCGGATCTGCATAAATGGGGAGGAAAAGGCGAGGCACTGCCTGAATGGCAGGAGTTGGATCTATTGGGCCCCATCCTCACAGGGATATCCTAACATTAATGGAGCTACACGGAGCGGAGGATCTGGCCCATTGTGCCTATGATGGCCAGAAGCAGAGCTAATGCCTCCACAGGCTTGGGGGGGGGCGGGAACCCTCATTAACAGTCCTCCCCACCAGGGCCGGCGACAGGGTGGTACAACGGGTAGAGCTGTACCGGGCCCCCGACTTCAGGAGTCCCCTGAAGTCGGGAGACCGGTACAGCTCTACCCTTGGTTATCCACGCTGGCCGCTCTTTCCGCGGCTGTGTCCGGCGCCGCGATCCGCTTCCTGGTAGCTTCCTGCTACCCTTCATGCCGGCGGCTTCAGCTGAGTGGCCGGGCGCGCCGCTCCCGCTCCCCGGCTGCATGCGACTCCCCCGCCCACGTGAAAAAGCCGGGCCAGCCCTTTTCTGGGGGGGTGGGGGGGAGAGGGGGCTCCAGCCCTTTGCGAGGGGGCTCCAGCCCTTTGCGCGGGGGGAAGGGGGGGAAGGGGGCTCCAGCCCTTTGCGCGGGGGGAAGGGGGGGAAGGGGGCTCCAGCCCTTTGCGCGGGGGGAAGGGGGGGAAGGGGGCTCCAGCCCTTTGCGCGGGGGGAGGTGGGGGGGCCCCCAAACGCTGAGGGGGGCCCCCAAACGCTGAGGGGGGCCCCCAAACGCTCACAGTAGGGGGCCCCAAAATTTCTGTCACCGGCCCTGCTCCCCACTGCAGAAAGGATGTGGACAAATTAGAGACCATCCAGCACAGGCCAACAAAAATGATTAGGGGACTGGGGCAGATGACTTATGAGGAGAGGCTGAGGGAACTGGGCTTTTTATAGTCTTGGATCTCTAGTAGCTTTAGTCTGCAGAAAAGAGGGGGGGATTTGGATATTTAGAAAAACTATTTCACTAGGAGGGGGTGAAGCACTGGAATGGGTTACCTAGGGAGGTGATGGAATCTCCATCCTGAGAGGTTTTTAAGGCCCAGCTTGACAAAGTCCTGGATGGGATGATTTAGTTGGGGTTGGTCCTGCTTTGAGCAGGGGGTTGGACGAGTTGCCCTCCTGAGGTCTCTTCCAAGCCTAATTTTCTATAATTCTAGGATCCTGTCTGAAGCCCTGGGTGTGTACACAGAACAGCTAGCCTGTTCCCCACCCCCTAGCTACACTATTTTTAGCCTGCTAGCTCAGTTAACACTAGCACACTTAGGTCTATGGGAGCAGGAAATTATACCTCCCACTCAAGTGTAGCCATACCCAGGGGTGAAAGTGAGATGGTACAGAGAACTGGTAAGAACCTGTACTGGCCCATACTCAGCCCACATTAAAGTGCTGCCAATGTGAGGCAGGGCCGAAGGGAGGTGAGGGGGGGGAAGGAAGAGGGCAAAATTAAAGCACTGCTGCAGCAGTTCTTTAAGGACAGTCCTGTGCTGTGGCAGCGCTTTAATGATCCTCAAAGCGCTGTAAGGATCCGCTTTAACTTCGCTGCCCCTTCCCCCGTCGGTGGTCCTACTGGCAGGGTCTGTACTGGCAGGGCTACAGACAGGGGAGGCAAAAGAGGCAGGGACATTAAAGCGCTGCTGTGGCCATGCTTTAAAGATGGCCCTTTGCTAGGGCAGCGCTTTAAATGTTGCGGCACCTTCCCCCCCGCCACCCCTTGGTGGCCCAGGGCTGCCGATGGGTGGGGCACAGCAACATTAGAACGCTACTGTGGCAAAGGACCCTGCAGTGCTTTGACGTCCTTGTCCTTTTTGCCCTCCCTCGGCCGCCAATGATTTAAAAGGGTCTGAGGCTCGGATGCCACTGCTGCTACTGCAGCAGCAGCCTCAGGAGCCCTGGGCCCTTTAAAATGCCAGAGGAGCTTTGGGTGGCACAGGCCAGGCAGCCTGGAATGGCTGACGGGGATGCTGACCTCCAGCCCTGCCCCTTCTGCCCAAGGCCACGCCCCTTCCAGAGGACCGGAGCTCGTACTGCAAGTGTCCGGAGTTACTTTCACCCCTGGAGGACAGTCTGGTTTTTGAGAAGTCCTGTTTAGAAGTCTGGGTAATATCCTCAGAACATTAGAGCAGATGAATAGGGTAGTGAGAGAAGTTTGTACACCATTGTTGTGGCCTAAAGATTCTGGACCATCTGGGGACTAGATTATTTCCTGGTAAAAATTAGAGCAACACAAAGAGTGCTCTAACTTATGCCTGGCTGCACTCCACAAACCAGGAACAGCAGAGGGCATTATCTCTCTGTCTCCTGGGATTGCCTTTAATTCCACCGTTAAGCAGGCTTTCTGGTGGTTTTGCAGAGACAGAGCAGCACAAAATAACCGGGAAGAGATGGGGGTGGAGAAATCTGGCCCGGCATGTTTGCTGGGGATTTATCTTTAACTGCTAAATATTGTACAAACTTAAGAGGGTCGGGATTTTTTCCACCTCACTAATCAAGAAAGAGGTGGATCTTAGAAATGAGACAATTATGAAAATCAGGAAGCAATTTAATTGTCTGAAAACAGCTTAATTACAATGAATATCATTTTCTTAAATTATAGTAATCATTCTACTGGGGGTTAAAGAACTGCAAACCTTGTCTTTAAGTAAAGTACCTTTTGCTATCAAAACCAAATGAATGAGACACACTGGCTAATAACGGGAATAAATTAGTCCTGTTCCACCAAGTTCTGTGAAAGAATCACATGGAGATTGAAAATCTAATGGCATTTGTTTGCGGTATAGATTTTACTACTATTATTTGTTTAGATCACAGTTGCATCCAAAGTCCCCAGTTATTAGGTTGAGTAGTACTATCAGAATCTGACTGTAGTACCTTACCCATTTTAAACACTACCTTACTCATAAGCAGCCCCCTTTGTTTTAGGGGGAACCACTCAGTAGAGTAATATGCAATGTAAGACCATTTTATCTTGTAAAAGAGATCTCTGGGTTATATTTAAAATGATTCCACTCTATTTAAAACTTCTTACCTTGCCAGGAGAATGATATTGGATATTTTCATTTTTCTTTTCTTTTTTTATCTTCCATGGGCCAAATTGTTGCCTAGGTCCATTAATGGCTATTAGCCAGGATGGGTAAGAAATGGTGTCCCTAGCCTTTGTTTGTCAGAGGGGGGTGATGGACGGCAGGAGAGAGATCACTTGATCATTACCTGTTAGGTTCACTCACTCCGGGGCACCTGGCATTGGTCACTGTCGGTAGACAGGATACTGGGCTAGATGGACCGTTGGTCTGACCCAGTACGGCCTTTCTTATGTTCTTATGAACATAACAGGCTCCTGTGATAGCTACCTACATCATGGGCAGCAGTGCAGGAGACTTTTCAGAACCAATCTTTCCTACTCTCTGTGCAGGTGGACAGGAAGAGATGGAAAGAAGGCGAGGAGCTCTGGCTCCATCTCCTGCTTCTCCTCTTGGGTGCTTAATGTATGTTATGCCTGTTATAGACCTAGCACATCTTACTCCTTCCCCAGAGGAGTAGGGGAACTACAAGGGAGACATTAACTCGGGGGGGGGGGGTGATCACAATTCCCCCCTTGGACTGCTCCTGGGGCAATGCAACAATGCACTGGGCTCTTGAGAAAGCTATGATTGAGCCCTATGTTTATTGATGAATCTTGTGATTATTCACATTACTGTCTATGGAAAATGCTGATAAGTTTCATAATTATTTTTACATTCCAAAACTGTTTACTTCAATAAGAGCTTTGCCTGAGCAAAAGCTATAGGGTTGCATCTTTTTAAATGATACAACCAAAACTGCAAGTGTCATAAGCTAATTATAAATATGCAACATGAACCTGGGATCCTTGCACTGCTGATAAGTGGAAGCTACAGAAAACACTTTCCAAATTTTTACCTAGTCTTATTGACATTCAATATGACTCATGCTCCTAAATTACTGTTGAAAATGAGGCTGAGAGCCTCAGTCACTTTTGACAACTTTACCCAACATTATGCATTTTGCACATGCCACATTAAATATTTTTGGAATGTTTTACAGAATGGTTTAATTATTATTAATTCTTTATTAAATTAAAAAGTTGATACAGAGAAAAATCAGAAGGGACTACAAAGAGGTCAGTCAGAGAAACAATAAATGACATGGTCAGGTAATAATGAGTGATGTGACTGTCTCCTGTAGGAATGACAGTGGAAAGTCTGGAGGAGAAAAAGCAAGCACCAGAAGAGGAAAGGTCTTTGTTAGAGTGGCACAGGAGCAAGGGAGGAAGGGAGGGGGTAAGGAACAAATATAGAGGTCAGACAAATATACGTAGTAAGTGCATCCCTCACCAGCCAATCTTATTTTGTAAACATTCAAAAATTTTACATACAAGTTAGGATTAGTCTGTAGAATCATAGAATCTCAGAGTTGGAAGAAGGGACCTCGGGAGGTCATCTAGTCCAACCCCCTGCTCAAAGCAGGACCAATCCCATATCCCTAAATGGTCCCCTCAAGGATTGAACTCACAACCCTGCTGGGTTTAGCAATGCTCAAACCACTGATCTATCCCTCCCCCCTCTAACTAAGACCCGAAGAAGAGCTCTGTGGAGCTCAAAATCTTGTCTCTCTCTCTTTCACCAGCAGAAATGAGTCCTATAAAAGATATTATCTCACCCCACCTTGTCTAAGAGAAATAAAGTGCATTTGCCCCGACACTGATGCTTTAGAGAAACAATTTTTTGGGGCTGATTACAGGGGCAACTGGGTGAATTTCTGTGGCCAGTGTTATACAGGAGGTCAGACTAGATAATCTGAAAAATTCAGATTTTGAAGGCCGGAAGGGACCATCAGTTCTTGTTGCCATTCATACAAGTCTTTCAGTGGACTACTGTTTCTGATTTTATTGCCTGGTTGAATTAGCTGGGATACACTTAGAAGGAGAGTTAGTTACAAAAATAGAAACAGGATTTTGAAGTTTCATTTCATCCCACTTTGGGACAAAAAAGTAGAAATCTCTATTTTTTTCCACAAAACAAAACATTCTGAAATATTTTGATCGGACCTTCCCAAAACATTTTATTTTGGCTTTACGATTTTGGCTTTTCAACAAGATCAATATGTTCCAACAAAACATTTTGATCTCACCAAACCAGCATTCTCTGACAGGAAAATATTCTTTCAGAACACATCTACTTAGAACTCCTTGCTCTCTTTCTACAATCTACACCACTGATTTATTTTCTATAAGGAAGGGTGAGCTCCCTCTTAAGGAATGAAGTCATACAGCAAGGATATGATTGTATTTATTAGTAGCTGCTATTACCGGAATCTTTCCTCTAGCAGGTAAAGACAACCCAATGGGATGGGGTGGGGGGAGCCAACAAGGGGAGCATTCAATTATCATTCTACATGTACCTAAATGAGAGTGCTGCCATCTACCTCATGATACCACAATGCTGCTTGTGGCATACTAATAGATGAGGAAAGCTGAGGCCACCCCCTCTAAGTTGAGATGACCCTTTGCTAATGGGACTCTTGCTGATTTCCCTCCTCCCCACTGAAAAGCCTTGTGCATTTTGGACAGGATTTTCAAAAGCACTTAGCACTGGCCTAGCTGCTTCCACTGAGCAAGTGTTTAAGTCCCCTTGGCTTCACTGGGAGTAGAGAGTTGGGTCAGTCTCCAAAACACAGTTAGCTACCTTTCCCTCCTCTTGTTTCTTATCTACCCCCAATCATTTCTGCTCTTCCCAGTTCAAACAAACAAATCACCCAAGTGAAATATTTTGCTGCATACACTCTTCACCCAGTAAATAAGTTCTCACTCCCTTCCCCCCCCCCCCAATAGCTCCTTTACTGTAATTCCCACCACTGCAACTCCTAGGCAGGGGTGGGAGTGAGGGAGGGAGGGAGGGGAGACACACAGGTAGCTCTGTTCTGTACCTTAGCTCCCCACCACTCACCAGATCACAAGCTCCCTGAAACAAGCTAGCCTTCTCCCTAGCTCACAAAGGACTCTTTGCCACACCCAGAACCAGGTTGTTCTAGTCTCCTAAACATCAACAACAAAAAACACAATTCCTGAGATCACCTTAGGCTACAGATCCCACAATTTCTTTACCTTTGAGGAACTTCCAGCTGAGCCTGCTTCTTGTGGCTCTTTAACTCACCAAGTCTTTCCTAGGTACCAGGTGCCCTCTTTTAAACCTAATTGGCGTCAACTGACAAGCCATGGGTGCATTGGCCCTGCTCCCCCTTAAAGGGCCAGTGTCATCCTGTGACACTCCCTCTGGCACAGCCCTGTCCAGCTCATAAGACTTCCACTCCTTGGTAACAGACCCATCTCTACTTGCTGCCTCAGTCAAATCAGAGACTGGCTATCTCTTCTCCCTTGGCTTTCCCCCAGTAGTGCCCCTTGTGCTGCTTCTGGGGTGGAGCTGGAGCTTGCAGAGGGGCTGAGTTACTCTTAAATTCTGGGGTTAACCTGATTCTGTGTCCCAAACAGGACTGAGTAGAATGGGGGTGCAGACCATTGATTCCATTTTGTGGATGATTTCAATATCCTGACATTTGATTCCATTCAAATTTGGAACAAAAAGCAACATGGAGCGGTGGCTCCATTGCAGTCTGCCTGCTGGGTGGCCCCAGAGCTGTGGAACGTGGAAGCCTTAACTCTGAGGCAGTCTGTATAGTGGGGCTGCCAAGGAGCTACACAGGCTGGCAGGAAACCAGACAGATTTTTGGTGGGTTCCACTGGAACTCTGTGAAAATTGAACCATCTCCTCAGAAGGCTTCATTTGCAGTCAAGCTGTACTGTCCAGTGAAATAATGTTTAGTCAGCATTTATCCGGCTCTGCTGAAAAGGCACCATCGGAGCAAGCTCTGATCTCAGTGCAGTAAAACCTCCATTTAACGGACTAATTCGGGCGAGGGGGTGTCCGTTAAATCAAAAAGTCCGTTATTTAATAATAATAATAAAAAAAAGCTGTCGGAGCGGCAGCCCGCCCGCCACAGGGTCGGGGCGACAGCTCCGCAGCCCACCCGCTGCCTGGACCCGGGCGGCAGCCGGGAGCCGGCAGCCGGCAGCCAGCCCGCCCGCTGCCTGGACCTGGGCGGCAGCCGGGAGCCGGCAGCCCGCCCGCCTGCTGCCGTGACCCGGGCGGCAGCCGGGAGCCGGCAGCCAGCCTGCCAGAAATGGATCAGGAATGCATCAGACTTGCTCAGAAATTTTGTCCGTTGCATCCGAAGTCCGTTAAATCGAGGTCCGTTAAATCGAGGGTTTACTGTGCTCTAAACTTACACTTGAGGGAAGGACTTTCTTCTATCTACACACAAATAGGTGGGCCTCAGAGCTACATCTACACAGCTATTTCTAGCATGGCAGCGTGAGTCCCCCGAGGCCAAGGCTGTTGACCCCGGCTTGGAGGCTCACTCCTGGTTGTGTTGACCTATCTAGGGCTAGACTCTTGCTAGTTCTATTTACCTCTCCCTCTCCTGACTGTACCATGTAGCGCTGGCGTACTGAAGGTGCTAGATGCTGTTAGTCCCTTTGTCTCCTGACTGTATTCTATGGCATTATTTAGACTAAGATAATAGGCCTATTTCTGAAATGTGTTAGCAAAAATTTTGCAACTAACACATTTTACAATTCATAAGTAGACAGGGCCAGTTATATTTTAATGTGTGATAGCTAGTCATAGAGACCCCTAGGGTGCAGTACCCCAATGTGTTAGCTAAAACTGATCTAGAGGCTACTCCCCAGCTGCATACTCTATCCCAATTTATTTGGAGCTGCTGTTAAAGCTTCCTAGTGGGTATAAAGGCCACTCCACCATCCCTACATAGGGCATGCCATAATCCCTTATCCCACACCCACAGTAGATCCCCAAGGCACACCTGGTGCGAAGTGCCTTGCATAGGTCTTCTACACTGAAGCTAATTTCCCCCTGGTAAATACTTTTTTAAAAATAGTGAGAGGTTCAAAATAAAACTGTAGTCAATGCAGGCATTTATGACATTCGCAATAGGACTGTGATGCTAAAGCACAATCTGCAAGTCAGAAACTTAGAACTGGAATTCCAGGTAAAAATTCAAGATTGCCTATTGAGATTGAGGCTATGTCTACACTGCCCCACAATTCAGGTTATGGGGGTGTGAATAGCAGCATTGTAACTCCCCCTTGTGGATAATGTGAGCACAAACAAAAAGGTTCCTAGTTCGGTTCCTGGCCACAGTGTCCACATAAGGGAGTGCAGCACTTTGACATGCACTGCTATTCACACCTCTGTATTCTGAACTGCTGGGCAAGGTAGACACTCCCTGAGAAGCCTAACGTCCATTGATTTTTCAATGGGACTAAACCTGTGCACGTCACTCATTGTTTTCTTGGTTTATTTTTATTTGGAACACAAGAAATGATGTGGAGAAGAGGGTGGTAGTACTGTAGTAGTGCCATATTTTTCAAAGAGGTATCTAAGGGCCAGATTTTTCAAAGGTATTTAGGTGCATCAAGATGTAGACAAGTGTCTAGTAGGATTTTCAAAAGTGCCTATGTGCCTAACTTTTATTGATTCCTATTGAAAATCTGGCCCTAAATCACTTTTGAAAATAAAACATGGGCTCCTAAGTCACTTAGGTGCTTTTGGAAATGTTAGTCCAACTCCTTAACAAAAGTTGTCTCCTATGAAAAAGTATTTGTATTTACCAGTCCATTTAGTGATTACTAATCTTTCCCCTTCCTTCTTCTCTCTGTTTTTATTTTCCTCTTCCTTTTCTTATTCTACCTTTTTTTTATTTCATCTTTAAAAGTACCCATGCTTGTTGATATTCTGAATAATCTGCATTAGATTCTATTGTAAGCATTTTGGAATGATAAAAATATCTATACTGTAGACTGGGATTCTCTGTGCATTTGAAAAAGCAATAAAATACACATTAAATATATTCTACCATGGTTTTATAAAATGTGATAAATGCATTAGTATACGTGACTTGCATTTGCTTCTGACTGCATGCATAGTATTTGTTATAGTCAAAAAATTCACTTTTAAAAAACTTGAACATCTACATTTCTCATTTTGATGCTCAGACATTAAACTATGTAAATAATCTTATGAGCCTGATCCAATACCAGCTGAAGTCAATGGAAAAATTTCCATTTATTTCAGTAGGCTTTGGATTGGACCCTATACAAGCATTCTAATGTGGGATTGTGGACACATTTGAAGCGTGGTGACTGTATGTGTACAGTTGTGGCTATGTGCTAATTATTAAGAATGTTTCTAGGGAAATGAGGCAAATAATATTTAAAATAATTATTTGTGAAATTTTATTAAAATAATATTTGGTTAATATTTCTACTGCCATACAAAGCAAGTATCCTCTTTATTCCTGAAGTGAAAAAGTCTGAATTAGGAAAATTGTATATGCAAAAAAAACCCCTGGTTATATGCTTAATCCCCTAGAGGGCAGTATGACCTAAAAATAAATTAAACCAAGCCATGCAATTAGTATTTTTTCAATAGTTGTCTATGTTAAATAAAATTCTGCTTCTTACTTGCCCTTACAAATTCTCATGAAGATGCATATGATTTTAGGTATATTTTTAATCTCCAGTGACTGCAACAAAAATTGTAGTTTCACTTATAACAAAATGAACAATATTAATCCATATATAATTTACTTCAGCACCATCAAAGGTATGCCCTATTTGCAAACTAACACAATCAAATTTCTATATGTAAGAACTTAACAGCAAGCTTCTTAAACTAATACCGGTGATTATGAATCACCCTGGGATCATTGATGAACGTCCAAACTTCAACGCTAACCTCTGTGGAAAGATAGATAGAAATCTTCCAATGAATGCACTCATAATTAATCATTTTTTAAGTTTTTTGCCCTGTCCAGAGTAGAATCAGAACAGAAAAAAACCATTTTCAGATCAAAAAAAGAGGGACTGGTTCTAATGATGAGAGATGGAATGGGATTTTCCAAACTGGTATGCCCATTCCTAATTTCATCTTCCTCAGCATACAATATTTTAATGCAAGTTTTCTCTGTCAGAGAATTTGTGTGCAATGTACTGCAAAATTAAACAGAAACTAGTGGTAGAGATACACTAGCTGTTAATTTCACGGGATACTATTTTTAGAAGGAAATATGTTTGAAGAATTACCTGGCAAGTGAATAAACAATTATATTGCTAGGTGTAACTTGGGTATGATGATGTGTTTTACATTAACTAGTTTAGATTTCTTTTTAGGTGAATTTCTTGACAATGTTTGTGTTACTCTCCTGCTTCATTAATGCCTGTGTAGAGTACAGTGCATAATGCAGTTTTTAACCTGGAGTAAAGCCACATACGGATAATTTAAAATGATCATATCAACTAACAAACACGTAATCAAGAAGCTCTTAAAATGCATTAAAATTCAGGTCTCTCACTGTTAGCAAAACCGCTTCATTAAGATATTAAGACAATGTTCCTTTTATAATTAGCTTGTGTTTTCTTTGCATCCTCTCAGTTCAAATAATTCCAGTGAGGACTGATGGGAAAGTTCATGTTTTTTCTCTGCAGAGGACCTGTGTGAGGGCTGGGTTCACAGCTTATCATTTATAATCAGCTTTCTTTTTCTTACCTTGCTGTACTTGTTCTGCAATACAGCCTAGTGCAGGCCCAACCAACCTTCTGTGGCGGAGATAGGACAGACTTTGAACTTAAATGTTCAGCAAAAGGACTATGGGCTGGATTCTGCTCCCCTCTCCCTTGTATTGGAAAGCCCATGGAAAGCCAGTTTGGAAATGTTTTGATCACACACTCTGTGACATCCTTGCTCCCACCCTTGTGCTCATAATCTGGGATTATATGTGTGACAGGGAAGGAAAACTGACTTGCCAAAAGCAATGGGGGCCGTGGAAGAGGAGGTGTCACTCAGAGCTGGGAATAGAGCCTGGTTCTCTGTCCTTTGCGTAGTCAACTAGTTCATGGTGCTTCTCACATATGGAGCTGCCCTTCTTCGTGGACAAATTAAAGTCATGCTGGTTGCTCAGCTGTATATAGCTGACTGGTAGGGAGCTTGCCTCATACCATCATCATTAACCCCAGGACTGACCTCCACAGCTGTGAGCTTGATTTTCTTCCAGAATACCAAGAGTCGGCTTATGCTGTTTTTTTCTGAGCTCCAGATCCTGGCCCCACGTGGAGGTGAAGGGACTGAATAACCTGTGATCTTAAGGAAAAAAATCAGTGATAAATTTTCAACCCTAGTAATGGGTTTGCCCCTGTTATATATTCAAAGTTAAGGAAAAGACAAGGAAGCTATTTTTAAAAAATGAAAACTGAGATTGTCCTGTACTCCTCAGAATGGGCGGCCTGTGGATCTAGATGTTGCAGAGCCTCAGAGGTCAGCTGTGTTCACTGAGACATCACAGACCCATACATTTGTACCGTCCAACAAGTGTCACACACGTTTGCCGCCATGGGAGCTATAATCAATGGGAATCGTTTATTTATAATCGTTTATATAATCGTTTATAGTGCAGACATCTTGAGAGCAATAGGGATCAAACCTTCATATTTGAAGCCTGACATTAAAGATGCAAATTAGGCCAACCTATTAAGATTCTCCTATTATGCCTTCATTTTCATATTTTAAAAGTTGAAGTTAAGTAGTAAGGAACTACAAGTTCCACTTGTTGAAACAATATATGCTGTAGGCTCCAAATATAAAAGGTGCCGGATGGAATGCCAATGTTCCAGACATTCCTTAGAACTTTCACAAGTGCCAGGCACTTTCACTAGGAAACTCTAATGCTCTACAGGGCTAATAAAAAATAAAGTGATGCTGATTGAGCTTTTGGCTTCAGTAGGGAGAACAACTTAGCATGTTTGATTCATGACGTCCCCTAACAGCCTTACTCTTTTGCAGGTGCATAAAAGGAGGGGATGACAGGACTCAGCCCTCTTGGATGTCACAAGCCCACTGGGAGGTATAGTTGCTTATTGCCGCCTTCTGAGACTCATAAGGAATGAGGATGTCAAGGAACTATAGCCAGCATGTGGAGAAAACAGCTCCCTGCAATAGAGTAAACTTGCAATTGTGGATGTTCTTACCGAGTTTCAAGAGCTGTTTTGTGTATGGTGTAACAATGATCATACTAGATATTTTAAAATGAATAATTGGCTAGTAATACAGGTGATTTTAAAAAATATTTTATAACTTGAATGTTTTAAAATAACAAATAGAATTGTACAAAAAGAATTAGTAAACCACTGACACAAAAAATATGGACTATGGATTGACTATCACTTCTGGCTCTGTCTGACACCTGACTTAAAATCTGGTACATGTGTGTATATATATATATACATACATATACACACATACACACACACCAGATTTTAAGTCAGGTGTCAGACAGAGCCAGAAGTGTTAAACAGTCAATCCATAGTCCATATATTTTGTGTCAGCGGTGTACTAATTTTTTGTTTATATATCAGTATTATAACAGCTGCTGGCATGAATAGTCATTGCACTTGTATATTTAATTCAGAGACTTAATTATACTGCTGACAAAATGACAATGACCAAGAAAAAGACCCAGAAGAGGATGAAATAAAAAAGAATAAGGAGCATCACTACCTGAGATTACAGAATTAGAGATTCTAAGGAACTCACTTACACTGGTTTTACACAATTTAAGTAGGTATGCCATTACGCTGGAATGTAGCAATATCTTTCTGCTCATTCTTCTAATAAGTCTCAGAGGGTGACAATAGGCAACTATAAATTCCCAGGGTTTTCTCCTGTGAAGTCCAAGGGGTTGAAACATCCTTGCCCGTTATGACACTGCAAGAGAGTAAGACTGTTAGGGGAGTCATGCATCATCATAGATTACAGTGCCATCAATATGCTGATGACATTCAGCTCTGTATCTTTTTCAGATCTAATGGAGACAATGGTATTGTCTAACTGTCTCAGTGTCTGAAGGAGACTGGGACCTGGATGATAGAAAGCTGGCTCAAGCTAACCCCATGCAGATGGAAGTAAAGTAGTTAGGAAGAGGAAAGCACTTTGAGGAAATGGCAAAAGTAATGATCATTATGTATATTGAGGGCATCTGCATTCCAATGGTCAAAACAGTATGTTGTCCTGGGCTTTTATGGAATCCACTGCTGCTCCAGCTCTCCCAAATATTGATGGTTGGCTAGGAATTCCTTTTCTCATCTTTGGTTAGTCCCTAGAAAAAAATAAATTAGATTCCATTGGTATTCAGATAGCCACAGTGTTTTATTAATACTTCAGGTTTTTGGAGTGACTTTTGACAATTTCAGCTGACATTCAGAATTCAATAGGAGAACAAACAGATCTTCCTACACCTCAAATGTAAAATACTTGACCTTGGTTTTAACACAGCTTCACCAGATGCAGTGCTACATTTAACCTTCACTTTCAGTTTAAAAGACATAAATCTGGAGGTGTTAAAAACTGTCTCTTTATTTTCTAATGAAAAGTGAACACTAATAGGCAGATCAGCCATAGATGAAGCACTGTCGAAAGCTGCAGCTGCATCAGTGCAAGGGGAAGGAACAAAAATGTTTTTAAAACAGAAACTGCTGATATGGCTTTTGGTGAAGCCTCAGCACCAGCTGTGAGGCCTTTTAACTTTTATTTTTCATTTGGAAAAAATGTTAGTTCTTGTACTGTCATTTTTATTAATAACACTGAAAAGTTAGAAATTGTTAGGCCAGGCAGAGGAGCAGGGATGGACAAAGTTAAATGTGACCTGGCTTGATAAAAATAACAGAGCCCAAAACAATTTTGCTGGTGGGAGGTAAGTCGGGGGACTGAGAGGTGAACAATCCTCCAGCCAATGGCTGTGTTTAAATACAAGCAAGTGTTGGGCAGAAGTGATGGCTACCAGGAAGTCACCTTGATGGAGAGGAATTACATGGATACCTCCCCTGAGGGACACAAAGGGAGGTTGAATCAGGGCTTTCAGAACCAAAGTGGGGACCCCTGGCAGTGCCAAATGAATCTTAGAAAGATGAAGTAAAGGTGTGGCTGTGAGGAAATGTTTGATGTGCCCGTAAAAAGAGATCCACTTCCTGCCTTTGGAGAAAAGTATGTTGATAGTGCAGCCACTGACATTTTAATTTGTGAAGCCCTTGATCAGATCCTCCAGTAAGAATTCTAAGATCTGTAATATAGCGAGTGAAGAAGGAGAAAAGCTACATTTCTTGTACCACTGTTTGAACTTTCATCATGTTCTAGAATAGGAAATATTTTTGGAAACATGCCAATAGCAGAGATTATACCTTCTGAATATTTTCTCCTCTTCATGCAAAATCGTTCAAAGAGCAGGCAGTTCATCTTAGATACTCTGGCTCTAGGTTACAAATTGGTCCCTGAGAGAGCAGATCCTGTCTTAAAAGGAAGACACTGGAGTCAAGTGAGCCGCATTGGGGAGACTAGAGAACCAGGACCTCCTTGGCCTATGCAGAGCCACTAATATTACCACAGCCATCTTCCAACTAATCTTCTGGATAGCTCTGGATAGCAGAAGGTAAGGAGGCAAGGAGTACATGAGGCCTACTGGCCACCTCTGGGAGACAGCATCTGTGCCCAATGCCGTTGGCTCCATCTTTCAGGAGAAAAAGGAGAGCATCTTTCCGTTCTGGTGTGATCCATCAGTAGGACCCTGCATTTCCTCATTAGAAACTGAAACACTTCAGGGTGAAGACCCTTTTCCACTGAATCTATATGTAGCTGTTCCTGGCATAGCCTATTAGCTGCCATGTTTTTCTTTGCTTGAATATGTAGAGGTTGATTTAATGGAATAGGGTTTCCGCCCTTTTCTTCTGAAAGATGGATGCCAGGGCATTAGGCACAAATGTATGTTGTCTCCCAAAGGTGGCCACTAGGAATGTAAATTGACAGCGACAGTTTGCAAAATTAACTTGTAAAATTAAACACTGATATTTTTAGGGTGAAATTCACTCAAACCTTTTTCTTTGCAAAATTTTCAGGCAGTAAAACTCCCACCATTGGTCCATCTCTACATAGGTGCTAGTGGAACCATTTTTCAAACAATTAGTTCCCATTTTCCTCCCTCCACTGCAGAATGGGCTAGGGATTCAATCCCTTAAACAGCTCCCCTGACGTGTGCAAGAGGACCTTTGCCACCACACCGCCTCTAGAAGCCTCCCACACCTGGGATGAGTGCTGGAGGGAAAAAAACATCATATTTATTTGTACAGGAACTTGTAGCAAGTTACACTGCTAACTGTGCTTTTCCCAGCAACCTCAGGGGTATCCTACCTCAAGCCAGCAGAATAGCTCCTTCAATCACTTTGTGGGCACTATAACAGCTCATAACTGCCTGGTCCATCTCTTTCACTTGAGGCTCACTGGCTCCCAGGGCCATAACTTAGCCTTCAGTGAGATCAATTAATTTAGTGCTCTTTAAAAAATAACTTTCATTTTGTCATGAACTTGCTGACTGAACATGACAGCAGGAGTACATAAGACACATCACAAGGATAGATCAGTGTCAGTTCAGTCCAATACATAGTATCTTGCCTTGTTTGTGAATGCCCAAATATACTGAAAATAAAGGCACCAAGCAAAGCAGCAAACCAAAAAAAGAGGGAATGGAATAAAAGGGCATGCGAGGAGTGCTGTTTGTTTTGAAAACCCGACTCCAAGTGACCACAGCTACACAAAGAACAAGCAAGAGGTCAGGTGGTTACCCCTAACACCTGTATTTACAAAACAAATCTCAAACTAGCTTCCAAATGAGGTCAAAATAACTAAGTGATACTTTTTAAGTGTCTCAATAATATACCACAAACAAAAATGCTTCAGATTTCAGTTAGAGGTAAATGTAAATGATTTCTGGGTACCGCTATCTTTCAAGAAGTAATATTTAATCCAACATTTTCTGTCATAGGAGAGTTTTGGCTGAGCAAAGTGAGGGCCTACCTTCAACTTGGTGGCACTTCTCTGTCTGAGTGTTATGCAATATCTCTTGACTGATTAATTCCAAAAATTCAAGGAATACTCTAGGCATCTATGAGCAGAGCTCTGGTGATTCTGGGAGAAATCAGAATGTTTTAAAGGGAAAATGGGGGGCACCTACTCCCCCTGAATCAGGTTAGCAGACCCCTCAGTTTTATTCAAGGCTGCAATTATCTATAGATCAGAGACCAGCTTGATGGCAGCCATTCCTGTATAGGCCCTGCTCTGCCTGTCCTCTCAGCTGAGTTTAAATTGTTGACCTCCTGAATGATTTATCTTCCAAACAGAAACAAAATGAATAATAATGTGCAGGGGAAGGGTGAAATGGGTAGGCATGAGGTGAAAGGGGGAATGAGGATACACAGAGCCACTGGCAGTAGGTGTGGGGGAGATAGGAGGACTCTGGTATGTGGGTGGGGGGAATAGGGAGCACACTGAGTTCATGGCATTGGGAGAGAATGGGACACAGTAGTATGGCAGAGGGAGAAAAGGGGGACACAGGTCCTTACATGTGGTAGAGAGAGGTATGCAGGCCTTGGCATGGGGGGAGGGAGAAAAGGGGGGCACAAAGAGCCCTTGGCATGGAGGAAGAGAATGGCAGACCCTGGTATGGGGGAATGATAAGGGGGTGCACATAGACATTTCTGCAGGGAGGTAGAATGGGGTACATTAGTGTGGAAGGAGTGGAGAATGGGGATCACACAGAATCCCTGGAATTGGTGGGAGAAAGGGAGACCCTGATAAGGGTGAAGGGGAGGTGAGAGGCCCACACAGAACCCTTGACATGAGGGGGGGGGGGGCATTGCAGGGAGTCCCTGAAATAGAGGGGAGTAGGCACAGAGGGAGCTTATAGGGGGAAATGGAGGGATGCAAGCAGCCCTCGTGTGTGTGATGAGTTTGGCTGACAGAAGTGATGAAATGTGCAACCTTCTGGTTATGTATTTTTAGTTTCAGGGCTGCCTGAAATGATGGTGAAATGCCAACAAAACACACTAAGCTGAAGAAAAAAGATAAAATTTATAATTATTTATGTTTTCACCAAGGGACTCAGAATCAAATTGCTCTGGCCTTAAGCATCAGCCTTAAATTGCCTTTTGAGAGTGTTTATAATAGACCTGCTGCTTGAATACCTCACCATATCAAATAGAGGTTATTTGTGTTTCTCTGTTCTCTCAGGAAATCTTGACCTTGAGGTAGAATAAATACATATCATGATCATTACGAACACCACTAGTGCTAGGTAGAGTGACCAGCTGTCCCGATTTTATATGAACAGTCTTAATATTTGGTGCTTTGTGTTGTATAGGTGCCTATTTATCCCCCATCCCCACACCTCTGTCCTGATTTTTCAGATTTGCTATCTGGTCACCCTAGTGCTAGGATTCATGAATAACAAACAAAAACTTGCAAGAATGGGCTTATTCCATGATATTTGAGTCATTGTTACAATAATGAGATATCAGACTATAAATGCTTAGTACAGTCCATGAATGATGACACATTTGTAACTGACTCAACAGATGGTAATTTTACAATGGATGAGATATGGAACTTTTTATGACCTGGCCCTGCTCTAGGGGGGTCTTGCTTTTGTCACTCTACAAGGAGCCAAGTGCACAGAGCTTGAGGATGGCTGGTTATTAAGGCTGAGATTTTCGAAGCTGCCTTCGGGAATTAGTTCTTACTTAACAAAGTATGCTCATGAAAAGGGGACTAATAACACATCAAATGTTCTCATTAAAATTAATGGCAATTGAATGTCTAAATCTTCTAGACAGCTTTGAAAATCCCACCTAAATATTTTTATTTATACATACACACATTATATATATATATATATGTTGTAGCAGATCGCCTTCTCGCCCCACATCACAAACAGGCAGGAGACTCTTCTGTGGCTCCCAACAGTGCTCTTTATTCACAGTGCAAGCCCCACCACCAACATACAGCTTTACAGTTCAGCTGGGCCCCAGCCCTTAATCTGGCTGGTGCCTGAAAACAGTCAGCTCTGCAGGCTCCCAGCCTCAGCTCTACTTCCCAGCTCTATACCTCTCTGTACCTCTCCCTCTCCCTCTCCCTCTCCCTCTCCCTCTCCCTCTCTCTCTCTCTCTCTCTCTCTCTCTCTCTGTCTCTCTCTCACTCCTCCACACCACCACCCTGGGCTTCCTTCCTGGCAGGCTTTTATCCCCCTGGAGAGGCTTCCAGGTGCAACCCATAAGGCTGAGCCCTCTGCAGCCCAGGTGGCTGATTAGCCTTCTCTGCAAGGGGAGGTTTGCAGAGGCTTCTGCTCCCTCTGAAAGGGCCGGCAGGGGTGGCTCAGGCACTCCTGGCCAGCACCCTGCCACAATGTGTGTGTGTGTGTGTGTGTGTGTGTGTGTGTGTGTGTGTGTGTGTGTGTATGTATGTATAGAGGACAACTTTAATCACTGTGGTACCTATGTGTCAAGGAAAGATGCTGAGGGGCTCAGCCAGTGGCACCATGGCTTCAGCTGCACAGAGAGGCCAGTACGTCTACATAGACCACTAGCTATGCAGCCTCATGACTCCTGCACTCCTGAATCTCGGAGCCTGCCCCTGTAAATTCCAGAATCCACAAGGCCGGGAAGCCACACCCACTGTCTGCTCTGCTCCTTCTTACAAAAGAACTCCTCCCACTGGAAAGAACGATTTCCTGAAAGCGCAGTGAGAAGTTTTCAGTCCCTTGGGAGGGTAGGGGAAGGAAGGAGGAGGATTGATTTAGCACTTGACTGATCTGAACAGTCACAGGGAACTGGTGAAATATTAGATGACTGGGAAAAAAACAAATGTGGAACCAATCTCCAAAACAGGAAAACTGACTGTTTGATAAGTTAAACCTCAATCCTGAGTAATATCAAATATACAGAGAAATTGTTTATCATTATATGGGGTCAAATTCATCACTGGTGCAAGAGGGTGGAATTTACAGATTTAATAGAATTGCACCTACTTAAACACTGTTGGATTTGGCCCATGGAAGATAGCAGACCCTGAGGGAAAATCAGCATGGATTTGTAAAGAGCAATTATGCCAGAATAAATTAATAGCTGAAAGGAATGCCATAGATTTAAGACAGTTGGATTCTACTTAGAGCTTTGCTTACACATGGAGCTATTCCTGACCGGCTGTAATAAAAATGCCTTATTCCTGTTTAGTTTAATCCATTTAACAAGGCATTTTTATTCCAGAATAATAAATGGTATGATTCAAGAATAGCTATTGCACTTTAAATTCACACACTCTGTTAATCCAAATTAACTTTCAAGTGTAGACAGAAATATTATATACAGTATTACATGATGAAGCTTACTTGCAATACTAATTCAAATGGGCGTGGGTATGAGCACTATAATATGTATTGTAAATTGGCTGATGGACTGCAAAGAGCAATGATAATCAGTCATGTAATAAATTGGATTGATATTGACTCTGGTTTTATTTAATAGCTTCAGGAAAAAGAGGTCAATAAGACATGAATGAAATTTGCAGAGGATACCAAACTGGGAGATCTTGCAAACCTCATTGAGGCCAAGGTTATCATACAAAGGGAGCTAGGGGCAACAATACAAAGGGAGTCTGAAACTATAGGTAGAAAATAACAAAATAAGATTCATCTGCAGAAGATGCAAGCTGGGAAATCTGGGGTTGGGGGAACACCAAAATAATTAATAGGAAGGAAAACCCCATTAAGCAGTAATGCTAAAAAAGACGTAAGGGTATCAGTGAACAGCAAAATAGAGATATATTTTCAATGTGACACTGCAGCAGGTAAGGCCAATCTTACTGAACATATATTGATGTCATGTCACAGGGCAGGGAAGTGACGCATCCTTTCTAGAGGCCTAACCCTGCAACTATTAAAGCTAATGGGACTCTGATAATAACAGAGCCAACTCTAAGGTTTTTGCCGCCCCAAGCGCGGAAGTTCTGCAACACACCTGTGGGTGGTCCGGTGTATAGCGGATTCGGCGGCATTTCTGTCCACGTGTCCCGCGGCCTCGTCGTCCCCGCTGCCAAATCTGCAGACGTCCCACAGGCATGCCGCCGAAGACAGCTGGACTGCCGCCCTGACGGCGAACGTCAAGCCACCCCCTCCGGCTTACTGCCCCAGGCACATGCTTGGAGCGCTGGTGCCTGGAGCCGGCCCTGGCTAATAATGTCAATTGGAAGAGGATTAGGGTCTTTCTAAGCTTGGTGAGACCACACCCAGAGGTGCCGGAACTACAGGTGCAGGGGTGCTGCCACATCCTCTGGCTTGAAGTGGTTTCCATTATATACAGGGTTTACAGTTTGGTTCAATGGCTCTCAGCTTTCCCACTGTACAGATTGTTCCAGCACCCCTGACCACACCTGGAATAGTGTGTTGGCTTCTGGGTACCTCAGTACCTGAAAGATATAGACCGATTACAGGGAGTTCAGAGAAGAGAAACACAAATGATCAGGGAGCTAGATGAATGGATTTATGATGAAATATTAAAAGAAAGAAATATGTCTATCTTGGATAAGCAAAAATGCTGCCATTTTTGAAGATCAGGATAAACTCTGATGTCATGCCACCAGTGTTACAATGGGACAACGGAATGAGGTGGGCATGAAAATTATTTTTCAAAATACTTTGAATTGAAAAAGACCTATTGGGTCATCTATTTAATCACCCTGCCAGCAAACAATTATTTCCTATGATGTATTTTCTAGTGCCTTGTCCAGTCTTGATGGGCCTTTCATCTCTTCCCTTGGGAGATTATTCTACATTTCTGAACATTAAGACTATGATTTCTTTTTTGAAATTTCATCCTGTTATTCTTAATCTGACATTTTGTCATCCTGTTACTTTTAGTTACAGATGCTTTTTTTTTTATTCTGTCTTTCAACCCTTCAGTATCTGTAGATGTTTGTCATAGCCCTTCAGTATCCAAGTTGCATATGGCCACGAGTAAAGAGTGGACTTCCAGCTTTAATTCTGAGTCTTCTTTTTCCTCCATGTTTCATTCAGAGTCCCTAACTCACAACATTACCTTGACTATTTGGAAACAACAGAATTTAAATTTGGTTTCTCTTGGTCATGGACAGATCCATGTACTGATTTATAAGCACATACACAAATTGGGTGCAGATAGCAGAACCAGCAGAGCTACCAAATCAGGGCTCTGAAAGAATTGGACCCTGTCAAATGCAATGGAATCACAGAGGAACTTCTTAGCCAGAATGTGGCAGGGCAAGGGTAAAACCCCTAAAATGCCCTGCCTCTGTGAGTTAAACCCTGCTTCCTGGCAGGAGGCCTGGGGCAGGGGCAGGGGCTGGTAGCATCCGGCAGGAAAGCCCAGCTGAAAGCCCTAATGAGCATGGACTCAGGAGCTAGCTGGGGCTGATTGAGCACAACTGAGGCAGAAAGCTGACTGGGCTAGAAAAGCCCTGACTCATGGTCAAGAAGAGGGGGGCCATGCAGGGAATGGGAGACTGGAGCGCTGTCTCCTGGCTGCAAATAAGGTGCCTCCGGGGCCTGGAAGCCCAGGAACCAGGTCAGTGGGGTAACTGTCAAGGGATTGGGGGAGCACTGTTTGTCACTGGAAAGCCACGCACAAGTACTGTAAATAAAGGACACTTGGGTGAAACACTGAGGAACAGTGTCAAGTCCTTTACTGGGAGCAGAGAGGACACATGACCGGACCGGACCCTGTGACACAGAAATAATGGAAACAGAAATTGCAAGGACTAGATGACCAAGTAAAGAGAAGGAGAAATCCCAAAAAGTTAGTAGATCATCAGCCTGGTAGTAGGCTGCAGTGAAAATGAAAGAATCTAGTTAAAATTATTAGTTTTCTATGCATTTTCCAAACCATGCCCAAAAGCTTTAAAACAGTAGCAAAATTAAATTGTACTGTCATTAGAAATATTCTGGCCCTTGTTCTGCTCTCAGGCATACTAGTGAAAATCAGGAATAACTATTGAAGCCAGAAGATACAGACCAGTAAAGTACTTGTAGAAGCTCAGAATCAAGCCCTCCAACCTAATTTATGCTACAATTTCATCTAAGGGAAACATGCAGCTTACTGAAAACAGATATGAAGGGTGTGATATTAAAAATAAAAGTGAGGAATCTGATATAACTAGTGGAAAAATAGTTTTAAGAACAGGTAACCATCAAAAGTGAATCTTGACTGAGACAAGAAATTGTAAATACATTTAAAGTACATCCAAATGTGTATTCTATGAAGCCTCTCACATAAAAATGAGGAAGAAGACAAATTAATCAATTCACATGGATTTCGGAGGACAGCTTTTGGGGCACATTTTCCTTTTTGTTCCTTGGGATGCTTGCAAATCAGAAAGTAGGGTCAGGGAAAGCACTAAAGACATGAGAAATCCTGGTTTCACTGAAGTGAATGGCAAAACTCCCATTGCCTTTAATGGGTCCAAGATTTCACCCCATGGCTCTATTACGAAACCCTTTGGTACCAAATTCCTGGATCCTTTGCCAAACATGAAGAGGGATATTCTTGCCTCAAGTCTTCTAGGCCTCTCCTCTCCAGGTATAGCTGGTTCCTAGACCTGTCTCCCAAGCTATGGGCTACACTCCTTCCATGTGAATTGCAGAGTAGAGAGGAGTAGTTAATGTTGCTAGAATCTGCACTAACTGATCATTTTAATCTGTGTCGGATGGAGAACATCACCTTTAGATCTTGATTCTCCATTCTGTCCTAGTGGAGCTCACATGGAGTGGAGATATGAGGCCACAAACTGTAGCGCCCTCATCTGGAGTCAACTACCTCCAGGTCAAGACAGAGCTGTAAAGGAGCAGCTCAAATTTACAATACCAGGGACCTTATACCAGCAGAGGATTAGATGTGGCGGCACTTGGCTCTTGTATGCCCACTCCGTTCTCCATCCTGCTTCTGTCTCTGGAATGTCCTCATACCTCTCCTTACTCTGGGGGTGAGGGATGGCTTGAGTGAGAGGCAGCACTGTTTTCTCCAGTAGAGTTCTCCTGAATGGGGAAAAGTCCTTTCTGGCCACCTCCCATTGTTTTAAGACCACTTTGTACTGCTTATGCAAAGCGGCCTTAGCAGACTGGAGAATCTGGCCTATTAAATAGTCTGTTCCCATCTTGGTCCCCTGCTCCCTGACTCTCTCTTTCCTATATGGGTTATCAGCTATGTGGCATGAGGAGTGGTAGATGGATTGCATGGGAGGGAACATGACATATAGCTGTGTTTCCCCTCCTCACGGCCATCCTACTGCTTTTTATGGAATTCCTGGTATTTTGCTCCCCTCTGCAGCATGACTTGGGGCCACATAGGCTTAGCCAACAATTAAATTGCTGCAGAAAATAATGAATACAACTAAAGGAGGCAATAGTGGATATTAAAATCCTAACATCTATGAGTCACATTCAGATTTAAAGAAGGAAGGAAGAAATTTTGTTGTGTGTGCCAATTGCTATGGTGACAATCACTGGGGCTCTAGTCTCCTCTTCTTATGTGTACGCAACTCTCAATGATATCAGTGGAAGTTATGCATGCACACAAAGAGAGTGGAATTTGCAAGTGAAGAGGTTTACCTTCCACTCATTTGGAAGATTGTTCTAAAGAGAGATTTAAAGTAGTATTGGTGGACTAAGAAGGACTTTTATAGTAGCTAAAGGAATAATATCTATTGTGAAACTTGGCAAAAAACATTTGCTGTGATGGAAAACAAGGCTAAAAAAACCCTCACCTATGGCTATGGGACCTTTTGACCTGAAAAGAAGAAACAAAGGAACTTTATACTGTCATTGTAAAACTTACATTAATGTATGTTTTATACATACAGTCAATTGTGAGTATATAGGGTTGTATCATGTGAGGTACCAATGGAGTGTTCTGCTTAAAAAAGTGATGGTACAATAAGGCCCAATGTTCATAAAATAAAGATACTGAATATGTCTCTTATGGATATGCAGGATGTTGGTGTCCCATGAGAATCCATCACAATTAAAGCATCCACTTTCCCTACTGAAGGGCTAAGTGTGTTGAACAGCATATTTTAAAATGTAATAAAATAAAACATGCAGCAAAAGTAAAAAAAGAATGATGGGAGAGAGCAACAACAACATGGAGCTGGTGGTGGTTAAAAAAGCACTTTGAAGGGGAAACAAGTTTTATGGATTTGCTTGTTTTTAAGCTGGAAGAGCTGGAATGAGGCATATGTTAAAGGAAAGCAAGTTCCATGCCATACATGCAACACTGCAAAATCATGATAACCTTCCAGTCTGGACCTGAAATGCCATGATATAATCTCTTAATATTGTGCAATGTGCGGACACAAACACCATCTCAAGGAGAAGGTCCCTAAAGAAAGCAAAGGCGAGTACCCATGTAGAAGAAGCAGAATTTGTCCTTTTGACATAGCTTGTCAGTAATGACACAACAGCCACATTATTTGGTTTATGTAACCAAGATGGTGAAAGGACATGACTACAAGTGGACTCAGAAGACAGTGGACACCCTCCTCAGAAACCAAGACATCCCCAAATATGGGAACACAATTCCCCAGAAGCCCAGGGCTCTGAAAAATACAAGGCATAGTGAGACCAACTCAGACCAGTTCTGCTATATCTGTAAATAGCATAACAAACTCACCATAATGATCATCTCAATGAACTGCTAATACAATGAAACAATATGGATTAATCAGAATCTGCTATCCCCAAAAGTGTTCATCTGGACAGTTGTTCATGGTGTCTATGTCAAAAGACTGGTAGCATCTTTTGTTCTCACCCATAGCTATTCTGTACATCCACATAAAATCTGTGTACAGAAAATAATCTGATTCCAGGTGGCTCCCCAGACACCTCCTTTCTAAACTGTACACATCTGCTTCATGTCGGGAAATGGGGCGTGAAACCACACTGGCCTCTGTGTACAGCAAAGGGCCTCACAATTTAGGACCCTCCTCAATCAACAGGCAATATTAGATGTCAGGGAGCGAACTGATTCCATAGTTGCAAAGGAAGTTCAGATGTGTTAGGAGACTATAAAAATTAATGATGCAGAAGGAAACTGAGTTACACATTCAACATAGGCAATATGAATAGTTTTCAATGGTCACTCCATTGATCAAAAACAGAAAGCAAAATTTGTAATAATAGAAAATGTTTGCGCTGGTGATAAGCAGGGTGCTGGATCATGCTAGAAGGTTCCAGACCAACTGCTTTTCTCAACTCTCTGTATTTGAAGGAAAATCCTAAGTGCTCTAACTCTGGGATGTTAATTACAACTAGAGAAAATTGAAATTTCTATTCTGCAGAAAATTCCAATATTTTGAAATTGGTTTAAGTCTCAAAACAGGCCAAAAGTATGAAGTATCAATTTTTTTGTGGGATGGAAAGTTCAGAAGAATCTGTCTTTGAAACATTTATCTAATCCACTTGAAACAAAATGTTTTTATATTCCCACATTGAAATATTATATTTCATTTTGTTGAACTATATTGAAACATTTCCGTTTGGGTTGGTTTAGAATGGATCTGTGTTCCCCAGAGCTGCTGTGTTGCCTCATGGGAGTTATCGTTCAAATGTCTCATGTCCCATTATCCTCTTTGAGCTGGGGTCCCTGGCTGGACTATGTCTCCAATGATGCATTATTTGACTCCCCCATCAGTTCAACCAGAGATGAGACCACAGTACATCATGGGTAGGGTTGCCAGGCATCTGGTTTTTGACTGGAATGTCTGGTTGTAAAAGGAATCCTGGCAGCTATGGTCAGCACCACTGACTGGGCTGTTAAAGGTCCCATTGATGGTGCAGCAGGACTAAGGCAGGCTCCCTCCCTGTCCTGGCTCTGCACGACTCCTGGAAGTGGCCACCCTGACCCTGCAGCCTCTAGGCACAGGGGCAATCAAGGAAGTTCTGCACTTTGCCGCTGCCCCAAGTGCTGGCTCTATAGCTCCGATTGGCCAGGAACCACGACCAATGAAAGTTGCGGGGTTGGTTCCTGCGGGTGTGGAGCTGCCTGGCCGCCCTTGCGCCTAGGAACCAGACTGGACATGTGGGTTTCTTCTGAGAGCCGCATGCAGCCAGGGCAGAGAGGGAGCCTGCCTTAGCCCTACTGCACCACCAGCTGGGAGCCTCCTGATATAAGCACCGCCCGGCTGGAGCCCACACCCCAAATCCCCTTTTGCACCCCAAGCCCCAGCCCCAGGTCCCCCACACTCTAACTCCCTCATAGAGCCCATACCCCAACCTCCTGGCCCAGCCCTGAGTCCCCTTCTGGAGCCCACACTCTGCACCCTGCACCCCCTCCTGAACCTTAGCTCCCCATCTCAGCCCTGAGCCTCACCCACATCCAAACTCCCTCCTGGAGCCTGAACTCCCTCCTGCACTCCAACCCCAACCCTGAGCTCCCTCATGTACCCAAACTCCCCCCTGGAACCCAGACCCCGCATCCTCCCCTGCACTCTCAATAGAGTTTCTGGGCCACTGGATCCTAAAGACCCTGGCTCCTGTCACACTACCTCTGGCTTGTCACCAGCCCACTTACACAATAGCCTGTTGAGGATCCATGGCTGCAGGGTACAGAGCATTTATCTGCAGTTTCCACTGCACAGCCCCTCCATAGGTTTTTCAAGTGGTGTGAAGAGCCAACCTAAAGAGTCAGAGGTGCATTAACTCTAACCACTATCGTAAGTTAAGGTGCAATAAGACTATGGAGTGCAACGCATGTCAGAATTTAAAGTCTATCTCAAATGGAATTGGATCACAATGGAATCAGCTGAGTGAGCATAAGAAAACATCGTAGTCAGTGTTAGTACCCATTTGGAAATGTTTTACACAACCAGCATTTAGTCCAATATGAAAAACCGGCAAAAGGAGAGGTGCATTAGAAGCACAAATAGGAGACTATCTACTTGGTGAATAAGCCTAAGTGATCATTTAAAATAAATAGCTCCATAACCAGGAAAAGAGCAATCTAAGCAAAACATTTACATGAAATTTCTCCAGAGGAGAAAAATTAACTAGATGAACCTTCAGGACCTGGTTATCTGCCCCCATCGACCATTGCCAAAACTGAGATGGCACTGGAAAAATATAATTACATCCATTCTTGATTTTAAGATATGCTTTATTCAGCAAAAGTAATTTATTCTGGGCCTGTTGGGTTCTAGTGAAGTGGAGCTAATAATATTTACCAATATTTAGAGGGTGCTTTGAGATCTATGATGAAAAATGCTAATTAGTTTTATTAATGTCTTATTATATCTGTGAACAGTGCATCACCTGATCAGGATGTGATGTTAATTGTAAAATGCTCTGGGGGATTAGAGAGACTACAAAAACAGAAAACCCAGTACAGACGCTCCCCAATTTAGGCAAGCATTCCATTCTGGAATGCCTTGCGTAACTCAAAATTTGCATAAGTCAGAGACGTATCTTCAACCATTATGCAAAAAAAAAACCAACCCCCCCCCCTCCTATTTTTAGTTTACGGAGCTTTTCTGTAAGCATGGGTTTCCGTAACTCAGATTTACGTAAATCGGGGAGCGTCTGTAATAATGGGGTATTTCAACTATCTCCATATTGATGGGGCACATGTCACCTCAGAATGCAATGCAGAGAGAAAATTTCTAGACACCATTAACTGTTACTTCTTGGAGCAGCTAGTCCTGGAACCCACAGGGGGTAATTCTTGATTTAGTTCTAAGTGGTGCACATTATCTTTTCCAAGAGGTGAATATAGCTGAACCACTCTGTAATCGTGGCCTTAATGTAATTAAATTTAACATCCTTGTGAGGAGGGGAAATACCAAAAAAACCCACCACAGTAACATTTAATTTAAAAAAGGGGAGCTACACAAAAATGAGGAGGATGGTTAAATGGAAATTAAAAGGAACAGTCTCAAGAGTGAAATGCCCACAAGATGCATGGAAACATTTTAAACACATGATAATAGAAGCTCAAACAATGGGTTATCCCAAATAAAAAACAATGGGTGAACCAAAAAACATGCCTTCATGGCTAAACAACAGAGTAGAAAAGGTGGTTAAAGACAAAAAAACAGCTTTTAAAAATTGGAAGTCAAATCTTAGTGAGGAAACTGGAAAGGAGTATAAACTCTAGCATGTCAAGGATAAATGTGTAATTAGGCAGGCCAAAAATGACTTTGTATCGGTCTTCACTGCAAAGGATGTGAGGGAGACTTCCACATCTGAGCCAATCATTTAAGTGACAAATCTGAGCAACTGTCACAGATTGAAGTATCGATAGAGGAGGCTTTGGAACAAACTGATAAATTAACTAGTAATAACTCATCAGGACCAGATAGTATTCGCCCACATGATCTGAAGGAACTCAGATAAGAAATTGTAGAACTACTAACTGTGTTATGTAATCTAACACTTAAATCGGCCTCTGTACGATATGACTGGTGGACAGCTAATGTAACACTGATTTTTCAAAAAGGCTCCAGTGGCGATCATGGCAATTACAGGCTGGTAACCCTAACTTCAGTACTAGGCAAATTGATTGAAACTATAATAAAGAACAGAATGATCAGCCACCTAGATGAACACAATATGCTGGGGAAGAATCAGCACAGCTTTCATGTCTCACCAATCTATTAGAATTCTTTGAGGAGGTCAACAAACGTGGACCAGAGTGATCAAGTAGATACAGTGTACTTAGACTTTCAGAATGTCTTTGCAATGGTCCCCCCCCCCCCAAAGGCTCTTAAGTAAAGTAGGCAGTCATGGGATAAGAGGGAACGTTCTCTCATGAAGTAGTAACTGGTTAAAAGATAGAAAACAAAAGGTAGGAATAGTCAGTTTTCACAGTGGAGAAAGGTAAATAGTGAGTCCCTCCAAGGATCTGTACATGGACCTGTGCTGTTCAACATATTCACAAATGGGAGAGGGGTAAACAGTGATGTGGCAATGTTTGCAGCTGATACAAACTATCTTGAGTAATTTAAGTCCAAAGCTGACTATGAAGAGTTACAGAGGGATCTCACAAAACTGAATGAATGGGCAACAAAATGGCAGATGAAATTCAATAAATTCAGAGTAATGTACATTGGAAAACATAATCCCAACTATACATAAATAATGATGGGGCCTAAATTAGCTGTTACTACTCAAGAAAAATCCTGGAGTCATTGCAGTTAGTTCTCAGAAAACATCTACTCAATGTGCAGTGATAGTCAAAAAAGTTTACAGTGTTAAGTATTGGGCAAGGGATAGATAAGACATACAATCTCTTAATGCCACTACGCACATCCATGATATGTCCACACTTTGAATACTGTGTGCAGTCACCCCATCTCATAAAGATATATTAGAATTGGAAAAAGGACAGAGAAGAGCAATACAAATTATTAGGAGCAAGGAGAAATTAAAAAGACTGGGATTGTTCAACTTAGAAAAAAGATGGTTAAGGCAGGATATAATAGAGATCTATAAAATCATGATTGGTGGAGAAAGTGAATAGGGAAGTGTTACGTACCCTTTCACATAACACAAGAACTAGTAGTCACACAATGAAATTAATAGGCAGCAGGTTTAAATCAAACACAAGGAAGTATTTCTTCACACAATGCACAGTCAACCTGTGGAACTCATTACCAGGGGATGTTGAAAAGGCCAATTCTATTTCTGGGTTCGAAAAAGAATTAGATAAGCTCATGGAGGATAGGGGCCATCAGTGGCTTTTAGCTGAGATGGTCAGGTATGCAACCCCATGCTCTAGGTATCCCTAAACCTCTGACTGCCAGAAGCTAGGGCTGGACAACAGGGAATGGATCACTAGATAAATTGTGCTGTTCTGTGCATTACCTCTGAAACATCTAGCACAAGCCACTGTTGGAAGATAGGATACCGAGATATTGGTCTGACTCAGTAGGGCCATTCTTATTTTTTTCATACAATGTATAAATACATATAAATACATTGTGTTCTGTAGGGTAAATAGTATTGAATGCTAATTAGAAAAATCATCCACCAGACCACAGTGCTTTTTTTCAATAGGCGTAACAGCAGCCTCCTTAAAAGGAAAGGAAGCAATTCTTGCAAATTGTGAGTTCCCCATCTGCGCAGAAGAGGGCTGAAAACTGAACATTATTTCCTAGGTAGCCAAGAAAACAAATCATATATAAGAATTCAGACCTCTGGCCACCTCTGAAGGGAAAAGCTAATGGAAACAACACTTCATCGGGGACATTACTGCATATCATAACCCATCAGTGACCCTGAGGGAAATGAAACTGAACAGAAACAGAGCTGCATGCTAGACAGGCACCCATTTTCATCTCTGAGCCATCACGAACACAGTCTAATTGGATATAAAGAAAAGCAAACTAAATGAACATGATAGGGAAATATTTTTAACCTGCATAAAGAAATCATGAGTAAAGAGAGACAAAGGGAAAGTCATTTGTTTATGGCCATTTGCAATAAATACAGGGTGTTTGATGAATAATTCAGACAAGGAAAAATGAGAGAAAACTCAAAGGACTGCATATTCAGCTAGGTGATATCCTTTGAAAGGAACAAGTCACAGAAAGTGTTGTCTCAAAAGTTCATTAAACAGTTCCTCTAGAAGTCAGAGTTCTCAAACAACTAACTGGTAAAGCCCTCCGACCTTCTTTCTTGCCCATTTTGTCTTGTCTGGACTGTATTTGTCTGAAATGGCAGGTCATTCTAATTCATGGCTGTGTATGATCCTCTAGTCTATGGCATGTTTCTTTTGTAGTAAAGTGGGGTGGGGATGTATGTAATATTTGTCTGCCTCCTCAATGTGATGTTTCTGGGTGGCACTTTTGGTGGTCCTAAGAGGATGAAGCATCCGTATTCCACAAATACACATTTTATTATAATATCAAAATACATTTTTTAAAAAACCATATGGATACATTGTGGAGTTTTTTCAGAGAAAGCATCAGAGACTGGGTACCAAGTCATGCTTTCTTTGAAGTCACATGTCCTGCCCATTGCCCATTCTAGCTGAGCCCTGGACAGATTGCAGGGGAAGGCAAATCTTCTTTGCAGGCCAAGACATGGCTTCATAGTAATTCTGTGAAGACTACGCTAATGCTGGAGTAGGTTCCCCAGCCCCATGATCAGCCTCCATGGGAAGGAGGATGGGAAGATTCATGCAGATGGGGATCCCTTGGCTCATCCTGCCCTTTCTCACCTATGTACCTTTTCCATCAGCTCCCTATGCACTGCAGGCAGGGGGCTCTCAGAGACTGATCTGTATGTAACATGGAGTTGCGCTCTCTATCCACATTGTACCCCACCAAATCCTGCTTCCATAGGCAGCAAAACTGCACAGGTTCTGCTGTTAAGGGAGTACATGCAACCAAATAGGTAGGAGAAAGGCTTGCCCCTAAAGGGCATAAGCTTATTCATCCTTTCAACAAAACATCTGTTTTCAGAGGGGAATCCTAAAAAAATGAGACCTGACCAACATAGTCTTAATACAAACATTTGAAGGGGGTCCACCAAACTGAACTTTGGGGGAAGGAAGAGCTCATGGTTAAGAAGGAGCAATACTTGAGAGACCAAGATTTACTTTATTTCTCTCCCACATGTTTCTCATATGACTTTGGGCAAGTAACTTATATCGCTACCTCACCGGGGGGGCTGTGAAAGTAAATTCATTAATACTTGTAAAGTGATCCTGGAATAGAAGGTGATGTGTAAGTGCAAGGTAGTATTGTTATACATTATTATAACTCACAATGGGCCAGATTTTCGGTACTTGGCAAAGCAGCTGGAAAACAGCAGTCATGGCGCCGCTAGTAGGGTGACCAGATGTCCCGATTTTATAGGGACAGACCTGATTTTGGGGTTTTTTTCTTATATAGGCTCCTATTACCCCTCCCCCCCACCACCACACACACACACACACACTCCCATCCTGATTTTTCACATTTGCTGTCTGGTCACCCGAGCCCAGGGGTGGGCAAACTACTGCCAGGGGGACACATCCGGCCCACAGAATCCTAACCAGTCTGCCTGAGCTCGGTCGGGAGGCTCCCCATGGGGGGAAGTCAGGGGGCAGGAAGTGGGAGAGGGTTGGATAGGGGGTAGGGTCAGGCTGTTTGGGGAGGCACATCCTTCCCTACCCGGCCCTTAATACAATTTTGCAACCCTGATGTGGCCTGCGGGCCAAAAGGTTTGCCCACCCCTGCCCTAGCCGCTAGGGATTCCTCTTCTGTAGGGAAATCACTGGGTGCCACACAGCTGGCACAGCCATCTCTTCCCTCCCAAAATTATGCCAGCTGCAGGATCAGGAGAGTGGAAAAGGGGCTTAGAGAAACCTCTCCCTTTCCTTAGGCCCTGTGCCAAGTGCAGCTTGACTTGACGCAGGGATCTGGTACAGTGATCAAATCTGGCTCAACAGACATCAGCACAGTTAGCTCAGGTTTCTACCCAATCTATTCATCCAGTGATAATACATAAACAAGTTCACCTAAGGTACTTGCTTGCTTCTGAAGACAGCATTGTTCCAAGATAATGTTGTAAATAATGTATTCTGGATCCAGTTGTGGAAACCAACGCATATATAATTACTGATGTAGGTTGTAGTCAATCTTGTCCTTCCATACTCCAATGCAGGGCATTATCTCATTGTATTACCTCAGTAGCTGTCTTGCCTGGAATCTGAAACAAGCAAGACACATAAAATAGTGGGGAAGCAGGTAATTACAGGATAAATAAACTAAAAACTATACAATAGTTTAAAAAATCCATTAATGGGCTATTACAATGGGTAAATGGGCTCTATAAAGATAGCTAACCTTCTTCAGGATAAGAATTTCTACATTGAATTTGTAAACTGAATGAACCCAACTATATAATTAGGTTTTTATTGAATACGTATAACGTGCTTTCATTTATTATAGGGCATAGCTGAGTGAAATTTTTCATTCTATTATCTCCAACATCCAAAGTAATTAAAAAGGTAGTCCTGTAACATGGAGTCTTTTGGGACTGGCATGCTAATAATGACTACTATCTGGGTCTACAAAAATATACCTGTCAATGAAAGCATGTTGTAATACTAATGGATTTCCCCCCACAATTCTAAAGTACTATTCTACTTGGAAGAGTGATGTTTATTTCCCCTCGGTGACTCCTAGTTTGCATGTGTTCGGTTTTCAATAAAAATATGCTTTTTTTCTAACTGCCAATGCTTCAAACACAATTTGAGGCTGGAAAGCTAAGATGCATTCTTTCTTTCCTGCTCATACACACCAGTATGAAAGATTTTGCAAGCCATAATCTGTCTTCCATTACATCTGTAAAACACTTTTGTCAACCCTCATTTGGAAAGGATTGGCACTACAATTAGAACTCAGTTAACAATTTTGTTGTGATGCACCAGCTGGAAAAGAATCCAGCTCACTCTCATACGGTATCTGTGTTCTGTACTGATAGCAGGAGTAAAAACTTATTTTTGACACTAAAATAAGCAGATAAGTCTCTGAATGGGGAGCAGATTTATGGAGTAAGATGATTATTCTAGTTTACAAAATCATTTTTCAGAGTAGAACTGTACTTCGACTAAGAAACAAAAATCTAACTCCATGTCTTGGGACCCCAAAAGGAAATAGGCCTTATAACAGAGTTCTGCAATATTAGGTGATTTCTCTTCCCAGGGATTTATCTGAACATTTGCTCCAGCTTCCATTTATGTGGGGTTCACACATGGAATTTCACACCATAGTACTCTATTTGGGCATGTTTTCTTTGTCTTCTCAGTGTCTGAGTTCATTTAGTTCATTTTTTCATTTGAATACTTCTTTAAATGTTCACTTCATGTTTTAATCTGTCCATTCTTCTTATATCTCAGACACCATGCTCACCCACCCTAGTAACAAGCATGGCACAAATACCTACAAAGGTAAACAGACAAACATCTCTCCTTTCTCTTCAAACCACTTTTCTGATTCTACCTTTGTCTTCAATGTATCTCTTTTCCCTTCAGTATTCTCTCTCTTCAACACAGCTTGTGCTCGCACCTCTGAAAGTCAGACAACATACTTTCGGGTGCCTAAAGACAGATGTAGATGTCTAACTTTAGGCATCAACATTTTATTGGCCTTTTATTTTTAGCTAATTGAAAGCCTGTAATCTCTAAGTTTGAAAAGCTGTTTTGGTCTTCCAAATCTATCTACTGAAACTGAGGGCACCCAGCATAATCAGTGATGATTTCTAACCAGGAGGTAGCTGGTATATCCCAAACAGATATCCTGTGCAAGTCCTCGTTTACAAATTTATAGATGGCAGCAAGTAGAGAGTTTAGAAAATGGAGCTTTCCATAGTACCCCTAATTCCATTTCCTTCTTTGGTGGAAACAGATTAATTTGTTTTTTCTGTCAATTACTTAAATCAACACGCCAAGAAAGTAGAAATAGCCAAGAAATAAAAACAAACACCATATATGCAGAAATTGATTTGATACACAAAATAATCACAACTGGCTCATGAATATTGGATTATGTGCTATTATAGGATGGGCCCCTAGGTGGATGAATATGATGTGTATAACTGCATTACAAGATACTGGTAAAAAAACTGAAGGCCACGGCTAGTTAAATGGCATGTGTACTTTTGCTTATGACTAGTACCTACCTACCTATATGAGTGGAATGTAGCTAAACCTACCAGCAGTAATCAGAACTAGTTGGTTCCATTCACTGGATTTGCAACCCCTGAATTTCGAATTGATTCAAACCTAAAGGCTCGAAGTGCAATGTCACACAAACACTGTAATGTAATATATGCCAATTTCAGAATGCTGTGGGTGCGGGATTCCGACACCGTTGGCCTGCAACCAGCTAATTGAGAGCGTGATCAGGAAGGGGGAAAGGGAGAAGATTTAACAGGGACAGGGGAGAAGGCAGTACCAACCATGAAGAGGCAGAAAAGCTGTGAAAGAGAAAAACAATTGTGAATGGAACAGATGGGATGAACACAAACCACAGAAAGGGACAAAGAGGAAGGGAAAGAGGTGAGAAGACAATAGAAAAGAGGGATGAAGGAAAAACAGAACATGGAGATGTAAAGGATGTAAAGGATGAATAAAAAAGGGACAGAGAGAAGAACATAATGGGCAGAGACAATGGAATAAACAGAGGCACAAGGGCAGATACTAGTGTGACAACAAAGACCAAGAGGAAAGGAGATGCTAGTTCAGTCTATGTATAGAAACACAGGAAAAGAGAAGGGGGCTCATTTCAGAGATATGTTGAAGCAGGACAGCATTCTGCTTTTGCCCCTTACCTTAGGTCAAATCAGTTGATTTTCTCCCACCACTCTTATCATTCTCTAATGTCTTCATTCCTGGAGGCAGTGTTTCTTGTCAGAGGCCACTAAGACGCACTGTGTCTCATGGAATAAATGTTCTTTGTCATTCTGTTCCTGTGTCTCTACTGCCTGGATTTTCTGTTTTTACTTCCCCCTACATTGTCTTGGATCTCTTCTCTTCCTATTTCAATGGTAAATTTTGAATAATGTAGAGGAACTACTAGAGCATTGGTTCTCAAAATGGGGGTCGGGACCCCTCTGGGGGTCCCGAGCCAGTTCTGTGGGGGTCGCGAGCCCCTCCTGCCAGCAGCCGGCCCTGAACAATTCCACTGCTGCGGGCTGCTGGCATCCGGCCCCTGCTGCTGCAGGCAGCCCGTGCCCCTGCCGCAGTGGGCTGCTGGTGGCCCCGTGAGCCTGGTCCCAGCTCCTGCCGCAGCGAGCTGCTGGCGGCCCCGCGAGCCCGGTCCGGGCCCTGGCTCCTGCTGTGGCGGGCTGCCGGCACTGCCACGTGCCCGACCCAGCCCCGGCTGAGGTGGGCTTCCGGCGCCCCCGTGAGCCAAGCCCCTGCTGCGGTGGGCTGTCGGCGTCTCCGTGGGGCTGCTGGAACACACACACCCCGTCACTGGCCTCAGGGGGCTGCTGGAACCCCCCCGTCACTGGCCTCAGGGGGATGCTTGAACCCCTCCCTCCCAGCCTCTGCCACAGTGGGCTGCAGGCATGCTGCCTCCCTGCCTGACCCCCAAGGGGGGTCGCGCTTAGAGGCCTGGTGTGGGAAAGGGGTCACCACTACAAAAAAGTTTGAGAACCACTGAACTAGAGTAAGTGTCACGAGCCATTGAAAGTGTGGCAAAGATTATGAAAATTCATTGTCATCCCTTCTTTTCTTTCAGCTAGTTACGAAGTACTACCTTGGAGGTCTATTGTGTCGGGCTCCAGTCTGACTCCATCTGTCCAGATCTTTGAGTCTGACCACATTCCCCCACTCCTTCCTCTCCAGACTCTCCCTCTGTGAGAAGTGATATCCCTGTGGTATGAGATAGAGAAGACAACAGGAGATAAGTTAATACATGAAACAGCAGATTCACCAAAACACTCTAGACTACTTTGCATCACTTTGAGAATGCAAAGAAGCTGTAAACCCAGGTTTATCAGCCAGTTAAGCCAGGTTTATGGCTGTTTTCTGTCTTTGGATATGCACAAAGAATCCAAAGTGTACCACTGATTGTAGACCTAAATCTTTGAGCCTGCAGAAGGAGTTGCTTTCTTTGCAGACAATGTCTGCTCTGCACCGTAAAACTCTACCCAGGATTTCTAATCAAAGTTCATCAGACTGACATCCATTCCATTATGCCACCTATTCCCTCACTCACTACTAGCACAATGAAACTCTACAAATGTCAAATGTCATGGACATTTTTTAAAATAAAGTATCATAATTCTGGAATCCATTACTCCATCCTTATTCATCATGCTTTCCTGGAACACTTAAACAATCCCACTGCCCCCCTAAGTCAGTATTTAACATTTATTTTTTACTCAGCATGAGTCATGCTAATATTGTTTTTGCAATGAATTTCCTGTTTTAAAATGAGAAACAAAACAAGGTGGTATTTGGAGAGAGAGGTGAGATCTTTCTAAAAATATAGAATATTGTATAACAATCTCATCGTATTAAACCTCTGACACATACAAGCAGGAAAAAGCTATTCATAGTGACTTAGCAGAAAATCAACCTTCAGGACAGTCTTCCACTGAGAATCCAAAACTAATAATAAAATGCCTCTATAGTAAGGTGTTAGAATATTGCCACAGGGAGAAGAACTCATGGAAATGAGCTCATACCAAAATTACGCAATGAAAGAGGTTACTGCTTAACATTACTTAATTTATTAAGAAGGGAGATTAACAGGTGACAAGATGAACTACTACAAATAACCTGTTTTGGGAGCAGGCCTGTCCATCACTCAATTGCTTGAGTAACATAGTGGTTGGAGGAGACTTTTCCTCTCTAGGCCCATCCCCTGCCAGATTATTGTTTCTTGGGAAGGGGAGTGAGATAAGAGAAATTTCAGTTCAGTGGGCCATATTCTTCTTCCTATCTAACAGGAACAACAATCCGGTAGATCCAGTATATTTGGGTCACGCAACCACTTTACAAATTTGCTCTGAGTCTGATTAACTGAATGTCATCCAGTTGGGAAATGTTTGTGCTCAGATGTTGGAGGATACACAGAGTAACAGAGAAACATGGCCACCAGATTACCCATAGAGTAGGTCCCTATTACAGGGTACTTGTGAGAGGAGCTGGGAGGGTCATATTTTACAAGTCACCCACCTCTATTTATAGTATAGACTAAAAAAGGTTCTGCTCTCATATAAGCTTGCAGAGACTTGACCACATGTAGGCCCCCATTAGCATTATTTCATTAGCCATATGATCTCATTACATATCAATAGAAAAATAACCTTGAAAATACATTGTATGGTATAAACCCCTTGGAACACTGGGACTTAAAAACAGGGCCATTAGTGTACAAGCAGTTGAATTACTGTAAGAGGAATGTATTTGTTACCAGAGTGTTGTGTCTCTCTATATATATCAATAGTCTGTTAACAGAATATGTGCCAGGAGATGGCTCTCAAGAATATGTAGGATTGTTTAGGGGCCAGGTAGTAGGACCAAAAAAGTTCATTCTTGCTGGACGCTGCAAACAGCTTCCTTTTACGGAAGCACTTTACATTAGCTTTGAACAGAACCCACCAGTTCTTCCAGCCAGGGTGAGGAAATAATCTTTCCAGGAGAGAGGACCTCAGAGGACCTCTGAAGCTTCCCCAAAAGACCTTCTGGGCCTCTGAAATGGGCCTGTTTGCCCATGACACTACCATGGGCACTTCCCAATTAACTGAACAGCAGAAGATCCTAGATAGGCCTATCTCTGATTAGATCATATGTACATTCAAACATGATATTTCTGAAACAGGAAAACTAAACCCCCCAAAAAGCCTTTTTTGGTATTAATTCTCACTTGAATGGGCAGTGGCTCAGGCAGGTCTCATTCCTTACCAACCCTTATCCCACTGGTAAGGACTACTGTGAAAAGTCCTATAAGGCCTGTCACATAGGGTGGGGGAGATGAATTCCATCATGACATGTTGTGGGGACAGCAGCACCTATGCTTGTCTGTATGTGTAGGGAGCAAAGGGGAAGGCAAGGAAATCCCCTCTTAGGCAGGAGAGATTTTAAACAGTATATTTTTTGCCTCATGGATTTACCAAGAGTACATTTTGAGAATATTTTACTGGTTTGCAGACATGTACATTGGAAACAAATTATAAATGATCACAGATTAACAACCGCCTCCTTCTCTTGATCCCTGATACTTTTCAGGGGAGGAAAAGACTTCTCTCTGGTTTGGAGACTGAGCTATTTGAATGAAAGAGAGTTGAAAATAGAAAATTAAGGCCAACCAAATTAAAAAGAGCTAACCCTTTCCTAGAGATCAGGAGAAATATCCAGATGGCACAGTGCAGAGTGTAGACCATTATCGTAATTATATAAGAACTGGTCAAAATTGCTTTGGTTTTTATCTTGAGCCACAATTTGTTTAAGGAGAATTTAAATAAAAAATCATCCTCAGTGAAACAGGGGGGGCTGAAACAGTTGGTCTGGTGGGGGTGCTGAGAGCCATTGAACCAAACTGTAAATCCCGTGTATAACGGAAAGCACTTCTAACCAGAGTATGCTGCTGCACTCCTAGTCCCAGCACCTCTGCAATGACATGTCCTGTCTCCGGACTGCTGCGGTTCTCACGGTGGCCACTAGAGGCTGTTGTCGATCGCATCAATTCGGAGCGCCCTTGGGAAGCAGATAGTCCTACTGCATCTTGCTCTGGGCAGGTCGGAAAATCCCAGCATCCTCCAAACCGCATTGAATCCTCTTAAGCACAAATGCAGCATCCATCCTTAACATGACTGTACTTGCCGCCAAAACTACTTTCAGATACAAGGGCGCAGTGGGAGAGCTTTCCCTGTGAATTAAAGCTCCCTGAGGATCATAGCCCAAACAATGGGCTTGGATGGAAGGGAAGAATTCAGGGCAAATGACTAGGGAGCTATTGCTTGATTGTTCAGAAGGAAATTATAACACACCTCGTTACATTGAGTCCTATGGTCGGCTTCAGCATTCTTTCGTCTGAGAGGACAAGTTTCCAGGGGATCCATGTAAGATCCTTGGGGAGTCTCAGATCCGATCAATGTAATTCATGCTTTAGCTAGAACCGTTCTTCGGAACAAAGCGAGAAGTTCGGGGTGATGATAAATCAGCAGGTAACAGCTCTGAAGATGGATCACAATAGGTAAACGACAGGTGTTTGAATGAACATTGGTAGGTCTAACATGGCCTCCGTTTAGGTTTGTGTAAAAAAAAACACCCCAAGTTCCGCAACCACAAGATCAATAGAAATATGCCTATTATCGGATTACAAAATGTCCATGGAAAGAGATTCTTTTTGGAGTGATCAAACATTCCCGTTTCTGAGAGTGCCTGCCCCCAGCCAGAGCCGCAGCCAGCTAGTGAACGCCAGCTTGGGAGCGAAATTAGCTAAACACACAAATAATCCTGAACAGTGACGTCAGACTGAAAATGAAAAGTAGTTTGCCTGGTCCCAGCTGAGTAAAGTGCGAAGCGGAAACTGCGCGGTGCCCAGTGACTACGACCACCGGGTGGTTTTCATTCTTTCCGTTTGAAATAGGCGAAGGTGTTACTGGAAATACAAGGAAGGTCAGACTGCTAAACCTCCGCAGCCGTACAATATTGTCTAGTTGGAAACTTAATCATATTCGAAGTGAAATATTTTCGGTAACTGAAGAGAAGAAAATATATTTTAAAATGATCACATCAAAACCTGCGCACATTATAGATAACTAATTAGACTATTTGCCGGAGCAAGGAGAATAAGTTTAGCCACTGAGTCGGGGGGCGGGGGGACAGTCAAACAGATAAGGTTTCTTTTCCCCCTCCCCCACTTCCCTCCATATTCACAAGCTTAATTCGAATCAATGGAGAACTGTCACCAAAAGACAGACACACAAATACACAAGTCAATTAGTTTGGTCCCGCGCGTTCTCTCTTTCATTCGCCCACTTCTTAAAGCAAATATATATCTATTGACAACTTTCTCCCTTGGTTTTCATCCTAAACCTAACTGCTTCAACATATTCCATTTGGGAGATTTATCCTAGCGGGCCTGGGAGGTTTTGTACCCCAGAGTTATAATCCACAGCGACTCTAAAATGTTTAGTGGCCTAGCGAATCTAATTAACATTACTGGGGGCCTGGAGATGGGTCCCCAGAATTGCTGGCGTTTGAAATGATGAGCGTGGAAATAGCTTGTGGTGGCAGTTGTGAGATTGGGGGAAATCAGATTTTTTTTCAGAGATGAGTTCCTAAATATGGGGGGGTGGCGGTAAATAAAATCCTTCACTAATGCTGGCAACAGCCTCTTGCCCCTTAGTATCCGAGGGGGGTTATTCCTTATGTGCCAAAGCTGTCCATAAACAACTGATCTGTCCAGACTGCAAGGGGTTTCCAAGCAGCCTCTGTTTCTGGGCGGGCATTTCTCCCTTCCCTCTCAGCTCGTGAAGTCCCCCCCCCCCCCAGCCAGGGCCGGCGACAGAAATTTAGGGGCCCCCTACTCTGATAGTTTGGGCCCCCCAGCCCAGCTGGGGGCCCCCCAGCCCAGCCGGCGCTCCCCCCCCCTAGCTGACAGCGCTCCCCCCCCCCCCCCCCCAGCTGATAGCTGGTCGCAGCTAGGAGCGAGAGCCCGGGAGCAGCGTGAGCTGCCCTTGCTGCTCCCTCCCTCCCCCCCTCCCCGGACTGAGCCGCTGCTGCCGGCCGGGGACACACGCTCGTCCGGGGGAGAGCCGCGCCGGATGACTACGGATAGAGCTGTACTGGGGGCCCCCCTAAAGTGCGGGGCCCGGTACAGCTCTACCCGTAGTACCCCCCTGTCGCCGGCCCTGCCCACAGCAAAGGGGGTCGAGGGGATGTCACTGTCCGTGTCTCCCGGGGACAATCCATAACGGCCCAGCAATGCGCCACCAGCACCCCGGCTAACCCTGTCCTAGAACAGAGGCGCCTCTCGCCTGCAAAGGCTGCCCCCCCCCCCAGAAAAGAATGGGCCCTTCCAGCGGTCTCTGGGTAAATGAGCTAGCGGGAGAGGAGTCAGAGCCCTGGCTTTGGGGCCGAGTGTGGGATAAGCGGGACGAGGCCGAGGTGGGGCGCTCATGGGAGTAACAGACCCCGAGAGCGCGGTGCAAGAGGCGCCTGCAGCCTGGGGCCAAAAGGGACCCTCCATTTGACCAGAGCAGCTCTTGGGAAGTCGCAGGTGATCTCCGGAACCTGCACCCAAGAGGCGCGATAGAGTCCGGGCTCAAAAAAGACTCGTTCCCATTTTCCCCTTTCATCTCCTCGGCACTCAGCCCCCGGGGAAATCTGGACTCATCCACTCCGACCCGCCAGACTTCCCCAGGGCTCACTGAAGTGCCCGGTGGAGGGAGAAGTTCCCACAGCGGGAAAGATGTGGATTTGTCCGATGATTCCTCCCCTCAGGGCAATAGATTTCAAGGGAGCGTCTGTGGGAAACGACCTTTCCTTACACGGACACCCATTCCTCTGACCTTTCAGGGGTCGCTGACTGCAACGCCTGTCTCGTGTTCCCGCAGTGCTCAGTTCCACTCTCGAAACCACTCCATCCCCCTTTCTCTTTTGCTGCTGTCCATATTCAATTTGCTCAGACATCTGGGCTGTGGGCGGAGAAGCGGGTTATTCAATGAACAGACGAGACAGGATGTTCATAGGAAGTCGCCTCTCAACACTGGATCTGACTCTTACTTTTATTATTGACTCTTTTAAACTCGTTTACTGGCACTACATTATTAACGTGAAAGGGTAACACAGAACCATGGAATATCAGGGCTGGAAGGGACCTCAGGAGAGCATCTAGTCCAATCCCCTGCTCACTACATTGTAATGATCCTTATGTAGATAAAATAACATGTCATTACAGAAGTGACAAAGGGTCCTGTGGCACCCTAAAGACTAACTAAAGTATTGAAGCATAAGCTTTGGTGGGCTAATACCCACTTCGTGGGATGCATGCAGTGCATGGAACTGCATGCATCGGACGAAGTGGGTATTAGCCCAGGAAAGCTTATGCTTCAATACTTTAGTTAGTTTTGAAGGTGCCACAGGACTCTTTGTCACTTCTGCAATTCCAGACTAACACGGCTACCTCTCTGATTCATGCCATTACACAGCGCTTTATGTCGGCGGTGGTTTCATATTTCCACCCACTCTGTGTATGTTCTAAGAGTCATTAGTTTTCTTCTTAATGATTGTTACCTGCGAGGGCAAAACGAGCTAATTCGCTCTTCTACTTGCTCATGCATTGATTTGGGACGATCCCACCAAAGTTAACCACGTCTAAGCGATGAATCTCGCTCTAACTGGGACTTAAGGAGGCGCCTTTGACTTTTTCAAGTTATGATTTCAAAACCCGCTGGGGAGGAACAAGCCCCGTGTCTGGAAATTGTTCGACGCCCTTTTCTTATCAGCGTGGCACTCGTTTGAACCTGATCCACCAAAGCATTTGAGCACGTGCTGAACGTTAAGCACGCGAGGAGTCCCATTGAAACTTGAGTGCTTTGCTGAATCGGCTCCTTAGTTTTCGCTGCTTCTGCGTTGGCCCCGCTTGCACTTCAAAAACGTCTGCGGAGCGATACATTTTTGTCTTAAATGTTTGAAAAAGTGAGAGACACACTTTTTGATTTGCCATCAAACAACGTTAAATTAGTTAAACCAGACGCCGAAAGGCTCAGAAATCTTACCACTTCCCATGCAGAGAAACGTATGGAAATTCTGCTTTTTTCCCCTAGCCCCTTGGTTGACACTGCCTAGACTAGCTCATCTGATTCCCATTTGGGAGGCATACTAGCGCGTATTTTAAGAGGCACTGTTACATTTGGAGAGCCCTGGGCACGCTTTAAAAAGCTGCTCCTTGAGTTCCCAGCCCCCGCAATCCAGCTGATGAGGAAAGGCACTGTGGGTTTGGTGGCACCGTTTGCATTGGGATTGGCACCATTTGATTGACAAAGTCTCCCATTCTTCCACATCTTGAGTGTTATCAAACGGATTGTGTGGGGTCACAAGCTATTGAAGAACCGTCCGTGTAGCCGCAGAGAAGAGAATAAAGCATTGTGCAAACACAGGGTGCAGACGATGGCATTCTCATGAATATGCTTCTTGCTTCCAACAGGCGAAATGCATTTCATCTTTCTTCTTCCTTAGCATTTCCTTTTAACTCCAGCGCTTTAATAGACAGCGCCGCCAGGTAAAAGAACACGCCGCGGCCAGGTAGTTAGGTAGGATCAAACCAGGGAGTTCGGAAAGGCTGGATTTCAATGACTCTGGAGACAACTCTCTCGAAACAAGGTCGGGAAGGCGGTTTAAAAACAACAACAACAACAACAAAACTTTCCTGATAATTGCATAGGAGACTGGATTGCCCTGCTGTAATTAACTTGGGTGGTTCCGTGGTAGCATTCCACTGCGACGACGCATTTTGCTAAAAAGTGTATGCAAGTCAGATGATTTGCAATAAACAGTGTGTGTGTGTGTGAGAGAGAGAGAGAGAGAGAGAGAAAGAGAGATAAATGCCAATGCCAAAAAGCGACTTTTACCTTCATACATATCAGAGACGCAGGGCAGATAGAACAATCGCATCAACTTTCCTTTCCAGGATCTAAAAAGCCACAGCCGCACTGATCGGGTTAATCTAACTGGGGAATATTTGGAGGCCATCGGACGTGCATTCGTTCGACCAGGGGGACACATAAGAATGAGTAACCACAAAAGTTTTGGAAAGGGAATAATTTCCACACCTTTAAAAGGCACATCTGCACCAAGACCTTCTACACTAGTGTATGTGCCGAATTATCGCCAGTCAGAAAGCCCGCGCTATGTTAAACGGGCAATTAGACATTACTCGGAAAGATACAAGTTCCAGGGAGATTTCATAGGAAAGGGAAAATACAGAGGATTTTTAGACGTGTCATATGCATAGCTAGTATCCTGAACAGAAAAAAACATTCATTTTCTCTACCACCAAGAATAACTTTTTGCAATAATTAAATTGAGATTAATATTTTTTTTTCTAATTCGGCGTAATGTCATTGTGAACTCCTTTCGAAAATACATTATTCTTGTCTGGAGAATTAGTATTTTTCCATATACTTTAATGTCCTGTTCCTTTGCTAACGTAATAAAATACGCACAAGATTTATGTGGAAAATCAGGAAAAAAGCTTCGAATTTTTAACTGAATATTCTCATCAACAAAAGCATTGATATAAATATGTAAAAAACTGACAAATTAATGCATTTATCCCTTGGCGAAGCCAGTGTAGGAAATGTTCCATGTAATTAGAAAGACAAGAGCTAAAGAAGACAGGACGTCTCCAAAGCAGATGCATTTCCAACCAAAAGTTGTCCTTCCCTGATTAAGATGCGCTATATGACGACCTCACACAACAAACCCACTTTTCGGTAGTAAGGCTGGAGATAACCTGGTGCCTAAAGAGGCAGTTGAACTGATGCAGAGAAATTGAGGGCCCGACTGAAAAAAAAGTTCCACCGATTATATTTGTGTGGGAAAGCTCACCTCTTGCAGAGCTCTAAAGTATAATCAAGGCGCAGGCTTATACTTGAAGGGTGTTAATTCTCATACTGCAACCTACTTTCTCCTAAACCGGTTCTTGCCTACTGAATGAGAGAGCCTCCCAATTGAAGTAAAATGATCCTTATGTCTAATATCAAGCACAGTCACAAAGCGACTGGCCATTTATGCTGCCACTTTAGACAAAGATATTTAGTTATTCCCGGGTAGCAAGTGCACTTTTGCATTTTTAAGCAGGAACAAGTAGAGTACAAATATATTTACGAGTGCAATTATGAAATGGTTATGTGATGCTTTAAAGTCACTAGGTTCCTGCACCTTTGCTGCAATTTTCTTAATATTCGGATAATCCCTTTATTAAATTAGTTCCCAATCCTTTGGGCCAGTGTGTTAACATTCAGGGAAGGTTTTTCGTTGTGTTCAGGAGAGACACTGAAATGTGTGATTTGTAGTTACTGTAAAAGTTGGAAGATTCCTTCGAAGTCTTGGCAATAAATCTGAGTCACATTAACTATTGGATACATATAGATGTGTGAATATGAATGGACTCTACGTGTACTTAAAATTAGACTGGGCAAAATGTCACAACATTCAGGGAATCAAACCTTCATTGGCAGGATGACGGACCAGATGACCAAACAGGTCTTTTCCATCCCTAACTTCCTTGATTCATAAATAACCTTAGAAACCGCCTTTAGCGGTGCCATAGGAAGCCTCTGACACTGCTCCTACTAGAAAATGACAAATGTCTTTTTGTCTTAAAATATTGTTCGACAGTCTGTCACCCATCATTACTTTACACGTTTGCAAGCAAGCTTCCCTCTCTCCTCAAAGTAAAAACTAGGCAAAACGACCTGATGATTTATTTCATGTCCAGGGACCAGACGCTGATTGTGGCGTTGCGTTTAAAGACTTATAATAGATGCTACAGAGAAACCTCCTCTGCGACTCTGTTAAAATGCCGGTGCTGTTCACTGGTCAGCCTTTACACCTGGCAATCTTTCGGGCATCTCTAGGGCCCTTGGCATTGTGCAAGCCCAGTCTTGGAAACGGTGCCTCCAATATGAACGTTAGAGCCTCAATCTAGGCGAGATTTCTCCCTTCTATGTTTCTTTAAAATCTAACTTAGTGGGGAAGGGGGCGGGGGAGGGGAAATAAATCCCGTTGTTCCATAATGTTAAACTCCCTCTAGCCACCCCTCACAAAGGCCGAGGCTATAATGTGAGGAGTCGGAAGGGAATTGTTAAGTCATTTCTCTTTCACTTCGCAAATTTGTCTTTGCAAATGCCATGAAATTCCCCACCCAGAACGTTGCCACCGCAGAAGAATAAAATAAAATTACTGGTGCTCCCGGGGTCTTTCAGCAAAAGGAGACATTAAAAATCCTGACAAGTAAAACTTAAAGGTGTTTACCTTGTCATCAGCATGTAAGCTAATTATCTTGGGCAAGATGTAGGCTTCTATTGTCTTGTTGCTTTAGTGCCTATGCCCCGCCTCTGGTGGCAGCCTAAAACCTGGCGTCTGGCTAAAACAAACGAAAGGCAGCCCTGAGCCTCCACTCAATCCAATTAAGGCGGACTTCGTCCACTCGGTTACGTGTACATCCAACAAGATCGGCGTGAAGGCAACACCAGAATATTTGGCAAAAAAAAAAAGAGATTGGCCTCCCCTTCCCCCCTTTTTTTTTCCAGCCGCCGAATCATGTCGATGAGCCCAAAGCATACGACTCCTTTCTCAGTGTCTGACATCTTGAGTCCCTTGGAGGAAAGCTACAAGAAAGTGGGCATGGAGGGCAGCAACTTGGGGGCTCCCCTGGCAGCCTACAGGCAGTCTCAGGTTTCTCAGCCAGCCATGCAGCAGCACCCCATGGGCCACAACGGGACCGTGACTGCTGCCTACCATATGACAGCGGCGGGCGTCCCCCAGCTCTCCCACACCGCTATGGGGGGCTACTGCAACGGCAACCTAGGCAACATGGGCGAGCTTCCACCTTACCAGGAGACCATGCGGAACAGCGCTTCGGCCACGGGGTGGTACGGGGCCAACCCGGACCCCCGCTTCTCCACAAGTAAGTGAGCCCCGCGACCAGCGGGCAAACTTTACGCACGGCTCCGGGCTTTGGAAGCCTTTCCAATGGAGCGACTCGGAGGAACCCTGTCGGTTGCGGTACAGTGCGGGTTTTTTTGTGTGTGTGGGGGGGGATACAAGGGGGGGCGGGAAAGTGGCTTGAAGTGGAAATCGGGTCAACCCAAAGAGCCGGATCGCGGCAGGGCTCGCTAGGAGTCAGACCATCGGCCGTTTTTTCGGCTTCCCGGGCTCCTGTCCTGTTTTAGCTCTTTCTCGGTAGCCCCTGCCTCTCGCTTTCCATGCCCCCCCCCCCCTCCGGTTCGTGGGTCGCTTCCCTGAGACGGAAGGTGCTGTCTGGTCCCCGGGAGCCAGCGCCCCATTGCCGAGGGAGAACCGACGGGAGGAAATGCCCCGCGCTGGAGCGATTTCACTGTAGGCGAGGAAACATTTGGGTGCCTGTGTCCTGGGGAGGGGGGTCTCTCCCCAAATCCCCTGCAATAAACAACAGTGCAGATAAGGGCGACGGAGAACGGAAAGGCGGCAAACCATTAAATAAACCCAAACCCCTTCCAACCGAAATCCGAATAATTCGCAACTGAATCCACACACCAAACTACTGACTGGCCTATCGGGGCTCAGCCCCCCGCATGCCCGCTTAACCCCAACGGTGGTGGAAAGGGGAACTGGCGGGTATTCGTTTAATAAGGAGATCCGGAGCGAGATGGTTTCGAGAGTAGCTCGAAAGGGGAGTGAGACCCGTTTGAAGGTGGAAACTTGCACTAGCTAGTGTGTGTTCCTAGACCTGCTGGTGTTTCGTTCTCTTTCGCTATGCTCCGCTCTCGGATAGCCCGTATTTGTACATACTCGGTCCTCGGTGGAGGTTTTGCTCCGTATGACCCCTTAAGTGTTTGAAATAGCCCGGGGGATAGTGGAGGGAGAGGTGTAAATCGTTCTCAAACTGTTTCCCTGCTAGTGATCCAGCGTGCAGCCCTACACGGCCCTGCCTGGCTCGGGGGTGGGCTAGTCCCAGTGCATCGGGCTTAGGCGGGTTTCGAATCGATTTGGATTCGGATCGTCATTACGAACCGGGGAGAGCTCAGAACTCGGTTTGGAGTCAATATTCGAAACGCGTTTCTCGCCCAGGCAGGCCCGGGCCGCTACCCGCGTTGCTTAAAAATGTGTGTGATCTTCTTGCTTTTAGTATCCCGCTTCATGGGGCCGTCTTCTGGAATGAACATGGGCGGCATGGGGAGCCTCAGCTCGCTGGGAGACGTTAGCAAGAGCATGGCACCGCTCCAGAGCACTCCGCGGAGGAAACGCAGGGTCCTTTTCTCCCAGGCCCAGGTTTACGAGCTGGAGAGACGCTTCAAGCAGCAGAAATACCTCTCGGCTCCGGAGCGAGAGCATCTAGCCAGCATGATCCACCTCACCCCCACTCAGGTCAAAATCTGGTTTCAGAACCACCGCTACAAGATGAAACGCCAGGCCAAGGACAAAGCGGCGCAGCAGCAGATGCAACAGGACAGCGGCTCTTGCCAGCAGCAGCAGTCCCCCAGAAGAGTGGCGGTGCCCGTACTGGTCAAGGATGGCAAGCCGTGCCAGGCCGGCTCCAACACGCCGACGGCAGCGCTCCAGACCCACCAGCAGCAGGCGGCGGCGGCCATCACGGTGGCTACCAATGGCACCAGCCTGGGACAGCATCAGAGCCACCAGCCAAACAGCGCGGGGCAGTCGCCAGACCTGGGACAGCACTCGGCCAGCCCGTCGTCTCTCCAGAGCCAGGTCTCCAGTTTGTCCCACTTAAACTCTTCTGGATCTGACTATGGCACCGCCATGTCTTGCTCTACCTTGCTCTACGGTAGGACCTGGTGAGAGGATTGGTTTTGAAGACGCGCCCAGTCACGCCAATCTCGGTCCGGTTCAAACTGGGGTGGGGTTTTTTTTCCTCTTTTTCTTTTGTAACGAGCGGTTCTTCGAGGAACACGCGCCCCCCTCCCCCAACACAGAGAGACCGAGAGTGACTTTTAGGTTGTTAAATGGGTATTTCATTAAAACAGCCATGCATGGAGCAGTTGCAGAATGGAGCCCGTGAGTGGTCGTGGGCTGAAGGCTTGGATGTCAAATGTACACTTTGCCGGCGAATAGACCTTGCATGTAAATATAGAGATTTTCGGAGGGGAGGGGTGGGCGTTTCCCTCCCCCCCCCAAAAAAAACCCATTAGTGTCACCCAGACAAAAGGAAAGGCCCCCTTTCTACTCCCCCAGCCCAGCCGCCAGGGCCCGAGGATGGAGATTTTGATTCGTCGCAGCTTGGCTTTTTTTTTTCTTCTTCCCTTAACTTTTGATGTGAACCTGTAGCTGTATAATGCTGTCAAAAGTTGGACTAAACCCATAGTTTTTAGTAACCTGTATATTTTGTTGTAAAGAAAAAAAATTACAATCAACCAAATCAAACCAAAACACCCGACCTTTTTTATGGACACTGAACGATCCGTGTAAATCTTTTGGCAGTTTGTTATTTCCGCACGTCTCCTCTTTCTGTTGTAAACTTATGTAGATATTTGGCTTAAATATAGTTCCTAAGAAGCTTCTAATAAATTATACACATTACAAATATTCTTTTTATTATTATGATTATTTCCCATTGCTTTCCCCCATAGATCTCTCTCCGAACCCCCCCCCCCCCCGCAAAACAAAGGGGGACGCTAATAAATACAAAAGGCCCAAGTCTTGCACCCATTGAACTCAATGGGGAGTTCGGCCGGTTGGTTTCAATGGGAAGCAGGATCACGCCCAGGGTCTGGAGAAGTGATAAGCAAATATACGGGATAACTCTATTCCTGCTTTATCTAATGAAGGGATCGAATCCGAATTGATTGGCCAGATCTCAGGCTAGGGAGCCAACCGCAGATCTAGAGAAAGGATGGCATCCCAGAAGCAGTCACAGAAAACCCCAAAGGCATTTAAGTGTGAGGTTATTGGAAACAAACTACTGGGTAGCCCACTGACAAGACTAGCCAATGCAACCGTTTTAAAGCGTGTCCAGTTTTACTAACTTGTACAAAGCTCATTTCTACCCGGTTTTCTGATGTACTTGTATTTTAAGGAAAGCACAGTCACCTTATTTATACTCAAAATAAAACGATAGTTTATTGCGTCCGGCGTGTAGTTAGTTGGAGTTAACTTTCCTTATAAAAGTGTATTTCATTTGATACACACAGAAGAGGCGCAAACGCCTCACTTCAGTTTGCTCCGCAGCTTCCATCCTTACAAAACAGACAGGGGGGGGGGGGCTACTTTGCTGCGGGCGCCTTTCGTTTGAAAGCAGATTGTTTTTGCTTCGGTGGCTGGCCTAGGCGGTAAAGAAACAGGTGAGGGGGGGGGGAGCGTGTAGGTGTGTAGCTGAGAAACAGTCGTGCGTGTTAGTGATGTAAACACCATAGGGCTTCAGGAGAGGTATGTGTTAACTTCGGTGTAAATAGACAAAGTCGATCTTGCGAAATAGCTTTTAACTGGTCAATCAAACACATTACATCCCCAAGCCTTTTGGCCCATTATCCCTTTTGTGAGTGTAACTGAAAATCCAAAGTGCCCACTGTTAACCTAGCCCATCAGTGACCCCAGACCCTCTCCTCCTCCAAATCGCCTTCCTAGGTGTAATCCCCCCCCCCCCGATTTTGAAAATTTAAATGGGGAAATACATCTCCTCATTCAAAGATCTCTGAAATGCTGAAGAATCACGAACCGGTGCATGTTATTTGAGATGGAGCGAGAAAGGAGTTAGCCAGGAGTGTAAACAAACAAACAAATCTACAGTTTCTGTAGCAGCGCCGGAGGGCTCGGTGATTCAGAGAGCTTGGATAAGAAAAAGGAAATAGAGTAAAAAGATTATCGGATCCTTCTGTTAAACGTGTGTCAGCGGGAATTTCAAGCTCCTCCATTTTTATACTGTTCCGTTGATTGAGAAAGATTATCAAATGGGATACAACGTATTTTAACGTTACTTTTTTCTGTTAAGAATATTAATTTCAAATGTATAACTATACCTCAAAACTGGCATTCAGAGAGCCTAAACGGAGTGCTCGGTGCTGTCATTTAAAATAGAAATACACGGGAAGATTGGTTGGAATTTCTTTTAAGTGTTAAACTTCCTTGTTAAGGCTCCCCTGGTCGAAGGGGCGATCTGTGCATGTTTAATGCTATCCATTTTTAGTAGGTCTAGTTCCTCTCTCTCAATTTTAAAATGCACATGAGAGGTGTGAAATGCTGCGCTCAAATCGACATTCCCCCTTTCTTGGGATTTATTTTAGAATCCTTCCCAAAACTGGTCATTTTCAGACTCATGGGGAGCTATGAATATTTGAAAAATCTTAGACCTATTTTCATGGGACTGAGAAATCAAGTTGATATGTAGTGGAACCAGCTAGCGACTTAACATAATAGACTTTGGGCAATAAATGAATTTTATTGTATCTAGACAACCTCATAAACACATATTTGGTGGTGGGTGTAATTACTGTAATGGATTATTATGTACACTGGCTTATCTTTCTTAAACTAAATTTAGTTTCGATTAAATAAACGCGTTTCCACTTTGTCTGATGTCGGCTTAGTTTAAAGTCTGTTTACTTGTTCCACAGAAAGGTGAATTCATCTCTTTATAAAGCACTAGAGACCAAGCAAACACAATTCAAACTGTATTTACATATCAATCAGGAGAAATGCAAACAAACTGCCGCTTTAACAAATTTAGAGGGTTTTTTTTATGACACCGTATTATTATCCTTTTATCATAGACTTCTTTGTACAGCCAGTTATGTCTTCCATTACGGGCAAGATATTCCAATGACCTTTACAAACATTTTAATCTAAAATTTCCCTGGAGCAGACTCGAGGGAATTTGCCCACTGTATAGCTTTCCTAAATTAAAATCTATGCTACCATGTCAACCCTTGCCTCTTCCCTGACCACTGATTTTCAGGCGCTTGTTAATCAGCGCAGAAGTCGATTAATGGAAGTGAAAAAGGCGGGGGCGGGGGAGCAAGAGCAGTGATGAAAAATCTTTGAAATGATGGAAGAGAAATCCATTTCCAAATGTCTCCGGTCACATACAGAAATCAGACCGCGGGCACCGCATCTATATTTTGGAGTTAAAGAGATCGAATAAAGAATGGCTCTTTCCTCCTTCCGCTCCCCCCTGGCACTGCCTACAGATGTAGGAGATTTGCTGAGGGCATTTTCCCCCTGCTGTAAATAGGAGTTCATGCTTTGAGTGCTATGAAGTGTGTGGATGTAGTGGCACAGCAGGCTGGAGGGGAGGAAAAAAAATCAGGGCTTCGCCATATTTGCTGTTCGGTATGAACGCATTTTTGTTTCAAACCAACGTCCTTTCACCGCCAGTAGCTGAGGAGTCTCGGGAAGAAATACAATCCGAAGGATCTCCAGTCTGGGGGTCTGAGCCAAGATGATATTTCTGTCCCCTGCAGTCAGAATAAGAAGCAGTGCAGGGATGATGATTATACACACGAGAAAACCAATCGGGATGCTAATGTAGATGTGTGGTGCCTGCATTTTCGTTCACAAGGCAGTTTCCCATCCTAATACAGTTAGTTGTTTAAAGTGCAGGGCCCAAACAATGTAATCGGAGACCGTTCGAAAATGACACCACAGAAAAAAAGTATATTAGCCGTTTTTATTGCAGACAGCAGGTAAAAGGGCCTCGCGGGGGAGTGAGCTCTATTCTAACCACTCATGGCGACTGCTTTTACAAAGGGAACTTGGAGGTAAACACTGAATGGCTCCTGAAGAATTCCAGTCCTTTCATGGCAATGTTTGGCGCAAAGTTGACCCTATTTTTCTATCTGACCAGCTGTTCCTCTTATGATTCCCAGCGCAACTGCCCCCTCCCCCAACAAGTAAATGGTAATATTGCATATGTGTATCAAATGGGTACAAAGATAGAAATATTGTCTTCTATGGCAAATTGATGTTTAACACGAAGTGAGATCTGGTTGTCTGTGGCTGCAAGCACATTAGGGATCAGGTAAGGTCAATGCTTTATATATATGTCTTTTTCTCTAAGGCTTCTGATCAGTTTCGGATAAAGAAAGTAAGATGTGTTGTCAGACAACTAAATTGAAATACTTTTTAATGGTTAAAGTAACCGAACATGCAGGAAACTGCTTCGAAAACCTATAATGGAAAAAGTTACTTGTGAGATTCAAGCTTAAATGTAAAAGTTCGGGTTTTTTAAAAAACTTGATCGTTTTAAAAATAATAGCAAAGATATGAAAACCAGTTTTATGAGTCTGACTTCATTGACCTGAGCTGCCATATATAAACTTCTCTAAAGTAGTATGTTTAATTTAAAAAAATATTTACAATGTAATTAGTGATATTGACGCCGTTTTAATGTTTATGTCCAGGTCTCACATTAACAACAAGGTGTGAAAATGATTAATCGACTTTTAAAAAAATATTTGATAAACTCACTGGGGCTATTCATGTGATTTTTAATCAATGTGTGAGTTGTATCTCCCTAGCAAATGAATTTACATAATGATCTTGCTATACTTAAAAGTTTTCTTGTATTCGATTGATCAGAACTGCCAATATCTTTCCATACATTGCATTGGGTCTTTAAAGTGTTTCTCGGGGAAGCACTTAATTGATTAGATATCCAGAAAATGTGTATATAAGAGATTAAAAGACAACATAGTTGCAATACAGAAAGCCAAAGAAAGATAAGATCTAGTGGCCTTTTTCTTTGAGAAAGTGAATTTTCCCAAAGCATCCAAACATGCGCGCACCTGGGAACTTTGAAGGAACAAACTTTTCTGTTTCATATTAAAGGTGCAGCTGAAGTGGCTGAGTTCATTTCAGTTTGTTAGTGACCTAATAATGTAACTCCAGGACGCCGCTGGTTTGGAGTTTCTCTCAGTGCTTTTGTTTGGCAAACTTTTTTTGTTTCTCAGAGGCACTTATCAATAATATACTTTTGGGTCCATTTTTGTTTTGATCATTTATTCCCAACATGACGATTTCTGAAGATATTTATTATTGTTATTAAAACAGATTATACAATCAATCATGCTAGTAGTAAAATATAGCCACCTTAGCTCTCTCCTCTTTCTGCATCAGTTTATTCCATAAGAAAGAAAAAAGAAAAGAAAGAAAGAAAGAAAGAAAGGCTATTTAAAATGGACATTAAAAATATCTATAAATACTAGGCCCAGCCTGCATAGATGATGCTCTGAGAAGCTGTTTTAACTCTGGGACACTCAGAACCCAAGATGTAGAAATTGTTACATTGAAACAAAACTGAATAGTTAAGTGGTGGTGGGTTTTTTCCCCTCAAGTTTTCTCCACTTTTCCCCAACATACATTGCTAATTATTTAAACTATCTGTTAAAATGATTTCCTCATTTCTAGCTCCCCACAACATTTTTATATTTTTTAAAAGTTTATCCTTAAAACACCTCAACACTGGTGTGTGCTTAGAAAAAACGGACTCGATTTCTCCTGGTAGGTAATCTTTTCCTGAGGTTTATCTCCCAATTACAAATAAAATGGAGCATAAAATGAAAGGCCTTCAAGATCAGCTAAAACATAGTATGCCAAAGTTTTCTATATGTTTAAAAAACATATTACTCCCTCAGTGTGTGATAGAGGGCCTGATTTTGCTCCCATTTAAACCCAGGGGAGTTTTGTAATTTACTTCAGTGGAAATAGGAGCCTGAAAAATCATAATTTATAAAGTGAGAAATAACTCTTCTGAACTTCTCCTTTATTGTACTGATTTCAGGAGTAGTGGGTGGTAACAATTTTCAATGAAGTTCAATTTGTTGTGATCTACAGGCAGCCTTAAAATAAATAAATAACAAAGGAGAATTGTATCTAAGGTACTTAGCTCGTTAATTTAATTTAATTAATTTGTGTGTTTATTTATTTATGGAGTGTGGGAAAAAGCCCAGAAATTCTAGACTGGACAGTTGCAGGTACTACAATGGAAAATCCCAAAATATAAATTGAGAGCTTCTTTTACTCCTTATGGCTATATGTTAAGGGAGGGGGGAGAAAAAGAGAGAATTAAAAACACCAAACTAATAATTTGTTTTACTCAAATGCAAATATTAACCCTAAAACCAATTAATAATTTATTCTAATTGTGATGATTTATATTATTTATGGCTAATAACATGGTATCCCAATTAAGTATGCTTATAACTAATGCAATCAAAAGTATAAGGACCAACATATACAATTGCTTAGTACTCAGGGAGAAAGGCTTATGAAGAACGCTGCTCATTAACTAAACAGACTTTCCCTTTCCCAGATAGAGTGCTAAAAAAAAGAAGGGAGTAATACACCCGAATAAACACCCCAGGGGTGCCTCCTAATAAGAATGTGTGTCAATTGTCCTGTTGAAGCAATGTGAGCAGGTTACAACTACCCCATCACGGTCGTCTGTAAAACGTCAATAGCTGACAAATGTTTCGATGTGAATACTTTTTTCCTGGGACTAAAATGCGCTCAGGTACATTGCTAACAATACAGTCTTGCCTAAATCCCGCTGGTTTGACTCACGGAAGTAATCCATTTAACTCAGTGGGATTAGGCGCGTGAGTAAATCCAGCACGATTTGGCCCATTTCTAGCTATTTACATTCTGTCCAGACAGCTAATAAGACGCAAAGGCGCTACCAGCATTTTGCTACATACGCCTTATCCTGTAACTGCTTATTTACACCCTGCCGTGTATTTCGGTCCTTAAAAGACAACCACACTTTAAAAGTGAATATGCTGGAGATATTTGTTAAAGATTAAGATCTAGGCGGGGCCTTTATCATTTTATATCAGAACCTGAATAATTTTATATGTATAGTATAGTTACCTATATGTGTGATACAAAGTATCATGTTTCTGAATTTTTGTTGGGGGGGGGGAAGGGATTTAAATATCCATCACATGCACCAGGCATTACGATTACTGTGAACTGAATGCTTTCTGCCAATTCCAGTTAGTTTCAACCTTTTAAACATTCTGTATTCTAATTGGTTATTCTTTGGAAAATACAACTTGTCTGAAAGCTGCCACCGCGTCTTCACTGGAAGGATCCCTCCAATGGAACCCATCGTCAATAGTCAGTGTGTGAGCAATGGGTCGTTCTCGTTCACACACGCATGGAATTACTAACGTAGGTCGAGAAGTAGAACCCAGGAGCTGGACAGCTGAGCACCGCATTCTGTGTGTGTGGAGTCTAGGAGCAGGGATGATGGAATAGTGTGTGCTTTGCGAGTTTGTTTGGGGGGAGGAGGACTGGGGCGCAGGTGGCGGGGTGATAGAGCTATTGGGGTGGAGTCCGCATTTGTGTGGCCGTTGTGCGGTCCGGGGGTGCAGCCTGTGTGTGTGTGATGGCGCTGGGGAGGTTGGTGAGGGGCAGTGAAACGGGGGTGTTGTGGCAGATGCGGGGCGGCGGTGGTGGTCGTTGAATGCGTGACGAGTGTGTGTCGGGGTTGGGGTGGTACTGGATGGGTGGGGGTTTTGTGGGGGGTAGGGTTGGGGAGGGTAGTTGAGGGGGTGCATGCGTTAGTAGTGGAGGAGGAGGGCTGGGGGTATTTGTGTGACAGTGTACCGCCCTTATACAATAATCAGGCAATTATCTAGCTGAAACATTCTCAAATGGCAAAAAGTTGCAAAATAGATCGACCTCCCTGAGATGAGAAGGAGCTGGTTACAGAGGTCTGCAGCCATCATCCTTTTTTCAATACATTTTAAACAAGAGGATCTAGTGAGTGATTCCGATTCAATACACATAATCAGTTTGGAAGTCCTATTTCCATTTGAAAACAGGCCTATTTGCAATCATGAGAGCCGGACATGCTGAAAGATTCAGAATGCATTCAGAGTAGATGGTAGGTGATAGAATCTGTAGACAAGTACTAAATATTTTCTTCCCGTTTCAGCCCTTTTACATTATACTTTAATCATGATGTATTTTTAATCTAATATTCCTTTTGAAAATATGACTTAATTGCTTTAGAAAGCAAAGCTATGACCCACAGCGAGACTCCCTGGTGGAAAAAAAGAGGGGGGGGGGGGGGGAAACAAGAAAGAATGGTGATTGAAAAAGCATGTTGATTGTCCTACTAGTCTCTAGGGTTAACAGTCATTTAATCAAGAGTACACTGGGTAAATGATTTTGTGGAAAATGCTAACTTGTTTTTAAAGTAAGGACGGGATGAAGAACATTTGCACAGGACTATAAATAGAAGCTACTATACACAAATGTAAAAGTATAAAGGACACATCGTGCTAAAACTAGACTGCTACAGACAGGAAGTTCTCTCCAGAAACAAAATCTTCTGAAACACTCAGTGCCAGTAGCTGAGAGTGTTCTCGCAGTGAATTTCAGGGCCTGAATAAGTGCATAGAGTCCAACTGGTGGAAATAGCTGAGAGGCAGTTACCAGAGAAAGGTCATTTCTATTATTGTATTTGTGCCAAGGCACTGAAAACAAACTCATACACCTTACAGTTGTATGCTACAAGGTGAAAAGTTTTGCAATGTAAAGCGATACATTTTGTTTCTTAACAAACAAACAACATTTTTCCTCCTGAAAGTAAAAACCAGACAGGCATAACACCCTAATATGGCATCAGATTTCCACCACCACCACTTCTTAAGAGAGTCGTCTTACAAGCCCGATAATATTTTCAGTTCTGCATTCTGCAAAACTTCCCCCCCATACACACACACACACAATTCACGTGCCAGAAGATAAGAGGCCTACAGGACCTCAGTAATCATCATAATTTATGACGGCAGTGGTGATGGGAGTTGAGGATTGTCTGCATATAACCAATAGAAAATTAAATGCTTTCATAATTGAAAATATATAACTCATTTTTTCTGGGTTCTTTTTTTGGCAGGGGACACTGAATAATATCTACTGTAGTCAGCTATCTTGGCTCTGAATTGAGTTGATCATAGCCCTTAACTATTCCTGCGATAAGTTTTATGGGAGACACTTGCTAATTGCAGCTAAAATACAGTAGTAAGTTCTGGACTCGGCACCCCTGCTTTCTTCAAACTCCCACCCCCTTTGACATACACACAATTTTATTCTCCACCACTAGGAAGTGAAAAATCACCCCTGAACATGTAACCTTCTAAGAAGCTGATTTAGTGTGGAAAAGGTAAATACTGTTATTACCTACTTTCAAAATATTACACACAAATTTCACTTGATGACGGATGGGTTTACATAGTTGCTTAACAGAGAACCCAGTCGTCTTCAACAATTATTGGTTTTATCTTTTGCTATCATCTCTGTTTCCTGTCAAAACCGGAGCAGTGGTAAATGTATGGCCCGATGCTGTGAAAGCAAGAGCGCTGTATTCAGATGTCTTTGCATTTTATTTCCCTCTGATACTAAATTTAAAACATCTACTAAGTAGAGAAAAGGGATTCAAGTGTGGACAGGAAGGACAGCTTCACAAATTGCGATTGGAGTTAATTTGGTTGCCTTTTCACTTCTCAGACTCTACACACCAAAAGATACCATATTATCTTTAGAAACATTTCTCCTCCTTTCACTCCAACCTACAAATTTCTGACATTCGCTGTCAACATTTCTGACAACCTACACATTTCTGACATTCGCTGTCTTTTAGGTGCATTATTTTAAAGCCTCATCATTGTCGCTGGTGCTGTAAATGTGAGCAGATGTTTCCATTTTAGCCCCTGAAGAGAAGTAAGCTTCCCTCTAATACTATTTCATACTTATTCGTTCCAAATCCTGCATTTTTCACTCAGGCCAACCCCCCCCCCATTGAAATGAATGGGTGGAGACTCATTAAAACTGAATTTGTTGTTCTTGACACCGTGCCGGCTATGAATCATGTTATTGAAATATCCTGTAAGAAGTATTAGGGTGAGGGAGCTCTTTATTCCAGGAGTCTAGACTTCCAGGCACTGATTCAAAATGATACCTACCACTCTCTTCTAAATCCAGACAAACCTACTGTACGATGTAATTGGAGGGAGGGTACTCAGTGTAAGGTCAGCTTTGCAGTTTATGGATAAGCTTACTCTCCTGGTTATTGTGGACGCAGGAAACCAAGGGCCAACTTGTCTCCCCGGTGTATTTAAGTCAGCTAGTTCTAAATGACGGAGAGTTGAATTCTCAAGAAATACCCAAAGTCACACTTTCCAGGATCTCCAAACGCAAATGAAAAAGGATTTTGAGCCGAGAACTTCCTGCAGCGATTGGAAGGAAATTTCAAACGACCGGCCTTTCGTCCTTCAGTGGCTCTGGGGGTTATTTGCATACAGTCATTACAATAAGAAAAGTAGCGGCCCGGAGGTGCGCGCGCAAATGAGAATGTGCAGCAGGAGCAAAAGGCAGTAAAAAGTAAAGTTGCCCGTGCAAGACCGGCCAGCTTTGCGCGCACAATTGAGACGACACCATTTCATTTTATTATTCATTTTTTAGTTACCGGTTTTTTCCCCACAGGCGGTAGATGAAAGGTACACGATATACATTCCTAAGAGCAATTTGTTCGCCTCAAAATATGGGCTGCCGCCTCATCTGTTCGCCCCAACTGCTAGAGACGGGGAGGGGGAAAGAAGTCACCATTCTGCTTAGGAAAAGTCAGTTTATGGTCCAGACCCCACTCCTTTTTATTCTTGGGAGTTGTCCCATGGAAATCCAAAGGGTTCCTCAAGTGAGTAAAGAGAGCCGGATATGGCTCCAGTTATTTCTTGTAGAATTCATCCTTTTTCTGTTTTATTGCTTTTCCTTTCGGGTTCATTGTCCATTTTGATGGCACATTTTAAAACTATCACATCCCCAAATCGAAGAATAGTTAGAAAAATGAAATTGACACTGGCCCGAGTTGCCTTCATATAACGATTCCCAGACGGTGGTTGATTTATTATTAAGGGTTATGGAGCTATCTTAGCTGAATATTGTTCAAAGCCAAATTTTAAATTAGGTACTGAAAACTGGGTTCTGATCAAAACGGTCAGACTTAGCTTTCAGAGACAACACCTATTGTATGTAACATGCACTATCCCACACTTCTTTATTTAAACACATAGCGCATCAATTCCCTTTCTGAATTTATACTTTGTTTTATATATCTAGGGGGTAACCCATCAGCAAGTGAACATTACTAACTCATTTATAAAAATGACACTGCTTTCCTCCACACCACAAGGAGTAATCTAAGAACCGATCCTGTAGTCCTTGCACAGGCAACAATCCCAGTTAACCCGAAGGGGTTGTTTGTTGCTTGGGTACTGCAGGACTGGCATCTCATTTACGTATATATTAGATTTGATCATGGTTTATCATGAGAGTCATTGTTAGCCAGAGGAATACATAAAGATCTGACAAAAGAAAAGCACTGAACTTTTAAAATCCTGTCTAGAAAGCTGAACAGGCAAAACAAAACAAAACCAAAAAATACCCCTCCGTGATCATATAGATTTTCTGGAAACAAGATGAAAACATATATTATATAGATATAGGATTATATTTGTGTGTGAGATTATTTGCATGTTTTGAACATGCCATAGTGATTAATATACAATCAATTAAGATTTTTCAGGTGATAATAAGTAAATCTATAAAGAGAGAAAGTGAGAGCGCTAAGAATCTATTTAATTAGAAATAAAACTTTTTAAGTGAAAGGCTACCGAACAAGATTTTGTTGTTGGTATACCTCTTTCAGTCATGCTCAGCCGATCCACTTTATTCAGCTCGATTTTGGATTTGTTTTAAAAATCCATTCCTATGAAGCTTTTCAGATATTAATCCGGGCATTAATCAAAATACCAATTTAGCGATGATTTTTCTCCAGGTATCTTGACTGCAATGAATTCCTATTGTAGTGGTAATGGCCACGATCTCTGGATCTGGATGTCTTTTTTAAATAAAATGTTCTTTTCAAACCCCTTCCGTATTTCTCTATCCTATGAAAAGATTTTTTCTACTTTTGTTATCAACGTATTTAAGAACGATGAAAACAATAATTCCTTTGTTCAATGAATACAAACTAAAATATCAAAGCATGTTTAGGAATAAAATGAGTAGATAATTGATAGGGTTTGTTAAATATTTCACACGAACATTTTTATACCTTTTATATGTACTTGTCCTTAACCTTTAAAAGCAACTGCTGTAAATACAAGATCTGTACTTTCTCTAATAGATTTTACTAGGAGCTGGTGACAGAGAACTGATTTCTTTTCTATTAGGGTTTAGCACATCTTTGTTGAAGGCCTGTAGAATGACCAAGGATTAGATTTGCATCTCTTAGACTCCCTGTGTGGTCTTTGTAAGAAGCTTGTAACTGTTAAAAATGACTTGTTAGGAAGCGTGTGGGCTCTCATCTCTGCTTTTGACAGAACGATTGTGAAATTCAGATTGGTCCTATAGGCTTTAGCCTGCAGATTCCACCTGAACCTTAAGCAATTAGAGCCTAATCTCAATGCAATCATATTTGAGTTAGGATTTGTTGCACTTTGTTTACTTCAATTAAAAAGCTACAGAATATTTGGGGGGCATTTGAAAAGTGATAAGCGTTACAGAATTTTTGAAACCTTGAATTTGATAATCATTCCCCCTTCCTTCGACTCTTGCAAACCACTTGTCGACTCCTGTGGGCAGAATTTAATAGGAAAACGCAGGGTTAAAAAAAACAACAAAACCAACAAAGGCGAAGTAACGGCACCCGCCCCATCGGGGGAATGTACTTTGTATTTTCACCGTTTCTAAATCAAGCGCTCAAACGTCAGGTCAATTCTGCACGTTATAGTACGATAGCCAAAGGTAACTGAAAGAAGCCCAAGAAGGAAAATCTCAGGGCAAATATACGCTCCCGATACTTCTATCCTTAGGGAGGCAAAACAGTATCAGGCGTGCAGGATTGGGTCCAGGATTTGGTTTTGTTAAAATTATTATTTGCTGAAGTTGATGATCAGTTTGGAAGAGACACGCAGACAATTCTGTCAAGAGATCACATTTGTTTCCCTGGTTGTTTCCTGCTCTTGCCTGAAAAACGATGGGGCAGTTTACCTGGCTACAGTTAATAGGAGTTTAAACACCAGAGTTCTTGTGACGTCAAAACCAAACCCACGAACTGTGGCGCTGGTTTGTGATTGTCCGATTCTTTTGTTTGGGGCTCGAAAAAGCGTGTGGGTGGGTCGGCCGGGGAGAGCTGCTGCAACATGACACTTGTGAGTATTCTCTTCGTCTTTGTGTTTGGGTTCCGGTTTTGCACCGCTTGCCTGTGAATGGAGCTTTTTAATAATCCTCATGATGAGAATGATCGTTTTTAAATAGCCTCTGCTCCTAACATCAACATAGCCCTTAAACCGAAGCGGTTCCTAGTCTCTGGATGAAGTCTAGATCATTTCAGAAACCCTTTACCAGTTAATACTTTGAATGCAAAAGGGAGCGCCCAAATACGGGTTACTCCTCTGAAATCCTGCGAGCCGTCCCTTGGATTGTTTTCCGTGGGTGTCATTTGCCCTGTTGCAAAGGGGCTTCGGGCCCGATCCTGCTCCCACTTAAGACAGTGGTAAAACTCCCATTCATTTGAAGAGCCCTTTGACTTTCATGCAAGTTTCCTGCCTCACCATTGGCCCGTGATCAGCACAGCCCAGCCGGCCCTCACCCCCGTCCCTCGCTTTGATGGACTTCCCTCACCCTCTTCCCTCCTCTCTAGGCCAGGTCCCTGGGATTTAAAAGCTGCTAATGATTGCTTTGCAATCACTCTCCTGTCCCAGGAGTGCGGGACCGAGCCCTATGGCGGGAAATCAAACGACCCCCACCACCTCTTGCTCATCCACTTTGCCTCCTACGCCTCCCACTGCTGGGCTGATCAAGTCCTAGGTGTATGCTGAGAAGCCGGTGAGGGTGATATTCCCTTGGCGATTGTTCATTCTTCGCAGAAATCGGAGTTTGGAGCCAGGCCCGCCGGATTATTTGTAGTAGATTTAATCTCCCATTTATTTCCCGCCCCTGGAACGACACCCCGTTTGTATTTTTCCTCTTTGGTTCATAAACACAGACACAATTTCCCTTTAATGAGGGAGCTTCACCCTGATATCTCTGCAGGATAAACTCCTCTCCAGCCTTCTCAGCTAATGACGTGTGTGTAGATCATTTACCCCACAACGGCTATCAGACAGGAAAATAAAACGGTGCGACCCATTCTCTGCTGAAAATGGGGTGCCCCAAATCTACTCATTTTGATGCCAAGAAAACGATTCTTATTAAAACAGTGGGAAATGCAGGGAAATGTCATCTCTTCCTGCGATCTCGAAAGAACAGACCATTTTTCTTGCCTGTAAATGATCTTTCTCAGCTGAAAGCAGCTCAGTCCATAGCTTAATGAGTTTCATGCCAGGCTTCAATAGACATGAGCAAGCAATGGAATGGAGGGATCGCTTGGGGTGCCAATCCAAGCACCTCCGAGTGTCCATAGCCCCCTTTCCCTTCCCAGCCTCACCAGCAACTGCCATAGTACTTTAGATGGAAAATTCACAGATCGTAAAATAAAGGAACAGATGAAGAGAAGGCAAAGATAGCAAAGCAAAAGTTCCACAATGACAAAGGGAAATTGAAATTTATGGCATTGCAAGTTAATAACCACGAGATTAAATCCAGGGGCAGAACAAGTGTTAACCAAGAGGCTACTGGACAATATTCATGACAATATTTTTCAACAAATGGTGCATTATTTTTTAAATAACATATTCGATTTCTCCCTTATTATTTGCCCAGCTTTACAAGAGACATGATACAATAGAGGGTACTTGGCATAGTTGGGACAGATGCAACAAGAAGGGTATCAACCACAAATCAATAGCACAACAAAGTGTGGGGGGCGGGGGCGGGAGGGGGGAGTTCACAGTGGACAAAGCGCACTACAGATACCAAAAAATAGTCTGTTTTTTCAGGGACCCTGTTCAACTTCCATTAGAGTCAAAGGGCAATGGATCAGGCCCCATGTGAGCAAGCTCAGTCCACAATTTACTTTGATTTTTATAGCAGTCCCTCATCCATACAGAGGCATTCTTTTTTTCAAATACGGTAAGGCTGAACAATAGTCCTACTGTGAAATGTGTGGGTTACCTCATCATTGTGTAAGGAGGGTAATAAGTCAAGTTAATTTGGACAACTAGTGAGCGGAGAACACTTTTGTCCGAGGACAGTCAAGCACAATCTGAGCACTAGGGCTTCATGCGCAAGGTGACACTTGTCCTTTCTGACCAGAATTTTTGTTGTTGTAGCTCCCTTTGGAACAGAGAGGGAGGTTACGTGGTACAAAACCCCAAAGACTATGTGATCAATACTATGTCCATTGAAGAAGGGTGAGGATGGGATTTTAATTTTTTTTTTTGGCCTAACTCTGTTTCCATTGGAGTCAATGATAGAACTCACAGTTGGCTCCAACAGGAGCATAGCTAGGCCACCTGAAGTGCATTTGAAAATCCCACCATGAATGTCTGAGTACTAGGTATAGAGTTTCAGGATTAATCAGGGATGTGAACAGCTCTATTCATGGCAGACACTCCTGTGTCACTCAGAGAAGTTTTACACCACACTCTAGACAGTACTTCATGCTGCTTAATATGATTTACCTTTCCTTTGAGGCAACAGGCCCTAGGATTATAAAATAGCTTTCAGCCTAGTAATAATATAGAAGCAGATCTGCCAAGTCTACTGCTTTTCCCAGTAGACTACTGCTTTTTTGTCTAATGTGAAATTTGACCAATCTATTGCTTTTGCTAGTGCTTGGTTTATAGACTCAGTGCAAGACTTTTCACATGAAATAGACTGATTTGTTTGTATTAAGTGCTTCAAAGTTATCTCCTTCTTCTCTGATTTCTATAATAATTTATCTGAGCTAAATCCAGATGCCCCAAACTTTCTCACAAGACATACATCTCAGAGGCATCACACTCTTTTGCTATACAAATTATGGAAATATATTTTTTAAATCTGACTTTCCAGTGTACAGCCTTAAGATGTCAGTTGTTCTAAGCCCTCCATAGAGAGCTTTAGAAATGGGTTTATATTTCTACATTTATTTCGGATGTTAATCTAGTTAGTGAGCACTAAGTTAGGGTTAATGTTAACATGACCCAATTCTCCCACCCGCTTAGGATATGTCAGTATGAAAAAGACATGAGGATGAAACTGGAACATTTCATGAACATGCATGCAGATCTATCTCTATGCCTGGGTTTTGTTATCATAAAACTTTAGAAGTGGGAAGGCACATGCTTCTAATGGGTTTTGCCTGAATTCATGAACATATGTGCAATTACAATCTATCCTTTTCTGCTACAGAATGTTGGCAGGAGTGCAGAAGCCTGGATTCAGACAGGAGGCGAGGGCTCCTTGTTCTTCCTTGTTAGTTCAGGTAGGTTACACATGTTGTGTTGTCTGTCTGGACTAGGACTGACTTCCTGGAGAGAACTCTCCTGGGGCTCTTCCTATGGCTTTTCGTTTCAGAAGGCTGGGATGAGCTTTGACCCTGGCTAGGATAATTTCTCCTAAGCTGTGTGGCATGCTGTATGAATACCACAACCAGAGAGATCTGTAGCTGTGGTCAACATCACCCACTGGAGACTAGATATAGACGCTCCATTTAGTCAGCTTGAGTATCACAGTCACAATAACAAGCAGAGCATGTCCAGTGGATACTAGTTTATCAGGAACATATGCCAGGTTCAGAAGAGCACTGCTCTGAGACAGGACACCAGAAAGACAAGCAGCTTCAGACACCGCAGTAGTGCTGAAGACACTGGATCTCCATTTTTTTTCACTTTGGCTGCCCTTTCTTCAGACAGGAAAGCGCTGCCCAGCTCATTGTGGAAGATAAATCCCAGGTGGAGTAGTTTCTGTGTCAGTACAAGAGAACTTTTGGTGGAATTCACACTAGTCCTAGGGATGGGAGTACTGTAATACTAGGATGCTATCGGGGTACTCAGAACAGTCTTTCCCCAGATTAGCTAGTTGTTAAAACTGCAAAAAACAGCTAGCTCTTGCTTTAAAAGATGGGCCACAGTAAAAGACATCAGCGTCACAACCTATAGTGCAGATGACAGCTCAGGGGGAATAGCAGGGTATTACAAATAAAGCTTTCTGAGACAAAAATGCAGATACTGTAAGTGCTGCAGAAATATGGGACTGATGGAAATGTGCAGGTAAGCATCTTGGCAAATTTATAAGAATATTTATCCCCAGGGCAATGGCTAGGCTTAATGAATAGGTCACAGAGAAAATGCAAGGTCAGATCAGACCAGTGATCTATATAGTCCAGTATCCTTCTCTCTGACAATGGTCAGTACCTGTTTCTTCAAGGGAAGATGCAAGAAACCCCACAGCTGACAACTACGGAATAATCTGCCTAGAGGGAAAATCTTTATCCATATGTATGTTGAGCACTTTTTGGAATCCCACTGAGTTCATGGCCTCAGTGATCTCTTGTGGCAATCAGTCCTTCAGCTTCAATGTGCATATTCCCTCACCCCACTTTTGGTAATTGGCAGCATACGGTGAGTAATGTCTACACTGCAATTAAACATCTGAAGCTGGTTTGTGGGCTCACATGGCTTGGGCTCCAGGGCTGGTTAGTTGCAGTGTACACACTGGGTGTGAGCTGGAGCTCAGGCACTGGGATCTTCTCCTCTCCATACAGTTATAAAAACAAGACTGTACATGAGAATCTTAAATGAAACATCATTGCCCCAAGCGTCATTTTCAGTGTTATGGGACACCTGAGTTAGCTTTTTGGGATTACAATACAATTATTCATACACTTGAGGACAAAATATACCCCTGATATCTCATTGACTTGACTGTAAATCAGGTAGAATTTGGCCCTCAGACTGTAATGGTTCTTGGAAGTTATGAAAAGAAGGGAAGAGAGGAGTCCACTCTGCTTGGAAAATCTTCTGTGATAAAACCCTGACTATACGATGTTCTCTTTGTGCTGCTCCAGCAACACAAAGAGACTTAAAGGTTCTCTAACCACAGAAAATTCCTGAATGAAAAGCTAGCATAGTTAGTGCACACTCCGTTCTAGCAATCCTCCCTGTGGTAATGGTGCTAGGTGGGTGTTACAAGCAAGTGCGATTTACAGCTGCCCTGAGACTGCTCTAAAGTGTACCTTGATGAACTGGCCCTAGCAGTTTTGATTAGAGGACAAAAGGTGCTGGGAAACCACCTTTGTCCCATCCTCTGAAGTACTATGAGCAATGCTGTGGTGCACCATCAGTCCATATCCAATCCCTTCACAACTATAATCAGTATCTTTTTCTACACCTACAGTATGCATTTTCAATCATTCAAATTTTCATCAGGATTATACAAATATTATAGGTAATGGATGCATATCTTGGAGAAATATAAAAATGCAAAGGATGCACTTAAGTCCAGAGAAGAGCAACACAAATGATTAAGGGTCTTGAAAACATGACCTGTGTGGGAAGATTGGGTTTGTTTAGTCTGGAAAAGAGAAGACTGAGGGGGACATGATAACAGTTTTCAAGTACATAAAAGGTTATTACAAGGAGGAGGGAGAAAAATTGTTCTTTTTAACCTTTGAGGATAGAAGAAGCAGCAATGGGCTTAAATTGCAGCAAGGGAGGTTTAGGCTGAACCTTAGAAAAAACTTCCTAACTGTCAAGGTGGTTAAGTACTGGAATACATTGCTTAGGGAGCTTCTGGAATCTCCATCATTGGAGATTTTTCAGAGCAGGTTAGACACCACCTGTCAGGAATGGACTAGATAATATAGCCCTGTCATGAGTGTAGCGCACTGAACTAGATGACCTCTCGAGGTCCCTTCCAGTCCTATGATTCTATGAATCTTCCCGTAGTATGAAGAACTTCTTTCTGTGTACTTCAGCTGAGAACAAAACCAACCTACGTTTTCCACAATCAAAACTCTATTTGCTACCTTTAAAACACAGTGTATTCTACTCTATTCACTGAAAGTACAACCAGAATTGCAGCTATTGTAATGCTGTCTGTTTGTTGTCTCTTGTATAATGCACCTCAATCCTAGTAGCAAAACAAATTAAATTTACTAAAGGAATATGAAAGGCTTTTAATTATGTATTGTCATTTAAACAAGTTTTTACAGTACAATTGAAAGTAATGTTAATAACAAATCATACTGGGGTTCCACTTTCAGCACCCATTGACAAAGCCAATAAGTTAATATTTCAATATTTTTTGGTTCCCAAGGCTTTCCCATTTTCAGTGGAGAAAAATGTCTAGGTTGTTTAGACTGAAAGGCAATAGACACATCTAATCCTGGAATGCAGTGACACTGAAAAGGATTACGGGTCATGGTGGATAACCAATTCAATATGATCTCCCAATGCAGTGCTGTAGCTAAGAGGATGAGTGTGATCATTGGATGTATAAACAGGAGTTGGGAGGTGGTATTACCTCTATATACAACTTTAATGAGATTGTTACTGGAATACAGTGTTCAGTTCTGGTGTCCACAAACTTCATACAGGATGTTGAAAAAATGGAAGAAACTCAAAAAAGAGCTACAAGTGTTATTTAAGTTCTGGAAAACGTGTCTTATAGTGAAAGACATATGAAGTTCAATCAATTTAGTTTATGCAAGAGATGGGTAAGAGGAGATTTGATCACAGTTTACAAGTAACTACCCAGGGAAAATGTTTTTGATAGTAAACAGCTTTTCAATCTAGCAGAAACAAGGCATGAAAATATCCACTACTTAGAAGATGAATTTAGACAAATTTGGACTACAAATAAAGTGCATTTTTTTTACTGGGAGGGTAATTAATCACTGGAGTAACTTGCCTGGGGCTGTGTTGGAATCTCCACCACTTGAAATCTTGATCTAATGATTGGCTGTATCTCTACATATGTTATAGCTCAAACCAAAGTTTATGTATGAAGGAGTACATACTAAATGTGTAAAATGGTCCCTTCTGGCCTTAAAATCTATGAACTAGCCTGGCCTTTTGCCTCTGACCACCAGTCCACATATATGGAATACCCTCTGATTTTTAAAAATACTTTACTCTGTATCAAGACAAATTTAGCACAGAATTATATTTTAACATATACAAAACTTAAACAAAAAAGTAGGGACTACATCCTAGGACATATTCACAAAGAAGATAAAAGTCTGCAAAGCTCCCATTGAAAAAAAATATAACAACTCTCCTCCCCAAAGTAGCCAATACCAAAGATCAATAAATACAGGGACATCAATGGCCCAAATGTAGTACCACTTGCTTACCATCCTGACTTCTGTCCAAGTGGAAAACCACATAGCACTGTAAGTAAAAGTCCATCACCACCAGCCACCAGTATCTCACAGTCACTAGACACCTACCCGGGAAGCATCCCACAACCCTTCCAGTCCTAGGAGCTAGACAGTCACCACCTTGGACAGATCTATGGTAGAACCTCAGAGTTACAAACACCTCAGGAATGGAGATCATTTGTAACACTGAAATGTTCATAACTGAACAAAATATTATGGTTGTTCTTTCAAAAGTTTACAAGTGAACATTGAGTTAATACAGCTTTGAAACTTTATTATGCAGAAGACAAATACTGCTTTTTAACCATCTTAATTTAAATGAAACAAGCACAGAAAGTTTTCTTACTTTGTCAAATCTTTTTTTAAAAACTTTTCATTTTTTTAGTAGTGTAAGTTTAACACAGTACTGTACTATATTTGCTTTTTGGGGGGGGGGTGAAGGAGGGTGTCCTCTGGTGCTGCCTGATTGGGTACTTCCAGTTCCAAATGAGGTGTGTGGTTGACTGATCAGTTTGTAACTCTGAGGTTCTACTGTATCAGCAACGGACATTAACTGATATTTGAAAGTACTAAAATGCCACCAACAGTCACAAAAATGTCCATACAACAATGTCCACAAGACCGCTTATAATGTGCTGTGTCACACTTAAATCAAAATACCCCTCTCAACTTATCTGCCAGACTAGCTCTATTGCAGGATGTGGAAACACATAGGCATATTCTCTGCCCCAGCTCCTGTACAAGCTAGAGTTAGCCTGGAAGCTGCTCTAACTTGAACCAGTTGGGCAGAGTCCACCAGGGACTATATATATGAACTGGGGATTTCTGGAGAGCATTGCACTACACCAGGGGTCTCAAACTCAAATGACACGAGGGCCACATAAGGACAAGTGCATTAGACCGAGGGCCGCATCATTGACACGCCCCCTCGCTGTTCCCGCCCCCGCCCCCACTCCACCCCTACCATGACGCCCCATCCTTGCCCCGCCTCTTCCCACCCCTTTCCAACCCCTTCCCCAACGCTGTCCCCTTCCTGCCAGCAGGGAGTGCAGGAGGTGTGCAGGATGTGGCAGGGGGCAGGGAGTTGGTGTGTGGGGTGCAAGAGGGGCGAGGGGTGCGGCAGCAGGTGGCTCAGGACAGGGAGTGCAGGAGGAGTGCGGGGTGTGGGGAATGCAAACAGGTTTCTACCCAGTATCAAGCGGGAGGGGGCGGGGGAGGCTGAAAAAGGCTCTCAGAGGGGAAGAAAGGGACAGAGGAGCGGACCTATGCAAAGGACCCAAGGGAGGGTGGGGGAGCTGCCTTATGTCTTCTAGCGGAGGGGCCACATCGGGTTTGGAAAATTATATGGAGGGCCGGGTAGTGAAGACCCTGCCCCCTATCCAGCCCCCTCCCATGTCCCGCCCCCGACTGCCCCCTCAGAATCCCTGACCCAGCCAACTCCCCTGACCTTGTCCCCTGAGTGCCCCTTCCAGAGATCCCTCACCCCCGACCACCTTCCAGGACCTCACCCCCTACCCAATCTCCTGTTCCCTGTTCCCTGACTGCCCTGCCCCCTATCCACCCTCCCGCTCCCTAACCATCACCCTACAACCCCACCCCCTATCCAACCCACCCTGCTCCCTGTCCCCTGACTGCACCTGCCCCTTATCTAAACTCCCCCTCCCCCGTCCTGGGCCCCCTTACCATGAGGCTCCTAGCTGCTCCGTGTGGCTCCAGAGGAGGGGGACAGCGCGCAGCTCTGGCCCCCGGAGTGCTGCCGACGTGCACAGCTCCATGGGCTGAGCCCCGTGCATACCCCTGCTGCCCTGGGGTATCCCCCTAACCTCCCGGGTACCCTCCAACCCCTCCCCCCGGGGTACCCCTAACACACACCCCCCCCGGTATCTGGCGGCGCCTCCGGGTCGGGCAGGGAGCGTCTCGCGCATGCAGGACTCCCGGGCTGGTCTGCGACTCCCGGTCCCGCTCGCAGCGCCGGGGGCTGGGCCGGGCTCGGGCACGTGCACGGGTCGGGGGGGGGGGGTTGGAGGGATTCCCGGAAATCAGGGACTTTCTCTTCAGCGGCGCGTGGAAGCCCAGGCACGCGCCCCTCGCCCCTTCCGGGCACCTGTTGCACACGTGCCGTCGGCTCATGCAAAGAACCCCGGCCGGGGGGGGGGTTGCCAAGCACCCCCCTCCTCGCGACCCGTTAACCCAGAGTCACAAGGGACACAAGTCTCACACCCCCCCCCATCCCTGGGAGAGACTCACGCGGATCCCCTAGCGTGGGTCCAGGGGACAGCATGCAGCCCCAGCCCCCAGAGTGCTGCCGGCGCGGCACTGGAGGAGGTGGGGAGCACGCAGCCCTGGCCCCGGGAGTGTTGCCTACCCAGCATGGTTCAGGGCGAGGGGGGAAGCGTGTAGCCCCGGCGCCCGGAGTCTGCCCGCACAGCTTGGCGGGCCACACAAAAGGGTCCTGAGGGCCGCATGTGGCCCGCGGGCCGCGTGTTTGAGACCCCTGCACTACACTCTACAGCCTTTTCCCTACTCACTGCTTGACACCCCCAATAAGCTTCTTGCTGCTCCCAACCTAACTTTGTGGATGGGGCTGCAGAGAGGGAGGCAAAAAGAGTGGATAGGAGCAGGATCAGTTTACACTTTATATGACTGGTGAGGGGAAATTCTTAAAGTTAGGCCTGGTAAGCTGGAAAAGCAGTACCCCCAAATTATTAGAAAGAAACATAGATTTAGGTTAGTTATGAGCTATTTCCCAGAAAAAAATGGCCCCTCTTTTCAATAGACCGTAGTCTGGAATAAAGGGTCCTGGAGACGATTTTTGACGTAGGAATAGGAAATGGGTTTTTTTCCCCTTGTCAAGTAATAATACTGCAGATTAATGAGCTTTCTTTTGGGGGATGGAGGATGTGATGTTGCACTCCATATGTTTTATGGAAATATGCTTATGAGTGTGAATATGATGCAACAGGAATTTGCTTTATGCAAAAGGACCCTTGTAAGGTATCATAACCTACTGAATATATTCCTTCTATTTGTATACATGCAGCATGCTTGTATCTGAAGCTAGAAATATGAAGTATAACGCTGAGATCCTATTGTAATTATGAAAAGTGTGGGCCATTAATGGTGGTTTAGAATCTTGATGGTTCCCATTGACTAGGACAATTGGTTGTAAACTGTTTGTTTACCTGCAAGTCTTCCTGTGTATATGTGGGTCAACCCAGGAAGAACGGAGACTAGGGTCTTACAGTGACATGTGACCATGTCACATGATACTGGAATCCATTTTAATTCTTGTACTTTTCCATTGATGAGGTGGGGGTGAGGACAAGCACCAGCACAGAGGGCATGGTTAGACTGGCGCTTTGCGGCGCAAAAACCCTCCAGTAGCGCAATAATTTTCCTAGTGAACACACTTCAAAGGGAGATTTTGCAAAATGATTCACCGTTTAAAGCGCAAATATTAAACCTCATTTCGAGAGTGATAAGCCTTTTTGCGCTAGCGCTATAGCACAACGGTGGGAATGTGGACACCCATGGGATCTCTTGTATGCCTCCGAGCCATGTAAAGCCATCAGCAAGCCATTTAAGGCCATCAGCAAGCCATTAAAGACAATCAACATGCCATGTAAGGCAAATGACGTGAGGTGTTGTTTTATAAAAGTGGAAGTAGCTTTGCAGTTTCTCTCTAACAACTCACACAGCAAATAACCAGTGAAAATGCTTGCAGACGGAGCTGTGTGTCTGAAATAGACAGCCTGTCAGTTTTCGCTAACAAAAACTCACTGACAGCCAGATCTCATCTCCCTGTGAACAACTTCCCAGTTCCCCCTCACCCCTCTCCTTTGCAAAGCATGTTGCACCCAGCTGAATGCTGGGATACCTGCCCTATCCCGCAACTGCTACTGCCGCCAGAAGTGCTACAAATGTATCCATTATTTAGCGCTACAAGGTTTCAATCTGCACAGGCTTTAGTGCGATACCTATTGCGCTACATTGGGAAGCGCTACAAATAAACGCGGTATAATCTATAGTCTAACCATACCCAGACAAAAGATTTCTGCCTTGTGCCCAAGCTACAAAAGGGGATGGAGCAGGACAAAAGTGGTGGCCAGTCATGAGGGAACCAAAACCGCTGCTTATCACCTGAAATGTCTACTGGAACTAACAAAGACTGTACCGGGTACAGGACTGAACCCAATCTAGGAAAGAGTCTAGTCTGTGAACGAAGCTTATTGGAACATCTTTGAGGGTGAGATATTACCTGTAACCAGTGTCTTAATGTATTGGGCTTAGACCTGTATGTTTCTGCTTTATTTTGCTTGGTGACTTACTTTGTTTTGTCTGTTATTATTTGAAACCACTTACATCCTACTTTTTATACTTAATAAAATCATGTTTGTTTATTAATAAACACAGAGTAAGTGATTAATACCTGGGGGAGAAAACAGTTTTGCATATCTCTGAGTGTTATAGAGGGAGGACAGTTTGAGAGTTTACCCTATATAAGCTTTCTATAGAGTAAAATGGATTTATTTCGGGTTCTGGCTCTCAGAAAGGCTGAACACTGGGTGCTGGGAAAGACCCTGTTAAGAGGCACGTTGGTTGAGTGAATCTCAGGTTCAGTGAACTGCAGAGAGGCATGGCCCAACCTCTGGGTCTGTGCTGGAGCTGACCAGAGTGTCTAACTCAGCAAGACAGGAGTGGAGCAGAGGCCTGTTCTGTCAGGAGAGTTGTTCTCAGTGGTATCCCAGTTCATCAAGCGACAGTCTTGAGGGGAGTCTCTGTGACCGAACCTGTCACAAGAGGTACTTCAAATGGAAAAGGTATGCTCTGCTTTTAAGTACTTCAAGATAGAGCAGTTCTAGACTTGTGTTAGTTTGGAGATACTTTGGTTAGTTTGGAGAACAGAAGGGTGTCAAACGAGTGACCTGTGATGTATCTATGTGACCCACAAGACATATACAGATTGTAGAGAATCTTATATTTATATTTTACAGAATTAGGCTGTTTCTAGTTCTCATGGATGTGAAGCAAACTGTCTAAAAATGAGTATAAATCTATGCAGAGAATCTGAATCAATGACTATAGGAAATGTGAACTCCAATGCAGTATTACCACTAAGGCTCGATGTCACCACTAAGTTAATATTATACTTTGCTGCTGATAATTTTAACAGACAGAGTGGGGGAAGGAAGCGGGAAAGAAGTGATCAGGGGAGTGGTAGGGGGAATTTGGAGTTACTACAGAAAAGAAAAAGATGGAAAAACTGAGGAAACAACAGAGATAGGAAAGAGGGAGAGAAACAGAGAAAGGAGCATGGGGAAGGAAGAGGAATGAAAGGGCAGGAAAAAAAGGTGTTCATAAAGGTACTTTTGTTACTGAATGATGGACTAAACATTTAATTACTACCTAACAGCCATATTCTACCCAGATCTTCATGCAAGCCTTCCATTGAGTTCAGTAGGCATTCTGCTAAGGACACAGAGGTGTATATATATCCTAAACTGACACACTGTCCCACTGATCCTAATTGAAAATGGAATTCTGCCCTCTCCATGGACTGAGTTTAACACCCCACTGTCACATTTACCACCGTAGGATGTTCTGCACTGTGATGTGTGAAGGGAAGTAAATTAAGTAAAAAATATCCATATTACAGTTGCACCTAGAGGCACCGGACATACACAGTGAGAAACAGCCCCCACGCAACATAATAAACAGTGGGAGAAAAGGAGTATTACTATTTCAATTTTAAAGGTGGGGAACTGAATCTCAGAGTGATTAAGTGACTTCTTAAGGTCTCATAGGAAAACTATGGCAGAACTGGGGAATGAACCCAGATCTCCTGAGTCCCATCAATGCTTTAACCACAAGATTATCCCTCCTCTTTTGGATCTAAAAAGCCCTGAAAGTGGCAGAGGCAGGGAAACAGAAAGGAAGAAAGAAGGCGCACACTGCTGCTGATGCTGAGCCTGAAAAGATCCCTCAGCTCTAATTCAATTTTATGGGGGCATGATTTCATAGGGATGCAGGGTATGCATGGTTGGCTCAAAGGCATGATAGTTGAGGAAGGAGATTGTTCAAGGAGACTCAAGTTCTGTCCAGACTAGTGTACACAGTACTTTGACTTTGTCCTGACTCCTCCCACAATTCATAAGTGTTTGCAGCTTTTTCATGATTTCTTGGTGAAGGCTGTTCTTGTGTTGTACATTGGAATCTCTGCATGCCATACGGGCAGTTTTAACTTGTGTGTGGTATTTGGAGTCAGGTTTTGTAGTAGACATCCATTGTTTGTGAGTAAGCCAGAGGAACATATATAACCACCAATGTGTAGAACTCATTGGCAGTGATAGTGTTGTGTGCAGATTAATGACAGTATAAGCCCTCAAAAGCTACAGATTTAAGATGTGAGGCAACTCTCATTGATGTCAATGGAAAGACTCCTGTGTCATCCCCTGTCACAGAAGCTGAACTGTTCCTGTATTTTAAAGTCTTTAGAAGTCCCATTATTGTTATGGTTTCAGGTTTTCAACGTCTTGCCCCATCTCTGCTTCTTACAGTTTTCATGTGTGGCAATGTAGGAAGAGGGAAGAAAAACTAAGTTGCAGTTCTGAGACAGATAAACTGTTGGAAAGTGGCACCCTGAAATGATGCTTAAATTTGCAGCTGGTCAATAGGTCTCTAAATATCAAAGAGGCTTTCTTGTTTTAAAAAATGTGTTGCCTTTTATTCATATTATTGAATGTTGTTTATCCTTAAGAATGTATACATACATATATCTTTGTCTCTATGTATGTTCCTAAGGAAAAAAAGAGCATTAAATATGATTAAAAAAAGCAGTACAAACAGTAAAGAGTTTAGACTCTATGATTAAATTCCTACCTTTCTCCCTTAAGAAGCTAAACTCAATACAAAAATATCTTAAGACATCACACTCCAAACATTTATTGTACCCACCTCTCTGGTGATTTAAAATTCAGCAACACTGGCAAAAATAAATCGTGAACTTTCATGAACTTCACAGGTCAGACATTAAAAACAATCTGATTTAAAAGTGAAAAACTGCCTGTCTCTAAACCATTGAAATCATACTACAATATTCCAACTCCCAACACCCTGAATTTATCTATATCTACTTATATACAGAATTTAGTGTTTTAGGAGATGAGTATGTATTTCTGACTCAAGATTAGCTTGATATGGGAGAAGAAAGAAATTAAACACCACAGAATCTATGGGGGGGGGGGACTGTGTAATTGCAAGCTCTCACATTTTCTCTGATGCATAACTTTTAAAGAGGAATTTAGTTGTAGTTTGGAAATGCAATCATGAACCATAGAATGTGCAATATACTTATGAAATGATACAACAGTATAGTTAATGTAACTGATTTAACATTCTCTGTTTAATGTTCATTTTTTGTAATGTGTTCTATACAAAAAAATCAAAGAAAAATTTCCAGAAATTGATCAAGAAAAATAAAAAAGATTCAAAACATCAAAACTAAAACCAAAACCCCCCACAGATATTGAATTCATCTGTTTTTAAGCAAAATCTATTGAAAAGGAAAATAAAAGGTATTGTGTAGTGTTCTCCTGCTTAAAAATGAGAACAGCACTGGAACACTGAAGTTAATTAGCTCCAGTCAGGACTGGATGCTTTGCAACATTTCTCACATCAATGCTCCATCTGAGCTTTAGAATAAACATTTCCCACACTCTTGATGCAGAAATTAACTAGAAAATATACAGTTTAGTTATTCAAAATATGGAGGTCTTTCATGTAATCTTTCCACCAACTTCTTAAAAGAGATTTGAAACCATCACTATAAAAACAGAGATTAAAACCACTGAACATTGTATTTCATATTCCTGTTGGTTTAGCATTTTGCATATTAATATCTTGTCTTAATCATCAAATTGTATGTATTGCTTTGAATAAAGATCTGTAGTCTTTACTGTAATTTTAATGTACTTTTTCTATTTACTATACAAAAGATAACTTTCTTTTCTGCGAAGTCATCTGTAAAATGCTCCATTTAATGCATTACAAATAATGAAGTGCAACATTATAATAATTATTTTCATATTAACTGAATCCGGAGCTAAGTTAACACTTTGCTTAATGCCTTTAAATAGCATCTGATTCCCTCCTCCTATTTCAGCTATTCAACCAATGTCCTGGTCCAGAGGAGATTGAAGAGTTTACTTGTTACAGGTTTAGGCAAGGGCAGTTACTTTTCAGTGGGAAGCATCATATTTCATGAACAAATTTTTATTTCAAAGGAGTTCATCATTAATCTGTAGTGTACAAAGTACTTATCTTAATTATTCATACTCTTTGCATCATATACTTCAAACAGGTATGCAACATTTATTATTTTGTACAGGTTATTTAATTAAAAAAAGATACAGCAAATATCTTCACGTTGCAGTTCACTTGGGCAATGAACTGTCAAAAAAAGCTTCTTTAAAGGATTGATTACAATCAAATTTTGTGGCAAAAACATAAAGCTTGCCAACAGTTAACTATTAATCTTCTCAGACATATATTTGTTTTTAAAATGTATTAATTTTTAAATTGTGGGCTGTCCATTTATTATGCATTGTGGGAAAATCATTTGAACATACACTATTTGTAAATTTGTAAAATGTTGAGAACACAGATTTCCAGTGTCAGATATTTTTTTTTAATTGGAATATTCCAGCATGTATCAGACAAAAATCTTGTGCTAAAAATGCTTAAAAGGAGTATCTTTTTTTTTCTTGAGCTTTTAAAAACCTGATATCATGTATTCTTCAGTCTAAGCTAAGTGATTCTTTATTATCTGCTTGCTGTTTACTGCTCTTCATCTCTGGGACAATAAAATAAATAATGTTAAGAAAATTTCTACCCTTCAGTTGTAAATATATCTAACCATTATGAATAGAACCAACTTTATTGCAAAAAGTGAATGGAATTTGGGGATAGGATTAATTAGTGGGAGAGAGTGTAAGGGCTTCTGCTTTAAGGGCAAAGTACTTTGTTTCATTAGTCTGCTTGTTTGGGGGGAGGGAACACAATACAAATCAAAAGTAGAATAAAGTACATTTTTGAATGGCTGCCCTTTAGCCTCTCTAATGCTTCAATTTGTATTTAAGCAAACAAATAACTATGAAAGTTAATCCGGTGAAACACTGTGGTTCTTTAATATCTTCCTCTGTTAATATAGAATGTATACCTTGATGAAAATTATTGAATGTTCCTATTAAAGGAGATAGTAACAACAGACTGTAATACAATTGTGCCCCTCATGTTCATATTTAAACTAAACATTTATGAATTTATATTGGTTGCCTGTAATTATGCAAATATTCAAAATACTGACCACAGTTTTTATCAACAGCACTTAGGCAAAAAATATATTGTTGATACTAATTTTAATAAATAAATGTCAACGTTCTAATGCCACCTATGAATATTAAAATAGTCACAAACATTGTCTTTGTAGCCATTGCTTCTTAGAGCTCTAGATAGGAAAGAAAACTGTTTTGGGAAAAAAAATTCTGATCTTCATATGGATAAATTAAAATGATAGATGTATAAATGAAATGTCTTAAAATGAGATAGATAAAAATCTGACTCAATAGGCTATATTGTATGGTCAGCTTTTAAGCAAAAGCGTGCTATTTTCAACGGACCAATTTGCTTCTCAGCTATACAATAAAACTGACAGCAAAATTTGGTCAACTATGTATAATTTAAAATGAAAAATGTTATGAAAAATATATACAAATTCTCAAGCTGATGACAAGCATTCTATCACACTTCTATACAGAAAGTATTGCTCTTTCATTTAATCTTTCTATTGCTATCTGGTCAAATAGCACAATACTTATGAAGGCAAAATTCTCACTGCTGACTCTCCTCAGCATTTTGCCCGAATAAAGACTCTCAACCGTTCTGAACTACTGTTACCCTTTCTGGAGTCTGATTTGTCTCAAATATACCAAATTTCAGCTCACTTTAAAACAACTTCCTTACAAAATCAGACATAAAAATGCAAAAGTGTCCCAGCACAGTATTACTGAAAAATTGCTTAATTTCTCATTTTTACCTTTTCATTGTAAATCAGTTGGAATACTGTACTTACATTTCAGTATGTAATATATAGAACAGTATAAGCAAGTCACTGTCTGTATGAAATTTTAGTTTGTATTGACTTCACTAGTGCTTTTTACATAGCCTGTTGTAAAACTAGACAAATATGTAGATGAGTTGTACTCTCTGAAAGACCTCTGCATACTTAGGGGTACATGTACCCCTGGTTGACAATCACTGAGAAGAATTGGCAATTATATTGAGCCTGATTTTCCTCTCACTTACATGAGTTTTATGTCAGTGTAATACGATTGACTTCAGATGAATTGTCCTGTATACAATGTTGTGAGTGAAGAATCAGATCTCTTGTGTTATGTATTTTATTTCCATATTTTAAATGTCATAGTAAATATTAACATTAATAAAGTGTATTAACATTTGTCAATGGGTTTGTGAAATCTCTTTCCCCTATGCTTCTATGTGCCTCCTTTATGTGTTATTTAATTTAACAGAACAAGTAAAAACAACAGAAGCCACAAAACAGGAGCTGAAGTACAAGAAACAAAAGACCGAGTTGCAGGAAAGTTTATTTTTCCATTATTGGCTAAGCATGCAGGCATTAAAATACAAAAGGCAGCAGGGTGGGAGGAATAAGGCACAGAGAATCGTACAAGTCAGAATGAAATAAATGAGAAATATGAAATCATTATATTAATGGGAAAGCTGAAGTAGCAAGAGAATTGTTTTTGTTAAGTATTCTGCATGTGATTATCAAGAGAAAAGTCTCCTCCTGAGCATCTATGAATAAAACATGCATTTGAACATTACGTAAACAAACAATAAATGAATGAGTTTAATTGTGACATAATATCATTATATTTAGAAAACATATGTAATCATGGGCCTGATCCAGCAGTCTTCAGTAGGCAAAATTTCCATCAACATAAATGGGAGTTTTGCCTAAGTAAAGACTGCAGGATTAGGTCCAACATTTTTATCTGAAATTCACAACTGAAAGTCCTTCCTTCAGGCCAAACTGCAATACCTCATCTTGGGTATTTTTTTAAAGTTCAGAAGTCGTTTTGTCATAACAAATTATTTCCTTTTCGGAAAGAGGCCTCTCTTTTAGGTCCCTGTTTGACAACAATTAGGATCTAACCAAACAAGTGTGATTTCTTATGCAAGTGTGTGTGTGTGTGTGTGTGTGTGTGCGCGCGCACATGTGTGTATTAACATGATGGAAACCTAAAGAGAGAAGGCTGATAAAATATAGAGCCACATTTGCCTTACTTGAATGACTGATATTTTTTAGTTAAAAGTCTATGGAAATATGAGCCAATCCTTGCTTGTTTGGCCAATTGGCTTCAATGGAACCATTTGTGTCACTAAGGTGAGAAGCATTTTCACCAAATGTAGGGGCAGGCCTCACCATGGAAAAACCTGTAGAATAGTGTCAGGGGGAGAGTCTTGTGATGTTTTCCTCAAATTGCCCTATGGAATGGTAATTTCACCCCTCTTACACACACACACACACAGAATATACATCACCCCATACCCATGGATCTTAGGGAATTTGCTGGACAACATAGCTTATCTGCAGAGAAAGGCCTCTACACAGTATTAGACTGGTTGGGGGATGATGTTCCCCCAGGATGTTCCCTGTCCCATGTGTGGATCCTCAGCCGAATGGAGGACCCTCCGTAGGTTCCATAAGGAGGTAGTACCATAGAGATGGATGATTCCCAACCTTGGTGCTTAAAGGATCCACCCTGTGGGTGAATTTTGGTTGGAGGAAGGCACAATCTGCCCCTTAGTTATATACTTAAAGCTCAACCTTGCTGCCTTTGAATTCAAGGGGAGTAGAATTGGGCCCCAAATACACCTGGTATATAATAGTATATAGAAATTGACCATAATTCTTTCATTCAGATGGAATTTTATCCATAAAAAATGAATGAGGAATGACATTGAAATCAGGAAAATAAAATAACCAAATGATTCTCATCTGTTATTTTTATAGCGTAGTTAAATAAAAAATGGTGGGTAGAGCTCTCTTTAAATGATATCACTTAATTAAGTAAAGCATCCTAATCAGATTCCCCTCCAATTGTAATGACTGTAGGGAGTCAAGTACATTTCTCTATCAGAGTAGCTAGCTACATTGGTGTATTGATATTTGTATTTCAAAAACAAGACACAAAAGCAATAGAAGAGAGGACATAGGGACTGAGAAGGAAGCCATATATTGTTTAAATTCTGGAATTCCAGGACTGCCTTTAAAAACTGTTAGATTTCCTAGCTGGCATCTGAAGTTCTGTTTGCTAAAATAATGTTAAGTGTGGTGCTTCAATATTTGGGGCTTGACTTCATCTACAGCAAGAGAGAGACCAGGTACAAGGAGTCTCCCCATTTGTGGCCCTGTGCAGGGACCAAAAATAATCCCAATCCTCATGCTTCCCTGAGCACAAGGACTACTTGTTTCTATCTTGGCCACCACTGCTAGACTCCCCAGGGAGGGAAAGAGTTAGAGGTCTTGGAAGGGAATGTAGCTGTAGTCTCCCCCAGACCAGAAGAATTAGCCCCACGTGGGTAACTGTGCTTCCTTGGGGCTCCTGGAGGTACCATGTCTCTGGAACTCCCACCGATGCAGTATAACTGCCAAGCCCCTAGTCAAGGACTGTGGATTAAATGCTACAATTAAGACCTTTATATTTATAAATAAACCTTCTAGCTTTTCTCTACCCATTTATCTTGGCTAATTAATAATTTGAAATGTAGGCTCATCACCCCATTTCTTCCACAGGGAAGGTGACTTCATCTTAGAGTGGGTGACTTTCACAACTGTGCACAGGGCCAGTGCAAGACCTATATACCACTTAAAATCCCACCTAAGACCTCAAAATAGGGCATAAGTGTGATTTAAGTGAGCCTTGTGTTGGCCCTCTGCAAGGGGTGAATTTCGCCCTATGTAAGCATAGGACTGATAAACATTCACTGGGTAATAGGTCAATTTCTGCTGTTTGTTTTTAAATACATAAAACTCCCTCTTGATTTCAAAGGAAGTTTTTTTGTGCTTGGAACAAATACATCATGTGGCCCACTGGCATCGGCTTTAAATGAGGCATCTTCTCCCTTTACCCTGCCAGACCAAATTATTGCTATCTTTAAACTAGTAGCTACATAGACACCATGTTGTCCCTACATTATTAGCCAATAAGAGCAGTTAACCGTATTCAAAAATCATGAGTCAGGCCCCCCAAAATCACAAGATTGGCTTTAAAATCATGAACATTTAAAAATAATGAATGTGGTGTTCTTTTTGTGTGTCTTCTGGTGTTGATTTCTAGGGTTCACATTTGCAAACTTTTCTCTGTAATCATGAGGGTTAGAAATTTACGCTGACAGTCTCAGGTGATCCCAGCTGCTGGGGTTGAAAACCTCCTGCCTCCTTAACATTGTAAGACTCATCATAAAATCACAAGAGCTGGCAATATGAGAAAATCCTGACCCCCCTATACACAGCCAGAGTAGGTGGGATTTGTGCAAGGGACAACATGAAGCTTGAAAGGATGTAATTTAACTGACAACTTGCAAATAGGTTGCAGCACTACTCTCCTGTAGCTGTTACACAAGTCTATGGAATTAAATAGTGGCTGCTAGCCTCCACAAAATATACATGGTCCCAGTTGTCCTTCCAGGCCAGCCAAACCACAGCTGGAAGAGAGCACTCTAATCTATTACAGAGACTTCTCCATGTGGGACACTGCCCACATTCACGGTACATCCACACTGTGAGCTTTAAGTGGTGAAGAATGTTGTGCCCTGCAGTGACTGTCACTGTTAGAGCATATTGATGTGTTTGTCCTAGTTCTCCTGTTAAAAGTGATCCCCTCAGTATTTCAAATGCTATCTGGAAATGTACATTACAACACATAGAAAAACATAATTTTACCCTTTATAGTTGAGGAGGAAAATCCACAACTGAACCCAAATCTTGTTGGTCTCACAGCCAAGTTACGTGTGAGATCAATAAAGTATTTTCTGCTTCTGCTTTTGACACATTATAAACATTTTACTATGAAGCTGTGGCCCTAGAATGTCTTTAAGGTATTGTGCTTAGATAAATAGTCATTTCCATACTTGTTTTCTTATGAGCACCCCTTTCTTTGATCACTTGTAAACTCTAAGACTGTCATTAAAGATGTGCACTGTTACTTTTGGAGATGGCGTTTTTTAATGTAATGCTTCTAGATCGAGCTTCTTGAGTATTTTCATGCTGTGCTCAACAGTTAAAAAAAAAAACATGACACCACAAATAATGAAATACTTTGGAACCACATATATCTCAGTCAATACATTTACTGGATTTTATGAAGTTACCAGTAAGTCTTTATTTGATTTTATCTGATTATCACATAAATGCAAGCACATTAAGAGGGCTGATGTCAGCAATCAGGACTGCTTGTTACACAACATCAATAACAGGGACTCAGGTGCGAAACAACTGTAATTATAGGTATTTAGTCAAAATGTACGTCAGTTATAACTGATTAGCTGTGTAAGTCTTTATAGTTAATTGAAATACTTTATCAATGAAAGTCTCAACTAAGCAATGCTACCAACAACATAGACGTGATGAAGTTCAGTTGACAAAATAATGCTTTTTAATTGTTGATACCTTTTTTGTCTCTCTTTTTCCTTGGTTTTTACTCTCTCTCAATTTCCTTTTTGGATGTTTCTTGTTTTCTTACTATTTCTTTTTTTTTTTTTAGCGGTTTTAAAAAATATAGTATGTAACTAACGGCATGTTAAGTTTTTTTAAAGATTCATATAATATATAATTGAAGACAAGTTGTTCGGATGATTCATGACTACTTGTGATAGTCTATGGCTTTAATCCCCCTTGAACTGTCATTAAAGTAGTCGTGCTAATGTGACAGACATAACAGAGGTGTCTTGACAGTAAGTTTCCATGAAGATTCATCAAGCTCTAGGATTTACTCATGCATTTGAAGTCCTCCAAGCTGTTTCCAGTGGACTTCTTACCATGTGCACTATTGCTGTCGAGTTTAGTGTTGCTAATGACATCCCTCCACTCCACATACTGTTGCCAACTGGAGCATCCAGATGCTGTGTTAATCAATCGTTGTTTGTATTTAGTGAAGTTCTTCTCTTTTCCAGGAAAGAAAGCGGACATGTTGTTTTTAAATCATGGATCCAAGAATGTAGACAAAATGTCAGGAGGTGCATGTCACACTGTAGTATCCATATTGTGCAGCAATGCCAGCAGTATCTTATCCGCTGCCTGGTCATATTAAATGACATTAGAGAAGGTTTTTCTTTAGCAGGCATATAAAGAGTGTGATTTGGTTGCTGTCAGCATCTCAGTTTATTAATTTAGTTGCATCACCAATTGGCTATAAAATGGCACGCAGACTCCCAATCAGGAGCCATGCTGCAGGTTCACACTAGACCAGATGTTGAAATCTTGAATTGCTACGAGCTGCTCATTCAGACATTCCAGCATGTGCAGCAGAGTGGAATTCCACCATCTCACCACTGTTTGCTTCAGCTGGGGAAGGGGAGAATTCACCATGCACCTGGAACAATCTGAGTAAAAAGCGGGATCCAACAGAGGGGGGCAATCATACCAGCACACCCCCTCTTTGATCAGGAGTGCACTAATATTTCAAAAGATGTTCCTTCTATTGAAAAATATATTTGGTCTTCATGTGGCTCCGCATTACAGAAGTGCCCAGGCATTTCACACAAATACTTTGAATAATCCTCAGTCAGTAATATGATGTAAACTATTTATATTATACTAGCAGAAATACCCGGTGTTGCTCGGGTCCGTCGGAGGGGGGGGAAGGGGACCCAGCGTTGATCGAAGAGAGCTGAGCCAGTGTGGGGTCCGTTGGAGGGGGGGAAACGGGGGAGAGAGCTGAGCGAGTGCTGGGGCCGTTGGAGGGGAGGCGGGGGCAGAGAGCTGAGAGTGCGGGGTCCGTTGGAGGGTGGGGGGGGGAGAGCTGAGCGGGTGGGTGGGTGTCATTGGAGTGGGGGGAGGAGGGGGAGATTTTAAAATTTTTTGATTCTTACCTGAGGGGCGAGAGAGCTGAGCGAGGGCAAGGTCCGTTGGGGGGAGGGGGGGAAGGGAGATGAGCGAGTGCGGGGGCCATTGGAGGGAGGGAACGGGGGTGAGATTTTAAAAAAATTCGATTCTTTCCTGAGGGGGGAGAGAGCTCAGTGAGTGTGGGGGCCCTTGGATGGGGGGGGGGGAAGAGAGCTGAGCAAGTGTTGGAGGGGGGAAGAGAGCTGAGTGAGTGCTGGGGTCCGTTGGAGGGTGGAAGGGGGGAAAGAGCTGATCGAGTGTGTGGGGGTGTTGGAGTGGGGGGAGGAGGGGGAGATTTAAAATTTTTTTGATTCTTTCCTGAGGGGCAAGAGAGCTGAGCGAGTGCAAGGTCCGTTGGGGGGGGGGAGGGGAGGGAGCTGAGCGAGTGCGGGGGCCATTGGAGGGAGGGAGGGAGGGGGGAGATTTTAAAAATTTTCGATTCTTTCCTGAGGGGGGAGAGAGCTCAGCGAGTGTGGGGGCCCTTGGATGGGGGGGGGGGAAAGAGAGCTGAGCGAGTGTGGGGTCCATTGGAGGGGGGAGGGGGGAGAGAGCTGAGCGAGTGCGGGGTCCGTTGGAAGGGGGTATTATTACATCATAACTATGTCACAGAGAACAGCAGGTGTTAACCTGCTGCCCAGCTGATGTGAATGGGCTTTAAAGAATTTCACCCCTGGAGGGCGTCAGAGGTGAGATTTGAAATTTTTTTGACTCTTACCCTGATTAGGACCCTAGGGCGTGGTTAGACTGGCGCTTTGCAGCGCTAAAACCCTCCAGTAGCGCTATAATTTTCCTACCGTACACACTTCAAAGTGAGATTTTGCGCATGTACTCACTGTTTAAAGCGCAAGTATTAAAGCTCCTTTTCGAGAGTGATAAGCCTTTTTGCGCTAGCGCTATAGCGCAAGGGTGCAAATGTGACCACCCAGAATAACTCATTACACTATAAGGGAAATCAACAAGCCATTTAAGGCAAATTACGTCAATGCTGTTTTGAAAAAGGGTGGAAGAATCAGGAAGTAGCTTATCAGTTTCTCTCTTAAAACTCACAGCCGATAAGCACCAGAAATGCTGACCGATCGAGCTGTGTGAGTGCACTGCAGAGCCTGGTCAGTTTCCTAGTCACTGACAGCCTCAACTTGTCTCACTGCCTACACGTTCCCTGTTCCCCCTTACGCCCCTCCTTTGTAAAGCAGGTTGCACCCAGCTGAATGCTGGGATACCTGCCCTATCCTGCTACAGTCACTGCCGCCAGAAGTGCTACAAATGTATCCATTCTTTGGAGCTACAGGGTTTCAATCTGCACAGGCTCTAGCGCGATACCTACTGCGCTTAATTGGGAAGCGCTACAAAAAAACGTGCTATAATCTGTAGTCTAGCCATACCGTTTAGGCCTATAACTGTACCAAATTTCAAGTCTCTAGCTCAAACGGTGTGGAAGGAGTAAGGGAACGTACATACACGCACGCATACACCATTTGACTTTTATATATATAGATACCAGGTATATGACTGCTGGTACATGGGACTGGAAATCAGATGGTATGAGGATTTGTCTATTAAAATAAGTATCCATTACAACTATGCTGCTTAACAGTATGAAAATGGTACACTAAGCTCTTCTGAATATAATCACTAGTTTACATTGGCATTTTCACTGCTGAATGGTGATTTGACCATGTTGGGCCTTCCAATGCAGCATGAAATACTAGTAATGCTAACTTTTTAGGGGCAGCATGAAAATGACTTGTATCATCAATCACCTTCCGCACCGCTGCGGATTCCAAAACTATATACATGCTTCATCTGCACTACAAGGGAAACCAGGATGTTACAGTGAGAGTTTCTCTCCCATGGAATCAGCCTGTTGTTTTTCTTTGCCAGGTATATAGTAAAGGATGTTAGGTCTCTGATTTGCCTTATAAAATCAAAAGAGGGCACATACGAGAAAAAATAATTAACTAATATAGTTCCTGCTAACAGGGAAATGATAAGAATGCAAAAGTTATTAAGCCACTTTAGGCAAAGTATAGCAGCCCAATTTAGAAGTTTTTCAGGCTAAATTTACAGGGCTCACTGAGAAAACACAAATTGTGGATTTTCCATCAAAAGACCAATCCAGTGCAAAACTCAACATCCCTCATGGAAAACTTCAACTTGTCACTGACATCCAGATTTAGTACATGAAACAGTGTGTCTACCTGCAAGGAAAACTTCACAAATACAAAAATAAAAATTTAAGCAGAAATTGGTGAGAAAAATTGAGACATGGAGTAAGGATGATTTCTAATACTTTTGAGCTGTAAATTTCTCAGAGTTGTAGATGATCTATCTTCCTGCCAAAAGTTGTTAGTATGGTATACCAGAACTAACCAGTTCAGTTTCAAACCCTGGATCCATCCATCCACATGAAAGGGGATGCAAGTGAGATATTTTTGTGGGATATATACTTATTCTGTTGATCTGCTATATTCTGACATACTCCCAGATATACTCAGATCTAGATTTACAAGCCATTGACCACTCTTAATGCACACGAGGAACTCCCTCTGACCTCCATGGAAGTTATGAGGGTAGTTCTTCAGATCCCCCGTGTTTCTGAAGCTGAAGCCTCAAAAGGGGAAACATATATAAAAATGGGCATTTTTAGTATACTACCTGGCAACCATGCTTTTTAGAAAACTAAGTTATTCCTTCACTTATGTGGTATGCCACTCCCTTCAGGGTATGGTTAGACTGAAGATTATAGCGCGTTTATTTGTAGCGCTTCCCAATGTAGCGCAATAGGTATCGTGCTAGAGACTGTACAAATTGAAACCTTGTAGCGCAAAAAAATGGATACATTTGTTGCGCTTCTGGCGGCAGTAGCAGTTGCGGGATAGGGCAGGTATCCCAGCATTCAGCTGGGTGCAACATGCTTTGCAAAGTGGGGGGGTGAGGGGGAATTGGGAAGTTGTTCACAGGGAGACGAGATCTGGCTGTCAGTTAGTTTTCGTTAGCGAAAACTGACAGGCTGTCTATTTCAGACACACAGCGCCGTCCGCAAGCATTTTCACTGGTTATTTGCTGTGTGAGTTGTTAGAGAGAAACTGCAAAGCTACTTCCGCTTTTATAAAACAACACCTCACGTCATTTGCCTTACATGGCATGTTGATTGTCTTTAATGGCTTGCTGATGGCCTTCAATGGCTTGCTGATGGCTTTACATGGCTTGGAGGCATGCAAGAGATCCCATGGGTGTCCACATTCCCACCGTTGTGCTATAGCGCTAGCGCAAAAAGGCTTATCACTCTGGGAAAGGAGGTTTAATACTTGCGCTTTAAACAGTGAGTCATTTCGCAAAATCTCCCTTTGAAGTGTGTTCGCTACGAAAATTATTGCGCTACTGGAGGGCTTTTGCGCAGCAAAGCGCCAGTCTGACCATACCCTCAGTCTCCTTACATGGCAATAAGCTCAATAGAGAGCTCGCTTAAACATCAATAGCCCTGTATTTTTTCACCTAGATTTGGTAGCATAACCAACCCCAGTTTCAGCTAAAAAAGAGCAGCATACGGATTTGGGACACACCCTGCAGATTTTGATTCCATAAACGAAAACAAATAAAAATACTACATTTAGAAATATATTTTAAATAAGATTGCATTAATATTTTACATCACACATGTGTGATATTAACAAAATGGATATAACAGCAATTAGGTGTTTCACAACATCCGATGAAGTAGGCGATAGCCCACAAAAGCTTATGCTGAAATAAACTGGTTAGTTGCTAAGGTGCCACAAGTATTCCTCATTTTATTTACGGATACAGACTACCATAGTTGCTAATCTTAAACCTGTGTCAATATTTTGTTTCACCTGATTGCACCGTAGTTCAAATGGCTAAAATCTTTTTGAGGTTACATATTTTCATGGGCCAAATCCTTTGGTCTTTATTCAGTCCTTATTCAGACAAACATCCATTAAAGGATTCACCTCTGCCAGCTGTGCTGTCATTGAACCCAGATAAAATTAGTGGCAAAACTTCCATTATGTTCAATGGGACTAAGACCAGGCCATTGTCACCTCAGGGTGGGGATAGCAAGGCAAGAACAGAGGCAATGGAGACTCTGTATGCAAGGGCATGTCTTCACTACCACTTTAAATCGATGTTAACGACGTTAGGTCGAATTAAACCTGTACCTGTCTTCACATACATGCCCTTAACGTCGATGTAAAGGGCCCTCAAGATCGATCTTGGAACTCCAGCCTAACCAGAGACATAAGGCTAATCTCGACATTCCAAGCTCGACCGTGGGCTAGTGAAGACGGAACCCGACATTAATAGCCTCCAGAGGCTGTCCCACAATGCTCCATTCTGACCGCTCTGGACTGCCTCACTACTGCTCCACTGTGACCGCTCTGCACTGCACTCTGAACTCGCTGCTCTGGCCAGGTAGATAAGACCCGGGAACATTTGAATGCCATTTCCTGTTTGGTCAGCGTGGCCAGCTCACCTGAACTGCTCAGTCGCCATTCAGAGCTATCAGCAGCACTAGCCGCCATGCAGAGCTCAGCATCACAAGAATCCATGCTGAGCTCATCTACCCTGGAGACCAGCCAGAGGAGAAGAGCTCCAGCATGGTCCACTCGTGAGGTGCTGGATCTCATTGCTATCTGGGGAGAGGAATCCGTGATGTTGGAACTACGAAACAACAAACGGAATGCCAACACCTATGGAAGGGTCTCCAAGGCCATGCTAGAAAGGGGCCACAACAGGGACACCACACAGTGCCGCGTGAAAATTAAGGAGCTGCGGCAATCGTTCCAGAAAGCCAAGGAGGCAAACGGACGATCAGGGGGCGCGCCACGGACATGCAGGTTCTACAATGAACTAAATGGGATAAGGGGGGCGCCCCCACCACCATCGCGCCGGTCTGCGTGGACTCCACCGATGGGATAATCGTCAGGGAGGAGACTGATTCAGAGGAGGACGACCATGAAGAGGAAAATCTCACGGAGCAGCAGGAGCCCAGCGGAGAACCCGTGTACCCAGAGAGCCAGGAGCTGTTTGTCACCCTGGAGCCAGTACCCTCCCAAGCCTCCCAGGAGGGTAAGTGTTTCTTTTTTAAGTGATTACATGACGCATGATTTTGTAAAGGAAGCATTTATTAATGAGTAACTTGCCCTAAGGACTTAGCGTGCTTTCATTGCTGGTCAATTTCTACTCAAAGAGTTTGTCAATATACTCCGGGATTGACCATAAGTCCTCCGCGGACATTTCAAGGAAGCTATCCAGGAGGTAGCAATGAATCCAGCGCAGCAGATTTCTGGGGAGAGCCGCCTTATGTGGTCCCCCGTGATAGGACACCAACCCACGCCACGAAAGTAGTAAGTTGTCTGGTATCATTGAGCAGGCTAGCATTGCGGCGTATGGACCAGGACTTTGCATGGACTCAAGGAGCATGCGCCCCCTATCTCTCCGAGAAATTCTCAGCAAAGTGATGTCATTCAGGGTTGCCTGTTTGAGATACGGACTGCAATTAGTAGGGAGATAAAGATTCCCAGCTGCAAAGTACTCTTTTCTGCTGAGGACCGATCAACCGCAACCCCCCCCCCCACGAACGCTGACCGCTCCCCCCCCCCCCAGCCCGTAGCGGTAGCTAGCAGGGAATCTGAGCACTCTGCACGCGGTCTGAAGAGCCCCAAAAAGACCTTAGCGAGAGATTTTTTGGCATTTGCTTTGCAGTTTGCGGTTGCAGTGGGAGCCAGCCACGCGGTGGGGGGAAGGGGGCGGGGTTGCTCTACAGTATGCAGGCGCCACTTTTAACTTACCATGGCCGGCTGCACGGTGATTTCAGAAGCCGTCTTGGGCTGAGGCACGCATATGTGTCTAAGATGCTCTGACTTTTCTGTGAGTTTCTCAGTCACTTTTAGGTGTAGAACATGACCTTGTACAGAAATCATATCAGGCCTCTGAATACTGAGGTTGCAAATGGCATAGTACTCCCATTGTGTACCGTCCGAGACTGCATCTGCCTCCTAACCTTGAATGTATCTGTCTCATAACTTTCAAACTTTATTTTCCCACACTCGCCCACAGATGAACAAGTATCTCACAATCCCCCGGCCTCCTCCTCCCGCCGTGCACCGCAGATAAGAAAGTGTAAAAAGAAAACGCGAATGCGCAATGAGATGTTCACTGAACTCGTGGAGAACTCGCGCGCTGAGGCAGCCCGCCAGACGGACTGGAGGGAAAGAATGAAAGAGGCAAGGGATCGAGAGATACAGGCAAGGGATCGAGAGAGAGAGGAAAGGGATCGAGAGAGAGAGGAAAGGGATCGAGAGAGAGAGGAAAGGGATCGAGAGAGGCAGGAATGGAGAGCCGCTGCAGAAAAGAGGGAACAGCGTGAGGAAAGATGCATGGATGCTTTCCTCCGCATAATGGAGGACCAGAGCGACATGCTGAGATCTCTGGTGGAGCTGCAGCATGCCCAAAGACCACCTCTGCAGCCCCTGTGTAACCACCTCCCCCCCTCCCCAACTCCCATAGATTCCCCACCCAGACGCGGGGTGAGAACACGGGGGGCAAGCTCCGTGGGCCGCTCCACTCTACCCCACAAGCCAGCAGAAGCAGCAGCAGCAGGCTGACGTTCTCGGAAAACTTTTAAAAGCTGCTGTGTCTTGCCCACCCCTCCTCTCCCCCCTTCCCGCCCCCTCCTTTGCCCGCTCCTCCCCCACTGCGACTGCCGGTTTCCCTCCAGGATACCAGGACAGTGATCCCCTGTATTTGTATTTCCGGTTAACCAATAAAGGAACCATGATTTTTCAAACAGTGATTTTATTTCCTCTGCAAGCATGGGGATGGGGGAGGGAAAGCAGGGGGAGGGGGGAGGGAAAGAGGGTTCAAGGGCAGCAGGCTTAGAGCACAGCAAGGGAGCAGATTCTCAAACGCCATCTCGGGCACTCATAAAACTGTCTTTCAAGGCGTCCCTGAGGCGCAGGGCCTCACGGTGTGCTCTTCGACTTTCCCTGCTGTGTGGCTGCTCATAAGTAGCAGAAAGTAAATTTGCCTCTGCCTCCCAGCCCGCCATAAACGTTTCCCCCTTGCTCTCACAGATATTGTGGAGCACAGAGCAAGCAGCTATAACAATGGGGATATTTCTCTCGCGGATGTCTGAGCGAATCAGTAAGGAACGCCATCTCCCCTTCAAGCGGCAAAATGCACATTCTACGGCCATTCGGCACTTGCTCAGCCTGTAGTTGAACAGCTCCTGACCCCTGTCCAGGGCTCCTGTGTAGGGCTTCATAAGCCAGGGCATTAGGGGGTAGGCTGGGTCCCCAATGATCATGATCAGCATTTCGACCCCCCCCCCACGGAAATTTTCTGGTCGGGGAAGAAAGTGCCTTGCTGCAGCTGTCTAAAAACCCTAGAGTTCCTGAACACTCGAGCGTCATGAAGCTTTCCCGGCCACCCCACGTAGAGGTCGGTGAAACGTCCCTTGTGGTCAACCACTGCTTGCATGACCATTGAGTAATATCCCTTCCAGTTTCTGTACTCGGCGGCCTCGTGGTCCGGTGCCAGGATAGGGATATGAGTCCCATCTATAGCCCCACCACAGTTAGGGAATCCTATGGCGGCAAAGCCATCTATTGTGGCTTGCAGGTTTCCGAGGTTTATAACCCGGTGTAGCAGCCGCTTGACGATTGCCCTGCTTACTTGCATCACAGCAAAGCCCACTGTAGACCTACCCACCCCAAACTGATTTGCCACTGACCGGTAGCTGTCTGGCGTTGCAAGCTTCCAGAGGGCTATCGCCACTCGCTTCTCCACTGTAAGGGCCGCTCTCATTTTGGTATTCCTGCGCCGGAGGGCCGGGGACAGCAAGTCACAAAGTTCCATGAAGGTGCCCTTTCGCATGCGGAAGTTTCTGAGCCACTGGGAGTCATCCCAGACCTGCAGCACTATGCGGTCCCACCAGTCCGTGCTTGTTTCCCTGGCCCAGAATCGGCGTTCGATGGCATGAGCCTGCCCCATTTCCACCATTTTTGACAGATTGTCAGTCGCCCTACTTGCAAAAACGGCAGTGTCCATGTCGTCCTCGCTGTGCACGTCTTCGTCCATCTCGTGCACGTCCTCGTCCATCTCCTCCTCACTGTCGTCGGGTTCCGGAAAGCGCAGTTCTCCCCGGATCGCATTCCTCCTCTGCAGACGGTGCAGCATGAACTCTGCAACCGTGATCGAGGTCCTCACAACGGCCATTACTGCAGCCGTGGTGTCAGCGGGCTCCATGCTTGCAATGCTATGGCGTTAGCACGGCGCGGAGAAAGGGCGCGAATTATGGGATGCCTACCTACAGTGCACCGCTCGTAATGGGGGTGGGCGGCGCGGAAAAAGGGCGCGAAATTTGGAAATGCCTACCCATAGTGCAGCACTCGAAATGGTGCCTGCTGGGGGATCAGGGAACTGTGGGATAGGTACCCAGAGTGCAACGCTCGTCATGTCGACGCTTGCAAAAGTTTTGTGGACAGACACGGTCGACTTGCTGTGCTTAGCTGTGCCTAGTGAAGACACACAACATCGACTGTATACCGTCGCGTTCACAACATCGACATAAAGGAAATCGAACTACTGCTGTAGTGAAGACATACCCCAAGACAACACCCCTTCTGCTAGACCTGAATTCTCTCTTTCCCCCTTTTTGGTTTTAATTTCTGTTGAGGATTTTGATTCTGAGGTGATGTGCATTTAGTATACTATAAAGCACTTATATTAAATAATGTAGATTTCAGTAGTGAAGTACAGTATAGTCTTTGCACCACTGGCATAGAGCAATCCTAAAAGGGTGCAAATGAACATGAGATTATCACCACACTGTCACGGTATGTTCCAGAACAATACTTCATATGACAATTGCTGATGTAGGGTAGCAGGAGGGGGAAAAGAATGTGACCAGGGCTTCCATCACCTTTGGGGGTATTTAACAGCTGGTGCAAATGAAAGCAACCTTTAGAGATGACCCAGCACACATCTGGCCCAGGACTGAGGGATTGCAAAACTTCTTTTAAAGCTGTGTAAGCTGCAGGACCATCTTGCCTGCAGCCAAAGATCTGGATAATTAGGTTGATAGACAGACAATAATTTCCCCTATCTTAAGCAGCCATGGAGACACACAATTTGGAGTTAGTGTTGCGACAGCTATTCAGATCAAAGCAGACATCCACATGGGTTATGTAACCTGTCTATTTTCACCTGTATTTGTCTTATTTTAAAACCTGAATGATCTGAACTAGCTAGACTGGAGCCCGACTAGCAATTAATTACTACTTAAACCTCCACAATCAATGCATTTGTCATGCTCAAGATGCATAGCTAATCCAATAAAACATTACTGTTAAGATTGGAAGGATTAGATTTTTATTGGTAAATGTCAGTAAGCATCCATTTTACCATACACACACAAACCAGTGAAAAAATGTTTCCATAGATAATAATTAACATTTACACATAGGCAAAGTAAGACAAAATGCTGCTTTAGAACTTCTTGGTTTGATTTAAGGATATTTTGTATGTATATTTTGAAATGGATGGTGACCATTTGTTGTTTAGTGGTTACAAAGCTTTAACTGAGTCTCAACATCTGTCATGAAATAATTATTCTTTGACCTCCCATAATGTCCCAAAACTGTAAAAATTATAAGAGAACAAAATTAAAATCCATAATTTTGTACAACTGTGAAAATGTAAATAGATAATTGAAAAAGATGCTTAAAACAAACATTAATATTATCCATCAAAATTTTAAAAATTGAATTCTGTCAAACATAATTATTGTCACTATTTTTAAATCTTACTAATAAAAAGAGTCATTTTACTTCTGTTAATTATCTTCTTTTAATGAGGCTATATTTTTACTGGTCATTTAGTTTTGGTAGAACCCCTTTCCAAGCATTTTCCAGAATTACCTTGATTCATTTAAAATTGTTTAATCAATTTTTGAAAATCATATCTGCCTGGGATACATCTTGCATAGTTTCTTGTCATGAATATTTTGTCTCTTTGTAATATGGAGCCACAACCTTTTTTGACATTCCCCCAAAAAGTTTTAGCGGTTAAAATGATCCCTTTATCTTTCTATATAAATTATTTAAAATAATAGATGCCTTAACAAGAATGTCCTGAATCCCAGTCAGCCTTATAGGACTCATAAGGACTAAAGTTTTGAAAGTGAGCTAGAAATCCTCTGTAATGACTGGGGCATAAAATGTGGTGAATGGGTTAAAGTAGCATTATAAAGGAGTGGGTAATTAAGGTAGATTTAATGAACCCCATTACTGGTTCAAAGTTTAGTATTTTCGAACTTACGACTCAGTGACAAGGGTAGCCGAGTGTGACAACTCTTAAAGGCATCAGGCACTTTTTCCTCCCCGGAGAAAGCTTGCATTTCTGGGGAGTTTTTTACACTTTCCTCTGCACCCCCCTCCCAAAAGAAGGGCTTTGGGCTGAAGAAGGGAACCTGGCTTCTAAAGTAGCAGCTGCATGTGCCCCCGAAGCACGTTAATGCTTCAACGCTTACAAAACGAAAGCGATGGAATCGCCTGTGTGCACCTCTCCGGAGCGCTAACATAGGAGCAATTGACTTGGAGAGATTTCCCGCTTGGGTCATGACAGCAAAAGGGGCATTATACACAGACGATCCGGTCTGTCATGACACGGGGACTTCTGTATATTCTTACGATCATTATCGATCCAATCGTTATTTTAAGCTCCTCAGCCCCAAACTTTTTTCTGATTTCATGCCACCTCTTTTGTTGAACTTTACTTTCTTCCGATAAAGAGGAGATCCACGCTGGAAACATTTTTTAGGGGCTGCAATCCGCATTTGAATTCAAAATGAACTCATTCGGTTTACACTATTTTCATACAAGCCATTCAGCTGCTAAACCAATGTGGACGCGGATTTCACGCTTTAAATTTCATGAAACGCTTTCCCTCGAGCTGGTTTCATTTCTTATAGGTCCGGTCACATGCTACTTACAAGACAGATCATCTCGTAAAATGATTTGATTAAGTGAGCGCCCTTCAACGCTGTTTTTTATAGAGAGGCTAAAGAGAGCATTGCTTTGATAGCGCTATAAGAGAACAGGACATGATTTTAAGTTACACAGAGATACAAGGTGGGAGAGGTAATATCTCGTATTGGTGAGAGAGATACGCTTAGGAGCTATGTAGCGGGTCTCTCCCACCAACAGAAGTTGGTCCAATAAAGGATATTACCTACCCACCTTGTCTCTCTCATATCCTGGGACCAACCCAGCTACAACACTGGATATACCAATTAAAGTACACAGGCTCTTCTGCAAGGCAGTTGTTATGGAAAATGTTACTTTTTAAAAGATACTTTTAAAGGGCCAACCCACTAACCTACTTTTATTACCTAAAAATCTAAATGTACAGAGCAACGAGGTTATTTTCTTCCCCTCCCCCCAATAAAAAATGATTGTTCTCCTGAATTTCCAAGTGTAGATGCGGGTAAGGGAACTCCCTGAAAGGCAGGTTTAGATCTGAACACTAATGGAGGGTTCTGTTTGTTTCCACGATTACAGGTATAAAGTAATCAGACAATTTCGGGTGTTTTCGCTCTCATGCATTCTTGTGGGTTTCCTGTATTGTGAGATGTTTACAGTCGTTTTCCTTTAAACCACCCTCAAGCCCTCCCATGTGTACACTGCCGTCTGTGCAAATTACAACGGTGCGGGTGCTCTCCTCTCTTACCTAGTGGAGTGTGAAAATAAGCCTATCTGGTGGGCACGCGAAGGCAGCCTGAAATGGATATTAACAAGGTTGGTAATTAGGAACATTGAAAGCCAGTCGCACACGTTACAGGTCTGTAATGTTGTTGATGATTATTACCTCGATACAATAACCCCAAACGGCAGCTCAATGATTTAAGTACAAAGCAGACGCCAGTGCCTGCAGGGACTTCTGTACCGGGGGGGGGGGGGATGATTTTTTAAATTATTATTATTTCACAATGATCTGTTATTGAAAGCAAGGCATTTACTGACTCCTTTTTTAGTGGGCTTGAACCGGGTGCGGGTCTGTGCTGATGACCAAATGAACCATTGACAAATACAAAACCACCCAACTCAACCCATCACTCGCCTGAATATTCATCCAGCCACATGAACTTGTAGCTCGGGACAAAGCAAACAACCCTCCTCCTTTTCCTACTGACATCCAGCGGCCTAGGTGACTGGACCAGATGATGTGGCCATAATAGGCATGTCTCAGCTCCGCGGAGAACTTCCTCTTTTTCTCTCGTCCTGAACGTCTCATTCCATGTGGCCGCTTTCAAGAGTTTAAACTCCATCCCTTTTTGATCGCGCCCTACTCTGTGCTCGCTGCTGCACAAGCCTGAAAATGGATATTACAGCTTTTTTGTGATATAATATCCCCCTAATTGGTGCTTCAGAGGGCCGGGCTTGAATTCTTTTCAATTAAGCCTAAACTACAGTAACTCTTTCCCTCTGTACACGCTGGAAAAGCCATTCAGGAAAGAGAGGACTGGTACTGCACAATTCCAAAGTACCTTAATGTGTCAAAAATGTTTTCTGAAGAAAGCACCACTGTAAATGCAATCACCTACATTGGTGTCCTCATTGTTAACCGGGAGCCAAAGTATTGCTAATTGTCCTACGTTTTAGCTGGATTTTTAAAGCATTATGTAGTAAGTACACCGAAGGGTCAATTTGTGAAGTGAAATACTTAGCATGCAAAGCGTAATACAAGATGCTGTGTAATACTTGACCTCTCAGCATAATAAATGTAGCAGTGAAACGCTGTGCATTCAAGATTCACTGAATAGAGCCTTCGCAGAGGAACAAAACCAGAAAATGTTCTCTTCATTCCTTTTTTCCCCCCACTAAGCGAAAATTATTCTTTATAATGGCCATTGCAGCAATTAGCCAGCATTTGGGGAGAATAAATGTGCAGAAATAGCAATTTATTATTTTAAATGAGATTTTTGTATGGAGCCTGCAAATTACTTGGAAGTATATGAATAATTGTTGCCTTAGCTTTATGCTACAGAATAGGGTGTGGGTGGGTATAAAGATTTCCTATTTGCAGTTAAATGTTTGGACATTTTATAATTTTAATTTCACTCACAGTCTGTCTCGTTTGACCCTGCTTTCCCCATTGATCACTTCATGTATGCCTGGAAGCAAGCGCAGATGATGGGAGCTTTCCAATTAGAGGAGTTAAAAAAAACCAACAAAAAACAACCAACCCTACGACTGTGACATGTAAGTGCAATCAAGTTTTACTCTGGAAGTTACAACAGGGTGTTTTAAATAATCTCCACCCCAATCAAGACATTTAAATAATTCAATATGTTTGGTGGACAGTTATCTTTATTCTCTACATCTGGAAGACAGTTTGGATTTTAGATACACATTTAAAATGTTTTATTCCTGCAGAAATAAACTCTGCCAGGCCTTTCCGATTCATTCAATTAATCTGATGTAGAGTGAAAGTGCTGCACTTAACTTGATCATGATAAAGTAGACAAAGTTTTGTGAAGATGAAATTAAGAATTTTGCAGAGGAAGTTTGGTCAATTCTAGCTTCTGCCATGGTATTGTGGGGTCTTTTTATTCCAGTGAAACTAAAAGTGCTTCATGGAGAATAGCTGAGACATAAGGAAGTGCAGAGTTCTAGAGACATAATTTTACTCTAAGCAGTGGATCTTCTTGCACTGGTCTCTGTAAGCTTTTGTCTTGCAGAAAAATCTGGAGAGTGAATTTAAAATGTACAACTAGAAACTTGTCTGCACCAGTGTTCCTCCTCATCCTTCGCCTCTAACTCCTCCCATCCACCCCTTTCTTCCCTAAATCCACTATTCTGCTTCTGAACAAAACTGCCTCTGATATTGTGGTTTCTTAGGCAACCAAATGGGATATTAGGAAGACAGGTACCTAGTTTGAAGATCTGCATAACTTCAGAAATTAATAATCCCTTCACTCTAACTCCTCTTGTTTGTATAATTTAAATTGTGACAAGTATTTCCTACATCTTTTATGCTACAACAAGGAAGAGGCTTCTATGTAAATAAAGTTAGTTTCCTCTTTGACTTGTTTATATATGATAATAAACAATAATGAGTAATAAAATACCTGCACCTCTTGGGAATCTGACCCTGCATATCCCAAACCTCCATCAACTTTACAGTATACAAGTTCAACTTGCACCCCCTACTTAAAACTGTGCAATTAGGGTTTCTCAAATCCTGATAAATAAAAAGGGTCACCCCCCCCCCACACACACAAACACATTCCAGAAGACATTGGTGATCACAGTGAACCAAAATATATTATAAACATATCCTAGTAAGGGGTAGTGCACATTTTAATAATTTCTTCTTGTTTATGGTATAACCCCTATTTTCAATGGGTGCAGCTGGCAGAAAACAAAGCAAGCTTCACAATTGTTCACAAAATGAACAGAAGTAGGTAACTGTGAACAAAGGTGGAAAGATATAACGCAATAGCTGTATTTTTAGATGCTTAGGGGTCTTTCAGTACGGGTGTCCTAGTAAACAAAAATAAATTGCTATTGTTATTGATGGAAACTGAGTTTCTCCTGATTTAGAGTGTGAAATCAGAATCGGGCCCACTGAGTCTGGACTCTAGTATACCCACCCTCTCTTTTCCCACATAAGTTGTAGTAATATCCATGTGATATATTGCAGAGTCAGGGGATAAGTTTCCTTTACCTTGAATGTTTAATACAGTAAACCCTCGATTTAACGGACCCCGATTTAACGGACTTCGGATGCAACGGACAAAATTTCCGATGCATCCGAAATCCGTTATTGGGGGCTGCCGGCTCCCGCCCCAGGGAGCCGGCTGGGTTGACAGCTCCCGCCCGGCTCCCCGCAGCGGGGACCCCTGCGGGAGCTGTCAACCCCCCCGCCCGGCTCCCCGCAACGGGGAGCCGGGCGGGGGGGCGTGCGTTTGAGAGCTCCCGCCCGGCTCCCCGCAGCGGGAAGCCAGGCGGGAGCTGTCAACCCCCCCCCTCCCCGCAGCGGGGAGCCGGATGGGGGGGGTTGAGAGCTCCCGCCCGGCTCCCCGCAGCGGGAAGCCAGGCGGGAGCTGTCAACCCCCCCCCCCCCCCCCCGCCCGGCTCCCCGCAGCGGGGAGCCGGGCGGGGGGAGGGGGTGGGGTGGGCCAACTCATGGCTCCATATAACGGACTAATTCGGGCGAGGGGGTGTCCGTTGTCACCCGAAAGTCCGTTATTTCATAATTTTAAAAAATTATTAAATAACGGACTTTTGGTTTTAATGGACACCCCCTCGCCCGAATTAGTCCGTTATATCGAGGTTTCACTGTAACTTCACTTGCACTCTGCCCACTAATCCATTTTCTCTGAAACTTCACACAACCCTTCTCCCTTTTAAAAGAAATTAAGCCACCACAAAAGTTTCATTCTTACCCTCTCTAGCTGGAAGGGCAGCAGGAGCATAGTCAGACCTTTACAAGTGACAGCTCCATATCTACTGATCATACCAAAATAGCTTGGGCCAGTGAATTTTCCAATGAATTTGGCTTAGGTGCTTTATACCCCTGGAAGAGGGAAAGTATGAGCTTCCCAGTGTAGCACACTGGATTTGCTTCTGGCCCTCAGAAATCCCAAGATATCAGATGAATTTAGGTACATTTTATATGCTTTAAGACCATATTAGCAATATTTTTTCCTCTTCTTCAGAAGTCCATACAATTGGATTGATGGCAATAAGGAAGCCAGTTCTAACAGGAGAAGGCATACAAAAATCAGTCCCAATAAAATTAGGAAAAGCTCTCAAGAATCTTTTAAGAAATTGTTTTTCTAGAAAATACATGGCACAAAATAAATAATAAATGTGTACCACAACCTGTACATTCATTTAGGATAACTTGTATAATTCACTCATGACTTCATCCATTGCTGAATAATGTGGCCATATCCAACTCTGGCTCAGAGCACCCTTATACCACGCCATTGCATTGTGTGTGCCAAATATTATGTTTAAGTGCTAACCCAATGCCAGAGCAGTGCTTCAGAGCTCATTACATGCCAAATCAACTTTACCCATGCAGTCATGACTGGCACCTCCAGACTATAAAATGCAAAATAGAAGAGGATTCAACAGTACTTTCTGTAATTTTTGTTAGTTCCACGTAAAAATGTTTCTTGGCAGTATATTTTTAATACATTTTAAAAAGACGATGAAAAAAGGAAGCATGTCATGTTTTTGTTTTTCTGCTGGGTTACAAAGAACAGATCATAGAATCACTGGAACAGTAAACGAACCTGCTTGTGTTTTGGTTCTTAGTAATCTTTGCTATGTTTGTATCTTGTCTTGGGATGTGCAAGAGCAAACAGTCAGAGATTACTAAAATACTATTTTAAAAAGCCATATTTATATTTATTAAAAATAATGGCTTAATTAAAATAAATATCGAAAGCTATCTGCACTATTACTTTGTAAAAAAATCAGCAGTATAGAAGTGTAGAAAAATAAGACTTTCTTGTGCTTTAAAAAAAAAATTAATTTCTGTGCCTCAATGGTTACTTCTTTTTACACCCCACAGTTGTGCCAGCTCTAAATGCAGTGCAGTTAGCAAAAACACGTAAAAAGAGGTAAGTGCTCCAAGCTGTTTGTATCCAAACATTTCTTAATTCAAAACCAAATCAAAATACAATGCTCTTTTTCTATACTACTGCAACACCAAAGAAGGTGTATCTTTTGCACTAAGGATTGCATATATGTTTAAGAGATGCTAAGGTACCCTTCAAGTATCTCTGAACTGGTAAGGGTTAACCAACACGTCTAAAGCAAACATAGGGCCACATTTTCAAATAAACTTTGGAACCTTAATTCATATTTAGGCATCTAAATAAAAAAGGCCACAATTCCCACCACTTATGAAAATCAGAAGCATTTTAATTCAACCCCCCTAAATATGGATTTAAGTGTCTAACTTTAGGCAAATATATTTTTAAAAATTGTCTATTTGTATATCTACCCACCATTTTCCAGAGATGTCTAATCAAGTCCCTTGCTGTGATGAATGTCGTTGCTGGAAATACCATCTCTGCACACTTAATGAGCCAGACCAACTCCTGATGTAACCAAGTTGCAAGTTCATTAACTTTGATGAGTTTCCTCATGAATTTGGCCAACCATTTCTGGACAATCCTTCCATTCCTGAGCAGCAAGAATAAAGAAGCTAGCAGAAAGGCCAACTGGAAGCTCATCGAACCGACACTAAAATTCTAGATCTGGTGCAGTCTGAATTTAGGCCAGAACTCAGAACCGAAACTGCATAGTGGCAGAGATGAATATTTTCCTTTTGTTAAATGGATAGAAAACAAACATTTATCCTTCTTGAGCGCTCTGCAGCATTCAACACTGTTGACCAGGAGAGTCTGCTGTCTCACCTGAGAGAGGTGGCAAGGGTCCAAGGTAATATGCTAAAATGGTTTAAGTCCTTCCTGGAGGGACATACCCAATGAGTATTGATGGGAAACAGCACCTCCACCGCTAAACCCATCACCTACGGAGTTCCATAAGGATCAGGACTCTCTCCAATCCATCTCAATATCTACATGAAACCACTAGGTGAACTCAACAGATGATGTGGACTCCACTGCCAGCAGTTTGCATGTGATACACAGCATACTCTATCCTTCACTACATACTGCCATGCCACTACCACCAATATGGCCCAGACCTTGTGTGAAATCAACTCTTGGATGAAGAACAGCTGACTGAAGTTGAACTCATGCAAGACAGAGAGATGCTGGTGGGCAGAGGAAAGTATGGTGCAGTCTCTGTTGATTGATGATATACACCCACAATTGGCCAATTCAGTGCATAGTCTGAATACACTTGGATTCCTTGCTGACATTGATCTTTTACATAGCAGCATTTGCAAATAACTCTCTCTACAGATTCAGCTTGGTGAGGAAATTCTGTCACATTCTGGGGGACGAAGACCTGGCCTCATTTATTCACACTTTTACCATCTCTTGGCTGGATTACAGCAATGCAATATACCTGGGCATGAAGCCTTCAGCACTTAGGAAACTCCAAATAGTACAGAATGCTGCAGCACGTCTCCTCAACAGCACAGCCTATCACAAACATATCAGACTTGTCCTCTGCTCTCTACACTGACTTCCTTTAGAATTTTGAATCAAGTTCCAGGTCTCAGATCTTCTCTTCAAAGCACTTCATGGCTTCAGCCTACAGTATCTAAAAGCTCTGAGACAAAGATTGGTTGACAACTATGTTCCACTGGCACAATGAAACTTTCAACAATAAATAAAGCTCCTCTGTGTGAAACACAGAATCTTCTCCATGGGTGGTCCAAGACTGTGGAATGAAATGCCACAGGAACTAAGGATCATCATGAACCTCACCACTTTCTGCTCCAGGTATAAGGTGCATTCCTTTGACTTTCCCTTCTCTAATATAAACACACAGGAATAGGTATATATATATATATATATTAAAAAAAGACAGACACACTACTAAAACAAGACACTCCACAAGATATGTTTCTCCCCTTGGGGAAAGGATGAGAGAAGAAACAAGTGATAAACATGTAGTCATGTCGCTTAATGCACTATTGAGAGGAGCTTAGATACTACAGTAATGAGTCAGATAAATGGATCTTCCATGAGAAGTTGGGGCAGAAGATCAGGAATGTACCAGGATGGTGCAAGATAAGGAAGACACCCTGTCCTATATTATATCTTTTCCTGCTACACTTTCCTCCCATCTTTTGTCTCTGCATGTAAATTACACTCATTTTGCACAATCATGGAATGCCAGATCAAAGCAAGTTACTTTACTTCATCTCTTGATCCTGTTTTTTTTTTTTTTTTTACCAGTTAGCACCATTTATGGCATTTCCACCACTGTTTCTGTCATCACAAAACAAGGTTCAGACAATTGCGTAAGAATTGCAATACAGCTTCCACCAGGGGCAGATTTTGCTCCAATTATACAATTGCAAATGGGAGATGCACCTCTACAACCAAATAGAATTTAGCCTCAAATCTGAATTTTGCCCTAGATGTATGGTAAAAGTAAAGGTAACTGCACTTCCCCACAAATGAGAAAAAGGGTAGAGAACAGGGACATGAAGTATAAATGAGCAATCCCAAAGCAACAAACAGGAGTAATATAAGAATCCCTCAGTCTCTACAACACCAAGGACTACCCTTATCTGTCACATTATATTAAGTAGAGCGAGGTGGAACATGGCAGTTTCAGAGGTTCAAGATTTTTTTTTCTTGGTTGGGATTCATGAAGGCATTTATCCAGAGCTTCCATTTCCATTTTAGATTCAATGAACTCTAAAATTACAAATTAAAAGAACTTCTACGTGCCACCTGGTTTCATGCTGAAACTTGAAATCATTTATTTGATATGGATTTCAATACAAAACTACGAATCAGGACAGGTTTGTTCACAAATAGCCTTAGGGTCATAGATCTTAGATCTTCCAGAGTTTTGAATTTTTCATGAGATCTAACCTGGGCAAGTTTTATAAGGTTTTAGGGTTCACTGTGAACATCTCGCACAGCTCTAATAAGAAAATGCTTAACCTATACATTAATATATCGCATTGATAATTCTGAATCAGTGAAAGGGGGTCTATGTAATACTAAAAGGAAATAAATCAAATTTTCTAATATAGGTATCATTTGTACATATAATGTTGTCATTTTTAATATATTAACTCAATGGAGTTATGAAACTCATCACTAGGTTCAAAGGACAAAATAATAGGTTGGGCTTTAGTCTTAAAGATGTAATTTTTTTGGCCTCATTTGGAAAAATAACAGATATAATTATCAGTCAGATTAGCATGACACTTTGGCCTGTTGCCATAGGATACAACGCTATTACACTTGCAAAGCTATAAAAAAAAAGAGAGGCATGAACTTTAAGATTCCCATAAAATATATTTTGCTAACAGATAGTGTGGAAAGCAAGATTTAAGGAACATCAAAAATTAATTAGCTCTGTACAAATTACGAAGAAAATGTTTAGGCAAGTGTTTTCTTGGTAATTCATAACTATATTTAGATACTGTAATGATTAGAACTTAAAAGAAACAAGATAATTATAAACTTCATCCAAAGTCACATATAGATCACAGATGACAGCTACTGTATGTTAAATGAGGAGACTAAATATCAGCTACTCTGTAAATGTGATTGTATGTAGTAGTAAGAATGTGGTACAGTAAGGCTAACAGTCCTTTCCTGTTCAATGAGTTGGAATTAAACATGCTAATCTGAGGTCTCTTTCAAGTATTTTATTAAACTATTTTGGTCTTTAATTCCTTTATCTTGCATCATTTAATGTAATGTTATTTATATATATATGAAGTATGTTACACTTATTAACCAATGTGCAAAAATCTAAAGTACAGATTTTATGTAATGGGCTAATTACAGGACTTTAAAGCCACCTACTGAGTTTTGCTAAGCTTAACAACAGGTTCACTGAACTGGATAAATTTATTCAAACTTGTGGAAATGAACCCCATTCTATGTGCAACCGTACTGGGAAAACACACAAATTATACCTCAATACCAGTTTAATGGGTCAAACAGTGAACCTGAATACTGAACTTATCTACATCTTGCAACAGTGAGAAGCTATATGCCCATTCATTGTTTCTTCCTTATGTTTGTAAATAACTAAAATATGGTACATGGGATAAGCATAAAGTTTTCAATATCTATAAAACTGGAATAATTTTTCTTACATTGACCTTTGCAACCATCTTGGTGCATATAGAAAATGCAACTTTACTAAACACATGGTTCAAATATATCACCTTTTACTTCAGAAGAATATCTTCCTATTGCTCCTATTGGATGTAGTTTTTATTTATTTATTTACATATCTATTTATCTATCTATTTGCATATACTTTTCAGAACCATCTTCTTTCAACCTTTTCATTTCACATCTATTAAGTAGATCCAATTTTCATTTTGTTGATGCTGGCATAAATCAGGATTAACTTAACTGAAGCCAATGGAGTTGCACCTATGTAAAATCTGTGTGAGATCAAAATCAGGCCCAGTAGCTTTTTTAAGAAAATATGTTACACAGAGTTCAGTTTTAGGTCATCATATAGGACTACTGCAGGAGGTGTTCAGCTCTGTAACTTATTAAAAACTGCCACAGAGCACAGTTATACTCTCATTTGCATCAGTGTAAAATCAGAGTAACTCCTTTGACCTCCATTGACTTATTCTAGATTTACACAGTGGAACAATGCAAAATTTGTCTTGCAGTTTCCTTCTACTTTGAAATCTATTTGTAATAAAAAGTTGAAGACAATGTCCAACTCAAATATACTGGCTGTGACGTGTCCTTCAAAAATTAGAAGTAGAAGGAGACTTTAAATACTACTATAGTTCAGGTCCATATGTTAATCTTGGTGGGGAGTATTTTTTTTTTTGGGGGGGGGGGGTTTGGCCTGGTCAGGGATAGCTGGTAAATTATGTAATAAAATCTTCTTTAATCAAAAGGGGAACATGCTATTGCTGATCTACAAGATTTTATTGTTTATCTGTACACTGGTCTCAAAAACTATGCATAATCTATTCAGTGGCTGACATTTGGGTCTTGATGGATACATTCAAGTATGTACTTTCCGGGATAATAACGCTAGTACACTGCTCTACAATGCGTTCAATGAAGATACGCCTTACAATGCTCATAATTGTTGCTTAAGTTACAAAAATGAATTTTTCAGTAAATGAGGAACAAGACACAATCTTCTGTCCAGAGAAGAAGAGTTTAAATAAGAAATGCAGAAAACGTAGCCTACTACTGTAACAAATGAAATGGTGTTGCACTGAAAAACATTTGAGGCAATTAATCAATGCTGTGTTTGCACATATCATTAAATATATTATACTAAGTTTAGATTTGACTTTTATGCTTCTTTTATAAAGAGTTAAAAGAAACTACATTTGAATTCATGCTGATACTGAAAACATGCTCCTAGCTCCTAGTTTCTTGGATTTCAAATCATTTCCATTAACAAACAGCTATTTGCCCTCTAATAAAATATGTCATTATGCTTTATTCACATCACACAAAAGAATCACTGAAAAATCGCCCCAATGATGGCCAATAATTACACATTTTGCTCCTGCACAAGCAATGAAGAAATCTGTTCATTGGAGAAAGCAGGTGCTGGGGCATCATGCTAATAGTCAATGTGTGCCACAGTAATTAGCCATTGCAATTGCTAAAATTAACAATTAGCTAACATGCAATTCTCTTTTTGCAGGCTGCAGTTTACTTTGTATAATCCTCGTATGTTCTTAGTAATTATTCTGACAGCTTATTATTTTTATTTTTTCTGGTTTGAACACAGCTTTAACGTTTGAATCAGTCTACCCAAATGTTCAACAGGCAGTATGAAACAAATGCTTCACTAGGCAATTTCAAAGGAACACATTTGTTTTTATTCTCAACTTTGTATTGTTCAAGAAATACATGATTCTTTTATAGACTAAGAACTCCTCATCTCATTTGTGTGCTGGAGACCATTGTTAGAGGCTTTAGGTCATTTTTATAATGGTAGTAGATACAGCCATTCCAAGAGTATGAAAACAATTGCAATTAAGTTTTCATAATATCTATAGCAGTGGGATAAGGTTCTCAAACTGTGCCTCTGGACCACTGGTGATAGGTGGAGTCCTTGCCAACAGCCCATGGAAACCCAACAGGTCAAATGATTCTAAATCTCCTCCCTGTTTCTGTCAGATAAATAACACAAAAAGAAACCTAAATACATCAACTACTTTCCTATTATTACTTTTACATGTAAGAAATTGCTGCAGTTACCACAGCAGATGTTACACTATTGTTAAGGTGTCCACAATCACAAATAGAAGAGAAGATGATAGACGAGAGACCTCATAATAACATATAATCCATGTTATGAAAGTTTGGGAATGACATACCAGAGTAAAGCTTGTTGAGATTTTTTTCTTGTCTATAAGTTAAGGGTCAGCTAGTGTTAAATCAGTACAACTCATTTGAAGTCAATGAAGATTCATTGACTTAAACAAGCTGCGGACGCGGCCCTACATTTTTTTATTTTACTTTTTGTGTTAGTTGGCAGTCCTAGAAGCACCAACACCTTATCAGTATATGGGTCAGATCCACCTCTCCCTCTTTCAGTGCAACTCCACTGACCTTGGTAAAACTCCTCTTGCTTTACACAGGTGTAAGTGAGAGGGTAATGAGGCTCAGGGAGCTTATATATTCTTCTGAACTCAGGATGGCATGTGTAGCAGGAGCCAAACCATGTCAGAAGAGTTTCCATCTTTTTAAAAAGCTGTTTGAAAAGTTGTTTGATCCTGTGTACATTAATCATCAAAACCATGTTTGAAAACAGTTCAGCAGACTCTGTGCACATCATGTTCTAACATTCTTTTAGAACTGCCCCATTCTCAGCAGAGGTGGAGCCAGAAAGAAATAATGAATCATAGAATCATAGAATATTAGGGTTGGAAGAGCCCTCAGGAGGTCATCTAGTCCAAACCCCTGCTCAAAGCAGGACCATCACCAACTAAAGGTGAGAAGATCCTCTGACTCCAATGTGAAATTCCTAAAGCAGATGGGAGAGAGAAGATACACAAGGATCCCAAACAGGTGGTCTGAAAACAATCTGTATTAATACGAGGTGCAATCATGCAATCTTTACTCAAATGAGCAACTTCAGAAGGACTTCTTGCATGAATAAGGACTTCAGGAATGTTTGTACAACAGTTAGCACAACAGGCTTCTGGGGACACTATTACAATATGAATACATGAAGTAATGGAGGATGGAAAAGTATATTCCCTGGATGGGAAACTGTTTACTATTTAGGGCCGTATCCTCAGCCGGTGTAAATGAGTGTAGTTCCATTGACTTTAATGGAACCATGCACACATATACCAGTTGAGGATAGGGACCTTAATGCTTAGAACCTAGGAACAGATAATTTAAGGGATGAAAGAATTGTCCGTATTTCCCCCTACAAATGGGGGAAAAAATCACTAATATCTTCCATGTACACAATAATGAGACCATATACCCACCCAGACCATTCTTTCGCACTTACTTGCAGTTTGATCTCTTTGATACATCATGGGATGCTAGGTTTCTTTCAAGCAGGTCTAGTATTTGTAATATATTAGCATATTATTCAGCCTTTGCCTGATGGCAATCACTGTAGTTAAGACTGAAAAATGATCCTATTACAGAGCTGTTTCAAAATACCTGAAACTTTCTAAAGCATCTAGTTGTATGTGTTGGGGAAAGAATTATTTGTATGGGAGTTTCTCTCTGTTTCTCTTCTAAGTATCAGCTCTTTGAAGGCTGCTCATGGATTAGAAAGAGGCAGAGAACTGAAATGGAACCCCAAATCCAAATGCCAATGTTTAAAGAGTGATTTCTGGAATCCAGACCCAAAGCTATATCTGAAGTTTGTGATTGGAGCTCACCTTTATAAGAGGCCAAACTGGAGCCAAAGCCAGACACCTCCAAATAACGCTGTCTCCGTATTTTAAAATCTAGACCTTGACCCAGTTTAGAATTTTGCATCCTGGGTCCATTTCTTGTTCATAGTAGCCTACAAAGTGATGTATAAATATGTATAAATACGACGCTGGATGACCCAGACTGTCCAACTCAAACAATTTGAATCCTGAAAAAGTTTAAATTCTGAGCTATCTAGGCTGACTCAAGCTCTGTAGTAATTCTGTAATAGACTTTTATATGTAATGTTTTACTGTTTATATTACTTAATCTATTAAATATACAGGCACGAAATATTTAAAAATGTGATTCTACTCAGAAAAGAAATTTTGCAAAAATGGAATTGTGGAGGTCCATATTTATTGTGCCTCAATAATTTCTACACCATATTTGCTTCATTTACAAGTAAGAAGATGGTGTTTTAATTGCCAGCCTTGCAAGCTCAGCATGGGATCTGAGAGTCAAGTTGTGTTCTTTCAGGCTTATTCATCATCTCTTTGGAGTAAAGATTCTTCAGGACAAGTTATGGCCTTAGGTATTCCTCAGCAATTTAATTATTTTCAAATTCTGTCCATATATAGATCTTCAAACAAGGCTGCCAAAGCACAAGGAAATATACTATATGGAACAATTCTTTATTGGCAGTGGAAGGAACAAGATAATTCAATATTGCAACTGACTGCTTGGGCATGCCCTGAGCCCTTGCCGAGCCCAAATGAAGTTAATGGAACACTGGGCAAGTGCAAAAATATGCTTGCAAAGAGTCAGTTGCAGCACTGGGCCATTGTGAGTTACCTTGGGCCTATCTGAGCTGTTATTTTTATGTCTATTCTAAGTTTCTGAGTTAACAGAGTAAGATTTTATATGTAAATGCATGCAAAAATCTATATCTTTACAACTCGATTTAGCAGAACAGATTAATTATGCAACCAGGGTATTTAAGACTTTCAAACATAGTATTTTTTATATAGATAGTAATGATGATTTAACCATTTGTGTTTTAAAATTAATATGCCATCTGGTTTAACTACTGCTATACAACATATTGTACTGAGTGTTAGTGAATTTATGAACTACCAAGAAAATACATATACAGTGGCTAACTAATAAGCTTGATGGTGAAGAGCAACAGATACAGTATGTAATTCAGAACACTTACCAAGCACCTCAGACAGCATCCAAATGGAACAATTTAGAAGTACTTACTGTATTACTGCTGAGAAGGAAAGAAGTGAATGCCTTTCATTTAAAAGCATTGCTTACTTCACATAAGAGTAATTTCCATATTTTCTCAACTGACATTAAGCTCCCTTACATAACCATTTTTTCAACTGATTTCCTAACATTCAGCTAGAAATAATTTATTGATAACAATACCCCTAATAAACCAAGCAAAAATTCATTTACAAATAAGGAAATTCAAAATCCCAACAAGTGGGACAAAAGCTAGCTCCAGGAGGTTGCCCGATGATTTGGGTAGCTCTGCTGTGTGGAAATTCTCACATTCTCATTTTCAAGGTGGCACCTGATGTTTGAGCATTGTACCGTCAATTGGCTTTAAGGAAGTCAGGTGGCTAAAACCTAAAGCAACATCTGGGACGTTTTGAGGTAACTCATGTGATCAATGACGCTTGGGCCTTCTGTAGAAATTATGAACTTTTCTTCAAGAGTCAAGCATAATGGGCATGCTGATACCATCTGGTGGACAACTCACAGACACCCGAGTGGCCCAGGATTGAATCAGTGAAAGATCTCATGCTGACTTCACTGGGATCAGGCCCATATAGAGGTATTCAGATAAATTAGGGGAAACTATGGCAGCCATCTCTGATAGAGGGAGGAGGATGAGAAAGAGAAAAATGTGATTCCTTTGATTAAATAGATTACATAAAAAACAGGGACCTCATCCGTGGGGCCAAACGTGGGAAGGCAGAACCTGAAGTCAGAAAAGCTACAAAACCACAAGCAATTTAAAAACAATGACGTCCACTTTACCTGACCAGCACACTTATTAAGTGAATAAATGTGCTAATATATTTCCAAGAAGTCTTAAATACACAATAGAAAGTTGACCTGTTAAAGGAGCCGAGTTGTTAATTGAAGACTTTTTTTGCTTTACCAAACCAAAATATATTTAATATGTGGAATGGCATCCTCCGAAATGAACGTGTATTGGGGAACAAACCAGCTAAAACAAAACTAAAATGCACTGTAAGGATCTCCATTTAAGATGCTTCTGCTGTTACTTTAAACAATGGGGTACTGGCATTAAAGTTGAGACATTTTCCACGCATTTATTTTAAACATAAGAAATTATTTGGATGATCCTAGCAACATTACCATGGGTGGATTACAAGCAAAATGCCAGTTTACAAGTTTCCATTAAAGATTGTGTCCAGTTAAATTCCTTTGTCTTCTATTTCTTATGCATATGTTAAAAGCAAAACTATAGCATATTTCCGTACATATACACATAATAGATAATCAAATAACACAAGAACAAATCTACCACCAGCTGCTTCATACCTATGTTGTGCTTTGACTGTGAAGGAAAGCCAAGTTTCGAGCCTGGGTCGAGCCTGACTCAGGCCATAACTTGTGAGTCCTGCTATTCTAACCCTTTCTCTTGATCTGCTTTTCAGCATGTCTTAGAGTACACAGCTCAAAGCAGCAGGGGAGTTTCTTAGCAAAGGGCCACCCACTTGCATATTATTCCTTCCTTGCCTGTGACATGACACAAGAACAAAGTAGACATTAACCGCTACATTAAACCCAGAAGGAAAGTAATCAGTAACCTGTTATTCCCTTAATAAAGGGAAACACATGCAGTGTGAAATCCAGAAGACTAATCAATAGCCTCAGACAATGCAACGTGCCAAACAAATTGCAAATCAATTAGAATCCTTGTTTTCTTTGAAATGGTTCACTATACCTAAAGCAATTACTCGTTCATTAGACCTAATTTAACAGCATGACTGCCCTAGCAACAACTGGCAGCGTCTGGCTATCAAATGGAAGAATGGCAGCTTATTTCTGTCTGTCTGTGAGTCTAGGGCCAATCAAAAAATTGAATTCCTTTATATAAGACAACTTTTAATGAATGGGTAAAATATTTTCTGCAGGGAATGCATCAGGTCATCCATTTTGGGGTTTTTTTGGGGGGGGGAAGCTTTGGTGGGGGCAAATTTAAGTTAAACAAGAGAACGGACATAAGTTGTTGTGTGAAGAAACCCAGGATTTCTTTAAAACATGTTGATAAGCAGTAATAGCAAGACACGCTCAGAGGATGGGAAGTTGCATATCTCAAATACTCTTTGGGACTTTCTTTTATTTAAAGTCCTACATACGCTTGCACCAGCAGTATTTTTACTACTATTAGAATGAGACAATAAGATTAGCATGGCCCAGCACAGGATGACACAAATTTGAGAAATGGTCCATAATCCCTTTGATAGGCACAGAGGGCTTGTAGAGTTTGATCCAAACCCTACCCATTGCCTTCAATTGGCACTGGATCAGGCTCTTAATACTCTAGCTACTGTTTTAAGATAATGTTTCTATCATTTGTTTCCTGCTTTATTCAGTAATATTGTGAAGTACATAGCCACATATGCCTTACAAGATTTTTTTACAATAATAATAATAATAATAATACCTGGTTCCTATATAGCACTTTCATCAGTAGATCTCAAAGCATTATACAAAAGAGGCCAGTATCATTATACCTGACAAGTTTTTAATATATATTCAATTTTATTCTGTAATTCTCACATATTCATAAGAGCACTTTTCCTTCCTATATTGTTTTGTGTCACAGCATTACAATAAAAAGGATGTGGCTGGAATGAGCTCAATTGGCAGGAAGCCACTCCAGTGGGAGTGGGATAGCCGGCTCTGTTGTTCCTTTAACATGGGATATTTCCCGCTCTTTCAATCAATAAAAAGCATATTCATGTGATCTGTCAGTTAAAATAATATATAGGAGGGTCACACTTTCAATGGCTGGTACCTTGGGCCCTCCCAGGACTTGAAGAAAATGCCATATTTCCTATTGAAAAGCTGGAAATCTCCTCTTTCCTGTGTCACAAAGCTTTGATTTAAATCTCTGCAGGGTCAAGATATTGAGCCATCAACCTGTCACTGGCACAGGAATGAATGCTGAAAACTGCCTATCTTGCACTTCAGACCTCTGTAATTTTGGTGGGAAAACTCTAAATATGCAGCAAATAAGGAAACCTTTCTCTAGCAGGTTGATTTTTTTTTAAATGACTAGTATTTGAAATGCCTGAAGAGTTTGTAATATTAGACTTTAAATATATGACACCCTTCTGCAAAAGGCCTGTATAATTTCATAAGTATGTATTTAACAAGAGGTTCAGACATTCATTTAGGTTTTTAGTCACCGGGGTAATTTTTAGTGCTGGAAGCTTCAAAAACACAGTCAGAAATAATTTAGAAAGTATTTAAAAGTAATTGGAACTATTTTTAGCATTCAGTTGATTTAGTTACTGTGAGTTTAAATGAAAACAACGAGGATTCCGGAGGCACCTTAAAGACTAACAGATTTATTTGGGCATAAGATTTTGTGGGTAAAAAACCCACTTCTTCAGATGTTTTATTTTACCTATGAACGCTTATGCCCAAATAAATCAGTTAGTCTTTAAAGGATACAGACTAACACGGTTACCCCTCTGACATGACCAAATGTGGTTATAGTGAGTCATAACTACTAAAAGTGATGGTCAATAGTTTCTAAGATCACAGCTTTAATGTCCAATCTTTCTGGATCTCACAGAATTAACTCTTGGGTACTCTCAGGAAGCTGAGAGTTGCTCTTTTCCAATGCTCTGAAGCTCCCATTTCTAGCTGTGCAAGGCAGTGATAGAACATAACAAGTCATAATGTTTTCATGTGGAGAAATCCTGCACTATAATATTTCCTCCCCAGCCTCAGGTAGGGTGAGAAAGGAGAAAGAGGTAACATTTATCTGGCAAGCTGGGTTGTTAATTTGTTTGGGGATTTTTTAGGATGAGGGTTAAGTGGCAGCTTGAGGAGGCTGAAGGAGTAAAAATATGAGAATAAGGTGAGGGATTTATAGATGCATAATAAACTCACATAGCTCCACATTTTACCAGGTGTTTATCACCTCCACTTATACAAACACACACTCACAAACATACACACAGTTCTAACTTGAGATGAAACTCATCTCCCCACTCCTCTTGCACAAACCCTGACTAACTGGACTTCATCTGATGGCACTGCACCCAGTCTCTGGGTTGGAATGCAGCCCTCTCTGACCACTATTCCAGCTGGTGGCCACAACTATTCTGAGTCCTTATTCAAAGAGTTTGGGCCCCTAGATCCAAGTATTAAAATATCTTTTGGAGACTCCACAGCCTAGTCTTCACCCTATAATACAGATAAGAAGCCATGAACTGTCAATTGCTGAGAATGAGAGTCTATAAAGCATGATAATACTTTCTTCTTAAATACCTTTTAAAATATCTTTTATAATATCAGTTGGCACATAAATGTCATAAGACACACAAGTATTATGGCTATTAATATGATAAATAATTATTTGGTTGCTGGGAAAAAATCACTACATCGGTTTGACAATCTATATATATAAAAGTCAAATGGTGTATGCGTGCGTGCGTGTATGTACGTTCCCTTACTCCTTCCACACCGTTTGAGCTAGAGACTTGAAATTTGGTACAGTTATAGGCCTTAGGGTCCTAATCAGGGTAAGAGTCGAAAATTTTTCTAATCTCACCTCTGACGCCCCCCAGGGGTGAAATTCTTTAAAGCCCATTCACATAAGCTGGGCAGCAGGTTAACACCTGCTGTTCTGTGACATAGTTATGATGTAATAATACCCCCCTCCAACGGACCCCGCACTCGCTCAGCTCTCTGCCCCCTCCCACCCTCCAACAGACCCCGCACTCACTCAGCTCTCTGCCCCCACCCTCCCTCCAACGGCCCCGGCACTCGCTCAGCTCTCTCCCCCCTCACCCCCTCCAACGGACCCCACACTCGCTCAGCTCTCTTCCCCCCATCCAGGGGCCCCCACACTCACTGAGCTCTCTCCTCCCTCAGGAAAGAATCGAAAAATTTTAAAATCTCACCCCCCTCCCTTCCTCCCTCCCTCCAACGGTCCCCGCACTCGCTCAGCTCCCTCCCCCCACCCCAACGGACCTTGCACTCGCTCAGCTCTCTCGACCCTCAGAAAAGAATCGAAAAATTTTAAAATCTCACCCCCTCCCTCCCTCCAACGGCCCCCCGCACTCGCTCAGCTCCCTCTCCCTCCCCCCCCAACGGATCTTGCACTCGCTCAGCTCTCTCGCCCCTCAGGAAAGAATCGAAATTTTTTAAAATCTCCCCCTCCTCCCCCCACTCCAATGCCCCCCACCCACTCGCTCAGCTCTCTCCCCCCTCCCCCCCTTCAACGGACCCCACACTCGCTCAGTTCTCTTCGAGTAACGCTGGGTTCCCTTCCCCCCCTCCGACGGACCCGAGCAACGTATTTCTGCTAGTTAAACATATAAATCATACTGTTTCATTTCGAGGGTTCCTTCTCTTGAAGTGCAAAACTATGTGTCAAAGTTCATATTCTGACATGTTTTTAGCACTGATCTAGGTTGTAAGTAAAGTCTGTTCTGAGCAGGTGTCGTTTTCTTCTTTCTGCATAGCTGAGACATGCAAGTATTTCTTTGTTGTGAAATGCGACATGTATTAAAAGGAATTTTGAAATGAAGAAAATGGTTATATATTTAGCATCTGAGGCATCATAAAGTGGGGACAATGAATTTGCTTGTCAGTCTAGGGCTGGGTCCCATTGCTAAAGGTGCCATGGCCCATCCAGTAGCAAACTCTGAGTGAACCAAGTGTGACTTACAGAAACCCCACATGTGCATACTCATATATGGCTTGCCCTTGAATCTAGTGCTAAAACTTCTGGGTAGATGCTACTTTGGTGTCTCACTGTATAATGCCTGTAAAGGGAGAGTGGCATAGAGCCACTTTAACATTTGAACCATGTAAGGTGACTGTCCAGCTGGATATAAATCTTTGGTAAAGTATCAGACTGCAGGCTGCACATGGAAATCTACACACCGTTACTGCCGCTTGGAAATATATGGAATTGGTGTCGGTTGTGTGTGTTCGGTGTTTGTTGTTGTCTGTAAAGAGTGTGGTAACTAATCTCAGGCTGGCATGGCACCTCAATCTTTTTTTCTTTTAAACTATATATTTATGCTGGCTGAGAACTAACACACCATCTGCCCTACTTTTAAGGAGCTGAATACCTGTCATTTAGCAACTGTTTGTCTGACTGATGGATGCACATTTACACAGAGAACTAAGTAGGCACCAGTTAAGTACCAGCCAACAGGGCCCCCCCAAAGCACAGGGCCTGGAGAGGTCACCCTGATTTGCCATACCCAAGGGATGGCTCTGTTGCCACCTGTCCTCCCACAGCCACATTGCAATTGTTAGTGAGCTGGCTCAGTCAAAGCTTGCTCAGGTATGCCTATATGTATTGCAATCGCACCTAATGCAGACACACCCCAATGAGTAGACATGACAGAGGAACCAGATCTATTGAATAGAAAGATAATCACTTTTCACATTAAAGGCTTCTATATATCCTCACCCACTGTACCCTTATCTGTGCTACTTCCAGACCAGTGCCATGATGATCACCCAAGCTACTCCTTAACTAAACTTCCTACACCACACTAGTGTTGTACAAATTACTTCCTGCTATGCAACCATGGCTCACCGGCTACTCCCTTCTGCCTGTTTCTGCTGTCTTTTGGTCAGTCTTTTTAAAAGTTGATTAACTGGCTGGGGGAATGAACAAGCATTTAACCTCCCTCCCTTTGGCTAGTGTTTGAATTTCTAATATAACTTGATTTTTGAAAAGTTCAGATCCTTCAAAAGTTTTTAGTCCATGGTTCCTTCCTTTAGTCCATGGTCCTGCTGATGTCTGTACATGCACCTGTAATCCTTCTATTAAACACAAACTATTGATAGAAGACAAAGCTGTACTGTTATTAGATTAAGGTGGTATTCAGGTTTCACTAATGATCAGCTGAAGCCCTTGCTTTTCCTTGGGGCTGGGTTTACTAAATATTTGTCTCAGAACAATCATTGCACAACTTCAATTAATTGCTACGTAAAACCACATTTAATATATTCTAAGTAAAGTTCCTGATCCTGCAAGGTGCTGACACCTTAAACTCCCACTGACGCTCTTGCCATGTCTTCTGATTGCTTTCTCCAACCTATCAGCATCACAACAATCTCATCTGGATTGAGCTTCAGCCAGCTAGTTCTCATTCATGTTGGTCACACTGGGGAAGGCATTCAACCTTAACGGAGGGGAGGGGGAACACGGCCAGTGCTGTCAAATAATTAAAAGACCATCCTTTAACAAATAAAATCAATTATGGAGGTCTGAATAAAAGCCAAAAGGGAGGAAAGGGGATGAGGAAGGGAAAGGTACTAATCAATGGCCATACTAAAAACACCTTTGGACTAATAAGGGTTTAAAACTATTTTTGAAATAATTGGCTGAGAGTAAAAATTTGAACTGAAGTAAAGGGAGCCATGCATTGACACAAATGTCAAGGTTATTTACCTTTGACCCAGCAACAGCAATTTACGGTCAGTTGCCTGCTTAAAGCGCTATGAACCTCAATCTTGTAAGGTGTCAAATTCTTTCTGAAATCCCTGAGTGCCTTTAAATCTCATTGAAGTCTGTGGGTATTAAAGGCACGCAGTAACTCCTAGGAGGTACCCAACAATTTACAGGATTGGGATCATACACCTAGTCCCTAAAAGATGGGAGGTATCTGAGCACAGATCCTTATCAGAACAAGGCTCATGACTGAGGACTCAAATACAGCCAGGGGCTAGATCCATTAATGCAATGGATATTTATGCAATAAATGCCAAGCATGCACAACACACACACAGTCAGAAATATTACACTGTTTTTGAAAAAAATAAACAAAGATGAACTGCTTCTTGTGTGAGGGACCATCTTTTTCTTGTGTGATTGCAAAGTTTCTAGCACAGTGGGCCTTTGATCTTTGATTGGAGCCCTATACACTACTACACCACACATGAAAACAACAATATATCCAGATGCTTGCAAATGAACTGATCTGTGATTCAGGCCATCATTAACATAGTTCCTAAAACACAGAATTTATGTTTTAGAATCGCACATTAAAAAACTTGTGGCAACAGTCTAATGCATATAAAGAAAAACTGTTTTAGAGATGCCTTTGCGTTTGTGCTTGTATCAGCAAACAGTGTGTGTGTGTCCGTGTGTCTGTCTGAGAGATGTCTGTTAATAAGGGACCTCAATCCAGCTGGTAAACTTGCAGCTTGAGCAAAACATCCACATTTGTGCATGCATATTGATGACTAGCTTATCTGATTTTTACACAAACATGCAATTTGTACACATATGTCTGATGTTTTGAGTTTGCAAATAAACTTGTGAGTGCAAAATTGTGTTTGGAGAAACTTAAGCAAACAACAAAGAACCCGTAGTTTTAGGGGCTACGTTTGCAGCTATTTACAAGAGAGTTTATTTCAAACATTTGGACTTTGTGCAATCGCTTACATTTCCTTATACCAGCAACATTACAACAACAGCTCTACAATGAGTCTGAACAATTCAGACTATGATCTAAGACAACTATCAGAGAATGAACACATACTGCTGGAGATTATCCTATTCACTGAAAGAAAATAAAAGGTTCCGCCTGAGCTCTTGGTGAAAATTCAGAACCAGAGAGGCAGCACAATTTGGGTTTCTATGGAGGTGCTAGAATGAGCTTTTATTCATTATTAATCAGTAGTCACCCTCATCAGGGAATTGCTTATATCATCTTCCAGATTTTTAGCCTCTCTTTTAGCAACGAGAAGTAAAATTACCTAGAATATTATTAATAATGTTCAGAGATCCTTTCTAATTAAAAAACAAATAGACTGTGATTCTGCACACACTGTCACATTCGTTATTTAATATTCATTACTAATAGCATTTATGGAACCTATTAAAATGCTTTATATGGTTCATCCAAGCGAAAGCCCTGTGAAAAATTATAAGTGAGATTTTCTATATGCGATACGCTTCCCTTTATTATGGCAATAGCTCAGAGGCTTGATTACTGTTAGTGCACAGATAAAAGCTAGAACAGAATGGTGACCAAACAAGTGGAGCCTATAAAGTATGCACTCCTCTTTTGTTTGCTGCTATACAGAAAGTGAATAGACAAGCCCTTTTGCAAACTTGCAGAGGACCAACTTCTTCCCTACCCCCATTCCTGGGAATAAGCCATTTTAATTATTGAAGTTTTTTTGTTTAATCTTCCACCGACCATTAATATGAATATTTTATACAACCCCAATGAATGCTTAACTAATACAGTTCTTCATACAAATGCAAACTTCCTTTTTACTGGCCTCTGGTGACTAAGCATCTAGTGCCAGAGTGGCATCATTCAGCTCCAGTTGCTATAGCATTTTCAAGAACCTCTCTGTTCTTGTCATAAATTATCTTTAAGTGAAAAAAGCTCAAAGGAGGTCTGCAGCAAACTGTATCAAATAATGAATTTGTAAGCGGCGGTAGAAAACACTTATCTTACTTATACTCTTCTACCATCGATTGTTTAGTGACCCTTCTTTGGGATATATAGATGAGCATAACCCTGAAAAATGTTTGTGTTGTCTTTCTTTTGCTGGCAGCCTACAGGCTGCATGATCTAATAAATATTGGCAGGGCCAAATGAAATAATATAGAAGAGCTTCTCTTCTTTAAAGTCCATAGACCAAGAGACTCTTGTCACTTGTTAATATCTCCATCAAACACTGAAGTGTTAACATATGTGATACGACCACGCAATCAAGTAAGGACCGATTTGTTGACTAATTAAACCAACACAACAAGCTCTTTAGCACCTACAAGTGACAAGTTTAGAGCAGGCAAGTGGAAACTCTCAATTGAGTCCCCTTTTATGAGACTATCATGCCAAATTCAATTCTGACTGAGTAGTATTTGAATGTACTTGACTTCCACTATGTGCTGACATGCTTACAATAATTCATCATGTGTGACAATAGCCCAATATTAGAGATTTATGATATATACAAAACAGTTACAAATGAAATGTAGCCCTAACATGTGTCTGCTTTACTTATCCACAGCCTATTGATATTATAATTAATGGTCAATTACTTGGGGATAGAGAATAGAAAATAGTCATTACCAGTTTCAGTCATCATCTGTTTTTTGGCAAATTCTGGAAGTAAATGAAAACATTTTCATAATGTTTGGCGGTTGCTAGAAAGTAAACTGTTGCTCGTTAGAAAAAAAAAATAACCACAAGAGCTGGTTCAATATTTATTCTACAGCTAAGAATGATTTGAGGAATAGTATTTAATTTAAGACTTACAGTTTGCAGATGAGCATAAATGAACTTTTCTGAGAAACAAGAAAATAGCCAGGAACTTTGGATCAATATTTTATGACGAAGGCAAATACCCCAAAAATATTTAACTTGCATGTCAATACCCTTTTGGGAGAAAAAAATATAAAGTGAGCACTAGCTGCTGATCTCCATCTAGTATGCAAGAGGCTCATTTTTAAAGTTAAGAATGTCAGCTATTTAAGCTATTAGGGGATGAAGGGATAGCATACCTCAAACTTTCATGTTCTTGGGCCCTTATTCTGTCAACATGCTTAATATTAAGCATGAGAGCAGTTCCACTGAAGTCAGTGGGACTAGTTACATTCTTAAAGTTAAATAGATGCTAAACCTGGTTGCACGATCAGGGCCCTAGTGTCTAGTCCACAGCAGTACTGGTCACAAAAGAGCCAATCTGCTCCTTTCCAACATATAGGGCAGCCACTGTAGCTCTTGCTTAGTCACAAAATGAATGGGATTAGGCAGAGTAAAATGGAAACTCAGAATGAAGAGGACGGTGAACAAATAATATTCCCATTTTACAGACTAATATCCTTAATTACTGATCTGATGAGGAGAGAACCTCCCTGTCGTATGATCACAATGATGTAGGTGGATTGTGGGGAGCATATAGGCTTGGATGCTAGTATCTCTTTGCTCCTATAAAAGAAAAGAAACGAAACAATTATAGATTTAATTACAGTAAATTACATTCATGTTAATTTAATTCATTAATGTTTGCACAGTTCTTTGAGATCATTGACTGAAAAAACTGTGAAAAAATTATTCTCTCAGAATAAGCCTATGTCTTGGAACCCAGCAACAGCAAAAAGAGTTCTTGTTAACTTCAGACTAATAATTAGTGACCTCATTTATACTGTAGTGTTAAGATTCCATTATGCTCCAAACATTAATATGATTTTTTTAGGCTTTTTAAGCATGTGCCATTTTTTTTGGTTCTTGCATAGAAGCTTACTGGTTTTTAAATAATTCAAATTCAATTTCAAACTTTATACATATATTATATAAATAAATCACCATAATTAATCAAATATATCTGAGTGAATTGTCAAGGCTTCATATATAATGACTTTCAAATCTGTACTTTCTACCTCACAAGCAAAACCATTTATATCAGCAAAAAGAGGAGGCAAAGATTTCCCCACTCACTAATACCAGTATAAATTAGGAGTAATAATATAATTTTAGTTACACCCCCACCCCCACTCTTTCCATTCCACTGGTATCTCAGGGGAATGTTTAAAAAAAACAGCTACTAAAGTTAAATATTTTTAAAACAGCAAGTCAGATAACTTAATTTCAAGAGTTTTTAAAGAATTGCATCTGAGGGACTCACTGAACTGTTAAGATTGATTTTCACTAAATCTTGGAATCTGGGGAACTTCCAGAAGATAGAAGAAAGCTACCATTGCGCCAAGATTTAACTGGAGTAAATGAAATGATTCAGGTAATTATAGGTTTGTCTATCTGACACTGACATCCTCTCAAATTTATCTGATATCTTTCATTGATGAGACTACAAGTTTGTCTGATAAAGGTAATAGTATTGATGTAATACACTTGCATTTCTGTAAGACTTTTGACTTGTTATGACATTTGTCATAACATTTTAACATAACATCATGTCATGACATTTTGATTAAAATAATAGAAACAATACAAAATGTACATGGCACACAGTAAATGGATTAAAACCTGGCAAACTGATAGGTCTCAAAATGTAAGTAGGGAATAATCATTAAGTGGGTTCGGCAGGGATCAGTTCTTAGCTCTACGCTATTTAACATTTCTATCAATTACCTGAAAGAAAACATGAAAATCACTGAAAAATTTGCAGATGACACAAAAATTGGGGGAGTGGTAAATAATTAAAAGGACAGGTTACTGATACAGAGAAATCTAGATCACTTTGTAAGATGGGTGCAAGCAAACAATGTGAGTTTTAATACAGCTAAATGTTAATGTATACATCTAGGAAGAAAGAAAGAATGCATACCAAACGTAAAGAACTGGAAACTCTGTCCTGGAAGCAGTGACTAGAAAAAAATTGGGAATTGGGTGGATAATCAGCTGAACATGAGCTCCTAATGTGATGTTGTGGCCAAAAGGGTTAATGTGATCCTTGGATGAATAAACAGGAGTTCAAATAGGAGTCCAGAGATTAGTTTACCGCGGGCCAAAAGTTGCCAATCCCTGGACTAGATGATCACAAGGGTCCTTCTGGCCTTGGAATGTATGAATCTATGAATGTATGCATGTATTTTAACTTCAGCTTTTATACACAAATTAGATTACATATTTTAAAACCTAAAAAGCTGAAGGCCTAAATAAAATTATTATTTTAGTTATTTTAAAGGAGAAGAGATTCTATATACCCATCAACTGAGAGTGGTCTACCAAGCAATCAATATAATTTTAACAGAAGCATTGTTTGTTTCATATAAAAGCCATTGAAATGAAACTGGCTCACAATTGATTAAATCTAAATGGAAGAACTACACTAGACCAAGTTTATTTCTTGTCTAGTTCCACTGGGTTTAGTAGTTATACCAGGGATGAATTTGGCCCTTGATAGCCTGGGTTCTCAAGTACTTCCATTGCAGCTGAATTAGCTGAATGAAAATCCTTTCAGATGTGAAAAAACATACAAATCAAATTCAATTAAAGAAAATTTCATTGAGAGAGTATTAAGAGGCTAATTTATAAGAACAAGGACATATAAAGTAGAAACTTCATCATTAACATGCACTATCATCAATATTGATACTGTAGATCTCATCAAAACTGTTTTTATACAGATCTAAAGTTATGATGTGCACTGTACTAACAGCACTTAAAATCAGACAAGTTAGCTTTACATTTATTTTCTTTTGGGGGAGGAGAGGGTGTGGGGCAGGATTCCAGTTGTATTACATGGGCCCGATTTTAAACACCATTCTTTAAGAGGCTGTTCTTAGGAGATACTAGAAGTCCATGGGAGTTGCAGATGCTAAGCGCTTTTCAGGATCAGGCACTTAATTTGCTCCCACAATTTAGCCCATGCAAAACCCAGCATTTGTGTATGTGAACAACAGATCGTATGGATAACCGAACAGCTACCTACCTGTCTGCATAAGCAAATGCAGACTTAGGCTTACAAAAGACTGAAACCACTTTGTAAATATGGTTCTCAATGGAGTTTATTATTTCACCTTGACTTGTACTTAATATGAAAATGAAGCCACCTATTCACCCACCCAAACACATCTGAAATATTTTTTAAAAAAAATCTAATCTCTCTCTCTCTCTTCTGTTAGCTGAGAAAGAATGAAATACATTACTGGGATGTTATTCTCCCACTCTTTCCATCAGCCTGGTTTTGGAAATAAAACTGTTTCATGGGAATATGATTATTTACAGACTTCAGTGGGGAGGTCCCAGAAGCTTCCAAAGGAAGAGAGAGAGAGAGAGCGCGCGCGCTTGGGGGAAAATCCACACTATGTTTTAAAACAAAATCTCTCCAACATTTCGACCCAATGGTGAGTTTAATTAGAGTCTCCAATGGAATGGAATGGAATGGAAAGGACTCCAAGAAAGAGACTTAGATTTTGTTTTGAATTCACAACAAAAATAGCGCACTTAATTCTATTTTTCTTTTTCTGTTTAGCTTCTTTCTTTCAAATTAATCAAATGTTTCAGTCTTGGCATCTTTCAGTATGATTTTCATTTCTAAATCTAATGAGGGACTAATACATTAGAAAGCTTATTAGCCAAATTCTGACTCTCCAGTACATATTTTCCTTATGGAATACATGAAAAATATTTTATTGTTATTTAATGATTATCTCCAGCAAGACCAGATTAGGGTACATAAGGCTTCCACCCTTTAATTCAAGATTTATCTGAGCTCTCCACACTGATCAAACTGGAAATGAAAATTCAAAAATTCCCAGGGCTTTAACAGGGGAGCAGCTGTTTCCTGTGTACTTGGCTAACATGCAGTAGAGCTGAAAATGCTCTCCAGAGTGGTCACAGTGGAGCACCTCCCAGGGGCCAATTCATCCGAATTAAAATAGTTCTCAGTGTCTACACACTATCCCCACGTTTACTGGTGGATGTCAAATCAAGGGTTACGCCTCTCGTGGAGGTGGAGTACAGAAGTCGACTTTACAGGCCACTTAGGTCGGCGGAAGGGACTTGATAGTGTAGACACATACATTATTAGATCAACTTAACACGACTTCTGTCAACCTAAGTTTGTAACATAAACCAGGCCTCAATGTAAAACTTGGGTTAGATCAGAATCAGACATTATATTTTAGCCCCACCTACTTCAAGACATTAGACAGTCTGCTTTATTTATTTGCTGTTTTAAAATGTTTAAAATACTGAGTGCACTGGATTTTTCACTCTACTGGTAGATTTTGCATTCTACCGGCAGAGTTTCTTTATTCTGATCTCACTTACATTAGTTTTACATTTGTGTAACTCCATTAATTTCAATGAAATTACTCCTGCACTACCAATGTATGGCAAGTTGTGGACTGAACACAGGACCAGTAAGTGGAACTACTGATTTTAAATCCCAGTTCTCAAACTAAATTCCTCTTTGACCTTATAGAAGTCACAGTCTTTCTGCCTCAGTTTCCCCATATATAAAATGGGAGAAATAATATCAACTAATTCATAGGAGTGTTACGAGAAATGATCACACAGGATCACTGTAATGACTTCAAAAGGTTTCTGGGACGCCACCAGGTTCCTCCTGCACAGAACAGCTTGCAGCTCAGATCCCACAAAGACTTACCCACACTTAACTTTGCACAGTGTGAACAACCCTACTGAAGTCAATGGGAATGTCACTGAACATAAGCAAGTTAACATTAACAAGAAACAAAATTAATTAATGTAATAGAACTATCAAGTTGTGTAACACAACGAATTACCACCTAATTTCATTCTTGTAAGCTTTGTTCTACCTCTTCTCTTCCCCCCTCCCAACCTTTTGTTCATTTATTACCCTCACATGTGTAATCTCTGAACTTGGATCTATGTGGAATAGATTGCAGGACTGGGACATAAATCCAGGTGGGGGGCAGGGAAGAGGTAAGATACCTGGCAACTCAGAAAGGCACATACATAGCTAGATGGTTCTGTTAAATTAGTTTTTAGTTTTGTTTAAATATTAACTAAAATTTTGTTAACAGTGAGTGACTTCAATCGGTCTGTGCCTAGATACAAGGGTCTACCTTTGCAAAGCAGCTTCCAGAATCGGCTCCCGCAAAGACTTGCACAACAGTTAACCTTCTACACTGTGGGTAGCCCCACTGAAGTCACTGGGGCTCAATGGAATTATAGCAGGGTGAAATCCTGGCCCTGTTGGACTCAATGACAAAACTTGCATCAACTTCAATGGGGTTTCACTCAGTGAGTGGTCCCACTTAGCTCCATTGGGCCAAACCATAAGTCATTGTAGCTCCACTGATTTCAGTGACGCCATGCCACTTTACATCTGCTGAGGATCTGGCCCAGTGACATCAATGGGACTACGCACAGTGTGTAAAGTTAAGCATGTGCAGAAACTGTGAAAGAGCAGAGCCTTTGCTTATAAATGCTTTGGAGCAGACACCATGAGCCTCAGTCTCCTTTCATTAATCATTACTAATCATCATCATCAATCCTCTTCACTCCCGCTGGAGTATAAGGCACCAACAAATCTCCTCCATGCCTCTCGATCTTGGGCAAGCCAGCTGATTTCATTCCACGTTTTATTCATCATCTTCAGTTCCTCTTCCACAGTTCTTCTCCAGGTACCCATTGGTCTGCCTCGCTTACGCTTTCCAGGTGGAGTCCATCTTAGGGCTATCTTAGGGTGTCTGGTGTTTTTCATTCGAAGAACGTGACCCAGCCACCCCCATCGTCGCCTTTTTAACTCATCCACAATGTTGATGATACCTGTGCATCTGCTAATTTCCCTGTTGCTGATGTGTTCAAAACCCCCTTGAAAATCGACAGAGCTGCACCAGTGTCAGACTCGTGTCAGTAAGATTACTTCCATTTTTAGTGCACTAGCTCTCTGAAAATTAGTGTAGGTATCTTTAGCTGATTACACCAATTACACCACCAGCTTGAAGTGTAGACCTCCTCAAAGAAAACGATTGTGTCCTGCGTCTTTCCTTATTTTCATGAAGCAGCTAGCAGACTTTTGGGTGCTCACAAATAATATACAAACTCATTTTATTGTTAATTAATTAATTAATAATGAGTATTTTTAATGGGGGCTAATTTGATTTAACAGAAACTTGAAATAAACTTTATAGAAGATAGAAATCCAATAGCCACGGGTTTTTTTAGTATAGGAAATCATGAGTTTATTGATATCTCCAGTTAAAACCCTTCACCCCTGCAGCTGAAATACTATTTACGTCACAAGTGACAATGAGTAAGGTGATGTGAATCTATCCCCTAGCAGACTTACATTACAAAGCCATCATGCTCTTCAATAGCTCTGGTACTTTCTGTTTAGTGGAGCCCAAGGATTTGACTAGCAGGGATGTTACAGCTCAGGACTGAGGTGCATTATTAGCACAACTGCATGAAATTTTTTTCCTACCATCTCCCATCTCTAGACGGTGCTACGGATGTTCACAAAGTTGAGAAAGTCACTTAGGGTTCAGTCCTGCAAAGGAATGACCTCAGTGTAGCAAATTACTTATACCCCAGGGCTGGAACTTGAGGTGCTGGGGCTGCTGTCATACCTAAGCACCCCACAATATTTTAATGTGTGTATTTAGTCTAACAATCCCACTGGGTTGGAGAGAAGTACTATTGTCTCCATTTTACATATGGGGAACGGAGGTACAGAGACACAGGCCTATGTTTACCCTTCAAACTGGGGGTATGATTCCCAGTTTGAGGAGACATACCTGCACTAGCTCTGATCAGGTTACTATGCTAAAACTAGAGGGTAGCTATAGAGATGTGTGGGGCTAGCTACCCTGAGCATGTGCCTACCATTGCACAGGTATGCACTTGGGGTAGCTAGCCCCTCTCACCAGCGTGGCTACACTCTACTGTGCCAGGGGCTAGCATCCTAACCACTAGGACATCCTTCCTCTCCAAGTAGTTCTTTTTACATTGAAGAGACTACAACATGCTGAAAATTAAGCATACAGTAGAACCTCAGCATTACAAACACCTCAGGAATGAAGGCTGTTCATAACTCTGAAATGTTCATAACTGAACAAAATGTTATGGATGTTCTTTCAAAAGTTTACAATGGAACATTGAGTTAATACAGCTTTGAAACTTTACAGAAGAAAAATGCTGCTTTTAATCATTTACATTTAAATGAAACAAGCACAGAAACAGTTTCCTTACTTGGTAAAATCTTTTTTTCCCCAAAACCTCCCCTTTATTTTTTCAGTAGTTTACATTTAACACAGCACTGTGCTGTATTCGGGGTGTTTTTTGTTTTTGTCTTTGCTGCTGCCTGACTGTGTACCTCAGGTTCCAAATTAGGTTGTTGACTGGTCAGTTTGCAACTCTGAGGTTCTCCTGTATGCTTAACAGTTTTGCTGGATTACTGCAAGAGTCTTGCAGAATCAAGCTCTTAATCCCTAAAATTTAGATGGAAAAACAGCACAGCATATTCTTCATCTCTATAAAATTTGTATCAGCATTGCTATTAGCACTGGCATATAATGCAAACTATGCCCATAAACCTGCAAAGTTACTTACCTACAGAAATGTTTGCAGGGTCACTGCTTAAATGCTGCCCTGCTGATCATGGTGTTCAAAGTAAAGAAAAAGAAAAATGGTACATCTTAATAGAAGTCACTATGTTTAGCAGAGATTAGAGAACAAATGGAAATGAGAGCATGCAATATCCACTTCTTGGCAAGACTGAGGTGAGGGAAGTAAAGTAAACCAATACAGTTTTTCCATCTGGAAAGTGATCTTATGACATTTTTGGTATTTTGACACTCAAACCAGACTCTTGTGGAAAGATGACATCTGGTAAAGAACTATTTTTAGTCACATACTTAAAGGTATGACCTAAAGGTGGAAAGTAAAATAGAAAGAAAAAGATGTTTCCAGGTGTTTAAAAAAGTGCAGGAAGAAACAGAGGATAAAGCTCAAGACAGGCCCAACGCACAACTCCCGTTGAACTGTCATTCTCTAGTGGGTTTCAAACATCTGCATTACTTTGAGTGAGATTTCATGAATAATTTATAATAGAATAAAGAATTTAAGAAATGTTGGGTTGTTGTTTTTTAATTTAGTACCTCAGAGTAATTACATGGCTTCATATCAATCAGTGAGGTGCATTTTGGGAGAAAACATCACTGATTTTATGAACCTTTTGGGAGTGTTTTTTTTTTAAAAAAAAAAAGAAAGAAAAAATGATCATTTCAGTTTGATATTATTTTAGTATTTACCACTCTGTATTGTCTTAGATGTCATCTTGGCAAAGGGCTCCTAAACAACTGCCACTTTCAGCGCTGCTGCCAAAAGGCCCCCTTTCACAATAAAGCATGCTGTGCTTTGGCAGGAAATCAATAAAGTGAAAATCTGTTCTCATCATCCATACATTTACCATCACAATCAACAATCAAAGGCAAGACCTGGGTTCTTTATCCACAGGCTCCAGCCTCCCAATTTTCTGCTATGAAAGGCAGCATAAATTAGAACCCTTGGTTCCTGTTAGCTGGGCTTAATGGGTATGATTTATGAACCATTAAATGAGGTTATGTAAATTGATCCTTAGCAGAATGCTAGCACACAGGTGACAGGTGCAGTACATTCGAATGATGAGTCCACAAGGGTTCTGCACAAATCAGATTTCAGTGACATTCAGTTTTAGGAAGGAGAAATATGTTGTCAACAAGGAAGTGATTTAAATAGTGCCCTGGGTTTGTCAGCAATTATGCTTTTCTTCTTAATTGCTGCAAACTATATAAATTCTAATAGAAATAAATTAGTGATTTACCAGCTAATGACAAGGGGTACAGACAAGAATGGCTTAAATATTTTAAAAAGCATTTGACTACTGAGGCCATATTCTGTGATGATTTCACTTATGCTGTTAAAGATAACAAATCCTTCAAATACACAACATAAACTTTGACATAAGTAAAATTGTTTGCACTGCTATGTTAAAAAAAACTGGTTTATGTAAAAGAGGCAGGCATTCTTTAAATGATCAAATAATTTATTTGCATAATAACAAGAATTATTTTGTTCTGTTTTTTTGGTGATCATAACCTCTCAAAATCCATCATCTTATATAAGGTATCACATCTCACCTTTGCAAGATCTTTATACTGAAAATAAAAATGATCAAATCTAATGATCTGATGTTTGACTCATTTTTCCCCCCTCATTGCTACCCAGAGGGATCATTAGAATATGGCTGCCTTCTGACAAGGTTTTCTAATGTGAAAAATGGTTTTTTTTCACATTAGAAATTTTTTTTCACATTAGAAAAAGGATCCTTCCAGCCCTCATATTCTATGATTCCACTGAGTGCTACAAGGGGAGCAAGATAAAAGACCAACCTAGAAGTACAGTCAAAGTTCTAGGTACACAATACATGTCTTTTACCTGTGGAAGGGAGACAGAACAGGGAAGGAAAAAAGGTTATAGGGCGACAGAGAATAACTCTAGAAAGCTAGGAATTCAAATAAGGATTTTTAGGTAAGCTAAACAAGCCTGAGATATTTCTATTCTGCTTTCTTTCTTTTTGACAACTGGCTCATTGGCTCTGTATTTCCTGTTTTTGCAAATCTCAGTGAGGTTTCTTCAAGCAACAGGCATCAGTTGCTAATTGAATTAGCCTCTCCTATTGTATTTTAATTCAATGGAGATTCCCTTCAAGGTTCAGCTGCTTACTCCTGGCATTGTTTTGCTCAGTGCTCACATATAGCTCATTGCAATCCTTCCCCCTTCACAGAAGCTGTCACTTTCATTTTGTGAAGAGGATCAACAGGAGCGAGTCCAGAGTGAGTACTGCTGTTGATTGTAATGCATGTAAATTAAAGGGCTAGCAAGATTCAAATGTGGGACGTTCAGAAAAAGTTGTTGGCACTTGTTTGACTTAGGCAGTGATCGAGTACAGGTTTTACACAAGGTGCTGAGGAATATTTGCCTATTTATCAATATTATATTTAAAATTCTCCACTTACAGAATGTCGCTGTTGCTAAATGAAACAATCAAAAGTTGTGAAATGTTGTCTAAGAAACCTTAATTCAGCCCCCTCGTGTCTATTAATTATGATACAGTCTTTAATTACATCACATACTATTTTTTCCACTGCCCCCCCCCCCCCCGCCTCACTCAGTGCATATCATTGATACTTAGTGCATGAGTAACTATTCAATATTTCTTTTTATCCTCATCATTCAGTGCGTGGCCCCAGGCATTGTTTATTGTATGCATAGGTGTGAGAACTAGGGGTTCTGAGGGTGCAGCAGCATCCCTGGTTTGAAGTGGTTTCCATCATATACAGGATTTACAGTTTGGTTCGATGGTTTTCAGCACTCCCACAACACAGCACCCCTGACTATATGTCATCCAAACTTTGCACTGAATACAAAATTATTTAAATTCTCCATGGGCTTTTCTATGGTGCTATCATCATGGTATCTTAGTTCTTTGCAAACATTACTGAATCTATCCTCAGAACACCTCTGGCGGTGAGGTGATATTGTTATTCCCATTTTACAGATGTGGAATTGAGATGCAGAGATTAAAGCCACCACTGTCAGACATGCCAACTCATTTTGGATGTTCAATTTTGAAAAAACCTGGGGCCTGATTACTGGTACCTAGTATTTTTTAGCGCTTTACATGTTCAAAGCAAAGCTCACACTGACCTCAGTTACAGATATGGATGCTCAGCACTTCTGAAAACCAGACCTGGCTACATGCCTCAAATAGAGTACCAGAAAATGAGGAACGCAGTGGTAAACTGTGAAAACATTGGTTTGCGTGACTTGCCCAGCATCACATAAGAACTCTGGTAGAGGCAGGAATACAATCCAGTTCTCCAGGGCACCATTCAACTGCCTTCACCATGAGACTGTCCTTTTTCTTTTACTACACACCTTCCAACCACTGCAACAAGAGTGTCTGGGGTCCTACAGACAACAGCCTAATTTACAACAGCACCATGACGCCTCCCAAGAGCAGGCCCACCCTGTGCACTGAAGAAGCTAGGGGTCTTGTGGAAAAAATAGTATGTGATCATGTAATTAAAGACTATATCATAATGTATATGCACACAAGATACAAATTAAGTTTACTCAGGTAAGCTTAGTCCTGACATTTCCAAGTTTTAACTTAATTACCTTAAAGTTCTTTTAACTGTTTTTTTTTTAGTATAATTTTCTAGGCTTTTTAAAAAAAACCTGAAAAATTTAAAAACCAAACATTTTATCATCAAGTGGAACCACACTGACCGCTCCAATACATGAGTCATTAGCAGGACTGGATTCTTTATCCACAGCATACTGCTTTACCACTTGAGTTAACTGAGTGATGGTAGGCAGCAGAAGTCTGCTCTTTTCTAAGTGGACCTGTCAGAAGAGAGCGATGGAGACACACAGTTTGTCAGTGGGTTTCACAGCTATCTGCTAGCAATGCAAGAATGTTGAGACCTGGGAATAATGGATTCACTTCCAGGTTCTGTAGGAGAGTGGCTATAGACCAGGGGTAGGCAACGTACGGCACGCCCCCCCAGACCAGTGGCCAGGACCAGGCAGTGTGAGTGCCACGCGAGCTGATTTTCAGTCGCACTCCAACTGTCCGGGTCCCGGCCATTGGTCTGGGGGGGCTCTGTATTTTAAATTTAATTGTAAATGAAGCTTCTTAAACATTTTAAAAACCTTATTTACTTTACATACAATAGCAGTTTAGTTATATATTAAAGACTTATAGAAAGAGACCTTCTAAAAACATTAAAATGTATTACTGGCATGCGAAACCATGAACAAATGAGTGAACAAATGAAGACTCAGCACACCACTTCTGAAAGGTTGCCGACCCCTGCTATAAACCCTTCTGCCACTGTCCTCCTCAGCCTCTCCCTGTCCCCTTCTGCTCCTATCCCACAACTGCTCCCTCCCCTTCTGCTATTCTCTGGTTCTTATCCCTGTCACCACACAGCCCCAGCTCCTGTCCCTCCCTTCCCTCTTCTCTTGCCCTTGTCCTCAGCTCTTGCTTATATCTTCCCCTTCCCACACCCCTTCCTCTTCCTATCCCTTCACCCCTCTCCTTACTCTGTGCCTTACTCTGCTCCTGCATCTGTTCCCTCACTCAGGCTGTTCCTAACCCCACTACTTCCCAAACTCCTCCCACCTCCTCCCATGCTCCTGTCTATGTCCCGTTGCCCTTCATCTATACCCTCACCCTCCAATTCCTTACCCCTCCACATTTGGGTTAGGCAACTTGAACTTCTTCCTTTGACTTCATTCTGCCTGGATGCCAGCAGGGGGAGCACTGAGAACACAAAGTAGACAGGACTCACTGCTCTCAGTTCCAATGCCTGGTACCAGAGTGGTTGTCCTATATGTAGGAGGTGTAATTGCAGGAAAGTCCTGCTCATATCCCCTTCCGCCCTGACTTCACTCCCACTGGAAACAATAGGAGATGGTGGCCATTTTGAGAGAAGGCAATTCCTTGTGGAATTCTCTACTGTGGAACATTTTTCTTCAGCACCAACCAGTGGGGTAGCTAGGAATGGAAATTTGGGTGGGTCTCAGCTTATGGTGGATAGGCAATAACCACAAAGCTTTCCTGGACCCCTTTCTGCCTCTGGAAACTTGGGTCTCATTTCCTACCCAGCTTCCCAGTCCCCATCACCTCTTGTGTAGTGCACTGTTCCCTACATCACAGTGGCCCTTGTTCCCTCCCCCCTGTTCGGGCATCTGTGTTCTCCCTAGTAGTACACCTCCTCCCTCTCTGTTGGGTGGGTGGCAGGCAGGATGTTACTGATGATTTAGAACAGCCGGGGGGAGGATGAGATGCTCCTGGGAGCAGAGGCTCTCTGTCTCCTTGACCAGCCCCTGGAGCAATATGCCATTACCACTGTTGTTACAGGGGAGGGAATGAGGTTCACAAAGGCTCTGATTGGGTTGGGCTTGTGTGAGGCTTACCCTGGCCCCATATGAAAAAGACCACTAATCAAATATTTCTTTTCCCAAATTATTTGTTACAATAGATATATTCAACTCAGGGGGCAGATAGGAAGAGAAACTGGGTGTGTACTTGTATTTGTGCAGGGAAATGTGGAGGGCAGGGTGGGAAAACTGGAGTGACACAACCAACCAACCAGAACATATTGATGAACCTGGTCCTAAAAATAAAAATTAAAAAAAAGCTTTAAAGCTTGATATTTCATATCTTCCAATCGTTAGAAATATAACACGGTAACTGGTACAACCTGACCCTATCCCCCTTCAGGGCTGTCACCAGTATTTTTTAAGTGAACACTGGATTTGCTTCTATGCCAGTTGGTGCTAGGCTGAGTCTAGTTATGGTATTTATTTCTGGATCGCCAGGGTGTGCTTCTGGGATGGGATCTCCAGGGCATGCTTCTGGGATGGGATCTCTTGTATGAGCCCCTTCTTTGGGATGTGGGACTCCACAAATTAGCCACCCCCGACCCTGGAACGGATGCCTCAACCTTCCCCATCCTAGCTGCTTACACATGCTTCCCCCCACAGTTGCACCTAGCTGTGAGTATTCTGACTTCTAGTTTAACCCCTTCAGGGAGAATGCAACAGGAAAGCAAGAAACAGACTTAGGAAAGGAATTTCATAACCACAGTCAATTTACTCTTAAAAAGCACTAGACTGCTACAATTCATTGCAAAACAACAAAAGTCCTGAGATGTCTCCTCCCCATATCTGATGGCATTCTGACTCCAGGTTCTTGTCAGTGTTTCATGCTCAGCAGAATCCCTTCTGCCTTCTCTCTCCAGCCTGGTCTTCTTACATGTGGCAATGTACAGCTTCCCTCAGAGAAGCATCCCCCTCTCCCTTTGACCAGGTGGTCAGGGTGAGACACTGAAAACCCACTAGTTGATAGCCTTAGATTGTTCTGTGATGACTTCTTAGTCAAAGTCCTTTAACTAGGTGGCAAAAATCTTTCCAAGGTGGTTGCCTGGAATAAATCATAAAGCACCCTTGCCTTGAGCAAGGTTAGACATGAATCCAGCACAGACCTCAAAATGCATGTCCTAATCCAAAATGAAGGTAACAATACAAAATGGAATTCACATTTTGACTCAGGACATATTCCATTTTCATAGTAACATTGTCTGAGGGGTATTTTGTTTAGTGTTCCTGTAAAATATTTTAAATAAATGCTTAAAAAAAAAGACAATGAAATTTCCAGACAAAAACTGTTAATAGAATGAAGGTTGAAAGTAAGTATCAGTAATTTAGGGTAAAATTCATTACAAACAGTGTACTTCTTTCAAAAAACAAGCATTATAAGACCAGGACATTCGCTGGCGTAGCTAGGTGGGTGCGGGGGGTGCGGACCGCACCGGGTGACACCATCTCAGAGGGGTGACACCAAATGAAAAACTGGCAGTCCCTCGCCCCGGGACGCTGGGAGCAGCACCCAGCCGCCAGTCCGCCGCGGACCCTGCACAAGCGGGGAGGGTGCGCGTGGGGGGAGGCGCCGCGGTAACGTTCCTTCCCCAGAACCTTCGGCTACCAACGTTCTATATAGAACGCTAGTCGGAAGCCTGGAGCGCATGCGCCCTCCCCCCTCCTCCTGCTCTCTCTCACACACACACCCCCGGTCCCCAGCTGTTCCCCGCCTGGCCGCTTGCCGCTCGCCGCTCGCCTGGGGAGTGACATCAGGCGCCGGGCAAGTCAGAACACGACCCGGGCGGCGGGGCGGGGCGGGGGTAGGCGCGGGGCGGGGCACCAGCTGGACGGGGAAAAACAAGTCCCGGGCTCCTCCGGCGGAGCCGGTGTCACCTCCCCTCTCGCTGGACCCGGGCCGGAGAGCAACAAGGGGGAGAACGAGGAGGGCAAAGCGGGAAGAAAGGTCGGAGCCGGTGGCGGGCATATGCAAACTATGCGGGCATATGCAAACTAGGCGTAGCTAGGCGGGTGCGGGGGGTGCGGACCGCACCGGGTGACACCAACCCTAGCGACGCCACTGAGGACATTTATAGCTAAGTTATCCTTAAAAGAATTCCAAATACGTTAAGATACCAAAACTCACAATTAGAACTACCAAACAATCTTAACCCTGCTTCTATATTGAACCCATGTGGGGAAAAAAACCTGGTCTTTAAAAGTTATTGTAATCTAATCTGGATCTCAAAAACTAAAATGCCTTCATAAACATAATGTCAAGAATCAGAGAGGTAGCCGTGTTAGTCTGGAATAGCAGAGGTAACAAAGTCCTGTGGCACCTTAAAGACTAACTATAAAGTTTTGAAGCATAAGCTTTCGTGGGCTAATACCCAAGCATCCGACGAAGTGGGTATTAGCCCACGAAAGCTTATGCTTCAAAACTTTATAGTTAGTCTTTAAGGTGCCACAGGACTTTGTTACTTCATAAACATAGCAAGTTTGTGGATGACACAAAGCTGGGGGGAGAGGTAGATAAACTGGAGGGTAGAGATAGGGTCCAAAGTGACCTAGACAAATTGGAGGATTGGGCTAAAAAATCTGATGAGATTCAACAAGGACAAATATAGAGTCCTGGATTTAGGATGGAAGAATCCCATGCACTGCTACAGGCTGGGGACCGACTGGCTAAACTGCAGTTCTGCAGAAAATAACCTGGGAATTACAGTGGACAAGAAGCTGGATATGAGTCAACAGTGTGCCCATGTTGCCAAGAAGGCTAATGGCATATTGGACTGCATTAGTAGGAGTATTGCCTGAAGATTGAGGGAAGTGATTATTCCCCTCTATTCGGCACTGGTGAGGCCACATCTGGAGTAGTGTGTCCAGTTTTGGGCTCCCCACTACAGAAATAATGTGGACAAATTGGAGAGAGTCCAGCAAAGGGCAACAAAAATGATTGGGGGCTAGGGCACATGACTTATGAGGAGAGGTGGGGGGAACTGGGTTTATTTAGTCTGCAGAAGAGAAGAGTGAGAGGGAATTTGATAGCAGTCTTCAACTTTCTGAAGGGGGGTTCCAAAGAGGATGGAACTGGGCTATTCTCAGTGGTGGCAGATGACAGAACAAGGATCAATGATCTCAAGTTGCAGTGGGGGAGGTCTAGGTTGGATATTATGAAAACTATTTCACTAGGAGGGTGGTGAAGCACTGAAATGGGTTACCTAGGGAAGTGGTGGGATCTCCATCCTTAGAGGTTTTTAAGGCACAGCTTGGCAAAGCGCTGGCGGGGATGATTTAGTTGGGGTTGGTCCTGCTTTGAGTGGGGGGTTGGACTAGTTGACCTCTTGAGGTCTTCCAATCCTAATCTCCTATGATTCTATGATTATTAGATGGTGTCACTATAGGGCAGAATTCAGGATGTTCCATTTATATTCACAACCTTAACTTCAGTTAAACTGAAAACCTCAGTCACAACATTGGCGGACTTGTAGATGGTAGAGTCCATATCCATGGATAAGGAACTAAGGGACCACTGAGTCTCTAGAGGTAGGTGCCACAGCCTCCTCTGTATGTAAACTGTTGTCTAACTTAACTATCCTTAGTTAGAAAGAATTTCCTAATATCTAACCTAAATCTCCTTTGCTACATTTTAAGGGCGTGACTGCTTGTCATGTTCCTTTCAAATATGCTTCCAATGCATTTTAATTAATTTCAATCCTTATCCAAAATTTGCTCTGACTTGTGTTTTATGAGTTAGGCAACAAGTTCAGAGAAGAGTAGAAGAGCATGTAAAGGTGAAAATCAGAATTTTATTGAAACATTTATTGATGGATACAGAGGAGGTATTGGTGAAAGAGCTTTTTCCTCTGTAGTTTCTGCTTTACATGCTTCAACCAGTCTACATTTCTGAACAAATCTAATATTAAACCATTTGTTCTCTCCTTTATCTGTACTTAATTTGTTTCTCCATTCGTTAATGGCCTTATGACTAAATGCTTGTCTTTATATTGCTCATAATATGGGCCTGATTTTCTTCTACTTACACAATTGTCACATCAGTTTAACTCAATTGATTTTTTATAGAATTACTCCCATTTTACACCAGTCTAGTACAAAAATCAGGCCCTATGCGCCACCATTTTCTGTAATTTGCACTGAAAATTGTTTGTGTGATAAGTTTGCAAGAATCTGTAATATGCACAATACACGAACAAATGTTTCATTTACAACTCTTATAATACAAGGTAATGGCCTCAGTTGGCAGAATAAAGTTGTTCAGTAAGAAAATAATTTCCACCTAGTGGATTTCTAGAAAATTACCATTATAGTGATTTCTCCTCAGTCCAAAACTTTTATTTCTACCTACAGTAAGATACACAGCCTGGTCTTAAAATTGAGAGTTCTTACATGTCATGGACCATATTCAATCCTGCAGTAAGGGAGTCCAAATGTACTATCTATACATGTGTTACAAATAGATTGGAATAACTAATTTAGAATTGTTGTGGGTTGCGGATTTATCAGAACATTATCGTTATTTGATGGCAAACTAAGTTTCCTGTGATTTTTCATGGTGAACTGATCTAATTTCCAATTTGCTTTAACATATTAAAAGGATGTTTATGCACTAGACTAGTTCATGACCTCATAGCTACATGAGCAAAGGCTTTCTATAGGTTAGCTTGTACTTAAATTGATTTGCTATCAGTTCTACATCATAATTTTACATCATATGGCACTGTGGTCCAGTGGAATCCAAATGGAATCAAATATTTGGCCTGTTTTCTGCCTGATACTTTTGATAACTTAGTGCAATGTTCCACTGGTTGCTTTTAGCACCAGTCTGGTGGGGTTGACTAGAAAATATTGGAAAATGAGTTTTTTGTTTGCAATTTTAATATATGATTTTGGCTAATTAATTTAATAGAGCTATACTGATTTACAACAGCTAACGATCTGGCCTTTTATCTCTTTTGAACAATTTTATGGAGCATGAGCATTAAGGAATAATTTATAAATGTATGACGAGTAAATTTCTGAAATATGCAATTAACATTATATACCATTCATGTTGAGTTTTGGGGTATGTATTGGTTGAAAGATGTCTGTGATTGGTAGAACTGACTGAAGAAGGGTTTTGAGGGAGTTGCCTTTTGGTAGCTATGGGAAAAACACTTCTCAAATGTGATCCAAACATCAGACTTTGTAAAGACAAATGTTCCCCAAACCCAATATCAGTAGAGATGCTTAGCAATATTAAAATACTTATAGGACACCAAAGTCTTTTGCAATAGTTGAAGCACAAATATTGCAGCACTGAGAATTTGAAAGTGAAGCTGATGATAAATAAAAAATAGAAAAAAAATATCAGTGAAGTGGTTTTCATTTCTAATAGCTAAGCTGAGTGGAATGTAAAAAGCAAACACATAGTTTAAGTAATGAAAAATATCATAGATTTCTGAAATTCTTTCATTTTCAGTAATCTAAAGTAGGTACTAGTAATATAAAGAAATTTGTTTTTCCTCTCACCATTTTGCACTATATAGTCACCCCTGAGCAAAGTAATTATCAAAGGGGGGTGCAAAACTTCTATTTTGATTTAGCATTATTTTAAATCCCTAGCTGCAAATAACTACATGAGCTATAAAGCAGTAGAAAATCAGGCCCATGATTTTTAATGGTATCCCTGTTAACATTCCCAATGGATATGTTTAATATATTGACTTATTTCATTAACTTGCTCACTCCAGCTAAATGCAGACATGTTAGTCTCTTAATATTGAAGATATGATTGAACATTTATTACTAACACTCTTGAGCTAGTTAGCTACTATACAAATGTGTGTCTAATATAAAACCGGATTACATACTCCAACAGGAGTTTTGCATCTATCATAAACTTCAGAAACCTTGTTGTAAAAATAATTTTGCATTCCATGGCAGACCACACGCATCTTAAACAAAAATCAAATGCTTATGTCAATTTTATACTCTATATAGTGTAAAACTGGAAAATAGGGTCATCAGAATCAGGCCAGTTATCGATACAAAACAAGCTTTGGTTAATTAGGATTGCCCTGGAGCTGGGAAAAAATGTGACTGGCTCCTTTTGAGTACGTTGACATACTATGACATTAAAGTTAAATTACATTTCAATGAATAAGGTAATTACTATAGAATAATTGTATTTGGCTGTAGAGTTTTCCCTAGCTTTTTCCCTTTACATTTGTTATTATGATGTATACATTTTAAATAATGAATCAAGTTGCATTCTAGCTAGCCTAAGTAAAATGAGTTACATACGTGTAAAATTGGATGAGATAAAAATGCACCCTCAAGTACCCTGGCTGAGACTTCTGAGTGGTCTGCAGAACCAGTCAGCCTTCCCCAGCATGAATGTGGTCCCTTAAAACCTGATGACCTATACATTTGGTTGGGATTTTCTTCACAGCACTCCGAAAGGCTTATACAGCCTGATTCTGCTCTCATCTACAGCGGTGAAAAACAGCAATCACTCCAGTGAAGCCAGGGGAACTAAACTGGTTTAAGTGAAAGGAGAATCCGACCTCTATATCACAAGCTGATTTATGATCCTTTGCTGCCCTATGAGGATTGCAGCCCATAAAATATTAGACATAGTTCTGGTCATCACATGATTATAGCATTCCCATTTCTAACAATAAATATTAAGTTTTCATTGGCATTTAGCAGCAGACCTCTGCTTCCATGATATAACAGGAATAGGTTAGCTTAGGCCAGTGGATTTCCATTAATCTGGTTTATGGCAGACAAAATTAGATTCTGATATCTGTTATACAGTATATGCTTATAAAAGTCATGACAAATGCAGTTGAACATGCCATATAAATATGACAAAAGCCACTACAAGAAAAAAAATGAGTCTAAAGGGATAGGACTCTGTCTTTCCCTTAAACTGCTTCCAAAACTTTAGGGTCTTCTCTGGAAAGACAAAGGGGGGGGGCGTGAGGAAGTTTATTGATAATTTATTTCTAATTCCAGAGGATTTAGAACATTAAAAAGAGGAATTTAAACTGAGCGATACAAACTATTTTCAACCCAGATAATTGCTACTTTTCAGAAAGGATCTGGGGGACTCCGGAGAAAATAAAAATTGCACTTTCCCACATGCCCCCAGTGAGACGAATAAAACACTCTACAATCCATCAATATTCATCAAATTCAGGTCACCTGGGAAACAGATCTGGATAGTCTACTGGAAAATGAAGGAATATGAATAAAACAATTACATTAATGTGAGACATTTTTATTTGTATTACAGTAGCACCTCAGGGTCCAATCAATACTGGGGCACTACTTCCTAGCCAACGTTCAGACAGATTGGTAGACAAAGTCCTTGCAGACAACATATGAAAGGGTGGGGAGAGCAACAGACCAATATGTATATACAAATAATCAAGTATAAATTAGAACTGTCTGGAAAATGTTTTGTCCCCAAACAAAATGCTGCTGAAAGTCAATAGGCTTTTGCTCTCATGTAAATTTTTCCCTCAAATGTTTTCAGGTTTTCATATAAAACCTCCCCCAAACTCATTTTTTCCTCACGTTTTGGTCAAATAGTCATTCTTCATTTGCAAAAGACAACCCCTCATCACCCCCCCCCCCCCACACACACACACACGCACAAAATTAGCCAAAAACTGATTCCCCGCCACCCCCAAGAAGTTGCCATTTTGGAAAAAAAAACAACCCACCATTTATCATTTAAAAAAAAAACACATTAAAAAGTTGAAATTCAGCACTAGTATGCTTTTTTATATTTCACAAATAAATATCAGTTATCCCTGTATGTTTAAAGCCTAACAATATTCTGGTTCTGATTCCACACTGGACACTTTCTAGCTGGATTTTCGTTTAAAGTTTCGGCACCACAGAACAAGCAACATTGCATAACCTTTTGCTTCAGAAGTTTCATCACTTCTGGATTTTAATTGGGCTTCCCCTCAATACAGGAAGAGGTCTTTAACCGGTTAAGACAGTACAATGTAATGCAGGCATCAGTTTTCATATATTTTATGCCTTTGTAATGTTTTCTTATGAAACCTCCCTTCCCCCCCCCCTTTTTTCCAGAAATTCAAGTACTTTGAAATACAGTGTGCGCACTAAGCCATAGACAAAATGCATTTCTCCAATGCTTCCCTAATTCATGGGGGCTGCTGTTTTACTAGTCACTATGTTCTTTAATCAGTGGAGTTGTACACCATGTAGATATTCAATAAAAGTGCTTAATAAAAATCATTTAATTCTAAATTACAAGAGTGCACTTAACCCTAAATATATTAAAACTGATTGTATGATGTATTGCAGTGAGTAGGTAGACATTTAAAAATAAAAGCTTCCTTTACTTACTTCAAAGGGCATAAAGCTTATAGCCCTTAAGCATGAACCCAGGTACTAATGTCATGATGTTATGCTATGATAAACTAATCCATTTTGGGCTTTTAAGCTGTAAATATGAAGTACTTGAATCTGATCAGTGACAAGATGAAGAACTGAGTTTCCAAAGTAAAGAGCTAGCGTTATGACTAGTTTTCCTCTTGCCTGGCTCTTGGAGATTCTCTATTTGTACTGGAGTTTTGCTGCTGTTTTATGCATCCACTCTTTGATAGGGCAAAAAGTATAATTTAGGATGTGGGCTCAGTGATAATGTATAGCACCTACAAAAGCATACCTTCTCAATAACACATTGTAAAATGTATAACTATTGTAAGACATAATTGGAAAAATTACATCATTTATACATGGAATGCCTTGCCTGAACTGATCCATAAAACTACTACCCTCTCTTTCCTCAAACCTCTTCTCAAGGCCAGGCTAGAAAGTGTCCAATGTGGAATCAGAACCAGAAAATCATTAGTGCCCTACATTTTGTAGGGAGGTATGTGGGGGAAAAAAATCAAATAAGAAAGGAGTGGTCAAGTGATCTGACCATGGGGACCAGGAATAAGGAACTCCCAAATTCTAGTGTGAGCACTGACACCGATTTCCTCTGTGGTCTTGGACCAGTAGTTTACACCTGTAGCTTTCATTACGGTCAATGGTAGCATAGAGTGCACTGCCCTTCTGAAAATCAGGCTACTATACTCATTACTGCAGTTTCCCCATCTATAAAATGAGGATAATACTTACTTCCTTATTTACCTCACAGAGCTGTTGTAAGGATTAATTAGATAATGACAGCAAAATGCTTTGAACATGAAAAGTGATAAGAATTGTTAGATTGAGACTATTCTTTATTGCTGTCACAAATAATAATGAAGAGCTGTGTAAGGAAAGTAGAGGTGGGAAATAAAAGGCAATAATGGCTGCTTTTATTTGCTCATAGGATAGTGAATAATCTTTGCAAGAAGAAGCCAATCTTGTGAAAAAAGCTATCTGCAGTAATGGTGCTAAGGTTATTGACAGGTCTGGCTATAAGTGCGGGTTCCATTAGATACATCAGCCTCAATGTATTCGTGGCAGATCTCACTGATGATTGCCCTCCTGCAGAGGCAGAGATAAGACAAACTATGATTGAAGGAAAAATGTAAACAGTTAAGAGAGAAATAGAAGTTAACCACCATTCTCTCACCAGGGCAAAGAATAAGGACTGTCGCACCTGCAAAGCAATAATAATGTCAAATGTTGCAGTAGATGTGTGATTGTAGTGCAAATACTGTTTAGAGATACTATTGAAGGATTTATATTGTTTAGTATTTTTCATATGTATATTCAGTGAAGTGCACTTCCTTAGTCTGAGCCAGTGCACACTACTGGCAGACAGAAGGAGTTTGACATGAGCTCTGTGGCAATTTGTGTTAGTTTATGCTATCTGCAGATCTCTGGTAAAAGTCTCTGAACAAGCGTTGACCCTCTTTATTTCAGGGCTCTGATAAGTGTGTGTGGTGCAATTTTCTAGTTTAGTTTATGCTGTGCCCGCCACTGTAACAATATGTATTACATAATACAGCATAATAGATTTCTGTTCTTTACTGAGAAAGAAGTTGAATAATATATTCAGAAAGTGCAGTAATAATGAAATGCTTTCTATTCTACAGTAAGCAGGAAGGAGGTTAAGCAGCAACCACTCAAGGTAAATAATTTTTAAATCTACAGGACCACATAATGTGCAGCCAAGAGTTTCAAAAGAATTAGCTAAGGAGCTTTTTTAGAATACTGAGATGGAAACTATGGAAGTTCCAGAAAACTGGGTGGGGGGGAGGAACAATGTTGTGCCATATTTTAAATGGGTAAATGAGATGACCCAGACAACTATAGGCTGACATCAATCCTGGACAAAGCCATAGAAAGACTGATATAGCATGGAAAGAATTACAGGATGGAAGCATAATTCATTCCAGTCAACAGGGTTTTATGGAAAATAAGTTTTGTCAAGCACACCTGATTTCTTTTTTGATGAGATTAGTAGTTTGGTTGATAAAGATACATCTACAAAGTTAATATACTTATCAAACTCTAAGGTATTTAGTACCATGACATTCTGATTAAAAATAGCATTATATAAAAATCAATATACATTTTAATTGAATTGAAAATGACTAATAGATGTCAAAAATAATTTCACCTAGGGAATCATCATCCAAATGGGGGTATTTCTAGTGGGATCACAGACAGATCTGTTATTGGTCCAATGTTACTGAATAACTTTATCAGAGATAGAAGAAAATATAAAATTATTGGTGGTAAAGTTTGTAAACGTTACACAAATTATTGGAGTAAGGACAGAGATATAATTGGTTATATTGAATGAGCAGGATAGTTTCACAAACTGCAGTAATTTAAACAACGTGGTTTAATAGATGGTCAAATGCCAGGTCATACATCTAGAAACAAAGAACACAGGTCACACTTGTAAGATTGGACACTGTATCCTGGAGACCAGTGACTCTGTAAGGAACTTAGAAGTTATCCTGGATAACCAACTGACTGTGAGCTTCCAGTACAATCCTGTGGCTAGAAGAGCAAAGGCAATTGTTGGATATATAAACAGGGGGAACAAAGGTGGAATTACCTCTGCATATAGCATTAGTGAGACTGTTACTCAAACTCTGGGCCCAATTCTGATGTCCACAATTGAACAGGGAGGTTAAAACATTGGCAAGCGTTCAGAAAAAAAGGGTTCGAAGTGTGGAAAACCTGCCTTACAGATTCAGAGGGGGTAGCCGTGTTAGTCTGGATCTGCCTTACAGAGTGAGACTTAAGAAGCTTTATCTATCTAAGAGAGGTTGATTTGATCACGGTCTACCACCTATATGAGGAGAAGATTTCTGATAATTGTCCCTTATGACCTTAAAAATCTATTAATCTACAAATTCCAGATAGCTCCAGTTGAATTTAAGACCTGAGTGTGGCCAAGCCTCTTGCCACATGTCCTACACGGACAGCTGCAGTGGAGGGGTCAGTGCCAAATGAGGACTCCTCAGCTGGGATCTGGGATTTACTCACCTGGGATTTCTGGCAAGTTTACAACTCCTTTGCACCTTGATAGCAAAGGGGCATTATTGCGGGAGATAATCTGTTCCTTTAAGTACAGCTGTCCTTTTTCCTTTATTTCATAAAGATTAAAATTAAAGGCCCAACCTTGCTTAACAATTTACTCAGATTTCCCATTTAATTCAACCAAATCTTCCCTGCATGAGGACCCATAACTAGGATTGCTTCTTTAAAACCCAACACTCTCAAAACCTAATAGTTAAACCCATTCTGAGGTAAACATTAACTGAAATGACAAAGAGTCCTGTGGCACCTTAAAGACTAACTAAAGTATTGAAGTATAAGCTTTGGTGGGCTAATACCCACTTCGTGGGATGCAAGCAGTGGAAGTATCCAGAGGCAGGAATAAATAAGAGGCAAGGACCAGGTTGGAGATAACAAGGTTAGTCCAATCAGGCTGAACCAGCTTGTTATCTCTAATCAGGGAGGATCACCTAATTACCTCATCTCATCTAATCACCTCATCCTCCCTGATTAGAAATAACAAGCTGGTTCAGGCTGATTGGACTAACCTTGTTATCTCCAACCTGGCCCTTGCCTCTTATTTATTCCTGTCTCTGGATACTTCCACTGCATGCATCCGACAAGTGGGTACTATTTTCCTTTAAAAAACTTTTTTCTGGGGATTTAATGTTAAGTACTTAATTTGTTTTTTTCTCTTTAAAAATAAAGCACAAAGTAAAGACATACTTAATTTTAAGTACGTGCACCATAAGGATTCATGTATAGACAGATACAAAATTCAAGTATTCAGTTATAACATTTCAGCAAAGTAATTGTGTCTTATTGGACATATAAAAAGAAGATTCTATATTGCAAAAGGGGAGCTAACAATGCCACTGTGATATGATATAAGAAGATTGCAATTACATAGTCAGAATGGCATTGTATGGAGTATTGTTACGTCAGCTATATTCAAGATTTTTCTACTTTCTTCAGAAGACATTATATAGAAGATCCTGAAGACATTTTATAAAGTCACACACCATTCAGGAAAGACCTGATGGCTGGAAAGTGGCCAACATAATGTCATTATTTCAGATAGGATCTGGGAACACTTCAGGAAATTACAGACCATTTAGTTTTGATTCCTTAGTGGGTGGGGGAGTCTTAAAAAGCATTTTAGGAGATTAAATGGAGAACATTTAGAAAAGCACAGCTTGATGAAGGACAGCCAATGTAGTCTCAGGAATGAAAGGTCATGCTTCACTAACTTCTGGATTTCTTTAGGAATATAAAGAACAAAGGAAAAAAATGTATGCAGCAAACTTATTACTTGATATTTTCAGAGAGTATTTGACAAAGTTTTAACCCTAAGGTTGATATCTATATATTATGTAGAATAAAGGAGTAAAACCAAGAATGATCCTAAGAGGAATAATTTGTTGTTCTGAAATAAAGATGAATAGAGCACCACAGATCTCAATAATAGGACTTCATGTTTTAATTTTACATCTACGTAGCAATAGTGATACCAAACTCTGGATTCCCAAGTTACAGGTGTTTTTAACTCCCTTATTCTGAAAAGTACTTAAGCAATGCATGCAACTTTTAGCATGAGTAGTTCTATTTAAGTCAATGTGATTACCCAGGCACTTAAGTGCTTTGTAGGATCACAGCAAGAGTATTCAACCTTTTGCAGGATAAAGCGCACAATGAGGAAGAATGCAATCAGAATTTTTAAAAAATGGATGGAAGTGCTTGGTCTAAGAGATGGTAAATTTAACTTGGCTCATCAATTTAGAGTCACAAATATGGGAAAAGTTAGGTGATAAACGAAATGCTATCTGGCAAAAGGAATAATAATGCAACACATTCACCAGGAGAGAGATTTATAATTATAGGACAGTTTAATCCCTTTCCACCCAAAACACCGGGTTTTCTTTCTGGGACACCTTAATCACCCAACCGACTGCCCCCATATCCTTGAATCTTTTGTGCCTCTATCTCAAACTTTTGGATTGCTTCAAATATAACCAAAATGCTGTATGGACAAAATGTTCGGAAGTGATTAATGCTTCTTGGTGCCTCTATTTTTGGGTGCCCAAAGTGAGATACCTTAGAATGGTGTGCCTTTCAAAAAGGGCTGAATGTCTAACCTTTGAAAATGAGGAGGCCCTTTTAAAGGGGTCTCAAGTTGAGCACCGAAAAAAGGGGGCATCCAAAACTACTAAGGACTTTTGAAAATATTAGTTATGACACAAAAACTGTTTAAATGGTTTAAAGTTAAAAGTTTCACATTAATAGTTAAATTGTATAAAGTTAATTTCACACACACACACATATATCACATCACATATCACTATACTTTTTGGATATATTAATACTGAAAATGTATTTGGTAGAATTTAGATTTGGTAGAAAATTTCTCCTTTTTCCCCTACCTTCAGAAGACAGGTACCTGTCTTACCAAATTAAAGTAGGGTAATTAATTAAGTAAAGGGAAATTAGTAAGCTAAAAACAGTATGCAAAATGAATCACCCAATTCTCTCATGTTTCTAGACCCCATGTTCTTCTACCTTTTTATTTAAAATCCCTCATTTGTGCTTTAGTTTATTCCAACCAATCAACCACCAAAAAACCCCCAAAATCCCAACCCTATGAACCCATAATTTTAGATGCTTGTCATTTCGGTATTAATCAAATGTGGTAACTAATTCAGTTATTCAATACTGCAGATCAAAATATAAGTCTATTTGGTTTAATTATATGATGTAATCTTGCATTCCCAATGTGAGACATCAGGAAGTTAGATGCAAGACTAGAAGTGAACTGCTGGTTGGGTGAGTGGTTTAAGGGAAAAGCTTTGGTTTTGTGCAACATTGGCCTACTTTCTTCATGGAGGGAGGTGCTACATAGTTTGGATGGCTTCCAGATAAGCAGAAGGGGAACTATTAAGGCATGCTTGCTAAACTACTCAGGAGAGGACCGTGAAAAGAGAGAACAAACTATCACTCATTTAGCACAAAATCAAGATGGTGAGGTTTAAATAAAGACACTAAAGGATGTGAAGAGAATACATTTGTTAGTTGTCTATACACCAATGCTAAAAGCCTGATTAATAAACAAGAAGAATTAGAATTGCTCATTTCTGAGTATAAATTTGGCCTATTTGGCACTACTGAAACCTGGTGGGAAGTTTAACATTCCAATCATGTCAATACCACTGGTGATAACTTATTTAGGAAAGATCAAGTGGGCAAATGGGACATGGCACTGTCAAAAATGACACTACCTGTTTTGGAGTCGGGCAACTCTGAAACAAATTATCCTGAAAGTTTTTGGATCAGTTTTCTAACAGACAAAAAACAAACTGCGGAATTAGCCCATGTTTACTACAGGCCATCAAATCACACTAGAGAATAGAATGATCAGCTCCTTAAGCACCTAGTTAAAATATGTAGGAAAAAAACCTTATCACTCAGACTACAGTTCCCTATGATATGTGCTGATGGTCTCATGCTGTTAATACTGAAACATCCTGGGAATTTCTAACAATTCTAGATGACAATTTCCTAACTCAGGAAGTGTTGCATTTAACACAAACAAATTCCATATTTGACCTCATTTTGAGAGAAAAAAAGAGGATCACAGGACTAAAAACTGGCAGTAGCTTCGATAGAGGTGATCAAGACTTTATCACATTTGTTATGTGCAAAAAGAATAAAGCCCAAACCAGTAATATATATAGTTGATACTTTAAAAAAGGCCAATTTCACAAAAAGCTGCAAACAATTATGAACAAAATCAGATGGGAGAAAAATGTGAATAACTGGGAACTGTTTAAGTAAAATGCATGACCCAAAATTCAGTCTCATAACTGAGAAGTGGGCCACACGGTTTATAAAAACAAACAATCTGGCTGAAAGGAATGAAAGCAGATATGAAACATTATATATTTTGCCAGAGGGTCCAGCGCAGGAGCGCAGCCCCTGCGGCAGGCCGCGTTTGGCCCAGCCCGAACTCGCGGGCCAGATGAAAATGGCCGGTGGGCCACATGTTTACCCACCCCTGACCTTAGGGTATGTCTTCACTACCAACTTTCAAGTGCTGCCGCAGCAGCTCTTTAACATGACTATGTAGATGTGGCACCAGTGCTGGGAGAGAGCATGGTGAAAAACCTACTCCCATGAGGGGAACAGCTCCCAACACTGGTGCACTGTCTACACCGCCACTCTACAGTGCTGATACTTGCATCACTCAGAGGGGAGGTTTTCACATCCCTGAGCGAGAAAGTTTCAGCACTGTAAAGTGGCAGTATAGACAAGGCTGCAGTATTGCTCTCAGCCAGGCAGTAGGAAAGCAAAGATACTTCACCAACTGGGTTGATAAAAAAGAGGCATAGAACTGTGCGTGCCGTGTGATCTTGATAGACCTACAGCCCCAATTGCTTTATTGTTTTCCTCAGCATGACACACAGGAGGGGCAATCAAAATCAGCCGGGCAGAACATGTATGAGAACTGACTCTGGACAGATAAGCAATTGATCAAAATTACATTCTCTGATCTCTTGGGGCCAAATCCTGTTCCCATTGAAATCAAAAGAAGTTTTGCTATTGAGTTCAATGGGAACCGGCTTTGACATTTCGAGAGGAAAGAACAAAACCACTCAAACAAGGGCTATGTTGCTTATACCACAGGTATCAAAGGCTGCTGACTCAGGTGAGACAGTCAGCAGACATCTTTGTCCATTACAAGGGAGAAATCAGCAGTCAATGAAGCTAAAACAGTCTTTGTACCATATCCAACTCATAAGTACATCTGCACAGAATCAAGGAAATTATGAAGGCTCCAAGTTACCCTAAAGTCCTCAGTCCCTTGGTCAGAATACTCCCATCGGTATTTGTCCATAGCCCAGAGGCTGGAGCAGCAATCAAAAACACTGTTTATACACCTTCCGTCCCTCCAAACCTCCCCTCTTGAAGACTCCTGGCCAACTTAATAGTACAATACATATGCTAACAAACTTAAAGCCTTTGTTTAAGTTTGTTAGCATGTGTGTTGTGCTGTTAAACCCATATCAAGAATGAATGCCCTCCCTAGCCGTGTTCTGCTCCTTTAAAGAGCAGAGTGCAGCTCCACCACCACCCCTTCTGGGTGAGGGGAGGACGCTAGCCTCCACAAGTCTTTCTGGTACCCTGGACCTGCTAAAAATCTCTTGTGGGTACTGCCTACTGGAGCGTACCACCCTACTTGCACTCCTGGGGACCCCTCTAGTCAGCAGCCAAGGTCTGTTCCCTTCTAGACCTTACTGCCTTTCCCTGAACCCTTTCCTTACAATCTGGCACTCCCCTCACTCTGGGCTTGCCAGCATCCCAATGACTAACTGTAGGCTACTTATCTCTGAAGCCTCTAAATACTCCTCCCTTCTCCCAGGAAGTGATAGCTGACTTTCCCAGCAACCCCCTTCTTTTTCCAATTTCCTGTCTTTATAAGTTCCTCCTCATTGCTTAGCCACCTGATTCCTCTCAACTGTAGCCTGTCAGGTTAATTAGCCCCCTTTTCAATCTACATTAACACCCTTTACCTTTTCTTGTGAAAAATTATAGACCAGTCTGTCCTTGGCCCTTGAACAGATGTAGGGGCTGGGGAAGATATAAGGAGCCTTGCCCCTTGTAAACCTCAATGCAATCTGTGGAGGAGATAGGAAGGGGCAAGAGCTAAAAATGCAGAGAAGCAGATAAATAGGTATTAGAAAAATACAGATGTAGATTTAAAATTTATTTTCAAGGGGTGTTGAAAATCTCGGGCACACACTGCATTTATTATACACATGACAGTTTTTCAATAAAGTAGGTTATGAGTATTAGAATACTAATTTGACAAAACACACCTGAGCATTTTAAACTGTGTTCACTAGATGAAAATTATTGTGTTTTCTGTGGACAGATATGATTTCTTTATCAATGAATTGTGATTTTTAAATGCCTTTCTATATTAACGATAGAGTTTATGCACCTGAAACAGCTCTTGAGTAGGAAAAATAAAAGTGCTTGTATTCTATCCCTGAATGACCTTGAAAACGGCAACACAAATCAGAAAATATATTCTACATTTATTATAAATCCATTCTTCAAGGTATTATGAAAATTGGTTTTAAGATCATAATAATTTAACAGCCCTTCACCCCCTCAAGTAACCTGGCCTTTGGCGACTTCCTGACCCTCACATGAGTACTAACAGCAAAAAAAGCTGATTTAATAAAACACAAAATGTATCCATTTCAGTGTTACAGAACAAAGATAAAATATAATGAAAATGTATATGTACACAGACTTATTATGTATTATATTGTCTTCACTTATCTGAAAATCCTGATTTAAAAAAAATTAGAGGCAATTGCTGTACCTCTATAGATTCAATATCCTTGGCATAGAGCAACAACAGGCTTTGATCCATACTCTGAGGCAGGGGCTGGCAACCTTTCAGAAGTGATGTGCTGAGTCTTCGTTTATTCACTCTAATTTAAGGTTTCACATGCTAGTAACACATTTTAACATTTTTAGAAGGTCTTTCTATAAATCTAGAATATATAACTAAACTATTGTTGAATGTAAAGTAAATATGTTTTTAAAAATGTTTAAGAAGCTTCATTTAAAATTAAATTAAAATGCAGAGCCCTCCCCCCCCCCCCCCCCCCCCCCCGCAACTGATGGCCAGGACGCAGGCAGTGTGAGTGCCGCTGAAAATCAGTTCGTGTGCCGCTTTCGGCACGCATGCCATAGGTTGCCTACCCCTGCTCTGAAGGCACAGAGTTTAGCAATGAATTCTCAGTCCATGAGCGGGCTCCACTTGTGGCAGAAAAGCCAATGGAATTGTCCCATGGACACTATTACAGAGTAAGTCTTGGTGGGTGTAGTAGTCATGATCCTTGGTGACCTTGACACTCCTAGTGCACAAACAACTCCGCTTCAGCCTCCCTTGGACTAGGATGATCAGACAGCAAGTGTGAAAAATTGGGATGGAGGTGACAGATTGTAGGTGCCTATATAAGGCAAACCCCCAAATATGTGGACTGTCCCTATAAAATCGAGACATCTGGTCACCCTACCTTGGAGAAAGCAATTGTTAAGCTCTAAACATACAGTATGGGGGGGGGGGTCTGTGGAGTCCCTCTGTTTGTCACTTCCATTTCCTCATTCACCCATGTTTTTTGCTGCACATGAAACCTTCCCCAGCCATTCAGGAGGCGAGAGGATTTCTGTCCAAAGAGATGGCATTTCTAGACATATAGCAGTGGTTCTCAATCTTTCTAGACTATTGTATCCCTTTCAGAATCTGATTTGTCTTGTGTACCTCAAATTTCACCTCACTTAAAAACTACTTGCTTGCAAAATCAAACATAAAAATACAAAAGTGTCCCAGCACACTATTACTGAAAAGTTGCTTACTTTCTCATTTTTACCATATATTATTAAAAAAAAAACAATTGGAATATAAATATTGTACTGACATTTCAGTGTGATACTTGAGCCTGTTTTTCAGTTGTGTGCCTTGTTTTACACGGGAAGTGGGATGGAAGCACGTAATTTAGCTTTGTGGAGCACCGGGCAATTGCCCTGCTTGCCACCCCCCAATGCTGGCCCTGCATGGTCCCCTATACCTGTTCCATGATCTCCCACAGGGCTGCAACCCCCAGGTTGAGCAACATTGATCTAGATGAGTTGAGTACCCACTGGAAGACCTCTGCATACCCTCACGTATCCCTGGCTGACATATAGCACTACATTCAATTAGAAATATTCATTGTAAACAGTGAAGTATTTTTGCCTATAATGCACTCCCACCCACAGTAACATGAGGACACCTCGAAGAGGCTCCCATCTCAGTCTTGCCTCCCTCCCTATTTCCCACCTGTCCGTGTCCCCAAAGTACTCCAACTTGGTCTCTTCTGGTTCTCCAAGATTCCATGTCTCCTTGAACTGCTCCCTGTACCAGCCACACAAGGTTCCCTTATCCTACTCATCCTTCACTCTCCCACCACACATTCCCTCCAAAGATCAACATCCACACCCCAAGTTCCTAACTTCTCTGTCACTTCCCAAAGTTCCTTTCCCCCTAAAAAGCTTATTTCCCGACTCCGCCCAAAGCTTTTCCTCCCTCAGATTCCTTCCCCTGCTCTCAAAATTTCTGTCCCCCCTCCTTTTACCCATGTCCTAAGGGGGAGCTGCCAGGTCGGAGGCTGGAGGACCATAGATCTGCATAGCCTATGGCAAATGGCCTCTCATTTTGGTGCCAGGAATAGATGGTGTTTATGCGACAATAGCACTTTTTCCCCACAAATCTGACTGAGGATCCAAAAGGTCAGAGAGCAGCCCAAGAGACGCACAAGGGCATGACCTGGAACTGTAGCGCTAAACATTAGTGCCAGAACCTGGACCCTCCTCCAGCAGCACTGCATTGACTCATTAGACCAGCCATATTATCCAGAGCAGGCAAAGACTGGCAGATTCAGCAACAGTCTGCACTATATACATTCTGCAGCAGCCTAAACTTTCTCCTTATACTCAGGATAACCTAAGGCTCCAACTGAAGGGGAAGGAGGAGGAACACCTAGGGGTAAAGCAGAGTCCAACAAGATCCCAACAATAGGATTTATAGGTCACTAGCTGGCTGACGTCACTTGCCAGAGGAACTATTGTGGCAGGAAGACCCAAAACTATCCTGAACCCATCAGGTGTTAGAAGGATCTGGAGACTTACAGGCACAGAAGCCATGTTATATCTATGGCAATAAGAATTACTACTGTCTGAGGCTGCCTGACAAATAGATGACTGGCCAGGAATCCTCTGAAGAAATCACCGGAATTAGAAGCAATTCTGTTGTTGTCATCTGTGATAGCAGCAATTTCTGAGAGCCACTGGCAGGAGAGCTAGTTTTTAAAATAACTTCCCTTAAAACAACACTGAGTGATGCCAACTGCACTCATGTTCCCCTCAGGGAATCTTCTGTATGGAATGAGACTGCCTAAAGAAACAAGAAGAGAGTTCTATTTTTTTATAATATGCAACACTTCATCACAGAGGTAGTGGAACATTACCCAGCAATAAGTATATTCTCAGGAGTTCTGATCCAGCAGGGAGCTTAAAACAGGGGAGATTCCTGGGTGCTGGATCCTAGAAATGCAATGGAGTATAAATTGCAGCATGAATAATTTCTGTGCGTCTAATGGGACCAGTACTTTATAAATGAACAATATTTTCATGATGTGTAAGAACTTGCTCATCCCTGGAAAATACTGTATATTTCTCTTGATCCTAATCTATGCACACTATTCCCAGGAAATACACAGTGCCATAAACCAAGTCACCAAGATGTATGTCTCCTCCATTGGGAATGTAGGATTCATCCTGCACTTGCACTAACATGTGCCTTTTTTGCAACTGCATAAAACTGATCATTCATTCGTGATCATAAGCCCCAGATCCATTTCTACAGTACTACTGCCTAGCCTTTTCCTTCCTAAGTGGAGTACTTTACATTTGTCTTTACTGAGTTTCATGTTATTGGGTTCAGAACAATTCTATCAAGATCATTTTTAATTCTAATCCTGCCCTCCTATCTTGGTGTCCTCTGCCAAATTATAAGTGTACTCTCCACTCCGTCTTCCAAGTCATTAATGAAAATATTGAATAGTACTCTACACAAGATGGAACCCTGCAGGACCTCACTTGAAATGTTCTCCCAGTTTGACTGTGATCCACTGATAACTACTCTTTTAGTATGTTTTTTTTCAAACCAGTTGTAATACCTTCAAACCTTATAAAATAATTTAACCTAGACCATATTTCTGTAGTTTGCTTATAGTTTTGCTTATATCCATAGGCAATTGAACCACTGAGCACAAAGCTAGGTGCAAATAGATTAAATATGACAATGAGAGAATTACATATGCTCCTAATTGGCATGCATCAGAAAGAAAATGACAAAGGAGAATTAGCAAACTTTTGCCCCCCGCAAAAAGCAGAAGCACAAAGGCAAAATTGAAATGTTCTCGGCCTGCTGATTCCACACCTTGTGGTCTCCTCAAATCATAAAGACTTGCTATTCTATCTTGCACCAAAAGACACAACTAGTGCAAAGACAATTTCTGATGTCCCTCCACTTCCCTCTTACCTTCCCCATGCTTTCCAGAACACCGGAGAGCGTTCCAGGCTAAGATCAATATTACTATCAGTAGGTTTCGGAAGAGCTCAGGTGGAGAGAGAACCTGGATGGTATAAATTAGGATATTCATCTGTACATGGGGATGGTGGCTAGTTACTATACTTGTGCTTCTGTAATTATACTTATGTTCTCATATCTTTTCTTCTATCTTTCTCTTACAGCCAGATATCTCACATCTGTGAGCTCCCCTAAGTCAGCCCCCATAAAGCAGAAAGCCAATGAGGGTTCAGCTGAGGGTTTTTTGTTAGTTTGTTTTTAACTTCCTTTTCTATCTCTCTTTCTCTCTCTTTGTTTGCTCTTGTTGTATTTGGCTAGGATGAAAGAAAGTGGGGATTGATTATGCTTGTTTAAACATTGAACATGTCAGTCTGCATATCTGTGTGTTTGTATTATAGTCACCTTCCCCCACTTCTCTCTTTTTGTTTTCTACAATCATCTATAGCATCTTCTCTTAAATTAGATTGTAAGCTCTTTAGGGTATGGACAGAGTACTCCATTGTGGTGGTATAGTGAGCTTCCTGCACAATGAGACCCTGATCATGAGTGGGGCTCTTGGGCACAATAAATAATAATAATAGTTTTGCTCTTGTTTCTATTTCATTGTTTGTTGGTTTTTAATGGTGATTTTTCCCCCTACTATATTAAAGAGTTATTACATTGGCTCTGTGTCTTCTACATTTCTCCAAAGGTTTCTATGGCAGAGGCAAGAGAAGCCCAGCTGGAATGCAGTCTGGCCTGTTGAGATATAAAAATTGCTTATGTTGGAACATACTGGCCTGCTGCTGCTACCTGAAACTTGATTCTCAGAAGACCTTGCTTTTTCATTGCCTATCAGTATTCAGCTCTGATTCTATATGCTAAGCACCTGCCTTTCCTGATCTTTCCTTCCCATTTAGCCCAGCATTTGGCAGTGGTCTCTGAGAGGCCCATACCAACCATTGGCCATGATGAGGAACTATTCCTGTCAGATCCAGTGTGGCCAGCAACACCACATCAGGTGCAAGAGAACCAGAAATATCTTCTTATTCTGTGCTGGAGCTCCTTTGACACTGGCAGAGCAAGTGCTAGCTCATGCCAAAGTCGCCACGTTTCAACAGAACACTGACAAATACATAGCTGGAATCAGTCAGTTCATCTGTGTGTTACTGTTGTTAAAATAAGTATTAGAATTATGTGCGTTTAGACTACTGCTTTTATTAATTATTAATTGAATGCTTGTGAGTTGCTGCCTGCATTCATTTCACTTATAATAGCTGTATCCAATATTGTAAGGTAATATTTGAGTATTTCTATTGTGAGCCTCTGCGACTGTATAAATTACCAGACAGGAAAGAGACAGTAATTAGTGTGAGATGCTGAGCTACAACAGAAGGTGTTATGTTCTTCCCAACAGGAAAGGTCCATCGACACCACATGGACTATTCTGGGAGGTTAAAAAGGACAAAGATTCCATTGTTCTGTTCTCCCTGTTGGAGATGAGTCATGCAAGTGGATTCCTCCCTTTAGCTGAGTTTACAACTCAGAGCATATAGCAGGAGAGGGCTACAAACCCCAAACAAAAGGAACTAGTTATCTGTATGATACTTGGACATTGAGGGGTAAAGGTTTTCTAGGCATAAGGAAGAGATCCCCAGCTACTTAGCCTGGGTTAGCTCTAAAGAACATATAGAGCCTGCTTATTATAGAAGCTTCTATTACCTTTTGAAATTTAAGATTGTAACTCACTTGGGTATGTATGTTTACCTGCTTTAACCTTGTAAATAACTCATTTTTCCTACTTAATAAATCTTTAGTTATTTATTATAGGATTTCTTACAGTGTTGTCCTTAGTGTGAGAAGTAAGCTGCAACTGACCTAGGGTAAGTGACTGGTCCTTTGAGACTGGGAATACCTAAATATTGCTGTGATTCTTAGCTGGTCCCTTACACCATCACAAAGAGTATATTCACCTGCTGGGAAAGGTAGATTGGAGTATTCAAGGGGACTGTCTGTGACTTCATGTTAAGGCGGTTATAGTGCTAGAGCAGTTACACTTGGGGTATGGCTAGACTGAAGATTGTAGCGTGTTTATTTGTAGCGCTTCCCAATGTAGCGCTATTGGTATCGCGCTAGAGACTGTACAAATGGAAACTTTGTAGCGCAAAATAATGGCTACATTTGTGGTGCTTCTGCCGGCAGTAGTAGTTGCGGGATAGGGCAGGTATCCCAGCATTCAGCTGGGTGCAACGTGTTTTGCAAAGGAGGGGGGCGAGGGGGAACTGGGAAGTTGTTCACAGGGAGATGAGATCTGTCTGTCAGTTACTTTTCATTAGCGAAAACTGACAGGCTGTCTATTTCAGACACACAGCTCCCTCTGCAAGCATTTTCACTGGTTATTTGCTGTGTTAATTGTTAGAGAGAAACTGCAAAGCTACTTCCGCCTTTATAAAAACAACACCTCGTCATTTGCCTTACATGGCAAGTTGATTGTCCTTAATGGCTAGCTGATGGCCCTCAATGGGTTGCTGATAGCTTTCCATGGCTTGGAGGCATGCAAGAGATCCGATGGGTGTTCACATTCCCACCCTTGCGCTACAACGTTAGCGCAAAAAGGCTTATCCCTCTCGAAAAGGTGGTTTAACACTTGCGCTGTAAAAGGGGAGTCATTGCGCTAAATCTCCCTTTGAAGTGTGTTCGGTAGGAAAATTATAGCGCTAAAGGAGGGTTTTGGCGGTGCAAAGCGCCAGTCTAACCATACCCTTGATAATTGGTTGACAACGGACTGAAGCTATTCTGGGAGATATTTTTCCCCAACATGACAATGTCATTTTCTTAATATATTCTATTAAAATCTCCAGGATTGCTTTCAATACTGGGAGATCAATGCAAATTCCAGGAGACTCAAGACTAATCCTGGAGGGTCGGCAATCCTAGATGGTAAAATCTAGGTATAGAGCTCACAACCAGTTTGGGGTTTGTACCCTGCTTCCTAATAGTCTGCCCTGAGATTGGTAAGCATTCTTTTGGGTCACCACAGGAAGCAGTATAGCCCCTACAGCACATTCTAATACCTGAGGTGGTTTTTGAAAATCTCTCTGCCACCACCAGCTGGGCAAGGCAAAATCATCTGTACAGTCATTGCTGCACTTGCTTTTATCCAGTCCATTGCCTTGCAACTGCATTATGAGGCAGTCACCACTCCTAATTTGCATATGCCCTACCTCCTTCCTTAGTATTTAATTGATTTATACATATATAAAAAGCATCCATTTCAGGCTCGGAATGCTTCCTCCTTCAATTAAAAACACAGGTAATCCACAAACTGTAGCCTCAGCACACAGATCTACTGATGCTTTTTGGAAGATGTAACTTTCAGGACAGCTTAGTTTCAAACACAAAAATTACCATCCTTCCCACTTCACTAATTCCAACTTGCCACTACCACAAGTTCAGGAAACTACTGTGAACCTAACAAGTGCTTATCAAGTCTAACATCTTTGTCACCTAGTTTACTGCCTTACCATCTGCCCTTCACTTGTAGAGGGCTTAACATAAAACAGGAGCTGAAGTAAATGCAGATATCCCACTGCTGTCTATTTAGCTTTCATTGAGTGAGTTGGTGCAGTGCTCAGACTCCTTCTCAAAACCAGCCCATCATCTAAAAGTATTTACATAAGCCTCTTTGCATTATATTCCAACCTCTGCAACACTAGTATTAACTACTGACATCTGCCAAGTCTGACTAGTAAGTGCTTTACAGTATCAATTCATCATAAGCAAAAAGCATTTTTGAGTGCAGCAGTGCTCTTGTTAATGCCAATAAGAAGTATCAGAGCTCATATGACACCTAGCAGAAATTAGTACCCACATTCAAAGAAAAGCTTTTGTTATTTCCCAGAGTATTATGTGGACTTTATTGAGATGACTGCATCTGACACCTGCTGTAATATAAAATGCAGCTATAATTAGCCAACTGATGCTCACTGCAGTTTAGGTCGAATCCCTTCTGTGGGAATTATGCTTTAAAATATTCAGAACTCCAAGTGGCTCTCATTACATTTAATTTTTACTTAGAATTAGGTGGTCTAGAAAAAAATTTTAGGATTGTAATAGCCCCCCGCTGAATGCCACACAGCAACGTGAAAACCCATAGATTTTTTTCCAGATAAAAAAATGAGAACAGCAGACTACACTACAGCCTTCAATTGAAGTCTGGCTTTGCTTAATTGTACTTTTTGCACTCATCAGTCTCTCCTCTTCAGAGCAAGCTACAAAAATTGCCTGAATAGCCAAAGAAAAGTTTCCCACAGTCACTGGCCACAGAAAAACACCATTGTCCTTCCTCACAGTTTGATGGACAACATTTCTATAAATGGGTAGCCAGTCTGTCAATGGCACCCTTGCTGAAAAGGCAAAAGAAGAGAACAGATTCTGCCAATATCTGACAAAGCATGTTAACACATAATCAGGCATTCACTAGTCAGGCAGCTGCCCCTAGGACCTTCATAACACAGGTGCCTTTAAGCCATTTCCTATTCACAGATAAAGGAAACAAGCAGGAGATACCTGGGAAAGGAGCAGTCTATTATGGCTTGTAAAATGTCCATCTTCTAGGCTGCAGGCATAAAAACAGAAAGGACATAAAGGAAACTTCAGTTTTAACAGTTAAATTATAAAACAGCAGAATACTCACAAAACTCATAACTTTAGTCTTGGTCTAAAATGTTTTGTGGCAGAGCAGTACCAAGCCCCTGTTTATAACAGGAGTTCTCTCCACTCCTTTGACCACATCAAACTGAGCAAACGAGCTCTCATGTCTCCAAAGCCAGCAACTGAAACAAAAATTTAGCCAGCCCAAGTGAAGGTCCGAAGGCTATCACCTTCACCTATCACTTGTTCCTAGGCTGTTTTTGCCATGTATAATCCTATCCTTCCTCACTCAGCTGTGATCACTAAATTCACCCTCTAACTGGGAAGGCTGCAATTTTCAGTAGGACACACTTGGTACTATTCAATAACTAGCCACTAAAAGTTGTTAAGCTGTGAGGTAAAGACCCACTTCAAGCTAACAGCATGACTTCCAGGGTATTCTATTCCCAGCCAGCCTGAGGAACAAGTGTCATTTGGTAGCCAGTGTTATCTATTAGGGTGATCATTTTAGCTTTAAAGAATACATTAAGTCTCTGGAATTTGTTTTGTTTTAACTGTTTTTAAGTTTCCTAATGTAAACTCAATTCACACAAATTGTTAACACAAAAAAATGTGCCTTTTGTTGACAACACAGATTTTAATCATTTAAAAAAAACCCAGAACACATTAAATGCTAAAACCTATGTCCCCAATCCTGCAAACAGACACATGCTTAACTCTGAGCACACAAACAGTCCCACAGACATCACTTGGACCAAATGGAAACATAACACAATGACTCTGATGAGACCACACAAGTACTTAATGTTAAGCACATGAGTAAGTGTTTGCAAGATCAGGGCCTATGAAAATGGTGGAGGCATGTGCAGTTTTTTCCATCCATGCCCCCTATGGAAGCAGCGAGGGTAAAGAAATGTAAAACCACTATTTGAATCCTCCCTACATTACAGTGATCCTCCCATGGCCAACTATGTTGGCTTTATGTCATAATCCAAAGGCAGCACAGCAAAAAGTAGCCACACTGGGGCCCAAAATTTGGCCTAATAATAATAATAATAAGCAAATATTAAAAAGCTTCTTTGTGAGAGTGTGCTGCAATCCTGCCTTCTTGTAGATAGAAATATTGCAAAGTGCACCAACATGACTTCTGAAAATTATTGTTAGCTAAACAGATTTGCTTTTAAAAATGCTTTTAAAAACAGACCATTTTTATATACATACAATAACAAATGTTTTTCCTATTATTAAAGCTCTTCACCTAAAGTGCTGCATATATATAAAAATCAGTTGAAGTGAGAATCGATAAAGATCTAATGGAAAAACAACCTCAGAAAATGTAAATGAAAAATACAGTAACTATGTTATTTTTCTTGGACAGTTTTGGGAACTTAGTATAGCATGAGACCTCTCCGAATTTTCCGTATGTAGCTTACTAACCTGGAGTTACTGTTCTCAATTTTAAAGAAGGCTGCTTGCTCTCACCAAAAGACTTTTTTAAAAATGGAATGGGATTCATCCTATATGAATCAAGTCCAGTGCGTGCTTTTGATTAATATAAACCAGGCCACAGGAACTATGAAGACAACAGATTCTAGCATTCGTATTTTAAGTCAGGGCCGTGTGATATATATAAGCTAATGACATCATGTTTTCTCTTTTCTTTTTGGCATTTGTATTTCTTCTTTCAGACCAATTTTGGGCCTCTCGATTACTCTTATTAGTTAGATAGTGCAAGTTGTATAAATAAGAAATTGAGAGATATGGGAGTCTCATCTTTTAACTCCGAATTAGTTAGATAATAATAATGCTGTATCTGTAGAAATAGAATTCAAAATATTAATTTTTCAGTTACATGTGAGAAGTCAGAAGAGGCACAGGCTCTGAATAGTATACCAACATTTGGAAATTTAACAGCACAGTGAAGTCCCAGTTGGGTCTCTTGGGTCAAATTCTACCCTCAGCTATCAATATCATCCCACTGACTCCAAGGGAACTGCACAGGGGTAATTAAGTATAGAACTTGTGTAAAGGGAACAGTTTATATTAAAGATTTTATTCAGATTCTTTAAAACAAAAATAAAAACTAAAATGAAACTATATAATGTATAAGTTACTGCACATCATTCTCTATAAAAAATTATGCACACAGAATATTCTTTAGGTATTTGTCTGCTAGCTTCTGAACAGGCACAACACAAGTAGTAGCATCAGTATGCCACAATCCTGACCTGGAAACCCCAGATTTAGCTGCAAAGGCTATCTTGGTGTTCACCTTCTCCACTGAGATTGCCAGCAAAGATGTTAATTGTGACAGTGTGGTTTGCAAACTGGACTGATCCCGCCCACTCATTTTAATAGGTCATTAAACGGACATCGAACCGTACAAACTCTCTCTTACTACTGATATGGACCAGATTCAAACTTGCAAAATATGCCCCAATCCTGCCTAGTCTTACACATGTGCTTAATTTTATACAGGTGAATAGTCCCATTCAATTAAATGGGACTACTCATGTACATAAAGTTAAGCAGATGCATAAATGTTTGCAGGATCAGGACCTGTGATGGCAAAGACTCCATTAACAATTCCTTGAGCTCTACTAGAAAAATATATTTAGTGAAAAGATGAATGACTGTTTTATTTTGTTAATTTACTATGATAATAGCGACTATATAAGCACTTAGATGGATACTTTAAAATATAGGCTATTATTTATGTTTCATAATCAGCCAGAAGTAACAGAAGAATGTAGTATGTGGCATAGATCGTGGCTAGGATTTTCAAAGGAGCCAATGGGAGTTAGGAACCTAAGTCTTACAGTTCATAGTATGATGGATGTCTAAAATCTTTAGGCCCCTTTTAAAAATGTCCAAGTTGACACACTGAAAACTATGGCTCAAAAAGAAAATAACATAAAAATATAAAAAGGGAGCCCTTTGTTTACCAACTGTAATGAAATATTCAAAAAGGCTAGAGAATCACTAGGTTATGGGATACCTTATTGAGCCAGCAATTCTTGGCTCTGAAATAAAATTATTAACTGTGCATTCAGGCCTGGATCCAATTTCCATGGAAGTAAATGGACAGGTGCTCATTGGATCAGGCCCGTAATGACAGATGTAATAACTGCCCAGTTATTTGGTTACATAAATTTACAAGCTCAACTGCTAAAGCAGGACGTGATTATAAATGTGAAAGGCTTAATAGTTTTGTAGCAAAAGACAGAGAGGCGGTACACATAGCAAAGGATTCAGCTCCCAAATAAGCTGAAGTTTGAAGAGCTTGTAGCCATACAGTCTGAGCCCCATGATCCCGATGTGACTCTGCACCCCATATTCTTCATAGTGGTATCATGATGATATGATTATAGCATATAATGCTTTATTTTTGCAAGATAAGTCATGTGAGGTGTCATTGGAAAAGTTATGATTTGCTGAACATGATTATCCTATTTGTATGCATGGATAATATTTGTATCTGAAGTTATGAATATTGACTATGTATCTTTCTTTCAAATGTAGTTACACCTGGGTAACGCCCATTAGACAAGATGCTTTCAGACTAGATAGTGGATTGGGAAGGGACAATTCTGGGAAATGATTATTTTCCCTAATGACTAGATCTTAGGAGAAGATTATCTCCCACGTGTTGAACGTTCTTGAGAATGCTACAGATAGCCTGTAACTAATGGGTGCTATGACCTCACAAGGACATGTGACCAGGCCACGTGATGATAGATTCCATCTTGGGATGTCAATATTTTTCCACAAACTCATCTGGGACTCAATTTTTGAAACAAAGGGTTCCCACCATAGGCTAAAGCTAAATAAGGCAGGGGGTGACATAATCTGTGGTTCTTCACTCCCCACACAAGAAGACTCCTGAAAAATATCTAAGGAACAAAGACTGAACTGGGGGAAGTGCTGGACTCAGGCTAAAGGGATTTCTAGCCTGTGTATGAAACATCTGGGGATTCAAACTGCAAAGCAAGTACAACTTGTGCCTTAAGAATCTACAACTCTGCTTGTTCCATCAGTTAGGGTGAGAATCTACTATTTATTTCCAATCTATTTAGTATGTTAAATTTAGTTTGCATTTTTTGTTTATTTGCTTTGATCTGTTTACTGTCACTTATGATCACTTAAAATCTATCTTTTGTAGTTAATAAACTTGTTTTAATCTAAATCAGTGAGCTTTGACTGGAGTGCTTGAGGAAAATCTCTGCTTGATTACCACACGTGTGCATTGTCTTCTTCACACTGAGGGAGAGGCAGACAGCAGATGCTGGTGAAAGTGCAGGCTGGAAGACTTTGCAGCTTATCACAGCAGTGCAGTCTGAGAGGGAACCTAAACTGGTGCGTCTGGGGGCTCAGTGGTACCCTAGTTCCAGGCAGCATCCCAGGGAGGACCCATCACACTCAAGTCAGCTGACATGGACCAGCTGCAGGTGTTCAATTGCAGTTGAGACATATCCCTATTGTCTTAGATGGGATTCCTCATGTGCTCAAAGTTAGGCATACACTTAAGTACCTTGCTGAATGAGGGTTTATGGTCTTGGTTAGAAGCATGGCTACTATTGGATGCTCAGACAGTACTTGAGTTTAAGAGCATTTTCTTCCATTTGTACTTGGATAAATGAGTATGACCTTTTACTTCGGACATGAACCTTGCTGTATCCATCCTTTTTTTCCACCTTGAGTCTGGAGTTAAACCAGACCATTCAGCATCTAAAGCTAGTGTAGGATATGACGGCTTATATATTAAGCAAAGCTTCATACTGAGAACACATAACACTAGTGCTTTGTGATCTGCATGTGTGCTTCAGAATAGAATTCAAGGTGTTTATAGCTTAAAGACCTAAATAAGTCTAACTCATCTGAAGGCTGCCTCTCTCCCACTTCCATACTGTTACAGTTGGCTGATATCTACCTGGGCTGGAACTTTTCTAATGTAAGAGAAGGCGCTGTTGGTATGGAGTGGACCCTTTAACTGTGGAATGCATTGTCTTCACCCACTGGCCTCACAAAGCTGAACCTTTTGAACATTCTGCAAAGCACATCTTTTTTCTTGAGGACTTGGAGAAGGGGCAGGTTGAATACTGGGAAAGATTGTATCAGTATTGTGGTAATTTAATTGTGTTAATTATTTGTAACTTAGATTGGTGACCAGCTGATGTAGGTTTTTGTATATTAATTAAATGTTATTATGAATGTTAAACTATATATAAGTTTGGTTTGAGTGCTTATCGTTTTATTCATATTATTAATAATAATATAGATAAAGATAAAGAAAAAAGAAAAATATTGCAAAGACAAAGTTAAAGACAGCAGTATTTGGATGAAGTCAAATAACCTAGTATTTGTGTTAATATTTTCACAGGTTTCTTAATGCCTCAGGGAACCATTTTTAGGACCAAAGCCTCATGAGAGCTAATCTTATCATATTTCAGTTCCTCAGTGCTGAAAATATCAAAAGAAAACCATTCCAAATTCCTTTCTTTCCTTGGTATTTCCATTGTTCAAGTATTTTATCACTTAGCCAAATTATACATATTTAAACATTTTAATTTTTCTTTGCATGCTAATCTCTCAACCCTGGTATCTATTTTTGTCAATCTTCTATGAATGCTCTCCAATTTGCAAATACATTTCTGGTAATGACATGCCCAGAACATCCCTCTATATTTCAGGTATACCCCCTAATGAGATGCAACTTTATATGCAGACCAAAATTGCATTGACCACTTTTACTGCCACATCCCATAACTTATGTCTACTTTGCTGTCTACTATAACTCGTAAGTGTCTTTTAGAATTACTGCTTTTCCAGTTCCTTCCTTCCACGGAAGATGCCTGTTTCAAACACTTTCCCTTGGTTGTATGGGCTTATACTTTTGCCCAGTTTGATTTCATTTTCTGTCTACATTTCTCTTTAAATCCCTTTGCATTATTTCTCTATTGTAGTTTTATTGAGGGATTGGTGATTTATTGATTAATTAATAATTCATTTAAATTGATTACTGATTAATCTTTTAGACCACAGTTCATCTCCTGAGGGCTACAGCATCGGGAATATTATTATCCGTGTCATTAGAATAAGAGACCCTACAAGCACACAAGAAACAATTGCAATTTACAACTCGTCCCTTTATTAACAAATCCACTAATCAGAATAATAATACCACAAGTCTCAAAATACATTAGCAAATAGAGAGATACATGTATCTATCCTATCAATGGCATCACTCACATCTCCTGCTGGGGAATCTTGGGTGTCAGTCACCACCACCACCAGCGGTTGTCATACTAGGATTTCCTAGTGTGTTTCTTCCCCCCTCCTCCCGACTAGGCCAGACAACACCTTTTTATCTTTAGTTATGCTTATGCCTCCTAAGGATCATACATATGCATAAGAGTTTCAACCCATTTTTCACCCCACTAATTTAGGGGTGCCACATCTCTCACTGACTATCCATTCAGTTCCCTTCATTCTTAATATCTACATCAGTGAATTACCATAGCAATTTGAGGTTATTACAGAATCCCCTGAAATGTTACCATTGGGCATCTTGTGATATTAACTTGTACATTGTGGCACTAACTTGTACATTGTGGCACATTTTCCAGTCTAATGCAGCATAGCTTCCAGAATATCAGCATTTAGCACATCTTTTACTGTAATTTTACACTTAACTGTTTCAGAATTATCTTTTGGTTACCTAGCCATGCCAACTTGTTTCAGACCTAAGGCCTTATGGGGCTGAGTTTCTTACAGGCCTGGTGTTATAATATTAATTCTTACATTTCACCTCTATACCCTAAATATACTTAATATCTTTTATTATTGGCTATACTGTCCTATTCATGTTCAGAACAATTCAATATCTAGTATCATCTTTGAATTTCAGCTTCTGAATACAATGAGAGATCCACTAATGAAATTTCAAAATAGATCCAAGCCCCTCTTAGATAATGAAAACCAAGGAGACTACCTATGTCTTTTATATTAATAGGGATACTTAATGCTTCCATGAAGGAAACAAACTGTCATCAACATGAACAATTGCTATGATCTGGTCCTTGATTAATAAACATTTGACATTACTTGACATTAACAATTACTTCACAGTCTCTTACCTCCCTTTTCTAGTGAAAACCACTGAGAAGACAGTGGCAAATCAACTACAGTAACACTCAGTATTCTCCATTTTTTATGGCCTACAATTAGTTGGGCTTCACACCTGGATATGGCAACAAAATTGTTACTCCCAGTGATTAATCATCTTATAAAGAGAATAAGAAGAGGTTAGATGTCCACACTGGTGCTATTAGATCAGCCATGTTCAATACTTTAATGGGACAGAAGTATTTTACATGGGCTTCGCTCATTGTTTTCAAAGATCAAGGAGGGCTCTGTTGGACAACTGTTTTTCTTCTCCTAGGGCTCTCTAGTCCACAGGAATCAGTCTCATTACTCCTTATGTTCATATATGTGAAGCCACTGTGGAAAACTATCATATCATATCATAGGCAACGTCACCACCAATATTCTCATGATATTCAGATCTACGTCTCCTTTTCTTCCTTTACAGATAAAACTGTTTTGTCACTCCACAAGCACTTGCCAAAGATAAGAATAAAATGCTTGTAGACAGAGGAAATACTTTGAGTCTCTGCTAGTTAGTAAAGCTGCAAACTAAATTGAGGGCATCCATCTATCAATTGCTAAAGTGCTTCCAATCTTAAAGTCTTACTGTATACAGCTCTGTTCCCAGATAGCAGCAGTGGTCTGATACACCTGCTCTTATCTTCAGATGGCCAATACACTGCAACCTCTCTCAGAAGTGGAGTTTGCCATAGTTACCCATGCTGTTGTCACTTCAAGGCTAACAAAAGTAATAAGTGCTATCGCACCCTACCCTTGAAGGCCACTTGGAAACTCAGCTACTGCATAATGCTATTGCCCGTACCTTGAGCAACAGAGATGAATGAGAAAATATTACAATTGTGTTTCATACTGGCTAGCGAGTCACTTTCATGTGAAATTCAAAGTGCTGTGCTTTGATGGATTTGGGGGTGGTTGTTTTTTAGAAAGCCCTATCCTTCTCCAATCACAACATTTATACATGGCAGGGATTGGCTACCTTGGCACGCGGCCCCCCAAGGTAAGCACCCTTGGCGGGCCCGGCCGGTTTGTTTACCTGCCGCGTCCGCAGGTTCGGCCGATTGTGGCTCCTACTGGCTGTGGTTCGCCTGCTCCGGTCCATTGAGGGCTGGTCAGTTGAACCGGTGTATTGCCTAGGTATAGATTGTTATACTATTGAGGCGCTGTTATTTTAGCGAACACACAGCCGGGGAGATGCACATCACCTAGGGTAAATGAGTTAGTAATTTGCAGGCACATGGAAATGTTTGCCTGGCATTGTAATGGTCCGTACATGTAATAAGATGGAGTGGTGATGAAACACCACTGCATAGGGGATACTTCTACAGCAACTTTACCATCTGCAAGAGGAAAGACATTCACAACAACAGAAGAGGACAAGGTCAAAGGGCGAAGGGTAGACCAGGAGCATACGATGTAATTGTCAGCTTTTGTGCAACAGTCTGAGGTTGTTATCAGTGTAACATTGTTAGGGGATGGTGTCAGGTATCCAGACAGCCCAACTTGGTTCACTATATTAGCAGCCATGTATTTAACAGACTTGAAACGGAAAGAAAAAGGAAACACATGAAACAGAGGGATACACAAGGAAATTGAAGGTGAAGGGTGAGTCTGGAGGAAGTAGAGAGGCTCCTATTAATTGTGTAGGGATGCCTGCAATGTGGGTGAGGGTGGGGGAGGAAAGGGTATGGGACTGGCGAAAACCCAGGCATATATTTAACATTTTTTTTTTGCAGTGTTAACCAGATTATAAAACAGCATATCACAAGCACAACCTTTAGCCTGTCACTTGCCGGGGTTGACTATAGCATTTGAGGTTTTTTTAAATGATTTTGTAATAATCCTTCACGGCTACATTAATTGCAGTCGGAGCATAAGATAGCCTGGTGTTGGTATGTCTAAGGACGTGGGTGGTTTAGCCTTTGACCCAAGATTTGTAATTTTGCATTTTGAAATTGGGGGGTCCTATGTGTGTGTGCCCACATCACTTGAGGCTAAATACCCAGTTACAGTCCGGATTTGGTGGGATACAGGGAGGAAGCCAAAGACTGCTCCAGGGCTGTGGTAACTGGATTGAGACTTTGGAGCCTGGATTTTTTTTGGAGGCGAGCTATAACCATGATAGGTCCCAGGTGGCCCTGTCTAGGGATAAGCCAAGTGTCTGGTTTTTTTTACCCATTTGCTGCTGTCTTCTGTAGGGAGTTGTACATACTAGCAGCTTTGAAACAGGTATTTTGTGTAACATGTACCAAGGGCGGGTCCCAGGAGACTACATCATGTACCAGCAATGCCCTTCTGCTATGTACATTGGCCAAACCGGCCAGTCTCTACGTAAAAGAATAAATGGACACAAATCTGACATCAGGAATCATAACATTCAAAAAACAGTAGGAGAACACTTCAATCTTCCTGGCCATTCCATTAAAGATTTGATGGTGTCAATTTTGAAACAGAAAAACTTCCAAAACAGACTCCAACGAGAAACCGAGGAACTGGAATTAATTTTCAAATTGGATACAATTAACCAGGGGATAAATAGGACTTGCGAATGGTTCTCTCATTACACTGATTGCATTTCCTGAGTTAATTTATCTTCAACACTTGCTATCTAGCGCAGACACAGAAATCCATTTCAAAAGGTATTTTTTTCTCCTGCTGACAATGGCCCATCCAGATTTAACAGCCTCTTAGAATTGGTATGCTAATGTACAACTTTTTTTTTCTTCTTTCTGTGTGTATAAATGAATCTAACTTCTGTTCCATTCTATGCATCTGATGAAGTGGGCTATAGTCCACGAAAGCTTATGCTGAAATAAACTGGTTAGTCTCTAAGGCGCTACAAGTATTCCTCGCTTTCTTTATGGATACAGGCTAACACGACTGCTATTCTTGAACCTGCATCATGTATGTTTGCTAGGAGGAGTAACGTGGGGAGTCACATTTATTACTTAAAAGGATACACTATAAACAAAATGAAATTTATATATTTTCATTGTGGTTTTATGGACTCATGTTAGAATTTTTTGCACTTTTGCAGAGGTATTTGTATGGGCCAAAGATTTGTATGAACAAAGATGAGTAGGCACCAAATCGCAAGACAGCTTATTTGCACCCATACAGAGGGAAATCTGGAACATACGTTTTGAAAAGAGTTAGATGTATCCCAAATAAGAGCCAGAGATTTGGCAGTTGCAACTGAAGGGAGGGATGTATTATTGTGGAGGGGGATGGTATGAGTGTGCATAAGTTTATCAGTAAATGTAACTGTATTTTGAGCAAGACTGAGAGTTGCTGCAAGATTGCCCATGCCCAGAATAGTCCTCTCTGCATTTGAAATTAAATAGAAGAATTGGGTCCAAAAGAATAGATCTGATTTTATAAGAACAGGATAGGTTTGGTAAGCCGTGAGTTGTGCACTTCCTACTCCTGAAATAGTAATATACTGTTTAGTAATGGGGAGAGGGAGGTCGATAATGATAACAGATGCTTTCGTGTCCACAAGAATTGTGCATGACCAGCCCCATATCCATTCTTGTAAATGCGGCTTTGAGAGGTTTATATCTGCAGCAGCAGCACTGACAGGCAAGGAGGGACTCTGGATCCTAGAGGGCCATGGAAGTTAAAAGTCTGGCCTTTTTTTTTTTTTTTTTTTTTAACTCTAGTGTGAGTAAGGGTTGGCGGTTGGTTGAGACACCAGGTGGGGCTTTTGTTGGTTACCCAGGGTTATTTGGCTTGGACACCCGACTGCCCAATGTCTGGTTTCTTCGCACACAAAACACTGGGAAGTGGGGAGACAGTGGGGGCAGGCCCAGGCCCAGGTTGAAAAGGCAGTGAAGTACTGCAGGGATTCAACTGGCCATGATTCTGTCCCTGACTAGGCTTTTGGGTTTTGCGCTTGCAGTTTTTTGGGTATGTCCAAGACACCCACAATTATAACAGACTACATTATTTTTTGCTGTTACCACAACAACGCGAGTAGACTTGCTATTTATTTTTTTGGCCTGTTTGGCTTTGCTTTCAGAGGCCCACATACAGATGGATTTATAATTAGTCTGGGTTCACTTCCAAATTAAGGGCTCTTTGCAGGTGGAAGTTAAAACCTTTTTAAAATATTTTTTTAAATGCCCGATCAGATTTTTTTGGGTCCACTATGCCTGCATTGGTGGAATACATTTTCTACTTTTTTTTTTAACAATATTGAGCTGCAGGCTCGGATGGCGCCCATGATCAGTCCCCAATTACTAGCTCTGTTCCCCAAGGCTTCTTCGTCGGTTTTCTTAAACCTAGTGCAGGCAAGGATCATATCATTTTTAGATTTAAATTTAACGGAGGCCAAAACACCATTTTGCTGCATTTCTGTAGGGATTTTGGCCTATGACAGCTTGGGGCATTTAGCTTTTGTCAAAATATAAAGATTCCTGGGAATCATTACGTATAGGTGGTAACAATTTGGCTTATTTTATTTATTTTAGAATATTAAATTTGGGTCTTTGGGTTTTAGATTAGGGAGATTTTTCAGTAAGCCCCTCATTTCCTCTGTGCTGAGAGGCGTGTACTCATAAGTATTATTAGCCACTCTGTTTACACCAGTCAGGTTTCATTTCTGAATTTGTTTTTTAAGGTGGTTTTAATTAATTTTTTTTTTTTGGTTTTTATTAGTATTGCTGCTTTTTTAAAATTTTGCTTTGAGAGCCTTGTTTTTTGCTTTAAACTGACTTAACCTTGTGGTTGAAACCTGCCTTTTGATTTAGCTCTGTGTAAGAGCTTTTTGGAGTGTTCCCAATTCTTGTAATTTTAAAAAAATATTTGCAATACATTATTACAATCCCTTTCCCTAATTTTTCACCATTACAACATGCTAGCCATTGTACTCATACCTTTATTCCATTTATTTTTGCCATTTTTTTAACTTTTGTTTTTTCTAAATAAAATTAATGCGTTTCCCTCCAGTTGAGGGCATCACTGATGTTCCCTGGAGCCAGTTAATGAGTCTCCCTATTGTAGAGGGAAATATTGGTGTACCCCGGGCACACCAATGGGTCTCCTCCCCCGCACCGTAAAGGGTATCGTTGACACATTTTGGGGCAATTCATAAGACATTGTATCCCAGCTTCCTTAAACCCACTTGAGTGGCGCTTCAGGGGAGACTGACTGAGCATACATTTGTACTCAATTTACTGCAGCACACACGCTGGTGCTCAGTACTTGGCAGTGCAACCTTCGCCTCCAGCGATCCCTGCACCCCAACAACCTTGGCCACACAGTCCCATTCAGTCCTCTTGCCCGTGTCCTATATGTGGTTTGTATTAAAAAAGGGACGTGGAAGGGTTCCTCGGGCAATCCCAAACCAAGGTGTGCGCTAGAGGTGGTAAGTAAAAAGGTGGTAAGAGGTGGTAAGTAAAAAGTAAAGTAAAGTAAAGAGGTGGTAAGTAAAAAGTAAAGTAAAGTAAAGAGGTGGTAAGTAAAAAGAAGAAACTCTCCGAGGACTCCTTATTAAACCCTGCTCGCTGTGTCAAAACTGTTAGGCAAAAAGATTCCCCCCCCCCCCCCCCCCCCAAGAATCTGGCAAGCACAAGCACAAGACAATACTGAAGAGGGTTTATTCATGGTACCGGGAAGACTGACAAGCAGCTTTAAAAATATGGTGCCATAGTGGCCAGTTATATACATTTTTAATTAATTTATTTGCATTTATTTGTACATAAAGAAACAGATATTGTTACAAGTCAAAAAAATTCTAAATAAAAATAAGAACAGTATGTATGTATAGAGGCCATCCTACTTGCAATAAACATTTATGGCTACCTTGCAGGGGAAGGAGGCGGGGGGGGGGGGGGGGAAAGAAGGGTAAGTGCTTACAGACATTTGGTAGGTTGTGAAGGGAGGGATAGATAGCATTGTTCTTTTTTTTACCAATAAGCTGAGCTAAGTTATCATGTATTGATAGAATCTATGTCCTTGCTTATAAGCAGTTTCTGTCTTTTTTGCTGGCTGAATTTTAACTTCTTTCTGACACTACCAATCTACTTCCAAAATAAAAATAATTAAAAAGGAGATTCCTCTAATTTAGGAGGACTCCTAGCAGCAGCTTTTTCGGGACACCAAGTTGGCTCTGACCATCAGAAATCCATTTAAACCCAAGTCTAGCAACTCAGAAAGTAAACCTATACTGCAAAGAAAAAACACAGTGCTGAGCCTCAGAACCAGGCCAATTGACTCAGACATGTGCTGTGAGACTAAAAATAGTAGTGTAGCTATTCCCCCTGTGGCTAGAGCTCAGGATCTAAAACACAGAAAGGGAAGAGGGTCTCAGAGTCTGGGCTCCACTCATGTGTGAATATCTACACTGCTATTTTTTGCCCCAGAACCTGAGCCCCTAAAGGCATGAATCAATTGAACTGGGCTGAGACTCAGTGTCTCAGACTTTTCTTTGTAGCATAGACATAGTCCTAGATCTTCATGCAAGATGCAGCTCTTTGTTCAACCAACTTGAAAACTATAGGCATTGGAATCCTCCTTGGAAATTAATCTCCTGTGCAAATGGCCAGTATTTCCCTATTTCTGTTTTTTCAGTGTAGTGGGCTTGGTTGCTATGCAGAGACAAGAGTATTTCTTAGGAAATGTTTTCACTAAATAAAACAGTGTAAAGTTTTGTCCAAATACTAGTGAGCTATGCCCTAGAAATATCTGCAATAACAATAATTAGTAACATATTAATTTGTATTTCTACAGTATCTTTTATTCAAGAATCTCAATCTGCTTTACAGTGATTAAATTAGTCTCACAATATCCCTGTGAGTTAGAAAAGCATTATTATCCCCATGTTACAGATAGTAAAAATGTGGGCTTTTCTTTAGTGCTACAAAAACACTGCATTTTTTTTACCTCATGATATCCAATGCCTGTAAACTATCCTGAGGTAAAAACATAATAAAGATTTTAGTTTTTCCAAAAGATAAACTCACCAATATCAGTCCTATATCCCAGCCTGGGTTTGTTTAGTCTTCACTGTGTTTTTCCTTTGGCATAGCTTTGGGAGGAGCAGGAAGGGAGATCACATCTGATCCAGCTGGTGCTACTCCTTTCCCCCATGATTCCCCAGGACCCAGAACTATGCAAGGAAGGCCCCATGCTGAGTGAACTTGGCCTTCCCCTCATGGTCAGCCACATAGACTCAGGGAAGAGGAAAAACTTCAGCATGGTACTAGCCCAGGGACCAGAGACTAAGGCCAACAGGAGCACCTCTTGAAGTCTTGGGAAGCTAGACGAGCACAAACGCATCCACAGCTGAAGGCCCCTCCCTTAGCTACTGAACCCAGGGCTCAAATAATTATTGGTGATGACTAATAAGAAAACAAGGACAGGAGTGAAGGTTATGGGAACATAAGCCAGGAGGGAACACCAAGTAGAGAACCCCAGACAGTGCCCACAGCTCCTCAAAAGTGTTTGGGGGAGCAAGTGGATGCAGCCCAGAGGAAGTCAGCAGGAACAACTGTAGAAGCTGAGAACAGCAGAGAACTCTGGACACAGATGATGCCATCAGACTCACTCATACTGCCGACCAACCTTTCTTCTCTCTTCTCCCCATCTTTCTTTCTCCCCCTTACCTTTTCCCTCTCCCTTAGTTTTCCTTTGAGTTAATTCCTTCCTGACTTCCCCCTTACCTACCCGTCCTAAAAGCCTCCGCAAAAACTATACCAAAAAACCCAACCAAGCAACAGCTACAAAAATGTGTGATTAACATTATTTACAAAGCATTGTTTTGTTCAATCTCCCACATTATATCTAACTTGTCTATTCAGCTGTTTGGGATGTGAATTGGCTCTTACCTGTGTTTCGACTGCGCTTAGCAAAACAAATCCCCATTCTTGGTCTCTAGACATGATTATTGTAATATAAAGACCTGGGTATGCTAGGTAATGCTATGATAGTATGTGCACGCTTGCAAGGCACTTATGTACAATGGTATAGCTATGGCAGTACATTGTACAGGTGGCTGAAACTATGGCACAAGAAGTGTGAGGCTGCTACATAGTGAAAGGGTGGGACAGAATGAAACAGGGTGAGTGCGACGGGGCAAGGCTGTGGTGCAGCAGGACAAGGTGGGAAAAACTTAGACAAGAATGAAGCTACGCTGAGTGAGTCATGCTTGTGGAAAGGATAGTGGAGCTCAGGCTTATTTACACTGAAACTCAGTAGCACATGAAGCTGACCTCAGCAGCCAGCCTGTGGCAAGTCACTGCTCTCCACCATCCTCCCAGAATAATGAAGTTATTGAGTCCAAGCTATTGTGTCTCTGAAAGAAGCAGGTGAAGAAAGCTGGAATGGGTGTGACACTGCTCTACAGTGAAGAAAGGTGGTGGGCATAAGTCAGATCAGGCAGCTGCTCCAAACAAAAAAGTAAAGCTGGGTCTACTCGCCCCAAAATTGTATTGTATTGTCAAAACAGAGCCAACCCAGCCATCCCTACTGAACCCACAAACCGGGAACCAAAACACCCCAGCGCAACAACTCCACAAAAACAATGTTGCCCACATTGTCACAAGTCTCACAATACTTTGCAAAGCTTCAACAGACGAAGCAAGATTTTAAAGCCAGGCTCATGATGCCCGCGGGGTCCTGGCTGACTCGGGTGAGCAGATCTTGAACCCGCGGTCTGGCAGACCCAGAGCCCGGCCCAGGACCCTGCTCCCGAACTCCAGGCGCCCTGTGCCGGAGACGGGATCTGCTCTGCCAGCGGCTGCTTCGATAGAACTGTCCCCGTCTCAGCAGGCCCTGCTGGCCAGCCCGGGAGCGGAGACGAGGATTGGCCGCTCCGCCCGTCAATCGGGTCTGTGGGCGGGGACAGGCCCGGCTCTCCGCCGCACTGAGGCCGCCCACGGGCTTCGTCATCTCAGAGCGACGGCGGCAGGAGGCGGAGGCAGGGTCCGCGCATCCAGTGGCCCGGCCGGGTGTCATGGCCGCCGTGGGAGAGCCCAACCAGAGCCAGCCCGACGACCACGCGCCGGAGCCTCTCGCCGCCTCGGCCGCCAGGGAGGTGCTGAGCGGCGCCCTGCGCTCCCTGCCCGGGCTGACTGGGCAGGTCAGTGAGGGCAGAGCGATGGGCGGACGCGGAGACCCTGTGTGGGGCGGGCGGCCGTAGCAGCAGCAGTGCGCTGGGCAGGGGGTGGTGCGAATCCCAATTCCTGCTAGTGAGCATGGGAGGTGGGCCCCGTTTTGGTGTGGGTGGGGGCAGCAGCTGCGTTACAGGCCCGGGGGGGGGGGGATGAAAGTAGTAACCAAAGGCAGCAAGGGGTGTGTATGGGGCGGGGGATAGGACAGTTTGGGTTTATTTGGTGAGAAATCGACTTGCAATTCATAATCCAGCAAAGGCTCCCTTATTTAGGGGGAGGTCTTTTAATCTGGGATTGCTTTCATGGTCGTTTGTTACCTGCTATATTACCAAGGATCAAATATCTTGCTGCTGTTTGAGTTATGGATGATATACAGACTCTCGTTGCTACTTCGTTTCATATTAACAGCAAAGGTGTGGCTGTTAATTGTGACTTTAAAAAATATGACTATAGCCTATAAAATATATACCTACATTTATGAATTTATTTATGGAGGAAATATTTTTCCATGACAAAATTTGTAGCTTTTATCACACACAACATGAGCATTGTCCACAAACCATGAAATAGTCCATTGTAACTTGGAAAAAAAAATCAAGACACTTGAAGTTAGGACTACTTAGACTTTTGGCATGGCTCTCATGACTTTGCTGCTATAGGGTATGAGGAAGTTTCTTTGATCCATATTTTTACAAGTGGCTTCAGTTTTGGGGGTACTTAAGATTAAAAATCTGGGGCCTGTTTTTAGAGGTGAGGCGAGTCCATCGTTATTGAATAGTGGTATTATAGTAGTGGTCAGAGGCAGTGATCAAGATCAGGGTCCAAAAGCAGACATAGTCCTTGCCTCAGATTGTTTACAGTCCCCTCTCCCCCCCCCCCCCCCCAAATCCCAGTCCTCTGAGCTCATGAGTACCTCTATTGAAATCAGTGGAATGTCTCAAGTTTTTGAAGTTAAACCATGCACAAGTGTTTAGGGCCCAATATTAGAAGCTCTATCTGAAGGGTAAGTGAGAGGGAGATAAATATATACAACTTCAAATATTTTTCTTAATCTTTTTGTGAAGTAGATATCTACTATATCCAACTATTCCTTAGTCTAGCCATTAAACATTGTCTGACTTTTTTTGATATTGGCAAAAACAAGTCTCCTCTCTTACCATTTCAAGTGGTTACTGCAGCTGCTGTGCACCTTTAATAATCAGACCATAGCTATGTAAGCACTCAAATATTGAGGCACCCAAAATAAAGGATCTGAAAACTTGGACCTTAACATTTATGTATCTCAGTTTTTCTCATCTATAACAACATTCACCTATCTCTCTAATAGGAATGCTGTGTTGATTGGTTCATGTTTAGCCAAGTACTAAGTATTAGATATATCAGGCTAGTGTTACACAAAAGCCTCCCTTTGTTCTGTGGACAGTATTTTCCATAATTCTTCAGTAATCATAACTCAGTGGGTGAAGAAAAAAATTACATTTTATAACCACTGCTATATGCATGTTACCATAAAGGAGCACTTGGTCTTTTTGTGTTTCTCAACACTACAGAAATATATATATGCCAGCTCCTGTTTTTTATATACGAGGGTGACATTTCTGTAGTGTTGAGAAACACAAAAGGACCAGTGCTCCTTTATGGTAACATGCATATAATAATAATAAATAATATACATGCACGTAATGTGAACTAGTACATGATGCTAAAGATGACAGATCTATGTTAAAGCTTAAATCCTTGCACTTAATGTTGTTTTAAAAATGATTAAGCTCTGTCCGTTATTCAGTACTTCACTGGTTACCCAAAGCGTGGCTACTTCTAGTGCTGCATTTTAGATTCTGGGCCTAGTAGCACATGCACAGTAAGGTTCACATGCTGATTTTGTAGAATTTAATGACAGTGGTTTGCTTCCACAACAGGGATATCTTGTCTAAAAATTGTTAGTCTGTTGATGTTGTTTCAAGCCATAAGGATATCCATTGTGATGGGGTGATTATTTAGTCACAGTTGATGGTAAAAAAAAAAAAAAAAAAAAAAAAAAAAAAAAAACTTTAAGATTGTCAGCCAATGCTAGTGTAGTAGCTGCAGAAACAACAACATTTCAGTCTGTTTATCACAGTCCTTACAAGTGCTGTTAAGGCAAGAGGAAACATTACAATGGCAGATTAATTTGCGTATTCAGTATTTATTAGTGTATTAATACAAATACAATACAAAAAAGTGTGAATTAGGTGAAGATAGGGGTTAGTCTTTACTCGTGACTAAAGCATGCCTATGAATAAACCGCCCCAACCTTTTCACTTACCATTTTAAATTATTTATCCCCAAGTTATTCCATTCAGAAATCTTGCTAAGTTTCTGTACTTTGAACTGCTTAAATAGGAGCCACAGAATATCAAGTGAAGCATACAACTGTTGCTGTGACTATATGAAAAGAGGGATTGTTGAGGAGTACTCTTTTTAATCTATAATATGTGCTATAGGTACTCCCACTAACTCTTAGCAGACACTATTGGTGGTAATATCCAAAATAATGTGTACTGTATACTTTTTTATGGAAACTTCTAGCGCAAACTGTTTGCATGTATGCCTGATTGGCACCAATAATGCAGATAAATAATCTCATGAGTTAAATAAAATGTACATTAAAGTTTCACTTAGGTAAATAAAATGTTAAAAATGAGCATGCTTACCAAAACACTAATTTTCTTGATAAATATGTGCAGGTTAAATACTAAAAAAGAAAATCTTGCTTTAAATATATCTAAAAATACTTGATATATCTAGCTGAATGAAAAGATGGAAAGATTGAACCTGCTGTGACTTGGTTGTTAGTTTTTAGAATTCTGATGCTGAATAAGAAGAAAAATACAGATGCATTATTTCACTAGTTTTTCTGCCTTTATAAGAATTGGTGAGTCCCCTATCTCCTCTCCCATGTATTGGCTTAGGCTCTGATCTTGTACATTTACTCAAGCAGAACAGGAACGGGAATACTGCCTGCTTAAGGATGCAGGATCAGGTTCATATTTTGTTTAGATATAATACTGTTCTTGTTTTCACTGCAAATATGTAAAGTAGTATAATATTTTTAATGGCTTTGCCTCCCAATGTATTGCTACCATTCTGTTTACTTTATTCACATTTGATTCTCACTATGTATGTTGAGCTTTAGATGTATTTCTGGTCATCATTTCAATTTAAGTGTCAGCTCTTTTAAAAAATGATCTTGAAATCCTCAAGAACTAAATATATGCATTCTGTTTTCTTACCCCACATCTGATGTCATTAGCTGGCCCTTTGAGAAAAGGGGGGGGGGGGCAATATGTTAAAGGTATTCTACTTCAGGCATGCAAACTCAATTATCTATCTAGCTGTAATCTAATTTTCTTTTTAAAAACTGGGAGCTTGCACTACTTGTGAGCATCATATTGATCTAGCAGCACATGTGAAAGAATTAGGAATTTTGGACCTGATTCCGAGTGTCAGTGGGTCGTGGCACACCTGTTCATTTAAATAAGAATTATGCCTAAGTATAGAGCTCTTCATTCACTTTCGGGGAGTCTTGAATGCCCTATTTGTTTGGAAAACCACCTATTTGGCTTTGGTGGGAGTTGCCAAGTGCTTGCTATTTCTCAGAATCAGGCCCTGAGAGAATAACAAGTTCTGTTAAAACAAAAATAGAGGTGGAAATGAAGAGTGAGCATGTATTTCATTAGTGATTATTAACAAAGTGTAATAATGTAAAATTTTTATAAACATGCACATTGATTAGAGGTTTAATAGATGCATGATCAATGCAGTTTCTAAAAGCTAACTTTAATATATGCATAATCTGTAAATTGTACATCATTGATTTTGCTAAGGAGTGTATTCTCATGGAATTTGTTTATGTAGTGTGGGTTTGCAATGGTTCAATTGCATAGAAAGTTAAACTTTGATTTTGAAGTAGGTTTCATGGGATGGAAAATGCTGCCCAGTCTGGATTTTGCTTACCCTGGGGTTTGGTAAAGTTTATTTATGTATGTAGGCTCCTTGCAAAAGAAAAATGTAATTTAAATTCTTTTTTAGACTAAAACCTGATCTGGAAGGGTGCTTAGTGCCTACACTTCCTAGTGAGAGTTACAAGCACTTAGTACACCTCAGAATCAAGGCCATAGTTGATTTTAACATACTGATAATTAAACACACAATGTACCTATTTTTGTTTCACTGTTTGCAAAGCAATAGTCTCTATGAAACAACGATATTGACAGCTTGGTCTTATTACTAGCTATGCTGTCAAACCAGCTAAAATAAAAGCAAACTACAATAATGAGAAACAAAATACTTTATTATACCAGTTGATAAAGCTGATTTGATAGACTGCTTAACAGTTGACCGAGATTAAAAGGCTAAGTCAATGCAGTAAAAATGGCATTGGTTAACTAAAGAGTATTTTTAAAAAAATCAGACTTCATGCAAACATACACATTAATTTATTTGGGGAGTGTCAGTTATAACTTACGTTTCAATGCAAGACTAACATTTTAAAACCATTCTTCTTCTCCTCATAAAAATGCAGTCAACAGGCTGAGAATTTTTGTTATTGAAGTCCCATATACTCCATTGACATTCTGTAATACAGCATAATAGTGTAATTTTTGTGATGATGCTTGTTTGCCCTTTTGAAGCTTAACCTGGGAGATGATGTGGTGAAAATTGTAATCGATTGGAGCAAGCTTCAAAGTACTTCGGCACTCCAGCCTGCATTGCTCTTTAGTGCACTTCAGCAACACATTTTATATTTGCAGGTAAATATTTTATTGGACACTTTAACCTGGACCAAAGAGATCAGCATTTAAATTTAAATGTAGCTAGATTATATGAACTGCATAATTTCAATTGTTTTGATTTAGTACTGAAGTATTTAACTTGAGAAGCACGCAAATATATTGTACATTTGGGATTCCACTACACTTCATAGGTACTCAACCCTGTTATCTTAGAGTTGTCAGAACAGTTGTGGGAATAGCCTACCAGGCCACTATGTGTAAGCAGATTGAACAAATGCAGCCCCATTGATTTCTAGACTTGCATTGTAAATTCAATACATTTCCATCTATGGCGGGTTATAATTAAGCAATAAGACACGGCAGGTGTGTGTCATGCTATGATAATGATTCCATGCCTTGGGTGAGTTTTGAGGCTCATGGAGTGCTTTCAGTGGTTCAAGAAGTGGCATTATCCCAGCATGACACATCCTGGAGTGTCTTACTGCAATTAAACATATTTTCAGCATAGATTTTAACAAGAAAGTAATTTATTTGACATTAATGTCTCATTTTGCCAAGAAGCCAGTTACTGCATTTTTGTTAACTATTAGAAACTTTTTGGTCCTATCAGAAGTGGCAACTACACTGTCATTTAGTTGTGATTTTTTTTTTTTTTGGTTGGTCAGTCAATAGCTGAACAGAATTGAGCCCTTGCCACTCTGTGGTTTGACATCTGGCGAAGGTGGTGATTTGAATACATTTCAGTTTTTCATTTTATTTTTCAGTGAGTGATTCCAAGTGTATTATATTTGGGGAGATGGGGCAAAATTAGAGGAACCTATTAACTTGGTAGTCTACAGGATAAAAAAAGCTTTTGTTTTACACATCAGGAGTTTAATATGACAAACAAAAAGAGACAAACTGCAAGATTAAAAGCAAGTAAAAATTACTTGCTGTCTCCTTAAATGTAGACATACTAATTTCATTCCTTTTCAGGAAACTAGACTGGTAGAAATTGTCCTGTTATAACTAATAGTTAGTTCTAGTTTTGTAAGGGAGAAAGAAGCTATAAAATTCAGGGAAGTCGTAAGTGTGTGGGAGGGAGGGGGAGATGTGTGGTACAACTTATTTTGTGCTAGGCTTTTGTTTTTACATCTTGTGCAAGAACATCCAATAGAATGCATTTATTTTGCTGCTACGGATACCACTGCTTTCTCTCATTTAATTTAGTAATATAAGTAGATAATCAGCCGTATCAAGAAAAGCATGATTGTTCAGCATAGCAGCTATATATTTCATGTCTGTGTTGTCTCATACACTTTGGGCAACTGCGGTTTCAAGTGGAGAATCTCTAGTGATGTAGTGATAAAGTAAGGGCTTTACAGAGTGAGAGCATTGGCTCTCATGTTAAGGGGGAAAAATACTAAGCCTAGTGTTCTGAGTAGGCATCTGAATGACATGTTAATTAAGTGTCATTGGTGGTGAAGGCTGAAGCTTTGATTTGGTTCATAACAGATGAGCAGCAGACAGATTTGCTCAGACATTTTGGATTTTTTCAATTTCTCATACAAACCTGTAACAGGCTGTGGTCATAAGGGCATAAAATTTGGAAGTGCTATATTTTTAGGTTATTGGTTTGTATATCACTTTGATAGTATATGAAGTCTCAGATTGTTTAACCAGTCTATTTTAGAAATTGTAATGAGAAGCATGTGGCCATTTTGAACCCTACCATATATGCTTTTTTGTTTTAGCCTCTTTTAGAAAAACTCCAGTCAATGATTAAAGAGGAAAGTATAGTGCCTGTTGAAGATGCAGATAAAACAGAAGGCAAGAAGTTGGATACAAATTCAAAGTTATCTGATAGTACCTCCCAAATAGAAGAAAAATATACAAGTTATGATTCAGGGGATCTGAAAGAGGTTCATATTAATTTTGACCCAGAGGTGGTCCAGATAAAAGCTGGAAAAGCAGAAGTAAGTGACCATCTTGCCTAGATTTGAGAAATGGCCTTTCTTTCTTTTTGAATTACAACAATGAAAGAGATACATGTCATCATCTTTATTACCTACAGATTGACAGGAGGATATCAGCCTTCATTGAGAGGAAACAAGCTGAGATCAATGAAAACAATGTCAGGGAATTTTGCAATGTTATTGATTGTAATCAAGGTAATTATCCAACCAGAGTTTAATCTTCCTTGTAATTTAAATAAATTTTTTCTTTTAAAATGTCATATTTAAAAAGCAAACTTCATTTTTAAAATAAAGTTAAGACCGTTTGTATGTGTGATGTGGAAATTGGTTAGAAAAAATGCAGAGATTACTCTCCAAGTACTAGTGTGCTCATCTTCCTAAGTTTCATGGAGTCCATATTGATGTAGAGAAGCTGTTATATTTTAAAAACCGCAGAGTCTATAATCAGGTGCCCTCATTAATGTGATGATACCTTATGAAATTATTGTAATTGTTGACTTCAAAAAGAAACAAATTAAGTTAATGCTGGAGAATTGTCGTGCAAATAATATATTGAAAGTCCAAACTTAGAGAAGTCTAATATTAGTTTGATTAAAAGAGAATATATTTCATTGTAACTTATTTAAATCACTAGAGGAGTAAGTTAAAAGAAAAAATGTGAAAGGTCTTAAGTTGTTTGTTTTTTAAGTGTCCTATTTAAACACCCAGAGCAAAACAATTGTAGAAATGTTTTGAAGAGACCTAAATAAGGAGTAAAATACTGCAGTTTTCCTATGTCCTCTAGTATCTTCCCAGTATCTGTTAACCCAAATATCATAAGTAATTGTTGTGCATGCTGTTTTAGATCTAAGATCATTGTTTTATAACTTTCATAAGAATTGGAATGAAAAGAACATTTTAAAAGTTAGACTATCATTCAGAAACATTAAAATTTAATAGACTGTATAAGAGGCGCTAGATAATAAAATGTCACTTTTTAAAGTGATATTAAGTAAGCTTACATGCAGAAGAGCTGATTCTAGAACTTCTCGATTTGTGCTCATTTTATTATAAAACATTAATTTAGCTCTAAGTACATGGACAAGAATAAAATACAAATGTGAGGAAATGAGGAGCTCTATTCTGTGCAAATTTTACAAATTACAATACTACTAGTAATGATAAAGAATGATGACAGGCCACAGGACATCCAATATAGATAAGAGAAAGTGAAACAAGATGCACTGATGTGGAGCCCAACCTACAATAAAAAGGATTCATGGAAGAAACTAGCTTTAAGGAGAGACTTGAAGAGGGAGAACAGTTTCTGGGCAAAAAGATAGAAACCCAAATCTAAAATAGGGGTTGAAAGAAAAGGAAGCAATAAATTGAAGATATGGAGAAACACATGAACCAAGGAGCTGAGGACAATAAGAACACAAGTAAATTGGAACCGATTATGGTTCTAATTCTGCAAACATTTACACACGTGAATAATTTTATACAGGTGAGTAGTCCCATTGGACTCAATGGGTCCACTTGTGTATGAGGACTGGGGCCTAGAAATTTAAATTACTCATCCTCCAAGGTATGAAAGGTCAGGTACCAAAAGCCAAACAGCCAGTGATCAGAGCTTTTTAATTTACAACTGTGCACTTAGGGGCTCTATTTTTTAAAAATTTCCTCAGAGAACAGCTGTGCCAGAACAGATGCAGTTTTCACCCCTTATCCTGGATATAAAAGTCACGTAAAGGGTAAGCAGTAATTAATATGTACTTTCGTTTTCAAAATAATTAGCCACAATGAACACTGTCCTGGTGGGGACAGTGCCAGATCTAATGTGGCTCAACTGAAATGTGTACATTTTTGTATGGAACATTAAAAATATAATGGAAACATTTGTATTGATTTTCAGTCTAATAAAAACAGTTTTGAATCATTCCCCTTCCCCAGTTTCTATCCCCAAGCCAGCAGCATGGTGCTAGTTCAAGAGAATCTAAAGGTGTCTTTTACCAGAAGCAAAAATAAACTAGTTTGTCTACATTGTCTGAGCAGAAAGAAAGAAACCCAAAATCCCAGCATGTAGGTGAAAAACATAAGAATTATTTGCATTTAACAATCTAAATTGGTTTTAGTAACATAGGAATTTAGAGGGACATTAATAATTTTTTTAATCAAAATAGTTATTGAAATGGGAAGCAAGCCCAGCTTAAGTTCTAATTACAGAATTATTGTACTGCAAGGCTTTACATTTTCTTCATTATTCTAGGGATTGTTCAGCTATTAAGTGCTCCTTCACTTGCTGCATTGCCAGATGAGGAAGAAGAGACTTCTCCAGCCATCTTGAGTAGATGGTGTTGATCTCTTCTCCATCCCCACTCAGTTCCTTGGCCAGTGTTATGGGAGGTCTAAAACCCTTGCCATCTCCTCCCAGTTCTGTTCTGAAATGAAGAGGGTGCAGCAGCCCTGCATGGGAGGGGACAACTCAGTGAGCAAGATTTTTTTCTCCCATTTGTAATTTTTTTGGGGAGAAACAGGAAAAAAAAGGTGTATAAAATAATCCTTATGCTCTCCTCTATCTATGGAATTATATGGCCCCTATCACTGTAGTATCCGACCACCTCACAGTCTACATATTAAATTCTCCCAATGCCCTCGAAGGTAGAGAAGTATTATTCTCCAGGCACAAAGAGGTTAAGGGCTTTGCCAGAAGTCACACAGGAAATCTGGAAGAGCAGGGAATTGACCCAAGATCTCCCAAGTGCTGAAATTAAATGTGTAAAAGTGTGTCCGAGCAGTGCTGTCTAGGCACATGTACAATTTATTTGAAATACAACAATAAAAGTATCCCCTGCTCCTCCTGAAAATTGAAAGTCTACCTGTGCTTACCCACTCAATCACCCTTTTAGAAAAAGTCTAGGATAATGCAATGGATTAGCATCATAGCATGTTGCAAAGCTTGACCGTTTCCTGTTGTGCCAGGATTAAGATTGGAGAAGTGAGGCCCAGAGTGAAGGTCCCTTTTTTAAACCTGAGGCTGTTAGTGTCTCAGCTTCAGCACAGTATTATAGAAGAGGTTGCCCAGACTCCTACTGTTTAGACCTTTGGATAAGTCAAAACCAGCACATTTATTTGCACCTGGAAAAGAATTAGAAACAAAGCCAATGCAGACTGTGGAGCACAAGTGTAACGTGCCCCCTGCATGAAATGCTCAGTAAGCCTACAGCAGAATGCTGCACCATCTGAAGCTTCCCGAATGTGTTCGGGTACAGAACAGTGAAATAAGATCACCCAGAAGAGTAGATAATGTTATTTGTGGACTTTGTCAAAGATTGGTCAAGAGATTTTGACTTGGTTGAAAAAAACATGGTTGGCCACAGCTATCTGAGCATTCAGAAGCAGCAAAGAATCCAACCAGACTTCCAAATTGCAAACCCAAAGAACAAAACGTTGAGAACTCCCTTGCTAATATTTTTGCTAATTCTTGTGGTTGTTTCTCCCCCCATATTCTACTTGCTAACATAGTGGTAGTTGTAGTGCATCCCATAATGTTAGGTCATGGCTTTTTCTTGACTTTTCTTCCCACTCACATTAGCTTTAGCCAATCACTAATTTAGCTTGAATGTTCTATTTGTTTTTCAGCTACTAATCAAACTATTGCTGTTACTGAGATTAGCAACTAAAAGACAAATAAAACTTTATTCAAAAGATTCTCGAATGTTTACCACATGAAAGTGAAGAGAAATTACCCTTTGCCTCAGATAAAGAGAAATTAAAGCTTTGAGTTACTGTTATCCCTACCTAATTTTTGGTTAGGCAGTATACGTTAAGAAATGCATTTTATTAAACCTCTAATCTTAAATGTCTTTGGGACTTTCATCACATTAAAAGTTGTAGTAAAGTTAGCTTGGTTAGCACGGTGAAGTTAGGTTTTTTTAGTACAGTAGTTTTATTATTATTGATAAAAACATTTTCATCACATTAAATGAAGTTCTTGATATGAGAACTGACTACATGTGCATATGTGGTAATCGTGTAACCTCTTAACCTAGTTTCTAGAGTTGTGAATACGTATGGTCCTCAGACTAGATCTGAAGGAACACATGGGGCCAGTCATAAAGCAAGTATCCTGCTTCGTGATTGTGGTAACCAAGCAGTAGAGGAAAGACTGCAAAACATTGAAGCTCATTTACGGTTACAAACAGGTTTGTACCATATGCTTTTATTGTGTGATTAATACATTGTACTGTAATTAGCAGTAATAGTACAGTTAGGCAAGATTTCAAGTTCAGTCTATGATACTTGATTGCATGCTTTTCACCACATCTCTGTAGTAGTAGGTGGCAGAATTTTCTCTAAGGGTCAGGCCAGCTGAAACACTGCAAGGTCAGGTAAGAAGATATCTCAGTCTGAACTCAGTTCCTATCCATCTCAGGTCAACTTCTGACCAAGTCAACAGCTCTAGGAAAAGCCTCAGTTCATCTTTTTTCCCCTCTTAGCATCCCCACAGGAAATCTCCAGCTATCCTAATGTGATCTGCTTTAGGCATCCACTCCCTGCTTCTTGTTTCAGAGGAGTAAAGTGTGTGTGTGTGGGGGGGGGGGGGGTGCTTTTTGCAGGGTTGCTCTGTGCTCACCAGCAGTCAGAGTAGCTCTCTCCTAGCACTGCTGCCCTTATGCTACCACTGCAGTAAAAGACAGCAGGAATGAGAGGGGAGCAGTTTTAAACAGCTACTGAGCAGAGAGCAGCCTTGAAGGAGGAAAGCTTATTCCCCACCAAAGCTTTCCCAGCCATAAGAGGAAACATGGAGAAAAACTATTTGAAACCCTGACGAGGACTTGCTGATGTATTTGGGAAGAGTGGGAAGCCAGTCGCAAAACGGTCTCTGTGTGCTCCAAAGGTAGAGAAGTGTAGAGAAGGAAGTTTAAATCTAAGCCACAGCTTTAATGCTTATATTGGTACTGCCTTGGCAAGGGTGGGGCTAGATTCTTTAATAGAATCAAAGCTGAGCTGGAAATGATGTAAGGTAATGAGGTGGATGGGCAGCCAATAGAGGGAATAAAAAAGCATGGTAGAGTCACATTATTTATTACTTTGAAAAAAACAGATTAAATAGGTCTCCAGTGTACCACTCACATTTACCCTTCATCCTGAAAGCTGCTATTGGGCTAAATATTTACTCCAATTGATAGATTGCAAGGTACTATAAAATCTGCCTCATACATGTTTTTGCATGGTCATTTCTGCTTAGTACATGGACAGGACAGCAGAGCTATAGGCCATGATGCTGTGGTAAAATCACAGGAAACCGCAGGTTTTCTTTCTCATTCTTCTTCTCCCCTGATCTTGCCCCTCCACAATATCCCCCATTCCCTGCAATGAACATAGGAAACTGCCATCAGGACACCTGTTCTCTCACTTCTATGAGTGAATTCCCTCCAGCACAGTTCTAGATATTGATGTTGGACTCATAGGTGACTGGTCACCACTGCTGTCTGCTGATGGCCGTGGATTGTGATGGATTGTGGATTTCAGTGTTCATAATCAGTAGAATGGTGGTGCATGAGATGCCTACTAATGTCTAGTTGCACATAAGCAGCTATCCGAACGAACAGAAGATTAGTGAATGTAGTGAAATACACACTACAAGCTAAAACTAAGTGATTTGCCTTTTAAAATTTACCAGTACTTAAGTATCTTGTAGCCTACTGGGTGGGTATTTTTCTACGTGGGTTTTTTTGTTTTGTTTTTTTTAATCCTGAATGTAACCTGCAGGAAGAGGGACTTTAACTCTAAAATAAACTTTTTTTTCCCAAAGTTGTTTCAAAATCATTGCTGTTCTAGGCTATAATGGGTTTTAGAATTAAAGTATTTCTCAAAAAAATCCATTTGTCCAATCACCACTAGTGCTTGTCATCAATTTCTGCAGAAATTACTTTCACTAAAAAAGATTTCTAGCCCTCCTGATTGGAAAGATAACTTTCACGCGCCATCTGATAGGTTTTTTCCCTGAGTGTGCAGACCACTCCAGTACCTCTGCTCATAGCTCTGCAGACAGTTCTAGAACCTCTGCATCCTAGCCAATATGACTGCTGTTTGTCAAAACACTATCATCAGTTTCATGTTCCTGCGTTTTTGCCAAGAAATGAGACTGACTAGAATTACTGAGGCACCCTAAAAACAAAACACAAAAACAACCACCACAATCTAGAGAGGGTAAAGAAGCTGAGACTCTTCCTTTGCAGCTGCATAATGGAAAATGTTAAATCTTATCCCTCCCACAAGGTAGAGAGGATGGAATTTTAAATTCAGACATTGGAGGCTGACGAATGAGGTTCCACACAGGGCCCAGGGACAGCACTTTAGTAGAAATTCCAGACATAGTCCCTCTTCTGGCAACTGAATAGTGCTTGGCTTCTCATCAGGCCATATTGGTTACCCTTCCCCCATTTCCCCAGCCACCCTTTTCAATCTGCCCTACTGGCTAGTAGGTAAATTCTTCAAGCCCCACTATGAAGTTTAAGCTAATAGTGATGTTAGTTATTCAGATGGTTTCCTGACTCTTCCTATTTTAACTGTTGCATCTAGGTGGTCCAGTACCCAGAGATATTTATCAGAGAATTAAAAAGCTTGAAGATAAAATTCTTGAGTTGGAAGGAATGTCCCCTGAATATTTTCTATCTGTGGTAAGTAATTCTCTCTAACTTCCGTTACTCAGCACTCCTACATATGGTTGGGGCTTTTTGTTTTCTTAAATCTTTGATATAGGAAATATATCTTGACGTTAGGTGGTAGATGCAACTATCAAAATGGTATAAACACTTCCATAAAAATATTAAATTTCTAAACTACAAAAACAAATTGAGCAGAAGTATGATTTTCATAGTGACACTGTCTTGCTTTTATACACTACTAGCATAAGTGCCCAGCACTGCTCAGGTCAGTCGGAGGTGGGTAGGGGGCAGACAGCTGACACCCCCTGACCAACCCCAACACCCCCCGGCTCACTTACCCCCTGACCAAACCCGACACCCCCACCTGACCCCCCCAAGCAAACCCAACACCCCCGCCTCACCCCCCGACCGAACCCGACACCCCCACCTCACTTACCGTCCCACCAAACCCAACTCGGATCCGTTGCAGGCGAGGAGGGGGCCCAGAGCCGAGGGATTCTGGGGACCTTCGCAGGTGGGGGGGGGGGCACAGAGCTGATGGATTCCGTGGTTCCGTTGGGAGTGGGGAGGGGCAGAGAACTGAGGGATCTCCGGGGTTCCGTTGGAGGAGGGAGGGGTAGTGAGCTGAGCGATTGTGGTGTCTGTTGGAGGGGGTATTATGACATCACCACCCAGCTGCCCAGCTGATGTGATTGGCCCTTAAAGACTTTCACCCCTGGGGGGCGTCAGAAGTGAGATCCGAAAATTTTTCGACCCTTATGACCATCTAGACCCCAAGACCCCTAACTGTACCAAATTTCAAGTCTCTAGCTCAAACGGTGCGGGAGGAGTTCGCGGTCATACATACATACATACACCACTTGAGTTTTATATATATATAGATATGCTTACATTTTAATGACCATAGAGAATTAGTGTCAAGAACCGGTGTGAGGAACAGTGCTGTTGCCAACTCACACATTTTTTTGAAGTGATAGGATTTCAGGAGATGCTGGAGCTAGTCTCTCAATGACACAAGAAACTCCAGCACCCTCGCAAAGTTAAGCCCTTCCAGAAACAGGCAGAGCCTCTCTCTTGTGAACACTGTTCTCACAGGAGGGGAAGGAGGAGGAAGAGAGAGCAAAGAGCCCAGCAGCTCAAGATGGTTCTACTCCCTCTCATGAGAACGATGGACAGGATGATACCTCTGTTCCTCCCCCTCCCCTTCTGCAGTGCTGAGCTTGGGATAAGTGTGGATTTGGGACCCCACTGCAGGTCCCCCAATCTGCCAGCCTGTGAAAGGAGAGTGGGGACCCTGCTGCAGCTTCCCCACACCTGGGAGAAGGGTGTAAAGAACCCCAGGAGTAGCAGAAGCAAGGATAATGTGAGGAGCTGATGGAAGGGGGCCTGACAGGAGCTGAAGTGATGGTGCTGGACAAGTTATGGGCAGATGGGGGTGAAAGCTGCTGTAGCAGGGGCAAAAATTACCTTTACCAATGAATTTGAGAGTATTGCCAAAAACTAATTCTCTCTCACAGTGGGGATTGGCAGGGGAAGGTTCAAAAAAATCAAGAGACCATCTGAAAAAACACAATATATTCTCTCAAATTATTTTTTGAATTGTGATTTTTGAGCTCTTGAAATTGGGGGGGGGGGGAGAGGGAGAATTTGCTCTGGCCCAGGGCCCCACACCCACATAATTTGTCTCTGTATATTAAGTCTGTGGTTAACCTTTATTCCCTCTAGAATTTTTCTGGCAAAAGGAGAAAGGTCCAACCACCCCATGTAAGTGCCATTAACTTTTACTTACCTTAATTTATGAAATGCTTATAACTACAGAGTAGTTCCACATTTTAATACAGTATTGTCAAAGTGCACAGCCAGCATAATTGCTTTGAATATGTCATTGACTATACATTGGTTTACGGAGTTCCCTTCAAATACCAGTTTTTCAGCAGTGTGGTTGTACATACGTTTCACTGCACAATTTTTAAAAAAAATTAGTAGAAAATCTGTCGCAATAGTGTGTAGCTATTTTTGAGAAGCCTGATACTTTAACTGATGAAAACCAAACAGTGTAAGTAGTTAACCTTTCTTTGTTCTGTTGCTGAAGAGTCAAATATGCAGCCTTTTTTGTTCCTGCTAAATTGAGGTAGTTACGAGCTTGCTGTAAGTAACTTCAATTTTCAAATAAGTTTCTGAATGTATTTTCATCTTAAATCTTGATGTTTTAGTGCTTCAATATGGAATAACTCCTCCTGTAGTAAAATGTGAAGTTGTTGTGCTTGAACATTTGTGTAGCAATTCGTGTGTAAATTTTTTTTTTTAAACAGAAATATTCATTGGCTGAACTTGATGAGAAGATCAATGCACTTAAACAAGCATTATTGAGAAAAACAAATGATGCAAAGTCCAAGGAGGTTGATGAACTTCTTTGATGAAATGTCTTAGTCTCATCTCATTTTAACTGTTACAGACTTGTGAGTACTCTTCACCTGGGATGACTATGGTAATGAAAATGAAGCTTCCATATAAACTTTCATTTGGATGTTTTCAGAAACTTACTTTTAATTTTGTAACAAGTATTGCCCCAAAAATGTATTTGAAGTTCCTTAGGTTGTTTCTTTAAAATGATGAATGCATTGGAAGTAGCATTCTAAAAATCTTTTCCCTTCTGTTGTAAAGGAGGATCTACATTATTATTCAGCTGTGAAAAACTGCTAATTATATTGTGCAAAATCTGCATTTCATCTGTGCTTTTCTGGATAAGAGGGAAAAATCTTTTGAATAATGATATTCAAAAGGGCTACCTTAACTAAAATGTCAGTGTTCATGTAAGTAACTAAGTAATTTTGTGAAATAAAACAAAAATACCTACTTGACGTGTGAGTGAATTTCTGTTATCTTAAAAAAAGAAATAGGGTATCACAAAATCAAGAGCATGCACAGGAAGAGCAAACAGTCGGTAAATGTTTGTCATTTTCTCACAGGCTGCCGAAATCAATACAGCATAAAGATATGATTACAGATAAATTATACATGGGTGTACAGAATCAAACCCACTTTTCAATAGCCCTGTAAAGACTGACCACAATTAGCTAAATAGGATTTAATACTACTTAAAAAAAAATTTACAGAGATGTTAACCTATGAGTAATTAAAAAAAAAAAAGGCTACTTTCTGCATCTTTAAACATTCCCTAATCTAGACCAGGCCACTCACTTAATAAGCTGTTTGAAGTCAGTCAGGGGAGATGAATATAGGGCCTTTGCTACACAGAGCAGTTTGGGTTTTTTTTAATAAACTGCTTTGCATCCACAAGTGTTTTTTCTGAGTTATCTGATGTCTTATCCTACATCAATTACATTTGTTTTGGAAGGGAAATAACTATTCCTGAATGAGGTTTTTTTCCTCCCACATGAAGTTTGTGTGGATGCAATGATATTTTAGATTAGCTCTTTTTTGCTTCTGGAAGCCCTGCCATTGATTCCCCACATGGCATTGCTGCACAAACCTTTCCTCTGTGCTCTCTACTGTTTTGAGGTCATCTAGACTCAATGTCACTTTCCCTTGTAAATACTATTACCCAGCTGGGTGCACCCTTTGTGCTTCTAACTCAGGGCAAGTTCACACAGGCAAAGCCACATACCCATTATAGGAACCATGCCCTAAGCATGGACCTGCAGAACAGAAAAAACCTAGTGGTTCGAGCAGAGGAGTCTGAGGGTGGTTGAATGGTTACAGACTCCTACCAGGAGAAGATTCTCCTGGGAAGACAAGATCTCTTCAGAATGTCAGATCCGAAGCCAGAGACCCAGGTCTGGAGATAGCCTCTAGAAACCCAAATACAAAGTCAGCCTGAAACTGCTTTGGAAGGGAACACCACTGGTAAGTATTACGTGTTGTATTACAACAGTGGGATTTAAAGAACTTTGTTCCATGGGTGCAGAGTCACTCAGCTACAGCCTTCTTGTCCCTTAGTCTCCAGTGCAGATGCCATTTTGATCACACAGCTCAAAAAAGAAAGACAGTGCTCTATTTTGGCAAACATTGTAAGGCAATGCAGCTTTCTCAGGGCTGCCAGGAGAGGTGGTTTTTCCCTTTCCATGCCTGGTAGATAAGTGCTGCATATCTTCCTGGTTTGCCCAGTGCCTTTTGAACAAGACCTTACTTTGCTTTTCAGGGACACATTGCAGGGTAATAACCTCCAGCATAAGGACAGTCTGCACAGGTGCACATGCAGTTACTAAACTGCACACTGCCATCCACCCCCAGCTTAGCACTAGTATAGGGGCACTACAAAAAGGGGAAGTAAGGTGGAAAACATTTTACCATCTCTTAAGTACACCCCAGCCTGGGAAGAGCAGACTGCAATGGCATCCCAAAACGGAGGGGATAGGGGCGAAGCAATTTTTTCTCACTATTGTCCGAATAATTGTCTCCAGGCCAACAGCTACGGAGACATTTCATTAAGGTTGTGAAGCCACTCCAGGAAAACATCCTGCAGAAGTAAATGCAATTTCATCTTTCCCCATCTGGATTGCTGTAGCTGTCTCCCAACCGACCCAAAGCCAGTGTGATTGCTAGTACAAGTGGAGCAACCTATTCGTGTTGATGACTCAGGATCACAGTGCTCAGGGCTGTTTTCTCCATGGTACTTGACAGTAGTTTAAATATTCATTGCAACAGAGAGACCTAGTCTATTGCCAGGTAGTTAAGGTCCTTCCCTAGTATGTAGGAGACCTAAGTTCAAATCCCTGCCCCAATGACTAAGTATTTTTAACAAGAAAGAGAACCCTACAAGAATACCCTCTTGCCCAGCAGTTAGGGCACTCACCTGGGAGGTGAGAGACCCAAAGTCCATGCTCTGCAGCAACCAGAGAGGGGATTTGAACCCAGGTTTCCCACATCTTGGAGTATTCTAACTGCTAGGATACTGGGCATAAAAGCGTCTCCAGTAGCTGTTTTCTGTGGGGCTCCATCCAGTAGAAGTGTGCTTAGGTGGCCTCTGAATACAGCTGCTGGATCAGGCCCAGCAAGGAATGCCTAGTCATCCACACATTCAGACATAATGGTGTAGGGAGGAGGGGTTTAGATATATTGGGAACTGGAGAAAATTTTTGGAAAGAAGGATCTTGTACGGGAAGGATGGGCTCCAGTGGGATTCCAAAATAGAACCAGATTGCTGGCACTTAACATTTAAAAGGTCATAGAGAAGTTTTTAAACTAAAGGCTGAGGGAAAGCCAACAGGTGTGGAGGCGCATAGGGTTCAGACATCTTGGAGGAGAATCTATTAATAGAGAATCTCTATGTCCTAGTGAGGATGGAAAATGATAAAGTACAGGAAGGGTCTGATCAAAAACAGTCAAAAGAGTCCCATTCAATTACATCATGTAATGGTAGACAGCAAGAAGGAGACAAGTTTTTAAAGGGCTTATATACCAATGCTAGAAGTCTATAATAAAATAGATGAACTAGAGTGCTTCATATTAAATGAGGCTATTGATACAATAGGCATCACAGAAGCTTGGTGAAATAAGGATAATCAGTGAAAACTAGTATGTCCCGCCATGCATTTGTGAAATAAGGAGAATAAAGACTCTCTATTTGTCCTGTTCTATATATAATGTATGATAGCATGTATATATGTAATTGTGACATTGCTTGGAGCATCATTAACTTCTATTCGGTTAAGAGGGGAGCCCCCATCAAGTCAGAAAAGAAAAGGAATATGTTGTGGCACTGCTCACCCAGTCATGCCCCTATCCAAACACACCTGCTTCATACACACACATGGACTATGATGGATTTGGCCCCCCTTCAGCTTGTTAATTGAAGGGAGCACACAGGCCTATGAATTTAGCATTCTTAAATGATTAAGCCCTGGAACCTTTAAAAACAATAACAGCAATTAAAGCATAGAAAATATTGCTGTAAAATAAGAACACTTCCTTTACAAAACCAAACTTGTTGCAGCTCCTCTAGTGTGCAGACAAGGCAATTCTGAAACCAGAAAGGAAAAAAGTATTCTTGCCTATTTCCATTCATGCTTCAGCCACTTGACATCAACATTATCCCAGTATCACTGCAGAGTTATAGAAGAACAAACCTATTATTCTTACAGAAGCAGAAGAGTCTCAGCATCAAGAGTTGACCACAACTTTAAAAAATAATTGGTTCAAAAGCTGAGCCATAAAAACCTTGATAAAAGGAGAATCGATCCTATGTCTTCCTATTAGAATTTTTAGATTTAATAATCCATAGTAAATTCTAATTATACTAGGTAACAGGTTTTATTTAGTAATAAAATTAGTTACCAGTTACAATAAACTATTAAATGTAATTACTTGCTACAGTACTACTAAATTTTATTACAATTACTTCAAAATATCTGGTAAGTGGGCAATTTTTATTTTTTACTATTAAGAGTTTCAGTGTAATTTACCATGTGCACAAAGATTAGTCAAACAAAATCAGACAAAATAAAGCTTACCGTAATTTTAAGAAACATTTCAGCCTTAAACACCTAAAAGCCAACTGAAACCAAAGCACATCTAGATGATTGGTACCTGTATCCGAGTTCCCCCGTGTAGCAGCCTCTTTTTATATTTAATGTCACAGACCTAATTTTCAGTCCTTAAAGTGAAGAGGGTGTAAAGCCTTTCGGTAACCCCCAAACATTGTTAACCTTTTATAACAAATACATTGGTTTTACAATTGTCTATAACTAGGCCTAAGGTATTTCCCAGCATTACTTTCTCAGTGAAATTTACATGTCAATTTTTTTTTTCACTTTTCAGTGCCAGCAGTGATATCTATTTGTAAAGTCACATGTCAACTGCAATTTCATGCGGAGGGGAACCAGAGAAAATACTGGTGTTATAAACCAGTGCTACATTTTAGACAGGGCAGTAGCTATCTGCAGAGCATCCATCTATAGTTCTACACATGTAAGGCCTCTTCTATCATTTTTAAGGCAAACATTAATTCCATTACTAGATAATAGTACTGCTTTCCTATAGTAAAAATATATCACTATTAAAAAGAGACCACATACTGGCACAGACCCAATTAGCCACACACACAAAAACAAAAAACTCACAGCTGCACATTTTAACAATGGAAGAGCAACATCACATGTTCCTGTACATTGATCTCTAGCAGTTCTGGGAGCAAACTGCCTTTCCCCCCTCAATGTCAGTAAGACTATTCCTGCCAAAAAGCTGCAGCAGACTGCCAGGCTGTGCTCCCACTTCTGTTTACAGCTTTTTTGGTCAGTGTAACCAGAACAAGACCCACACAGCTTATAATAATAAAAAACCCCTGCTACTAAAGACTAGAGCATCCTGCTCATGGAGAAACTCACACCAGGGGCAACAGAAAGTTCAGGGAATACCATGACAAAGTTTATTGAATTGCCAGAAAACCATACACTCAATCAGATAGATCCTGTTAACCAGGGAATGGGCAGGGAGTGTGGCTTTCCAGTCTTGTTGGGGGCTCTGCAGAGAAGACCAGATGGGTAGAGACAGGACACAACCACATATCAGCCTTGCTTTGGGGGGAGGGATAGCTCAGTGGTTTGAGCATTGGCCTGCTAAACCCAGGGTTGTGAGTTCAATCCTTGAGGGGGCCATTTAGGGATCTGGGGCAAAAAATCTGTCAGGGGACAGTACTCAATCCTGCTAGTGTAGGCAGGCGGATCCTGCTAGTGTAGGCAGGGGACTGGACTCGATGACCTTCAAGGTCTTTCCAGTTCTAGGAGATTGGTATATCTCCATTTTTTTTTTTTTTTTTTTTTTTGACTTCCTTCCCCTAACATCATAACTCCAGCAGCAACCATGTTGTCTTTGGTTGCATTCCCTCATGGCTATATGGTAATCTCTGTGGAGATGAAGCCACATAAATTAATGGTGCTTCCTCCACCCGACAGAAAGCAAAAAAACATAGCTGGACTGTTACGAACATGGACTAGAAATACCAGTCCAGGGAGAAGCTCTACTGTATTAGTGCTAGCAGCACTCCCAATTTCACAGATGTTGGGAAAAGAAAGCATTTTGTAGGGAACAGAGAAGTGAATAATATTGGTGAATTTACCTTGCACATACTCCTATGTGAAAAAGCTGCTAGAAGTTGCTTTCATGTGTTGACCTCAAACACACAGCTCCACCAAGCTGACTTTGGGATGACTTTGCTGTGGAAAGATCATCAGATTGGCTAATCTAGTCTGCATGATGTTTAACACCAAGAGATCCTTATTTAGCTAGTAAGCTCTCTGAGGCACGAACTGTTTCTTATGTTTTTGCCTAGTGCCTAGCACAACAGAACCCCAACTACAATTGGGGCCCATAAGTGCTATTGTAATACAATAATAATAGTAATATATAGGAGAAAATCCCTGAAGAGTGAGGGTTCATAGGAAAGCTGATATAGTTTGCTAAAGCCCAAGACACCTGACCTTCAGCATTTGGACACCTGGGGTGAAATCCTAGCCCTGCTGATTATGTTAATGACAAAACTCCCATTGATTTAATTGGGGCCAATATTTCACTCCTGAGTTTGAGGTTTGTTAATTGATTAGTATAGAACTGCTTCTACTCATGGGCAGTGGGTATAATTGAGCACTAGCTGAAGGCACCTGAGTCTGGTTTGTATTGCAGTAACTTTGTGCAAACTTTTCTTGTGAGGGGACTCTCACATTTAGCACATCCTCATCCTGTCACAGTACCCTATGCAAGGATTCAGCTGAAAGCCCTATAAACATTTCCACATGCTTATGTCCAGCCTCTTTGAAATTAAAAAATGTATTTAATTAGAAATTATATTGCTTAATTAAATGCTGATTTCTAGTCATTCAGCTCAAGAATCTCAATAAAACAATATAGGAAAACTAAAACCATAATTGATTAACATAAACCATTATTAGACAGTGTGCCCCTGTGAATGCCATAATTTAGGACCCAGTCTGCAAGTTGCTTCATAAAGATGGATGATTGGGGTTTCATATAGACCAATTTGCAGGACCAAAGCTTTCATATATCTCTTGGACCAGCTCTGCACTAGAAACTTTTATCATAGTAATGCCACCGAGGAGCAGGGGTCAAATATATTGACAAAAGGCTTAGGGTATGGTTAGACTGGCGCTTTGCAGCGCTAAAACCCTCCATTAGCGCTATAATTATCTGACCCTACACACTTGAAAGGCACATTTTGCGCATTTACTCAGTGTTTAAAGCGCTAGTGTTAAACCTCATTTTCGAGAGGCAGAAGGCTTTTAGTGCTACCGTTGTAGTGCAAGGTTGGGAATGTGCACACCCATGGGATCTCTTGCATGCCTCCGAGCCATGTAAAGCCACCAACAAGCCATTTAAGGCCATCAACAAGCCATTAAAGGCAATCAACATGCCATTTAAGGCAAATGACGTGAAGTGTTGTTTTGTAGAGGGGATGAAAAAAGCGGAAGTACCTTTGCAGTTTCTCTCTAACAACTCACACAGCAAATAACCAGTGAAAATGCTTACGGACGGAGCTGTGTGTTTTAAATACAAAGCTTGTCAGCTTTCGCTAAGGAAAACTCACTGACAGCCTGATCTTCTCTCCCTGCGAACAACTTCCCAGTTCCCCCTCACCTCCCTCCTTTGCAAAGCACATTGCACCCAGCTGAATGCTGGGATACCTGCCCTATCCCGCTACTGTCACTGCCGCCAGAAGCGCTACAAATGTATCCATTCTTTAGCGCTACAGGGTTTCAATCTGCACAGGCTCTAGCGCGATACCTATTGCGCTAAATTGGGAAGCGCTACAAAAAATGCGCTATAATCTCTAGTCTAGCCATAGCCTTAGTGTAGATGCACCTCTAATGGAATAAAAGTGCTTTTGCTGGAATAGCTTATTTCACTCACTGAACCAGTATAAGCTATACCAACTAAAGCACTTTTTTGCTTGGTCTATACTCTGTCTATGCTAGGAGGGTTTGCCAGTATAGCTATGGGGCGGGCGGGGGGGCTGTTCAGGTGGGCGGGGGGGTCCGCGGGGCTGCTCGGGCAGGCGGGGGGTCCGGCGCGGGGCTGCTTGGACGAGCGGGTCAGCTGCCTGGTCAATTTCAGGTGAAATTGACCAGGCAGCTGACCCGCTCGCCCAAGCAGCCCCGCGCCGGCTCTCCCCCCCCTCGGGCGGGCGGGGGGGGGTGTCCGGCGGGGGGGCTGTTCAGGTGGGCGGGGGGGTCCGCGGGGCTGCTTGGGCGGGGGGGTCCGGCATGCATTGCACTGTGGGCTACCTACCCAAAGTGCAATGCGGGCTATGTCGACCCCTGCAAAAGTTCTAGGACAGACAGTGTCGACCACTGTCGACCTGCTGTCCTGGTGGGGACACACTGATTCTATTTTCTAAAATCGAGTTTAGAAAATCGAATTAAGGGAAATCGACCTAGTCCTGTAGTGAAGACATACCCTAACAAACCTTTTCTAGCACAGACCTGGCCTTAATTGTTCTCTTTTCTTCAGCATGTCTGGAAGCCCTGCATCTTGGCAGCGGATCAGATAAGGTGACCCATGCAGCCCCTTCTAACCGTTTAGTTCTATGAGTCTTTGTCCTCCTTGGAATTGGGATTCCAAAACACACTACTCCAGCTAGCAGTACTGAAAGTAGCTGTACCTTCTCTCTCCTGCTGTTTATCAAGAGGTATGCATTGACCGAGAAGCCTGAAAACTGACATTAGAAACCTGAGCATTGTATATCGCAAGAGGCCGAGAAAAATCCATATCCCACCCACAGCACAGACCATTTCACAGGTAATTGAAGAGGATTCTCTCCCTTGTCATGCAGCAGACCATTCTAGCCTATCTGAAAGCAGGGTTCAGTGTAGAGCATTCGGTCTCTTTCCAAGTTCAGTCAGAGTACCAGCCTTCAGAATAACATGGGAAGAAAATTACCGGTACTACTCTTCACAGGAGTACAATTTTTCATTATTAAAGAACTTCATGTTAAAAGATCACCAAAAGAATCCATTTCCCCAGGAAAATGGGTGCTAACAGTATCACCACTCTTTAAACTACTAAAGTCCACATCCTTTTTAGGTACATAACATCCCTATTTTAGACACTGAATGAGGGAATATGATAAACCAGTTGATATTTTATTTTCTGATTCCGGAATGTATGTATGATCTGCCTCTTTGCTGCAAATTCCCCTGACTAGGGAGTGATTCATCTCTAGGAGGCTAATTTCTGATGGCTGAGTGCAGGATTTAAATAAATAAACCAAAAAGTGAAGTACCCTTCTGAACAGCCCTCACATCAGCAGGAAGTATCAGTGATTTAGGAAACTTGAACCCTTCGCTGTTTTTCCCAATCTATTGTTTTGAGCTGTGCTGGAGTTTTAAAAAATAAATAATAAGTGATCTCTCTGTTTAATTTTAATTAAGAAATTACACTTCCACAGAGAAACATTAACCCTAAAAATGCCAAGCTAAATCATCTGGAACAAAAGTGATCAGAACACTGAGCGTACGCATGTTTATATGAATAAGAAGTCCAGACATTTGTTTGCATCTGTGAGACTAAATTAAAAGCTTTCAAACCCCGTAGTACCAAGTTAAATGGGGCCAGATTATCCTCTCCCGAATCAAAACCCTGAGAGGAGGCTTTTGAAGAGAAAAATCTCACAAAGATCCTCTCACATCCTCCAACATTTCCCCATCAAGGGTATAGAGTGTATCATCTGCTGCATAGATTTAATTGACGTAGCAGTAGGACCATTGGAAGTGATCGGAACACTGTTTGCACTAATGTGCTAATCCCACTGGGTGTGGCAAATCTGAAGCTATAATTGGTGGGCAGGTAGTAGCACTAGAAGTGTGGAAAACACTATAGGAAAATGCCAGGTGTGCTGTCCTTAAGGAAGCATGTTCTAGTACAGGACATTGCCTCACATTCCTTGCAGTATCTAGTGTCATGGAGAGAATAGCAGCTACGGTACTAAGGTGGCTAGGTTGAAAAGTCCCTGCTCCCATGTAATCCTGCCACTTCTGCCTACTATTTTTCCTATGGAGAATACGTGAAGAAGTGGATCCTAAAGGAGCAAAGGGACTTGGATGGGAGCAGGAAAAGCCACAGGACAGGGGAAGCCTCCCATGGTGGTCCTTGTCCCCACCAGAAGCCATGGGGTGGCAGGGCAAGCCCCCGAACCCAACTGCTCTCCAGCAGAAATGCCGGGAGAGGCAGGAGAAGCCCCAGGACCCTGATCCTTGTGCCTGCAGAAGTGTATGGGTGGGTGACAGGGGATGCCCCACTCCCTACTGTGGCCCCAGGGTTATGGGCTGTCATGGAATCAGCAGCCTTCTTGGTTCCTGAAGAACCTGCTAGGATGTCCAACAACTTTGGCAAAGCCTCAGCTACCAATATCTACAGCAACAACAGTATGGCTTCTCTGGGCTAGACCAGGGACTACATTAACTGATTAGCCCAAGTGCAGTGTGAGCCCTCATATCAGATGAAAACTGCAGCCTTGGCCGCAAGTGGTTTCTTGCAGTGCTAAGCATTTATGCAGATGCATGTTGCTGGTGGGGATTGGGATGGTCTTATTCTGCCTCCACAACAGCAAATTCACCCCTAGCTAAAAGGGGGGAAAGTCCAAACCAACTGGAAGGACGCAAACCAGCTCCACATGTAGATGAATTATCCTGCCTTGCTTTACTAGTTATGATATTTTAATTTTACTTCTCCTTACTGCCAGAGACTATTTGATTTGCACCGTCAGGGAGAAAGGAGCATGCATTGTATTAAATAATCTGACAAGGAAAGAGAAAAATCACATTTAAACAATCACCTCTGTAGATCTTCAAATGGAACTATGCCTTGTCATGAACAAAACACTTACAGCAACAATGAAAAGAATAGGTATTGTTTAAAGGCTATTATTTAGAAATCATCTAATTTTTAAAGGTTAATTAGTGTAATTTACCCATCTTCAGTTATTAAAAAAGGTCATATATAAACAATAAATGTAAGAGTTCAATCCATTTTATTTCTGCAGTTGATTCATCCACATCTGTTTAGCTTTTTATGACCACCTAATTGATTTGCAGAATTCTATCCAGTGCAGATGGGCTACTGTTCATGACTACTTTCATACCATTTATATTACTGTTGTACTGATTTTTATTCAAGGCCAAATAGAGGGGTGGTGTACAACTTAACATAACAATGGCATGAAAATTCTATTTGGCTGTGAGACTAAAATAGATGTGTGTAGAGTCCACAATAAATACAAGTAAGTTGTTTATACATATAAAGATATATTTAATTATTCTACTGATTTAGAGCCTATTTGATAAGTTTTGCAATATGTTCTGTTATTATAGTGTTTTTGTAACAGCAACCAGGCTACAGCTGTTGTTACAAACTAATTCTGCTAAAAATTAGAATTATGTCCCCCTGTGCATTTGTGAAATAAGGAGAATAGAAAATGTATCTCTATTAATCCTGTTATATATAGAACATAAAATAGCATGTATATATGTAATTGTGATGCTGGTAACCGAATGCCAGTTCTGGCCAAGGCTGTTGGCTTTAGCTAAGAACTGACACACTCATAGCTGGAAACCAAACCAGCTTACCTGTATGTTAGTTTTGTTCAAAGTAGATATTAGTCTTACAATAATGTATTTAGTGTTTAGACTCTATGAACTGTTTGTAAGTTTCTACATGCTTTAATCTCACATGTAATGTCTGTATTCCATGGTATAAGAAAATATATAAATTTTGCTTTATAACTTTCAAAATGTTTGCTCTGAACTTGTGAATCCAGGCACAGGAATCTTCCCTTCCCACCCATCCAGGAGGACTATCGAAAATTAAGTGGGTCACTGTTAGGCAAAAATTTTGTTAATTGCCCCATCAATCCATGGAGAAGTATGATCAGAAGGCCTTGACTAACTAGTCTGAATACTGGAAGAGGGAAATAAAAACAGTTTACATGAAAATTTTTCATCTCTTTTCAGTTTGAACTGTTGGAGTGCCAGAGACATTAAACTAAGGCAGAAATGCCCAGAAGTTGTCCCTGAGTCTACCCTGAAAGACATTTTGAATTAATAGATAGTGACACCTCTGTCACCTTTAGGAATCATAGATGGTAACCTGGGCCAGTCCAAGGATATTTTGTGCCCTAGGTGAAACTTCCACCTTGCGCATTCCCCCCGGAGCATCGCTTATTATAAACTTTCAAAATACTTTCAAAAATACAGCCTTTTTAGTCACATATACCTCCTTCATTCTTTCATATCAAAATCTACTACATTTTATTTTACCTTTAGAATATCCAATTATTGTTAATAAAATGTATAAAATTAGAATGGTGGATACTCCATCATACAATGACAACTGACAATATCAATATGGCAAATTTCAACAACTACACATGCATATTCGCACATAAACATATACACTCAAATACTTAACAGGCACAAACAATCGACACAAAGTATTTGCGAAATGATGCAGCAGCACTTGCCAGAGTCTTAGGGTAGCTCTTTTAGCGATCAATTTCTCGCATCTCATTAAGACGGAAGAAATCGATCGCCCACAGCGCCCCCATCGACTACTGTCGCAAGGCGCAAGCTGGAGTCGACGGGGGAGCACGCCACTGACCGCCAGCACCATGAGGACAGCAGGTAAGTCGTCTGAAGATACACCGACTTCAGCTATGTTATTCATGTAGCTGAAGTTGCGTAGCTTCAGTCGATCCCTCCCCCCGCCCCCCAGTGAAGACCAGCCCTTAGACCTGAAACAACTCAACAACAATAGTTAGCCTCAGTCAACAACCTCTGAAAACTAGCAAACTTAGCATTATAAACAGCTTGTCAAAACGGGTAACAGCTGCGCGCAATGAGAAAAATGATGTCATTTCCACTTTGTACCATAGTGAAGCAGTACGCTTATGCCCGCAACACAGAGCTGGCGTACGCTAGAGCTGTAATGTATGAGAGAACTACAAGTTGAAATAAACATTCAATGATGTTTCTTTTTTCTTTATTCATTTTCCAGAAATAGTGTAAAAAAAAATTTGGGGCACTGCTTTTTGGCGCCCCCAAATATTGGCACCCTAGGCGGCTGCCTAGTTTGCCTAGTGGTTACACCCGCCCTGCAAACTAGGGAAATGCTGTCTAGATGAAATTACTATAAAGTTGGTGCACAACTGGTTGAAAGATCATGCTCAAAGAGTAGTTATCAATGTTTTGCTGTCAAACTGGGAGGGCATGCCTAGTGAGGTCCAGCAGGGATCAGTCCTGAGTTGAATACTACTCAATATTTTCATTAGTGACTTGGATATTGAAGTGGAGAGAATTTATAATATTTGCAGCTGAAAATTGGGATGGGTTGCAAACACTTCAGAAGACAGTGTCCGAATTCAAAACTACCTCGACAAATTGGAGAATTGGTCTGAAATCAGCAAGATGAAATTCAGTAAGGGCATGTCTTCACTACCACTTTAATTCGACCTTAACGACGTTAGGTCGAATTAAAGGTGTACCTGTCTTCACATACATGCCCTTAAAGTCGATTTAAAGGGCCCTCAAGATCGATTTTGGAACTCCTGCCTAACGAGAGAAGTAAGGCTAAATTCGACATTACAAGCTCGACTGTGGGCTAGTGAAGAGGCATCAGAAGTTAAGCCTCCGACCTCCGAGCAGCCCCGTGAGGGGGGGACTGTTCGGGGGGGGGGCTGTTCGGGCGGGGGGGGGTCCGCGGGGCTGCTGAGGGGGGGGGGAAGCCCGCGTGGGGCTGCTTGAGGGATCGGCTCAGCTGTCTGGTCAATTTCACCAGGCAGCTGAGCCCATAGCCCCGCGCCGGCTCCCCCCCCTCGGGCGGGGGGGGGTCCAGCGGGGGGGCTGTTTGGGTGGGGGGGCTGTTGGGGGGGCTGTTTGGGGGGGGGTCCGCGGGGCTGCTGAGGGGGGGGGGGAAGCCCGCGCGGGACTGCTTGAGGGATCGGCTCAGCTGTCTGGTCAATTTCACCAGGCAGCTGAGCCCATAGCCCCGCGCCGGCTCCCCCCCCCCCCTCGGGCAGGGGGGGTCCAGCGGGGGGGCTGTTTGGGTGGGGGGGCTGTTTGGGCGGGGGGGCTGTTCGGGCGGGGGGGGGGGGGGTCCGCGGGGCTGCTGAGGGGGGGGGAAGCCCGCGCGGGGCTGCTTGAGGGATCGGCTCAGCTGTCTGGTCAATTTCACCAGGCAGCTGAGCCGATAGCCCAAGCAGCCGCACGCTGGCTCCCCCACCCCCCCTCGGGCGGGTGGGTACGGCGAGGGGGGGGCTGTTCGGGCGGGGGGGGCTGTTCGGGCGGGGGGGGCTGTTGGGGGGGCTGTTCGGGCGGGGGGGTCCGTGGGGCTGCTTGGGCAGGGGGGGGGGTCCAGCACGCATTGCACTGTGGGCTACCTACCCACAGTGCAATGCGGGCTATGTCGACCCCCTGCAAAAGTTCAAGGACAGACAGTGTCGACCACTGTCGACCTGCTGTCCTGGTGGGGACACACTGATTCGATTTTCTAAACTCGAGTTTAGAAAATCGAATTAAGGGAAATCGACCTAGACCTATAGTGAAGACATACCCTAAAAGACAAGTGCAAGGTACTTCCTTTAAAAAAGAAAAAAATCAAATACACAACTACAAAATGGGGAATGAGTGGCTAGATGAGTCTGAAAAGAAGATGAGGTTCTTGTGGATCACTAATTGAATACAAATAAAAAATGTTATATGGGTGCAAAAAGGCTAACAACATTCTGGGAAGTATTAACAGTAGTATCATATGCAAGATACTATTCAGCACTGGTGAGGCCTCAGCTGGAATACTGTGTCCAATTCTGGATGCCACATTTTAGGAAAGATGTGAACAAAATTTGAGAGAGTCCAAAGGAGAGCAACAAAAAATGATAAAAGAGTTAAAAAACCCTGACCTATGAGGAAAGGCTTAAAAAACTGGGCATGATTAAACTTGAGAAAAGATGACTGAGGGGAGAAGTGATAAGACTCTTCAAATACACTAAGGGCTGTTATAAAGAGGACTGTGATCAATTTTTCTCCATGTCCACTTAAGGTAGGACAAGTAGTAACAGGGCTTAATCTGCAGCAAGGGCGATTTAGGTTATATACTAGGGGAAACTTTCTGACTATGAGAGTAGTCAAGCACTGCAAAAGGCTTCCAAGGGAGGTGGTGGAATCCCCATCACTGGAGATTTTTAAGGACAGATTGGACAAACACCTGTCAGGGATGGTCTAAGCTTACTTGGTCCTGTCTTAGTGCAGAGGGCTGGACTCAATAACTTCTGAAGGTCCCTTCCAGCCCTACATTTTTATGATTCTATGATTTAACCAGTTCCAAGAGGTATGTGGTTTTAAGCCAAGTGTTAAAAGGGTGTAAAAATTCTAAGCTCCAGTTTTTGCATCAAGACTTTCCCAAATAAAGATGATGTCGTGATAACTGCCTTTGTGTGTTTTTATTCAGTACAATGCTTGTTCAGGTAAATTCTTTTAATCTTTTTTTTAAGGCCTCTCTGTTTTACTGCAACTGCAGTTTAACCTATAGAATAGAGAGTCTACTATAATGTCACAATTAAGAGGATTCTACTGTGTGGAAAATATTTTGTCCTCACCCACAACTATTTCACATTTGGAGACAATATATATCTTCAAGTCAGCGGAACTGCTATGGGTACCCGCATGGCCCCACAGTATGCCAACATTTTTATGGCAGACTTAGAACAACGCTTCCTTAATTCTCGTCCCCTAATGCCCCTACTCTACTTGCGGTATATTGATGACATCTTCCTCATCCGGGCCCATGGAAAAGAAGCCCTTGAGGAGTTCCACCATGATTTCAACAATTTCCATCTCACCATCACCCTCAGCCTTGACCAATCCACATGAGCGGTCCATTTCCTAGACACAACTGTGCTAATAAATGATGGGCACATACACACTACCCTATACCGGAAACCTACTGACCGCTACACTTACCTACATGCCTCCAGCTTCCATCCAGAACACACCACTCGATCCATTGTCTACAGCCAAGCTCTAAGATACAACCACATTTGCTCCAGTCCCTCAGACAGAGACAAACACCTTCAAGATCTCTACCAAGCATTTTTAAAACTACAATACCCACCTGGGGAAGTGAAAAAACAGATTGACAGAGCAAGAAGAGTACCCAGAAGCCACCTACTACAGGACAGACCCAACAAAGACAACAACAGAACACCATTAGCCGTCACCTTCAGCCCCCAACTTAAGCCTCTCCAACGCATCATCAAAGACCTACAGCCTATCTTGAAAGATGATCTCACAGACCTTGGGAGACAGACCAGTCCTCGCTTACAGACAGCCCCCCAACCTGAAACAAATACTCACCAGCAACCACACACCACACAACAAAAACACTAACCCAAGTACCTATCCTTGTAACAAAGCCCGATGTCAACTCTGTCCTCATATCCATTCAACTGATACCATCATAGGACCTAATCACATCAGCCATACCATCAGAGGCTCATTCACCTGCACATTGACCAATGTGATATATGCCATTATGTGCCAGCAATGCCCCTCTGCTATGTACATTGGCCAAACCGGCCAGTCTCTACGCAAAACAATAAATGGACACAAATCTGACATCAGGAATCATAACATTCAAAAACCAGTAGGAGAACACTTCAATCTTCCTGGCCATTCCATTAAAGATTTGATGGTTTCAGTTTTGAAACAGAAAAACTTCCAAAACAGACTCCAACGAGAAACTGAGGAACTGGATTAATTTTCAAATTGGACACTATTAACCAGGGGCTTAACAGAAGTTCAGATTGGTTCTCTCATTACAGCAATTATTTGCATTTCCTGAGTTACTGACAACAGATCTCCATTTCAAAAGGTCTCCTAGTGATAATGGACCATCTACATTTAACAGCCCTCTTAGAATTGGTATGCTAATATACCATTTTTTTTCTTTTCTTTTCTTTTTCTTTCTGTGTGTATAAATGCATTTTACTTCTGTTCCACTCTATGCATCCTATGAAGTGAGCTATAGCTCACGAAACCTTATTGTGAAATAAACTAGTTAGTCTCTAAGGTGCTACAAGTATTCCTCACTTTCTTTATGGATACAGACTAACACAGCTGCTACTCTTGAAAATATTTCAGTTACAAGTGCAGCAGGAAAATCTCATGCTCAGCTGGCTATTTGCAGTAAAGCAACCTCATCAATAGAGTCAGTGCAGGAGAAGAATATAACAAAAAGGAATGAGAAATTGTAGGATTCAGAAAGAAGACATCTTAAGGGCACTGGCACAATTTATCAGTGCTGCATGATCCAGGAGAAAGACCCCAGATGATCATAAAGTATCATTCTCTGAAATATTTAAAAAGCAATGCATCAAAACTGTCCCACTACTTCCCTAGTGTTGTTATCCCCACCCCACCACCCTTACTTTCTATTGCTATGAATGTTTGATGAATGACCCCTCCCAAAAGCCAGATGAAAGCTAAGGAAAGTCCCCTCCACCCACATCTGCTCCCAACAGAGATGGGCTGGAGGGTGACAGATTGACCCTAACATCTGCAACAAGGCACCTTGGTTTTTTTTAGCATTCATACTGAATTTTGTGACAAAGTGAAATTTAGTAGAAGCTTGAAATGGATGGAAGAAAACATTTAAACACAAGGAGTTTAATTAAATACCAAATATAGAAAGCAACCAATATTGTTACGTATTGGGGGAAAAGGACGGTTTAGTGCTATGGCACTGGACTGGCACTTGGGATGCTGAGTCAGTTCCTAGCACACCCACAGACTTTCTGTATTGCTTCAGGCAAGTTACCTGCATCTCTGTTCCCTCTCAGTAAAATGGGGATAACACCACCTCACTCTCACAGGGTTGTTGTGAGAATAAATTCATTAACATTTGTGAGGCGTTCAGGTACTATGGTGGTGCTAGCTGTGTACGGAGTAGATATGAATAAAGCCCATTTTCTGACAGTTTCTTTGTGTCTCATGCTGCCACAGGATATGCAGTTTGGCACAGAAATCAGTGTGTCTCCTCACAGAATATAGCTCTCCGGTGTGCTTCAGAATAAAAAGGGCCCTAATGGATATGCTGGTCAACTACAAGTTATTACATAAGGAGCTGATCCTGCAGTTGATCCACACAACTACTGAAATCAACAGGGCTCTGTAAGGGAATTAGGTTCAGTCTTTGTGGATTTGACTGCAGGATCAAGGCCTAAGACTGGATGCTCTTCAGAGCTGAAGCCATGTCTTCTTACCTGCCCCATGATACTTCCACTGCATGCATCCGACAAAGTGGGTATTAGCCCACGAAAGCTTATGCTTCAATACTTCAGTTAGTCTTTAAGGTGCCACAGGACTCTTTGTCACGTCTTCTTATATCTTTGCATAGCACCTAGCCCAATAGTACTCTGAACCTCAATGGGACCTTTGGATGCTATTGCAGTACAAAAGATAACTACTTTGTCCACTTTTTCCTCAAGGACCTGTGTGAATAAAAATATTTCTAAAAAATTTAATTTTTAACCCTATAAAGAAATCATCTTTTACTAGCTAAAGTAAAGGAAATGCCATTTTTACCAGTGGTATTACTGAATCAAATATACCTGATCAGAACACATTAGTCATGTCACTCTGTCAATTTAATATGACTGTGTAGAAATGGAAGAAATAGCAGGTGATATAGATATATATATATAGATAGATATAGATATAGATATATGAAATGACTTCTTAAAATTACAAGTATTAAAAGAAGCAAGAAAGGACACTGCAGTACCAAAGGCTTGTGAATCACTTTTACCTTCAGTTTAAACTTAAGTAGGTGTCACTTGTCCAGGAAATAAGATAAAGCCACGGCAGCTTCGGAAGACCCAGATGATTGCAAAGAAGCTATTCTTAACAGACAGCCTTCACTTTATTTTTCTCTAACCATAGCTGAGGTTTAATTCTTGAAAACTGGAGCCTGATTAGAAAAGAAAATCGTTTGTAAGAAAAGTTTTCTGTTAAAAAAAGCCTAATTTTACTCAGTGTTTTGACATCTTCAGAGCACTGGCAGAGTGACAGCTCTATTCTGAAAGGTTTATTAAAGTTAGATACATTGTCATGAAGACAATAGCATATTGTGCTGATTTAAAACAGAATAAGAATAGAAATAGTATCAAATACTTTCCCCCTATCATTAAGGTCTATCTTTCTGTCAAAACTAAATGTTCTTGCTGTAAGCATATATGCTTTGAGGTTAAAATATTACATTTTTATTTGTATTTAACAACATATACTTTTAATAAGGGCATTTCAGGGCAGTCAATGTTTACTACCAAAAACAGATTACTAAAGGTATCAGATATTAAAGATTTTAACATCATTATGTTCTACCTTTGGGTCCAATTGCAAATCATCATACCAAGGTTAGTTAGTGATTCCTTCAGCTCATGGAGTCTCATCTAAATCCCACTGAAGTCAGTGGGAGGATTTCGATGATTTCACTGGATTTTGGTTGAGGCCCATAGCCCTATTCACGGAAACAGAAGTGCACACAGGAGTAAGTACTGTTCTCCATAGTAGGTGGATCAGACCCTTTAGCAGGATAAAGTCCAGGAAACCAAGGAATCATATGCTATATGTAGGAATACATTTTTAGAGTAAGGCACACTCATTGTACATACTGCATCAGATCTTCAGTTGCAGCCTTACAGTGCTGGGCACAGCTGTAGAGGATGGATCAAGGGCAAGCTACCTCTGTGTCCCCTGATTACAGGGCTGCTGTACTTATGGCCAGAGTCCTGTAAGAACAGCATGAACGCCTTTCTAACTTGGGCCAACTACCAACAGCACCAAGGGGCTGTTTTGGCAACCAAGGATCAACCAGACACAGGGATACTCAGCAGGTCACACCCTGTTTCTCCAGCTTTAGGAAAAGGAAGTGTATGGCATTTCCCCTTGCACACAGGACATCCTCGGTGGGACCAGCTAGAATGGCTTCAGTCCTGCTTTTCACCTGCAATGTGGCACACGGAAGCAGAGGATCTGACTCAGTACATTTAAATTTAAGAAATTCACATTAAAATAACAGACATAAAAATAAGTTAGGCTTTGTTTTACAATATGCCTTAATGCAACCTTGTAGCTTCTGTATTTAGTCATAGACTGTTGTAAAACATGGAACCAATCCTATGATCCCTTAGTGACATACCTATTACTTACTTGTGTAAGCAGTCCCATTGAACACCATTACATTGCTCCTACAAGTAGAGACTACTGTACTTGCATCACTAAGAATTCAGAGGACTGGATCCATCTATTGTCATATATGTTGAGTCTGAAATCACTTGAACAGCTTTGGCCACCTTTAAAATATTGAGTAACAAATATTTTATCCTATTTCTCCCCCTAAAGTTCATAATTACTGGTTAAATAATAGCTACTCCCAAAGAAGGCTTGGTGAATGGGAGGCCACAATGCAAAAGTATATTTTCAGACATTCAATAGCTCGTCAATGTGACACACAATCTTCTAGGCAAATTCATTAGGCCAGAATTAAATACTTACTTTTGGGGAAAATATAGGAAGAGAAACTTCATCCTTTGTCAACTATACTTTTGTTAACCAAGACTTTGCCAGATTTGCAGCATGTCAAAACCAGTACTTTCCTCAGCCATTTAAGTACCAAGAATGCATACTCATTGTTAATAATTAGTTTCCGCTTGCATGTGACAAAACAGCTAGCTGGCTAGTCAGCCTCAGTCAGTGTCTATTTATGGCACAATGTCAAAAAAGAATGTCCTTCATTTGTGACTCAACAATAATGAACATGGCTAAATCTAAAAATTAACAAAAGAAAGTGAACAGCTTTTTAAATTCTGAAGAACATTAGATTCTGGTGTCCTTTTTGTTCTGATTGTTGTGGCTTAACACTATGAAAAGACCACCTGTTGGGCTGCCATTTTGTGATTCTATTAAATGCAGTGATTGCATAAAAGAACACTTTCCAAAATAATCTAGTATTATTATTCACTTATTTTATAGTAAATCTGCATTCAAGACCTGCAGAAAAGTATCAGGCTTTTTCCTAAGTGAAGTTTAAAGCTGTAAGTTCTCTATAAATGCACACTTACTGCAGATGGATGATTTTATAGTCACAACCCTGATACTTTACAATGAGTTCAAGTAAACCTTTAATGTGGCAAATAGGATTCATATAGTAGAAAGCTAACATATTATAAATGATATAAAAGGATATAGCTTGTGATAATTAGACTAATGAAGATTACACTGAAACTATACAGAATTATAAACTCATACTTTAATTACCTGAACCTAATATTTTTAGGAATATAAGCTATTTTTATAACATTTGTAATTTAATTTGTTTATGCTAAAAAGAATGCATAATATATGTGCGAGAATCTCATGTGGGCATTTTTTTGTGAGAACAGTTTAATATGAGGAAAGTTTATAATAAAGAAAATTATTTCAGCTATCTGAAATCTACTGTAAGGTAAAAGAAGAAAAAAGCTTTATTTAATGTTTGTAAAGTGCTTTGGTGAAAGGGTCTATATAAATTCAAAGTATTATTATTAAAGGAAGAAAACTCAACATGAATGCTACCAAATGACAAAGATATAGGATATTAATAACATTGTCTTGATTTTGAATAATTAAATTTAACAGAATATTTTGAAAACATTGATTCACCCAAGTTATTAGTTCTCAAGTATCAACTATGTGAGTGATGAGAGTCCATTTACTCAGTTTAACATCTCTTAGCATACTACATAAAAATACCATCTTGCTCAAGATAAGTATATAATGTCAATTAATGAAGCAAAAACTTTTCATCAGTGTTACAATTTCCCTGTTTAGAGCAATTGTCAGTAATAATGTCCAAACAACAGACAGTATAAGAAAACTTTAAAAATATGGTTTCCTCTTGCTTACCTGCCTGATTAGTTATTTTCATAGCCATTCTTATATGCACCTCAAATTTTCTTAATGTAGGTTAAAATAGGTTTAAATGTGGAATTTTAATATTTTGCATCACAAAGAATTAATGACTGAATTCTGCAAATGCTTACTAATAGTGCAGTCCAATACATTCGCCACTAGTTACATATGGGGAATACGCAATTTAATTGTGGCTAATGCATGAGCAAAGTGTGGGTCTGTGAATCCACTTTTTCTGCAGTAAATTTTATAAAATCCAAGAATAGATCAAGTATTATGGATGAAAAGTGTCACACTGAGGTAATTTTGTGTTAGTAGTACCTATTCATATTTTTGTAATCTCTACTTATTTTTGATATTAATAAAAATAATTTGAAATGTCATTCATAGTATGTTTTTTAATCCTTTTTTATAATGTGGCGAATAAGCGAAATTCAAAATCGTAAGTGTGGCTAGCATCGAATTTCTATTGGACACCGCTGTAATAGTGTACAGTATTTCTTATTGCATTGAATAATGAGCCTACTCACTGTATTTTTAAAATATATATATTTATTGCCTAGCGATTCCAATCAGGATCAGGGCCCCTTGTGCTAGGTGCTGTACAAAAACATAGGCCTTGGCTACACTGGCATGTAGGGTATGTGTAGCTACATGCCACAGTGTAAAACAGACTGCGACCACACTTTGGAGTGTAGCTATATATGGCAGCGAAAGACTGTGGCAGGAGGAGGCAGCAGAGAAAGGCTAGAGCAGTGGGGAGCTGCCTGATGGAAGTTGGAACTTTTCCCAGCTTCCTCTCCTCTGCTAGAGCCCTTTCTTGCTGCCAGAACCTTTCACTGCAGTGGGAGGAGTCTCTTGGCAGCTGGAAGGCAGGACACTACACTGCTAAAAAGAGCAGTATAGACATGAGAGGCACTGCTGGGGTATGGAGAGAACTGTGCAGGATATATACCCTAGGGTTCTGGTGCATCTTTACAGTGCCTTAATGTCTACATTGCTGTTTATACCCAGGCTTGCTAAGCATGCAGTGTCTACTCTACACACCCCACTAACTGTAAACATAGACATAGTGTTCGCTCCTCAGTTGGTATAAATGGTATAAAAGTTCCATTCACATCAATAGGGATATAGCAGTTTACACTAAGCCCTGGTCTACACCGCAAGGGGATCGACCTAAGATACGTAACTTCAGCTACAGCAATAGTGTAGATGAAGTCAATGTATTTTGGTCGATTTACCACAGTGTCTTCACGACACTGAGTCGACTGCTGCCACTCCCCTGTCAACTTCACCTGCACCTCTCACAGCGGTGGAGTTCTGGAGTCAACAGGAGAGAGCTCGGGGGTCAATTTATCATGTCTAGATTAGACATGATAAATCAATCCCCGAAATATCGATCGCTACCTGCCAATCTGCTGGGTACTGTAGACCTGGCCAAACTGAGGAAATGGCTCATAGCAAAAGACTGTCCCTGCCTAAACCACTTACAGTCTAACAGTGATCATAATAATAAGTAATATGCCAGACTGAGTGAGTTTGCAGGATCAGGCTATATTTCGGTGGATTTCCTTAATTTTGGGTTTGCTGCCAAAAACATTTAAAGTGATATTAGTATTTTAAAACTAAAAACTTAACTCTGTTTTTCTTTTTAGTTTTCACCATCGATAGCACCCTGATGTGGTCTGCTTCAAAGATTTTACTTTTTCACTTTGTATATTTTGACAATAAATCCTTAAAGCAAGCAGGGTGGAGGGTTTTTGTTTTGTTTTGTTTTGGGTTTTTTTAGATTTTTTAAAAATTCTCACTCTCAACTTTGTAAACAAGCTACAAAGTCACAGAGAATTATGATGTCAAAACATTAGCAAGTGAAAGAAGGCAAAGAGCTGTATGAATTAAGAAAAAGCTCCTATTCACAAAGAACTTGAGCCTTCAATCCTTAGGCAAAACTCCAAGGAAATAGTGTGGGTTCACCTGAATAAGGGCTGCAGGACTGGGCCCAGACATATAATCAGTTTTCATGGTTAACGAAGTGGGAAATATACAAAAGTAATTTGACATATTTCCATATCTGTTGATACACAGAGGTTATACTTAAAAATGTGGATAAATTCTGCCCTTTCTTACATCTTATGCATCATCAGAGAAGTCAATGTGGTTGCGCATCTGTAAATGAGAACAGAAATATCCTGCTGTCATACACAGGATAAAATATACTTCACCTCCTAAAAAACATTGCTTGTTTTGTTGGTAGGCATCCAGTTTAATGTAACATTTTATTATCTTGGAATTTTAAAATAAAAATGTGGTTTGTTTCATCTTTAACTGTATAGTTTTTGTATGTCAAGCACATTTGCATGGTAAGCAAATTTCCTACATGTGGACTGAAATATAGTTTATCTGGAAAAGAATGCATTTTCTTATGAATATCAGCCTAGCAAAGAAAAGCAGTGCAAAATAGAATAGTGTACAATGCACCAGTATAAATTAATGTCTGGGTTTATTGTTCACTGTAATGTAAAGTGTATTTACTGCGCACTTAAGTATTGTATTATGGACTTATGGAAACTGAGTCTAGCAAGCAGAAATGGCTTATGACAGAATAAAAATATGTATCTTTATGAGAGATACAATATGTTTGGAACCCTGAGGGTTAATGAGAGGTAAGCTTGTGAAGGGGGAGATGAGATGAAGGAAATAAAAGACGCTGAATAGATGAAAGAAGTGATTCAATGGGAGGCTTTGTTGGTCACAGCTAGGTGTCAGAAACAAACTAGAAAAATGGGAACTGCTTTAACACTGGGAGGAAAATAAAAAAAGAACTTATATCACCTACTAAAAAGAGAAAGAAAATAAGAAATAATAAAAGGCTTTCAGGCTTTCTCCAGGGTATGTCTATGAAAAAATAAAGCAAGCAAGAGCGAAAGAAAGCACTGAAATTGAATTCCTCTCTAAAGGTATCTTGTGGAGAAGGATTCATTGTCCCATCCTTTTCACATCAAGAATTTAATTTTACATTCCCTTTGTCTGTCTTGAGATACATTTCCAGTTACTCTACATTGCTTTCTCTCCCCCCGTCCCTCTTTAAGTAACCTCTATTGGTTGAGGAACAGTTAGAATGGAGGGAACACAGTCTTGAATAAAATCAGGCCCTTTCCCATTCTGATTTTTGCCTAAACTTTGGATTTGTACTTGACAAAAGAACAAATTTTTATCCATGAACATTTAGGGAAACTGCCATTCTCCTATTCCCCCTCCCCAACTCCATTTTTAAATATCTGATATGTTGAGAAATCATTTCAGGAGCATCCATATCTCAAACTAGGTTATTTCTTATAAAAAAAACTGCATTATTAATTACCCTATAATTAACTTTAATAAACTCATACAAGTATTATCTGTATTTTCCCATTAGTTATTTCTCAAATGACACTAAAAATGCAGTTAACAAAATTTCTTTATAATAAAATGTGAAAATACCAGCTATTTTTAGTGTCAGGAACATTTCAGTTACAATATCAGATTTGTTATGTTTATCACCATCCCCCATGATTTCTTAAGATAGCTTCCCTGGTATTAAGCTTCCCTCTGGTGCCCATAGCAACATACTGAAATGTTACTGAAGGGTTTCCAGGATTCCTTTTAAAATAAGCTGTTGATTCTGCAGACCTTGCACACCCAGCTACTTATATTGGATTCACAACCTGAGTCCTCACATCCGAAATTCACTGACACGCAAGCTGATCACTGACTTTCATAAACATCATTACTGATTAAAGACATTACGTAATAATGGATTTTTCCACTGTACCAATCAAGTTATTTGCTTTTAATATTAACCTAAATTGTCAGAGTAACATGCAGTTTTAAAAAATTTAGTCTACTAACATTTCCCTTTTTTTTTTTTAGAACATAAGAACGGCCATACTGGGTCAGACCAAAGGTCCATCTAGCATTGAACAGAACAGGTGATCATCAATGGATCCATCTCCTGTTGCCCATTCCCATAATACTCTTCCATCTACAGGCATATTTGATCCACATAGGCCTGTGCTGTCCAGTCTGTGGCCAAGAGGCCACTTTTGGCTCTTGAAGACAACTGTGTGAAATACATTTTTTTTATCTGATTTTGAACAGAAAGTGAGATTTTTACAATGGAGTGTCTGAATCAGCCCCATTCTTATGGATGTTGCATCTCAACTACCTCCAGCCACATCACCAGAAGCAGCTCCCATACAAGCGGGAGTGCTACTAGCAACTATTCCCTTCCATAGTAGCTCAGAAGCTCCCCTGCTGGTCACTTGCCCTATTACACAGGAGGAAGGCAAGAATAGCTCTGTACTGTTGTCCACAGGTGTGGGCAACAAGATAAAAACTTGATTGGCTTTGTCTGAACCTAAGGAAGGACTTAATGAATCTGTAAATCAACAGCCAATTACAGCTCCCTGAATTTTAATTGGTCCAATAAATCATACACCAGGTTGGGACATCTGGAATTTGGTCACTCCAGTCACTCTCCATCCTGATTTGTGACACATTTGTTGGGGGAGCAATAGCTCAGTGGTTTGAGCATTGGCCTGCTAAACCAAGAATTGTGAGTTCAATCCTTGTGGGGGCCATTTAGGGATATGGGGCAAAAATGTGTTGGATGATTTAATTGGGGATAGCTCTTGCTTTGAACAGGCAGTTGGACTAGATGATCTGCTGAGGTCCCTTCCAACCTTGATATTCTATGACCGGTGCCATAGGAGATGGCTACTACCCTATGCCAAAGGCATCACCAGCAGAGGATTTCTGGATTATTTCTGCTCCTTTTGTGCCACCTGAGGGATGCAAAGGGAATGGAGAGGGCAAAGAATCTGCCCCAAAGTATGCATGATGGCCCTTATGAAAAAAATAAATGTTTGATTCTCAGGCTGAACAAGACAGAGACCTCTAATATTCACAATAGAACCCTTGCTAATTTGCAGTATTTGTTGAACAGCCATTGACTTTTACCTGATTTTTGCAATCATTTTTTTCAATTTAAAAGAATTAAGGATACTGCATCACAAATTCTTTATTTTGAATAAGAAGTTTCATTTGAATTCTGTATTATACTGCATACCAAACTAATAAATTGACCCTTTCTTTAACAGCTGTGAAAGTTCAGTAAATGGAGACCTCACTACAGCATTCTGCTATTAAACTTTTGCTGGGAAGTGAAGTGAGTGCACTTAAAAAATTATATTTTAGTGACATTAATCAAGGTCTTGGATTAACAAAATAGGTCATGGACTATGATAATGCAAACAAACACCAATAGGTTCTGCGGTAACATCTGAATAAAGACATTACATCACATAGATATTTGGCAGTAATATACTGTGAATACAGAGATTCATCAGAGTTCAATAACCCTTTTTCTCTAAAGTTATCCAGAACACAGGATGGAAATATTTTGGCAGTGCTAAGAATGAAGCCAGAGTGTCTACAATGGCAAGCACGCCATTGGGCAACTGGAGGAACACAGAAGACTGGCCATCTGAACAAAAAAAATCCCACCATCAAACTCCTTAGAGGGAACATTTAACAAGGGTACTTAACACAGAGAAGATGCAAAGAGAGTCTGGATAGTCAAGGATGCCTGAGCAAGGTTGGTGCCCTAACCAATGGTGTGGGAAGGACTGAGATTCAGACATAGTGTATATGTGGCTTCTATTCTGCACAGAAAAACTGAATGTGGAAAAATAGGCAGGAATTTGGAACTAAATTCAAAGAAGCTAGAATACATTGACTTTAATCAAGCTATTTTAGATTTATACTAATACAAGTGAGAGCAGATTCTGGTCCACTATCTCTTGGTTCCTTTTTCTCCCAACACTCAGAAGGAGTCCATAACAAATACTAACACTGATTATTATTCTGAAATTTAATTCCAATTTATAACAGTTTTCAGGAACAAATTGCTCTCTAGATGTCCTTATTCTACCCTGTTACATTTGTATGGCATGACGAATGAATTCTTACTCTAAAACGATGATCTGCTGCCACTCTTCTTTCCTCCACAATGTCAATGGGGAATTAAATTAATTAGTCACTCTCACCCCTCATTTAGCCTTGATCCTGCAGTTCTTATTAAGGCAAAACTCAACCTCCCAAAGTTTCTTTTAGTTATTGGACTAGATGGAGTTATGCCAATTTACATTAGCTAAAGATTTGGCCCAATGTATTTGATACTGAACAAGTGGCCAGGAAAAGCCATATAGATAATCAGTTTACCATGAGTATATGATGGCTTTTTGTGTGATCTCCTTTATTCATTATTAAATAGAAGTATTTCTTATGCTAAAAAACAGAGTCTTAATTATTCCAAAAGATAAAATAAAATTCCATCTGGATGGGTTCCAAGTGGAAGCCGCAAACTGAATTACTTAACACTTCTCCCTGCCCCCTCCCAACACACAACCTAATAGTGCAATAGTTAAGAAAAAAAGAAGTTTCTTTAGAAAGTACATTAAAGTCAGAAAGGGTCTCATTTTTCTTGTATTTAAGACCCTTAGGCTGCTTACTCACACCTCAGAAGGGTCTGACACAAAGTGCTCATTCACCATCGCATTACTCTAGTTTATGCCAGTATATTGCCATTTATTTCAATCAATTTAAATTGGTAAAAAAACTCTTCAGGATGGAGACTGATTCTTACTAAATGGAGCTGTTAGGGGGGAAAATCAAAGACCGTGTCACCCTTAACAGAGCCCTTAGCACAACGAGGCCCCAACCTTCAATGGGGCATCTAGGTGCTATTTTAGTATAAATAATTAACAACTGTAATAATGGTGAATCAGTCCCAACCATTATTTTCTTTGATTAATTATTAAAAATTTATCTAATTAGGGCACAATAGAATTAGAGATAGAAAAGTTCTATTAAATTATGAGGACTGTACTTTATAATACACTACTTTCCAGTCCTTAGTCTAGTCTAGTTTTCAATGTTTCTCAGTACAGAGCTTCCAGCATGCCCTTCGGGAAAATATTTCACAATCTACAGCTGACTGGGTCAAAAATTTTGCTGATGGTCAGTCCAAAATTTTCCGTTTTGTAAATTGTCTATCATTATTCTCTATTTATTATGCTAAAGAAGCCCATTCCCTCTTTGAGTTACATCCCCCTTTGTTATCACTTGGCCATGCTGAATAAATATAGAAGTTTTTTTTAAAACAAAGGAAACGAGAATTGTTGATGGTACAAGTTGTCAGATATAGTAGACTGTCGATTATCCAGGACTGGGTTAACCAGGATGTCAAAAAAAAAATACGCGTAACTCACAGGCCCGGCTCTGTCTTTGTTGCCGCCCCAACCACACACACACACAAAAACCCCACCCGGATGCAGGGTAGCCAGTGAACCAACACCCCCTCCCTCTGGCACAGGGTGGCTGGTGAACCAACTCCGCCCCCCCCCCCCCCGCCCCACAAATATTTCCTATGGATGGTGATTATCCGGGATTTTATTAACCAGGATTATTATTTTCCCTATCGTCCTGGATAATCAAGTCTACTGTATTTAAGATATGATAATGCAGCCTAGCAATATATAAATGATGAGTTCCATATACTGAAATTATAAAAGTTACATGACTGAGTAGTCTCTAATTAGCTCATCCTATTTATCTAAGCTACATGTTTAATTCTTATAATCTTTCCTTATAACCAAATCCCTCCAGCCTCTTATTTTTTTCTGCTCTCCTCTCAATTCCCTTCTGTTTGCCTAAATATTTCTAATATAAAGAGGAGTCCAGACTGAATATAGCATTCCAGGCATAGTTTCATCAGAATTGCATTGGATTGATAGGAAACAGGAGTTGGGATGAATATGGTTAATTTACAACAGAGAACACATTTCAACACACATTACAACAAAAACATTTAAAATTTTGTCAATGTCCTTAGCTCTCAAAACTAAGAGCTCAAAATCTATATTGTTCAGTTGTTGTAAAATAAAGACAAAGCCATTTCCAGTTAGGCAAATTTTGTCTGAATAAGAAGAAGGGAAAGGGAACATTTTAAGAATGATTTCAAAATATTTCTTTTAAGATAAGTAAATGAATATCCAGTCTGAAAACACCATTCTGTCTACCCTGCTTTTTCCTTTAAGACTACCTTTCTCTTTGACAGTACAGCAAAACTGTTGTGAATTTCGTTACAAAGGTGCCCTATAACACCAGGTGACAGGCATTCAGAACGCTACATAAATGCCAGTAACAGATGTGAATAAAAGTAAAGCCCAACATTTCAAAATGTGTCCCCTGTCAGTGCATCTTTGCTTATACATTTTTCTGCATTATTACCTGAATGCTCAAATAATAGAAATTTATATATATGAATCCCAGGTGTTCACACAAGACATGAATTGAGTATAAATGGGTTTTGCATGTGGAAATATTATCATTTGTATGTACAAGTGATAATGCCCCCTCCCCCAAAAAGTTGCATTTTATAAGCCAAAGCTCCCACTGACTTCATTGCTGCAGGATCAGGCCCTTAAAAGTCACAGGCTGCTATTACAGAAAATGAATGATAGGTTGAGTCCCCTTTGAAAACTTGGCTGAGATTATAAATTAAGTATTTGTTTTATTACCTTTCTTAAAACTAAAAGGTGATAATATTTTCCTAGGCATAGTATATTAACATTGGTAATGGATAAAAATCCACTCCGCTTTCTATGTTTTTTGTGTGAATTCAATATCAGCATAACCCATACTCATTGATTAAGCTATGTTTCTCCCCCTGGCTAGTTGCAAAACCAGAGGTGTTATTATTTATGTGTATTGTGAGAGTACCTAGTGGTCCCAATGATGGATCAGGATACCACTTTGCTAGACACCACATACAAATGGAGCAAACAGACAGTCTCTGCCCCGACTAGCTTCCAGTCTATGTACAAACACTTTGTATTTTAGAACACTGAAATAAAGAACAATAAACACAAGATGCTCAAAACTTCTTTCAGAAAGTTGATAGTATATTTAATTCAAACCAATTACTATGTAAAAACAAAATCTGTTCATACTTTCTAAAGAGCTAATCTGGTTGTACAAAATGTGAGTATAAATATATATCTATATCTATATATATACACACACACACACATTATATGTGTATATCTATATCTATAGATATACACACTATATATATACATACACACACACACACACACAGGACACAGATTAAATGAATTTAAAAAGCCTTCCAGCCTGTATACACATTTACTATTAAGATTCAGAAAAGCTAAACAGATGTTTAACCTCAGGATCTCACTTCAGTTCACAAAGACAAACCCTAAGAACAATTCTGATGTTCCTGTTCCATTCAGTCTTCAGTTTTTAGAGAGAGAGAAGTACACGTGTGTATATATGATAACAGTATATATAGAGATACACACACACTCTCATTATGTATAATATTATGTATATATAATTTTTTGTCCTTAATGGAGAACTTGAACTGCAAGCAGCCATGTCAGAACTTAGATGGTTAACATTCACTTCTTGCTGTTTTATTGCATATTACTGTGCGCTCCTGAGCAGCAGGAGCAGATTCAAGCAATTACAATCAAGTCAGGGCACACGCCGTGGCTGAGCAACACGATCATGATGAGGATACTGATGAGGCACTTATCGAAAACCCCACATCATCCACACTCATCAGCCACAACATGTCACCCCAAATGAGGCATCAGCTGCCTCCAAAAGGCTCATTGCACACTGTTTACAGCTTTCTTTGGACCCACTTTTGATTTTGCGGTCAGGGCTTAGTTCAAACAGCAGCTGACTGGCAACGGCAAGTCTCAGGGTTCGCTACAGCTTACTGTCTGGGAGCAGTTTTTACACTGGGGCTGACCAAAGGAGAAAAAAAGGTTCCAATTCAAGTCCTCTAAAATCCTGGTCCCTCTATCTGAGTGGATTGTTAATTATATCAGAAATGTATATTGATGACTCTGAAATCAGGCTGGAAGTGGAGGGGGGAAAGCAAACAAACAAATCCCAAAATATTGTATAGGTTTCAATTTGCTCTTTTTAAAAATAGGTAATTGTCAATAGAAATCAAATGTAAACACTCTGAGCCCAGATTCTCACTTACACTAAGGCCTCTTTACACCACTTCGGCAGGATAAAGGTGCCACAAAGCAATTTACCTTGTTCTAAGACACTGTTCTGTGGGGGGGCTGTACTAATTGCCAGAGTGGTGTAAAGGAACCTTAATGTAAGTGAGAATCTGTCCCTTTGTCTTCAGCTACTAGTCCAGAAGAAATTTAGTCTAGCTGCATATAATTTATTTATTTCATAGCTCAATTTCACTTGTAGATTGGCAAGGCGGGAAATATTTTTTCTATGCCACTTTTCATCTGAGTACCTCAAGGTGCTTTACAAAAGTCATTGTCACAACACTCACATTTAAATAGGTACTATAATAATTTAGTATATCTATTTTACAGATGGGTAAACTGAGGAACAGAGACTTACCCAACTCACCCAACATCACAAGTCACTAAGATAGAAATAAAACCAGAGTCCTGTTTTACTGATTTAGTTTTTAAAAACACACACACTCCTCTCTTTTTCAGCATGGACATAGGAATCTATAGTTGGATGCATATTTTACTATTTTAAGGCGCAAAACAATTTTGTTTCCCCAATGGTTCTCACGTTTCAGAATGTAATAAATGTAAAACATCCAATGATATGTTGTAACAGCATATTTTTATTATGAATATTTTTAAACACATAAGGGACCCCATATATTATTTCCTACATTTGTTACTATGCTTGAGTTTGTTTTCGAGCTGTTTTTAGCTATCACCTGTGTAATGGCAGCTTAGTAATATAGATATGTGGTTTTTCTTCCTGCTCTGCATGTTTACTAAGCCTTAGTGTAATGATAGAGAACGAGTATTTTTCAAAAGAGAGACAAGAATGGTTGCAGTAGAAAAAAAAAAGATGAATCTACACTATCCATTTACAATTTCATAATCAATTTATTGAAGCCATGGCTTTATTCTGCAGGAATAGCAAATATTCACATAATTATTTCAAGCAACAAATTTCCTCACTATAACTTATAAATAAGGGGAGTGTGAGTGGATGGGTGTGTAGACATATTAAGATGAATAGAATAAAGGTCCTAGAAGTTATGAGGCCAAAACAAAATTTAGCTATTAAGGCACAGCATCAAAAAGACACTAAAAACTGTATGAATGGTTTTATTACCATGCTTCAGTTTCCATCTAATGTATCTGGGATATGAACAGAACAATGGACAGAACAGTGAGTTCTGGTAGCTATATAGGAAAAGTGGAGGTTTGTGTGTAAATGCTTGTTTGTCTGAAGTGTGTATGTGTGTTATCTGTTGTTGGGTCATCATCCAATGCTCTTTGTGATGCACATTCTAAATTAGGCAAAAGGAATGCATCTTTCAAATGCAGATCATGTTTGCACTGGAAGAGCAATGAGAACACTTGTCACTTTCAGAACATTTATGTGCTAGAAGAACTGTTAGCAGAAGAGCAGTTTAGATAAATTCAAGACTTTTTTTGCTGATCACAAACATTAAGCTTCACACCTGAAGCCCTCAACCCCCTGCTGTGCTCTAATCCTAGCACCATTCACCCTTAGAGACTCAAAGTGCTGTGCCACGGCTCTCAAACATTTGATTGCCCTTAGTTTGAATGCCACCACCTGCAAAAATGCCTTTTTATTCCCTTTGAGCCTCTTGAGAAGGAAGTAAAAATGATAATTCATGACAAACATTAATTAATTGTTTACAAGATGATCTTTTCTTTTTCTAACTTCTGTTCAGCAGACATGTTGAGCTGCAAGATTCCACTCCTGATGCCAGAGTTTGTCAAGAGGTCTGCATTGTTGTTTATCACTCAGGCATAGGATAGACTGCAGGTCATTGTTTCTTCAGTTCAAGTAGTCCTGTCTGGCTCTTGTTTGAAGAATGGAAGTGACATGCATGAGTTCCCCATTATAAAAGAACTACCGGTACTAAGAAGAAACAGGGATTTAGCTTCTAATGCAGAGTAAATAAACATTTTTCATCACCTCTTGCTCCCTGTGATTTTTAAAAAGGTCAAGAGGTGCCATCACAGTATTTTAAAAGCTTCAAATTATGTTTAAATAATGTATCACTAAAGCCACAGAAATCTTATCAGAATTTAAGAACCTACTGTGATTCTTTGAGTCCTCGAATTCACCATCACAGAAAGACATGTTTCAAAAGGAATGTAGAGGCCTGTTGTTAAGATGACAGATTTTCTGAAAGTTTAGACACTGTCCGGCCTTCCCCCACAGGCAAAAAACATGAAAAAAAACACTGCAAATGAAATACAGATTTGAGCTGAGCACTTAACATGCTAAAAGAAAATAATGTTAATGGAGTGTTAAAAATATGACCAAAGTATTCAAACCTGCATGTCCAAAGTCATGCTCCTAAATCCACATTAAGGCATTTAAATAAAGCACCTGATTTTCAGAAAAGTAGAGCAGCCACAAATCTCACTGAAATCAACAGGAGCTATAAGGGCTCCATACCCTTAAAATCAGGCCACTTTTATTTAGGTGCCTAACTTTGGGTGCTCAAGTTAAAACATTTTGGCCTATTCTTTTTGCAATGAAATGATTCCATTAACTTCCAACCACATCAGAAATGCAACAAAATTATGAAGAGAGTGAAAGGTCTTACTTGTAGGAAGGGCACAGTAATAGAGCTTCATGAACAACTCAGGCTTCCAGATTCCAAATTAGGAGCCCTTAGATCACGACTGCTAGGCTAAAAATCAATTCTATATTTTCTGAGTTAATACTCAGGATTGCACTTAACAGACATGGAGACTAATAAGGTATGCAGGAGGAGTAAAAGCAGTGCACAAAAAATTCAGGCCTTAGTCTTGGCGATGATCCAGCACAATGATGTATCTACCAGATTTTTTGGAGGGGGAGGGAGAAATCAATAACATCTGTGGTATAATGGTATTAATTAAAGAAGCTCTTCAGAAGAGCTCAAGATGAGAGGCTCGGCCTGAAATTCAGACAGCTGAAGCTTGATTATCAGGAAAGAATGCTTTTTTAGCATTAGTGGATAGGCCAAAAGCTGCAATGTGTAGAAATGGGGAGAAAAATTGCTTTTTATTTTAACTTTCTTTAAGTAATCAATACTTGCACTTGCATCAGGAGCCTGTTCAGTTCCAAAGCCTGCTCCTATACTTCAAGATGAATTACCTTCTAAACCTGTAGGTTTTACAACAAGGATATGCATTTTGGGTGCATATTCTTATTAATTCATCAAATAAAACTTCTCCATCTTTTCTTCTACACTGTCTCTTAAACATGCAATGCCACCCCTGTTCAGCTTCCCCAAGCAATTACCATCTCCTTGTTTATGTCACTCCTCAAGAGTTCTTTCTGTGGGGTTCCCACGAGAAGAGAATCAAGTATTACTACCTGTAAAATAATTTATTTAAGAAAATGTTTTCCCAGTTTAGTATATATTAGTCCCCATGCTGATAAATAAGTGAAAACATAATTTATCTATTTAGTCACTGTAATAATTGATCCCCTACATGAACACTACGGGTTCAGGATTTTTTGTTTGTTTGTTTTGTTCCCTTCCCTAGTTTTTGCAAAAAATGAACATTGAATTTTGTTATTTATATGCCATTTCCATCTTGTACATGAATGTATGTTTCATTTTATGTTCATATTTTTTTAGAAAAACAAAAAATTAAATTTTAAAAACATTCAAATTGAAAATGTCATACACTTTTCCTTCCTTATCTTAGTTTGCCCATATTGTTTGTCACCCACATCTAAAATGACATATTTACGGATTTTAAGACCAGAAGGGACCATTATGATCATGTAGTTTGACCTCTTGCATAACAGGACAGAGTGTTTCACCCAGTAATTCCTATCTCTTGCCCATATCTTTTGGATGAGCTACAGAATATCATTTAGAAAGATATTGGATGATGATTTATAGACTTCAACTGATGGGAGGATACATCTTAGCCCTGATAAATTGTTCCAGTCATTAATTACCCTCACTGTAAAAATGTGTGCCTTGTTTCTAGTCTGAATTTATCTAGCTTCAGCTTCCAGCTATTAGATCTTGTTATGCTGATATCTGCTAAATTAAAGAGCCCTCTACTATCAGAAAACGACTCCCCACGTAGGTACTTGTAGACTGATCAAGTCACCTCTTATCCTTTTCTGGAATAAACTGAATAGATTGAGCTAGATTTGAATAGATTTAGTTACTCACTGTAAGGCAAGTTTTCCAGACCTTCAATCATTCTTGGAGCTCTTTTATGAATCTTTTCCAATTTCTCAACATCATATTTAAAGTGTAGGCACCAGAACTGGACATGGTATTCCAGTAATGGTCACACTAATGCCTGATCTCATGAATAGAGTGGTAATAAGACCTCACTACTTCTATACAATATTCCTTGGTTTATACAGCCAAGATTTCATTTGCTCTCTTCAACACCACATCACATTTGAACTCATCTAAGTTGTTTATCCCCAATAACTCCAAGTCTTTTCCTGAGTCACTGGCTTCCAAAATACAATCCTCCAACCTATAACTGTGACCTAAATTCTTTATTCCCAGGTTCATAAATAAGGCTAGAAAGGACCACTGTTATCATTTAACCTGACCTGCTCTGTAACACAGACCATAGAACTTCCCAAAAATTATTCCTAGAGCAAATCTTTTAGAAAAATATCTTATTTTGATTTTAAAATGATCAGTGATGGAGAATCTACCATGTCTCTTGGAAAATTGTTCCAATGGTTAATTACTCTCACTGTTAAACATTTACATCTTATTTCCAGTCTGAATGGTTCAGCTTCAACTTCCAGACACTGTTATACCTTTCCCTGTTAGACTGACAGGCCCATTATCAAAAAATTGTTCCCAATGTAGGTACTTCTAGACTGTTATCAAGTCACCCCTTAACCAACTGAGTATTGTCTCATTCATATCTGGTTTCTTATTCCCAGTGTGAACAGAATGCATTTGAAGAGTTCTAAGAACAGCAGGGAGAGAGAGAGAGAGAGGAACCAAAAGAGAGAGAAACAGCATGGGAGGAAGACTTGTAGCTGGAGATGCATTTCAAACATTTGTTTGACCACTTTCAGGGGGCAGAGAAACACTGAAGACAACTTTGGGTGACATCAAACCTCTTTAGACAGGATATTAACCTGTTAATTAAATTTAGAGTCTAAAAAGCATATTATGATTTAGTTTATATGTAACCACGTGTTTCCAGTATTATCAGTCATAATTACTTGAATCTCAAATCTTTGATATTAAACATGTTCTTCTTTTCACTATAACGTTAGCTAAGTGCTTTGCTGTTAAGCAAGATGGTGGTCCTGGGAGCTGAATCTTACAAACTAGTGTGAACTGTTCCTTTGGGAACAGGGACACTGGTAATTCTGGGTGTGTTCAGTGAATAAGGGGCTGGATACTGCAGGGAACACTAACCTGTATAGACCCTTATGGAAGGAAGTGCTTGTTTCATCAGAGATTGGTGATTAAGGCAGCTGATTCACAGCAGGCAAAGACAAGGCTGCCACACACTAAGAGCAGGTGGTGGTGAGGTGCCTCACAAACCTAGGTACCCCTGGGGAGGGCCATAGTCACACCGGGAGATCATGTTCAGCTAATTAGCAACCACAACCCCTTCCCCCCGATCTTTTTCAGAATTACTATTTCCTTGGATAGTGTGTCTCCCTTCCCTGCCCCCCAGGGAAGTATTGCCTACATTCTTTGTTTGTAGATGTATATATTTATATGTAGCCATATTAAAATGCATATGGCTTGCTTGCACCCAGTTTACTACGTAATCCAGATTGCTCTGTATCAATGACCTATCTTCATTATTTACTACACCTCCAATTTGTGTGTCATCTGCAAACTTTCAGTGATGGTTTTTTTTTCTAGGTCATTAATAAAAATGTTAAATAGCATGGGGCCAAAAACCAATTCCTGAGGAATCCCACTAGAAAAACACCCAAGTTAATGATGATTTCCCATTTATAATTTCATTTTGAGATCTATCAATTAGCCACCTTTTAATCCATTAAATGTGTGCCATGTTATTTTTGTATCTTTCTAGTTTTTAATCAATATGTTATGTGGAACCAAAGCCTTACCGAATTCTAAATATATTACAAGACTATTACTTTTGTCAATTAGTCTGATAAAATCATTTAAAAAAGATATCAAGTTAGTTTGACAGTATCTATTATCCATAAACCCATGTTGATTGGCATTTTTTCTCTCCCATAATTCTTTATTAATCAAGTCCCATATCAGCCACTCCATTATCGGACTTAGGACTGACATCAGACAGACAGGCCTGTAATTACCCCAGGTCATTCCATTTACTCTTAAAATATTGTCACATTAGCTTTTTTCCCAGTCTTCTAGAACTTCCCCAGTCTTCCAAGTCCACCTCCTATGCTGTTCATTGTAGCTATCCTATGACCCTCTTCCAGGCTGGGCCTAGTGGTTCAGCTATATTCACCCCTTGGACTAGATCCTGTGCTCATTAGTCCTAAATCAAGAATCGCCTTGGCCACTGTCTATTCCAGGACTAGCTGCTCCAAGAAGTAGTTAACAATGGAGGAAGTAAGGACTTTACTCCTTGATACTTATACCGTACTAGCAAAAATACCCGGCGTTGCTCGGGTCTGTCGGAGGGGGGGAGGAAGGAGAGAGCTGAGAGAGTGGGGGGGCTGCTGGAGGGGTGGAGGGGGGAGAGAGCTGAGCGAGTGGGAGGGCCGTTGGAGGGGGGAGGGGGGAGATTTTTAAAAATTTCGATTCTTACCTGAGAGGGGAGAGAGCTGAGCGAGTGGGGGGGGGGGCATTGGAGTGGGGGGGAGGGGCATTGGAGTGGGGGGGAGGGGGAGAGAGCTGAGTGAGTGCAGGGGCCATTGGAGGGGGGGGGTGAGATTTAAAAAAATTTCAATTCTTACCTGAGGGGGGAGAGAGCTGAGCAAGTGGGGGGGCCATTGGAGGGGGGAGAGAGCTGAGCGAGTGCGGGGTCCGTTGGAGGGGGGAGGGGAGAGAGAGCTGAGCGAGTGTGGGGTCTGTTGGAGGGGGGGAGGGGGGAGAGAGCTGAGCGAGTGTGGGGTCTGTTGGAGGGGGGAGGGGGGAGAGAGCTGAGCGAGTGTGGGGTCTGTTGGAGGGGGGTATTATTACATCATAACTATGTCACAGAGAACAGCAGGTGTTAACCTGCTGCCCAGCTGATGTGAATGGGCTTTAAAGAATTTCACCCCTAGGGGTCGTCAGAGGTGAGATTTGAAAAACTTTCGATTCTTACCCTGATTAGGACCCTAAAGCCTATAAATGTACCAAATTTCAAGTCTCTAGCTCAAACGGTGTGGAAGGAGTAAGGGAACGTACATACATGCACACATGCACGCATACACCATTTGACTTTTATATATATAGATTGAAGATGTTCTGGAGGGGAGGAGAGAGAGGGGAAGGGGAGACTTTTCTTCCTTCTTTATGGTGTATAAAGAGGTCCTGAAAGAAGCAGGAATCAAAAAGAGGAAATAGTCAAAATCCAAGGGTCATGACATTCCAATGTGCTGCAGCTTTTGATGATGGTTTTCTTCTGTAAATTTAACTCAGTTTAACATTTCTGATTTGAATTAATGACACTAAGGGATAAATTTCAAAGGTACCTCTCAAATCTCACTGACCTAATGGGAATCAAATTCTTCTTCCCTGCTTTAAAAACACTTTTGAAAGGCCTTGGATAACATCAGATAGTGGTAACTTTTAGAGCAAAATCTCTTATTCAATAGGAGTGTCTTTCTCTGTGCATTGAGAGCCATACCAACTTACCTGATAATAAAACCAAAACACATTTACTACATTTTATTTCCGTTCCCCTACTTTGAGTTCTTCTGAAATCTGGCATACTCCAAGATTTGATACACTGTAAACTCAACTGCAAACAACAAAATTAAAGTAAAGGTCAAATCAAGGCATTAATAGAACCTCGGTCTTAGAAAAGACAACATTTGAGGAATGAAGCTCTTTAAATGAACTGATCCAAAGAGGCTTAGGCTCAGTTTAGGGAGTGAGCTGTTTTAAATTTTGCCTGAACTGGTTCATCTCTCTTAGTGATGTCAGCAACTAACAAAAATAAAGGAAGATTCTGACCTCAGCTCTATTGATGTAAATCTGGAGTCAGTTTATTGAATGTTGAAGAGTTACTCTGAACTTATACTGCTGTAACTGAAATCAGACTCTAGTTCATAGAACCATCCACTCAGCTGCTAGCAGGCAGTTTTACTGTTCACTATTAATGTCTATAAATATCTGCTTTTGAGAGCTATGCTAATTAGAATTTAAAAGAATATTTTATAATCAGATTTTTGACTCTTATTCAAATACAGGAAATGAGTCATTCGACAGAACAGAAAGACCAGCCAAAGCAATTGATGAGTTGTGTAACTCAGCACCTGGCTTTGAAGTTCAGAAAGAACAGATATTTACAGTTAACCAACAGGAATGGAACTGAGACATGCACATAAGCCCACATATACACATTTTAGCAGATGAACCAAAACCAGATTCTTGAGAAAGGTGTTCAAATGACAATAATGGATACAGTATAGAAATCAAATAAGATATAATTAAGGCTAACCCAATCTCAAGTTTGGCAGAATTCAACAGGTAATGTAGAAGTTTATTCTAAAGCTTTTTTTCCCATTTTTATCTACTTAAATTTTCTGTGATGGGAAATTATGGGGGGGGGATCACAATTTTTAATGACAGTAGATGTTGAGATTCAAAAAGTTAAAGGCATAATAACAATTAGAAACCACAAACTGTCAACATCACATGTCAAAATATACAAAGCACATAACCTCAAATTAAACTCTAGAGTTCTCGAGCAGCAGTTTGCTTATTTCGGCCATCTTGAAATTTCTGTTGTTATCAATGAAAATATTTTTTTCATCAATTTGTGCATGTACAGTAAAATCAACATTGACTTCTAAAAATCTAATCCTTCCAAGCATGGTTGTAAGCCTATCCGTGGCTTCTCACTTCTTCATTTAACCTTATAACTATCTTCATACAAAATCAACACTTTACAGCCTCAAAAACATCTTCTGTGGTTTGCATGAGGCTAGAGAACTTACAAGTATAGCATCCAACTTTAAAAGCATATTTTAAACACAAGATTATGGCATTTAGCCATTATTTCAGTTCAGATTTTTCCTGACACTCATCATCATATCAGTGCACCTTCCAGAAATACATTAAGCAATGTGATTAGCGTCTGTCACATTCTATTTCAACTAGATCTGCTGAAAATGTACCCTTGAGTATTATTATACGCAACTATGTTAGTTTTCTAACACACACTGCCAAATAAATATAGTATATATATGTGTGTGAACTATTGCTGGGAAAAAATGGCTGCTGCAGTATTGTCACTACCAGTACTTAATTCACTCTAAATAACTTTGAGATATCTGGGCGGTAAGACAGGCACCATTATGTGGCAGCATGAGCTCTAATGCCTAAGATTGCTTAAACCCAACTTAACTTCCATCTTAAGCCCCTCATACCTTTCTAAAATTTTGGTTTCATGGGGCTAAATTTTTCTAGGTCTAGTCTCTGGTTAAAGACTATGTGTTATGGTGAAGTGTAACCAAGAAGAGTTTTTTTTCCCTTTTAAGTATCATTTTAAAGAATCCCTTTCCATGTTAAAATAATAATAAATAATCACAAAAATTTTGTAGCAGCCCTAGAACCAAAGCAGCTGGTGTTCAAAAGTTGGAATCTGAGCAGAAAAATACCATGAGCAGAAATTCCTTTGAATGCTCTAATGAAAACTCATTGTGATTTGACTGAATTAGGGGCTTTTAAAATTGCACTTGGCCTGTGTGCTAGTAAAATCAATACATTTTTAAAGCACTTTTTGGCACCCCTTCCCATGAAGATAGGCTGTACAGAGCAGGAGTCCTACTTCATTTGCTGAGCATCTAGTGTGCATTGGGTTATGCATTCTTCACAAAATTATACGTCATCCCAGTGCATGGCTGGATGGATATTCTGTAAATTGTGCATTGAAAGAAGAAGGGCTCCAGAGCATACTGTAATATTCACATATTAATGTGCCCTACATAATTTTTCTTTGTGACATTCTCCCTTTTTCAATGCATATGTTCTAAGGTGTAGGCAGGGAGTCACAAGATCCCCTGCCCTATTCAACATGCAGCGCTTCTAAAATAAAAGCAATGCGGCATCTAATTTTCGCATAAAAGATTATTTTCTAGGGACTCCCAAGGCATAGGGAACACTAGGCATAAGTAGACTAAGCAATTACTTAGTGCCCCAAGCAGCTCAAGTATTGTCCACCTTTAATAAGATGAATAGTATTTTGGAGATTTTTTCACACAATAGTAGTTAGTATGTGATGTGTTGGTATATTTTTGGGGTTGTGGAAATAATGCAATTAGTATTTTTAGGGGGCAGTTAAGAGGGCCCCCCAAAGTATTCCTGCTTGGGGCAGGCCTCCAATGGGCTAGCACCACCTCTGTATAGGGGACAGTAAGTTTTTGCAGCATCTAGCCTTTTTCCTATATTTCTTTTTCAAGGTTATGACAGCCCCTAAACAAAATTGTTAAAGTGTTGAGATACAGTGTTAAATAATCAAAAGTCAGGAAGCAGCAAAGTTGAGTTCACATGCCCAAGTTTAATTCTGACTCCTTTGTGTACAATACAGGTTTTAAATAGGTCTCCCTTCCCCGACACAGCATGTGGCTTTGGCAGAGGCAAGGAGGGGAGGGAGACCTGCAGAGGGGACGAAGCCAGATACTCCAACTGTTAGGACTAGAAGCAGACAAAGCAGGAACCTCTGGAGATTCATAGAACTTTGTTGTTGTTTTAACTGGGTTTTCCCTACTTTTCACATGTTGGCTGTTTTCTTCACCCATCTCCATCCCTTAGATTCACCTCACAGCAGCCCCCTTACTCCTTTTTCCCTCCCTTTCTCTTCCCTTTCCATTTAGCTATCCCCGCCTAAGTAAACCCACCAAAAATTATAATGAATTAATATGATGCTTGCTGCCATTGCATTGTTCACTCTGCTGGTGTTACACCCCTTCTCCCACCCTGTGTCTGTCTTGTCTATTTACACTGAGCAAAGAGACTCTCTTGTTTTCTATTTGTACATTGCATAGCACAATGGGATCCATTTTTGGTTGGCCCTTAAGCCCTACAGCAATAAGTGTGCTTAATATCTTTTGTGAAAGAATATAAATGGATATTATACTTTTTATTACTATACTTTTTATTCACTGTGCATAAAAACCCTCATTGTCCTGTTTCTGTCATACCAATAGTAGCACACACCGCTGCAAGATGCCATGCATTTGTATTTAAAGCTATAGAAGAATATTATATCGAATTATCCTGTGTTATCTGAGAAATAGTCTGTGATCATGTCGTAAAATTTTACAAGAGCCACGAAAGGTCAGAGTTAAGGTTGCATGTGCAACCTTAACTTTGGCATTTCCTGACCTCTGAGAGCTTAATTGTGCAAAGTTAATAATGACCCTGATTTTCACAGACACTGAGAAATAATATGCTATTAACTTGATGGAGTTCTGGGTGCTCACTACCCCTAAAAATCAGATCCAGTGCTCTCTTAACATGTCTGTTTAAAAACCACAATTCTAATTTTGACCCCTATTTGATTCTGAGCAGTGTTCCTTCCAATATCAAAATTAATTCTTAATATACCTAATTATGACATCCAGAGAAGACTATTTATTGTCTGTTGGATTCAGGGGCAGCCATAAGCCTCTTGCTTCCAGCCCTGATGAAGTTTAGAAGTATCACAGATGATGGAATTCTGGGGAGAAGGCAGAGGAAAGGTAACACCTATTGACAGCATGTGCACTTCTGCCTGACTGTCTACATGGACACACTGACATTCACCTCAGAGATAACCACTCATTTTCCCCTCTGCCAGAGATGAGCACTTTGCTTATAGCCACTTAGGCTACATCAACACCACAAGTGAAGGTGTGATTGTAGATGGCGTAGACCTGGCACAGGTAATAGTACTATGGATATGGTGGCATGGACTTCATCACTTGCTAGCTAGCTGACTACACACCATGGGTCAGACAAGCTTGTACTCTGGTTGCTGGCCTGTGGTGAAGCCCATGCTGCTATGTCTACACTATTATTGTTATCTGTGCTAGTTCGCTGGATATAACTACCCATGCTACACTCAGAACTTCATTTGCAGTGCAGACATGATCTTAGAAGGAAGGCATGTAGGTTAGGAAATGGGGGGGGAGGGGAGTGCATAAAGAATGAAACGATGAGGGATCATCAGGGAACTATCTAAGTAGCTTTTTGTTTTGGAGCAGGGAACAAGAAGAAGATCTCACACTCAGAGCATTCATTCTGAAACTGCCACAGCAAGGAAGAAACAGGCAGTATTAGCTGATGGCTTTCTGTGTCTGTTTATTTTCAGTTGCTGCATAGGAAGCTGGATATCATGTCCTTGCTTTAAAAGAGCAATGCACTTGTTCGCTGTATTGACAAGTCTCCTTCTGAGATCTCATCTCTGGCAAGACACAAGAATGTTTTTCAAATAAGCTACTTGTACAGTAAAGCCTGTGAATCCTGAACAATGACTGATCTAAAGCTTTGTGATTTTCACATTTGAAAGAGATGACATTTCTAAAGTTCAATCCCTAGGAGAGAACGTTTTAGCTAAAAAAGGCTGAGTATTTTAGGAGACACGTACGTCCCTTTACAGTGCTATGTTTTAAGACTATATAAAGAGCATCCTAATAGGAGAAATATTAGAAACCTTTTTGAAGAAATAGTTGAACTCCAAACTCAGTAAATCCCTTTTAAAGATCAAAAGTTCAGCTAGAGTAGCATGTATAGAAAACCTGCGTCTCTAGGTCACTTTTCTGCAGCTTCCTTAAAATATTTTGCATTAAGTGAGTACAGGTCTTAAATATCAGCAAGTCAAGTGGACAGAAATGTATCAGCCTTAGCTATGTGTTGAACATCCCCAACCATCAAACTAGGAGGAACACTCAGAATATTAATTACTTTTAAATGGCCTCCTTTGCTTCCTAGGTCCTATTACATCTAACTATTTTTCAATAACTGCCAGCCACTCTGCTCTGGTGTACGACATGCGCCTAGCTACCAGTGCCACATTAACCATGGAACTCCTCTTACGCCTGGAACTGATTTATAGTGAACTAGTGTAAAAGCCCGTGTACATGGGCCAACAGTAACGGATCGCCGCCCCCCACGACTCTCTCAGCTCTCTCCCTCTCCCCCCCAATGCCCCCCCCCCCACTCGCTCAGCTCTCTGCCTCTCTGCCCCTCCCGGCTCTCTGCCTCCTCCCCCCCTCTCCCTCGCTCTGCTCTCTGCCTCCTCCCCCTCTCCCCCTCTCCCTCTCCCCTTCTCCCTCCCCCTCCCCCGGCTCTCTGCCTCCTCCCCCTCGCTCGGCTCTCTGCTGGGCACAGCTGGCCGGGCCGTGCCCAGGCGCCTCCGCCCCGTCGGCCCAGCGCCCCCTTCCCACGCCCCGCCCGGCCAGAGCCCCCTGCCCGCGCCTCCTGCGCCCAGCCACCCTCCTGCCCGAGCCCCTGATCCAGACCCTGCTTCCCTCTCGGCGGTGCACGCGTGGCGGCCATGTTGTGCTGCCAAACTACACCTCCCAGCATGCCATTCGTCTGGGCCGTCTCTACTGCGCATGACAGCTTCACACACACTTCTCTAGTCTTTTATTATATAGGATTTGATTAATACAACCCCTTTACTCCGCTCCCCTCTCCCCCATTTAAAAAAATAAAAAGTTTTTTCCAAACTATTTTGAATGCCTATAAAATCAGACTGTTCTTGCCCTGTGCATGGATACACACAAGGAAGAAGGTACTGTATAAGGAACCTTGTGACACTTTGCCTCCACAGGGCTTGATTCAATTGCAGTACTAATACTCAGATAGGATCAGGATTTCTCTTGGCTAGTACCAAGAAAGGATGGGGGTAGGGGCACAGAACTTCCCCCATAGTAGGCTTGGCAAGAGAGACATGTTGCAACTTGGTGATGAACATACAGCTGTAGGGCTCTGGGAGGTTTAATATCTCCAGGAGCTCCCTGTGTAGACAAATCTTTATGTAATAAATCAATAAGGGTGCTTGTCTACATGGACATTTAGTTGGCAGCAAGCTGAGATATGAATCTTCCTTGAACTAGCATATTGCACACATTGGGGATTAAAGCAGACTAACAAACTGTTCACAGCAAGGTCCACATAAAACAATTAGCATGTGGCCCACTAGATTTGTCAGGGGAAATTAATGGCGTGTCTCTCCCCCTTACCTTTACACTCCGGATTGCTGTGGCGGAGTTGAGGCAAGTAGCTCATAAGCTGTCAGAGACCATTGAAGAAACACACAACTCAACTTTGATCAAAGGGGAAACTGAGGCACCCTCCTCTCGGTCAAGAAAGGGGGTTAGCAGCAGCTCAGTTTATTATCAGTACCAAGCAAACGTTTATAGAGTATATTCAAAGGGGAAGGGGAATGGGTGGAGGGAGGGAAAGACCTACTTGAAGCATGCGCATCAGCAAACCCTTACATCACTCCTAGGTCAGTGCCCTCTTGAGGCACCTGGTGTGTGGACCTTGAGAACGCTTACATGATGCCAACAAGCTTATGAATAAGAGTCTATTAGTTCTGTAGCAAAGTTGTTACATACATATAATGCAATCTGGAGATATAACACATTAGCTCATCTAGTGAGGCCTACAGACTGTGATTGTCTAGGCAAGGTCACATTCTCGGTATAGATAACAGTACATAAACAACTTGTTGTCAAGCACTATTACACTGAACTTCTAAAGCCTCAAGCGCATGATTTACAACCCTTGGGAGTTTAACTATGTGATTGCTGGTGAGGAAGAATACATGGTGAGAAGGAGCAAGGGAAACTGAGTCTGCCCTAACAGATTCATACTCCAGCTTGCCACCAGCTACGCATTTGTCTACACAAGCCCAGAGTGGCTGTCATTGGTTATGACGGTGCACTAGGACAAAGCTTCACTAGATATAAAAGGCATAAATTCATAATTACCTGACTGCACATGCATACACAAACAACCCCACATTGTTTACTCAGTTAACTAATGTCTCTAAAGGAGTTTATGGGGGTACGGGTTGAATATTATGCAAACTAGAATATGTACTGTAGCTGGGTGAAGAAAAATACCCACGTGTGTCTGACTTGATCCTGCAAGTGCTTTGCATGTGAAATTATGATAGACTTCAATAGGTGTTCCTCTTTCAGCACTTAAAAGTATAGGCCCGATTTGTTTATGTGATCCTGAATGCAGCATGGATTCATTAAAGAAGCCAGGGTGGTTTGACTTGCTGCAGCAACCATGCTTGGTTCTCTCCATAGAGGATTTTTTTTTTTTTGGACCGAAAGTAAAATGTTAAAATAATGTTATCCTTGTGATAAAGCCAGACAAAAAGCATACAGTGCCCCCACTAGACTGCCATTCCAGCCTTCAGCATTCATGCCACTTGTCTTTTACCTCTGTAGTGATGTGAGAGGTGCTGAAAAGATTGCATGGTAGCCTCACTCCATTTCCTGCATTTTGTCTGTCAATGTTCTTGTCATTTTACTCCTGCTGCTTGGGATTATTAAAGTATTTGAGGTGTCTCCTCTCTCAGGCATGTTTTCATACATTTTACTCCTTCCTTGAGTATTAATGACTTCTCTCCCAATTTTAATTAACAGTTCACTAGTGGTTAAGCTAAAGATCCATTTAGAACTATGGAAATGTAATTGCTCCACCATCTGGTCAGCTGTAATATTTTATTACAACAATATGATGAAAACAATGTTATGTATCTCAGGACTTAATATGTCGCTTCCCTGGTGAAATGGTGCAGATTTTTGAGATTCTTCCTCGGAGGCCTATTTAATCTGAAGGCTAGCTTCCCATGGACAACAGCTGGCCGTATCATCATGTGCATTTTCTATTTTTTTTCCCTGTGAGAGAGAGTTAGGTATATAGTAATATTTTCTGAAGATACTGGTTACAAAACAAGAATGTGGAGTTGTCACCTTATCTTATTACTTCTGTATCATGTTTTAATTTTTCCCTTACACGATGACCCTAGTTATTGTATGGGGAAGAGTGTACTGAATGATCTAGACAGGTTTAAGAATAGCAGTCGTGTTAGTCTGTATCCGTAAAGAATGTGAGGAATACTTGTAGCACCTTAGAGACTAACCAGTTTATTTCAGCATAAGCTTTCGTGGGCTATATATGCATCCGATGAAGTGGGCTATAGCCCATGAAAGCTTATGCTGAAATAAACTGGTTAGTCTCTAAGGTGCTACAGGTATTCCCCGCTTTGAATGATCTAGATATCATTCAAAGGCTGATGTACAATTTCATATTTACAGTGTTAATTAAAGTAGACATTTTCATGGGGTTGCAATAACTAGTAATTCATTTATCACAATAAAACTGTAGTAAGAGTTCTGCTGCCCATTAGATTACAGAAATTTTAATATAAAATAATGCTTTTGTGGCTAGTGACTAGAGGCAGGGCCATCTCTTATATGCTGTTCTACAGAGGGATATAACTGCATTGCAAACATGTTCATTCTTTTCAACAGGATGCTGATTTTCCAGATCTTTACAGTTGTCCAGTACTGAATTTTTAATTGTGGATTTAAAATGTGTAGGTGCTTTTATAAAATGTAAGCATCTAGATAGCTGCATCTAACAATTATAAAAATAAATATACAGATGAAATCTTAATGACCACAATGAGATTTTACATCTCATTTGAAAGACAGCACCCAGCAGTCTAATATACCCGCTAACATCAGACTTGCTGATCTGGGATATTATTTCAGTAACAACTCAGAAAAGTATGCCATCTACTGAAAAGACCATGGATGAAATTTGACTCCATTCAAGTCAGTGGAAATTTTATCATTTACTTCTGTGGGGTCAGATTTTCACCCAATATGTTAGACACCAAAGGCACATGACGTTGAAATATTGTTACTGCAAGTAACTGTAGTGAGGAGCCAATGGTGGCTCCCATCTTTATTTAAAAAGATGTAATTATGTCAGGACTAGATCTGGGTGAAGTTTTGGACAAAATTTCCTGCCCACCCCCACCCCCAAAAATGCAGAGTCAGATTAAACATTTTGCAAATTTGGGTCAAATTTGCTGAGTTGCTTCAGTTAAAAAAAAATCCCTAGAAAAGTCAAATGTTTCACTACCGTTTTCAGAACAAAAATGGTTGCTTTGAAATGACTTTGTTTCCATTACTTTGGATGTATGGGATCAGTAAGTATTTTGACACATTCTCAACACCAGCTCTAATGCATCATTTTTACCTACTTCTCCTGACTGCTAATTGCTGGGTTTGAGACAGAACAACAGAGGACGCAATATGGGTTTCGGTTTCTGAACATCAGCAATGAGAGAAGAACCTAAAGAAAAAGGGCTGAATATCTGTTTCTTTGTCTTTATTTGTGGTAATGTAAATCAAATATACATTGACCAGAAAGGGTGTTTTGCCCTGGAAAATGATGGATACCAGATAGGTAAGCTCTGCAAATCAAGAAACAGAACACTTCCTTAATTTTGCATGGGGTCCTCCAGGCATTGTGACCTCAAACACATGAGGTCATTCTGGGTGGAGCAAAATGGTATCCTCTTCACAGTAGGGATAGAGGCAAACCTATCTGCTGATGGTGTGACCATTCGTGGAGACACAGTTTGCCTTAACTCTAGGGCAGTAATTCCCAGACCCCCCCATTAGCTTTTAGCAGTGTAGGTTCTATGTCACAAACTTGAGCAATTCTGAGTCTGTCCGGTATAGCATAACGTTTCACATACACACTAGCCAGTTCATAGCAGCTACATTTTTGCAGTTCTTTAAAGCATTCTAATGCAGATTTCCTCAATTACCTCAATAACTACAAATCCCTCACTGCAGGCTAGCAAATGGTACTTTTTAGAGGTCTCCATTGTATAAAATAGCTTTGCATTTTGAAAATTGCTTGAACATTTTTATTCCATGTGGAACTAAAGTCACCTTTAATAGTTCTATTTTACCAGTGATATCCATTTAGATAGTATTTCTTTATTCATCTTTTTTAAAGCTCTTCAACTTAGAAATGTGTCAGTGATTATATGTCTTGTCAGGTATTGGAAAACAATTCAGAGTTTGAAATTGCTGTCTCACTGTATTATACTTCATTTAAGACAGTTTCTGCTAAGGAAAATATCTATAGTTTTTACAGTGTGCTAAAACTATACTCTTTAAAAGCTGGATTTTGAAATACTGAGTGAAAATTTTACTATTCATTTCAATTGGAGCAGAAATCAATCCCTAAAACACTTACTTTACCCAAATATTAGCTAATTGTTACTATCTGCATAAAGGGATACAATAGATGTTTTTCTTCCTTAAAAACATCCAATTACTTTATTTGCAGTCAGGGATGGCTAGACAGCAGTGATAGCCTCATTGTGCTAGGCACTGTACACAACCAATCAAAATATTATCTCTTCCCCCAAAAAATGTACTGCCCAAGTATAAGATGAGGGAAGGCAAATGGCATCAAAAAATGAATGGGGGAAATCGCAAGGTAACAGATAATTATGATTACCATGATAAGCAGCAGTCATAGCACACTAAGTACTTAGAAAGTCTACCAAACACCTGACAATGGCTCACAGAGGTTACCAGTAAGGAGAGATTTGAAGGAGTGTTGGCCTATAGGCCAAATTTGTACCAGACATAAGGCCTACCCAAGATGCCTTAAGAATGCCATTAAACTGTTATAGGATGTGGAAAATCCCAGCTTGCTACTACTTTTATCCTAGTGTTATCTGATTGACATAGAACATTCCTTGAAAAACTGCTAACTGCAAAACAAATGGAAATGTACACACAATACAATAATGGTAAAGGTTACAATTAAGCAGCAGATTTCCAAATGCATGATCACACATCTATGAAGTGAACCAGAAAAACGTGTTTTTAGCCTTATGATGGGAAAGTGGAAGTTGTGAATAAGTAGTCTAAGCTACATGCAAACAACTGAACCAGAAAGCTCTGGAGTGAGTCTATCATCTTTGTCATTGGCTGAAAGCTTTGGTTCCACTGACTTATGTGTTGTAGTAACAATTAATCAGTCTCAGGTACCAAAGCTTGACAGATGTCACCTTAATTATTAAACAAGAGCAAGCCTAAGTAGATTGGTAAGAGAAAAATCTTTTTTTTTTATTTAGTTTTATGGTTTTTATAAAGAGATAGAATGGCAGAAATTATTATGTTTACGGGGAATATTTTACTAATGGACCAAGGAGTGAGAAAAAGCTGGCATCAGTGGCGTATGTCAATAGCTCAAAAACAAAGGTAGGTTAGGCTTAAACCACAGAGGGCATTGGTAGAAGACAATTAGTTTGATGTGGTATAAAGGGAGCCAGAGGAGGAATGCAAACAGAGGGATGACATGGTCAGAGCAAGTAACCAGAAAGATTTTTCTTGGTAACAGAATTTTGAACAGATATAAATATATTAAGATAGTATTAGACAAGGCCAGAAAGAAGGAGCTTGTAATACTTGAGATGCACGATAAAGGGGACATCAATGAGAGTATTAGCTGTGTGGATGGAGAGGAAAAGGCAGGATCTTAGAAATGTGCAGAAAGAAGCTACAAGTTTTAGACACTGCCTAGATGTGTGGGTCTAGAGCAGGGGTAGACAATTTATAGCATGCATGCCAAAGGCGGCACACAAGCTGGTTTTCAGTGGCACTCACACTGCCCGGGTCCTGGTCACCAATCTGGGAGGCTCTGCATTTTAATTTAATTTTAAATGAAGCTTCTTAAACATTTAAAAAACTTTATTTACTTTATATACAACAATAGTTTAGTTCTATATTATAGACTTATAGAAAGAGACCTTCTAAAAACTTTAAAATGTATTACTGGCACGGGAAACCTTAAATTAGAGTGAATAAATGAAGATGCAGTACACCACTTTGAAAGGTTGCCAACCACTGCTCTAGAGAAAGAGTGGATTGAAAGAAGATTACTCATATTACAGACCTCAGAGACAACTGTAATGGTGTCCACTGTGAGAAGTGGGAAGTAGTGGGGGACAGGGGAAGATTAAGAGCTAAGATTTGATCAAACTAAGTCTCAACTAATTTTGGTATCTCCTTGTGGATGTCTAGCAAAGAAAGGCTGAAATTTTCATTTGATGGAAGGAGACAAGTTCTGGAGTGGAAAGATAGAGCTATGAATAATCATTGATGATCACTAGTACTTGAAGCTTTGTTTCTGAATGAGATTAAGACAGAGAATGGTGCTAAAGTCAAGGAGAAAGCCCTGTGGAACCTCCCCGAAAGATGAAGTGAGAATGAGAGGTATTCTCCAAATGAAACATTGAAGGACTTATTGGACAGGTAGGAGGAAAACAAGGACAGAACAGAATCACGAAAGCTGAGGGAAGGTAAGTTTATGGTAGATAGTGTCAAAGCAGCCAAGAGGTCTGGAGCATTAGTTCTACAATTTGGCCAAGAAGAAGTCATTAGAGATTTCATTGGTGTGTAGAAGGCAAAAGATGGACTGGAAAGAGTCACGGGCTTTAAAAAAAAACAAACACCCCACACACGGAAAGGAACCATTTATTAATTTGTACTATCTAGTGGAGCCCTAGTCATGAACCGATTGTGCTAGGTGCTTACAAACAGAACAAAATTATCCATATGCCCAATCGGCTTACAAGTTAGGTATAGGACAAGAGACAGATGCATACAGACAGGGGAGTACTAGAAACAAGCGAGAAGGTTGGTCAACGTGATACGCAGCGGTATTGGCACACCAGTGGCTTAACATTGTCAAGTTTTTTGTAGGCATCATGACAAAGGAGAGTTTTAAGGGGGTATTTGAAGTAAGATAATAAAGTAGCTTTGCATATGTTTATGGGGAATTTTCCCCAAGCATGAGGGGCATAAGGTCCTTTAACTTTTTTTAAAAAAAAGTGAGCAATGGAGGCTGGCATCACTGACCAGTCAGAGGTGGGACCTGACATTTTGACAGTGAATGAGAGATACATAGGGTGGGGACAGTCCATAAAGCGTTTTGAAGGGGAATACAAGCCGCTTATACTTGATGTGATAGAGGAGGAGGATGCAGAGATAGGTCTGATCAAGTGACAGACTAGGGAAATCTTCGCAGTTGCACTCTGAATAGATATGAACAGGGCATGATGGCATTTGTCAAGGCCAGAGAAGAGAATGTTGCTGTAATTGAGATGCGAGATTATGAGAGCCTAGATGAGAGTTTTAGTTGGGTAGGAGAGGCCATCCGTATCTTAGAGGTATTATGCAGAAAGAATCTGCAATATTTAATTATAGCCTGGATGTGATGACCTAGAGAGAGGTCTGAATGGAAGAGGACACCCAGGTGACAGGCAAGATTGTGGAGGGATCAAGGTAGAAGGTAGTAGTGAAGAAATTACAAGTTCTGTTTAATCAAAATACGAGTCTATTTAATTGGTATTTCAACTTGTATGCCTTGGACTTGATCCGGGAGAGGTTATTGCAGGAAGCATTACAGCCATATTTTAATGGAGTGAGGCCTGAACAATAATCCTAGATCCTGAACACCCATGGCCTATGCCTTAAAGTCTGTGTTCATTTCAGGACCCGGACTCCACAATTCAGGGCTATCTCTAATTTTTGTTTTATCCGCTTGCTGGGAAATGAGAAATACAAGCAATACAGTGGAATGTCTGCCCTTGTTAACAATATCAGCAATGCAGTGTTATTTTACTGTTTCCAAAACAGAACAATGGAGTCAAATAAAATAGCAACACACCAGTGCCCATGGCAATGGAATGCCTGGAAAAGTGTCTACATCATTGAGAAAGATGAATAGAGACTGAACTGAGACTCAGCTATCCCCAGCCACAGCCTTGGAGTCCACAGTGTAACTTGGGGATGGGAGAGGATTTGTAAAAGACAGCTTTAAGGTGCCACTGCAGTTCCACAGTTACGGACTGGCTGTGGTTGTATACCTAACCTGTCCCTTAGCATAAGTCAGAGCAGTCTGAAGGTGTCAGGATGACAGCCAACGATTGCTACGGCACAGGAAATCCCTGGCCATACCCTCTTTCCTCTGCACAAGCCTCCAGCATATAATACCTATAATGGTTAGAAGGACACTCCTTCCAGCCTTGCCAGCTTATGTTCCCATCTTCTACAAGTGCTGTTCTTTCCCACCACTGTTCATTCTGAACGTTCAGATAACATTCTCTTTTTCACCATTGATACTTTTGTAATGTTTTGAACAAATCAAAAGCTCAGTATGAAGTAATCACAAAACCCTTTAAAGGCCTGTTATTAATAGATAGCATTGGGAAACCAGAGACCAGTTACATGGATACTGGTGAAGTCAAGATGTATTAATACTTAATGCATTCAGAATTTGGATGCTCAAAGGGGTTGAGGAAAGAAATACAACTTTTCACTCTATTGAAATAGATTACATTGTTTTTATATTTTAAATTATAGAACTGAATTTAGAGACAGGTTGGACTTTTTGTGCAGACAGATACAAGTAAAAATATACTACTAATCTATAAAAAATCCAAATCAGCATCATACTCTCATGAAGTGTAATCCTTTAAGTCATTATCAGAGAATAGGTCGGTAACTTTAAGTCTGGGCAAACAAACATAAGAAGCCCAAAAATTCAACTGAGTTCTGAAGATTATTTCACTAAAGAGAGAATGTAAAAAGTGGATGAACTGAAGGACGAGAGAGAAAAACTAATGAAATAAATATATTTCACACTGATTATTCACTTGGTCCACTTATATTTTGGGCATCCTTCCATTTCTAACAAAGCACAGACTGCTGTCTTAGAACTTTTTTTTTTAAATCACCTTTGGAGAGAAGCCAGGATTTTAAGTATTAGAGGAAAATGAATGGCAAAGCCAAAGAACATTTTTGAACCCTACCAACTCTCAAACACATTATGAGAGGTTTGCAAAACCTTGAACTCCACTAGACTAACCCACTCAGCCTTTCATAAAGACTGGGAGGTTATTTGGCACCGGTGTGACAACTACTGAAATACTGTGTCCAGTTCTGTGTCTGCAATTCAAGAAGGATGTAGCTAAATTGGAGAACGTTCAGAGAAGAGCCACAGGAATGACTAAAGGATTGGAAATCACACCTTATAACAAAAGACTCAAGCTCAATCCATTTATTTCCAAAGAGGAATCTAAGTCCCTACATGGGGAAACAGAAAGTTGATAACAAGAGTACTCTTTAGTCTAGCAGACAAAGGTATAACAGGAGTTAATAGCTGGAAATTAAAGCTAGACAGTCTAGAAATATAAAGCACAAATGTTTGCTAAAAAAAGATAGTTAACCATGGAACAATTTACCAAGGGTTGTGGTGGATTCTCCATCACCCAACGTTTTGTAATGAAGACTGGGTGTTTTTCTAAGAGATATGCTCTAGTTCTAATGGGAATTAATTCAGGGGAGTGTTATGGTCCTTTGTTCTTCAGGAGGTCAGACTAGATGATCACAGTGATCCATTCTAGCTTTATAATCTATGAATGTAAAATTTGAAAAATGTTAAGTTTTTTTTTTAGAGCTATAAATTTTGTACATTTTGGTTTAAAATATTCTAGTGAGTCATAGCTCATCCCTTTCATCCCTCTAACTGTACAATAGTGTCAATCACTGAGAAGTTTCATTCATCCCCATGGATTGAATCTGAGTATGCAATAGCTAGGGCTAGACAGGTTCAGTATGTACTTCAAAACAACAGGACCAGCAGGAAATTAAAAGAGTTTCTAAAGATCTATCCAATGCAAGTACTTCAGAGTATTGGGGACCATAATGATTGCAACAAAGAGTCTAACAGCTCAAACCAAAATCATAAAGAATATTTTCATTTTATTATATTGTATTTTATAGACACAATGGGCTTAATGCTCTGGTAACCTCCATCTGATTTGCACTGCTTTGAATCCTGACCTACAGGACATGTTAAGGGAAATTGAGCATGGTCAGGGGCATCTCTGCATCTAAGTGATTCCAAACTGTCAAGATGGCCCCAGAAGCTATCCCTGCTGGTCTCCTCATAAGGAGGATTGGGGATACACAAAGCTGGGTTAAAGCTCATCACATGACACTTCAAACTCACACTGGGCAGTGTTCTTCTGGGAGAAGGAGAAAGAATCTGGGCCATTTAATATGTAATTTGTTTTTAAATAAATATTTACCAAATATTTACCTTCATTTACTAAGAAGGATACTACCTAGACACATTTTTAATCTAATGTAATAGTTTCTGTAATAAAGACTATCATCAGGAAGGGGATTAACGAGACACTGGGAATTAGTTCAATTAGATTCTCTAGTATTAGTGCCTAATTATTCTTTAATGGAAGTTGCCCACACTTGCAACACTGAGGGACACATGAACTTGCTAAACTGACAGCCAACTGAAATTTGCATATTCATTACATGCCGTCTCAGAAAGTTGTACAAAACCATAATATTTGCTTATACTTTTATCCTTATTGAAAGATAAGTAGAAACTGCTTACTGTTTGAGTTCACCAGAAGTCAATGGCAACAGTCCCATTGACTTCAGTTGGGCCAGTATTTCACCTAAAGCATTTTCATTGCGACATTCTGCTAACATGATCCCTGGGTGAAGGAAAATAAACAGTTTTCAGCAGTGGACCAAAGCATACAGGTAAGATAGTATATGGAAAGTGGAAAAGCCTCAAAATTATTTAACAACTTATTGCCTCAAGATTATTTCCGTATCTTCAATATGCTAGTACAGTAATATGTTTTTGCGAGGGGGGGAATATTATCAGAAATACAAAGGACAGTTCGGAGCCCAATAGAGATGAAACTCTCCCCATTTACTCATTTATAACAGGATCAGCCACAATCCAATCACCTTCTACTGGCCAAAGGTCACTCTGTGGCAACCCCCCTCTGTTTCTGCTCTTAGCAGCTCAGTAACTCCACATCACAATCTAAAAAGTAATTAAAACTACTCCCCTTCTAGGATCCATTTTATTTAGTCTTTGCACATTTTAGCCCTCGAGGCACCATTCACAGTTTCATTCTTTGTATCCGATGAAGTGGGCTATAGCCTATGAAAGCTTATGCTGAAATGAATGTGTTAGTCTCTAAGGTGCCACAAATACTCCTGTTCTTTTTAAAGATGCATCTGAATAGTTATCTTCACCTCTGTTTTCTTAAAAACTCACTTTCCACACTCCAAATTCACTGCAACCAAAGATGCACCAGAGTTCTGCAGCTGGGAAGAGAGAGCTAGCTTTAAGTTCCCCTTTTCCCTAGGGCATCTCACGCTCTTATTCATCAGAACTGCTTTAAGTTAATACTGGCATGTAATGTTGGTAAACAGCTGATGTGCTGGGACTCTTGCTTTTTATGCTGGCCAGTTATAGACTTAGCCCAGGTCTACACCAAGAACATTGATCGATGATTGATTGATTGTATGTCAGTCAAGAATGTTAAAAATCCACACCCCGGAGTGACTCAGTTACAATGACCAAACCCTTGCTGTAGACAGTGCTATGTTGACGGGAGGGCTTCTCCTATTGACAGCTACTTCCTCTCGCAGAAGTGGACTAACTGTGCAGATGGGAGAAGCTCTCCCGTCAGCATAGTAGTATCTTCACTGAAGCACTTCAACAGTACAGATGAAACACTGCTGTGTTTTAAGTATAGACCAGCCCATAGACTTTTAGGACAGAAAGAGCCGTCATGGTCATCTAGTCTGCATGTTGCAGGCCACAGAACCTCACTCACCCACTCCTCTAAAACTCCGATAACCTAGTGCTCCCTGCAGGGATGAAGCCAGGAGCAGCAGGGCTGAATTCTTGAACCCTGGTGCTCCCCACAGGGCAGAAGCCCTGAGCCCATGGGCAGAGTTGGGGGATATGGGAGAATTTGCTCCCCCCAAAACTAAAGTGCCCGGCAGTGCGGGATAGTTGCTGCTCTGGCTGGTGCCATGGAGCAGGCAGCTATGGCATTCCCTCCTCGTCTCCTGATGATGCAGGGAGTTGAAGCTGCTCCTCAGTATATGTATATGGAAAGTGGAAAAGCCTCAAAATTATTTAACAACTTATTGCCTCAAGATTATTTCCATATCTTCAATATGCTAGTACAGTAATATTTTTTTGCGAGGGGGGGAATATTATCAGAAATACAAAGGACAGTTCGGAGCCCAATAGAGATGAAACTCTCCCCATTTACTCATTTATAACAGGATCAGCCACAATCCAATCACCTTCTACTGGCCAAAGGTCACTCTGTGGCAACCCCCCTCTGTTTCTGCTCTTAGCAGCTCAGTAACTCCACATCACAATCTAAAAAGTAATTAAAACTACTCCCCTTCTAGGATCCATTTTATTTAGTCTTTGCACATTTTAGCCCTTTGCTCACGCATCTGGTAATTGCTGCCTGGGCAGGGGAGCCAACTCCACGGCTGGCAGAGCCCTAGGGGAACAGGGACCGCAGGGAAGCCCTCCAGGCACACAGTCCCTAGCTACTGGCCTCCTTGCACCCTGAGCTACCCCCTCTCCTCCGCCCACAAACAGCCCTTAGCTCCCCACTGTTATGCTGGAGCCTCTGCATTTATTTGACAAATAAAGCTTGCAGGATTTTGCAGAATTTTAAAATATTGTGTACAGAATTATAATTTTTTTTGGCACAGAATGTCCTCAGCAGTAAAGTTTGCTCCCTGATAGAAGGGTGAGACACCTGCTGGTCATATGATCATTGCCAGCAGCAAGAAATGATCTGCTCATCTGACCATGGGAAAAGGGGGGTGCACACTTAGTAAAAGCAGTATTTGAGGACAGTATAAGCGAGAAAGAAAGCATAAGCTTTTGTGGGCAAATACCCACTTCATCAGATGCAAGACAAAGTGGGTATTCACCCATGAAAGCTTATGTTCCAATATGTCTGTTAGTCTATAAGGTGCCACAGGATTCTTTTTCGCTTTTGCAGATCCAGACTAACACGGCTACCCCTCTGATATGAGGGCAGTATGTTACTATTCAAATTTATGGGAGGCTGATGCCCTGCCTGGTGCAAGAAGCAAGTCAGTGATTGGCAAACTGAAGTCCTACTTTGAGATATGGCATTCAAGACATTGTATTCACCAATAATGTACCATAATTTCCCTTGAAAAAATTCAAGGAATTTTCATGGAGTTTAATCACCACAGCTTCTCCTCAGCATACCCACACAGGAAAGTAGAATTAGTCTCTTAGCTGTTCCACAGGGTTGTTTCTTCAGTTTCAGACCCAGCATAAGCATTTTCTGGCACACAGGAATACCTCATTACAGGGCACCAAAACAGTCCAACACAGGCACTGGTGGGATGTACAACCAAAACCCTGCTGGCAATGAGGAGAGACCCATTGAAGCTAGAAGGGTGAGATACTGCTGGAGAGGAGACGGTCAACGACTGGAGAAAGCAGGCACTAGGGGCTGGTCCCCACTATGTGTGTGGGGGGGGGATCGACTGCAGATATGCAACTTCAGCTATGTGAATCACGTAGCTGGTATGCGTATCTGCAGCCGACTTACCGTCCATCCTCACGGCGGCGGCAGTTGGCGGCGCGCTCCCCCGTCAACTCCAGCTTGCGCCTCCCAGCAAGCTGGACTTCCGGAGTCAACAGGGGCGCCACGGACGATCGATTTCTCGTGTCTTCACAAGACGCGAGAAATCGATCGCCAGAAGATCAATCGCTACCCGCCGATTCGGCGGGTAGTGAAGACCAGCCCTAGATTACCACAGGTCAACCAAGAAACTACTGGGCCCAGAGAAAGGCACTGCTGTGAGGATTGAGACATTAGAGAAACATGAAGGAGTGGACTAAACGAATCACAAAGGACGCAGTGTCACACAGCTCATATATGCAACAGGGACAAGTCATCCAAAGGAACACGAGGCACTTTTAAGCCTGCAGACAATACCCAGAGAGAGAGTCTACAGAGCTCATTACAGAATAGAGACAAAACCATCTGGAGGCCAACCCTATAGGAAGATAGTTTGACTTCATAGAGATAGTTTGGTCTCCTCAACAGGCAACAACACTGGCAGTGACTTATCCCTGTCTGAATCTAGCAAACTCTCTTGAAGACTATGTAACCAGCTGAGTGTGGTAAAAATAAGACTTCAACTTAGCTATGTGATAGCAATCTCTGGTTAATGGGACACAGGGTAGTGGTCAGGATATCTACTATTGGCCTTGCACAAAGAAATTGCTAGTCCTTTGTGCTCACTAACATTGAAAATAGTTAATACAGCTCTTCATAACTGCCTAAGCCTTTTAAAAACCATTAAAACACTCATTTATTCAGCTCTTCTCCTCCCCACCATATACAATATATAAATATAATTCTCAACCATAAAAAGCACATGCATTTTTCATTAATGGCAATGAAAGTTTTTTTCTTTAAAGAAAAACAGTACTTTTGACAATTTGGAGATCAAAGGAAATATCTAGTGTGCTGGCTAAATTGTTGGATGCTTTGGAGACGCAATGTATAAGCACAATACATTCTTGATGTGTTGCACTTGAGCAATTGCAGTTTGAGTCGTGCTTGAGCAGAAAACGATTTGTGCAAAAAAGAATATGGATTCAATATGCACCAGAGACTAGCTTGAAACCAAATCACTTCTAATCAATGCTGGATGCCTGTCCAGGTTTCTGAGATTAAAGTAAAAGGCTGGCCATATTTTATTTGTGTCTGTATTTGAAAATGTATGTTTATTTTTTAAAGCTAAATAAAGTTGCCTTGTGACACTCATATTGTATCTATTACATATTTCACTTCAAAACCTCATCTTTCCTAAACCCTCTTCAGAGTGCTTGAAGTAGCACAGCAAAAGGAAAGGAATTTTCTATTTAACTAGAGCACTGACATTCTGTTACACAATTCCATCTTGTCTATTTACCTGCTCTCAAAAAACAGAAGACACTAAACAAAAAATGCTGAATGCATCTGGTCTGCAGTGCCATAGGTGTCTGAATGCATCTGTAGCTTCCCTCTCACTCGTCAGTGTAATTGTTGTCATGTTATTCCATTTTTTTGATTAGTCTAGTCCGCCAAGCTCAAAGCTTTTTCTGGCCAAACGTTCTTCTGCTAGTTGTCATGGTGACTGAATTGTTAGAGAGGAGAAAGGCTCTGTTGTCTGTCATTGTTCTGTTGTGGTTTAGGTAATGCAGGAGGCATCACAAGTGAAGTGGATGGACCTTTTTTGCTCTACATCATTTCAGAGTATTGAAAATCTCACATAAAAAAGGAGCAAATAGGCCCTGACCAAAGAAATAACCAAGTTCTTTTTGAAAATGCACATTATAAAGAGATAAAATAGCACTAATGACTGAGTAATCTAAGAAAAATGCTACAGAATATTATATTTATTATTAGAATAATTGCTACAATTTGAATGTTTCTATACAATACTGCCCATTTTACAATTTAGATTGAAGCTAGCAAAATAGAAACTGCATAGTTAAAAACTGTTATTTAACCTCTGATTCTATTTAACCTAAACAGCCACATAGGAAGGAGTGAGTTTAACATTCTTTAAAATCTCATGTAGGAATATGATTGGTTGGCTTATTTTAAATTAGATGTAAATAGTTTATTATATCACTGTTGGAGTATATAATTTATATTTTGCCAGAGAAGACTTTTTATTGTAACCATAACTATTAGTTCAGAAATCTTTAAAATCTCACGTGTTAGAGTTTTTACTTTGAAGTTCATTAATTATGCTTCTTGCCAGGGCCAACAGGAAAATTAGGGGAAAATCCATTGACCATATTGAAATGGCTTGACAGACAAGACACTTGTTTTTAAACCATGATAACTGTTTTCAATACTATACTAATTTACACTTTTTAAATGGCCAACAAACCTAATGTAAATCCAAAACTGCAGTGAAACAACAAGCGGCACTTTTTTGCAAATGGACTTTTGAATTCATCTGTTCAAATTCATGAACTAACAATTTAAGAAGCCATCAGGCTATGAATATTAGTCTCATTGCTACCTCAGGGAGAGATACCTTTAAACAGAACCTGTCACTGGGTGTCACCAAAGTTCCAATAAACTAGAGGTAGAAGAGCATTTATTTAGCAATAAAATTCTAGAGTCTTAAAGCAGGTAAAAATGTGACCATTTCAAGTTGTTCAGCTTGTAGAGCCAGATCCTTAGCTGATGTAAGCAGGCAGGGATCCATTGTCTGTAATGAAGCTACACCCATTTCCACCACCTGCATATAGTCAGAACTTTTGACTTGTTAAATATTATTCAAATAATGAAGGAAGGGCATTCTCATGGTTAAGTCACTAGACTGGAGTTTAGAAGATCTAGGCTCAGTTCCCAGTGCTATCCCAGACTTCCTCTGATACCTTTGACCAAGTTGCATATAGCCTGATCCAATGCCCACTGAAGTCTGACTCCAGTGGACATTGGATCCAGTCTTACTCTCTGTGCGCCAGCTCCACATCCATAAAAGTGTGGATTATACATGCTTTCTTCCAGCCTTTTGTTTGAACTGCCTATTTTCAGGGCTGGGATTGTCTCCTACCATGTGTGTACTGTGCCTCCATGCTACTTAATGCAAAGAGTAGTAATATCAGAATACTGACATTGTTTGAGGTTTTCGATGCTCAGCACCTCTGAATAGTAGACATGCCTGGTTGAACCCAAAAATATAAGCAGTCAAAAGTAATGGACACAAGCATCACAACTGAGTTGATTCTTTATGAAATGTATTAAAAATTCTTGATAATTTTCTTATGAATTCTAGTATACATATTCAGCTAAGTACATACACTAACACATTTAATATATTCCAATAATATTATGCTTTAACATTTGAGTAATTGAAGAATATTTGCCCTTCCATGTAACTCAAGAGAGTCCAACACTGGAACTCTTAAAAAGAAAAATGGGCTCTGACATTGCACTCCAGATGTTCTATGGAAAAATGCTTATAAGTGTGACTATGATGCAACTGGAATATGCTTTATGCAAAAGGTCTCCTGTAAGGTATCATAACAAAGGTTGTAACCTATGAATATATTCCTCCTTTTTGTAGGTATGTATCATTCTTGTATCTGAAGCTAGAAATGGCCAACAAGTATAACTCTGAGGTCCTATTGTAGTTATGCAAAGTGTGGATCATTAATGGTGGCTTAGAATCTTGATGGCTCCCATTGACTAGGACAATTGGCTGTGAATGGGTTTATTTACCTCTAAGCCTTCCAGTGTACATGTGGGCCAACCCATGAGTAATGAAGAATGAGATCTCACAGGACATGTGACGATGCATTCCAGTATCATGTGACATCTTAAATCTGGTCCTTTTCCATTTAGAAGGAAGGGTGTGGACCCAGAGTCACAAAAGATTCCCACCTTGTGCCAAAACTATAAAAGAGGGTGGAGCAGAACAAAAGGGGCCAGTCATGAGAAAGTCCTTTCTTAACCCCTAAGACGTCTGCTGGAACTGTACCAGGGGAAAGGATTGGGTCTACACTAGGAAGGAATTTAGTCTGTGAAAGAAGCTTATTGGAACATCTGAGGGTGAGATATTACTTGTAATCAGTTTCTTAATGTATTAGGCTTAGACTTGCATGTTTTTGCTTTATTTTGCTTGGTAACTTACTTTGTTCTGTCTGTTATTACTTGAAACCACTTAAGTTCCACTTTTATACTTAAAATCACTTTTGTTTGTTAGTAAACCCAGAGTAAGTGATTAATACTGGGGGAGCAAACAGCATATCTCTCTATCAGCTTTAGGTTACACTTACAGGATTATAGCGCTTTTGGTTATAGCGGTACCCATATATCGCAATAGCTATAGCGCTATAGGATGTCCTGGCGTGGCCACATTTGCTGCAACTGCCGCGGCACAGGGAGTGGTGCATTATGGGCAGCTATCCCAGCATTCAGCGGGGTGCAACATGCTTTCCAAACGAGGGGGGTGAGGGGGAACGGGGAACGTGTACGGAGGGAGAGAAATTCATGCTGTCAGTGATTTTTCTCTGGAGAAAAGTAGCAGGCTCTGAATTTCACTCACACAGTTCCATTGGTAAGCATTTTCACTGCTTAATTGCTGAGTTAAGAGCGGAGTTCTGAAAAGGTACTTCTGCATTCCTTCTTCCCTTTGAAAAACACAAAGACGTCAATTGCTTTAAATGGCTTGCTAATTGCCTTAAATGGCTCAGAGGCGTGCCAGAGATCCCTTATAGCATAATGACTGATTACACTTGCCATAACACGCTAGAGGGAATACGCAAAAGCTTTTATTCCTCTCGAAAAGGTGGTTTACAAATAGCGCGATAAGCTCAGACTTTTAGCGCAATATGTGCCTTGCCAATGTGTTCAGGGACAGAGTTATAGCTCTCCTGGAGGCTATATAACGCTATAAAGTGCCAGTGTAACCAAGCCCTCAGTGTTATAGAGGGTGGACAATTTGAGTTTATCCTGTATAAGCATTGTACAGAGTAAAATGGATTTATTTGGGTTTTGGATCCCATTGGGAGCTGGGTGTCTGGGTGCTGGAGACAGGTAAACCTACTGAGCTGTTTTCAGTTTAGTCTGCAGCTTTGGGGGCGTGCCCGGACCCTGGGTCGGTGTTGCAGCAGGTTAGCATGTCTGGCTCAACAAGGAAGCTGGCAGAGAAAATGGACTTCAAGTTAATTTCAGCACATCAAGTGAAATCCCAAGGGGGGTCTCTGAGACCGAACCTATCACAGGCTCTATTCCCAGAGACAAGGTATCAAGCTTACACAGATTTCTTGACCTGAAGAAGAGCGCTAAGTAAGCTCAAGAGCTTGTGTCTTTCACCAACAGAAGAGAGTCCAATAAAATATATTACCTCACCCATCCTGTCTCTCTAATAGCCTGGGACTGGGTCCAACATGACTACAGCTACTCTATAAAACCCTATGAAGTTACTATACAATCTGGTTGGTTTCACGCCATTAAGTTCTATGGACTTTTGCATGAGGGATAGCAGCAGACATTAAAATATTCCAAGCTCTGTTTTCTGAAGTGCTCGGTTGCAAGTTTAATGCTTTACCATTTGTAAAGGATGATTACTGGCATTTGAAAAGGGTACTTACTGCCTAGAACACAGTAAACATGTATTCTGTTTTTCTTTGACACTGTTAAATAGTATAATATATAGTAAAGAGATATACCGAAATAGCAATCAAAACAGACACTTTAAGGAAGAGTACCAGCACATCCTAATTTGTACTTCATTCCCCTCATCAAAAATGCTACTAGGATTCATCGTAGTGCTGAATATTCATTCATGTTTCTTGTTATTGGTTCAGTGCAACGGCACACTAATAGATTCACACAGGTATTTAAGTAAAGGGGAGGGGTAAAGGGGACACCAGCTCCTCTTCTGCTGAAGCAGAAAGCAGCTCCCCCTTTTTTCCCTCTCCAGGAAAGTAGACCTCCCTCTTCGCCTTGGCTGGTGCAGTGAGAGTTTGCCCTCCTTTTTCAGTCTACTTTAACCACTGTGTTCAGATTAGTATTAACTCATTTTAATTCCCCATCTCCAAAAAAGCGTGCCTGCTGCTTTTTAAACATCCAAAGTTGTTTTCCAAGAAAGAGTTTGTTTTACATTCCCCAACAATAAGAAGCGTGAGAGAGAGAGAGATAGAGAGAGAGAGAAAGATTAAATACTAGCTTCTAAGGCTACATCTTCACAGCAACGGGAGATGTGATTTGCAGCTTGTGTAGAATTTCAGATTTAAATAGCTGAAATCATGAAATTTAGAATTTTTTAAATCCTATGATCATGAAATGGACTGTGAACTTGGTAGGGTCCTACTCACTGACTTCCAAGAAGCCTATGGAGTTCCACCACTAAAACCATTTCTGCAGCACCCAGACAGCACCCAACACATAGAAGTGTCTAGCAGACATCACACAATGACCAACTTTCCACACCAGTTCTCTCAAAACTAAAGCACTGAAGCTGGGATTAAAAGGAGGCTTTTATGAGATTAGGGTTAAAATTTTTATTTTACATGTTAGATATTAGCAAAAGTTTTAGGACTAAACTCAGGCTCAAGTACATTTGTATATAAACTGACCTAGATCAATACATCAAAAGCAACATTATAAGGACCTGTTTTCTGATCTGCCTATAGCCCCGTGCAGGATGTCAAAGGGATTATTGATGCCAGACAGTAAGAGTTATCAGTTCTAGATCTCAGGTAGCCAGATCAGTGAGTGCATGCTCTAAAACACATTGAACATACCACTTCTCCCAGCTGACTCTGCAATTGAGAGCAAACTCCTTGGCTCTCCAGTTGGGTGACTCTTTTCCTAGTGAGACTGAAGAGCTCTGTAAACTTGAAAGCTAGTCTTTCACCAACAGAAGTTGGTCCAAGAAGAGATATTACCTCCCCCACCTGGTCTCTTTTTCCAGTTATATGTACATGGAAGAAGCATCATGAATTTTCTTCTTGAGCTTTTACATCAAGATCAAAGCATGTCACTTTCCAGCTCTCACAAGAGTCCCTCATTTACTAGCTCCATATATTTAAACAAAGAAAAGCTTGTAATGACTTTCCATAGCCCACTGAACACCTGGACAAACACAGGACACGATTCTGCTTTCGTCTACCCCAGTGTAAGTCAGGAGTTACTCCTCAGAAGTCAATGGAGTTAAAACTGGTGACAGAATCAAGGTCATCATTTGTAATTTGTATCTTAAATAGCATCAGTTGTGTTGTCATCACTTTATATGTACAGTTCAATTATCCCAGCCTTTGTGATGCAGTTGATACATATGAATGGGCCAGCTTCCTAATCTGTTTCGAAACACAGTACACAGACCGCGAGTTAGCGTCCAAATTGACCTTTTTGAGGTTTAGTATTATTGGTAACTCAACAACAACCTTCAGCCAAAGCTTTCTCTCTGAGCTTGACTATCAATAGGATTTGTCCTTAAGGATTCCTTTGTCCTATCTCCCTATTAACCACTCTCTCCTCTCTTATATGATGTGTATCTACCACAATGACTGAGCAGCACTTAGTTATTCTATGCAGAGGTCTAACATCTACTTAGCAGGCCAGCAGATCTCCACTGTCCTGTTACAGCATGCCCTCAATTGGAGAAAAGAAAAAGTGTATTATGACTTCTGAAAAATTACTGCTTCCATTTTACCCTCTTTTGCCTTAGCTCAAAAGTACAGTGCATAGGTCCACACTGTTGTAATTTCATTATCATGCCTGACAACTGAAGCATCACCTGTGAACCTGAATTTAAATCCTTCAGGCTATCCATGCTTTTCCTCCTTGATGCCCTTAGGCAGCATGAATGACTATAAATGGTAGATACAAAGGCAAACGTGTGTTAAGACATTAAGAAAAAATTAAATGTGTGTACATGTCTGTATTAAATATGAACAGGGATAATGTTTACATCACATGGATCTTTTGGGATAATGGATTTTTTACTTGAAATAGTGTGATATTCAATAATCACTACTTGCCCTTTTAGTAGGGGGAAGAAAGAATAGTTGACTGGTGATGAATTATAAGTTTAAATTGTGCACAAAACATAATGCATGCAAAAAAGAAAATCACCACACAACTTGAAATCTTATCAAATTAGAAGTATGCACACTATTAAGACTTAGAATGAAATTGCAAATTTCTAACATTATAGAATTGTGTGTCACATGGAACAATATAGAGAATGGAACATTGTTAGCTAATCTGCTATAATCTTTTCAGCTAAAAGGAACAGGCAATTGATAAGGAGGGTCAGGCTGGATCAGGATTTACATAAGAGATGGCTTTAAGGAATGCCTATCTGATTTAGGAAAGCCTGTTGGTGATTTAGTTTGCTCTTCCATCTGATTCTGTAGTGAAGCAAGGGACCAAGCAATGTGCAGCTGAAGGAGAAATGTCTTTTGGGTAAGACGTGGTCCAGAGGCCTGAGCCAAAGAACCATTTTAGACGTTAGTGATGTAAACTAGTCAGACACCAAATTAGGCATATAAATTCAGCATCCCTGTAATTCCCATCAGCAGTTTGATTGGGTAAGATATTTTCCACATCCAGTCCTAAAGTGTTGCAAAATACTGTTGTGCACTGTTAAAGAATTGCCTTGTGTCTCTCGAGTTTGCTTTCATTGCCACACATTTGTGGCAAATAAAAAGTTTTACTATCACTTCCTCCAGCTTTTCATAAATACCAGTTAAATCTCACCATTGTGTGTCTGTCACTTATTTCTTCTTTTGATCGCTTCTCGGCTCTTTTGAGCTAAGAAAGCATTATATAAAAAGTTATATCAGCTGATGATCTAGTTACAAACAATGGCTGGTATGTGATAAATTTGCTCTAAATACATCCATTATAAATTTTAATAAAGAGACAAAACTGGTTTTGGAAACACAAAAAAGCCAAATAAGTAATATTGTAGAAGCTTGGCTGGCAAAACCTGTCTCTCTAATATTTCATTGAAAAGTCAGTTATCTGTAGACTACTGAAAGCAATGGAGCAGTTTCAAAGAAATGAGTAAAAGCCTCTGTCTCAGACCTCATTTCATGCTTTTTTGTTTCCAGTGAGCATATTTTAAGGGACTAATCAGCCTTATAAAAAGTACCACTGTTAATCTACTGTTTGTCTTGGCCTCCAATGCAGCTGCTTAAGAGAGAGAGCAAACAAAACCAGAATTAAGGTCATTCCATTTAAATCCTTCAGAGAGAAAGACAAGAACTAAATTATTGCTGAGAATTACATAGAGGAAAAACCCAGAATAAGATAGCTATTGTTTATTATTTGCCAGACCCAGAGTGGCACTGCATTTCCATGTTAATGTAATCCCTTCACAAATATTTTATGAGATTAATTGTTAGCATGGGAAGATTCTGTGATATACTGTTGACACCACTTAAAAGTGCATTCCTGTGTTTTCAAAGACCTAATATAAACAGTACATATGGCTTGTATGGAATATCCAAAACCTGTTAAGCAAATTGGCATTCATGATCATTTAATGCAACTTATTCAGATATGTAATTCAGGTCTAGTAAAATATAAAGGATTTCTAAGTCAATCTAATAGAAGTTGATATATGAGGAAACAGCAAAGCAAAGAGCATTATCAGTTTTGTATACCGACATTAAATCTCATCATATATCACCAGTTTAAATATATTACAATTAAAGTAAAGATTACATTATGATGGGCAATTTTGCCTGACTGTGCTAAGACTTAAATCTATATCTTCAACTGTATTTAAAGCTAAAACATTACAAGGTATCTATTTTATGCTAATAATAAGTAATAATTTTCTAGTGGTCAGCAAATAGCATAATTACATGAGTAAAGGATCTTTGGCCATCAAAAAGCCCACAAGTTTTCCCTTCAAACTGTGATATTCACTGGGAGCTATTCTATAAATAAAACATGGTAGCTTTTAGTGTAATCTTTAGTGTGAGAACATGCTACCTTTAGAGCCAACAGTAATACCACTTCAAGAAGGGGATGCTGTGTGAAGAGAGGATCTTGCAGCTCTCTCCCACTTTAAAATCAAGTACATTGGCTCCACACTATCTTCAGACCCCAGGAGCCTGCCGGCTGAAAGTGTGAGTCAGCTCCAGAATTCAGATCTCTCAAGTGGTAGAGGTATGTCTCGATTCTGTATCACCACACAAGCTCAGACTTCCTGCAATCATGCTGATAGACTGTCATTCATCAGTGGAGCTGTGACTTTAAGTTTTGACAAAAAAGGAGGGGGGGATTTGTCAATTTTTTGCAGTTTGCTTTCTGATCAGCTCTATAATTAATCACTTTCCTAATATGTCTGAATCAATCTTGGAAGATTGCACACACTGAAGTATATATTTATAATATTTACACTACTCTGATTTGTTTTAGTTAAAACTATGTTGTCTAGTGACATGAAGTAACGCAAACTTCCACTAAGTTTATGTTCTCTAGTCTTCAGATAAGAATGGCCATAATGGATCAGACCAAAGGTCCATCTAACCCAGTATCCTGTCTTCCAACAGTGACCAGTGCCAGTGGCCGACAGGGAATGAATAGAACAGATAATCAAATGATCCATCCTGTCGCCCATTCCTAGCTTCTGGCAAACAGAGGCTAGCATGGGTGGCAGGTATAGTAGGCCAGAGAAGGCTAAGCCTTCCCTAACTCAGCTGCCACCGACTCACCACCCGACACCTGAGACCTGGTTGCCCCGCCTTTTCCCCAAGACCCCTCCCCCACCGCTTGCTGCTGCTGCTGAAGGAACTGGGTATGTTTAGTTTAGAAAAAGAGGAGACTAACGGGGATATGAGTTCAGTCTTCAAATACTTGGAAGTTGCCATAAAAAGATGAAGAAAAGTTGTCCTACCCTCTGTGGCAAAAGAGCAAGAGGCAATAGATTCAAAATATAGCATAACAGATTTAGATTGCATCTCAGAAAAAGCTTCCTAAACGTAAGAACAGTAGGACAATGGAGCAGAATGCCTTGGGAGGTTGTGGAAGCTCCTTCACTGGTGGTTTTCAAAAGGAGGCTGGATAGCCATCTGTCTTGCATGTTTAGACACAACAAATCCTGCATCTTGGCAGGGGGTTAGACTGGATGTCCCTTGTGGACCCTTCTGTTAGGAAAATGTAACTTAGAAGCAACTATATTATGAATGTTGTGTAGTATGATTTTTAAAACAGTCTTAGAACATAGTCTCACCCTTATGTATGCACTCCTGACCCCTGTCCTGCATGTATCTTAAACTCATGTTTACCCTGCCACAGCTGTGCTGGCGTCATAGTGTCTGAGTACCCCTAAGGGTCCTGGACCTCCTGTTTACCAGACATGTAAATGGCATAGATTAATACCGAACAATGGATGTGATAGCCATTAAGTGTTCTCACCTGTGTAAGTGTATTGAAAGCCCTCCTCCCTTATTCACACCTGAGTATAAGAGAGGCCTCAGCCTTGCATGGAGTTGAGTCAGTAGTTTGGGTAATAACCCCTCTGGCTCCTATTGCTTGCAATAAATCTTGTTTTCCAGAAGTCTACTGAGTCATGCCTGTCCTTTGAGAGACATATTGGGATTGGGCTCCAAAGGTAAAGCAGTTTTTGCAACACTTCTAACCCTATGATTCTCTAAAATCACCACTGATAAAATCTGCAGAAGACACAAAAATGGGGGAGTGGGGGAGGCCACGTCACGGATTCAGATTGATATGAATCATTTGGTGAACTGGGCTCAAACAAACCATATGCATTTTAATACGGCTAAATGTAAGTGTATACATCTAAGAACAAAGCATGTAGGCCATACTTACAGGATGGGGAACGCTATCCTGGGAAGCAGTAACTGAAAAAGATTTGGGGGTCATGGTGGATAATCAGCTGAACATGAGCTCCCAGTGTGATGCTGTGGCCAAAAGAGCCAATGAGATCCTGGAATGCACAAATAGGAAAGTCTCAAGTAGGAGTCAATAGGTTATTTTACCTTATGTTTCGTACTGGTGTAACTGCTGCTGGAATACTCTGTCCTGTTCTGGTGCCCCCAAGTCCAGAAGGACGTTGCTAGATTGGAGAGGGTTCAGAGAAGAACTACAAGTACATTAAAGGATTAGAAAACATTCCTTATAGTGATAAAGTAAATAGATTGAGCTCTTGTACTCTAACAAAAAAAAAAAAAAAAGGTTAAGGGGTTATTTCATTTCAGTCTACAAGTACCTACAAAGGGAACAAATTTTTAATAATGGGCTCTTCCATCTAACACAGAAAGGAACAAGATCCAATGGCTGGAAGTTAAAGCTAGACAAATTCAAACTGGAAATATCGTGTAATATTTTAATGGTGAGACTAATGAAGGTGCTTGATTCTCCATCACTGACATTTTAAAATCAAGATTGGATGTTTCTCTAAAAAAAATTGCTCTAGGAATTATTTTGGGAACCTTCTATGGCCTGTATTATACAGCCAGTCCGACTAAATAATTCCAAGCCCAGAAAGGACCATTGTGAAATACAAATAATTTAATCCAAAATAAAGGCTTGTATTTAAAATCTTTAAAATCAGTTTAAATCATTAGATTTTTGGCCCTATCCTTTTAGTTTGTCTCATGGACAGAAGCATGTTAGTCACATCCATACTGTCTGGACTAATCCCTGTTATAAACCAGGTACTGCCAGAAGCAAGTTGAACAACTGTCATAAAACTTCTGTTGGGACCACAAAAATCCGCAACTGTCAACCATCAACCAATAGGGGAAGCTTTTGAGGGTAAGGTGCTAGAACTCACAGCAGCTGGACTTAGAGTAAGGAGCTCATTTACAGTTGATAAGAGTAAGAAAGAGGCTTCACTATAATTGGAAACCAAGCCAAAAATAAAAATAAAAATGGCCACCCCTTGAAATGTGCCACCCCAAGCATGTGCTTCTTTTTCTGGTACCTGGAGCCGGCCCTGGCTATGTCAATGGTCAGGTAGTCTCTTTAGGAACTCCAGGGGGAAAAAGTTACAGTATGCACTGTGGTAAAGTTTGTGGGTGGGATTTTTCAGAAGCACTAACTATATGTCTGTGGTGCAGTTAGACACCTGCTGCTGAGCCAGCTGACAGGCTTGTGGGGCTCAGGCTAAGAGGCTGTTTAATTGCAGTGTGGACATCTGGGCTTGGACTACAGAATGAGCTCTGGAACCCTCCCACTTTGCAGCCTGAGTTTGGACATCTACACCACAATTAAACTGCTCCCTAGCCTGAGCCCCATAACTGCAGTGTGGGCATATCCTGCATGGCTTAGAAGGACATGTCAGTCCCAATGATTTAATGGGACTTGAACTCCTTTATTATTAAGTGCTTTCTAAAATTCCACTCAGTCTTTATTATGTAGCATAGCTGGGACTTGAGTTAGGCACAAACAGATAAATCCAAATAAAAACAACAAAAGTGTGCACGGAGCTGAAGAAAAGGCATAGATGTCTTCTCAGCTTGCACACATCTTTGTGGATTCAGTGGAGGACCATCAGATCTTAAAAGATGCAAAATAACTAAGGCACATGGTCCCTGAGATTTAATATATCTGAATTAAACAGAAGCCACCAAGCAGCAGCAAGAAAAGTGTCCATCCCGCCCTTCCATAATAACCACAAAATGCCAGAATTTGCTTTGTATGTAAAATTTCTCTACAAAATATGCCAACACTGATAGGCATAGGCCATTTATATTTTCCCCATATAAAACAACCATTATTTGTCCTACTTAGCATGCTCAGACCTATCCATCTTTCCAGGAACATACCACACCCTCCCAGGACTTTGATGAACTTTCACTAAGGAAAGCAGGACTGTTGGCAAGCCATGATGGTTCAATAAAACTGAAGGTAACAGTGATTACTGAATCCTTTGGAGAATCTTAAAAAAAACCCTAAAATGATCAGAAAAACAACATGAAGTTTGCAAAAGAGATATTACACTGCAACACTTATTCAGAATTACCTACAGCCAGTCATTTTGGCTTTACAGTACAAGGCTCTTTCTAATGTGACGTTCTGGAATATTCAAGCAAAAATCTGCCCAGTCAAATAACATAGATAATTTCTTGTAGTTAGATTAACATGCTGTTGTGGCTACACAAATAATAAAGAGTCAGAAATATTTATTCAGATCTATATTCAAATGCCAAAATAATACAGCTATCCATATATGCTCTAGGCATCCTTGAATAACTTGAAAATACATCAAATAATATCTGTTTTTTTAAAACCAGGAGAACTCATGTTTAGATTTTGACTAAGGATCAAACTCTGCTCTGAATATGCTACAAGGCACACATTTACAGAAATTGAATTCCCTGTATGTATATGATGGCAGAAATAGACTGACTCTTTAGCTCAACTATATAGCAATTTTTTTTTGTTTGTTAATAGTCAATGCACACAGGATTCAGGGGTGTGATGGCATTTATATAAAGTTGATTGTATGCAAGTACATTAATTTAGATTCCCCAAAGCCTGGAGATCGTTATTTACTTGTTGTATCATTGTTTGCAGTGTTGTTATAGTGTTGGTCCCGTGATATTAGAGAGAAAACATGTGTGAGGTAATATCTTTTATTGGACCATTATGAGTATTTGCAATGCACCCACACCCCTGGGATCTAGGTGCCTTTCCAAAGCTTAAATTGAAGATGAGATGACACCTTTCTCCTCTGGTGCCTTCAGGTTTCAATATAACCAGTCACCTAGAAGCTTGGTCTAGGGCAGGGGCAGTTCCAGGCATCAGCGCAGGAATTGTGTGCCGGTCGTTGTCAGGGCGGCAATCTGCCAGCCTTCGGCAGCACGCCTGCAGCAGCTCCACCAGTCTCGCGGCTTCGGCGGCAGGTTGCTGAAACCGCGGGACCGGTGAAGCTCCCACAGCCATGCCACCAAAGGCCATCTGACTGCCACGCTTGGCCACCCCTGGCCTAGGGATCATCCAAAAAAAAAAAAGTCTTTGGGAGTTTGGACCCAAACTCCTATTGAAGATCCCAGCTTTAATCATTTACAAATACCTGATCAAAGAGGTACATCTTGTATTTCATTCTAAAAAGGACTACATTTATACCTGTGAATATATCTGTGGGCAGCAGACTTGACACACACATATGGTACTTGGAATTCTATTGTTCCATCTCCCACAAACTTGAACCTGAGACATCAAGTTCAGTGTTCTGGGTAAATGGAGATCCTACAGCAACAGTACAGCATTTCTAAATAAACATTGCAATATTGCAATACCAAATTTAGCTCCGAGGTATGGTGAAGTTTTCAATAGGCATGTTGTATGGCAACAAGATCATAATTTCATCATGGATTCCTTTACATACCAGTCATAAAACAGGCTAGTCTAAAAGCCCACCATCACTGAGCAAATTCCCTTTTTGGGGGGTGTGGTGGTTGAAGGGGAGAAATGCAGAAAGAGTCATAAATCTGTTATAGATGTGGCCAAAGAAATAATGAATTTAAAAAAAAAATATTCGTCCCTTGAAAGGGAAGTTTCTTGCTGATTTAATTTAATCAGTCTAACATAAAGAAGCCATTATGCTTGCATCATGCAAATATTGACTGACTTAGCTAATGAGTGGCTGTGTATAAACAGCCTTCTTTTTTCAACTGGAGTCTACAGCAGACAGCTTTGTGTACTCTACAGTCTCTTGTACCTGAGCCAACAACTGATAGTGCAGTAGATCAAAGCCTTGATAGAGAGATGCCAGGCAATTTGTATATAAATATACCCCTTAAAAAGCCATAAGAGTACAAGAGAAGTCTTAACATACTTTCTCCATAATTTGAACGTTAAATAGTTAATTACTTGGATGACAGATGTCAAAGTTGTATCTGATGCAACAAATGTACTGTAGGACCTCAGTACAGTAAACATTTTCTATTTCTTCCATGAAATTGATAAATTACAAGCTATTTCATATTAAAAAGCAAATACAATGCATTCCTTTCTGAGCTGGAATACTTCATAGAACACAGCTTGGTAATTTCCTTAGGTTTTTAGGAAAATGGACTAGAATATAATTGTCAGCATAATTTAAGTGAGATACTTAAAGGGAAATAGGAAAATTTTGCAGTCAATTAAAATGATAGGCTATTTTTTCCATTTTGTTGATTGGCACTGTATAAAATACTACTCCACAGGTCCTAACTCCAAAACTCAAGCCACAATTCATTACACTTCAATTCTAAAATTACAAATTCAGTTCATTTGGGATTAGCATGAATGCAAAGTTATAAACACCTTGTACAAGTGACACGGTGACAAACGTTTAGATTTCCTGAGAATTAAAGGGCACCTGGGAAGGTTAATGGTTCAAGACAGTTTTTTCTACACCTTTTGGGGGCATGTTCTGCTCTTACATCTGTGCAACCACAATGAAGACAGAGAGGCTTCCCCAATGTAATGGAGGTCAGAATTTTGCCCTTATTTCCCCCTACAGTATTATAAAGAAGGATGGTCCTGTGTTTACGGCAATAATCTGCATCTAGAGACACCTGGGTTTGACTGTCCGTTTTGCTACAGACCTTCTGGCTGACCTTGGACAAGTCACTTAGCCTCTGTGCCTCAGTTCCCCATTTGAAAAAGTGATGCTAATACCCTTCTCTACCTTTCTGGGGTGTTGTGAAGCTAAATACATTAAAGACTGTGAGGCACTTGGAGACTATCGTATTGGAGGCCATATAAGAGATGTTTTCTGTAAAGTGCTACATGAAAAGTGTACTGAGCAATTATTTAAGTTGTAGGGATTCAACTAATAACCTAGGCCAGAGGTTCTCAAGCTGTGGGTCAGGACCCCAAAGTGGGTTGGGACCCCATTTTAATGGGGTCGTCAGGGCTGGTGTTAGACTTGCTGGGACCTGGGGTAGAAGCCAAAGCCCAAGCCCCCATCACCTGGGACCGAAGCTGAAGCCAGAGCCCCAGCGTCCATGGTCAAAGCAAAAGCCTACGGGCTTCAGCCTTGGGCAGCAGGCCTCAGCCCTCTGTGGTGGGGCTCAGGTTACAGGCCTCCCCACCTGGGACTGAATCCCTTGGGCTTTGGCTCCTCTGCCTGGGGAGGCAGGGCATGCACGGGTGGGCTCAGACTTCAGTCCCCCCTCCTGGGGGGATGTACTAATTTTTGTTGTCAGAATGGGGTCGCAGTGCAGTCAAGTTTCAGAGCCCCTGACCTAGGCAATCACAATTCAAATTTTAGTTTATAGTTTCTACAATGTCTAGATACAACAGTGATGGACACAATATAATTGCCTAGAAAGAACAGCACGCCATAAAAATCAGTTTAAAAGATCAACATCCACTCTATAGTTAGTCTGATCAGAGCTCTTGCAATGGAAAACACCAATTATAGTGGTTTGTATGTTCAATAATTAAAAAACCATGGATTATGCCCAGAGTCTTATATTGAATTATATAAGTGTCAGTTCAAGGGTAAAACAGATAAGCAATTTCTACTCAAATAACAAAGCATTTGGTTTCTATGCAATAAAAGACGAGTCAGAAGTCAAATACAACACTCACTGTGGCTCTTAGAAACCAACATTATAACCCTCGCTCGACTCTTGATCTTACAGTGTAAGAAAACCAAAATTGCATAGAATATAAAAAGAGTGAACAACATAAGCTTGTTTTCCACTGTAAAGTATAAGCGGTCACATGGGCAGGAGAGAGAAAGACTTCTCTACCTAAAAGAGCTTTTATTTTTTAAATATAGATGGCAGCATTGTACACCTACTTTGCACTGGTGTAATCGACTACACAGGTACAGGGCAACAGTGATTCATGACCACGACAGTATCCGGGGTAGATGTGTCTGAATGAATTTGACGTCTATTATGAATATAATCTGCTTTACCAGGTTGCTGATTAATTATGTCTAGTATTGCCATCAGCACATGCATTAATGAGAACACCATGCCAGAGCTAACAGAACTTGAGGAAATGTAAGCATGGTGCAGAGCAATGGGGGGAGATTCTGTGCTGTGCCCCTAAGAGTAGGTCTACACTGCAGTTAGAAACCCGCAGCTGACCCATGCCACCTGACTCGGGCTTGCGGTGCTCAGGCTAAATGGCTGTTAATTACAGTGGCCACACCACAGTTACACAGCCACTGCCACTTAACCCCAAGCCCAAGTTAACTGACACAGGCCAGCCACAGGTGTAATTGCAGTGCAGACCTACCCTTTGAGGGCCTGTCTAAATTACATGAACCTCCTGGGCCTGCACTGTGGGCCACCGCATTGCCTAGAATCTCTACAATGTAGTATTTTGCATTCCACCCCACCACCTCTCGCCCACAGCCACCTCTATGGCAGCAGTTGGGAGAAGGTCTATGTTCCACAGTGCGTGCACCAGGGGAATCTTCCGCCAGTTGAATACAGGGCTTTTAGGGGCTCCTCTGTGCCACTCCAATCGTTTTGCCCATCTTAGGAACCAGGGCAGATGTGAGAATCTCACATCAGTGTTTGTCCACAGATGTGACATCATCCAACTCAATGAATTTTTTATCTTATATACCGCATTTATTTCAGCTGATTTATTTGGAATCTTGGACTTTATTCCCATTATCCAGTCATCTTTTGTGTCTTACTGTCTGCCTAGGCTGATGCTATCAGCTGTCCTTACCCTGTGTGATAGATGGAGCTCAATCCCATCTAAGCCAATTGCTATATTATGGGCGGTCTACTGTGTGCTGAGTCACCAAGAATTGCCAAGAACCACGCTTTCACAACATTTAAGTAACCCTGCCCCCTTTTTTGTATGGACTGTCCACTCTCACTGAAATCATACACACTAGTTGATGCATACATTGCACATTCATGGGGATTTGATGAACATTAAAATAGAAAGGAAATTAAAATTATCCCTGTAGAGTAAATCTGGTCACATCTGTCCCCCACTGCTGATTTCTCACTCCTCTCCCCCTTCTTTTTTTTAAATTGAAATGTGATTATCTGGGACAAAACCATTCATTTTACCTCTTTGTTTCCCCAATGTTTCTAAAACAAAGATATTCATAAGGGCTAATTGCTAATTTTTCAGGTTTTCTAATGTTAAACTATTTTTGAAACAAATATGGAATACCTAGTTCTTTGAACAGGAAATTGTGCACATGCTAAAGATACTGCAGTACAAAGTACAATACTGCATGACACACCTGCAACATATGAGACTGAAATAACCCAAACATGAACGATCATAAATTCTAAAGCTGATCATGTGGCTGAACCTTTGAGGTTTTGTTGCAGCAGCCTGTCATTTTAAGTATAGATTGATGTTATTACAGAACTGTTTGCATAGCCCTGCTATCATCAAAGTGAGGTTTTTTGCTTCCCTTGGAAGACATTCCATTTTTTGGGGTGTAGTTTGTTTTTTGTTTGTTCATCTAGAGGGGGCGAAAACTACACAGATTTACAATAAGAAAATCTATATAAAAAGCAAGCTATAAAAAAGTGGATCAGTGTCAATGTATATTCAATCCTTGGCCTCTCTGCTGAAATTGTAACTATAAATGTGCCTGTTTAAGACTATTTGTGATGCAGACACCTGTCAGACAGAGAGATAAGAAAGACAACAAATGTACATTAACTATCTGAATGTTTAATTATTAAATACACGTGTGCTTTAAATATAAGTTCTTTAGAAGATTACTTTTCAATTTAAGAAATTAATTATTATGCATGCAATTATTTCAGAATAAATTACTACCAGTTTAAAAGTTAAGTCTTTCCTTCTACTCTCAGACATTCTTTGCATATTGCGCATCTTTATTCACTTAAAGTCTCTTTTCCTCCATTAAACCCACAATTAGTAGTTAGGACCTAGGTACATCTTGTTAGCTTTACTCTTTTTATTGCTGTTACAATTTAAACAATAAAAATAAATTCAAGTTTTTTCGTATTATAAAGGTTACTAACAAGTATCAATTTCACCTGAATTCCGTGGTGATGGATGACAAGAAATAACATAAATATATAAATAAATTTGAGGAGTTTAAATGATATTGTATCAATAAAATAATTCAGAAAGAAATTGATCCTTTGTTACTCATAGTGTCTAACATTTTGGGACATTTGTCTTCGTATGTAATAATAAAACAATGAATAATAAATGTATAGTACAACACTTTGTGACCCAGATTCTCTGGTCCTAATGAACTGTAGTAATACAAAACCCAAGCAAGGGGCTAAGGTAACTCATCTAGATGTTCTCCTTATCCAGAAGTCTGGGTAAGCCCTTGGCATAAATTGCAGAGGGTGCAGAGAAGAACCACAAAATGAAATGGACTGGAAAAAATGCCTTAAAATAGTGAAAGACTAAAGGAGTTTGCTCTATTTAGCTTATCAAAGAGAATATCAAGGGGTGATTTGATCACAGCTTATAAACATTTACATATGGGGTCTACAGTCTAGTTACACATTTGTCTACAAGAGCGAATGGCTAGAAGTTGAAGCTTGACAAATTCAGACTCAAAATAAGGTGCAGATGTTTAATGGCGAGGGTAATTAACCAGTGGAAAAATTAACCCAGGGTTGTGGTGGATTCTCCATCACTGGCAATATTAAAATAGATTGGATATTTTAATAAAAGGTCTAGTTCAAAGAGGAATTAATTCAGGGACGTCCCATAAGAGGCCTTTGCTATGTACGGGGTTAGATTAGATTATCACAATGGCCCTGTCTAGCTTTATAATTTATGAAAATTAGAACAAAGCTGTTCTAATTTAGGTCTAACTGCCAGTGGCCACAAGGGACCACTCCAGCTATTCCTCCTTTTCTCTCGTTACACAAAGGCAGAAGCCAGAAGATAGATAATATCATCTGGAGGTTCCATTTATGTATGTGCAGTTTGAGGATAATCAAAGGGTGTGTGGACATATATAGGAAGAATGTAAAGGAGACTGAATCTTCTAAGTTTCTAGCAGTTTTGTGCCACTGTAACCATATAAATAACTACTACTGTGGTGAAATGTAATTTATAAAAACTAATACATAATACACCTACTACTATTAAAAAGTGTCCACGTGTTCTTTAACTATCCTCAAACCATGTATTGAAAACTGTATCTGGGCTAACTATTGATGCCTGAGTATTAGAAATTACATTATTTCTGGATACCACTCAAAAACTCATTTTCCTGGTACTTTCAGTATTACAGTCAGCCAGATATTTGATCCTATATGAATGATTATTTCTTGGATTTCCTTCCAAGAAATATTGTTAGTCAGAAGCAACAAAGATTTTCATTCATAAATGGGCTTTATAGTTCATTCCTCATTTTGCAAGAGGAATAATATGGGTTTTTCATAACTGAAAATCTGCTACTTTACATTTTTTTCTAAACATGAGTATTATGGTAATGAGGACAGATTGTTCAATAGTCAAGTAGAGCTTATGCAGAATGGATGCTAGAAAGTATTTCTACTAAAAGTTCATAGTGTCCTGACAGGTTCCTATGTCTATAGACTTGAAGCTACAGCAGAGTCTACATTAGCTTTGATATTCTGCCCCTGTTCCCCACCACACATCTTACTAGTCCTAGATAAAGCTTTTCCTGATATGATCATCAGGAGACTTTCAGAGACCAATTTGCTATTTTTTTTAACATATGTTCCTTAACAAGAATGGACAAAGGAACAGTTGGTGAAGGTTTTAAAAATGAAAGAAAGCCACCTCTCGCCCCCATTTATAAACCATAGAAACCAGATTCTCCAAGTAGTTCCTTTCAGTTATGAAGTTAGGTTTGGAGAAGGTGGTACACAATCCATCTCCTATCCCACATATTAAGAGACATCAGGTAACCATGTGCTTCAAGTCAGGCAGTAGTTATATATGTAATGATGCTCTCTATCCAAAGGAGAGGAATCAAATCTCCCACATCACCCAGCATTAGACACACCAAGGCAGGGGTTTGGAGTCAAGCACATCAGTAGATCTGTCATATATGATTAATCTGGCACCAACAGATCATATAAAGATGCCTGAAAAAGCAGTTTAAAAGGCACCCTCAGTTAAGCTAACCCTTCAAAAAACCCTGCAAAATTATATGCTTCACAATGATTCTCTGTGGATTGCTAGTAGCTCTGGTAGTTTAAGTTTTATATAATTTATTCTTTGGGAATTAAATCTCTTTAATTTTCCTGTAAAATTAAGAAAAGAACTAATCAAAGATCATTAGAAAATTTGAGCTAGACATTGACATCAATTTTAAAAATTATAATCAGAATGAGTGTGCTCTGGTTTTAGTCTGGAAGATATGTGAACACAATACACTCCTTATACATTTTTATATGTTTAAAAACTGAAATTTTAAAAATCCATTTTCTCATATTTACATGTCTAATTCAACCTTAGATAACCACTAAAATACAGATTCAGATTGCAATCCAGTTACAATGCAAACCAAGCACAAAAGCCTTCTAATGATCTTTGATTAGTTCTTTATTAAATTCATCAAGGGAGGAAAGAAAATTTAATAATCTTCACCATTTGTCATCTTTCTGATTAGAGATTTGATTAGAACTTTCAGCTTTTATTTTCCTCCTTTCTATCCATGGCTATTACTGTAATACTGCTTCTTTCCTCTAGTTTAAAAAGCATATGATAGGGCACACAGAACAAATTTGTAATGCCTGATGCATAGTCAGCTCAATATGTTTATGGCAGGCTAGAGCTAAATGGAAATATGAGCTCTCAAAATATTTAAGAAATCTGACTTGAAAACACATTTAATCCTACATATAGTATCCCACAATTTATTCCATGAAATGTACATCCTGTTTATTAACTAATCGGATACATTAAAAATATACGAAATGTGCTTACCTTAGGTTTAGAATGCATTGCAATGGAAACACAAATTCTTAATATTTTAAGGGACATACACTTTTTTCACAAATATGAGTACTTTTATGATTCACTTCACTTATATAATCCAGGAAATTAATAAAATACTAATGAAACAAGTACAGTACAGATGACTATTGATATGATTACCAGGAAAGCAGGACTGCAACAGGTAAAAAAACAATCCAGTACAGATAAATCCCAATTTTCCAAATACTTAAATCTCTGCATTAGTCAAAGGGTGTATGCCCTACTGTTAAAATATTCTATTAAAGATGAAATTCAGTTTTACGCAAACCCAATTATATAGATTTTCATTGTTACTTCTCTTTTTTTATTTTTTAGGAAAAATCACACAAACCATGTAGTTCCAATACTAAATTCACATTGTTACCTTGCTGTCAGCGTGCAGAACTGCATTTCTGTGTTTGTATAATGCCAAGCACATTGTCGGTATTAGCATTTAGTTCCCATTAAAATTGGAATATACGAGGACAGCAGAACTGGGCAAAGTTTTAACAGGCAATAACCGTACAAAAATCTGTAGGTGCAATACTTTATTATGAACCAGAAAAGAAAAATATCAGTTGGCATAATCATTAATGTTAGTAATCAGCAAATTGTGGCTCTCCTCACCATAGAGAGAGGGTAGAATGTATCGGACAGAAATTTTGAGTTTCCTAGGGGAGGCTGCTAAACTGACAATTTTGTGACACCAGCAGAATGGGAACAACTTTGTATGCCATGTGGCCTGGAGCTCTAAAGGGCAAGGAGCTCTCTGTTCTCTATTGGTGAACGGGGCGGAGTGCAGGGGGTAGGGGAGGGAGAAAGACCACAGAGCTGCTTTTTCTGCATAAGCGATTTGCCCAGAACTCCAGATGCACAGAAGGTCCAGAAGGGAAGGTTCTCTCTGCCACCATCTATTGGTGAATAGGGGAAAGTACAGCTACAGAAAGAGCTCGAGTTACAAGTGACAGAAGAGTCTGACAACGTCGACTTGCATAACACGAGATTCCTTGTGGCATTCATGGACATGCTCACCACAGTGGAATGCTGCTTTTGTGCTTGGGAAACAAGCACTGGGTAGTGGGATCACATCATCATGCAAGTCTGGGATGACGAGCAGTAGCTGCAGAACTTTTGGATGAGGAAAACCACTTCCATGGAACTGTATGATGAGTTCGCCCCCCATCCTGAGGTGCAAGGACATGAGATAGAGAGCTGCCCTGCTGGTGGAGAAGCGGCTGGCTATTGCAATCTGGAAGGTGGCAACTCCAGACAGCTACCAATTGGTTGCTAAACAGTTTGGTGTGGGCAAGTTGACCGTTGGAATTGTGTTGATGCAAGTTTGCAGGGCCATTAATCGCATCCTGTTCAGAATAAACGTGACTCTGAGCAACATGCATGACATTGTGGCTGGCTTTGCACAAATGGGTTTCCCTAACTGCAGAGGGGTGATAGATGGGACACATATTCCAATTCTGGCACCAGACCACCTAGCCTTCAAGTACATACATTGGAAGAGGTATTTCTCTGTGGTTCTCGTGCTTGTGGATCAGTGTGGGTGTTTCATGGATTGGTCTGGAAAGGTGCTGGTCCAGAAAGGTGCATGGCTGATCTGGAAAGGTGCATATGACATACATCTTTCGGAACACCAGTCTGTTAAGGAAGTTGCAAGCTGGGACTTTCTTCCCAGACCAGAAGATCACCATAGGGGAAGTTGAAATGCCCACTGTGATCATTGGAGACCCTGCTTATCCTTTAATGCTGTGGCTCATGAAACCCTATACAGGTAGCCTTGACAGCATCAAGGAGTGGTTCAACAACAGGCTGAGTTGGTTCAGAATGACTGAGTGTACTTTTGGCTGTTTAAAGGGCCACTGGCGCTGTCTGTATGGGAAGCTGGACCTGGCCTATGACAACATCCCCACGGTTATAGGCATGTGCTGTACCCTCTATAACATTTGTTAAGGGAAGGGTGAAAGCTTCACTCAGGTATGGACCACGGAAGTTCTACTGGAGGGAGTGCTTTCATGTGGGGTGAATACGGCCGTTACGGGTTCTTACCGGTACACCATTCTGACCCAGTTTCACTTCTGGTTTTATCCCCATTTTACTGATGAGAACTGAGTCAGAGATGAGCAAAGGTTTCCACTAAAGTTGGATGCCCAATTTCAGATGCCTTGGAACTCATGTTTGAGAAATTAGCATTATAGAGCACTTCGTGTATTCAAAATAAAAGTTAATTGACTTCAGTTTTCAGCTGTGAGTGTGCAGTATTTCTGCAAATGAGACCCTAGGGTCTCAAGTCATGTACCCAGAAAATGAAGAACACAATTAGTGACCACATGTAAAGTTTGGTTTAAGTGACTTGCCTAGTATCATAAAAACAGTGTGGTAGAGAAAGGGATATAATCCAGTTCCCTAGGCAGGATTCAACTATCTTAACCATGAGATTGTCCTTTCTCTTCTTGCAATCTCCTGCTTCATTTACTACACACCTGTTACCTTCTAAAACAAATGCAGGAATCCTACAGACAACAGCTTACTTTACTGCACAGTTCGGATGCACCTGAGGAATAATCCTTCCTGTCTATTGAATGAGGCAGGGGCCCTGTGGAAAAAGTAGTATGTGACCATGTCGTTAAGGAATCATCATAATGCATTTGCACAAAGGGACCAAATTAAGGTTGCAAAAGCAACCTTAATGCTGGCATTTCCTAACTTTTGAATACTTGGCTTTGCAACCTTAATCATGTCCTCTTAGCACAATTTGTGTATAACTTCCTGGGTTTTTTAAAAAGCAGACCAAAAACTGAAATTCCATAATATGACATCATATGGTCATTGTTCATCAGCAGGGTTAGAACATTTACCGTGTTTCCCCGAAAATAAGACAGTGTCTTATATTAATTTTTGCTCCCAAAATTACATTACATTATATTACAGCGAGAGGCAAAACTGGAAGTACGTCTTATTTTCGGGGGATGTCTTACTTTCGGGGAAACAGGGTAGATCCTCCACACAGATCTGTGCTACTTGAACTAATGGTATAACTGATAGGCATAGTAGACAGTCATCCTCTATCTGGACCAGCACTAGAGACTTTCACAGACACTTGCTAACAGCAGAGGAATGTAGGGACTCTGGAATCTTGGGTTCCATCCTGGGCTTTAGAGGGGGTACAGGCATGTCACGTTTTATGCGCATTTAACTTGTGTGATTTCTGCTTTACGCGGTCGCCCAGAAAAAAAAAAGGAAGGGAAAACTTAAAAATATAAAAACTTTCTTTAGGGTGGGCGATTTTGCCTGCCATTGAAGTCAATGGGGTTTCGGCTATACGCGTAAAGCGGAAACTGCGGCACCGAACCCTCGTGTAAGATGCGGCATGTCTGTATGTTCTAGCAAACAGACTCTTCTGCCCATTCCTCAAAGTCTGACCCCTTCTGCCAACGCCCCTCCAGGCAGTCCTTTTCCCACCCTGGCTTCATGTCCCAGTCCAATTTTTGTTGCTTACCCAGTCTCACTTCTCATTCTAGTTCTAGTCTCTGCCTACAGGCTTGCTGTCGAAATCCCACTCTCTCTTTCCCTCTCCCTCTTCCTGTTTCTTCCCATCATCACTGCCCACCCAGTTTCCTTGTCCAGCCAGTCCTGATTCCCCTCTAGCTCCTCACCCAGTCTGTCTCCCACTGCCACTGGCTCCCAGTCATAATACCGCTCCCTGGATTCCTCATCCAAGCTAAGTCCCACTGCCTCACCCCCCAGCTCCTTGTCACATCTGTTTCTACTCTCTTTGCCCCATTCCCCTCCACCCTGGTACCTACTCCCAGTCTCCTTGTCTAGCTAGTTCTAGTCTCCTCCCAGATCCTCATCCAATTTCAGTGTTCCGCCCCCAAAGCCAACTAGCTCCTGGTCCCACCCTTTTAATTTCTGCCTCTGGTTCCCAGTCCCAGTCTGCCTTCCCTCTCCAGCTCCCAACATACTTGCTCAACCAGTCCAATCTCCCCTCCAACTCAATCACAGTTTCTCTACCCACCATCCCCTAATCTGAGTCTCACCAGACTCTTTTTTCCAAACTACTCCTTTCCCTACGCCACATGGCCTTTGTCTCCTCTGCATGTGAGCCAGATAGCTTCCTCCTCTCCATTACCTTTGTGCCAGCAGCTGGGTCACAGAGCACAGGAGAGACTCCTTGCTATCCATTGTGATAACACACACCCCACGCCCTGCATGCACACCCCAGCCCGGAACAGCTGGGAGTAGCAATTATAGAAAAAATCCTTCTGACTCCCTCCCCACAGCCTAGAGCTGGTGCATGCTCATTCACTCTGATGGCACATGCAGTCTGGCTCTGGCTGGCACTAGGAGCTGTGGGGGGTGAGGGGGGGGGGATGGAGCATGCTCAGTAAGGAGGGATTCTTTGGAGATTTTAGCTGCGTTTAAAAAAAGAATTCTCTACTGAGCATGTGTGAACTGCAAATTATCAAAGGTCAAATTCAGGTGCATTTTCACAGGGACACCGAGTCATATTCCTGACACACGGGTTGACCCCATATAAAATTTCAAGCGCTGCTCCAAAGCATGAGGCTGCGAGAGCTGTTCAAATGAAAAAGTTGCCAGACTTTTAAAAACAAGTGCAAAACATTTCCCTCTGTCCTCCTTCTCAAAAACTGCTGAATTGTTTTGGCTGAACTTTTCCAAAGAACTTCAATATGAGAGAGACCCTCAGCATGGAGAATTTCAGTCCAAATGTTCAAGATAAACAACTGAAAACAGGATCTTAGAATAGGAAGTGTTGGACTACTTATTAGGTGGCACTACCAGCCCTGCCTAGAATGAGAAATTCTTCCCAAGGATATCCAGAGCAATGCTGACCATCTCTATCCAATGATAACAATCCCAGGATAACCTAGGCTCGGAAGTAATCATAAAAATTATTAAATGAGATTTTGCAACTACAGACAGTCCTGGCTGTGCACTGGTACAGTGTATTGGTTTTGTTTATTTTTATCTCCCCGATATTATTTTAAACTTCACCTTTAACAAAGTCTTACTCATAAAAATGTTTGCATTTAAATGTATAAAAAACATCAGTGTCAACAATTACAGGTTTGTGGTTTGTTTGTTTTTAAAGTAACAGTATAGAAACTATTCTACAAAAACTTGGTGCTCATAGCTAATGTTATAATATGCTTTGTTGCAGTTCTCCAGACTATTAAGCACTGTATTTTTCAAATTTTAACATTTTAGAGTACTTAAAATGAGTACTTTACTTGCTTAATTGGAGCCCTTTTTCTTATTAACAAGCAGACTACAATCTCCTAAGTGCTTAGAACAATCATGTGATGTCTCAAATGGGAGATGTTAGTTTGGATCTTTTCCTTGTTAACCTATTTATTGTGTTTAGTGCCACATTTGTCTTGTAGTCCTTAGGGAACAATCATTTGTTTATACTATCCTTGGTTTAATGAGAAAGGCAGAACAGAGTTGGGAGCCATTTAATATTGGTACTAATAGCTGAAAGTCCATACTGTTACATGGGTGACATTCATAAAGCACTTTGTATAACAAAGCCAAACATGGCTGAGAAATTGGTTGGTAACAAACCGCGCGATATCCAGTGATCGTTCATCATTGTGATATTCTGAACAAGAGCCCTCAGCCATGCTTGTAGCTGATTCCAATCGCTTCACATTGTCTCTACAAACATTTTTGCTTCAGAGTGGTGTACAGCATGAGAATCTGGAATCTTATACATATTGACACAGTCTCTACATATTCCTTGTGGTGTGAGAGATTCATGATGGTCTGTGACCAAACTGGAAGTAGGACATTAAAACAAAAAATGCAAATTATGACAATCTGAACACTTTCCCAATGCGAAAAAAATATATGCATCATCAGTATACAGAGAACTTGCTGCAGGGGAATAGATTGCAAGAGATGTAGCAAAGATGATAACACCATAGAGGAAAAAGTCAAAGTTTTACCGCTCCTAACTGCTCTTTATTAGAAAATGATTTGCTCAATATAAAATAAGTTTTCAAAATGGTAATAGGATTAATCAACTTGGGAGAAAAAATACTGAAATAACTTCACGTTTGGCATAGCTGGTTTTCAGCTCAGCTCTTCTTTTCATAGGCACTTGTTATAACAGGCAGGGGGCTAACCCTCTCAGACATGGAGCTAATCAGTCCTTGAAAGTCACTTCAGCCAGCAGAGTGGAATAATGTATTTTATCCTCATTTGTCCACCTCTAGCATTTGAAGCAATGGCATTTAGATTGTCCATTTTTACCTCATCATCTTATCAAATTTAAGTTGTCAGTTTTTTCTCTGATATGTTTTAATCATAATTTCAGTTTAAACATTATTTCTTATCACCATCTTCACAGCTGGTATTGTTGAGACCAATTTAGTGAATATATAACACACACACAAAAAAACAACAACCTCCCCCCCCCCAATAAATAACTGTTACATAGTTAGAAGCTCTTCTTTAAGGAAAATATATTAAAGTTCTCCCTAAGGAGATCTTCAGTTATGAACTGACTCAGCACATAGTCAGTCACAAGGAAAACAAGTGTAACAGCCAAACACAGAAGCCAGAGGCACTGTTTATAACTACCTCCAAGATCTGAATTGTTCTCTGCAGACATGTGTTTGCCCCACACCATACAAAGCTTAAATATGTGAAAGTAAATGTTTCTTGTTTCAGATTGATGTATTTATTATACTTGTTGGACTGCAGCACCACCAATGCCTTAGGCGAGTACCACAGCTTGTTTGTTTTCATATCAGTGCCCCCCACAAGATGACTTCAGTCCTGTCCCATGGAATATCTTCCATTGAAATATAAATTGTTTTCTAGGACACACAGCGAAACCTTATTTGGAAATGACTAGGGATAAGAGGCAGTTATTTTTGGAAGGATCTCTCTGGATGGGAGAGAAGGTCTAATTTGGTGCAACAGTAGATTGTTATATGGAGGAGAGGGAAGGAATAATATATACTGGGGAAGAGAGATTGGTCCTCTGGTGGCATGGCACTGGCAATATTAAGAGTTTTCTGTAGTGTCATCACTGTAGAATCTAAATGTTTCTCAGGTAAATTAAATCTGCATAGTAAAGTCCCTAGTGGACTTCATGAAATCTTCAGTACTTCACTTTTTCCTAGTTAAGTAGGCTCTGCTCAGAAGATATCAGCTGCTAAAATAGCATTACTATAATTTATATTAAGACTCTTCCTGTCCAGTGTGTATTTTTAATTAGTACTGTATCACTGTATTAAAACCATACTCCTGATCATATTACAAGAGGAATTACAATTCTCAGCAGGGAAGATGTTTTTAAAATGGACTGCTGCTTTCTTCCAGTTCTTATTGGATATGTTTGTTCCCCAAATTCCTTGTATAAGAGAGAAGGTGATAGAAAGCTACTTTCTATTAAACTATTTGATGTTTTGATACTATGGTGATAAGTGCTTTAGAAATAGCTTATGTGGATAGGTAATGTAAGCACCTCATTTTAAAATAATCAATAATCCTTATAGTACTTTCAGTCTTTTTACTAATGGATTGACTATAGGGAAACATGTCAATGAGAAATCCCTATAATTTCTAGTTTGCTTCTACAGCAGGGTTGCTCTGTTTAAAGAAAGAGATGTTTTCACTTCCCTTCTAACAAAAAATCTATTCCACATGGAAAGCATCTGTTTGATGAAATACAGTATTGCCAGGGAGACATATCTCACTCTGAAGCAACTATAAAGTAAGCTTTTTATCCTTTCCTGAACATCTCACTGCTGAATTAGCCAGGCTGTAAATTAATCAAACATCCAGGAAATGAATAAAGGCAGGACTAAACAATGCTGAAAATTTGATTGTGTTATACATGGAATTCGGCTATTCATTGAAATCCTCCAATTGTGATAACTCTCCTCTCCTGATTGCAATTATTTCATCTATTTAGTGAATATGTTTTACTCTTGTTCTGATACTGACTGTTGTAAGTAATTTTCTCCCCATACCTGTCCTTAAATAACTTTCAGCTGATCTTTCCAAACCTGGCGGCTGATAAGCAAGAACAAAGCAAAGTTTTTACCCATCTAACTTGAGTAACCATGTACAAATAGCTACTGTGCACACAACTACCTAGTCTGCATAGGCAGGTTTGTGTCTTTATCCTGCTGGTTGAAGTCACCATCACCTTTTGAATTTGGTCTCTAGTGACTTAGTACAGACTACTCAGAAAAATCAACATTATCCTGAAAAAATATTGTCATTTGTATACTAAAAGAATATAAATGTTGCTTATGTATTTTTAAGAGACATTCTTAGCCTCTCTTGAAGGGGGTTATGAATTTTATACACCTGAAGATCATTAACTGTCTCTTTTCTCCACAGAAAAGTCTTAATAAGTAATCATGTAACAGCTCTTGGCACCTGTTCCAAAATCTCAATAATCTTATTTTGCATAACTGAAGACTGAATGCATAAAATAGTGAGAAATAACTTTATCTCTCACCTGTTTTGACATTTTGTTAATATAATCTCCTATTCATAATCAATGATCCATATGCTTGCTTCCTGCCCAAAAATCAGATGGAGGGAAACAAATTATTGTGAAAAACAACAGCAATTTATTGTGTGCATTCTTCTCCTCCCCTCCATCTTCCCCCGCCCCCCAATCCACAAGAGCAGCCACGGTGTAACTGGCCATGGGGAGAGAGGGACCAGGAAATGGAACAAAGGGTATGTCTTCACTACAGCAGTAGGTCAATTTCCCTTGAGTCTATTTTCTAAAGTAGACTTTAGAAAATCGACTTAGTGCATCCCCACAAAGGACAGCAACTCGACAGTGTCTGTCCTTAAACTTTTGCAGGGGTCGACATAGGGAGTGTTGCACTGTGGGTACGTATCCCACAGTGCCGGGAGTCCCCAGCTGGCACCACCTTTCGGGGCAGCCAGGCACGCTCCCCAGGGGACCAGCCCCAGTCCGAGCAGCTCTGTGGCTCCCCCGCCCGCCTGAGCAGCCCCCCGAACCCCACCGCCCACCCGAGCAGCCCCGCGTCAGACACCACCCCCCCACCTGGCCGAGCAGGTCCGCGAACCCCCCCACCTGCCTGAGCAACAGTCCCGCAAACCCCCCCGCCCAAGCAGCCCCGCGCCGGACCCCCCCCCACCCGAGCAGCCCCGCGCCGGACCCCACAGTCCCGCGAACCACCCCCGCCCACCCGAGCAGACCCGCGCCGGACCCCCCCGCCTGCCCGAGCAGCTCCGCGAACCCCCCCGCCCGCCCGAGCAGCCTCGTGCCGGCTCCCCCCGCCCGAGCAGGGGGGGGGAGCCGGCGCGGGGCTGCTCGGGCGGGCGGGGGGGTCCGGCGCGGGGCTGCTCGGGCGGGGGGAGGTTCGCGGAGCTGTTCGGGCAGGCGGGGGGGGGTCCGGCATGGGGCTGCTTGGGCGGGCGGGGGGGTTCACGGGGCTGCTCGGGCAGGCGGGGGGGGGGGAACCGGCACGGGGCTGCTCGGGCGGGCGGGGGGGGTTGCGGGGCTGCTTGGGCGGGTGGGGGGGAACCGGCGCGGGGCTGCTCGGGCGGACGGGGGGGTTCGCGGAGCTGCTCAGGCAGGCGGGGGCAGGGGTCCGGCATGGGGCTGCTTGGGCGGGCGGGGGGGTTCGTGGGGCTGCTCGGGCGGGCGGGGGGGGGTCCGGCGCGGGGCTGCTCAGGCAGGTGGGGGGGTTCGCGGAGCTGCTCGGAAGGTCGGAGGCTTAATGTCACCTGCATCCTCACTAGATCACAATGGACCCAGAGAGAGGTCGATTTCAGCTACTCCTCTAGTGAGGGAGGAGTACAGAAGTCGATTTTAAGTGCTCTTTAAATCGACTTTAAGGGCATGCATGTGAGGACGGGTACAGGCTTAAATCGACTTTAGCAAGCTAAAGTCGACTTTAAGCCCTTGTGGGGACCAGGCCAGAGACTGATAAGAATTTAAGTCCCCAGATTCCTGAAAGAGTGACCATCTGATCCCTAGCCCCCAGCCATTTCAGCACTGCAGGACAAGCAGGTAGCCCTGCTGTCTTTGTTTCACAGCTAGAACTGGTCAGAAAAATTGGTTTAGTGGAAAATGTTGACTTTTCATTGAAAAACAGTGTATTCAAGCCAAAAAAAGTAAATAAATAAAAAATTCAATTTTCCCTGCGAAAATCAGAAACCTTTCACAAAAGTTTTTAGTTGAAATCCAATTTTCCATTTTAAAACCATGTTAATGAAATGTTTTTGACCAGCCCTATTCCCAACCCTTAACTACACTGTGACTCTCTTGAAGAGCGAAGTTATATCTGCACCAGATAGTTAATGACGTCTGCAAGTTCTCTGCAGATGCAGTTTTTTGGGCGGGGTCTATGCAGTTTTGTGCAGCTTCTCCCCCAACCTCTGTCTCCCACACCATTTCTATATGCACGGGATCCTCATAAATAATAGGCAGAAGAGGAAAAGGGGCCTTGCCTTGGTAAAGGGGCAGAATACCATATAACCACTTTCCCACCCTACAAAGGCTCAGTGCCTGATTTGCGGCTGCACACTCTGCACAGCAATGTAACTGCACATTACAGTTGCATAATTTTTCTAGCAGTGATGTCTCAGGCACAAGTTTCATAGAAAGGAAAATATTCCATAAATCTGTTGGCCTAACAGCTCCTACCTCTTCAAACTGTCCCTAACTGCTCCTAAGTACAAAAAAGCCCAGTGACTTGCTCTCATCCTCCCATTCTAGTACAGTTACTCAGAAAAAGCCCCACCACAGAACAGAATCAAAATCAGAATCATGAGACTAAAGGTGACCAACTGCTTCACACTTCCCAGGAAAACCCAACAATTCACTTGCAATACTCTGGCTGAAAACTGTTCACTTGAAACCTATAACAAATACATTTTCATTAACAAAGTCACAAGTCGAAAAAGAGAAGGGATTAATCAAATATACTGATTGACAAGAATAGTTCACATACTTCTGCTCACAATTACTCCACCCTCCATTCTATTTTTGTCCACTTTTCCCACACACATCTCTGTGGCTTATTTTTTATGTCCCATCCTACGCCTAAGGCATCATCTCTACTCTTGACCACTAAACCTCCTCTGTCTCCTAATTCAACTCCTGAAAGTTGACCACTTCCACAAAGCAAGTCAAAAATATGTTATCTATATTCTCATTTTATACATATTTAAATCCAAAAAGAAACAGGAAAGCTTACATACACCTTCCGAAACTAAGTAAACATGTGATTGTATTGCTACAACCTTCATCTCTGTCACAGTCATCATCCACACTGTGACAGACTGCTGTACCCACTGGTCAGTGGCGTGGCCTCCTGGGAGTTCGGGGGATTAGCTCTGTCAGGCCAAAGCCCCTTCCAGAAGTTATACCCAGTCAGTTTCTCCTCTATGGCCCTTTTCTCACTCCAGGAACCACAGCGTCCTCTTCATGACTCAGCTCTCCAGCTAGGTCACTATCATAGTTTCCCCTTCTGTGAGGAAATTCCCTTACCCCCAACAGGCTCAGGCAGTCTTCCTATGCACTGCCCTACCAGAGCCACTTCCCCAATGGCTAGTTGGGGGCCCTGGGCCCACCTTCTACTCTGTGTTCTGGCTGAGGGACCCTGTAGCCAGCAGTCAAGATCTGATATGGGAATTGTAAGAAAGAGTGACTCCGCAGCAGACCCCAGAATTTGGCCTGACCATTAGAAGATAACAAGATAACAGCTATCCTTTATGACTGATACAACTTTAGTTTTCCTAAACTCTGGAATAAGATGTGTGAATCCCCAATCTTGTGTGCTTCTTTTGTTCGTTTCCTTTTAGATATAATAAGTGGGATGAATAGACGTATTGAAGTCTACCATTTCCCACTGGTTTTAGAATGGTTATGTTAAAGGATGGGTAGGTGATAAAATGGAGACGTGACAGGATATACCTTGGAGTGTGAGTGTGATTTGTATGTATGTATGATTGAATGAAGAATGAAAGATTAAAAGTTGAGGTGCCAGCCTTAAAATAAGACCATTTGGCTGAAGAATATAGCAAATGCGATAGCCCAGTAATCCTGCGGGCATACTTGCCCCCAAGAACAGGAGGGCCAAAGAACAAGATAATGTATTGTCATTCCACCATTGCTGTGCCATCTGTGAGATTGACTATCACTTCAAATGTGAGAACAGTAATTGTTTACCACTTCAAACATGAGAACAGCATGACAAGGCAAGTACATGAGGATGGATTCCTATAAGTACAGACCCTGAAGACTGAGGACTTTGGGTCTGATTCTGAAAACCAACTTCCAGGGGCATCAGATGTGCATTTGACAAGGCCCTGCTTCCTCTTCGTGTCCAGGTTACCTGGCCAGTGGTTTGGCATGAGCAACTCTAAGGCTGGTAACTATGATAACAACCTTGCAGAACCTGTGTGTGTATGAATGAATGTGAAATTGAATGGAATGTTTTAGCTGTAACTGACTGCTTACTGACTGATTCTTTCTGTATTCACAATAAATGTGGCATTTTGCCTTATCCCCTTTTATAAGACCCTGCTGGTTTTTATTTTATTGATATAATACATTTTCCTGAGCCCTTTCTTAACCTTCTGGCTCATCCATCCTTCTCTGGGTATTCCAATTTCACCACTCCCTCCTTCCAGGGAGCAAGTGCAGCCTGCACATCTCTGCAGTCTCCAAATACTCCTCTCTCTTTCTACAGAGTGATTGAAGACTCTCCCAGCTACCCCATCTCTTGCCACCTTCCTGGCTTATATAGGCTCCGCCCACCTGTTCCAGCACAGCTGAGCTTCTTCTAATTAAGACTTCCCTTGCAGTCTTAATCACTCCCTGCTTGCCACCTAATAGGCTAATTGCCCCCCTCTGGCCTGCCTTAACCCTTTCAGGGCAAGTGAGGGGCAGACACCACAGCACACCCACTCAAATAAAAAAGGTAGTATGTAAATACGTTTGGGTAAGGACCTTCTTTTTCCTTTAAAGTATCTAACACTCCTTTGGGTGATTAATAAGTGACAGAAATTTGGTTGTGCAAGACAAGATTTCAGTACTTAGGCATTAAAATGTACAGATACCTTTTATGTGCTGTGTTTGGTTTTGTTTTATTAAGGTTTTAATAATTCTTTCAAAATATAACTGCAGGCCACATAATATGTATTTACATAATAAGCAAGAACAACATGTTAGTAGGAAAAGTGTTTTTCAAAGGAACACTTAGATATTTCTTTCTGTTAGATCTGTGCAGTGCTGTACCCACTTACATCTCTCTGACTTGTGGGCTTGATTTATAGAATACCAAATTCAACTGAATAATCAGGTGAACTTTGGCTTAAGTCTCATCTTCAGTCTTTTGAAAGCAGTAAACACTCAAACTAGTAGGAGCTGCACACAGTGAAGTTAAATACATTGCACTTCCCAACCCTGTAGAGAAGTGGAAGCAATAATGCTGTCAAGTAAGAGAAACATGATATGATCTAAAGCTGCATACATACACATGTGACAGTCAGCCAACTGCTTACATGCAGATACCTAAAGACAATATCCCTTAGTTGCATTAACATGGACCTCTACTGAGCAAACTAAAGGGCACTTCCACCTGCTCAGCCTGAAGTGGGCAGTCGCACACATAAGAAGAATCCAGTCCCTCATTCTCTGCGGTTTGTTTTTTATTGTTCTATTAAACATGGAATTTCAATTTTAAAAGAAATGTAGTATTGGTTTAGGGAGATGGACTATAGAGATGAAGACAGAACTCCTTTTTAACCACATCATGAAACCAAGCTTTTAATATTCAACTATTAAACCTCAAGCCTATTCTACTGGGGCTACTTTTGAGGATTAAGCTCCCAGCCCATTCAGTTCTTGGACTCTGCTGATATACCAAAGAATTCCAGTTAGTAACAGCGATGACAATGGTTTGGGTGGCTTTGACACCTGTTCAGTAGAAAGCACACTGACCTCAAAAGGCAGCACATTCAGAGTAATGAGCAGCTAGCAGATGACGATGATTTTCAGATATTACTAAGTTGGGCTTAATATGAGTTAGCGACAGAGGGATGTAAAATTCTCTATTTCATTACAAGTTTGAGCAATCCCTCCAGTTAAGGCAGTACTCTGCTTAACTAAGTGCAAAAATCTGAACTACACAGGAGTTCAACCCAACAATCTGATTCCATTCTATGGCTACAGAAAGGTAGAGACAGTCTTCTGCAAGATTCGGATGAAACTGTAAGTCTTTCAGCTAATATGAACCCACAGTCAAAAATACCCAGTGAACTTGCCTAGTGAAAAGAACCGACGTGTTCTTCACACATAAATTCACAATTTACATTCAAGACCAAATTATCTGCTGACATAACTCCATTGATGCCAGTGCAGTTATGGCAGCAGATAGTTTGGCCCACAGATTCTTAACAGGACTGAAAAATCCTTAAGTGCCAGAGGTGACAACTTCTAATAAGGTTGCAGGAGAGAAATGGTGCTGTCTGCAATATATCCTCATAAACTTGACATCCAACTAATAGAGAGAGATTTGATGCAGCTTCTCAGAATACCATATATTTTGCTTTTCTGGACACAGGGATAGTTGAGATGAAAATCAGCACAGAAAAAAGATGAAAGGACAAACAGGAAAGAAACTAGAAACACAATGAAGAGGATAAACATTGTTCATGCTGAGACATCATGCTTGCTTCCTCCATCCATCCTGACAATAACAGAGACAAACCCTTTTTTCTGTTATAAAGAAAATCCCCATTATGCTTGCTTAAGGGAATTTCAGACTTTCATGTATTAAAAATTGCAACTTATTATTCTTTGTTTCTCCAATGGTTCTTGCTGCCATTAGCTTGAGCAACCATATGAATAGAAAAATGGATTGTATTTTTTCTTAACCTTCTCCATCCAGTCACAAATTGTGTTACTTTAAAGGCCAAATCAAGTCTTTTGCACTATAATGAGAGTAATGATGAATAATGGTATTTATGTGCAATAAATTAGGCCTTGCTCATAAACATCCCTTTTATACAGATACTTGTTCTCTGGAATTCTACAATAAATTAGAAGTAATCTGTGTGGAACTCAGTGTGAAATTAATTTAAACAAGAAGACTAACTGTAGCATTCACTAGCAATTATTGTGTAAGAGTCAATTTAATGAAACATGCTTCACTAAAGCAGAATTATGAACAAAGTATAGATTAATTTAGTTTACATCTCAGAATGTCCATAGCTGGGATTACATGGTAACGGTGAAAGACAAAGTGACTTTTTGACCTCAAACCTGCAATATGACTAGACTTAGTAACTTATTTCTGTATCTGCCTATTTTTGCTGTGTCCTTTATAGGTGTTTAGATATTGTGAATCCCCTCAGCCTAGGGATTGCTTCTGTTTGTTAGGCTATGTATTTTCTCTGAAAAATATAGTCCTATCAAAATAAAATAAAATCAGTATTTCTACATGTAAGATTTTAAGTAGTGAAGTTCTACTAGCCTACTTGTGCCTGCATATAGGAGTAAATTGGTCTCTCACCACTGTACAATAGCGATTGATGCTGAAGGGGAGATCTGGAGACCTCTAGTTTGGGTTCTTTTATGTCCCCCACCACCACAGTACATGAACATCTCACAGTCTTAAACATATTTATCCTCACCACCCTCCTGTGAGAGTGTACTTCCCTATCATCCCCATTTTATAGATGAAGAACTGAGGTAGAGAGAGGCTTAGCAACTGGCCCAAGGTCACACAGGAAGTCGTGGCAGAGCAGCGAATTGCACACAAGGCTCCCAAGTCCTAGGATAGTTTCCTTAACCACTAGATTGTCCTTTCTGCAGCCCTCCTGTAAGATTTGTAAAACAGTGTTTTGGGAAAGAGACTTTCTGATACCAGGCAAAATCCTGGCTCTATTGAAGTCAATGCCAAAACTCTCAATAACCATTATGTTGAAGCAGCAAATACAATTTATTAACAATTATATGTAGCCACATAGCAACAGTTGCAACAAAACAGGTGTTGTCTACAGGAGAACGTTATTTCTTCAGTGTCTATAAGGACAATTATATCTAAAATAAAGTGAGTCAGTGATAGAGTGACCATACATCCCATTTTGGCCGGGACAGTCCTCTTTTTAAGCTCTGTCCCAGATATTGCGACTTTTTTTGGGCAAACTGGGCATTTGTCCCATTTGCTCTTGTACTTGGGGGGCGGGGGGGGCACAGAAGAGCATTTGGGTGAGAGCAAACAGGACAAATGACCAGTTTGGCCAAAAAACTCACAATGTCCATGACGCTGGCTCAAGCAAGTGACAACACCAGATGGCTCAGGTCAGCCCCACCCAGCTCTGGGTGTCAGCCCTGCACAGCGGGAATCAGGCGGTCCATGCCAGATTGGGCAGACAGCACCACGCAACAGAGCTTGGGTGAGCAGCGATGCCAGGCAGCTCTGTCAACAAGTGACACCAGGCAGGGCTGGCCTGAGCTTTCTGGCATCACTGCTTACCTGGTGTCCCATTTCCATAGGGAAATATGGTCACCCTACTGTGTGACCCCCAACTACTCTTACACTCATAGGCTATAGAGTACTTCTACAAACCTTTCTGAATATCCCAGTCAGGTGCACATGAACTATTCCCCATCTGCTCAGCCTTAGACCATAGAACCCTGCGGTGTCCTTGCATAAACACTAACTCCATAGGCTAATTTTCATAACATTCCAAAGTTTATCTTTGAAAATTCCTACCAAATTATGCCTGGCTATATATGTGTTGCTGTGCTGATTTATTGCTGAGCACTTGAGTTGTGAAAATCTGGATGTTAACACTTTCCTGCTAACATTACAGTGCAATTGGAAGGATGTTTCTGAAAGAACAATTCAGTATATTAGCTCTCAAATATGAAAAAATACACTTCCAGCATTGAAATTATTCACGTTAAGTAGCACTTCAGCAAAACATTGTCCACAATGACCTTGTAATTATGTCACATCTCATGTGTACTGATTTACATACTGTATGGTTTCCACCTGTAATTGAGGCTATTAAATTGAATCCAGAGGATGTGGTCCCCTCACTATATCTAACAGATTACAAGGAATGTAAAGCCAATAAAATATATCTAGGGAGAAGTTGCTGCTGGAGTTAGAATATAGGTATCCATGCTTGAAAGGGAGAATTGCTGCTGGACTGAAGAGCCACTCAAGTGACTTCTGTCAGCAGAGAATCTTCAACTCTAAACTTAGTTTAACAATACTTAATAGCTTAACTCACTTAGGGGTAACCTGATGCAGACCAAAGAGTGATGTATTTTGGTGGTACAATTTTGATTTTTCAAAGGCTCATTCGCCCTTTGTTAAAACATTTCTTTTAGAGATGGTTAAACTAATCCTTGCAAATGATATTTTTATTAATCTATCCCCCTTTTTACTCAACAAATTAATTGTGAATTGATCCTATTTTTCATTTAATGATTTTGTTATTCATATGTATTCCTCAAATTGTTTGCACAAATGCTTTTCAGACTATGGATATTCCATGAGTTGTTCAGTTTGGCTATTTGCAATTTGTAAGTAATGTTCCAAGATTGGGCTGCCTAAATCACTTGGGGCTATTTCTGTTTCTTGGCTGGATGATAATTTTTTTAAACAGAAAATATCAAATAGGAAATAACGAATAAACCATTTTAACTGAGTCTTAAGGCAAGATTATTTGTCCTAAAATTTGTGAAACTTTCAGGATTTGCAAGCTCATGTTCAGAAACTTTCAGATACTCACAAATAATTCATGACTCCACAAAATCATAGCAAACTGATTTTGCCACTTTTATTTATGAAAATATTTTTGACTCACAGTTGTTTTGTTACACTGTTTCTATTGCCCTGCATACCAAGAATTTTGATGATTGCATTTACTTTCTGGAATGTAAAGGATAGATAAAATGAAAAGTTTCCTACAAGACAAGGCAAAAGCTATAAAACTAGAAACATACTGAGATACTAAATTGAGGAGGTATGTTTTTGCAATATAAAATTATTAGGGGGATGAAGTATAAGAAATTCCAAACTAGAGGGCAGATGGCACCTAAAAAAAATCATTGTCATGAAGCAAAGGATAATACATTTGCATGTGAAAGGACTGTGAGCAGCATGTATGAAGAACTGTGAAATTACTTCAGTATTTATTATTATCATTTTGTGTCATCATAGTCTCATTTCAGTATGACCCATAAGAATAGATTAAATTAATGCCATTTTCTTTTTTTGTTAACATCTTTATCATAAGAATAAGCTGGCAGGATGTTAGGGTCTAAAATAGTCTGAATTATTGCAGGCAATAGTTGGACTATTTCCATAATCTATGCTTTGATTGGCTACCCTCATCCAGTACTCCCTTCCTTACAGATATGCAGTCTGTATACAGGGTGACAATTAGTTTGAAAGCTCCCTATATTGTACTTTCAGTACAAAATGAGAAGTACTTTATTGTTTATAATCTATAAGATTAATTAACAGAATGAAACCAAGAAAGATTGGGGGAAAGAAAAAGGGAGCTGTAAGGAGAGAGAAGCTTGCAAAGAGGTCACGGAACAAGAGGGGATATAGAAGAAAACAAAAGCAAAATATGTATATGGGAGCAGAATATATGTTTTCAAAATAATAATTATTAAAGATAAAAGGTCTCCACACAAAGAAAATGATTTGACAATTACAAAAACTGATTTTATACAACAAAGAGTTCTGAGTCAAGCGCAACAGCCCTTCCTTCTCTTCAGAGGTGTCTAAGAAAAGCTGGTTAACATTTTTCAAGTAAAAATGTGTGTTTAAAAAGGCCTTTGAAAGAAACTTTTTAAAAAAATAGTGGGTTGGGGGGATTCTTCTTTCTTCTTTTCTGTCTTTTCAACAAAAGTGGAAAGTAGAGGCGATTTTAAAACAATTGATAAATTAAGCAATAAGAAGTTAGGACCCAGATGGCATTCACCAAAAAGTTCTGAAGAAACTCAAATATGAAATTGCAGAACTACTAACTGTGGTATGTAACCTATCCCTTAAATCAGCCTCTGTACTAGATAACTGGAGGATAGCTAATATAATGTTGCTTTTTTAAAAAGCCTCCAGAGGTGATCCTGCAATTACAGGCCAGTAAGCATAACTTCAGTCCAAGGCAAATTGGTTCAAATGATAGTAATGAACAGAATTTTCAGACATAAAGATGCATGCAATATGATGGGTAAGAATCAACATGGCCTTTGTAAAGAGAAATCAAGCCTTGACAATCTATTAGAATTCTTTGAGGGTTTCAAAAAGCACACAGACAAGGATGATCCAGTGGAAATAGTGCACCTGGACTTTCAGAAAGCCTTTGATAAGGTCCCACACTAAAGGCTCTTAAGCAAAGTAAGCAGTCATTTCATGGATCAGTAAAGGGTTAAAAGATAGGAAACAAAGGGTAGGAATAAATAGTCAGTGTTCATAGTGAAGAAAGGAAAATTGTGGTTTCCCCGAAGAATCTATACCAGGACCAGTGCTGTTCAATACATTTATAAATGATCTGGGGAAAGGGATAAATAGTGAGGTGGCAAAGTTCACAGATGATAGAAAATTACTTATGATAGTTAAGTCCAAAGCTGAGAGTGAAGATTCACAAAGGGATCTCACCAAACTGGGTGACTGGGCAACAAAATGGCAAATTAAATTTAGTGTTGATAAATGCAAAGTAATGCACATTGGAAAACATAAGAGGGCACATATAGAGAAATAAGGACAACCCAGGAAATTACAATCAGTTAACTGAAGTTAACTTCAGTACCCAAAAAGACAATGGCACAAATAATCAAACAATCAATTTGCAAACACCTAGAAGATAATGAGGGGATAAGTAACAGTCAGCCTGGATTTGTCAAGAACAAATTGTGTCAAACCAACCTAATAGCTTTTTTCTACAGGGTAACAAACCTTGTGGATGGAGGGAAGCAGTCTATGTCATATATCTTAACTTTAGTAAGGGTTTCGATATTGTCTCACATGATCTTCTCATTAACAAACTAGGGAAATATAATCTAGATGGAGCTACTATAAGGCGGGTGCATAACTGGTTGGAAAACCATTCTCAGAAAGTAGCTATGAGTGTTTTACTGTGAAGCTGGAAGGGCATATCAAGTGGTGTCCTGCAGGGATCACTTCTGGGTCCAATTATGTTCAATATCTTCATCAGTGATTTAGATAATGGCATAGAGAGTGCACTTATAAAGTTTACGGATGATACCACGCTCAGAGGGGTTGCAGATGCTTTGAAGGATAAGAATAAAATTCAAACGATCTGGACAAACTGGAGAAATGGTCTAAAGTAAATAGGATGAAATTCAATAAGGACAAATGCAAAATACTTCACTTAAGAAGGAACAATCAGTTGCACACGTACAAAATGGGAAATGACCGCCAAGGAAGGAGTACTGCAGAAAGGGATCATAGTTGATTACAAGCTTAGAGAAGAGATGACTTGGGGGGGAGGGGAAATATGATAGAGGTCTCTGAAATTATGAATAGTGTGAAGAAAGTGATTAAGGAAGTATTATTGACCCCTTCACGTACCACAAGAACCAGGGGTCACCCAAGGAAATGAATAGGGAGCACTAATACGAATATAGGAATGCACTTCACACAACGCACAGTTAACCTTTGAAACTTGTTGCAAGTGAATGTTGTGAAGATCAAAAGTATAATTCAAAAAAGAATTAGATAAGTTCATGGTGGTTAGGTCCATCAATGGCTAGTAGCCACAATGATCCAGGATGCATCCCCATTCTCTGTGTGTCTTTAAGCCTCCAGCTCCCAGAACTGGTATTGGATGACAAGGGATGAATCACCCAATAATTGCCCTCTTCTGTTAATTCCATCTGCAGCATCCGGCAGTAGCCTCTGTTGGAAGACAGGATACTGGGCTAGATGGACCATTCGTCTGATGCACTGTGGCCATTCTTATGTAAAATTAAAAATTCATTTTTTTTTCAGTTTAGTGTTTTTCCTTTTTTCCCTTTCTTACCTCTTCTATTCCCTTGCTCTGGGATCCACACTCCAGGATATTTTGGGCTCAGCTTCTCCTTTCGAGGCTGGTTCTTACACATCTTCTATGGGCCTCTGCTAGGGTTGCCAACTTTGGTTGGACGAATTCCTGGAGATTTTTATCACATGACATAATCTTTAATTAAAGAGAGAAGTCTTGAAAGAAGTCAAACAAAGGGTGAAGGCAGCCATTCCACGGGAAAGGACCTACAGGATTGTATGTATCTATGTCTCATAGTCATCACAAATAATTTTCCTATGATTCACAAAACATCCCAACTACAAATATAACACTGTACTTTGTGATTGGCTGTATCATATTTAATCCACATTACCTAGTAGATTGCTGTTTTGTGATCTTGCCCTTATACCAATTCTGTGCATGTTTTTGTTCTGTTTGGTTTATTGTAAAAGTGTGGTATAAATCTACAATGCCATATAAATAAATGCTGATCATACCAATTCCACATATGATTTATAATTTATTTTTTGTAAATGCACTCCATCTGCTTTTGGGGGCTGTATTGCTAATAAAAGGTATTTCCTTATATAATCCAGGTAGAATATTGATTTATGACCTGGATATTGTGTGTGCTTCTTTAAATCCCAGAGATATATTATCTGAATTAAGTTAGGGAATGGTAGTAAGTTTTTCAGTGACAAACATAATTTTCACATTATTTTAGACAACACAGACAAATTAATAACTAACTATATGAGAATGAAAAAGACAGCACAAATGCATATTTTATCCTATACAGGCCTGATCCTGAGAAACACTTAGGCACGTACTTAATTTTGCTCAAGCAAGTAGTCCAATTGAGACTACTCACTGTGATCAAAGTTATGCATATACTTAAATATTTGCAGTATCTGGGCCTAAATGAACAAAACTTAAATGTGTGTGTGTGTGTGTGTGTGTTTTAAAGTGCACAAGAAAATTCACAAGGGTGCCTGTTAAAGAAAAGTCAAAGAAAATCCTTTTTGGACCCTAATCTGCTCTTTACCTTCAATTCAAAATAGTGCAGCAGTTGACTTTGTATGATTCTTAGGTTTGCCAACATTTAACATAGGTATCTGCATTCTGGCTTCCAGGAAGAATATGTATAGGACTAAATATCACATAATTAAACATAGGCCATATTGATGTCAATTGCTTGTTTTTCAACATTATATCTTTTGTATACCTTTAATTCTGGTTTCCATTGTATGTAAATTGCTCACTGAAGAAATTTCAGAGGACTAGAACATTGTTTCAGGATAATGGTCTCCTAAGCAGGAAGGCATTTATAGAAAAAACTTTTATGTAGGTATTTTATTCTTGTTCATAAGTACAAAGAATGATCTTCAATGGGTCTCTTTTCCTTACATAGACAACCACCAACCACCAACATTATTAATGGAAGTTATATGCACCTCTGGGTAAAAGGACAGATTCCTTTGTGGTGATTACACATTCGGTTATTAGAGTACTTCAGGGTTCCATTTTTCTGAATGGGATGTGTAATTCCCATCATAAGACACAGAAGTAAAAATAAAACAATGAGCATTTTCCCTGAGATTAATATAACCTTTAGCCTAGCTTCCTGCCACATGTAAGTATGTGATATGTATGGTTTTGCAAACAAGGTGCTTTAAAAAAATAAAACTGGATTTAGTTTTCTTTCATCTGCTATATGTGTTTAATTTAAACTGTAAGGCTAACTCCTTTTGGAGTTTTTCTATTATTCTATGAATAATTTAATTCATTAAATTGATTTGTATATAGGCACTTCCTAATGTTCTTGGATGTAGTGTTAAGAAAACTATAAAAAACCCAACCTGTTAATCAGAGAAATACAAAAGATTTCACTAGGGGGAAATTGTTGGTTATATAATTACATTAAAATCTAGTACACTGCATTTTTTACTTAAAAAGAGCAAAATCGAGTGCTGGACAACAGACAATGCTCCCTTAAAAATAAGCCTTTTAATACTTCCTGTAAGGGTCAGATCAAGGGTGAAGAGATGAGAATTGACCAAACACTATGGCAATTCCCAGCTAAAATAAAAAGGCAGATATTATTTTCTTCACTGACAACAGAAAATGCACATAGAGACAAGAAGGGTTGATCACTGATGCAGAAAATGTACTTTCCATTCTTTTGAGCTTTCTAAAGTCTGTTCTTTTATCCATTTTCTATTTTTCCTCATATTGCCGTTCTCTGTTTCTTGTCAATGACCTTTCTTCAGTCCAGCTCAGCTTCTGTCTAATGGCCTGAAGAGGACTTCTTCACATGATGGAAAGCTTTAGATTCAAGATCCCCCTTCTCTCCCGACCCCCACTCATTAGAGTGAAAAATGAACAGTCTCTATGTGCTGAGTGTTAATGAAAGTGAAGAAAGATTTTTTTTTTGTATGTGTTTTACACATTATGTTCTTGACTCCTCGAGGTGCTACAATGAATTGCTGCGCTTCGTTTATAAGGAGTGATAACAGAAGCAAAATGAGGATCTGGCAGCAAATTACTTCTCAGTTCACCCTGGGTCAGGCTGCTGGGGCTAATGAGAAGAGGCGCTCTAATTTTAAACTCCTCCTCGACCAAGCTATTCTTGCATTAATGTTCACTGCTATAAATTGTAAAGTCAAATGAAGGAGCACTGTTGAAAATTAACCAGTATTTTTATCCTTTGAGTACTCAATAGAACATATTTTGGCTTCTGAGCCTGGTAGTTATCAAAGGTTCCAACCTTACTTAGCAAGGTGGTTTGTTTTTATTTTTTTTTCTCCCCGCTACTACTACAGTATTTCAACCCTTCTTTTTAAAAAATCAGTGGGAGGAAGTGGTGTAGGTGTTCAACAAGATTACAATTCATCCTGAAGGGGAAGTGTTTAACCATTCCATTGTGTGTCCATTTAACAGGACACTGTACACAGGCATTAAAAGTCAGGCAGAATTACACTGTCCATTTAGTGCTGCTGATGTGTAATGAACTGTAATTGTATATGTGGAAGGAGCCCCTGTAAATCACTGACCCATTAGGTCTGTAAGCACTTTGTTGCTATAAGGCCAAAGCAGGATTTGAGTAACTAATGAGAAATTAATGCAGCACCTGCTTCTCTCATGAAATAATTTGCTAAGCCCACATTTTGCCAGTTTATCCACATCAAATACAATAGAACTTGGGGATGACCTAAAATGGGGGCATTATGCTGCTTGAACATGACTTCAGATTTTCATCACAGGATTTTTATACTGACACCTTGGCACTGACCAAAAATGTAGAAATTTATTGAAAACATATATCAATGCCATGAAGTTAATTTCATGTATGATGTGTCTGTCCTGGTACATTCTCCCACGAAATAGCTACATAACATACAAATTAACCACACTATCCTACTCTAATCATTGTAATCAGTTATGTTTTCATGTGTACATTACTAATATATAAGGTTGTTGTAGTTCTTGTGTGTGGTTTAATTGCTTGTTTTTGCATATCTTGTGTGATTGATGATGTTCTAGAAATTTTTTCCCCTAAAGGAGACTTTCTAAATTACTTTGTTTAGATGCTAATGATTGTATTTCATTAGTGGCCCTCTCATCCAGAATCATCTTTAAATGAATGAATATGCCATAATTAAAAATCTGAATTATGAATTACTTTGAAAGGAGACAACATTGTCCCGATTTCCCACTGCGACTCAGTGTTATTTCAATTATGTAAATACGTTTAATCATTCCCCTTTTGTTTTTCTAATTATTTAATATTAATGTTGCTTTACCCCTTTATTGCTACAAGAAGGGATATGGCATCTTAAATTAGAGTACTTAGACAAGTGACACACAGATGACTAGATTAAAGCAGACATTTATCAGAATGCATAACCATTTCAAAAACAAACATGCTATTAACATTCATACTAATATAGCAACACTAGCAGTAATTGCACTTCATGCATGTTTTGTCTGTATAAATCTAATGTATTCACAATGTAAAATTCCAACCATTATTTTTAATTATCAAAGTCAAAATTCATTTGTGAATATTTAGACTCTCTCAAAGTATAGATTTTAGATAACAAGAAGATATCTTTGCCATATTAGACTGGACTTTATCAGGAATTTTTTTCTGAGGTGAGAGGCAAAAAAGAGTGGGGGGGGGGGGCAAGCAGCTAGACTTGAGATTTTTGTATATTGACCACTAACCCCAGTTACCCAGATAGGACAGTCAGATTTCATTCCCTGAGTGGGAGGAATATTAGGAAATGAACATTGAACCAGAGTATTGGAAGAACCTGTTTTTATGGAAAGTCAGAGAAAACAAAAGATCTTCTCATTGGGACGCACAGTCTATCACCATTATAAATCCACGGTTCACAATTCTGTAGAAATTTATTAACATCAGGCATTTAAAAGCTGACTTTAGAGATTAGCTTTATACATCATGTATAGTTCCTCTCAGTTTTCACTTTATTTAATTAGGTCTAGAAATAAATAATTGTGGTTATTCCAATAAGGCATTCTGAATTGTTTTAACTGTTAGAACAACAGTATTTGATTCTGGAACAATAAAAACCAAATCATGTAAGTTTAAAACTCTGTTGAAAATTTCCTAGATTAATCATGTGAAGTTTAACTGACGTAGACATATTAAGGAGTGTGAATTTTAGATCCACACCATTTATAGAACTGTAAAAAGTGAAAACCATTGATTATGGATAATGCTGTTAGTCTAAAGCTCAGCAATAACAGCTAAAATTACTTTAATATTCAAATTCCATGTTTTAAATATGAATTTTAGTAACCACACAAGCCTGAGCTAGAGTTCACTATGTTAAAAGGTACCAGTGTTATTTTCCCTAGCACCAATTTGCTTGCAGTCTGGGTTTATTATAGTTTGCTTTGAAGTTTGTACAAACCAAAGAAAACACTTTCACTGCTCCTTCACATATGAATTGCACTAGGTTGATTAGATGTACATAAAAAAAATCATATGTAACAGCTGATTGTAAATTAGTTTACATATTTTTTCACAAAGTGTTCAGATGGGAAAAAGGAAGAATGATCATTTTCCATTTACTACTGTTCCTCAGCATAACCAAAGAGAAAAGTGTTTCATTTAATTTTATAGTCCTGCCCTCTAAAAGGAGGCTCTGCATGCATGCATGCAGATTTGAGAATGGTTCCAGATATTTCAATAAATATGTTGGGGCATATGAGAGAGAGAGAGAGTGTAATTGTGTATATTTTTGTCAGGAAGTGTTCCTTTATAGTGTACTTTAATTTCACCTGAATGATAATTTTAGCAGTCACAAAAGTAATGCAAAATAGCAACTGCAATGGACGTTTTGTTAGATTCATGTGTTTTAAAGTGCTGATAGGTTTCTCTTATTAGTGGTAGGAATCAAGCATAAAAAACAACCCTGAATATTTGTGAGTCTCTCTGTTCTAGTCAGTTACCATTTCTGTAGTGACCATTCCCTTTTAACTGAAGATGCTTTTCAAAACCAGCCTGAAAGAAAGAGAGAATGGCATTCATAGATTTCAGGGGGGAGGAATGGGGAGTGTTAAAATTGGGAAGCTACACCCTAATCCCAAATTGGCAGTCTTTATTTTAAATAACAACACTTTTGTAAAGTTTTTTATTATTAAATTATTACAGGTACATGCAAAATTATCCCACTTAAAACATCTCTCTGGGTCCAGCCCAGAAAAAAACCCTATAATGCTATATTCCATCCTCAGGATTCTTATAGATATGCAAATTGTTATTCCACTTAAGATCTCACAGACACAGATTTGGTCAGAGCAAATTACCCAAGCAGTTAGCATTCACCAGAAAGAGCTGGCGAGGCAGTTAAAACAGATGAAAATTGGAAGTTTAGAACAAAAGTCTACGATTTCATAGAGAAGAGTGTCCTGTACTGTAGTTCTCTGCTCTGAGGGTATGTACTGGAAATCTTATCTTCATTTCATAAAATCATATAGCACAAAATCATGCTGTCCCTTTTGAATCAGTAAGAGTTTTTCCATTCACTTCAATGGGGCCACTATTTCACTCCTGGGCTTTACTGTGCATAAACTGTACATCATTTATATAGTGTTCATTGAGTAAAAAATGTTCATTGTTTTAAAAAAATAAGATTATTATTTAATTTTCAATAATATTTTGAGTGGTGTATATTCATTCTGGGAATGCATACTCTCAGAGTCAGTTCAAGCACTAGTTATAACGTATTTTGGTATATTCATTTTTTAAGAAATAAATGTATGTTTTGTACTACTTTAATTAAGGCATATGTAATTATTAGAATAAGGTGCTCTTTTTGTATGAACTATTCATTCTTATTTTTTCTAAAAATAAACCACAAATATGCATGCAATTACCAGAAATTATTTTCCAGGATAAATATTAGTGGTCTTGCCCTCTAGCCATCCCTGAAAGCATAGTCTGTGATTTTATTTTTGGCTTTTACTTATCAGAAGAATAAATACTAAGAGTTTAGGGCCAGATTTTGATACCCTTACCCAAACTGAGTAGTACCTTACTCAACAAAGGGTCTTAAAGATTTCAGTGAGTCTGCTTGCTTTGTAACATACTTTTGAACATGAGCAAGTGTATCACAATCTGGCCCCTAGGAAACAAACAGGCTTTTCGCTAGTGAATTTATATTATGCTAGTTAATAATTTCCATTTAATATACTGAATATCAATTACATCATAATAAAATTCATTGCAGAGTTTCCTCTTAATGCATTTTTTCCTCATTTTTTGCTCATAGTCTCATTTAGATAAAATTGATACAATCATATTTGGAGTTTGAATGTCACAGATGATTTAAAAAATAGAATGTTATTTTAGTTACATCAGCAAGTTTCAATTGTGTGGGTTCTTCACATTTTAAATTATTTTTATTGTCTTTTTGCTTGAACATGGTGATTGCAATTTTCATTGGTTGTTTTGTTTACTGACATATTGGGGTTTCTAATATATATATATTTATATATCAAATGATGCCTATCTTACACTTACAACACCTTTGAAATAAGATTAAAAAAATAAACTAAGCCCAGCAGTTAACCCTGCAAACTGCTCCCAAGAATACTCCAAAATTTCCATCCCGGCTTCATTCAAACCCCCCTCTCCTTCAAACCCAACTCAGTACATAAGCCTTGTTACTAGCTAATAAACATTGTCCTGTCATAAATATTTAAATATGTTCCTTAAATATATTTTAAAAGTATTGTCATGAGCTAGGTGAACTCTTGTTATAGTTGAGTTAAAATAAAAGCCCATTGAGGTTGGTAGGTGTGAACTCACCCTTCCGTTAACATAACTGTAAACATAAGCCCTACCTATGACAGGATGTGTGTGACTTGCCGAGGAACTTCTGGGCTGCCTATTGCTTTGGGTAGGCGTGTGATGGTACGTCTACTGCAACAGAACACTCGCAGCTGGCCTCTGTCAGCTGACTGGGCTCGCAAGGCTCGGTCTGCAGGATTACAAAACTGCATTGTAGATGTTTGGGCTCAGGCTGGAGCCCAGGCTCTGGGACCCTAAGATCCCAGACTCCAGGCCAACCCAGAACATCTACACTGCAGTTTTATAACCCCTGCAGCCAGAGCTCCACGAGCCCGAGTCAGCGGACATGTGCCAGTCATGTGTTTTATTGCAACGCAGAACATACCCTGAGAGACCACACAGATACTGAGGTCACAGACAAGAAGACAGAGAGGCAGAGTTAAAAAACAGGAAGTCTAGTAGCCTTTGAGCACAGTTTAACCCTGGAAAAAGCTAGAGAGAGCGCTTTTGGGTCTGACGGCTAAAGAGGTTTTGAGACTATAAGCTAAAAAAACTGTTCCTTTTGTTCTTGGTTCCTTCTACATTCAGAAACATAGGACCTTCTATATTCTTTGTAAATAAACAGAACTGCCTCAAAGGAAATACTAGAATCCATCAATTTCTACTTCCACCTGGAACATACCCAGGCCCCTGAAATTTGATTAGCTGCCCAAGCAACGCTGGTGCTAGAGGTGGGATCTGGTTTCCAAGGAGAAAGCCTGGTGTTCCTGGTGAATCAAGGTGGAACAAATAATGGAGGTGCTGCAGAAATAAAAATGGCCAGCAGGATTTAAAACAAGACCTAAATGAGGAGCTGAAGGTTCCTTAAAATGATTTAAAGCAGCATCTGGAGGTTTGCCAGAGAGGACTTGCAGACAATGGTGGAATCTCTGTTGAAGTAATATACAAAATGTCCAGGCAGATTGGGAAGCCCAAGTGCAGAACTCCCAGGTTGGAATGGTAAAATGGACAGATGAGGTGACCAGCAATCTGGCTGCCATAGACAGAAGTTCTTCCATGAAATAATGGAGACTAGGCAAACTTTAGCCAATCTGGAATTTGCCAACCGTGACGATCTGCAGCAAGAACTTACAGAGGTGAAAATTCATCTACAGGAGGAAACCAAAAGATCACAGGCCACAGTGAAAGGCAGCTGCCACCTGAATGGAAATTGAGCCAGCCCGAGTACTTGGGTAAGACCAAACGTTTACAACAGTTTTCTACCACATTTGTAACCCCCAGAGACCCAGAGGGAAGTGGTAAGGCTGTCCCAGCTCAAACAATGCCAAATACTCCCTAAAAGACTTATTTATTTCAACTCAGCAATGGATGGCTGGGAAGAAGGACAGAAAGGGGGGTTTCTAGCACCTCTGGGTGGCCCAGCTCTGCAGAGCTTACTCCAAGAAAAGAAATGGAGACATTCAGACTTTGCAGAAGCCCTTGGGGTGCAGTTTGGAACTAGCCATCAAAATGAGCTGTCCATGGCATAGTTAAAAGCTAGAAAGAGAGGAAAAGAAGAAACACCACCCGAACTGTCAGAGGACTTGTGGAGGCTGGTGGTAGTGGCATACCCTGCTACCACTGAGGCCTTCCAGGATCAACTGGCGATGGACCAATTTATAGATGCTCAGCTGGACTTGGACTTGCAGTTCAAGATGAGGAAAAGGAGACCAAAGACACTCTGAGAGGCTATGGAGTTTGCCCCAGAATGTGAATGTTTACTTGCAGATTTTTTTCAGAAGAGGTAGTAGCTGCTAGTGAGGAAGCTGATCACCAGGAACCCTGCAAGTACAGCTTTGGGTCTAATATGTATGATGAATGAGGCAAATCTAATCTGACCACACTAAACATGTACATAAATTTGGTTTGTATAACAATGGAAATTGCAGTAATGCAAAAATTAAAGGAAACAGTTCAGACAAATCCTGGTACTGTGTCAATTGTTATAAATTTTAAGGCAGGTCAAGACAGATTATCACAAGCTTCTCTCCCAGTTCAGGAAAATGGGATGCCAGTTTAAGAGGCAAAGCTTGGATGTACAATGATCAGCCCCATTGTTTTTTATTAGATCTGGGCAATTAATAATAATGGGAGATTGACTAGTGAATGTATAATAGGATCTGTGATATGTATAGGGATAACTGACATGGGCCCAAACATAATGGTTATTAAACCCGAAATGCTAAAGAGGTTAAGAGAATAAGGGATCCATCAGAAGAGGCAGCAGCTGCTAGTGAGGAAGATGAAAGCTGATCACCATGAACCCTGCAAGTACAGCTTTGTGTCTAATACATATGATGAATGAGACGTAATTGGTATCAAATGGAGACAGTGACTGGGGCAAGGGCAACCAGTCCACAGAAAACTGGGTTTGAAGACTGGACTTCAGAAATTCAAGCAATAAGTCTGGGTAGCTGAAATAGCGGAAGCTAATAATTGGCTTTGATTTCATTATGGCTAATAACCGTGTAATCAGTGCCAGGAAAGGTGTCTTACAAATTCAGTCTATGAAAATTCCCTTTTCAGATATGACTCAGGAGAGACAACTGGTTTGTAGGCAATAGGTTTGCAATGAATAAATTGTCCTACCCCCAGGAGCAGAAATCATTATAATAGCTACATGCTGTGATAGTTTTCTAGCCAGGGAAAGATGGGGAGTTGTTGAAATCTGTTTTGAGAACCAGGGTTTTGGGGACATTTCAGCTGCTAAAGCTCTTGTGGAACTGAATCAAGAACTGATCTCTGGTCATTTGCTGAATGAAGCAGCAAATGGTGAAAAGGGTGGCAGGGTGGACTCCAGTTGCTAGATATGTATCGATCGATCTGATAAATACTGGTATAGAAGAAAACTACAAAGGGAAAGCTCCTAGCGTTTATATTGGACTTGTTTCAGCACAGTGCTGCACACTTACATAACGAACAACAGAACAGTCTAAAGGACATTCTGGTTACGAGTTGTTCTTCTGATCCAGCAAAGCCATTGGTTGTACTGCACTGGTCCAGCACAAGATTGATTCTGCAGGAAACCAACCCATTAAATAGTCCCCTCACTAATTACCAATAGGAAAAAGAGAAGAGGCAATACAGGACATTGAAGAAATGTATCAGGAAGGCAAAGCTGAGCCTCCAACCAGTCCTGGGGTCATATCCATAGTTTTGGTTAAGAAAAAAGAAAGGTAGCGCCAGATTCTATGTGGACTACAGAAAATTGAATTAAGTCACTTTAAAGAATTCTTATTCATCACCACAAATAAATGATACCCTGGATACTCTAGCAGATTCAATCTGGTTTTCCACCGTGGATCTTAAAAGTGGGTATTGGCAAGTAGAAGTGGATCCAAAAGACAGAGGGGAAAACGGTTTTCACAGCATGGCAAGACTTGTTGCAATGTACAGTGATAGATTTTGGCTTGTACAATCCACCAGAGCATTTGAAAGGCTAATGAGGCCAATATTACATGGCATGCCAGTTATACCTGGATGATATCCTGGTGCAAGATAAACTCTTGAACAGGAACTAAAACATTTATAAAAGGTCTGTGATAAGCTTAAGTCTGTCAAAATGAAACTGAACCCAAAGAAATGTGAGTTGGTGCAAACAGAGGCTATCTACCTTGGGGCACACAATCACTGACAAAAGAAAATTCAGACTGTTCAGAACTGGCCAGACTCAACAGACACTCACAGACACACAGCGTTTTGTAGGGCTCTGCTCTTATTTTAGAAGGTTTATTTGTGAGTTCACCAATATTGCATAGCATGGGTTGGGAAGGAAAGGTAAACCATTTCAGTGGTCATCAGAAAATGTAATTTAGCATTTCAAAGTTGGAAATAGCTCTTGTGACAGGTAGGATAAGACAGGAACTGTGTTTCAAAACCCCTTTCATTCCAGATGCAAATGCTAGAGAAATATTGACACAAGAACACAAGGGACTTGAGCGTATTATGGGTCATTACAGCAAAAAGTCTAAGGCAGTGGTTCTCAAAGTTTTGTACTGGTGAGCCCTTTCACATAGCACATACCAGAGAACATATCCTACTAGAGGGTGGATTTTCAATCCCTGATGGACACACACACACACACCAGTCACCAGAGAACATATCCTACTAGAGAGTGGATTTTCAATCCCCGATGGAAGTTTATAAAAATGTATTCATATGTGGACCGCCCAAGAGGTCTTGATTCTGAGGGTTCTCTGCACCTGCACTCCCACTGTCTTCACAGTGAGTTGTGGCGCTGAACAACTCTCAGAATCAGGCCCAATTCCATACAGAAAAACCATCCATCCATAAAATGGTTTGCTGGTGACTCAGAGCAAATCACGTTCCCCTAAAGAGAAGTGAGAAACACACGGGCTCCAAGCAGGGAGCCTGCCCTGGCCCTGCGCTGCTTCCAGAAGCAGCCAGCACCCCATCCCTGCAGACCCTGGGGGAGAGGGGCAGAGGGCTCTGCACGCTTCCCTTGCCTGTGGCTACCTCTCCCGAAGCGCCCATTGGCTGGGAAAGGGGAACCGCAGCCAATGGGAGCTTCGGGGGAGGTAGCTGCAGGCGAGGGCAGTGAATGGAGCCCTATCCCCCCTCCCGCAGGGCCACAGGGTTGTGGTGCCGGCTGCTTCCAGGAGCAGCACAGGGTCTGCAGCGCCACAGGGGTGGCAATTCCACAGGCCGGCTCCAAAGCCCTGACAGGCTGGCTCTGGCCCACGGGCCATAGTTTGCCCATCGCTGTTATAGCCTCAAGGAGCTCAATCTATTTAGCTTACCAGAAAGAAGGTTAAGGGGTGATTTTATCACAGCCTGTAAGTACCTATGTAGGAAACAAATATTTGATAATGAACTCTTCGATATAACAGACAAAGGTATAACAAGATTCAGTAGCTGGAAGTTGAAACTAGACAAATTCAGACTAGAAATAAGACATAATTTTTAACAGAGAGGATAATTAACCATTTGAAGAATAGATCAATGGGTGTGGTGGATTCTCCATGAGTGGAAATTTTAATATCAAGATTGTATTTTTTAGAAAGGATATGCTCGATCTCAAAAGGAATAATTCTGGGGAACTTCTATGACCTCAGTTATACAGCATGTCAGATTAGAAAATCACAATTGTCCCTTCTGGTCTTGGAATCTATGAAAGACAAACAAAAAATGTAAGCACACACAACAACCCTTTTATAAACATCTTAGCTTGTAATAACTAAATCGAGTAATAACCATGCATTTGCTTCCATCATATCTTTATTTGGCATAACAGGTATAACTTATTATTTGTATAAATTAACAAGAATCATTTTCAATTCTGCCTTTCCATCACTAGATAGGCTAGAAACAGCTACACTCGCTCCAATTCAAAGATCAACCAGAATGTGGAACATTTGTATATTTTCTTGTAAGTGCACTTACAAAGTCTCATTGTATGATAACATCAAGGGCTTGTTTCACTTCTGAGGAGTGCACTGATGTGCAATTTTTACTCCCTGTATCTAAGCAGGGATTCAGCCCTAGAGAAAAGACATTGGTACTATTGCTGCTCTGCACCAAAAAAAGGCAGCTTTAAACCCTGACCATGGACCCCATTGGAATCAATGTTTCTAATGGGTACCCTTGTCCAAACCCCTTCTAAAAGATTGCCTTGACCACTTACCAGGCTGCACTAGAATATTTCTTCTGGAGCTTGTTGCAGTAGCAGAGACAACAAATCTGGCCCTATGAGTTTGAACCCTGGCTGTAAGTACTAGCAGTGATGTAAAATTCAGGCTACTAGATGAGGAGGTAACTGTTATGCATTGTCGCGTCTCCCCATAATAATTGCCTCTGCCATCGGAATCTACTGTATATATTTTTATCTTTTAGTAAAAATCTGATATCTGCAAAGCACATGTTATTTCTTCTTACCTTATAATCCTATTTCTTCCTTCCCTCCAGCTCCCAGCAACTCCAGGGCAATGGCAAACATCAACATATAATTTCCATGCACAGGTTGGTCTTCAGGCTTAACTTCAGTTTGAGTTCTGGTATATGCATATTCCATCCATTTTAACAATAGCATATATTGAATGTAACTAGATTTTCATTACAACATTGTACTGAGCTCATATAAAACAAGCTAGCTAAATTGCGCCAAAAGCAATTAAATAAAATCAGTGAATTTTGGCATCTGTAAAATATCATTACATCTCTGTTTTAGAGAGAGGTGGAGATTTAAACATGCAAAATAGACAAAAAGATTGTTTTCCTAGCTGGTAATCCACCACACACTGCCGATGTAGGAAATCACTAACAAATTAGAAAAATCCCATACAGTGTTTGGCTCAGCCATTCAACTGAAATACGGGCAATGTTATGCATGCTCTGCTGCCAACTAAATTACTATTATTTGTATTACAGCAGTGCCTGAAAACCCCACCCATGTTCATTGCACAAATACTTAGGAAGAGAGAGTGTCTGCCCCAAGGCACCTGCAATCTAAGTAGAAAAGGCAGACTGAAAGTGGGAAGGAAAACACAACTCAGATGAAGGGATTTGCCCAAAGTCAGTGGGAGAGCTGGGACTAGAATCCAGGACTCAAATCTCCATCTAGTTCTTTAGCTATTGGACCACACTGCCTCACCACTAAACTATGAAACTTTCAAGTCTGGCTGGCTCCACATGTTCTTCCTTCTTTTTCTCTTTTCACATATGGAACCCTTCTACAATCAGCTGGGCTATATTTCAAGAAGAACTCAGATGCTCCGAGGACAATGATTCTTAATATATAAAGAAAGCAACCAATATAAACCCAAATTTTCAACTTAATTAGTATTTTTTGAGTATATATATTTTATTTACTTGTTAATTTCTCCAGTGCTTACAGCTGGGAATACTGTAATATCTCAAATGCTGCAAGATCGCAGATCAAAATCAATACAACACCAATACAAAAGGAATTAGCCATTATCTTACATAAAAAATTAACAAAGAATGGTTGTAAAAAATGAAAACAAGATGGTCATTGATGTCTCTATCTGAAGTGAAAAGCCTCATACTGAGGTTTGAAGAAAGACAAAAAGGTGAAAGAGCTCACTAGAAAAGATCCCTGAACCACTAAGACACACTGTTCCTGGCCCAAGTCTGACAATATCTCAGGACAAAGAGCAGAAACGACTAAGCCAACCTCAGATATCTTTGAGGAACACATAGTAAGGACAAGATGGAGACTCAAGTACCTAACCAGATCATTAGTGGTCTAATGTAATTATAAAGATTATTATACATAATTAAATCCTCTAAAATAGAGATTATTTCTGTATGCATACATAAAATTTTAAATTGTGTTATCAGTTAGCCCTGTATGACATTCTGAATGCTTACTGTCAGCCAGTTGTACCAACCTGCAGTACCCAATTCCACCCATAACTCTAACAGCTATTGTGATTGCTCATCCAGACTTCATCCTGCTGTAGTTTCCTAGGTAACCAACACACAGCTGCAGAAACTGGAGGCACTCAAAATGAAGGAAACCAAAACCATTTGGCAGTATTTCCATTTGTTTCTGTGCCTTTTAACAGTTAAATAACATCAATAATAAAACATCTGAATGCTATATAAACCTATGGAGATGAAGACTGCCTTCAGTAGGGAAAACTATAGGATTTTTAGAGGCTAAGAATACAAAACTCAAGCTAGTGGGGAAATATTTTAGTTTGGGTTTTTTTTGTTTGGTTTTTCTTTCTCCCATGGAAAATTTAGGTGAAAACAAACACAAAATTTCATCAATATTTTCCACACAAAAAAAGTTACTTTTCAGCTGCAAAACCAAAAACTTTGGGCTGAAAACTTTCAGCTGAAAACTGAAATTTTGTTTTCAGAAATGCTGCCACAGTGCCCCATGAGATTTGCAGGTTAGGTGCCCTGTGCCCCCAATATTCTCTCTAATTAAATAAATAATAACAGTCATAATGATAGCACCTTACTCTTAGATAGTGCTTTTCATCCATAGGTCTCTCAGCACTTTACAAAGAAAGCCAATATCATTATCCCCATTTACAGATGAGGACATTCTAAATGCCATACTCCCTTGCCAAACCACATCTCCCATGGTGTATCATGGTCTCCCTCTTGCTGAAACATCATGATGAATCATGGGTGTCCATGGTTGTAATGCATTATGGGAATGCAGGCCGGCTGGTGAACCTGCTTCAGAGACAACAGTGGGAATATGAGACAGCTGAACTACAGTTCCCATGAGATACCCTCACAGCATCTCTGAATCAAAACCTTTTCAATTTTCTAGTGACTGATTTTTGATGACAATTGAAATTTTATGCAGTAAGTAGAAACTATTAATGAAAAAATGTTTTGTCATCAAAAACCCAATTTTCCATTGGAAAAGAGTTTGAGTGGAAAATTTTCAGTCAGCCCGATTTGTGAATCAGCAAGTCTGAAATGAGTATGGCACTTCCATACAGTCTGAGTGTTATGTACAGTAGGCCTTTGTTGTTCTCATAGGTTTGTGTTTGTATAAACCAAAATCTGCTGAGTTTCACTGCAGGGTTCACAAATGGTTCAGCCCTTGCAGTTGTGTGTCCACACAAACCTAAAACTTAAGAAAAATCCCTGCATATCACCACCCTTTTCTCCATTCCCTCGCTTCTTCCATCCCTCCTGTTCCCGCTTTCCAAGAGATCCTCCTCAGAAATCTCTTTTGCAGGAGGACAGTGTGGTGTCCTGCAACCAATCCTGACTCCACATTAACTGCTCAATGCGTGGGTCCAGCTGAGCTGTTCTCAGGGCCAGACCTCAGGGATAAAGGTAACTTTATGCCATCCTTACAGTCCCTCCCCTCACCAGCATCTTGGGGTACACTGGGAACTACTTCAGTCTCAAATGAAATTAGAAATGCCTCAGGGAAGCCCTAAATTGCGCTCATCTGAAGTAGTCTCCACAGGGCTATTCCAACATCTGAAGATTGCCAGAACAAAAAAGTGCTTTGAGCCCACCCCACCTCCCAGCCAAAGACCACATGTGGGAGCAGGAGGTATTCCCCTACACCATTAGACTGTTGAAAAGCAGCTACAGCAGGGACCAGAATCTGACTCAATCTTGCAGAGGGGACAGAAACTTCCCTGACACCTCAGGAGATATCAAATTGTAATTTTTTCATCTTGTTGCTACAAAGGTGCTATCTACTGTGCCTCTGCCTCCAATCATTGGGAGGGCCTGAGGATAGCAGGCAGCATAGACCCCAGTCCTGCAAGTATTAGATACTGGAAGCAGCAGGTATCTAAACCAGCACTGAGGCTAGAAATAGCAGTGGCACAAGGTCTTCTGGGGTATTTAAACTCCAAGAATTAACAGATCTAGTTGCATTCACTCACAATGCCCAGATGCTAGCCACTGTGAAACAAGGCACGTGTACAGGGAGGGGAAAATATATGCTCTTCACAAAGCTGTACATTAGAACCACTTAATTCTTCCTGCCCAGTTTCCATTTAGCTTAACAGAGCACAAGGCTAGGAGGTGATGTACCACCAAAGCAAATGGGATTGTTTCCAGTACATTCACAATTTAAACCACACTAGAATTTAAATGTCCAGAAAACATAACATTTCATAGCTCATGTGCTAAATTTCAGCACTGGGTACTGAAAAACAACTTAATTCCTGCAGAAGTATCCCATAGGAGAGCCAAATGGTGGAAGCAAGACATTCTAGATATTGTTTTAGACTTTCAGTCTTCCTTAGTACGATCTGAAATTTTACAAGCATTACTTCATCTTCATTGTGCCTGAAGCTTTCATTTTCCATGATGGTTTGATCCTTTGCTCTGAACCTCTTCAGTTGCAGAAAGTTTCAGTTTTCTTTCCAGTTCAGGTTCTCATCTGCCACTTCTAATCCTCGTTTTTATTCCTGCTAGTTAGTCATCTGATCTCTTTGATCCTTTGTAGCAAGCCTTGAACTCTGTTTTTATTCAGATTGGAATCCAGTGTCAAGAAGTGATGTTTTCTTATTCTTGTGGTTTTGCAGCCTGTAGCTTATTTAAGCTTATTTTCTCTTTTCAAAGTTTTCTATGGCTTCCTTTGTATTGTCTGTGGTTGCAGGCCCCTTTTCAGTACCAGACAAACCACTAAGGTATGACATTTGTGGCAATATATATACTGGCGCAATGGCATTTGATTCATGTCTTCCATTTCTTTTTAATTCCTATATGTTGATAAAACAATAGGAAGAAGCTGTACCTAATAAAGGTATACTATATAGAAGGACCAGGTATTTTCCCTACAGTTACTGTAGTTCAAGGTTTTGTTGTCACTGTGGGTCCAGCTGTAGGTGTGTATAAATGCAAAATTAGAGTCTTTTGAAAAGCAGGGTCCATTATCCTGTGCCTCCTTGTGCTCCAGTGCAAGGGCATAGCCAGAGGGAGGCAGCCATGACTTTGTAACTAGAAGTCTATAGACTATAACAGGGTTTAAAAGAGAACTGGATAAATTCATGGAAGTTAAGTCCATTACTGGCTATTAGCCAGGATGGGTAAGGAATGGTGTCCCTAGCCTCTGTCGGAGGGGGGTGATGGACAGCAGGAGAGAGATCACTTGATCATTACCTGTTAGGTTCACTCACTCCGGAGCACCTGGCATTGGCCTCTGTCAGTAGACAGGATACTGGGCTAGATGGACCGTTGGTCTGACCCAGTACGGCCTCTCTTGTGTTCTTAAATCTTCTCAGGACCAGGATAGAATGAAGAACCTCCTTTTAAATTCAGGATACAGAAATATCGGGAACAGAAGCCTCCTCCTCTGTTCTCCAGACGTGCCTTCACTGTGACTCCTAGATAAAGCAATGAGGCCACTTTTTTGTAACAGGTTCTCATAAGAAGAATCCCTGATGAAAGATAGGGGAAAAGGAGTGGAAATGAATGGGGTTGGCGTCATAGGGCAGCCTTGCCTGGAGCACCATTTTGTGGCAGCCTATGGCATGACAGGTCCCCCTGCCTCATTTTCCCTTCTCAAGTGATCATTAACTTCACTTTAGGCTGTCTAGTCTCAATATTACTTCTCCTTGGGGCTGGTTTATGACAATATCACAGTCCAATTAGTCCATAACCAAATTCCCAAATACATAATCCATTTCTCACCACAGTGTAAGCAGTGATTAAAATCCAAGACATTTCAGTGCTTGATGCTTCACATAACTCACATCAGTGCCTTCAACCATGCCCAGACTCTCTTGCAGTCATCTCCGGTCCATGTGCCAGGACAGCCACCCCAGCCCTTCCATTTGGAGGGCAACCCCACTCTTCCCTGCAGAAACCCCCACAGCCTCACTGTTGGAAGCATCCTTGCCAGGAAGCATCCCTCTCTCCCCTTAGCCCTCTCGTGGTTCCTCTGAGGCCAGCTCTCTGGCCCTGGAGAGGTCAGTAGCTACGCTCTTCTGCTGCTCCTCTGATTTCAGTTCCTTCCAGCTTAGAACCAGCAGGCAATTCCCACTGCTGTTCCTCTGCTCCTCCTGCTCTCAGCTCTCTCCAGTCTTCCAGCCCTGGCTTGGGGACAGCAGCCAGCAAACCCCTCTTGCTGCTCTCCTGACTTCAATCTTCTCCCAGGAACCATCTTCTGCTTCCTTTCTGAACTCCTCCAGCCCTCTGGCAGTTCTCACTTGCCCTTCCTGACTGAACTAATCTGACTCTGAATCACTGAGACTCCTCCTCACCAGGTCTCTCCTCCACTGATCCTTTATAGTACCCAGGTGCTGCCCTGCCCTCTTAACTGCCCATATGGAGCCAGCAACACCATGAGAGGTAGGCATGGATCAATGATGTTCAACACTCACAGCTCAGCTATGACAGTAGACCAGGCCCAGTGGAAAGGGGCAAGATGGCTCCCAAATGTAATGGCAGGCCCAGGTTGATTCCAGTGTGGCTCCTGTACCCCCACCAATACTGTTGCCTCAGAGAGGGTGCCAGGTGTGTGATGCAGGAGAAAAAGGATGGACATCTCCAGGCTGTCAAGCCTCGAAGTAAGATGATGTCCTCTGCCCTTTCTGGGATTGGTATTTTTTATATAGCTTTTGACAGGAAGACAGTGTGTAGCTCCCTAAGGATCACAGCAGTTTTTAAGCAAACGGAGTGCTTCATCCATTATGTTGCTAAAGAGCTTCATCCACTTAAATGGCAGATCCTCTATGGTGGACTGCACCTTTTCTGGAATGACTGATGCTAACAGCCCTAATGCCCTCCACATGGTGATGTCCAGGGCCATCGACTTTGTGGACGTAGTGGACACATCCTCAGTTGCTTCTAACACTGTTCTTTCCATTCCTTCCCATTCTCCTGTGGAATTTTGGACAGGAAAAAAGTGATTCTTTACTAGATGAGGAAATTATATTTTGTTTATAGGATATGAAACTTTGCAACAGGGAACAGCAATAATGTGGAGGAATGCACCTTGTGCCTAAAGAGGTCCCGTTTCTTAGTGTCTTTTTCCTTCAGGATAAAGTTTATGGATCTGGTCTTCTCTTGTGCTACAGACATCAGAGACCTTGGATTTGGATAAGCATAAAATGTTCAAAGCCCCTTGGAGGCTTTTCCGTTCAACTAGATGTGGAGGGAAAAGTGGCCTGGGTCTGCCAAAGTCCCTTCACCAGTTCAAGTCTTCACTGATGTGGAGAGAAATCCTGGTCAGGGTTGTGAAGTTCAATATTTCAAACAGCTTGTAGGACTCTTCCTGGATCACTGTGGTTTCAATGTTCAGCAAGTATATGAACCAGGACTGGAGGTTCTGGAACACCCAGAAGACATCAATTGCCAGTGTCACTATCCCATCTGGCAATGACGATAACTCTTTAGGTGGGAACACAGTTTAAGGCTGCCCCTCCATTGTCACCTGCTCTTACAAGCTGATGTCTGACTCTGGCATGGGGGGGAGGGGCTGGTTATAATGCTTAGAGGGTGGGTTTTCCTCCTTTCATGAAGTATGGAAGGGGTGCTGCTCCAGGGCATATATGACATTGGTCCCCAATATGGCCAATTCAGATAAGATGGTATGTTATAAAGGTACGGGCCTAGCTGAGGTTGGCAGGCCTCGGGGGTTGGCTGGCCCAGTGCCACTTATGTCTCTCTTGAGATGGGGCCTGAAATGGGAGACCTCTGGAGCCCTTCCTGGGGTCACTCTCCAAAATCAGGGGAGAAGGAGCCCTACTCAGTGCTGGTGCAAACCAGTATATCAGCAAGGGTGATGAAGAGTATACTGTCTCAAACGGGGGAGGGGGGGCATAGAATGATGTGGCCGCTATGCAAGGGATGCCAGTGCCAACCACCACTACAGACAGGATGCCAATTTCTCCAGTAGGATATATCTCAGGTTCTTGGTGGGCTCGGCCATTGGTGCCATGCTGGTGCCAGTATTGGGACTTCATTCCAACAAACCCTGTCAGTTATCCAGTTTGCATCGCCAGACATGGGAGCAGTAGAGAAGTTGGTGGCATTTTTTTTTTGAGGAGTGTCATTTAGTCCTCCTCTCAGCATGACCCTGCATCATGTTTGGAGCTGTGCTTATGTTCCATCCAGCCCTGACTCTCAGTGTCACCCTTCAATGTATGTAGGCTCTGAGGTTGTCCAAGACCTAGACCATTAGTGCCCAAGTCATTGGCGCCCAAGTCATTGGCAGAGACAGTGTGTGCCACTGTTGAGGTGCTTTCTTCAATGCCTTCTTCTCACCAGATCCCAGAATATAGTGTCTACTTGAGGGTGCACTGGCCAATGGTGATTTCTTTTGGTCCAGTCTGGCAATTACTGCCTCTTCTAGTTAAAAGTAACCTGCATGGGCTTGCTTTTGAAATTCCTCCAGGAAAAAGACCAGAACACCAAGCACCTGTTGGGAGAAAGCCACATCCCAGACAAGAACAGTATTGACTACATCTTTCCATGAGGGGGGTTAAAGCCATCCTAGGGCAAGCGAATTTTGGACCAGTTTAGATTCTGCCATGTCATGGCAGTTGGCATGATGTGGCTTGCCTCCTCCTACAGCAGGGTTGAGGGGCATTGCCAGATTGTTTGTTTGTTTTGAAGGTGTCCAGTTCAAGGAAGGGGAAAAGATGAAGTTCTTTGCAAATGTTTGCAAACAACCAGTTTTGAAGCTCTCAAGAGAGTAGCAGGTTAGTCACCTTCAAAAGGTAACAGAAGCTTCTATTAAAAGCAAGTTCTATATCTCCCTTAGGGTAATCCAGACTAAAAATTGGGGATCTTTTGCCTAGAAAAGCTTGCCCGAGAGAGTCCAAGCAGCAGAGAGATACAGTTTCTCCTTGTCAGGAACTTTTATTCCCTTTCCCTCTTTTCTGAATTGACAGCTCAGCTGATGGGAGGAATTCACTTGCATGTCTCCTCTTCATGGCAGGGGGGAGAGCAATCAGCAAAGTCAGTTATCCTCTTCTATGTTCCAAAATAGTTCATCTTACATTGATGGACCTTCTCTATTGGGAAGGATGTAACACCTTCTGCTGGAAACCAGCTTTTCACACTAGTTAATGTCTTTCTCCTTTTTGGTAATTTACAGTTACAGAGGGTTACAATGAAAACTCTTTAATATTATCTTATTCTGTAATATGGGATGCAGATATTATAAGTGAGATTAATGCAGATAGCAACTTACAAGCATTTCATGAAGTCTAAAGAGTGAACACATTCTTATAATTCTAATACCTATTATCATTATTAACACACACATGAGCCAGACTGTTCCAGCTATGCCTATGTCAGTATTCACTTGAGAACTAAGGGCCTTGGCATGAGCTGGCACTTAGGGCTGGTCTTCACTACCCGCCAGATCGGCGGGTAGCAATCGATCTTTTGGAGATCGATTTCTTGCGTCTTGTGAAGACGCGAGAAATCGCTCGCCCACAGCCCGCCCCTCCCGCCCCCATCGACTCTGGAACTCCAACTTGCCGGGAGGCGCAAGCTGGAGTCAACGGGGGAGCGCGCTGCTGACTGCCGCCACCGTGAGGATGGCAGTTAAGTCAGCTGCAGATACGCAACTGAAGTTGCGTATTTGCCGTCGATCCCCCCCCCCCCCCCCCCGGTAGTGAAGACCAGCCCTTAGTCTGCTAGCATCACACCTTCATTCTATACCTTAACCTAAAATCAGGTTGGTTATATAGCAGGGCATGAGCAAAGCCAGCTCAACAGTGTCGTTTGCTGATGGTGCCATATTTCAAGTACTAATATGAGGAATGCATCCTGGAGTTTCAAATGCCAAGAGAAGAATATCTGATTTTAGTGCTCAAGAGAAAAAATACAAATAACCTTGGTAAAGCTAGTAAGATACAGAAGGTGATTAAACACATAGGCAATAGAACAGATACAAATTCTAAATTGACTACTTTTCATGTACTGGTATTTAATTGAATTTCATAAACGTAAAATAAGAAAGAAAGAGAGTACAAAGTTTAGATCACATTACAAGCAGCCTCGCATATCTCCTTAAAACAAACTTCCTCAGGAAAACCGTACAAAAATGACTTCTGGGATTCCTACATCATCATGATCTGGTACTAGCTCCTGAGTGTAACCATGTGAATGAATCAGACTGTAGCTTCTTGATGCAGTGACTGGTACTCCTCATATGTATTTGTACAGTGCCAAGCATACTTTAATAGATCAAATGATAAATAAATACTACTTCTTAGAAAAACCATTCTGTTACGTTCTTGCAACATCGCTTTACATAAAAACAATAAAGTGCTGTATCAGTACTATAAGTTGTACCTAGAATCTGTGAGAGAGATTAGTTAGACTCAAGAGATAAATATGAAAGGAAAAGAGATTAAATAGAAATAGTGCAGTATCCATTCCATGTTGATTTTCTTCCATCAGCTCACAATAAGTTCACTTTCCCGTGCCAGTGTATATGGAACAAAGAGTACCACATTTGTTTGAATTTCTTTACTTATTGTTATGCCTAAAAATCTTAAACCCCCACCTCTTAGCCATACTAGCAGCCAATTCCTTAACATTACTGAACCAGCATTCTTCCACTCATAAGAATATTTGTTTATCTGGCACTTATTACAACCCTCAGTTGTTATTTTAGGATACATTGAAAAGATAGCAAATGACTAGAAATCTCTTGCATCTCTGCAGTAGATTTCTGTATGAGAAAATCATATTACGGTATAATGGTACTTGCCTTATAATGACTACAAAAATATGTTTTTAAAAAATTAAAACAAATGGAAGGGAAAATCTATTTATGTTTAATGTTGGAGGAAAACAAGCATGTGTGTATATACACTGGGGAAACTATATATCACTGCAGACACATTCTATTGAAAATATGACTTTTGGGGGAAGGTCAGCTATGCTATCCTCTATACCAATACTGAGCATGCAGTTTGTAACTGCCCTGCAAGTAATTTACCTTGCACCTTCACCTTTGTAATAACTTTTCTATTTGTGAATCAGTATTCATGATTCACTTATACTAGTTTTTCCTCATTTTTTTTCAGCCTCACCTCCTCCCAATTTTGAACTTGCATCTCTTCCAATCACATATCAACAAGTACCCCATTCTGCAATGAGAAATTTGGAATGACACTAAAATAAATAAAAATGGGGAAGATTATTTTAAAACAAAATGTTTGTAAAACTTCTGTAGTGGTCATCTTGGTCAATGCCCATGCGGTACAGTGCAGTACAGCAGTTTGCACTCCATCTTTTTAATTATTTACAACCTTTTAAAAAATGGTGCTAGTAACACTATCTTATAACATAAATGTTGAAACAAAAAGTGAACACGTAAAGTTTGAGATCTAATAGTGCCTTTAATATATTAAGCTAGGTAAAAGAAACAAGAAATCTGTAAATAGGCTTCTTGACAGTTCAAATGTTAGTTAAGATTCCATCTCACAAACACTATAGCTTTAGTTGCAAATGCCCAGAAAATACTACAATTTGTTCACAAGAAGCTGCTGTTATTTTGAGGACTCCTACCAAGGTTCTCAACAGCAGTAAGATAAGAAGCAATGTCAATTATGCAAGTGTGCCATCTGCTGGCCTAAAATAAAGAACACACATAGACAACCATTCCAAAATAATATTATTTGTGTGCATGCTCTTCTATGTGATCAAATGCATTCTAGCTATTCAGCCTTTTTATACCCTGAGATTAATTAACCTAGTGCATGTCTTCCTTTTTTAAAGTATAGGAATGTTAAAAAGTTGATATTTGTGTTGCTTAGACATTCTGTTTATAAATTGGCACTTTTACTTTTATTGAAATTGTGTCAGTCAAACAGGAACTCAGTGGGATGCTTCATCTTTTCTGCCCTGAATATATAAATAACATTTCACACACAAAACAGAACTCTGTAAATACGATAAATGCATATGTTTGTCACTTTCCCATTAGTAATACTCTCTCTGGAATTGAGCCTCTGAAAGTTTCCAGTTATAGAGATGTTTTCTGAAAAGAACATTTTACATTTCCATGTACATACTTAAGCTTTTTGGTGCTTATCCTGCCATAATACCACAATATTCTAATACACAACTAGTTGGCATGCCCTTGGGAAGCATCAGGGATGCCACACGATAGGCAAGATTCTGTTCTGAGCTACACCACTGTAAATCTGGAGTAACTCCTCTATTGCACTGGTGTGAGATCAGAATCCCATGGTATGTCTTTACTGGAGTGGTGTTCAGCTGTTCACTGAAGAGAGAAGCATAACATTCTGTAATGTGTAAGGTAATAATATTTTGCAGTCTGGAAGTGAACTAGATAAGTAACTGATTATATTACAAAAAATAAATTCAATTGATCTTAATTGGAAATTCACAAGAAACTGGAGAGGGAGAATACCAGCTCTGTGGGGTTTCATCAAAAAGTTTTTTCACAAAATGTGTACAGCAAGGAATCCAGTTGCAATCACTCTACTATCAAAACAAGTTCATATTGGCTGATGATCAGACACAGAAAGTAGGACTTTGGTAGAAGCAGTAGCCTTTGGAAAATATATATTTTATGCGTGTCAGGGATATGCCATCTTTTCAGAACTAAGAGAAAGGGGAAACCAGGAGAAAATATAACAGGAACTAAGGTACTTATGAGCAGGAAGAAAGGGAGATAGCAAAATGACCACTTGAGGGTTATAGCATTTATTTCTGACAAATTTAAAGGGACTTTTAATAGAAAAGCATGCTGGGAAAGATTCCAGTAAGAGATGGCCCTAACATTGGGAAGTTTCAGTACTGATCATGGGAAGGAGCTGAATTCCCATCTTTTTAAGGGACAAAAATTTCATTAGAAAGTATCTTCAAATTCTCACATGTTCAGCCCTTTGTTTAGAATAGTTAAACCTTTCTGTAATAAAAACTGAGATGCTTTTTGAGACATCAGCTACTTCCTGTATTTAGTAGAGCACCATTAGGCCATGTTATATACACATCACAGTTTCTCGCCTCCTCTTCTCCTATTCGCTCCCCTCCACATACACATGAGAAAAATTACACCATTTTGACCATTCAGAAACAGTAGTAATTTAGAGCTCTTGCCTTCAAAACTGCTACCTGGAAACGACCTATCCCAGCAGAATCTTATGCAGCTGGAGGGATATATCCCGGTGGCTAAATACCAAGGAGCTACTTTTAAGCTAGCCTTATATTCAGCACTTTTGTTCTATCAGACAGCATGCTTATTAAAACAGTTGTCACATCACTGTATGGAATTGGTTAACTGACTGAAATAATTGTCTTTCCTTTTAGTCGTTGTCACTGAATACCAGGTTAACAATTTCCTGTAGTATAAAATGAAACACAATAAAGAGTAAAATCCTCAAGGGCAAAATGCTTCAATAATCTTGAAAATCATACCTACTTTCGTTAGTAATGTGTGAAATTATTACAAGTACGTTCACTATGAGGACTATTGATGGATGACTCACAATTTAGCTAAATTCAATAAACCACATACTGTGCCCATCCCAGTAGGTGACTCATGCATTTTGTATTTCAAGTATCAAGTGTTTGCCAAAAACAGTATTTAAAAAAAGTAGGAAAATTGTTCAAAAGAGCTCATGAATAGGTTAGGACTACCCACAGGCAGCTCTTACTTGTGTTCTGACCACTTACACAGGATTTCATGGGACTACTGTAGTATTCAATGATAAGAAAGAATGCTTACCACAGGAACCCAGCATCAGAGGGCATATGCTATTTCTCACATATATTGTACCTTCTTTAAATACACACACATTCCAGTATTTAATGTGAACTTTTAAAGGGGCCCCATGTTAAAGAGAAAACTCTGCATAGCAAAGATTTTTGCTAGTCACTGTTTAACAATTCATACATTTGTGCTAAATTGTCATAAGACCATGCTTTGCTTTTGCTCTTCAAAATTAATGGTCACAAACCAAAGAAAGGACTGGAAGTTTAACACCTCCCCCCCAGAAAACACAGACTGTCACAGGGAAATAATGGGTCCTGGCACTTTGTGATGCAGAGCAGCTGTGACTACGCAACATGAAAAAGGGACAGAATCAGGCCCATAGGAAGAAGCAAGGCTATCCTGGCTCTGACAGGTTGTTATAGTTTAATCAGTCTGCAGAGTGGCAAAAGGTTTTTGGGTGCCTATCGATTTTTTTCTACAGACATCTGTGAAAACCCCACATAAGCCCATTCATATGTAGCCCAGAAGATATCTGTTTAAATAAAAAAATATATATTTCCCTGTTACAGAGTGTGTTACATGGAAATGTGAAACATCCACATACCATTACCTCTTTTTTTTCTGAGAAGGGAAATAAATCCCACAATACTGTTTACATGTCCCCATGATTCCTCTGAACCAGAAAGGGAGGTCCTTCTCCAGATCTATAATAAATCTATAGCTATTGAGTTGGCACAGTGGCCTAGTCAATAAAAAAATATATAGAAAAATGTTCAGATACCATGACAATAAATATGATCCCATGCCATTTAAGTCAACAAGAATTAACATTGACTACAGTACCAGAGGTATGGCCAGATTTCTGCCACCATTATTCATGCTGAGTAGACCCTTACTCCTTAAATAACTCCATGTGTTCCAACAATCTTACTGCAATGGGCTTAAATTGCAGCAAGAGTGGTTTCAGTTGGACATTAGGAAAAATTTCCTGTCAGGGTAATTAAGCACTGGAATACATTGCCTAGGGAGGCTGCGGAATCTACATCATTGGAGATTTTTAAGAGCGGGGTAGAAAAACCACCTGTCAGGGTGTTCTAAATAATGCTTAGACCTCCCATGAGTGCAGGAGACCTCACTAGATGACCTCTTGAGGTGCCTTCAAATCCTACAATTCTATGATTCTACTCATGAAATAAAGTATTATTCACCATGGGTGAGGGTGAGGTGTCAGAATCTACATTTAAATCCCTTTTTAAATTCTAATCTTCCAGACACATTCCACCCTCACTTGATCCACAGATTCCCAGAGAAGGAGGGACTACTGTGATCATCTCTTCTGACCTCCTATATAACATAAACCATAAAATTTCCCTGAAAATATTCCTTGAGCATTTCCTTTAGAAAAATATACAACCTTGATTTTAAAATTGACAGTGAGAGAGAATCCACCACAACATTTGGTAAATTGTTCCAATTGCTAATTACTCTGACTCTTAAAAACCTATGCCTCATTTCCAGTCTGAATTTGTCTGGCATCAACTTCTACCCATTGGATTGTTATATGTTTCTCTGCAAGACTGAAGAGCCCATTATCAAATATTTGTTCCCCGTGTAGGTACTTAATGACTGTAATCAGGTCACCCCTTAAGCTTTTTTGTTGTTGTTGTTAAGCTAAATAGACTTAGCTCCTTGAGTTGATCACTATAAGGCATGTTTTCTAATCCTTTAATCATTCTTATGGCTCTTCTCTGAACCATCTCCAATTTATAAATAGCCTTCTTGAGTTGTAGATACCAGAACTGGACACGGTATTCCAGCAGTGGTTGCAGCAGTGCCAAATACAAAGTAAAATAACCTCTCTACTATTCGGGATTCCTGTTTGTGCCTTCAAGGATTGCAATAGAGCTTTGGGGGCACAATGTCACTGTGGGAGCTCCTGTTCAGCTGACTATCCAACACAATCCCCAAATCTTTTTCAGTCACTGTTTCACAGGAAAGATTCCTCCATCCTGTAAGTAGGGCCTACAGTCTTTGTTCCTAGATGTATCCATTTACATTTATCTGTATTAAATGCACACTGCTTGCACCCTGTTTACCAAGTAATACAGTTCACTCAGTATCAGTGACCTGTCCTCTACATTATTACCACTTCCCCAATTTTTGTGTCATCTGCAAATTTTATCAGTGATGATTTTATGTTTTCTTCCAGCTCATTAATATAAAATGTTAAATACCATAGGGCCAAGAACTGATCCACCTATGGGACCCCACTAAACACACCTGCTCGAGGATGATTCCCCGTTTATAATTACATTTTGAGATACATCAGTTATCCAGCTTTTAATCTATTTAATGTGTACCATGTTAATTTTATATCATTCTAGTTTTTGAATCAAGATGCCATGCAGTAACAAGTCAATGCCTTACAGAAATCTATTTTATCAACAATATTACCTTTATCAACCAATCTTGCAATCTCATTTTAAAAAAAAGATAGTTAGTTTGACAGGATCTATTTTCCATAAAACAATGCTGATTGGCATTAATTATATTCCTCTCCTTTAATTCTTTATTAACAATTTATGTATTAGGCAATTTTAGTAATGCACATACATACTTGTATTGTTAAATTGTCCAGTTACCTTGTGAAAAAGGTATTGCTCTAAACCAGGGTGCTAAAGGTTTGTCACAGAGCGCACTGCACCTTAATCACCTTGTGAAACACCTCCCCTGCCTGTCACAATCACATAAAATCTCTGCAGAAACTATAACAATAGCCAACTTGGGAAAGTAAAGTTAGGAAAGCATTTAATCTATTTTAGCAGTTTTTCAATACAATTTAGCATTTGGAAATGAGTAGACCAGCCAGCATCACATGATCAGCCAGTTCTCTGTAGACCATTGGCAAGTGCTGTGCAGATGTAGAGAATCAGTGGCCAATGGACCAGAGTATGGGGATTTAGGTTATATGCATTATGATGTAACTTAATTAACCTATTTCTTTTGCATCTAATAATTCTACTGGGAAGGAAATATAACAAACTATAGGCACATAAACTGGTTTCATGCTTTATTGCTAATATATACCCACCAAAATTACTCTAAATAGAAAGTGTGCACATAATAATTTATTGAACATTTTAAACAATACACACAAAGCACATTTTAAAGAATAAGGTGTGGGTACACCTGATAGAGCATTTTTATTAGTTATTAGATACAATTTGTAATTTTAACATTATTAACAAATGGCCATAGTATGTTTTGTTATCCATGCATGATGTTCAAAATGCAGTTTAACATCAGAGACTCAAATTTTATCAAATGCATTTGATATAATAATATCTAGTACAATAGTACTCCAAGGTTACCATTAGTTTGATTGAATGTTATAGCCATCTAAACAAACCAAGCATTAGTCACTTCAGGGAAAGTCCTTTGTAATAGATAAAAATATAATGCATGAATATTTCATTACTAGATGAATACCCATCAAAACTTTACTTAAAATGCTTAAAAGCACCTACTGAATATGCTGCCAGTTATCTCATAAAACAGAGCTGGTTGTAATGCTGCTGTTGAAACAGGAAAAATCTATTAGTCAAGTCATTTAACGTACTAAAACAATTATGTCATAATTATAAGGAACATAATTATATGTTCTTGATGTCTTTAATTGTGTCAGCCTCACTAATTAACATTAGAAACTCAATCAAAACAAATTAAGCTTTAAAGTTTAAAGCAGAAGTTAAAGATAAAGATCACATTTACTAAGTCAAATGATTATAACTTTGAATTTCACCTGAGATCAGCCAGGCTATTCATATGCACATACTCTCTCTCTCTCTCTCTCTTTCTGTGTAAATCTGTCTTTTTTTATATATGTATCCAAAAGGCCTGCTCTAATTTAAAGTCACAAAAGGCTTGATCCAAAATGTACTGAATTCCATTGAAAGACTCCTCTGCATTTTAAGAGCTAGATCCACAAAAGAAACTAACATGCAATGTTGCAGGTGCCCTGTCACCCAGGGGAATCCCCATCCCCAAGTTAGGCTTCTAGGCTCCCCCATATAGTGCATGGGGAGAGTTAGGGGGCCAAGAGTGGGAAATGCAGTTCTTGCAAAACTGAAATTTAATTTTCTTCAGGAAGTATTTTTTTTCCTGAATGTTTTCAATTTTCTGTTAGGAAAATATTTATTTCTGTGTCAAGTCAAAATATTTTGGCTTGTCAAACTGAACCAAAACATTGTGTAACTATCAGCTAATCTGTGTTAGTATGATCTCCTTATAGAAATTGTAGTTCAGGTGCTTCTCCTCTATCAGCTGGGCTCCCGACTGGACTACATCTCCCATGATGCAACATAATCTCCCCACTGGTTGAATCACCAAGTTGCATTATGGAAGTTCAATTACCATGCTGCATCAAGAATAAGGCTATGATTTTTTCACAGAGGTCACGGAAGTCACAGAATTCATGACTTCCAGTGACCTCAGTGAATTCAGCCCTGTCAGCTGGGAGCTGCATGGTCCCTCCATCAGCCTGCTGTTCCCCTTGGCCGTGGGAGCTGGGGGCGGGGGGGGCAGAGCTCCCAGATACCAGAGGAGCTGAGGGTACTCCAGAACTCCCAGCCACCATGGGCAGTGGGGGGGCCCCCACAGCTCTGACCTGCTGTGTGTGTGTGGAGTGGCCCTCACAGCTGCCCAACCTCTGCAGGCAGTGTGGGGGCAGCTGAGTTCCCCATTTTGTCAGGGATATGTTTAATAAAAATCAGGGACAGGTCATGGGCTTACATGAATTTTTCTTTATTGACCATGACTTTTACTATAAATATACATAACAAAATCTTAGCCTTAAACATGAGACTCAAAGAGCTTGACTTGTTTAGCCTAACCAAAAGAAACCTGAGGGGAGATATGATTACTCTCTATAAATATATCAGTGGGATAAATAACAGGGAGGGAGAGGAATTATTTAAATTCAGTACCAAGGTGGACACAAGAACAAATGGATATAAACTGGCCAGAAGAAAGTTTAGACTGAAAATTAGATGAAGGAGGCGTGAAGTTCTGGAAGTTCTGAAATAGCTGCCCAAAGGAAGCAGCAGGGGCAAAAGACCTATCTGTCTTCAAGACTAAGCTTGAGAAGTATGGTATAATAGGATAGTCTAATATTGACAATCAATTGATCTTCGACTATTAGCGGTAAATATGCCCAATGGCCTGTGATGGGATATTAGATGGGGTGGGATCTGAGTTACTGCAGAGAATTCTTTCCTGGGTGTCTGGCTGGTGAGTCTTGTCCACATGCTCGGGGTTTAGCTGATCTCCATATCTGGGGTTGGGAAGGAATTTTACTCCAGGGCAGATTAGCAAAGGCCCTGGGGGAGGTTCTTCTTCCTCTGAAGCATGGGGCACAGGTCACTTGCTGGAGGATTTTCTGCACCTTGAAGTCTTCAAACCACGATTTGAGGACTTCAATAGCTCAGACATAGGTGAGAGGTTTATTGCAGGAGTGGGTGGGTAAGAGTCTGTGGCCAGCATTGTGCAGGTCAGACTAGTGCTCATAATGGTCCTTTCTGAACTGAAAGTCTATGAGTCCACAGAGGAAAAGGGAAGAATGAGGCACCAGAGCAGTTCAGGGAGGACACTAATTAATGTCTAACCAAGCTGAAGTGAGACACGTCAACTGCAAATGTCAAAATGGTATAATAAAAAATATGTACATGTTTTGACATTTACAAATAAAAAATGTTCCGAACATTCTGTTCCATGAAAAAATTTAATATTTAGACTCTGCGTCCTGACTGAAGATGAAATGAAACTTTGAAATATTGGAATTTCTTGTGGAATCTAAATTCCTATTTTTGACTAGCTCTAGTCATTTGATTATAGCTCTATAATCATCTAGTCATTTGATTTCTAGCTCTAGAATTTGATTATAAATGTTAGCTGTTTTTCCTGCCTCTCCCACTCTAAATGGAATACTTTGAGTGGTTCAAGACTGAGGAGAACTGAAGGGAAAAGAACGTCTGCTAACTGCTATATTTTAATAAAGAAATTACATTTAATAAATCTGAGGAAACAGGAAAGAAGAAAATGTGTACCATCCCAGCAAGTCCTGTATAGAACCTTAATGTTTTATAGATTTTTGTGTTGAGATTAGAGTAAGTCCCTAAACAAGGCATTGCAGATAGTCGGATCTGCCACACTTCTTTCTCTGATAAAGATCTTTTGAAATTTATCTAAGTCTCCATAAGGACAACAAAGATGGAAAATTATGAGACTCACTTTTCCCTCTCTTTTTAAGAAAAATAATTTTGCAGAAAATAAATATTTAACTGACTTCATTTTGAATATCATTGGTTTCTTCCTTCAGAGCCAGACTTGACCTGACTTATGAAATAGAAAGTTATGTCTATGCAGTAAGTCTTCCAGGAAGTATAGATACACCAAACTTCCTGTCTACTCTAGATTCGGTCTTCCTGGTGGAGCAGAAATAAAGAAGCTCAGAACATGACACTCAAAGGCTGCAGCTACATAGAACAATACGAATTTTACTTCATTGCTCTACATAGTTCATGTTCCTAAGAAAGGGTTTATCATGAAACTGGTCTCATCAGAAAGATACTACATGGTATCAGGAGTGGGAAGCACAGCATGCTGGAAGACCCAACGAAAGGTAACATTTTTAATGGCTGCTACAGCACCTGTGCAATTGCAAATAACTCCCCCACCAGCCCTAAGACTCAAGAGAAATGCTGAATATGCCTGGAAACAGGTCAAACAGCACCTTGAGTGTTACACGCAAATAAACTAGAGGGTGACCAAAAGATTGCTCTGCTCTTAGTGTCAGGCATAGAAGCCCTAGATGTACACAATGCATCCCAGATAGGTGGTGGGAAGAGAGACAGGAAAGATTTTCAGAAATAATGATCCTCAAACATTTTTTGTGTCCATAGGGAAAAAAATACTTTTGAAAGATATACATTCAGGATGAGAACACAGAATTAGGGGGAAACAATAGAGGAGTTTATCATAGACTTTAAACATAAAAATCAGTCCTGCAATTATGGAACATTACAAGACTGTCTCATTAAAAACCAGATTGTTCTTGGATGACACAATAAACAAGTGTGTGAATGGTTACTAAGGGAGATGGATCTGACACTCAAAAGGGCAATATGTATATGCCAAGCAGTAGAACAAATAGAAACAAAAATAAAAAGCCCAGAGAAAGGTACTGAGCATATGACTGAGTATCACAACTAAACCAGCAAGGGAAAAAGTTCACAGAAATTAAATTGGCCAGGGACAAAAAAAAAAAGGAAAGCAGGGAACAATGCCAGCCATGTGGCAACCAGCATGAATAGAGAAAATGCCCAGCATTCAGCTGAATATGTAGAAACTGCAATAAGCCCAACCATTGTGCTAAAGTGTGCAGAGAAAGCAGGAAAGTGCATGTATTAGGTGCAGAAATAGATTCCTCAAGTGAAGAGGATGAGTTACTCTTAAGCATAATAATGGACAAACTGAAAACTCAAAAGATTGGTTAATTAAAATGTGCACAAATGGCACTTGTTTCACATAGTAGACAGACACTAGAGCACAAGGGAATGTAATAAGAGATGTTGAAACAGAGAGATGTAAGGACCACATAAAAGTACAGAATCATAGAATCATAGGCCTGCAAGGGACCTCAGGAGGTCATCTAGTCCAGCCCCCTGTACTCATGGCAGGACTAAGTATTATCTAGACCAGTGGTCTCCTACCTTTTTATGCCCAAGATCGCTTTTTGAATTTAAGGGCAATGCAGGATCTACCCCTTCCCTGAGGGCGCCTTTTCTAGTCTTCTGGAATGTCTCCCATCTTCCATGACTTTTCAAAGATAATTGCTGATGGATCAGATATCTCCTCCATCAGCTCCTTGAGTATTCTAGGGTGCATTTCATCAGGCCTTGGTGACCTGAAGACACCTAATTTGTTTAATAATTTTTAACTTGTTCTTTTCCTATTTTAGCCTCTGGTCCTACCTCATTTTCACTAACATTCACTATGTTGGATATCCAATCACCACCAACCTTCTTGGTGAAAACTGAAATAAAGAAGTCATTAAGCACCTCTGCCATTTCCATATTTTATGTTATTGTTCCCTCCCCTGCCACACACACACACGGAGCAACAGGCTACCCTATCCTTGGTCTTTCTCTTGCTTCTCATGTATTTGTAGAATGTTTTCTTATTACTCTTTATCTCTAACTAGTTTGATTTCGTTTTGTGCATTGGCCTTTCTAATTTTGGCCCTACATACTTATTTTATTTGTTTATATTCATCCTTTGTAATTTTACTTAGTTTCCACTTTTTGTAGGACTCTTTTTTATTTTTAGATCATTGAAGATGAAAGACTATAGTGGAAAAGCAATTCTGTTGTTGGGAGAGTGCACGTGGACATTTAAATACAAAGGCAAAATGATAAAACAAGAGTTTGTAGTAGTATACAGAAGCTAGCAATTAGTCTTGGGCCTATACATATCGGAGGTCTTAGGTCTCGTTAACCAGATGTATGCCTAAGGGCTTGTCTACATTACTCGCAGGATCAACAGGCAGTGATCGATCCAGCAGGGGTCGATTTACCGTGTCTAGACTAGAAGTGATAAATCGACCACCACATGCTCTCCCGTCGATTCTGATACTTCACCAGAATGAGAGGCACAGGCGGAGTTGATGGGGAAGCACCCGCTGTCGACTCACCACAGTGAAGACACCGTGGTGATTAGATCTAAGTACGTTAACTTCAACACACCTAAGACTGCCTTTCAGAATATGTTCAGCTTCAGAAGTACTTCACCAGACAATAAGCCACATGCTAGAGAATCTAATGTGTGAAAGTATACAATGATGACAATCATTTGGTGCAGCACTACCACTGAACATCAGGCAGGGCCGGCGACAGGGGGGTACAACGGGTACAGCTGTACCGGGCCCCGGACTTAAGGGGGGCCCCCTTAAATCCGGGGCCCGGTACGCAGCTGTACCCCCTTGTCGCCGGGCCTGTGAGCAAGGCGGGGCTCCAGGCAGCCGCTGCCGCACTCATCTGCCCCCTCCCCCGGCCCCCAGCAGCCTCCCCCCGGCCCCCTTTGCTTCTCCCGGCCAGGCCACGCGGCCAGAGCTCATGCGGGGGTTGGGCCCCGCGGGCGGCGGGAGACCTGCCGGAGGAGGGGAGACCGGCCGGGGGGGGGGGGGCCCGCGGGCGGCGGGAGACCGGCGCGGGGGGGGGGCGCGGGCGACAGGAGACCAGCCGGGGGGGGGGCGCGGGCGGCGGGAGACCGGCCGGGGGGGGCGCGGGCGGCGGGAGACGGGGGGCCCCGCACGATCTGCGTACGGGGCCCGAAAATTCCTGTCGCCGGCCCTGACATCAGGAATGACTGAGGAAAGTACTGGAAACTGCAAGAGCTAATAAGCTTAAACTGAATAAGGCCAATGCTCAAGTCAAACAATGAAAATAATATATGTGGGAGAGAGACTGACCTCAAAGGGAGTCTTGCCCGATGAATCAATTCAGACAATACTGAACATGCCGGGACCTGATGGTAAATAGGAAATTACATATTGCATTAAATTACATATTGAATTATGTCAGCAAGTTCTTACTGAGGTATACACCTCTCCTCAGACCCTTTTCCACAAGATCAGATGACTGGGCATGGGTAGCATGAAAGAGTTCAATGATTTAAAGCACATTCTGACATCATCTCCAGTGCTGCAATTTTTTGATCCACTGAAAGACATCACACTCTTTATAGATGCCCAAAAGGAGGGCTGGGAGCAGTATGTCATATCATGGAAGTGATTGGTTGAGTCTCATATGCACCTAGGGCTATGACAGCTGCAGAGATGATGTTGCACAAATTGAAAAAGAGGCAGATGGGATATATAAGATTTATTACATTCTCTAGGGTCATAGCTTCAGAGCAAAGACAGGTCAAAAACCTCTGGCTGCAATATGCAAAAAGGGACCAGGAAAAGCACCACCCAGGATGTAGTGACTTACTTTTGAAAATGCAAGTATGATGTGAGTTCCCACCTGCATGCCACTTAGTAATGGCAGAGACATTCTCCAGAAAGAGCATATGTTCCATCTGACAATACACAGCCTGATGATCTGGAACAAGTAGGGTGACCAGACAGCAAGTGTGAAAAATCGGGACAGAGGGTGGGGGGTAATAGGAGCCTATATAAGAGAAAGACTCAAAAATCGGGGCTGTTCCTATAAAATTGGGGCATCTGGTTACCCTAGGAACAAGCAGTACCTATGCATGTGACTATGATAAAAGAATCATGGGCATATGTGGTGAACTGGAGACAGAAACAACTAATCATGAAACCCTGCAAGCCACAATATGAGTGATAAGTAATGGAGGAAACAAAAATCCACTCTTCCAGTCTGTGTACTCCCACTATAAAAATGAGCTTCCAGTGATTGCAACAGTGGTCTTGAAGGAGACACAGATCTTGGCTCCCACTGTGATGAGAAGGAAAATATTGGAACAAATTCATGAAGGGCACCTCAGAATGATCAAATCAAAAATGAGAGCTAGAGAAGTTGTATTCTGGTCACAGATGAATAGTGACATTGAAGAAATGGTGAGCAGGTGTGGAATGTGTCAGTAAAGTGAGAGCAGGCGTACCAGTTGAAAACAATTCAAACTAACTTTATTATTCCCTATGAGACTGAACAATCTCTTACAGACAAGGATGTGCCTAAAGAGGCTTTGCAATACAGCAAATCAGAAAGATTGCTGAAATGCCCTAAAAGACTGATTGAGACATGTTAATGTTGTGATAGAGCAACCTGAAATGTTGTTGTATTTCTAATATTTTGTTAGTTTTATTTAATAGTGTTTCAGTTCAGAAAAGATATTTAGAATGGAATCTAAAAATGGGAAGATGTGACAAAACCTCAACCCCTTAAAGTCTGGGAACTCTGAACTTATTTCTAAGACACAGTCCAAGTCAAGAACTGCAGGATCCAAACTTATCCAGAGTTCTGTAGTGGGTCAGACCCAGACCCCACCTTTCACTTGACTCCAGTGGACTTTCAATCAGGCCCTTGTTGAAGGCTAGACTTCTTGCTCAACATACCTATGATCAACAGGTTTAACAGTGTAAGAGTAGAAGTAAGCTAGATAGCTTTTAATTGAATACAATTGTTAACTATGAATGACAAAAGTTAAGGGCTAGGCCAGGGTTGGCAACCTTTCGGAGGTGGTGTGCTCATTTTTTCGATTAACTGTAAGGCTTCGTGTGCCAGTCCAGAAGGGGCGGGGCTTCAGGCAGAAGGGGAAGGGCTGAAGGGATCAGCCCCCCATGCTTGGGGTTTCTCCCGCAGGCTCCTGCCAGCCAGGGCCTCAGCCCGCTGCCAGCCTGAAGGCTCTGAGTGGGGCAAGCGGGGAACCCAGCTGGCAAAGGGCCAGCCCGGGGAACCCCAGAGCGGGGACAGGCTGAGCGGCTCAGCCCACCGCTGCTTTGGGGCTTCCCCCACAGGCTCCTGTCAGCTGGGATCCCGCTGTCTTCCCCACTCAGCTCCTGCTGCTAGCCTGGGTTCCCTACATTTCCTAGGGACCGGATCCAGTTTGGTCACCCCTACCCTAGTGGCTGTAACTGGTGATGGTGAAATCTACTTCCACTAATGTACAAAAAAGATTGTTCATCTGTGAAAGTGAGAGAGTAAGCAAAAGAACAGAGTAAAACTGCAAAATGGTGTAAGCCCTAGAGCAGCCTTTCCAACTCAGAGTTTTCCTAGTTTTGATGCTGATATAATTCCTTTCAAGATTTCAGTGCTCAGAACCAGGGCTGGATTAACCATTAGGCTAATAAGGCTATAGTCTTAAGACCTCCTATTTTTAGGCCCTACTGGTCAGGCATGGAGCGCAAGCTTGCTCACGCAGCCCTGCTGAAGGAAAGGAAAGCAGGAAAGGCAAAGCAGCCCCTTGTGGCTTGGAAGGAGCTCAGCTGGAAGCCTGCTGCTTCAACCCCCTCCTGTCTGCATCTCCCAGTGATGCAAGAATGCATTGCCAGGTATCCGGTTAACACTGGTGACGGGACACTAAAAATCCGGTTACCACAGAAACCCATGACAACTGTGGGTATAGTTTGAGCAGGCATTGTCATCCCCCGCCCCAGATCCCCACACCCCTGATTCCTCTGGAGCTCTGATTAGCTGCCAGGGAGGGAAGAAGCTCCCTCTGTCCCTCTTCTGTGCTGAGGCTGGCAGGCAGCTCCAGGACACTGCCTCCTGGGTCATAGTGCCCATCACCATCATCTCCTATGTGTTCTGGGTCCTGTTTCTGGACAACTGGTGAGTGCCAGTGAAGGGGATGGAGGAACAGGGCAAGGGGCGGTGGTAGGAAGAGGCATTACCAGAGTGGTAGGGTGGGAAGCTTGCACAGAACCTGCACACACATTATCCAGATCCTGCCAGAACTATTGCCCCTCCCATGTATAAGGAATGAATTCCCAAACATTCATTTGTAGGATAAACAAAACAAAACAAAACAGTCTATTCTGGATATCTGTACTTTAACTTTACAGTACCTTCCATCGAGGGGCTTCAGATTTATGATGCACTGTGTTCAATACAGTATTGAACTGTACTAAAAACTCAAAGAAATCCAATTTTTTGCTTTGATGTATTTTTTCTGTTCTTGGATGCACAGGCAACCAAGATCTTTCCTCATGCTCAGCCTAGTTCCACAAGTCAACGCATCTTTGTATTTTTAAGGGGTTGCAAAAGCACTGGAGGAAGCTCAATGCACAATGTTGTAGATTTATCCCTCCCTTCTCCCTCAAGGATTTTAAATCCACTTCTTAGCACCCTATGATAGAAAGACTAGCTGAATAGGCTAAAGGCAGGTACTGTCCATTTGCTGGTTCGCTAGCAGTTCAATCCATCATAAAAGTACCTCACATTTGATTTGAGTTTCATTCCAAAAACTTAAAGCTAAATAAATCTGAAGTTAGTCCTCATTTTTCTGCCCCAACTCAAACTAACTTCTTTCCCAAGTGGAAGATGGGTAAGCATGGAATGTGTATGATCCGAGAATGGAATGAGAACACAGGCCAATTCTTGCTGACAGTTACATTGACTTCAGGGAGAACAGATTTTTGCACAAGAATAGAGTTTGGTCCCTTCTGCTTTTTCACACCTGGTGTAAGAAGAATCTCATTCACTTTCCTCCCCTATATTCTGAGCACTTAAGAAAAAAAATAAACAAGGTCTACTTGATTTACACATGCAAATGAAACAGGAAGCTTTCCCTTCATTCTACACCCACCTTAAACGAACACCAGATCTGATGTAACAAGGTTGTCACTACAGCAGTCGTGGTTGGGTTTTTCTTTAGAAAGATCCTTAATAGTTCTTTTAAGATTCTGATTTTCAATGACGTCTTTTTGTTCAGGGGGGCAGAGAACACAACAGAGAATAGTTGTTTTGTTAACTCCTAGTCATTCAAAAGCTGAAAGGCTTTAGATTAAGTTTGTTTAATGTTTGTACAGTGATTTTGAAGAGCTAACATGGTACGGAAGTGCTAAATATGACTGGGCAACCATCTAAAAATCTGTGTCATTTCTAGCTGTTATCTTTTTCTTACAGAAAGCTTAAAACAAACAAATGCAAACCATAGGGGGCTGGTGCACACAGAACTCATGCTTTAAAAAATCTCATGTCAGAGTTTCTGATCACATGTTCTAGAATACAGAATACTTAGTCCTGCCCTGAGTGCAGGGGACCAGACTAGATGACGTCTCAAGGTCCCTTCCAGGCAAATGATTCTGTTCTATGCTTTTAATTGTGGAAAAGCTTTGTAACAGAATGGCCTGATGTGGTGAATCACTGGAGATTACCTACACAAACTGGGTATCATCCCATAAACAATATTTGGGTTCAATGTAAAAACAGTAATTCATTGTCCGCAGCCAGTGCAACACCAGAAGGGAGTTTTCAGAGCCAAACAGCCTAAAATACCATGCTACCCAATGTAATTTTCCCACTACTACTTCCTCTACTTCAGTAGATTTTACACCTGAGTGGCTTTCTTTTAAATAATAAAAGCTGGCTGCCTCTCAGACTGCAGACAGAGTAAAATAGGGTATCTGATGTTGAGTCCATATCGTGGGGTAAACACCTGTAGGGCTTGGCTTTGCACTCTGCCACGTGGAGAGCTGAGGGTAGAAGCGCATGGTTAAAAGAGGTGAGCAGGGGAATGTTGCAGTGTTCATCCTCATACAGATGAGCACACTGCTACCTATGAGGAAGGAGACCTAAGAGAAGGACAGTGTAGCATCCCTCGTGCTACCTCTTACTCAGAAGTATCCATTTGAAGAATTGAGTGTCATGAGAGTAGAATAATCTTGTTAATTTTACATAAATAAAGAATATGTAAATATGTATGTAGCTAAATGTTTGATGACTTCATCATTTTTTTTTTTTGCAATATGTAATTCATACTTAGTCTCTTCCCTCCCATTAGCCTTAGACCCCTCATAACCATAATCCGGCCCTGATCAGAACCGGTTCCTAAACAAGTGGCACCTGGACAGATCAGTAACAACTCGGGTGTCGAGTTTTGAAGCCTAACATCCAGAAAACCTCATGAGTTTTCATCAGAGCTGAAGTATTAAGTGCATGGATTTAAAAATCTCCCTTCCCTTAACCAGGAACCCCTGGCACTAGAAGCACCATAGGATTTCTTTCCCTTCTTCCCATCCTGTCAATGGAAGCTACTTTACTCCTTCATCATTCCAAGGCAGACAACTAAACACCAAACAGTTACAATCTTTGCTCGTTTCTACTCTATTTGGGTATTAAGGCCCAAATTTTCAAGAGGTAATAGCTTTGCTAAAGCTTTTCCATCATAACTGAATGACATTCACAAACTTCCCATCCCCCAACTAAAAAACCCTCTCCAGCAGAGATTCCTATTACCAAAGAAGGGAGAATATCTGAAGATTTCATGAAGTACATAAGGGACCTCACCATGCCAATTCACTTAACCTTAACCTGACTAGAATGATGTGCTCTAATCCAAAACATTCAGCAGAAAAACATTTTTTGCTAGTGCAAGGGACATTCTATATACAGCATGTAGGAGCTGATCAATGAAGACACTCCTAGAGCTGTTGAAAGTTTCTTGAACATTTGATATTTTCCTGCAATATTTTAATTTAAAATGTTCACCAATTTTTGACCAGCTCTCGTCATTACTACAGCTGATTGTCATTGTTAGTGTATTGTAGACATTTCATGAAACTGAAAAACAATGGGCAGCTCTAACTTGTTACAGTATTTTGTTTATTTTCTAAAGAATGTCAACATAACAGTTCTATGTTTTATGATAAAATATTACATATGTGGTGTTTCCTCCATTGGATGTCCTTCTTCCTCTAAAAAACCAAGATGTTTTCTTGTAGGCTCAGAATATATAAAACTGTTTGTTCCTTCAGAGTTTTTATGTGATTACTTCTCCACTGCATTTCATTTCATTTCTTACCTTTTCCAATTCGTTTAATTTATTATTATATGTATATATGGCCAATTGTGCAGTGAAATGATTTTGGTTATTTTTTGCTAGATTGCCTCTAAATATATATGCATGATTTTTCAAAAGTGCCATATTTTCTAAATTTTAACATTCTCTTTCCCCATCCTATGGAACAGGTAAAATGTCTTCATGGTACCTACAAGCATTTTGGCAGGGTTTGGAATGTCAATATTAAGACAAAATGGTAACAAAAAAATAAAATAAATAATGTAAAACCCCTTTCACTTTGAAACAAGTGATTACAGTGCTGCTGATTACAATTGGGGAGAAAGCATGCAGAGGCAAAATGCTAGCAGTAGCAATTGTAGTGAATTAACTGGGGTGCTTTGGCATGCTCTCAAGAAATTAAATAACTCACGGAATGAGTTGTAGTGGTGTGAAAACTTGCGTTCCGTTTCCTCAGCACAAGGAAAAGCAATCTACCTGATTTTCCAAAAAGCAGCAAAGCAAAGCAATCAGATGTTTTAGCTGTCTATTGCCAGCCAAAGAGATGGGGAGCAGGTGGAAAGCACTGAAGTGGGGGAAAGAATCAGAATAATCTTCAACGTACATCAGTATATTACTGCAAAATATACTTATTTCTCTGAAGTTTTGTCTAAAAAATTGGACTTTCCAAATGAAAATGGTGCATTTTTAAATGCTAGTCACATGTCACTGTAAGACCTCATCCTTCATTACCCATGGTCTGGCCTAATGGTCCACAGGAAGGCTTGGAAGTAAACAGAGCCATTTACAACCAATTGTGCTAGTCAATGGGAGTCATCAAGATTCTAGACCACCATGAATGGCCCACACTTTGCATAATTACAATAGGCCCTCAGAGTTATACTTTGTATTGTTAGAAGAATCAAGTTTATAAGTAACAGTATTACAAATATAGTGTAATATGGTTTCCTGGCCTCTTGTGTCCTGCACTCCTGACCTTTCTCATGTATGTATTTCAAATTCCCCTGCCTTGCCTCACACCTTCCTGCCCCCATTGTCTTTCACAATGATAAAAGTCATGATGTCTGCATGTCCTGTGTTTAAGCAATTCCAGACAGGTAAACAGAATAGATTAATACCAAACAAAGGGTGTGATAGCCATTAAGCTTTCTCATTGTGTAAGTGTATTGAAAAACCCCCTCCCTTATTCACACGGGAGTATAAAAAAGCCTCAGCCATGTATAAAGTTGAGCCACTTGTTTTGGGTGTTAACCCCATGGCTCCTTTTTGCTAGCAATAAACTTGTTTTCATAAACCTAAACCTTTTTGCCTGTCCTTTGAGGGTAAATTGGGACACACCTCCAAAGGGACGAAGCAGTTTTTGCAACAATTCTGGCGACCCCAGACGGGACACCTTTGGACGACTCCGGGATCACCAGACCGACCAGAGGAGGGAAAGTGCGCACCAGGCAGTTTTTGCCTGTCCTAACTCTTGACCTGGTCTGCGGTGATACCCAGAACGTTAAAGCGTGAGTCCCTACAAATCAGGCAGACCAGAGGTTTTTTAAGTTTGGGAGGTGCCTGGGAGACAGATGCGGTGTAAGTATCTCCATTGCTCTCATTGTTAATTTGTTTGGTGATTTTAGTACTTTTGTATTAATTCGCTGTTTGTAGATTCCTTGTGAATCATTTGGTATAACAATGGGATCGGGTCGCTCCCAAATGGAAGATTCTGCCTCTCCCTTGGGTTGTATGTTACGTAACTTTGGTAAATTTAAGAGTGATTATGGTATTAAGATAACTAAGAATGATTTAATTAAGTTTTGTCAGTTAAAATGAACCACATTTAAACTTGGTTGGCCCGATTCCGGGTCCTTTAATGTCACCCTTACAACCAGGGTTCATAAGATGGTAATTAGAAATCAACACTGGGACCAGTTCCCCTATATTAAATAGTTTTGGCTGATACAGCTTGTAAAAATAAACCTAAGATGTGCCTGGTAAGGATAGTGGGAAAAAGGTGTCCCTATGCCCTACCTGTGTCCTGTGTGGAGGAGTGTAACAGTGAAGGAAGTGTGCTTGTGTCTGTCAGGGGTATTAACTTGCCTATGGAGAAAGCTACCTCAGTCTCCAAGCAGTTGTCTGTGTGCTGGGACAAGGGAAGTAAAATCCCATGCTGTGTATCTAGTGAAGAAGAATGTGTCTCTAAATCTTCTCTGTCTGTGAAGCAGACAGAAGGTGCCTGTCAGCCTGTGATGGGTGAAAATAGTGCAGTTGTGTCAGAGTTGGTTTTAAATTCAGCTAATGCTCAGAAAGGGAATGGTCCTCAGTTTGTGTCTGCTGGGGAGAAAGGCTGTATAACTAGGTGTAATCTAGTTAATGTCCTAGCAAAATCCCTGAAACCAGGCAATTCTGGTGCTTATATTTTGCCTGTTGCTAGTGTGTCACTGGAAAAGGGTGTAGCAACTCTGTCTAATCAGAGTGATACCCTAACCAGGGCACAAGGAGAGCAGAAAGGTGATTTGGTTGTGTTACCTACTAACAGATTAACAACTTATACCAAGAAGGAAGCAATTCCTGAACTAGTATCTGGTAAAGGAAAGAAAAAAAATTAACTCTAACTTCTTGTCCAGTGAGTCTGTGAGTTTGCCTGAAAGGGGATTTTGTAAAAATCCGCCTGATGGGCCAAGGATAATCATGAATGTAAGTAAAGCCCAAAAAGAGTCTGTTATTGCTCAGGAAGATGTTCCTTGGGAGCAAGCCCGAGGGGAAGGGGGTAAGAACAGGATTTCTGTGAGCGGTGGATTGTTGCCTAAAGGAGTTCCTGAGGAAAAAATGTGTAGGCAGGTTGCTGCAGATAAGAAGTTTTCTGTAGTGAATGAATCTACAGTGGGGATAGCTTTGGGGAGAAATTAAGACAGCCCTATAACCAAGTGGCTGTGTTTAACCAGCTCATTGGGGAGACAAGGTTGTTCAGAAAAAAATGTCTCCATGCTAATTCTGCAAGTAAACAGTCTGTGTCCCAGGTTAAAAGAGATGGTACAAGAGCTAAATCTGTAAAACAAAACTTTAAAACTAGCTTGTTAGTAAAAATAAATGGTATCCCTTTAAAACGTAATATAGCCCCAAAGCTTGCTCCTGTCTGTAAAAATGCAGATTACTTAACTGAATGAAAAAAAAGGCCCTTGCTAATGGCTATTATCTCAGGAAACTGGCCAGATCAGCCAAAAACTTCTGTTAAGCAAGAAAAAGCAGAATTTAACCCTTCAGGGCGAGAAGGAAAAAGAGAATTTAATTTTGTAAAGAAAAACCACAAAGTAACCCTAATAGGCCAAAATTCTAATGATATTAACCCAAAGGCTTGGCTTAACAAACCTAATGGTAAATGAACACTTGCAATAAAATTATTGTTGTTGCTAATAGTAATTTGTGTAACTACTGTGTTATTACCAAAAACTGTAAAATTGTACAATGTGTCTAATCTTTAAAAAAAATCCTTTGGACATGTTAAAAGAAATACATGGAAACACACTTTATGTTAAGAGGCCTTGTTCTACTGATGTGTCACAGTTAAGACCTGTAAACAGTGGTAAAACTTTCCAAAAGGGAAAAGACATTCCACACCTAATGTGCAATATAAAAAGGAAAACTGAGGCACACTACCCTATTGTTTCCATGGCTAAATGCCAAGATTCCTGTGCTAGTGGCCCCTGAAAAGCAGTACCTTTTTGCCTTTATGTGGGGGGTCCCTGGTATTGCAAAGAAAAAGAACAAAAGTTCTAAATCCCTAAAACATTTCACTTAAACTAGACTGTTATGTAAAAAAAAAAAGTGTGCCATCAAGTAACATTATAGCAGTATATATACCCAAATGTTTTACCCTGTGAGAAGCTTTTTATCTCTTACCAAGAGGCCTCAAAGAAAACACCGCTTCTGCCACGGTAGCTGGGACCTTTTCAAAATTCTTCTGGTGAGCCTTACTGCCATTCAAGTACCATTCAAGTGCCATTCATTAGCTACCCACCTAAATTCATCACATCTGAATCAAGAGAAGCACCTGACTTGGAAAAAGGCCCACCAGAAGCAGACGACAACGGACTTCAAGGGTGCCATGCACATTCACTCCACCGTGAACCGGGTGAACCAGAAGCAGACGACATCTCTGCCCAAGATAAATGGACTGCTACCCCTGTTTAAAAAAACCTAAAACTTAGACTGAAGCAAAAAGGACCTTAACATGGTGGTGCCCTTTTCTTAAAGGTGGCCTCGCTTGTTGGCCTAAAGTTTCTGTTTTTAATCTGTTTCTTGTTTGTTATTTTTCTGTTGTGGTAGTTCAAGAAGTTAAAATTTCATAGTTCTAATACCTTTATACGCTTTGCCCATAAAATGAAGGCCCATATGCCAATTTTATATAACACTTCATGTTGGGTGTGCTCATTAAGGCCAAAAGCTAGCCAAACAGGACTTCCCATAGTCCTGGACACCATCTGGCAACTATAAACTGGGCTGACACTGGCACCTCTGAAAGTAAATATCTTACAGTTTAAAGAAGGATTGGCCAGTAGTGCCTCTTAAAAGAGGGAACAATAGCAGGGAGTAACAGTAAATGTACAGCCTATCATGTATTGCCCTCCAATTGGACGGGTTCATGTTGCTTGGCTTGGCTAAAACTACCTACCTGCATTTCCTCCCAAGCACCCCATGTTTAACATGTGAAAACCCAGATGTCAAGTTTACTGGTAAAAAAAATATCACAACAAATGGCCCTCTTTAAAAAGGAGTCAACTCCCTGCAAAGAAAACATTAAAGCCTTAGGCGGAGTAAACTCTAGCATACGGGCAAACGGGCAACAGCCGTACCCCATGTAAAAATACCACTATAAAGGAAAAAGAGGGCCCAGTTTGTGTAAAGCAGTACCCTTTTCCAAAAGCAGCTCGAATGGGTTTAAAACCCCTCATCGAAAAATTCAAGCAATAGGGCTGGCTAGTGGAGGGGTCATCCCCCTTCAATACCCCGATATTGGGAGTGCCTAAACCAGATCCTATTCAACTTATTTATAAATGATTTGGAGGAAGGGGTAAACAGTGATGTGGCAAAGTTTGCAGATGATACTAAACTGCTCAAAGTAGTAAGGACCAAAGCAGACTGTGAAGAACTTCAAAAAGATCTCACTAAACTAAGTGATTGGGCAACAAAATGGCAAATGAAATTTAATGTGGATAAATGTAAAGTAATGCACATTGGAAAAAATAACCCCAACTATACATACAATATGATGGGGGCTAATTTAGCTACAACCAATCAGGAAAAAGACCTGGGAGTCATTGTGGATAGTTCTCTGAAGGCATCCACGCAGTGTGCAGCGGCAGTCAAAAAAGCAAACAGGATGTTAGGAATCATTAAAAAGGGGATAGAGAATAAGTCGGAGAATATCTTATTGCCCTTATACAAATCCATGGTGCGCCCACATCTTGAATACTGCGTACAAATGTGGTCTCCTCATCTCAAAAAGGATATACTGGCACTAGAAAAGGTTCAGAGAAGGGCAACTAAAATGATTAGGGGTTTGGAACGGGTCCCATATGAAGAGAGATTAAGGAGGCTAGGACTTTTTAGCTTGGAAAAGAGGAGACTAAGGGGGGATATGATAGAGGTATATAAAATTATGAGTGGAGTGGAGGAAGTGAATAAGGAAAAGTTATTTACTTGTTCCCAAAATAGAAGAACTAGGGGCCATTCAATGAAATTGGCGTGCAGCAGGTTTAAAACAAATAAAAGGAAGTTCTTCTTCACACAGCGCACAGTCAACCTGTGGAACTCCTTACCTGAGGAGGCTGTGAAGGCTAGGACTATAACAGGGTTTAAAAGAGAGCTGGATAAATTCATGGAGGCTAAGTCCATAAATGGCTATTAGCCGGGATGGGTAATGAATGGTGTCCCTAGCCTCTGTCTGTCAGAGGGGGGTGATGGATGGCAGGAGAGAGATCGCTCGATCATACCTGTTAGGTTCACTCACTCCGGGGCACCTGGCATTGGCCACTGTCGGTAGACAGGATGCTGGGCTAGATGGACCTTTGGTCTGACCCAGTATGGCCGTTCTTATGTTCTTATGTTCTTATGTTCAGATGGTACCTCCTCACACCATTCTAACACAGATTCCACCTGTAGCAGCCGTTTTTACAGTGTTGAATTTAAAGGATGCTTTCTTCTCAATACCATTTTAAAAAAAGAAAAGCTGAAAGTAATTTGCTTTTAAAATATAAAAGAAATTATTTTTAAAGAGGAGGGATTTGTTAGAAGAATCAAGTTTATAAGTAACAGTATTACAAATATAGTGTAATGTGGTTTCCTGGCCTCTTGTGTCCTGCACTCCTGTATGTATTTCAAATTTCCCTGCCTTGCCTCACACCTTCCTGCCCCCATTGTCTTTCACAATGATAAAAGTCATGATGTCTGCATGTCCTGTGTTTAAGGAATTCCAGACAGGTAAACGGAATAGATTAATACCAAACAAAGGGTGTGATAGCCATTAAGCTTTCTCATTGTGTAAGTGTATTAAAAGCCCCCCTCCCTTATTCACACGGGAGTATAAAAAAGCCTCAGCCATGTATAAAGTTGAGCCACTTGTTTTGGGTGTTAACCCTATGGCTCCTTTTTGCTAGCAATAAACTTGTTTTCATAAACCTACTGAGTTTTGCCTGTCCTTTGAGGGTAATTTGGGACACACCTCCAAAGGGACGAAGCAGTTTTTGCAACAGTATTTCTAGCTTCAAATACAAGAATGATACATGCATACAAATAAGAGGAATATATTCAGTAGACTATAAGCTTTGTAATGATACCTCATAAGAGACCTTTTGCATAAAGCATATTCCAGTTACATCATATTCACACTTATAAGCATATTTCCATAAAACATATGGAGTGCAACGTCACATATCTGCCTCCTCCAGCCACATCAAGGCCTTCTAACTGCATTATGAGACTTCCACAGGGCTCTCTGACCTTGAGTGGATTTCCTCACCTTCCACAAGAGATGATACTTCCAGCAGGAGTCCTTCAGAGGTGGTGATGCTTTATATCAGATGCTTCCTCTATGCCCTCCTCAATATGGGTGAGAGTGCTCTTGTAGGGGAGAAAGGGAAAGACCTGCTTCCTCTCATTCTTCCTCTACTCATACTACTCCCATTGCCTCGCTTTCCATAGCAGCTCTTGTCAATTCCTACTTTTCACAACAGTTTAGTAGTAAGTGGAGCAGCATGAACTAATCATTACATCAGGGTGCCCAGACTAACTGGGTCAACAGAGGGCTTCCAATGTATTTAAGCCAGTCCTTGAAAAAGAGCCAGAGATGCAAAGAGAGGTACAGGCAGAAGGGCAAATATCCTAATAGCCCATTTACAGATCATACATTTCGGCCTCAACTCTAGCAAAATATCCAAGTGGCATATTGCATATTAATAGTCAGTTTGTTTCACTTAATACATGTAACTGATTAAATATACAGAATAAAAGTCATGGGGCTGTGTTGCTTTCACCAGCCTTGGGAACTAGCACGTTAAGCACTTGTGCTATTTTAGTCTGTATCACTCATGAAAAGCTAGATGTACTTTTTTCTTTTGAAGCCTGTGAGGGTTTGAATGTTCCGTCATTGTATGTACTGCTGAACCAGAGGTGAAAGTCAGTTATTTCAAAATGTTTTGTCCAAAACTCAGTCAGAAAAGGGGATTCCTTTAGGACTGAACCTGCTTTTATACATTTTTTAAAAATTTAACTAACATTTCATTGGTACCATCCATTCAAAAAACAGGAACAATCTGGCAGGAAATGAGAACATGAGTTATTATTGTGGGATGGTGGCCAAATAGGATGCCTTCTCTCCTAATTGCTATTCAGATCAGAGAACAAAAAGAATGAAATATTAAATTATCTGGGAACCAAAAGCATTTCAACCCGATGACCTATGTGGCTCTGTGTGGCTCCTGGAAACAGCAACATGTCCCTGCGACTCCTAGGCACAGGGGAAATCCCCACCCTGTGCACCAGCGCCGCATCTCCCATCGCCCGGGAACCACAGGTACAAAAAACCCCTCACATTTAGTCAAAAAAACAGTTTTCTATTGAAAAACAGTTTGTTACATTTTTCATAGAATCATAAAAATGTAGGACTAGAAGGGGCCTAGAGAAATCATCTCTAGTCCATATCCCCACTCTAAAGCAAGACCAAGTACACCTGCTAGACCAGGGGTGGGCAAACTTTTTAGCCCAAGGATAGGGTGAACTGATAGCAAGTGTGAAAAATCAGGACATGGGGTGTGGGGTGATAGGTGCCTATACAAGAAAAAGCTCAAAATAGTGGGACAGTCCCTATAAAATTGGGACATCTGGTCACCCTACCCAAGGGCCACATCTGGAAATAGAAATTGTATGGCAGGCCATGAATGTTCTTAAAATTGGGATTGGGGTGTGGGAGGGGGATCAGGGCTGGGGCATGGGGGTGGGGTGCAAGAAGGAGTACAGGCTCCAGCTGGGGATGCAGGTTCTGGGGTGGGGCTGGGGATGAGGAGTTTGGGGTGCAGAAGGGTGCTCCAGGCTGGGATCAAGGGCTTTGGAGGGCAGAAGGGGGGTCACGGCTCAGGCAGAGGGTGAGGGCATGAGAAGAGGCTCAGAGGTGCAAGCTCAGGGCAGCGCTTGCCTCAAGCAGCTTCCAGAAGCAGCATCATGTCCCTTCTCCAGCTCCTACGTAAAGGCACGGCCAGCAGCTCTGCATGCTGCCATATCTGCAGGTACTACCCCTGCAGTTCCTATTGGCTTCAATTCCTGGCCAATGGGAGCTGTGGGGGTGGCGCTTGGGGTGGGGCAGCATGCAGAGCAGAGCCTCCTCGCTGCCTCTATGCGTAGGAGCCAGAGTGGGATCATGCCTCTGCTTCTGGAAGCCACAGGTGGCACTATTCTCTGCCTGGAGCTCCGGAGTGGGGAAGCCTGCTCCCCATCTTGAGAGCCAGATTAAAAAGGCTGGAGGCCAGATCTGGCTCGTGGGCCGTAGTTTGCCCGCCCCTATTCTAGACCATCTCTGACACGTTTATCCAACCTGTCCTTTAAAACTTCCAGTACTGGGGATTCCACCCCTCCTTTACCTACATCCTTATAGTTTAAAAGGCTTTTATAATATCTAACCTAAATCCCCCTTGCTGCGGATTAAACCAACTATTTCTTGTCCTCCTTCAGACAGCCTGGAGAACAATTGATCACTGTCTTCTTTATAATAGCCCTTACCATAGCAGACTATTTTCGGCCAGTCCTAGTAGTAAGAAATTTTGAGATAAACAGACTGTTTGACATTCAGTGATGAGAGCTCTCCTTTTTTCTTTTAAAAAAATCAACTTTTCTTTTTACCTTGTTTATTTTATTTTATTTTACTTGATCTCACTCTTTTTTTATCCTGTTTGGGTCTTCTGTCACCTTCCTTTTCAGTTTTATACAGTATAATCCCATCACGATTGTAATCCCCTCTGAGAGACAGGGCTCTGTTAATAGAAACACATTGTGCAATAACTTCCTTGCACTACACACTAAAGATGAGGTCCCTACACAAGATTCAGTACTCTAAGATTCCACCATGACAGGCTATTGTGAACTGTATTAGACATTTTTCCCTGACACAACACATATAAGTATGGCTCTCAAAGCTCCATTTACTCCGACTTCCCAAATTGCCAGTTAGAGGTTGGACCATGGTTTTAATTCATTTTGTATGGGGCAAAACAACATTTGGGAGGAGATGGGGGAAAATTAATATAATCATAGACATGACATTCATTTGGCATTCGATATAGAGGAGTGCTGGACATCCTTAACTCCTTTGACTCCAGTGGGAATTGACAACACTTTGCAAAATAAAGCCACCCCAGTCCTTTTTGCCCAGTGTTCTTCCTTGTTACAGATTCTGTATCTAGATTTCTTCAGTTGTCAAATATTTTTATATACTTATTTTTATGGCTTTCCATCTTTGACCTCCTCAAGATTAATATGATTGATCACCCCTCCTAATTTATCTCTCTCAATTCCAAAGGCCTTCCAGAAGAATCCCCACAGGATCCAAATATACTAATTCACTGATCCTAAAAGCTCCAAAAAAATTGCTGAGGGGTTAGATAATGCAGGGCTTTTTGTTTGATTGATTGTTTTGCTTTAATGTTCATTTTTTATAGTGCTGATTATGGTCACTGATAGACTATTCAATCACAGCTTGGCAACCAACAAGCCACATAAACACAAGTATCCTACCCTGGGCGCTAATTTTTAATCCAGTTTCCACCTGTTGGAAGTGAGCTGTAACTCACTAAGTAAAGTCCTGGCCCCATTGAAGTCAATGGCAAAACTTACTTTGATTTAAGTGGATCCAGGATTTCATCCTTTGTCTGAGCAAGCATATAAATACTCCAATAAAATCAATTAACAGGTAAGAAATTTCACTGGTTACAATTTTTTTAAATATTTAAAAAAATGATATTTTCAACGTTGGTTGAAATTTTTAAAGTAGTGTAAGGAATTTAGCTACTCATCTTCCAAAACCTCAACCATTCCATACACTCTCACATCATGATAATATAACACTCACATTATAAAATCCTCTTTTATAAAACTCTTTCCAATGTGACTTAACTCCCATTTAGACTGACCTTCATTATGGTTTCTTTTGCTACAACACTGTAACACTCAAAATGCTAAGCTATCGAAGAAGGGATAATACACAACTTCTAATAATCTTTTATTTTTCATGCCTGCAACTGAGTAATTTCTCAACTAGAAAACTGAAGCTTTTTTGAGTAAAACCTGCCAAGCTTCCATCACAGCTATTCATTTCAAAGGTCTATAATCTTTTCAAAATTATCAGTGTTATAATCTTTATTAAACTCACCCATTATTCACCAAATATTTGTCAGATGCTCTATTTATCTTAGAATTAATGGCCACTTTGATGAACTGAAGATGGACTAAATCCTCAGCTGCTGTGCAGAGGCATAATTCCATGGATATGGAGCTACACTGATTTACACAAGCTGATGATACGGCCCTAGGGTTTACTTTAAAAACTGGATTTCCTGAAGAAGAACACAGTGGAGAGTAATTTAATACTGTAGACTAACTACATGTTATTTCATGCATTTGTTTTATCTCCATTAGAAAATATATTGTTTCTAAGAATAATTTATCTTTACAAAACAGTGTATATCACATTGTGGCTTAATGATATGCCAAGTGGAATGGCTGAGCTAAAATTCATTTAATAAAAGGATCTGGGGTATATTTATTCCAACTATGAGTAAGAAATGTTCATCTTGTGCAGTTATAAGAGGCATATTTTTGAATTTCGGCTAATGTGACTGACTGGTCACTGCCTCATCTTTGGCAAGGAGAGATTTATAAATATTTGATTTGAGCGGGCAGGGGGATTAATTTAAATCAAAGTTATTTAAACAACTGATTTAATCATAATTTAAATTGGCAAACAGGAAGGCTTGATTTAAACAACAGATTTTAATCTTGCTTTAATGGTTACCAACCAATGAGAATGATATTTCATTAGAAAAAATAGGTAACTAAAAAGTACTAATGCAAAACTTGTTGATTCACAATTAAATTTACACTAAATATGGTGTTTCTTTTTGCTAACTGGGAATATACCTCATATCTAGACACATTTATTGGAGCAGTTATATAGTTTAACTTACATTTATTTTGATTTTTGATTTTTATATTTTTATTATGTTAGAAAATGGTGAATGGCGCACTTCTAGATAACAATCTATTTTTGTTGGTGATTTGTGTCAAGCTCTACATGGATGGAAATTCAAATGCAAATAAAATACACAAAACCAGCATTTTAAAATAGTTTTATTTAACTAATAAAAAAACATCTTAATTCTGCTGGCTACATATGAAGTAATTTTGTTAAAACTTGTCCTTTGGGATTTTAGAACTATTAGATCTCCTCCTCTCAAAGGTCATTTTTATTCATGGATTAGAAGAGGAAACAAGTTTTTCTGCTTTTTTAATTCCCATTGGTCTCTTAGCTTTGGATGAACTAGTCACTGAACTGAAATTGTTGAATAAACTGAAATAAAGAAAATATTATCTCTGCATCTGTAGGAGAAACTACAACAATTAAAAGCTGGTTTCCCACTTCAGTTGACTGTGGTTCCATGTACTTAGCCAGTGACTTGTATCAGTTCAGAGCCTTGACTTTCTTTAAACCTTGGCAACATAGAGCTTAATATTTTTTTTATTTAACTTCAATTATTTTAACAGATTATAATAAATTGGGGCCTTACCATAGGTGGTCATAATTTCACATCTAATTTCTTTTAAATAAAAAATCCTTTATTTATTATCACTTTTTTCCACTCTGTCAGGAGGAGACAATATTTCCAAGCGGAATTTATCTCATAATTTGCCTGGCTGTGATTCTGCCAAGTTTTGTATCCCAAACTTTGAGCTAAAAGATGAAGAACAAACTCAAAAACATGGAAACAAAGTTGGGGAAGAGAGCAGTGAAGAGGAAAAGTACTTTCTCAGGGGCACTTTATTGCTTCAAATCCCCCTCTCAAACTAGCTAAAGCAAAGGTATGGGATGTTCCATGGCATCAATTGCAGATTGAAAGCATAAGCATACACACCTCACACACATTGTTCACATCTTTGTAGCGAACGCCAACTGATTTAATAATGGAGTACAAAAGGCTATGGAACAATGGGATGTGAATAAAAACTAAAGCGGGAGAGGCACCATTGCAATATGGGATAACCTGTCCATAAATGTATTCATATGACTCTACTGCAGTAATATTGAGTTGTCTGCCAAAAGCATACATAGCAAACAACCTTGAAAAGTTCTATTCACCCAGGGTAAGTAATTCTTTTGATAGGCAAATAAAAATCGTATGAGTTTCCCATTATCACAGTAAACTATGGATGAAAATATTTTGTGCCTGGGATTATACAGTTTCATGACAATTTTGCAAAGCTGCTTTAGGTCAAGGATATCTCTATATCTGGAAACTCAACATTCTGAGTCAGGAATGAAAAAAAAATGCACTTGTTTTTTTCATCCAAAGGATTAACAGGGTGCCTGTCACAAAAACCACTATACCAAGCAGTAGTTACATTTTGGTAGCAGTCCACAGAGAGACAAGGACTAAAAGGTGATAGACACTGAACTGCCCTATCATCCCTGGAGATGGTCCCTCCAGGTAAGGGTTTAAGCCTATTCATAGGACAGAATAGAGAAACTTTCATTAATGCTGCCTGTGATGGACATTTTCTGTGGATCTACAGAAAACTTCATTGTCTGACACCTTTCATAAGCACTAGAATTCACATTAAAAACCATTTCCTCCTTCCTCACAGTCACAAGCAGGTACTCAATCCTTCCCCACACAAACGTAGTTGTCTCTCCAGAATATGTTTGGAATATATTACTTTTAAACTATTTTGTACATTTTTCTCCTTCCTTTGCTGAATTAATCTTTAACGTAATCTTGCTCTGCCAGCTATGCAGTTATAAAATAAAAACCTTCACAGCTAGAAGACACTTGAAATGGTCACTGGGATGATGCCATCGATATACTGTGTCAACTAGCAAAAGGGGCAAGCAAAGACCTTCCTGCGTGACAAAGTTTGCTTCCTTGTCATTTTATATCAGATGGCACCACTCTGCCTTAGAAGATAGTCATTACACACACTGCAGAAAACGCACTCCAGTATAGAAGACCAGCACAAGTTTTAGGAACCACTTGAATTCTACTTAAACCCCATTTTGAGTCCTAAATGGGACTTAAGTGGTTCATAGTACCTGTGCTGGCCTTTCGCATCGGAGTAAGCTATACCCGTAGTGAAAAAAATACAATGGGTCCTTACAAAGTAATCACTGGATATTTTTTTCTATTTCTTTTCAGAGTCCCACATATGTCAGAGTGGGTCCCATCACCTCAGTGACCACAGCCCAGACATACTGTATGAGACAGGAGCTATTAAACCCACAATTCACAATATTCACACTTGTCTGAACAAGAGTCATGGAACCTTAAACCATCCTTTTCTAGGCCCCAATTTAGCAAAGCATTTAAACCCATCCTTAAGGGTTTTGTTCAAAAGGGATGACCTGCTGAATCAGGGCCCTAATGACTCATCATTCTCCACATTTCAAACATCTCTGCCTTTCTTTCATATGCCTCAAAAAGCCACTACTAGACACAAAGGCTAATATGCACAGCCAGTAGGGAGAACATGTATGCAGTCTGCACCCTCTTTAAGACATCATTGCTTCAGATGGGTGAAGGGTTTCATATAATACATTTTTGGGGTGAAAAAGCGGGTTCAGAGACTCTAAAATGTTTCACAAATTCATTTTTGTTTCACCAGATTGTTTGTCCAAAAATCCGCAAAATGAACCAAAACAAAACAAAACAAAAAAACCAAAACCCCTCAAACGACTGGAAAAATCAAAACACTTTGTTTTGATATTTTTAAAAAGATGTGTTTTGATTTTTTTGGTTCACAATGGCTTTGCTTTTCAAATTTTCATTTAATGTTGTTTAAAAACAATACAAAATGTTCTAAAAATGTTCCAAACCAAACCGAAACATTTCATTTTGGATCGAATGAAGTGTTTTGTTCAACCTGAAATGATTTTTTTAAACTTTTCAATTTACCAAAACTTTCAAAAAAATTGTTTTCTGTTTGACCCCAAATTATTTTCTTTTTCTGCACTTGCCAGAGAACTGAAAATCAATTATTTGAATAGCTCTAACTCTCACCTGAGTACTCACAATCCCTACTTTTGACCTGCAGCTCCAAGAAGCAGAGTTTCCTAAACAACCACACGCTGCTCCATTGCCATGATATTGACCTACAGAAAATCTTGTTTAAAAAGAAAGCTAAACAAAACAGAATATAGGTCTCATTAAACTGAGGTTGCAAATTAGGAGCTAAGCAATAAGCCTATTTCATTAAATTAGTGTTGTAAAACCAAAGACAATTAGCCTCCCTGTGTTGTGTGCGTACGCAGGTGCATATCCTAAATATGTTGTTCCGTCAGGAATCCAGGATATAGTCACGCATCAATCTATAATAATCTTGCTGCAGATCATGAACAGAATTACTTGAAATGTCTTAACTTCCCCAGCAGGTCTCTCAAATGAGAAGACTCCCAAGAATGTTGTGTATAAGGTATTCAGAGGGAACCATGAAATGAAATAAGCTTATCTGGGACAGACTGCAGCTTGGAAATATATGGATTTTTAATACCAGCTAATAAGAATGCTTTGTAGATGGGATCTATGGTGGACAGTTAAACTCTTCTTCTTCCCCTGCATTCCACTTTTCATGCTATAAAAAAATTATTCATCAGAATTTTAAAAGCTGCCACCAGTTCTTTAAGAAAGCAAGAATGATATAACATAGTATTTAAAAATTAAGGCAAGACATAGATTAACTCAGATGTATTTATTATAATATACTAGCATAAGTGCCCGGCGTTGCTCGGGTCAGTCGGAGGTGGGGAGGGGGCAGACAGTTGACACCCCCTGACCAACCCCAACACCCACCCTTCACCCACCCTGACATCTTCCCACCCCCCCGACCAACCCCAAGACCCCCCGGCTCACTTACCCCCCGACCAAACCCGACAACCCCACCTGACCCCCCAAAACAAACCCAACACCCCCACGTCACCCCCCGACCAAACCCGACACCCCCACCTCACTCCCTGAGCAAACCCGACACCCCCACCTCACCCCCCGACCGAACAGTGTATTTAATAATCTGTGTGCTACACAGTGCACCGTGAGCCGGGGGGGGGGGGGGTGTCGGGTTTGGTCGGGGGGTGACGTGGGGGTGTTGGGTTTGCTTGGGGGGGTCAGGTGGGGTTGTCGGGTTTGGTCGGGGGGGTAAGTGAGCCGAGGGGTGTAGGGTTTGGTCTGGGGGGGTGGGAAGGTGTTGGGGTGGGTGAGGGGTGAGTGTTGCGGTTGGTCAGGGGGTGTTGCGGTTGGTGGGGGGTTGAGGTGGGGGTGTCAGGTTTGCTTGGGGGGATGAGGTAGGGGTGTCGGGTTCGGTCGGGGGTAAGTGAGCCGGGGGGGTGTCGGGTTTGGTCTGGGGGGGTGGGAAGGTGTCGTGGTGGGTGAGGGGTGAGGTGTGGGTGTTGGGGTTGGTCAGGGGGTGTTGTGGTTGGTGGGGGGGTGAGGTGGGGGTGTCGGGTTTGCTTGGGGGGGTGAGGTGGGAGTGTCGGTTTCGGTCGGGGGGTAAGTGAGCCGGGGGGTGTCAGGTTTGGTCTGGGGGTGTTGCGATTGGTGTGGGGGGGGTGAGGTGGGGGTGTCAGGTTCGGTCGGGGGGTAAGTGAGCCAGGGGGTGTCGGGTTTGGTCTGGGGGGGTGGGAAGGTGTTGGGGTGGGTGAGGGGTGAGGGGTGGGTGTTGGAGTTGGTCAGGGGGTGTTGCGGTTGGTGGGGGGTGAGGTGGCGGTGTCGGGTTTGGTCGGGGGGTAAGTGAGCCGGGGGGGGTGTCGGGTTTGGTCTGGGCACCCACCCCAACACCTCCCCCCCCCAGACCAAACCCAACACCCACACCACACCCCTCACCCCCCCGACACCTTCCCACCCCCCGAAGCAAACCCAAAACCCCCACCTCACCCCCCCGACCGAATCCGACACCCCCACCTCACTTACCGTCCCACCAAACCCAACTCAGATCCGTCGCAGGAGGGGAGGGGGCCCAGAGCCGAGGGATTCCGGGGACCTTCGCAGGTGGGGGGGGCACAGAGCTGATGTAGTCCGGGGTTCCGTTGGGGAGGTGGGAGGGGCAGAGAACTGAGGGATCTCCGGGGTTCCGTTGGGGAGGTGGGAGGGGCAGAGAACTGAGGGGTCTCCGGGGTTCCGTTGGAGGAGGGAGGGGTGAGCTGAGCGAGTGAGGTGTCTGTTGGAGGGGGGTATTATGACATCATCACCACCTAACTGCCAAGCTGATGTGATTGGCCCTGAAAGACTTTCACCCCTGGGGGGCGTCAGAGGTGAGATCCGAAAATTTTTCGACCCTTACCAGCATCTAGACCCCAAGACCCCTCACTGTACCAAAATTCAAGTCTCTGGCTCAAACGGTGCGGGAGGACTTCGCAGTCATACGTACATACATACACTCATACATACACCACTTGACTTTTATATATATAGATTTCCTTGGATTAAAAGGGATACTATCAAGATAAAAGTTTTGTGCATAGAAAATATGTTGCCTGTGTTACTAACACCTACAATTACTGAAGATGTACAAGTTTTAGAACTCTAATTTACGTGTTGTGATTTAAGCTATTTGTTTACCTTTGAAGAAGGAAGGGTGGTCTTGTGTTTAATGCAAATAACTGGAAGTTCATTGATTTGGGATGATTTATTTATAGACATTTCAATGGCATTCGGCACTGTTATTTGAGCACTTCACAAATGTGATTAATCTGTTCTATTAAAGATAAATTTATGGGTCCTAGTCCTGATTCTACTCAGTCATCCCATGCAACCTTCAACAAGTCACAAATGCTCCAGGCATCACTTTCCCCATCTGTAAGGTCAAGGCATTATCTACCTTGCTATGGTTATCTCATTTGGCCTATAAGCATTTTGGGAAAGGGGCTGGCCTTTGTTCCATGTTTGTATGTTGCCTAGAACAATGAGGTCATGGTCCATGTGTGGGATTCCTAGGCAATACCATAAGGCAAATTATTAATAATAATATGGTAGTACGGGTCCTTATTTTCCTGGAATTGTTGCACTTATCCCTAAACAGGTGCATTCAGGCTGAAATTAACATTACTATTTTTTTTTAATGTTTGTTTAAATAAAGTTAACTGGGTAACTACAATTCCACCCTAGACAGATTTCCTGATGGATGAAAACGTGGGACTTGTCCTTCATACATCAGGGTAATACAGGTCTCCAAAGGATAAGCTGAATGCTTGGGCATTGCAGGACACAAATCCAGGAGGCACAAGACCCAAGTTGTGGGATTTGTTTTTGTATCATCTTTTCCTAGGTAAATAAGTCCTACAAGTCCTGGCTCTTTAGAGATGTCTCTGTCAGACAGAAAGAAGGAGTTTTTCCTCCCATACCTAAACATTTGTTTCTCTCTACATTTTTTAAGTCTGCGGAAATCATGAATTTACACCAGTTTGTCCAGTTATGTGAATTGTTTGACAGATCACCATCTGGACATTTCTGCAAACCTGCTAGGCCCTAATACAGCAAAAGTACCTAAAGCACATGCATAACCCTACACACGTGAGTAACGAGATTTAAATCTAGTAGTACTACACACATGTTTAAGTGCTTTACTGGATTGGGGCCTTAATCTTAAAGTATGGCATGTTTGCTCTTCATAGTTGTATACCAGTTTAATGGAGCATACACATTTCAATACACACATTCCCTGACACATGTATGTAATAATCAGTGGTTGTGCTGTCTGCATAAATATTTCTGTTTTAATTAAATATGGAGCTCCATATTTTCAGCGGGTGTAATCAGCATAGCAACACTGACACCAGCTGAGAATCTGGTTCATTAAATGGTAATAAAATTCATTCCATTTTAGATCACTGATTCAAATACAGATCATTTCAGTACTGATTTAAAAAAACATTGCTATCTGAAGGCTGTTCTGTGGCTTGGGTAAATAAAGTTGATGGATCTAGCTTCTAATGTACAAATAACCATCTCACAAAATCCACCATCTCTTAAATTAAGTTGCAGCCTTGTGTCAATTCTTAGTTAAGAAGCCAATGACAGGCAATGGAAACTGAACTAATCTCTAAGAAATCATGGTGGTTGCTTTCACATGAGGACTGAAGCATACTGATGGGGCAGCATTGGGGACTAGTATTTGTACTAGTTCTGCTGTGCTTTTCCCTAGATAAACAGAGGACTTCAGTTTCCAGGGCTGTCACTGAAGCACCTTTTACAAAACACTAAATTGACACAGAATTTGTTTAAAGTTTTATTTGGGAGATAAAACACATTTTAAGCAGTTAGCTCAGTTCTGCAATGAAAAGAACCTCTGTGTTGAAACAGTCAAGAGTGTTCAGGTCAGAACAAAAGTACAGAGGACAAGCTCATGATAAGTTGGCACTGAACTTCCCAGCAGTTTGCATGTGTCTGGCAAGTGCCATCAATTCCCAACTTCCATGATGGTTTGAACCCACCCAAACTTTAAAAAGAAAGTCACTAAATAATGCTTGAGTTTGTACTTTCCTATTCTATCAGAAACCAAGGCAACATTGTACATAGAAAGATACAGTGAATACCAATATTCTCAGGGGCACAGCACTGGTGAATCATAAATTGTTATTTTGTTCCGAATATTCACATATGTTTATTTATTCAGAAAAATAACACTGGATTTTAGCAGATGGTGCTTGAGAGAATACATGTAAGAATAGTACTTGATCTGTCCTTGTAAGATACAAGTAGGAGGCAAAAAAGACTACTGCATAACAATTATATGTAGCACTACATCATGGGAATATTAGAAAGAAATATCATATGGCTTGTCTGGGGTGAAAAATACTGTCTAGAGGAAAGATAAAGGACAGATGATTTGCAAGTCTCTCTCAGCTTTAATTTAAAAAAACAAAACCCTGAAGCCCACATAAGTAAAGACACCCTCAAATAAATCTTCATTTTTTATTGCCATTTCCAAAAACATGGAAAATAGCAATAAAATTTCACTAACTAAGATTTCCAAAAGTGCTTCAGTGACTTAGAAGCCTAAATCTCAGAAGTGACGTAGGTCCTTAAGGCAAGATCATCGATATTTCAGCACCTACAGATGGAGCTAGGTGCCTAATGAGATTTACAAAAGAACCTAAGCAGGTTAGTTGCCTAACTCCTATTGGTTTATGGCCCTTAGGCATATCTACACTTAGAACACTACAGAAGCACAGCTGCCGAACTGAAGCTGTGTTACTATAGCACTTCAGTGTGTAGACACTACCTATGGCATAGTTCATTCACTTCTCAAGAGGTGGCAGCCATGTTGACTGAAAAATTATTCCACTGACCTAGTGCTGTCTACACCAGAGGCTAGGTCAGTATAGCTATGTCTTGGGGGGGAGAGAGGGAGTGGACGTAAGTTCCTAGTGTAGATCAGGGCATAGGAGCATAGGAGCTAGATCTCTAATGGTCATTTAGCATTCACTAGACATCTATCTGCATCTTTAGGTGCCTATAGACCTTTAAAAAAATCTGACCTTAAGTCCCAGATCCTCAAAGATATTTAGGCCCCTAACTCCCATGGGCCTGAAATTTTGAAAATTTTATCTAATCTCTAATTCCAATTGGGTAATTTTTTTTAAAAAGTAGAAAATTGATACAAATCAAGTATAAATTCTTTTTAACACACTGTAATAATATTACTCCGATCTTATTGCAACCTGTAAAGTAGATTATGTAGTGAAAGAACAAACTATAATTGGATGAAATGTCAATTAAAAAAGTGCAGGTTTATGTTCCCCCAAACACTAATACTCTGCCAAAGCACTTCATTAAATCTCAGGTACATGCCAGAGTTGCACCATGAAATAGTGGGGTATTCTAAATAATTACGTACTAAGCATTCGTCTATTCGCCTACTTCACTTCATGAAAAAAAGTAAAAGTGATTTTTGTGAGCCTAAAATTCCATATTTATAAATCAAATGAAGGTAATATATTTAGTTTCAGGATCTCCCTTGTGTTCTTTCTACATAAAATATTTCCTCAGACAGCCTATGAAATCAGTGAAGCGAAGGCACAGCGGTTAATAAAACCTACAGCTAAAAATAAAGGATAAAAAATATACCCTGTGTTTCTTTATGAGAAAATTGGAAATATTTGACACGTCTTTTTGCTATTTCAGTAATTTGACCAAGAAATATCAGCTGAACAATGTATGGTAATGAAAAGCATGGAGATAAATAAGTTTGTAAAGCCAAATACACAATAAAATTGTCCCCTAACTTCAGTTATATGCACAACACTCTACCTTCCTAGGATACACCACAAAATTAGGATACTGGTCCTGATCTTTCTACAAGAAAAATCCCAAAATCAATGTAAATTTTGCTTGCAAAATAACTATTTCTTTCTATTTCTAATCTATTGCAAAATTAATTCTATTTTGAGCTTCACCATTCCCCCCCTCCCCCGCCTTTGTGAAATTTCCAGAGTTCTTACACAGCAGTCAGAGCAAGAGTTAATTTCTCTCCTATCATAAAAGAGATTTTTCATTAAACTGTTTTTAAGTTCAAACCACACTATCATATAGGATTTAAGTAATGTTAACCCTCTAGCTTAATGCAAGTAAAACAAAATTGATTGCATTATTTACAGATGGTTTTACTCAGCTCTTCTGCTAAAGAACACTCAGACTGGATAATTGGAACCTTATACATGCACAGTCGTAAATGAAGCTTAAAACATGGTCCTTTACACTGAGCATAATTTGGAGGAAAAAGCATCCTAGACAGATGTCTACTCCATGGTTTATAAGGATATGTGATACCATCCGCACTTTTCACAGCTAACCCCTTGAAAACTGGGAGATTGACAAAAGGCCCCAAACGTGAAGAGCATTCATTAAAAGATGTAAATAGCCAAGATCCATGCTGTTTTGTTTTAATCTTCTTTATCCTGTTGAAAACAGGAAAGCCTCCTGTCATGCAGGCTCAGGGATTCTCGGGGCCCAATAAAGGTTAGTGACATTTTCAATTCATGTTTGTTTTCATTCTTCTAATCATGAACCCTGTGTCAGCCTGAGAAACCAGCTGAGCTTAATCCATAACCTTTTACAAGCGAAACATTAACTCACAGCATGTTCTGTTGTCTTTTTAAAGCAATACAAAAAGGGGGGGAAAGCCACAAAAAAATATACATGATAAAACACAACAGCCAAATGTGAAAGTTATTTGAAAGATGATACATTTGTAGAAAGCAGGATATTTCAGTAATTGAATTAATCATATTAAGATGTCATAACTGCTACCTACTCCACAAGACTATCTTCAGTACAAATAGAAATTTATTTTTATTGGCAAAAACCATAAAAATCAAAGAAAAGTTTTCATATCTGCTTTCTGCTTCAGAATTTCCCATATCAGACTTCCATATGTCACTCCAATATTTCTGTATAATTTATCCATATTTGACTAATTATGTGTGTAATTATAGTGAAAATACTTGGTGAGTTTTTTCTCTTTTCTTCTGTAAATTAACTACACTTTTTTTCTTAAAGCTTCACTCAAATAAAGGGGAAATAGTTTTATTTTGCACAGAAATACTGTATAATAATCTTGATTTTACACCGGACTATAGACTCCATATTGCAGCACCTCCTTCTCCACTGTTAATACTGACTTAACTTTATTTAAATCTAGCAGGATGAGCAGCATACAGTACAGGGCAAACTTAGACAAAGATGGATAATTATTTCTCAAACCTGGGTGAACCATTATGAGGAGATTTATTTACCTCCTGTATCACTGGTGGGTAATAAATACAGCCACCAATGTATTAAGAAGGTTCTCAAGTTACAAAGGACAGTTTTATTACCCAGGGCAAAAAAACTCCCACCAGCGGACAAACCACTCTGGATCCACTTGATAAAGAGCAAATGACTCAGCAAGTTAAAATAATAGGGAACTTTAGACCAATAACCACAAGCTATTTGAATCAGGCATACTAAGGAAGATAGAAATACAAGTGAATTAGATTTCAGGAAAGCAAACTTTAGGAAATTAAGACATCTAGCAACTAAAAACAATGTGAGGAATTATCAGAATTTGTAAGTGTGGAAGATGGCTAAGGAACATTATGATTATAATACAGACATTACAATTAAGGTTCAACACACATTTCTTTTGAAAGAAGAAAATGTAAAGAGCAAGTAGGAACCTATGTGACCTTGTGAAAGTTGCTGATCAAAGATTTGATGTTAAAAAGGAGCCTACAAAAGAAATGGAAAGGAGGAAGGCAACCAATCAAAAATACTCAGAGTCCATTACACAGTCAGCTACATTGTCACAGTCCTTATTTGGCTGCAAAGAAGAGTGAGAGGAAGTAAAGCCTTCATTACTCCTCTGCTCAGATTGTGACCAACTGTGGTGTGGAGAACAGAAGCTACTCACCTGATACTCCTCACTCCCACCAAGTCAGCAGGGAGAGGAGCAGCCCTACCTCTGCCCCACATCATCATCTCCCAACCATTGGTCAGATTAGCCAAGTTGTTGCGCAAGAGGTTGTAAATTACACAACCAAAATACTCCTCTCTCAGAGTAAGGGCGAGCAGGGGAGGAACTGTGATGGAGCAGCAATTCATTCTCTGGTCTGTTCCTGGGCGATGCAGCTACTTTCTCTGGGCAGATTATAAACTGTAACATTACAATCAAGCCCAGAATGAGTCAAAAAACTACGGGGAATAAAAAGGGCTCTTATGAATAAAGCAGGAAGAAAATAAGTACTAAAGAGAAAGGAAGTCCATTAACAAATGAGGGGGATGAAATTAATGACTCAAAATGGGAGACATAATAGATTCTTTTATTTTAAAAAAATCTGTCTTACTAGAAGAGTAGTTGGAACAATAAGGAACTAAGCGATCTAGTAAACGTACCTACTGATAGGAACAGGTAAGAGAATACATTAAATATTTCAACATATATATGAGCTAATCTACATGGCATACACTGTAGGGTGTTAGAATAATGTGTTACCTAATTCCCTTATCACAGACAATTATAATTAATTTACTCTATCACTGACATATAATTTAAGAATCATAAATTGAGGAGGTGCAGGATAACTGGAGAAAAGCAAATATAATATTGATTTTCTAAAAATGATCCTGGTACTAGCAATAGTCTGCTTTGAAATCTAAATTCCATCTCTAGAAAAAAAACATGATGGGTCAGATTGTAGCCTATCCTAATCCAGCACACCAGCAAAAGGGAGCACAGGATGATATAGACTAGAGCCTCTGCAGAGCCTGCTTCTGTCTGTGTTCAGGAAGAGATGATATAGTTCACTGGCACCATCTCCCATCATTCAGGTGGGCAAGTATTGGGTAGAACATAAGAGCATCCATACTGGGTCAGATCCAAGGTCCATCTAGCCCAGTATCCTGTCTTCCAACAGTTGCCAATGTTAGGTGTCCCAAAGGGAATGAACATAACAGGTAATCATCAAGTGTTCCATCCCATTGCCCATTTCCAGTTTCTGGCAAACAGAGGCTAGGGACACCATCCCTGCCCATCCTGGCTAATTGATGGACCTATCCTCCATGAACTTACCTCAGAGGTGTGGTTTCTTTTCACATCCCTGACTGACGAACACATGCCAAAATACCTTTCAAGTGTAGACCAAGTCAAAGGATGTAAAGAGGAATAATTCAAGATGACGCAAAAATGTATGCAGCATAGTCACAATATGCAAAGATAGACACAAAGTTAGGCTCATAAATTTATACTTAGACATTCAACTAGTTGGCCTGATCTTCAGAAGGGCTGAGCATCCAAATGCTCCTCTCAACCTCAATAGGAAAGGAAAAGTTTAGGCTGAATGTCAGGGAAAAACTACTGATAGTGAGAGGTAGTCAGTTGTAGGATAGCTTCCCAAGGGAAATTCCCCAAGTGCCAGGGCTTGCACAACTCGACTCAACAAAATACTAGAAAGCATACTAAAGGATCAATTCTGTAATTACACAGAAATCAATTCGATAATCAATCAGGTCTTTTCTGTGTCTAACTTCTGTAATTATAGGCTTTTATGTCCAGATTCCAACACAGACCCCCATTTAGTACTATTTGCGGTGCTACAAAGCTGGGAACATTGATATGTCTTTTAACAGGCAACGATATACAAATGTGAACTTTCCAAAATTCTGTTAGCTAGTCTACTTCATGTTTTATTTTAAAACTTTAGGATGATAAAATGCATGAACCTTACACATCATAAAACATATAATGGAGAGAATACACGTTCTCTGTGCAAATGCCCACCAGGGGAAAATATGAGCAGCAATCTTTCAGATACATTTTCATAGGAGAAACTAAAATTGACATAGAAAGAAATATTTCAAAAATGATTTTCTTCCATATTCAAGTGATGATTTATAGTCCATTTTCATAAAGATTGAGTTAGATGTAAAGAACTCCCTTCTGCTCTCAGAATGGAGGAGCTGCATTGCTGTGCATCTCTGCCTTGATGCACATCACCTCATTTACCATATAGTCAAGGCTGGATACAGACTGCTGAGTGGGGACTCTGCAAAATTCCTTCCTCCCCAAAAATGATGGCCTTCCACTGTACAGCCAGCACTGTGGTTCATACATGCTGTTCAAGTCTGAGTCACAAGATTCTCATCTACCACCGCTCACACTCATCTTGAGAGGCTGAAGGGGGACACCATAGATGGTGAGTACATCTTCTCCCCAGTTCCTGATAGCCAACCAGCAGCATCAATATGCTGTCAGTTGCTTCCTGACTTTTCTAACTGCTGGGCCAAGAATCTGAGATCTCAAAAATTCTGCTTTAATTCTCCTCTCCCGCCATCCCCTTGTATTTTATATACCTGTGAGTAAGCTGAGCTCAAAGGCAGAGGTTAGAATAGAATGGTTAGAACTGGTTAGAACAGAATGGGGGCTGAAGGATGTGGGTAGCTCTGGTCTTTAGCATACCATTTATTTAATTACACCTAATTTGGTTGATATTATCAACATTATTACACTGATAGTTGTTTCAACTCAGACTAATTTAATTGATAGAATTCTGTGTCCTTGCTATTATATGAGACAATTAGCTCTCATTAGTTCACATTTCACTCATTTTCTACTGACTGATTGCACTACATACTGATACTCGCTAATATCAATATGTAATGCAATCAGTCAGAGGAAAATGTTGGTACAGTACTGTATCTCTAAAAACTATCTATTTTCTCATTCTGATTATCTGCAAAGTACCAATATTGTCCTATAATTTAATGGTTTCATAATCTAATATTTTGTATTAATAACAATCTTTGTAAGGTCACATACTTAATCACATATGGATTAAAAAGCATTTAACTAATGAGAATTGCCATTTATTAATAAATTGAAGCTAGTACATTTCCGTTATCCAGCATAACCTTCAAATAGAAATGAGACTGAGGTTTGACTTAAAGACTTTTTGCTTCCTTTTCCCTATTTCCTCAGTTTTCTTCCTGAATTCTAAGCTTGTTTGTATTCTATTGTTAAGGTCCTGTTGTAACCATATGGAGAGCCTTAGCAAAGCAAGAACACGCAGCTGATGCTTTGTAGGAGAGGTGAAGAGGTTACTTGAATTGTGCTACTGTTAATTTGCCCTTTAAGCATCTACAGCAGGGAGCCTATAATGGCAAGAACCAAAGCACAGATTTGTCTATCAGTTTATTACGTCAGAAATGCTAAAGATTCACAAGAAAAGAAAGGGGCAAAAGGCTTTTTGTAACCAATTTAATATAATCCACTGAGCTTTCATTGGGACCCATTTGTAAATGCTCTAGCTTATTCAGATAAAACGCAAACATACATGCCTACATTTTTTCCTTAAGTATTTTTATATTATAGATGGGAATCTGTAGGTATGTTTTATAAATAATATACTTTGAGTCCTTGCATTTTTCATGAAGTACTAAATCCATCAATACTCTACTAAAGCACAGATCATTCGGCGAAAATAATAGCACCATAGACTTTCTGTACTATTCCTTAGAGTTCAGCTCTTCAATAATAAACATATTTAACAACCTGTACAGCTAGTCTCAAGCACAATCATAAGCTTTAAAAAAGAAGTGTTTAATATTGGAAATGTAAAGAAGAATAAAAACAAACAGTTCACAGTTTGGGATTTTAAAAATTCAAAATAATCATTTTCTAAAGAGCTAATCCAAATTAGTTTTGCTATGCAATATTCTACTCTGAATAATGACAGAGGACATTTAAATACCATAGTTACTATAATAATCCCTGTTTGAATCATGGCTTCACTGAACTGGGCTAAACCTTTAGGATAGAAACTAATTGCTACAAACACTAATTTTCAAGTTCCTTTTGTTTCCTATTGCAGGCACCTCTAGCTGCAGAAGGTACCCAATTAGCAGAATTCATGGGCCTGATTGTGTATTGTGGGGCTAGCTAGTGTGTGAAAAGTATAAATACTGTTGATTACTATTCCACTGTAATGGTTGATTTTTTTGATTGCTTAATAAGGCCATCTATTCTGCATCAGGCACTGGCAAGACTGCTGGTGAAATCAGTTAGGTCACTTTTTTGGTCATAGTAGCAGGAGGAGCCTGGTGATGGTAACAGATGACTAAAGACATAATTACAGGCTATTTAATCACATCTGTTTCCCCACTTAACATTGTTTGCTCAAGTTACATGTAGTTAAAGAAATCAAAAGGAAAATAATGGCAAAGACAGTAAAAAATTACTATTAGGTGGTTAAAACACTAGGGTTTGTTATAATTACAGAAAACAGAGTTTACAGTGATTTTTAAAGGTACTAATTTATATTAGTGAGCTTCTATACACACACACACACACACACACACACACACACACACACTCTGCAAGGCTGGTTGTTGCTGGTTGTATAGTCCATGTCATTTAAATACCTGTTTGTATAGTAGAAGTGGCTGAAATTTAAAAAAAAAAATCATAGCAGGATTAATATTGTTTGTATATTAAAGTTATTTGTATGTGCTCATCCAATATTATAATTATATGTCAAGTTAAGTAACTCTTTTCATGGTTTGTGATTAACAACTAATCCTATAAATACACCTTCTATTAAATGGCAATCAGACTAGCAGAAACCAACTGAATATCTCTGTATGTCACTCTATTCATTCTGGGATGCTATTTTTATCCCTTTATCCCTCCAGGTACAGTTCCCGCAGTTAGTCAATAATGTACCACTGCCCCTTCACAATCAAATAGAGGGATAGATACATAACTGCCTATGGGCTGTCAAACACAGTCCATATTGCATGCATACATAGTCAAACCAACTGTAGACATAGGCCCTGCTGAATCTGTTTGCCCCTTACATATTATACCATTGGTTCTCAAAGTGGGGGTCGGGACCCCTCTGGGGGTCGCGAGCCAGTTCTGTGGGGATCGCGAGCCCCTGCTGCCAGCAACCGGCCCCGAACATTGCCGCTGCTGCAGGCTGCTGGCATCCGGCCCCTGCTGCTGCAGGCAGCCCATGCCCCTGCCACGGCGGGCTGCCGGCGCCCCCATAAGGCTGGTCCTGGCTGCGGCTCCCACCGCGGCAGGCTGCTGGCGGCCCCGCAAGCCCGGTCCGGGCCCTGGCTCCTGCTGCGGCGGGCTGCTGGCACTGCCACGTGCCCGACCCGGCCCCGGCCTCTGCAGAGGTGGGCTTCCTGTGCCCCTGTGAGCCCGGCCCCTGCCGCGGTGGGCTGCTGGCACCTCCGTGGGGCTGCTGGAACCCCACCCTCACTGGCCTCGGGGGGACTGCTGGAATCCCACCATCCCAGCCCCTGCCACAGTGGGCTGCAGGCACACCCCCCCCGCCTGACCCCTAGAGGGGTCGCGCTTAGAGGCCCGGTGTGGGAAAGGGGTCACCACTACAAAAAGTTTGAGAACCACTGTATTATACAGTAAAAGTGAAATGTATGCCACCTACAATAGGTAAAAATACATATACAGTACACAACAACTTCTTATCAGTGTAATGTAAGTAATTTACTATGTAATATATAGACATTATTAAACGTTACTGTGCATATTACAAAATAATCTGCATTGCATTTTTCAATATACAGTAAAAGAAGTCCAACGTAACCAACCAAGCACCAGAAACAATTGATCAACCAACAGGACTCCAGTACGGATTGGGAACACTGGGTACTACTACAATATGGATATTAGATAATAGTCCCATATTTGTATCTGTCAGAAAAAGAAGAAAGTTGAGGAAACTTAAGCTGTTTTTTTAAAAGCATGAAAAAGAGGAGATGAGGAGAATTTGATGAGTTCCCAAATTAAGTTTAAGTGGTCTTTATTAAAAAAGACATTTAAGAATCTCAGTAAAGAAAAGGGGAACACAAAGGACTTAAAATGAGCAACTAAACAGAGGAATTGTCCCAAGATATCCCAGCTCCAGTTGTGATTTTCAGAGTGCCCTCAAGCCAATTAGACTTCCAGGGAAAATGAGAAGATGTAGTATGATTGCAGTAAGCTGTAGAGGTTATTTCCCAAGAAATCTCATGACACCTCTAACTGATGTCCTTACAAATCAACTCTTCCGCAAACCCATCCCATCTATTCCCAGATCAAAACTGAACAATGGCTACTCATCCTGCGTTGCCATACTTTCATGCTGTAAGGCCCTGGATAAGAAGTCAGTGATGCACATCTCAGTCATTTTCTTGTAATGTACATCTACAGATTATAGCATTGCAATCACAAGCGGCATGCAAGAAGCCATTTTGGGGCCACAGCAGTAGCTTTTCAGAAATATTCTCTCTTGGCGTATGGTCACTTTCTACCCAAAAAGAGTCTAATCCTTGAACATACTGGTCAAACTTTTCACATGCAAATAGTATTTCAAGACATTCTGTCATCCATGTCCACAGTGGTTCCTCCCGCAAAAAATGGGAGAACCAGAACCCTGACCACATCCAGTTATCTACACTAGGTGGTTCCAGTACAGGCCCCACGTCCTTACTATTTGCAAGGGGCCCCTGCCTTTTGTGGGCCTTCTAAGAATCTCTGGATGAGGGATCAAAATGAAAGTCACAAGCCCCAATGCATTTAAGGATACTCTCACCCTGTGGCCCCAGCAAAGGGGGAGCGAGGTGAGTCAACACTGCTGCCAACCACACCGCGCCACCATAGTGGGTTTGGGAAAATTACTCTGTCTGGGCCCCTGAGTCAGGGCCTCCTGGCTGGGAGTTCACTCCATAGCTCCATGAGTGACTCCTACAGTCTGCTGCTAACAGTAATCCTGCACTTTCCCATCCTGCTGACTTCAGTTTCCTTGCTATTAAAGGCCTCTTCCCTATCGTACGTGATTGACAGGGCCCCTATAGCCAGGGCCTCTCTGGCACCTTCCTTGTTGTGTAGGGTATATACAGCCATTACATACTCTTCCCATCAAAAACAACTCTGGGGTGTCATTATCTATGGGGGGGCATGACTTCTTTATCCACAAGTAGTATTCATATTCTATTAAAAGAAATCAGCACCAGGAATCGATATGGCTGGAGGACCAGGTACCAACACATGAGTCTTATGTTTGTGTCCTTCATATTGTGTAGTTATTGGTGGGCTGTGTGGTCCACATTGAGCAAAATGGGGTTGCCCAGCAGGTAGTAGAGCAAGATGTCAATGGCCCACTTCATGACCAGGCCTCCCTTTTCTATTAGAGTAGTTTTTTGACATAGGAAGAGATTTTGGCTTAAATACAATATGGGGTGTTCCTCTCCCTTGAAGGTCTGAGAGCATCACCCCATGTCCTATGTCTGATGCGTTGGTATGGAATATAACTGCTTTTGATAAATCTGGGTTGAAGAGCACTGGATCACAGCACAACACTTCTTTCAGTGTTTAAAAGGTTGAATTACACTCTCATCTGTCTACTGCACTTTTTGAGGTCTCTCCTCACTCATCAGTTCTCTAAGAGGAGCTTAGATGGTGATAAAGTTAGACACAATCGGCTGTAGTAATGGTTCTCCAACTTTTGTACTGGTGACCCCTTTCACATAGCAAGTCTCTGAGTGCGATGAGTCTGTTCTGGAGTCAACAGAATCTGCCAGTAATTTTTTGTAAGGTCAACTGTGGACAGGTACCTGTCTGCCCCAAGTCATTCCAGTAGCTCATCCACCCATGGCATGGGCTATGTATCAAACATGGAGATCGCATTGACCTTGCAGAAGTCGATGCAAAACCTTGTTGCACCATTGAACTTCAGGATAAGAACTGTGGAATTACACCAGTCACTAGAATCTCTTGGAGTTCTGTCTTGATGTATACAACATTTTCTTGGGTAGGGACTGAGGATTCTCCCTCAACCTCTGCCCAGGGTCGGTCTCAATGAGATGATATATTAGGTGGGTACTTACACCCAGGAAGTGTGGAGAATACCTAAAGGCCTCTTTCCTGGTGTGAAGCTGACACCTTAACACCCAGGACGGTCCTCCCTCTGTAAAATCTAGACAAACTGTTCCACAAGTATGAGCTCTGCCACCTGTACCCATGTCCAGGATTCTGACTTCAACCACTGCCAGCAGCGATCTCTGAACTTCTGTGCTACCATTTGTGGCTGTATCTCCGGAGAGTACACCTCTTCCCGGAACCACTATCGATGTCTCTTCAGTGATGTCTAGATAATCCAGGATTGCATCTCTTACCTTTGCATAATCTCTGACCGACACTGAGTCAAGTTCCCAGTAGACAGTTCGAGCCAGTTCTGACAAGTGGGGCACCACTAGCACAGTCCAGTGTTTCAGAACCCACTCCACAGCAGATGCCACCCACTCAAAAATGGTGAGAAATACCTTGGGGTCTGGTCCCATCTTGGCCAGTTTCACCAGGATGGCCATCAGGTTGGAGGGGCTAGTGTTTGCCATCCTCCCACTACCTCTTGAGGTTGAAGTACAGCCAGCATTTGTTGCATTAAGTTCGGTTGCTGCTTCTATTGGCATGTGGCTAACTCCCTTATTAGCTGCTGTGGCTATAGTTGCTGCTGCACCAGTTGTTATTGCTGGGTGGTGAGCTGTTGCAGCAGTGGCTGTTGTTGTTGTTGTTGTTGTAGGGTAACCTACCAATGATAATTTTCAGTGACCCATTTTAGCTGCCACTCTAGATTTCATGATGGATTTTACAATCCTGGGCAACCTCTTATGTTTTTCCCCCCTCCCTTCTCAGCAAGAGCTCAGCACTGCCCGCATTCTCCTCCACTTGTAACAGAGACCTCTGCAGTTCCTCCTCAGGGGTGGAAGGCAAGTCTATGCTGCAGCCAATGATCCAACACCATCGTAGTCTTTAACTACTTTCTTTAACTGTCTTTAACTACTTTCTTTTTCAAAATTTGTTCCAAGACCTTGCATACAAATTGAGGTCAAATTAACAGGCCTGTAGTTTCCTGGATAGCTTTTTTCCCCCTTTATTAAAAATAGGAATTATATTAGCAATTCATCAGTCATAAGGTACAGTGCCTGAGTTTACAGATAAATTTAAAATCCTTGCTTTCGGGTTTGCAATTTCATGTGCCAGTTCCTCTAACCCTTACCCTAACTGTTTGAGCTTGACTTCTATCTTGGATGTGGTAATTTCTACCTCCTTTTCCGTGTTGCCATTAGCCACTTTACCAATACCCCTAAACTCTTAATTAGCCTCACTAAAAACTGAGGCAAAGTATGTGTTTAGGTGTTGGGTCATGCCTAGATAAATTTTAATCTCCACCCCATCCTGAGTGCTTAATGGTCCCACTTCTGGGATCATGTACAGCCCGTAGATTCTACATTCGGACATCTTCATGTCTCTTCCATGGTTTGTGTCACTACTACCACTGCCTCTGTACCTATCATAGCCTTCCCACCTAAATTCCTATCAAGGGAGAGAAAAACCCCCAAAGACCTGAACAAGCACCAAAACAAAACCAGAACACCACATACACCCAAACTCCCCTTACAAACTCCCACTCAAACTTTCCTGTTTACAGCTCTGTTTGCTGCTTCTGCACTGCTGGCTGTCTGGGTGCCTTTATTGGCTCCCTAAACAGGGAAGCCCTTCCTCCTAATCAGGGCTCTGCTTCTCTCACAGCACACTGCTCCCTACCAGCCTCTACAAACCTACGGCGGGAGGAGGAAGGAAACACATCATAGAGAAAAAACACACAATACCGACAAAAAAATCACTTACTGCCCCACTTTGTACATCTCTATATATTTAATCACTGAGTTATTCATGTTTTCCTTGTTTCTCAACACAGAAAGTGGTGCAAATTAAATATACATACAGCACTTAAAGAGATAACTGCAATTTTATTCAAGGCACTTACAAATGCTTGATTCCTTATGACAGAGTTAATTTCAATTTATTTTCTTCAGTAAAGTGCTTCATGATTCTTTAGTTCTCTGTGTACTACACTAATATTTAATCATCCTAATATGCAGAATTAGCCATTTAAAAGTATTTATTTATTTAGTAGCACTAAAGTTTGCTTTCACAGTGTTAACTATATCAAAGCACCCATCTTAGGAACATACTATACTTCCAGTTAGGAAGTAAATGAATTGTTCTTCATTTGCTACATCTACAGTTTTAAATGCAACTATTTCAATTAATAGAAACAGAAAGTACTTTCCTGAAGATGGGAAAATATCTGAATATCCTAGCTTTGCTTTACAAATCAATAGGCCTGTGCATTCATCCAGTTAATTAAAAAAAACTTTCCTGAAGAAAAAGCAGTCAGCAGAGACCATTTTGTTTCTTTCCATACAGTAAACACACAGTAGTCCCTACAAATATACATGCACAGTGTAATAGCAAGGTTGATATCTCAAGTGTAGACCAGAGGAAAATAATAATCCATTCTATAATAAAGATGCCTAATAAAGAACAAAAGAATGGGGGAGGGGGGAATACTGGAGGGAGGCTGAATGAGCCTTGAGACTGAACTAGCCTCTCAGTCCTAGAGGAGGTCCTTCCAGTTAAGGTTCAAAGCATATTACCAGAGCCGTGCACAGAAATGTGTGTGTGCTGTACCCTGCTCTGTAGCTTACTTCAGTCTGTGGGGTTGTCAGTCACAGGATTCTTGTAGGCCAAATTAATTAGTGATTATAAAGTATTTCAAAATCCTCAGAAGAGTAAAATGCAAAAACAAAACAAAAAAAAAACAGTGGGGTCACTGGAAGGGATAGAGCAGTAAAGAAGAAATCCAAGACAGCTGCACAACTCCAGTGTTGTGTGTAATAAGTGTACAGGTGCTGTATTGCACCACACAATTTTTAAAATCAAAGAATAAAAACCTTTTTTTCCTCCACCTAGGACAAAAATACCAAACCATATGTGAAACGGAGACAATAGAGACTCCATTAAAGACATTCTCATAGAAGCTATTTACTGTTTAAGGGCTTGCAAATTGTATAGCTACCAAGCAAATTATGGAAGAAGAAACTTAAAATGTTAATCGAATTATGTATATATTTTTACTTTAAACTATTTTATCATATAAAGGAAATTTACCTCAAAATACCTGGGATATCAAAGGATTCTGATTCTCCTCTCATATCAGTTTTATATCAACAGGTAGTGTAGACTTGGCCTTTGATACTGTGAATAATTCCTTTCTTTGACATATATTATTTATATACTGTATCCATGTCCTCAAGTTCTTTCTTCTCTAAAGAACCTATATGTAGATCTCTTGGTCACTCCTCATGCGTCATTTTCATTGCCCGTCTTCATATCTTCTCTAGCATTTCTACATCTTTTCTAAGGTGGGGGGTTAACAGAGTCTCAATCAATTCTTTCCCCCAGATGGTGGGAGTACCTGACCACGCCCAGTTATTTACACTGGGTGGATCCAGCACAGGCCCCACTTCCTTACTACTTGAAAGGGGGCCCTGTCCCTAGTGGGCCTTCTTAAGTCTCTCCAAATGGGGAAATCAAAAGGAAAGTCACAAACCCCAAACCTCTTCCTGGGAGCCCTCAAAGGCGGAGTGGGGGAAGTCCACAGTGCTTCCCATGATACAGCGCCCACACAGTGGATTTTGAGAAACCTCTCTCATTGGGCTTCTGAGTCAGGCTTACTCTGTCCGGGATTTCACTGCACTCTCTGTAGAATCAGGATGAATGTCTCCTCCATGGTTTCAGGAATCACTCCTGCAGCCTGCTGCTTAAAGCTCTCCTTTTCCTCACTCCCCTTCATCCTAGATGCGCGCAGTTTCCTTCCTTTTAAAAGCTTCTTCCCTATCATACATGATTGACAGGGCAAGAGGGGTAAGGTTAGTTCTGCCCCCAGGGCTTCTCTGGCACCTTCCTCACCTGTTTGAGGTCTATACTCCAGGCACAGATGCATCAGTGTGGCAATATTATCTCCAAAATTTTGTACGAGCCCCCACATACTTAGGCTGACCATACGTCCCGTTTTGAACGGGACAGTCCCGTTTTTTACACATTTTCTGACCGTCCTGTCTTTTTAATAAAAATATCAAATTTGTCCCGTTTTTGGTAAAAAAAACGGGACGCGGCTTATTTCAGGGACCCACGGCCCGGTCCCGCCTCCTCCCGCAGCCCTTCAGTCCCTTCCCCTCCCCGGTCTGCTTCCCCCTCCCCTCCGCCGCGGCAGAGCCCGCGCGGCACGATTGGCTGGGCCGCCCCCACGTGTCGTGCGAGCCGGTTACAGCAGAGCCCAGCGCAATGGCAGAGTGGAGCTGCTGGCCGTGCAGGGGCTGCCTGGTGCCTCGCTCCCCCTGTCCCCCCCCACACACACACACATGGAGGAAACGCGGAGCCCAGCGTAGGTAGGGGCTGGGGAGGGGGGCTCAGCGGCAACAGGCGGAGTGGAGCTGCTGGCTGGGCAGGGGATGCCTGGTGCCTCGCTCCCCCTGCCCCTCCCCACATGGAGGAAACGCGGAGCCCAGTGTAGGTAGGGGCTGGGGAGGGGGGCGCAGTGGCGGGGCCTGCAGGGGTGGGATGAGCTGGGGAGTCATGGGGGAGGTGGGAAACTGTGGGGGTGGGGCTGTGTTTTTAGGCCGTTGGGGGGGTCTGTGGGGGTGTATTGGTTGCTAGTGGGGGCTATGGGGAGAGGTTGTGTAGGGAAGGCTGTGGGGGTGTAAGGGGTTGGGGGGTTGGTAGTGGGATGGTGTTGGGGGGTTGGTAGTGGGGTGGTGTTGGGGGGACTGGAGGTGGTTATGTGAGGGTTGGGTATTGGTGACTTTATGGATATGGGGGGGGGGGGTTGCAGGGTTATATTTGGGGTCTGAAGGGAGTTATAACCCCGTCCCGTTTTTGCCATCCCAATGTCCCGTTTTTGTCACAAGGAAATATGGTCAGCCTACACATACTTCTTAAAATAAGTGACTTCACTTCACGAGATTGATGCATCACCTTTACATCAATTTGTTCTGTTTATTCACTTTCCACTGATATACATATGACTCTATATTTATTGATAGTGAATATTATTTCAGTGCATACGAGCCATTGTTTGAATTTCTCTAGGTCATTGTGTAGTTTGGTTTAATACTCCTGTGTCTTCTAAGTCTTAGACTTTGCAATGTTGTTTTTACATTTAACTTTTTAGCCTATAATTTATTAGCCTTCACATCTTAATTTTCTTTGCATTTAATTCACTGTTTGTCAAAGATCATATTTGCCAATTTAGATAGTCAATAACCCTTTAAAATTACGCTGTGCTGATATACATGCATACACATTATGTACGTTACATATGCACACTACGGCTCGCTCTCTCACTCTCAGTCTCCGCTGCCCCTGTTCATTTATAATCTACATTTCACAGTTAAATATGGTGCTTTTTTGATAATTCATCGTTACTTTGGCTATGTCTATGCTGCAGCAGGGAGTAAGCTTCCCAGCCTGGATATGCAAACTTGCCCTCACTCTGGTCAAGCTAGCATGCTAAAAATAAATGTGTGAACTTTGCAACCCGGGCAGTGGCTTGGGCTAGTCAGCCTGCCCACCCCAACGGGGTGGCTAGCCCAAGCTGTCACCTGTGCCACAATGTCCACACAGCTATTTTTAGCATGCTAATTTGAGCAGAGCTAGCATGAGTGTGTTTATCCCATCCGGGAGGCACATTCTCAACTGCAGCGTAGACATACCCTTTAGACTAGAGTCTAAACACCTTTCTTCTGGTCTACATAACAGAAAACTAAGATTAAGGGTCCAGGATTCATAATTAGATACTAACTAAGACATTAGCTGCTTCTGTTTGCTGTCAGTGGTTCTCTTTGTCTTCTCCGCATGCAACATTCCAGCACTGGAGCCAACATGTTTGCGCAGTCATGAGCTGAGCGTGTCATCTCTAGGACCTAGATGCCAAACTCTGGAATGTATATTCACAGACACAATACTGGTCTCACAGTTAGTCTTTATGGTAATCTTCTGCCAGACCAATGCTGGCTTTCATGAGCACTGTGAAATTATACAAATTTACTGAAAAGTCTCTTCTTCAATCAAATGCAAATTTCTTCCATACCCAATCAACATGTTTCTCCATTACAGATTGGGTTTTTACACTAAAATCTAGTACAAATTTCTTATGACATTTGCAGCAATATTTGTTAATGGGAAACGATGTTTCCTTTGTCTTCATTATGATCCTTTGCAGACATAGAATCTTTTATGTCAGGGCTAGTTTATTAAATATTTTGGACTCTCCTACTTCACTTTCTTTGCAATCATTTGCTGTGGCTTGTGGGCTTCTGTTTTTATTGTTTCTTTCTAGATAAGCATTTATTTTTAACATTCAAATCTACTATTTTGGCAAAAAAAAACTTTTTTAAAGTGTTCCAGTATATGCAGTTTCATTGAGCATGAAATCCTACAGCCCTGTTTGTCTGCTTGCCTTTATTAATCTACTATGCTTTTGTTGTTGTTGTTGTTGTTATATGCTTTCCCTCTTCTCTCTATCTTCTTCCTGTTTCCATAGCTAGAAGATACAACTAAGCTAGTTATTGAGAGAGTATCATTTATTTCTGTTCTTTAAGCAGACTGCAGCACAGCCAGGAGATAATGGACACCTCATTTATTCAGGCTTTGAATGATCATATTTAATTCCCAGTGACAGCTGTCTTCACCACATTAGCATTGCAAATCAGCTCGGTTTTGTAATGGCTTTCTATTGAACATGATTCAATTATGTGTGGTCCGTAGCAAGGCCGGATACGGTCTTAGTATCTATAGCAATATTTCTGCAAGCTGCTGCTCTTTACACTGCTCACATTTAAGCTGTCTGTTTACCACAATGATTTCCTTGAACTATATTGAACTCCGTGCACTTTGAAGCTAAATAAGGAAGAATGAATATAATTTGTAAAAGCAGTTAACTGTGCAGACATATTACATACCTCATGTTCTTTACATATGCATGGAACTAGGAAACACTTATTTAAATAATTGTCTGTTTTTATACTTTAAACATTTATAATATAAAGTCATTAAAGCAGATTTAAATGATTATACAGTGTTAAATGGTACCAAGTACTGAGTCTCAATGCTGGTTTAAAGACCTTTCATGATGACATATCAAATAAGTGTTTTCCTGAGTTAATCTGCCTAAAATTAGTGACATTTTCCTGAAAAGGATTGAAGAGTGGCATAATGTTTGTGAACTGGAGTAGAAGAACATAAGACTGGTAAAAATATATTTTTAAAATATTTCAGATCTCCTATTTAATTTGCTGTATCAATTATCTTATGTACAGTGTATTCCAGGCCTCCTGGAAAGTTATGTGCATATTAAATTTCAAGCTATCTTACCCAAGGCTACAGGCACCTTATTATGTTTTATATCATTCATAATATTGCTACCGTGTTCTAATAATAACAATTCAATAACACAATAACATAACAAATGTCTTTTAAATTCTGGGCCCATGTCTCATGCACCCTTCTCCCCCCAAAAATCAAGCAGCTGCCACAACCAGCCAGTTTCTCCCTCTCTATCGGTTCTAGCCAAGAGACAGTCTTCACCCTGTGAAGGGTATAGGCAGGGGAGAATTCCCCCAGTGAAGGAACTGAAGTAACAGTCATAACGTTCCAAAGACCCCTTAGCAAGTCCTGGCATGGGGCATGTGGCAAGGCCAGGGCAGCAGCACACAGCACTGAGGAGATTCTGAGCAATGCTGAGGCACATAGGACGGCAAAGAGCTGCTGCTGTAACTGGGAAAGCCCTTCAGGGAGCCGCTTTAGCTCTCCCTCTCCCACGGCTGTGAATTTTGTGCTGCACCTCTCTTAGGATACATTTTCAACCACATTTGAAGTGTGGCAGGCATACCTGCACTGAGCATTAATCTAGCTGGTATGGGTAACAGTGATTGTGAGAATGTGATGGCACAGGCTTCCACAAAGGTTAGCTACCCCAATACAAACCGCCAAGGAAACTGAGTCTGTACTCAGCTACTGGTCCATGTTAGCATGACTTGACTGCTACTGTAAGCCACACTAGCTAAAGTGCAATCATGCTTTCATTTGTGGTATAAACGTACTTTTAGAGAGAGAGCACAAAATTACACCTTCTTTAGGTTTCTATTAGGTCACTCATCACCATGGTATCTAAGCATCCACCCCTTGCAGAAGGTATTGCTACAGACCCTAAAATGTATCATGTCTCGATATGGATCACACACAAATCTCTCCTTTCTACACCTTACATCCTGGTGATCATATAGCCACACATCAGAAATCTGATATTTGTCCCACGGGCTGGCATAAATAACACGTTAGACTATAGGATGTTATATCAAACCAAGATTCTAAACCCAGATAGTACCTTGAATTATTTAGAGAACCTCTCTAGATAACGAGGGGCTCTTCTGTCATTAGATTATTCCTCTTGCTTCTCTTTCCATCATGTAATAATGTGGAGCATGGACAATTGCCCTCTCTGAGTGAAAGCAGAAGTTTTAGAGTGTGGTGAGACATGGTGACCCAGAATAGCTGAGGGTAGAGCATGTTTATGAAGACTCTTAAATTTTGAGGTGTTTTTGTTTTGCTCTTAATTTTCTTTTTTCATCAAAAAGACACTTATAAATCTCTCTTCAGTTACCTCTAATTGAAGCACATAATAAGAGCCAGATTTTCAAAAGTGCTCAGCACCCAACCGCTGCTAATGTGGCACTTATGACAAGTTCTTCAAGGTTTGATGGTCAATGTGCTGAGCTCTTTTGAAAATCTGGCCAATACAGTAGTGTGTTAGTTTGGCTGAGTTTTTTGCTACAGTAGCCATGGGGGTGGGCGTGAAACTAGTTCTTCTTTGATGTTCCTCTGTCCTTTCCTGACCACATATTTTTAAAAATGTGTTTTAGTTTGTCCCTATGTTTACAACCTTCGCCCTGCTCCCATATTTCCTGCGTTACAGTTCTTTCTGTTTTATTTGCTAGTCTCTTTGAGACAGGTAGATTTAATTATGATGCCTTTCTTGTATTTTATAGTGTTTTTATTGAATTATTGTACCCAGAGCGCATGTTACAAATATAGCTGTTATTACAGATATAGCACGCAGATATAGGATTCCTTGTATTTTTCAGTTAAGGGCCCATTTTTTTAAAATGGCTCCAGTGTTTGCATGCATAAAATTACAAATTCACTTATTTGGGAAGCAAACGTACATTGACAGAAGCAACTTGACTAGATGAAGACATCACTTGATTTGCACACCAGTGAGGAAATATCTGGGAAATATCTGTATTGATTTTTTTATCAGTAGCGTGAATGCCTCTATTTTATTTATGATGGGTTACTTTTTATGGACTTAGATCAAAAGGGGTTGTTAAATAAAATGAGCAGGAAAGGTAAAAGAATAGCTCAAATAAGCAACATCCCAGTAAACACTCAAATGCAACAGCCAGGTTTATGGCAAGAAGAGGCAACTCCTCAGCCTCAACTCTGGTGACAATAGCTGTTCTGCCAAGGCTCAGTAGAGAGAGATCAAAAGGGAACACTAAGCCATTGCATGACCCTGGGCCGAGAAAGGGAGGGAATTTGAGTGAGCTAAGAGAGGCTGCCCTGGAACTGTCTGCCAAGCTAACTAGTCAGGGCTAATGCTGTGATCTGCTTGCACAGAGTCAGTTGCAGGACTAGAGCCTCAGTGGCTAAACTGATGCCAATTAAAAATCTGGCTGTAAATTTTCAAAGAAAATATATTATACTAGCATAAGTGCCCGGCGTTGCTCGGGTCAGTCGGAGGTGGGGAGGGGGCAGACAGTTGACACCCCCTGACCAACCCCAACACCCACCCTTCACCCACCCTGACACCTTCCCACCCCCCGACCAACCCCAAGACCCCCCGGCTCACTTACCCCCCGACCAAACCCGACAACCCCACCTGACCCCCCAAAACAAACCCAACACCCCCACCTCACCCCTCGACCAAACCCGACACCCCCACCTCACCCCCTGAGCAAACCCGACACCCCCACCTCACCCCCCGACCGAACAGTGTATTTAATAATCTGTGTGCTACACAGTGCACCGTGAGCCGGGGCGGGGGGGGGGGGTGTCGGGTTTGGTCGGGGGGTCAGGTGGGGGTGTTGGGTTTGCTTGGGGGGGTCAGGTAGGGTTGTCGGGTTTGGTCGGGGGGTAAGTGAGCCGGGGGGTGTAGGGTTTGGTCTGGGGGGGTGGGAAGGTGTTGGGGTGGGTGAGGGGTGAGTGTTGCGGTTGGTCAGGGGGTGTAGTGGTTGGTGGGGGGTTGAGGTGGGGGTGTCAGGTTTGCTTGGGGGGATGAGGTAGGGGTGTCGGGTTCGGTCGGGGGTAAGTGAGCCAGGGGGGTGTCGGGTTTGGTCTGGGGGGGTGGGAAGGTGTCGTGGTGGGTGAGGGGTGAGGTGTGGGTGTTGGGGTTGGTCAGGGGGTGTTGTGGTTGGTGGGGGGTGAGGTGGGGGTGTCGGGTTTGCTTGGGGGGGTGAGGTGGGAGTGTCGGGTTCGGTCGGGGGGGTAAGTGAGCCGGGGGGTGTCAGGTTTGGTCTGGGGGTGTTGCGATTGGTGTGGGGGGGTGAGGTGGGGGTGTCAGGTTCGGTCGGGGGGTAAGTGAGCCAGGGGGTGTCGGGTTTGGTCTGGGGGGGTGGGAAGGTGTTGGGGTGGGTGAGGGGTGGGTGTTGGGGTTGGTCAGGGGGTGTTGCGGTTGGTGGGGGGGTGAGGTGGCGGTGTCGGGTTTGGTTGGGGGGTAAGTGAGCCAGGGGTGTGTGTCGGGTTTGGTCTGGGCACCCACCCCAACACCTTCCCCCCCCCAGACCAAACCCAACACCCACACCACACCCCTCACCCCCCCGACACCTTCCCACCCCCCCAGACCAACCACGACACCCCCCCGGCTCACATACCCCCCGACCAAACCCGACACCCCCACCTCACCCCCCCCAAGCAAACCCAACACCCCCACCTCACCCCCCCACCAACCGCAACATCCCCTGACCAACCCCAACACCCCCACCTCACCCCCCGACCGAACCCGACACCCCCACCTCACTTACCGTCCCACCAAACCCAACTCAGATCCGTCGCAGGGGGGAAGGGGGCCCAGAGCCGAGGGATTCCGGGGACCTTCGCAGGTGGGGGGGGGGCACAGAGCTGATGGAGTCCGGGGTTGAGGTGGGAGGGGCAGAGAACTGAGGGCTCTCCGGGGTTCCGTTGGGAGGGGGGAGGGGCAGAGAACTGAGGGATCTCCGGGGTTCCGTTGGGAGGGGGGAGGGGCAGAGAACTGAGGGATCTCTGGGGTTCTGTTGGGAGGGGGGAGGGGCAGAGAACTGAGGGATCTCCGGGGTTCCGTTGGGAGGGGGAGGGGCAGAGAACTGAGGGATCTCCGGGGTTCCGTTGGGAGGGGGGAGGGGCAGAGAACTGAGGGATCTCCGGGGTTCCGTTGGGAGGGGGGAGGGGCAGAGAACTGAGGGATCTCCGGGGTTCCGTTGGAGGAGGGAGGGGTGAGCTGAGCGAGTGAGGTGTCTGTTGGAGGGGGGTATTATGACATCATCACCACCTAACCGCCCAGCCGATGTGATTGGCCCTGAAAGACTTTCACCCCTGGGGGGCGTCAGAGGTGAGATCCGAAAATTTTTCGACCCTTACCAGCATCTAGACCCCAAGACCCCTCACTGTACCAAATTTCAAGTCTCTGGCTCAAACGGTGCGGGAGGAGTTCGCAGTCATACGTACATACATACATACATACATACATACACACATACATACACCACTTGACTTTTATATATATAGATTTTTAGAAATCATCATTGAAAGTATACTGGAGTTGAAAGTGCCCTGCCCAGAGTATGTGCTGAGATTAGGAATGTATTTCATGTCCAATGTGCATCTAAGATGGATGGTAATGTACAGCTGCAACTTGAACTTCTCTGCTGATTAAAAATAGTCTATAAAGAAAGTAGAATACTTGATAATGGAATAAGCTAGTCTGAGGAATATATTAACTGGCACTTTAGAGTCAGATGCTCTAAACTCCTCACTGACAATCAGATGATTTTTTAAAATGTTAGAAGAGAGTTGTTCAGGTATTTTTCATGTATTTTTTCTTATTTTTCATAATAATCCCTTGAAAGGTTAAAACTAAAATCTGTTTCCTTAAGAAAAGGTTATATCCATGACACTGGCTCAGTACAGGAGGATTTTGCTCATGAGTGATGAGCAATGGAAGTAGAAGGAATAATAGAAAGAGTTTGATTCACATGGTTTGGCGGGAAACCCGCAGAAATATATGGCTTTACCAAACAGATATAGCAGGTGGGGGGGAAGAGAAAACAAGGTGGGTCTTCCAACCTAGACAATATTCCTTAATCAACTTGTTCTGTTAAAAGAAAGAGAGGAAAACAGTGTAAATGTTTGCTAAAATGTGAATGAACAAATAAGTACTATGGCATACGTTAATTAAGACAGACCTACCTACACACAATATGGCTAAACCACTCTGAACACGCCCGATCCCATCTGATCTTGGAAGTTAAGCAGGGTCGGGCCTGGCTAGTACTTGGATGGGAAACCTCCTGGGAATACCAGGTGCTGTAGGCTTAACATAGGTGTGGGGCTAGCAACTCCACCCCGTAAGGGAACCAATTATTACTGAAACACCAACACCAGTTGGTGGCTCATACCCCAGCTGGGGGGTGACGGGCAAAGAGAGAGATACACACACATGTATATTTATATACATACCAGCATAAGTGCCCGGCGTTGCTCGGGTCAGTCAGAGGTGGGGAGGGGGCAGACAGCTGACACCCCCTGACCAACCCCAACACCCACCCCTCACCCCTCACCCACCCCAGACCAACCCCGACACCCCCCGGCTCACTTACCCCCCGACCAAACCCGACACCCCCACCTGACCCCCCCAAGCAAACCCAACACCCACACCTCACCCCCCCAGACCAACCCCGACACCCCCCGGCTCACTTACCCCCCGACCAAACCCTAACCCCCACCTGACCCCCCCAAGCAAACCCAACACCCCCACTTCACCCCCCGACCGAACCCGACACCCCCACCTCACTTACCGTCCCACCAAACCCAACTCGGATCCGTCGCAGGGGGGGGGGCAGAGCCGAGGGATTCCGGGGACCTTCGCAGGTGGGGGGGGGCAGAGAACTGAGGGATCTCTGGGGTTCCGTTGGGAGGGGGGAGGGGCAGAGAACTGAGGGATCTCCAGGGTTCCGTGGGGAGGGGCAGAGAACTGAGGGATCTCCGGGGTTCCATTGGAGGAGGGAGGGGTGAGCTGAGCGAGTGAGGTGTCTGTTGGAGGGGGTATTATGACATCATCACCACCTAACCGCCCAGCCCATGTGATTGGCCCTGAAAGACTTTCACCCCTGGGGGGCATCAGAGGTGAGATCCGAAAATTTTTCAACCCTTACCAGCATCTAGACCCCAAGACCCCTAACTGTACCAAATTTCAAGTCTCTGGCTCAAACGGTGTGGGAGGAGTTCGCTGTCATACATACATACATACATACATACACCACTTGACTTTTATATATATAGATAGATTAAATATAAATGAGTCTTTCACAATATATCGCAAGTTTTGGCAGGCAGCCCGCCACGGTAAGCCCCCTGGCAGGCCAGGTTGGTTTGTTTACCTGCCGCATCGGCAGGTTCAGCCAATCGCAGTTCTCGTGGTTCGCCGCTCCAGACCAATGGGGGCTGCAGGAAGTGGCGTCGGCGGAGGGATGTGGCAGCTGCAATTGGCTGAACCTGCAGCCGCTAAACAAACCGGCACAGCCTGCCTGGGGGCTTACCCTGTGGGGCTGCATGCCAAAGGTTGCCGATCCCTGATATATTGTGAAAGACTCCTTTATATTTAATATGTATATAAATCTAATATGCATATACATCTATTTTGGTATATAAAAGTTAGCAAATAAAATATTTATATTTTAACAGGGCTTTGACAAGTGTGTACTCTCACAGTATGGCATTACAAATATAATCAGACGAGGCAATACCTTTGATATGTGTTCTCAGATTAAATTCATGAATTCTATTCTTTCTACAAACATTTACTTCGATAAACATAAAATATTTTTCACATAAAAAGCACTATTAATTGTTCACTGGGAAGAGATTGTTATATAAGATTGGACATATTTACAGTCAATTAATAAGGGAAACTAGAAAATTTGTTCCTATATTGCTTTATGTAATGGATACTAATGAAAACTTATGTCGTGTAATTTGCTCTAATTAGAGTTATTTATATCATCTATTCTGGTAATTGTGAAAAGGTCAGGACTGGAGTTCATGAAATATGAATCACTTCTACATCCTGTTTCAATATTTAGCATCCCACACTACCCAGAGATACCATTAATGCACAAAACTAAATTGTGAAACAATTAAGGTTGCTAGTGCTACATACACACCATATCTGACACAATAAACACAGAAGCAAGGAAATGAAAAGTTAAGATACCTAACATCCTCTTACTCTTCCACCATTAGACCTGCTACCACAACTTGAAATCTGATCCCTTTGTATCTACACAGCAATTTGGTAAATAGTCTGATGGAAGGTGGATACATCTACACTGCGTCTGGAACAGTATTTCTCAGTGCAGCTAGACCAGCGGTTCTCAAACTAGTTGAGACCCCTTTTTGTGATCCGGCGGCCCCTCGCGACCCCCTCCGCTGAAAAGCCACCGAATTACAAAAAAAAAAAAAAAAACCCACACACAAAAAGCGCGTGCGCCCCGGTCTCCCGTCCCCGCCGCGGGCTGCAGGGAGCGCCCCGGTCTCCCGTCCCCGCCGCGGGCTGCTGGGAGCGCCCCGGTCTCCCGTCCCCGCCGCGGGCTGCTGGGAGCGCCCCGGTCTCCCGTCCCCGCCGCGGGCTGCTGGGAGCGCCCCGGTCTCCCGTCCCCGCCGCGGGGGGGCTGCCGGCTGCGCGCCAGCCCCAGTCGCCGCGAGTTGCAGCGGCAGGAGCTCGCAACCCCTCGGGGAGCGCTCGGCGACCCCCCGGGGGGTCGCAACCCCCAGTTTGAGAAACCCTGAGCTAGACAGACATGCACAAGCTCTGCTGGAGCTAGCACACTAAGGGCTGGTCTTCACTACGGGGGGGATCGACTGCAGATATGCAACTTCAGCTACGTGAATCACGTAGCTGAAGTCTGCGTATCTCCAGCCGACTTACCTGCCATCCTCACAGCGGCAGCAGTCAGCGGCACGCTCCCCCGTCGACTCCAGCTTGTGCCTCTTGGCGAGCTGGAGTTCCAGGGGCGCCGCGGGTGATCGATTTCTCGCATCTTCACCAGATGCGAGAAATCGATCGCTAACAGATTGATTGCTACCCACCGATCCGGCGAGTAGTGAAGACAAGCCCTATAAATAGCAATGTAACAATTGTGACGTGGGGGTGTTGGGTTTGGGTGGGGGGGGGTGAAAATGTGAGTCGGGGTTGGTTGAGGGGTAAGTGAGGTGAGGGTGTCGGGTTTGGTCGGGGGGGGTTAGGTGGGGGTGTCAGGTTTGCTCTCTGCCCCCTCCTCCCTCCAACAGGCCCCGCACTCGCTCAGCTCTCTGCCCCCTCCCCACCTCCGACGGACCCGAGCAATGCCGGGTATTTTCGCTAGTCATTAATACAATTCAGCCTAAACGTAAGAAAAGCAAGGTCACAGGAAAATTCATGACTTCTTATGGGATAACCCTTAATGTTTGCAGCAGAGATCTTTCATTACTTTATTGAAAATAACTTTAAAAATGCCACAAAAACAATCTTGCACATGGGCGGGCTAGGTACACTCTATCCAGGGTGCTGGTCACATAGGGTGAGAAGAAGGGAAAAAACTATAACAGCCAGTTAGGTCTAGTGTTCGTAACCCTGACTATAAAATGTGGTTGTATAGCCTAGTGGCCAGAGTCAATAAAGTGGCTCTTCCACTCAGGACAGCATGGCCTAATGGCCAGAGTCAATGAGGGCAGCCTGTTTTTCTAAGGGGAATACAGCCTAATAGCCTGAGTCAATAAAGTAATCCACCTCTGTGGGACTGCGTGCCAATTGACCTGTTGGGGAAGTGGGGTCCACTTAGAGGTATGTGGCACCCTTTTAGTAGAACTCTGGCCTTCCCTGCACCTCCAAGTCACAGCCCAGGGCCCTGGCAGTGCTCACCACCAAATCAGTGAAGATCCTCCCAAAACATGCTGACTGGTTCTCAATTCACTTGCCAGAGAAAAGTGTAAGACCCCTGGGTTGCTTCAACCCTTTCTCCCTCAATAATGCTCCACGGTTCCTACAGGTCTCTGGGGTCCTCCAGCCAGCGCAGTCTCTTCTCGAGGCTCATCAGGCACCCTGGAGTCCATCTGGTGCTCTGTATACCATCGGTCTGCAGTTGGGGCCTGTAGCACCCCCCGAGAGAGAGTGGGGGTGGGTGGAGGTGGGTGTGTTTTCCCCCTTCGGCAGCCTACCCAGATTGAGTTGAGCTGCTTCCTTTCACACTCTTCTTCCAGGCTGAGCATGCCCGGTAGACTCAGAGGGGTGGGACTTCCTCAGCCTCCAAAGCACAGTTAACCCTTTCAGGGCTTGTGCAGGGTAGGTACACCCCCTCACAGGGGAGTGGAGAAATCTTCCCCCAAGTTGCAATGCTGAAGTGTTTTGGTACCATATGATGGGGAAAATGACTCACCGGTCACTTTGTTGCATACCCTCTTTTCCTATCATGCAGAAAATCCCACACTACTTTAGGGTTCTATCTACCAGGAAGCAAAGTGCAAAGAACAACAACAGGCTAAGGAAATATAAGGTTAGGCTGCATCCTAGGAGGGGTTATGTGCAGATGGGCGCCATGTCAGTGTGCCTATACAGCCTGAGGCTGAAGTAGAAGATATTGAAAGTACACTGGGGAGAATGACAGAGAACTTTGAGATATAACTATGCTGGTGTGTAACTCTGACAGATCCTGGTCGTCATCTCAGCTTAGTGCATAAGCTTCTATCACATGAGCTAAAAGCCAACTGGCTGTTAGCTCAGGCTGTAGAGCAGACTCATTTTATCGCTCTCTCTAAGTGGTCTCAGTAGCACTAGAGAGGATAGAAGACCACACCCAGGTGGTGTGTGGGTTACAGCTGCAGTAACAAATGCCCAACACAGGTGTCTGTTAAGGATCCCCTGACCGAGGAGTACTGTGGCAGGCAAGCCATTGATGGTATGTCTACGCTGCAGTTAAAACCCACAGCTGACAGTACCAGCTGACGCAAGCTCTAAGACCTGGTGAGGTGAGAGGGTCCCAGAGCTTGGGCTGCAGCTCCAGGCCAAACATCAACACTGCAATTAAACAGTCACTTAGCCTGAGCCCTGTGAGCCCCACTCAGCTACCACAGGTGTCTATTCTCTACACTAATAAGATGAGGAAGATTTTGTAGCACCTTAGAGACTAACCAGTTTATTTCAGCATAATCTTTCATGGGCTATAGCCCACTTCATTGGATGCATCCAATGCAGTGGGCTATAGCCCACAAAAGATTATGCTGAAATAAACTGGTTAGTCTCTAAGGTGCTACAAAGTCTTCCTCGTCTTATTTACGGATACAGACTAACACGGCTGCTAATCTTATATATGTCTACGCTGCAATTAAAAACCCTCTGCTGTGAAGTAGAGAGAATGCAGTAGAAGAAGGCACAAAAGAAGAACAGAGGTAAACCTGTCACCAAGTAGTGGGATAAGGGAGATGAATCCCCCAGGTCTTGAGAGAAACATAGAAGTTCCTATCAAGCCATCAAAGAATCGGAAGTGCATAAGCTAAGGCAGAAATCTGATACTGAAGAGTGAGGTAGAGAAGAAAATGAACCGTACCCAGTGACTGAGATAAACAAATTTCTGTTGGAATTTTAAAAAGGTTCTCTATTTGGTGTAACATTACAAGTGGATGGGATCTAGAGTGACCAGATGTCTCGATTTTAAAGGGACATCCCAATATTTGGGGCTTTGTCTTATATCCGTGCCTATTACCCCCCACCTCTGTCCCGATTTTTCACACTTGCTGTCTAGTCACCCTAATGGGATCCTGGGCTGCTATTCTATAGACATGTGACAGCTAACAAACCACATTCCTCGAATGCCACACATTCCCAGAGACACCATTTATGCCAGCAAAAGTAAACAAAAGGCACCCAGTCTACCCTCTGCTTTATTCAAATGAAAAGAAAGAATACTAGGTAAATAAATGTTTATTCTCAAATCTTCTGAAATGTGCATTCCCAGCAATATAATAGTATCTTATAATAAATATTAATACTCTCCAATTATATAGCACTGTTCATGAAGATCTTAAAGCACTGCTTATTTTTTTCAGCAACATATGCAACAGATATGCTCATTTTAAAAATAGAACCAGCCAGAGAGAGGTTAAATGACTTTCCCTATGTCATTTTGCATGGTGAGTCAGTGAGAGAGCCAGGAATTTAGTCTATTCTTCTAAATTGAACATGCAAATTTCACATTTGCATGTATCTTGAAAATTTTAAGTTACAGATCACAGTATTAAACTAACTTTAAAAATATTCAGAATGAAATATTCACAACCAACCTTTTACATTTTCTCTAGTAGTTGCCCTCTTGTTTCCTAAATCTTTCATCCTGCCTCAGAGTCTTACTCTTTTGAATAGACAATTCTTAGTTAGAGATCAATTCACCCATAATTGATCCAGCTTTGAACCTGTAAGATCTAATTCTCCCACCACAAAGAAGGGGGAAAAATCTCTTCTAAACTTTAGCAGACATCCAAGGAGTATGTTCTGGACAGATTATTAATTATTATTATTCTTTTGATTCAGATTGGGCCTTTGCGGGGAAAAGGTTCATCACTGTAGTATTAGCTTTACCTACCAGTTAAGAAAGACACTTGCATTCTCTCTGACCACACTGTTTTTTGTGCTTGCAGAAAACATATTTAGTGGCGGCTGCCCTTCAAATGAACAGAAGACTCAGCTTTCACATGGAAATAAAGGATGACATTTACCTGGATTATGGTTCTGCTCATATGATTTTACAACACAAAGATATTGAAAAATGTTGAATGATTTCTTCCAGTGGTTCTGGTTCTCACTTTACTTAAGCAAGGCTATAAAGAAATGGAACTGATGTCCTTAGACAAGGTATGGAAACATACCCCAATGCTTGTCATTGCGGAGAAACTAAATGAATTCTTTGCTTCAGTCTTCACGGCTGAGGACATTAGGGAGATTCCCAAACTGGAGCCATCTTTTATAGGTGACAAATCTGAGGAATTGTCACAGATTGAAGTGTCATGAGAGGAGGTTTTGGAACTAATTGATAAACTTAACTATAACAAGTCACCGGGACAAGACGGCATTCACCCGAGAATTCTGAAAACTCAAATGTGAAATAGCGGAACTATTAACTAGGGTTTGTAACCTGTCCTTTAAATCAGCTTCTGTGCCTAATGACTGGAAGATAGCTAATGTAACGCCAATATTTAAAAAGGGCTCTAGAGGTGATCCCGGCAATTACAGACTGGTAAGTCTAACGTCTGTACCGGGCAAATTAGTTGAAACCATAGTAAAGAATAAAATTGTCAGGCACATAGAAGAACATAAATTGTTGGGCAAAAGTCTACATGGTTTCTGTAAAGGGCAATCATGTCTTACTAATCTATTAGAGTTCTTTGAAGGGGTCAACAAACATGTGGACAAGGGGGATCCAGTGGACGTAGTGTACTTAGATTTCCAGAAAGCCTTTGACAAAGTCCCTCACCAAAGGCTCTTACGTAAATTAAGTTACCATGGGATAAGAGGGAAAATCCTTTCATGGATTGAGAACTGGTTAAAACACAGGGAACAAAGAGTAGGAATAAATGGTAAATTTTCTGATTGGAGAGGGGTAACTAGTGGTGTTCCCCAAGGGTCAGTCCTAGGATGAATCCTATTCAACTTATTCATAAATGATTTGGAGGAAGGGGTAAACAGTGAGGTGTCAAAGTTTGCAGATGATACTAAACTGCTCAGAATAGTTAAAACACAAGCAGACTGTGAAGAACTTCAAAAAGATCTCACAAAACTAAATGATTGGGCAACAAAATGGCAAATGAAATGTTATGTGGATAAATGTAAGGTAATTCACATTGGGAAAAATAACCCCAATTATATATATACAATATGATGGGGGCTAATTTAGCTACAAACTAATCAGGAAAAAGATCTTGGAGTCATCATGGATAGTTCTTTAAAGACGTCCATGCAATGTGCAGTGGCAGTCAAAAAAGCAAACAGGATGTTAGGAATCATTAAAAAAGGGATGGAGAATAAGACGGAGAATATCTTATTGCCCTTATACAAATCCATGGTGTGCCCACATCTTGAATACTGTGTACAAATGTGGTCTTCTCATCTCAAAAAGGATATATTGGCATTAGAAAAGGTTCAGAGAAGGACAACTAAAATGATTAGGGGTTTGGAACGGGTCCCATATGAGGAGAGATTAAAGAGGCTAGGACTTTTTAGCTTGGAAAATAGGAGACTAAGGGGGGATATGATAGAGGTATATAAAATTATGAGTGGTAAGAAGAAAGTGAATAAGGAAAAGCTATTTACTTGTTCCCATAATATAAAAACTAGGGGCCACCCAATGAAATTAGTGGGCAGCAGGCGTAAAACAAATAAAAGGAAGTTCTTCAGACAGTGCACAGTCAACCTGTGGAACTCCTTGCCTGAGGAGGCTGTGAAGGCTAGGACTATAACAGGGTTTAAAAGAGAACTGGATAAATTCATGGAGGTTAAGTCCATTAATGACTATTAGCCAGGATGGGTAAGAAATGGTGTCCCTAGCCTCTGTTTGTCAGAGGGGGGTGATGGATGGCAGGAGAGAGATCACTTGATCATTACCTGTTAGGTTCACTCACTCCGGGGCACCCGGCATTGGCCACTGTCAGTAGACAGGATACTGGGCTAGATGGACCGTTGGTCTGACCCAGTACGGCCGTTCTTATGTTCTTATGCTTATCTTTTATCTGCCTTATACCTATTGTTCAGATTTCCAAGTTATATGTTCAGTTTTAACCCTGTTTTTTGAATAACACTGACCACATCTGTATACTATTAGATGTACAAAAGGATGCTGTGGAAAGTGTATAAAGAAATTTTTGATAAAAGCATTTCAACTAGATAAGTGTTGAAAGATGAGCAATTTCGTAGGGCCCAATTCTTCCCCGCTGAATATATGTTGACACTGCAATCAGCACTGTGATTGAGCATCTGTAGACACACCCAAGCTAGTTTTGATCTAGCTAGCTGCACAGGCCAGAGAAACCCTAAGTACTTACTCAGGAGGCTAGCTTGGGCTGAAAACCATGCTGCTACAGTTTCATTGCTATTCATACTCACACTAGCTAGATCAGGCTTGTCCAACCCTCGGCCCGCGGGCCGCATGCGGCCCAGGACGGCTATGAATGTGGCCCAACACAAAATCGTAAACTTACAACACAAAATCGTAACACAAAACACAAAATCGTAAACTTACAACGTTACGTCCACAAATACCGGAGTATTATTCGTAATTTGCATTATAATTGCAAACAGTTCGACCAAAAAAACGAAAAACTGATCAAATTGACTAATAAAATAAAGAGCGAGAGGACTCTAATGTCGCGTAAAATGAATTGTGACAAAGAATTCGTGTGTACTAGGCATAGTGTTAGTGTATTTTATATGTGGCCCAAGACAACTCGTCTTCTTCCAATGTAGCCCAGGAAAGCCAAAAGATTGGACACCTATGAGCTAGATTAAAACTAGCCTGGGTGTGTCTGCATGTACTGCAATCACACCCCTGATACGCCTCTTGTATAAGCAAGTAGCTCCATTGGCATCTTGATTGACTTGCGTAAACAGTAAGGTACTACTCAACGAGAATCAGACCCTAAATGTTTGTGACTGTGTACCTCATATAGTTACATCTTCCTTATGATCCTATGCATGGAGAACAGCTTTGAGAATAAAGTTAATTTTCTTTTCCTTATCCTCTTAAATCTATAGATTTCTGATGATCTTTGTTGGTTGATTGGGAAATTGGCCTGTGGGGATTTTACAATTGTGTACCAAGTATGGCATGCAGTTAGCATTCAGTTCTAATTTAGACTATTGCCTTTAAATAGGAGAGTAATGCTGAGATACATGTCCCCTTGGCACATTCTTGCTGTAATGTGCTATTGTGATTAGCATAATTTGCTACTGAATTTTTGATAGTTTAGATGGAGCATAAAATTAATACATATGGCACTAAACTTGCCTTTAAATAAAGGAGTGTAGGCTTTTTGCAGGGGATAGGGGTTAGATGCTGTAATTTATCACTCTGTACATATACACAAAAGTTCCAACATTTTTATTAATAAAAATAGATGCTTTTTGTCATTTCAACATTGTAGGTTCTTGAAATGAAAGAAACAGGTAACACCAGTGAACAATCCAGTTGCAATTTGAATGATTCTAACAATGAAAAGAAAAAGTAACCTTATTTTTCAGATGTGAATAAATATCCTGAAAGAAATTTTCAGTTCAAAAATAGCAATTTTGGATGTTGCTGTTGGCATAAGTGATCTCCTGGGAATTATTTCAATCTGTCAGCAATTTGTATTCTTTCTTTGTGTATGGCATGGAGAATTCAATGCATTTTTGTCACAAATATTTTATCACTGCAGTCTCATTTTTTAAAAAATTATCAGAAGGCAAGTAACATAAAAGAAATTACTAGACTACATTTTTTCCTGCATCATAGTGATTCCCACACAGTAATGGCTAAAATCAGACTGAATGAAAGTTTATTTTCTGTTGATCATAGGAATTTTATATATATAAATATACATATAAACATACACACACAGAAACACACACAAACTGCAAAAAATATCAATCTACTAGGTCTGCTTTTTGCCAACAACTATGGCTGATTGCAAGTCATTTGAAAACATTGAGCCATGCATGAGCATGACAAAAGTCAATTTAGATGGGTTTGGAGCAGAACAAAGACTTGCAGATGCAACACAATTCAAAATTCAGCACTTTGACAGTATACATTTCAATTTGGTGTTCATGCTATTTAATTAAATGATGTAAGAAGGTCAAAAGTTTAATAAACTTCAATTTTATACGCATATTGAATAACATTTTTATACATCATTCTAAATTATTGAAGATAGAGGCAACAATGATTCAGGTCAGCAGAGAAATTTGTAAAGACAACCCTCAAAGCTGAAGGAACAAAATTAATCACTTGACTTTGAATCATTTCTTAAAACTATGAGATTATTTTAGGGATACAAATATACACTTTCTTTTTAATTTCTTCCCTGTCTTACAGTCACAACTGAATTCACTTGCAAAGTCAAATCATTTGTAGTTGCTGTACATTATACGACATATTATATTTTTATGTAACATTTTTAAAACAGTGTCAGAAAACACTTTAGTCCAAGACTGACACTCACTGAACATGAAAGAAAAGGGATGAAGGTCAAATTTAACAAGGAGAAAGAAGTTAGTAGGAAGAGACTGGTATATTGTGAGGGCAATACCACTGAGACAGCAAACCCCAGCTGTAGAGGTGAGAGAGTCAGGTTGCAGACCCAGATTGCAGGAATAGGGTGAGCAATGGGGAAAGTAGATGCTAGGTTAAAGAAGGAATCTGTTAAATGTTTTGAAGTTATACAGGGGTGTAAATTTTGAATGGAATTCAGATATGAAGAGGATGTCAGTCAAGGTGACAGAGGTACATAATTTCAATTCCTTTAGTGGAGAGGAATATAGCCACAATTTTCAGAACCACCTGAAATCTAAACAATAGGAACTGAATGACATCAACACAATGGAAAGGAATTTATAGTCATAAAGTTAAGTGGGTTGCAACCAAAATCCTTGTATGCATTTCAAGCATATAAAACAATATTCTTTTCAAATACATTTTAAATGCAAGAAAACATTGTAGAAATTGTCTCATGCTCTTACCCACAAAAGAAAAAAATTTAGACAACAATATCAGTTATATTCAAGTGCTTACAAATATATATACTCATACGCATGCATACACATATTAACCAAACACATTTTCATTGTATTTTATCATAAATTGACAGGAACCTTTCTTTAAAAGAAAAAAAAATTAACTTCCCATGCCTCCTTTCCCATCTCCACTCTTTTTTCATTTACCCCATTTTCCCTTGTATGCTGTATCTACTTATCTTTTTCCTTCAGTCTATTTTTAGAGTCTTTTCCCTCTTTCTCTATCCCTAAATCGCTCCTTTCATACATCTACCTTCCTGTCCTTTCTCACAATGTAGATGACTTTTGTGCTAACTTTTCATATAACCCTGTGTTAGAAACCCTGTGTTAAACTTTTGGTAATACAGTAAAACCTCGATATAACGGACTAATTCGGGCGAGGGGGTGTCCGTTAAAGCCGAAAGTCCGTTATTTAATAATTTTTTTAAATCATTAAATAACAGGACTTTTGGCTTTAACGGACACCCCCTCACCCGAATTAGTCCGTTATATAGAGGTTTTACTTATCATGGCCGGGAGCCGGGAGTCAGCCCGCCCGCCCGGGTCCCCGCTGCGGGGAGCCGGGCGGGAGCCGTCAACCCGCCCACCCGGGTCCCCGCTGCGGGGAGCCGGGCGGCAGCCAGCGGCCCGCCCGCCTGGGTCCCCGCTGCGGGGAGCCGGGCGGGAGCCGTCAACCCGCCCACCCGGGTCCCCGCTGCGGGGAGCCGGGCGGGAGCCATCAACCCGCCCGCCCGGGTCCCCGCTGCGGGGAGCCGGGCGGCAGCCAGCGGCCCGCCCGCCCGGGTCCCCGCTGCTGGGAGCCGGGCGGGAGCCAGCAGCCGGGACCCCGGCGGGCTGGCAGCGGGGAGCCGGCAGCCAGCCCCCGATTTAACGGATTTTGGATGCATCGGACTTGCTCCTAAATTTTGTCCGTTGCATCCGAAGTCCGTTAAATCGGGGTCCGTTAAATCGGGGTTTTACTGTATATATATTTTAGCCCCTAAGGTAGGATAACTAAGGTAAAAGAAAAATGCCTTTTTGCTAGAAGTAAAATAAGATCTTTCCCCCACTTTGTAATCAATTGCCCTGTTGAATGAAAGAGGTGTGAATGAGGAAAGCCTGGAAGGCAGGCACCTCCAGAAAGCTGCACCCTTGGAGAGGGCATGGGAGCCAGATGCAAGAACAATCAAATGTGTCAATTGGGCTGACTAAAGAAGAGGAGCCATATTGACTGCCTCTGGGTTAGAAGCAAGCACCTTCTTTTGGGGACACCCCCTCTGCAGCATTGGGACAACACCCAGAGACACAAAGGACCAACTGACACAGACCTGGATTTTGAATCTGGGACAGATTTGCATGAGAGGGAAGAAGCTGCTATAAAAGTGAGGTGCCTTGCAGAGGACCCCCGGGTCTCATCTTGTCAACATCGGAGCATCGATCCGGATCAGCAGAAGCCCGGCTCCACCCCGCCCCCATCTAACTCACCTGGCCAGTGCAGTTAAGGGGAGCAACTCATTGGCAACAACAGCAAGACGGAGTGTGTTTGTTTGTGTGAGTGCATGAGTGTGCTATATATATAATATGCATATGATAGTATTGATTATTGCATGTATTATCAATAAATGTGGTGTTTTGCCTTATCCTCCCTGAAAAGATCCTGTACAGTACTTTAAGTATAACACTTTCTCTTGTTGCACATATCTGTGGCTGGCCAGCTCTGCCGGCTGTGTCCCAGCTTCCACCAAATCCATTTTCGAGACAATTTGTACACACTGGGTGGACCATGTACAGGGGGCACAAAGGTTTGCGGATAGCCCCTGGAACCCTCTGCCCTTTGTACTCAGACAAGAATCTGCTACAATCTGGCTCTAAATTAGGGTTTATAAATAATATTAATAGTTTAAAGTCTACCTATTTACTAACTTTTCACTGGGATGGAGGGAAAATAGCCATTATCCTATTCCACCTCTCCTGCACATACACATTTTCCCTTGAAAGTTCCCAATTTTGTCAAATTGTCAGGTAAAAAAATTGCCTGTGCTACTTCTGTTTCTCCCTGCCCCCATTCTCCACCCCTGAGCCCCTAACACAGCAATCAACATAAGAGAAGTCAGGTCAAGGCAGGAATACAACTAATGAATATCCTATTTCACAATTATACAGGCAACACTAATGAACTTAACTTGTAATATCTAATTATTAAAAAAGGCATATTGACAGAGGGGAAAGAAAGCCAATACACCCCGGTACAGCATTCTGGCAAGAGCCGGTGCACCATTCTGGGATGACCCAGCTTCCCCAGGTGGCAATTTAAAGGGTCCGGGGCTCTCAGCCAGAGGTGAAAGTAAGCCGGTATGCCCCCGTACGGCGTACCGGCAAGAGACGATGCACCATACTGGGGAGGATTGGCTTCCCCGGGTGCAATTTAAAGGGCCTAGGGCTCCGAGCAGTGGCTGGAGCCCCAGGCCCTTTAAATTGCTGCCAGAGCCCCCGCTGCAAGAGCCCGGGGGAGGCTGTGGCAGGGCTCCGAGGTCAGTTTAAAGGGTCTGGGGCGGTAGCAGCGGCCCAGCCCCAGGCTCTTTAAATAGCTGCTGGAGCCCCGCCACCACTTCCCTAGGGCTCCGGTAACAGGGCTCCCGTCCCTACGGAGCCCTGGGGAGGCTGCAGCGGGGCTCTGGCAGCTATTTACAGGGCCTGTAGCTGGGCTGCCGCTACTGCCCCAGGCCCTTTAAACTGCTCCCAGAACCCCGCCGCAGCCTTCCCCGGGCTCCCGCAGTGGGTGCTCCAGTGGCATTTTAAAGGGCCCGGGGCGGTAGCAGCAGCCCTGTTGCCAGAGCCTTAGGGAGTCTTAGGGAAGTGGTGGCGGGGCTCCGATAGCTATTTAAAGAGCACGGGGCTGGGCCGCCACTACCACCCCGGGCCCTTTAAAATGCCACCGGAGCCCCCTGGAGGGGGTAGGGTAGGGAAGGCGAGTGGGGGGCAGGCCCCTTACCAGTACGGGGGCTGGGCTGGGGCTGGCCCTGCCCCCCACCCCACCCCTTCCAGCCAAGGCCCCGCCCCTTCCAGGGGGGCAGAGCTGGCCCCAGCCCAGTCCCCGTACCGGTAAGAAGCTGAACCTCCGAGGACCATGCCACAGTGAAGCCTTCGCCCTTCCGCTCACAAATATTATGTAGGGCACAGCACGTGGAAATAACCGTGGGGATAATTCCCTCTGCCAAGTCTAGCTTCCCATAAAGACAGCACCAGCGCACCTTGAGACGCCCAAAAGCACACTCCACAGTCATTCAACAGTGGATCAGCCTGTAGTTGAACCTTTCCTGGCTGCTGTACAGGCTCCCCGTGTAGGGTTTCATGAGCCGGGGCATTAGAGGGTAAGCGGGGTCACCAAGAATCACAATGGGCATTTCAACTTCCCCACAGGGATCCTCTGGTCTGGAAAAAAAGTGCCTTCTTGCAGCTTCCTGAACAGGCCGGTGTTGCAGAAGATGCGTGCGTCATGAACCAGCCTGCATTAATGTCAGTAAAATGCCCACGGTGATCCACAAGCGCCTGAAGAACCATGGAGAAGTACCCCTTTTGGTTAATGTACTCGTCTGCTAGGTGGTCGGGTGCCAGAATAGGTATATGGGTCCCATCGAGTGCCCCTCCACAGTTAGGGAAACCCATCTTTTCAAAGCCAGCCATGATGTCACGAACGTCACCAAGAGTCACGATTTTTTGTAGCAGGAGGCGAATAATGGCCCTGCACACTTGCATCAACATGACTCCAACGGTCGACATTCCCACCCCAAAGTGGTTGGCCACTGATTGGTAGTTGTCTGGGGTGGACAGCTTCCAGATTGCTATAGCCACCCGCTTCTCCACCGGGATGCCAGCTCTCAATCTGGCGTCCTTGCGCTGCAGGGCAGGGGCGAGTTCAGCACACAGTCCCATGAAAGTGGCTTTTCTCATGCGAAAGTTTTGCAGCCACTGCTCATCGTCCCACACTTGCATGATGATATGATCCCACCATTCAGTGCTCGTTTCCCGTGTCCAAAAGTGGCGTTCCACGGTCGTGAGCAGGTCCGTTAAAGCGATGATCAGTTTAGTGTCCAATGTGTTCCTTGGCTCGAGCTCATCTTCTTCAGACCCATCACTACTGTCACGTTCCCTTTCAAGAATGAACTCCGCTGCGCAGAGAGTTGTGCTAGCGACACTAGCCAGCATGCTCCTCAGCAGTTTGCGATCCATTACGGCACAGGAAAATGGACGACGGAGCACGCGCGCCTTGCTGAAACCGTTGAAAGATGGCGCCTGAGGTGGACGGAAACACAGGGATTGCTGGGATATGACACAAAGCATCACGGGGAGTTGGAACAGGATGCAGAATGGCCACAAGTGATGCCCCCCTTCCCACAAGGCATTGCACCAGATTGGGAAGAGGTGCTCTGTGGGATACTTGCCCGATTGCGCTGCTCCTAATGCCGCCTGAAGCACCGCAAATGTGGCCATGCTCTAGCGCTGGCGGGTCTGAGTGTGCACACGCTTTAGCGCAATACCTATTGTTGTATATGGGACGCGCTATAACCAAAAGCGCTATAATCCTGCAAGTGTAACCAAGGCCTAACAGAGTGCCAAGAAGGCAATCAACAAAACTGCTGAATGATGCTCTGCCAATTATTTTAACAGGAAGCTCTCACAAAAAGTTTTCCCCTTAGCTTATGATAAGCCTCATGTATCAATGCTTGCACTTAAGGGACTGGGGGATTTTAACAATTGTTTCTCCATTTAAACAAAAATGGTCTCACAAAGAGGGAGGCAAAAGCACTGCACCAAAAATGTCTATTAAACCATTTTATTCATTTTTTGCTGGAAATGTTTATACTCTTCCCTTGAAAAAGCCCCCGGTATTCCGACCGCATTGCCCAGTCTACATAATTTGAAAAATAGGAGAGCAGATGAAGAAGTTAGGGGATATTTTCCTGCATTTTTTTTAATATAATGCTGGACACTGCACAATCTCATGCATTTGCTGAGGCAGATAATTTCATCTTCAAAATATTCTTACGAAGCAGGACAAAAGTCACTTCTACTAGAGAGGATTTAGTAATATCCAGAAAGAAGTGAACTACAAAAGTTGCAGGAACATATAACAAGTCTTTCTTCAATTTAATAGTGAAATTTTAACCCCCATGAACTCCAGCTACATCATCACTGTTTCTACTTTAGAAACAGCAAGTGTCAAACCAACAGAGATCCAGACACCAGCATTAATTGTGAGAGACCTGAGAGATAAATGCCCATCAATAGGTACAGGGGGGAGGAAGAAATATGACTTTTGGTTAAGGTCCTGGACTGGGATTCTAAAGATTTGGGTTCAGTTGCCAATTTTCTGCCTCACCCTCCTGCATGACCTTAGCCAGGTCACAGTCTCTTTGTGTGGCAATTCCCCATCTGTAAAACAAGAATATGACTTCCTTTCTCTCAGCCTTTTTCTTGCCTATTTAGATTGTAAACTCTTTGTCAATGAGAATCTCTCTCAGGTGTTCATATGTAGCGCAAAGCGGCCTTAATGTGCTACTATCATACAAATAGTCTTTTTACAAAATTACTATTATACTATAATAATTATAATATATAAACGACCATAAGTGGAATTTTATAATGCATTTCTGTCTTGGCATATTGCTTAAACAGATATTTTCTTTCTTTTAATAAATTAATATGTATCATTAGAGAACCTTTTAAAACAGCTATTCAAACTGTATTGGTATTCTTGAAGTATCAAAGTTCATTTAAGATGTTGCTGTTAAAAATACTATAGCCCACTGGGTGGAGTAAGCACACAGTGGGAAAAGCAAGTTGTTATTGAATTATACAATAATCTGGAGGAAAATATTGTGTCTTAATTTTAGGGTGATTTTTCCCTTCAGTGAGGAAGAGTTTAAATTTAAAATGTGTACAATATAAAACAGTTTTTAAGAGCATTTTTATGCATTATACTTTCCTTATGTAAACTTAGCTAGTAAAGCTTCAAGCATTTTCGGATCACAGCTATTTAAGATGAATAGTGTGTGTGTTTTGAAGAAACTGCATACGATTTTCCTTTTTCAAAGCTGCTAAGTGCAGAAAGTGTACATCCACCTGGTGACATTTCTAAGCAACACATGCCCTTTTCCAAGATTTTTTTTTATTTTGCATTTAACAAAATAACTGCAAATGTCAGGTATTAGTAGGGTTAAAACAACCTTTTCTATTTTGTTGTCTTTAGAACCCAATCTTTTATTCATGACTTCTCTCTTGGTGCTGGAAGGCAGACTGTGTTGCTATAGCAATGCCCTGCATATTCTTGTAGATAGCTTACAGTTTTTCACTTTTTTTGAACAACAAAGAGCCATTGATACTACATGTTGCCAAAGGTTACAAAAGTTGAATTCTAAAATGAAAATATTTCTTCTATAGAGTTGAACACTATGTGTGAGTCGCAAATTCAAGGAATCAGGTAACGCTCTGACCCTTTCTGTGAAGAATGGTGAACTTAGTATAATCTGTTCGACTCAAATGTATTCTTCAGAATAAAGAATATTTGAAATATGCTCCTTGCTTTCAGCCCCAGAATTTTTACATGATTTTAAAGAAAACATGAACTGCATTAGGTATAAATCCTTTTTTTCCCCTACATTATGATGATGCCAGATAATAAAACGTAATCTGATATTCTTGTTATGATATAATGGTAAATACATTTTCAATGTCAGGGAGAAGTCATCTTATACAATTTCCGTCTGCCCACAATGGATATTAAATATAGCTGAGTATCCCTCAAGAGTTGTGAAGTATGTTTTTTGTTTCCATCTTAACTGTTTTCTCTTCCAGACCTGAGTCCCACAGACAGATGTTTACATAGTACAAATTCAATAACAGTTCAACAAGCTAAATCAGATAAGCAGTTAGATGTCGAAATTCAGGATTGTGATGGTGAAGAAAAGACACATGCACTCATGTAAGTGAGAACCATCAGCATGACAATAACTTGCCTCTGATCAGAAAGTTGGTTGAGTGATATCATGGACAAAAAAGTCCCTGCTGGCTATTACAAACCATTATCTGTTAGTAAACACTGAGACCTATTTCTTTCAACCCTGATCCTGCTGAAGTACACCACAGATTGCACAAGTTGTTTGTTTATCAAGTGTCTCCTGATTATTATTCTGATGGGATCAAGTTGTAAAACAAACAATAAGTTCCTCACTTCTTGCCTCTTAAAATGAAAGCCCTCGGTAGGATGGCATGAGAATCATGCCTTGCATCTGCCTCAGTTTGAACTCAAATACTATCCCTGGATGCACCAGCCATTTAAAATCCAGGTGGAAACTGAAATACCCTCTTTGCCTCTAGACTTTCCTGCATTTTTATGGTTTACAAACCAGTATGGTTAGCAACGCAGCCCTGAACGCCCCTCCCCCCCCCATGTGCATAATTTATTCTATTTCAAATATTTACAAGCAGAAAAGGCCTACCTTTAAAAGACAGATTTCTTCTGGCTCTATATAAAGTGCAGCTATCTAATTTAAGACAAATTTATGTGAAATATAAAACAGGTTTTTCTATATGTATACATGTTCCAGATTAAACACACGAATGCTCCTTAAGGGAAAGAAAATGCTGACTGACAATTCCTAATGTAGTTTGAGTTTACAATCTTCCTGGAATTTTGAAGGAACTTCCTGACATTATACCATAGATAAAACCCTTTAAAAATCTTTAAATATAGCCAAAGAATGCAAATTAAAAAGATGGCAACATGTATGTAAAGTTAGCTCCAAAGATGTGAAGAAGGCTGGGCAAAGTGCAGACGTAGCTTTTGCAGTTTTCAGTAGCTCTAGTAAAGTTCATCAATACTTCTTTTCTAAATATGTATGCTATACACCTAAAGCTAATCTCAGTTCAGGTAATGAGTACTTTTCATCCCCGTCTGTATCAAATTCCTTAATGCTCTGTGGCTCTTGTATTGTCTCCTGATTGAGCTATTTATTGTCAGCTTCAGAAGTAGGGTTGCCAACTTGCTAATTCCAGAAAACCAAACCACCCTTGCCCCACCTTCCCCTTCCCTGAGGCCCCACATCCCACTCACTCCATTCCCCCCTCCCTCCATTGCTTGCTCTCCCCCACTCTCACTCACATACTCATTTTCACTGCAAGGTTCAATCAGGCACCAGGAGAAGGCCAGAAGCTGCAACAGTTTGAATGTGGGAGATGGAAACTGGACACCTAGTCATGCCAGCTGCAGGAGACTTACTGTTCCTGCTGGCCCCTCACCCAGGGGGCTACAGTGCTGCTGTGCCCTGCATGAAGTTGGGGCCCAGAGCAAAGGGGCCGGAGGCTGGCCACCTGGCACTGAGAGGGCTCTGCTCTTCCTGGGCCCCGGGATGCTGACTGAGTTTTACTGCCTTTTATTTTCTCTCTCTGGTTATGATGGGTGTTGAGTTTGAACTTTGCCCTGGCTCTGTCTGAACTTTCAGCCCAGGCTCTGACCTGAACAGCAGCCTCTGACCCTTTTCCCATCCCGGCAGCCATGTTTCTATTGTCTCTCTTATTAGCATTTCTTGAACAGTTGTAACACTGGTTTTAACTGGATACAACCAGGAGAATCTTGGTTGATCACGTGTGCACATCATGACCAGTTAAGCACTTTGTTTACACCTGTCTATATATACCTCTGTATATCACAATAAAGCTGCCACATGCTTCTGAAGCTTTTGAGCTGAGGAGAGTGTGAGCCCCTTGATCAGCGTATTGGGTGTCTGTATTGTTTGGTCTCTGACAGCTTGTGAACCCTAATCCAACTCCACACTACTCGGGTGTGGAACGGTAAGTAGGACCGGCTATTTTTACCTAACAATGGTGCCTGGGAGAACTCCACTCTTCCAGGGGCTGCCTAAATCACCCAGCTGGGATGGGAGGAAGGTGACTGGAGGGGATGGAGAAGAGCGGCTGAGGAGGGAAAGAGGCCAAAGATGAAAGCAGGTTGGCAGTGAGAGAAGGCAGTGAAGGAGAGAGGTGAGAGTATGTGGGGTGGATGGGATGCAGGGGGAGGCAGAAGGCTACAGGTGCATGAGGATGTAGAGGACACAGGGGTATATAGGGACATAATGGGAGTGCAACAGTGTATGGAGGTGAATGGGGTGCATGGCTGTGGGGGGGGTGAAGGACATGGGATGTGGAGAGGATGGGTGGAGAACACTGTAAAGGATACAGGGCTGAGATGGATAGGTGCAAGGAGAAAGGTGGGATGGGACGGGGGGGGCAATGACAGGGAGGGATGCAGTGATCAGGGGATGGGAGCGTGGGGGATTGGGATAGGGACAGATGCAGTGATGGGGATCCAGGGCTGCAGGAGAGGAGTTGCCCAGAGTCTGGGGCTGCTGGGGCAAGTGTCTGACTCAGGAGAACCATCCTGGGCTCGGGGGGAGTGCTACCAGTGTGGAGGTGGGTGCTGGGATGGTACTGCTGGGACGGGCCCACCCCCAACTCCCTGCGGTGGCCAGGCTGGGTACTGGATTCGTCTCATTCTCCTCCCCATCCCTCCAGGAGCCTCATTTCAAGCATTCAGAGACAGGGATACACATACCTGGTACTCCAGAGTGCCAGCCCAGCGATGGGGCAACAGACCGTGGTTCGTGGCAAGGCACGTGCCACAGCTTGATCCCAGCCACAGGAGGAGCGTGAGGAGAAGAAGGCCGGCAGCAGCGGGAGAAGCGCATGCCATGACCTCTCAACAGCCAATGGGAGTTGCGCTAGTTCATCCCCTGCCCTGACCCAGCCAATGGGAGCTGCATCTGCAAGAGGGGCAGCACGTGGACCCCCTCTGGCCCCCTCTAAGCCTAGGAACTGGATATGCTGGTTGCTTCCCAGTACCTGCGTGGTGCGAAGGCTAGCAGGGAGCCTGCCAGCCCCACTGCACGGCGCCACCAACCAGACAATCCACAGCCCAGTCAGCAGTGCTGACTGGAGCTACCAGGATCCCTTTTCAACTGGGTTTTCCCAGTCAAAAACTGAACACCTGATCACTCTATTCCATAGGCAGTTTCCCTTCCTTCTACCACACTTTGAGGGGAACAGGACAATTGCAGGAGATGTTTCAATAGCCCAGTCCTGATCTAGTAGGTGTAATCATGAGGAGACTTCCCACAAAACTAAGAACAAAGTGAAAAGAGAATGTCACAACTGCACCTAATCTTATTCTCTAACCTATACCCAATATTTTGCTGCAAGAGAAAGAAGCTCTCCTTTCTGAGGCAGAGTGAGTCATTTATTAAATATCTGGCAGCAGTGAAATGTCCCATTGTGTACAGCTTAGGAAACACTTAAGCACATTTTACAAATATAATTTTAAATACTTTTTAAAATTTTTCCATTGCTTCAGCTATCTTATTTCAAACTTGAAAATAGCATTTCTATATTAATTTTTTTCTTTTTGCTAAGTATTAATCCCCACTGCCTATGCTTTTGATATGACAGATAAACAATTAGATTGCACCTATTGGTATCTGTGTGTACAGACACTAAAGGCGTTCAAGGCAACAGTTTGCCTATTATTTACTTTCAAATATACGAGCATGGTTATGGAAACAGAATGTGTTGGTTCAATGGTTCCCATCTACTGATACATATTCTCATATTGGTACCACAGGTTTTAATGAAAAAGTACAATGACAAAACAAGAGCTTGGAGCAACCCATCTTTCACTAGGGATTGGAGCACTGAATGGAAAGCAACATGCAGCAACTGGTACATCCAAGGTCTCTGTCTAGAAAACTGACAGCAATTACTACCCTAGTTGTACTGGAACATTTTTGTTCACTACTAGCCAAGTCACAACCTGTTCTACAACAGCACAGTAAAAGTAATACTGCATGGGTTATACAGAAATAGTAGGTATTTTTATTAATTTCCTTGGTAGAAAATTAATGTACATTTGTGTTTTTCTTAGCGTTATTCCCACACTATGGCAGGGTCCGCTTAGAACCAATGATACGACTGGGGTATACTCCAACCGATGCATCGTTCCACCTGTTGTTGGAGGCATTTTATACCTACTGCCAGGTGTTAAGCCTACAGCACCTAGTATTCCCAGGAGGTCTCCCATCCAGGTACTAGCCAGGCCCAACCCTGCTTAGCTTTCGAGATCCGATGGGATCGGGCGTGTTCAGGGTGGTATAGCCGTATAGTAGAAAATTAATGTATATTTTAATAAATATTTTAGAATATGGAATGAATTCTATATCATTCCATAATTTGAAGGTCAACCAAATTTGCAGACCAAGTTAGTTCTGTATGACGTATTTCTAGTGAACCCATCTCCTTGTATTCAACTAAGTGTCTTTTTCAGTAAATACTTCAAAATAAACAAAACTGAACTCTGCTCCCAGTATTCTCTGATGATAATGTAACTTGTTTGGTGCCTACAGCTCACATTTAAAAAAGGAGTCAAGTTATATGGATTTAAGGTACACAAGCCACTACTTATGCAGCTGTAGGTCATGCTTTGAAGAATAGTTCACAACATATAAAAGGGACTGAACTTCTCAAGTATGTCAAATTATACAACGTGTACTCAATAGCTGTTATACAGGCAACACACACTTAAAAGTTTCTACTTTAGCAAGGGGTGTCTCTGACCTGTCCCCAGAATGGCGCCACAGTAGTATGGTCTTCCCTGTTTCCAAGAAGTTCCAGCTACTGCTCTGTGACCTACCTCCTATCTGTTTTTCTAGGTCATTGTGGTGTCTAAATTCTGGCTAGCATATCAATGTTGCTTGCTCAATAACTCTCTTTGCTGATCTCTGGCTCTACCATAGTTCACTGACACTACCATCTTGTTTATTTTTTCCACTGCTGCAGTAATAATTCACTGGCTAGTTTTACTTTAGCACAGAGCTCCACATCACAGCAGCAATATTTTTTTCCAAGTGACATCTGCCTATTTAAAACTTACCTGTTATAATGATGGCCAACAGTTCTCTATGTCCTATTGTCCCCTACTTACTAGTTACATCAATTTCCTGCCCTCCATCCTGAGCCCTCCCTCACTACACTGTCTTATTTTCCTCGCATTGTTTCCCCAGCTTCTTCCTCTTCCCACATCTAATTCACCCTTCTCCTTCCTCTCCGATACATTTTACAACTACTGTATCTTCCTCTCCCACACCTTTATCTCCTTCTTGCACCACCACTAATATTCTCTCCTATTCTTTGCCTCCAACCCCCCAAAAATAGTTTATGGTCCTATATTAAAAAGCTACTTTAGCTTAATCAGTTTACAAAAACCATGCAAGATTGATGCATAACAAACCAAGTCACTCCAGGATCTTGCTATATAATATTCCTATACCCACCATGTTAGTCCCCAATTGCTATTTATCATCACTTGTTAACTTAGATATAGGGCCCCATCCTGCAACACATATGGATTTAGATTTATTTCTATGAGAACTCCAACTGAAGCTAATAATCAAACAAAGCCTCTATATTTATTCCCTGACAAAAAAAATTAAGATACAGTTAAAGTTGAGAGTACCCATTAATAATTTATTGTAAAAACATTACAGGATTGTTGTAATTGTCCCAAAATTAGAAACCCAGGAAATTCAGAGTAAAGGTTATACTTAAACAAAATCCAAAGTTATTAAAATATGCAAATGCACAGCGAAGGAACCCAAACTTTAAGTCTACCCTGATCATGAAATAATCATATGATTTTGAATAGGTATTTTAGTGTTGTCCCAGATTAGATTTAGCTGATTTTTAAAAACTTTTTAAAAGTACTTTTGGCCCATTTACTATTGGAAAGTATAATTATATGTGGAGTTTGAAGTGTCTATGTAATTCCATTGTTAAAATCATTCAAGACAATGGAAATTTGCAAATTTGACATCATCAGCTCAGGATTAAACAAAGACTAGTCAGCTACAAAAGCAGCTTCTCCTCTCTTGGTTTTCACATCTCCAGATCAACTGCTAGAAGAGGGCCTCATCTTCCCTGATTGAACTAACCTTGTTATCTCTAGCCTGATTCTTGCCTGCATATTTATACCTGCCTCTGGACATTTCCACTGCATGCATCTAACGAAGTGGGTATTCACCCATGAAAGCTTATCCTCCAATATGTCTGTTAGTCTATAAGGTGCCACAGGACTCTTTGCCACTTGCCTCCAGAGTCTTTAAACAATATTCCCCTTCTCCCGGAGTCTAGTTTATTTAGTTCATACAACTTCTCCAAAAAGAGCTTCCCTTAGCGATCTTATTACCCCCCTCTTCTCTTTGGGGCTGTAGGGTTTAAGTTCTTATCTTCCTAGTTCTCCCCTCATGTTCAGGGGTCTTCCCAGCCCTCCTTCTTGATGATGGGGTTTTGTCAAGCTGCTCCCTCCTTGGCACAGGAGGTCCACAGCTCCCCTTGTTGAGCTTGCTCATAACACTTCTTCATTGGTCCCTTTCTCCAATTAGTCCAGAAGGCTGAGCAGGCAACCTGCTCCTACTGGTGGTTTTGCGGTCTGAGAGAAGAGGCAGCGTATATAAAGCTCATTCCCAATTGGTTGAGTGAGACTGTAGTCCCGCCCTGCCCACTCCACAAAGTACCTAGTCTCTGGCCCTTAAAGAAACAGTTACTGACTTTCTCCCAAACACTACTTATTCCTGGAACTGCTTCTTCTCCACCAATATGTCTTATTTCCTAGATTTTTTGCATACATCAAAACTTCCCAAAATCGTAGAGCAATGGCATGTGACCAGGTTGATCTGAGTGTTAGGCACACTATCCTTAAGGGGGCAGACTACCCTGTCACAATGATAGACGTAATTAGTTAGCAAACACATTTGATAACTGAACTGGGTTTACAAATTAGAGCAAAAGAACATAAGAATGGCCATACTGGATAAGACTAAATGTCCATCTATCTCAGTATCCTGCCTTCCGACAGTGGCCATTGCCAAGCACCCCAAAGGGAATTAACAGCAATCATCAAGTGATCCATCCCCTGTCAAGTGTCATGATTATTCATAGTTATTTGATTCTAGTAATGCCTATTGTATATTAGGTATTTGCCAGATATTCAAGAAGGTATGAACCCAGTAAAGGGATTCAGAGAGAGTCATGATCAAATTGACATGCAAGGAGGATAACTTTAAAAGCTACATTTTGTATGGACTGAAAGGAGACAATATGCGTGTCTAGGAGCCTAGAGGGGAGGCTGTGGAAATAGAACAAAAAGGACAGATTTTGGCGCTATTGAAAAAGAGTAAAGGGAGGGATTTGGTTATGGTCCAGATGTGTGGAGCAGAGGAATGAAATTATATATATGAATACAAGTTATATAAGGGTATGAGAAGAGAATACGTAGGCTATATAAATACTATATAACCCTAATATTCTCTTAACTGTTTGATACCAAAGTTTCAGTGTCTATTTTCTGAATCATGTGCTATGAAGTCTTACAATGTTGGTTTTAGCTTACAATGTTACTGATAATCACAAAATAAAATCTTATTAAATCCTGTCATTCTATTTGTCTAAATGAATTTCTGTTTCACTAAACTCCACAGGTTAAATATATGTTGTGTAAGGAATTATTTTCTTTGGTTTGTTTAAAATGAGTGTCCTTTCATTTCAATAAGCGTCCTCTTTTTTGACTGTTCCACAATATGCTAATGACAATTAATAACTAGTCTGCCCTTCATAATCTTATATAAAATGATCTAATATTCCAAGAAAGGTCACAGAATCTCATCATGAGTGGGAATGTTGACTCGAGCTTCAGCATTTTATCTTTAATCTCTTTTGGACTCTAAGAGTTTGGACAATGTCACAATTCTCAACTTGAACTTCATAAGCAATGAAATAGGCAGTTGAAGAAATATACAAACATACTTTCTCTAGATAGGAAGAGGCTACTGTTTACTATTTCACCACAGGCATTCTTCTCTGGTTAGAAATACAGATAAATGGTTAATCATATAAAGGTAACACCTCAGAGCCTATCAAAGTGAGAAAGGAAATTTGGCTCTTCACTGTCCTGCTCCCACCTTTCAACTCCAGCACACTTTTGTAGTCTTTGACCCAAGTCTCTATTATTCCAGTTGATGACCAAAGGAACTGAGGTAAGATTAGAATCAGGGTGGTAGCCGTGTTAGTCTGGAATAGCAGAGTTAACAAAGTCCTGTGGCACCTTAAAGACTAACTATAAAGTTTTGAAGCATGAGCTTTCGTGGGCTAATACCCACTTCGTCGGATGCAGGCAGTAGAAGTGTTCACATACAGGCAGTTATAGAAAAGTAGGTAAGAGCCAGGGGGGAGGTGAAAAGGTTAGTCCAATTAAGCTGAGCCAGCTTGTTATCTCCGATCAGGGAGTGTGGATTATTCGTCTAGCATTTGAATGGGGTGTGTGGACATGGAGAGATGAGAAACAATGTCTGTAATGAGCCAACCATTGTAGATCCCGGTTCAATCCCAAAGTGTGTGAGCTGAATTTGCAAATGAATTGAAGCTCTGCAGTCTCTCTTTGCAGTCTGGATCGGAAGTTCCCTTTCTGCAGAATGGTGACCTTTAAATCTGTAATAGTGTGTCCAGGCAGGTAAGATTGGCACCTTAACCACCTCTATATGCTCCGTAATGTTCAGTAATTAATAACCATATGATTGACTGATTGGTGATCCCTAGATTCAAGGAGGATCTCTTCCATGGATTTACATATGGGTCCTGAGATGACTCAGGAGTCCGATCCTGTTGGAAAGATGTTATTTCCCGTTGTAGACGTCTACACAGGATTTCTTTTAATGTGGGGAAGCTGGTGCACCTACAGCAACCACACAATCATGACAAGTTGGAGGTCTGGGGCCCAGTGGCAGGGAAAGTCTCAGACGACCGAAGATCTCCACTTGCTGCAGTCATCATCCACTTTCATGGCCATTGAAATCCAAAGACCCTCTTCAGCCTGATCCACTGTTAAGGACTTGGGGGATTGGACCGTGCTTTGTCTTGGCACTCCCCTTAGACCTGTTCACCTTGGAAGACCCTACTAGGAACACGAAGCTCCCAACAACTTAACTCATCATGTCATCATCCTCAGTCAAAGCAAAAAAAGGTGGTTTTTTTTATAGCAGCACTGACAGCTGACCCTGGTCTTTGGCAGGTGCAGATGGACTTCCAACATGAAAAGTGATGGGCGGGAGGCAAAGCTGAATTTGGAAGAGCTTATATTACAGGTATGCAATGTGTGTGCATCACAGACCTCAGTTTCAGGGGTTTTCCGGCATGCATAGAGGGGACAGGATACAGGAAAAGTGAGGCCAAAGGAGCCTCTGATATGCAGCTCTTCCTATCCTGCCCCCTCATTGCAGAGGGGATTTAACACCTGTACAACTTTTAGGGTGCCATTTTCACAAAGGTGGAGACAGAGTGCAAAGTGCACCCACATTTGCACATGCAAACCACAAATTTCATAACCGAACACATAAGAGGTACATGGAGTTAAGAAAGTTTCTCACAGCTCTCCAATTAATCTTCATGGAAAAGCCTAATCTGTTGGGCAAAGAAATCCAGGGAGTGCACAAAAAGAAGCAAGGACAGGGGGAAGTCTTCCATAGTAACCCTATTCAAAAGCAACCAAGGGGAGTTCAGGTCATTGATTCAAATCTGTGTGCCTGAGCTACAGTATGGTAAAGAGCTTAGATACAGCTAACAGCAGTTTCTCTCCCTTTCCCCACTCCTCTCCCAAATATTTTCTCCTTAACCTTGTGAATGAAAAGGACCTCTCTACCTGGTCGATGGCTCTGACTTGGAGTACTTTTAATGATTGCAAGCAACAGTTGTTAGTTTCCAACAAATATAATTAGAAGCAAAATAAAATGTGGATGATGCATGCTTTGTAACTGTTAGTAAACTCTAGTCAAATTCTTCTTTAACGGAACATAAATTAATTGATACTCTTTTAGTGCTGAATATATTTGTTACCAATACACAAAACAAAAACAAAAACTGTGCAATTTTCAGTCTGAAATTCAACCGTTTGCGATGCCTGAATAAAGGTTTCTATCCACGGAAGAAAAAGATGCACAAAAACCCTGATGCAAAAATTTAAGCTAGCTAATCTTATATTAAGTGCAGTCACACACATACACTATATAATACATATCTACAAATTTATGTTTGAATAAACATATAACAGTCTGCTACCACAGATACCACAATAGAATTTAAATCATGATTAGAAAAAAATCAGTTTAAATCTTTAAATAAGGTTATACAAAAGATGCACTTCTGCACACACAGGTAAATGCCACAGAACAGATATTTCAGTACAAAACTAGTCAGTACAGCTCTCCCGTAGTAATAAGCATCCCCCTTCTCGGTTCAATAATCAAATAATAGCTTTGACTGGTCAATGTCTGCTTTTGTCCGGTTCTGACCTACATGTTCCTCTGAGGGACATCTTTGTCTCACTTTTCTTTGGTCACTGAGTTCATGTACCTCAATAGGCTGAGACTTGCAGTCCATTAACAAGAGTTCTCAGCTCCCTAGGCCACCCAGAAGCCTTGGTGCATGTTCTCACTGAATGGCTTCACTGGTGGCCCATTCAAATGTGCTAATGTCAGAATAAAGGGTTGAATGGAGGAGCCAATGTACACCATTGCTCAGGAAAAGTGACTGCAGCTTCCAACAAAGCCTCCCCTGTGGTGATGTTAAGCAGAGTTATCAATAGTGCTAAGGCAGAGCAAGAACTAATGCTCCAATCATGTCATCAACAGGTGGCACAGATGCAGCCACTTCAATACAGAAATCACAGGGCAACATTTACTGGTAATTCTATCCTCTTTCCAGTTCTAACGTACAGATAAGTGTGCAGATGTCATGTCTCGCTCTCTTGTGCTGTGTCAGACCCCCTTGAACTGAGTTACTAAAGACTTTTTTGTTTCCTGTTCCTTTTACTATTCGCACAAACTCTAGGCAATGCTAAAGTCTCATCTACAGCAAAGCAAAAATCTTGGGTTTTTTTAAACTACAGATAAGTAATTCCCCCAGTTTATTCAAGCAGCTCAAAGAGAACATTTCAGTACACAAAGGAAACAATTTTGTTATTCACAAGACTTGCCACACTGTTACACCAATTTTCTAATTGTCAGAATGCATATTAAACTTTCTTGATTTGTCTTAAATTAACACTCATCTCACTTGACTACAGCTTAATTTTTTCTTCAAGAATTTTTTGAGGAAAATAGGGAATAGGAAAAGAAGTGTTCATAACTATTATGAGGAATGTGAGAGAAAAGACTCAATTTGTTTGTAAAGTACATTATCGGCAGTCACAGAACTGGAAGAGATTGTCCAAGCACATAAAAATGTCTCAGACTTCTGCAGCAGTTGCTTTTCTAGTACAGTAGATAAGAAGAAGAAGAAGTATGTTGCTAGAGGAGAAATAGAGGCTTCCCTCAGTTAGCATTCGTGTAAGAAGGGAAACAGCCACCATCATAAACGACTTCTTTCGAACAAAATAGGATCATTCCAATATGTCATACTTGAAGACTTAGTAACATAAATCATTTTAACATCATTCTTATGGGACAGAGGTGAATGAAACAGAAAACACTAAAGAACGACCATTAAGTGAAATTGCAAATATTTTCCCAAGACTCCACCTACAGAACAAGTTACTAAAAAATCCTAAGTCTTGGAGAGCAGATGTGAAACACAGCAAATTACTATGATACTGTTTATGTGTTCTAGATGTTATTGGTGACCCTGATGCCCAAGAGTAAAAGATTTGGTAGTGTAGGCATAGTACCATGCAGGATAGTTTGGTTTCAAATCTTACTTTTTTCTCCTTGCAGGTAGGAATGTTCATGAGGGGGGAGAGAATGGCAGCATTCAATGTTATGCTGCCCAAAACATAGCAGCTGCAGTACAGGAATTTGAGTTAAACTGATGTAGAATCAGGTAGGACTGCAGGGATTTGATAAAGATGCACATGTCCCCTAACCTCCTAAGAAAACCTTTGTCTGGGAATGTTTATTTATCACTGTACAGATATTTTTCTCATCCTATGTGTGGTGCTCCATGAGAGGTACTTTTTAATGGACATGAAGAAATTACAGGCTACAAACTTATTATGATCAAAGTTCAGTCATGCACCAGCAAAAGGTTTAACATTCAGTCTCTCTCACATTATGTATACAAAAACCATTTTAATGGTAGATGTAGTTAGTAAAGGGGGACTAAAGTTTATTAGCTACAGTTTCCCTTATGCAGCTGTGGTGCTATGTCATCTTGCCTGACTGGCAGGAGGCTTTTTAAAAAAGCACTTTTTCCCCCAAGTCTCTAGAACACTTTTCTGCTAATTATGTGATATTCACAGAATACATGATAGTGTGAAAATGCTGTTGGTATCACCATGCCTTGACCTACATAACTAATTTGTGGCTTCCACATTCATTAATACCAGATACAGGGTGATAATACCATCCCATATGAAAAATCCTATGGATATAAGACAGAGTGATACTTTTTCTAGAGAATCCTTAAACCAACCTTGAACTGGGCTATAATTATTTGTTTAATTATATAGGATAAATTAAAAACACTGTAGAAAGGATCTTCTATATTAAATTCTACCAGTGTTTAGAGCAATTTCTATCAGATACTATTTTAATTCTATAGACTTCTATTATATAGAATTTTTCTATAAGGATTTATACAGTACCACAGCATCATGTATTCTCTCTCTCATGTCTTGAGTGTCGGAGTTTGTGAAAGAAGAAAGTGAGGAATATCCAGATAAATCAAGTGCTTCCATTTAATTTTTTCCACTACTATTAAGTTTCATTAAGTTACTTCTAGTTTCATTCTCTCCCCCTCCCTCCACGAGACAGATCCCATGAAGTCAATGGAAGTTTTTACTGAGTATAAAAGTTGCAATATTGAACGCTATGTTGCCATACTTTAGCAATCCAGCTAAACCAATACATTGAGGCCTCACGCAAAATGATTTTTATACAGTTATTTAATTTTGTGTTTCATCATAAGATGCTAATTTCTTCCCACACTTTAGAATGAAGTTGGGTCTGTTTCTCAGAATTAAAAGTAAAACCCTTTTCTGTCTTTCCACCTCTAACTGGTATTGCACAGTTTCAAAAGGCTCCTTTAGAACTCCTCTAGCATACCCAAGGGGAAGCTAACTGCTCCTTTAAAAATTCTTCTCTAATTTAGTTAGAGCAAAAGCTGCTTTGGGTTAGTGCAGAGCCACCTGTTTTTCATTATTTCCCTTTTCTTTAATGCTGTATGCCTATGACCTTAAAGGCTCAGCAGACCTCTCTGGAACCTTAAACTGTAAAGCGGGGAAGAAAAGCCTGCTGATTTGCATGACTTAGTCAGTAGCTCGCTTGTTGATGCTTTTATAAACCAGCAATAAAATGGAGGCCCAAGAAGCAAACAATATTGTCCAACCCACAACTAGTTTTTTCCTTCTGAATCCCAAATACTCCACCTCAAAGTAACACTTTCACTCTGCTATCCTGCAGCTATTATTTCAGTGTTGTGGCACATTCCAGTGATACTCCTCAGTGGGGCACATGCCTGGGCAGTATAATTTCTCCCTCCTTAATGCATGTAAAGACCCCAAAAAATCCCAAATGATCTTAGGGTACATTTTATTTTGTTTTAAAATAAAATAACTTTCCTTAAATAAAACTACTTTATGTGATTTTTTAAAAATCAACGTGATGTGATTTGATATCAATTTAGGTAGATCTCTCCCCCCCTTCTTTTCCAGGTGTTCTCGCCCCCTTTCTGAGGTTGGAATGTTAGTGGGCAGGGGAGGCTCTTAGGCTTTCAGACCTGGAGCCCATGCACACACACCTACACATGTGCTTTTCTTTACTCACAAGAGTGGTCCCAATGAATAAAGTTAGAACACAGATGTGTTTGTAGGATTGAGGCCCAAGTTTTCTCCCTGTCTTCTCCTGCCCTGCAAGATGTCTCTATATTATTTGCCTGATGCTTTCTGGTGTTGAGCATTGTACCACTACACATTCCTTTTTGTCCAAATTACACACCCTTTGGGGGTTCAAAAATACAGAATACAAGACATTCAGATATGAATTTGGGCCTGTTTTGGAAAAATGGCAGAATGTCACAGATCTTAAGTTAACCCTTTTGAATTATAACAAGACAAATGCCATCCAAGACAATTCTCTCTGTTACATATGGATGGATCCAAATATAAAACTGGCCTATAAGACACTTCATTTTATGAAATACTGGTAGGTACCAGCCTTCAAAAAAAGTGTCTCATTTCATTTCTCTCTAACCTGACAAACAAGCAGGAAAACACTTGCATCTTCAGTATAAAAGATGGTCGAATGCTCGTTGTTCTATTTTTAAAAATAAATGGCAGAAAGAGGTCTATTGTGTGAGATTTGTCATTTTTTGAATAAAATTGTTCTGTTTCTTATAAGTTCTATCATAATAAGATCTAGCATTTAGTATCACACTTATATTGATATATAGCTCTTTTGCTTTCTATTGAATCTCAGATGTGATCACTTCAAAGAGTATCAGAACAAAAGCAGGCTGGGGAAAAAAGTTCCCACTCCTTAATGCAAAAATGTGTTTCCCTTTTAAAGTTCCACAGTTTCAAGAGTCTTCAGCATGTTAATGAAACATCTGCACTACAGCTTCCTAAAATAGGTTTCTTTATCATGCGGTGTCAATAGTTAAGCCTTTAAACATTAATAGGTTGCTTATTTTTAGTTAAAAATAGCATAAGCTCTACTGACTAAAACAGTGTAAACTACAGAGCTAATTGTGACAGATTTTTTTTCTGTAGGGATCTGAGTGCACACACTCCATAAAAATTCATAACTACATTACCTCCTGGCTTGGGCAAGTACGCCCCACTTCCCAACTTCCACACAACTAATTGAGGACAGAGATATTCAGATTCCCCTTCGCACTTTTTCCAGTTTCAATCTATTTCAAGTACTAAATATAGAAAACCAGCAATAGGGTGAACCCCATGGGTTTATGGTGTATAGAAGAATCCTCCTGTTGGGATCCTTACCTGAATTTATACAAAAGTTCCACCAGGTACCATGACTGTTCCCATAAAATCAGTCTTCCCCAGTTAGGCCCTGGCTCCTTCCCTCCCTATTGTGATCTTCTGCAAGAGGCAGGGGAAGCAGAGTCACTATCATGCTCTCCCCACTTTGATGCAACTGGAGAAACCATTAGGCCTGGTTGCTTCTCTTGTGTATTTGTGGGACATTTCTCTTGCCCCACCCCCAGCTCATGCATTCCTACCTCCAGATCCTTTTTGTACTCTCCAATCTTTAGCACATTTCTGCTCCTCACCCCAGCTGTGGATTTTTTCCTTCCTAGTCACCATGGGGTTCTCACATCTTTTCCTCCCCTCTATCAAGTTGTTTTCCTCTCTCCTGTCCCCCCCCCCACACACACACACACACAACACCTGATGCTTGAGCTAAAATTTGCTGATACTCTTTTCTTGCTTGTGGGAAGCAGCTGGGGAAGAAGCAAACACCAGTAGCAACTGACTGCTCAGTAGCATGCAAAGCAGTGGTCTCTGCATTCCAGACTAGGGCAGGGAACTGCAATCAAGATAATTTTTGTCCTAAAGTACTTAAAAAGGGGTGGACAGGTGGGGGGGGGGGGAGGGGGGGAAAAGAAGAGGAGAAGGAAATTCTGAACAATAGCCAAAAAACTAGGACAGTCTTACCCAAAATAGCAAGTGTGCTGTCAACAGTGTTGCTCTATTGGCATTAATAACAGCTGCCTACAAGTGCTATTCCACTTCAGTGACTTTGGCCCAGATCTTTAAAGGTATTTAGGCACCCAAGTCACCTTGATTTCAATGGGAGCTAGGTACTAAATATCTTTGAGGTCTCGGCCTTTATGTTGTCATATTTAATCAGGACTCATCATTTTTCATTTATGATCCCCTATATTTTGTCTGTGAATCAAGACAGTGGCCCACCAAGCAATATTTCCCAGTTCTTGGTACCTAATCTTCACGCAGCACTCTTCTTCCATGTTCTGCTTCTGACCCTAAAGGCCCCCTGTCAAACAGGTGAGGTCTCTATTGAGAGTTTGCAACTTACCAATGTTCATAATCTTGGCACAACATGTCCAGTTAGTATCTAAGGAATAATGTAACTATATTGATCTTAAGGTGAAAAGGAGTCACCAAGAAGTAATAGATTACTACTAAGGTCATGTCTACACTAGAGAGCTTACAGGGGCACAGCTGTACTGATGCAGTTGCACTGCTGTAAGATCTCCAGTGTAGTCATTCTATGCTGATAGGCCAGAGCTCTCCCATCAACATAATTAAACCACCCCCCAACAAGCAGCAGTAGCTGTGTTGGAGGAAGAGCGTCTCCCAACAACATAGCACTGTCCATGCTGGTGCTTCTGTTGGTGTAACTTATGTCACTCAGGGAAGTGTTGTGACATAAGTTATACTGACAAAAGTACTAGTGTTGACATAGCTTTAGTGATGGCCAGTTCATGCAGAAGGGCATTGCCACCCCTCCCTGGTCAGACAGTGAAGTAACAGAAGGTTCTATTGTCTACCATTACCCCATCACAGAACAGTCAACTTAAGCTGTAGTGTAGTCATAGCCTAATACAGAGTGGGAAGAGGAACTTTGGATCCGTTCACTGAAGAGACATCTGTTGAGTGGGGTAGTTTTCCATGAAAGATTAGATCTTGGTTCCTCTAAGCCAGCCAGATCTGCAACAGACTAAATTGTGAGGGGAAAACCTACTTAATTAGATGAGAAAGGTAACTGTTAAGAAGGATAGATCCTAGTTCACATCTGATGACTGTTTTGTATTGTAACCATTTGTTTCCTTCAGTCTCTCTCTAGTGGAATCTCTATTCTTTCTTAAATAAATCTCCTTTTGTTTCATTACAAGTACTGTGTGTTATATAGGAACAGTGGTTTAAGGTTAAACTGGAATACACTGCTCCTTTGGGAGCAGCGGATCTGAGATTCCTATGAGTAGCCAGCTTCAGAGACTGGTTATCACATAAAACTGCTTCAAGGGAACTTGCATGTGACTCTTGTTAATCTGCAAGGTAAAAACAGGTCTGGCAAAGCCCTGAGGAGATCTCTTAAGTGGCTGAAAGGCGGGTAGTGGGAGAGAGCTAACACCACCAGCTTCCACAAGAAAGATTCCTTCAGGCTAGATGCAAGGGATGAAAGGTGACCCACAGAGCTGGGTAGCCCAAGTATTGTCCGAGTACCGTAAGATTCTTTCACTTTGTAGATGCTGGCACGCAAGGAATTTCTTCATATTGGTGTTTCCATTTCTGAAAGGTAGGGTTAAAAAAAAAAGTGAGGTATTATTCCTAAACCAACTGAAATTGCATTTGTGACATCAAGATGGATTTTTTGAAGTAGTACACTGGATTGACAGAAAGGCAGCTGCACTGCAACAAATGAAAGTGGAAATTAATAAGAAACCAAGGTAAAAGAAAGACTATTGGTTTTGCACACCCACAGCAAATTGGCTGGATTTAGAAAAGCTCACTTTGATCTTTCCCAGACTAATTACTGCTCTGTGTTTGACTGTTTTGTGCATTAGTTGCCCTTCATAGAAAAATGAAACTACTGTAATACACAGCTGTAATACAAATGAAAATGTGACATCCAATAAACAAAGCATGGCAAAGGTCATCCAGTACAATAACTGTATAATTCAACTTTAAAATGTCTTTTGTATACAAATATAATGACGCATTTAAGGTGGTTTTGAACAATGAACCAATATTAAATGGTGTGAGCATGGGTCTGAGAAAGAGTGAGAGAAATTGCATACAAGATTGATATACAGAGTTTTGTGACAAACATTTTTCAGACCTACTACACAATTTTCAAGATTAGATGTTCTGATACATTCATACATATTTTGAACACTTAATCTATGAGGACTCTGCGAATATATCATCCTTACTATATGAAATCAAGGAACGGTAGTTCCATAGGTATACTTATTTTGGATTTCATAGGTCCATGGTATCCAAAGGTGAAAGAAAAAATAAATGTAAACTGGTGAAGATCAGCTACTAGAAGAACCAAAATTAGTCTTTTAGTGAACAAGTATTCCCCGTCAAGGCTTTAAAGTATATCAGTTATAACAAGAGAAAAAAATAGCTTCACTTCAAAGGAAACTGAAAACATCATGCATAATAACTGGGTACAAAGCCATACTTTCACAAAAATCTTCCCATTTTATAGATCAAGCACCTGTTCTTACAGTTTCCTGTATTCTTTCGGAGAGTCTGAGCAGGCTTTCAGGGTCCACTCCTGCACACCTATAGCTTCTTCCTTGCTGAAAAATAAGCAGAGCTTTCTAACAGTGCAACCCTAGCAAAGACAACATTGGTCTCCAGATCAGACACTAAGGAGAGGAATCGCACAGAAGTGCCAATTCATTGTTAACTAAGGCCCTAATCATGCAAGCACTTAGACACACGAGTAGCTTTACACATATGAGTAAAGTTTAGCTTGTGCATGTCTGGAAAATTTGGTTCTTATTTAACACAGACTATCTTGTCTACCAAAAGAAAAACATTCCTACTTAAAGTTTGCTTGCAAACGTTGTCTTCATTCCACCAGCTACAGAGGCACTAGTTGCCTTCATAACAGAAGTGTTCTCCTGATTCTAATAACATTTTTATGATTGTTTACTATTCTGTATTACCATAGTGCCAAGAGGCTAAATATGTTGATTTTTAAAAGCTTGGGCTACACATATTTATAATATAAGGGTAACATAATATTTTCTTTTGCTGTGAACCCATAAAACCTAAGCTGCCGTAAAGTGATGCTCTTGTGCAGCATTAAGCTCCTGATGTGGATTTGTTCTATGTTATTCTCCACCATCCAAAAGTGTTATTGGCATTTGGGATGCTAGGCACCCTTGTATTCACACCCTACTTCAATAATATTTGTACAAAATATGCCTTGTGAGATATCACATGAAAACTAATAAAACTCTGTTTATTAATATTATTGTAAAATGCAGATGTGCTAGCCTTATGTGAAATTAAGAATGTCCTCTGTATGATATTACTAGAACATCTTTAAGACAAGACTATCTAGCCTAGGTAAAGGTGATAAACAGATCTGTCCCAGACAAAGAAATGTGGATTAACCTCAATTTACACTAAACAAAGCTATGGAGCTAAACCAGCTAGGGTTATCCTGCTCCTGACCTTGAGAGCAGGGCCAGCGACAGGGGGGTACTATGGGTACAGCTGTACCAGGCCCCCCGACTTTAGGGGGGCCCTGGTACACAGCTGTACCCGTTGTCGCCAGACCTGGAGAGCGGGGAAGGGGCAGGGAGGCGGCGCGGCTCTCCCCCGGACAAGCGAGCCTGGCTCCAGCAGGAGCTGTGAGCCCGGCCGGCGGCAGCAGCACTGTCCGGGGGAGGGGAGGGGAGAAAGGGCGGCTCACGCAGCTCTCGCTGCCCGGGGGGGGGGGAGCGCCGGCTGGGCTGGGGGGGGGCAGCCACGGCTGGGGGGGGCAGCCACTGTCGGCTGGGCTGGGGGGGGGGCCGGCTGGGCTGGGGGGGGCCCCATCCGCTGTCGGCTGGGCTGGGGGGAGGGGAGCGCGGCTGGGCTGGGCTGGGGGGGGCCCAGCCGCTGTTGGCTGGGCTGGGGGGGGCAGCTGGGCTGGGGGGGCCCCCATCCGCTGTCGGCTGGGCTGGGGGGGCCCCGGCTGGGCTGGGGGGGCCCAAACTATCAAAGTAGGGGGCCCCCAAATTTCTGTCGCCAGCCCTGCTTGAGAGACAGAGAATTAAGATGGGTCTTGACCTTGAGAGACAGGCGACTGAATCCCCAGGAGACCTTTCTGACTTCTATGACAAAAACATCCTTTTGGGAATATAATAAACAAGCAGACTCCATCTTAGAAGTCTGTGAATTGCAAAGAAACATCTCTGAGGACCTCGCAATCATTAATTGTTACCTGCTAGATGAAGTTTGGTCTGGGAGAGCCTTGAGGAGTTTGCTGGTGAAAAAGATGGGTGCTGATAGGCAGTCTAATCGCCTGCAAAATGCTCTCTTGTTGAGGCAGGGAGGTAACAGTGGCTTGTAGCTCAACAGTGAGATATGGTACTTCCCAGAAGGCATAAGGAGATATATGGCCTCAGCTTCAAACAGCTTGCAAGAAAATTTTAGCTATGACATAATTCAAGGTAACAAAGTAAAGAGGGAGTGGAGTGAGGAGCAGCCAGGGTCAGAGTCATGCAATTACATAACCACCAAACTGCACTCCCCGCTTACGCACTGGACTGGGACTCAAAAGATAGATGCTCAATTTCCGTTTCTATGTAATCTTGTGTAAGTCATGTAGAGTCTGAGTCTGCACCTAGCTCAGCACAGGTGCTAGGGTTCTCCCCACATAGAGCCTGTTACAGCCTCAGGACCTCAATATCTCTGTGCCTCAGCTCTTCAGGTGTAAAATACTATTTCCTCTTCCCGCATCTTTTGTCCTTCTTGTCTAATTAGATAGTAAGTTCTTCAGTGTGCTGAGAGACAGTCTCTTACCAGGTGTATGTACAGAGCACCCTGGCACAATGGGTCCTCAGTCCCAGTTTATACATGTGCACGTATTGCTGGTTCTGTAATGCTCGGGTTTATTCATGCATATAAAAACATTAAAATAGTTTCTATTATTTTTTAAAACTCATTGTTTAAGACAATCTCATTTTTGGGTCTGAATTTCTCAACATATTTGGGGTGGAAATGACTGGGGAACAGCAGGGAGTGTGAAGCCAGTGTGGAGGTACAGGACCCTACCTGATTGCATGGATCTGAGAGTTGGCCCCGTCCTTGTTCTAGATGGCCAACCCCCCTGGCCTGATAGAATGATGTGGACAAATCTCCACAACTCCCTCAGAGATTTACTCCTCTTTATCCCCCTCTCATGGGTTTAACTTTTACCATTGGATAGGAAAAGGGGATGGGTGTGCATGAAGAAAATTGCAGCAAGTAGGATTATCACATTTCTAGCCTGGTTTTCCTAACCAGTTTGGATAGAATCCCCTTTACCCACATATAACAGTATTACAATTCCATTTTACACTCCCCTTTAGAGGGTAAGTAAATAGTGTACAATAATTAATTCCTGCCCTCTCTCTAGCTGAAGCCACATTGCATCATGTTTATAAACGACTGACGATTAGCACTGCTGCTATATATAATAATGCTTAACACTTTTATCTCCATTGTTTATATATGTCATATACATAGAGATATGTCTGTCCGTAGATTGTATATTTTCTCATATTAGGTGTATTTGAAAGCTATGTAAATAAAACCTTGTTTAGTTTACCCTATCATGTGTGGATCTTCATTTCTGCAAGCAGTCTAAATGAAGACAATATGTTAGGTAAATAGTTTTCTTAATGAATAGTGTCCCTTCTTTCTTGCAAAAAGAAATGAGCTCATTACTGTAGAGTGTTTCTTTCCCCCCTCAACATGGAACAAATTCAAACTTTCCATACTGCAACCTGAGAAAAATCTTTGGAAACAGAAACTGGATTTTTGTTTAGTGACTGAAGCTGTTTCCAATAAAACTGTCCTAACAATACTATAAAATAATGAAAAAATCTTTCATGTGATATACAATCAATTATATACTGTACTAGCAGCTGAAAGATTTTGGGGAACTCCAGATAGTTAATGCTCCATATTTTTTACTTTTTAATGGGACAAATTCTGCTTTAAATTAAATATCTAATTAAAGGGAAGCCATTCATAAATAACAATGTGCATTAAATCAGAATGGGATAATAAAAGGGATGTGTGTGTGTGTGTGTACCTTGTTTCCATAAAGATTTTGGATTCATTCATTTTATTCCTCCCAAAGTAATGGAAATATGTTAATTTATTCAACTGCAGTTAACATATCCTCACTTTTTTCCCAACTGGATGCCAAAATTAAAGCTAAATATGTGTATGAAAATTGAAAAGTTAATTTGATAATATATATTTTTGAAACTTTTTATATAGGAACAAAATATTTCTCCCTTAGTGATTTATAGATTATTTTCAGCATATCAGAGATTTTTACCTTCTGGCAAGGAACTCCATTCCATTCTAGGCCAAAAAAAAAAAGTCTTTCAGAAAATCTCATAAAATTAACTCAATCAATAATGGAGCCTCAACTGTTCAAAAAAATGGCATTTATTCTCTAAAGGCTGGAGTTTGACAAGTATTTTTAAATGGTTAACACATACAATGCCATTATGTGAATATTAAAAGCACACACAAACACTTCCAAGTTGAAAAGAACACAGGAGATGGTCCTTGCATACCTTACTCAGGTGATTGAGCTCCTGCAGAATCTGACCCATTACTACAAAATGTTTACCACCACAATGCAGTTTTTCCATCCACGCATTTCTATCCATTTTTAGTATTTAAAAACCTCACATAGAATTTAAGGGATTACATGCTACTAGATGCAAAAGAGTTTCATAACTTATTGCAGGAATGGGAACCTGCACAGCAAGTAAACAGTGTACTGTTTGTACATGCTAGTCTTTATGCAATTCCCAGCCTTTAGTTAGAAGAAAAAGCTAATGTAATTCAAAGTAATTTTCTCTTCTACAGCCAATCATAATTCTTTTTTCACTATTCAGTTGTCATTACATGTAATAACCCACCCAATAAGAAAACATGATCTGCTGGAGAAAATAGAAACATAGACCTGGGTATTAAATTAAAGGCTTTTTCTCCAGTTTTCTAAGGTTCTCCTACAGAACCTTTCCTCATGAATGTGAGTTAAGGCAGGAGTACCTCTTTGTATAAAATATGAATTAGTACTACATACCAAAACAAATGGGTCTCTGAGCTATCAAGTACATGACATGACAGGCAATTTAATTTAATTACTTATCAGCCAGCCCTTGCTGTCTCTGTTATACAATGAAAGCCTGTGCAGATGTAGTGCTATTATAAAAAAATGAAAGTGTCTAGTAATTTAAATATCAGTAATTATTGTATCACTGTTGAATTTTTTTAAAAGGCAATATTGCCAACTGTTGTTCATATGTACAGTTTATATAAAGCCTGATTCTGATCTCACAGTGTTGAAATACAGGAGTCGTTCACTGAAATCAATGGAGTTACAATGAAAAACTGGTGTATCATGACCATAGTAATTATAATGTATCCAGTGCATTATTACACTGATGTAATTTACACAGTCTTTAAGCCAGATATCTGAGATGGGAATTCGGCTCTTATTTGAACACATATACTTAACCTTATTGTAATGTTCCATTCAGATAATGGGTAACACAAGCAGGTAGGATTGTGCTTGCATATTCATTGTCAGAATATGTAAAACCTCTTCATATTAAAGCTGACAATGAAAGCATTAAGGAGGCAGTTGAGACCACTTTCAGAAGTAAGTCATTCATACTGCTTAGAAGATATTTCTTAGCAGAAATCCCACATTGTAGATCCTAATTTCCCATAGACATCCTGTATGAAAGGCAGTGTTAAAATTATGCCTCCAATAAGGTTCTAATTGTAGTCAGATACAATATATTTATAGAAATTGACTATGGAGAAAGTTAGTCTTTTCTTTTAACTAAAGAGAAAAAAAAGAAAACCATAAGCAGTATAGTGAAAAAAAAATGCAAAATGACAAATGTGCATAGTCACTTGTGGTAAGAGTAAAGCTTTTCTGATTTTTTTAAATTTATCTTTTATTTTCTCCAATTTGGAGTACAGAAAGATTAATCTATTTCTTTTATTTAAAAAAGGCGATGTGAACTTTGCTAACAACAATCAAAAAGTTTTCAAATTACTCTTACAAGAAATTGTAGTATTTCATGCTAAATGGAATCCACTCCAATACAAAGGTAATTTCTCACTCTCAAAAAAAATAAAAATCTATATTCTGCTCTTGCATTTCTCTTTGAAAAAAACTCACACTGGACAAACAATTCGATCTCTGGACAGTTTTCTCTTAATCTTTTTACTTTTATATTCTTTTCTAAAAGGGATACTTAGTTTTAACTAGATTGTAATTTTAGTCTGAAAGAGTTGGAACAGATTTTCTAGAATGAGTTAAAATGTAGTCATTGAGCGTATTATCTGCAGATACTTTTAGAGCTATAACAGCAAGGAACAATTATCTGTATTAAATCTAGAGAGACAATGTTTGATTCTCTGAAACAGAAGTAGTGTAACTGTGGTAAATGCAATAAGGTTGGCTTTTTAAAATGTACATTTTCTATATTAATTATTTTATTGAGCTCATTTTTCTTGCATGTATTTCCAAAGCAGCCATTCTCACCTTAAGATCAAGCCACTCAATTTGATTGTTTTATTACAAACATTTTGAACACATTTTCTTCTGGATACACAAAATAAAAATATTGTTATTCAGGAATTTTAAATGTATTTTTTAAATATTATGCATTTTTCATTTATAGGAAGTTGGGTTTAACACAAGTGGGCAATAAAATAAGAGAGGGTTAATTATCATAGGATACGATGAATAAAATGAGTAAGCATATGACTAATAATTTTTGAAGTTACTAGCAAATCATTTCTGATATAAACATCCTTTTATTTCTGATCATATGATTAGGAAATTTTATACACAAAGATCATAATGTTTATTTGCTCTTCTAAAATGACAAAGGCCAAGACTTTAAAGATATATGGGTGATGTCCTGAGTGCTTAAGTCATTTTGAAAATCTAAATGATTTGCGCCTTAATGCTGAGTGGAACTAGATCCACAAAGGGATTTAAGCATGGCCACTGTAATAGGGTAACCAGACAGCAAATGTGAAAAATCAGGATGGGGGTGGGGTAATAGGAGCCTATATAAGAAAGAGACCCCAAAATGGGGACTGTCCCTGTAAAATTGGGACATCTGGACACCCTATATTGTAGGCACCTATATGCCTCAAAACCATCATTCAGCTGCTGCTTAACTCAACAGGTGGCAAAATTCCCCAGGCACATAAGTGTCTGCTGGTGGGCATGCATAAAACAGAGCTGCCTGACTCCCAAGCCCCAGTGAGATTAATGGGTCTCTCACCTACAGGGCCCAATCCACTAGGTGTGCTCAGAGCAATTAAGTGTTTTTAAACACTAAAATATTAATTGGAGCAGGGTCTTGAACTTGACTTTCCCACATCCCAAGCGAGGGCCCTAACCCTTGGCATACAGGGTCAATCCCTTGCTTTTTCTTGGTGGCCCAAAGAATAATTAACACCATAAAATGGAACCATTCCAAAAGGAGAGAGACTCTCCCAGAATACCCAATAGCCTGTGATTAGGGCATGCTCCAGGAATGTGGGAGACTTGGATTCAAGTCCCTGCTCCAAAACAGGCATTTGAATTAGGGTCTTCCACTGAGCACCCTAACTATTAGGGTATTGACTATAACGGTGTGTCTCTCACTCTCTCATCTGCTTTTTCATAAGCAACAGATGAGGCATCTAACTCCAGGAGAGGATTCATGGCTATGAATCTTGAACGAGAAATTGTCATCTCCCTATGGCCCAAAGTTAGGCATCTAAGTAATTTTGAAGGATGGGGTTTAGGTCCTGTCGCTCTCCTTAGCTTTTCCTATTGCTTAGTTTAGGCAGCTCCCTGCTAAGCTTCTAGCATATGCATGAGGAGCCTGAGCACCTAACTCAGGTTTATGAATTCCATTGGATGGGAGGGCATCCAAGTCCTCTTGTTGATCCAACACTTAGATATCTAAGTTCCATTGATTTCAATAACACTTATGTTCCTAAATGCCTAAGCCCTTGTCTATACTACAGGGAAAAGTTGATCTAAGCTATGCAATTTGAGCTACGTGAATAGTGTAACTAAAGTAGACATAACTTAGATCTAGTTACCGTGGGGTCGACACTATATAATGTCAATGGGAGACGCCCTCCCGTTGACTCCCCTTACTCTTCTTGATCCAGTGGAGTACAGGAGTCAACCTTACCCACTAAATTGACCGCGTATGCATCGATTGCCGCACATCAATCCCCCACTAAGTGTAGACAAGCCCTAAGTCATTTTTGAAAATGGGACTTAGTCTGGCATTCTTTTGCTCAGTTTTGCAAGTCCTATCTTTAAGAACCTGGATCAAAGTGCAGATGGGATCATACAACAAAAGAATTTTACATCCATTTACCAAAAGTGTGATAAGGCTTTATGATAACATTAACAGTAGTTAAGAGTTGCCAACAATGACAAATAATCACAGCATCTTTACTTCGTTAGTATCAGATGGCAAACACAGATTCTCCTTGATTTCAGTGGAACATGAGTAAAATTTGTGTGTGTGTGGCTGAACACACATGCAGAACCAGGACCATATTCAGGGTCTCATATTTTCCACAGCTGCAGAAAATAATGGTCTTTGCTAGAAAATTGTCACAGAGTGAGCTGGCCCTTCAGAAGGTTGGGTCTCAACCTCAACTGTACCAGGTACAGCCTGCCTCCCCAGGTGAAGGGAATGTGTCTGAGATAAGCAGGGGGTCATGTGATGGGATCATGTGACTTAGAATCATTCCTTCTGTGCAAGATGAAGGATGGCCTGCATTCAGTAAGAAAGAAGTACTAGTCCTATGTGAGCTTTCAGACTATAAGAGGAAGGCTGGGATAAGCCTTGCTGAAGGAACACCTCATCAGGTTCAGAACTAACAACTCTGCACCAACAGTATGCCCCAGCTAGGAAGGCTGGATGGATGTTTGTGTTTTTGTTTGAACTTTGGGTTAATAAATCAAGCTCCCAAAAAGGGGACATTATGAAGAACACCTGCAGTGTGAAGTTTTCTTAACTGGGAAGGAAACGGAAATGAGGCACCAAAGCCAGACTGAGTAAATTCTACTACAATTGTGTGCCAGCTTTAATTTCTTTATTTATTGTTCATCCCTCATGATTGCATAGACCTTAAAAACATGAACCCAGTATAGTCAGGTGTGCAGTTGTTTCCCATAGTCTGCAGACACCCCAAACAAAGGCTCTGAAAGAGTGTATGGCCTCCATTGAAAAATGACATCAACTATTTCACACTAACCTTTCAGCAGCAACATCTAGCTAATGCACTCATCCTGCATTCCCAAACCAACTCCCTCACTTTCCGAGATACCAAAACCTCCAGTTTGCTCCAATCTCTCTCTCTTCATCACCTTTCAATGCTCTTATTCATTGTCAATTAAAAAAACCTGCAGCATGGTGAAAATTGAATTGTAGAAACATAGTAAAAAACTTGGATTTAATAGCAGAATAATCATACAGGTCCAAAGTACTGGTTGTATTATTCATTTTTATATTTAATTCAGTAACTGCCTCTGTTTGTTAATTTAAGTGAAACTGTTGCAGAACTTCCAGTCTGCCACAAACTCACAGAACTTGCCATAGAATTTCACTCCAGCTTGCTATACATGACATTGGATACAGTTACTCATCTCTCCCTCTTGGCTTCTCTCCTAGAGGTTGAAGAAACTAGAGAAGTCTGAGGTTCCACAACTCCTCTAAAACTTTAGAGGCCAAATTGCCAACAGGACTCAACCCATCCTCTACATTTACTTGTACAAATTTTGAATGCATAACTATTAACCTACACAAAACATGCATTTGCACATACTAATCAGGTAGTTAGGTGCCCATCTCCCTGCTTTTTGGGTACAAACGTTTAACATGCAAATGGGTGGATATGAATTGTTGCTGTGTGTCAAATCAATTTGGACAATTTGTTTCCATATTTTGATTTTTAGAACTTTCTAAAAGCATGTTAGAACTTTTAGAATATTTAAAGTTAAAAACACTTTAAAAAAGAAAATTACTTATTGTTGAGAAGCGTCAATAGTCACTTCCATCAGTGCCCTAATCCAACACTGGTGCCTGCCAGTTTGCAGAGAATATTATCAGGGACAAAGACAACAGCAGTACCTTTACCACTGAAAGCAGTGAAAACCAAAGTCTTCTCTATCCCCACACAGAAAAACCCTGTACCTGTTAATTCTTTAATCTCTTATCTAGAAACTACAGCCTGATCCTGCAAACAACTACATACACAAGTAATGATTTGTCCCATTGACTTCAAGATCAGGCCCAAAGATAGCAATTATTTAACTCCAGCATCTATAATAAGGAGCAACAAAGACATTGCTCCTACAACAGCATAGGCAGATCTTTGTACTCACACCATGATCTGCTGACTTCAATGAGATTCCAGGTGGGTGCAGGGGTTCACATACAGGGTTCTCAGTGCAGGATCAGGGACCAAGACAGCACTATTTAATTTACAGCATCCAAAGTATATACCAACCAAGAACACACCACTTTACTTATCCAGATTGCATAAAACAGCTAAACCTCAGGGATTTAGGTAACAAGCATTCACAGTAACTAACATAGCACTCCCTCTTCTTTACTCTTCCCTTCTACCCTATCCCCTTACACTTCTTCCCCCTCCCCCATAAAACAAATCAGCAACATCACATTATTTGGTCTTACCTTTCTCCCTCAGATTCAGGGTACCAGGCAGGATGCCTGCTAGCATTCTTGATGCCTATAGAAATAAGCTGCTTCCTCCAACCAGAGTGCTGGCCAATATGCCAATAAGTCCCCTTCATTTCTAAACAATTCCTTGCTGTCCCAAAGCCATTTAAAAACCTTCCACAGGGAATCAGTCTCTATTAATCACATATGTTTATTTTTGTAGTTAGCACAGTAAGTTTAAATTCCCAAATATGCTGTTATATGTAAGGTCCTAGAACAAGAGAGGTGGAAACTTGTCATACTCTTCATCCAATTATATCAGGTTTCATCCAGCATTTTCTCAATGATCAGTTGGTTCCATCTCTGAGTGGCCTGGAAAAGAAAAGATACGATCTATGTTATAGTAACTTCCAGACCTCTAAATGCTAAGAAAACAGAAATAAGGTCAGCAAGGCAACAGCATTCATTTTTACATATGGCTCAATCTTTGTTTCCCGTGGAATCACAACAGGGATATGTTTGTGAGAGGCCAGAACCACTTCCTGCTCCTATACATTGTGGACTGAAAGTACTGCATGGCACCCTCCCATATACCCCTTAGGAAGGGCTTGGAAACTGCCTGTAATATTTTATTAATGTTATAGGTGTGTGTGTGTGTGTGTGTGTGTGTGTGTGTGTGTGTGTGTGTGTGTGTGTGTGTGTGTGTGTATTGATTCTGTATGGTTTGAAGGGAATAATTCAGGCATGAGCTGACCAGCATGTAGACAGGGAAGCAAACACTTCTGACAGCCACTCATTCACCAATACTGTATTCAAAAGGACAATGCAGGTGTCAATTCCTTTGAAGTTTACCTCCAGCTATGCTGAGGTATAGTGTCTGGCACTGTTGCTCCAGGTGCTGGGACCACAACTCCCAGAGTAGCTTCTGCTGCTGGATCCCCAGCTGCTGCCCCAGTTGCTGCTGCTGGCTCTCAGCTAGATATTTAACGAGTATCTCACACTCCATTCCCCCCCCCCCCCCACACACATCTTTTCCTTTTAGAGTTCTCGAAGGTGGGCTGCTAGGGTCAGGCTGATGCCTGCATTCTCCACCAAGTGAGTCCATTGGGGGAAATGGCCCCGCCCCTTCTGGGTTTGTCAATCAGCCTCACTACGTCTCTGGGAGGTCGCCTAGCCTCGGGAATCAGCAAGGCGACGTGAATGTAGGTTGTGAGGAGGGCCAAATGACAAACACAGTTACAGAGCCCAGCCTCTGGTCAGGAAAGGACAGCAAAGAGTCCACCCACCCAGGTTCAGTGAGGGGCCCCTCCCACTCTGCATCTGTGAGCGGCCAATCTGCCTCATCACACCAACTGTCTCATTAATTATATTTTTGGGGGGAGGGGGAAGCCAAGTTAACATCAGAGATCATAGGAATAGTCTAATGCCAGATTCCAGGAGATAAAACTTGCTATCGAGGCTCCCTTCACTCAGTAAACATATAAATGCACTATCTCGTCAGCTGTCTGTAATAAAACCTTTCATGTATCAACAACAAAAAGTGAACACCCATATCTTGCACCCTGCTAGACTAACCAGTCACATTTTTGTTCTATGTTAATCCAAACAATACCAAGCTATTTAAATATCATTAGGGCCAAAAGGACGGAAACAAATAAAGACCATTATTTAAAATGAGAAACAGCTGTCTCTAGGTCATATCAGAAATTTTCCTTATAGTTTCCAGTTCTGATGAAGCATAACTTAAAAGTGGTTCATCTAAAGGCATGTTGGAAATTCCTGATTCTATTGCCAAATTACAGGAACACTTATTCACATCTCAATTTTTTTTAAAAAGAAACATTTCATGGAAAAATTAACACACACATAAATGCAAATATTTTTGGAGGAAGGTGATGCTTCATGAACATATCAAATAAACAAGCAGCAAGGCATCCTACAGAAGTGGTGCAATCTGGTTAAAAAATAAAGATAGTTAAAGAATTAAGAATACTTTGTACTTATATAGCACCTTTCATAATAGCATCTCATTCTCCTTCAGACTGATGCATTACACGTGGGCTATCTCTACAAGAAATGAAAGTGTTGAAAGAAAGGCATGATTTGTTTTAATTTTTGCTATTCAGATAGTATATATACAGTATATATAGCATATATATCTGATATCCTGATCACTGGATTAGTAAATACGTCTAGAGCCATATTTTGAGTACTTTACTCATGCAAGTAATCCCATTAACTGTCTGAATCAGGGGAGCAGGATTTGTTTTGTGCTCTGAATATCATTTTACCACATTGTTTTTTAACCTCATCTTGAAGGTTGGGTTACTTTGCATTTAACTGAGCTATAACCTTGTGATATGCGAACATAACGGTGTTGAAAATATATTGCATATAATTGTATTGTACTAGCTGACTATCTTAAGCAAATAATTTCTTTCGGTGGCATGGAGAGTATGTGCATAGCCCCTCCTCCTCAAGCATGGATATAAATAGTAGTGTAACCAGTGAGGCACACAGCTTTGACAAGCAGAGTAAAGGCACTTTGTTGGTATGTGAACACATACCCTACACAGCTCTCTACTTGCCCAATCCTTGCCTCCCCATCCACCCTGCTATTTTTAGCAGCTTAATGTCCTGCTGCCTCCCCACCCCCCCACCCCCCCACCCCCATGCTGGAGCCTTTCCCCTCTGCAGGAAATGACTTTGACAGCATGGAAAGATTCCAGCAGCAGGGAGGCATCAGGGAAAGGAACTCAGTGCTGGCGCCTTTCCCCATGGCATGGAAACACTCTGGCCACAGAGGAAGGTTCTGCCAGCTCCCTGTTGCTGGACCCTTTCTGCACAGCAGGGAAAGTTGCTGGCAGTGGGGAAAGGTTCTGGCAGTAGGGAGCTGCTGAAGCCATTTTCCGCCACCATTCTACTGCAGGACACTTTCACTGCACCGTGTAGATACACATCACAGTATGGACGCAGCGGGCTTTTCACTGTGACATGTAGCTACACATGCCACAGCCAGTAGTGTGTAGTGTAGACATAGCCCTAGGGCTTGTCTACATTACTCTCTGGATCTACGGGCAGTGATCGATCCAGCAGGGAGGGGGTCGATTTATCACATCTAGTCTAGAAGCGAACGCTCTGGTACTCCACTGGAGTGAGAAGCGGAAGTGGAGTCGATGGGGAAGCATCAGCCATTGACTTACCACAGTGAAGACGCCGCAGTCAGGGACGGCTCTAGGATTTTTGCTGCCCCAACCAAAAAAATTTTTGGCTGCCCAACCTTTTTTTTTTTTTTGGCTTTTACAGGTTTGCACTTTGCAATGTTTCTTTTTGTTTTGTTTTTACACTAACCACGATTTATTAATTTGTTCCCCATTTTTCATTTCTTTCTTCTTACTGGATGGCATAAATCAACAATTCAATTCATTAAATGGATATTCAAATGTAGGATCTAGTTTTGAAGGACCTTTTATCACAATAATCATTCGCATTGCATCATGCGAAACTTAAGTTTTAAGTTCATATTTTAATACTTTACTCTCGTTGCACAGCCGATTTTTGTCGTCGGCTAGAATAAGTAAATAAATAAATGCTTCACTCACCTTTACCAAGATTTAATTTTTTGAAAGTTGAAATGATTTAAAACAAGCTCAAACACAAGCAAAATATTCAATACCACATGCTAAACCACTGGCACCAGCACCACATGGAAATTGGCACAAATGGTGCTGAGAAGGGCGGCACAGTACACACAAGTAATCGCGATTCCTGTTTTAATTAATTAATAACTGTTAACGGATGGTTGGTGCCGGAATGCCACCCCTGGAAATGTGCTGCCCCAAGCACGTGCTTGCTTTGCTGGTGCCTACAGCAAATCCTGACCGCAGTAAGTCGATCTAAGTATGTTGACTTCAGCTATGTTATTCACGTAACTGAAGTTGCATAACTTAGCTCATTCCCCCCAGCCCCCCAGTGTAGACCAGTCCTCAGTTACTCCCATTACCATAGTATCTAGTAAAGAAAGTGAGGAATACTTGTAGCACCTTAGAGACTAACTAGTTTATTTCAGCATAAGCTTTCGTGGGCTTATGCTGAAATAAACTAGTTAGTCTCTAAGGTGCTACAAGTATTTCTCACTTTCTTTATGGATACAGACTAACATGGCTGCTATTCTTGAACCTGTCATAGTATCTAGGTACCTCACAATTTAATATATTTATCTTAACAAAACTATGAGGTAGAGAAGTGCTATTACCCCCACTTTATAGACAAGGAGAAGATACTCAGAGAGGTTCTAACTCCTGGACCAACCGTCTTCTCTGCTATGATCTCAGATTGATTAATACCATATTACATATTGCCTGATTTGAGGTCTATTCCGCTGCTAGGATATTTTACAATTGATTTCAATGGGAGAAATATTGTACCCTATCATAGCTACAGGTTTGATAGTTGAAATTCAAGTTCACACGCACTTTATTTATTTTATATATATAATATAGATTAATAAAAAAATTAAAAGACAGTTCAGTTTTGATACTTTCATACTGTTTTTTCCACATTTCTTAACTTTCACTTTCACTTCTGGTGAAAATTGAAAACATACAATTCCTTTAAAAGCTGTCTGGTTTTAGTAAATGGTGATTGTGAGAAATTTCTCTTCTCTCTCGTACACCTGGAGTCTACATTATAGTCCGCAAATTTAGAATTGAAATCTCATCAGGCATCTGATCCTGTACATAGGTTCAAGAAGAGACTATGTTCATGTTTGCTTAGTTCTTAACTGAATATTTATTCCAGCTAAACTTGGAAAAGGGGACACAAAATAATCAAGTCAAGTTATGTCATTTATATTCTCCCTGCTTCGTTTTACAGTCAAATAGATCCTAACAATGACGCATAAATGGTTTATTATAGTCTTAATTGCCACTGTCAGACCTGATAAAAATGGGTAAAGGTTTGTATGTATACTTTCTGTGCTGTATCTCTCAGCATCTGGAACACAGATTAAAACATCATATTTTACCAATGGTTAGCAAGGCTTAGTTACTTCTGAGGCAACATATGCAACACACAGGGCTGATTCTAGGGGTATGTGAGCAGGGCAGTCACTTCCAGGGGGTGCCAGACTGCTGGGTCACTTGGCTTTGGGGGGCGGCACGGCGGCGGAGGGGCTTGGTCACAGGAAGGTGGGGCCTGGAAACATCTTCCAGCCTGGCCAGAAAAACAGCTAAGGCCACCCCCAGATACATATATAACATACTATATTCTTTAAAGATAAGAATAGGGATTATCACTTTCTATCATAGTGTGTGTCCATTTCCTCCAAGATAGATTCATTCCTGTATTGACACAAGTAGCAGACTCAGGAAAGAGGGGTAGCAGCTTCCAGGGGCACTATGTAGCACTGACAGTGGGCACCTCCATTGCCCCAAGTTATGTACCATACCGGAGCAGGGGTGCCATTTCATATTTTGGTAGGAGTACCCCTGCCCTCCCTAAATGGCACCCCTGCAGGACAGCTCCACAGCGCAGCAAGTCAAGCTCATGCTGCCAGACTCTGTATCCCTTCTCCAAGGAGTGGCACCAGCAGGAGCTGCACTTCACGGCAGAGCAGCAGATCACAGTGATGCAGATGCTGGATGGTGTCTAGTGGGAAGGGTAGAAGGAGCTACGTGCAGCTGCTGGAAGTAGGAGACAGGCCACACTGTGAGCCTGGAGGGCCCAGAGGAGTAGTGCAGAGGTCTAGGGCCACAAGGGAGTGCCAGGATTAGGGAAGAAGGTGCACAGGAGAGGTTTGTGAGAAGGGGTGCAGGAGGAGAATACAGGCGTTAGGGAAGGAGACACAGGAGGGGCTAGGGGAGCAGAGGATGTACAAGTATTACACAAGTATTATGTTATGCCTGCTAAAAAAAATTCTAACCAGACATTTTTATAAGCCATGGCAGGGCTCACACTCCTGGCCCTGGGTAGCTGACAGCTGGGCTCCTGCTGTCAGCCCCTTGGCTGACAAAACCGCAGTGGTAGCCTAATATTGCGGGATCTGCAATTTCCACAATACCACAAATTAAGTCGGGCCTTAACTGTTCGATATTTATGAGTGAAAAAGTGACAGGAGGGAACCACAGATTCCTGCACAGATATGGAGATGATCCTGAAGGAGGGAGCATGCCACAGAATCAAAAGCAACTATGTCAAAGAGCTAAAAAGGGGTGGGGAAAGAAGTGGCCATCATCAGAAAGGGGGAGATTATTACATACATAGAAGTGAGATGGCCATGCTATTGGCCAATAGCTACACTGATTGAAATTTTCTATTGAAAGTACTCACCGCCTCTGCACAATTGTGTGAAAAATGACTAAAGAGATGGGGGAAGGTAACCTCTCCAAACAATTTGCTAAGAAGGGGAAGCTTAGATATGGTCTGGTAGTATGAAAGAGAATCAAGGGTAGCTCATAAAGAAAAGAGTGGACAGTACTAGGTTTTACAGAGTTGTAGAAGGTACCAGAGGTCAAGGAATTTAATATAATGGTGGTAACATAAAGAAAAAGGGTATAGAAATAGGACCTTGACAGCAGCAAATGGCTTTTATTGAACTCACATTCCATAACTTATTGGTTCCCTTCAGCATTCAAATAACTAGTGCTTGCAAAAGAAAATTAGGAATTGCTAGTATTCTTCATCCAGGTTTGCTATTTCATAGACCTCTGTTACACACTGTAAGGGCATAGCACAAAAAATGCCATTCATCATTGAAGAGGGTAGGCCATTTGTGACACTTTTCCATTATTGTGAGATAATACAAGAGCATTCTCATAACATTGAATTTGTTACTGATAATGAAAGAAATGCTTCTTGTTACCTGTTAGCATGGTGAAATTTTACACTGGGGAAAATGCAGTCACATCAGAGAGGAAAAATTACTGAGTTTCATTACTCTGCATAATATATATCAGTAGTAGGATTAATCGCTGAGATTGGCAGGGGCTAGATTCTGAAATCTAATTAGTTTCCTGCATGAATAATAAATGTGTATGTGTGTGTTATGTAGCATAATGCAATGATACAGAAACATCCAAATGAATGGAGAGAACAAGTGATCTATCTGGCTGTGAAGTCACTGATTGCAGAACATCCTAGCTGATGGCCCAGAAGTCCACAGAAGCTAATGATAGAACTATGCAATTTATTTTCTCTCTCACACACCCAGATTCCTATTTCCTCCCTCCCACTTTATTTGCTCCAATGTTATCTACTTTCTGTCCTGTCAGGGCCCATAATGTGGCAGTGTGACCTAGTGGTCACAGCCAGAAGTTACACCAAAGGTGAAAACCAGAGAGAGTCTGTGACACTCTATACTTCAAAATAGCACCATAGTATTCTATATTCACCACTGTCATATGAGGATATCTTTTGTACGATGCATGCCTTGTGAGGTATAATTTTAAAAGGTTTGATCCGTTGAACCTTAATACCAAATTGAATTGTAGGTACTATCATTGTACTGGAAGTTATGAAGTATCGCTATAGGTTTGTTCCTGAAATATATTGTGAAGAGGGGAATGCCCACAGCTAGCCTTTCAGTGGCAACAAGGATCAGTAACTGACAAGGCAGACTAACATCAGGACCAGCCAGATATATGTTGATGGCCCATCAAGAAGAATCCACTATCTTAGAGACTCCTGAGAGAGGGCTAACTAAACCCCATGTCACAACAAGGATCATTCTAGCAAATGGAAGAATGTATAAATAAGGGACAGTGACATCACCACTTGGCCCCTCTCCTCCCCCATCTCAACACCTAGATCATCATCTGGAAGATAAAGACTTTGAATTGGGAATATTGGTCCCAGGCTGAAAGAATTCAGACTGTGCATTAAGAACCGTGAGCTGCTTGTAACAGTTATTAGGGTGAGAAACAGCTAGATTCAATCTTGCTTAGTCTGTAGAATTTAGACTGCAAATTTATTTTTATTTCTTATATGACCAACTTTGATAGCTATGCCTGCTACTTATAATCACTTAAAATCCCTTTCTGTATTGAATAAATCTGATTTATATTTTAACCTAAAATAGTGTGGTTTTAGTTGAAATGCTTGGGAAAATCTCAGCTCAAGTTAACAAAGGCTGTTGCATGTCCACTACCATTTGTCAGAGTAGCAAACTAATTATTGAGCTTGCACTGTCCAAGGGAGTCTTGAGCATCATAAGACAGTATTTCTGGGATTCAAGGCTGGTGCCTGTCTCTGTATAATTCATGAGTGACTTAAAAGAGCCTTCATGGGATTTAGGTGGGTGTGGGGCTCCACATATTGATGGCTGAGTGATCACATCACCTGAAGGGGTTTCTGCTGCTTGTCACTGGTCTAGCATTGTGAGAGACAGCACAGGCTGGAATGTTAAAGGAGGACAATGGTCCCACAGTTCCAGCTCATACCCTAGGATCCCATCACAGAGTCCAAAGACAAACTAAGATAATCAGAGCCAAGGTCAGAATCAAAAGTCTCACCAAAGGTCAAGCTGGAGTCAATAATTGGAGTTAGGGTGAGGATCAAGATGTAGTAGCAGGAACAAAAACCACACAAGGAGGTAGGAACTTGGTTTCAGGAGTCCAGTCAACAACAGCCTTAGCAACTAGTTGCTTAAATCAGCCATTCTCAGCCATGAGACAATTTCAGGGGGTCTGCAAAGCAGGACTGGTGTTATAGTTCTGCAAACCATCCTGGTGCCCTACAGGGTGGGAACCCTGAGGCCACACACCCCCAGCAGCTGAAGCCCCACAGCCTTGGAGTTTTTATAGCATATTGGTATGGTCTCAGAATGAAAAAGATTGAGAACCCCTAGCTTAGGAAAAGGGCTGGATAGGAACAGGAAGCTTTATATGGCAATGCCCAATTAGCAGTCTGCTGCTAATCACCTGAGCTTGCTGAGTCAGCAAGTGTAGCCTCAGGTGGTGGGGTATTAGCAATAATTGTATCTACCTGGGGTTGAGACCATTAGTGCCCCACAGCTCCACAAGTGGTGGCTGCTGATCTTCTTTGACATGAGAAGGCCATTTTCAATCTATCTAACGTGATAGTCTCTCTATTTCCCTAGTTCCCCCTACCTACAGGCTGTTTCTGCTAGTGAGAATGGGTGGGGGTAAGTTTCCTCTTCTGCTACCCCCATTATAGAGGCTTCCTGCAGCTTCTCCACATTTTGTTAAGTATATCTGACAAGTTGTTAATCTTCTAAATCATTCAGCTAGGAAATACAGTTAAGAATTTTATGTACAAGCTGACTTAGTTATCAAGTAATTAATGGATATTTACTAGCTGCTTCCATCTATTCAGATGGCTCTCTTAAGCCTTTCTATAATGGTGTTTAAAATTAAAACCTATCAGTGATCATTTTTAAACTTGTTTCAGATAAAAGAGAAGGGTGGCAGTTTTAAGGTATTATGAGACCTGTACACATTTGTGTGGTTGGTTTTGGTTCTTGTTTATTAAAATCACATATGTGCACAAAATGTAGCCCAAAATGTTAAAAGTATGTGCTAAGGTATATTTTGTTTCTTTTTGAGGGTAGGAGGGTCACTTTACTGCACTAGCTAACACAGATGTGTTTGGGGTTTATGTTATTATTTACTGTGTTTTAAAAGCAACTGTAGGCTGATTAATAGAAGCATTTTATACATTAAAAGAAATATAGCAGTATTGTTTCATTTTTAGTAGAACAGTTCAAATTTTGGCTGTGGTTTTTAAATGAAATACTTTTGGTTGTTTTAAACAACTACTAGCCAGCTTTCACAACAACTATACTTCATGTATCAGATATTACTAGCTAATTAGAATTTTATTTTCCTGTCAAAAATTTGTGATGAAAACAAAAATTGTTGACATTTTGTACGGAAAATTTCAATTTTTGGGGTGAAAATTCAAAACCCAAAAATTTTCAGTTGAAAACAGAAAAATTTCTTTGGCATTTCCAAAATGTCATCTTTTGGTTTTCTCATGTTTAATGTTCAGATTAAACCCCTGCTGTAGACGAATATTTATTTGGCCCTGTCAGGACAGCCAGTGTACACCTTCATGAGCCAGGGGAGCAAGGGGTACACCGGATACCCCAGAATCACTACTTGAATGTCCACATCACCAATGGTCATCTGCCAGTTGGGAAGGAATGTCCTGCTTGCAGCTTTCTGAATGGTCCTGTCTTCTTACAAATGAATGCATGATGGAGCTTCCCTGACCAACATACACTGATATCAGTGAAACATCCCTGGTGATCACTAGTGTTTGCATAACCAGAGCAAAGTAGCCCTTTTCATTGATGCATTCAGTAGCAGGGTGGGCTTGTGCCAGGATAGCATTATGCATACCATATATTGCCCCACTGCAGTTCAGGAACCCCACTGCTGCAAATGTCCTGCATATTGTCTAGAGCAGGGGTGGGCAAATTTTTTTCAAAATTGTTCAAAATTGTATGCCTTCCCAAAGAGCCTGGCCCTGCCCCCATCCAACCCCCTCCCACTTCCTACCCCCTGACTGCCCCCTTCAGAACCTCCGACCCATCCACCCCACCAAGACCCCACCCCCATCTAAGCTCCCTGCTTCTTGTCCCCTGACTGCCCCCTCCAGAGACTCCCCTGCCACTAATCACACCCAGGACCCACCTCCTATCCAACCCCCCTGCTCCCTGACTGCCCCAACCCATAGCTACACCCATACCCCTTGCAGAAACTGAAAGCAATCAATTGCTTTGTGATATTTTCTAAAAAATGGCACGACAATTATGATATATATAATGTATTATGGCATGGAGAAAGAGTGCATGCTAGGAACTTGATCCTTAACTCCCAGAAGTCCTTCAGAAAATCGTTACCGTCCCACAAAACACTACCAAAATGTCCCCAAAGTAGGGTGACCACATGTCCTGATGTTACAGGGACAGTCCCGATTTTTGGGTCTTTTTCTTACATAGGCTCCTATCAACCCCCCCCCCCCCCCATTTTTCACATTTGCTTTTTCACAGGGTGAGTACATGCAGCACTGACGCAAGCAAACATGCATAAACCCAAGTGACATACAAGCTTTGGCAGCTGTACAACAATGTATCTTGCGTCAACTGAAGTTTGTAGTAAAGACATGGCCTAAAAGTATGGCAGATTCAAATGAGCTTTACAGAAAGTCAGTAGGAATCAGCAAGTTTTTCTAGTTAATTTTTGTTCAGAGATGCTTTTGCTGATGCTGTTGGATGTCTGGTCTAAGGCACAATTCACTTTATGAGTCAGTACAAAAATAGCAAAACACTAGCTGATGCTAGGGGTAATTGCCAGTAGGAAGGTCTGACATGGCTTCCTGTCCCAGAGAGCTCCAAGAGTCAAGTTTTGTTTCATTTTCCTTCTCGCCCCTCCAATTTTATTTTCAAAGTGAAAGTGAGCAGGCTAGAGATAAGATGTACACCGCCTCTGTAACAGCACTTGCCAGCTCTACCCTATTTCCCTGTTTTATTTAAAGTTACCTACTTTTTGGTGGCTTGTTTGTATCAACAATTGTGCTGCATTGAGAGGGACTTGGAGAAATCCAAAATGGAGCTTCACTCTATAAATCAAACAATCCTCTCCCATTGCAGAGATTATACCAGTAGGAAGGGAGAAAGGCCCATTTTACACAGAACCTTGGAAAGGAGACAGAGACGCAAGGTAAAGTACTTGTTTTCCTTGAGTTAATTGATATTATTTCGGACATGCATGTTCTTTCACTTTAACTACATTTTGTAATAGTCACCCAAACACAGAATCTTACAGTGAGCAGGGTTTTTATTTACCTCCCTGCACTTCCCATGCCATAAAGCACTGTGACCGTTACTGCTGAGAAGCAGATGGCATCGTTCAGAGCTCCCATTGCTCTAGAAAAGACTCTGGACTGGAAAGCCATTCGTGGAAGTCTGCTCTGAGGGAAGCTGTGCAGCATGTGCTAAGCAGAGACTCTTCCCTGAAAATCTCTCCTTTCTAGATTTTTCAGTGACAAATTTGGTCAAAGCCAGGTTCAAGCTGATGAAACAATTCTAAAACAGCATGAACAGAATTGGGATATAACCTCTTTTCCAATAAAGATATATGTTAAATTACTGTAGTCACCTCACACCTCCAAGAACAGGTGTATGTGAAAGTATTTCAGGGAGGGGGAGACACTATAACTGTTGCTTTTTAAATCAACATTGAATTCTAATTGACTCTTATTTTAAGAGAAAAAAAAATAGAAAGGTCTAGGAAAGGAAGTGAAACTTTGAAAATGAATAGTATTGATAACATACAAAAACTCAAAGTGCCCTCTTCTGGAAGCTGTTACTAACAGCTAGTTAATTTGAAATGTTTGTTATAAGCACAGTATTTCTTGTTTGTGATTATGTTGTACATTTTTTACACTACACATTATTTCTGTTATCAGATTATCTCATAATAGTTTGACCTACAGTTGAGCTAGTTTGACTGAAAATATTAATCTGTACATTTAAAATATTATTTAACAGAGCAAAATTGTTATGCATGGCCTTTATGTCCTTTCTTTGAAGGAACTCAACAGAACTGATATTAAAAATATAATCTGCAAAACCCAGAGCAAGTATTTGAAACTGTAAATAATGTTGCACTTGTATAGAATAAGTATTTGACTTAGACTAAAATTACTGATTTGAAATTAATGTTATTAAACAATATGTTAATAGGGCAAGATTTTTCTTTGATTTTTGCTCCAGTTGTTCAAGTTAATTTTGATATTTTTCCATCCAATGATAAAAGTATATTTAATATGTCATTAGCTTGCAAGCACACTGAAATGAGTTTTCATAGTGTCACCACTTCTCATTTTGTATTATTCTTGATGCTCCTTTTTATAAATCCATTTGAGAATTTGTCAACTGAGAGCAAAAAATTGAGTGGGTGAATTTTCATTTATGTATTAAAAAAAAAAAAGCCAACCCAGCTTAGTTGTTGGTTTAGTGTTCCCATATAAAACACTAATTCACTGTCCAATCCTTTCTAAGTACTTTCATCAGGGTAACCTTTGTTAGATGTTTCCTTTTGTTTAATTACATACTTTGTTTCTATAGCAACTAGAAAGCATATAATCAGTTTCAGTTCCTGAGTCTTTACACAGTGATTTTGCTTTCAGCATACAGTAGTAAAAAAATAATCCTTCTTTAGAACTCTAGACACTATCTGCTCTTTCTGAATATCCCTTAATTAGTATGCGGTAGGATTAAATCCAAAAGTAGTTCTATTGCAACTACAAGAAACTGAACAATATAACTAATATTATACTGAAATAGAAAATTCAAACACTATTGCTAACTAACTCCTACATGAATTTACTGCCACCTTCAGGCTTTTATCAAAATGCATCTCTGGCATAGTTTTCATGTGTCTTCTGGTCAAATTATTTGCTTGAGGCAGATTTAACTTTACCAGGCGTCACTGACTGTTTTGGATTTAATTTCCTTAGGGAAAGTTCTAAATGAATCGTTAGAGCTTTTTGGTTTCAGAAAAAATATGTAGCCTGGTTAATTTACACACAGTATGAAGAGAAATTCCACATCTCCTTCATAAACTTTCTCTTTCACTATATCTTCCTCTTTTTCTGTCATTTGCCACTGAGCCATTGGAAAAATAAAGGCAGTTATATTGTTTGAAGATTTTCCCATTGCACGGCTCTGTTGGACAAGAATACAAAATCCAGTACAGCTAGCCAAATGTTAATGCTAAATATTGGGCACTTCCTCTCTTCTCTTCATAAAAACAAAAGAAAACATTATTTGTAGAAATATAGAGAAGCTTCTTAAAGTATATCCAGATTCTGACTCAGAAAGTTAGTTCTTGTAGCATGAGTAATGTCTGTAGTTTAAACTTTAAAGTCTAATCTCTGCTATGGCATTATTCCACAATAACTCTTAAGGCCTTAGAGGTGTTTATTTTTAATATAGGAAATCTGCTAAACTCCATAAAGAACAAGTTTTATAAAACAAAATGTTTAAGAGCAGAATTGGAACAGTAAACCCTTTATTAAACTGAATAAGCTGGTATTCTTAATTTTTTAATTTATATTATATATATTGTTCTTGTAATGTTCTTTTGTGAATGTGTTATATAACACACATACACAAAACTACATTACAAGAACAATTTTAAGGTTTCAAAATATAATCCTTAAAATTCCAGATTTAAGGTGTCCTTAGCCCACTTGTGCATGTGCATTATGAAACAATCTTTAATACCTGATCTTATACTACTTTTTCCATAGGACTCCTGCCTCGTTCAGTGCACTGGATGTTGCCCAGTGAATGAGAAGATATTCAGTGTTTTCTTTTATCCGCATTGTTCGGTGTGTGACCTCATGCATTGTTTACTGCATACTAGTGACACCCAGCCTTAAAGACTTATGAATTTCCTTATGGGCTTTTTTTATGGTGTATACCACTGTAGTATCTGAGTACTTCACAAATATTAATAAAGTTGCCTACTTAAAATCTATTTTTCCACATGACCCCTCAGGGAAAACGTCCCTGCCTTGTTCAGTGCACAGGATGGATCTGTGTTGGGGATGAATCAAGGCTGTGTAGTGAAGGAGGCTATTCTCTGTAAGTATCAAAGGGGTAGATCTGCAAAAGCGACAGTCTTGTAGCACCTTATAGACTAACAGATTTTAGGGATCATGAGCTTTTGTGGGCTAAGACCCACTTCATCAGAACATCAGGTCAATTTTATAAACCCTTTCTCATTGTTGTTACCCTCCTCTAGACTCTACATTTTGTCCACATCTTTGTAAAGTATGGCACCCAGAATTGGACACACTACTCCAGTTAGGGCCTGACCAGGGCTGAGTAGAACAGGACAATTACTTCCCATGTTTTATATATGACACGTCTGTTAAAACATATCAGATTAGGGGTTTTTCAACTGTAGTTCCCATGGACATTCCGGTCTATCTTGCCATCCAGGCAAGCTGCATTTAGTGATAGTTGGTTGCTATACACCAAGGGCATGTCTTCACTACCACTTTAATTCGACCTTAACGACGTTAGGTCGAATTAAAGGTGTACCTGTCTTCACATACATGCCCTTAAAGTCGATTTAAAGGGCCCTCAAGATCGATTTCGGAACTCCTGCCTGACGAGAGAAGTAAGGCTAAATTCGACATTACAAGCTCGACTGTGGGCTAGTGAAGAGGCATCAGAAGTTAAGCCTCCGACCTCCGAGCAGCCCCGCGAGGGGGGGGCTGTTCGGGGGGGGCTGTTCGGGCGGGGGGGGTCCGCGGGGCTGCTGAGGGGGGGGGGGGAAGCCCGCGCGGGGCTGCTTGAGGGATCGGCTCAGCTGTCTGGTCAATTTCACCAGGCAGCTGAGCCGATAGCCCCGCGCCGGCTCCCCCCCCCCTCGGGCGGGGGGGGGGTCCAGCGGGGGGGCTGTTTGGGCGGGGGGGGTCCGCGGGGCTGCTGAGGGGGGGGGGAAGCCCGCGCGGGGCTGCTTGAGGGATCGGCTCAGCTGTCTGGTCAATTTCACCAGGCAGCTGAGCCGATAGCCCAAGCAGCCGCGCGCTGGCTCCCCCACCCCCCCTCGGGCGGGTGGGTACAGCGAGGGGGGGGCTGTTCGGGCGGGGGGGGGGTCCGTGGGGCTGCTTGGGCAGGGGGGGGGTCCAGCACGTATTGCACTGTGGGCTACCTACCCACAGTGCAATGCGGGCTATGTCGACCCCCTGCAAAAGTTCAAGGACAGACAGTGTCGACCACTGTCGACCTGCTGTCCTGGTGGGGACACACTGATTCGATTTTCTAAACTCGAGTTTAGAAAATCGAATTAAGGGAAATTGACCTAGACCTATAGTGAAGACATACCCCAAAGCACAAAATATTCAAATTGCTCCAGTCCCAAGAGATCACTCACTTATCCCAGGTCTATTTGTACCTTAAATCTCTCAAAGACAATGCTTGTAATAAATTTTGTAATAATAAAATAATTTTTAGTTAGTTTATTAACTAGGGAAAAATTAATTACAAGGTTTGAGGCATGCAAGCATATACACAAATGAATCCGTCTATGGTTTTAAAAGGGAACAGCATTGTAGTAATCTGTTAGCTCAGAGCTAACCCAGGTTGATTCTGGAGATCTCGGCTTCTGGTTCATAGTTGCTGTGGACGTGAAAGACTCCAAATAGCAAGAGAGATGAAAAAATGTCAGCTATTTTCATTTCCATCTTCTAGAATTCAAGCTGATTGGACAAGCCCTTTTGCAGGTAACCTCTTTGTGGGTGTGAAGGCACATATAAAATCTTTAAATGGGCTATTGTGGGATATCACTATACACTTTTGACAGTCCTTCTTGATGGTTAGAAGAGAATTCCTCCTGACTGGGTTCACTGTTTCAGAGCAAACATTTTTTACAGTTAAAAAGCAAAAAATTGTATTAACCTATAGCATGTCATAAAAATTTTAATAAGTGAGATGAATGTAAGCAGCAACTTACAAGCATTTCACAAAGTCTAAACACTAAACATATTGTTAATAAAGTTTAAAACCCACCTTAAATATTCCAACACTCATGAAACAGACTGGTTTCCAGCAGTGAATCTGTCAGTGCTCAGCTAAGGACTAAAGCCTTGGCAAAAGCTGGCACCTGGTCTGCCAGCATCACAATTATTCCTTCAAAATAGTGTTTCAACTAGTTGTGCTCTCATTTTATAGTAATTTCATGTAGACCCCATTTCCCTAGCTTGCTTATGGCAATGTCATGTGGGATTGTATCAAAAGCCTTACTAAACTCAAGATACCATGACTACTGTTTCCTCTTCTCCATTAGGACAGTAACACTGTCAAAGAAAAAAATTCGGTTGGTTTGGCATGATTTTGTCAAAAATAAATCATGTTGGTTATGCCTTATAACACTGTAATCCTCTAGATTGGTTAATAATTCATTCCAGTATCTCCAGGTATCAAAGTTAGGCTGGCGGGTTTTAAGTTCCCCAAGTCCTGTTTGTCCCCCTTTTTAAAGATAGGCAAACACAGTAACTTTCTCTTGTCCTCCGGGAACTCACCCATTCCCCATGAGTTCTCAAAGAATTGCTAACTGTAATTAAGTTGAGTCATATAATTCCTTAAGTATCCTAGGATGAATTTCATCAGGCCTTGCCAGCTTGAATACATCTAATTTATCTAAATATTCTTAAACCTTAATTGTGTTGAGTATCTGGTCACCATTAACCTTGTTACTGAAGACTGAAGCAAAATAGGCATCAATCATCTCAGCTTTCTTCTTGGCATCTGCTATTAGCTCTTCTTTTCCACTAAGATGAGGACCAACACTTTTCTTCATCTTTAATTTATCTTATAAGATCTTATTTAATTTATCTTATTTCTTCATCTAATAATTTTTGTATTCCTCAGCAATTCATGTTCCCACTTTTTGTAGGATTCCTTTTTGATTTTCAGGTCATTAATGAGCTCTTGATGAAGCAATACTGGCCTCTTCCTCTCTTTCCTTTGCATTGGAATAGTTGGCAATTATGCCTTTAATATGGTCTCTTTGAGAAACTACCAGCTTTCCTATACTTCTTTTCCCCTTAGATTTTCTTCAGGGACCTTACCTAGCCATTTGAGTTTGTTAAAGTCTGTTTTGAAGTCACTCCTTCCTTTCTTTAGGAATCATGAAACCTGTCATTTCATGATCAATTTCACTTAAATTGCCTCCTGCCTTCCGATTGGCAATTTATTCCTCCCTGTTGGTCAGAGTCAAATCTAAAATGTCTCTCTCCAGATTACTTCCTCAACTTTCTGAAACAAAGTTGTCCCCAGTACATTCAAAGATATTATGTTTTGTTAGATTATCTTTCTAACAGATGTCTGGAAGGTAGAGTTCCCCATTACTACCAGCTCGTGTTTTGGATATTTATTATTTATTCTAAAAATGGCTCATCCATTTCCTCTTCCTAATTTGGTGGTCTATAGTAGACCCCTCCATTTTATGAAGCTTAGTCAAGTCCCTATAAAGTTCTGGATGTTCTCTGTATTTGACTAAGTAATTGAGTCTACAAATTTTGTCACAATACAGCACTCTCCTTTTTCCTGATCACTAAGAAATAGGGCGCATTACCAGGACAAATCAACTCCTCTTGAAATTTCAGTTTTTCCTCTGGCAACTGTAATCCATGTTTACTCCATGGACCTGTCCCTTTTCTGTTGAACATGCAGGAGAAAATAATTTTGACAGAATATAAAGAAATTCTGCACTGAAATTAATAGGAAAAGCATTGGACTTGGAATGGCAATTTTAAAAATTCCAAGCTAAAAAAGAAGTTAACTTGTATTTAATGCAAAAAAAGTTCAGAATCTGTCTTAGCCTCTTACTTGCCAGGCAAATCACAGGGTTGCTTAGTATAAGTATGTCTACACTGCAGCTGGGAGGTGTGATTGTCAGCATGGGTAGAAAGCTTCATGCTAGCACTGCTTGCGGTAGTGCACTAAAAACAGCAGTATGGACTGTGCTGAACAGAGGGAAATTTGCACTAGTCACCCATCCCCAAGCCCGGCCAGGGCCCTGGGTTTGAGTGTGGATACCTCGTCTGAGACACTGCCCATGCCATAACTGCATTGCTATTTTTAAAGCATGCTAGCTTGAGCAGAGTGTTTACTTATGCCAGGAATCTCACCTCCCAGCTACAGGGCAGACATACTCTAAGTGATTTATTGAATAAATCAGGAAAGTCAAAAAGTAATGTGTTTTTGAAACCTATTCTTTCAATATGGACTTCTAATTTCCTCCCCAGTCCCCAAACTCAACTCTGGCCCAGTTGCAGACAGGCATTACTTTGTATCCAGGACTCATGCTTGCTCAACACTACAAAATTTAAGGGCAGTATTCGTGCTATCATTTAGTTGCAAATGCTAAGCAAGCCCTTACTTGTCTTTATAGTGTCTGAACAGTGTTAAAGGGTTAGCTGACAATCACATTTGTTAGTGTAGAGGAGGTCTGAAGAGTGTAATACTGGCTTGTTACCACTAGCAAGGGATAGCATGGAGACCTAGGGTATGTCTTCACTACCCGCCGAATCGGCGGGTAGCCATCGATCTTCTGGCGATCGATTTCTCGCATCTGATGAGGACACGAGAAATCAATCGCTCGCGGCTCCCCCGTCGACTGCGTAACTCCAGCTTGCCGGGAGGCGCAAGCTGGAGTCGACGGGGGAGCGCGCCGCCAACCGCCGCCGCCATGAGGACTGACAGTAAGTCGGCTGCAGATACGCAAACTTCAGCTACGTGGTTCACGTAGCTGAAGTTGCGTATCTGCAGTCGATTCCCCCCCCCCCCCGTAGTGGAGACCAGCCCAAAGCAGCAAATACTGAGCTTGTGTACAACTCTCAAGATACATGCCCAATATAAACTAAAATTCCCCTGCACACCTATTCTAGACTGTGCACTATTTTCCACAACACTTAAGTTTGCTTTACACTTATTCTCTTCCAGGGGAAGTGTATATTAATGTTACTGTGGCCAGATGTTAAAAATACTTGAGTAATGCATAGTGTCCATATTACAGTAATGTCCAAATTCACTTCCCCAAACCTAAATTAATAAAAAGTTGCACATGTATACACTTAAATAGCATTTGTGAGTAACTTATGCAGTTCCTGCTTCAAAGATTTTGAAAAAACTACAAAAGTGTTAACTTTCAAATTAACAAGAATATATTTCTACAATTTTCTAAACAAACCTTGTTTAGTACATGTGTATGACTTATACTTCTGTAGGGTTTCACATATTCTAAAGACAGGCGGTAAAAAACCCAGAGACTTGTATTATTGCATCTCTGGTTACATAAGTCCATACATATACTAGAATATGGACTTCTACATTTTAGTTTATTGCAAAGATATTGGATTTAAAAGTGATATTCCAGTCAAATATCTGTAATCACCTTTTTAGGTTCTGTGGAAGACAAACATTTCTAGGCAACGTTAAAAACTACTTAATATTTTTAGCTCTCTTTGAATTAAACATCTGCAACTCGCAAGAAAAAATAAAAAAAGAGAAACACAACTGTACAAAGTGTCCACTATCACAGATCATTTATACACTACATTAAAAAATACAAATATTTTATTACAAATTTTTTATCAAACTGTGTACATACAGTAAGTACTGTCAAAAGCCAACACATCAATTGTTATTTTATGTACAGCTGGCTAATGTTAATGTGACATGCAGTTTATCCTGAGCAATGCTTTTCTATCACTGTAACGGTCCAATATTTTAGACTTTTGACAACAGTCAAGTAGTTTCCAACCTGTACCAGCAATGACATTTCAGAGGTAAAGCAGTAAGTATTATGTAGGGCAAAGAGTTTTGCATTGCCATGATCAATTTAAGTAAATGCATGTTTTCCTTGCTCCAAGAATCATCATCATAATGGACAGTAAAGTGCACACAACCACCACGAAAAAAACCCCACTTACTTTTCTCCAATCTCACCCGTTATTCTACATACTCCAGACATGTACTATAGCATTAAGAATTTCAGACTCTGCCCCTGATGTCTTGAAGTATAATTTCTGTGCAAGCTTAACTTTCTAAACTGCATCAAATAATTCTGGTAAGAGATTAAAATATGGGAAATTTGGAAAGATGGCATATGGGGAGCAAGTCACTGTTAATTTATCCCAGATATACCATTTCTGAGGTTACCTTTTACTTTTGACAAAGTGTTTTTAGAATATTTGTTTCATAAGACTATAGATCAGACAAATACAGCATGCAATATAATACTTCATTATTTATCATTTACATTGTAATACTGCCAGGCACTCATATCCTCTGTGGACCACACAGTGCTGACTCTGCCTGTATTGTAACTAATTTTACATTGGCTTTGCTAGTGACATTCTTGCATAACCTCAAAGAGAAAGCCACCAACATTTTAAATTTATTATGGGGTACCAGAAAGTGCTCCTCAAAAATTTCTTAATGTTGGCTTTGTTTTGTTACAAATGTCATGGTAAACCTTATAAAAGTCAGAGCTGTCCAGGGTCTCAAGTTTAAAAAATTCTGTTCACTTTGGATAAAAGAATACTTAAGTCATTAGACTATTCAGAAGCAACATTTGTGCAGACTAACTTACACTCACAAGACAAACATGACAATTCACTTAATATATGAAGTGATCTGCTGGTAAAAATAATTGCACAATTACCACACAATCTAGTCACCAATAATAAAAGCAAATGTTTTGCATTTGCAAAATATTTTTAAATCAGAAGTTCAGCCATTATCTGTGAAGGCATACTTCATATCTTAGGCACTGGACCCAACTTAGAGGTATAATGTCTTGGTCAACATGATTAAGAGTCGTCACCTACTCAAAGATATCAATATGAAGTTTACATACAGTACTACAAATACATCAGATACTGCCATAAATTTAATGAGAATACAAAACATTATTAAATACATCTTTCACCTCATGGCACATCAAGCATGGTAACACCACTTGTTTCACATCCGATTAGTAATGGTCAATTGTGGTTGTGTTTTATTGAATACTTTCCTTTCTGTAACTGAGAAATATACAGTTTGGATTTACTTCCATCAGCCCTCTTAAACCACACTTCATCATGGTTAATTGTTGTAATTATGGCACTGAAAAGAAAAAAATAGAATTTAGAAATAAATGATCTTATAAACCAAAGGATCAGCCCTACAAGTAGAGGGCTCTTCTGGAATACTAACATTTGCATTAAGAAGTACTAGGCTCAGACAGCTACTGTCTCCTTCCTGATTCTGTTGACATTTTTAATAGAATTCTGTAGCTGACACTAAAGATAAATGAACATATCTAGGAACACTATATCTTCACTAATAATTTTTCATCCAAGCACCTCTTCAATGTAATAAAAATGATAATTCTAATGAATCTCAAACATTTAATTCGGTTAAACAAAGCCTTCATCTTCCCTTTTAATTTATAGAGTCCATAACAAAAATACAAGTTTGTCTAATAGTACCCATTGAGTAGACTTTATCAATCCACAAATCTGAAGTAGGCTTCCTGAAAAAAAATGAACAGGTCAAACCAAATTGCTCTCCAGCAAAGAGAAAGTTAGGAAGAACTTGTATTTAACTGTTAGCTAGTACACATGTACAGAAAAAACTAAATTGTTTGGCTAATTGAACTTTTCTTACATAGATTACTTAATTAAACATTAATGCAAACACTTCTGGAGTTGTTTTTCTTCCCTGTTCATTAGTAGAAAGCAGTTTTAAGGCACATTCTACACTTTCCTTTGGACCACCTGCTTTAAGGATTAAAATATATACATATAAATATAATTTGACACTTGATTGCTAGTGGCATGCCAGTTCAGTCATGACTTTGACAATCAGCTGAAGAGAATTCACAGAATCAAGAAAATATAGGAGTGGAAGGGACCTCCAGAGGATATCTAGTCGATCTCCCTGAACAGCAGCAGGACCAAATATACCTAAACCATCTCTCATGGTTCTTAGAGAACACCAAATATGGGGATTGCACAACTTCCCTAGGTAACAATTTCAACACTTAATCTTTATAGTTAGCAAGTTTTTCCCAATATCTAACTATATCTCCCTTGCTGCAGATTAAGACCATTACTTCTTGTCCTACCTTCAGTGGACCAGGAAAACAATTGATCCCCCTCCTCTCTCTAACAGTCCTTAACACATATGAAGACTATCCTCAGGTTGCTTCCCTAACCTCCACTCCCACCATCTTCTCTCTCAAGACTAAACATGCCAAGTTTTTAAAAACTTTTCCTCATGTCACATTTTCTAAACCTTGCTCTCCTTTGGATTTTCCCCAATTTGTCCACATCTTTCTTAAAGGGTGACATTCAGTAGCAGACTCATTACTCTAGCTGATGGTTCAGTACTGAGTAAAGTTGGACAATTACCACCCATGTCTTACATATGACATCCCTGTTAATACACCCCAGAATATTAGCCTTTTTCACAACTGCATAACATTTTTTACTTGTATTCAAGTTGTGATCCACTATAACCCCCCAAATCCTTTTCTGTGGTGCTACTGCATAGCCAGTTATTTCCCATTTTATATTCATGCATTTGCTTTTCCCTTCTTACATGAAGGACTTCACATTTATCTTTATTGAATTTCATATTGTTGATTTCAGACCAAATCTCTAATTTGCCACGGTAGTTCTAATCCTCTCCTCCAAAATGTTTGAAAGTCCCCCCAGGGGCCTCACCCACAAATTTTATACGCACACTCTCCATTATCCAAGTAATTAATGACTAGTACTGGACCCAGGATAGACCTCTCACCACTATACATCTCCTCCCAGTTTGAAAGCAAAACTCTGTTTACTAGGAGTATGGTTTTTCAACCAGTTGTGCACTCACTTGATAGTAATTTTATCTAGACCACATTTTCCTAATTTGCTTACAACATCATCACATGGGATGGTGTTAAAAGCTTTACTTAAAATAAACAAATAAATAAATAAAAAATCAAGGTAAGTGTCCACTGTTTCCCCCTTATCCACTAGGCCAGTACTTCAGTCAAAGGAAGTGTTAGTTTGGTTTGGCATGATTTGTTTTCGAGAAATCCTAGAAAACAAGAGATGACAAGTAATAGTCAACAAGGTCCTTAAAAGGGTAGTCTCTAATAATTCATTCCAGTATCTTTCCAGTATTCAAGTTTGCTAACTGGTCTATAAATCCCTCAGATCTTCTGCTTCTCTTTTTAAAGACTCTTCTCCAGTCCTTCTGGACCTCACCCATCCTCCATGAATTCTCAAATATATTCTCTATATCGTATGAAAATTGTAACAGTTTACTTGGCCTTGAAATAACTAATATATATTAGAGGATCATGTAGTACTTGGATATTTGCAGTGTACAAATTACATAGTTTAAAGCTGTGGTGACAATAGACAACCTCAAAGTAAGAGCTATTTATTTATAGAACTCACATCATAAACCACATCAGATATCCAGATTATCTCAATATTGTAAATTTATCATACTCTCAATCGTTGCTGAATGGCATGGCTGCTCTGATGTAGCAGGATCCAGTGCAGGATGTAACATATGTCAATCAGAGCATGGTTTTCATAGATTTATGTATGAGCGTTTGAACACATTTACCCAGGTGATCCTGTCCAAAAATTTAACAAAAAAGTCTTCAAACTCAGTGTAATGCAAAATGGGAAAGGGCAGATGATTTCCACAGATCAGTTTCGTGACAGTAGGTGTAAGTGCTACAATAATGTATAATTGTATCCAAATTATTTTCTGCTTCAGCTCTAAGCAGATTTAAAAAAAAAAACTCACTGTTTTCCCTGATCATAAGGGAAACAAAAATGATCAGTAAATACAGCTGACTTCAATTATTATTGTCCAATTCAGATGGATTCCTCTATAACAGAAGGTCATTTCTCACACAGACTTGTATGGCTTTACATATATTAGCTCAAACTTCACCATTAGATTTACTTGTATCATTCCATTGAAGCTGACAGTTGAAGTTTGAAGGTGGAAATTTGTTTGTGAATAATTTACCCATATACTGGGCAGAGATTCACCTTGATCTACTTTTTCAATTTACTGCTAAAAATTCACTGAAATTTAAAAGGTCCTACAGATTCAACAGAATTTGTCCTTTAAACCGTATTTAACAAAGATTCTTGTCCGGGAATAGATAAGAGGTTCATGTTATAAACAGAGCTTCAACTTTTCAGAACATCAGACATTTGAAAGCAAGAACAGGTTTTACCCATCGGTTTAAAGCAACTGTCAGCTAGTCTGGAAATATTCAGGTAAGATTCCATCTAAAACTGGGTCAAAATTTGATCCAAACTTAATCCCCTTGATTCAAACACACGGAGGAAAAAGTTACAGAAAATGGTAACAAGCTTTGGGACTTCAATCCATATGGTAATATCCTAGCCCCATTAAATTCACATTAACTTCAGTGGAACCAGGACTTCGCTCATAGTTCAAAATCACATCTCTGCCTTTTTACATAGAAATTGCCCTACGAGATCAGACCAATGTTCAATCTAGTCCACTGTCCTGTCTGATGTCAGTACCAAGTCCTGTCTTGCCTCTATCAAGTACAAGAAAGTACAAAGAGAACATTTATAGAACTGCCTCCCCCAGGTTTTTAATCAGACTTTTTCCTGAGTTGGAGCAGCTTATGAGAGATTCATTTAAGAAAAAATGGGGGCAAGTATTTGACATTTTTAATTAATGTATTACACAAATTTAGCACATGGGGTCAGATTTCATTTCTGTAAGCAAAGTCAGAATTAACTGTGATTGGCAGCCCTAGTTTTAGGCGATTATTTCAGACATATGCACCAGCTGTCAAATTTTAAGTATTTTAAATATTAAGATAACTAAGTCCCTACACTTATGCCATTTGGTACTTATGCTAGAAGGAGGCAAAAATAGGTATCTAGAAGACAGCAGCTGCTTATCTTTTAATGTGAACTGACATGGCAACAGCTGACTTAAATTGTGGGGTTGGGCTTTCCATTCACTGTATGGAACTGTATAATGTGTGCTATTGTAAATGGGAGTAGGCTATATTGACCTTTACCTTGTAGGGCACTCATCTTTCTTATCAATACATATGGTCTGTCCACGTCCATACCACTCTCCATCATAATAGAGTCTTCCTTCTTCAGACCTAGCACTGTGCAGATGCTTTTCTAATTTGACAGGTTCTAAAATGATCAAAAGAAATATTTGTTCCTGATCATGCAGATATTAAAGTCAGGTTTATACATTTATTTTCAAATACTTAACATATATGCATGTGCTGATGTAGCTAAGTGTTTAGTTATAAACAAGGGCATCATTACCTTGGGCAACAATCAAACTAAAATCTAAAATAGTTGAGATAAAATGCTTTTTTATCTCCTGATGTAGAGGTAAAAGAAAAATCCATTAAAAAATTAACATTAACCACACATCTGCAGCATTCCTATAGCAATAACGTGACCGTTTTCAAACACCATGGTAACTGTGGTATAAGTATTAACCACTGACCAAATTTCTTCCTTGTTCTCCCTACCCCTCAACTCTCCTCCTCCCCAATACAATTGTGTCAACGTACTAGGTCATGAACCACAATACCCCAAAAGAAATTTGTCACTAAAGAAAGCAACACCTAATGCTTCCTCTTCTCTTGTTCCTCAACCACTTCCTATAGCCCATGAAAGCTTATGCTGAAATAAACTAGTTAGTCTCTAAGGTGCTACAAGTATTCCTGGCTTTCTTCCTCCCCCTTGCTTCCCTTTCTGCCTGACTTCAGCATCTAAGGTGAAGATCACCTTGGTATCCAAATATTGTCCCCTTTTCTCTCCCAAATTCTGCTCTTCACTGACTCAGAGCAGTAGAGAATACTGAAGTGGAGAAGCTCTCAAAACATTACCCAGAGCTTTGCTTAACTTCAATTAGCTGGTGCACAGAGCAGCTGGGGGAGGTAGAAGCCAGAGAAAAAGCATTAATATGCTGCACTGACATGTACAGTGGAGCCCCAGTAGAACGCACCCCACGAGAACGCAAATTCGGTTATAGCGCAATCATACCGTGGCTCCCTGGATATGTCCACAGCAGGGGAGAGAAGCTGTGGCCTGTGCCTGCCGGGGACAGAGGACAGCGGCACCCGCAGTCTGCAGCCCTGGAGTTCTCTGTCCCCGGCAGGTGCTGGCTGCAGCTTCTCTCTGTGCTGGCCGCAGCTTCTCTCTGCGCTGGCCAGCAGGGGAGAGAAACCCCGCTATGAGGCGACCCTGCTTTTAACGCGATGGGATTTTTTGGATCCCAACTGTCACATTATAGCAGGGCTCCACTGTATCAAATCAATCCAATCAGTTTCTCTAGGAATCTACTCCTACTGGTATTCTTCCACCATTTAAGTTAAGTATTAACCTTGATTTTAAAAACATTGTACCGTTTAGAACAGGGTTTCTCAAACTGGGGGTTGCGACCCCCTGGGGGGTTGCCGAGCGCTCCCTGGGGGGGGGGGAGGGGGTTGCAAGCTCCTGCCGCCAAAATCGCGTCGGGGACTGGGGGCCGGGGATCAGCCGGCAGCCCGTCTGCGGCGGGAACTGGAGGGGTCACGCCGCGCCGACGGAGCAGGAAAAGGGGTCGCGGTCTCAAAAAGGTTGAGAACTGCTGGTTTAGAAGATATGGAGACTAATGAAAATAACTATTTCATACAAATTATATACAAGAAAGTCAGACCGTCAGTGGAGAGAGCAACCCTATTGCAAAACATAGAGCACAACAGTGCCTCAACCAAGGCTGAGAGATAGGAAGCAGCTTAGGGTAGGACTACACTGCAGCCAACAAAGACACAAACAGCAGAGAGTCTTAGAGCACAGGTCAACTGAGAAGGGCTTGTGTATCAGTGCTAAAAACAGCAGCGTAGGTGTACCCGCTTAGGATGGAGCCTGGGCACTGAGATTCATGCTACTCACTAGGTCTCAGACTAGGCCCCAGACTGAGCAGGAATATCTATACTGCTGAGGTAACAAAGAGTCCTGTGGCACCTTAAAGACTAACTAAAGTATTGAAGCATAAGATTTTGTGGGCTAATACCCACTTCGTCGGATGCAAGCAGTGGAAGTGTCCAGGGGCAGGTATAGATAAGTAGGCAAGAACCAGGTAGGAGGTAACAAGGTTAGTTCAATCAGGCTGAACCAGCTTGTTATCTCAAATCAGGGAGGGTGAGATATTCTTCTAGCAGCTGAATTGGAGGTGTGAACTCAGAGAGGAGAAGCTGTTTTTGTAATTAGCAAGCCATTCAAGATCCTTGTTCAATCCCAGATTGATTGTGTCAAATTTGCAAATGAATTGCAGCTCTGCAGTTTCTCTTTGCAGTCTGGTCTTGAAGTTTTTTTGCTGCAGTATGGTGACTTTTAAATCTGTAATTGTGCGTCCAGGCAGATTGAAGTGTTCTCCTACAGGTTTTTGTATATTGCCATTCCTGATGTCTGATTTGTGTCCATTTATCCTTTTTTCGTAGGGACTGTCCAGTTTGGCCGATGTACATAGCAGAGGGACATTGGTGGCATATATGACATTGGTAGATGTGCAGGTGAATGAACCAGTGATGGTGTGGCTGATCTGGTTAGGTCCTGTGATGGTGTTGCTGGTGTAGATATGTGGGCAGAGTTGGCATCGAGGTTTGTTGCATGGATTGGTTCCTGAGTTGGAGTTATGGCGCGGTGTGCTGTTGCTGGTGAGAATCTGCTTAAGGTTGGCGGGTTGTCTGTGTGCCAGGACTGGCCTTCCTCCCAAGGCCTGTGAAAGTGAGGGATTATTGTCCAGGATGGGTTGTAGATCACTGATGATGCGTTGGAGAGGTTTTAACTGAGGACTGTAGGTGATGGCCAGTGGTGTTCTGTTGTTTTCTTTCTTGGGCTTGTCTTGCAGCAGCAGAGCTTCTGGGTACACGTCTGGCTCTGTTGATCTGTGTCCTTATTTCCTTGTGCGGGTATTGTAGTTTTGAGAAAGCTTGGTGAAGATCTTGTAGGTGTTGGTCTCTGTCCGAGGGGCTGGAGCAAATACGATTGTACCTCAGTGCTTGGCTATAGACAATGGATCATGTGGTATGTCAGGAATGGAAGCTGGTGGCATGAAGGTAGGCATAGCTGTCTGTAGGTTTTCGGTATAGGGTGGTGTTGATGTGGCCGTCATTAATTTGCACTGTGGTGTCTAGGAAGTGGACTTCCTGTGTGGACTGGTCCAGACTGAGGTGGATGGTGGGGTGGAAGCTGTTGAAATCATGGTGGAATTCTTCCAGAGTTTCTTTCCCATGGGTCCAGATGATGAAGATGTCATCAATTTAGCGTAGATAGAGAAGGGGTGTGAGTGGACGAGAGTTGAAGCGTTGTTCCAGGTCAGCCATAAAGATGTTGGCATACTGTGGGGGCATGCGGGTGCCCATAGCAGTGCCACTGGTCTGGAGATGTATATTGTCACCAAATTTGAAATAATTGTGTGTGAGGATAAAGTCACAGAGCTCAGCAACCACTTGTGCTGTGGCATCATCGGGGATACTATTCCGGACAGCTTGTATTCCATCTTTGTGTGGGATGTTTGTGTAGAGAGCCTCTACATCCACGGTGGCTAGGATGGTGTTTTCTGGAAGGTCACCAATGCATTGTAGTTTTCTCAGGAAGTCGGTGGTATCATGGAAATAGCTGGGAGTGCTGGTGGCATAGGGTCTGAGTACAGAGTCCACATATCCAGACAGTCCTTCGGTAAGAGTGCCAATGCCGGAGATGATGGGGCATCCAGGATTTCCAGGTTTGTGGATCTTGGGTAGTAGATAGAATAACCCCGGTCGGGGCTCTAAGGGTATATTAATTTGTTCCTGTGTTAGTGCAGGGAGAGTCCTGAGTAGATGATGCAGTTTCTTAGTATATTCCTCAGTGGGGTCAGAGGGGAGTGGTCTGTAGAAATTGGTATTGGAGAGTTGTCTGGTAGCCTCCTTTTGGTAGTCTGACCTGTCCATGATGACAACAGCACCTCCTTTATCAGCCTCTTTGATTATGTCAGGGTTGTTTCTGAGGCTGTGGGTAGCATTGTGTTCTGCCCGACTTAGGTTGTGAGGCAGGCGATGTTTTTCTACAATTTCTGCCTGTGCACGTCGGCGGAAGCATTCTATGTATAGGTCCAGACTGTCATTTCGACCCTCAGGAGGAGTCCATGTGGAGTTCTTCTTGTGCTGCTGGTGGGATGGTGTCTGTGTACCAGTGTGCTGTTCCATGTTGTCTTGAAAGTATTCCTTGAGTCGGAGACGGCGAAAGTAGGCTTCCAGATCACCACAGAATTGTATCATGTTTGTGGGGGTGGTGGGGCAGAATGAGAGTCCTCGAGATAGGACAGACTCTTCTGCCGGGCTGAGTGTATAGCTGGATAGAATGACGATATTGCTGGGTGAGTTAGGGGTACAACTGTTGTGGACTCCATGTGGTCTATACTGCTGTTTGCAGCCCCATGGTGCAAGCCTGAGTCAGCTGACCAGAGCTATGAGACTCGCTGACATGTTTGTTTTTAATTTTTTGAAGTGCAGACATACCCTTAAAGCTCTCTGGTTTCCTTTCCCCTCTGCAATCATAGCAATCCCTGTTGTGTCTGATAAATCTGTTCTGTCTAGATGAAATCTATGCTTTTGTGCTTAATGAGTTTTGTTTTATGAAACCTGAATGTATTAAGCAGTGAGGTTTTTATGACTTACGTTCTGGCTTTACTCTGTGTGGCCCCAGCGTAGCCATTGCCTTGGAATACAAGAAAGGAAAAACAAGTTAAGAAAGCTTACTTGTTGAACATTTATTTTAAAATGCCTTAAGAAAAATTTAACATATTAGCATTTACATGTTTAAATGCTTATTTAAAAAAAACAACAAATATTTTATAACATTGCATACCACTGATTGGCTGAATAAAAGCATGCAGAGAAATAGATCCATTATCTGCTTTAATGGGCTTTGATTTTAAGTAAATCAAGAGCAATTCTTCATACAATATTTTATAGTTGGTGCTATGTCACTCTGCAGGTTGCCAACCAAACCCGAAACGTTTTAAATTTGGCTTGAAATCAATAGCTGCCAGATAAAGATTTTGGAAAATGAAAAGATCACTCAAAAAGCTATAAAAATAAGCCTCTTCCTAGCTTACAGTTGTATCCAAGTACATTCTACAGTTGTATGTATAATAATCAGGTTTACTTACTCTTAACCATCCTTAAGAGCTACTATGGTGAAACTGTGTCTATGGTCCAATATTTGTTCAGCATAATTCCTGCTGTAGTTCAAGCAAAGCAGTTTCCAACTATGTGTTGGACCCTTAATTGTGATGGATTTGCCCACGTTCCCACGTGCCATTCAGGAGCACAGTGGACATTTCTGTTTTGTTCACCTTCTTGCACATGTTCATCTCCTACTCACACCCACTTTCAGTGTCTTTTCTGTATATTCATCAGCTGTATTTTTTCTATTTTGCTTCCCCTCGTCTAGTGCCACAGAAGAGGAGGAAGATGGGTTGGCTTTCAAGTAGCCATCCAGTTTTATGTGCAGACTAGGGAATGTTTACAGCCAGCAAGTAAGGCTGATCCAATGTCATGAAGGTGTCCCTGTTCTGATTCTCTCCTCTAACCCACTTCACCTTGAACTAGTTTGGGGTTCCACAAGATGGGAAATACTGCTTATACAGCTTGCTGACTAGCTGGCTCTAGGTTTTATTAGGTCCCGAGACATTATGGCAGGAAGGAGTTTTTCTAGACACTGTGGAAGTACAGTCAGGTTAGATGAGTGGTTCTCAACCTATTTACCATTGTGGGCTACATATGGAACCCACAATGTGTTATGTGGGCCGCATCTAATACTATCTCTATGCCCTGAGGATGTCACATGGGCTGCAGCTCTGTGCTGATTGGGCCACAAGCAGCCCACAGACTGCAGGTTGAGAACCATCAGTTTAGACTCTAGGCAAGAGTCCCAATTGCCACACCTCCTGACCAGCATCTATGACATAATGAAATATGTGGTGACAGAGTAGAACAATTTACTTTAATTTTCAAAAACATTTTATAATTAATTGTGAAATTTTAAAAAAAGCTGCTGCAGACCTTCCAGCACACTGTACCGGAATAAAACAGAATTTAGGTCCAGCTTTGTAGAGTAAACCAGGCATTCCCCATTTTATAGATTAGGAACTGAGGTGAAAAGGCTATGGGAATGCCTACACTGCAACACCACCACATACCCACCCTGTAGCAATGAGTCTCAGCCGACCTGGGCTCACAGTGTGGGGCTAAACATAACAGTTTAGATGTTCCCGCTTGGGCTGGAGCCCGGGCTCTGAAACCCAGGCACCATCCCAAGCAGGAATGTCTACACTGCAATTTTTTAGCCCCCTACAGAGAGCCCCACAAGCCCAAGTCAGTTGACCCAGGATATGAGACTCCCTACTACATGGTTCTCTGTCCCCCTACCCATCCCGTTCTTTGCTGTGAAGACGTTCCCTAAGAGACATAGCCAAGGTCATACTACTCAATATCAGACCTAAGTTTAGAACACACACCACTCTGTTCCCAGGCTGTAACTATCAGACTTCATTGCAAATGGATACTAAATACTAGTATTTAGGAATATTTATGTTCTCAATTATTTTAATGGAAGCTTGCATGCATATAACATACATACACATATATATATAAAAATATATATCTATAAAATATATCTGTGAAATGTAGGAGAACAGGGCAACGAAACAATGCTATTGACATTCATCCCTCAATCATACCTTCCTTATTGTTGTCCAATCTTCAAGTATATCAAGGTCCTGTAACATATAAACTATATAGGGACGTTGAAAAGTTAAGGGAATCACTTATTAACAATGAAATTAGCATGGCAGGTCTACAATCTTCATAATGAATTGACTTAGTGACTCTATTCTGCAATTGCTCTGCATACAGAATTCCAAATGAAATGAAAGAGCACTGCAAAAATTAGGTCTTGAGAGCCACGCAGCTTACAAGTGTCACTTAAGTTTCCTAGAAGCTATCATATTTACAATTACATTAAGGTTGTTATTGCAGCACACCACAGGGATACAAGACTACAACAGACATTACATACCCATTCTGTACTTGACAGACACCAAAACACTTCTTGTTTCTTGTACTCCAAACAGAATAAAACAATCCTGGCAGCTTATTTTTCTATAATACTGAAAGCAACCATCTAAATTAACATCGCCAGTGCAGTTTCTTAGTGACTAAATCATGTACTATTACATGGAAAAAACGTTAAAATTCAGAAACTTGATTTCTCAAAGACTGGAAATACGGAGTTAAAAGTTTGTAAGCTCTACCTTAAAATATCAACTCTGTACCACAAGTTGTCAATTACCACAATATACACAAATACAAAACAGAATTTTATATACAGTAAAACCTCCATTTAACGGACTAATTCGGGCGAGAGGGTGTCCGTTATATCCAAAAGTCCGTTATTTAATAAAAAAACAAAAACGAGCTGTCAGAGCAGCAGGCCGCCCGCCACAGGGTCAGGGCGGCAGCTCCGCAGCCCACCTGCTGCCGGGACCTGGGCGGCAGCTGGGAACCGTCAGCCAGCCCACCCGCAGGCAGGACCCGGGCGGGACCCGGCAGCCAACCCTCCTGCTGCTGTGACCCGGGCGGCAGCCGGGAGCCAGCAGCCAGCCCGCCCGCTGCCGTGACCCGGGCGGCAGCCGGGAGCCGGCAGCCAGCCCGCCAGAAATGGATCAGGAATGCATCAGACTTGCTCAGAAATTTTGTCCGTTGCATCCGAAGTCCGTTAAATCAAGGTCCGTTAAATCGAGGGTTTACTGTACACTACTTTACAATAGTCTTTCAGATCTGTCTTGTTTTTTCAACCTCAGCAAGCTCTAACACAAGGCAAGTTTGAAAAAGTTGATAAATTATGAACATAAAAAGTTAAATTGCCCTGACTTTAAAAATTCACTTTTTAAGCAGCTGAGAAACTGGAAGAAAAAGTTGAAGTTGTTGAAATTAAACATTCATTACTAATAAACACTTTAAAAAAATATTTTGTAGTTCTCATGATTTCAAGTCAAGTTCAAAGACTATATATTGTAATTTAATGAAAGACTAAGAAATTCTGTTAGACAAATTTAACCAAACTTTAAGAAATAAGCACAAGACTGCAAATTAACATAGATCTCTCTGTCTGTAAAAATAAGTAAGAATTGCCAGTGTATCTTGTAATTTGAAGCTATTCGGCTTGACACCTCCAGCACACAGCCATCCTGCACAAGAATACTTGGAAATTTATACCCAATTCCTTTTGCAATTTCTGTATTAGAAGACCAGACGATAGAGTTACATCCAAACAACTAAATAACCACCACTTAAATTTCTGGCACTAGCTAAAAGCATCTCCACTAAACTGAGTTTATGATAATGGCATCCTAACTGAATAACATTCATTACTATTCACTGTCATTTTGACAAGTCATCTTTCTGGGAAATATTCCAATAAAACAGCAGTCTTGATGTGGTGTGTCCCAGTTAGAGAGATACGGGCCGGTCTTCACTGGGGGGGGGCAGGGGGGGAGAAAGGAAAGCGACTGAAGATACACAACTTCAGCTACGTGAATAACATACTGAAGCCGGCGTATTTTCAGCCGACTTACCTGCTGTCCTCATGGCGTCGGCAGTTGGCGGCACGCTCCTCCGTCGACTCCAGCTTGCGCCTGGGAGTTACGGATTCAACGGGGGCGCCGCTGGCGATCGATTTCTCACGTCTTAACGAGACGCAAGAAATCGATCACTAAAAAATTGATCACTACCTGCCGATCCGGCAGGTAGTGAAGACATAGAATCAAATAGACAGTGATAGACTTTTAAAAAAGAAAGCCACAACTTTAACTTCACTTTTAATTTTAATAGGGGGACCTAAACACTTCAAATATCATTCCTTTTGAGTCTGATGTGATGTTAAATGGCCTCCATGCTAAAAAAAAAAAAAAATTAGAGTTGATCCCCTTAGGCCTAACTCCTAGGATTCAACCCACCTTTGAATTCTCTTATCCTTCCTCATAAAGGGGAAGTGAGGGTGCATCTGAAGGGTACTTCAGTCTGTGAAGACTTTAGATCTCCTTGCCTTCCTCCAAGCTAAGAGGGTCTACCAATCATCTCCTGGGTTTTGTGTTTAGTTCTGGAAGCTGGCTCCTTTGAGCCTGTCACCTGCAATGGACATCAGCCATAAAATTTGACAAAATTATGAATTCACAGTTTTTTAATCTTGTCCTTACTCCTTATTAATCTAAAACCTGCAAAGATTAACAACCCTGACTTCCGGAATTTAAAATATTTAATCAAATAGTGATGAACAGTGGCTCTTAAGCCTTAACAATTAGACCACAGTCAGTAAACAAGGTAAAGAATACTCAAGATATGGAGTTAAATTGCACACGTTACAGAACATAGTACAAGAAAAGGTCAACAAGTAAGCTACTCTATGCAGAAAGTAATTCCCCTTCAAAAAGTTACCTGGAGAGGGGTATCCTTTGTCCAAGTTTTACCCTGTTTTTATTCCACAGTTGAACATTCCACCATCATCTAAACTTAACCTCAATGTCATATTAAGCCTCCTCTCTTCCCCTACTGCCAAATTCTGTCATTTTATTTCACTGGAATTGGAAGTGTGTTTGGCACTATAAAAAACAAATACAAATCTTTGCCTCTGAAGAGCCTGTAATCTGAAGGTTCTACCTCTGACATCTCCACACAAAAACCAACCTCCTACCTCTAAAGCAAAGTCCAGATGTTGGTCATTTTACCTCAATTACTGCAACCTTTTTTTTCTAGTTTTCCTGCTTCTGACAGGACCACTTTTCAGCCCCTCAAAAATATTATTTATCAGATCAGTCTTCAAATTGCTTCTCAACTATTCACAAATTCAAGTTTCTAATCTTCACCTTCAAAACACCAACTACAACTCCACCTACATTAATTTCATCTTCCTTTTACCTACATCTGTGAAGCCATCCTCATCTTCTGAGCCTTGTACCATGTCATCCTCTACTTTTAACTCTTTACTTATCCTTGCATCCTGGAAAGCTTTCATTTTCATTGAAATTTATCAATTTCTTAAGCTTCTAAAGCGTATCAATAATGTCAAGCCACTAAAGTCAATATCAGAAAAATGGTTCTACATTTCTTGGGAGATGATGTATCCATTGTCACATCATCTTGCATAGCATGTGCATGGAACTGTATGTTTTTTAAATTAAAGATTACAAACTCCTTGGAGTGAGAATCATTATTTCTCCATGCACCTAGCATAATGACACTACTTATAAGACTCAGAGAGGTAGCCGTGTTAGTCTGGAATAGCAGAGGTAACAAAGAGTCCTGTGGCACCTTAAAGACTAACTAAAGTATTGAAGCATAAGCTTTCGTGGGCTAATACCCACGGGCTTGCATCCGACAAAGTGGGTATTAGCCCACGAAAGCTTATGCTTCAATACTTTAGTTAGTCTTTAAGATGCCACAGGACTCTTTGTTACCTCTACTTATAAGACATATCAAATAATGCTTTACAGTCTAAACTTTGTTTAGACTGAGTTTTTAAAAGACTAGAATTTGGGATTAAATACCTTTTATTTTAAAAGTTCACTATCAATGGCCAGTATAGTTTCAAAATTGTATCTAATTTGGAGTATTCTTTGTGCAGTCTCACTTTTTTCTTACTTTCCCCTAAAACTTCCCTTGAGTCCTCTCCCTTCACTCCCTGATTGTTCTATAAGCATGATTAGAATATGCTTTCCCTCTTTTTGGCCTATGTTACTCTCACTGTTATGATTGCTACTATGTAACAACTTCCTTCCTCTGTTTTTTGCTGCTTGGAGCGGATGCCATGGATCAGTGTATTGAAACAAAGTCACAGCAGAAACCTGGCTGACATGTTCAAGAATTCAATCACTTCTATTTTTGGAAGTGGAAAATTAGATGGAATTAAAAACAGTCACTTTTGCAATTACTCAAAATACTAGTTTCACTCTTGAAAACAGTGATCTTAATCTGGATTTTCAAGATTGCAAATGGTGACCTTTCAACTAGATTTTTGCCATCATAATTAGAACAAAATCTGTCTGCCAAGAACAGCAGTAAGTATTTATTAAGCATTCCTCTAGAGTTGAGCTATCTTTTTTTTAATGAGAGGCTAACAGCAGCCTAGCAGCTACTGGTAGGAGATAAGAGATGGTTATGGAAAAACTAATAGACCAATTATGTACCCAAAAAATAGACAAAGGACAAATACTTGCATATTTGATTACCATTTATTCAATACTCAAACAAGATAGTCACCTGCAAAAAAACCCAGCACACCTCTCCAATTCTTTTGAAATATTAACATTTGATATACATGCTTTGTCTGTTAAATGTGTATTCAGAGATGTCACTGCATTTAATAAAAATCACTGGAAGCGACATGGCATGGATTTTGTAATCATGCCCCCTCTGATATGATAGAAACTTGTTAAATACAGAGCTAGGATAACTATATAACTGGATAATGTCCCTCTAAACAAAAGTTTACTGTTGTAAATCGTTTTGTTACTGATATTTACATGGCAAGGATTTGCAAGCCTGTTAAGACTTCCTAAATATAGTAAAAAAATATATTATTGCTTAAGCGAAGAAGCTAACAGGAGAACATGTGGTAAGAAGGCTATAAAAAAAACAAAATGCTGCACAGACAAGAACGATAGAAAAAGGATATCTGATATGACAACAGGTTTCTTTTTATCTGGACTAAATGGATCCTTCCTTTTTTTCCTGGACTGTAGTTCATCGTTCCATAACTCTGAAAAAAGCATAATAAGACTGCTATCATTAATGAATATGATGTTTAACTCTTTTGCAGTAAAAAAATTGCCTGACTACATAAATTATGCTCTTTGTGAGAAGAATGGCAATTGTCACATTTAAATGTGCCTATATTTTGTAGGCCTTAATTTTGGCAGACAGATAAAATTAACAGATTCTCACCATAATAGACAAGGCATGGTGACATCTTCTGACAGCAGATTGTATCTACTTTCAGTTCACTGAGGCTTAGAATAAAGTCTAAAATACAATTACCACCATTCCACAATGTGATGAAGGGCTCTATAGATGCAGTACTTGCATATAATTGACCCAGCAGTTAACTACCAGATGACAGATATGATAATTTTCTGCAATATCCTTGAACAGCCTTACTGAATCAAGTTTAACTATCTTTGGAGTCCATTGTATTAAATGTAAAGGTATGTATAAGGCCAGGACTGCATGTAACTTTTCATGGAGGTGGGGGAGCAGAGGAAGGGAGTGAGTGAGATGGGATGTGAACCCAGACATGTTATGAACTTCAAAGGACTACGTTGAGCAATGTAGCAGACAAGAATGGACTTTTGGGACAAACAATATCAAGTATTTCCCTGGGGAATCTCTATAGTTTAATACAATTTCCCACCTGCAGTTATGCAACAATCCAGCCTGTTGAAATTACATCCTGAAGAGGGGACCATTGTCTACTGATTACCTGTTCCTGGAACTTGAAGATCAAAGGCCTTCTATCTATCTATCTATCTATATATATATATATATAAATAAAAAAGAGAAGACTAACCCATTCATGGGTGTGCTATTTCTAAAGCTAAGGATGCCATAAACTTATAACCACAGAAAAAATGCCTTTGAGATATGGAGGATTGACTCCTACCACAGCTATGGTTGGAGATTGGGGGAGATCTCTGGTGAGATTATTGGCATAACTTGCAAGTTCTTTTCTGTAATTTTTTCAATGTAATTCCCTCAATTTAAGAATATATGTGATTGCTTATAAATGACTGCGTGATAAATTGTGACTACTGGCAATTACAGCTGCTCATAGTCTTTGTAGAGACAGCAAGACAGAGAAATAGAACTGCTTAAGTAGTCTGGTTTGATGGGGGAAATCGTAGTGTAGACAGGGAACTCTGTGGCAGGGAAAAAACCTAGTCAGGAGGGAGATGTGGGTGCTCTTCATGGCCCATGGAGGGACAGTATAGGTGCAGCTGCCTTGAACTGTGACACCAAGTTATTAAAAAAAAAAAAATTCAAATCCAATTTACCTGAGGTAATGTCAATGCTATGCCTATCTTCTTCTAATCTTCTGATCTTCTCTTCTAGTTCACTTTGTACAGTATCATACAACAAGAGCTTCTCACTCTGAAACAAAAATAAAGAAATTATAACTTGTGCATTCATGCATATTTATCATCAACTAAATGCACCTGACATCACCTGGCTTAGAAGCTCAGGTGAACCATAAGAGTAGCTTTTTATGCATTTAGATAAAGCCTTGAAGCATAAGCCACACTTTGCACCTGATTCCGAGTCCCTCATGCACCTGCTTTTTCTGTGTGATGTTCCAGCTCTTAAAGCTTACACACTTATTCCAGATATTTCACTTGGATGCAAGATATACAGATATCAAAGAAGAGTGCAAGTGCTGAGGATTTGAGTGGGACCATGATAGGAAGGAGATGTAAAGCAAGCAGCTAGATCTCCACCAGAATGTTCTCTAGTAGGACATTATCTCCCCTCATTTCTTTCTGATAAAAGACTCACAATGGAAAATAGAGAAGATGGTCAACCCATCACTAGTGCTCATCTCAAGATATACAGTAGATCTAAAGCAAAAATGGAACACACAGAGCACCAGAAACAGTCTACTGATTAGGTCAGGATAATGAAGAATAAACTGGGATGAATGGTAGTTCTTACCAAATTGGAGGGGCTTTGAGTGTGGGTCAAGGCCACTCCTTCAGTCCTACAAAGTTACACCCAGGAACACAGGGTATCCTATCTCCAACCATAATTCACTGTGGACTTCATATTAAGAATATACCCTGTAGTGGTGTGCAGATTCAATTGCCTATTTGCACTGGTCAAGTTTTCCAAATGTGTAAATTTTTAAAAATTTGGGGAACAGTTTTAATAAAAAAAACTTCCCCATTTTTCAGCCAGGTCTAATCTTTGCAGGGTGGATAAAAATCAATGATTTTAAAAATGTGTATAAAACAATGGATTTTTTAAATTTAAATCTGATTTTTTTATAAAATGCTTTTTGAGGGAAAAATCCATCTACAGACAGTTTTAGCTCAGATATCTGACCTATCATGGAATAAGGATTATAATTTATAATTCTATAGTATGAGACAATATATTCAGGTAATGTTTAAGAAGAGTTTTGTAAATGAGTTCCAATAGTTCATGGATTAGGGACCCAATCTTATAGGGTTCCACAGGCTTCTGTATAGATTATTTAGGTTAATTTTTCTACCTACCCAATGGGACTCAGTGCTCAGTCTACAAGATATCATCAGAGATGCTTAGTTTTGCAGTTCTCAAACTGTGGATTTCTGTCTCCAGAGGTAACATGCTTGTCAACAGCAAAAGTGTTTTTAAATAAATAAATGATATATAGAGGTGAGAAAACAGACCTCAACTCTACTGTTCCTCTGCAAATTTGTGTGCACAGAGTCAATCCCTTACCTCTCTAAAAGTGCAAAGTTTCAAAAAGTTCAATGAATAGAAGAGATTGTTGAGGGTGGAATAGATCTGGAGATGGAGAAGAAGTCTGGAGATAAATGTGAGAAGCGAGGGACATAATATTTTAACAAAACAAGCACATGTTTGCGGTTGAAGAAAAAAAATCCAGGATACAACACGTTGTTTTAGTTAAATAAAACAATTTAAAATGTCTGTCTGGTGATTTTCTCCTTCTAATACAGCATGGCAAGAACTAAATGCACTTGACATCACCTGGTTCAGCTGCTTTCTCATCCCTCAAAGTTGCTGGTTTTAGAGTTAAGAGTGCTTTAGGACAGGCTTGGATTAACCAAAGGCAGGGCTCTCAGGGGAGCAAGGACACTGAAGGGGATTGTATTTGGGAATTTGTTTTCAATGGGTTTGTAACTCTTGTGATTTACATGAAGAGAGAGTGTCAGATTTCTTTGCTAACCCTGTGCTTTACCGCTATGTTATCCCTGAAGAGTATAACAAGGAAACTGGAGCTCCTACAGCTAGGTATGGGAGGACGAAACAAAGACTTGTCTAACAACTGGAGGGTCAGGAGAGCTAAGGCACTGGGTCTGGAGTGTAGGCAGACTGTAGGGTCCCACTGTCCAAGAATGGTATCAGACATGAGGGAGTATGCTTCAGAGATAGAGAGCTCATAGCAGTGATTGGGCACTATCCAGAACCAGGAGGCTTAGAAGCACACGGGATTCAATCTCAGTAGACTGGTGTCTATTCAGAAATGGACTGGATCAGGTTGTGACAATTTACATCCAGGTAAAGAGTGCATATATAATGTCAAAATAGGAGGATTCATATTGGTCCAGACATTTCAAGTATTATATGCACTCACAGAAAGAAACTTTTGTTTTTACAAGCAGAATTTCTATCTCTGGGTTAAAGGTTTTGATCCTTGTTCGGGTGGAAAAAAGTACCAATAGAATTAATTGTTCTACAACTTTGCCTATGCAAATACTTTTCTATTGCTGAAATGATCAGAGATTCTACTAAAATAGAAACAGATGTCTATTTCTCTAGTACCAATTTTTCAATAGTGACATTATTTTCAGCCAATAAGCTGCTTTTAAAAATATAATTATTGCAAAATGTGATTGCCATATTTATGGCAGAATACCAGTAACTATTCTCTCAAATGCCTAGTATATAAAAGAGATTCCAAAAATGATCGGAGGTCTTTTCAATTTAAATGGGCCCTGTTAATGAAAGTAGTATTAATTTTGTTTATGTAAACCAAACTGATACCTAATTGAGTTCTCATTTCTTTAAGTTGTTAAGGATGTATTTCTTTTGAAATGATAAAGAAAGTTACATCAAAATATTGAAGCTACAGCAATAATACAAACTTAAAATGTATCAATCTTGGAAACTGTTGCACATCCATTAAGGATAGACTTGATTAGCCACCAGTTTAAACAAGTTGACAATACCTCACAGTGTTGGCGAGAAGCTTGAATTTCACATTCATATTTGTTCTTTACAGACTCTAAACAGAGCTCTCTATAGATACCTGCAACCAGACAAATTATAGCATTATTACGTCTTAAAAAAAATTAGGAGTAACTGATTTCAGAATGATCTGTTAAGATCGCTATTGCTAGCCCAAGAGTAATGCACATATGCAAAAAAGTATATACTATTTTGCATATGGACAGTGTTCAGACAGTACACAGTACTTGTATGGAAAAATAACTGACTGAACTCAGGAAGCTGTAGAGAAAATGGTCCTCAATTTTGTTCACTTCTGTATTTATGCAGACTAAAATTTTATCTTGCTGGCAATATAGGAAAAGAAACTAATTTATGCTACAAAATTCTGTCAGTGCAACACAAGACAAACTTATTATGTTACAGCTTTGCCACTTCTGGCTAAGATAACTTGGTCTTACTCCAATGCACCATTTCAAGCAGGGAGTGCAATATTTTTTTTTTTAAAAAAAAAGTACGTGTGCACATAAGGTGCACGAACATAATGAAGCCACAACCTGGCTGAGGTCTCTAGGAGCTACCGCAGTATTATGTTTAACAGTAATGAATGGGAGGCTAATACAGTAATTAATAAGGCAGGAGAAGAGAGCAAAATATATCCAGCCAAAGTCAGTAGTTCTTGGGTATTACTATCTGTTTGGTGGTCTCTAAGCGGGTCTCAAGAGACAGGAGCCCACCTAACAAGCCACACATCCACCGATCTTGTGGGCAATCTTATGATATTGAATTGGCCTTCACAACATCCCATGCTTAAAGTATAACTGGGTCCAAAAGAGAATTAGATAAATTCATGGTTGATAGCTCCATCAATGGCTATTAGCCAAGATAGTCAGAGACAAACAGCATGCTCTGGGTGTCCCTAAACCTCTGATTGCCAGAAATGGAACTGGACAACAGGGAATAGATCACCTGAGAAATCTCCGTGTTCTGTTCATTCCCTCTGAAGCATCTGGCAGCAGCCACTATCAGAACACAGGTTACCGGGCTAGATGTACCAATGGTCCAACCCAGTATGGCTATTCTTGTGTTCAACTATGTGACCTAGGAGAACAAGTTTCTTACTAGAAAAGCATGGGAACTGAAGTGCTCTTCCGTGGACTTATTAGTGGTCCATGTTGTATCTCTTCGCTAAATGGAGAACTTGAATCTCCTGGACAGTCTCTTGCGGTTTTCAAAATCATTGAATTCTCTGTAACCTCAAATTATTTGTATCCATTTCTGCTCATACAAGTTTTCAATTAAGGGCTACGAATAGTTAAAACAGAATTAAAAACTGTCTTATACCAATACATTAGTTTGCAAATTCAGTTGGTCCATTCACAAAGCACTTCCCCAATAAATGAGTACAAATTAGCAATTCTCTACTCCCAAGAAAAAAAAGAGTCAAGTTTAAAAAAATAAAAGGGTATTTTACACACTGATTTGAATAACCACTTTTATTTAAAAAAAATTCCTTACTTGGTCAGCAAATATTAGCTTCTAAAAACTCTTGCAGCCTGCTTCTCCAACCCTCCCTACACAACAGATAATGTTCGATTAACATCTTAATCTAGCAATAAGAGACCTAGAATGAACAATGTTTATCACTGAAGTTTTACTCAATTATATCTCCCATCTAACACTGTGAAGAGTTACGATGTTAGAAGACAAATGATCCTGTTTCTTAAAGTGTTCTTCTCATGCTCAGTGAATTGCTTACCAAAACATCTTTTCAAGTCAATTTTGGGTAATGAAAATATAGTATGGGTAACAGTTTTAGATATTAAGTTTAAGAAATAGAGTTACTATAAAATAAAACTGAAATGAATGCTATTACTGATTAATGGGACATGATAATATAGCACTTCTGATTCAGGCTAGAATTAAAACTCAAAGTTAGTAAAGTGTGCCTGCATATCAGTGTGAAACAGCACCTGAGCAAGTTGGCTGAAGAACTGAAGAAACTGATAAAAAGTGTGCTGAGAAAATATTTGGGATATTTGTTTGAAATCTTTTACCATTTGTTTATAAGGTCTCTGGTTGCTAACTGACTGATGGCTGTGTAGCCCAAGGTCCAGTGTTCTTGCTGCTAAAAAATTGTAAGTGGCCTACTGACTGCTGAGTGTTGGGAAAACTTCCTGGATCCTACCAGAAGTACCTGCCGCCTTCCCAGCAGGAAGTTTTAGCACTGAAGCCTGAAGCAAACAGAGAAGAGGCTGCTGGACTGCAATCCTGATGTTTCCTTACAAAATAAAGCTTGTCTGAGCTGGTCTTGTCTGAGGTGACCACATGCTGGCACACAACACAAAGCACACTGAGGAATCTCAAGCCCACTTCCCCAAAGTTGTGTAAAAAGTCTCAAGACAGACATACCCTATTCTTCTACAATCTCAAACTAGGATGGTGAACAGTAGGAGGATTACATCTGGAACAACCAAAAAACTGTTCAGCTGTATGCTAAGTACCATGACAATTTAGAAAACATCTGTAGCAGATAATGTAGCAATGTTTAATGTATTAAACATGAAAAGCTTCTCAAAATTATCTGAAAGTTTTCCTCTCCAAGAAGCAGGACTACATGTATCTGTATTTGGATCTGTAAGGTTCTCAGTGTAAAGGAACACTACCAAGACTACAGACTATATGTTAAATATCCTAACCCTGGATAACATTGATATATGCAAGTATGGAAGATCATGTCCTTTTCAAAAAGGACAAGATCACAGTATTATAATGCAAATGAACTGAGTAGCTTTCCTCTTCAAATAATTTGTTCAAGAATGAGGTCTAATATTGCTTTATGTCAGCACCTTTCATAGTATCTGAATTGCTATGTCAGTTTTCTGTGATCCCAGCCAGGGGCAGTGAGTTGTATGGGCCTGTGGTGCCCGGGCTCCATGAATATTCAGGGCCTGGAGGCTCGGCTCCACCAATGTTCAGGGCTGGATCTCTTCCCTGGCCCCGCCTGCTGCCCCCCAGGCAATTTAAAAGGGACTGGCCATGTTGTGACATGGGCAGTGTAGTCATGCTTTACTGATGTAGGAGAGCTCTCCCGGTGGTAAAAGAGAACCACCCCGAATGAGGGGTGAGCACGGTCTCTACTGGCACTTTTCAGCACTAAAAGTTTTGTCACTCGGAGGGAGGCGGGGGAAGAGTTTTTCACACCCCTGAATGACTAAAGTTTTAGCGCTGAAAGTGGCAGTGTAGATACAGCCTAAGACGGCTTCCTGTCTGCCCTCTCCGCACTGCTCCACTCCAGAAAACAGCCAGCACATCCATGCAGTCCCGGGGGAGGAGGTCTCCACATGTTTCCCCCATCCCAACCACTGGGCCACTGCCAGAGGGGTGTGCAGGTCACTTTCGGGAGCTGATATCCCTCCAGGGAAGCACCAACCGTCTGATCCCCTCCTAAACCCCAAACTCCTGCCCCATCCCAGACCATCACTACTCATTTAGTGTCAATGTGGATACTGTGTTGCTTACGTCAACTGTTACTGGCTTTCAGGAACCATCCCACAATGCCTCACACTGACAATACAATTGGTACAAGCACTTCTAGTAAGGACACACACTGCCAACACAAATAGCCAAGTGTGCACACACACAAGTGATTTGATAACTGTTATGGCTGTATTCTGACATAAGTTAGGTCAACATAATTTTGTAGTGTGGACATGACCTGACAACATAACTAGTGCAGGGAATGCAGAAAAGGTAGGTTGCAAGTCTTTCCTCTAGAGCAGTGGTTTTCAACCAGGGGTATGCATACTCCTGTGGGTACTGAGGGGTGTTCCAGGGGTTACATCAACTCATCAAGATATTTGCCTAGTTTTACAACTGACTACATAAAAAAAGTCACTAGCAAAAACAGTGCAAACTAAAATTTCATATAATTGCTTGTTTATACTTCTCTATTTACTATACACTGTAATGTAGGTCCAATATTTATACTCCAGCTGATTTTAGAATTACATTGCAAAAATGAGAAAGTAAGCAATTTTTCAGTAATTGTATGATATGACACTTTTGTACTTTTATATCTGATTTTGTAAGCAAGTAGTTTGAGTGAGGTGAAACTTGGGGGTACACAGACAAATCAGTCTGGAAGGATTCAGAGCCACTGTTCTGGAGGCCAGGGTTTCCTGAGTGACAGTAAGAAACCCCCCAAAAGTGAATACTGTCCACACTAGCCTGGCCCAAGTGAAGCAAATGGAAGCTGCTGGAGCTTACGTCATTATTTCCTCTCAGGGAGGCGTTTACCATCATGTACATGAAAGTCTCCTCGTAGGAAATGTTGTGTCTGTTTCCAGATAAAAACTGTCTTTAATTTGAGCAGGCTCATTAGTAGGGCCCTACCAAATTCACTGCTGTGAAAAATGCATCATGGACCATGAAATCTGGTCTTTTGTGTACTTTTACCCTATACTATACAGATTCCCCAGTTTGAAAAAAGCTGGTGAATCCTGACCCAAAATGAGGTCATAGGGGAGAGGGGGATTCCAAGATTATACTGTGGGAGGTGGGTTTGCAGTATTGCCACCCTTACTTCTGCACTAACTTCAGAGCTGGGTGGCTGGAGTGCAGCAGCTTCTGGACAGGTGCCCAGTTCTGAAGGCAGCGCCCCACCAGAAGCAGTGCAGAAGGGAGCAATACCATACCATGCCATCCTTACTTCTGTGCCAATGCTGACAACAGTGCTGCCGTCAGAACTGGGATCCTGGCCAGCAGCCACTACTGCCCAGCAACCCAGCTCTGAAGCAGTGGTGCCATCAGTAGCATTGCAGAAGTAAGGGTGGCAATACTGTGACCCCTACAATAACTTTGTTTACCCCACCCCCAAGTCCCTTTTGGGTCAGGACTGCTACAATTACAGCACTGAAATTTCAGATTTAAATATCGGAAATCATGAAATTTATGATTTTTTAAAATCCTACGATCATGAAAATGACAAAAAAGTGGCCCATTCATTTGGTAGGGCCCTACTCATAAGGTAAATCCTATCCCTCAGGACACTGCAAAAAAAAAGTTTACCTGTCTTTCCAGACTTTTGCTCTTTGTGGATTCTAATGGTGTCCTCCAAGGCATTTCAGTTCTGCTTGTTCTCCCTTCAGAGGAGGTAGGCATGGTTCCTCTTGGCTCTTTTCTAGTGTGTGTTAGGAAATATCCCTATCCTATCACAGACAGGTTGAGCATCTGTGGATTAAATCGGACTGAAGAGGTCACCATCCAAAAACTTTGTATTAGGATAGAACAGGAGGAGCAGATCTTAGTTTTCCTCTTCAATTTCTTTGTCATGTCAGCATTCCATAGAACTGCCATGAAGCATGGCAAATACTCTACCTCAGCAGACAAATTGGAGTTGACAAGAGTTCTTATTAAAACTGTATCCGGATGTTAAGATCCAATTTTGCTAAATGCTAGGAGCTTAAAATTCCTGGAATTATTTGCTTTTTGTCTCTCTCTCTCTTTTTTTTTTTTTGGGGGGGGGGGAGGGGGGGGAAGCCGGTGTCAGAATTGCACACTTGTTGTAGACCCACTGTTAAGAAATGTACATGCCCTATATCCTCTGTGCAGTAAGGTCTGGAGACATGGATTACAAGGCAGCTGAACTGGTTATACAAAACTATAACTAGAAACTATTTTAGACAGTTCTGGAATATATTCAATGTGCTAGATATTAAAAATTACTGGCTTAAGTATGCTTGTGTATCATATTGTCTTCTAGTCTTCTAGCATTGTATGTTAGGGATCTAACAAGTTCTAATAAAATACAGTAGCAGTTTTAAAGTTTGTAAAAGGCAACTCACGTCACAACTCAAAACAAGTTTTTTAAAGCCATAAAAAGTATCAAGTAGTTTGAACTCAAAATTTGATCAATTTAAAATTAATCTAAGTGGCAAAAGTCTCCTTCACATTTTCATATCCTTTATTTTGAAATCCTCTGACACTAATAGAAATAGCAGCCCTTATTAATGCAGAAATGTAATAACTTAGTACAAAGATACAGAGACAGAAAAGATGTGGCACAAGTTAACATCACACTGCCTAGGATTTAATCAGACCGTACCTTGAGAAGACAGACAACCTGTTACAATGTTGGCTTCTGCTAAAAGAAAGTGTCCATTAGATTTCTCTTCTGAGGTATTTCAAGTTTATTATAGTCACATGTTCTAGAATGAGTCAACTGACTTTAAAGTTGCATAGTAGATCTACACTGTTAAACAGCAACAATCATGTCATATTCCTACCTGCCACCTTTGTTCGTATTTGCATGTTTTCTTGTAAAGCTGCCAATGGCTCCAAGTATTCTTGTGCCTTTCCAGCTATGACCTCCTGTAGCTTTGCATCCACTTGGCTTAATCTTTCTTTGTAAAGTCTTAGAATAAAAATGTAATACATAACTTAAGAGACAACACAAGCAGAATAGCAGAAATGACAGTTTTGTATGCAAAAACTCTTTAGACAATCCCATTATATATATAAAATAAAATTTAATAGTAAATCTGTCATGAGATTAAAACCTAGAAATTTAAATCTGTTGCCACTCTAAATTCCAAGACAAAGGTCACTTTTAAAGTAAACTATTTTCTTTTTGTATACTTCACTCATCTAGGAAAAAGATGTACAAGCATAGCATTTCTTTCTGAAGATGAAAATCACAGATATTAATGGCATTGCAGACTTCGATTGCTTCACTTTAAAAAAAAAAACAAAACAAAAAACAAAAAAAAACCACACACAAGGGGAAAGTGACTAGAAACTGACAATGGTATACAGAAACTTTTATGAAGATTACCCAGGTTGGCAGCAACTGAATTATCAGATAATGCTACATGAAAAAATATAAACCTTCATATCAGTTCTCAGTGGACAGATTATGCATATCACAAAATATTCCCATCCCACCGTGACAACTGACACTCATTGGTACGGAAAGTGAGCGGATATTTTAAAACCTCTAAAACTGTTCCCTTGTGAACAAGTTGATATTAATTGGCAGAGTGATGTGGGAAAAATTCTTTATCTACAGAACAGACAGGTTAAGTCTAAGGATTACAATGTAGTATCTATCATAAACAGTTTTTACAGTTCGTAAGACAGAGCCCCATTCTCAAGTGGAGACTCTGCGTTCAATAGTGATAACTGATATGCAATATAGTTTTTAAAAGTTAAATTGAAAACTGTATAGTGAGCCATCAATACTAGCTCACCTGCTTGATTTAGTTTTAAGTTTTCACTTCATGTCTATTAAAGATAAATCTATCTAAAGACAGTGAAGGACAGAAGTAGGCTGATCGAGTTTAAATAGGTATTAATTGCTACTAAAACACAAAATGTTTGATCTTACAGAACTATTTCTGAAAACAAAATCTAAATGGACAATTCAAAACATACTTTATTAGTGAGACTATCAGCTGAGAGAGAGAAGTCAAATTTTGCAGTCTGCTACACTGATGTTGAAAACTTAATCCTAGACACACTTTTAATTAATGCTGGGGGGATGCCTCTGATTACATATATATTGCTACCAATGACATAGGGAAGCAAAAGGGTTTCTGTTGCCATCCTCACAAGAATGAAGATCCACATATATCCCCTCAGCATTTAGGGACGGGAGACTCATGATGGCACTTCCACCAAGCAATTGCACTGGAGAGCCCCTTTCTTACTCTAACACTACATTTATCTTCCCCCTAAAAATTCTATCAAGAGAAGAAAGTAGAAATTTGGCTACCCGCACAATTATTTCATCTCAGAATGCCAATTTAACATTATGCTTTTTAAAGAGTCAGTAGCTGCTGAAATGGTGCAATCCTCTTCCAGATAAGAGTAATTCCTGAAACACAGGAAAGGGGAAAAAATGACTGTTCGTGGTCACTTATAGCTCTACAGAAAGAATGAGCCCCCAGAGGAAGAAACTGTTTAAAAATATTGGACTACTTACTGATCTTTGAGGTCTGTAAATTGTTTTTCAAGATTGGACATTTCATCTAAGCATTCCATTCTTCTTCTTTCACAGTCCTCATCGTCCATTTCTGAAAATTTTAAAAAGGGGGATTTTTTTTAAGAGAATAATATCTCAGAATACATTTATCGGAAATTAAATTACCAGTTTTATACAAACTTAAACCCAAGTGAACTATAAACAATTTATGAAAAAACTGAGCAAGCTACTGATGTTGTATAAGCTAAAGGTTTAAGAGATATTAGTCTTTGCTGAAGACAATTCCAAATTTTAAAGCTTCCTTACTTTGCTGTGGTATATAAAAGTAATTAACCTAATTGAGTTTCTTCTGGAATTAGGAGAAATGTAGATCAGCTTAGTTAGTTGAAGCAATAGCAATCCACACAAAATGAGTGCCTAGTCCATGGAGTTATATTGGTTATCCATAGACTGATATTTTGTATAAATTCACCTCCACTAAAAAAAAAAAAAAAAAAAAAAAAAAAAAAAAAAGTTGTAGTTCTTCAGTTTTGAAGACTATTTTCAGGATATTAAATTGTTTTCTTGGTTTTGCACCCAAAGAGCATGTATAGAAATCTCCCTCATCTATCTTAGTGACTATTTAAATAAATATTTTAAAGCAATGCAATAAAAACAGATTAATCTCCATTACCAGTTATTTTATTGACATTTCTGAATATCTCCTTAAATATACTTGCATTTAGACATCAAAGTCCCTTTTTTAAAAAAAAGCTCAGGAACGTTGGATTTTGGCAAAAAACTCTTCTACTCTCGGATGTTCCCTAAAAACTTTGCTTGACACTTCCTATTACTATAGAGGTATGCAGAGGCTTAGTTGCTTTCTTAACTCAGATGCAGATAAATGCTAAATATCCTAGAAATTGAGAGAATCCCCAATGGTATTGGGTACATGCTCCAAAATATTGGATGTAAATCTTATATTTTTTCAGGGTGGAATTTGCCTTTTTGTTCTCTATGATGTACAAGAGAACTTGAAAAGCGTTTTCCACAAGGGTTTCTGCTTCATTTTTCCTCCACCCTCTTTTAGGAGTTTCTCACCTAATCTTTTCAGAGGACTTCTTGGCAGAAGAGAAGGAAAGGTGTCTCAAAAGATGTGTATTATGAACTCCCGCCACTCAAAGGCAGGGAAGAAAGTTAGCTGGATGCACCAGAGTTCAGCAAGAATTAACAAAAACAAAATTTTAAATGATGACACTAAGTTATTTAAAGGACATTTCTATTCACCCCTACAATATCATGGAGGGAAGACAAGAGCACTGAGTGCCACAGATCTATTATGAGGATGGATACAATTCTCTTGTGCGTAGGTCATCCCCTAGAGCAGCAGTGTCCAATAGAAATTTGATGCTAGCCACACTTGTGGTTTTGAATTTTTCTTATTTGCCACATTATAAAAAAGGATTAAAAACATACTACAAATGACATTTCAAATTATTTTTATTAATATGAAAAATAAGTAGATTTTGCAAAAAATACTAATAGGTACTAACACAAAATTACTCCAGTGTGACACTTTGCATTCTTTTTCTTGTACCATGACCATATCCTAGCCACGTTAGCAAGCTATATATCAAAGCACGCAACCTATCTTCCAGTACTGCTGTCTTCAATACGCCAACTCATTGCTCATGCATTAGCCATAATTCAATAGCTAGTGGTGAATGTATTGGACATCGCTACCCTAGAGCAATTGGTGCAGTCTCTGAACAATACCTTGTCCCTAAACTCTAAAATAACTAGGATACCAGTAGAGCACTGTTGACACTAGAACTTTTTTGACTAGCTTCTTGACGGGCTTGCCTGGATAACAGAGACAAGGTGGGCTTGATAATGTTTTTTTGGGTCCAACTTCTGTTCATTAAAAATATATGCTTTTCTTCAGACGGTTGTATCGGATGGTAACTGGCAACATCACTAGTATTTAGTAGTAGCGAGGGTGGCAGCGTCATCTTTTGCACCAGTCAGGCTATTGATTGTCTATTTCTTGGTTAGGAAAGAGAATTCCCTATCTGAAAGGCATGCTACCATCTTTTAGTTATGGTTCCAAGTGTTCTCAACTCTTTTATTAGCTAGGAAGGGTCAAAGACACATGTGACAGTTCCAGTTGCTGTTAGTATTTCCATGACTACTTGGACAAACAGGCTGCATTGTTTGAGAGGAAGGGTTGTCTTAGACCCATTGTTCTTGATGTCCCCATGAGGCCACTTCAGATGCATTCTTGTCTCTGAAGTATAATGACAATTCCTCACAGATATACAGATGGAGATAGTCTGGATTTACAACACCAGTTACAGTCCCAAAGAACTCTGCTAGGTGCGACCATACTAAGCTCTTTTGCCTCCTTCTTAATTGCAGCATAAGTTGCCTTGGGGAATTTAAACAAAGTGTCTGTATCAGACTGATTTACAGAAGTACCGCTCAAGTCTTCAGCCTCCTTATTTTTTGTTAAACATGACAATCTGCATGGGTGATGACATGGAAGGCAGAGCTTCAAGTCTGCATCTCAACACTTGTCATGTGGTGATAAGTATAGTGCTGGTTTCCCCCACTCCTAGGTTTCTCGGCTGGATGGAATCTTCTGCAACTACATGGTAATTGTGAAGGGTGTTGAAGCTTTCGCGGGTGGGGGCAACCCTTGGTGATAGCTTTTTTGTGCCTGGAGACACGACACAAGGGAGGAGAGGAACAATTTATAATTTGCATTCCATCAGTCCCCAAGAACCTCAGTCAAGGACCAGGACCACATAAGGCAATGGGTTCATACAATGCCTAGTAAAAAGGTGGTCCCTGCAATACTATAAAATGTAGTGCAGCATCACACAGATCTTGATTTTCAAAGGTACTGGGCACCCAAAAGTGCACTTGAAGTTAATGGAAGTTGTGGGTACTAGACATCTCTGAAAAAGTCAAGCCTATTCAAAAAGTTTATTACTCTACATAGTATGCTGTAACAGGGTCCGTTGTGCTTTCTTTCTTCCTGGGGCCCACTGGCTGCCCCAATAAAGCTCAGAGAGGCCTGAAGTATGCAGTACCCGTATCTTTATTTATAGAGCGTTTTCCCACCACCAGCATTAACCTATATACAGAGCTTACAGGCCTAGTTGGCTCCTTTCACAAACAGAGGAGCCCTCACCCAGGAGGCTGACCTTACCCTGGCACCCTGCTACACATGACACCAGCACCCTGCTACACATGGCTTTAAAAAAAAAAAAGTAAACTGATAAAAAAAAGTTACCCACATATACATAGTTATACTCATTTAAAGAGGCAATACCTCAGTACTAAGTAACAGTGACTATCACAACTTGATTTAACCCCCCCCCCCCCATCTCAAATTGAAAGAAATACAGAAAAATCTGGACTACTCTGCAGAAGCTGGTGAAAAATGCCTTTGATTTTTACATTTTTCCTTTCCAAGATGCTCTTGACCCTGCAAGATGGTGATTAAAAATGTTTAGACTCAATATGCATACCTTATTATGGAGCAACACAAGTAACTGTGTGGTTACTGCAGATCAATTCCCCTTATAAATCTGAGTTTGCTCACAAATCTGCCATTTTTCAGACTGAGGTGACTAGATTAGTTTTAGAGCAGATAGAATTTTCCTACAAAAACTGGAGGTTGATGCCTCATAACCACACTAATACAAAGGGTGAAAAAAAAATCACCAGATTTGCCAGATTTACACTGCATTATTAAGCCAAAGTCACTTTAAAAAAAAGCTCAGTCTATTTACTGAAGTGAAGATTTGTATTAAATTCATTGTTATTTGATGTATAGACCAAACAAATGCTTTAATTGGATACCTAGTACAGATTTGATTGGGGGAAAAAAAAAAAAAAACTACAAGCCCCAGCAGGAGTTCATCCACATTGCCATCTCAAAGCTTTGTTGCTAACCAAATTCAAAAATCAAAACTCCCAGTCTGGTACCTGTATCCCAATAGAGGGTTGGCAGATGTTTCAAACAAAATATGGCTAATTACAACATTCAAAATAGCCCACACCTATGAAGTACGAAACCAACATTTTATTTTTAACTGCATGATGGCAGTAAATGTCCATATTTTGTGTTGAATTAGTTTGTTACTGTTAAGTCTCTAAAAGGCAACACTTCATCCTTGCAGTCTTTGTCGGAAGTAGAATATTTCTGCTGGTGGTCATACATATCACCAGTGACCAATGCAATCATTTCATTGGTGCAAACTGTTCACGACGGATTTTGTGTCACTGCATATAGGCCCTAACACAAAGAATGTTTTCTAAAAGTTCCTCTTTCATCTTGTTGCACAGGTTTGTTTGTAACAAGTTCATCTGAGAAAATCTTTCAACTGCATTGCTGCTAAAAGGTAGTGACAGCAACGAGAGCGCAAATAAGCCAAGTCCACTAAAGTCTTTCTCCTAGCAGCAGTGTGTTCGAGAACTTCAACCCAAATCTACTCTACTTAGTTGTCTTGAGTATGCCAGTGAACCATAGGCAATACTTTACTTTGCTTCAACTGTCCAAGGCCTCTACAAAATGATGGTTGATATTTCATCTGGGTTGTGCAGGGTTGAGCACTATAGAAAGGGATTTAATCAGTGAACATTTAATGGCAATCTCTTTTCGCAAATTCCAACATGAAATCTCGACACCAGTTTTGAGGTCTTTGATAACAGGAACATTCGGTGCATATTCTGAAAGTTCCAACTGAAAAGTGACTCCAAAATATACTGCACAAAGTGGTAAGTAATGGACTCAAAGATGATGTCTTAGTTTAACACAGCAGTCCAGTCCCCAAAAAACACAGTTTCACAACTCTCACACAAGGCTCTGGTGGAATGTCACCAATTCTTGCAGCAGCTTTCCTGCATTAGTTCTTTCCAACTGAAACATTTGGTTTATCCTCCAGGCTTCCTGCAGGTCTGGACATAGAAAAGTCACGTAAATTTTTTCACCTGATCACTGTACAGATGATAAAGAAGTTTGGCATCATAGTTTCTTTCTTTGTTTTTGACTAACTGATCAAGAACCCTGTTCACATAGGGACTAATGGAAAGCCATCTTGTGTCAGAAAGCTGCATCAAACTGTGTTGCTAAGCAGAGAGGCAGTTTCATTGCCTAAAAGAGCTCCAGTTGCTACACAATGATTCCTAATTCCTCCATATGAGTTTCAATAAGCAAGTCTTGAGGTCCTGAACCCACCATCAATACAGAGTAATCTGTGTCCAATAAGATGGGGTGCAAATCAGATGGGGGGAGGGGGGGGGAGAGAGAGAGAGATGCATTGCCCTTTAAGTATGCTGACCACACTCTTAAGTCTTTTTAACTCGATCATGAAATTGAAACAGCAGCTGCTGCCCCAAGTTCTCTCTATCTCTCTCCATGTTCCACCCTGCTCTATATGGAGAAGGGGTAAGCGGGGTGCAGGAGCAGGGGGGAGGGGACACCCTGACATTAGTCTCCCCTCCCCAACCCTCTTCCCCCCAGCAAGCAGGAATCTCCCAGGAGCAGCTCCAAGGCAGAGGGCAGGAGCAGCACATGGCAGTGAGAAAGGGACAGCTGAACTGCTGGCAATTGGTAGCTTGCTGGGTGGCTGCCACACAGGGAACTCAAGAGTGCGGGGAGCTGAGAGGGGGGCTGTCGGTCCACCCTGGTTCCAAGCCCCACTAGCTAGGTGCAATGGGCTGCTCTTCCTGCAAGCAGTGGACAAATCAGGCGGCTGCCAAATGATGTTAGAAGAGAGCATTGCACAACTTTAAACGAGCATGTTCCCTAATTGATCAGCAACATAATGTTATGGGGACAACTTGAAGTGAGGAGTTACTGTACTGGGTAGTGGGGATGTGTACTCTTGTCATCTGCTACAATGTGGAATGCACCTCATCAAAGTGTGGGAGAATAAAGAATGCCTTCCTCCAGCTGCAGCTAGCACAACCATAGACCCTCCATGTCTACAGCTGTGTACATACACACACAAGCCAGTCTGATCTTCCACCTAGCAGAAGGTAGTGTTTCGTGGATACAAACACATGTGGAATGGTACACCCTCATGATCAACTGGATTGATCATGCACTTCTGACTGCCTCAACTGCACTCTGCTCACGAACCCATCTCTACTAGGATTATTTGTAACATTAAAGCTATTTGGAGGCTGGAAAAGTATCTTTAAAAATATTGCCAGTAGTTTACTGTATTCCTTATCTCCCAAAATTTGGTATTTCTTCCCTAAAGTTACACAAACTTGAGAAGCATGATGGTTAATAGTTCTGGAAAAATAACTGGTTTAAGGTCAAATATCTCACTGCCCTTCAAGTGAGGATTCATAGAAACAGATATCAAATCACCCACTTCCCAAAAGATCACTCATTTATACACCTGGGATGCCTGGAGGTATTAAAAATCACAACTTTATGTATGGGAGAATGGTTTTAGGCAATTTTGGCATGTTTCTAAAATATATTACAATTTCTTCTCCCTCTAAAGCTTGAAGGGTGGGTCTTGTGGTAGTTAGGGCAGCCTGTCTTAAAGGTAGAGATAGTAAAAACAGTATTTAAAGTAAATTTCTGAATTAGCTCTCCTATATCAAGGTGTCCTACAAAATGTCTGAGTTTTCATCTGAGATGATGAGCATAACTTATGGCTTTGATATTTATCACTAATATGTAGGGCCCTACCAAATTCACAGCCATGAAAAAAACATGTCACCTCCCATGAAATCTGGTGTTGTGTGATTTTACCCTATACAAGACTTCACAGGAAGGGACCAGCATTCCTCAAACTGGAGTGCCTGACCCAAAAAGGAATTGCAGGGAGAGGTCACAAAGTTATTTTAAGGGGATCACAATATTGCTAACCTTACCTTTGCACTGCCTTCAGAGCTGAGCAGCCAGACAGTGACAGCTATTGGCTGGGTGCCCAGCTCTGAATGTAATGTCCCACCAGCAGCAGTGCAGAAGAAAGAGTGACAATACCATACCTTGCCACCTTTACTTCTGTGCTGCTGTCTTCAGAGGTGGGCAGGCTGAGAGTGGCAGCTAAGTAAGGGCCCAGCTCAGCAGGTAGCAAAGCAGAAGTAAGGGTGGCAATACCATACATGCCATTGCCATCTTTACTTCTGCGCTGCTGCTGGTGGCAACACTGCCTTCAGAGCTGGGCTTGCTGCCAGCACCTGCTGCGCAACCAGCAGTACAGCGCTGGACACAGTGCCACTGCTAGTAACAGTGCAGAAGTAAGGATAGCTATACCACCACCTCCACTACAATAACCTTGTGAGGCCCCCCAAAACTCCTTTTTGGGTCAGGACCCCCTAAAAATTACACGGTGCAATTTCAGATTTAAATACCGGAAATCATTAAATTTACATGAAATTTAAAATCCTATGACCGTGAAATTGACCAAAATGGACCATGAATTTGGTAGGACCCTACTAATATGTCATTTCTAAACTCAGCGAAGTGGGATTAGAGGAGTCTTGATTCTCACGGGCAGATTGTATTAATTATCTAACTATATCTAAACTTTCTGGACAACACCTGTTGATCAAATAAACCAACTGGAGTTAAATATGTTAAAGGTAAGCTCATCGATTATTTTCAATACTTATCAAAACTTCATTCCATCCAAAGCTTCTTCCCTTGATTTAAAGCAGAATAACTTGCTATCCAACTCAACCTCACTTTTTGCTGGTTTGAAGCAATCTAGTAGCTTCAACTGAGTTCACAGCCGCATTAATATTGACACTAAGAAGGTACTGAACCAACTTGGTGGAAGGTATATTTGTGCATTAACCTTTATGCTGAACAATGGGGGGTCTCAAAGTCCCGGCCCACAGGCCATCTGCAGCCCAAGAACCTCCCCACTGCGGCCCACGGAGGAGATACGCATGCAGCTATGCTGTCAGCAATGTCTGCTTCAGGTGCCACCCCCTGCCACTGCCTGGGGGAGAGGGACAGAGATACCATCACTAGTCGCCGGGCACAGTCAGCATCATTAGTTGCCAGGCAGAGTCAGCCATAGAAACAGCATCACTTTTTTCCACAATGATTATAAACAAGTCAAAATACCAAACACAATTATCTGATGCACGCCTTGCTGCAATCCTGAAGATTTCAACTTCTCAATCACGGACATCAAACATCAACAAACTGACAGAACTGAAGTGTTGCTGGGTGTTTGACAAACACTAAAAACTCTTTGGCTGGCAAAGAATTGTATAAAGTTGTATAATTAACCCACGAAAGCTTATGCTTCTATACTTTATAGTTAGTCTTTAAGGTGCCACAGGACTCTGTTACCTCTATAATTGTTTTATTATTTCTAAGAGCTAGTCTTTATGGGGGGGGGCGGGGAAAATCGACTGAAGATACGCAACTTCAGCTATGTGAATCACGTAGCTGAAGTTGGCATATCTTCAGTCGACTTACCTGCCGTCCTCATGGCGGCGGCGGGCGGCGGTGCGCTCCCCCGTCGACTCCAGCTTGCACTTTGTGACAAGCTGGAGTTACAGAGTCGACGGGGGAGCCGCGGGCGATCGATTTCTCACGTTTTAACCAGACACAAGAAATCGATCACTAAAAGGTCGATCGCTATCCGCCAATCCGGAGGGTAGTGAAGACGTACCCTATGGACAGGTCTACTCTACCCTCCAGATCAGGGGGTAGAGATCAGTCTTTCAGGCATCAATTTATCACGTCTCATCTAGACACGATAAAATTAATCCCCAAGCACTCTCCCATCAACTCCGGAACTCCACCGCACTGCGAGGCGCAGGCAGAGTCGGCGGGGGAGCAGCAGCAGTCAACTCAGCACCGTGAAGACAACAAGGTAAGTTGACCTGAATATGTTGATTTTAGCTATGCTAGTCATGTAGCTGAAGTTGTATATGTCAGGTCGACCCTCCCTACCCCACCACCAGTGTAGACTAGGGCTAAGAAATGCAAACTAAAAAATACAATATAAACATTTGATTTTCTGAACACCATCTTCAGTGACGTTATTGGCCCGCTGGGAGGATTTGAGGACTAGCACTAGCCCTAAGGTAAATTGAGTCTGAGACCTCTACTTAACAGTCTGTCCCAACCTATATTTAGCTCAGACACTGATGTCCTTCCCCTGATCTGAAGAAGAGATCTGTGTTACTGGAAAGATTGTACTGTCCACCATCAGAAGTTGGTCCAATAAAAGACATTACCTCACCTACCTTATGCATCTCATATCCTGGGACCAACACACTACCAACAGGTAATTTCTTGTAAGTGATATGTACGATTTAAAAAAATATATTTATTCATTGCAAAGTCTTTTCTATGGAACTTTTGATAAGAAATGCTCTGCAGTTTCTTTAAATATTCATAGTTTATTTTTAAAAAGCCTTATTTGAGAAGCATAATAGTGTCTTGTAAGAGTTGGCAACTGTACGCCGCACTCCCTGCAAGAGACAAGATGCTACAATGCTGTGTATGGGGAGGAAAAAAATAGTAACTCAAATTAAGGAAAGACAGATATGGGGAAGCTGCCATGCAGGAAGGGAGCAGGATGAAATCGTCCCCATAGGGAAAGGAGAGAAGGGATGTGCCCACCAGGTCAGAAATGGAGAAACTACCAGTCAGGCAAAGGGGGCTGTGGCCCCACATCAAGTAATAAATAGGACGAGAAGAACCTGACATGCAGAGGGAGTGTGGGGACACAGGCTGTGGTCCCATGGGGTAAAGAAAAAAACTGCCATGAACGAGGGGGTGAGGCATATCCCCTTGGAAAGGGGATCTCAGAAGGTGCCAGGCACAGGAGGTGGGGCTGTGTCCACACGCTGCCGTACAGAGGGGGCAGGCCGTATCCCCACAAAGGGGGGTTACACGTTTCCCACGGAGAAGGGTGTGGGCTGGGGCCCCCGCCAAGAAGGGGGTTCGGAAGCTGCCGCACAGGGGAGAAGGGGGCGGCGCTGCCGTGCAAGGGGAAGGAAGCGAGCTGAAGGGGGGGGGGGGGAGATGCTGCCGCGCGGAGGGGCGGGGTCGGATGCTGCCGGGCGGGGGCGGACTCTGCCCTCCTCCCCCCGGCGCGGTGTAACTGAGCGAGCGGCCGCCCTCTGCAAGCTGCCCCGGGGGGGTGCCCGCGAACCCGCGCCCCGGTTACCTGAGCTGTCCCCCTCCTCGGACACGGACGAGCTCTCGGTCTCGTCCTCCTCCGAGGAGCTGCCCTCGTTCTCCCCGTAGTCCACCTCCATCTCATCGTGGTTGTTCTCCTTCTTCTCCCGGGAGTGGACCGGCATCCTCCCCGGAGATGCCGCCGAGCCACGGGACCGCCCTTCCCTCCTCCGCCGCCGCCTCCACCGGCTGCTCCTCCTCCGCCCCGCCCCTCAATAAAACCGCGCCATTCCCGCACGCGACACAACGCAACCCAAGCCCCCGCCGCATGGCCCTTCTCGCCGCTTATTGGTGGAGACTGGGCCGAGTGGGCGGCTCCCACGCCAAACTCAGCAAGAGTGGTTGGTCGTTGCGCGAAGCATCTCGGTAATTGTAGTTCGTCTGGAGGGGACTGTAGTTACATGGCCATAAATTACATTGGGGAGGTGCCAGGCTTGTGATGCGCACTGGAGGTAGGAAATTCCCATCCTCCCCTTGCAATCCTGCTGGCGCCAAGGATGCTGATCTAATTGAAGGGCTCCTTAATGGTTACAGTTTACGAGTTAGAGCTAGGAATATATATACCCGACCTGGTTCCATCTCCTCCTGCCAGCCTTGTGCAGCGTGAGATGGGGCGGGAGAGGGATGAACGGACAGGCTGGCTGGCACTTGGGTGAATGGTCACAGTGGTACTGTAGGTACCTCCTGGCTTGGACATCAGAACCCTACATCTGAATACTGAGATTCGGTGCCACTTCAGTGTATTCAAACCGCAATTCTGCAAAATTCTTAGAGGTTTTTTGTTTTGTCTTTTAACTGGAATTACTTAATTACCATTTACCTCAAATTAGCTATCACGCTTGTACCTTGGTCTGGACAGACCACAAATATTTATGGTTCACCTTCCTCTGAGCCATTTACCATAGGATCATATCTCTCCCATCTTCCAATGTGGGGTTCAGATAAGAGAGGTTTGAATAATGGAAGTGTCCAGGTGGTTTGCTCAAAGCTGATAAACTCCATAGGAAGAAGGGAGCAAAGTTAGCAAGGAAGGAGAGCACAGGGGGAAGCAGATGACTGAAACCTTTAAGCTCTTAAGAGGGCTTCAGAAGACAAAACATTTTAGGCAGATGAGAAGCAGGAAAGGGAGCAAGGAGTTGTCTACTCTCTCTTCCCTGACTATAATGTTTTATGTTTGTTGTTAAACATATGAGGTCCATATTTTTTTCCAAAAATGTATGCACACAACTTTTCAGTGGGGGATGAGTTGCATCTGTGGGATAGTCAGGCCCAAGAGTTTAATTGGCTTCCCTCCTGCTGACAAAACCAGCCTTGGACAAGCCTTCAAGGTACTTGGTTAAATTATTAATAATTATGAATACATTGTAACTCACCATTACCTATTTACCATAATGTGGAACACTGCTCCTTTAGCCGTATTAGCAATTATGAACTTCACAGCTCTTTAAAATCATTAACCACAAAATTGTGAATTAATGACTACCTTATATATTTTTATACAGAGCAGAGAAATGTATTGCTCCGTCAGATCTTATAAGTGTATAATAGACTTCCCTCCCCTACTTTCCAAATAAAGGAATAAAACACTAATAAAGGAAGGCTTCAAAAGAGTTTTGTAACAAAGGGGTTCATGTAAGAATCCACAACCCAAAATTTCTCTATTCCTTTAAGGTGTAGATTGAAAGTTGAATATGACAGCATAAATGTTTCCTTAGATGAGATTGGGACATATTCAAGATAGCGCATGAAATGTTTCACACCAACTGGAGTAGTGCTGCAGTTCTCACATTGGGAATTTCAAACCACAGCTGAATCACAAGGAGGTGGCTGGTGGTATGGGTAGTGAATAGGAAACTGAGGTTTAAATATGAGAGAGACTTACTAACAGCTGTTTTATTAAACTGTAGCTAGAAACACGTGTCATAGAATGTAAATTATTATATATATTAATGAGGCCCAAAAACACTGGGTCAAATAAATCAGTTACCCAGTCTCATATGAGGAGGACAAGGACAAATAACAAACACAAAAGAAAAAAATACAACCATATTCTGGGTCACTTAGTACTTCTTGTCTTGTCTGTATGTCCTTTGGACTGGGATGGTCCTTCTTTGTGTTAGGTACCATACAAGACACCAATAAATTTAAAAATAATAAAAACCACATTGATTGCTATACTTTGAATCAATAACAGATTATTTAGCAAGCATTTTGCTTGCTAGTCTACTAAATCATATCCATGCTGAACAATAAATGAACAGCAATAAACCCTTTTTGCCAGAATTTAAATTAAAAATCTTCAATATAATTCTGGCTCCATGCTGTTGTCAGTTTACAATTAAGTATCCTTGTTTATTTTAAGAAGCAAGTCAAGTTACTTATTCCCTCCATGTGGGCATACTGTCAGGATATCTATGTAGATATAGATATCTAGAAACTGAAGTGAACACATGGATGCCTTGGAGAAGTCTGAGGTGCTGTAGAGACTAATCTCCCAGTCACCAGACATTTTCCTATTGTATTTAGACTGCTACATAACAAGAGATTTGATAATATTTTTAAAAAATCCCTTTTTTTTTTATAAAATAATGTATTCTCTGTACTTGTGAACAGCCTGATGAAACTAAAAATAAACTTAATGGCCTGATCTGCACTTAGAAGTTTTCCCTATGTTAGTTCAGGGTGTAATTTTTGACAATGTAACTGGGCTGGCAAAAGCCCTAGTGCAGATATAGCTATACCAGCAAACCTTTTAAGTGCAGAAAATGGCCTGGGGTTTTTGTTTGGTTGGTTGTTTTTTTTTTGCAATTTAACTATTGGTTAAATTATACTGGCAAAACCCTCCTAGCGAAGACAAGGTCTACATAAAATACTTACTAATGGTTACAAAACACCACAAAAAACTACATTTTGTTGCTTTGTATTAAACCCAGAGTAAATGATTAATACCTGGGGGGGAGCAAACAGCTGTGCATATCTCTCTATCAGTGTTACAGTGGGCAGACAGTTTATGAGTTTAGCCTGTATAAGCTTTATACAGCATCAAATGAATTTATTTGGGTTTGGATCCCATTGGGAGCTGGGTGTCTGGGTGCTGGATCAGGAGTACCTGCTGAGTGGTTTTCAGTTAAAGCCTGCAGCTTTGGGGACGTGGTTCAGACCCTGGATCTTTGTTGGAGCAGAGTAGCCTGTCTGGCTCAACAAGGCAGGGTTCTGGAAGTCAAGCGGGCAGGGAAAACAGGCTCAGAGGTAGTTTCAGCACATCAGATGACAGTCCCAAGGTAGTCTCTGACCAAACCCGTCACGCCACATGTAAAGTCAGATTTACCTGAAAATTGTTATGCTGGTTGAAGGCAGAGTTGGTGATGTAAATTTGGGGTCATTTGGTCCAAGTGTTGCTGTGGTAAAGCCCTTCAAAAATTTATCTGGTTTTAACATTTTCATGCTCATATAATGGTTTTTACAGAGAGCGAGGGAAAAACTGTGGCCCTGATCTACATCATTGATCTGTCCCTGTGGAGAGGGAGACTGGACCCAGGGTATCCCACCTGGGTTCTCTAACCACTGGATCACAGAGCCTATCTTTTCATGTACTGCTATATATGTCATCCTACAGTATTTTCTACTCCATGCATCCGATGAAGTGAGTTTTAGCCTATGGAAAGCTTATGCCCGAATACATTTATTAGTTTATAAGGTGCCACAAGTACTCCTCTTTGTTTTTGTTGATACAGACTAACACAGCTACCACTCTGAAACCAGTCTTCTTCCTGAGATTTGTTAAGTGTTGTGACACTCAGCATTGCAACACCTATGTCCCTTCATAAATCCCACCCCATGTGCGTACATGTTTGTAAGATCACAGCCTTAGCTACATAATGAATAGGCGTAACTTGCCAGTTGTGCTTTGAATGAAACATGGCTCTGTAGGCGTCATTATGAGCTTGCCCAGCCTTATTCTCTCCTTTACTCTAATAATTTGGTGAGATATCCCTGTGACGAATCAAATAAACCACCCACAGCATGGAAAGGGTTAAAGAGAGCTTTTGGGCCCAGATAGCTCTGTCCAGTTATACCAGGAGCCAACTCCAGGCCAGGAGGGGAGAGAAAAGAGGAAAACCTGGCTCACTTTGGGGCTGACTGATGAAGAGGGAGTAGCACAGAGAGGGTGCACTTGGGGTAGGAGGTGGGGTCTTGGGAGAAGGGGTGGAGTGGGGACAGGGCCTTGGGCAGAGCTGGGGTTGAACATCCCTGGAGAAGGAGAAAGCCAGCGTCTGTGACAAGTGCTGTCTCCCTGGCCAGAGGAAGAAGCTTAGGAGCACCCAGCCTAAAACAGAACTTTGTGACCAAAGCAGAGAGACCATGTGGAGTTCTGACCCTGCCAAACACCCAGATGCCCTGCACACAGGAACCTGGGATCACAACAGGATGCCACCCAATGGCCATGTGGGGACACTATTAGAGATAAGTCACCACTGCAATTTGGACTATAGGGGCTGAAGGAGTGGTGATAGGAAGTAGGTCAGTGCAGTGAATGTAGATTCCCTGCTGGGAAGCCTCCTACTGAAGAGTTGACTTACATGGGGCCTGGGCTGGGAATGCAAGGGCCTGGGGTTCCCCTACTTCCCCCTCAGCCTTAAAGCCTGGAGCACCATGATCAAGCAAGGGGCTGAAAATTGAGTGCTCTAACCATTAGGTTGCTTGGCCCTCCAAGCTTCCCTGTTACAGTCTATTTAAAATTTCTAAAACTATGCCTTCAATTTAATTCATTCTAAAAATAAAAGAAAGATAAGGCCTGGCAAATTCTCAAAACAAAAATATTATTTAAAAAAAATAAGGTTATGGAATTACAAAATGTATTTACTTGTCATACAATTTAGAAAACTAAGCACTTAAAATAAAGAAATTAATTTTAAGGATATTATAAATCTTCTACTGCCAGTTGATTGGATAAAATATTCTCATTAAGTATAAAGTGATATATATTTAATCTTAAAGAATCAACCTTCAGAGTTAAAGTTATTGTGTTGTAATGAAATGTGTGTTCTTTTATTATATCAGCAACATAATGTTGCCAATTCTTCCAATTTTACCATGAATCTTGCAACAGTTGGTATATTTCATAAAACTCAGCTGCTGGGATCACATTACCACTTGAGAACCTCAGCTTTCATTTAAAAAAAAGTAATCTTTTAGCATTCATGCCTAAGGCTATGATTTTGGCACATACATTTTTAGTAAATTTCATGACAGAGGTGTGGGAAAAAACCTTTAAGTCACAAAAGGGGCTATGAGAGACCAACCTGCACTCATACGACAGCAGAGATGCATATACTGCGGTGCTCTGTCTAGTTCCCTGCTCTCTGGGCATTGCGACCTAACACACAAGATCACACTCAGGTTTGATGTGTCTGTCCCTTTTCCCTCCATCTATGGAGGAGGGAGAGGCTGGTGCTAAGTCACAACATCTAGGATATTGAGGTGAGACCAGACTTGTAGGACAGCAACTGCTACTGCAGAATGAGTGCAGATAGACTTCTCACAGACTTTATTCAAATTCATATTACTGTGGACATCATGACCTCTGTGTCAAAATCACAAGGTTACTCAGGGTTGCAGGGAAATACTTGAAAACATTAACCCTAAATGCACCAGAAGTCAAATGAAAGGACAAAAATTGTGGGGGAGGAGGATATAATTTTATAACTCATTACTTTTAAGTCAGTGTTGATGTTGGCAGGTGACATGATTTTTGAATGTCAGGTGTTGGCTATACTGCCAACCTTAACTTTGGGGGACTTTTTAAATATTTGGAATATTGATATTTTTCTTCTCTGGCTATTGTCAGTTTGGCGTCCTGAAAGAGACCCAGCACTGAGTCCTTATATCAAATGTCTTCCCTTCCTGCTCCTGCTTGCTAGGTGTAGTGTCAAAAAACCCGATTTTGCTACTGATCATAAGAAGGGGGTGACACAGAGAAGCGTTAGCAACAAATTGAAACTTTATTTCCTGACTCTCTGGGTGAGGGTGAGCCCATGCCTGCCTGGGGCACTCTCCATTGACTCCAATGCCTGTTGTCATCCCAGCCCACGTCTTCTTCTGCGCCAGCTACAGACCCTGACCAGTCCCCACGCGCTTCGCCAAGCCCCACCCCTTTGCCACCACCCAGGGCGCAGCCCCCTAAGGCAGAATTGAACCTTCCGCCTCGTCGTGCGTTTCAGCCCCGCGCTGACGTCACGGCGCGGTTGCTACGGGAACACCAGAGACGTGCCTGACGGCTGTCGTGAAACAACGGGACTACTAGAGCTGTGTCGGGTGCGCGGGCCCTGCCTCCCCCCTCTCCCGGGGCGCTGACTGCGCGACACTCCCCCTTCGCCGCCGCGCTTTGCTATGTAGGGGGCCTGGTGCGGGCGCATCCGGAGGCCGCTGTCCGCCTCTTGAGCGGGGGCCCCCCCGACTGCCGGGCCGGGGGGTCCGGCGGGATGTTCTCCAAGAAGCCGCACGGGGATGTGCGGAAATCCACGCAGAAGGTGCTGGACACCCGCAAGGACCCGCTCACCCGCCTCAAGCACCTGCGCGTCCTCATCGGTGAGGCCCAGGGTGGGAACGAGAAGGGCCCGGCGAGGGGGCGGTGGCCCGGCCCGGGGTGGCGAGGGGGTACACGGGGGGGACGGTGGCTCGGCCCGGGGAGGGAGAAGGGTCTGGGGGGTGGAGGTCGCTCGGCCTGGGGGGCGAGGGGGGTCCAGGCAGGGATGGTGTCCCGACCCAGGAGGTGTGGGGAGCGAGAGGGGCCCTGGCCCCGCTGTGGCAGGGGGTGGGGTTACAGTGTGCCCCGTGCTCGGGGACGCAGGCTTGTGGGCTCCTCCTGATGAGCCCTGGTTGGGTGCTCCCTCCCTCCCCCCGCTGGCGGTAGGGCTGCTTGGCCCAGGTTCCTGGTTTAGGGAGACACAAAACTTGGAGGCTTGTGTCTACTCTGCTGCATGAGTGAGGGGCAGAGACAAGGGAAGGATGGGCGGTGTTGCTTGTAAAGGGTGGGTGGATTTTCATCCTTTACAGATAGGAGGGCAGGCCCAGAGTCTCAAACCAAACCTCTTTGTTGGCATGACAGTCTATGGTGTTGATTAAGTGTAAATGATATTAACATTGAGTGTTCCTAAGTAGCTCATGCCATGGAACATGTGTTTGGAATAGGGCTTTGCAAGAGTGCCTGGGATTTTATTCCTGTGGTCCTTGAGCAGTGCTCTGCCATTCACTGAGGCAATTTTTGAGTGAAGGGTTAATTAAGTTCATGCCACCTCTTCTTCCCCCTGCACTCCCCTCCCTCAAGCCCTGTAATATGAAAGACTACAATAATGCTGAGGTTTTTGGAAGCTGAAATTTATTGCAAGTTGTGGCTAAAAAGGGAGAAGTTCATTTGTTTAATTTGTCCCGTGAAAGAAGTATATGCTAGCTCTGTATGAATGCTGCAAAATTGTTGAATAAAGAATCAGAGAGGTAGCCGTATTAGTCTGGAATAGCAGAGGTAACAGAGTCCTGTGGCACCTTTTAAGGTGCCACAGGACTCTTTGTTACCTTGTTGAATAAAAACTGCTAATGAGTTTTAATGGTATTTGTAACCCCTCTTATCCATTTTTCACTAATGCTTGTATTAGCAAATTTTGTTCCTAACATTTTTCACAGTAACAGCATCACAAATACTTGTTAAAATGTATTCAGATGTGTATTCATTCTGTTCATGTGACCATCCTGAAAGCTCTCTTGGGTTTGGGAGTCCTTCAGGAAGGGAGTGGAATCAGCACTAAGCAGTAGCTTAGTACAAATAGTGAATGATAAGTAATGAATACAGGACGCAGGAGTCATGGCGATGATAATTTGTTAGAGGTCAGTTGGTGGATTTTAACAAATGTATTTGTTATTTCAAAGTCTGTTCAAGGATACTTAGAGAACAGAAAAAATGATTGCGTTCACTGCAAATAGTTAGCTATGTCCTGTTTTTCTGCCCTGAAATACACTTGGTGCAATTGTAGCCTCTGTCACTTTCTCTACAGGTGATTAGAGCTGGGTCAAAAAGAGTGACCTTGGTGCAGCTGCATTTCTTAGTTTTCCTGCAGGAATCAATGATTTTATGTAGGAATCAATGCTTCTGGTTCTTATTTGGGGGATATATATGTTTCCCATCCTCCTGGTTCAAAACTGCCAAGCGAAATGGTTATTGTTATTGGTACTTGTACCCTTGCACTAGCATTTAGTGGAACAACTATTAACATGTGGCAGCCTTACAGTTTACAGCAGATATAATCAAAAGAGGATACTACATCCTTGTAATTAACTTCTCTTACTGCTGGGGTGGGCTGGAACAGCTATCTCCCCATCCTTGAAATCATTGAACTGTTCTTACCTGTTTATACTGGACAAATGGTGGCTTGCATTGTGTATAAAGTAAAAGCTGTGTTATCTGGCACTTTATCAACCAGAAAGCTCTATTAACAGACACTTCTGATATCTCCCAATACAAAACTTCAATCTAGTAACCGGGACTAGTATACTGCCCAGGAGGTTATGCAATTGTAAGTTCTGCACCCTACTTTTATGCAAAAGAGGCAGAAGACAAGTAAGTTCATATTCAGCATTTGAAGAGGTCTACAATAGGAGCCATCCTCGCAAAGGAGCAAAATGCAATTCTGAATTTATATTATTTGGTTACATTTAGTCTGTGTATTGTTTGGTTTGAACTTCCAGTGTTTACTTCTACTCCTTTGTAAGTCAGATGTGTTTGATAAGAAACAAGAGCTGCAGGTCTATTATGAACATCATCACTGTGTCAACTAATGATCCTTAATTATTCTGGGGTTTTTGCAATGACTTTAAAACAGATTAAATCTATTGAGGCATGTTTTCTTATGACTTTTCCTCCCCCCCACTGCATCCATAAAAACTCAGAACCTGCCTGTTCTCTCTGCCACAGTCTGAGGCTATGTCTATACTGCACAGCTTTTACTGACATGGCTATGTTGCTACAGCGGTGCCACTAAGTGTCACAAAGTGTAGTTGCTGTTTGTCTGTTCTCCTGCCACCAAAAACTTCTACCCCCAACAAGTGGCATTTGCGTTGTCCTGCTGATAAAGTGCTGTTCACACTGGCGCTTGCTGTTGGCAAAACATTTTTGTCTTTCAGGTTTTTTTTACACACACCTAAAAAAAATTGGTTCAATTGCCAGTGTAGATATAGCCTTAGAGTACAGTTCACTGCCATGACTATGTAGACACGCAGACTTGCTGGGTGTGACTGTCTCTCATTCTTTTTTCTTTTTTTTTTTTGCCATGATCTGGCTACAAAATTGTGCCGCCTCGCAGATGTGCTCTCCTGCGTAGCTGTGAATTGGAAAAATGACAGGACTTCTGCTCCTATAGGCACCTCTCACATACACACTTGACAATAAAAGAAATTGATTGCTGATGGTCTGTCTGTAATCTTCTGTTCTGTAAGGATTACTCCTTCCCTTCACTCCTTAAAAACATGGTATGCACGCACACAGTACAAGAAAATATGCTGCTTGTTTACAAGACACCTTGCCTCTTCTCCCATCCTCCTTTCATGATTGGTCTGCAAGACCAAATTTAAAAATATTGGTGCCAGTATCAGATGACTGGTAGAACTAAATAAGGATAACAATTGTCTCCATTTATTTGGTACACCAGGAGCTATCCCCTAGTCTGAGCATTGAAGTACTGTATCTTCCTGTTTACCATCTTCTGTGACTGCTCCACTGCATTGTAATAGTGGGCACTCTGCCATATGCTCCCGAGGAGCCAACCCAACCACTCCAGTGTAGTCTCTGGGGAAAGCTTTTCCCAATCTCTGCTTTGTTTTGCTTCCCCTCTTTGTGAAGACTGACGTTTGTACCTGTCAGATCACTTCTTTTCCAACCCCTGCATAACAGCAAGTTATACCAACTTCCCCCAGCCATTTCATTTCCATCAGAGATAGGAGTTTACCTCTCTTCATAAACTTAACCCCTTAATAGGGCTGCAAAGTACACTGAAGGTAATCTACTTGGGATCTGAATTTCTGCTGTACACTTAATGTTTGGTCCAGTATGTGTTTTGTGTGACCACAGATCAAAGCCCTGGACAGTCACTGCTTTCTTAGAACTCTTTGCATCTGTTAATAAAATAATGGAAAAAAGGAGAATCAAAAGACATAACTTGTTTAGATTTTTCAAAAGGCCTCTGACAAAGTCCCTCATAGGAGGCTACTAAAATAGTGAAGTACAGTAGCCCTGGTAGGAAAGGCAGAAAACAAAGAATAGGAATTGTCATTTTTCACCAAGATAAAGAATAACATTTGGGTGCTACAGGTTTCTGTATTAGGACCAGTATTTAAATATATCTAAAAGCAGAAGAGGCAAGCAATGAGGTGTTGAAACATGTAGATGACACAATATTGTTTATGGTATAAGATTAGTCTGTATCCGTAAATAAAACAAGCAATACTTGTGGCGCCTTAGGGACTAACCAGTATATTTCAGCATAAGCTTTCATGGGCTACAGCCCACTTCATCGGATGCATAGAACGGAACACACATTCAATTTTTGTTTATGTTGATCAAAACCAGAAGAGACTAACTTTGGAAGACCTAACCAAACTAGATGACTGGACCACACAATGACAGATGCAATTTATTGTTGACAACAGCAAAGTAATAGACATTGGAGGGAATCATTTGAATTAGTTTTATAGCTCAGTTTGTTCTAAAGTAACTGCATCATCTTGAGAAAAGTACCTTGGCATTGTTGTGGACAGCTCAAAAATGCAAACAGTGTAATGATGCATAAAGAATAGGATGAACACTAATATGGAAAATATGCCATATAAATGATGATGATATGCTATCATATAGAATGCAGTGTTCAGCTCTAACCCCCATCACAAAAAGACTATAACAGAAGGTAGAAAAGGTTCGAAGATGGGAGATGGAAATTATTCAGATCTGGAAAACCTCTCATATGATAAGGAATTGAAAGGATTGAACTGTTGATTTCAGAGAGGGCATATCAATACACAAAATAATAAAGTGAAACTGAGTTTTAGCCCATGAAATAAATAAATTTGTTAGACTCAAACCCTGGTCTACACTACGTGGGTAGATCGAATTTAGCTGCTTTAGGTCGATTTTTAAACTCAATCCATCCATGCAACCAACCCTGTTTTGTTGATTTAAAAGGCTCTTAAAATCGATTTTCTGTACTCCTCCCTGGCGAGGGGTTTAGCGCTAAAATCAACGTCACTGGGTTGAATTTGGAGTAGTGTAGAAGCAATTTGATGGTACTGGCCTCCATGAGTTATTCTAGAGCAGCGGGTCTCAAACTTACCTTTACGGCGACCCCTTTTTTCATGAGCAGCACGGCGGCGCGACCCCTTGTGTGTCCACTGAAAAGCCGCCGAATTAATTACTTCCGCATTTGGTGGCTATTTTCGGCGGACATGCCGAGCGCTCCCGAAATAGCTCGGCATGTCCGCCGAAAAGCCGCCGAAAGCGGAAGCAGCGGCAGCTTTTCGGCGGAAAAATCAGCTCGTGACCCCTTGGGAAGTGGTCGGCGACCCCCCCGAGGGGTCGTGACCCACAGTTTGAGAACCCCTGTTCTAGAGTGCTCCATTGTGACTGCTCTGGACAGCACTTTCAACTCAGATGCACTAGCTAGATAGAAAGGAAAAGTCCCGGGAATTTTTGAGTTTCATTTCCTGTTTCGCCAGCATGGAGAGCTGATCAGCACAGGTGACCATGCGGTCCCAGAATGGCAAAAGAGCTCCAGCATGGAACAAACCGGAGACACTGTATCTGATTGCTGTATAAGGAGAAGAATCTGTGCAGGCAGAATTATGTTAAAAAAAACCCCAAAATGCTGAGATATATGCCAATATCTCCCAGAGCATGATGGACAGAGGTTACTCCAGGGACACCTAGCAGTGCCATGTGAAAATTAAGGAGCTCAGGCAAGCCTACCAAAAACCAAAAGAGGCAAACTGCCACTCCGAGTCAGAGCCCCAGACATGCCGCTATTGTGATGAGCTGCATGCAATTATGGGGGGGGGGGCACCGGCAAGGGGGGAGTCTTACGCAACAGGGAGGAGGATTTTGTGGAAGAGGATGAGGAGAGCGCATATTAGGCAAGGGGAAAATCTGTTCTCCTTGGCAGCCAGGACTTGTTCATCACCCTGGAGCCAATACAGTCCCTAGGTGCGCTCCCAGACCATGAAGCTGGAGAAGACACTTCTGGTAAGTGTACCTTTTGTAAATACAATACAGGATTTAAAAGCAAGTGTATTTAATGATTCATTTGCCCTGAAGAGTAGGGATATATTCGCTGCCAGTACAGCTACTGGAAAAGTCTGTTAACATGTCTGGGGATGGAGCGGAAATCCTCCAGGGACATCTCCCTGAAGCTCTCCTGGAGGTACTCTGAAAGCCTTTGAAGAAGGTTTCTGGGGAGGGCTACCTTATTCCATCCTCCATGGTAGGACACTTTACCATGCCAAGCCAGTAGCAAGTAGTCTGGAATCATTGCAGCACAAAGCGTGGCAGCGAATGGTCCTGGGTTTTGGTCACATACAAGCAACATTCAATCTTTATCTCTTTGTAGTAGCCTCAGGAGAGTGATATCATTCATGGTCACCTGGTTGAAATAGTGGAATTTGTTTAAGGGGACATTCAGAGGATACGCTGAGCTGTTTCCGTTTGGCTGAAAGGGATCATCCCTGATAATAGCCACATGGTAGGGGGAGGGGTGAAGCAATCATCCCAGAGAATTGGGTGTGTGGGTGTGGGTGTGAGGGGGATGTTTGTGCTGCACATCCACCCGAAAACCACAGCCCCTCCTTTCAACCCAACATGCATTGCTTGGTATGGAAAGGAGGGCGCTGCAATTTGAAACTATTCCCACATGTTATGAAGGCGGAAGAAGCCGAACCCATGGCTTACTGTGGCTGCCTGCAAGCCAAATTCTGTTGCCCTGCCGTGTCTGATGTGTCATACCAAACTGGCAGGCACTCTGTATAGAAGGAAAAATGCGACCTTGTATCTAAAGCACATATGCTGTCTGCTGTGAATAGCTTGATTCACTGTGAAATTGTCTCCTTTGTTCTATAAAATGTATCTTTTAAAATTCTACTGTCCCTTTTTTTTCCTCCCGCAGGTGCAAATGTTTCTACGCTCCCCCTGTCATCTCCGACCCAGAGACTATCCTGTGTTAGAAGGTGAAAAAAATGCACTCGCAATGACATGTTTTCCGAGCTCATGCACTCCTTCCGCTCTGATAGAACACAGCTGAATGCGTGGAGGCAAACCATGGCAGAGTCTCGGAAAGAATTAAGTGAGTGCGATGAGAGGAGGCAGGATGCCATGTTCAAGCTAACGGGGGAGCAAATGGACATGCTCATGTGTCTGGTAGATCTGATGCGGGAAAGGCAGCCTGAGCACAGACTGCCGCTACATCCCCTGTATAACCGCCTTCCCTCCTCCAAGTTCCATATCCTCTCACCCAGACCTCCACGAATGATGTGGGTGGGGAGGAAGAGGCTCCGGGCTCCCAGCCACTCCACCCCAGAGGATTGCCCAAACAGAGGGCTGGCATTCAATAATTTTTGATTTGTAGTGCGGCCTTGTCCTTTCCTTCCCCCACATCTTCCCCCACCCCACCCGTTCCTTCTCTCCTCTCCCACTCCACCCAGGCTACCTTGTGAGTTATCGCCGTATTTTTTTAATCATTTAATAAAGAATACATTATTCTGAAAGAATATTTACTTTCCTTTGCAAGCTATAGTCGAAGGTGGGAGGGCTGTTGACTTACGGGAATTAGTCAACCAAGGGGGTGGGTTTGCATCAAGGAGAAACGGACACAACTATCACACCGTAGCCTGGCCAATCATGAAACTGGTTTTCAAAGCTTCTCTGATGCACATCAAGCCCAGCTGTGCTCTTTTAATTGCCCCAGTGTCTGGCTATGCAAAATTGGCCACCAGGCGATTTGCCTCAACCTCCCATTCCGCCATAAATGTCTCCCGCTTACACTCTCCGATATTATGGAGCACACAACAAGCAGCAATTGCAATTGGAATATTGGTTTTGTTGAGGTCTAACCTAGTCAGCAGACCGCGCCAGTGAGCTTTTAAACATCCAAATGCTCATTTTACCACCATTCTGCACTTGCACAGCCTATAGTTGAAATGCTCCTTACTACTGTCCAGCCTGCCTGTGTACGGCTTTATGAGCTGTGGCATTAAGAAGTAGGCTGGGTCTCCGAGGGTAACTATTGGCATTTCAACATCCCCAACAGTAATTTTCTGGTCTGGGAAGTAAGTCCCTTTCTGCAGCTGTTCAAACAGACCAGAGTTCCTGAAGATGCGAGCGTAATGCACCTTTCCCAGCCATCCCGCGTTGATGTCAGTGAAACGTCCCTTATGATCCACCAGTGCTTGCAGCACCATTGAGAAGTACCCCTTGCGGTTTATGTACTGGCTGCTAAGGTGGTCTGGTGCCAAGATAGGGATATGCGTTCCGTCTATCGCCCCACCACAATTAGGGAACCCCATTGCAGCAAAGCCATCCATTATGATCTGCACATTTCCCAGAGTCACTACCCTTGATAGCAGCAAGTCAGTGTTTTGTGTTGGCTCCTTGGATCCCTGCAGCCCCCACACTAGATTTGCCCACTCCAAATTGATTCCTGACTGACCGATAGCTGTCAGGTGTTGCAAGCTTCCAGAGTTTCTAAGAGCATGGTTAGACTGGCGCTTTATAGCGTTAAAACCCTCCAGGAGCGCTATAATTCTCTAACCTTACACACTGGCAAGGGACTTTGCGCAATAAGTCTCCCTTTAAAGCGCAACTTGTAAACCTCCTCTCAGAGAGTGATAATGCTTTTTTCGCTAGCGCTATAACGCAACGGTGCGAATGTGACCGCCCATGAATCACTCATTACGCCAGACTGTGTAAATGTGCCAAAAAGCAAATACTCCCTCAAATTTCTGTATAGTCTGTTTTGCTTTGTTAAATGAGTTAAATACATGTACATTGTAGTAAACTAGGTCCTTTAAGAATACAATCTTAAGTCAGGGGTGAGCAAACTGCGGCCTGCGGGCCACATGTGGCACACCGGCCATTTTTATCCAGCCCGTGGAGGCGCGGTGCCTGTGGTCCCGTGCTCCCCAGCCAGGGTGCTGGACCACGGGGAGCTCCGGAGTGCGCTCTGGAGGTGGGGTGAGTGGGGCTCACCGCGGGCCTCCGCGCCCCTGGGTCGAGGAACCAGGCGGAGCGGGGCTTGCTGTGGGGCCCCATAAGCGCAGTGCTGCGGGACCCCAGGCTGGGGTGCCAAGCAGAGTGGGACTCACTGTGGGGCCCCCTGAGCACAGAGCCGTGGGATCCCGGGCCAGAGCACGGAGCCGAGCGTGGCGCAACGGCGCGGGCCGGGCGGCACGCGGCTCACTGTGGGACCTGGCGCCAGGCGATGCGCGGCTCGCTGTCGGGCCCAGCACCGGGCGGAGCACAGCTCATGGCTCGACGCGGGGCCCCGCACTGGGGCGCCAGGCAGAGTGCCGCAGGACCCCCCGCCCATGGGCCAGGGCACCTGGCGGAGCACCGCAAGCTGCGGGGCCCCGTGCCGGCTGATCAAAGTAAGCGGGGGGTTGGAGGGGCTGGGGTGGTAGTTAGGGTTGGGGGTCTAGGGTGGGGCCAGTTAAGGAACAAGAAGCAGGGGGGGCTTAGAGGTTGATGTCCTGGGCGATGGTGGTAAGGGTGGTGGGGTCTTGGGAGGTGGCAGTCAGGGAAGAAAGAGCAGAGGGGCCTAGATAGGAGATAAGTTCCTGGGGGTGGGGAAGTTAGAGTGGGGGGTGTCCGGAGGGGGTGATCAAGGGGCAAGGAGCCGGGGGGAGTTGGATGGGTCAGGTTTCTGAGGGGGGGCAGTCGGGATGGGAAGTGGGTGGGGGTTGGATGGGGGCGGGGCCAGGCTGTTTGGGGAGGCACAGCCTTCCCTACCTGACCCTCCGCACAATTTTGAGCCCCCATGTGGCCCTCGGGCCAAAAAGTTTGCCCACCCCTGGCTTAAGCAGAACTTTTTGATATGTTCTAGTCCTGATGGTTTTAAATATTAGATGCTGAATATTTTGCAAAAATAAAGCTATTCTTTCCCTATGACATTTTTACTGTGGAATAAAACTAAGACCAACTTAATAGCTGCTAATGCAAACCAATTTATTGCTAGTATTGTGTTTCTAAACCTGCTCCACAATTGCAGTTTACTGTTTTAACATTTTAAAGTGGTCAAGAACTCGAGAATTTTCACCCATAAAAGGTCCTGTTTGTTGATTTTGAGCCATCTATATCTATACGTAGAGAGAAACCAGTCTGTACCTTACAGCTGGATGAAACACATGTTGGACATCCAGTTTGACTGGTCTCTTTAATGTTTCTGAGATGCTTACAGGTGTGGATTGGCTTATGTAGGTCAAATCAGAAGGGCTTTAAATTAAACAAATACTTGTTTGAACATGCCTGTTACAAAATTTCAAAAGGATAAATATCCAGTGCCTTTACATTGTAAAATGGTGCTTTATAATCTCACTATCTCGCAAACTATAGCAGCTGAAAGATTTAATGATCCTTCTAGTGAAGATGATAGAAGGGGGGAAAATACTATTGCAAAGAGAAGCATTCTGGAACTTTTTTTAGGGATGATAGGCCACAAAGTTCTTATTGCACCTTTAAACCTGCATTATTTTCTGCAATAGCAGCAGAATGTGTTTTTTTTCTTTAACGTTAACTGCTATACCTAATCATAGGATATGTTGCTGCTGTTGTTCTTCGGCTCATGTAAAGGAATTGCCTTTCAGCTAAGGAATCTGGACTAGGTAAATATTGGTCTTGACTTGTGAGCCTGGACTAAGTTTGCTGATTTATTTGGTGGTATGTGGGGGAGGGCAGAGGGATTGCCAAAGTGAGTTTTGGCAAACTTACTGAATGAGTTTGTGCTAGAAAACGTAATGGAATCAGGTTAAAGGTCAAAGTTAGGCAAAGAAGGGCTTCTGGGGGCAAACATGGGTTTATGGGGACTAAATCTGTGATTTAGGAAGATTTGGCAAATGTGGTGGAATGTCTTAAAGTTGCCTCATATCTGTATTTTGGAACCTGAAGAAGAGCTCTGTATAAGTTTGAAAGCTTGTTTGTTTCACCTACAGAGGTTGGTCCAATAAAAGGGATTTCTGTCCCCCAGAGCCGAAGTTTTCATTAAAATAAGTTTTTTGTTTTTTGTAAGACTCCAGTTTGTATGGTTACAGCGAGAATCTTAAAAACTGAATAAATGTAAACAAGTGTTGATTCCTCCAGAGTTTGCTGGTAGCCTGAAACAAGTAGGTTTGAGTGCTTTCAGATGCTCTTTATTCTCAATGGAAGGTTGAAATTTGAACCTGATGCCAATGTAAATGTCCATGTTCACTGTTTTATTGCTGTTAAGTTTAGCAAAAACATCCAGGAAATGTGCTTGTTCATCAATTTTTGAAATGTTAAAGATTGAACACCCCAGATGTCAAAACATCCAGCTGCTTTCTTCTGGCAACTTCTATAAAGCAATAATGAATTTTCCATACAAAAAGCTGGTTGCACTCAAATAATCTGTGGCAGCACTAAAAAAAATTAACATAAAGAAACCAAAATAGATCGTATTATGTTGGAAGAACTGTTGCATAGATCTGGGGCTCATGCTGTGTAATTTAGGTCTAATGTACTACATAGGATACAGATTATGCAGAGTGGCATACACTTCTGGGTCAGATCCAAAGTCTGTTGAAGTCTCTGAGGATGTGTATTATGTTTTCACACCCTAATTAAAGGGACACAGGTGTTGTATCTTTAAGGAAGCCATGCTTTTCCAAACATTTAGTTAGATGTTCGAGTTAAATGGGAGTTTAAAAACCCTTCCACCATTTTAAGGGTCAAGCATTAAATGAGCTGGGAAACTCTTTACTGAATAGCAATGCTACCTCCCTCTCTGATATTTGGAGTGCAGTAGTTTAAGCAATATGGCTTATCAAATGTTTTATCATCTTATTTTCTCATTCTTTGTTAGCTTTTATCAGTACCATTAAGTTCTGAGAATCTTCTAATGAACTTCTCCAAATGATTAGTTCCTTTATTTAATTCAAAGAGAACTGTCTCACTATAAATATAGCGAGGAATACTTGTGGCACCTTATTCCTCGCTTTCTTTACGAATACAGACTAACATGGCTGCTATTCTTGAAACTATAAATATTGGTACTCTCTGCAGTTTACTGTAACCTACTGAAAGGCATCAAGCAGCTTACTTGAAGTCAGTAATTATTATTATTAATTATTATTATTATTTTATTTATTTGGTACCATTTGCCTTCTTGATCAGATGCATACAGGAATTTTGGATACTGAAATGTTTTTCTATTGATTGCACAGATAATTACAAAAATTGCATTTGAAGTCCTGATACTATAAAGTCTCTTTAAATCTAGCCCTTTGTGAGTTTTCTAATTATATAGCAGTACTTGTCACGGGTATCTTTGTTGTTAAGTTGGTATAACGTACCTTAAAGTGAGAGAGAATTTTTTTGATGTTGCAGTGTTGCAACATATTTTGTGTTCACCCATAATTTTTTGTTATCTTTAGATAAAGAACTGTTGTTGAAAACTATTTAAACAGTCAAAATTATATGTAAAAGCAACTATGGTTTGGTCTGTAAGATTATTATATCTTACAGCATTTAGTAGTGATAACTTTGTAGTGTAAATCACAGTCCTGAATTGTTTCTACCTTACCTTGACTATATACCATAATTGTAGAAGAGATTACATTTGGTCTCTTTTAAAAAAATTTTTTAAAAAAATTAAAGTTTCGGTAAACGAGTTTTATTGTTAATCATTGAGTCCTCTGTCCTATGCAGAGAATATTATTTGTTTTAAAATAAAATTAAATTACTACTACGACTTAGTAGATAATCTAGTCAACAAAGCAAAATTCATTTAACATGGAGACTAATAATTCTAAGTAACATGGGTGACAGACAATTTAAACCTTGATGGTTTCTGGTGACATAGCCTATTTACAATTATGTAATTTAACTTATAAATCTGTGATTGCACACTATAATATGTAGAAATTGGGTAAAATGAACAAAAACAAATTATACTAAACCAGTTTATTTTAATTTTATCAACAAAAAAAGAAGCTCCCCAAGTTCCTAATCCTCCAAACAAGTATGAATGGATAGGTAGACTCTTAAGCCTTTGTAGACTTTCACTTATTGGGATGCTACATGGGTATAAGGAGCTGCCCGTGTGCAGGGCCGGCGACTGGGGGGTACTACGGGTACAGCTGTACCGGGCCCCGAACTTAAGGGGGGCCCCCTTAAGTCTGGGGCCCGGTACAACCCGTAGTCGTCCCACCTTGTCGCGGGGCCTGAATGATGCCCAGGCAGCAACTTCCCCGCGCTGTCCCGAGCTGTACCCTACCCCGGCGGCTAAGGGAAAAGGGGCCCGCGGGACGTTACTTAGCAGCGAAGTGCCAGGGTGGTGCGAGCCAAGCCCGTGGAGCAAATGCGACTTCCAATGCGAGAGGCGGCAGCGGCTGCTCCCCTTTCCCACCCCGCCATGCCGGGCCTTTGCGGCGGGAAGAGGCGCGCCCTGCCCGCCGCCGCCGCCTCCTCCCCGTGGAGTGCCCCGGGCTGGAACAGCCACGAGCCCCCCGTGGGCAGAGCTCGCCCGCCCCTCGGGGCTCGCCGCAGCGCAGCACCAGACACCTCAAGGGGGGGAAAGGTGAGGCCGGGCGCAGGACACGTTCCCGCCGGGGAGTTGTGCGGGGTGGAGGCGGAAGGCCTGGAGTGGCGGGGGTGGGAATGGGAGCAGCCGCCTCTCACATTGGAAATCGCATTTCCTCCACGGGCTTGGCTCGCACCACCCTGGCACTTCGCTGCTAAGTAACGTCCCGCGGGCCCCTTTTCCCTTAGCCGCCGGGGTAGGGTGCAGCTCGAGACAGCGCGGGGAGAGCGATCGGAGAGCACTCCGCGGGGGCGGGGGGCCAGCGAGCAGGCTGGGGAGACCCGGGGCCAGGAGCCAATGGCAGCCCAGCGGGGGGAGGCGGGGCAGCCGTGGAGCGCCGAGCCCACCGGAGCCGGCAGCCGGGAGCGACGCTGCGGCCGCCGCTGGGTCGCACCCCCACCCCAGGTATGTCTGGTAGCCGGTGGGGAGGCCAGGCTGGGCGGGCGGGGAGGGGAGGAGGTTAGGCTGGGGGAAGAAATTTGGTTGGGTGGCCCGGGTCAGGCAGGGCGGGAAGGAGAATGGGGGGGGGTGCTGGGGGGCCCCCCAAACGATCAGACTAGGGGCCCCCCAAACTATCAGACTAGGGGCCCCCAAACGATCAGACTAGGGGCCCCCAAAATTTCTGTCGCTGGCCCTGCCCGTGTGGCTCCCTTTTACTGGATTAGGTACACAGTAAAATCATTGTTTCCTTGGTAATATCAGTGCAGTTTCTAAAGACAAAGTGTCCATAATGCTCAAAGCTGTTACCAAATTTGTATTTTGCTTATAGTGTAGGAGAAGGTGTGAACTATCCTCTTGCAACAGTAGATAATCTCCACCAGTGAGCCAAATTCCTGTTCAGCAGCGTGTGTGAGGGAAGTTTACATTGCAGCTGAGGGCTTGTCTTCACTACGCTGGCGAGGGATCGATCTTTTGGCGATCGATTTATCGCGTCTTGTCAAGACACGATAAATCGATCGCCAGCGGCTCTCCCGTTGACTCCGGTACTCTAGCTTGTCAAAAGCGCAAGCTGGAGTTGATGGGGGAGCGCGCTGCCGCCGCCGTGAGGATGGCAGGTAAGTTGGCTGTAAGATGGCAGGTTCTGTCTTTGTTCTCCAGTCGTGTTTTCAGGTGTTGAGTTGTGGGGGGGAATAAGGCCAACTGGTGATGTCACTTCTCTTTTATAAACACAACGAGGAATCTTTGTGGCACCTTAGGGCTGGTCTTCACTCGCGCGGTGCGGGATCGATCTTCTGGCGATCGATTTATCGCGTCATGTTAAGACGCGATAAATCGATCGCCCCGGGCTCCCCCATTGACTCTGGAACTCCAGCTTGCCAGGAGGCGCAAGCTGGAGTCGACGGGGGAGCGCGCCGCCGACGGCTGCCGCCGTCGGGACGAGAGGGAAGTCGGCGGCAGATACGCAAACTTCAGCTACATGATTCATGTAGCTGAAGTTGCGTATCTGCTGTCGATCCCCCTCCCCCCCCCCCCCAGTGAGGACAAGCCCTTAGAGACTAACAAATGTATTTCACTATAACCATTCATGGGCTCTAACCCACTTCATCAGCTTGCTGAAAAGACCCTATGTCTCCATTGTTTATATGCTATCTCTGAGATGTATTAATTGTATACAGTTCTTGGGATAATCCTTGGAATATGGATTCCTATAATGGGCCATCAGCACGTCTGGCTCCTCCATTGTTGCACCTGAAAGGCTGATTGTGGTTGTTCCCAGCCTCACAACATATTTTAGTGACACACACATAGCAAAACTTCATAATTTCCCTACAATGATAGCACATATAATCCACCAGGATATTAATGTTCACCAGATCAAGACTTTAAAAATGATACCTCACAAGGCATACTCTGCGTGTAAAATATAATAATTCTATGACCATGGTGATATGGGGATTCCAGGGTTCTGCTTTGAAGCCAACGCATTTGGCATCCGTCATTTATATTTTGTTATTTATAGCTTATCATGCATGCAGGTAGTTGTGATGTCATTTGATTTAAATGAAAGGGTCAGAAGAACAATGGTGTGAGTAGGACTTTAATTAGGAGATTATGGTCAGATAATTTAAAAGACCTTTTTTAAGGTGGAATGAATGGATAACATATAGTGAAGGTTGTATACTGACACATTTGCCCCATATAATTTAATGATATTAATTGTGTCTACATTTTGGTTAGTTGTCTGTCTTTTTTCTCTAAAGTATTTTAATCCTTTTGTGTGTGTGTGTGTGTGTGTGTGTGTGTGTGTGTGAGGGGTGGGAAGGTGGAAGTACTTGATGGGTTTATAGATACTAGAGCAGGGGTTCTCAAACTATTGAGAACCGTGACCCCTTTTTCGTTTTTCCCTCGGCACGGCGGACCCTTGTATGTCTGCTGAATAAATTAACTTTGGATGTGGAAGCAATCCCGGCGGCCGCTTTTCAGTGGCAGAAGCAGCTCGCGACCCCCCGGGAGGCGGCTGGCAACCCCCCGAGGGGTCACGACCCACGGTTTGAGAACCCCTGTACTAGTGACCTGCACTCAAGGAATGCTTAAGATAGGATTGGTGTGACACTTTTGATGTCTTGCATGCAAAACAAATTTAAGAAAGAATGGTCATTTTGTCTTGTTTAGAGATAAATAAATACTAAGCAATCCGATTCCACCAATTTGAATTTAATTAGCTGGGATTGTAAATGTGCTTTGACTTCTGTATTGAATACATTAGTCATCCTAAACACCTTCTATTAAACATCAGTATAACTTGTTGAATCATAAGGCTAGATAAATGAGAGAGAAACATAACTTTTTGTTTATCTTTCAGATAATGCAGAGTCCGTTGATCTTAAACAGTTTTTTGACCTACACTTTTCACATATATATTACGTGTTCTTTGAAAATTTTGTGACTATTGAAGTAGGTCTCAAACAAAAAGGTAAGAATTTCAGATTTCTTTCAAATTTCAAATTTGATTCTCTGCAACTGTTTTTGACACTTTGAAGCAGGGTTGGCCTTGCCTGCATCATTTGTGGTCAACTATTTGGTACCACCTGTGTGGGCTGAGAGATCCAAGGCAGGTTTGGTACTTGGATCGCTCTTAGCAAGATACAAAGGGAGAAGCAACTGACACTCAGATGGGGCAAGGAGAGACAAACTCACCTGCTAGCCCTTCTAATCTTCTTGTAAATTTGAGGATCTTCAAATTTTAAGGCTAGATGTATTCTTGTAGATTTAAAAAAATAGTTTTTTGTTTCACAAAATATATTGCATGTTTTATAAAGTGTGTGATATAACTTGATCTGGAGGGTGAGGCAGGTCAAAAAACATTACCTTTGTTAAAAAGTTCTTTAATTTTATCTTGTTGAATGTTATAACTCTATTCCAGAACTTGCTTTAATATTCTGAGAGAAAAATATAAACCAGAATTTTAAAACCTTTTTATCTAAGTGCGGTTTCACATTTTAATCCAATTTAAAAAATGAAATCTAAAAGTTTGCTCTGAAACCTAAATGAATTCCTCTTACATCTAGGTTTTGTATTGTTATCCCTGTGGAGTATTTTGCATTTTATATTTTTAGTGACTACACTAGTCATTCACTCCATAGTTACAGTTGGTTGCAGGTGTGGTCATCTATAGACTGTAAATATGTCAAAATATAGAGGACTATTTTAAATCAACCTAACTTCTTGCAATTGAAGGAAAGTGAGATCTACTTTCTGTGTCTGTAGAAGTATAGACATTTTGTGTATTTATATTTTTAGTCACTGGCCCTTAAATGACTTTTCATCATGTAAAGTACATAATTTAAGGATTCTTTTTAAATTAAATTTAGGTCACAAGTCTCAGAGGGAAGAATTAGATGGTATACTTTTTATTTTTGAGGTAAGATGTTTTGAATCTTCCAGTATTGTTTTTTGACTCATATAATTTGCCAGAAAAGGTATTGTTTTAACACAATGGAACTGTACGATTAGGCTGTTAGAAGTTGGAGCAAGCCTGGAGTGAGCAAATCATATAATTTAATGCGGAGTGTAGGACAACTCACCCTTGTGGTGCCTCCTGCTGGTCTAGGAATTAGCTGTTTGTCAGCTGAAGCGCCTTCTGCAGGCTGGTGTCTCACTGTCCACTGGCCCCATGTCCCTCCTGGACCCCAGTGCCCTGTACTTGGGGTTTTCCCCCGGCAATGCCCTCACACTCTGCCTCTGGGTCTCCTCACTTTGGGAAACCCCCAACCCTCTGAGCCCCACCTTGCCTTAGTCTAGGCTACTGTCAGTCATCAAGCCCCCCCTCCCTGGGGCAGACTGCAGTGTAAAAGCCAATCATCACAGGCAAGGAGGTTTTGGAACCTGTGACTCTACCACCCTATACCTTTGTGGGCCTAGGACCAGGCCCTGCAGCATGGGGAGTTGCCAGCCTGGAGCTCCCTTGCCCCTCTGGCCTTTCCCCATTCCTGCTTCACTCCAAGCACCCTGTGCTCAGGTAGCCAGGCCCTACTCTCTCCCAGCCTAGAGAGAGAGTTCTCCTGACTCCCAGCCTTCTTATTACAGGCCAGTTATTGCCCCAGCCGCAGCTGTGGCTGCCTGCCCTCTGCTGCAGTCCTCTGCTGGGCTACTCCTCTTTAGCCACAGCCTCTGCTGGGCTGCTTTTAACCCCATCCAGGGAGGAGTGGGATGGTTACCCCGATACGGGGAGGATCAGTGAATATGGTTTTGATAGGACCATTGCCTGGTTCCTTGGATGCAACTACATAGGTTAAACATTAACTGCTCAAAAAATAATGTATTCAGTGTGGTTGTAACTGTCAGTTCTAGGATATTAGAGAGACAAGGTGGATGAGGTAATATCTTTTATTGGACCAACTTCTGTTGGCGAGAGAGAAGCTTTGCAGCCACACTCAGCTCTTCTTCAGTTCTGGAGAAGGTACTTCCAGCATCACAGCAAAATGCAAAGTGGAACTGATTGATTGTAAGTAGTTAGCATGTATTGTAAGGGACCATTCAAGGCACATTGTTATTAACACCTCTGCAGTCATCCCTAACACACCCTGTGGCATACTTCATCCAGTGCATTAGGGCTTGGTTACACTTACAGCTTTATAGCGGTTTTGGTTATACCTGCTCTTGTATACAGCTATAGGAATAGCGATATAGCGTGTACACACTTAGACCCGCCAGGGGTATAGTGTGGCCACATTCATGACACTTCAAGCAGCACGGGAATGGTGCGTTATGGGCAGCTATCCCAGCATTCAACTGGGTGCAACGTGCTTTTCAAACGAAGGGGGTGAGGAGGAGCATGTTGTGTGTATGCGGAGGGAGAAAATGAGTGGATTTTTGGTGTGATGAGTGTGTCAGCAGATTCTTTGAAATGCAGAGCCTAAAAACCTTCTGCTTTAAGCTCGGTCACAAGGTAAACATTTGCATTGCTGATTTCCCGAGTTAAAGACAAGCTCTGAAAACGTACTTCCACTTTCCTCCAGCCGAGTTCAAAACAAAGGGAACAGAAGCTTGATTGGCTTAAATGGCTTAGGGATGTCTCCAGTAATCACTCAAAGCAAAGTATTGTTAATACCCGTTTACATTGGAGCTAAAACAGAGGGATCAATACACTACAGCTGTTAATCCTCTGGGAAGCTCTAGGGGCCTTGCCAGTCTGGACGGGTAGTGAGTTATAGCGCTCCTGGAGGCTTTATAGCGCTATAAAGTGCCAGTGTAATCAAGCCCTAAGTGTCCCAATAACAACTATGTGAGTAAAACCAGACAATTGCAAATTAACTCACACACGAAAATGATAAAAAGGATATTTTTGTCGATCAGCTGTGGGTGAACAGTTCACAAAGAGGTCATCTATAAAGTGATCGATCAGTCCTCACCCTCACAGGAAACCTGCACAACACTTTCAGAAGACAAGCTTTGTAGCTTAAATTGATCACTCTGCTAGATACTAAAAATCATGGGCTGAACAGAGACACTGTATATGTGGAAGTAACAAAGAGTCCTGTGGCACCTTATATGTATATGTGGCTTATTACAACAATCTGTAACCCACTAACCCTCTCTTTTTGTCCTATAACTGCAGAAGTGTTAACTGGCTACTTTACCTTAAATCTAAAGTCTAAAGAGTCTAAAGAGACTGTGCTACCTACTTATGCTAAACAATCTGTTCCACATTGGATTTAGCTATGATGCACCTTTCCCAGACTTGGACAAGAGCTCTCTGTGTGGCTCAAAAGCTTGTCTCTACTATCAACAGAAGTTGGTCCAATAAAAGATATTACCTTACCTACCTTGTGTTGCCACAAAGAATGTAATTCAATGGTGAATCAAGCTATGTATAGCTTGTAATATACTGGAAGTGATCAGATACATTGGATGACCCTGTAGAAATATTTGTTCATTTATATAATTATAGAGAAATGCTGCATATGCTTATTTAACTTGTATCTTGGATGCAGATAAAAGTAATTTTCTAAATATTTGCTTATCTTCTCCCTGCGGGTGGCTGTTCTTTTGGGATGGGTAGATGCCACAAAAAGACAGCATTATTAATTAAGAAAACTTGCATTTCCTCCCTTAATAACTGCTGTTAATCTTTGGTACTTCTAGCATGTGTTTTTTGGGTAATAACTGTGTAGTGTGGATTGTTGGCTTTTGCTTTTGTAGAAAATTTTACAACTTCTTCCAGAAAGGATTCACCAGAGGTGGCAGTTTCATAGTATTGGTGAGTTTGTATTTTTTAAAAAATTCTTGTTTTTTATTATAAGTGGTTGAAAAAAGTAGAATCAAACAAGATACTACGTAAAGTGTAGCTGAGTTCTTTAATGTCTTAAGTTTGACAGTTTTATTTGCGTGATGATAAAACAGAGGGGATAGGGATTAGATCTTTTAAAGTGGCATAATAAAGAGCAAGGACTTGAAACTTCTGTAACTTTTAAAAAAGAAACTTAGTCTGGATGTTCTTGTGCTTCTTAACAATAGTAGGGTTACCATATTTTAACATTCAAAAAAGAGGACACTCCATGAGGGAGGGAGGGGTAGTCCTGCCCCCTATCCACTCCCTCCCACTTCCGGCCCCCTGACTGTCCTCCACAGAACTTCCAACCCCCCCCCTTCCCCTAATAGCCCCCGGGGACCCCACTCCTACCTGTCCCCTATCCCCACCCTGCTCCCTCCCACTTCTGGCCCCCTGACTGCCCTCCACAGAACTTCCAACCCCTCCCTTCCCCTAATAGCCCCCGGGGACCCCACTCCTACCTGTCCCCTATCCCCACCCTGCTCCCTGACAGACCCCCGGGACTCCCATGCCTATCCAACCACTCCCTGTCCCTTGAGTGCCCCGACCACTCTCCACGCATCTGCCCCCGACCAGCCACTCTTTCTCTCCCCTCCCCCCCGTCCTTTGCCTCCCCTCCAGGACCCCATGGTCCTTCTCCAACCCCCTGACTCCCTTACCGTGCCGCTCAGACCAGTGTGTCTGGCTCCACGTGGAGCCAGACCACTGCCGCACTCCCCCACGGAGTGCGCAGCCCCGCCCCCCGAGAGCGCTGCTGGTGCGGCGTGCTGAGGCTGCAGGAAAGGTGGGGAGACGGTGAGGGGAGGAGGGGGGAGCAGAGGAGGGGCTCTGGCTGATGGAGGCCACAATGTGAGCAGATGGAGCTGATGGAGGCCACAATGTGAGCAGATATTATCAGATGTTTTTTCTAAAGAGATGGTTAAGGCACTGTGAAACTTGGAGATCGCTCAGATCAGCAAGGGCTTCTGTCACTGCCTGCCTTGTTAGGTGTCTTACTGCTATGGCTCAGAACCCTGATGCCAGTAGCCAGCCCAGAAGTATAAAGTCTCCCCCTGGCTTCATTGGAATAGTTACTCCTTTCAAGGTGACCAACAGCACTTCCAATCCCGAGTCTCCCCAAACCAGTCTACCCTGGCTTCTTAACTGCAGGACAGTTGCACTTTTCCCATCTTGTTCTTCACCCTCAAATGCATGAAACCTGCCCACGACAGCAGCTTGTTTTGGCATGCACATGCCACATGGTTTGCACACTGGAGACCTACTTGGGTTAAAAAGAAACAAAACATTGTATTTGATAGAAAAATCATAGATTCAAAGATGAACATTTTAAGGGGAAGCAAACGCATACAAGTTACACAAAAGATAAACATGAAGATGCAACCACAAGCTCTCTTCTTTCAAATTAAACTCCCATTTATAATAAAACTTACCTACTGTCTCTGAAAAGTTTCCCAGCATGCCCAGTGCCACAGTGGGGATCCAGCATTCAGACAGCCTCCCACCTCCAAGACTATCCCTCAGGTTCTGGATAGATTTCACTTCAAACCTCTTCCCTTTTTAAAAGAGTTTGTAGTTTGTTCGTTTTTTTTCTTACTATCAGATTAGTGATTCATGTTTATTCAGGGTGGGGGAAGTCCCTTCTTGACTTTATAGCTGGGGTGTTTTAGTGCCTTCCTACTAATGCTGATGGTTCATTAGTTATCTTTTGCACGATTGTACGGTTTTAGGTGATTGGAGCTAGTTTTGCCTGCTTGGTGAGGCATCCTTTCCCAGGCTTCACTACTTACTACCCCATTTTGAGGTAGAGCTGAATGTTGTAGCACAAATTATGAGCACAGTTTTCTGTCATATATATATATAAATTCAAAACCACAGTCTGTATACATATCTCCTAAAGGTCATTGAGGTTAGAACATTACACAGTTTCATAAAAGTCCTTACTTGACATACTTTTTTAACACAATAACTTTATTCTTTGGGGTTCATGCCACCTGGAGTGTCTGGAGCCTGATTGTCGTAGGCACCATTACTGGAGTTTTGTATAAAAGAACAATATTTGAGAAAACATAAAGATAGTGTAGATGGAAAAATCTTGCTCTATGCCACAGGTTACAGTAGATGACCCAGGAAGTCCTTTTCTTGTCTGGTAATGATTGAATGTAAAAAAGAAAAACAACAACCCTATCCGTTCAGTATAACCCTAAACTAGGCATTTGAATAGCAACAGCATTGATTAATTAGGAGGCTTTGCCCACTTGTGCTTTTATTTACACAATTCTACATTTCTATAATTTTTTTTGTTGTTGATTATGAGAAAAGGAACAAATCTTGTAGAAGGTGATCTTTTTTTCCCCCCTTCTGGCATTGAGATGATTGTCAGAGGATATAAAGTTCACCAAGAGTAATTTGGAGATTGCCAAGGACTTGCTTAAAAGATTATCAAGTCTGACCGAGAACTCTGACATCTGAAGTCAAATAAAGAACATCTTTAAAATGTATTTTCCTTTCAGGCTTGGTTTTAAAGAAGCTCCTTCACACCGGAAATTCCTTAAAGGTAAGGAAAATAAATACATACATCTTTGCTTTTGCATTTTTGATGTATATATTGTATTTCAAAGAATAATCACTGGCACAGAAACAGTAACATTGACTAACAAGATTGATTACATTCATAATAGGCCCCAAATCTGTCAACTTCTTTGTGCCTGATCTAATACCTTAAAAAATCCCCTGGAGCAGGTGCACAGTGTCTGTCGGATTGGAGCTTTAATTTTTGGTTTCAAGAGGAAAGAAGTCCTAATTTTTACTTTATATCGGGAGAGGAATAGTTTTTGGTTCATTTATATAATATGAGACATCAGTCTTTTTCTCTCATAGTTTTGGTTATGAGCAGAAAGATTTAATAGTTTTTAAGAAATATATTTTGTAACACTTGATTACTTTTGGAGAAAAAAGAGTGGGATGGCTGACATGCCCTTTATGTTGGAGTTCTTTACTGAAAGGGAAAGCTCGTGCAAAAATAGTACTTTTGTACTCTACAGACCTCGTCCTTTTGCTTATTTGTATGCATATGTAAGGAAGCTATTTGCCACTGTACATACTAGAGTGTAATGCAGCTTTAAAAAGCAAAGAGTCGGACAGACAAACAACTCCTCCCTTTTTCCCCTTTTAAGATCCGTCGAGAAGGCGTGCGTCTCTTCCTCTTGTGGTTGCAAGCACTTCAGAATAACTGTAGTAAAGAACAGCTATGTATGTTTTCTTGCTTAATTCCTGGATTTTCATCACCACAATCTGAGTATGGACCTCGAATACTAGATAATCTCATTAACCCGCCACTTAATGTTCAAGAAAGTAAGTAATTTAGTAACTGTACCCAGTTCTTTACATGATTCCATTTCACTAACTTTTCCATTGCTCAGGTACTATAGAAATAACTAAAGTAAGTAGTCTGACATGCTTTTTGTTACCCATGGGGATTATGGAACCACTAATGAGTGCAGCTGTGCTCAGGGCTTCTAGGGTCCTGGTGGTGTTTCACCCCAACCCTTCTTTCTCTTCCCACATCTCTAAGGGCTGGGCTATGCTGGGGCAGGGGTTGGGGGTCGAACTAAGATACGTAACTTCAGCTACGCAAATAGTATAGCTGAAGTCAAAGTATCTTAAGTCAACTTATCTGGCCATCCTCACGGCAGCGAGTCAACCGCTGCCACTCCCCCCGTCAACTCTGCTTCCTCCTCTTGCCGAGATGGAGTTCCAGAGTCGACGAGGCGTGTGTTCGAGGATTGATTTATCGCATCTAGACAATCCGGCGGGTAGTATACACGTACCCTTAGGAACATAGATGTTGCTTTACTGCAACAGAGCAGTGGTCTAACTAATCCAGTATCTTGACTGTGTCTAGTACCTGATATTCAACTGAAAGGTTTAGGAACCACCATAGTGGACACTTTATAGAATAACCTGCCCATAGGAGAAACTGTAACCTCTAATTGGGGCCTTATGCCCTGAGGCAAAAGGGCTTGTATTCTTATATGACTTAATTTTTATAGTAGCTAATGCAACTGGATATTTTCATTATTCATATGGATGATCCTTTGATTCTTAATCTCAATGATGTCTTGGGACAATGAGTTCCGCAGTCCACTTGGAGCAGCATTTATACCTGCAGCTGCATCACTAACTCCATAAGACCCCTGTATGAAGATTTATTTTAACTTCACTGTTTCCAAAAAAAAACAAAACAAAAAAAACCAACCCCAGATTCATAGCATCATCTCCTCTCAAATTGGTTATCCTAACTAGAGCTGGTCAGAATTTACTGACAAAACAGGCTTTTATTAGAAACAGTTGATTTGTCAAAATGTAAAATATTTTGTGGAAATTAATTTAATTAATTGAAATTCCCCAGTTTGTCAAGGTGTGTTGAATTCTAATACTGTCGTCTTAAGGCTTTCAAGCCCTCCTAGGTTGGTATCATTAGCAATTTTATAAGCATACTAGCAGAAATTCCCAGCGTTGCTCGGGGTATTTGTAATTGGAAACTGGGATGTAAAAAGACTACAATGTTTTTTATTAATACAAATTTTGTTCAGAAGTCTCATTTTGTCTAATTAATTTCATTCTCTTGCATTTAGATGTGGTTTCTCCGATACAGTTTCGCTTTTTACGCGGCATAACGAATAGGGTTCTTTTTAAGAAAAAAACAGTGTATTTAATTAGGTTTGCGCTACACAACACTAAGCTCTCTGGTTATCTGTATTATTACATCATAACTATGTCACAGACAACAGCATGTGTTAACCTGCTGCCCAGATGATATGTGAGCTGTGTAGTTGATGTTAATGGGCTTTAATGAATTTCACCCCTAGGGGGTGTAAGAGGTGAGATTTTAAAATTTTTCGATTCTTACCCTGATTAGGACCCTAAAGCCTATAACTGTACCAAATTTCAAGTATCTAGCTGAAACGGTGTGGAAGTAGTAAGGGACCATACAAGCACACATACACCATTTGACTTTTATATATATAGATTCTCTACCCCATTATCCACCTCATTAATGAAAATATTAAATAGTACCAGACTCAGGACAAACTCCTTTGGAACCCCCGTGGATTTGTCCTCCCAGCTTAATGGTGAACCATTGATAATTTTTTTTGGGTATAGTTTTTCAACTATTTGCGATCCAGCCTTATAATAATTTCATGTAGACCACATTTCACTAGTAGGCTTATGAGAATGTCACATGGGACTGTGTCAAAGAATTTACTGAAATAAAGATAAATCACATTTGCTGCTTCCCTCCTAACCACCTGGCTGGCAAAAAGGAAATCCAATTTGTTTGTCATGGTTTCTTTTTGAGAAATATATATGTTGGCTATTCTATAGCTCCCTGTTACCTTCTAGGTGCTTACAAATTGATTGTTTAATATTTGTTCCAGTATCTTATTAACTGTTTTTATTTTTGGACAGTGCAAGTGACTGTAGAGGAAATTACTCCACTTGTCCCTCCACAATCAGGAGATAAAGGGCAAGAAGATCTTACAAGCTACTTTCTAGAAGCACTTTTGAAATACATGGTAATTCAGGTATGTTTCATAGGTTGCAAACAGAAGAAAAGTAACTATTTTTTGTTTATCTACTGTAATGGACCAACAGCACTGTAAACTTGCATTGGAATGGTGAATTATTTTGTTTCATCTTCCAAGAGCGTACTTTATAGAAAATATACTTTCAGAACGTGTCCATTTCTTGTTTGTGCCAAGGTGCACAGATCAATTGTAGTGGATACTTCAGCCTGCTTAAAGCTTGAGAGCAGAACCAGACCTGTCAGTCACTGATAGGAGGGGAATGCTTGGCCTCTGGAAGTTCCTTCCAGTTTTTTCTGTCCCCATGCAGCTGATGGGCTCAGCCCAACTTTACCGTCTGCCAAGCTTTTCAAAGGAAAAAATTCAAACTTTATTTCAAATGTTTTAGTCTAACAGTTTATTTAGTCCAGTAATATGTCTGTCTAATTCCCAGCTGGTTCTCTAGGGCTTCATTGGATTTTTGGAGAAACTGTCCCCTCAGCTCCACTTTTACTGTTGAGGTGTTTTCAGCAGCTGATGCCCCTGCAGGTTTCAGGGAGTGTGCTAGGTTGAGAAAATCCTGCGGCAAAAGGGTCTTACTCGATAGAGGCATGAAGCATGTTGTTAGGGAGTTCTGCCGGCTCTGTATGCAGGATGCAATTTCACCCTCCCAGCACAAACTGGGCAGGGTCACCTTAGCTCCCTTGCTTTCCCAGGGCAGGAAGTAAGCCAGGCAGGATTGGAAAAAAATTTGCTCTAGGGAAGACAGCCTTTTTCACCCCAAAGTACATGAGAGGAAATGAAGCCAGAAGGGCGGATACCAGATGGAAGATCGCACCTGAGTTTTATAGCTTGTCAACCAGACCTCTGACTGTGGAGCTCAGCTGCCACCACTGCCGCCTCCTCTCCCCTGAACCAAGAATGGAGGGCACTGGACACTGCTGATGCCAGCGAATGCAGTAAGGGGCTTTTGGGCTCAGCTGCCACCTCTAACTCTGCTCCCTGGCAATCTTAACTCATGTTCGAGGCTAAGACCTCCTGGGAAAACAGACTTATCTGATCTGTGTCAATTCCATTCAGCAGAGAAGGATCTAGTTCTGGGGAGCCAGAACCTTTCTTGAGAGACTCAAGAGGGGCTTGTTTGTGAGAGGGGAAACACATAAACCAAGCCTTTTGGAGGACAGAGAGATCACTGGCCTCTTGAAATATTTTTGTAGTCTTCTGAGCCTGATTTCATACTGCCTCTGAAGCAGACTTATGGGAAAAGACTCTGAAAGGGGAAAGTAATTGGTTTGGTTTCGCCTGCTTACCTTACTGAGTGCAGCAGAGCAGGTAATCCTCAGTGCCTGTTTCCCCTGCTCAGCTCCAAAGAGCAGCCTGGCAGATCAGAGCAGAAAAAAAACAGGCCATAAACATATGATGCCTGTAGGTGTGCACTCCTCTCTGAGCCTCCCAAGGGAATTCTTTCTCCTTAGGGGAAGAGGACCTCTGTCACGTTACAGGAATTATTTGGGAACATATAGATCATTGGAGCAACCAAGGTCCTATGGTGACACCAAATCTTATGTGAAGGGGGTCATAACAGGTGTCTATGACCAGGTTATGGAGGGCTAATTATGAATATGCCATTAATATGTGTGTATCTTTTTTGAAACTAAAGTTATGAATATTGGATATATGGTGCCTGTACTTCAAACTGATGCTTGGCTGCTGGGTGAAATCTCAGACAAGCTGTTGTTAACTTGGCTGGCCTGGCTGATGGGCCATTAAGGGACATCAACCACACAATGGACTTTGTATATGCCTGTCCACACCCGAGCTGCTCTAGGAATGTTAACTGCCTGGTCAGAAACAAAATCCTGGAGAGTCTGGTGATTGGACCTTGTGGCTATGAACCTCCATTTTGCAACCGGACTCTGCAAAAGAAGGAGGAGGGTCTTGGCCCAGAAGAGAGAGTCTATAAAAGCTGGAAGAAGCATCCTCCATTTTGTCTTCAGTCTGCAACCTTCAGCTAGCATCTACCTCTGGATGGGATTTTGCTACATGTGGAAGCTCTGACCAACGGATTGATGACCCACCCCTAGAAGGGGGTGAATTCCAGAGACTTTTATCTGAGCCTGCAGTTTATTCTACAGCTGCAAGACTGAACCAAGAGACTTGCCATCACTGCATGTAATTGATTTCTCTTAACCTTTCCTAACCCTCACCTATACCTTTTTCCTGGTACAATAAACCTTTAGATTTTAGATTCTAAAGGATTGGCATCAGTGTGATTTGTGGGAAGATCTGATTGGTATATTGACCTGGGTCTGGGGCCTGATTCTTTGGAATTGGGGAGAACCGTTTTCTTTATTTGGGGTGTTGGTTTTCATAGCCATTGATCCCCAGGACAGGTGGCTGCTGGTGGTGATACTGGGAACCTGGAGTGTCTAAGGGGATTGCTTGTGTGACTTGTGGTTAGCCAGTGGGGCGAAACCTAGGTCTTTTCTGTTTGGTTCACATTAGAGTGGGAAACCCCCAGCTTTGGGCTGTAGTTGCCCCTTTGGAAGCAGTCTGTCCTGATCTGACACTCACAGTTGGATCCCACCAGGAACAGCACCATCACAACCTCTAATCCAAATCAGTTGCAAATCAAATAATATATCTAAACACCTGAGGATAGATTGTGAGGCAAGAGTTCACTGTGAAACTAAGCTTAGGAGGTCTACAGCAGCCCCAGGCAAGATATAGCTATAGATTCCTTCTCATGTAGCCTCAAATGATGTAATAGTGGGATAGGAATTTCCTGCCATACCTAAAAGAATGGGAAAGTATTGGACTATCATTCCCAGCTGCCATTGTGGGTCACCATGGCATAATGTCCAGATTATTGTTACCACTTTCCCTGCCTCACCATTGCCTCTACTTCCTCCCTGGGGCAGATGGCTATGGAGGGACAGCATCTCAGATCTGGAAGAGTCAGCAGGCAGTAAAGGGTTTTCTTGGCTCGCCATTTTTTTCATTCTTTCCCAGCCTCCATTTCAGAAGGCCAGCAGGTTCCCAGTTGTATGCTAGTTAAAATGTAATGTGGTATCACTACTGCATATAAATGTGGCTATTTTGATCCGTGACTCAGGATTTTTAATTGGGGAGATTTTTACCTGAAAGACTGGTCTCTTCATTATACAGGCCTTTCAAAGGCAGCCATGAGTGGGCTGACATCATTTCAGTCACCTCTCTGGGGCACGAAAACTTCCAAGTGTCATTAGTTCAACAAAAATAAACAAATAAGAACTGTCCTCTGACTCCCTAAGTGTCCCTGCATACTTTTTACAAGCAATGCTTATGTGGGTGGATAATATTTCAAGTAGGGAGCTGTCAGGTGATTAAAAAAAAAAAAGAATCAGGATTGATCGTGCCATTAAAAAAATTAAATGGAAAATAATTTATTTACATATTTTTGGATGTTTCCTACATTTTCAAATGTATTTGTTTAAATTACAACACATTACACAAAGAATATATTGCTCACTTAATATTTATTTTTGATTATAAATATTTGCAATGTAAAAAAACAAAAGAAATAGTATTTTTCAATTCACCTCATACAAGTACTATAGTGCAATTTCTTTATCATGAAAGTTGAACTTACAACTGTAGAATTATGTAGAAAAAAATAACTGAAAATCCCAATGATGGACGATAGCATGAAGAAGAATAGGAAAACTTCAGTGCTTATGTGAAAATTTCTTACTTTGAGTAATAAGGTTCATAGATCCAGCCCATTCTGGAGACAAGTAGATTGTCCAGGACGGAGATATAAACTGACATTCAAGGATTTGGCTATGTTGGTAGTAGGTCAAATTTACCATATTCTGCAGTAGGAGAAATTGAATCAATATACTTTGAGGAAAAACAAAACCATCTGTAATAGAAGAAAGTAGATTTGAATTATCCTGGCTGTAGAAGTTACTTGAACTGGAAGGAACTTCAGAAAACAGCATTCCCTGGCTGTCAGTGATTGACAGGTTTGGTTCTGCTCTTGAGCTGCAGGCGGGCTGAAGTACCCATTGTAACAGATCTCTGGACATTATCACACACAAAGAGGAATTTTTCAGGTAAGCACAAATTTATTTTTATATTTTATAAGGTAACTGAAACAAAGCAGAATGATTTACTGCAAGTTAGACCCACTTCTGGAGGAGCCACCTCAGGCTTGATACTCTTAAAAGTATGTAATCTCTGATGTCAGTGGGATTCTGCATGTGCTTAAAATTACATATATGGTTAAGTATTCTGCTGAATCTAGCGTTTAGAGCAGCAGTTCTCAAACTTGTGAGAACCGCGACCCTTTTTTTACTTGCGGCTTCTCGGCGCGACCCTTGTGTGTCTGCCGAAAAGCCACGGAATTGATTATTTCCGCATTCTGCGGCTTTTCAAAGGACGTTCCAATCGCTCCCGACTCTCGGCCGAAGTGATTGCTTTCGCAAGCGCTTTGGTGAGAATCGGGAGAGTGGGTTTGTCCACCGAAAAGCTGTCGAATTCGGAAATAATCAATTTGGTGGCTTCATGGCGGCCACGGGGGCTCGCGACCCCTCGGGAATCCCTCGGCGACCCCTCGAAGGGGTCGCGACCCACACTTTGAGAACTGCTGGTTTAGAGGAAAAGCTTTGCATAATTTTACTCTGAGATAGCCAGTCCCTCCCACAGTTTTGAAAATGTAACGTAATTATTAAAATGCACACAGTCCAGTCCTAATGTAATAATTTATCTTGTGTAATTAAGCAATAGGACCGCTCCTTTTACTTTCTTTGCTCTGTTTAGCAAACCTTGAAAATATATTTGACCTGTAATTTAACTAAAACTGACATTTGTTTGACATTTTACAACTTAAAAAAATACTATAGCAAACTTCTGAAACATTTGCTATTATTCCATGTTTCAACCTCAAAAAGTTGTTTTTTTTTTCCTTTAAGGTCAAGAGTTTAGAATGGAAGAACAAGGAAAACCAAGAAAAGGGATTTTCGTTCTTGTTTTCGTATTTTAAAAAATATTACTTGCCTTATATTTTTCCAAACCTCTGTAAGGAGACAAGTTTGTATAACCCTGTACTTGGTAAGTGGTGGTTAATGATTTTACAGATGCTTAAACATTTTGTAACTTGCAGTATAGAGATGCAGCTTCTTTTGAGTGATGTTGCCTGTAGAGAATTTGGATCAAAAACATTGCTCTTTCCGTTAGGAAATATGGCCTTTATCTGTAATGTATGGTTTCAGTTCTATTGATTTCACATGTATTAATGGAAACACCACTTGACCTCTCTTTTTAATTATTTAAAAGTCAGGATGCTCTGGATCATGTTTTAAATTAACTCTTACATACTTAAAATCATTTTTTAAAATTTATAGTTTGATTTTCCCCCAATATTCCTAAAATCAGGGGACAACCAAAAGTAATAACTTAGAAAAAAAAGTATAAAGGAATTGGGTGGGAGGAAAAGGAGCAGAAGGAACAAGGGCAGGAAGGGTAAAGGAAAGCATTGTGTGTCCATCCACTTAAGAATTAATCGAAGGTTTCCAAAAAATTAGACAAAACCTTTTCAAGTTTGTCTTAGATTCTTCTTCTCCAAAATGTTACTCACTCTTCAGCTTCTAGGCGAGCCAATCATGGTGCCAAGCTTCTATCCCAGGAGGCAGTCTGCTGTTCCATCTAAACCATATAAGTCATTTGGATATACTTACTGCTCTAAAAATCGAGTTTAATAAAGAAAAAATCAAAGCTAATGCACCCTGTTTCATGGATAAATTACATTTTAGAAGAGAAAAAACCTGTTAGTTCTGTGGAGCCAAAAGAAATTAGCGGTGTTTCTCATTGGGTAATATCCACTCCATTGACACAGAGCCAGATCAGTTGGACTCCATAATACCTTCTAAAGTTTAGTCAAGACAAGGCAAATTATATTTTAGCATGTGCTCGGCTGGTCATGTTAAGACCGTGGCATCTCCCAGCTCTAAACTGACAAATTTTGCATATGTTAAAAATATAATTTGCCTTGTGTTAACTAGAGTTTTAAAAGGGGTTGGTTCGATTGAGCTAGCTAAGACAATTTAACACACCTTTACATCCTAATTTAAACAAAGCATATAAGAGTGAGGTGAAATTCATGCCACACACTTTCCTCCCACTTGCAGGCCTCCACAAAAGCCAGCAAGGGCTCATATTTCATTTCCAGGAAAACTGCATATTCCTCAAAATGGCTGTTAAAGCCTGTGGATTAGAATAGAGGCCCTGAACCCACCATGCCAGGGGCGCTGGAACCGTGGATCTATATCAACAGAGATTTCATGATGCTTGTTTTAGTATGTCCACAGCCTGTTCCCTTTATGACCATCCGCACTAGACCCACACACACTAGCAAGGATACCTTTTCTGTCCCATATAAGGAGTATGTTGACATCACTTGGCATCTGATTCACCTGCTTTCTCCCCCTGCACAACTCCTAGAAGTTCAACCACAGGCCTTAAGTGGTATGAAATGACCCTCTGCAAAATGCATGAATTACTACATCCATGAATTGTTGCTCAATAACCTATTTGATCAATTATAAACATTTTTTTCATTTCTAAATAAACCTACAACTGCTTGTTCCCACCCTAAATAAAAATGCTGTGCTTGTTGGGGGCAAAGTCCAGTTTCGGTAATTACATTCTGCTACTTAAAATTGCTCATGTAGTTTTAACTGGAAAGTGTTTTCCTTTACTTTTTGTTCTAAACAGTGGTGTAGTGTAGCTGTTTGCTGTTAAAATTTTGCTCCATATCAGTAGCAGGTTATATAATTCCTCAATACAGTACATAATTGTAAAACAGCTTTAGGGAATCATCTGGATAAAAAGGCACTGTATAAATTAAGCTCTACTTGTTAAGACTTTTTTGTTACCCCACAAACGAGAGCATAAAGTGGCGGCGAATAGAGCGGTTCATCCAGTAGAAAATGTTGAGAGCCTTCTAGACCACAAATACAATTTCCATGGGCTGTCTTTTGAGACTTAAATCCTCTACTCTTACTGCTATTGAGAGATTGTCTCCCCATCCCCTTGTGGAATCAATGACTCTACTGCATTGAGAGTTTCAAAAACCCAGAAGCCCTGGGATTTCAACTGGGTTGGATAGAGCTTTGAGGTGGTAGGCCTTTCTTCTGACCCTAATTTTAAAATGCTTACTTTTCATCACAGAGATACCACAAATGAGACCAAAGCCACACTATGTAATGGTAAAGAAAGATGCTGAAACCAATGAAGCGATATATTGCACAAAGGAACCTTTCCTTAAGGCTCGTGTTATTGTCATTCGATGGCTGGTGTCTTTCTGGCTTGAGCCAAAACCTCATACAGGACCTCATATTCCTGGGATGGAAAGTGGTGAAATTGTGCCAAAGAATATTCAGGTATCACCAAACGCACATTTCAAATAGTTTTTCTCTGTTTTGAAAGATATTTTAGTAGTCTTCTGTTGTGATGTCAGCACTGAAATTCTACCGCTGTATGTTTCCCTTAGGACTTATCTACACTGCCACTTACCGCATTGAAACTTTCTTCACTTAGGGGTGTGAAGAAACACCCCACTGATCGATGCAAGTTTCAGTGCTGTAAAGTGACAGCGTAGATAGTGCTACAGTGTTGGCAGTCACGGCGCCCAGTGCTGGTAGCTAGTCCCCTCATGGAGGTAGTTTTATTACAGCACTGGGAGACCTCTCTCCTAGCGCTGGAGCTATGATTACACAGCCACGTTAAAGCATTGTGTAGACATATCCTTGGTTTTAGCTAATTGAAGAAAGACTGTCTTTAAGTGAAATCTCCAGACCTGAATCCAATTTGGAAAGAATTGCCAGATATTTAAATCTTTGGTTTTACTACCAAAATAATAGACATATACTGTGAAGTATTGTTTTCATTCACCTAATGAAATGTTTTGATCTAAAAATTAATTTTTGAAGTAAATTTACAGTTTTTTCTCTGCATAGGGTGATATGCTCAGTTTCCCTTAAAGCCCAATCCAGCAATCCAAATTCTATTGGACTTCAATGGCTCTGTTTGCTGAGGTTTTGTAAGACTGTGTTGTTTGTGATAATACTTCTAAACTCTCCCAAGAAATGTCAAATTATAGGTTAGCAAACTGAATGTGAAGGCAACACACATTAGAATTCTTAGTGAAGGTCATTGTTCTGACTGGACAATAACTGAACTTCCCTTGTGCTTGAGATCTGTACTGTAACTGCTTCAGACAACCACAAACTTTCTACATAACCTAGAAGATGTGTAGCGCTTTGAGATACTTTCTCACATTGTCTTCAGAATTCTCTGTGCTGTTTTAAGAATTGTATTCAAATTTATATTACGAGAACTATTTTCTTGCTCTTTTGTTTCAGAGAGCAGCTGCTAGCATGGCTTCTAGAGAAGACAGTAAAAATGAAAGTGCTGATAGACCGGATAGAAGTGCAGAGCCAGAACAATCTCATTCTAATACAAGCACCCTAACAGAGAGAGAACCAAGTTCCTCCAGCCTTTGTAGTATTGATGAAGAGCATCTAACTGATATTGAAATAGTCCGCAAAGTCTTTTCTTCTAAAAGAAGTAATGTTAACTTTCTTACAGAGATATTTCGACAGGTAAAGAAACTGTCAAGTGTGGAAGAATTTTTTTTTAAACCCTGATCACATTTTATAGCTTTTGTTTCAAATAGAGGTTGTGTTAAGTAAGAGTGTGCATAAGTGTAAAAGCTTTGTGTTTTTATTTACATTGTTCATTTTAAATTTAGGCTGATGTAAGCACCTTGGTTTTTGTTCAGCAAAGCTTACTATCTGTTTTCCACCTCACTCTCATGTGTGTGTAGAAAGCAAAAGCTGATTTAAAACAACTAATATGAAAAAACTTCCCCTGGTTCCTGGTTTTGTTTTGTTTTTTCATCACTAGAGTGACATAACTTCGACTTCATGTAATGTGGAAAGTTATCTGGTTTAACTGTAGTAACTATATTGAGAGCAAAAAACCGCCATCTGGATTGCCTACTTGTTCCCTGTCTAATTATGAATCTGGAAAAATGGCAAGGATCAAACAAAGATGAATGGAAGTGGGCAAAGGAGTAGTTCTGTTCCTATATGTCTGTCTTATAAGAAAGAGGGTAAATGCAGAGTTCCTAAGAATTTAAAGTATAATGATACGTTACAAGAGCCTATTGTACTCAGTTGCATATTTTGACCAGTGCTGTAGAAGTGTGCAGTGAGTATTTGTGAAGTAATGTGGAAGAATGGTAGGACGCTCTAATTGTACATGCTTAAATTGGAATTTATTGAAGTTCACTTAAAAGAATATCTTATGCAGACAATAAAAACAGTTTGATTTCAAGAGGCCCTTTTACCAGTTGCTTATGACTGAGAACCTCTAAATTATACAAAATTGACAACTATAACATTACAAATACAGTAAGGTACAATATGAAACTTACTTCATTTGTTCTGGTTAAAGAAAACTTACTGGTGGGAGCTATAGTAAGGGAATGGTATTAGCTGTCAAAATGAAGTTCTCACTCGTGGTAAACTGACATTCTAATTATATTGCTAGTTTGCTGTTTCATTGCAATGAAGGGAAATTGAAAATGCTGGAAAATGTTTGAACTTTTCATGAAAATGAATGAAAAATATTCTGATATTAAAATATAATTTAAATACCAGTCAATGTGAATTAGTACTAATGCATCATTCTGCTATATTTTTAGGCAAATCTATAAATTAAAATTTTATTTTTTGGTATCTTACTCTGGTATATGAGAGCGTTTAAGATCAAATCATGTGTTGATCATCTTCGTTTAATGCAGCAAAAAGATAATTTGAGAAGTTTAGTCTTCAAACGTTATCTAAACCTTAAGAATCAGGGTGGTAGCCGTGTTAGTCTGGAATAGCAGAGTTAACAAAGTCCTGTGGCACCTTAAAGACTAACTATAAAGTTTTGAAGCATGAGCTTTCGTGGGCTAATACCCACTTCGTCGGATGCAAACTTGTCTAAACCTTGTGTAATTAGGAAAATAACTTTCCATTATATAAGAAGTGATTGGTGTAGTTAATAAAAACACTTCAAACAATGCTCAAAAAAGTTAGTGAAGATTGCACGGTATAGCAGATTTGAGGCGGGAGTCAAAATAAGCAATCTGTTCAACTCCTTTTTCTTCACCATAACATTTTCTAAGCTGCTGCAGTCAGTTCCAGATTTCGGCTGAGCTATGGGAACTTTTTTTTTTTCTTTAAGAATGTTTTAGAAAAGTCCTTTTTATTTTTCATTTATACAGTGAGGGTGGCAAGAGGTGGAATCTGTTTGCTACATTTTACACTTTACTGAAGCAACCTAATATTTGCCCTTCGAACTTGCACTATAAATAAGTGGTCCTCACTGTGAAGTGTGTCCGTAGCCTAATAAGAAAAGTTTGGGTTCAAATTAAGTTTTTCCGTTTGAAAATACCATACTGAACATTCTCAGTAAAGCATCTAAATCTTGAAATGTGCATTTTCAAATAGGTGCACTGTACATTTTAGACATTTTTCTGGAAATGCATCCATGTAAAGAACAAATTAGAAGGGATCAACTAGGCTTTGTCTTGCTTTTTCATGTTCACCAGACCCCTCCTATTATGTATTTTTTAGGAGGGGGGTAATTTTTGGTTAAATGCCTGTGATCTTTCATTGCATGTTCTGTTCAAACTTCTTGAATCTGAGGGCTGTATTTTTTAGTATTTATTCTTATTACAGTAGTACCTAGACACCCTGAAATCAAGCTCTGGTTGTCTGCATACCACCTAGGACGTGGTGAAAAAAGTGTCCCTATTTTAGAGAGCTTTATGCCTTAGAAGGCACTCACACCTCCAGGCCACAGAAAATTAGGAAGAATGGGTGGGTTGAGCTTAAAAAGGCTATTAGACTTGTGGAGCCCATTCTCATGCCACCTGAAATGTGAGGGGGAGGTCATCCGTAGGGCTCTGTCTGGATGCCTGCTCCATCCACTTTTACATGCTCACTCTCCAGATGACATAAATGAAAATATCAATGACCAACTGTGTGTGTGTGTGGTGGGACGGGACTGGATTTTCAAAACATATTACAGAATGGCCAAACTTTCTGAGCTGCAAATGATAATCTGCAGAAGTTAGAGCCAGACACATCTGACAGGACTCAGGGGTTCAGCCTTGCAAGGAGGGGGCTACCGGCTAGGGGCTTCAATTCTGCAGAAGAAGAGGTGCGCCTGCTGGGGCTAGGGGCTTCAGCAGGAGCAGGACTTGAAGCTCTGAGCCTTGGCAGATACACCACCCCACTGCCCATCAGAAGCCCTGAGGGTGCCCATCCTCCCCCCGATTCTAATAGGCAGAGAAGGTGGGGGACACACTCTTCAAGCTGCACTTAAACTGTAAAAGAGCTGCATCATAGGTCAGGCATAGGTCCATTGCTGGATGCAGATGATAAAATTGTAAATAGTAATGCAGAAAAGGTAAAAATGTTCAGTAGATAATTCTGTTCTGTATCTGAAACAAAACAGGAGGATATATTAACTGCTTCTGATATTATGGATGGAACAAAAAGTTAACCATGTGTAACAAAGGAGGTTGCAAGTCAGCATCTGCTAAAATTAAACATTTGGATAACTTTTATCCAACAATCTTAACGGAACTAGCTGATGAGAGAGAGCCTCAGATAGTGCTCGCCCACAGTGTTAATTTTTAACAAATCTTGGAAAACTGAGACATGGAGGACTGCCAATGTAATTTTAATATTTTTAAAAAGAATAAAAAGGATGACCAAGAGAACTATAGACTAGTTTAGGCTGATGTAAATCCCAAAATAACAGAATGGTTAATTCAGAACTCAGTCAACAAAGTATATTTTTAGCCTCTTATGTAAATCAAAATGATAGACCTTGCCTCTATACAAAGCATTGGTAAAACAGCTGCAAGAATGCTGTGTCAAGATCCAGTGTCCACAGTTAAATAATGATGTGGGAATGCTGGAGAGAGTTTGAAGAAAGGTCAAAAAAAATGTCTGAGGCTGGAAAACAGTAACATGATGTGAAGCTTAAGGAGCTCCATCTGCTTATCTTATGAGAGACGGTTGAGAGGTGACTTGATGACTGTGTATGAATATTTACATGTGGAAAATATCTGATAGTGAGGGGTTTCTCAGTCTTGCTGACAAAGGCATAACAAGATCCAGTGGCTAGAAGTTGATGGTATGCTAATTCAACTTTGAAATTAGACTCAATGTCATTGCTTTGAGAGTAATTAAACATTAGAGGAGCTTACCCCAGGGGAGATTTAGTCTTTAAGGTGCCACAGGACTTTGTTACCATCCCTTGGAGTCTTTAGAATGAGATTAGATACCTTTCTAAAAAGCCTGCCTTAATCCAGTTTCTAGAAGAAAAAAAAATTACAGTCTGTGCACACAGGTTAGCCTAGATTATCATAGTGATCTCTTCTGGCTTTGGAGTCTGTGAATGCATTAATAACCATGGCCCATCAGGTGTGGCAACATTCCCTCAGCTACATCATATTTCCTGCACTTTGAAAACTGTAGGACATTCTGTGTTACAAAGCCAAAGAATAAGAAACTCCCTAAAAGATAGCAGTTGCCTATCCTACTCTAGCAGGTAAAGTTGTGAATTTAAAAGAAAGTGAAATTCCCACCAAGTATACTGCATTAACGTAGACTGTCTTTGAACATAGTTAAGTTTAGCAGAAGCCCAAGACTTAACATTAGAGACTGCTGATCTGAGAGCACTTTTGTATTAGCCCCACAGTTATATAATACTTCTTGAAGAGGGCAGCATCTTGCAGGCAAACTGGCATCCTGACCTGTATTTTTTTTCATAAATGTAGTTACAAAAATACCTTTTATCTGTCATCTGATTTGCGCCACTCATTCATAGCTGCAGTAAAACATGGCTCTTTGTTAGAAATGCAAATTCAAATAGCTAATATAATTAAGGATCCTATTGGCCCTTACTCTTTCTCCCCCCCCCCCCCCCCCCCCATGTGTGTGACTGGATGCAGCGCTGAGTTTTCTTTTCTTTCTTTTATGAGAGTTTGGTGTTCAATATCAGCAGGACCCTAAGATCTAGGCAGGAACAGATCTGCATGGAGTGCCACTGGTCCCCCTCCCTGCTGACTACACCGAGCTCCCTAGCAGCAAAGCTTTTTTGCGAGGTGTCACTTTTTCCTCTCAAACTTTCTTCCTGCAGTTCCCCCTCCTCCTGACTTTCAGGGTGTTCCAGAGTAGTGATGGGAAAAGTTAATAAACTAATACTGATGAAAATCAGCATTAGTTTAAATTCCTGCAGAGTGGCTGCAGCAGTTGCTCCATCTGTAGAGCCTGATGCCTGGGGTAGGAGCTTTCCTAGAGTCGAAAGAAGTGAGTTGGATGTTTCTCACTTTTCCTTTCCCCCAATAAAAATCCACAATTTGGCCCCAAAGAGACAGAATGGACAGTATAGCTAGTCCTAAAAACTTTTTTTATAAAATTAAGTCATGTTGTCAACTTTCTATCTTCATATCCCATCCATAAATAGAAATGTATGCTTCCGAAATTGTTTACTACTAGCAGTATTGTGAGATAACGTAGTTCCGTTCTAACGTGTCTCCAAATGTTATAACTTTTTTTTCTCCCCCCAACTAGGCATTTTTGTTGCCAATTTGCGAAGCAGCTGCTATGAGGAAAGTGGTGAAGGTTTATCAGGAATGGATCCAGCAGGAAGATAAGCCTTTATTTATGAAAGAATCTGAAGAAATATTGACATCTGTAAATATAGATTGCGAAGAAAATGTTGCAGAACATAATTCAGCAGAGAAGGGAAAAGAGAGAGATGAGGTAAAAAAAAGACTTCTTCAAATTTAAAAAGACCATTGTTAAATAGATGTATCGTTTCCTGAACTATTTAGCATATGTACTTCATTTCCACATAGCAGTCTGGTTGATGCAGGAGTTGGGAAAGAGGAATGAAAGGAAATATTGAGATGAAAACTGAACTGTGAAGTGCACAAATCTGTCCCCTCAGGTATGAGTAAATAGAGCAGCAGCCCAGTGAAGGTGCCTCCCACTCATAAAAGCTTTGCTGCCAAATCCTTCAATTCATGCCTCTATCTCACCTTCGTATCAGTTCTTTGTTCAGATTGTTTATGAAAATGACCAGAAAAAAAAATGTAACCCAGCAGTAACTGACTTCTAGGGGCCTGCATTAAATGAAATGAACCCAATACAGAAAAATCCTAGTTAAAATTAAATTTAAGGGAGAGATTTTCAAAGGCACAGACAGTCCCATTAACTTTCAGTTGGGAAGCCAGGCACCTAACTGCTCATGCCTTTTGAAAACCTAATCCTAATCTAATTTATAATAGTAGAATTTAATGTTAGTGATTATGTGTGTATATTTAGAACTTGAAACCCTGTATTCTCCTACTAAGAGCTTCATAAGAGAAAACTTCTGAGTTTGGGGACCAAAACAAAATTAAAAGCTTTTTCTCCTAATAGGCAGACCTTTACCATCTTTAAATGTTTGATTATTTTTTTCAATTCCCTTCAGAATAGCTGTAAGCATTTTTCATTGGTTTTACACACACACACACACTCTCTCTCTCTCTCTCTCTCTCTCTCTCTCTCTCTCTCTCTCTCTCTCTCTCTCTCTCTCTCTCTCTCTCTCTCTCTCTCTCTCTCTCTCTGAAAGCCAAATGTCCTTGAGCGCTGACATTGCACATTGTAAGTCAACTGCAATATTCCCCAATGACTTCAGTACAAGAAGGAGCAGGACACTGACTATAACTGCATTAGTAGCCTAGTGTACTCCCTAATATGGCTTATTAGTAAGGATGTGATTTGGTCACTGACTCAGTGACTTCTTTGGCTCTGGTTTGGGTATACCCTAGTTTTGTACATTTTTACCATGACTGCTCTGTACATTTTGCCTAATTTTACTGTGACAAAATTCTATCCATACTTCTTAGTTTATGGTTCATTGCTAACTATAAACTTAGGGAGATGGTTTGTGCACTATATCCTTACATGATATGAAAAGTAGTTCCAAGCAGAATGAGACGAAGCAGCAATTAATTCCTCCCCACCCCGCTGTATTATTTTTGAATATTTGTTCTGTGACTCTTTTAAATTGTATCTTTTTTTTTTTTTTTAAAGGTGCCTAGGCATACACCACTTTACATTTCCCAGTCTCTGGGAAACAGACTGCTCTTTCAGTACTGATTTTCAGCTCTTATTTTCTCCTTTATTTAAAAAAAGAAAAGAAAAAAAAAAGCCAAAAACCTAATTCCCATTTGTTTTATTCTCTGGGAGTTTAAGAAACAAACTATTTTTATGCTTCAGGAAAAAATAACAAACTCTGGTCATGTTCAAAATTCAAGTTGGACAAGAAATGGCTGCTACCAACATGCTTCCCATAAAACATCTGAAGTAGATATCGCTGAGCAAAATATACGAGCCGGAATACAATCAGTGTTACAGGTACAGAATGAACTCCCCTCCTTCCTCAATTTTATTTTCATGTTTAATGTGTTTTCTTTAATATTGTATAAATAAAATGTTAATGGATAAAATGGAACATGATTACAGAACAAGTCTTCTGCTGTTCTATAACATCTCAGCTTCGCTAAATGATTGTAGGTTTAATTAAGGGGATGGATAATAAATCTATAATGATAGTTTACTGTGTTCTTATTGACTTCCAGCATTCTTTTTCCATTTTTGACATAATTAACATATAGTATATTGGGACTGCATTTACTACCCTGTTTCCCCGAAAGTAAGACATCCCCCGAAAATAAGACGTACTTCCAGTTTTGCCTCTCGCTGTAATATAATGTAATGTAATTTTGGGAGCAAAAATTAATATAAGACACTGTCTTATTTTCGGGGAAACACGGTACTACTGGCGCACACACAATAAAAAAAAATCTTTATTCCATACCTTCATTACTACATCAGAAAGTGTACTCTATTCTATAGGGTGTCATGGAAAAAGTGATCAAAACTAATGCACACTAGTAGATTCTTTGTATCAATTGATAAGTGCTGTCCTGTTTGTTTTATGAAATTTTATCTGTATTAGAATACATGTGGTGACTTAATTTTATAGCTGGAGATAGACACTTATTAGATCTTTGTTCTTTACTTATTTTAATCATATTATATTACCAGTTTATTTACATTTTAAAATGTAATTAGGTGTCTATCAAATACAAGGATTTGTGGAACTTTGCAGAGGTGCATTTTAAATGGAAATAACTTGTTCAATATTAGTGTTGTAAGTTGCAAATGCTGTAGTAAAGATTAGCTAGGGTTGTTTATATAGCCTTTTTTCCCCCATTTATTTATAACTCACTGAAAAATCTTCTTTTGGAGTTGAAATTTTCTATAACTGGTCTCAACACAGAGGTCAGTTATTTTGGACATTTTGAACAAAATGCCTTGTTCTTGTATTAATAAGACACTGGAGTTTGTTTGTTTTTTACCTTGATTTTTTTTTTCAGTATAAACATGGCAAGTCAATAATGCATTCTTCTTTCAACCTAGCTACCACTTTTTGGAGATGTGAATTAATTACATTGACAGAATCACCCTTGCCATTGCTGTTGGAAGTGTTTACAATATGGTGCTACTGTGGCACAGCTGCAGTGCCATACTTCACAGACTAGACTCCTTCTTAGTCTGGGCCCAGTCCTTTCCTCTGGTACAGTCCTTCTCAGTTCCAGCTCAGGTGGTAACTAGGGGGTTTCTCATGACTGGCCCTCTTTGTTCTGTTCCACTCCCTTTTATATCTTTGGCACAAGGTGGGAATCCTTTGTCTCTCTGGGTTCCCACCCTTCCTTCTGAATGGAAAAGCACCAGGTTTAAGATGGATTTCAGTAATCTGTGACATGTTCACTTGTCCTGTGAGACGTCATTACCCACTGGCTGGCACACAGGAATACAGGAAGGCTTACAAGTAAACAGCCATTTACCATGTTAAATGGTCTTCTCCCCCACTTGTTTAGCTTGATGTCTGCTTGCTTTACATGTCAATGTATTTTTGTTATCCTTTTGCCTGTAACCAAACCAGTCACATAGGTAAATGCACATTTTTGTCTGGATTCACGCTGCGCCTCCCAAATACATTTTAAAATCCTATTTCTAGCACATGTCCACAACTCTTTGTACACAATCCATGCATACATCACACAATGATTTTCAGAACCAGCGTGTTGCTAGTTTACATATTGTGACGGAGTCAGACCAGAAGGGTATAGGAGAGTGCTGGAAGGCAGGTATATCAGCCTCAGGATATTCAGGTCTCTGTTCCCTGGATAGCCAAACAAAGGCTACTCCAGGCCAATCAAGACACCTGGGGCCAATTAAGAAGATTCTAGAAGGTAGTGGAAATAGCTAACCTGATTGGGACACCTGAAGCCGATCAGGGACTGGCTGAAACCAGTTAAAAACCCTCCTAGTTAGTCAGGTGGGTGTGGATGTCAGGAGCTGTGAGAGGAGGTTGTGCTGTTGGTGAGACTGAGTGGTAGACAATGTATCATATGCATGGAAGGAGACTTGAAGTAAAGGTGAAGAGAAGTTTGAAGAAGCGGGGGACTGCTGTGGAGAAGTAGCCCAGGGAATTGTATTGTGTTTGGTGCCTAAAAGGTCAGCCATCTTAGCTGATACTATTAGGGTCCCTGGGCTGGAGCCCGGAGTAGAGGGTGGGCCCGGGCTCCCCCCCCTTTCTACCTCCCCTAACTAATCACAGTGAGCCTCTGAGGCTCGCACAAACCACCTGGAAGTGTAGAACCCACAGGGAGAAGGCCAAAGCTTTGCCACAATATGTATACTTTATATGACATCTTTGAGAGAGATTGTGACAACAATGTGTTGGGGCAATGTGTGTCAGGACTGATGTAAATTATAGTATGCGGGGTGGCAGCAGGGGTGTACTGCCAGTGACCACTGAAGGGTTCCTGTGGTCACACCCTTCCCTCTTACAGTGCTGAAGGAGGGTCGTGGCCAATGACTAAAGCATGTAGGTGCTACTGAAATATAAATAATTAATAAACCACAAAATGGGGAATATCTAGCGAGGTGGTAGTGGTGCTGAAAAGGATTTGGGGTTATAGTGGATCACAAATTGAATGAATCAACAATGTGATGGAGTTGCAAAACAAAAACAAACAAACAAACAAAAAAAGCTAATCTCATTCTGGGATATAACAGGAATGTCATATGCCAGGCACAAGAGGTAATTTTCCCTTTCAGCATTTGTGATGCCTCAGCTGGAATACAGTTCTGGGTGCTATGCTTTAGGAAAGTTGAGGATAAACTGGAGAGTCCAGAGGAGAGCAACAAAAATGGTAAAAGTTTTTAGAAAATCTGACCTACGAGGAAAGGTTTAAAAAAAAAAAAAAGTGCCATGTTTAGTCTTGAGAAAAGATGATTTCAAGTGGAACTTCATAAGTCTTCAGATATGTTAAGGATTGTTGTAAAGAGGACAAAATGATCAGTTCTGTCTGCAGAAGGTAGGGCCAGAAGTAATGGGCTTAATCTGAAGCAAAGGAGGTTTATGTTAGATATTAGGAAACACTTTCCAACTACAGCAGGCTCTCGATTATCCAGGATTGGGTTAACCAGGATGTAAAAAAAAAAAAAAAATGTGTTACTCGCAGAGCTATGGCTATGTTGCCACACCAAGCACAAAACAAACAAAAACCACCAGGGCGCAGGGCAGCCAGCGAGCCAACACCCCGTCCCGCTGGCGCAGGGTGGCTGGTGATCCAACCTCCTCCCCCCCACCCCCGCCCCAGTATTTCCTATGAATGGTGATTATCCGGGATTTTATTAACCAGGATTAATTTTTTCCCTATCATCCTGGATAATCGAGAGCCTACTGTATAAGGGTAATTAAGCTCTGAAATAGGCTTCCAAAGGGAGGTTGTATGAAATTCATCATTTGAAGGTTTTTAAGAACAGGTTGGACAGACAACTCTCGGGAATGTCCTAGTTTACTTGGTTCTGCTTCAGTGCAGCAGGATCCACTGGGTGTCCTCTCAAGGTCCCTTCCAGCACTACATTTTTGAGATTTTACAATGAGGATCTGAAGTGAAAACTGCATCCAGATTCAGTTCTCTTTGACAACAACAAGGAAATTTACAACAAGGTGTCCGAGATTAACTAAACTAGGGCTTGGATGAAATGCCAAGCATTGTTGGGAGAATATTAAAGTCTCTCGTATAGTAAGCCCTGAGACAAAAACAGTAGCATTGGTTCAGCACAAATAACCTGCCCCTTTTTTGATGTGATCTACATTCTTGGGCCGGGCCAGGCCACTGATCAAGCCTCCTCAGTTTATCAGAGCCACCTTGACAAGTGAGTAAGATGAATATGCTTTGAGTCCAGAATGATGTGTCTTACCGCATGAAGCACAGCTGGCAGAGAAGACAAACCAGTGCAATCGACAGGCAGACAGACGTTCATGCAAGGTATTGTCCTCTCTACTGAATCTTCTTTCTAATGTGTGCTTGAAAATAGAATGGGGTATATTGAGTCATCACTGCAAGCTGCTGATGTTATAAGGACAATGATAGCTGCCAATAAAAAAAGTAAGCTTACTATTTCTCAGACATGAACAAAGCTACAAATGGAGCCTAGAATATTTCTGGTGCTGCTTCGTTCTCTGCCATTTCTCTCCTTATGAAATCAGCTATACTGACAGCTAGAAGCTTATAGGAAAAGAGCAAGTTTGGTTGCAAAGGCAGCAGCAATGGGAGTTTGGTTGTCACATTAACTTGGGAGTTTCTGGGCAATCATACCCATTTAACACTGTCTCTTATTTAAACTTATTAAAGCCATAGAACACCAGATTGATTTAAGGCATTATGTTTTATTGGGAGCCAAAGTCTCAAGCAGTAATAAAGTAATTGGTACATGAAGCTCAGAATTCCTCATTGGCAGGCAGGATAAGGACAAATATTTAATACAGATAGTCACATCTGTTCTTTCTACTTATAATAAAGATGACATTCTAGGGCAGGAACATAAAAAGTGTTAGGAATTTTGGAAAAGTATATTTGATTATTCTTTGTTCAGTTCCTTACTACACTGCTACCTCGATGTAACATGGTAAAGGAGCGCTCCGGGGTGTGTGACTGTGCGCTCTGGTGGATCAGCGCATCAGCGTGTCTGGCTTTGATATAACGCGGTTTCATCTATACCTATACCACGGTACAATTTTTTGGCTCCCGAGGATGGCATTATATTGAGGTAACAGTGTATTTGCTTCTAAAAGCATAAAGCAAGACTAAATATTTCTGAAACTAATATCACACATTCTAAAGAATATAGTATTTTACACATATCTTCCTGAGGCTGAGGCTTAATAGTGGGAACTCTACGTTCTTTCAAGTCCAGCACATAGGATCATTCCAGTCCTGCAACAGGAATAAATGCCTGCTGCCAAATATAATTAATCTCTGCTCTGCTTCTTCCACAGACCAGGAAGGCACAGCTGCCATGCTGAGTCTAGAAGGTGCTGAGAGCTCCCTTCCGTTGCAGCTGCTTGCATTTCAGTGGAACAGAAAAGGAAAATTACCAGACCCCCTTCTAAAAACTCGAAGAGGAAAAAGCTGGCAAAGCTTTAAATATTGAGTTGCAGATACCCAAAGCAGACAAAAGAATAAAACTGCAGAGAGTTAACCAATGAGTATAGGCCAAGAGATGCGAATAGAAAGCCAGGCTCAACTTCTGAGGCAAATATTTGAGGCCTCTACTACTACCATGAAAAAGAAAGAGTGGGAACTTACACTGGAGTATTAATGTAGTGTCACTTTCCACCAATCTCACTCTGGAATCATTCATTCTAATAGTGTTTCCTTAACCCACACATTTTCCTTGTCCTACCTGATATCCTACTCTGTACTTTCTTACTAACACTGTCCCCAGTGACCTGATTCAATGCCTGTTGAAATCAATGGAAAAACTCTCGTTGACTTAAATGAGCATTTGATCAGGCCCTAAACCTATTGTCTTCCTAAGTGCAGTAACTCACATGCTATCCAAATGTACAGTCAATCTTAGAAACAATATTATTTTCATTTGGGGTGTGATTGTTTATTAAAAGCTATATTTTACAATATACCATATGTTTCATGGCTTCCTAAAGAATGAGAAATAAAGAGGTTTAAACCTGAAATGTTTTGTGTCTTCAAATTTGAAAGAGAGAAATTAGTTAAATATCCGCTTAAAAAAAGCACTCCCATACTTAATCAGTTTGAGCATTATCCATATCCAAGAGGTAGATATTAAAAGTCAGTGCACAGATCAGTTTGTAGCCTATGGCTGTTGAGACTTGATTAATTATTTTTCTTTACTCTTTCCCATTTGCTGCTGTATTGGCAGAGAACACTTTGCATTGTTAGCTTTTCTGGCATGGTCTCCTGTATATCCGGAATTGCAGGCTGCTGAGATATATAAATTTTTTCTCCAAATTATTCTGTCTGTCTGGCCCATTTTTGCTATATAGTTGTGTTGTAAACCACAACATCCCCAAATGGTATTGGGACATACTGACAATATCATAACATTTCAAAAGATGTCTTATCTTCCATTCAGCCTCAAGGAGGCATATTCTTTTTGGAGGCAGTATTTAAATTTTTTAAGTGTTCCTGAGATAATGCGGATATAATTTCATTACTCAGGAAGCAAAGAATAAGCAGGGTCCCAAGAATTCTCTAACTTTTGGAGTGCATGCTAAAAATAGTGTCCAATGTGGTACAAGCTGGAGTTCCTGAAACTCTAAACATAATGCACTTTGCAGGCCAGCTAAAGTAAATATCCAGGATGTCACATTTGTGATCAACGAAGGCTTACAACACAGTAGATTTAGTACCTTTTCTGGATGATTTGCTTGGTGCTTTGTCTAGTACAATGGTCCTCAAAGTTTTTTCGCTGCAGTGCGGAGTCCACTTGTGGTCCCCCCAGGATATGTCCACTGATATGCTGCTGAACAGAAAGCTTCCACTTTCTGCGGCGACATTTCGGCAGTAGAAATATAGACTGCAGAGTTCAGCGGTCTCCTGGAAGGATTCAGTGGTGGCAATGGGGTCTCGCACACCCCTGGGGGGATGCGCACCCCACTTTGAAGACCACTGGTCTAGTAGATTGAGAGTGGGTAGTTGAGTTCAATCAGTAGATCCATTGAAGCTGGGAAGCTTTATTTACAAACACTTCTTACCTTAGAGGAATGCTTAATAGCAATAGGAGGCCTCACTAGGATTGTATACATTTCATTGCTTACCCCGAATGCAATAGCCTTTCCAAGAAATTTGCACATGTACGTGTTCCAGTGGTCTTTAATCTTTAATGTAGCCAGTCTCCACAATGTGTATAGCTATTCTCATGCTTACGGAGAGAGATTCTAGCATGTTAGGCTAAGTTGCATACAGAAAGAAGGAAGGGTGTGTCTTTATTTGAAAGATTTTCAGCCACTCCTTTTAGATTTTGAGTGCAATCAAAACTGAACCAAGTCTCAAAATTAGCACTCAGCTTGGGCAAGTATGGTGGCCAGGATCCAAGCACAGCAGACATTGATGTCAGGCCACTCATCTTCAAGCATTGTCTCATACATGATGATCAAAGATTACAATCACCCTTCTATGTTCTAAATTCATCCCCATTGCTGTTTAATGGTTTTTTTGTTTGTTTGTATGGGTTTTGTTTGCTAAGCAAGAATGTTTGATATTCATTCCCTTACAGAATATAAGGGAACTTTATATGGCTAACTCTGATACTTAGAGCTGGTTGTGGCATTATGGACTGGGGTGCTGGAATCTTGAGAGAGCTATATAAAAATCCCAGAATGCTGCTCAGTGTGAGGGCAGCTTCTTCAGTAAATATCTCAAAAACCCTACTCTTAGCAAGCAGTGATGCACAGTATGGGATAAGTGACAAAGAGTCCTGTGGCACCTTAAAGACTAACTAAAGTATTGAAATATAAGCTTTTGTGGGCTAATACCCACTTTGTCGGGTGCATCCAATGAAGTGGGTATTAGCACATGAAAGTTTATGCTTCAATACTTTAGTTAGTCTTTAAGGTGCCACAGGACTCTGTCACTTCTGCAATTCCAGACTAAGACAGCTACCTCTCTGATTCTTGACAGTATGGGATAAAAACATCAAGTCCCAAAATATAGAAATTCCACCATAATTGTTAGGTACAGTGTGTGTAAATATAGATACACTGTCATGGTTTTATCAAATGTTACTTTGTAATTGCAGTGTTACAGAGGACCGCAGTAGATTTATGCTGTTGGATGTTCTCCAGTTGAACATAGCCTTGAGTAATTCTCCATATAATATATCTGAATAAATTTGTACAAATGTTTTATAGAAAACGTGAAAAATTCTCTCTTCTACTAAACTGAAACTTAAACCAATTTTATTCTTGAATTTGTCACTTATTAAAGCCAGATAAACAAGTGATGTACCTATGGAAATTTACATCACTACTTCCCTTTTCCACAGTTATCTGTAGGGTTGTTTTAATCAGAGCTAAAACTGGCTAGTTTCTCAGGCTAATAATTTTAATTGCCACTTCTTTTGTTTATAGGTTTTTATTATAAACTCTTCGAATATATTCCTCCTTGAGCCTTCAAATGACATTAAAACTCTTTTGGATGAGCACACCGATATGTGTAAACGCATTCTTAATATCTACCGTCACATGGTGGTGCAAGTAACAATGGACAAGAAGACTTGGTAAAAAGCTTATGCTTTTATATTTTAATGAACTTTTAATGAGCTGGACCAAATATTTAAAACTTTTTAATACCCAGGAAGTCCAATGGGATGGCTTCTACTAAATGAGTCAATTTATCTCAACGAGTCAGTGTTTTAAGAGTGATTGGTATCTAGGCTTACTTTCAAGTATCACTTTGATGGAGTCGGGGGAATAAAATACACATGGACCATCGCCTGCCTGCCTTCCCCCTGCAAAAAAACAAAAACAAAACCCTTTAAATAAACCTAGGTAACAGTTAGTTACAACTGGCACATGTGAACATCTCCATCCTAGCTGGAAGGGGATTGCTTAGTGGAAGGGATAGAAATACACCCTCAGCACTAAGAGACAGCATCAGTGAGAGTGAGTGGAGCTGTGAGGCAAAGATCGGCAGCTGCAATTCTTCTTTCTCCAGTTATTGAAACAGTCATAGACAGGCACCTTTTGTGAGTGGCCAATGCTGAATGCTTATTTGGGATGTGGGGAGAGAAAGGAGAAACAGATAAACTATATGCCTCTTGTATGGCCACTGATGGTTCCTATTCCAAGGCCGGGGCCAGTCTTATCGGGTTTTTGGGAAGATGGGGGTGGTGTATATAGCCATCCCGTTCCCTGGTCTTAACCCTTCTAGAAGCTGGATTCAGTACTACCCATTGGGGGAAATAGTGCCTGAGAGCCAAGAGCTGGGGAAGCTAAGCTCTACTACTTTTGGAGGAGCAGTGTTGGGGTTGAATGCCCATTCTACCACTTCCTGTTTGTGGGTATCCCACCCCTCATCTCCCATGGTGGTAGGGTGTCTTTAGTACCTGTGACCACTTCTGTTTGTTTGTTTTTGGTGGGAGAGGTGCATAGACCAGCTTTTGTGTTCTCCTTTGTCCCACTCTCTGTGACCCGAGGGTACTTGTCCACTCACCTAGGAAAGCTATAGGGAGATTCTTTTCAGAGGTCTCTGTTGGAATGCAGCTAGCATGAAGGTAAGGTGGGTCTATACAAGTTCAGTAATTTAATTAATTTTTTTTAAAGGTCTATGATGATCCCTGTCTGCAACTTACTCTGGTGTCAGGATGTTTTATGCAAAATTCCATCCACACTTTAACCAGTTTGTTATTTTCAAACAAGTCAGGTACATGGGGGCAAAACCCAGCTCCAAAGCTGAGCTATTTCTATAATCAGTCAGTCTCTCTCGCTCTTCTCCCCCAGTCCTCCTCCCCACCCCCGCAGCCTTGTTCCAATGAATGCCACCACTGTCTGCTGCAGCAGAGAGCAGTAGCAAATCTTTAAATTTTGAACTTCTTTCATAGTAATTTTAATGTCATTGTCCCTTACTGACACCTCCTGAGTTCTTTGCAAGTAGGGCTGCCATCACTATGTGTATCCATATATGGAAAAACAAAAGTAGTCCAACTTGGTTCTCCGAACCAGTGGAGACTTGTGAGCAAAATAAAAGTCTCTAGCAAATTCCAACAGATAATTTTAAATGTAACGCCTTCACAGACTTCATATAACTTTAAACAAACCTTCAGCATTATTCAGTTGTTACCTGTGAAGACACTTTTTTTCTGCCAACCCCTTTAGACTTGGTAGAGTATGTTTAGAAAGTATTTTCTGTTATGACACCAGTCCCCTGCCAGATACTCACTTGGTGCTTTAAAAAAAAGTGTAGGTTAGAATCAGAAATAGTGATCTAATTAAAAATAACTTTGCTGCCATTTGGGACTCCTTGAGAGCCAGGCTTTCTTGAGAGAGCAGGTAGAAAGGCTTATATGACATATGAAAGGAAATCCTGCGGGGGTTCCTTGTTGTGGCAATGAAGAGAAACAGGCAATAAGGGGCAGGAGTGATAAACTTTTTTAAAATAGACCAGTGTTGGGCTGTTTTTGACTCTTACACTTTGTGGTGTTTTAAAAAATGTTTGTAAGGGGAGAAACATAGACAATGATAATTTATTAAGTGTAACGTCCCAAATATATACTGAAAAAGTAACTCAATTTAATATTGCTTTGCAGGGAGCAGATGTTACTTGTGCTGCTCAGGGTCACAGAATCTGTGCTGAAGATGCCATCCCAGATTTTCCTGCAGTATCATGGAAGAAAGAACTCCACTTTAGCAGGAAGACTTGCAGGACCTCTTTTTCAGGCAATTAAATATAAATTTAACATGAGCTTAACTTTGGCTAGGAGGTTGGTTTCAACAAAAGCAGTTGATATGTTTGTGATCTGCAATGGTATTGTAGCCATGTCCATCACAGGATTTTAGAGACCAGGTGGGTGATGTCGTATCTTTTATTGGACCAACTTTGACTGGTGAGAGAGACAAGCTTTTGAGCTTACACAGCTTCAGGACCGAAGAAGAGCTCTGTGTGAGTTCAAAAGTTTGTCTCTCTCACCAACAGAAGTTGGTCCAAAAAAAAAAAAATGTCATCACCTACCGTGTCTCTTTGTCATTTGTGAGACTAGAATTTTTAATATTAAGCATATTGCCTAAATATTGAGACCTCTGCATGTTAAAGGGCTACTTTGCATTTAATAATAACATTATTCTCTATAACAACATGCTGACAACTGTTTATCTAAGTTGGGGCTAATTATTTTTTGTCAAAGTCCAGCTCCTCTCCCTTAACCCCCTGGTTGCTTGCTCGCTCCATGACTGCCTAGAGAGTAAGGTGACCTTATTTCCCTTAACTGAAAATGGGATGCACAAGCTTGGCCTGAAGCATCTGGCATTGCTACCTTCCCCTTCCTACCCCCCATTTTGCTTTGGGCAGCAAAGCAAGGTGTGAATGTGTGAGAGTACTTTTGAGCTCAGACTGAGGAGGTAAAGCTGGTACTCTATGATCAGCCAGAGGTATGATGCCCCTCTGTGGGGTGGTATAGTAGAGGGGCAGGAAGGAGGCTCTGGGTAGTGGGAGGGACCAATGAAACTCCAGATAGCAGCCCTGGGGAGATGGTAGGAGCCAGAATGTGGTAGAAGCAGGTGATTGGAGGCAGATGGGGATGGAAAGATGCTGTTTGGGGCTCCGGGGATTGGTTGGATGGATAGGGAGTGGGGAGGGCCAGGTTGGGGGGATCGGGGATGGAGACACGAGGTTGGAGTTGGGACATGGGACTCTGCTGTTCAGCCAGCCTAGACTCTTAAACCAAATGCCTCAGACCTCCTGAGCAAACCAAATGCCTCAGACCTCCTGAGCCTCCCACTAACTTACATGTGCTTTCCCAGAGTTTCACTGATGCTGTGAGCACTCAGGTTAAGCTAGAAGCCCAATTTGGGTCAACATGGCAAGAAAACAAGAAATACAATCTCAGTAAAGGAGTTTCTGAACTGCAATCATGTTAATGTTAAAGCACTTGAGAGTGTTAGATCTTTGGAAAAATATCCTGTAGTCTGATCTCATCCCTTCTGTGCATCCAAAGATTGCCAGCATTTCCAGCAGGGCAAAGTCCCTCATGGCTTCTTTCCTGCATATCCTGTCTTCATGTGGCAATGGTAAGGCCCCTCCTGCTTCAGAGAAACTTAAGTAGTCTGTCTCCTTTTGCCACGCGTTTAGTTGGAAAACTGCATTCCAACCCTTTCCCCTTGTAGGGGTTGCCTTACCTGTGCTGAAAACTTATTGTTCCATGAAGATGGGCTAGTAGTAGAGACACTCAAAGTAGATAGCCCCAAGTTGCTCTTTTGGTGGCTTCTCTGGGGTCTGGAGAATCTCCAGATGCTTTAAAAAAAGAAAAGAAAAGAAACAAAGTGCATGGGATATAATCCAAACTAAACTGTGTTAAGATCTGAAGAAATCTTTTATGAATCCAACCAATTTGTTCCCACAGCTAAATGACCTAACATACCACACAACTGTGAGTGAAAACAAAAACATTAAGGCTTAATCATCACATGAAAATTCATGTAAGATTTGTGTGAGGTTGAGATGGGTGAGGGTATGTGTGTGCACAGATTGTTGACAGCTTATGGATATTTGTTCTTGTTTTAGACAGTAAAGTTTGATGCTTGAATACTCTTGTGTTGCCTTATGTTCACGAGCCAACTATTGTCACTTAAATTACTTATTCTTTTAGACTCTTATAGTAGCCTGGATCAAAGCAAATCTAAACGTGTACATCTCTCGAGAGCTTTGGGATGATTTGCTGTCTGTAATGTCATCACTGACATACTGGGAAGAGCTGGCCACTGAGTGGTCACTGACTATGGAGACATTAACAAAAGTATTAGCTAGAAACCTGTACAGCTTGGACCTCAGTGACTTACCACTGGATAAATTAAGTGAGCAGAAACAGAAAAAACACAAAGGCAAAGGTAAGACATCCTGCATCATACAATTTAATGATATAGGTCAAGCTGAGAAGGTGAGGCACTGAGTCCTGGAGGAAGAAGGAGGCAGGCCCTAGTGTATGTCTCCAATTAGCTGAGTCTGTCAACTGAAATGGGACAGCTTCTGTTTTTTGTAGATTATATTTTGTAAATTAAAAAACACTACCTCCTAGCTTAGGACTCAGTCTTGCAAATAGCTTAAATGTTTTCTGGATTGAGCCCATAATTACATATTGTGGAGTGCTATTCCTTTCTCTTTGTGTCCATTTAATTTAGTTAATTGTAAGAGTCAATCATAACTATTCCCTTTTATTAGTAATCAGAAATTATGTCCATTTTCTAGTAATATTTGATAGATTTCTAGTAAACCTTAACTACATTGTAAGTCCACTGCTAATATTCACTTTCTAAATCTTTTAAAGTAAATATGTTGTTGGAATATTTAATTAAAATTGTAGTCTGGGCTAGTAGTTTGCCATTGACTATAAGAGTTCAGGTTTTGGGCCCACTTTTTCATTTGAGGTGTAAACCTTGGGGAAGGCCAGTTGTGTCAAAATTACATTGACTGTAATGGTTATTGAAGAAAAAATGAGCCTTTTAATAATTCATTTGAATGCTGCAAGTTTTTGAATCAGGTTGGATTCCATTGTTGTAGATATTTTATAGAATGTAGAAAATGGGCTATTTTACAGTCCTGAATAATATGAAGGGAGGCAGTGTTGCTTAGTACCTAGACTCAGGAAACCTGCATTCTATTCCTAGGTCTGCAATTGGCCTGTGATATCTTGGGCAAGTTGCTTCATTTCTCTGTGCCTCAGTTTCCCCATTTGTAAAACGGGGGATAATGATGCTGACTTCCTTTTGTAAAGCACTTTTTCATCTACTTATGAAAAGTGCTATGTAAAAAAAAAAAGGTATTACACATGCATGAAAGCACAAATATCCTATATCTTTTTATGTATGCAGCTACAGACCAAAAAAAAAAAAAAAAAAAAAAGGAATAAATGAAAAAATATGTTTATCTAGAAGTGAATAGTCTTCATAGAGCTCCACTAAGTGTCATTCGTTATTTATGTGATTTCTGGAGGTGATTAGCCAATTAAAGTTTTTCGGGCAAGCTTCCTTATGCTTCCTGTTTGGTAAGGATACATACACACACATTGGAAAATAGCAATGAGGATATTGCTTTGATTATGGCAAGTTCTGCAAATTTAAGATGTATTTTCAATTACTTTACTCCTCATCAAGCATCACTTTGAATGTTGTTGATAAATTCTAAAATATTTAACCTCTTTTCATTGAGGAAATCCAACCCACAATTTTCAGCCATGGAGAACATGATTTAAGTAATGGTGGAAGAGGAAGACCAAGGACTGAATAGCCCCATTACTCAATGGGTGGGGTGGGGGGGGAGAACAGTAACGAAAATGTGGAAATGTCAGAAGCGCTAAATGACTTTTTTGTTTGTTTTCACCAAAAAGGTTGGTAGCGATTTGCCATCTAACATAGTGAATGCCTGTGAAAGTGAGATAGGATCAGAGGCTAAAATAGGGAAAGAACTTAGAAAAGTTAGGTGACTTCAAGTCATCAGAGCCTGAAGAAATACATCATGGAATACTCAGGGAGCTGACTGAGGAGATGTCTGTGCCATTAGTGATTATCTTGGAAAAGTCATGGAAGATGGGAAAGATTCCAGAGGACTGGAAAATGGCACTATAATTTGCTCATCTGTAAAAAAGGAAAATGAAGACAACTTGGGAAATTACAGACCAGTGATCTTAACTTCAGTACTCAGAAAGATAATGGGGCAAATAATTAAACAATCAATTTGCAAACACCTATAAGAAGATAATATGATAAGTAACAGCATGAATTTGTCAAGAACAAATCGTGTTAAACCAACCTAGGGAGGTGGTGGAATCTCCTTCCTTAGAGGTTTTTAAAGTCAGGCGTGACAAAGCCCTGACTGGGATGATTTAGTTTGGGATTGGTCCTGCTTTGAGCAGTGGGTTGGACTAGATGACCTCCTGAGGTCCCTTCCAACCCTGATATTCTATGATTGTTTAGGAAAAACTTCCTGTCAGGGTAATTAAGCACTGGATTAAATTGCCTAGGGAGGTCATGAAATCTCTATCATTGGAAATTTTTAAGAGCTGGTTAGACAAACACTTGTCAGAGGTGGTCTAGATAATACTGCAAGGGACTGGATTAGAGGACCTCTTGAGTCCCTTCCAGTCCTAAGAATCTGTATCTGGTGCATATTGCTACATTGTGGATTAGTATTCTGTGAGGACTTACTTCATTTGTTGGTTATCCTTGGTTCATTTTTTTCTTGGAATACAAGTACAGTAAAACCTCCATTTAACGGACTAATTCGGGCGAGGGGGTGTCCGTTAAATCAAAAAGTCCGTTATTTAATAATAAAAAAAAGAGCAGTCGGAGCAGCAGCCCGCCTGCCACAGGGTCGGAGCGGCAGCTCCGCAGCCCGCCCGTTGCTGGAACCTGAGCGGCAGCCAGGACCCGGCAGCCAGCCCGCCCGCAGGCGGGAGACGGGTGGGAGCCGGCAGCCCATCTGCAGGTGGGAGCCGGCAGCCAGCCCGCCCGCTGGCGGGACTCGGGCGGGACCCGGGAGCCGGCAGCCAGCCCACCCACTGCCTGGACCCGGGCGGGACCCAGGAGCCGGCAACCAGCCCACCCACTGCCTGGACCCGGGCAGCAGCTGGAAGCCAGCAGCCAGCCCGCCCGCTGCCTGGACCCGGGCAGCAGCCGGGAGCCAGCAGCCAGCCCGCCCGCTGCCTGGACCCGGGCAGCAGCCGGGAGCCAGCAGCCAGCCCGCCCGCTGCCTGGACCCGGGCGGCAGCCGGGAGCCGGCAGCCAGCCCGCGAGAAATGGATTTTGGATGCATCAGACTTGCTCAAAAATTTTGTCCGTTGCATCCGAAGTCCGTTAAATCGAGGTCCGTTAAATCGAGGGTTTACTGTAGCTTATTCAGATACCTCCAGCAGCTACAGTAGCTGTTTATCCTATCTGTTTTACATATTTGGGGATTCGTAAAATTTCCATTTTGAATTTACAACTTTGAGATTGCTGCATTAGTATTTCACATAGAGATCAATTTATATTGAGAGCACAAAAGCCTTTGCTGTGAGCCAATCATATTTTTTCTTTTTCATGATGGTGGTAAGATGTTTTAGCATCTTAGTTACTTATGGTGCCTGAATCTTTTCAGTGTATAATTTATTTTCCAACAAAAATTAATTACTTAATACATGATTTTTAAATATCTTCCTTTGTCTGTTTCACTTCTAATAGCGACAATAAAAGATGAAATACCGTGCACTCCCATTTATCCAAACGGCCTGGGAGATAGCCAGATGTTTTGGATGATAACTGTTTGTTCATATAGATAAAAGTGCTATTAGCTGCAGTAGTACATGGGGAGACACTGGATTTGGTAACTTGGATTTTTGGATAAAGTGAATTTGGATAGCTAGAATTATACTTTATATTAAATGCTTTGGTAATAAAGGGGGGGGGGAACTATCCAGTTATTTTATCTTGTATGGCCTTGCTAAGCTCACTTTTCTTGGATTTGTGTATTGGAAAGGTCAGAAAGGAACTACTGCAGTAATTGCACTAGAAGCTTTGACCTAATATGGACATTGTTCAATTGATGTTGTTTGCATGGGGCTCATAAATGTGGCTTTTAAAAAGTTTTGTTCAGCTTCTGAAGTTACGTTTGACATTGAGACTTTGTACATTTGAAGCTAAGTGGAAAACATTTGAAAAAGTGACCACTACAAAGGTCTAGTATATGAATGTTTTAGGTGACTAAGTGAATGGATTCAAAATTTATATTTTTTTTGCAGGAGTTGGGCATGAGTTCCAAAAATCATCCGTTGATAAGTCCTTTTCTAGAGGCTGGAGCCGTGATCAGCCTGGACAGGCACCAATGAGACAGCGCAGCGCTACAACGACTGGATCTCCAGGGACAGAAAAGGCAAGAAGCATAGTACGGCAGAAAACCGTTGGTATGTATCTGTACGAACTATGAGATATGTGACATGAAGGAAAGGGGAAAATTCATAACTGAACATTTTTTATCTACATAGTGAACTTTCCTGCACAAGTTTCATGTGTGGTAATTAGTGATGTATGTAAATATATATTATGCAATCTTATGTGGTGTTTTTTGGGGTAATTGAATAGCATTTAGTTATTTACACATAGATTTTTAACAAATACATGTTATGCAAATGATGTATTAATGCTTAATGTTTACCCAGTGGCTGAGGCACAGTTTAGCTGTACTTAAAACCAAAAAAAACCCCGCTCTGTGTGTTAGAAAGAGGTGATGACAAGAATAGACCATCTCAGGAATGATATGCATAGGTGATGAGTATAAGGCTCTCTAAGTAATGCTGTATGAATACATTTTTCACAAAATATGCAATGGGTTTCCAAAGTAGAGCAATGAACCCCTATGTGAGTCAGCTGGAAGTGCTTTGAAGTGTTTTGTCTTCTTGGTGACTATAAATAGACACAAACATGTGCAGGGCTAATTTCCTGCAGTGATCAATGCCACTACTGTATTCCTTGAAGACATTTTTTTCACTGTTTTAAAAATGGGTCATGCTAGACCGTGTGTTAGGTGGATTACTTAATGGAGGCTTCATTCATGCTTGTATGACTGACTTAGAAAATACAAATGTGACTTGGACTAAAAACTTAGTTATTATGAGTTATCTCCTAAAATAATCTGTTGTTTTCCATTGCTTGAAAGAAAATTGCAGTTTAAATTCAAAAGAGAAGTTGGTTTTTTAGGAATGTTTGTTTCTGTTTCAATATCTCCATAATGGTAAATGATGTTGCCTCATTCAGTGAGAGAAGTAATTTTACTGATACTGCCAAACAGATGGTATGTTTTGACAGTTTGAGACGCAGGGAATGCATGTCAGCAATTGAATATATAATTGATGTAGACTTTCAGAAATGCAAGTATTTCTCCTCTTTACCCTACAGAATTTCTGGGTTTTTAAAAAAAATTTAGTTCAGTGTTTAAATGAAGGAAGTTACTTTTCTAACACTATTAGTTTCTACTATTTGTTATTAGTGGGGTCTGTTCTGGATCCAGTGCTATTCAATGTTTTCATTAATGAAGACTTCTATAAGGGAGTGAAGAGTATGCTTATAAAATTTGTGGATGATACCAAGCTGGAAGGGTCTGCTAGCACTTTGGAGGACAGGATTAGAATTCAAAATCATTTTGACAAATTAGAGAATTGGTCTGAAATCAACAAGATGAAATTCAATAAAGGCAAGTGCGAAGTACTACACTTGTGTTTTAATATTTTTATTCCTAACTACAGAATGGGGAATGATTGTATGTACTCCTGAAAAGGATCCAGGAGTTATAGTGGATTGCAAATTGCATGTGAGTCAACAGTGTGATGCAGTTGCAAAAAAAGATAACATTTTGGGGTGTATTAACAGGAACGTTGTATTTAGGATGCAGGAGATAGTTGTTCTTCTTCGAGTGCTTGCTCATGTCCATTCCAAGATGTGTGTGCGCACCGCGCATGCACGGTCCCGGAAAGTTTTCTCCCTAGCGGTACCCGTAGGGTCGGCAGGGGTGACCCCTGGAGTGGCGCCGTTATGGCAATGTATATATGCCCCTGCCGACCCGCCCCCTGCTCAGTTCCTTCTTTCCGTTATTGGCGGTTGCTGGAACAGCTTCTCTCTTGCTACTCTTGCGGTATCGATCCTTAGGAATATAGTTAGTTGTTAATTAGTTGTTAATAGTTATAGTTCTTAGTTAGTAATTAGTTGTATATAGTTGTATTCTCAGTTTGTTCTGGCGCCGGGGCATGCCTCGAGCGCCGGGATTCAAAATCTGTGAGGGCTGCGGAAAGCCCATGCCAGTGAGTGACCCGCACTCTGAGTGCCTCAAGTGCTTAGGGGAGGGTCACCAGGCCGAGCGGTGTGCGATTTGCAGGTCTTTCAAGCCTCGCACGAAGAAAGAGAGAGACTCTCGCCTGAGGCTTATTCTAATGGAATCGGCATTACAGCCTCAGCAATACCCTCCGCAGGAGGTCCGAAGCGCCCCGGCATCGGTGAAGGCTCCGGCGGCGCCGAAGGCGGACGCTAAGAAGCACCGGCACCGTTCCCCACACTGGTCCGGTAACTCTAGACGGCACCGGTCGCAATCCCCGGTGCCGGTCAAGAAATTGAGAGGTCGTTCCCCTGGCCGAAGAGCACAAGGGGAACCCTCCGCGGCAAGGCAGTCCTCGGGTCGCACAGACGAGTCCCGTAGGGTGCCCGCACCAATTACCGAGCCGCGGGAACGAACCCCCCTCGGTGCCGCGCCATCCCCGCAAGGGGTGTTTGAGGAGATCACCATGCCTTCGACACCGAACGTTTTTGAGGCGGCACAGGACTTCATCGCGCTGACGAGGGAAGCGGTCCCGCCACCGGCACCGGTCCCGTTCGCAGTGCCGGCGCCGGTGCCCACGCCAATGGTACCGATAATTCCTCAACAACCGTCGGCACCGCTACTGCCTCCAACCCTGGCACCGAGCGACTCGGCACCGAATATGCCTCCCCACGTGGCACCGACCACCTCGGCACCGCACGAACGGTGTGTCCCGGCACCGGATGCGCGAACTATCTCGGCACCGGTCTTCGCGGCACCGGAAAGACACCATTAGGAGCCGCCTACATTGGACAGGCTCACGGCACCAGAGGGCACGGAGCCGCCATGGTCCGCGTCGGAGTACTCTTCGGAGTCAGACGCGCCCTCCTCCCACTCGGGCCGCTCCCGTCGCACAGCTCGGTCCCACCACCATTCACGGCACCGGAGGTCTTCCCGACACGACAGTCCGGCACCGTGGGTTCATCACGGCCAGGGGCCGATACAATGGCCCTTTTGGACACCCTGGGCATTCCACCAGGCCCAGGGTCCATCTTCAGTGGCTGCTTCACTCCCGTCGGTGCCGCGGGGGCCGGTTACGGCTACTGTCTCTGTTCCCCCTTGGGCTCCCGATGAGGCGGTGCCAGGGCCATCAGGAATTGGTAGGCCGCCGTCTTTAGAGTCCCACCACGAGCAAGAAACTGTGGTCCGTGACTCATCTGTGGTGGAGCCCCAGGAGCCCACTGTGTTTGCCACCTCATCGTCTTCATCGCCAGATGAGGCGGTAGCCGGGTCCTCCTCGCCAACCCTGCCGCCTATGGATCTACGGGGTCACCAGGACCTTCTCCGCCGAGTGGCCCAAAACCTGAGCCTGCCAGCAGAGGAGGTGGAGGAGGAAGTTGACCCGACAGTTGACATCCTGTCGTCGGGTGGGCCAACAAAAATTGCCCTTCCCTTTGTGAAAAAGATTACTTCTATGGCTAACACGCTGTGGCAGACGCCTTCCTCCATTCCACCTATGGCAAAAGGCGTCGAAAGGAGGTATTTCGCACCGCGTACGGGTTTTGAACATCTTTTTACGCACCCGCAACCTGGATCCCTAGTGGCAGATGCTGTCAACCATAGGGAACGCCAAGGTCAACCGGGGTCCACCCCCAGATCTTTCGAAGCCAAAAAGCTTGACCTTTTTGGCAGAAAGGTGTATTCTTCTGGGGCGCTCCAACTGCGGATCTCAAACCAGCAGACGGCACTCAGCCGATATTCCTTTAACACCTGGTCGGCAATGTCTAAGTTCAGGGAGCAGTTGCCAAAAGTCTCGGGGGCCGAGTTCAAGGCCATTGTAGAGGAAGGACAATTAGTTTCCAGGGCAGCTCTGCAGGCGGCCTTGGATTCCGCAGACGCTTCCTCACGGACTATGGCAATGGCCATAGCGATGCGTAGGGGGGCTTGGCTGCAGGTCTCTGGGATCCCAGCCCCAGTCCAGGCCTCCATACAGGACTTACCGTTCGATAAAAAAGGCCTCTTCTCAGAGGATACCGATAAGAAACTTCATTCTATGAAGGACTCCAGGGCCATGCTGAGATCCCTAGGCCTGCACACACCACAAACTGTCCGCAGACCTTTTAGACCCCCTCCAGTTACCCAACCTTGCCTATATCAAGGCCCTCCTAGACGAGACCAACCTAGGAGGGAAGGTAGAGGGAATGGTAGAGGCCGTCCTCGCTCGGCCCCTAGGCAAGGGCAACACAACTTGGGCCCAAGGCAGCAGCCGGGAGACAGACAAAATTTTTGAAGTTGCGCCCGAGGGCGCCGAACCAGACTCCACTACTGCACTGACCCATCCCTTCGTGAACCGTCTATCCCATTTCTACCAGGCTTGGTCCTCGATCACCATGGACAAGTGGGTTCTCAGCCTGGTAGAGGTGGGGTATTCTATCCAATTCTCTGTTCTCCCTCCCACCCACCCCCCATGCCCGTCCCTCTTCAGGGACCCATCTCACGAGCAACTCCTAGATCAGGAGGTCCATACCCTCTTGTCTTTGGGTGCCATAGAGGAGGTTCCTCAAGAATTTCGGGGCAAGGGGTATTACTCCCGTTATTTCCTTATCCCGAAGGCCAAAGGCGGTCTTCGCCCTATCCTAGACCTGCGAGGCCTCAACTCCTACATAAAGAAGCTGAAGTTTCGCATGTTATCTCTAGCTACCATAATCCCAGCTATGGATCATGGAGACTGGTTCGCCGCCCTCGACCTAAAAGATGCCTATTTCCACATCTCAATTATTCCGTGTCACAGGAGATTCCTGAGATTTGTGCTGGGGACCCAGCACTACCAATTCACAGTACTCCCATTCGGTCTCTCCTCTGCCCCAAGGGTGTTTACAAAATGCATGTCCGTAGTGGCAGCATTCCTCAGAAGGAGGGGCATCCATGTCTATCCTTACTTGGACGACTGGCTTATAAGGGCGAGTTCAAAGGAACAGTTGTTAATCCACATAACATTCATCAGAGACACATTCCTCAGACTAGGACTCATTCTAAACGAGCCCAAATCGACCCTCACTCCTACCCAAAGGATCGAGTTCATTGGAGTGATATTAGATTCAACGCAGGCAAGGGCTTTTCTACCGCTTTCCCGAGCCAAATCAATCGCGGACATCATTCACTCCCTCATCAGATTTCCCATGACTACGGCCAGGAACTGCATGGTACTGTTAGGCCACATGGCGGCGTGCACTTACATAGTACCATATGCAAGACTCTGCCTCAGGCCTCTGCAGTTGTGGTTCGTGAGTGTTTACAACCAGCGCAGAGACCCCCTGGACCTCATAGTGACTCTACCACTCTCTGTCCGCCGGTCCCTCAACTGGTGGCTTCAGCCCCAGTCTTTGAGTGTTGGGGTCCCATTTCGCAAGCCCCAACCGGCAGTGACACTAGTGACAGATGCTTCCGCCCTTGGCTGGGGGGCGCATCTCGGAGAGGTGATGACTCAAGGTCTCTGGTCCCAGGAGGAGCTAACCCTTCATATCAACGTCAGGGAGCTCAGGGCAGTCCGCCTCGCATGCCAGACATTCCAAGGTATGTTGCAAGGCAAGTGTGTGTCAGTCCTAACAGACAACACGGCCACCATGTTTTATATAAACAAACAGGGTGGTGCTCGCTCCTCTCGCCTCTGCAGGGAAGCCCTCGCCCTTTGGGACTTCTGTATTCCCCGAGGGATCTCCCTCACAGCTGCCTATCTCCCGGGGACTCAGAACGTGCTGGCAGACACGCTCAGCCGCTCCTTCAGGGGTCACGAATGGTCCCTCAGACCAGATATAGCCCACTCGATCTTCCTAAGGTGGGGATTTCCCCTCCTAGATCTGTTTGCCACGAAGGCCAACGGGAAATGCCACAGGTTCTGCTCCCTCCTCAACCTGAGCCCGGGGTTGGAAGGGGACGCATTTCAGGTGCCATGGACGGGAGGTCTGCTCTATGCATTTCCCCCGTTCCCTCTTGTTCACAAGGTCCTGCTCAAGGCCAGACAGAGCGTCCCTCATACTTATAGCACCAGCGTGGCCTCGACAACATTGGTACACCGTACTGATGTCCATGTGCGTGACGGGGCCGCTCACTCTTCCCCTCTCACAAACACTAATCTCCCAGGACCAATGCAGGATGTTACACCCCAACCTGCAGTCTCTCCACCTCACGGCGTGGAATATCCGTGGCTGAACCCTGTGGCTGAACCCTGTTGAGCTCCAATGCTCGGACGCTGTCAGGGAGGTCCTTTTGGGTAGTAGAAAACCCTCTACGAGGGCGACATACACTGCCAAGTGGAAGCGTTTTTCTTTGTGGTCTCGGGGCAAGGGGAGGGACCCCCTGTCCTCTTCACTTCCCTATATCCTGGATTACCTTCTTGAGCTAAAACAACAGGGGCTAGCGCTTTCCACTGTTAAGGTACACCTGGCGGCTATATCAGCTTTCCACCCAGGCTTTGGGGGTACCTCAGTCTTTAGCAGTCCTTTAGTTCTTAGGTTTTAAAAGGTCTGGAAAGGTTGCATCCCCAGGTGCGTCAGCCGGTGACCCCATGGGATCTCAACCTGGTCCTAACAGCCTTAATGAGGCCTCCCTTTGAGCCTATGGCCACTTGCCCGTTATCTTATCTCTCATGGAAGACTGCTTTCTTAGTAGCGATTACGTCTGCTCGTAGGGTGTCGGAGCTTCGGGCGCTCACTTCAGAGCCGCCCTACACAGTCTTCCATAAGGATAAGGTCCAGTTACGCCCTCACCCGGCCTTTCTTCCCAAAGTAGTCTCCCCATTTCATTTGAACCAAGACTTATTTTTACCGGTATACTTTCCTAAACCCCACTCTAGTAATAAGGAAAGAATGCTTCATTCACTGGACGTCCGAAGGTGTCCAGTGAATGAAGAATGCTTCATTCACTGGACGTCCGAAGGTGTCTTTCATATAGAAAGAACTAAGTCTTTTCGTAAATCTCCACAACTTTTTATTTCAGTAGCAGAAAGGATGAAAGGATCACCAATTTCCACTCAGCGCCTCTCGGCCTGGATTACATCTTGTATTAAACTCTGCTATAATCTTTCAAATGCTACTCCCCCAGAGTTGACAGCGCATTCGACCAGAGCCCAGGCCGCATCCACAGCGTTCCTGGCGCACATTCCCATCGTCGACATCTGTAGAGCAGCGACGTGGTCTTCGGTGCACACTTTCGCTTCACACTACGCCATCGTGCAGCAGTCGAGGGAGGACGCCGCTGTTGGACAAGTGGTCCTGTCAGTAGGAACTCAAGGTACTCCTCTCCCTCCTCCGAGATAACTGCTCATAAGTCACATCTTGGAATGGACGTGAGCAAGCACTCGAAGAAGAAAGAACAGTTACTCACCTTTCGTAACGTTTGTTCTTCGAGATGTGTTGCTCATGTCCATTCCAAATCCCTCCCGCCTCCCCTCTGTCGGAGTACCGGCAAGAAGGAACTGAGCGGGGGGCGGGTCAGCAGGGGCATATATACATTGCCATAATGGCGCCACTCCAGGGGTCGCCCCTGCCGACCCTACGGGTACCGCTAGGGAGAAAGCTTTCCGGGACCGTGCATGCGCGGTGCGCACACACATCTTGGAATGGACATGAGCAACACATCTCGAAGAACAAACGTTACGAAAGGTGAGTAACTGTTCTTTCCCTTTTGCTCGGCTTTGGTGAGTCTTCAGCTGGAATACTGTGTCCAGGTTTGAGTGTCACACTTTTTAAGAAAGATGTGGATAAATTGGAGAAAAAAAGTTTAGAAAATGTGACTTATGAGGAAAGCTTAAAAAAAATTGGAATAGTTTAATCTTGGGAAAAGAAAACGGGGGGGGGGGGCTCATAAGTCTGCCGATATGTTAGGACAGTGAGCAGTTTTTCTCAGGTTTAGTAAAGGTAAGATAAGAAGTAATGTTCTTAATTTGCAGCAAAGGAGATTTAGGTTAAATATTAGGAAAAACTTTCTAACTAAAAGTGTAGTTGAGCACTGGAGTAAGAATCCCTGTTAGAGGTTTTTATGAGCAGCTTACACAAACACCTGCCAGGGATGGTCAACATACACTTGGTCCTACCTTAGCACCATGACTGTACTAGATGACTTCTCAACATTTCTATGATTCTGTGATTATTTGTTTAATGGTAGCACTTAAAGCCTCCATCAGGACTGAGGATCCATTGTGCAAATGTGTAGGAAGATACAATCTCTGCCCCAAAAATCTTAAATACAGCTTCAGATGTCTGCCTTTCTCATGCATTCAAACACTAATCTGCATTTCCTATGTCTCATGCTGATAAGTTGACCAGTTCTAGTGTGATTTAAGTATTCTTCACTATGGTTCAGATATTTTAAAATGTGATGATTTTTCTCTATAGTTCATTTGTAATTACCCTTGTTTGAGAGTTTTCTGTTAACCTTAAGTGCTTTAACAAGGTGATATCAAATTAAGGATCCTGTTACATTTTTGCTGTCTCTAATTATTAACATTTCAAAAGGTAGATGTTGTTTGGTTTTATTCCCAAATCACTGAAATTTATCCAGGTCAAGCTGTATATTGATTTAATCAGTAGCAAACTAATCTGATTATAGTCTCATTGTAACATATCATCTGTTTGTTTTTTCTCTCCCAAACAATCCTGTTGCTTGAAAGAATCTTAGCAGGACACTTTTTTATTAATATAACCATTTTAATAAAAATCATGCATCTCTTCATGCTTACGTGGGAATATATTTTCTGTGTACAAATGTCCCAGCACTAATATTACAGTTATAAGGGGCAAACCTTAAAAATAGGTGCCAGAGCCAGATCCCTATGTTTTTTAAAAAAATTATGAAGTGATAAACAGTCCATTTGTGGTATACAGTAACATACTCTCTAATATCCTTTTGGCTACTAATTTTTTCATAAATATTTACAATTTACTTTGGAATAAGTAATCTGAGAATTTTAACAATTGAACTCAGATATTACCTAAATTTTTTCTGCAAACTATTCACGTCTTTATCAAACTGTTGCTGTACTACTTGACAAACACTAAATTAAGTAAAATGTGTAATGAGTTTCCTTCTTCAGTATTTAAATATCGAGAGTTTAATGATTTTTAGTAGCTAAAGTTAACTTTAAAGACTTCTGTAGATGGTGATGATGCCTAGCATTCGCAACTAATTTGTTTGAGAACATCAAGGTTCCCCCTCCCACCCTATATATGTAAGGCTGGCTCTGGTGAGTTAATTGAACCCTGCCATATTTTAATCCTGTGCTTTATTTTCCTCTCCCTCATAAGCATAATTCTCATCAGGAGAGGAGAGGGAGACCAAGATCTTAACCCATTTCTAATATCTTAAAGCACCAAGAAGGCATTGCTTTGGTTTCTTCTTTAAATAAATAGAACCTAAATTGATTGTGACCATGGTTGTAGTTGTATGACCTTGGTGCCTGGGGGTAGAATATATCTTCTCCTACACAGTATTTGGCTATTAGAGCCTCTTAAATTCTATATTGACACTGCAAGCAGACCTGAATTTAGGTTTGGAATGGAGTCAGTCCTCAGATATGATGTTTAGTCTTTGACATACAGTATATTTCCTTTGATTGTTGGTAATATACTCCTTATATGTTTGAGTAGGAGACGTATATGTCGAGTATTTTTATGCTAAGAAAAAGATGGGGTTATTTTTCCATCTGTATGTTTTCTGTATGTCTGTATCACCTCTGTTTTGAGCCCTCCTCATGCCAGCACCCATTAGTTGCACACCAAATTTTTGTGTATGTTTGACTCGAGTAAAATTCACAACTTCTCTGATGTGCAGTGTGTACATTTATTAGCCTGGTCTTATGTAAAGTGTTTTTTTTCAAAAAGGGCCTTTTAACTTTGTATGCATATGGGTTGAAAAATCTTTCTTGGGCTAGTGTCCGGGATTTGTAGCTTAAGCAGCAGATTCTGATCCTAGAGGTATATTCTAACATGAAAAATCCACTAATCACTATACTTGTCTGCAAGAACAATAGTGAATGATGTGAGATATTTATTGATGCATATCTTAGGTGAGAATATGGTTCTAAATTGTCAACAGATCAGGTTAAAATAGGCATACAATGAAAGCAGCAAGTATGGCATATCCATCTGCCTCCTCTGCTCCCTCTCCTCGCAAATCATGATATGGAAGGAGAATAAATATTTTTAATTTTACTATTACTCTATATAGACAGAGGAAAAAATATCAAGACTTTTTCTTGTGAACTTTCAGAATTGTCTAGTACAATTTATTGTAAAAAATGCTGCTACACAACCTTCACTCATTTGAATATCTCAAATCCTGGTAATCAGACTTCCCTTACTTAACTATTGATACTAATATAGCACATCTTATTTAAACTAAAATAATTTTAAAATTTGAGCTAGACGGGCTAATGTATTTCACAGCACCTCATAGGCAGTTCATAGAATCATAGAATATCAGGGTTGGAAGGGACCTCAGGAGGTCATCTAGTCCAACCCCCTGCTCAAAGCAGGCCCAATCCCCAACTAAATCATCCCAGCCAGGGCTTTGTCAAGCCTGACCTTAAAAACCTCTAAGGAAGGAGATTCTACCGCCCACCCCCAGGTAACCCATTCCAGTTGTCTTAATACTGTATTGATTTGCATTTTAATCTTGAAAGGCTGTTTAAATTTCCACCATCTCAATTGCAAATGGGCTGGACTGTTCAGAAGGCTGTGAAACACTATTCCCGGGCATGGAGTTGAGGAATCAAGCTCCTAATTACAAAGAACACTTCATTTTAAGATTTGTGTTAGGTCTAGTATCTTATAATAAAGTTTGGTACATGCTCTGTAGCTTAAAAGATCTTCTAATGTCCATGTTCATTTGATTTATTTTAAGATGCACAATAAAACATGCTATGTATCGAATAATAAAATATGGCCTATATTTTAATACTACAGATTCTGAAAATAAAGGAAGTGGAGCCTTGCACTTACTGTTACTTGTAGATTTTACAGCAAAGCTACTTCTCGTCAGTGCCACTTTCTTAAACAGAAAGCTTGTCTATACAGCACTGAGTTTGTGTGACTCTACCTCGAACTAGCTTCCCATACACTGTCTGTCTGTCTGGTCCCTGATGTGCACTAACAGTTCCCTAGTGCACTTTGATCTATTGAGGACTTTGAAACAGGACTAGATCAAAGTACACAAACAAATTGACACTAACAGACTCTTAGGGCTTGTCTACACTGGCACTTTACAGCGCTACAACTTTCTCACTCGGGTGTGAAAAAACACAGCCCCTGAGCGCAGCAAGTTTCAGCACTGTAAAGCGCCGGTGTAGACAGTGTTATTTTACCTCTCCCAGCGCTCTGCGCGACTACACAAGTCAGCGCTTTAACATTGCCAGTGTAGACTAGCCCTTAGTATGTAGTGGGCTAATTCAGAGTAGATTCATACCCCAACTTGCCTCCAGTTAAATGTTTGTGTAGAGAAGCCCTGCGTTTAATAGGAAACGGTTTTGATTTAAAACCTATCTTATCAGACTCTCTTCAAAGTGCTTTTAGAACTGTATAATCTCTACACTTCACTTGTCCAATGTATTTCCTGCTCCACATACATTGAATCACCATTTTTTTCTGTATGTTGCTATGTTAGAGGCATCCCTTTAATTGTAGTGCTAAGTGTGATGTGACTAATTCCAACTTGTACCACCTCCATGTACTTCTGATTCCCATACAGAATAGGACTCCCATATTTTATTTCAAGATGTTTTGAAGATACATGCAACTGAGTAACAGATCTATAGATATTGTATTTACTAATCAAGCTTTATTTTTATTTATTTTTAAAAAAGCACTGAAATTCCCATGAAAAAAGTCAGTGTGTAATGGTTTTTGAAATAATTTAATTAAAGATTTCCATCATAAAAATGTGAAGGAGAAAACTTCTTGAAGGATCATGAATTGTATCTTTATAAGCTTTAGTTATACTGACAGAAACAAATTATTGTATCTGTTCTTGCTGATATACAGCAAAATGGAAACAAACCAATATTATCCAAGGAACTGTTTAAAGATTATTGGGAATAAGGCAAATATAATTCTTTTTCAGCAATCCTTATATAAGTAATCCCACCAAACAAGGTCGATTGGTTTAAATCAAAGTGATTTAATTGACAAATTCAAAATCAGACAGCAGGAATCCTTGATATAAATAATCTGTTTTAATCTTGTTTTGCATTTGTTGTTGTTTTCCTAAAGAAAAGTAAATTCTTGTTGCCTGATATCCAATAAAACTTGATTAGCCACTAAAACATGCAGCTTTTATACTAAAGTTGATACCTTTTGATAAACACTACATCTATATGTATTTATTTAAGCTTAACACACATTTATTGAGCTTCTTAATTTTTGCATTTTTTAAAGTTAGAAAATCTTGAATGGCACACTTATGATTTATTAGATTAATTTTTACTTGTAATTTGTGTCGAACTGCATTTGGATGGAAACTGGAATTAAAATAAGAATGCACAAAAACTGCAATTCAAAATTATTAACTGAAATCAAACTAAATGAGCTAGAAATAAAAGGGAAAAGTAAGTTTATCAAACATGTTTTTTTATTTAAAACTTTTTTATTAGACAAAGGAAGTCTTTTATCTGTAATTAGCAAACTGAACTGGGTGTTTTTGGTCACCATGTTCACTATGTCCTTCAAGGTTTTAGAACCAGTAGATCTCATCCTTTCATACACCGCATTTTTATTCATAAATTGGAAGTGGAAAACAATCTTTTTAGCCTTTTCAGCTCTCAGTTGGTTTCTCAACTTTGAACCTGTCATTGAACTGAGTTAGCTGAATAAACTGAAGTAAGAAAATATTCATATCTGGGAAGATTTATCAAGTATCCATTTATGTTCAGAACTTGCTATTAAAATTTTCTCTACAAATAAGAAATTGTTAATCAACTTCAATTATATTTTTGTGAACTATTATTATTTATTTTATTATAATATTGCGTGTAAACTGAATTTCTGTTGACAAAAAAATAATTTTCTTTTAGTATGTTAAACCAATTGGAAATTCTTAAATTGAAAATTGTTGGGTTATTTCAAAATCAGGATACTCTTGTTCAACGGTAAAGCTAGTCTAGAAAAATATAACTAATAGTGTAAATTACTTTTTAGATTAAAATTGCACAGGTTCTGATTGTTTTTGGAATGGTGTGGAACCTGCTGATTTTTCAACCCCTGATGCAGTGGAAAATAATGCTATTTAATTAGTTTATCAATTTTGGATGGAAAATCATTGTAACTGTGAGACTAAAGGCATTATTGTTGCTTTACATAAAAAGTTTAAAACTCAAAATATCTTGTGTGTCCACTGATTTTTTTTCTTTCTTACAGCTCTGCCAATATCTGCCGTGCTGAAATGTTTTAATTTTTAAAGTTTTCTTCCTTTCTTTGTTTTCTCTGTTGCTGCTTTTTCTGTGACACAAGCCTTTCATTATAGTCACTCTTCTTTTTTTTTCCTTCCCCACTTCTTTCTTTTCCTTTTTTGAAGCCATGAGAAGCCGATCCATTGGTGAATGTGCTCTGCCATCGGCCTATATACGCAGTGCTAAAAGTGCTCCTGTTCTGATCCATACTTCCAAACCCTTCTTGCCTGATATTGTTCTCACTCCCCTTTCTGATGAGCTTTCAGGTAGTGCCACCTCTGCTAATTTCTGCACCCCCTTTATCACTTTTTTAATCCTTCTGCTTTCAAATTCTGCTAAATCAATAAATTCTTCAAAGTAAAATTTTATGGGGTAGGGGGAGGAGAAGGGAAGAGATTAAGAATAAACATTTTGAGTTATGTGAAATATCATGCTATATTTGCAACCCATTCTGGAGCTGTTAGAAGTTAGTGCTGTGCCAATTTTTATTATTAATGTGAAAATAATGGAACTTTTCTGCTTTCAGTTTACTCAATAAGGGTAATTTAACATCCATAGGCTGGGGGATAGAATTGCTCTAAAGCTTTATTTGTGGTGGAGAGAGAAGGAGAGGAAAAAGAGGAACAGATTGTTTGTTTGACTGGCTTACCATAGATAGTCTTTCAACATAAGAGTTTTTGAGCATGCTGTCCACAGACAATGTATTGTCAACATTATGGCAATTGTAATAGAAAAGTAATTTGTGTTTGAATATGTATAAAGAGATTATCTTTAGAAAAGCCATGTAACATTGCAAATTATATTCTACAATATGCCTGCCTCCTTTAAAATATATAAAAAGTGGAAAATATATAATTTGAAATCCCCAGTTGTTGTTGTTTTATAAAAAGAGGATAATGTCTTCTGTACAGACTTGGAGTTTTCTGAAAACATGGTTGGTGCTGCAGCATGGTTGGCTGGAAGTTTGACAATAGCTTCTGGAGAATTTAATTTTTCAACAAATTAGTAAAATTTTGAATTAGCACAAACAAATTTTAGCTGGTTGTGCTAGATGTTTGGTGTTTTTTTTCCTGCTGTTTTGTAAGTATCTTCGTTAAGCTGTTAGTTTCCTTTCTGCTAACATACCTCCTTATTATCCCCTGCCTAACAAAGTCTTCATGAGCAACTGAACAACTTGTTACCTTTCTTCTAAAATGTGCATTTCTGGCTAATCCCATCAGCATTCCAAGGTACTCTACTCTGGGAAGCAGGTTGGACTAGAACAGTGGTTTTCAATATTTTTTTGGTGTGTGTGGGTTTTTTTTGTTTTTTTTTTTTTAAATCCACAACCCACCATATCCTGCAATCTTATACATGTAGAGTGGTTGCATTTGGGTCTCTGTGTAATTTTTGGGGTTGTGTTTTTTTTTAAGGAGGGCAACATGGTATAGTCAACAGAGTACTGGACTGAGATTGAGGCTTCCTGTCTTGTCCATTAGTCTGCTAGGTGACTGAGCTGATCAGTTTGCTTCAGTTTCCCACTCTAACATTCTTGTAAAATGTTTTGAGATATGTGGGTATAAATAGATTAAAAACTAGATGGGTACTCCATTTATAAGAATCAAGCACCATATTGTGGTCAAAACCACTGGGACAAAATAATTCCCTGTACTAACCTATACTTTGCTTGTAAGAATCAACCACTTATAAAAATCAAATCTTCTGGGACAGATATGATTGTTATAAAAGGAAAGCCCTCTATTATTTGTATTTTTTTGTCAGTTTTGGATCTAAAAAAAAATTGGGGTTAGACAATTTAAGGTTTGTAGGACAGAAAGAATGTTAATGGTGGGTTCTTGGCCCCACCAGTGTCTTCCCTGTTATTCCCTCATAACCCAGCTGGGGTGTTTTACCCTAGTGTTTGAGTTTTGAGCGAAAATAATGCATTGAGACTTTTGTGCATAATTTAAATGTAATATTTTTCATTTTAGACTCAATGTTGCTTGCTATTGCCATACTTTTCTAAAATCTGTTTCATGAAAGATTGGGCTAATCTAAAAGAGCTTCTAAATACACCAGCAGGTAGAATGGAGTTAGGAAGATTAATTAGCACTATAAGACGTCTAGTAGCCCTATTCTGATGCATATTGATCTTTTAATCTGTAGAGCTTGATTGAATATTCTCCTTGGTAAAAAATAAAGTGCATTCAGTACAGCATCAGTACACTGGTTGATGAAGCACCAAACACCGTATGCATGCATACCTATGTAATATAAAGAGCAGTGCAAGTGACCATGATGTAGTGATAAAGATCCTTAAAAGTCCCTATACATCTTCAAATCAAACAAAACCCATTATTTACTTTTCCTGTATCATCCTCCTCGCCCACAAAAATAACTGAGGCTCTAAAGCAGAGGTGAGCAAACTATGACCTGCAGGCCACATCTGGCCCACAGGACCGCCCTGAATGTCCCTTGAGCTCCCGGCTGGAGAGGCTAGCCCCAGCCCCATCCCTGTTGTCCTCCTTCCCCCACAGCCTCAGCGCGTCGTGCCACCAGAGCTGTGGGTGGCGGGGCTGCAAGCTCCTGCCGAGCAGTGTAGCTGCGAGAGCCTCTGGCCTGCCCCTGTGCTCTAGACTGCGGCGGCAGGGCTGGCTCTGGCCGGGTGGTGCAGCTGCCAATCCTGGTGCTCTGAGTGGCATAAGGAGGCCGGGAGTGGGGGGTTGGATAAGGGGCAAGAGGTCTTGGGGGTAGGGAGGGTAGTTGGAGTGGGAGAGACCAGGGAGGTGGCGGTCAGGGAACAAGGAGCAGGGGATGGTTGGATGGGTCGGAAGTTCCGAGAAGGGTAGTCAGGGGTGGGAAGTTGGGAGGGGACAGGGGACAGGCTGTTTGGGGTGTCACAGCCTTCCCTACCCAGCCCTCCATACAGTTTCCAAACCCTGATATGGCACTCAGGCCAAAAAGTTTGCCCACCCCTGCTCTAAAGTGACTAACGGGCTTGGAATACCTTGGGTTTTGTTTTAATTAAATGAGCACAAATCACTGTAGATCAGTCTTCGTATTTAAAGAAGGAAAAAGAAGGCTTGTACCTCCCTCTCTCTGGTAGTACATCTTGAATTGCACTGAGAAAAAATTACACCTTCTGGATTTGTTTTGTGGTATATAACATTTGAGAGGTCATTTAAAAAAGAAAGGAAAAAAATATGCTGAATACTATTCCTCATGATGGAAAGACCCACTCAGAAGTTATTAGCTGCTATCAGAGAATGAAAGCTGCTAATTTGCCTCCTATACACTCTTAGGAGTTATGAATTTGAAAACTGATTATCTACTGAATTCTTTTAATGGTGCTCAGAACTGGAGACTGGATTTTCTAAAAATATTACTTTGAAGGATCTTTTTTCTGCAGTGGGCCACTTTTTTAAAAAGGACATTTCCTTTGGTATGAAAGTAATAAGTGCAATTATAATTATCTTGAAATCATCTAATGTTTAAGATAAGCATTTTTCTACTTTTTTTTCACCCGAATACACCCAGTGAGTAAGTATTCCGTCTACTTTGTACTCCATAAAATTAGTTCATTTGAAGCTATTGAAAGCTCAATCGTGCCTCTGCCAATAAGCCCTCTGTTAGGGCCAGCATTGCCCATAACAGCCTGAGAGGGACGCTGCAACCTAGTGAGTCAAGGCTCCACAATTCCAGCCCCTTTCTTTCCACTTGTTTGGAGGTAGTTGGAGCAGTTTTATGGAGGCTGCATAAGGTTGTGTTGCTGTCTGTGCTGCAGATAGCTGATACAGGAGCATAAGGGGGTACAATGTGCCCCCATGTATCCTTACACCAGAGGGGGGCAATTTATAACCCATGGGCCACGTGTCCCTCCTGCTCAGCCCCTGGGCTCGCCAGGGAGTCTCCCCGGCTCCTCCCCCACTGTCCCTCCACAGCCACGCCACCGCAACCACTGTAGGAGAAAACTACCCAATGTTGTAACCAAAGGCAATTGAACTGGATTGGAAAGTACGGCTATACATAAACCTATGAAAGCTCATTGTCTGCTTTCACTACCTGGCCACTGCTTCTCTCGGTCTCTGAGTTCCACACCATGTGCATTCTCTCATGCCTCTAAAACTGCCAACCCAGGTGCATGTGGCAAATGCTATATACAGTGGAGTCGCATCTTGCACAGGGGTTAGTTTCTCAAGTCAGCACGTAAGGCGAAAATCGCATATAGTCAAAATTTACCCTTGAATATCCCTTAAATCGCCCATAAAGTACAGTATACATGGTTTTGTGTATACAACCCTATACAGCAATATGTGTGTACAAATGTATAATTATACACACACAGCGCGGCGAGATGCTCACCCTATGAGAGGCACGTGGGAACTGACCAACTGAGGGAACAGAGTCACATCTCCCATCACATGCTCACTCCAGGGCATACGTGACCGAGGGAACAGCAGATTCACGTCTCCCATCTCACGCTCACTCTGGGGCATATGCTTATTGAGTGGAACGGTGGGTGGAATCGCCCACACTATTGTTGTTTTTCTCTTTTTTTTTTTTACTGAGCGCATATAGTTGAATTTGCATAAGTTAAATGTGCATATGATGCGATTCCACTGTACTACTAGTATGGGGAGTATCTGACTAGATTAGACAGCTACCGTATTTACTGAGTGAGCCTTGTAATGCAAAATTCTGTAAGAGGTGAGTTGCAGATGATTAAAGCCACAAGAGATACTATTTGTGCAGTTGAGTGGGCACTGGAGCCAATAGCCATACCAAACATCTGATCAGTCTATCCACACTCCTGCATTGGTTCTGATTCTGACCCCAGAGCCAGGGGACTTAGCTTACATTATCAGCAGTGAGTGATGATAAGCTGTTGACAGGGAGATCTCTTTAAGAGGTCCATTCAGCAACAACAGCTCTTCTCAATCACTGGGCATCTGTGTAAACAAATAGAAATCCATGTTGGGGCCCACATAAATGCTCTGATAAAGTTCTATCATCACTGAACTCTATCACAATCAGGGCATATCTCCCAAAGTACAGATTCCTGATCATGAAGGCACCGGTCGCAAATCTTCAAGCTAGTCCACACATTGGGTGGATCATCTCTTATTCTCTTAGGCCACGTGGCTGCCTGAACATATGTAACAATGTTTTCAAGGCTTCAACTTTGCAGCCTGTAAGTATGTCCCAAGCAGAGCCTGTATGGAAAAACATGAATCTATCCCTCAGAGAGCATGGGACTCACTAAATGTAGTGAGAAAATAGTTACCATCTGTGCGTATGGGACTCCCATTCATTCCCCCTCTATGTGAGAAAATCCTCATCACAGAAACATACTTGTTGAGATGGGGCACTCATCTGGGTGAACATACAGCATGCATGAGACATATGAACTCTACAAGTGTCAAAACATTTTGGACTTGCAAGCAGTCCTCAGAGTTTGTGACAGGTTTCTTCCTTACATAAAAACAGGACATGTTCAAGTACAATCAAACAATATGATGGCAGTATTTTATATCAGCAAGCAAGGCAGCATGAAATTCAACCCAGCCATCAATTTGTATAGCAGCCATCAACCTGTGAAATGAGTGAATCAGTGACTACATCATTCTATCAGTAGTGCACTTTTCAGGGATACATAATATGTTTGTGGACTGCCTCAGCAGATTCCTATCTGGGGATCTAGAATTGGGATTACAGAACTGTCTGATTCAGTTGACATTCTAGCAATGTGGACCCTGACATGTGACTTAAGTTACTTTCACCCCTGAACTTTCTTACCGGTACGGGGGATTGGCTGGGGCCAGCTCTGGCCCCGGAAGGGGTGTGACCTCGAGCGGAAGGGTTGGGGGTCAGAGCCAGCCCAGCCCCCGTACCAGTAAGGGGCCTCCCCCTCCCCCCCGGGGCCTCTGGCGGCAGTTTAAATGGCCCGGGGCGGTAGCAGCGTACCAGGCTCTTTAAATATCTATTGGAGCCCTGCCACCACTTCCCTAGGATTCCGGCAATAGGGCTCCAGTCCCCGGGCCCTTTAAACTGCCGCTGGAGCCCCCGCAGCGGGAGCCTGGGGGAGGCTGCGGCAGGTCTCCGGCGGCAGTTTAAAGGGCCCTGGCAGTAGCGGCGGCCCGGCACCGGGCTCTTTAAATAGGTGCTGGAGTCCCGCCACAGCCTCCCCAGGGCTCCAGCAGCAGGGCTCCACGGGGACAGGAGCCCTGTTGCTGGAACCCTAGGGAAGCGGCGGTGGGGCTCTGACAGCTATTTAAAGAGCCCGGTGCCGGGCCGCCACTACTGCCAGGGCCCTTTAAACTGCCGCCGGAGCCCCGCCACAGCCTCCCCGGGCTCCCGCAGCGGGGGCTCTGGCAGCAATTTAAAGGGCCTGGGGCTCCAGCCACTGCCAGGCCCGTTAAATTGCACCTGGGGAAGCCGATCCGCCCCGGTACGGCACATCGGCTCTTGCCGATACGCCGTACCGGGGCGTACTGGCTTACTTTCACCTCTGTGTGACTTGTTTACAATTCAGGAGAACACAAAATGTTCCTGTTGTTTTAGGGAAACCCAGAGTAAAAACCCCAAAGGAAAGACATTTCTGTTGCATCAGGGCAGCAGGTGTACTGCTCTCCTTCCATCCCACTCTTACTATGAGCACTGAAAAAGATGATGCATGACAGAGCGTGGGGTCTCATGATTGCTCCCAAATAGCCCAGATGTTCCTGGGGTATCTCTGCATTCTTCAGACATCAACTCAATTGCATGATACAGTTTTTTTTCTCCGGGCTTTCTTTGCCCAAATGCCTGAGCACAGAGTAGAGGAGCAATCAGGGCTTGATCTTGCTGTTCACTATGTTTTACTTCTACATAACAGAAGGTGAGACTGGCTAAATTGGCTGTGACAGCTCCTCCGCCGACTTGTTCACAAGGTTGCATATTAGAATGCTAGTGATCTTTTTATCGAAACTGGCTTTCAGCACCACTGGACTTTGCAAGATTTTCAAAGGACTCTAAAGGAATTGGGTGCCAATCCTATTCATATTGAAGCGAGTTGGGTGGCTAACTCCCACACAAGTCCTTTGAAAATCCACACTCAAGGGAAAAAGTTGCTGAACACTAGCCAACATTCACTAGTTAAGAAGGCTCAAAAGAGAGAGATTCTTCCAAAATCTTCACTGCATATGCACTGTAATGCACTAGCTTTCAAAAAGAAAATGACTAGCTTGAATCCAGACTCTGAGATCTCACTTTTCCTGGTGGGGGAAAATGTGACGTTTCTCCTTGAAAGTCAATCAACTGACTAACAGACTTGTGGCAAAAACTGAACATCTGAATCTAGAATGTAATCTGTATTATACATCTAGAACACTTTTACTATGGTTGTAATTATTGAATACAAATATTGAATACAAGTCTATCATTTCTACACCTTTCAGGTGCTTCTGAATTGTGCTATAGCTCCATCAATAGAATAGTAGTAAACTTTCTAAATTTAATCAACAAAATAAAAATGAGGATTTGCAAATTGATCCTTATAATTAGAAATGTGATTAGTTCAGTCTATTTTCTTTGGAGGGAAATCTGCCGTCTTCTATCAAACAAAATTTTTTAATTAGAATCTTAAAATAATTATATACGACACTTCAGAAAAGGGAGAGTGAGGCAATGTTATTGATGAGGCAAAGGAAGGAAAGATGCCTGGAAGAAACAGATTTGAAGGTGTTGGACAGAAAGCAGGCTTACTGAATAGGAATTGGGAAATTTTCCAAGGACTGGGATGAAGAGACAAAAGAAGCAGTAAATTGAGAGAATAGGGAGGGGCAGAGAGAGATACTTAATATTGTACCTTTACAGCTTTCCTCCAAGTGCAAAACTCTGATGAAACAATATTATGACTGAGAATTGAAACATAGACAAATCTATTTTTTACAATCTTAGTAACCATAATTCAACCTTACCTTGGCAAATATTTTATATTTTCTTACATATCACACAGTCAATCCTAGAAACCTTCAAAATGAAAATATTGTCTTTTAAGAGCTCTAAGATCATGAGCGGAAAAAAATCTGCTTTTCTCTTCACCCTCTGAACAAGCCTTCCCTGACTTCTGTGACTCTTCTGCAGATATTGAAGTTGGACATCTCCCCATAAATGTATGTGGAGAATCTCCTGCTCTTTGTCCACTGGCTGTTGTTTGTCATTTGATCTCTGAGCATGGATCCACTTCTTGGTTATGCACCTATTCCGTCATGCTCCCCACCAGCTGCTTTGAAGTCTGCTTGTTCTATCCCTCAGCATGAAGCAGATAGGCATAGGGAGATCAGAGGAAAGAGAGATGTGATTGGGTAGAATTGGTGCATTTAAGAGCCCTGAATTGCAGCCTTTCCTTCCTTTGCCTAACTACAGACTCTCTCTGTCCCACAACAATCCCTTCCCAGAATCTTAGGAACAGGTCAGTCCTGAAGGGTTAAACCTGTATTTTTGTGTATGTTTTGTACACCACTGGATTCAAAGCCCAACTAGGTGTTTCTGAAATGCAATTAATAAGAAATGCCCCTCCTCGCCCAAAGAATATAGCGTCCAAAATTGAATTTATGCCAGTGTGCAACATGGCTGAATTGCAGTTGCTGAGGAAACCATAACTTTGTATTTCTGAACATAGAATTATAGAATATTAGGTTTGGAAGAGACCTCAGGAGGTCATCTAGTCCAACTTCCTGCTCAAAGCAGGACCAACCCGAACTAAATCATCCCAGCCAGGGCTTTGTCAAGCCGGGCTTTAAAAATCCTTTAAAATGGAGATTCCACCACCTCCCTTAATAACCCATTCCAGTGCTTCACCACCCTCTAGTGAAATAGTTTTTCCTAATATCCAACCTAGACCTCCCCCACTGCAACTTGAAATCATTGGTTCATCTCAGTGTTAACTCAGGTACTTAAAAATATTTTTATTATTAACTAATTCACTCCTAATCAGTGGGGAAGAAAGAAGTAGGGTGAGCATAATATGAAGAACTGCACTCTCTGCTGTGAGGGGAATCTCAGTCACTCAAGTGGGTGCAGCTTATTTTGTGGACAGAGTAGAGCTTGGATGAATACCAATAAACCTTTTTCAAATTTGCCCCCTGCTTGTCCTCATTAATTACCTAATCCAAAATCCACTGAAGTCATTGAAGATGCCCGTTGATGCCAGTGGGCTCTAGATCAGGCCAAGTATTAAACCCATGATAGAATTTTTTTTAATAAACAAATTTATCACAACCACACCCTCTTCTCTCCCACCCCCAATTACTTTTAGCATGAAAATACCTACTTTCTTTTTCCACCTCTGCCCCACAAATGGACACAATCCTATAACTCAGAAATGGCTACATGAAAGTGTATCTAACTTCTCCAAAATATTCACCTGTGGTTCAATAACAAATTTCATCTGAAAGGTTAAATTGTTCTGCGTACAAGCTCCTTAAACTGGAGGTTTGTAAGCTAATAGCCTCAATCTTAACTAAATATTGCTGCCATCATTTTAGGTGACTGTGAACTAGTAATTCAGAAAATGTTAAAGTGAAGCCAGCCCACTTTCTTTAACATAGAATGGTTAACCTGGCAGTAACGTGTCAGATTCTCTTGTTAAATTTTGCAGTGGAATATATCCTGGTTTCAAATACAGCATCGCAGTCCTGACGATAAGATGGTCTTAATTAATTAAACCTTAATAATTCCTTCATTTTTATGATAAAGTAACCTTGATGGTGTTTCTTTAATCTCGTTAATGTTTCTGACTTTTAAAAAGAAGCTGTGATTAAAAATCATAATCAAGAAGTGTGATTCTAACAAAAATGAGGCAGATATTTTAATAATAAAACTATTATGCATTCCATTAAAAACACTGCCTCGAATAGCTATAATTCCTACCAAGAAATTGATACTATTTGAGCATCTGCAACAGGCATTTGCTGTTATCCATTTTTCTGTATCTCACTTTGCTGATTTGGTAGTATATCTGTTGTAATGTTAGTGTTTCCTTTGGAATTTTATGAAATTTGAGGAATGAAGTTATAGTTTCTCAATTCAATGGATTATGTCAAATGGATTGGTGTGATCTCTGCCCTTTTGCGCTCTCTCTCTCTCTCTAATCTATATCTCTCTAATCTATATAGTTTCCCTTTTATATTGTTTAACTGTATTAACTGTTCTGTGGATGTAAACCTTCAGTTTCTAGGCCATTAGGTTTGGTAACTCTTATGAACTTTAAACTTACTTGAATACTGTTTTGTAGGGGGTTTGGGGGTTTTTGTTTGTGGGTGTTTTGGGGGGATGTCAGGCAAAGTTTTTCGTTTGTTTGTTTTTTTGTTTTTTTTAGGGATTTTTTTTTCTTTTGGTCTGGTCCTGATCTGGGTGTGTGTGTGTGTGTTTGTTTTTTTTGTTTGTTTATTTATTTAGGCTTTTAACAGTTAGTGTGATATCTGTTATCGCTGTATTAATTATCCCTTTAGTTTTGCATTCTTGAAGATTAGACATGTAGGAAAATATCCTTGTAATAATTAAAAATGAAGTTGGTTAACTTGTGCTTCATCTGTACATGTGTGTCCCAGAGGCCCAAACTCGTCCACATCTTCTTTTTAAAACTTAAGCCTTCATGTATGCATTGTGTTAGATTTAAAAATGAATTACTAGAGATTGATAAATATTAGGTGTCACCCATGTGTACTGAACATTATTTTTCAGATAACTGCCGTGTTCTCCTCTTGAATTGTATATTTCTCAAGAGTTTAGATCCATGAAGAGTTCTGCTGTTGAGATAATTAATATTACAAGTACCTTTTTTCTCTTTTGAATGTTAGTTAAAATAATTTTGCTTGAATTATTTAACTTATTGGCACAGCTCTAGCTTTAACTGTACTTCCAAATGTTCCATGATCTCACTGTCCATTTCCATGCATGTTAACGTTTAAACTGTGTTCTGATGGTCTAACTCATTTATATCATATTCTGTAGTGGATATTGTGTATGTATTTTTAACAACATTTAATATTGGATAAAATATCTTTGTGTAAGAAACAAGGCTCTGTGCTTTTCTGTTTTTTAAAAAAGCATATAATTCGGATATAGCAGTGAATGAAAATAATAATCTTTATAGACTTACCTTATGCACATACCTATAATTTTTTTCTACAGACATTGATGATGCTCAAATTCTTCCACGTCCATCTCGAGTCAGACATTTTTCACAGAGTGAGGATGCTCCAAGTGAAGTTTTTGGTGCACTGAATGAGGAACAGCCGCTGCCAAGAAGTAGCAGCACGTCTGACATCCTGGAACCATTCACAGTTGAACGAGCCAAAGGTGCAGTTCCTGTCATTGACAGTTCATCCCATCATGCGCCAAGCTTACAGAGTTCCACTGAGACCTCTTCAATATATAGATCAACTGAAAGTCATATTACTGATATGAATAGCAGAGAGTCCTCCTTGGAAGTTGGGGATAGTATTTATGACCATCTCTGTCATTTGATAGGGCCAGTAGATCTTGCAAATACGTCTTTTGAACAAAGCCAGTATGTTGACCTTGAAGGTGAAGATGATCTTCTTTCCTCTCTGAGAGAATATCTTAAGGAAAAAGAAGAACCTTGCAGTCACTATGAGATAGATAAATTTGAGGCTTCTCCTCCTGAAGTCGATACAACAGAAAATAGAAACGATAGTTTTCCACTGGATGAATTAGAGTATAGAGATCAGACTGTTAGGTGTGCAAGTAGCAACACTGTTGCCGAAAGAGCTGAACATGTAGAGCTACAACTAGAACAAAACCAAAGTGGCTTTATAAGTAATATTGCACCTACCCAGGTAGACAGTTTCACAAGAAATCAAGCAATCGATAAAGCCAAACAGTTAAATATTGATAAAGAAAATGAAAGATTTGAGCATGGGTCAGTTAGCCCTGATAAAGAAAGGAAGCGATACCTGTACAGACAAACAGCCACTGAAGTTGATGTAGATGTAGCTGTGGAAGTAGCTTTAGCTGAAAAGCCTAGAAGTGCCCAGTGTAACGAAAAAATAACCAACACACGTGTTATGCATGCAAAGAAAGTTCTACTTAGAGCACCAGTTAACCCTGAAATGCCTCACGCTACAGGCAAACTTTTACCAACTAAAAGGAGTATATCTGAAACAGTAACTCATAAGGCTAAAGTCATGAAAATAACCGCTAAGAAACGCAATAGTGTTCATGTTACTTTTAGACCATCTACTGAGTCTGTTCAATTTTATAACCCTTTAGAAAACAAAGAGGCCCCCTGGAGGGCAAGACTTCGTAAACTTGGTGGCTTCAGTAGTGGTAGCGGTAGCAGTAGCAGCACAAGCACCAGCTCATCTGCTATCTTGGAGCTAGTCAGACCAGGAGTCTATAGACCTCTAGATGCAGCCAATGCAGCTTCAGTTAGTAGTAAACCGACTAAGGAATCCACAGAAGCTCAAACATCCATGTTGCAAAAAGAAGGTATTGCAGCTAATCAGTTGCATAATCGTTGTGCACCTAGGTCATCAGGTCAGGAGTCAGGACCACAGCAGGGCTCCCTGGGTGGTGTTTATAAAACTGTTGTACATGCTCTTTCGAAGCCGAAGGCAAATGTTTCCCCACAGAGGCAGAACAGAATACCAACAGAGGCTCCACTGAGGGATCTGTACAGTCATGTAATGGGCTATTTTGGAAGGAAAGCTGCAGGTGAGCACTAACAGTGTGCACAGTGCAAAAGGAGAAAGGCAGCACCAGTTTGGCTTAATGCAACTGAAGCAAGCTCTTATAAGTAATCAAAAGGCTTTGGGATGATCACTGCTTTCCCTGTTTGGTTATGCATGCGCCTTTAGCCAGCTGAAATGTTTCCCAGCATAAGTTATGTTTATGTACTTTAAATTACTAATTTTCCTTTTAAAGATACTTAGTTGAACCTCTTTGCTGCTGAAGACCATCAAGTTAGGGAAGAGGAAGAGACAGTAAATGACCTACCAAGTGATCAAATGCAAGTCTCCTTGTATCATAGCCTACACTAGAGGGCTCTGAAATTCAGCCTATTGAGTGGCTTTCAGATACTTTTTTTTATTTCTAGTGGAATAGTAAGTCCTGTTACCTATTGTTTGTCTGTCTGATAAAAACTAAAAACAAAACCTCAGCGATCAGCCAGTTAGACTGAGCTATTAAAATTACTAGTTCATTTAGTATGTTTTCTTCCTCCTCCTCATCCTGTCCTCCAAAACAAAAAAAATTCTCCCAAAATTAGGCTTTGAAGTTGAGACTTGGCTTTTAATCAGTTGTGTAACACATACAGAATATTTTTAACATGAAGCAAATCAGAGGAATTTCCTCTTATTTGGTTGACTTCATTAGAACAATCCAATGTGACTTTAGTAATTTTTTGTTTGAACCATTTCAAAATATACTTTAGGCCTTTTTTAATGCATTCACTGAAGTGGATGCAGTTACATCTTGGCAATCTCTATCATTGCTTCCTTTTTCTTGGGATCATGGATGTGCATAAAGGTCTCATGGTAATCCTTCACCTAAACATGGGACCTCTGTGGACTTGATCGATCAAACAGAACAAGGCTATTGTTCTAATATTCATCATCTTCATTCACATCTTAAATAACCTTAAATGAACAATAAATTAACTTTCAGCAGTAAGGTAGGTTTTCCTTTTTATACTTTGCTAGCATGATTAACAGAATGTTCTGTCATGCATCCTGCATTGAGATGTTAATGCCACCTGAGGGCAGTCTTTGTAAGCATAGCACAATAACAATCTGGGCAGTATGCGATTATCATAATGTCTCAGAAAAAAGATTCTTTCTGTATCATTTGTTTTAACATATTTTAAGTAGTTTCTCCAAGAGAAACTGTTTACATTTGCAAGATATTGGGACACAAATGATTTCAAAATTTCAATTTATTTGAAATTTGGATCTTAAGGTCTTATGTTAAATTCATATAAGAAGTTTCACTATTATCTCCAGAGGGATAATTTTTATGTAGGAATATGAACTTAAATTGCAACCTTAAAGGCTAAAATGCTATAATTAGGTGTAACATTCATAGCATAATTAAGGCACCATAATTCTATATAACATGGAAACTAAATAAGATAGAAATTAATTAATTGTTCATAAATCACTGACCATTTAAAGAGTTTTTGGGGTTTGTATTCCATGTTTCACCATACATTATTTTTATTACATATGATTTTATTTGCAAGTATACTAACTGTATACAGTACTGTATTGACATTTATCATATTTCTTTATCTAGTGTAATTTCTTCACCAATATAGTTCCTCATTTAGAAATAATTATTAGAATTTGTATATTTTTGTGTGTGTGAGATGTGGAGCAAGGGAGGAAGGATGTATGCTGTATCCTTAAAGCAAGCATTAACAACTTTGAGTAGTGCTTATCTGTAAGCTTTCTTGCTCTTTAAGGTTATACTGGAAATTGACTAACACCCGCACAGTGGGGAAGAAAAAAGAGATTTACTAATTCTTAAAATTGAATCTATTCAAGAGGAAAATACTCTTAAATGCATGTTTGGGAAGTAATTTTTTTTTTTACTGACTAGTTTCTTTGACTAAACTTCTGTTTTTAAAATGTATTTTTAAATGTATTCCTTACTATATGTAGTCATTCATTTGCTTTTAGCCAATAGAGAGGACGTGAGTCAAAAGGTGCACCCTCTTGCTAGCGATATTGGCAGTAGCAATACAAATGTTCCTGACCTTATGGATGAGTTTATAGCTGAGAGACTCCGCAGTGGTACTGCATTGGTAAGCTTTTACGACTTCTTTACATGTAAAAGCAATATGCAAATTTATAAAATTATTGCTCAAGTTACAGAAATACTTTATTCGGGATTTTAAGAACCAGAAATAAATTATTTGAAAATCACTGCCCATTAGATGTAAATCCTGTTTTTTAAGTCATGTTGTGTGCATATTATGCAGATTTTTTCAGTTCTCATCTTCACCCACATAGTCTTAGCTTGTTAAAAGGGTAATTGAGAGTCCAGGAGCACACTCACAAGGTTTCAAACACTTTAATCTCTTCTGGATAAGGAAGGATCTGTAGGTTCCATTGTCACAATACCATTTAAAGGTATTCAGGTAAATATTGAATATTATGTGTAGTGTCTAGGGAATTAAGATATACATAGCACTTGAGCCTTGGTGCATATTTAAATTTTGCTTTCAGTTTTGTAGGCTGCAAGTCAACATTTGTCAAGACTGTTTTATGAAGTTTTTTTCTCACAAATACTTAATGAAAGCTAAGGTTGAAAAATTTGTTGAGTATTTTTGGAGATAATTTTCAAAATATTTTCTCTCCATATTAGCTGCATCTCTCTAGTTTTAGCAAATAGGTTTCACGTATTGGTCTCATTCCCAGTTGTGAGGTGCATGCAAATTTGTTTGTTCCCTATTTTTGGTGTGCAAAAAGCCCAGTACACAAGTGTGGGTAAGGAATTTGTGTGCACAATATTATATGCATGTGAAAGATCCACTTTTATTACTGGCTCTTTGGGTTTTTTACATACAACTTAGGTACATGAAAAGTTCACAAAATGTAGGCCCTAGAATTCTTGGCACTGAGCGTTTTTTGATACGGCTGTAAATACAAATTACTGTATTGATACGGCTGTAACAACAAATTCAGTTGTTTTTTAATATTACTTTTCAATTACTTTTGAATTATTTTAATAAAGGAAGTAATTGCTAATTAAAACGTTGTAACGTGTATACTTTCAATATACCAAAGTGCATTTAAAAAAAAAACTTTTAAAAAATATCTATATAGTACATCATATCTAGACATTTTGAATTTGGTTATTTGGACTATTCTCTGAATATTGACATTTGTAAATGTGTGGTAACTGCTTGCTCTGAATAAGAAAACTTTATTAGATTGTAAAATACTTTATAATTCTTCAATTATTAGAATGTGACAAGAAGAGGGAGTAGTCCTGGCAGCCTAGAAATTCCAAAAGATCTTCCAGATATATTGAACAAGCAGAGCCAAATGCGCCCTATAGATGATCCAGGTGTGCCTTCTGAATGGACGTCTCCTGCCAGTGCAGGAAGCAGTGACCTGATCAGTTCAGATAGCCATTCTGACTCATTCAGCGCTTTCCAGTACGATGGCCGCAAATTTGAAAGCAAGTATAGTTTTCAAAAGTAGTAATGTTTTTTACCTATGGGTATTAATTTCCATTTTTAGCTAGGTGGTATTCAGCTGTCTCATGAAGAGGATTTCATATGAACATCCCATTGATGTTATCAGTAGTTTAGTTAGTGAAGTAATATGGTTCTTGCAAGATGGAGTGTTTCTTATTAAAATAGCTCTATTCACTATTTGTATTGTAATAGGCCCCATTTCTGCTTGGGCTCTTACTGTCTAATGTGTTGAACAACCCTCCTCCCCCTAGAACGCCACACAACATACCTAGGAAGATATGATTCCTACACTGAGTAATGTCTTCATGCATTCATTTTGGAAGTCTTTTTTACTTCTTCGAAACATCAGTTGAAATATCAAAAAGTAAAAACCTTTCTTAGTACAGCAATCTTTTTGATTATGTAATTAGGAATAATGAAGCAAAATACTACTACTGATAAAACATAGCTTGTTTATTAACCCATTTTTCTTTGAATTTTTTTATTCATGCCACTCCCAAACTTGTTAATGGGAAGAGGCTACAAGTGTCGCTGAAGACTGACTTCACGACTTGTACAAGCAAGAAGTGATGGTTTTCTTTGGAAAATCTATATAAAGTGTGGGAATTAATTATTCACTTTAGAAGTGAAATAACTACTAGATAAAACCTGTGCTGTCTTACTAGTGTAATTTGTAAAGTGTTAAAAAGCCAAAAATGGGTGATAACTTAAAAATTACAAAGAGAGATTGTGAATCTCAGTAATAATTGAATCTGGTGATGATCTAAACAAAAAGAGCCCTCAATTGTGCTTGTAGCTGTTTCCATCACTTTACACTGACTCAACAGACATTGTAGGCTTCAGAGTGACGCATGGAATGACAATCCTGTAATCTTATTATATACCGTATTTTTCGCCCTATAAGACACACTTTTTCTTCCCCAAAACGGGGGGGAAAAAGTTGGTGCGTCTTATAGGGCGAATGCAAAAAAAAAAAAAAAAAAAAAAAAAGCGCCTCGCTCTCCCGTCCCCGCCGCGCGGGCGGGCTGCCGAGGTTCCCCCCTCCCCGCCAGACCAAAAAAAAAAAAAAAAAAAAGCGCCTCGCTCTCCCGTCCCCGCCGCGCGGGCGGGCTGCCGGGAGCGTCCCGGTTCCCCCCTCCCCGCCGCGGGCGCGCTCCCGGGGACGGGAGAGCGAGGCGCTTTTTTTTTTTTTTTTTTTTTTTTTTTTGTCCGGCGGAGAGGGGGGAACCCCGGCAGCCCGCCCGCGGCGGGGAGGGGGGAACCTCGGCAGCCCGCCCGCGCGGCGGGGACGGGAGAGCGAGGCGCTTTTTTTTTTTTTTTTTTTTTCCGGATTTTTTATTAAAAAATGAGGGGGCGTCTTATAGGACGGAGCGTCCTATAAGACGAAAAATACGGTAGCCTTAACTACAGCAGAGCAACAAAAGCTATGTTGGCCAAACTAATTTGAGCATGAAATTTTGTCTTTAGTGTTATCTCAAAGCTGCTAAATCTAAAATTCAGGATACAAAACAATCAATTTAGTGCTATTTGCAGAAAACTGTCATTTGCCATAATATTCTCAATTAAAGTTAATACTTAAATGTTTGTCTTTTAGGCATCCTAGGGCTTGTTTACATGGAGACGTAGTGCTCGGTAAGCCAGTATGTAAATCTACATCGCACTAGCATGCCGTGTGGACCATACTATGATGCCTTAAAATTTATGTAGTACTTAGGAGTGCACTGTAGAACTTTTAGTATACAGTAGCAGAATCCACATGCCAGTTAGCACTTGGCAAACTGGTGTGGCATATATTCACACTCAGGTTTGCTGCACACTGTCCATGTAGACAAGCCCTCAGTGTTGTTGAGAGGAGATTCCATAATTTGTGCATTATATTATACCTAAATGATGAGAATGAGGTAAAAATATTTGATCTTGCCAACTACATAGAATGCAGAATATGCAATAGTAGAGTGTTTTGCATAACTCAGTTTTGTGATTGAAACTGGAGAAACATTTGAAATAATAAATGGTTTCCCACTTAAATGTTGATTTTGGAGTAATTTGCTTGAGCTGTTTATTGTTAACATAAAAGGGTGTATACATTTTTACATGGACCATTTTGGAAGTGTCTTTGATTGGCAATGTTTAAGTTCATGTTAATCAATGATGGTTTAATTAACCACGTAGCTCTTTTCTTACCGTAGATTTCAGTTTTGGCGCTGATGCTGGAACACCAGCTTCTACTGAGATTGATGCAATTTCAGGACATCAGCAGAGTGCAGAGGAACAGGAAGTGGCTAGTCTAACTACACTCCACATTGATTCTGAAACAAGCAGTCTTAACCAGCAACCATTGTCTGCTGAAGCTGCAACTATTACTGGTAAAATAATTGTAAAAATAAATATATTTTAATTCCAAATTTTTCCGTTCATGTTGAAGAATACAGGTAGCAATGTGGCAATTTAATATATTTTCTGCATACAGTGATATTTGGAATTCATGTTTTGTGTTAATTGAAATCAAAGTACTCTGGTATACAGTACTTTTTCAAATAAAGTTCCAGCTATATCATGGGATGCCTGAGACATACCTTCCTCTTACGTTCTCTCAGTGTGGTCTGTTATAGAGCTTGATGCCTTTGATATGTAAAGTGTCAACATATGTGCCGCATACAATCCATGTTTACTTGAATATTGAGTTTAGATTTTTCTCTTCTCCCCTCCCTTTTTAATATGATAAATATCAACCTCTTAAGAACTAGATTGTGAGCCTAAAGTGAGCATGTTCCCTTTTGTAGGAAAGAATCTTCTCCAAGGCACATCCTGAGGAAGTATCTGTTGAGTTTGCTAGGGCCAGGATCTATGGATTCCATAGCCAGTTTCACATCTCTTGTTCTCTAGCAGTTTTGTATAATGCTGTGCCAGTTGCAAGCCAAGAATCAAACATGCTCGCTAATTTGTAGTTTCATCTTTGCAACAGGATATCTGTACCCTGGGCTATGGGTGTCTCTATAACAAATCAAGGTCCTGCATTTTTAGACATATTGAAGACATCTCTACTTTTGGCAGATGAGCCATAGAAATACTCTATATTTCCTTTCCTGGAGCTGTCTTTATACTCAGAGAAGCATGGTACTAGCTTCCTTAGACATTTTTTTTCTTAGTTCCCTCCATGTTTATAAACTGTAGTGGCTTTGTTCAGTTGTACTCTTGCTGTCTTAATTCTTTCTTCAGCATGGAAGTCTTAAGAGGATTAATCTTATTGCCCTAGTTTCCTTCAGATTGTTGACATCTTGGATATTATTTCAGCAAACATTTCAGGTATAGGCAATTTTGTTTGTCAAAGATATTTATTTTTGTTAATTGTTTAGTTCTGCTTTCCAGTTTCTTAGTGGGAAATTTTCTTACTAGAGTATTAACAGGAAATGAATGAGTTTGTTAATCACTATTCATTCAGTAGCATTAGAGCAAAGTGATTTTTCAGTAAGCTTTGTAAAAATTAAAGGCAACTGTGATGGAGTATTCTTCAGTTTTCTCAAAAGAACCTGCATAATTAGTCTGTCCTTTTCTTTCCAACTCCTATACAGAATTGTTTTGGTCACTATATCTTTTTATGTGGAGAGAGCAGAAAACAGGAGAAGAAATAAAATAGTTTATTTTAAAAGGTTTTAAATACAGTTCTTAATGTACTCTCTTCCCTATGCCTCCTTCACCCTAAAATAAGTATTTTCTGCTTCTCTGAGGAAAGTAGTAAATAATGTCCTTTGGAGAAGTCCTGGAGCATATTAGCCTTAAATGTGCATTTTAAATAAGGCCTGAGGAAAAGATGGTGAACAAGCAACCATTAGCTAATAAAAATCCCTTACCTTTTTAACTACCAGAGAGAAACAGCATGCTGTGTTGCAGAGCCTTGCTGAAAGGGGGAAAAGTACTTCCCTATGGTATATCAGTAGTGTTTTTCAGATTTTTTTTTAATTGGTGTCCACTTTCGTGAACTGCTACTATCTTTTTATTGTAAGAAAATTAATTATAATTCCATATTTAAGGTTGTGTTGAGTTTTTTCACCTGAAGCAGGATAGAAATCCCTGTATTTCATAGTTGAGCAATTTAATTTAGTTTCCTTATTTACTATAATCACTGTTCAGACAACAATTGAATTTAATGCTTTCTGGATATGATAAATCTAACTTTTAAAGAGAGAATAATTAATTAAAAATCATTGTTTTGAAAGTTAGCCTTACTTTTTTTTGTTCTTGTAGCTAAATTACAATTACTTTTGGAACTTCACATACATATACATTTATCATGACCTCTCAAATATAGGCTACATTTGTCTAAATTTTAAAATTCAGAAATTTTAGCCTTTTCATTGTAACAATTTTATTTATGCGTAGGGAAGCCAGTGGTTAAATTGCTATCTCCCATGTTCTTTGCTGCTTTACTAACTAAGCTGCCTGAGCTCTGCTGTTTATGGGGATCTCCAGCCAGTCCCTGACTCAGAGGCAAGGTGAGCTGTGAGGCAAGAGAAGCCGAACTGGAGAACAGAAACATGAGACACCTGTTCTTCGGACACCTGACATGAATCTGACAAGAATACCAAGAAATAATAAAAACATCAGGAGGTGTTTTTGCAGCATTGCTCCCCAGCAAAGAATTTTACTTCCCTTTGCAATTGAAGGAATAAGAATTTTCATTTAACTACAGTTTGCTTGTTGTGTTTATTTTCTCTGACCCTATTTTTGACATTCAGGGATTTGTGCACCAATTAAGTCATATGACTTAAGCATATGTGTAAAATCTATACCTATTCATAAATATATTCACTTCAGTGGGACTTAAACACATGCTTAATGCTTTTACTGAATTTGGATCTTGATGAAGGGAGGTGGGAAGAAACTTGTTTGGTTGAGAACACTGAAAGTATTGTCAGAGAAAATAAATACTCAAACCATTTGTACTTAATGTAGACATTTGCCAATTAAACCATTTGCATATTTTGGTATCAGGATGTCACTTGATTTCTTTCACAGCACTATTCACATGGACATCTTCTTGTGGTGTATATCTTTTCTTGGCCAGATATGCCAAGAGGTCAGGTGTTTGGGGTTTTTTAATGTTATGTTTAGAAAACTTTTCAGAAGTTAGAAGAAATAGACATGATTTTTAAGCTAACTTTTAAAAAATTGCATTTTCAGGCTCTGAAAGTGCTTCTCCAATCCAATCTGCTCTTGGATCCCGATCACAGACACCTTCTCCTGCCACTCTGAATGCAGATCATATTGAGCAGAAGGATCTGCAGCTGGATGAGAAGCTCCACCACTCAGTTTTACAGACGCCAGATGACCTAGGCAATATCTGGAATAGAAAACTTTAAAATTGTTCTTTCTTTCTTTCTTTTTCAATGCAATATAATTAATAGCTAGTATCCCTTCAGTATGGGACAGTCTCATAAGGCTTTTATATAAATTTGCAGTGATAGATTTTGAAATTTTTGAATGAAAATAATTTCCTTAAAAAAGTTACAGAAAGCCCTGTGTTTTTTTGTGTATCACTGCAGGTGCTTATTAGTGGATTATTTGGATTATCAATCCAAAAAATCTTTTAATTGTTCTTTTTGTTTAAAATCACAACAATTTAATGTAATCTGCAGCATTGTCCAGAACTACATCATCATTAATTCATAAGTAATGAAGGATCATTACATTTATATGATGCTGTAATGTAATTTTAAAGTATCTGTTTGTGTAAATCAGAAGAGAAAAACTTGGGGCTAAATGATATCTATTTAATTGTGTGGCACACTTTTTTTTGAAATGTTTGGAAGTCAAGAAATTGATAGTTGTTTATGGAAAGGTAACTTTTTCTCTGTCCCTATATGAATCAACTATACCTCACTGCCAAACTTCATACACAACAAACCCTTAACTACTATGTGTAAATGCAGTAAAGGTAGATAGAGAATATCTCCCGTATTGTACATAGCTGCATTTTCCTCCCACATACCCTATATGAACCACTGCCCCAAATTCCAGACATTCCACAACTCACAGACAGCCTTTTATTTTATTTTAATAGTGTTTTCTCATAGCCATGATGGGACAGTTTTTTTTTTAAAAAAAGCACGATATCCAGTTGGGACCAGATTTTCAGAAGAGTTCAGTATGTCCTGGTGCGGTGAGATGCTTTGAAAATCTAATCATAAGTGTCACAATTGGAGCTGATGTGCGCCAGCACTTTTGAAGTTCTCACCCTTATACAAGTGCCTAAATGTGAACTGAGTAGAGAGGGTTGGAAATTTTCTGATGGAACATATTTCTGTCAAAAAATGCAAATTTATTGAAATCAAACATTCTGTGAGAACATGTTGACAGTGGAAATCAAGCACGTTTCCTTTGGAACCCTGCCTTCCAGAGAGGCAGGTTTCTTTGTTTCCTTCCCGTTTGCCTCCCTGGTGTTTGCTCAGGAGTTCCAGGCTCCTGGCTAAGTCCTAGAAGCTCTGACTCTCTCCCCACATGGCAGGCTATCAAGGCTCTGGCCAGCTTAGAGAGCCTCAGAAATGTTTTGAAAGGGTGGAAATTTCTTTTAACTTTTTCAAAACACAATTTTGGAATTCCCATTCTGCAGAAAAATTCATTTTTTCCATTTCAGAGCATAGTTTAGTCTATGAAATTTTGGAATTTCTTGTGGAAATTCTGGTTTCCAGCCGGTTTCTGTGCAGGGGGAGGGAGGAGAGCAGCCATGGTTTAGTTGGGGGTGGGGGGTAATTTTGTTGTTGTTTTAAAATCTGGCTCCAATTGTGCGTGCTGAGCATTTTAAAGTTCTAGATATTTAGATACATCGGATTAGTCTTACAAAAGTTCAAATCCAGCCTCATTCTCTCTCCAAAAAATATATCCTCTGTAATGCTCAAATAAGATATTAGATACTGTACCATGAAATACTACATATGGATGGCAGCTGAGATATGGGATCATAGTGGGGGGGAGGGGCTTGTTTTTGTTTCTTGAGAAACCACAGTACTGAATATCTTGACTTTCAAGCACTTGTGCATAGTATTTATAATTGACAGTTTTTAATGTTTTATATCAGTTGATCAGTATTTACCACCAGTCTTAACTTATTTAGGGTTTTTTGGGGTGAAACGAGATAGTTTATCTGCCAGTTGGAAAAGTAGGTTACATATGCACTACTTTGAAGTGGAGAGAATTGCATCTTGTATGATGCTTTCAGGCTGAGTTACAGAATATTGCCTCTTCACTAGCTGGTTAAGAAGGGACTAGTGGCAAGATATGGGCGTGGGGCTAGCAACTCCACCCCATAGGGAACCAACTTGCTACTGAAACGCCAACAGAGATGGAGTGCTCTGTGGTTGGTGGCCCATACCCCGCCGGGGGGTGACGGGCAGAGAGAGAGAGAGTGGCAAGATACAACAGTTCACACTTGATTCATGATTCTCTTCCCTAATTTGCAAGTAAGAGTCAGTCATGGTAAATGCTAAAGAAAAAGGTCCAATTGCTTTAGTGAGTAAGACTTAAAGCGAAAGCTAATTTTCTGACAATCCTTTGAATGGGAAATATTGGAGATTTGCAGCTTCATTGAAGCAAAAGCATAAACGAAATGTCTTTAGTAAGAAAAAGTAGACAGACGTAGTGAATTTAATAACAAGATTGGGTGACTCTGTGCTAAAGTGGCTAGCTCTATAAGAAATATTTTTATTGTACTTAGTCTACATACATGCCGTAGCCATTTATTACTTGTTTTAAAAAAACTATTCATGATTTAAATATCAGACAGTAATCTAATTTACAAAGGTTGTTCTTATTGTACATTTTTTTCTCCTATTACAGAAACTAGTGAATTCCCATCAGAATGTTGCAGTGTGATGGCAGGGGGAACCCTTACAGGATGGCATGCGGATGTTGCTACTGTAATGTGGAGACGAATGCTAGGGATTTTGGGAGATGTCAACACTATTATAGACCCTGAAATTCATGCGCAAGTTTTTGATTACTTATGTGAACTCTGGCAGAACTTGGCTAAGGTACAAGAACCTTCTCTACATACCAGCTTGATAGGGCAAGAGCTTGAGAATGGATCAAAAACTATACATTTCTGACATATTGCCTCTGTGTTCTTCAATAATTACAGATAAGAGATAATCTTGGTATTTCAGTTGATAACTTGACTTCACCTTCTCCACCAGTTTTAATCCCACCACTGAGAATTCTAACTCCATGGCTTTTCAAGGTAACTACAATAAACCATTCAGTAGATAAGAGATGTTCATATACTATAGAACAATGCTAACATTAACCTGTTACTTCATTTGTGTAATAAGTATCTTTTTAAAAAAACTGTAGGCAACCATGTTGACTGATAAATACAAACAAGGCAAGCTACATGCTTATAAACTTATTTGTAAGACAATGAAGCGAAGACAAGATGTTTCTCCAAACAGGGATTTCTTAACTCATTTTTACAATATAATGCACTGTGGACTTCTTCACGTTGATCAGGTAAGTGTTTTTTATATCTATCTATCTATCTATCTATCTATCTATCTATCTATCTATCTATCTATCTATTTTAATTCAGAGGTGGATGTGCAATATAACCCTAATGGAGTCACTTCTCAGTCAGAAAATACTGTGTGGATTTTCAGTTAAATAATGTAAGTTGATAATTAAAAATCAGTACTTTAGCTTATGTCCTACTAGTGAAAATACCCGGTGTTGCTCGGGTCCGTCGAAGGTGGGGAGGGGGCAGAGAGCAGAGCGAGTGCGGGGTCCGTTGGAGGGGGGAGGGGGCGGAGAGCAAACCTGACACCCCCACCTCACCCCCCTGACCAAACCCGACACCCCCACCTCACTTACCCCTCGACCAACCCCGACTCACATTTTCACCCCCCCACCCAAACCTGTCACCCCCTTACCAACACCCCCTGACCAGCACCCACACCTCACCCCCCCGTAGACCAAACCTGACACACCCACCTCACTTTCCCCCCCCCAACCAAACCCAACAACCCTACCTACTACCACAAACAAACCCACACCTCACTTACCCCCTGACCAACCCTGACCCCCCTCCTCACCCCCCCGACCAATCCCGACCCCCCTCCTCACCCCCCAACCAAACCCAACACCCCCACCTTACCCCCCCCGACCAAACCCAACACCTTCCCACCCCCCCAGACCAAACCCAACACCCCCGGCTCACTTACCCCCCGACCAAACCCGACACCCCCGGCTCACTTACCCCCCGACCAAACCTGACACCCCCAGCTCACCCCCCGACCAAACCCGGCACCCCCACCTCACCCCCCGACCAAACCAGACACCCCTACCTCACTTACCCTCCGACCAAACCCAACTCGGGTCCGTCGGAGGTGGGGAGGGGGCAGAGAGCTGAGCGAGTGCAGGGTCCGTTGGAGGGGGGAGGGGGCAGAGAGCTGAGCAAGTGCGGGGTCCGTTGGAGGGGGGAGGGGGCAGAGAGCTGAGTGAATGCGGGGTCCATTGGAGGGGGTATTATGACATCATAACTATGTCACAGAACAGCAGCTGCCCAGCTGATGTGAATGGGCTTTAAAGAATTTCACCCCTGGGGGGCGTCAGAGGTGAGATTTGAAAAATTTTCGACTCTTACCCTGATTAGGACCCTAAGACCTATAACTGTACCAAATTTCAAGTCTCTAGCTCAAACGGTGTGGAAGGAGTAAGTGCACATAGATACACCATTTGACTTTTATATATATAGATTGCTGAGCAATTGCCTTGGTAAATTAAGTTCATAGTAATGAGCACAATCATAACCTGCTATACACATTTCTGCAGGGGCAGAAGGTGCTCCATTTTTCATCTGCACAGACTGTGCTATCCATATTACAGGTTGCAGCATGGAGGAAGGCAAAACAAGCAACTTCTGGGAGATTTCCCTTCCTCCCTTCACTGTATCAACCTTTGCATTTGAGCGGGTGGGAAAGTAATTGTGGCAGATACAAAATTGGTTCAGATTGCTACTTCCCTTTCCTCCCATCCCAGGAGCAAAGTTGGAAAAAAGGACCATATTGGCGCTGCATCAGAAGAACATGGTTCTTGGTCTGCTCCTTGGTTGGTGCAGTTACATGCTGCACCATATCTAGTGCTAGATATGTTTTTGGTTTTGCCACAATCTTAGTATGCATAGCAATATAAATCTTCACTTTGATAGAAATACCCAGTAGCCTGGTGGCCAGGGCACTCACCTGGGAGGTGGTAGACCTTTTTCAAATCCCTCCGCTGCCTACTTAGGAGCAGGGATCTGAACTTCGGTCTCCCACATCCCAGGAAGTGACTTAACCACCAGACACGTGTGTGTATGAGCGCGTGCATTCATGTTTGGGTGCACACCATCAATATTGAATCATTAAGGCTGTAAGAAAGTTGTGGTGGTTGAGTTCTGGGAGTGTGTGTTGGTTCAAAAATTGCAGCCATAATTTAAATAGCAATTTTGTGTGGTCAGTTCAAGTACTATAAAAAAACAAAATTAAACACACAATCCATGAAAAAAACCCAATTTGAATGGCATTGCAATGCCATGTGCCAAGTCACAGTGACTCTCACTGAAATTTGGCCCAGCTAGGAGGGACAGCCATCCCAAATCGGGTGAATGGCATTACGACTGGCAATTTTTTTAGAGCCATATTGGTCACTGATACAAAATAGAACCGCTTCAAGAGGAGAGATTGAGAGCCCCACTCCGGAATACCCAATAGACTGCTGGTAAGGAGGTCTTGGGAGGTGGGAGTCCCTTCTTCAGATTAGGCAGAGGAGGGATTTGAAGACAGGTTTCCAGCATTCCAGGTGAGTGCCCTAACTACTGGATTAAGTATTCTGTGACACATACAAACCCAAATTCCCAATCGGATTGCCATCAGATGCTCTTTGTGGAAGGCCCAATCTGGTAGACTTGCTCTGAAAACACTGACCACTTTGTGCTCTCTGTGCAAAATAGGCAGGGGAATACTTATTTTGAGAACCCTTCCACAACTTGGGTGCAATGAATGCCATGAAGCTCAGTGGTGTCGAAACATAGGCAGTTTTTCACATGCCCACCAGCAGCAAGTTAGGCACCTAGAGACTTTAGACCAGGGGTGGGGAACCTTTTTTCTGCCAAGGGCCATTTGGGTATTTATAATGGCATTCACGGGCCGCTTCTCCCCCCTTTCCCCCCCCCCCCCCCCGAAGTCCAGGCTGGCAACAGGAGCTGAGACCCCGGCTGGCAAGGGGCCAGCGGGGAAACCCCAAAGCAGTGGCAGGCGGAGTGCTTAGCCCTGCACTGCTTTGGGGTTTCCCCCGCTGACCCCTTGCCAACCGGAGGGGGTCCTGCTGCCTGCCCCAGTCAGCTCCCGCTATCAGCCTGGGTGTACAGTGTAGACAACATCCTTGGATCGAAACCATCTCTCCTGCTGTGTAATCTCCGAGGGCAATCTCCCTCAAGGGTAATCTCCGTCACACCGATCCCTGGCCCCCACTGCAGCTGCAACCGGGGAGCGGCTCCCGCGGGCGGGCGCGTGGGCTGCAGCGGGTCCCGCCTCGCGCGGCTGGGGCCGGGGCGTCCTAACATCAGCGCCCGGCCACGTTGGCAGCGCGAGGCCGGGGGCGGGGCGGGGGAAGGGGGCGGAGCCGGGGTGGTTCCACATTCGGCGAAGGGGCCGGGAAGTGGCCCGCGCGCGTCCCTGTCCAGCGGCTCCCCGAGGCGCTTCCCGGCCTCTTCGCCGAGCGGGGAGCCGCCCCGGGCCGCCAGGCGGGGGAGGCTCCGCGTTCAGCGAAGGGGCTGGGAAGCGCCTCAGGGAGCCGCCCCCGCACGTCCCTGGCCTCGGGGAGCCGCCGGCCAGGGACGCGTGCGGGCCGGACGGAATGCTTTGGCGGGCCGTATAAGGCCCGCGGGCTGGAGGTTCCCCACCCCTGCTTTAGGCACTTCTAGGTTTAGGCAGCAACTGAGTGGGAGTTACGAGGTCTCAGTGGAGCTAAAATGTTGGATTTAGGCATCTAAATAGCAGTTAAGTGTCTAAAGCCCTTTGTGGATCTATCCCAGAGTTTAAAGGCCTGAACGACTGCTCCCGTGAAAGTCAATGGTGAAATTTTAACTGATTTGAGAGGCAGAATAAGACTTGCTTAAAATTATGACCAGTGTGTAGCTAGGAATTGAACCTGAAGAGACCTAACTTCCAGTTTTCTCCTCCTCTAACCACTAAACTACATTTTCTCTCCTACTGAATTGCAAATTTGCATATTAACATTGACCATCAAGGCATGTTACAAAGTCTATCTCTTAGAGAATTTTTTCAGAGAAGGATTATATTCTTTATTTCCATGTGAACTGGGGAGTTTTTTATGCTGACTGTATCTTATCCACACAGATTCATAGATTTAAACAATTCATAGATTTAGAGAATTAAATGTACCTTAGAAATGGAAAATCTTTATTAATGATATATTTCATGGGTTCACTAAATCTGCACACTTAATATGTCATGTAATACATAGCTTCAAACAAAAGAATGTTAAGACACTTTAATATGTCATTCTTTAAATTAAGATTCCATTTACAAATAATTTATAAAAGATTAATAAATGCTTATTAGGTATTATAAAGATTTTGCAGTCATAAGCAGTGCTTGCTATAGTTGGTTATAAGTACCTCAGTAGAAAGTGTAATGAATAGTTATAAGCAACCTGTTGGACTCTGTAGTTGATTAATAAATTTTTAAATTATGCAGATTTTGCTCAGTCAGTAATAAGCATAATTACCATTGTCTGTGTACTTTTTTTGTTTATCTAATGAATGTCCTATACTACTTTCCCTTCTCCCCTTCAAGGATATTGTTAATACAATCATCAAGCACTGCTCTCCTCAATTCTTTTCACTTGGTTTGCCTGGTGCTACCATGCTTATTATGGATTTCATTGTAGCAGCTGGTAGAGTGGCTTCTTCCTCTTTTCTTAATGTAAGTGTTCATCAGTTCATTCTCTTCTGTGATTATATGTAATCATGAGATGTTTTAACAGAAAGAATAGTATGCAATATTGTTCTTTAGTGCGTATCGACCTGTCCCAAAGAGAAAACTCAATTGAAATCAGCAAGTAGTTCATTAAAACATGACATTATAAAAATCCTATATAGAAAGTGTAATATAAAGAATGCAAAAATTTGCTCTTTATTCCTGATGTCTGTTAGCCTTAGAATTTCAGAAACAATTGAGAGAACTCTTAACTAAGAGACACCACACATAAAAGGTATTTTTCATCTGTCATCACCCACATGCATATCCAGAGGTGGCTTTTTTTAACTTCTAGAAGACGTGCCATATTAACAAACTTTTAAAGGGAAGGGGAACACCTTTTATTGGTCTATTAGGTCCATGGCTGTTATTTAAACTGCTGTGTATAAAAATAGTGGGTTTTATACTGATGTTGCAGTCTATTCCTTGGGACTACTAAGAAGCAAAAATGTTGCAGTTGACCATTAAGTGTTGATAATCCTTCATTTTGGGAGAACTGCTTTGTATACCATAGACATTACATTGTTACTAGACAAAACACTCCATGATCCAAAGAAGCAATTAAATACCTTTTAGTGAGGGATGTTCATATAATACTAGAACCTTCAATTAATGCTCACCATGAGCCGGTGTCATCTTGCTCTGTATACACCCCAAGATATACAATTCATCTTAGAGTGATTGCTCATGTATATTCCACAGTAGGTGTGTGTGCTTGCCACGTGCACCAGTGCCAGAAGTTTTTCCCCTAGCAGTACCCATAGGGAGAGCGCCCCCCCCCTCCCCGCGACTCCTGAAGTGGCGTCGCCATGGCGGTCTATAAGGGGCACTGCACACTCCCCTAACCTCAGTTCCTTCTTGCCGCCAGTGAAGGTGCATCAGAACTCCTCAGCTCCAGCATTGCTGCAGCTCGTCCCTAGCATTTCTTCTAGTACCAGTTGTTACTTAGTCTTCAAATTAATTTCAGTTAGAGTGCCCAGATTTTAAGTCATGCGACACTTGCAGGCATTCTATGCCAAGAAGTGACCCCCATGCAGACTGTTAACTCTGTTTGGCCAAGACCTATATCAGTGATTGTTCTAAGATCTGCAAGTCGTTCAAGCGTTGGACGAAAAGAGAGAGGGACATTTGACCCCAGGCCATCCTGATGGAGTCAGCGCTGACCCGGCTCCAGCACTCCATTCCGAGTCAGCACCAGGCACTACAGCGTTGATGTGCGGTGATCCCCCAGTGCCTTCATCTAGTCGGCACCGCTTTCTGTCCTCAGGGCATAAGAGGGCCAGGAAGATGCCCTCTTTGCAGTGGTACCATGGTGCACCAGGTGCAGAGGCTAGGCCCACGTCGGGCAGTCCTTGATCCCCTTCAGCCTCCAGGCCTCCGACTCATGTTGAGCGTAGCAGCCCAGCTGCATCAGCGCATGCCTCTCCAGATGTCCAGATGCCTTTCATCCTGGAGGCCCTGAGATGTCTTGTTCCTGACGGTGCCTGGAGCGCCACCGACGTCCGTCCTGTGCTCCAGAGGCAAGCCACTGCTGGCTCCCCGCGGTCGCCCCCAGACCAGTACTGGTCGTGGTCAAGGGAACATTCCTGAGGCTGTTCACCATCCAGTGGCAGTCCAGGGCAGAGTCCACGTGGATCGCCCTCGATGCCCACCAAGCTCTCTGGCTGGGTACCATCGGCCCGGGACTCCAGGCACCACTCCACGTCAGGGAGCACACACTGGGGGGAATTGAGGGGGACATCCCCTAAGGTCCTCGCCCCACAGGGGCTACCATCGCCGGTTGTGGCACAGACATAGTCACTGCTCCTGCTCTGAGTCCGCCGCCACAGGTCCACCCATCAGAGTAGTTCCAGGAGCAGTAACTACCATCGGTATCAGTCCTCTGGGTCCAGGTCACGGTCCCGTGCACAACATCATTCCTGGCACCGCCTCTCCTTCCAGTCTCAATGCAGTGGGGAATCGTTCATCAGCCCAGCCTCGGCTAGGAGCCACACCTCCATCCCTCCATCGGTCAAGCCAACCAGCGGAGCAGCCCAGGCCTTTGGTGCTGCAGCAGGTGTAGTGGCACTGGGCCTTGTGGCCACCCCACTGGTACCAGTGGGCACCATGGCCCCCAACACAGCCCTCGGCGGGGCTGAGCTCGGTAGCCGGGGCCTTGGAGGCACTGTTGGCCTCTCTGTCCAGGGCCCCCCCCCCCCCCAAGTGGTGGATCCTCTGATTGCCTATGGATACCCAAAGCTCGGTGCTGGCCTTCTCGCCCTCCCAGGAAGTGGCAATAGCAGCCCTGCCCCCTTCAGTCCTGCAGGAGGATTTTTGGGCCAACCAGGACCTCCAGGCTGAGGAGGTGGAGGATCCCTCAAATTCACTGTTTAATGTGTTGTCCTCTTCCATCCCGGGCAGGGTGGGCTTGCCCCTCCATGAAGGGGTGGCAAAAATCTCGCATGCCCTGTGACAAACACTGGCCTCATTGGCCCCCATATCCAAGAGGGCAGAACGCAAGTACTTTGTCCCAGCTAAGGGGCACAAGTACTTGTATGCCCACCCAGCGCCAAACTCCCTGGTGGTCAAGTCGGTCAACCATAGCGAGCGGCAGGGCCAGCTGGCCCTTACCCCCAAAGAACAAAGACTCAAGGAGGCTGGACTCGTTTGGCAAAAAGGTTTATTCATCCTTGACTTTCCAGCTGTGGGTGGTGAACCACCAAGCTCTATTGGGCAGATACGAATTCAACTTGTGGGGCTCTCTGCCAAAATTCATGGCATCCCTCCAGGCACAAGAGAGGAAGGAGTTTCAGGCCCTGGTGGAGGAGGGTGGGGCGGCTCCTGGGCGTGGGAGCGGTGGAAGTAGTACTGAGAAATTCAAGAGCAAGGGGTTCTACTCCCGTTATTTCCTTATCCCAAAGGCCAAAGGGGGACTCAGGCTCATTCTGGCCCCGCAGGGTCTCAATCGATTCATGGTAAAGCTCAAGTTCCACATGGTCTCCCTAGCCTCGATTATCCCCTCTCTGGATCCCGGGGACTGGTATGCTGCCCCCGACCTTCGGGATACATATTTTCATATCCACGTATTCGAGTGACACAGATGGTTCCTCTGGTTTGTCGTGGGTTGGGAACATTACCAATTCACGGTCATCCTATTTGGCCTATCCACTGTCCCCAGGGTGTTTACCAAGTGTATGTCGTTAGTTGCAGCCTACCTCAGGTGTAAGGAGGTGCAGATTTTTCCCTACCTGGATGATTGGCTTGTAAAAGACTGCTCCCAGTCGCAGGTGAGGGACCACGTGATGCTCCTCCTGTGCATGTGCACTATGCTGGGCCTGCTGGTAAACAGCGCAAAGTCAACATTAGTCCCAGTACAATGCATAGAGTTTATCGGGGCCCTCCTGAACTCCACGTCAGCCACAGCTTCCCTCTTAAGGGACAGGTTCGAGTCCATGAAAGGGCTCATCGCCACAGTCACGAGGTTTCCAATGACCGCAGCCAGGGCGTGCCTTCAGCTACTGTGCCACATGTCAGCGTGCACGTATGTGATCCGTCACGCCAGCTCCGAATGTCTCCCAGGCCAGGGACAGGACGGACAAGGTCCTCACCATCTCCGACTCAGTGATTGCCTCTCTGCAATGGTGGTCCACCCCTGAGAACATGCTCTAAGGGATCCCGTTCAGGGACAGGGCCCCGTCACTGGAGCTGGTGTCCAATGCCTTGGACCTGGGTTGGGGGGCCCATGTGGGAAGCGTTCAGACCCAGGGTCTGTGATCAGCCCAGGACTTGACCCTACACAGAAACATCAAGGAGCTGCGGGCAGTACACCTGGCGTGCGTTGCTTTTTGCTTGCACTTCAAGGGGAAAGTGGTCTGGGTCCTCACGGACAACATGGCCTCAATGTTCTTCATCAACAGACAAGGCAGGTCTCGGTCCTGTGCCGCGAAGCCTTCAGCCTGTGGGATTTCTGTATAGCCCATGACATCTCCCTAAAGGCCTTCCACCTACCAGGAGCTCACAACAAGCAAGTGGACCACCTTAGCAGGAATTTCTCCTCCCAACAGGAGTGGTCTCTCCACCAAGAAGTGGTTCACGAGCTCTTCCAAGCATGGGGGACTCCCGAGGTGGACCTGTTCGCAACCTGGCAGAACCAGCGTTGCCCCCACTTCTGCTCCAGGGGGGAGTCTGGGGAGAGGTGCCATCTCAAACGCCTTCCTCCTGTCCTGGTCGGGCTGGTTTCGCTACACTTTTCCCCCATTTCCTCTGATCAGCAAGATGCTGGAAAAGATAAAGACTGACATGGCCCAGGTCCTGCTGATCGCTCCAGAATGGCCCTGGCAGCATTGGTTCGGGACCCTCACGAGCCTGGTGATTGCCCAGCCGCGGCTGTTGCCGTCTCACCTGGACTGGGGCCGCCTCCTCCATCCCAACCCAGCAGTCCTCCACTTCACAGCATGGCTGCTCAGTGGTTAGGTAGAGAGGAAAGGACATGCTTAGAAGGGGCCATCGTGTCCTGGAGAGCAGACGACCCTCCACACGCCATGCCTATTGGCAAAGTGGGCACATTTTTCCTCATGGGCAACTGAGAAAGGGGGTCTCCCCAGTGGCTGCCCTGATCCAGCTGATCCTGGACTATCTCCTGGCTCCCTCATCCATCAGGGTGCACCTCACGGCCATCTCGGCCTTCTACCCACCGGTACAGGGCTACAATGTTTTCTCACGCTCTGACAGGCTGGTTCCTCAGGGGAAATTTGACTTATCTGTTTCAACACAACATCTTATTTAAGCAGTCTTAGTGTATATCACACAGCTGTACTTTTTGTGTTAAATACAAACTGCTTGAGTTTCTCTCTGGCCTCCATATTGTCACCAGAATAAACTTAATAAAAATTCAACCTTACGTAAGGTAGCTGGATATTTCACATTCTTAGTGCAATATGAATAAATTATTTTTGTTTTTCCCCATCCATAGGCACCAAGAGTAGAAGCGCAAGTTCTATTGGGATCTCTGGTCTGCTTTCCCAACTTGTATTGTGAATTGCCAGCTCTACACCCAAACACTCCTGACATAGTTGTGTCACATTTCACAGATGTTAAGGTGGGAATATTGAGAACTTGTGTATGGTATTGCAGCTACCAAGTTGTCTTGTTTTAGTAGTATAATGTTCCAGGTAATTTGTACTAATATTTAGACTTTCTAATGTGTTTATATATTTGTATGTAGAGAACAAGATTTAAGTCCATAAAATTTGTCAAAATAAGCTTTAAATTTCTAAAAATGTAATTATTTTGAAATTACTTTTGACCAACAAAAACCATCAGAAGCGTCTGCATAATGTTCCTAAAAGTAAATGTGCATTATTTTGACCATTTTGTATGCTTGGTCATTGCGATCACTTGAAAAGTTTCTCAGCTTTAAACAGCTCAGAAAGAAAAGAAGACTTGAAGTTTCTAGATGCTCTATTAATTCCACCTTCAGTTTATTTTCTTAGGGGCAGCCAAAAGCCCCTATGTGCACCTTTCTGGTGGCCACAATACAAAAAATCAGGGAGACTCCAGCACATGAAGTTTGGCTCTGTGACAGCTTAGCATAGCTGAGGCAGTCTGGGTCATGGATCTGTGTACTGCTGAAGTACTTAAACTGGGGGTCGTGGAATGTATTCTGTGGTGGGGTGTGAGATGCTTTAGGGAAAAAGAACTTGCTGTACATTTTACCCACAGCAGTGAATAATTATCAAACTGATTCCTCCAGACATATCAGGGCCTCAGAAAGCGCTGTACATTTGACTCTAAATGGCACTGTGCATTTTGACGGATTTCTAAGCTTGCATAGCATTATACAAAGTCATTGCCTCCTGTACACTAACCCATGTGCTACAATGAAGTGTGCACATTTAATTCCAAGCATCAACCACAATCACAGTTTTACTTTTGCTCTTATTACAATGTATCATTGGCTGCTAAATTCAACAGAAAAAAAGAAACTCAAGTGAAAACTAAAGAAGTTGAAACTGGTTTAAGTGAAGCACCATCGCTGCATAATTATATATCTATATATATCTATATATATATCAATATATATCTATATCTATCTATATATATATATATAGATATCAATATATCAGTATATGTACTTGTGTGGTAGGAAGTGGGAAGGGCATAAACAACTACACACACAAACGGCGGAGCCATGATCAAATAAGTTTGAGAACCATTAGTCCACTATCTCTCCAACTATAGGAATCCTGCAGATTGCTGCCCCTGCTTCCTATATCAAGGGTGGAACAATGTCTGTGGAGCTGCCTCACACCTTAACCACTGTTTAGAAGTAAATTTAGTTGTCTGCACAAAGCCTGTTTACTTGGGCTTTATGGAAGGTGAATTTTACAAGTAAGAACATTTGGTCCTCTTGACTAGCAGAATGACCTCACCACACATTAAGCAGTGGGAGCCATTGTCTGGCTTGTAAGAAAAAATGTGTGACCCTTTTAAGCCTGGATAACCAGTCTGATTAATTAAAGAGCCGTTCGCTTGAGACACAGCAAAAGAATATACCTGTGTATTCTATAGCAGAGCCCTTATATTTTTCTAACGATTTTTGTGGAGACATTTCTGATAATTGAGTTTTAACATTTTCATCTTTTGTTTTAGGAACTCACGATCAAAACTATATTAAGCTCTGCAAGAGAGGAACCATCTGGTCCGGCACGGTAGGTCATACTTTAACAAGTGATGAAAGGCTGCCATATTATTGGAGGCTCTTTAATAATTACAATACATTAAAGTAGATACATTGTAATCTAGGTTTTCCTTTTAGTGCTTGTCCTTATATTCCACTAATTCTGCACGTGCACCCTGCACACTTTTGCCAGCAGTATCTGCTTGGGTTTACATCTGCACCCTGAGAGCCCTCATGCCTTTGTCCAGAGACATAAATGGCAGGATGACCCCAACCGCTCCACATTTTTCTCACACCCTTTGGCTTTGCATCAGAACTTTGCAATATCCAAGTCCTCACTGAATTTCGCAGTGTTTGAGCTCTTGCTAACTGGACAGACTCCTAATTGTTTATAAATAGTTCTAGGTAGTGATTGTTCGGTAGTTGTTAATTTAGTGCAGAGGTGGGCAAACTATGGCCCACAAACTACTTCTGGCCCATCAGACTTTATCTGGCCTTCGAGCTCCTGCCAGGGAGTGGGGTCAGGGCCTTGCCTCGCTCCTTCGACACTCCCACCTCAGAGCAGGTTCAGGGGCTTGCCCTGCTCTGCCTGGCACTCCCCAACCCCCGACTCACAATTCTCTTGATGAGTACTGTCTTCTGACATGCATAGCCACAGTGCGTAGGCTTGACTTCACTACACTTTTTCCAAGATCGTAACCCGGCCCCATGTGGCAGTCTCCCCCACATAAGTCATTCCCCCCCGCCCTCCCGCACAAGGCACCCAATGCCTTCCTGGTCTCCTACAGCCCCACCCTCGACAGCCTTGAAACCACCAGGGGCTGCACCATCCCAGCTACGGTGCCGTGACGGTACCTGGTATGGCCTCCTTGGTGTTACTGTTGGCAGGGCCTCTAGGAGTCTCCAAAACTGCCCCGATAGAGCCCTCCTCCTCTTCCCTTCCCCCCCCCCCCCATGCCACACTTCATGAGTCCTCCCTCCCTCAATCTTGGTAACATCCTATATTATAAAAGACTAGAGAAGTGGTGTGTGAAGCTGTCATGCACAGTAGAGACGGCCCGGACGAACAGCATGCTGGGAGGTGTAGTTCGGCAGCACAACATGGCTGCCGCGCGTGTGCTGCCACGAGGGAAGCAGGGTCTGGATTAGGGGCTCGGGGAGCACGGGCAGGAGGGTGGCTGGGCGCAGGAGGCGCGGGCAGCGAGCCAGGAGAGGGGGCAGCGAGCTGAGTGAGGGGATGGGGGGGCAGCAAGCCGAGCGAGGGGATGGGGGGGGAGAGGAGGCTTGGAGTGGGGAGGCGGGGGGGCTTGGAGCGGGGGGGCCCGTTACTGTTGGCCCGTGTCCACGGGCTTTTACACTAGTTCTTTATAAACCACAACTGCGTTTCCACATTCATGGCCCACCATACAATTTCCATACCCAGATGCAGCCCTCAGGCCAAAAAGTTTGCCCACCCTTGTTTAGTGAATAGTTTAGTGCAGTGTTGCTTTTTAATTAATTCCTTTAGTTTATCCAGTCTCTGCTATAGCAGAGTAGCAGTGTATGGGGTTTAAGAACTGTCCTTCATGTCAGTAATGCTCCTCAATGAGCACATCAGATGCCAAATGTGTTTGCGAGAAGGACGTATTGTTGAGAGGTACTCAATTTGTAAATCCTTCTAAAAAAGAACACAAAAAACTAGGGAGCCACACCCGACAGTGTTCTTTATGGAAAGATCAATACATTCCTCCTCAGATCCAGGAGCAACAAAGGCTGAAAACCTTTGAGCAATTATCATGTAAAAATACTCCCATAGTCTCATCAGCCCGCTCCTTTGAGGTGCAAGGAACTAAGGGCGTGCCTACAGGGATGTAACTGTACCAATGTAGCTCTGCTGCTGTAGTGCCTCAGATGAAGAAGCTGTGTGCCAACGAGAGAGAGCTCTCCCATCAGTGCATTAAAATCACCTCCATGAATAGCAGAAGCTATGTCAGTGGGAGAAGCTCTCCCACCAACATAATGTGCACACAAGTGCTTATGTCGGTGCAACGTATGTCCCTTGGAGGGGGGGGGAATACTTGTACCCCTGAGGAGCAAAATGTATGCCAGTGTAGACATAGCCTAAAGGATCTTCCTCATCAGCTGATAATAGCTGTCCTAGCTAGGGAAGAAAGGAAAATTCTAACTCAAAAAAGTATAAAACTCCACATTTACCCTTGGAGAAGGGTAATGCAAGGCCCAGGAAGGGTCCTTCTGCAACCCATGCAGACTCTTGTCACCAATCCTTAGTACCAGTCTCTTCAGTTCATAAGAAATTACCCTCACCAAAGTGCATAGTACTGACTATTACTGTTCCAATGCAGTCTATTCACTTACCTTTGGTACCAGAGTTCTTGGTACTGAGGACTTATATGGCATGTAGAGAGTAATCTTTCTTTGGGCTGGTCCCCACTAGGGCTTAACGTCGACCTTTGCGATGTTAAGTCGATATAAACATGTACCCGTCCTCACATGCATGCCATTTGCGTCGATTTAAAGGGACCTCAAAATCAACTTCTGTACTCCTCCCTAATGAGAGGAGTAGCGCTGAAATCGACCTCTCTGGGTCGATTGTGAACTAGTGAGGACGCATGGGACATTACTGGCCTCCAGAGGCTGTCCCACAATGCTCCATTCTGACAGCTCTGGACTGCCTCACTGCTCCACTGTGACCGCTCTGGACAGCGCTCTCAACTCGCTGCTCTGGCCAGGTAGACAGGAAAAGACCCGTTTTCACTAAAAACGATTGTCAATATACTCTGGACCAGGACTTTGTAATGATTCCAATAACATGCGTTCCCTAGCTCTCTGAGACATTCTAAGCATATTGATGTCAGTCATGGTTGCCTGCTTGAAATACGGACTGCAATTAGTAGGGAAACAGCCAGCGAGACAGCCCATAGCGAGAGCAGGACGGGGTTTTGAGCCTACAATCGCACACACACCCCCCTCCCCCCTGCCAGGCTGAACACCCCCTTCCCCCCGCCAGGCTGAACACCTGCCCCCCCCCCCTCCCCACAGCCAGCCGGTAGCCAGCCCGTGGTGGTTTTTTTTTTGTTTGGGTTCTTTTTTTTTTTTTTTTTTTTTTTTGGAAGTTCGGGTTACAGCGTGCCTGGGTTTTCAGCCTGCAATTGCCCCCCCCCCCGCCAGACTGAACACCCCCCCGCCCCCTCCCCCACAGCCAGCCCATGGTGCCTGCTGGGGACTCCGGGAACTGTGGGATAGGTACCCACAGTGCAATGCTCGCTATGTCGACGCTTGCAAAAGTTGTACGGACAGACACTGTCGACTTGCTGTGCTTTGTGAGGATGCACAAAATCGACTCTATACAGTCTGCTTTAGAAAATCGACTTAAAGGAAATCGAACTAATGCTGTAGTGAAGACATACCCTTTGATAGCAGTCTCACTATTAGCATTCACTAAGGTACTGTACCCCCTAGTGGTACTGACTGCTTCCTAGACCTCGGTACTGAGCACACCTGCGATACCAGACAGATATTGCATAGAGGGTATGCCTAGCATCTCTGCCACAATGTCTCTACCACTAAAGGAGGAGTGCTCCTTCTCCTACTCAGCTTCTGATAATGGTGTAGAGCCCTCTCCCTCTCATTCCCTGGGATTTAAATACATATATCTCTGATTGGGAGTCTGGGTCTCATTATCATTACCCTAGGTTCTGAAGTTCACAGGAACACTATTTCTTGGTATCTTCCACCATGGTCCCCTGCTCCCTAGGCTTTACAGGACCCTTCACCTTGGGCTCAATAAGGTTTTCAGCGTGCAAATTGGTCAGCATCTACAACATGTTCCAGGCCTATATCTCCACTTCCACTAATGCAAAGAATATCACTTAACTATTCAAAAACCAGATGCTTCTGCTGAACATCTAGACTAAGGCTCTGAAGAAGTTAAATGGATGATCTCATTATTCTAGCTCATGTAATATTGTCATCTCAAATGGCTGTAGTTTTGTTAATGCCTTCTTCATAGCCCGAGGACGACACATCTTTTTGAGCATTGCTCAGCAGAATGGCAGAGGGACTTAAGATCCTAGTAGAAGTTGTCAAAGGGAAGTCATACAAGCTCTGTGATATCTTGGATACAGCCATGCCAAGTCGTCTAGCCATGCCTGCTAATGAAGGCACCTCGTGAAATTGCTCTGGCAGAAACTGGCCTCTCTAGCTTGTAAGCATTTACAGCAACAATATCAAGTACCATCTGCTGGTTTCATACAGTTTTATATATATCCTGCTACAAGATCCTTGATGTCTCAGCAGTCCATGAAAAGATGAATAATCAAGGTCCTTCCAAATCTACCACTTGAGATAAGGAGCTTAAAAAGCATACTTAAGTGCAAAAATTGCTTCTTTGCAAGCCTACAGATGAGAATAGCCAATTTTCTAGCATTACTGGCAAAATTTGACTATTTGAATGATAACTTCTCCTAATTGCTAATAAAATCCCATAGGACTGCAGAGGGGAAAAAATTAAGTATTTGATTTCAGAGTGGCAACTTGTAACACATCCATCTCTTTAGGCAGATGTTGATGCATCTGATACCATGGCCAGGACTAAAAAACCTCAGTTGCCATGAGAAGACCATTCTGGCTCCAAGCTTCCCACATTCCTTACAAAGTACAGGTTATTACAGAAGACCAGTGGTTTGAAGGATATGACTTCCTCATAAGACTAATGAGGCTTTGTGTTCTTTAGAAGTGTATTCATCTACTTTGAAGAGGAAAGCAGGTAGGCCTCAGTCAACATACTCATATTACCCTTAATTAGAGACCTTCTCAGCCCTCATGAAAGCATCAGAAGTTCCAGAGGAAAAAACTATTAGCGTCGTCTATATCATCTTCACATTATCTACATCCTTGAGGAAGAGAATTTGCCAAGAGCTTTGTATGACTTCTAGTTGTTCACTTTATTTCCCCCCTTTTGGAAACCATCTTTTTTATTTTCATCGCATTTGGAGAACCATAACAGACCATAAGGCCATGTGGGTAGTAGAACCAGGATATTCCATTCAATACTATACCCTTTCCACTTGAATCTTCTCCCTCCTTTTCCGGGGGACGGACCCTGTGACCCTCCACCCTCCATTGGCACACACTACATCAAGAAGTTGAGTTGCTTGTAACTTTTGGTGCAATAAAAGAGATTCCAACAGAATTCAGAAGGAAAGGGGTTTACTCCCAGTATTTTCTGATACCAAAGGAAAAGGGGGTCTCTTGGTGAAATCTGGATTTAAGACAGCTGAATACCTTCATCTGCAGATTCAGGTTAAAGATGGTAACCCTAGCATCCATGATTCTCTCCCTAGATCCACAGGAGTAGTACTCAGCTCTTAACCTTCAGGCTGCCTATTTCTGTATAGATGTCCATAATGCCTACAGAAAATATCTAAGATTTCAAGTGATCAGTTCCCATTATCAGTACGAGGAATTGCAATTTGGACTGTCAGGGACATCAAGGGCATTCACCAAATTCCTGGCTGTAGTAACAACCTACCTGAGTAATTGATTAGTCATACTTTACCCATAGGTCAACAACTGGCTCACCTGAGGCAAGTCTCCTCATTAACTCAGCAGACCTTCCAGCTCTTTGCTTCCCTCAGGGATTCAGTCCACTCCTATTCTTGTAGCTTCCACATATCTCCCCCACCATGATCCAACCCCCTTCCTGCCTTTGAACTTTGTACTCTTCCCCTTCCCTTGATGTACCTGTCAATCGCCACCCACATCTCTCCTTCTCAGCTTACTTACTGATTTTGATTCTGCACTATTTTGTAATTGTCTTTCAATTTCCCACATTAGCCTTGCAACTGCAACTTATCGTGTTAACTTCCCGTTCAGTCATTTCTTCTCCCATCTCCTCTCTTTCATCTCCATGTTTAGTCTTCATCTCTGGGTCATGACTTGCACATGTGAAAATGGCCACTTCTTGAATTTTATCTTCACTTAGCAATATTCCTTCCCTGGCCTAGCTGTTGCTGAATTCTTTCTCTGACCATATTTTTTCCTCTCCACTGCCCTTGATCCTCTCCTTCATCAACACTGACTCTCTAATCAACTCCTTAGACTTCTCCCGCGATAAAGTCCACCCTTCCAAACTTCTGTTCTGTCTTGTACCTCACATCTGTTTGCTCTACTCATGCTCTAAAGAAAATCGATTTAGATTTCTTCCACTAAGAATCACCATCTCCTCTTTATTGCAAATATATAGTATTAAAACATCCATGAGCAAGACCCAAAAAACAAAACTAAACTCGTGAGGTGGTCTTTTTGTTCTGTGTTTGTACAGCGGGGTACTGGTCCATGACTGAAACTCCTAGGTGCTACGATAATACAAATAGTAATAAATAGGTTGTCTTAAAAATCATGAGATTTTAAAAAATACTTGTGTTTTGGTTTTGGTCTGTTTCTTGATTTATTTATTTTTTAAACCTGCAAAGGGTAGCCTTGACCCACACTTTATGTGTGTTAATTGCAGATTGACTTTTTAATCTGAAAAATATATGCACAATTGAAGGGGTTCTTCCTTTTCCCCCTGCCCTCACCTGCTTAGCAGGGAACTTCAATTTTACCCTACTCTAGCTTCTGGGATGAAGAATTAAGATTCTTGTAAATTTTAAAAATTATTTATATAGCATCTTAAATTAAGGGTTTTATGTTTTTTTTTGTTTGTTTGTTTAGGAAACTGTAGTTATATATTTAATGCATCTTGGAAGGCAGTCCAGAAATTACTAATAACATATGTTATATAGTTTTTATTGCAGGTAGTTGAGCATTCTTGGAATCTTGAGTTCTTTGAATGTCACTGTAGATCCTGATGTAGGTGTGCATGTACCTCATGCACATGAGCTTGGACTCTGTTTAATAGCAGTGTTTCTCAGGGCTTCTGATGTGCCCTGTGTGAGGGCATAAAGGACAGAGTGGCTGCAACCCTCCTTCAGTTCCCTCTTACCACCTCTGGCAGCAAGACAGGATTTGGACTGTCTGACCCTATGCTAATTCATGAAGAAATCTCTTTACCCCTTATTGAGATTTTTTTAGTTGGGCATTCTTCCCCTCTCCCTCCCATCCCAAAGGAAGTGAATAAGCAAGGTGAGACCCTCCTGTAATTTACACCAACTATTTGGTAATAGCAGATTCTAAACCACCAGGGTTTAAATGTTGTACTTCCTGCAATTGTCTGATGCCCTTAATTGTTGGACACAGCAGATGTCATCCCAGAGCTGAGCTTTGGAAGCCACCTTGCCCCTTTCTATTGAGCATGATTAGAGATTATGGCCGACACATGAGTGCTGGACATCATCACCCTTCCCCATCCCTCTTTTGGAACTCTTCTCGCAGGAGGAGCCTATTACCAAAAGTGGCTCATTGCTTCATCTATGAGCCATAGAAGAGATTCTGCAGAGGTTAAGAGTGAGAGGCTTCTATTCCTGGTATTTCCTTACTCCAGAATAGAAAGGGGATCTTCATCCTATCATAGACCAGAGGAAACTGGCAGATGCATACAGTGCCTGAGGTTCAGGATTGTAACACTTGCCTCCATTACCCAGTCTTTGCAGGTTCAGGAGTAGTTAATGACTCTTGACTTACAGAATGCATACTTCCATACTGCCATCCATCTGGCCCACAGAAATACCTGAGATTTATGGTGGGGCCAAGCCATTCTCAGTACAAGGTACTGCCCTTTGAACTCTGCAGCATTGAGAGGCTTTACAAAAGTGCATCATTGTATGTGCACACCTAAGGGAAAAAAATAATCCGTGTATATCCGTATCTAGACAACTAGCTGATCAGAAGCTGATTACATCAGGAAGTTCTCTGACAAACTTCAACTATGTGCTACCTCTGTTTGCCATCTGGGCCTCTACAAGATACCATCTCATGACAGAATTTATATAGGCCAGGATAGATTCCATGATGGTGAGAGCATTCTTACCTCAGGACTGAATCCTGTTGCTTGAGTTGTAAATAAACATGGTGGTATTGCACCTGGCTGTAACACTATGGCCTTGCCTCACATTATTAGGCCATATGTCTGCATGTACATGCGGGATACCACTTGCCAGACTTCAGCTCACACCTCTACAACTCTGGCTCAGGTCAGTGTACTCCCCTGCGAAGCATCAGATGAGCAAGAGCTTCAATTCTATGTCATGTCCTTGCAGTGCTGACCAGGCACCCGCATCCCAACAGTGTTTAATAGGGTACTGTCTGTGACCCATCACCCTCCAGACCATTAATCATAGAAGCATGTGGATCAGGCTGAGAAGCCCACCTGAATCATCTGCAAGTAGAAGAGATGTGGTCCTCAGAGGATGTAAAATGGCATGAGGGGGTGCCTGCTCTGAAGCAATAACTACCAGAAAGCAATAACTCTGGAACAGGTGCTATCTGCATGACGTAACCCCTAGCCCTGCACCTCTTGGGAGCCAACAGTGACATGACAGACTTTCTAAGTAGACAGTCTCTCACCAGCCATGAGTGGGCATTGCTGAAATCCATCACCTGCTTGATAGTCCACCAGTGGGAGAATCCAGTGATCGACCTGTTTCCCATCAAGGACAACATTAATTGCCTAGACTTCTGTTCCACAGGAGACATGAGCCTGGGATGCTTGCCAGACACCCATCTGCACTGAAATTGAGACATCTTTTATGCCTTCCCATTGATTCTCCTAATCTCCAGGTTGATTGCCACAACCAGTTGAGAATAGGCCAGGCTTATTCTCATAACTTGTTACTGGCTGAGACATTTCTGGCTGATGGACCTGTCGCAGAAGTTCACGCAACCACTGATCAGGCTCCCAGATTGTCCAGACATGTTTTTTCAGGGAGATCAGGGTCAAGAATTGCACCCAGAACCGAAATTGTTACCACTGTTGGCATTGATGTTGGCTGGCTGAGCACCTGGAAAAACTGCTCCTCACATGTTTAGGAAATCCTAGTACAAAGCAGAAAACTCTTCATGAGACATACTCCTCCTTCATGTGGAAGAGACCTAAACATGGCCTATACCCACTGCAGCCACCCCAGTATTGAAGATTCTGAACTATTTGCTCTAACACTCTGGACTTCTATTTAATTAAGTCAAGGTTCATGTGGCAGCAATATCTTCCTCTAATGCCTTCGTTCTCAGTCCTCTTTCATCCAACAGTATTCAGGTTCCTTAAAGCTTTGCTGCATGCATATTCATCATTTAGAGTCTCTACTCTCATGTGGGAAATCAACATCATCTTTCTAAAGCTTACAGAAACCCCTTCAAGCCCCTCTTGGGTTTCTCCATCTATCATCTTACATTCTAAATAGTCTTTCTAACGGTTGTCACCTCAGACAGAAGAATGAACAAGCTTCAGGCACTTGTAGACCCCAAGGTTGTACTGAGATCTCTTGCAAAATTTATCCCCGAAGTGGTTTCTAAGTTCCATTTAAACCAGTCAATCAACTTACTTGTGTTCTTCTGAAAGCCACATTCCATACAAGTGGAGAAGAAATTCCACAACCTAGAAATATCTAGAGCTCTTCAATACTGCATCAACATGACCAAATCTTTCAACTCTCCCAATGTCTACTTCTAACTATTGTTGACTGCTCCAGAGGGTCTGGCCCTTGTGTCACAAAGACTTACAAAATGGGTAAGTCACTGCCTCCCTGTACTATCAAAAGCGAAAGAGTCTTGTAGCACCTTATCATGAGCTTTCATGGGTTAAGACCCACTTCATCAGATGAATGTTGTGGAAATCCCCAGACGCAGGCATAAATATGCAGGCAAGTAAGCAAGGTAAATTCAATCAGTGGGGGTGGTGAAGCCCACTTCAGCAGGTGATCTGGAGGTGTGAGTGCCCAGAGAGGAGAAACTGCTTTTGTAATTGGTGAGCCATTCACAGCTAATATTAAGTCCAGACCTAATAGTGTCAAATTTGCAGATGAACTGGAGCTCAGGACTTTCTCTCTGAAGTCTGGTTTTGAAGTTTTTTTGCTGCAGGATGGCTGTCTTGAGGTCAGCAATTGTATGCCCAGGCAGGTTGAAGTGTTCTCCTACAAGCTTTTGTATATTGCCATTCCTAATATCTGATTTGTGTCCATTTATCCTTTTACGTAGGGATTGTACACTTTGGCCGATTTACATAGCAGAGAGGCATTGCTGGCACATGATGGCATATGTTATATTGGTAGATGTGCAGGTGAATGAACCTGTGATGGTGTGGCTGATCTGGTTAGGTCCTGTGATGGTGTTGCTGGTGTAGATACAGTAGACTCTCTATTATCCAGGATGATAGGAAAAAAATTAATTCTGGTTAATAAAATCCCGGATAATCAGCGTCCATAGGAAATATGGGGAGGGGTGGTTGGTTCACTAGCCACCCTGCGCTTGGGGGGAGGGCGTGTTGGTTCACTGGCTGCCTTGCACCCTGGTGGGGTTTTTTTGTGTGTGTGCGCTTGGGGTGGCAACAAAGCCAGAGCCAGCCCTGCGAGTTGCGCGTAGTTTTTTTTGACATCCTGGTTAATCAAATCCTGGGTAATCGAGAGTCTACTGTATGCGGACAGAGTTGGTATCGAGGTTTGTTGCATGGATTGGTTCCTGAGTTAGAGTTAGTATGGCGCGGTGCGTTGTTGCTGGTGAGAATCTGCTTCAGGTTGGCAGGTTGTCTGTGGGCAAGGACTGGCCTGCCTCCCAAGGCCTGTGAAAGTGAGGGATCATTGTCCAGGATGGGTTGTAGATCACTGATGATGTGTTGGAGAGGTTTTAACTGAGGATTGTAGGTGATGGCCAGTGGTGGTCTGTTGGTTTCTTTCTTGGGTTTGTCTTGCAGCAGAAGGCTTCTGGGTACATATCTGGCCCTGTTTATCTGTTTCCTTACTTCCTCATGTGGGTATTGCAGTTTTAAGAATGCTTGGTGAAGATCTTGTAGGTGTTCGTCTCTGAGGGGTTGGAGCAAATGCAGTTGTACCTCAGTGCTTGGCTGTAGACAATGGAGCGTGTAGTGTGTCCAGGATGGAAGCTGGAGGCATGAAGGTAGGCAAAGTGGTCGGTGGGTTTTCGGTATAGGGTGGTGTTTATGTGACCGTTACTTATTTGTACCATGGTGTCCAGGAAGTGGACTTCTCGTGTAGACTGGTCCAGGCTGAGATTGATGATGGGTTGGAAGCTGTTGAAATCGTGGTGGAATTCTTCCAGAGTTTCTTTCCCATGGGTCCAGATGATGAAGATGTCATCAATGTAGTGTAGGTAGAAAAGGGGCGCGTTGCTGTACCTCTCCCACCAACTATCAAGGTCCTTTCCACCAGCACCCATGCAGTATCCTTGGCTTGTTTCAAAACATACAGATATCAGGAATTTCCAAGGCTATTACAATACATTCACATTTGTCAAGCATTATAAATTAGACTTTGCTACTAGGTCAGATTTCAAATTTGGGAGAGTGGTACTCTAGTTAGCAACTGATTCTGCTGATGTTCCTCATTCCAGCTATCCAGGAAGGACATCACTTGCCAGTCACCTACAGTGGGATCCACACTGACACATACTACTGTGGTTCTTTGAGATGTGGTAATGCATGGATCAGCACAACCTACCCTTCTTCCCTGCTTTAGGAGTTTTTTGCTAAGTCTTTTGAGGGAGGGTTGCAGCTGCTCTGCTATTTATGCCCTTATACAAGAGCATGCAAAAGCATAGGATGCATGGCAGCCCCAGCAGACATTGCTATTAAAAAGATTGTGAGCTCATACGCGTGAGGTGATGTACACCTGTAGGAAGAGCCACACTGACTGCAACATCTCAAAAAAACTACAGTTAAGGCTGGGTAACTAACCATTCCTTATCTGGTTTTTATCTAACCTTGTTTTGCAGCTGTGTTGCTCTTTGCAGCCTTGGCATTTGGATCTGTGAGGAACTGGTTCATGAATCGCATCATCCTCAGATCAAGGAAGCACTGAATGTGATTTGTGTCTCTTTGAAGGTAAGAGACTAGGTGTGCTTTATTCTATTACATTTTTAAATGATTTACATCTTCAAAATCCAATGTGCAAATTCACTAGCTAATCCTCACAACAACTCCAAATGTGTCAAGTATCATTTTACAGATGATGAGACTGAGATGCAAATTAAGTGACTTGCCCTATACAGCTCAGTGATTGTGTCAAACGGAGGGTTACATACAGAAGTCCCTGGCTTCCAGTCCTGTGTTCACTCTGAAGTGAAAGAATTAATTAATTTGAAAGGTGAAACTATCATTTTTATTACCTGCCAAAGCAAGTCATTGCTTAATATCTAAAGGCCATGTTGTGTGCTGAAGGGAAGAGCAGAAGGAGTATCCCTCCCTTATACACCTGCACAAGAGCCAGTCATGTTTATAGTCCCTGCAGACTGAGCCTCATGCACTTCTTCCTCATGTTGCAAGCCACCCAAAATGGAGCAAAGGAGGCAGAATAGTTCTGTCCCTACTCTTGACCAGTCAACGGCTCTGGCCAGATGTGCAAACGGAGTATGCTGCACCATCCTAAGAGAGGTATTACCTGTGCAGTTGAGAGCTCCAAGAGGTGGTATGCTTTTCTGGGGCAAATTGCCTCTCAGAGCTCACATTGGGGCAGTGCAGCACAGTTTATAATCATGACCTGCTTTAGGTTCAGAACTTTTCACTGTTGTAGTTTAATGAAATTATCTATAGGAAAGGAATAACAGAACTGTAATTTTGGCAAAAAATTAAAGGAATAATTGATTTTACTATTGTCTTTAAAATATATTTGTAAAATTATTATTAAATACATGTTAATGATGAGGAATCTTCAACTATTTTCACTTCCCCCTCAAAATGATCTGGGTAATTTTATTAAATTAAAACTTTTAGGTTGTGTAGATATTCTTTTGTTATAAAAACCTCTAGATTTTCATGTGTTCTGGATAGCCTGTGGGGTGAAGGGTTGTTGTCCATGTGATTGCTATTTTGGCATTTGTTCACTCATTTGTATCTTATTTAGACATAGGTGCTATACACAAATATTTTGAAAAGCAATATATTCAAATATAGCTAGTAGCAATTGTGAACCAATATCAACACAGTACTACTGGATAGAGGAAATTTATAGTGGAGTCATCTTGTCCTTTCCTTTGGGAGGAGTAGGACCTTTATTATTCTGAAACAGCTTTGAGTTTCTGTAGTGATCATTAAGGCTACCATTTAGTCACTGGTATTTTTAATAAAAGTCATGGACAGGTTACAGGCAATAACCAAAAAGTCACGGTCAGTGACATGTCCATGACTTTTACTGAAAATACCCCAAACTAAATTTTAGATGCTGGGAGGTAGAAGGCGGGTGCTGCTCTGGGGCAGCCCGGAACCAGTTGCCTGTTTGGACAGCCACGGGGTCAGCTGCTACAGCTGTGGAAGTCACTGAGATCCTGGAAGGTCACAGCACCTGTGACCTCCATGAAAGACTCGAAGCCTTCTATAGCTTCCTTGACAATCTGGTCCATTGCAAAGCTTATTCTTTAGCCAGTCTTCTTTCTTCCTCCCCTCCCCACTCAAATATGTAATCTATATTTTCCCTGTTAAGAAAACATTACTTACTCTATTGTCATTTATTGAATAATCAGAATACCTGGCTCCTACCCACTTCATGGCATCTTTATTACCTAAAGATTTTGCCGATTGGTATATTTCTCAGCAGCATGCTCTGTTTTCTTAATCTTTCCTAATAAATCTTATTTTCAAAACCTTTCTTAATTTTCCTTATTCTCACCTGAACTCTCTACAGATTAGTCTCTTTTGGCTGGGATAAACAGAATGGTGGTACACCTTTGGAGGCTGACTCCTGCCAAGTTAGCCTCCAAAGGCTGAAGAATTACATTGCTGTTTTCAGCATGGTTCTTTTAGTAATGAGCACCATATTGCTGTTGCCTGTTTTGTCATGTCATGTTTTAGGTGTGACACCTTCTCAGTGCTCTGATAGTCTCTCCAATATCCTATAACTTGTGCATTTGATGGTTTGAGCCAATTTGTATAAATTTGATATTGGACAAATGTCACTATTGATTTTAACTGATCTCTCCAATTTATCAAAGTTGTGCAATATTTTAATCCTGTCATCCAAAATAATTTGTTTTCCCACTTGTTCTCCCATTCTTCTTAACAACAATTATTTTAAACCAGTATCTTGTAATGACTGCACATATCTAAGTATGGACCAGTTAGTGCTTGAATTGGGAAAACACTGCTTCAAGTTGGCAAAAACTTTGGAGCCTTTGCCATCTCTTCTTTGACCTTGAACACTGGGGTAAAATATCTGCAAGTGTACTGTCTAATATGAAAAATTTATACATAGTTTTGTGTCATGGAGAAACAACCCAGATGTAAACTGGTACATCAATAATGTCTTGGCTTTCACACAGTCAAGGATTTGGACTCCCAGACTGGGTTATTTTTCTTGTTGGGAGAGGAATGAATGGCTACAGATACAAGAAGCTATATTTCTAGTCTAACATATTGACAAGTACGATATGTACACCATTGAACAGGAATGTCGATGGCAAAAGCAAATTGCTTGCTTATAACTCAGATTTGGAGGTATGGACAGGTCTACATTTAAACTGTTGCATCAGCACAACTGTCCCATTGCAGCTGAGCTGTATAGCAAGTGATTCAGAACTCCAACCAAGAAGCTATGTCCAGGTATAGCCAGAAGTTTACCGATAAACACTGTGAAGACGCTGCTGTTTCTTTTAACCACACTGAAAGTCTCAACATGAAAGATGCTAATTGGCCATCTATGCCACTGCAGCTAGAGTCACCCTCTGCGCCTGGTGACTCGCCCACTGACTGTTCTGCTGGTTTGGGATCCGCGATGCTCCCCGCTTGGCGGCGTCCACTTCAAGACACTGCCCTCCGACAGTGCCCCCTAGTCCGTTCTCGCCCCTTTCGGGGGGGCGGGGAGTGTAACAGCAGTCCTTTGACTTGCACCTGCCTCAGTGGCCAACCCCAACCCCAAAGTCTAGTCCCTCACATCAGGGGCATGTTGCAGTTTGTCTCTGCCACAGTCCTCCATAGCCGGGTGCAGTACAAAGGGGAAAGGGGGGGACCGAGGCCCCCCTGCTACTCTGGGTCCCGACCCAGGGGCCCTCTAGCAGCAGCAGCCTCTCTGCCCTCCTTCTCCCCCCTTGTCCGACTATCTTCCCTGAGCCATTTCCCCTTTGGCCCCTTGCACCTCCTCATCCCTTCTAGTCAGGGGCCGCAGCATGACAAATAATGGGTGGAGCTCTGCTCTGCTCCCTTGAGCATTCCCAGCACTGCTCTGTCCAAAGTGCTTTCCTCCTTAGCTCAAGAGTCAGTCCTTCTCTCTTGCTAGTTAGGGAGAGACTGACTTCTTCTTTGCTAAGCAGTCTTTATATAAGCCCAGCCCGGCTCTGATTGGCTGTCTCTCCCTTTGCTATGATTAGCTCTCTACGGGCCTTTGCTGATTGGCTGCCAGTCTGTACAGATTCTCTGGCCTGTTGTGGCCCTTTCTCTTATGGAGTGGAGCAGCCGCCCCACTACACACCCCTTATATATACCAGTGTACATTGTCACTGAAAAGCAGTGACTCAAAGAAGGACTTAGGCATCATCATAGATAATCAGCTAAGTATGAGCTCTCATTGCAATGCTGTAGCAAAAAAGGCTAATGTGATCCTGGCATGTGTAAAAAGAGGAACAACACATAGAAGTAGGGAAGTGATCTTGTACATTGTGTTCTATTCTGATGTTCACTCTTCAAGAGGATATGAAAATACTGGTGAAAGTTCAGAGGAGGGCCAAGATGTTGGAAAACAAGCCACACTGTGTGAGGCTTAAGGAACTCAATATATTTAGTTCATCGCAGAGATGGTTAAGAGGTGGCTTGGTCATTGTGTATAAGTGCTTACACATGGAAAAATATATGATAGTGAGGGGCTTTTCAACCTTGCTGACAAAGGAACAGCAAGATCCAAGGGCTGGAAGTTGAAGCTAGACAAATTCAGCTCTGAAATGAGATGCAATCTCCTGAATGTGAGGGAATTTGAACATTGGAACAGCTTACCAGGGTGGACTAACCCTGGCTTGGAATCTGGAAAATGAGGTTAGATTTCTTTTAATCAGATGAGCTTTAATTCAGTTTCTTGGATAAATTATATTGCCTCTATGTGTGCGGGGGGTTGGGCTGGATGGTCATGGTGTTCCCTTCTGGCCTTAAAATCTAAGTACCCCCGTTCATCCCCTCTTTTCCTTGGCAGTGGGGAGAAGAGGATTGCTTGCATTGCCTGCAGCATGCTCTTAGCACTTATAATTCTGCATTAAAGCAGTAACCATAATTAAATCTCATGCTTCAGGGTTTCAGTCAGTTGCCTGCAGAGGTCAGGAAGGATTCTTAAATTCCATAATCTGGACATTCACGGTGTCCAAACAAATCCCAAGTTCCTCTACCCGCTGTCTGTCTCACATAGTATTAATAAGTTTCTCTATAGTCAGTCATGCAATTTTTAAAGATACTTCCAGCAGTCTGGATTTGATTTCAAATTCTGTAAGCTAGTTGTCAAGCTTTCTGCTTTTTTTTTATATTTGTCAAGGTACTGTGAAGGTCACCCAGACACATCAGTAGAGAGTCTGTACTCTGCTTATTGTACTCTCAACCACTTCTGCATTATGTTTAGCAGATGAGAAGAGATTATTTCATCAGCAATAAAAGAAAGTTCAGTTTTAGTCTTAACCTCTAAAGCTTCTCCTACAGATTTTAATTTTCTATCAGCATCTATAGTCACTTGTAAACAAAAGTGCAAAACTAAATAGTTTGAGAGACAGAAGAGAACTAACTGATTATATCTCTTCATTTGTATCCCTCTGACTGGCTCACAAGAATCATCCACAAGATCTCTTGATTCAGATGCAGATAAAAAAGAAAATTAACTGAAATCAGCACCTTTTCTTGTGCTTCATCAAAGTGTGTAACTTCACCCATTCTTCCCAGTCACATTGAAGATGTGAACAATTCAAAATGCAGAATCTGGGGCGGTAAGAAGCTGGCCCAGGATGCAGCTTCCTCTCAGAGCATCTGCCATTTTACTTATGCCACATGAAATGTCTAACTCCTTGTTTTATTGTGCACCATAATTTCCTTTTCAGATTGTTTCCAAAAAGCCATTGTGACAACTAGAATTATTTTACTACTTTTTTCTTTTGCAATGCAGTTCTTTTCTGTCTCGAATATTTTGCTATTCAGACAGTTACAGCTGCCCTGAATTCCCCTTCCTCTTAATTCTCTACCTGTGCTTCCTTACCCACTAACTCTTAACTTTCATTTTTAAGTCTGCCTTTTTGAAGTTTGTAAGGTATAACATTCCAGGAAGGGGTCATAGAACAGGACTGATGACCTCAAGGGATTTCCTGGAAATCCAAGCTGCTGTCTCTAAGCATCTTTTACAACTGGGGTAACTGCCCCTAGGTTCACTTGAGAGCTGGACCTGTAACCACATGGAAGTGCATCCCCTGAATTTGAGAGTGTGCTCTAGTTCACTGATAAGTAAAAGGAAAGTAAATGAAAGATCTAAACCTACCTGATAGTCTTTTGACAGTGTTGGAATCCTATGCTAAATGACTGTTCCCTTCCCCCCTCCCCTTGCAAAAAAATAACCACAGTGATCCTGAGGATTTTTCCTAGTTGTAAAGAACATAGACCATGTGTGCATTTAGGCTCTTGTGTGACTTTGGTTGACCAAATGTATTACAAAGCTTAGCCTTGCTAAGAGATGCTTAATGCAGCTTTTTGTATATAGGCAAAGGGTTATTAGACTATAATATTGTCTTAGCTGCTACCCTATTCCTTAGGCTATTATTCTAAGGTCATAATTAACTGAGCCCTGGTCTACACTATGAAGTTAGGTCAAATTTAGCTGTGTTAGGTCGATTTTATAATCAATGCGTCTACACAACCAACCCCGTTCCGTCAACCTAAAGGGCCCTTAAAATCGACTGCTGTATTCCTCCCCGACAAGAAAAGTAGTGCTAAAATCGACCTTGCTGGGTCAAATTTGGGGTAGTGCAGATGCAATTCAATGGTATTGGCCTCTGGGAGATAGTGCTCCAATGTGGCTGCTCTGGACAGCACGTTCAACTCAGATGCACTAGCCAGGTATACAGGAAAAGCCCCAGGAAATTTTGAATTTCATTTCCTGTTTGGTCAGTGTGGCGAGCTCAGCAGCAAAAGTAACCGTGCAGTCCCAGAATCGCAAACTAGCTCCAGCATGGACCAAATGGAAGACACTCAATCTGATTGCTGTATGGGGAGAAGAATCGGTGCAAGAGGATCTCCGATCAAAAACAAGAAATGCTGATAGATAGATAGATATACACACACATATATATACACACCAAAATCGCACAGGGCATGTTGGACAGAAGCTACAACACGGACAATCAGCAGTGCTGCATGAAAGTTAAGGGGCTCAGGCAAGCCTACAAAAAGACAAAGGAGGCAACTGGTTGCTCTGGGTCAGAGCCCCCATACATTCCGCTGCTTTGATCAGCTGCATGGCATTCGGGGGAGGGGGTGGGAAATCCTACTGCAGCCCCACCACTGTCTGTGGACACCTGCAAGGGGGGAGTCTTGCACAACAGTGAGGAGGATTTTGTGGAAGAGGAGGAGGAGAATGCACAGCAGGCAAGGGGAGAATCTGTTCTCCCCGGCAGCCAGGACCTTTTCACCGACCTGGAGCCAATACACACCCAAGGTGGGTTCCCAGACCCTGAAGCCAGAGAAGACATCTCTGGTGAGTGCACCTTTGTAAACACACTACAGGGTTTAAAAACAATTGTGTTTAATGTTTGATTTGCCCTGAAGACTTGGGCAGCAGAAGACTCGTGGCCAGTACAGGTACTGGAAAAGTCTGTTAACATGTCTGGGGATGGAGCGGGAATCCTCCAGGGACATCTCCATGAAGCTTTCCTGGAGGTACTCTGAAAGCCTTTGCAGAAGGTTTCTGGGGAGGGCTACCTTATTCCGTCCTCCCTGGTAGGACACTTTACCATGCCAAGCCAGTAGCAAGTAGTCTGGAATCATTGCAGCACAAAGCATGGAAGCAAATGGTCCTTGGTTTTGGTCGGCCTTTTTCTCTCTGTTTTAGCATCAGGAGAGTGATATTCACAGTCACCTAGTTGAAGTAGGGGAATTTTTGTAAGGGAACAGTCAAAGGAGCCCGTTCATGCTGGGCTGTTTGCATTTGGTTAAAAGGGATTATCCCTGATAATAGCCAGGTGGTGGAGGGAGAGGTGAAGGGATCATCTCAGAGAATTGCCAGGTGGCGGGGTGGGCGGAAGGTTGTGCTGCACATCCACCCAAAAACTGCAGTCCTCCTTTTAAATGGCCAACCCAAAGAGGACACAATCCTTAAATCTGTTATTGAAACAGTGAGGGATCCCTGGGTTAAACCAGTGTCGGTCTAAAGCTGCTGTTAGTCTGGAGTTTTAGAAAATATTTGGTGTTTGTGCCAGACTTTTAGAGAATTATATTCATTGTTTATATAGTGAGGGAAATATATTAGACAAACAAAGATTAATATAATCCTTGTGAACAGCAAAGTTTAATGGGAGACAGGTAGCCAAAAGGAAGGCTAGCAGGAAATTATTTTGAGTTGTACTTCTTTAGAATCAAGACAAAACAACAGCTGTTACTTTCAGCGCTTTGAGTTATTTAATCAAGTTAAAGTAAAATGATTCTCCCATCAACCTTTCTGTAAAACCTTGAAGAGGATTATTTTTCTTAACTTAGTATTATTTCATTACTAATTGGTGAGCCAGATAAATCAAACCATTGACTTACAGATTGTATTCCAACTGTAATATCAGTTTGACCATTGTAATGTATTTCTTGTAAATTGTCAGGAGAACCAACTTCACCTAGCCAGTGGCATATTTCACTTAAAGTAATATTTGTTCTATAACTTTTTGCTTAATCTTTAAATAAATGTATAAAAGACACTCAAAACTGATTTATTTTCTAAATCTTCAACATTAAACAACTATGAAGGAGAAAAAAGGAAAATCCTTAAGTCATGTCTGAGCTCATTTGGTATTTCAGTAACTTAAACTACAGCCCTATTATTTCTATATAGTTGATCCATGAATCACTTAAAATGATTTTCTGAGTGATCTGTAATTCAGGGATAATAGGGTTTAGAGTATTGGGTTTAATTAAGGATGCAGAAAGTTTATATTGTTGAGTAATTCCTTTGCATGCTTCTTCCAGTATATTATGTATAAATGTTTTTCTTATGTGCAGTTTATGCTCTCTGTAAATGGTTATTTACAGTTGCATTTGTGTTAATAACAATGTGCTTTTTGTGTATATCTAGCTTAGGTTTGGGGAGGGAGGGGTATATTAGAATTAAGAATGAAATTGGCTCTTAAATTTCCCATGCCTGTGTCTGCAATTAAGTGTTTAAGGAACAGTAAAATGTATAGGAAGGGAAATAACCTAACATGATTCTCAGTCTCAATCCTTCTCATACCCTCAGATGTCACTTAAGGTACAAGTAAGGTTCTGCTGTCCTTGTGTATCCTGGTCAACTGTTAGCATCTTCTTTATGTTGTGACATCCCTGAAGTTTTTTCTTCATTGAGTAATTTTTGATGAAGAGATTCTAACATGATTTGCTTCAACACATGCCACTTGAACTATGTAAAAGATTTGGAAAACATCCTTTAAAATCCTGAGTGTCCTGAATAAAAGAAATACTTATTCATTATGTTGTACTTTTTTTCTTCTTTATAGTCACCTTAGGTTTTTTTAATACATTTCTCCCATGTGCCTCAATACCACATCTTCCATTTTTACCTGTTCTTTCTCTCATCTCCCAGTATCTGAGTTCCTTTTGAAACTTTGTCTATTCAGGGTCATTTGGTTCCCTCCACTCTTTCCCTCCACTGGTAGTCTTCCCATTTGCTACTGTAGGTCCTGCTTTTTTCTTTTTTTTCCCCTGAACCCTTTATCTTTTCTTACTGGTTTAAAAATTTTCTCGTCAGCCCTGCTGTTCTGGTACTCTGAAGACCGGCTTCCCACCTGTTCATATAAAGTCTGTTCAGTCCATACCACCACCTCTCCAACAGAAGGAAAATTAATGTTCTGCAAATCTGAATCTTTTCACTCTTCATCTACCGGTTTACTTGCATGATCCTGTTGCTTACTGAGTATCAGAGGGGAAGCCGTGTTAGTCTGTATCCCCAAATACAAGAAGTCTGATGTCACCTTATGCATCTGAAGAGTGGTTTTATTTTACCCATGAAAGCTTATGCCCAAATGAATCTGTTAATCTTTAAGGTGCCACCAGACTCCTTGTTGTTTTTGTTGCTTACTGCTTTATTCATTTTTGCTATTGACAGAATCTCTAAGAAGGCACAGCTACTGTCATCTGCTTCAGTTCTGATCTAGGGAAGATTCGTCAACCTGAAGATAAATCTTAGGGTTTTTTCCCTTTGATGTGCAGCCTATAGATCTTTTCTCCCTCTCCTATGAAATCAAGTGACTCCATTTGTCTCTGATCATAAAGTAATTCATGTTAAATTGAAGATCAGCAAGTATAAAGTAATAGACTCATTCCACATGTCCTCCTAATCTCTTTCAAAATCTGCAATACTATTATTGTGGTGTTTGACCATCATATTCAATGTGTCATAGCTTGAAATCACGAAAGTCATAAAGTAATTATTTTCGTTCATTTCTCTTTTTTACAGTTTCCAAATAAAACAGTTGCACATGTTGCCTGCAATATGCTTAACATGCTGATTCATTATGTATATAGGCTTCAAACATACCAAGCTGATTCACCTTTAAAAATTATTCAAGTAAGTTTTTGCAAATTGTTTAAAATATTGTGTAGTTTCCTAGGGATTTTAGGAAATCATATAATTGAAACTGAAGTAGCAAACTGAAGATTGTGATGTCAATGTTTTTATAGATGTTAAATTTAAAATCAAATTTAAGTTTGTCGCCTGCATGGATGCACTAAGTCAGTGGAGGAAAGCATCTGTGGCTTTTGTTGCCTCCTTGCACATCTGCATGAGACAGATATAACTTAGCGTCCCTAGTGTTCATTAGGTAGTGTCTTTTTGAAGTCCAATAAAAATTGTTTTACAAACAACAATCCAACTGAATGCTAGTTTGATGTAATTTTAGAAAAATTTAACCATAGTATGGTATTGTACCACATTTGCCTCATGACATATTTAAGTTTAAAGGAACTGTAACTTTTAAATAAAACTGTTTATTGTTCACAGATCCTGATAGCAACTATTACTCATCTTTTACCCAATACAGAAGCTTCTTCTTATGAGCAGGACAAAAGGGTAATTAGACATTAATCATGCTTTTTTATATGCTACTACTAATATAACTATGGAATTGCCAGTCATGGCTCAGTGATGATGGTTGACTTTTGCCTTAAGGCTGGAATTCAGACTCTGTGTACGTAAAATATAGTATATTCTCCCAGAAATTACAGCATTTATATTTGGGAATAGAAGATATTTTACAGAATTTACAAGTAAAGCTGTTAGAGTTCATATTAATTTTAAAATTCTCCATTAATAAACTTAGCACCATGTCAGACCTTTTCTTCTTGTCCCTAAAGATCCTAATACCAGAGTATTGTACTTTTCAAACTTTTTATATAATTAACGTATTGAAAACTTGTGCATAAACTACATTTGAAGACTGCTTTAGGATTATCATTTTGTATTGTTACCAAGAATAATTTAAAGTGCATTCTTTAGGAGTAGCACATAATTCTTCTTTAATTCTTTGAAGATTGCCTTTTTTCAAAATGATTGCCATCTCCTGTTGTTCTGAGTGGGCCTCAGGCTCTTAGCATAGATGGCCTCTGCTTTCATTCCACTACTCCTCAGTGCTCCTTTCTGCCTCCTCATAACATAGTGGATTACCATGCCCTAAGGGCAGTTTGGCTCTACTTCTATTGGGAACAATGAAGGGCAATGGCCATTTTTGAAAAGGCATCTCAACTTGGGGCAGTATGTGGCTGATTGTGATTCTCTTGTCCTTGGTCAGTTGGCTCTGGTGAAAAGCAGAGCAGTAGGGGACCTATTTTAACTTCTGCCACTATCATAAGCTCCATCAGGCCTCTCAGCAGCGGAAGATCGTAGAGTTGCTCTGCTCCACCACACCTACTCCTTCCTCTTCCCACACCTCCGATCCAAAACACACATGAGATGTCATCTCCCTCCCCTTACGCTAATAATAGAACCCTTATGCTGGGGCTGGACAGCACCTGATGTAGGGCACAGCCACCACCAAGTTTACACTGCCAGGTGGTTCCTCTATTTAAGGAAATTTCTTCTCAAGATATAGTCCCAGATTTAGATGAGAGAACATAAATACTAAAATCTCCTAATCGTCATGTGTTTATTGCATGATATCACTATGGGGCAAAGTTAAGATTATTGCTGTGAAATGAGTATTATACTTGTGTCTTATAGCTTCAGAAATCACTTTAGGGGTTTTCTTTGTCACATTGATAAAGACTTTTTTTTTAACATATTTAAAGTATTTTAAAGAATTTTGTTGCTGTTTGTTTGAACTCGGTTGTTTTATTTATTTCACCATGGCCATTTGCTTAGGTTTTTAAACTATAAATAATTTGAATTGTGTTTTGAGATAGCTGTTTGACATGAGCTTACCATTATTATTGAACTAGTGGTCTGATCTGTGTTTGAAAGCTTGGGGTGTTTTTGGGGTAATGGACATTGTAAAAATAGCTACTAGAGGAAGATGGGTGTGTAGTTGAGTGAAGATGTGTGAAATAGTTGTTGACATGGGAACGCATTTGGATAACCTTCAATTAATATATGGTGCCGTATAGTTATAGTAGCAGATTATAAAGGAAGAATAACAATATTTATAAAGTAGTAAAGGCAATTCAGACAGTTTACTCTTGCGTGATGTTTTATTCTCTTTACCATGGGGCTCAAGTGCGGCCATTCCGCTAGCCCCACTTGTGTGTCATTGATCTGTCATTTTAAAATAATTTGTTTGTAAATAAAACTTTGCAAAATCATGGAAATTTATCAGCGCAGGCATATCTATTCACCCACCTATCACAATGATGATAATGAAAAGCTATTTATATTGATAATCCTTGGAAAGAATATAAATTGGGGTCTCAGCAAATATAGCTTTCACCTACAATATGAAATTTAGGCATACAGTAGATTCTAAGTAACTTGAATGTGGTGGTGTTGCCTAAGGTTGATTACCTGCATGGTTAAATTAGAAAGAGAGACTAAAGCAGGAAAACAAAATACAGTAGGAAATGTAAAGCAGCAGGCTGCTATTTTAAGTGAATTGTAACTAAAAATACTGTTGTTACAGTTGGTGGTTTCTTTACTTCTCTGTTTATTGGACTGGATAATGGCCTTGCCTTTAAAGACCTTACTGCAACCCCTTCACACCGCAGGAGCTGAAAATAAGACCGAACAATCTGTTCTTAATTGTGTATATAAGGTACTTGTGCTTTACATTGTTTTGTTTTTAATAAAAAGTTGTAAAGCTAGAGGTGGTGTCAGTTATGGAAAATGAAGACAAAACCCTTCTGTTCATTTGACTCAAATTCTGTGACTGTACTATGTTCTTCTGCTTGTAAACTTATGCATTTTACCCAGAACTACTTAGTCTTCGGATGTATCCTAAGCAGTTAGTTTTGCCTCATTTTATGATGTTTGATCTAAAGAAGCTTAATAATTCATATAGTGCTATAAATAATGTTGGTCCAAGAGAAGGCCAGTGCCAAGCAAATAGAACACTACCCCAAAGAGTTTACGGTTCAGGGGCAGTGGTGAAGGTCAACCCTACAAACAAGACAATGTTTGTAAGATTGGAATGTCACCCTTATTGATTGAATTATTTTAACCTTTGTTTGTTTAATTTGCTTAATGCAAACATATGGTTAGTGCCATTAAGTACAAAACAAAGATGGACTTTACCCCACTCCCCTCACCCCCAAACTTACATTTGAAATGTAGATACATAGAGAATACGAAATCTAGAGGTAGAGGTTGCTTAATGGTTTACTATAAAATATATTTTCTGTATTTTTATTACCTAGCCCTTTTACACATGCTGCGGTTTTTACTAACCCTCCTTAAATATAGCACTTGGAGTTCAGATCCATGAACGTACAATGTCTAAAACTATCCCATTTTTATTTTAATTTTACCCTGTTCAGTGGGTTTCATTGTTTGGTGGTAGGTTTTCTGTTTTTTACAAATTAATCAGAAAATGAAGTAAAGTTGGTAATCTGTCTTGAAATCCTGGTCTTGTTCTAGGTTCTGCATGGATGTGTCTATGGTGCTCAGTGTTTCAGCAACCCAAAATATTTTCCTTTAAGCCTTTCTGATTTGGCATCTGTGGATTATGATCCTTTTATGCATTTAGAAAGCCTGAAAGAACCAGAACCACTACATTCCCCTGACTCAGAGCGATCTTCTAAGCTCCAGCCAGTCACAGAAGGTATGTCAAATTGTCGGTATGAATTCTTATTTAAAAGACAATAGACAGTCTCTTGATTTCCACTACTGAAGTGTGTGTCTACATAATGAATTTTAAATTATATGCAATGTCATTTTAGACAATATGTAGTGTTCATCAATATAGAATGAAACAGTGCAATTTTGAGCAATTACAACTCAGTTAACTAAAATAAATAGATCCTTTACAACATAGAAATCCATCTTATATGGATCCTTCTGTTCATGTGTATTAAAAGTGCAAAATACTGCAATGTGATGTGTAAATGTTTTACTTATCATTTTGTTTTAGGTAAATAAGTGCACTTAAGTCTTAATTTTGCTCTTTTTTTTTATAATTTTGTTTTTTTATGATCTTCCTAATGTAATTTTGTAATATCACTTAACTGACATGACAGAATTTGAAAGACTGTTGAAAGTTTTCTATATTTAAAAACAGATTATTGAAACCTATCATAATTCATTATATGCCTATTTTATACATTTTTAAAAAAATAGTTATTTACTACAATACAGTTTTATGTCGTCCACTTCAAACCTTATCAGAGTCCGGAATTAAGAACATTTTCTTCTGAAATAAAGACAGCAGACACGAGAAACTAAGATTTAAAGTAATGACACATTTCTTGTAAAATGTATCTATCAAATGGCCTCAATGGAAAGAAAATTGAAAAAGATGAGTTTAATATTGACACCAAATACTCTATGTAGTGCTATTCTCCCTCCATATTAAGTTGTTCCCTTTAGGCTTCCTTAAAGGTATTAAGAGCCAGATAAATGCAGAACCTTTTTGTAGCAGCTGTGTGCTAACAGCAGGTGATTTTGTGGTCTGTAGTGACTACGTGCTGTTTTTTTATGTGGGGAAAATGGCTAATCATTGTGCCCTTGTCTAAGGCATGCTTCATCATCCTCAAGTACTTTTTTGGCCAAAGAATTCTAAACATAGAGCTGTCCCCTAATAAGCTCAGTATTGGATTGAACAAGTCTGATTTGAGAACTATTGGCAGGAGGAGCTGTAATTATTAAATTTACTGAAGAATGAAGCAAGGTACTGTATTTGGCTTTTTGTCAAATGGCAGTGGTCTTATTAGCAAAAAGTAATCATCTGCAGGGTCAGAATAAAAGCAGCTTTGAAGGATTCATTCTGTCCTAATTACAGTTTCACCTATACGTGTTATGTAAAGCTAATATTTAAAGCATTTGCCAGAATTAACTTCCACTGCATGTTCTATTACAGTGTAGTGAATTGCAGCAGCTTTTTATGCCTTGCATCTTTTGTATGCTATAATAATCTGTAATTATGGGTTTGCAGCAAATGCTGTGTGGCTTGTTTAATCTGACAATCTGAAAAGACAACCCTGAATAGATTTTTTTTAAATGAATGCCAGTTGCACAAAGCCTGAGCATCGATTTCTTCATTTTGCATTTCCTCACATGATTGGTTCTTTTATGATTTCTTGTTAAATTTCTAAATAAAGGTAATTCCACGTGTTCCTTATGTCTCCTTAACTGAGATGTGGTAACCTTATATGTTTTCTTTAAAGTTTCAAGGCTTTGTAAATCTGAGTCGGCTAGGCTACCAAATGTAATCGACAAACCATAACACAGATTTAATTGCTGCCCTGGCACTTCTTGCCTGTGCCATCACCCAAGGAACAGTACCAAGCACTGTTTTATCCATTCCATGGCATATTCTCTTACTTGCCTTGTGGTGGGTGTGATAGAAGCAAAATTGATGGATTAGAGTAGTCCGAAGCCAGATCAAATAGGGGCCAAGTAGTGCATCTCAGCTGCAAAGGAGCATGCTGATTGGCTATATTTGGAGCAGAAGCACACTATTTGAACTTCCGTGAAGTCAAACCACACCGCACTCACTAGACATAGGCTTTGCAGCGTATGGATGCTTTCATACAAACCCGTTGGGGGCATAGATAGGTATAATGGGCAGGTGTATTAGTGATGAAAGTGTTCAAGGGGAGGGAGAGTGTGTGCCAAACTCTACTTAGGATGAACGCTCATTCATGAGTCTGTTGGATCAGATAAGCAGTTGTCATGTGTTTAGCATTTTAATGGTAGGGTAGTCTTTGCATGTTGTGCAGGTATGATTGGGAGACTGCACATATTACTTCTCCCATTGTGCAGGCACAAGTCCACCACTAAGGGACTTGTGGAGGCTTACCGACAGACCAATCCTCTACATGTTGGTATGCACTAGAGTCAGCATCTGTCCAGAGGCTGATACAGGCATCCCAATGAGGGAGCAGGTAAAGTCTTGTTGAATTCCCTAGGAAGCGGGCAAGAGTAGGGATTAAGGAGGTATATAGAATTTGTAAATCTGTCTCCATGTCCTCCCTTCCATGTGTCTGTGGCAAAGTGATAGTATACCTGACCTTTACAAGGAACAGTTCTGAAATTAAATGAAAAAGTATATTAGACTTTTGTTTAAATACCACTGAAATTACAAGATACAAATCTATTTAAAATAAAAAAGTAGGAAGGCTTTTCCTGTACTGTATTAGCAAAGCTTGCAAAGTTAAATAAATTTGTATTATTTTCCCAGTTTGTAGAATTCTAAATATTAAAACTGGGGAGAAAAATCTGTTACTTTACCTAGTCCTGATCTTTCAACTGTTTGTTGCAGGATTGTTTCCTGTAACAAGTGTGTAAAAGAAATATGTATTTAGGCTGAGACGAAAAAAAAAACCTCACCATGCTAAATATTTCATAGCTATTGCAGTGTTGCTTGCTGGCAAAATCAGATAATTGTATAAAACCTTTAACGGGGGGACTTCTTCCAAAGCTGCAGGTAAAATCATTCTCTTACAAAATTGCATCCAAAGACCCCACTTTTGGGATCTGTGTACTGTGTCCCCTGAACCTCAGACCTTCTTACAGGCTGGTGCCTGGGACATGAGGCTGAGAGCCACAGCGCACACAGAACTGTACTCCAGAGTCAAAATTATTAAGATGCCCTGCTGTTCATTATTCTGGAATGTTTTTCTATTCTTCATATTCCTCTCAACAAATATTCAGCCTTCTGTATATATCTTTCCTTGTAGACTTAGGTTCTAAAATTAACTAAAGGTTTCCTCAACTATTTGTTCAGTTTTTACTTTTATTGAAAATTAATAAAATAGAAATTATTTTTCCCTTAAAGTCTTGTCACGATCTGCTATTATAGTTGAAGGTGACGTGTATCTTTTCTGGGGGTGAGGGGAGAGAAAGCCCTTAATTCACTTCAGACAGGCTGCAGTTAGACCAGAACAACTTCTGCTTAGCATGCAAGGGAAAGGATATATCTTTTCACTGTGTACAGCTAGCCTGTGTCTTTATCTGTGCCGGAGGTTCAAAGGGAGTAGGAGAGACACTCAGTCATTATTTTCCCACTCAGCTGCACCACTGCAATGGTGATAAGCCCACACGGCCATCTGCTGATACAAGACTTATCAAAGCATCATAAAGAGGACAAGGAATCCTCCATTCCATGTATTGTCTTAGGTTCTGCAGCCTCTGTTAGATCATTGGTGAAAGACCATCAGCCTTTCCATAAAAAAAGGAATCTCAGAGTCAAAATAACCAGGGTAATCTTCTCCTGGCAAACTACCAAGTGATCATGAGCAAGTATGATTATAATCACTGAATGAAATGCTGCCTGCTATAGAGCCATAAATACATAGAACAAAAAGGTGTTCCCTTGGCATAATATACACTTAATGTGGCATTTTAAGTTGACACTGTGACTCAGCCTGTAGTAGTTGTAGTAATGCTGTGGAGGTTCTCATGGTTACATACTTTGGTCTATTCATGAAAGAGAGGGCAAGATACTGGATTTGTGCTTAAAGGATCCTCATTTGTTTAACAGTAGACTAATGCTAAACAAGGAGACTGAAGGAAACCATATCATGGCATCCAACCACTTTACTGTTCTTGGGGTCATTCACAATATTCAGGGGATCATCAACAGTCATCCTTTCAGCCATAGTAGAAGACAGGTTTCTTTAATAACATCATGATACTTACATTTAAATTGTAAATTTTATCCAGTGATCTCAAAACAATTTAGTCTCTGCTACTTCTTCTAATAAGGGATCCTAGAGGGAACCAGTCAGAACTGCTGTGTGGATCTCCTTAATAAAGACTGTTGGGTTCAATAGATTTAGTTTTCCCCAGCATAACATACGATCACTTTATACGTCCGGTTCCTTGGTACCATAGAGAAGGGCTATAGCCTGACATTATTATTTTTTGTGTTGTTTGATATTTATATTTACATTTTTCCATGGTACTTGTCTCAGCATCTTACCAACATTAATGAATTTATCCTTACAGAAACTTTGTGAGGTTGGAAAATATTTCCATTTTACAGATAAGGCTCAGAGAGATGTTTGGCTCAGTCCAGCTCCCTTTTGAAATGAAGGGCATGATTCAAACAGGAAGTCTGAGAGAGAGCTGGGAATAGCACTTCTAAATCCCAGTCCAGTGCTATACTCACTACATCACCTTTTGTCTCCACAAGACCTTTGTATTGCATCCTCCTCCATATTGCTTTAAGGGGCCTTTTCTTATGAGTTTGAGGTAGGAAATTGCCTCCCTTCTGGAAATGGGAGCAGTAGAACGCATACAGTTCCTTCATATTAGCAAGAGTTGTTTACTTTCAGTATTCTCTTATTCTAAAGAAGTCTGGAGTCCTTTCTGCACCAGTTAACTATGTGAAAAAGTTCAACAAATTTCTCATGAGGATCAGATTTTGGGTGGTGACTATAAAAATTAAATCTGTGTCCCATCTACAAGTTATTCCCTCCTGTACTACTTCCCTTTTCTGGGCACCATGAAATTGGCTTGCCAGTTCTGATATTCCTAGTTCTTGATTTGGCACCTCCTCTGTTCCTGAGAATCATGTCCAGTCTTTTCTCCCAGAAAGAATGGTGAGTGTTAAATTTGGATTTTGTCTTTGGTTTTTTTGTCAAATTCTCCCACAGTTGCTGTAGTACTGGTGCAATTTCACTGGTATTAACAATAGTGAAAGTGGCAGTGTAAACCACATGGCAGATCTGAAGAATCAGAGAGGTAGCCGTGTTAGTCTGGAATAGCAGAGGAAACAAAATCTTGTGGCACCTTAAAGACTAACTATAAAGTTTTGAAGCATGAGCTTTCGTGGGCTAATACCCACTTCGTCGGATGCAAGCAGTGGAAATGTTTAGAGGCAGGTCTGGGAAAGTAGGTAAGAACCAGGTGGGAGGTGAAAAGGTTAGTCCAAATAAGCTGAACCAGTTTGTTATCTCCGATCAGGGAGTGTGGATTATTCTTCTAGCATTTGAATGGGGTGTGTGAACATGGAGAGAGGAGAAACAATGTCTGTAATGAGCCAGCCATTCTAGATCTTTGTTCAGTCCTAGAAGGTGTGTGCTGAATTTGCAAATGAATTGAAGTTCTGCAGTTTCCCTTTGTAGTCTGGTCTTGAAGTGTTTTTGCTGCAGGATGGTGACTTTTAAATCTGCTAATGTGTGTCATGGCAGATCTGGGGGCTCATCAGTTTGAAATGAGAGAGAAAAAAGATTTGGGATATTAGTAGATCACAGTTTAAGAGCAATCAATTTTATGTGGCTCTATACCTCCTTCCCCCACATGGGCAGAGGGGGAAGGAGGTATAGAGCTACAGGGGGAAAGAGGGATGGCTGAGTGGGGGTGGACAGATACGTGTGGCCAGGGGTTGCATTGGGTTCAGGGGCAGATGTGCCTGACTGAATGGGAGAGGATAATGGTCAGCCAGGGTCTGCATGCAGGAAGTTCCCTAACAGTTCTTCCCCTACCCCCCAAAATACCTGTTTCATACTTTTTCCCACTTATACCAATAATCTTTCAAGTTCACACCCAGACTCCTTCCCAGCAATTACTTCCCTCTCCTTCAGCTCGTCCGTTATCCCCGACTCTCCCAAGCCTCTGCACTCCTTCTGAGAGGCACAGGAAATATGGTTCCATATTGTAGTTTAAATGAATTATTACGCAGAGTTCTGTATTAATAAGCCTACTAAGGAAAAACATTTTCTGAATCTTTGTTGTCTGTATTGTTACATACTTGCTCACAGGTGTTTTGAAATAAATTACTTAAAATAATTGAAACTGGTGTGATTATACTATGTTATTTTGAAAAATAAAATAGGCAGAATTTTGCAGAATGTGAAAATATTGTGCGCAGAATTTTTACTTTTTTGGTGCAGGATTTCCCCAAAAGTATGGTTAATGCTGTCTTTTATAAGTTTCACTTTCAGAGTCTCCCATTCATTTTCACTAGAAGACTTGTACAAACTTGCTTGCAAGTCCTTGCTACTTTTCAGCAGATGGCACTATAACTTAATTTCCTTGTATACTTTCCATAGCTGAGCATTGAATTCAACTTAACTGATTGTTTTTAAAGTGTGTCGGTTTTCAACCAGGAAAGAGACTAGAGAAGCCGGAATATTTTTTTTTCTTGTTCTCTTTTCTACATTGTCAAATACACTTCACATGTAATGGTACTATATTTTCAACTATTTTGAAATTATTTTATAAACATTAGCTAGCAGCTTGAATTTTGCCAATTTTTTGTTATGCAGTAGAATTTGTTAAATGTTTTAAATAGTTAACGTCTGGGTGATGGTGTTCAGTTATTCCAAATTCAGACTTTGCTTTTGTGAAGATTTGTGTAAATTAACACAAAAGTAATTTTTTGATATTTTAAACATTGCTGTATTTATGCTTTCTATTGCACTCAGAAAACAGTTATATATCCGTATTTACTGTCAACAGAGCAAAATGCACTCAATACTTTGCTAAATGCAGGCATTAAATTTTCAAACAAATTCATTATAGGTTATATATTTTACCCTTATTTTGCCAAAGTGCTCAAGAAACCAACTTTTTATGTATATTGTTAAGCAATATTTATTGCTTAATATAAAAATTGCTGTAACTTATGTAGTGTAAAAGGAAATTGTTTGGTTTCCTCCAGTTTATCCTGTAAACTGCGCAAATACCTACATTTTTCATGGAAGGAGGTAGAGGCTAGAAATGATATAGGCAGTCCAATAGACTTCTTCTAAAAATCCAAAGAAACCCACACTTTCTAGTAATATTTTGCAATCATGTATAGACTAACTAATTGGGAAAAATGGGGGCTTGTTTCTTTTCTTTATCTAAGAGGAGGATCTGCAGGGAGCCCAGGTATGACTTGCATATTTAGCCCCTCTTGTGCAAGCTGTGGCTGAACAAATCTCTGCTCTGGCACACTTCCTATGCTCTGCTCCTAATATACTAACTCCTTCCATTTACACTGTGGAGGGGATGGGGGGTGGGGAGGATAGGAAAGGCATTAGTAGTACCAGTGGAGAGCTCCCCTATCCAGGAAGAATCTTCCACCAGTTATCGTCAACTGGCTTAAGGCCACTTTGCACTGTATGAGTATCACAAAGTGGACTTAGTGGACCAGAAAATCCAGCCCAGAATGTGGTTTAAAAAATAATTCTTAGACATGCTTGGCTTGTGATAAAAATTATGAAATATTTGTTAAATTAATATAATTTCCATAAGAGAGAATTTTCTCCGTTACCTTTAGCAAGATGAAATTTAGACAGAATTGACGAGATTAATTTACCTCTTTTCCCTGCTGATTTTCCCAGATATTTTTCAGACTTAAATTTTTCATATGTACATATTTTTTCCTGTTTCAATGTGAGATTTTTATTTTCTGTTTTGCTACTGCTAGAGTTTGCTGTATATAAATAGCCTGAGCTTTGATCAATGTTTTCAAATGATCCACTGTCGTTCTTAATTTAACCTGCAGCTTTATACTCCCTTGGGCAATTAGGGTGATTAGATTTTCATATTTTTTTTGTGCACACTTATAGCTGTGTTTTTCCTCATCAGAGTACTATTGTGCCAAAATATAAAAATCTGTTGCAATTTTGGATGATGGACTGCTTATCATGCAATAGCTTCCTCTTCAGCAGCAGCTTAAGATCTGTTTTTAACAGTTTAAGAATCACTATTGTATATCTAAGTGGACCCAAGTTCTACATAAAAACTGTGGTGAGAAAATGGGCTAAGCTCTACAATTATAGAATGTTTATTCTTTCTGTAACTGTGATTATTTTTCTTTTTTCTTCACACGTAGAACTAAAGTTCCTGGAAATCCATATTTTCCCTGGTTGTTTTAGGTGTGTCTTAGTCTCATAAAGCTCATTCTTTGTTGAACAATCTAGGCAATAAAAATCCAGAATAATTATTTACATCTCTATGTTGCTTCCCAAAAATTTAATTTTAAATACAGTGTTCTTTGTCTTGCAGTAAAAACTCTCATGCAGCAAGGCTTAATCTCTGTTGCCGCTCGTACTGTGATAACACATCTGGTGAACCACTTAGGCCACTATCCGATGAGTGGAGGCCCTGCTATGCTAACCAGCCAAGTTTGTGAGAACAATGACAATCCTTATAGTGAAAGTCCTGAGCTTTCTCCTGAACTTTTTGAGAGCCCAAACCTCCAGTTCTTTGTGTTAAACAATACTACTTTAGTCTCTTGTATACAAATCCAAGCAGAAGAGAATATGCCTGGAGGAGGATTGTCTGCTGGACTTGCATCTGCTAATTCAAATGTCAGAATTATAGTTCGTGATCTGTCTGGTAAATACTCATGGGATTCTGCCATTCTGTATGGGCCATCATCTTTGTGTGGATTATCAGAGCATACTTTTTTGGCACTTTCTGTATTTCATCAAGAGAAACCAGAAGATGCCCCATCATCTGATCATGTAGAGGATGTATCTGTAAGGGATGGAATTGCACTTCAGGTAAAAAGGAAATTTAGAGAAACTGTGCCTACTTGGGATACAATTAGGGATGAAGAAGATGCTCTTGATGAGCTGTTACATTATTTAGGTGTCACTAGTCCTGAATGCTTACAGAGAGCAGGAGTCTCACTGAATATACCTGCTCCTCAACCTGTCTGCATCTCGGAGAAACAGGAAAATGATGTCATCAATGCAATCCTTAAACAACACACAGAAGAGAGAGAATTTGTTGAAAAGCACTTCAGTGACTTAAATATGAAGGCTATGGAACAAGATGAGCCAACGCCACAAAAGCCCCAATCGGCATTTTTCTATTGCAGATTACTTCTCAGTATATTGGGAATGAATTCATGGGATAAAAGGTAAAAAAACCCGAAAGAAAAAAAACCCAAAAACCTGTTTTTCAACACAAATTACTATTTGTTTAAAAGGACAGTGGTAACAATTATGTAACTCTCTATCATTTTATTAATCCTCCTAACTTTAGGCAGTATAACTGGTTAGGCCAAGAATGTCTTTGATCAACTGATAGCAGAATTTTTGAGATGGGGCAGTGGGCATCTAGACAGTTTTATTACTTTCAACCCACCAAGTGGAGAGACTGGGGAGAGGAAGGAACAGCCTGCTGATCTTACTGCTCCCTAAAATCCATGCAGACGAGGATTGAAGACAAGTGACCTCCTTTCCAGCACAGTGCAGAGATACTGTTGGTGGGAGAATACCCTCTCTCCCTACTTTGCTCTCCTTAGCGGCTCCATTGAGAATTAGATTGTCTTTCTCCATCACCCTTTTACTGCCTCCTCTCTGCTCTCCTTCCATGCTTCTCTAGGGGAAGATGGGGCACCTTTCCCTACCAAACCCAAGCTCGAATAGCAGCAAGTTGGTTGTTGCTGTGATAAACACCCTCTTGCGCTGCCTGAGGAAAGGGGACATACATAACCTTTCCCTAGATAGGTGCACAAATGTAAATCTGAAAAGTGAAGAGATTTTTTTCCTCCCATTTCCTTCAGTTTGGATAATCTTGAATGTTGCAAATAACAATCGGAGGTAAAAAAATTAAATGAGAAAGATAGGTACTTTGTGTTGATTATGCCTCTCTTTTTTAATATAGAATTAGTATTCCAAAATATAAGGCCTTTCTAAAATCATATCTCTCTATTGAATGAAATGCTGAACTGATCATTAGAAGATCATACTTCCCTACTGTGAAGTAAAATGGATATTCTATAGACCTAGAATAAGTCAGGATCAGTAAAATAATAATGAAGTCATATGGGTGAAACATTTTGATCACAAAAAACGTTGGTAGCAAATGTGTTGCAACCATCTTAATACTTAAGTGGGCCTTTATTTTGCCAAAGCAGTCTGTTTTCCAGTGGAAACTGCTCTTAACCTCACCTCAGTATATTTTATGGGTAGTATCTTAAGTAGGTTTAAAAATTGAATAGGTTATTTTGCTGAAACATAACTGCTACTTAAACAAAAAGTGTTACAGGTGACTAGGTGGGCTGATATCCTCTGCAATTCAGGAATGTAGAGTTCAGTTTTTAATGCACTCTCTCGGGAAACCTGCTTTATAGTGATAACCTTCTAAAATAGATTGAGTCTAAGGACTGACTTGGATATAGTCTATAAGTATGTATATGGGGAACAAATCTTTTGTTATGGGCTCTTTAATCCAGCAGAAAAAAATATAACAATCTGATGGGTGGAAGCTGAAGCTACACAAATTCAGACTAGAAATAAGATATAAATTTTTAACAGTGAAACTAGTTAACCGTTGGAACAATTTTCCAAGGGTCATTGTGAAATCTCTATCGCTAACAATTTTTAAATCCAGTTTGGATGGTTTTCTACAAGATATGCTCCAGGAATTATTTTGGGTAAGTTCTGTGACCTGTTATACAGGAGGTCAGGCTATAGGTGATCACAAATGGTCCCTTCTGGCCTTGGGATCTATAAATCTGTCATGTATTGCTAAGCAGTTATCCTCAGGCCTACTGTGCAGTAAATTATATGGGTCTCCAAAGGGAGTCCTGTCCAGTCTTCTGCAGACAGCTGAAGTCACTAGGTTGAGAGAGGAAAGTGGGCAGAAGTAGAGTTACACTGAGGACTTTAAGAAAGATGCAGAAGACCTGGCATAAAATTGACAATGTGTATAACTTATTTTTAAAGGAAATTTGAGATAGCAAGAAAATTCTGGGTGATTACATGAATGGAACTGAAATATGTTCTTGCATGTCCTATACCCATTACTGGACAGGTAATAAAAATGTTGTTAATTTTTTCTATTTAGAAGGAGCTTTCATCTCCTGAAAAAAAATGAAAAGTTACTTCGAGAACTTAGAAATTTGGACTCAAGACAATGGTAAGTTAACTTTTAAAAACTGCCTAATTACCTAATTTATTCATTTTATTTTTCAAAGTGAGTTTGTACAACTATTGTTTATATGTAATTGTACACTAGTTTGTTTCAATAAATGATTCATATTCACTAAATTTTGGAAGCAGTACATACTAAAAATTAAGTGAAACTAAAATTAAATGAAAAAATAATTAATATATTATCATGAAAGAGAATAACCCCAACCCCACTCCCAAAACAAGTAATTCATCTGTCAAATTCTATTTTTGCTGTGTTCCATGAAAATTATGCAAAATGTGCTATAATGTCCAAATGCTGCACTTGAATATCTAACAAAAGGGATACATTCTAAAATTCAGTTACAATAGTTTTGAAACTAATTTTACAGCTGTGGATCAAAGCCATCTATATCTAAGGAGGAATGAAAGTGATTAGAGTTGAGATTCTCACAGAAAACTAAGCTATTTCAAGATGAAGTAGTGACCAGCAAAGATGTCAATCATTATCCATGGCAAGCTATTTTTCAAGCTTGTAGTTTCTCTTTTAAGATGTTTTAATAACTCTTTTATTAATGGACACCAAAGTAGCATCTGGGGCTATTTAAGTACATTGTATGTAGGCTTTCAGTAGTGGATGTCAGAGAAATATCATCTAGTACACAAGTGACATTGTTGCTGAGATCTCCGTGTTTATTCCCATCAGTAGATTAGCTTTAAGATGAGTAAGTGAAAGTTTTAGTTGCATTTAGTTCTTTTTTAAAAAAATCTTAAATTTTGATTAGTGCTCTTTCTCTATTGTGAGGGTATTTTTTAATATGAAAGACAGTATATTAAATGCATTAAAGAGTGGGCCAAGGAGTTTACAATTTGCTGGCTATTCTGCATTTTGTCATTTGTCCTTTAAGGATCATGTGACTGTCTTAACAGCTATAGAATTAGTAGGACAGTTAATTTGCTCAACTCTGTATCCACCAATCAGCAATCCAGGGACACAAGAAGTTACCTTGCTACTTGAGGATATTAAATTAATCTTCCTGAGACACATTTATCAATCACAAGGATTACCGCTATTAATGGTAATGAGGAGTGGTCTTCAGAATGTAAAATAATGCCCAACCCATAAAACTCTTACTAACTTTCTGAATACATTATTATACCATTTGTTGCTGCTAATATCAGCCAATGTCCCACTATGCTGAATTGGTCCTTCACACATGAAAGTTCCTATTAACAAACTGTAAAAGAGAAGGCAAAGGAGTAGAAAAGAGGATAAGAACATGAAAAGACAGAAGATGGTCGAAGAACAGAGAGAAACTTTTTTTTAATTGTGCTGCACTTTCATTTCCTTTTTGATTCTGAAAGCTGTGATCTGTGTGTAGTGTTTGCATTTTCTGTCTCTGTGTTAAGACTTGAAAGTGAACTCTTACTCAGTGATGACCCAATGACAACCCTATGTTTTACAGTCGAGAGACCCACAAGATTGCAGTATTTTATGTTGCTGAGGGACAAGAAGATAAACATTCCATCCTCACTAACACTGGAGGAAGCCAAGCCTATGAGGATTTTGTAGCAGGCCTTGGTTGGGAGGTATTATTGTTTTTCTCTCAAATATTCCATTGCTATTGCTCCTTATTACTGCTCACAATTACTGAAACATCTTACTCTGAAAATAGGACACTAAAAGGGACATTCTGCTTATACTTATGTCAGTGATTCTATGTAGATCAGCTGTTGAGACAGCAAAGCTTTACTGGCTTTGAAAGGGGAACTTGTGGAAGCTTCTACATAATCAGAGTCTGTTCAACGGTGTGTAATGAGCAACCTTGTTCCTGACTTTTATACACTAACTAATCTATGGCTGTATTGCTGAGTAGGCCTGAAAGGTGTTAACTATTTAAGGTTCTGCACATTGCTCAGATTTGGGAATTGGAGAAATAATGGCATGCTGCTTCTCTCATCCTCTTCTCCATACCTACGAGAGGGGGTGGGAGAGAGAGAGAGACACACACACACACTTTCACCAATCAGAAGTGAATGGTATGGTATAATCATATAAGTACCACTGCCACCATTAGAGCATTAGTTAAATATAGTTCTATTCTACTTATTATCCCCTGGGTCCAAATTCTCTTTGCTACCCTAATCACCATCCCTTTCTAGCTACTCAAGACAGACCCCCACTGCCAGCAATAAGAGGAAGCTTCAGGCGCAGACCTGTTCCAGGGAAGTGCAGGAATCATCGGTGCTTCTGGCTCTCTTGGCAGTGCCATCTGAAATTAATATTTAATAGTTTGCTTAATAATCATTAAACAGTAGTAGCTTAAATGACTAAAGTTTGCTTTTTGAATTTGTACATTAATGCCAAGGCTATATATCAGCTTCTGATTCTCCTGAGATAAGCTGTGAAAAAACTTTGACCAAAGATGGCAAATTTTGGCTTGCCTAGTGACTTTCCACACACATTTTAAGTGTAGGGCATTTTTCTTCTTCTCAGAAAGCATCTTATTTTCACTTTGTGAGAATGGAAAATTGAAATTCAATACCATAACTGAAAATTTGCAAATATGATAGTAAGTCTTAAATTTGATGGAAACGGACTTTTTTACAATTAATGAAGTTTTTTAAACCTGATAATTTTGTTATAATGTATTATTTCAGTTCTGCAGCAACATTTTTACAAAGTTAAATCTAGCAGATTCAAACATATTTAACCACACACTAGGAAATAATGTATTTCCTATTATACCAATAAAAAAAATCCAGAATTTCATGCCAAGAGGCTAAAACATGTAATATGCTGTTAAGGAACAGTAATCCCAACTTTAAAAGGCATTTAATTTAGATGTATAATGCTAAAGAGAAATAACTCACTGCAAAAGGATTACTCCTGACTTCCTTCCTCAATGTTCAGAAATGGGAAAAAAATATGGAACTGCAATATCTGTGTCATCATGGGGTCAGCAGAACTATAGCAGTAGCCCTTCCTTCCTGTTGGAAAGCCACAACAATCACCATTGGTACTTTATGTGGTAGCTCCCCATGTTTTGTGAGGAGAAGAAAAGCAACTGCTAGTAATGGCTCATAGGAGAGTGTCAAGACACCACTGTTACCCCTCTTGCTTTTTTCTCTTTAACCTTTACCTCCCACCGGTCTCTGAGATTGTTGTTATATCCTCTTGTGCCAATAAATATAGATGTTCCTTCACTGCAGTTAGTTTCTTTTCTAATTAAATCCTTCTAATTAGTGAGCCTCTGCTCCTTTAGATAAACTTAATAGTACAAAAGGATCAGCATCAGCACAGAATTATGGGTTTTTAAATGTATATTATGATGCTTGAAAAGGCTTTCTCTGAAGAGTATCTTTGTCGCCGGATATTACTTTTTTCCCCTAATGTCACATGGGCTTTAATCTTAGGTGAATCTCACATACCATTGTGGTTTTATGGGAGGATTGCAAAAAAACAAAAGCACTGGATTGACCACTCCATATTTTGCTACCTCTACCGTGGAAGTAATGTTTCATGTGTCAACAAGAATGCCTTCTGATTCAGATGACTCTTTAACAAAAAAGGTAGGTGGTTTTGAATAGAGCTTTTCCCTTAGGTAACAGTATATCAAGGGATTTTAGGAAATCATTCCTTTAAAATAATTAGTCGATTTTTCTAAAAATAATACAATGCTTGTTCCTCTAACAGTTTACATATTATTAAAACTGGTTGTGGTGGGTGGATTATAGTGTTATTAAATTACTTTCTACCAACCAATTATTTTGCCACAGAAGATGATTTTTGTCACATTTGTACATCTTCTTGCTGCTGAGGTCATAGGAATGGTGATGTAAGAGGGGAGAGGAAAAGGAACAGAGTTAATAGTCTGTGTGGAGAAAAAGCTCCAAATCTGAATGACATATTCTAGTGCTTTGAGACTGCTGGACATGAACTGTTAACGTCTTGAAATAGCTAATGAATATATGGTCCAAAGATGAAAGTTTCATTTATTCTGCAAGTATTTCAGCTAAGCATGTTCATAGAACACTTGCCTTTAAAAGAAAATCAAAATGTTAGGAACTTGACAACATTTAGTGAATTTAGTTGTATTGCTTTGGTGATGACAGACATGTTCAGCAGAAGTCTGTTCTCTTATATTCCCCTTAAGGGGAAAATGGCTTTCTGTATTGGTATTTTTTCTTTCGAATTTAATAAATTCCACATTAGTGATAATAAGTTGAGGCCTCGAACATGTGTCCTATTACAAATGAACAATTGGCTATCATTAGACTGTCCCCCCTATCCTCTGTACATATATCTTCAGATGTGCTAATCCATTCAGTAGACACATTAATGAGCACTGGTTGAAGTGTAATATTGGAGGAAGTGAGGCTGGTTGACCTCAGCATGGAGTTTAATACTTGTAATTAAATTAAATAGTCGACAGTATAGAGAGAAATAGCCATGCCTCTGGCAACTTCAATTATTAATGACGTTTTTGTTCTTTTTGTTCAACTTGAGGGAAATAATTTATATCTTTTTATTATCATTATTGTTGTTATAAATGGACTTTTAATTCTAAAAGTGGCATTATACAATTTTTTTAAACTATTAAAATATTTTTCTTGCATGCCTAGGATGGGTTCTTCTTACTCTGCTCTTTTATTTCATAAAATGCAGTGAATGTATTTAGGTTCCTAAACAAATTTTTTAAGTATCTTAACAGCAAAAACAACATAACTTTTTAATGAGTATATCTAAAGTAACAATATGATTCCTGTCTCTGCCTTTCTGAAGAAACCAGCGTACTTTGCATACAGAAATATGTATCAATAACTTTTTTGGATTAGAGTGATTAAAAAGCAATGTGAGGAAAACATAATGAAAATTGTTTCCACTATTCATTAAATAACTCAAAAAAACAAGAAACCATTATTTTAAATGTTACAGATTTCAGCAGAAAGTGCAGCTTGAATCTTGCATCTGTTTTCAAGAGAATTCATTCCTTTCCACATAGCTAATACTTTTAGCCACATTTCAGAGCTGGTCCAGTCCTTTGGTGATATAAAATTTCTGTAAAAGTACAAATCAGTCACCATTTTCATGGTTACAGTTTGACATTCTCACCTGGACCCCATTTCTTTCTGCTTTCACCCATAATCACATTCTTCAATGATTTAGACTACAGTAGACTCTCGATTTATCCAGGATGATAGGGGGAAAAATTAATTCTGGTTAATAAAATGCCAGACCATCCATAGGAAATATGGGAAGAGGGGGGTTGGTTCACCAGCCACCCTGCGCCAGGGGGAGGAGGTGTTGGTTCACTGGCTGCCGTGCACCCTGGTGGGGGTTTTTTGTGTGTGCGCAGGGGGCGGCAGCAAAGCCAGAGCAAGCACTACGAGTTGCGCATATTTTCTTTTTACATCCTGGTTAATCCACATCCTGGATAATTGAGAGTCTACTGTATTCTGCAAGTCAGTATGGTTGTTAATGAGTAGGGTACTACACTGCGGGTCAGGAGACCTGGGTTCCATTCCTAACTCAGGGTATGTCTGTACTACCTGCTGAATCGGGGCAGAAATTGACCCAGCAGAGGTCAATTTATTGCATCTAGACTAGACACGATAAATCAACCCCCAAGCGCTCTCCCGTCGACTCCATTACTCCACTGCCATGAGAGGTCCAGGCAAAGTTGACGGGGGAGTGGCAGCAGTTGAATCATCACACTGAAAACACTGCAGTGAGTAGATCTAAGTACATCAACTTCAGCTATGTTATTCATGTAGCTGAAGTTGTGTAACTTAGATCAATTCTCCCCCACCCCCATGTAGACCAGGCCTCCGGCACTGACCTGCTGTGTAACCTCGTTCTTGTCACTTTACCTCTCTATGCCTCTATTTCCCCTCCCATCATCTGTCTATTTAGATTTTAAACTCTTCAGGATAGAGAATGTCTCATCTGTTTTTACAGTGCCCAACCCAGTGGGCCTCTGATTCCAGCTGGAACCATTAGACTCTTCGGCAGTACACACAGTAGTAATTAGAAATATTATTCTTTATTAAGATTTGCTAAATACTGTGTGCAGCCTGTGACCTTTTACAACAGAAGATGATTTTTATTTCACATTTATATAAACTGTTGCTACTGAGGTCACAGAAATGGTGATATAAGGGGAGGAAATGAAGGGAGATAATAAACGGTATGTCTACACTAAAGAAAAAACCCAAACACTGCAGTAACTTGTCTCAGAGCCCTGGTCAGTTGTCTCAGGCTTGCACTACAAGGCTAAAAATAGAAGTGTAGACCTTTCTGCACAGTCTATGAGACCCATCCCTGTTGCTGGGTTTCAGAGTCCAAACTCCAGCCCAGTCAGGGATGTCCACACTGCTACTGAGCCCAAGTCAGTTGACCCAGGATCTAAGACTTACTGCTGTGGGGGGGGGGGTTGTGTTTTTGTTTTTACAGTGTAGACATAGTCTAATTGTGTGGAAGACAACCTTGGATCTTGAACTGTCACTGAGGGTTTAAGCTGTGTTTTATTTCTAGAATTTGAACAATTTATATATTGTACTTTGGTTGGCTGAAGAACTGTTGCTGGTTTCTATATTGTAATGTGCCTAGAGGTAGATGATAAGTTCATCTTATAAATGGAAATTAAATTTAATTAAAATAAAACTTCTTCCTGCCAGCCCAACCACTGCAGTATCAAGATTCTAGTGCTTCAGATGATAGAAAATAAGTTTTTAATTGGCCTATCAATCTTTCTGAACAGTAAATAAATTTTAAGTATCTTGGATACCTGAGAAATACTGGAGTCAAAAGAGAACAGTTAGAGAGCAGAGAAGAAGATTAATTAAAAAGGAAGAGAAGGGAATGTTTTGGAGATCAGAGATGGGTTTAAAATTTAAATGAAGAATTACAAATAGTCTTTAATGCATATGTAGCCTTCATCTTTGAATTTTTCTAAGTGAAAGGATTTGTCCAAATAGAAAATATTTTAAATACAGTTACAAAAGTAAAATGATGATAAAAGTGTCAAAATTAAGAATTATAAAAATCTCACAATTCACAATGGGAGTGATATCACAGATTCACCCCTGCAGTTTACCCCCTGTTTAGCTACTGCTAGCACTTTGAGGAAATTTGGAGGGGAGGGTGTGAAAGTGTCTTAATTAATATATTATACATATGGTGTTAAAACAAAAGAGGTTATTTCCTAATTATTAGCCTATTAATCCAACTGAAACTTTTGGTGACTATATAAATGACTCGAGCTTAGTTTGACTTTGTCAAAGCCCTTCAAAAGAATTATAGAGACACAATTCATAGCTAATTGTTTTGCTTTGATTTTAATACAAACTGGATGGTTAAAGGCATAAGGCCATAAAACTTGATCATTAGTACAATATTAATATCTTTATAAAATTGCAATTAACCGCATCCATTATTTTACCGGAGTAAAAAAATTGTGTTAAAACAACATTTTATGAAGAACTTAACCAAATGTTTGCAGGTGCCTTATCAGGGGTTCTCAAACTGAGGGTTGGGACCCCTTAGGGAGTCATGAGGCTATTACATGGGGGGGGGGTCACGAGCTGTCAGCCTCCACCCTAAACCCCGCTTTGCCTCCAGCATTTATAATGGTGTTAAATACATAGAAAAGTGTTTTTAATTTATAAAGGGGGTCACACTCAAAGGCTTGTTATGTGAAAGGGGTTACCAGTACAGAAGTTTGAGAACCACTGATTAGATAGATGTTAAATAAATGTAACTTTGCTAAAAGTAGTTGAAGTAAGAAGCTGCTTCCTACATTTTCCAGCTGTTATGTTCCTCCTGTACCTCTTTAGTGAACTTTATTTTTGAAGTAAACAAAATAAAATTTGAAGACTTTTGTTTTAAAAGGAAATAGTTTTTTTCTCTTCCCTTTAGATAAGTGGGTACTAGAAATTACAAATAATTTTGGCAAAAGTTCAAGGGTTAATGCAAGAGATAAATAAAAGGAATTTTCTGTAAATTGAGCCCTGCATTATTTCAGTTGTCTTGCCTTTCCAAACCTAACTCATTTAATTTTAAAAAGTAAATACTTAAATTTTTCCTGACAGTGTGCTTTGCTTTTTCTATCGTTTATTACTTCAATTATACTTGGTATCACTTAGAACAATCTGCCATTTGGAAATCTCAGTGTAGCCTGCAGCTTAGTATTAAGTCTGGCTGGTATTGTAACATGTACAGCATATGACACTAATGTATCAAAATTAGATTTGATCATCCCTCCTGGTTATATTTATTTCACATTTCTTTTGTATTCGGTTAACATAAACATATTAGGAAAGCTGACACATGGTGATGGCTGTAGTAAGAATATTTTAAAGTATTTTGATTTAAAATGGCAGGTAACTTGGCTTTTCCAAATGGTGGAGTGTTTTTACTTTTTTTTAATAATGGAGAAGAGGTTTAAAGCATATACTGTAGCTGAAATGCATATATTATCTTTCTATTGTTTATCGTTTGTATATGGTCATGCCTTAAATCCCCAACTCGGGTATCCATTATTCTAGTCACTGTTCGTGCACATAAGAAGAGACAGTCTCACTCCTGAAGAGCTAAATGGACAAGACAAAGCATGGAAAAAAATAAAGCATTATTACCCCAATTTTCAAGTGGGGAACTAAGGCACAAAGGGCCACATCCTCATCTAGTGTAAATTGTTATAAATTCATTGACTTCAATCATGCTATGACAGCTTATAAACATAATCTTTGAGTGATTGTTCACACAAATTCCACTCTTGGTGCGTTTGCATGACAGGTGCACAAGATTGGATTCTTTTAAATAGCTGAGGTAACAAAGTCCTGTGGCACCTTAAAGACTAACTATAAAGTTTTGAAGCATAAGCTTTCGTGGGCTAATACCCACTTCGTCGATTAGCCCACGAAAGCTTATGCTTCAAAACTTTATAGTTAGTCTTTAAGGTGCCACAGGACTTTACCTCTGCTATTCCAGACTAACATGGCTACCTCTCTGATTCTTTTAAATAGCTGTGTCCGTTGGGGCCACACATGTACTCTGGGCATCCTCTCACTCCCTACAGCAGAGGGTATAAAGGGTGGGGCAGCCACATCTCTCACTAATTTCCTTCTTTCCACCTATGGCAGCAAGGCAAAACCTTGTACTGTCCACATCCCTTGCTCTGAGCTGGTTCCTTTCTGTAGTTAGTCGTTAACTTAGATAAATTTTCTTTGCGTACTAGCTTAAAAAACCCTCCAAAACTTTAGATTTATTCACAGTAGTGATAGGTTTCCTTTCCCTTATACAAGGGCCTACTCCCCTGTACAAGTGCACCTCACTTTTATTTGGTAAAATAAATTTACACAACTTCAGCTACATGAATAATATAGCTGAAGATGATGTACTTAGATCTACTCACCATGGTGTTTTCACTGTGGTGAGTCAACTGCTGCCGCTTCCCCGTCAACTTTGCCTGCACCACTCATGGCAGTGGAGTACAGGAGTCGCCGGGACAGCACTTGGGGGTTGATTTGTCGTGTCTAGTCTAGACGCAATAAATTGACCCCCACTGGGTCAATCACTACCCGCCAATTCAGCAGGTGTAGTATAGACATACCCTGAGTTAGGAATGGAATCCATGTCTCCTGACCCACAGTGTAGCACCCTACTCATTAACAACCATACTGCCTTTCAGAATAGTCTAAGTCATTGAAGAATGTGATTATGGGTGAAAGCAGAAAGAAATGGGGTTCAGGTAAGAATGTTTGATTAAGAAAATTCCCCTGGATGTATTGGGGATCATTCCACTAGAGCTCAAGTGACCCCGGCCCTTTACATCCTCCATTTCAGAGATATGTAGGACAGCAACATGGAGCTGGAAAGATTGGAAAATAAATGGGTTTGTTTAGTGGGATACGATAGCAGTGTTCAAGTACATAAAAGTTTGTTACAAAGAAAAGGTGATAAATTGTTCTCCTTAACTGCTGAGGACAGGACAACAAGTGATGAGGCTTAAATTGCAGCAAAGTCAGACATTAGAAAAAACTTCCTAACTGTAAAGGTAGTTAAACACTAGAACAAATTGCCTAGGGAGGTTGTGGAATCTCCGTCATTGGAGGTTAAGAACGGGTTAGACAAATTGCTATCAAGGATGGTCTAGATAATATTTAGTCCTACCTTAGTGCAGGGGTCTGGACTAGATGACTTAGCGACGTCCCTTACAGTCCTACATTTCTATGATTTACCATTAACTATTGCCTGGCACAAGCAATCCAGATCAGATGCTAGCTTTGGTAGGGCAGTCTTTCAATGTCTTTCAAATAGAACTCCTTTAATCCACTGAAAGGCAATAGGCAATTGCTTTTAAGTCACCTAGTGAGTATCCACACAGATTCCACTCTTGAAGAAGAGAGAATCATACCTTACCCTACAGTAACTGTGCTGCTTCAAGATATGTTCACACAGATTCCATAGCCTTCCTTCCTTCCCTGCTAATCAGAGTCCTGCTCTTATTGGATTCTGACCAAAGGAACTGAGTGTGGGTTTGTTACTTCACGCTCTGTTATAAGGATTGCTAGGGTGCAGGTGTGGCCCCCACGGACAAAAAAGAATCATTTTGTGTGCATGTGGCACACACACATCAGAGTGCAACTCTGTGTCGACACCATATCCCGAAGAACCAGTCACTGTAGGGTAAGTAACTGTTTTATGTGGCCCTGAGAGAGAATTGACTTGTTCAGGATCATACAAGAAATCTGTGTCAGAATCAGGAATTGAGACTAAAGAGATGTATGTTCAGTATAGTACTGGGCCACAAGAGCATCCTCCATGTCTGCTAGAAATGTGAGATTCGCTTTTCATTGAGTTTTTATTTAAAAAACACTTGTATCCCGTTACAAACCAACAGAGAACAGCACAAACTTGTAATAATGCAAAGAAGGTCACTAACAACCTGTTTAGGCCCTAAAATTTAGATAAAGCCTAAATAGTATTCTAGGAGGTTTGTAGGTTATATTGTTAAATCATCCTCTGCTCAGAGGTATCTGTTTATTGTCCAGAGATGCTGCATATAAATGAAAGTACAGATATGCTTTTAAAATGACCATATAAAAGTGGCCCTTTCCTTCTTAACCTGGGTGTGGGTGGGTGTTTGTTTTCAGGGTAGTATCTGCCGACTACTGCTTACTCTTATTATTAATGCAGAGCCAGCACAGCTCAGAGTGAGTTAGATTCTGTTCCTTGAGTATCTTCAACAGAATAGGTTCAAGAATAGCAGCCATGTTAGTCTGTATCCGTAAAGAAAGCCAGGAATACTCGTAGCACCTTAGAGACTAACTAGTTTATTTCAGCATGCTTATGAGCATATAAGCATGCTGAAATAAACTAGTTAGTCTCTAAGGTGCTACGAGTATTCCTGGCTTTTATCAACAGAATAGTTTACTAAATTCCAATCAGATAACGCTGTGTAAGCTAACTAAAGGCAATGGGCCTACAGAGATGTCATCTGAGGTATAATTTGGGATTGAATAGGTGTAACCGAAGACTTAATTTGTCACATACAACCTTTGTTATTGGTAATAATGTGTGAGAGGGAAAGCAGTTTGCTTTTTCAGATGCCAGGTTGAGTTTTCAGGACTGTCACTTTGTGGGAGGAAACCTCATTTTGTCTGTACACTGAATACATTGGATCAGGAAATCCATTGAGAAGGTGGTGAATTTTGCAACATAAAGTTGAGATTTTCAAAAGTGTTCATCATTGGCCTAATTCTACTTTCATGAAAGATGACTGGAGTTTGCCACTGACTTAATGGAAGAATTCAGCCAATCATGAGCAGTTTTGAAAGTCACATCCTAAATGAGTTAAAAGTATTTCTTTTAACCTAGTATATTATTGTTCAGAATGGTTTCAGTGGTGCACATTTTGAATAAGTTGTTTATCACAAAACTTCTGGCCATTGACAATTTGCAAAGGTATTCAGGTTTGAAGAAAAAATATATATACTTTGTTTCAGTGGATTTGGGGCCATGGAAAATCCATATTACATTCTTCTCTATGATTATTTTATTTGATGGTAGCCCATTTCCAATCTGGCAAGAGGAGCAAAGTTCCAAATTCCTCAGATACAAATCTTGTAGCCACAGATTCAATCAAACTGCTTTTGAGAATTGATATAGAAAGGTTTTGCACTTACAAACTTAATCCCTATTAATCTTGGTGTGAGGATTGAAAGTATTTTGGTAAATCAGATACAAGCCACTGAGTATCTTCTACCAATTTTATTAGGGAAAATAATAGATTTTAATGTGGAAATATTCTATATTGTCACAGCTATTCTTTTTTAGTCATACCTGACCTCAACATACTAAACACAGACCTAATTGTGAATGTTTTCTTTGACTTGCATCTAAATCAGGGAGGAACACTGCAATATGGTTTGGATGTGTCCTCTTTCTTCACCCCACAAATTCTTCTTCAGTTCATTGTTATTTGGAATACAAGCCTTGGCTGTATCTGTACATCTGCAGTACTGTGTACTCAGGTGTTAAAAATAATTTTGTTTTTCTCTTCTTTTTCCAGCTAAGACATTTAGGAAATGATGAAGTGCACATTGTCTGGTCAGAGCATACTCGAGACTACAGGAGAGGAATAATTCCTACAGAGTTTGGTGATGTTCTTATTGTTATTTATCCAATGAAAAACCACATGTTCAGTATCCAGATCATGAAAAAACCAGAGGTAAAATTTTCTTGTGTGTTTCCTCATGTGTTGACTAACCTTTGGGTTGTCTAGATATATGTTGCTGTTTTTTATGGTGTGATATACTGATCCAATAAAATAATCTTTCTTTAATAATGACAGTAGTAATAGCTACAAGATAGAAGTCATGCATACTGAGTGCAGTGTAGAGAGGAAAATAAGCAACTGTGAACAAAAGGGCCATAATCCCATCAAGCAGTTCTGATAACTAATATAAATTGCAAGAACAGAGGTTAGAGTATTTTATGTAGTCACTTGAACTCTGAGATTAGATTAAATTAAATTAGTCTGGTTTGCTAGATTTTTATTGTATTGTATTAGCACATGAATCCAAGTCCTAGATCTATGTCCTGGGCTAGCTACCTCTTTATCCTTGCTCCATTCAGTATTACTGCTTTCCTTTTCTTCCCTTCCTCACTCAGCCATTTCTGCCTTTCCTTTAGTTTAGAGTGCCACACAGGAATTGAGGCCCAGATTCAGAAAGGCGTTTAAGCATGTCAGCTTTAATGGGACTTAAAGTAAGGCACATGCTTAAATATTTTGTTGAACAGGGGACTTAGTGTGGTTGCCTCTCTGTTTCTCATAGTCATGCTCTTTAACTGCACCAGATCAACCATTCAATGTGGACTGAGCAACTGTTGGATTAGAAGCAGCAATGCATGGTTGGATTGCTTAATTCAAAGGTGTGATGTCAGTGGCATGGATTTACAGATTTTTGTATTTTACAGCACTGAATTTTGTTTACTATAAATATTAATACGCTACATGAGAGAAATGGGGAGTCAACCGTATGGCACTGAAGGGAACGTTCTTGCCCTAATAGCATCTTCCATTAAATGGAAAATGAATGACTTCACCAATCAAACTACAAAACTTCAAGATTCTCAAAATTGAGTAATGGCAAAAATAGTGACCTAAAACTCTTTTGTAGTATGGATCACATCTTCGCAAATTGCCTCTTGGGTACCTCTCCGATTCATGATGGCATAAAGACCACCTCTCTTCTTTTTTGCAGTCATATAAATCCTTGTGGTGGCAAATACAGTAATTGTTTACATACACAAAAAGGAAGGTATTTTATATATTTTTACTTTTTTATGCTGTTTAGTAGCTAAAAACAAAGTAGAGACCCAGCACTGTATAACAAGCCCTCTATCTGTGAAACACCAGCACGTGCTTCACAGGTCCACACACAGCTGCTCCAGAGTAATGGGGGAGTCCCAGTTGCTAACTGGTCAGTGAAAAATATAATGTCAAAATATTAGAGCCAGATAATTCTGTTGACTTTGGGGGATATACCTAAATTAAGGACCAAACTTTCTGCTAATCTCAGCCTAACTTCTAAAACTGTGTTTATAAGTTTGTGCACGCAACACCTGAATTTTCAGATATTTCTGGTAGTTAGCCATGTGTCAATCCATTATGTACACATGAATCCAAGATTGATATCTGCAAGTTTCACATGATGTTATCACAATGAATACTGCAGTGAAGGAAACACATGAGAGCAAATAGGGAATCAGACCTTCCACCTTTATTTTCAATTGGTTTAACATATAAGCAAAAAGCAGTCAGACTGATTTTATTGTTCATGTACTTGGCTTCCAAAGTGTGCTAAAGTATATTATGCACACAAAGTAGATAGACATGGAGGTAAAGTAGACATGCCCTTTTCAAATCAACAGCAAACTCCCATTGACTTCATTGCAGGTCAAAATTTCATGTGTGGTTTCTGCTTCAAAAAGCATATAGTCTAATTGTAGATGTGATATAAAAAATGAGAGCAGCAAGTGGAGGAAAGGAGTGGTGGATGAAGATTCAATAATTAGTCAGATGACAGTTATGTGCACATTTAGATGGTTCCACACTATAGATGCATGCTGTATCTAAAGATGTAATTGTTTTTAGAGTGGGTAATCATCTCCCCTCACCTAGCCTTTGAACTTCATAAGTGTCACATATGAGTTACTATTAGGCTAGTGGCAGAAGGTGTTGAAAATAAGCCTGTATATTCAAATGGTTACTTAAAACAGAATGTGCAGAAAAATTATCTATCATCAAGGATATCAGGTAGTTATATGGCTATGTATTTTCATGAAATAATAGGTCTATCACAAATAATTGTGATTAACCAGAGGTGAGGAGGGGAAAAATGATGAGCTTTCCATTGTTCATGTTGATTTCCAATTGTTATAGCAGAGATTTCATATTAGGGTTGAATTTATTAATTTCTGATTCAGGTTCCATTCTTTGGTCCACTCTTCGATGGCGCTATTGTTAATGGAAAAATTCTTCCTATTATGGTTCGTGCGACAGCTATAAATGCAAGCCGAGCGCTGAAATCACTCATTCCATTATACCAAAACTTGTATCCTTTTCACCTGTACGGTTTTCACATACATTGACTTTTCAGAGCTGAAGATATTTTTTTCATGGTTTTGTTTAAATCTTAGATTTCTATCAACTTAATTCAGAAGACTATATTTTAAACCGATTTTTTTTAAGAAACTTCAGATTAATGCTTTAAGATTGCCCAAATGAGGACCCTTTTGTGCTAATAAATAAGGAATGACGATTTCACATACAAGTTCGTTTCTTTTAAATACACATACAAGTCCATTTTCCAAAAATAGCTTTTGTGGTATTATTAGGAGCTTGTTTCTTTAGTGAAAGTAGATATTTGTTCATTGTTAACATTGTGTAATTTTGTTTTTCAATCCCAGTGGGATAGGTTTTGTTTCAAAAAGAGAAAAAATACTTCCTGTTACTGCTGTTTACTAGCTTGTTTATTGTGGTACCTGATACACAGCTGTATAAAACAGTTAAGAACATCAGGCCACATCAGAGTTACATAGGCATGTTTGTAGAGAAGCCTGAAAAGTTTATTGCCTTTTCCTGTTGGAATTTTATATTTCTGTAAACTTCAGAACAAGGCGCTCCTAAGAAAATAAGATTACAGAACATGAAGTGAAAATAAAAACATGAGGTAACCTAGTTCTCTTTTAAAAAAAGAAGAAAATTAATGCCACTTTATGTAATATAGCTACATGCTTTTATCCACAGATATCATTACCTGGTAAATGGTTTGTTTTTTACATTTCTCCCTTTTCTAAGATTGACTTCTCCTATTATTGTTTTTGACCTAGTAAACGTATGTTCTTGTTGTATCTATTTTAAGTAATGAACAGAAGAGTTAAATTTGAATTAAGATTTTTTTTCAACTCTGTATGTTAACTGCTATCTGCAGTGTAGATTTATTGCCGTGCATTTGTCAGCCGATAGACTATTACTTAAATGTTCTGTATTCTTTCAGAAATTGACTTTGTAGTAGTTGTGTAATTTTGCTTTTATTGTCATATTTAATATGATTATATAGATTTATAGATGGATGATGGTGTATCACATTTATCACATTTAATGACATTTCTGCAGTCTCTTTTTGTTGACAGATATGCAGATACACCATTATTTCACTTTTGGAGAGGTCTGAGGTTTGTTTTTGTTTTTTGCTGTCTGAGTGACTTGGTCTAGGAATTCCAATTGTGTTGCAATCATTTGACCTCAGAGCTGGAGCCTACGTGTGTACCGAACCATGCAGGGTGGACAGTTAGAAGGTTATTTCAAGGCAAGTAACTTTCATATGCCAAGCGCAGTGTATTTGAGCTTTTGTGAGAAGTACTGTGCATGTAACAAATCCCACAGATGTAATCTGAAGGTTTTAAATTGTGTGCCCTGAATTTGTCCAGGACTTGAAGGTTGTATGTACTGCAATAACTCCTAAAAAGATTGCAGATTCTATGCTCCTAATTGTAGTTGCTTATCTAAATATTATCATACATCATTATTGTATACAGTGGTCACCACTAAAATATGTCCGTTTATCATTTTGAATCATTAGCATTGCTTTGGTTTGAAAGATATTCTTTGTATGTTGGAATTTGTGACCCCATTTAGCATGCACATTGTGTCAATATGCTGGGTACCAGTTTTAAATGACTACATTAATTGGTGAAATAGTGTGAATTGTCATCTGCCTATGCTCGGATTATGTGTTGTGTTCACTGCTCTTCATAATACTTAAAAGATAAAAGGCTTTATCTACTGTAATTGCAAACACTTGCATTATCTAATCTTCATGATACCTCTGTGAGTGAAGTGAACAGGGCTTCAAATACCTACTTTCCCAGGATGATTAAAATGTTTTCGTGAATTGGGCTGTGAATCCCCTGCCTGCTTCTAGAGAAGAGGAGGACCGAAACTGCTGTTGCTGTTCCTTTAGAAGGAGAGAAAGGGAGAAAGAGGGAGCAGAGTGGCCCAGGCATACTAGTCCATTTTTAGAAGAGGAACGGATGAAAGAGTCCAGACTAGTTGGAGCCTTTACTTTTCAGAGGGTAATTAGGAGAAGAGGAAGATAACCAACTGTACATGAATTTCCAGTGCAGTGTATATGGCATTTATGAGACTATTACTAGAATTCTGTCTGCAGTTCTGGTGTCCACACTTCTCAAAAAAAAAACAAAAAAAAACTTGGGAACAGTTCAGAAAAGAGCTACAAGAATGATTCAGGGTCTGGAAAATGTCTTTGTAGTGAGAAACTAAAATGGCTCAGTAGTCTATTCAGTTTATTCAAGAAAAGATTGAGGTAACTTGAGCATGGTCTATAAATACCTACCATTGTAATTTACAGTATTGTTATATCTGTGTTAGTCTCAGACTTAGAGAGACAATGTTGGGTCAGAGTGGCAAGGCACCTCCTTCGTCTCGCCAGACTTGGCACTTCCCCCTCTGGTCATGGTGGGCCTGGGGTAATCAGCCTCACTCAGGGCAGGGTTTGCCTTCCCTCCTCTATGCTCCTTTGGTCATATTTTCAGGATAGGCCTCAGGGTCAGCCTAAGGAGTGATCCTGCACCAAACAAAAAGGAAACAGTTTCATAAACACAAAAAACCCAGGGGGAACCTTTCGTTGCCTCTTTGCTGGTGTAGGGTGTCATCTTGCTGATTGCCTTGGGGAGTCAGTCCTTCCCCTAGCAGACACTTGGGATTGGCTGTTTCCCCCATGGGAGGGAGCACAGCCTCTCCTGGAGCAGCTTATTTCCCTGCTACCACTAGCCCTGAAGGAGCTTGCCTCTCTCTTCCCCCTTTCTCTCGCCAGCAGAGGAGTTTTAAAAGATATTAATTGGATCCCAAATTGATCTGGGGTAGCACTTTCTCAGCTAGTAGGGAAGAGGGCCTTTAATATTTTAGGACTAATGTATCTGCCTTCCAGTGTGCCCGGCAGCAGCGGCTGCAGGAGCCACCACCTGCTCGCCCCTCAGCCTAGCAAGATGCTCTTAGTCCGAGAGGCTTCAGTATTTGCATGATATTAGTATAGATCTTTTTTTCTTCTGGTGTTCTACTTATGTCTCATGAACAATGGAATGTTCACTGGCCACCATTTCTGATTTTCCTGTCAGTTGGTGGGTTCAGTACATAGAATGTGATATTGAGTGGTCTTGCTCATTTGTGGATTTTTAGTGAGAATGTGATCAAGGAATTTCTATACAGTTCAGTGAGATAATCTGAATTTGGTTAAGTCAGAGGATGTTTGTTCTTATTCATAATGCCAGTACAAAAGCCTTAAAAATCTCATTTTGGGTCAGTCTGGAATTTAGTCTTACAGTAACTCCTCACTTAACGTTGTAGTTATGTTCCTGAAAAATGTGACTTTAAGCAAAACGATGTTAAATTAATCCAATTTCCCCATAAGAATTAATATAAATGGGGAGTTAGGTTCCAGGGAAAAAATTTTCACAGACAAAAGACTAATATTAGTGTGTGTGTGTATGTATACATGTATACATTAGTGTGTGTGTGTATGTATACATACACACACATATATATACGCGCACACACACAGTACAAGTTTTAAACAAACAATTTAATGCTGCTACAGAGTGATGATGATTGTGAAGCTTGGTTGAGATGGTGAAGTCAGAGGGTGGGATATTTCCCAGGGAATGACTTACTGCTAAATGGTGAACTAGTAATTGGCTGAGCCCTCAAGGGTTAACACATTGATAATGTAGTCTCACACTCTACAAGGCAGCATGAATGGAGGGAGGGAAGAGAGAATGGCCAACAGAGAGAGACACCATGTGTGTGGGAGAGAGAGAGAGAGAGGTGTGCATTGCCCCTTTAAGTTTGCTGACTCTACTCTTAAGTATACTGCCTTGTTAAGTAGATCAGCAAGCTGAAACCACTTGAAGCTCCCTCGGTTCTGAGCGCTGTAGTGTGTCCCCCCTGCTCTATGGAAGATGGGGTAAGCTGGGTGCATGAGCAGAGGGGAGGGGGATGCCCTGACATTAGCACCCTTCTCCCCCGTACAGCAAGCAGGAGACTCAGGGAGCAGCTCCAAGGCAGAGGACAGGAGCAGCACATGGTAATGGGGGGAGGGACAATTGACCTGCCGGCAATTGAGAGCTTGCTGGCCAGCTGCTGCGCAGGGAATTTAGAGGAACGGGGACCTGATAATCCACCCTGGTTCGAAGCCCCCACTAGCTAGCTGCAGCAGACTGCTCTTCCTGCAAACAGTGGACAAAGCAGGTGGCATTGCACATTTTAAACACGCATGTTCCCTAATTGATCAGCAATGAAACAACGTTAACCAGAACAACTTTAAGTAAGGAGTTACTGTATTTTACAGTCGTTCCTTAAATCCCCCTCAATTTCTTAGATCTCCAAAAATCCTTGGTTCCCTGAATTTCCATGCTTTATTGCCAACTCCCCAAATCTTTGTGTCAAAAAGTCAGTCTTCTGGACAAGTAAGGCTTCGTATAGCACCTTCTATAGTGCCACTAATGCCATTCTTGGATCCACCAAAAAAGTTGCTGGCAAAATAATGAAAGGCACTCTCTCTACAACAGCTAAGCATACTGTTAGTATGCTACAGCCACCATCAGAGCAAATGATCAATCTAGGATCTTTATATCCATGGGGTAGTACATGTAATGCTGTTGGATGCTGAGTTAGCCCATTACTCACCTGCTTGCTTAGAAAAGGAAAGGTGGGGGCCTCCATTATATAAAAATAAGCTTTCATGGAGAGAATGTTTTAAAGAACATGCATGTAGCTTTACAGAAATGGGGATAGGTCTATTCTTGACTCAAAAACTTTGCCATTCAATATAAATAATTTGTTTACTTTGATAAACTTTGCTCGTAAGAGGCTTACAGTGCTAGCAACTTTAAGTGTGTAGGAAATAGGCACTGTATGAATCTTTCCACACCATTCTGCCAGTGCATATAGGTCTTGAACTATATAGTGATCTTGCTCTTGCAGTTCTCTGCTAGCAGAGAGTGACAGTCATGAAAAATGTTTTTGGAGGTTTTGTAATGTGGGCTAATGTCCATTAAAGATTCTGCCTAGAATTTCAAGGAAAGATATATAAAACAGGGTTGCTAAATAGTTAAGAAAATAGTCTTTCCTAGCCTTTCTGTTTATAAACACTTGGCTTCTGCCTGGACACTAACTGGTCTTACATGTTCCTGAAGAGTTAGTAGTTGAAACATTATCAAACCTTTAGCCTTTCAACATAATTGTTTTAATGAGAACAGAAAAAAATCTTCCTTGTTAGTCTTCTCCCTACATCTTTTGTTTTTCTTATTCATTTTGAGTCTTTATTGTTTCCATCATGAGATGATGTTTTGAGGTTTCACTTCAAGGTTGAAAATACTTTGAAGTTACTTGTAAAATTCAAACTTCTAATGAAGAAGGGCTTACTTGATTGATTTGATATGCTTTCTACTGATTTGCCCTGAGGAGGGCTTTGCAGGAAAACAGATTTCATATTTGTTGTGCCTCTTAGACGGTCCTCTACCTTCAGATAATCTTTCCATGCTTGAAATTCCAACTTATTTTTATATTAAAAATAAAAATAGTCTGAAGTAATAATAAATCATAAACTGAGAAATTCAAGTTCTGGGGCAGATTTTTTTCATTTAATTAAGTAACGTTCATATTGATCTGTTAAGTTTTCAGATTGTCATTTGTGAGTAGTCAGAAGGGAAATTTAAAAATAATCTTAAAATGGTTATTTGAAAAGTGAACTGAAGGGTATTAACCAAATGAACTTTAGTGGCTCATAGAGGTATTCCTTATTCACCCATCTTGATACTTTTATTGTCTTTATTACTAAAGTAAAGGCATTAGCAATGTCATCTTTTTCTGCTTTCTCCAGCTAATTCTTTTTAATCTTGCCACTTCTAAGATTGTATTTTTAAATCAGAATATAAAAATGAAAGATTCTCAAGCTCTGGAAAAATGGCTGGGGGGAGAAAATAGTGATTAAGTGCTCTTCTGCCTCCACAAGTGGAACTGAAACCAACAGATCAAGGCTCAGAATAGGTTAGTGCAGTGTTTCTCAAACTGGGGTCCGGTGACCCCTGGAGGTCTGTGAGAGTGTTCCAGGTGGTCTGCAGGCCCTGCTAATCAACTCCTCCTCCTCATTCTCAGCGCCTTCTGCATGCCGGGGAACAGCTGTTCAGCGACATGCAGGAGGTGCTGAAAGGGTGGGGAAGGAGCAAGGATGGGGTGCACTCAGGGGAGTGAGTGGAATCATGTCTGGGACCAGGCCGCCAGCTCCTCTGCCTTCCTCCCACCTCCTTCTGCATACTGCAGAACAACAGGAGGCGCTAGGAGGAAGGGGAAGGCGCAGGGGCGGGGTGCACTTGGGGGAGGGGATGGAAAGAGGTGGGGAACAGGAGGGGCAAGGTGGAGTAGGGGCAGGAAGAGGTGTGGTGGGGGAAGAGGTGGAGTGGGGGTAGGACCTGGGGCTGAGCAGAGGACTTGGAGATCTGTGAAAAAAATTAAATAAAAATGGGGGTCCTCAGGTTGCTAAAGTGTTTAAGAACCACTGGGTTAGTGCAAGCTCCACCAGATGCTCTTTCGTTTTCCTGGATCCTGCAGAATCTCTGTAGAAATCTAAATCCACAGATTGGGAGCTGGTGAGCAAAGTAGCCAGCCACAGAACCTGGCATACTTCTTCCCAAACCCACTGGGCAAAATGGTTCAGGTTATTGCAGATTGAGTTTGAGGTTCCTCCTTTATACTGTGAATCCTGCTCCATCAGGAGCCAACAAAGATCTGAACGTAGACTAAATTGGATTGCCTTGTCTTTGTTGGATAATGAGAAATCTGTGCATTTAGGACCTCACACAACACAGGAAACTCCTCTATGCTAGAAAAAACTATGTAGGGGGAATAATGGGTCTTTAATTAGTATCTTGAAGAACCTTTTAACAAATATATATTATAGCACTTTATTTTTTTCTGCATATTGGATTTTACAAATTAAACAACTTTAACTATAACTTGCAATTCTCTGAGGTTTTTTGTCTTCTATGATCTGGAACTGCTTATTGTTCATAATTCTAGTCATAGGTTTCTTCTTAAACATGGGTACTACTATCATAGAAATATAAAAGTAGAAGGCAGGAAAGGTACCGGTTCACTAATGCCAGTTTTGTTTTGTTTTTTTCCTCCTACCCCAACCTCCAACTACCATATTTCTCCAGTCTGGGAAAGAAAAATATCAGCATTTTATGTTCAATTAATATAATATATTTTGCATCAATAGTTGAATACCCAGTATACATGTCATAAGGGGTGCTTGCGCTTGCTCTCTCTCCCATCCCCAAATAGTGACAGAAGAGTTCCCAGGCTACCACTGATCACTGTGGCCTCCCCGGAAAATGGAGAAATATGCATCCTCTTGTAGTTGCCCCTGCAGTGAATTTTGTTGCTGCAGCTTTGTTCAAACTACCATACACCTCTAGGACATTCACCAAATTGCATCATATTTCTGAAAACCCAGAGCATCCAAGATTTGACTGTGGGATTTCAAAAGTACAGTATCAGGGAGGTAGCCGTGTTAGTCTGGAATAGCAGAGGTAACAAAGTCCTGTGGCACCTTAAAGACTAACTATAAAGTTTTGAAGCATGAGCTTTCGTGGGCTAATACCCACTTCGTCGGATGCAGGCAGTGGAAGTGTTCAGAGGCAGGTATAGAAAAGTAGCCAAGAACCAGGTGGGAGGTGAAAAGGTTAGTCTAATTAAGATGAACCAGCTTGTTATCTCCGATCAGGGAGTGTGGATTATTCTTCTAGCATTTGAATGGGGTGTATGAACATGGAGAGAGGAGAAACAATGTCTGTAATGAGCCAGCCATTGTAGATCTTTGTTCAATCCGAGATTGTGTGTGTTGAATTTGCAAATGAATTGAAGTTCTGCAGTTTCCCTTTGCAGTCTGGACTTGAAGTTTTTTTGCTGCAGTATGGTGACTTTTAAATCTACAATTGTGTGTCCAGGCAGGTTGAAGTGTTCCCCTACAGGTTTTTGTATATTGCCATTCCTAATATCTGATTTGTGTGCATTTATCCTTTTTCGTAGGGACTGTCCAGTTTGGCCGATGTACATAGCAGAGGGACACTGGTGGCATATAATGGCATATATGACATTGGTTGATGTGCAGGTGAATGAAAAGTACAGTGTAGTTTGGGGCATAAATACCTCAGGTAAAATGTACATCACTGATTTACCACCACCACCACCACCACAGATGGAGAGGAATGGACAACAGTGATAATTGTAGGTGTTCAGTATTGATTATTTTTGGCCCCCGACAGTAGCCATTTCCAATACCGTTATTTTAGGTGAATATTCACACCATCGCTAATCATAAGAGATTGTGTATGTAGATTTATGCTACATGATCCAAACAGATGGTCCCTGCTGAATGCAGTAAAGGAAGGCCGGATGTCCAAAGTCCCTCCCACTGAGCCATGAAGGAAATCACTTCCCAAGTCCAAGCAAAAAATCACAACAGTTAGGAATTTTTTATCCAGACTGACCAGCACATTGTCATGAGTAGATGTGACAATGATTGCAGAACTAAATTGTACTAAAAACCCTCTTCATCTTCTAACCAGTTCAAGATTTAAATAAATTAGTTTCACTTGTGAAACATAAGAATGTATTTACCCTTAAAAATTGGGAGTATCCTGAGATGCATGCTAATTTTATATCCAATTATTTTAATAGTTTATTCAGGTATTCCAGCTTCAAAGCAATGAGCATAGTGTACAACTTTCTGCATTAAAATAAAATTACCTAAATATTAGAGAGCAGAGGTGGGATTAAAATTATTTTACATTTAACGCTAATAAAAGTTTAAACCATTTTTGTATAGTTTTTTATTATGAGCAAACTGGTTTAATTTATGCACTTGTCATTGATTTCAAAAGGACATTTAAATAATAATGAGTAGTTATAAAAAGAATACTGAAGGAAATGTATCAGAAGTATTTGGTTCTGTAAACCAAAATCATCTCCAGTACTCAGAACAGCAAACCTCTTGAAAGCCCAAGAAAAGGAAAATGTCTTTTAATTAATAAGAAATCATATATTTAAAAATTCTAAAATCAAAGAAATCATTTTAGGATCTTGTGTTATAAACTCAGCTATTTCTAAAATATATTACAGATGATACAGTAGCCCTATAAATAGTGAAAATTCAAAAAGATAAAACTACGTAAACTAAATTTTTATGGATAATTGTATTGCTGTGTAAACTGTTTTATTCCCAATTTTTAAAAAAAACAAAGACTAAAATTCCAAAGCATAAATTGTGCTATTTATATTCGTTAAATGTAGTTTGAGTCTTATCTCAGGGGCATCTTACCTAACTATATATCTAATGTTGCTCAGTAAATGAGGAGAGTATTGATTGGCATATGCTGCTTAAATCGATCATCCTGACAGCCAGAATTACAGTAATCTGTCAGTATTGATGACTGTCTTTCAAGCTTTGATACCTCTCCCTTGCTTGTCATGTCTTGCTTTACTTGTATTTGAAGTGCATTTTCTTGCAACCTCTGGTTTTGTCAGGGTAGGTACTTGATAGTGTTTTTTGTCCCTTGAGTCCAATTTATTGGCTTGATCATGCAATTAGAGTTAAAATGCAACACTGGGGAGCAAGATTAGGCAGTGTTCTGAGTAACAATTGGACCTTAAGGGTAGCACAAGCTTGTTCTCAGACATCATTTATTAGTAACCTGTTGAAATAATAGAATTTTTTTGCAATGAATAATTCCAAAGCATCACTTTAAATGCCTTGGTTTTAACCACTAGAGACCACTGATTGAACCAACATGTGTGATTGGTCTTTAAACTCTTGTCTTCGTGTTTGTCACACAGACACTTAAAATAACTGCAAAAGCCGTGTTAGAGATGTATTTATGAAGCATATGTGTATTTTTGTAAGGACACATAAATACTTTACTTCACTTTTTTCACTGCATATTTCTTCAGAACAAAGGATATTAGAATGGTAACAGTAACTGAAGTTATCAAAAGCTAAAAATTCTTCCCCTCCCCTAACTCAAAAGTGCTGAATTTTTTTCACAAGCTTTTGTTTCTTTTCATTAGCCAGATTAGTATTAGTTTAGTGTAATAATTTTAGCATCAGAACCACAATTTGTCAATAATTGTTTCTGAATTAGTAACACAGCTTTGTTATCAAGCCTTCTGTTATCCTGATTCAGGAGACGTGTTGGAAAGAGATGAAAGAGCCAAATATAAATGAGGCAAAAGTGACTGTGGTAGCATAATTTGTCATTCATAAAGCTGTATTATGAAACTCTCTCAAAGTGGGCTAATGGTATCATTGGTCACTTTCTATTGCAGAAAAAAAAATACTTCGGAGCTTCATACTTTCATATAGTTGATGGAATATTGTACTGTAAATTGTTCTGGTCTCAATTTGTGTATGGATTGACTTTGCCTACCTATGTTAGAAAAATGAATATTTCAGTTCATTACTAATGGCAATGAACCTGCCTATATCTTATATATACCTGCCTATATCCAATATATATTTTATTCAATTGCACATACAGAATTCCTTCAATGTATTTACTGTTTTATGTCAGGAGAATTCTTGTTTAAACAGAGTTTATGTGGAGTGCCCTGAAAAGCAATAAAGTACTTCTGAATCCTCTTGTTCTCTGGGACCCCCATACAGGTTCTGGAATTATAACTGCATGTATGGGCTTAATAGTGAGGAGTTAGTGCTTACCTTTGAGAGGTCTCATTTATACCTGTTAGTCTCTCTCTCTCCTGTTTTAAAGTCTGAAATGTAAATATACTGTTCTTGAACTCGGTGGAGTAATCAATATTTAGTTACACCATTGTAAAATATACTTGAAATGGTTTCATAAAAACAAATACGGGATCTTCATTTGCTGTAATAGAAGAAGATGACTAATTCAGTCTTATGAAGTATGATCTCATTGTAGCTAGCAGAAAATTAGTTTTTATTAATACCTGTTTAACCTCATTAATTTAATGTTTTGGATAACAAAAGCCTTCTGTTAAAGTTTTAACGCTCTTGCCTTTTTTAATTGTTATAGCTTATACAAACATCCCTGATGCCTCCCAGAAACTGGGGAAAACTAGACTTGATATTCCTGATATTTCTAAGGTTTAAAACAAACCAAACCAGAATTTAAAACAAAATAAAAAGAGGCCATCATTTATACATCATAGAGAAGCAAAAAACAGTATAAATATTGATTTAATCCTTTGCAGGTCATCTTAATCAGCAATAGACGTGAATGTCACATACAATTCAAATATGGATTAATATGGTAAAAATTATGGGTATGCAAAAGATGTGTGTATCCTGTTTTGTATGAGTATGAATTATGGCTTTTTTTTTTTGTTACAAGCAAAATTAACAGCAGTCCTGTAGAATATGACAATGGTTTCAGAAGAGTTGGTGGACAATATTGTCAAATCTATTTCTGCATGCGTCTACATATGGTCATCAAAACAGTTAGATCATACTATCCTGTACCAACTGAGGTTTAAAAATATATATTCCTAAGAGATCTGGAAAAAAGGTAGGCTCTACATGCCCACTTACCTTCTGTGTCTTCAACTCCCTGGTTTTGCAACTGTTAAGGGGGAAAAAACTATATATCTAAACCTGTGTGTGTGTGTGTGTGTACATGTAACTATTTATTTAGAGATAGATTTGTTGTATATAACAGTACTCAGAAAGTGATCAGGCCATCCAGAAATGGTACCAGTAAAATCATGTACATACCATTATGTATTATGCCATATATTTTACAGAAAAACTCAAGAAGTCATTTTAAAACAAGTATTAAAAATCAGTATTGCAATAACTAGAATTACCATGAGTCAGGAGATCCTGAATCCTACTCTTGGCCCTGCTAATAAAATTAATACCCAATACATTTTTAGACTCTTTTTAGGAATACTTTAAAAATATTTTAATTGCTGATTAATTCCATCTGACAAATATGGGTCACAAATTTATCTCTTTCCTTCTGAATGTTTCTCCTCTCAAACATATAAGAAAGCAGGCTATTAAAAATCTTTTAATTTCCATTTGCCAAGCCACAGTTACCATCCATCTGTTCTTGCCAATTGTGGAAAAGGTTCAATTTTCAGCAAAACCATGCATTTTACAGAAGGTATGTGAAGTGAAATTTCACAGGGGACATGATGGATCCTGATTCTTAGTGATAAACCTTTGGGGCCAGCAGGGTTGGCATATGGTTCAGCATGATATGAAGGCTTGGGTTCCCTGGCTTCCCTTCTTTGGCGTGGAGCAGATAAAACCTGGCTCTTGAGTATTGTTTCACTGGACACCAATCATGGGCAGCAGGAACTGCCCATTTAACTCTCTGTGGGAAGAAAGCCCAGACACTGTTCACAATAGTACTATTGTAAGGTTGCAAACTGCTCTGAACAGCTTGACAGCACAGGGAAGGAGGGGTAAAGGGCTTGCATTACTAATTGCTGCTACAAATAAGGAAGGGGAAAATAGCTGAGGACTGGTACTTATTTTTGTGTGTTTTTTGCATAAAAACTTTTTGTTACAAATATCAAACAGAAATGGAATAATTACACAGCTTCATTTACATAATTTCATGCTTAATACTTGATAATCTAATATCTGTACAAGAGTTTGCCTGTGTAATAAAAAAATATTTTCTTCTGTGATGGGAGGAGCAAAAGCATGAAGAAAATATAGTCAATTATAGATTGGACTTAGTAACAAAATTTCTCTTGTTAGTTTGTTTATCCTATACTGGTGTTGAATTGAAAACAGTTACTTTGTGTGTATAAATGTAATATTTTTTCTACTGGGCACTTTGGCATATTTTCAGTATTTCTAATTTAGTTATAAAATCCTATCATATTTAGTGGTGTCTTCACAGGAAGCTTTTCAATACTTTTCTTCTTTTCTCTGTCTGTCTGTATATTTGTACAATATAAGCTTATACTTCTAATGGTATGAAAACATTTGAACTCTACATTCATGTTAGAGCCACAGGATAAGGAGTCAGTTTGCTTCCAGATAGTCAACCTTAGCTAAAAATGTAGTCTCTGCAAAGGGTACAAGATTTAAATCAATGATCCAATCCTACTGTTACCAAGCAAATCTTTAAGGATTTTTTTTAAAAGAAAAAAAGGTAGGATGAAGATCATTTCACATACATCAGTTTTACACAGATAAAATGCAAGGGGTTTGGGGAGATGAAATTCACCTCTCTGTATTTAGAATCAGGGTATCGGGTGGCAGCGCACCCCCCATCATATCTACACAAACCTCTGGAGTAGAGTAGCAATTGCAATCCCTCTGCACTCGCAGTGCAGTGTAGTGATTAGAGCAACTGTATCCATTTAAGCATCAGTCTACTGGCTTGCCACATCCCTGTCCTCCACAGCTGCTTTGGATCTCATATAGAAACTCCACAAAGACATGCAAGAGGCTGCCTGTGTGCAGATGCTGTGCCTGCTTTTGGCAGCAGAAGTCCCAAAGAGGAGCTTATGTGGTGCTAGTGCTAATGGTGTTTAAAATAGTTAACACATATTGCCCTATAGTCCAGGAGTAGGCAACCTATGGCACATATGCCAAAAGCGCCGTGCGAGCTGATTTTCAGAGGCACTCACACTACCCAGGTCCTGGCCACTGGTCCCGGGGGCTCTGCATTTTAATTTAATTTTAAATGAAGCTTCCTAAACATTTAAAAAACCTTATTAACTTTACAACTGAACTATTGTTGTATGAATTTTCTAGATTTATAGTAAGACACCTTCTGAAAACGTTAAAAAGTATTACTGGCACGCAAAATCTTATAAAGACTCGGCACACCACTTCTGAAAGGTTGCCGACCTCTGCTATAGTCACATTGATCCCTATCTTGAATAAGACAAATTCTACTCAAGTCAAAATAGGAAAGTTGTTTGAGTAAGGACTTCAGGACTGGACCATTATTTTTATCCAGGTCTAGCTCACTGTTTTGTTTTCACCTCCTATAGCCTGTTACTAAACACAGACTTAGAAGTGTCTATAAACACAACCATTCGTCTCTCAACCTCTCTACTCATGAATTTAATCGGTAGTCCATTATAGAGGTGAGAAATTGGTCTTTGTGGTATGGAGATCCAGTGGCGAGTATACCAAAAATGGGACTCCTCAGCTATGCAAGATTTATAGAATGAGAAACATAGAACCAGCAAATGATAGCAAAATTTAGGGTTTCTACTAACATGATTTAGTAAATATGCCCCTGCTATATTTCAAAAAGATAATTCATTGAATGCCCATTCTTCCTCTTACTGTAGAGTAGATTATATTTAACTCAAGATTAATGGATAGATTTTAATGTTAAAATCCAGTCTCTGAGCCTGTCATTCCCTAGAGGCATATAGTGCATTAGTTTAAGCCAGTATGCTGCTCATCATAGATACTATGACACTGTCTTAAATGACAGTTTACTGTACTTTGTTACTGCTTACTCTCGTAATAAAATCACTATTTTGTGTTCTTGATAATTACAATATTAAGTAGAAACTTAATTTGATTACTGCACATTTAGATACAGATAGCTCTTAAGTAATTGCCCACTGTAAAATTTCTGATATTCATTTTTTTAGGTTTGTCAGTGTCTTAAGTTTAATACTAACTCTAGATGCTTGCTTTATTTAAGTTAGCTGAACTAAAACATCTTTGTACTGAAAAGAAATCTACATCATTTTTTTTCAGTGCAAGTGATGTCTCTTATCCCTTAGCTTTTCTAATTTGAAAGCCGATGTTTGTTTTAAAAATCTTTAAAACAGAATTGGTTGATGTTTGCATTTTGTCTGTGAGTTTAATAAAATTCCTTCAAAATTCTAAAGGGTAGAAGTATTGTTTTATATTGCTGAATCCTTGGCTTTTAAAAAAAAAACTTTGAAATTGACCTGGTGCTTAAAATGTTTGAATTTTTTGTTACTTAAGGAGCTGACCAAATCAACAGTTAAGCATATTGAATATATTTTTATTTTAATATTTATATAAAATTGTGTGCCACTTTAGTGTTTTATTATTTAATACTTTACCTCTGAAAATATTAATCTAAATTGAGGATTTAGGGTCACTCCTGTGGACTTAAATTTGTAATTCTCCACAGACACAGTTAATCTGTTAAAATGTTTTCATATGAACTTTAAAAGAGAAGGAGTTGTAGCTTGCTGCAGTTTTCTGACATTTTTCATTTAGTAATTGAGTGTTGTAAGTGGTTAAGAGTGGTCCAAATTTTATCCTACCCAGCTTGTATTAATGTGCCTACAGTCACACTGCCTTAGCACCTGTTATGGATTTTGAGTCATCTGGCAGCCCGTGAGACTTAGATAAAGAAGTACCAGGTGTCCTGCCTGTCTCTTAATTGAGACGCATTGTAAACAATATAGACTTGGCAATATGGTTATAGGGATGGATTAAAGCTCAGCTTTGTCTGCTCCGACGAATCACTGCTTTTCCTTCATGGAAGATATCAGAAACCACTGAAGAATTTAGTGATAAGATCTGATGGAATAACATAAAAAATAAACTGTGCCCCAACCTGTAATATATTTAGAGTGTTTCTAGAAGGACTGTATAACAGTATTTTAAATATACTGTACTGCTGCTGATTCATGCTCCATTTACAGTTTCTGACAAAAATATAGCACTTGTGGGAAGTGCTTACTTTCTATAAAAGAACGCTCCTCCTATTAAGCCCAAGTAAAATGAATGTATATGTTAAGAAAATGTCTATCCATATATTATTTGTCAATAAATCAGATAAGTTGTAATATCATTTCCTTGGAAAAGCCCAATGGATATAACTTTATTTACATTGTGCTTGTTTTGCAGTATTTTCAGCCTTTTACATCATTAGCTTACTATCCTTACTAACCTCATGGCCTCCTATAGCTAAAAGGAAATAAGTAAACCCCCCAAAGTGGCAAATGTGCATTTTGTTATATTATAGATCTCATAAAGGCTTTTTAAAGTAATTGAAGTAACAGGTGTCCTCTTCTTTCTCGACAATTCCATGTTTGGGAGTGGTGAGTTTCATAGACTTCTTCCAAAATTCATGATCGTATGCTAGGCTGTCATGCAGATTGATGGATCTTAGGTCTGATGAGTTCCTATCCATGTACCAAGACTTTGATCTCCCACTGGGTCATCTTCCATCCGTGATCATTGCAAGAGCTATCCTACCTCTATAGCTCTCAGGTCTCCACCAAATATGACCATACCAACATTGGCTAGCCTCCCTCAACTTGTCTTCAATTGGAGCCACCTGTATTTAACCCCTTTACAGCCTCATTTCATTTCCTCTCACATAGTGTCCAACTGTTTGACCATCTCAACATCTTCATTTCTGTGGCAGTGTGCGCCCTGGTTTCTTTTCTAGTGGCTGGCCAAGTCTCGGTTCCATACAGTTAGATTACAGTTTTAAACACTCTGTCTTTTAACTTTATTGACATCATTTCTCTCAAAGAACTGGGTCAGCTCATGCTATTTCTACCAAGCAGCTTTAGTATGATGCCAGGCATCATTCAGCAGGGCACCATTGATCCTAGGTATATAAGTTCTTTTACTCTTCTAAGCTATCTGCCTGTGATATTCTTTATGGAGAATCCTCCTCCCCCGATTATCATAGCCTTGGGGTTGTACCAACGTTCACTCTGTCCAGTCTGCTCAAAATTGTTACCATTATTCAGAGTTGACTGGCAAGGTCTCACAGTTTTCGGCACCTATCACTAAAACATCAGCAAACAGCATGTTTACAGGTAGCTCCCTTCAGATATTCTCATGTATTACATCCTTGACAACTGCAAAGAATAAGGAGTTAACTCTTACCCTTAATGCAGGCTAGTGTTCACTGGAAATTCTCTACTGTGGTCCTGAGTAGTTTTGACAGCTGCAGCCACTCTATCATAATATCCTGAATAAGACAAACTTCAAGAAACTAATTCTACTGGTATGTGATCACATACCATCTCCATATCCACAAAGGCCATGTCAAGTTGATGTCAGTGTCCTTTGAATTTCTTTATAGATTTATGCACAAATGTAGCATCTGCTCTGCTCCTTCCCACCTTAAATCTGTGTTGACCCATCCAAATTTCAATTATTCCACACAAACATTTTTCACTAATCATCTCCCATGTTTTCATAGTGTGTGACATCAGCTTAATTGGGCAATAATTAGCACAGTGTAAATATTTCCGATGTTAAAAAATAGCCACTCTAAAGCTTTTGTGCCATTCATCCAACATTTTCTTTTTCTTAAGAATATCATTGGAACATACTTGTAAAATAGTTGATGCCATCCCAATGACTTCAGCACATCCATTGTTACTTCATCTGACTCAGATGCATTCTCCTTTTTAATTTTCCTAAGGTATAATTAACATACATGTTTTGATTTAAAAAAAGAAAAGAAAAATGAACCAACATAAAAAACTGGTAATATTGGACCTGATATTTAACCACATATGTGAGAGCTACTTTGCCTCCCTGAGGGCATACTTACATATTCCTGGAAGTTGCATCAGAGAGCATCTCCTGTTTCTGGCAGCCTTTTATTAATAGAATATTTATACTAAGGCTAATTTGTTTGTATCAGTACTGAGCCTACCTGATACTATGCGACTCAGTTGTTTATATTATAGAGTGTTTATTCTTGGATAAGTTTGTTTTACATGTGGATATTACTTTATTAAAACATGAGATATTTAGATTAATGAATACAGGTGCTTCTATAATATGAGCATTTCTTTTAAAAAACTTCTTGGATAACTTATTTAATATATTTTGTAGCATTTTAAATAGTCAATTTCTATCAGCCAACACTGAATCCTCTTGTGTTTTTTTGCTCAGCTCTCATAGACTTTAAGGCTAGAAGGGACCATCCGATCATCTAGTTTGACTTCCTGCATATTGCAGGCATAGAACCTCACCACCTCCTGTAACAGACCCCTAATCTCTGGCTGAGTTACATGACATAAGGAAATAAATTATTGCATGTTATGGCAAAGCTATTGTCCCTAATACTGAAATCTCAGTTCATGTGGAAGAAACCTAGCACTAGAAAGTTATAAAATTATTAAGCCTTTTACCGTCACTGTCCAGTGTGGTCAAGACAAGATTTCTTGTTTGAAAGTGAGTTTCTACTCTAATAATTGATCCACTTGAAAATAGGGTGGTCTTACCCCATAGATTGACTCTTTATGTGCTTGCTTTAGTGACAATTACCTTTTTACTTCTGTCAACGTTTCAGAGCTGGCACACATCAATGAGAGAATGAATTGGATTCTATTTTATGCATCAGCAGAGTTGTTAATAACTTCCAGTTGCAGATACAGATTTTCCACTCCGCTATAGTACATCTGTGCAGCCCCACAGATACACAGTGCAGAATTTGTCATACACATTTTCATTGTTGGTAAAGATAAGCAGAAAAGAACCCAGCTTGACTTTCAGATGCCAGATTGATTTGCGTTAGCAGGAGTGGCAGTTAGGGGGAAAATACTTTTCTATTTGTAAACTGTGCAAATTAGATCTGGAAATCCTCGCAAAACAAATGGGGAATGCCATAATGCCTCTTCAACAGAATCACTTTTCAGAATAGAGAAGGCCTTTACCTATGAGTGTGTGGTTGATACTGGTCACCCAGCCACAGATGAAATGGTGTTAGTTGTAGAGCTTCCAACACTGGATCAGTAGCTGTCCATCCTACATCTTTAATTCTCAGAGCCAATAGGGAACACAAATTCCAGTGACTCAGTGTGACTTCAGCTGTTTTGATAGCTGCTGGCCAATCATCTCTTTCAAAGATAGATTTCTCATTGCCAGAAAAATCTCTGTTCTTAAATTTTTTTCTTGGCTTTCTTCAAGAGCCAAATTCTATTATGGCAATGGTTTTCCACTGTCGTCTATAGGAATCTTTACCTATTACAGAAGTCTTGTCTTATTTCCATATGGATTCATCCTTAATCCCTTTGACCTTAAAAATCGCAACTTACTGTAGGAATATATCTAAAAATATCTGTCACCATCCTCATTCTCGTGTTGGGGATCAGATTGTAGTATATTTTCTGTTTAATAACTGTCTCTGTGCTTCTTGCCACGTCTGCCAGACCAAGGAACAAAAAGCCAAAACTCTGATCCCCAACATTTGCTGCCAATAAACCAACATGGTGATCTTTTTCCTGTATTTGACCACTGATGTAAATAGCGGTTTTAGGAGATTGTTTAATTATATTCACTATACACTATCAATGCTGCTAGAAACAAGTTTATAGTAAAGTAGGCAAATATGACTCCCAAGACTCATGAGGAGCAGATATGTTGATAAAGGTGCCATTTTGCATAGTTGCTCTTCTGACTGCAACCATGCTTTATAGAAATTGACTTTATGCAGTTAAAAGAAATTCTAAATGCCTGTGTCTGGAGTGGCTCATGACCTCATCTGGTCTTCAGCTATCAGGATGTCAAGTGTTAGTTAATGCCTGCAAGAGCTGACATCTGGTCTACCAGCATCATCATAGCCCATTCATTCTACCAGCAAGTATTTGCAAGTGGAGGATTCCCATTTTCCAGTTAGTGGTGAAATGAAACTTTGTTCCTTTGCCCCTAAAGTAATCTGCAAATGTGTCTCAGTCATAGCCATGCCATCTACAATCAAATCACAACATCTAGAGAGGCAGCGGTACCTAGATCGACTTACCGCGGCATCTTCACGGCAGTGAGTTGACTACTGCCACTCCCCCGTCGACTCCACCTGTGCCTCTCGTGGCGGTGGCGAACAGGAATCGACGGGAGAGCACTTGGGGATCCATTTGTCTAGACTAGACACAATAAATTGATAGATCGATCTCACAGCGTCAATCCTCACTGTAGTGTAGACCTGCCCTAAAACGAGACGACACATGGAGACAAACACAGGTTAGTATAGGGAAACTTTGCAACAATATTGGTCAGAATGATAGGCAGTAGTATTAGTGCACAAGTGGCTAACTGTGATCAATATTTTTGTAGTCATGGCAAAAGTTTTAAAGAGACTTAAAGAAGAATAAATAGTTTTGCAGATGTTTATGGGGAGCTTCTCCCACTCATGAGGAGCAGTATGGGAAAAAGCACAAAAGTGCTAGAAAATGTGACAAGTGGCTGATGGAGGCTGACATCATTGAGCAATCAGTGATGGAAGCCTGCATTTTGATAGTGAAAAAGAGTGGTAGTAGGGCACGAAAGACCAGAAAAATGAAGACCAGCAGCTTATGTTTTATGCAATAGAAAATGGGGAGCCAGTGGAGGATGCAAAGAGTGGTGACATAGTTGAAAGCAATGGGCTAGAATGATCTTTGCAGCAGCATTCTGAATGGGGCAAGATTGCATTTGTCAAAGCCAGAGAAAAGGCAGTAATCAATATAGAATGTGATGAGAGCCTGGATGAGAATTTTAGCTGTGTGGATGAATATGAAAGGCTGTATCTTAAGAGATGTGATGCAGAAAGAATCTGCAAGATTTAGACGCAGCCCGATGTGAGGACCTACTGAGTTATACAAGTTGAAGATAAAGATACTAAGATTGTCAACAGGGATAGAGGCGGGAGAAGATTAGGAGGAGGAAACATGAGAAGTTGCTTTCTGACAGATTGCCTACTTCTATTTAATATGACAACCCAGAGTTCAGTGGTAGGTCCACTGTGCAAATCAGTAGTCCTAAAACTGCTTGCATGTTTACAGTATTAATAGATGTAATTGAAAGATAATGAATACATATGTAAAATGATTTAGTTAGTGAATACCAGTATTAATAATTGCAATGATTGAGTATGAATGACATTTAAAATGTGTAAGGGCACTGTACTGTTTTCTTCCTTATATTGATAAAATTTTGAAGAGTAACTTCTCCTGCAATAAATATAGCTTAGTAGTTTCTGCAGGATCTGTAGATTTTGCTTTAGACCTGTGAATCTTCACTTGCTTCACTTGAAAGAGTGCCTGTCTGATAAGTAATCTTCCCTTTTTAACCGTTGTCTTTCATTGCATTTAGCATGTTGTTCCTAATAAAATTAGTTACCAGTAGTTCCAGATTTAAATTTGTCTGCTTGTGTATGTAGACACTTATTGTCCCAGTTTCTTCCTCTTTTGGTCCATCCTTGCATCCTCCCATTCTATCTATATTGCCAGTGCTAGTAGCAACATCCATTCACAATGAGAGTACAGCTTGAATTAGCCTATTATTATTAGCCATTGAGTTTATATGTACCACTCAGTTTATAGGTGCTATATAACTCTTCCCTAGTGAGCAGACTTTTAAAGGATAAATATCTAGCCTATTATGAATAGAAATTAACTACTGTATGTGATATTCAGATCCATACACAATTTATAATTAGATCATTTCGACCATGAAATTCAACTTGTTTGTAAATTTCAAAAATAAAATTGCTCTTCGGTTGTGAATTAGTAAATCTTAAAATTCTGCCAAGTATGTTAGTCTACATAAAGCCCAAACACTCAAAGTTACTAGGTTCTTAATATATGAAAGCTTTTGTTTTAAAGAATTGAGCATTGTCACCATACAATATGGAACACTGGTAATTCTGGCCTTGGCTTTCATGTTTTAAAAAAAAGTTTGACAGGGGATGCTGTTTTCAGCCAGCTATTAAAAATTCTAATTAACGTTGATAAAATGAGCAACTTTGCTAACTGGGTGCTTTTTCTGGGTGTGCTAAGTGGAAGTTTATTATAATCTTGCAGCATTGAGATAATATAATAAAAAGAAGTACTGCCCTACTAAATCAGCAACTGTACAGGGATTGGTTTTTTCCCCTTAGACGTGGAGTATGCATTTAGATTGGGAATGTCCTGGTCACTTTCAAAATATTATTTTTGCCTCATTTCTGCCTTATTTATGTATAAGCTTCAGATGTAACAAGATAAACTAAAAGGTTTTATTTAGAGACTTCTTAAAGTAGAGCATTTTTAAAGCAGGTAGGTGTCTCTACCCTACTTTTCCATGAAACATTTTAGCCATTCAAGCAGACTTTTTAAAACAGCTTGTTTTGATAGCAGCCTGTTCTCCTGTGGGCCTTCAGCCTTTGCTTCCTGGCAGCACCTTTGGTGCGAAAAGAGAGTGATCAATTGGGAGACTATCAGTGCCAGCATGCATAGAGTGATAAGTTAACACACCACTGGGAATTTCTAGGGCCCACCAAGATACTTCACTTCTAATGTGCTAACAAGCTCATTTTTCTACCTCTTGCCTCTTCAGTTATTTTTTTTTTTCTTAGAAGAGCTTAGAAGTTGAGTGCATCAGGCATAATGAAAAGCTCTGTAGGAGGGAGAAGCAATAACCCCATTTTTCTCTTTTCAGCCAAATAGAAAATTAGCTTCTGGTAATACACAAAGGCCAGTATTTTTTGTGCAAGGGGCACTGCTGTGAATCAAAGGACTCTATTAACTGCGGAAAATTCAGCAGCTGTGAATCTCCTCCAATGAAAAAAGTGCTTTTCAACAAGTTGTGAGATATGTAGTATTATTTAGACTTCAACCATCAGTTTCATCCTCTACCACTTATATATAGCCTCTTAAAAACTGTGCTATATTAGTCTCCTGTGTTAAGGCTCAATACTGTCTGTCCCCCAACCTACAAATTTTATAATGGAGGGTTTTTAATTTCTTCTTGTCCTAGTGTTTCCATTATAATGTTTTTGGGGTAGAATTCTTCTGAGGTTCAACTATCTAAGTATTCAGAAAGAATTTCAAAAATTCTAGAGAAACAATTGATTTCAATATTTATCTGTACTCAAGTTGTGATATAAGCAAAGACTACTATGGAACCCATTTTATTTGATGGAAAACTATTTTAGACAAAATGTATTTATTTTGGCCACATTTGTTTCTTAATTTACCCAAATATACCTCATTTGTTCTAATTGCTTCCTGTGTGATATTTACATATAAAGATTATCACTACATGTCCATGTTAATTGCTGAAATACAAGTGTGAAAGCCAGAAGAGTACCTAAAATGTATTATCTTCGATCCTAATTCAGAACTGAAATTTTATTGTTCATCATAATTGAAAATGGCAGGCTCATCTGTTTAATAGTATTTAGTGCTTATATATAGCATTTTACATGTTCAGCCTACTTCTCACAACACACCAATGAGGCAGATAGGTAGCTGTTATCCCCATTTTACAGAAAGGGAAGCTGGGACCAAAAAAGGTAAAATAACTTCCCTAAAAATACATGGCAAGTCACCAGCAGCACCAGGCTTAGAACTCAGGACTTCAGAACTGCCAACCCTCAGTTTTTCTTCACTCTGTGCTGCCTCTTACTAAAATATGCAAACAAAAATATGTTAATGGAAAAGGTTAATACTTGTAAAGAGTAAATAATTTGTTAAAAGTAGACATGTTAAGGAGAATATACTGTAGAAGTATTTTTTATTTATTTTATACTTATGTAAGATATTTAAATATGGGCTGCCTAACTCAACACACTGAGTGTTGACAACTTTAAAACAACTTTAAAAGATGGACAACTTTAAAAGTTACAGAAGAAAAGGTTAACTGAATTCTCAGTTCAGGAACTCTACGACATGAAGTCAGCATGGTAGTTTTTCTTGATAATTGTATGTTGCTGCCTGCTGCTCTACATTTTGACAGCCATTTCCATAGTTGCTTTCATGAACAGCAGAAATATTCTCTTTTTTTCTCACTCTCTGTGCTAACAGCACAATCAGGCCTTCTGGAACAAGAAGCCTGGAGAGGGTTCTTCAAAAGCAACAACACTTCAAGATACTGGTCTCCAGTCAATAATATCAGAGAGGGAGAATGTGGTGAAAAGGAAGTACAGTCTTTTGCTGTCAGTGCCCTCCGACACTCTGTTAGCCAGTATTTAGGTGTCCTGCAGATTCTTTACAAATATCTGCTTTTTTTTAATGGCATAATTGACTAGGTATTTTTTTCTAATACATATTTTAAGCCGTGTATTTATCTTAACTGCATGAATTTGTTTAGGGATTATGGAAACAATTATTTTCACTGAAAATATATAGAATTTTTTTTAGAAAGACTTGAGTTTGTTGTTTGTTAATGATAGTTATTTTTCACAATATACCCCTATAATACAGGATTTTTTAAACCTAATTTTAAACAGTATTATAACCAAGTCAGTTTACCGCTTTAGAAAATAATCTGTAATCTTAGGTTGATTGAAACAGTTTTGAGGTGCATAAGAAAAGAAAGTAAAATTGACCCTTAGGCAGTGTGTAGCCTTTATTCAAAGATATTTTGCTTTAGCTGAATCCAGATGTTGGAACAGTATTATAATGAAATAGCCTGAGCCGTGAGGTACACATCAGAATATATCTATCCCAGTGTTCAGAAGAGTTCAGATCCAGAGTTTAGGTTCAGACCCATCTCTAATTACTTTTTTTTGTAATGTATGCTGCACTATTAAACTATTCTATTATTGGCTAACTAAAATAATGTTATGTAAAGATTTGAGCATAATTTAATTTAATCCAAAAATGCCTTTCTTTCAGTGTTAGTAAACTGCAAATGGTCATTGAAATTTATAATATGCACATGAATAAATTTGTTAAAGGGAATAACATCACTGAATTACTGAGCAGGCTTTAGTGTTTAGCAAATGTGCACTTTAAATTGATCCTTAATTCTTGGGTAAACCAGCTATGAGGAGAGAGCTCGATATCTGCAAACAATTGTTCAACACCATCTAGAACCCACAACTTTTGAGGACTTTGCTGCTCAGGTTTTCTGTCCAGCACCCTATCACCATTTGCCCTCTGATTCAGGTAAGAAATTCAATAAAGAAATTATCTTTTCGTAGTGTTTAATGACCGTTAAATGCAGTATCCTTACTTATAAAATCAGTAAATTCCAAACTTTTATGTGTTATGAAGACTGATCATTAATCTGAAAATGTACAAAGTGATTTTATATTTTTGGTTTGTGCTATTGTGTAGTTCATAGCCACAGGAGAGTTACCTTTAATTCCTTAGTTTGTTGCCTGGCACTATGATTTGGCAAAACATTTTAGTAGAGCGTTTTACAATGAATGTTTATCACATGTTGATACTAAATCTCATAAATCTCTGGGCCTTGGGATGATGAATCCTTAAGTATTATTCCTAGACCTTCTCTAATACAGCTTTAGGTTGCTATCTTGCTGTAAAGTAAAAGGTCAAATTAAAATGCCAAGAAAATTTTGCATTCACCAACTTTATATTTTCAAAATATTAAAAAGCAACAAAATTGTTTCATTTTTTTCTTCCTGATAACTTATCTTCAGAAATCTGTTTTATAAGAAGGTACTGCATTTTCAGTTACTAATAAAAATAATAATCAGTAAGAAAATGAGTAACTCAAGGCCTTCCTGTTCTCATGATGATTTCATGACTCCTTATGATTATTTCATTTATTTTATTTCCCCTCTTTTTAGATCATTAAATATCAGTTCTGTTTATCTGAAGGTAAGACAAAATGTCCAGAAACACCCTCTGTTCTTATTACTTTTACTAAAGCACTAAGCTTGTAACCAAGTTGTATGCAAACTTTTCCTGTTACCCTTGTTCACTCTAAAAAGAATTTCATGTTGATTGAGAAATTACCACATTTTCTTCAAGTTTTAGTCTTTTACTAATCCAGGTCTGCATGAAACACTAACGGTGGTTATGGGATTAAAGTAACTAATGGTAGACACTGTTGTTGAACTAGTAACACTTTATTGCATTGACCTTTTGTTTCTCAGCATGAACAAGTAGTACTGGATGGCAGTGGTGTGTTTTGTACCCTGTACTGTCTTGCATTCATGTTGGTAGATTATCCATAATGGTGCTGTAGGAGAGGAGGAGGAGAAGAATGAATAACACTTGAAATTTTGTTGATAAACTTGTGTAATTTTAATTCAAAGTAAATCAAAATGCCACCATTTGAAAAGCCGTGATTCACACATTTGCAGTTAGGTACATTCAGTTCAGTTTTCTTCTTAAAACAATAGATGGAAATCAAATGTGATTAGAATTGGTAAATTGGTATTTCTTTATATTTGGTTTTCTGATTGCAAAAATGGCTAAGATATACAGAAATAAATTCTAAAACACATGCTACATTGGGCCAGAATAAATTAAGGACACCTTTAAAATACTGGAAAACACTTAAAAACACTAACATTACTTTTGAAAGGGTAAGTAGGAATTTAATAGAGGTATATAAGATAGTGAACTGTATAGTGAAAGCTAGCATAAGTGCTCAAGAACAAGGAGAAGCTAAATTTAAAGACAATAAATGTTAAACTGAACAAATAAGATTAATTAAAAAAATGTTAGTGACATTTTTTACACATCTCTTAATCAACTAGCAGACTTAATTGCTACAGATATGATCTATTTGAGATTCAAAACAGGATTCGTAATAATTTAGAAATAACATTTATTTACACTACTAGTGTTTATTTAAAGAAAAAATACCCTGTGCTTTCTCCTCCCTAATGGTATTCAGTAGTTATTACGCATTGTTGGAGATGCCTTCATCTCTCTCTTTTTATTTTTTTTTTTTTTGGTACTTAAGAATTTTTTTCAATTTTATCTATTCGCTTTGTCATCTCCCTGCACTAGCGCATATAGTACACACAATTTGGTTGGTGCATTTTTGGAGGGAAGTGGCGCAAAGCCACCTTCCCCTGAAGCAGCAATTATCAAACACTTGATTAGTTAGACCAGAGGTCACTTCTGGAATGGCAATTCCTGTGTTCCTTTTAAAATAATCTTACTGTGGATTGCTATGGACTCGCAGGGGCGAGGAAAAATTGCAGGCCTGTTATTTACTAGGCCGCACGTGGCAACAGACTATATAGGTAAGAGATGCAAGGGGAGTGTGGGTCAGGATGTGAGCTGCAGATACACACACACACACACACACACAAACTAAAATTAATCAATTTAGAGTTTTACTGGGGAAAATTACAAGGGGTGAGGGAGCAGTTTTTGATTAGCTAATAGACTTAATGAAACTTAAAACACACAATGACTAAAATACCTGCTAACAATATTTACAAATAAAGATGCAGCATTTAGTAATAACTGATACTTACAAATACAAACCAACGCATAACACGACAGGTAAACGTAGAAGCTCTATTTGAAACACTTGAGCTGAGAGAGAGGCTTCGAGTTGATCAGGCTCGGTTACGTGGGGTACATACACGGGATACACGGATACACGGGATTCGTTTTCCTCTCTCTGTCTGCACATGGCAGGCAGAAACATAAGTACCAACTATGACATCACAAAAGTGTCATAGGGGACGGGGCCCAAAACCTGTTTGTGTTCGCTTCTGATTGGCACAAGCAAAGTTTACACCAAGTAGGGGAGCAGGTGCCTCAAAGTCTGGCTTCGCCCCCAAAGGTGAGGAAATGCACATTGTTATAGAATGCATGCGAAACTGAATGACAAAAGAAGAGGCCAGGGCAATACCGGTATGGGCAAGTGTTACAGGATGCAGACAGAAACTGATCTGAACACTTACTTGATTTTCTTTAACTTCAGTCTGAACAAATACTTTTAAAACTTTATTTTAGGTTAAACAGTTCTACCAAATGAACTATTTTTCAATGGCAATCTCAACAGGAAAATTATAATTATTTTTACATAAGAGTGTATATACCATGTGTGTACTTATTTTTACATGAGTGTATATACCATGTGTGTACTGTATCTATTATAGACTTCATTTAAAAAAAAGTTATAGACAGTTTAATTTCTGCAAATGTCTATTAAACAAGTAATCCTAAACCTGGATTTCAAAGTGATTTCCCAAAAGGATTCTATAAAAAACACTGATTCAATACAAGGCTTACACTATGTTGCTATGCCGTTTACACACCATTAATGCCGATGGAGTTATGTCTGGGTTAAAACCATCATAACAGAGTGGAGAATTTGGTTCCATGGGTTGAACTGTTTTACATCTAATTTTTCAACGACCTCAAGGATGCATCCTGTCTTACTAACTGTTGTGTTTTTTTTTAAATTGAGTTAAAATATTATTATTTGATTTCTTTTGGAATTTTTACATTCATTTTAAAATATATTGACATGTCTTCGTTCTACTTAACCATGTGGGATATTTTGTTAAATTTGATATGCTTGATAACTCAGGATATATAATCAGTATATCCAATTTTTTTAAATGCTCACTAATTCCACAGTTTATGGCCATTCTTGACTAGAAGTAGGGGTGGATGAAGAGGGGCACAAAATATTTTTAGGTTTTCAGTGATCTAATCCCCCAATTCCATTATTTTAATAATCTTATGGCAAATGTCTTCTTAAATCTAACCATGATCTCCAAGACCAGTCATATGTTAGTACAACTGATGAAGATAACCTGTATAAGGAGGTGGTGCATACAATTTCACCTTTATGGAGAAAAAATATTAAACTTATAGAAAGTGTGACGCTAAGACAAAATCGCCAACTGCTGTAAATAAATTTGTCTCCGACAGTCTGTTGGTCAGTTTTGATGTGCCAAAATTTTGACCATATTTGAAAAATGGCAAATTGAACAATGTTGAATGATAAAATTGTATTTCAACACACTGATTAACTTTACTGAAGATGCAAACCTTAGAAAGAGCTGTTACCTTCATTATGGTCACTACAGTTGTTTCTTAGAAGATGATAGCTGTGACTGATGCCAATGGTCTCCATCACCATAGTATCTGAGTACTTCCCAAGTTTTTAAGAATTGAAGTAATCTCCCTCTCCCTCTGTCTGAGAAATAGCTTGTTTAACTTATAGGAGCTGGACTTGCAGAATAGGTGGACATGCTACAATGATTGTGTTTTAAGTGAGCTTTACCTGTGTTTGAGACAAACAGAATAGAATGGCTATTTTGCCTTCATACTTGTTCTGCATGTATCTGAGTCTTTGAATATGATAACCTGGGAGGTTGTAACAATAACCTGAGGTGAGCCGAATACCAGTCCCCAGAGTGAGACAGGTTTCTCTGATGCAGAGCAGGCAGAATATTTGTCAATGTTAAAATCATGGAGGTGGAAGGACTTATTGGCAATGTGAGGCTCAGATCCTTAGCTTGTTACTGAAGAGTTTTTGTCCCTTTCCTGTTTTTCACTCCAATGCTGCAGACCATAGTAGATAATTATGCTGATTCCTATAAACAAAGGGTTCCTCTAGCACAGTTCATTTGGTCACAATATTGTGTCATGAGATCAGTCTGGATCCTATGACCATTTAGCCCATCCCTGAACAGGGCAGGAGCCTTTTGATCCCATAGAGAATAGTTTAGTGACTAAACATTTCAAAACATTATTAACACAGTTCTTCCAGCCCCCTGTGCAGTAGGTATATATCCCAGGTTACAGGTAGAGGGACTGGGGAACATTGAGGTTGTGACTTGTCCACCTTGGACAGGAGGCAGTGAGATTTAGTCGATTAGTTATGTGACCGGGGATTAGGATGTGGGAGTGAGTTCTAACCCCTGTTATTCCATTAATTCAATGTAATTTAATCTCCCTCTTCCTCCCCTCCCCCATTTTCTACTTATAAATGGGAATAAAAATGCTCACCTCTGTCTGGGAGGGGATTGTAAATTACAATGGATTGTGATGTTTGAAACTCTGTAGCAAAGGTACAGTAGAACTGCAAAGGTTCATTATTAAGGCTGCGTGGCTGGCAGGGCTGGGGAGAGAACTCAGGAATTCCCCTACCTAATCCTGCTTTAGGTCAAGGGACTTGCAAGGATCATAATTACAGATGTAACAGAGTCCTGTGGCACCTTAAAGACTAACTAAAGTATTGAAGCATAAGGTTTCGTGGGCTAATACCTACTTCATCGGATGCAAAAGTGGGTATTAGCCCACAAAACCTTATGCTTCAATACGTTAGTTAGTCTTTAAGGTGCCACAGGACTCAGTCTGGAATAGCAGAAGTAACAAACATGGCTACCTCTCTGATTCAGTTACAGATGTGTGTAACTGGAGTTTCCATCCTGCAGAAAAATTTTAATCTTTGATTTTTTTCATTTGAAATCTGAGCAAAAGACCAGAAATGCAAAATCTTCCCTAGAAAAGAGAATTTTGAAGGAAAAAAATCTGTTTAAGAACCAAAACAGAATTTTCAAAAAAATTCCAGGCTACCTACTCAGCCAGGCAGTTTGTGAACCAGCCAACCAAAATAGCCAATCCCCTTGGAAGTTGCAGAGCCCACCAGGTGGGCTGCAAGGGATCCTGAGCAGCCTGATAGGCTCATTCTGTGTGCTGAATGAAACACAAATCCAGTGGGAAAAGTAGTAGGTGATCATGTAATTCAAGACTGTTTTAATACATATGCACAAGAGGGCAGAATTAAGGTTGCATGGTCATCCTTAATTCTGGCATTTCCTATTGCAACCTTAATAATGTTGTTTTAACATAATGAGGTTTTTTATGCGTAATTTCCTAGGTTTTTAAAAAAGCAAACGGAAAAAGCAGAAACTTAATCATGTGGCATCATATGGATACCTACATGGGTCATCAGCAGTATTGAAACCTTTAGATCCGGCATACAGACCTCTGCCACTTGAGCTAATTGAGTAACTGATAGCAGTAGTAGGTTGTCATCCTCTTTGTAGGTGGGTCCAGCAGGAGAGGCAATGATCACACCGGAGACACAGGCTCCCTGTTATCAGTTTCACTGCTTTGTCCTTGGCCCAGCCCACAACATTCCAGAGCTCCAACTATAGGAAAAATCCAGCTTGGGTCTGAAACATGTTCAGCACAGATAACATTTTCAGGGAATTCCTCTCCAAACATCTAGGAAGTCTCTACTGAGCATATGCAGACTGATTTTTCAAAGACTTAAAACTTGGGCAGATTTTCATGGGGAGCAAAAAGTACGTCCCTGCAACAAGTACTCCCCTTCTCTCCCCCACTAAATTTCAAGTCCTGCTCCAAAGCATAAGAGTGCTGGAATTTCTCAAAAGATCACTGGAGTTTAACATGGAGAAAAAATACTTCTTCCTAGACACCTTCTCAGAAATGACTGGCCTGGTTTTGGCTTAAACTTTCAAGAAAAATTCAGCCAAAGGCAGATCCCCAGCAGGGAAAAATTACAGGCCAAATGGTTGAAGTTTGGCAAAGTGACAAGCACAGGTTCTTATCATGGGAAGGGTTGGATAACAGATGCTGCAGTATACCTTGCCCATAATTTCTTGGGAAAACAGATTTTTAAAATAGGGGTTATTTTTAACGTTTTAGAATTTTGGAGAGTCAGAATTGACCAGCAGAAGGAATTCTATATACCTGGATTCAATAAGAATTCATGAGGTCAAATATGGTATATCAATAGCTCGTGGGTCCACCGCTTCAATCATTAACAACTCATTCAAAGGTGAAAGTATAACTATATTTCCCCCTTTTTTACATCTAAACATATTTAGGAATTGTAAAAATAAACACATTTTCTTAAATTCGTAACCAAAATAGCTTTTGTTTATCTTAAAAAATGAATATATAACAATGAAAATTTTGTTTTCCATATTTCGCATTCTGTTCACCGTTAAAATGAGCGCAACTGGCTGTGAATGTATTTTGAAGCTTTATTATGATCACTGAATATCCTAACCACCTAGCCCATCACACTACTTTTGTCTAACATGGTCAAGCATCAGTCCTCTGAAAAATGGGGATGACTCTTTGGTAATTGTCTTTCAGTTTGAAATCATTGTTACTAAATCATCTTTTTTTCTAATAACATTTTCTGCTTCTAATTCATTTGTCAACTATGTTATTTTTGTTTAGGCTTGCTATGATTTAAATAAACATATAAAGATGGCCAAAATAATATTTACATGGAAGACTTAAGAACTCTGAATTGAAATTTAAACTTGCAAATTGATAGATATGACATATGCAGCACATTGTCAGTAAATTTATTATTTTAATCCATCCATTGTTATCAAAATTAAATCTCTTAAACTGCCGTTATTCTTCACTCTTCTGCTCTTGTATGTTCAGATGTAGAACACGCCTTAGACATCTATTCTTCAGTAAACCCAAGTCTGTTTACCCAAATTTTAAAGTTTTTAGATTATACACGAACTTGCATTTTCTAATATCTGTCTTCAGTAATTGTAAACAAAATATTTGCAACACTGGAGTAATACTTTCATCAAAATTATACGTTATTTTTGAAGTATTTATCCAGTATTATTGGTGGCTTTTCTTTTGAAAGTTGGTGAATGCTAGAATTCTCTTGACACTATATGTAAAATGTCATGCTCTGATTTACCCTTTGACTTACACAATACAGCCCAAATGTTACACTGATATTTTTCCCTATTTCATCTTTTCAGCAAATTCCTTTGTTATGCTAAGTGTAATTCTGAGCATATTAAAAATGTGAAACTATGATGGTGAACAGAAACCAAGTGTCAAACTTCCATTTTTATTTTTCCTTCTAGGTTTTCTTAAGAAGTATTTAACTGTTTTCAGAAACTTTTAAAAAGAACTTAAGATAGAATGGTTGGCATGTATTGCATTTGTAGTAAATAAGGCTGCTGGATCTAGATTATTTTATAGACCATTTTTTTTCTTTTTTTTCCTTGTAACCTTTAGTCGGTAAGTATAACTCCTGATTTCAGAACTATTACTTCATTACACATACTAACCTGTCATTCTCTTTAACCTGTAGCATGACCTGCAATTACCTAATGAAATTCTATCTATTCTGTCATGTGTGTTCATCTGTTAATGCCCTTCAGTCTTTGTGGTTCGTGTCTACTCTCTCACACCTGTTACTTTTATCTTTTCTTCCCCTCCCTCCCCCCACCTGTGTCCATTCCTTCCTCATCACTTCTTCATTCTCAGCAAAGAAAGAAATGCTGTGATATTTCTTCTCCTTCTAAAACCTCCACTAGAAAGCACTGGCCACATCAAGGTAAAGGGCAAAGGCTTGAAACGGATGGTCTTCCATGCTAGCTGTGAATGGCTGATTTCCATGATTTGAAATACTTTAATTCCTTATAAAATTAGAGCAAGATAGAATTTCAGAAAACAAAGGGGGGGGAGTGTTTCCCCACTTGCATTTTTATAAGGCATAGTGAGATAGGCACTATGGTACCATTCCAGATTCTTTGGAAGTGCAGTACCTAGTTCATGAACAGAATTATTGTCACCACCTGGGGAACAAATAACACAGTGGCTTTTCCTTCCTGTCACATGAGTGGGTCATGTCAGTTTGAGCAACATGGGAAGTACTGTGGTCTCTTTGGAGTAGGCAGATGATGGATCAGACAAGTAGAACATCTGAGTTGTTAACTCAGCTCGGTTTATGGCAATATATTTTAGGTGCATACTTCTGACTTGAGTATGTGATTTCACTGACCACTTTAGGGCATCATCAAATTAAATTATAGCAGAGATTTACATGAGTAATGAAGTGATACCCTCTATGCATCGACCTTATGCTGAGGAGTGGTAGCCTCAGTTTTGTTACATCTGTTGTAGAGAAGAGGCCAAAGTATGGGGAAAATATAGGTTGAAATTCTGGTCCGATTGAAGCCTTTTGGATTTTTACCTTTGATTTGAGAGGGATCTGGATTTCGCCCATAATTTCTACAGGTCAAAGTGATCCGAAAGGATTCGGGTAATGAGCTAAATCAATCTTCCTGGCTGTGCTACAAGTTTAATTATAATTAGTTAATTTTATCTGTTAGAGTTGAGCTCTTGATCTGGGGCCTGGGGTCCTAGCTGCCAGGCACTGTGGAACTCATGTTCCAGCTGCCCAGCCCCTCCATGGTGGGGTCCGGGTCTGGCTGGCAGGGTTTGGCTGCCCAGCCCCATGCGATGGGTCCAGGCCCCGGCTGTCCAGTCCCATGCCCAGGGGCTCCCCTCCTGACCGTGCTCTGTGGAAGGGTCTCTGGATAGGGGAGCACTGGGCATAGGGACTGTGGAGGAAAGGACTCTGAGGGGTGTGCTGTGGTTTTCAACCTGCGACCCACAATGATAAATAGGTTGAGAACCACTGGACTAAAGATTATACAGGATACTATCTTCCCCACCCCTCTACATGTTTTGTTAATCTGTCACTTTGTTTACATGAAAATCCCTGAAATCAAAACAAAATCTTTCAAGATGAAATGCTTAGTTTTGACATCTAAACATTTCTAGTTCTTCAGTTTGGTCAAAACTATTTGGCAAATTCAACACATTGCTGATAGTTTCAGGTCAGCTGAAACTACATTTTTTTGGCTAATAAACTATTCAAGGAAAAAAATTCACCCAACTCTGTTTATTGTAGATACTCAAGCGGGACTGATGAACACAGTTATAAATCTCAGCACACAGAAATAATTAGAGAGAACACAACTTTGATCATATGTTTCGTACTTTTCCTTTGGCACCTTTTTGTGGGAAAGGATGTTGAGGACGGAAGAGTTGGGTGGTGTGGTTTTCATGATTAGCTCTCCAAAAAAGGCTCTGGGCCTACTGAGGGTGCTCAGGTAATGAGTTGCCTTCTGTAATCTGAAATTATCTTGTTTTTTTACAAAGAAAATAAAACATGGAGCACATCCAGTTAGTAAGATCTGTTCAAACTTCGGCCTTGTGCATCTGGAGGAATTTGTTTTCTGTTGCTTTTTACTATAAATTAGGTCCTACCAATGGGGGGCCCCTTAGTGATCCCCTTCCCCCAATTCTGCCTTTTCAGTTGCTTTTCTAGTATTCACTGCATGCTCATCAAGCTGTTAATTCTTTACATCCTGACTGCCAAGTGAACTTGCTTTCTCTCTGATTATAGTTTGAATAATAATTCTCCATCCTTGAAGAAAGCTGTGGTGTTTGCCCTCATGGCGAGGGTAATGGTGTTGCCCATTTCAATCCTGTCTCAATGCAGAGATTGAGGTTTACTGTACTTTGTAGACTAGTCAGGGTTTTTGGTATAGTTTTTTCTCTAGAGGTCAATTTGTTCTGTTGCTACTTTCATGTGCAGTGAAGTCTCTCTCAGTTGGTAAAGGGTTAGTATATGCTGCGCACTGATGGCGGAGCTCCAGTTCCCATCTGTTCCCTGTCTGTAGATTTCCTTGCTGTGAGTGAGGAAGACTGTATTAATAAGCTTGGTGTCCTCTGCAGGCTTCTGCCCAGAGACCCAGCCAGGCGAAACTCCAGCAGCGGCAGTAGCAGTGCAAGTGGACGGGACTGATTTAGCCTCTCCAATGTCTCCTCGGACTAGCAAGAGCCGAATGTCCATGAAACTTCGCCGCTCCTCCGGCTCAGCCAACAAATCCTAAACATTGAGAAACCTGCAGCTTCCTAATAAACAGTGATCAGCAACCCGTTAGCACACTGACTCTCTGCATTCAGTTAAAGGAAAATGTCCCTGATGTGTGTATCCCCCATAGCCAGCACAGCCTTTTTCCATACATGTATTTTAGAGAGTGACACTGGAATTTTATTTGTAATTTAATATTTTAGCTTTTGTTTTTTTTATACAACTCCAGGCTGCCATATTATTTTCAGTGTAGTTTCTTCTCTGCACTTTTTACCTTCCAGGATGATGATGTCTAAAGAAGCCACTTTTAACCCTTTTGTTAATCTCAAGCCACACACGGAATTGGAGACTGCAGTCTTATTACATTATATTTATTGTGCCCCCATTGCAATTTTCTTTGTAACAGAAATAAATAAATATGTACAATTTGAAAATGAATGTACAATTTTAAATCAAAAATGCATTTGTAATATCCTCATCAAATGTCACATATATTGTTAATGCACAGGATGTGTACAAATTATTTGTTATAAGAATAAAATACTTAAAATAAATGGTCTCTTAGCATTTCAGAGTTCAAATGAGAGAATTTGCTAGCAGCACCAACTCCTTCACTATGTAATGTATCATTTCATTACTGTGCAGGTGATGCCATAATAACCTATGCCCAAATACCAGAAAAATCACTGTGCTGAAATTCTATTTATGCTTGGCTTCCAAATATTTTTATAATGTTTGCTTTCTAAGTGGTATCAATAGTAAATTATATTCTGTTCTGAAGCTGTGGCCTTTATCATCAGGCTACTGAGGTCAAGATCTATATTACTCTTTCTTACATAAAAGCACTTTTCTGATGTAAATTCATTGCTACAGTGATGTGTACTTTTGAAGAAAAGGGAACATTCTCCAGGAGTCTGACCTGAAGTGCTGGGTTTTTTCTAATCACATAGGTGCAGATTAGTACACATTCCACCCACCCAGAGGTATTTTCCTACAGGTGATGAAATGCTCACATTTGTTTTGAGTTGGGCATATTCTGTTATAATGAAATGTAGCATGGCATTGGTACTAACTGCATGTGTAAATATACCATAAGGCAACAATAGAAATATAAATTATGTATTGTCATTCATGTAGTATCTACAAATTTGTAATGGTTAAAGAGAAGACATGCTATTTAATAATACAATAAAATTATTCTTACCACCTTCTTTATATTATTCATTCCTCTGCAAAGATTGTTATTAAAATCAATGAGTGGCTTAGTCTGTTATCAGATATATTAGAGGGTTTGAGAAGGGTTGGTGTGATGTGAGATTTTTTTTTCATCTTTACTAAATTTGGTGTAAATTCTTAGATCTCTAGCCTTAAAATAAATGGTGCTTCCAACACAGATACTCTGAAAACTCTTCCCCAGAGCTAGTAGATTAATATGAAATACCTAAAGCAGGTCAAATACTACAAACCTATGAGAACATCTTGTCATGTGAGCTGTGTGCTCTTACCTAGTTGCAGGAACAGCATTTGATGGTCATTATATGGTTTTAGTCTGTTCTTAGTTCATTATATTTGATTGTAGGAGCAAAGATTAAGGCTAGTGGTGTGACAGTCTCGTTTATTAAATGAGTTTCTCCAAGGGAGAATTTACTTTAAATAAATTAATTAGATTTGTGTAAAACCTCTCTTTAGACTTTTGACTCATGTTAAAAGCCTTCTTGGAATACCAAATTATAAGCCCTTTTGGTTTCGCAACAGATCGCTGCAACAATGCACTTCTGAAATAATAGCACTCTTCCTATAAGTTCTGACAAAATGTATGGTTGAGCTGGAACTTTTGCTTCAGCAAGAGTTTTGTGTGAGGGTTTTCCCCTTGTTATAGATGACTCTTCTGAGTTCTTGAGCCAAACAAGAGAGACACCCCTCTCATTCATATTTGTACTCAGGAAACTAGTATTGTATCTTTAATCTTTTGTTATACAAGTCTCCCTACTCCCTGTCTTCATACTTTTGTTTGTATATAAAGAGATGTTAAACAGTGAAGAAATAATTACTGTAGAGGAAGTCAATCCAACTATTTTAAATAATTCCTCTGTCATTTGAGAGGGTACAGGTGTTGATTATTTTTATCCATTAGTCTATACAAAATCACCTGCTAACCCATTTCCCCCATCTAGCTTCAGGAAAAGGATTAGTTTTGTTTTAAATACTTTATTCAAATATCACTTTTGCCTAAGTGACCATCCTATTTTGAAATACGTTTTTGTATGCAAAGATTTTAGAGGAAACATCACTGTCTTTGCACTCTGAATACGATATTCTAAAACATTTTGACAGATTCCTACAATGTGGGGAGATATATAGTCAATGCACTTATTAATGTAGAGAGAGACAAGGTGGCTGAGATCATATTTTTCAACAGGCAACTTCACCTTGAATGGTCCCTTAGCATAATTAGTTAAAACACATTCTAAACAATCTGTTTCAACTTGTATTTAATTCCCAAACCCGAAGAAGAGCTTTTTAGGGCTCAAAAGCTTGTCTGTCACTAACAGAAACCAGTCTAATAAAAGATACTCCCTCATCCACCTTTCTAATATCCTGGGACTCAATGACCATAGTACTGGAAACTTAATATTATGTGTCAATATAGGAGGAGTGCCTGTCACATCTGCTCTTTAGCAACATCGTAGAAGGGCTGTGTCTTCATCTGAACATAGCTAAACTTCACACAAGCACTGGAAGGGCTGGAGTTTGGGTTAAGTGAGAAAGGGGGGATTCGGGATTGTAGCCACTGGGAATCCTGGGCGCTGAAATGGATCGCTTACAGGCACCCTATGTGATGATTTTGTACTCGTGCTCTTTGCCCTAGTTCTGGATAAACACAATGCAAGGAATTCGCCCATTTCTGTGTATTAGGTCGTGGCTAAATTAACAACCCACAAAAATCGCAAAAGCTTCCCAACCTCCAGTTGTTAGGAGCGTTTTGCCTACCCTACATTTTCGAGAGTATACAACAGGCAACGATGAGAAAATGCGCAAATAGCTAACAAACGGTTAACAATTCATATTTTAATAGCCAATAATAACCAACAGCAGACAATACGGTTAATTCTCGATAAGTATTGCTAGTTATATAGGACTTGACGCTGATTTAATATGAACACTTAACTTTATGTACAGGTTACAGGGAAGAGAACACTTCATAATGAATTATTAAAGTTGAGGAGCTGGGGCTTCTATTAAAACAGTTTAACGAAGCCAGTCTCCTTTTTAAAGAAAAATAATACTCTTCTTTTTAACTAGGATCTGCGGCTGTACTTCTAGCCTGGGGCAGAGACTACAGAAGATTTGCTTTCATTTTGTCACTAGCCGCTTCCCCGGGATTCCCCGCAGCCCGCCCGAAGTTTTTATGTTTGAACAGGTTTCCCTTTTTCAAGCATTATATAAGAGCTCTTCAAAATACTGTTACTAACTTTCCGTAGGAAGGGGGCCATGCCTAGAACCACCTCCCCAATTTCACTGAAAATATGACGCTTGTCACTAATTCTTTCTCACGTCTTGGATTCACAGAATATACATTGCAGTCTACGGCCATTAGGGCAGCAAGGATCGTTTGTAGTCAACTGGTGGTTGACTTCTTGAACTACTGGCATGATAGCAACGGGACTTTCCGTTCGCTGCCACTTGGCAGTCTCTCCCTGTCCTTTCCCGGTGTTTCCTTTTGTAGACATGGATGCACACACTGCGACTTTCCATAGGAATTACAGCTTGGCTAGGACTCGTTTAGTTGACCGGTGGTTTGGACGAACCCTATCAAATGAACTATTTCAATAAACGATAGGAGAGTTATTGACGCTGCAGCCTACACCCCCATCCTCCCCTTCCCCGGGAGCACTAGACATTTCAAACACCAGTTTCAAGGGACTCGGGGGGGTGACCGCTCCATCCCTACGAGCGAGATCCCCCTGCCAGCGCCCGTGCCGGCCCGTGCCCTCTTACTCATTAGCAGCCTGGCCTGACCGCCATCTGGAGCAGAAGCACCTGCCTGGTCTCCGTGGGGTGGCACTTGTTGATGTGCCTGGTGAGGCCCGGCGAGCTGAAGAAGGTCGCCGGGCAGTGCTTGCAGGAGAAGATCTGCTGCTCCCCTTCCGCCGCGCCGCTCTCGGGCTGCACCATGGGCAGCAGCAGCTCCTCCCGCACGGCGTGCCACAGCCGGTGCTTGTCCCTGATGTCCGCCGAGGGGAAGTGAGCCCCGCACAGGTGGCAGGGGAAGGTGATCTGGCCCCGCTCCAGGGGGCTGTAGGCCGCCGGCCGGGGCGCCTCGTGGGTGCTGAGGTGCTTGCGCAGGTAAGCCTGGCGGCGGAACTTTTTGTGGCAGTAGGGGCAGACGAAGACCTCGTTGCCGCCGGGGATCGGGCCCGCAGGGGCCGCCTCCCGCAGCCCCTCGCCGCCCGCCCCGCACAGGGCGCCCTGGCCGGCCGGTTTCAGGTCTCGGCGGAAGGCGCTGTCCGCGGCGCCGGGGTGCTGATCCTGCTCTGCCGGCGGCGGTGGCTGGCGCGGCCCCTCGGGGGCGGCGGGGCGCGGCTCGCTGCTGTTCTCCTTCCCCTCCGAGGGGCACGGGGCGCCCGGGGGCTTCTTGGCGCCCGGGCCGTCGGCGCTGGCGGCGGGGCGGGGCTTGTGCCAGCGGCGGTGCGAGGCCAGGTTGGCGGGGCAGCTGAAGATCTTGTGGCACTCGGGGCAGCGGTACTCGACGCGCACGATGCGCGAGCAGCGGTGCTGGGCCAGCGCCAGCGGGTCCGCGTACTGCTCCTTGCACAGCTGGCAGATGAACTCGCCCAGCGGCGTGCGGCCGCCCGCGGGGGGGCCGGCCCTGCCCTCCGGCCCTTCCGCCTTGATCCGCAGCCCCAGCACCGGCGACGTGGTCACCTCGTCGGCGAAGCTGAGCTTCCGCAGGGCCTTGGGCTTCTTGGCCGGCGCCTTGGCCCGGGGCGGCCGCTTCAGCGCCGGGCACAGCGGCTCCTGGGCCAGCCGGGGGGCCGGCGCGGGGAGGGACGTGCGGGGCGGCAGCGGGAGCCTCACGGCGGGCGGGAAGGACTCGGCGGGCGGGCTGAGGCCGCGCTCGAAGAAAACCTTCCTCAGCCCCGCCGCGCTGCAGGCGCCCCCTACCACCCAGGCGGCCGGGCCCGCGGGCGGAGTTGGCCGGCAAGCGGCTGTCCCGGGAGCTGGCTCCGGGCTCGGCAGCGGGACGACCGACTCCCCCTCCTCCCGGGGGGCTTTGGGGAGCGGGGACGAGGCCGGGCTGGTCCCCGCGGCCAGCGGGGGCTCCTGGGCGGGGGGCCCCTGCGGAGGCTGCCGGAGGTCCCTCTCCCGGCGGCACGCCCTGTAGGAGCCGCCCGCCCTCCTGCTCCGCTTCACCAGAAACCCCCGGGGCATCTTCCCGCGTGCGGGGCGGTGGCGAGGGCACCGGGCTGAGCCGCCAGCCCCCCAGGAGCGCTGAGCATCGCGGCGCCGCCTGCCCGAGGTGCATTTATACCTAAAGGCGCCTATTGTCTGGCAAGGCGTCATCCTCCCTTCAGCAAAGGGCGGCCAATGAGGAGTTGGAGCCGCCGCTGGATGCGGGAGGGGAGGAGGATGGGCTGGAAGGGAAGGAGCCTCAAGTGTGTGGGCGGGAGAGGGGGGATCTGAGTCCTGGCTAGAGGGCCCCTGGGGCTCCTCTGAACAGCCTCCCCGCTAGGGACAGAGGGTCTGAACCGGCGCAAGGCGCCCAGCGCAGGCCAGGGCCCAGGCAGACTCTGCCCTTGGACCTTCATGGTCCCCGCCTGGGGTTTGGAATGACGCCAATCAATGCACCCATCCTGGCCACTCTGGAGCTAGACCAGCTCAGCTCCCCCCAGCCCAGCGCTGGGTATGCGCTGCCACGGGAGCCACAGGTCTCTGCTCTGACGACTCCCAAATGTTATCATGACTACAGACCCACCCTGGGAATTCCAGGCAGGCTCTCGGCGATGCCTACCCTCCGGTTCCCAAGACCATGGGAGTCCAGGGAGTGACCTTAGGGGAACTTCTCCTGCAATGACAGTTCTTTAAAGCTGGGGTGCGGGGTTGGTTAAGTGACAGAAGCAATTTCTCTTCCCTCTAAAATCCTGGAGATTGATCTGAATGTATTGCACGTGTTTATTTCCTGACTGTAGCTGGTTCTTCAGTATGTCTGTCTCTCTAGTTCCACCCTCCCCAGGCCCCACCATCACTTATTCCCCCTTCTGCAAGGCTTTTGCCTCGTGGACTAAGGCATTTTATATCTTCTTATAGCAATGGATCAAATTAATTTCCCTGTCATCAAGTGAATCCTACCAGGTGAATTTAGTCCATCACATCAAGAAAAGGGACAAACTTAACAGGAAGTCCTCTGCTCCCAGCCTTGTAAAATGTCCTTCTCCTGTGAAGGTAGGTGAAATATATCAATGTGGGGGACATTTTCTCTTTAATCACCAGGTTACCTCCATCTAATTGACATGTCTCTGGTCTAGATATAGTTTGCTAAGTTAGGTTTTTATTGCTACCCGAAAAAAAGGCAGCAGGAAGCACATGCACTTTCAGTCTTTCCCCATTCCAGGCTCCTTGGGAAAAGAAGCACCAGGACTGTGTAAAGGTGGCGGATTGGTTTCCATGTGTGTTAAAGAGATGGTACCCACTCAGCTACACTTGACTTGTTCAGTAAGTTAATCATAGGTTTTTCCTTCTGTAGCTCCTATTAGCTTGATCCCACTAGTCAGGGTTGGTGGTTCCTGTTGTACATTTGTTAGAATTTTGTCCAGTCTAGTTTGAAATGATCTAAGCTGTCTGCAGTTGCACTTTGGGATGGGACTGGGGCTGTGTCTGTCACTGAGTTTCTCTTTAGGGGTATTTCCTCTACCAGCAAGCACCAGCACTCTCATTACTATACAGCTGCTGGCCTGCTTGCTGCAGCTTCACACTGTTGGAGAGATAGAGGGCTGGAGACACGGAACTATTTAATGCACTGAACCATTGGCTTGTGTTTTCGTTTTAAATTGTGCCTCCTAAAAGCTCCAGGGAAAAGGGCTTTAGTCTGCCAGCTACCACACCTTGGTAAGTGAAGTTCCAAGCAGACTGTAAAAAGCTACAAAAGGATCTCACAAAATTGGGTGACTGGGCAACAAAATGGCAGATGAAATTCAGTGTTAATAAATGCAAAGTAATGCACATTAGAAAACATAATCCCAACTCTACATATAAAATGATGGGATCTAAATTAGCTGTTACTACTCAAGAAAGAGATCTCGGAGTCATTGTGGATAGTTCTCTGAAAATATCCACTTACTGTGCAGTGACAGTTCAAAAAGTGAACAGAATGTTGGGCATCATTCAGAAAAGGATAGATAATAAGACAGAAAATGTCATATTGCCTCTGTATAAATCCATGGTATGCCCACATCTTTAATACTGCATACAGATGTGGTGGCCTCACCTCAAAAAAGATACATTGGAACTGGAAAATCTTCAGAAAAGGGCAACAAAAATAATTTGGGGTATGGAACAACTTCTGTGAGAGGAGAGATTAATAGAACAAAGACTTTTTAGCTTGGAAAAGAGATAACTAAGGGCTTGTCTTCACGAGGCTGCTCCGGGATCGATCTTCTGTGATCGATTTATCACGTCTCACTAAGACGCGATAAATCGATCGCCCGCAGCTCCCCCGTCAACTCCAGAACTCCAGCTTGCCAGGAGGCGCAAGCTGGAGTCGACGGGGGAGCGTGCCGCCGACTGCCACTGCCGTGGGGACAAGCGTTAAGTCGGCAGCAGATACGCAAACTTCAGCTACGTGAATCACGTAGCTGAAGTTGCGTATCTGCCGTCGATCCCCCTCCCCCCCCCAGTGAGGACAAGCCCTAAGGGAGAATATGTTAGAGGTTTATAAAATCATGACTGGTGTGGAGAAAGTAAATAAGAAAGTGTTATTTACTCCTCATAACACAAGAACTAGGGGTCACCAAATGAAATTAATAGGCAGCAGGTTTAAAACAAACAAAATAAAGTATTTTGCATACAATTCACAGTCAACCTGTGAAACTCCTTGCCAAAGAATGTTGTGCAGGCCAAGACTATAACAGGAGTAAAAAAAAACTAAATATGTTCATGGAGGATAGGTCCATTGATGGCTATTAGTGAGGATGGGCAGGGATGGTGTCCCTAGCCTCTGTTTGCCAAAGGTTGGGAATGGGCAACAGGGGATGGATCAATTGATGAATACCTGATCTGTTCATTCCCTTTGGGGCACAAGGCATTGGCAACTGTCAGAAGACAGGATACTGGGCTAGATGGTCTTTTGGTCTGACCCAGTAGGGTCATTCTTATGTAAAAGGTCAAAATAATTAGTAATTTCCCCCAAAAAAGTTATTTTTTCCTATCAGAAATTCTAAGATGTCTATTCCTTTTACATTCCTAATCCAGCTAAAGTAAAATACTTCTAATAGAACTCTCATTAGGCACAAAGGGACAAAAAGATTAAAATTAAAAGACCTTCTAACCTCAGCGTGTCTGTGTGACAGAAGCTGTATTAATTTGTGAGGGGAGGAGCAGGTTGTGGAGGTGGGATGCTCAGTTACTATTAGGGACAATTTGGCATATCTAGATGAAGATAAAAGGTGTTCCTTAAAAACTTGTTAGTTAACGTGCTTTAAATAGCATATTTTAAAATCCTAGTGTGGACAGAAAATGTATTTTGGGATATAGTCTAGCTATGATTGAAATTCTGTATATCTGTCCTAATATGAGAATTCATCTGTGATTAAAGAGCGAGGCTGTGTGCATAATTGCAAGAGTATAACTCCTCAATTTCCAGGGAGTTCCTAGAATATTTGTGTGTTGAGGGGAGAAGAGAATTATGCTAGATTGAGATGCTTCATTTCATCCACATCAGGTTGGTTCTTTTGAAATACATTCCCATACATACCCACACACCCTGTTCATGGCCTTGTATGTGTGGTGGACCCTTTGTGAATATAGCAAATAGAGTGATATTGCTGTTTGATCATTCAGTAATCATTTTCCCTTAGAAATGCTGTTGTCTGAGAACTGAACAAGGTAAAAGTGCAAAAATAGAATGATATGGGGAAGAATTGTTTAAATTCTCCATGGCTTCAGCTCATGCTATCAGTTTCTCACATTCTTGAACACTGGAATTGTCTCATTTATCTAAAATATTTTTTTTTTTAGGTGTTGGCCTCTTGTATAGTATTTTTTATACCTCTTTTTTAGAATACCTCTTTTATAGTATTTTTTTTAGGTGTTGGTAGCCTGTGATATACAAGAGGTCGGACTCGATGATCTGGTGGTCCTTTCTGGCCTTAAACTCTATGACTATATTTACCCAACAACTACGCACCTGCAGCTGGCATGATGAGTGCTTCTTACTGTTAGATTCTTTCTTTCTTTCTTTCCTTCTTTCCCCTCCACTGTTTATTACTGCTGCTTGTGGCATCTTGTCTTAAATGGAATTGAAAACTGGGGGGCATATCTTCCTATGTATTTTACAACAACCAGCACTGTCCTAAGTGAGACCTGTCATCTGTACTATAATACAAATAGATTATTCCATTAATTGATCTGATAGGAAATTTTTCCTGATATCTAGTTTGACTTTTCTTTTATTAGCTGCCATTGCTTCCTTTGGTCACCATAATTAGCACTTTCCCATTGTACTTGTTACTGAATAAATATGCCTCTTTGATATCGTGTCCCCATGTTATAACTCTCTTCTAAACTGTACATTCAGAATTCTTTCAATTTCTCCGTATAAATAGCCCCTCTAATCATTCACTCTTTAAAACCAGTGGTGTTCTACGAGTATTTAAACAAAGGATTGCCATACATGTGTCCAGTTTAGGTATAGATGCTACAGACTTCAGGGGTGAAGACTGGGAAATCTAATAATGTGTTTTCCTATTTAAACAACAAAAGCTTCCTCATCAATAAGCAAGGATGGAGCTAACACCAGTTGGCAAACAAATATATTAAATGCACTTGCTGTAAATCTATATTTTTTTTCTTGAAAACTAGACTGATTCTATGGATAATGTAACTCAATGTTCAACTGGTATTACTTGCAGTAGAAGCAATAGTTGAAAATCTTGCAAAAGGATAGGTCGGGAGTTATCCTCCCAACGGAAATGTTTAGAGTATTACTCCTGAGGGCTCCATGCCCCCCAAAATTCTAAATTCTGCACACAATATTTTAAAATTCTGCAAGTTCTATTTGTTAATAAATAAATGCAGAGGCTCCATCATGGCAGCGGGGAACACAGGCCACTGGCTTCACAAAGGTGGAAGGTCACCCTGCAGCCCCCACCCCACAACACGGACTCAGTGGTGTGGCGGCACCTGACCCTGGCACAGCAGAAGGCCTGGCTCCCTGCCCTTCTGTGCCAGGCACACAAGGTGTGGGGCAGGCAGGCTCAACAAGGCAGGATCCAAGTGTGGAGGGGCTTAGTGTGGGGTGACCCAGGTATGGGGTGAGAGGATTCTGTATGGGACAATCTGGGTGCAGGCAGCTCAGTGGGGGGTCTAGGTGTGGGGGGAACTACATGCAAATAGGCTCATTGGTGGGGTTCCAGGTGCAGGGGTAATGGGACTCTGCAGAGGCTTCCAAGTGAAGGTGGTTGGGAATCAGTGGGCAGGTCTTGGTGTGGGGGTCTGGGTGCTGGGGAAGTGGGGCTTGATGAGTGGAGGTCTGGGTTCAGCTAGTTGAGGCATGAGTGTGGAGGCTCAGGGTAGTGCAGGGGGTGGGGCATCAAGGTGTGAGTTTAAGTGTGGGGAGTTCATTGGGGCTGGTTTGGGTGCAGGGGTAGGGTACAGAGGCAGGAGGTCTGGGTGCAGGGGGATCCAGATTCAGGGATTGAGGTTCAGTGTGGTGAGTTTCAGACATGGGTAGTTCTGGATGTACCAGGTGAAGCTTGGCAGGGGTGTCTGGGTATTGGAGGTCCAGATGCACTGGAGTTGGGTGTATGGAGAAGTAGCTCCCCTACAGTGACCCCTTCTTCCACAGCTGAGGAGCCATGGGGGCAGGAAGCAGAGGAGGATACTGTGCTTGCTTTAGCTTGGGGAGGTTGCTGGAGGAGATGGGGGAGGTGGGCCTGACATAGCCCCAGCAACTCCTTGCAGAAGAAGAGGAGGTCCCGCCCTCTCTTGCCTTCAGTCCAGATGGGACTAGCAGCTGATCTCAGCTCAGGGTAGGAGTCACTGGCTGGGGTGACCCCAGCCCTGTGGTGATTTACTTCTCTATCAGCTGCTCTGGATGACTGAAATTGTGTACATGTGCTGCTAGGGAGTTGTGTGTGACTGCTCTTGCAGCTTCCCTTTGCTTCCCTGTCAGAACATCATTTTTCTGCAAAGAAACAAAGACATATGCGGGGGACATGAATTCTGCACTTCCACAGTGGGGCAAAATTTCCCCAGGAGTAGAGTATGCTCACTGTAATGTGGCACATTTCACAGGCCAAAAATTACTCTTCAATCACTTTTATGATCCCTAGGAATAAGTCACCTCTGATAGAGTGATTTTGCAGTATTTTGAGAGGAGGTGATTCCATTAGAGACAGGGAATTCATCTCAATCTTTTTGTTAATCTGGAGGTAGAATTTTAAGAAGGGGCTCTGTAGCCAGGTGGTTACCTTATCTAAACCTGAAAGGGTTAAAAGGCAGCCCTGCAGAGGGGTGTGGCTGGGGAAAGCAGCAAGAAGGCTGATTAGGGAAGTAGCCACATCTTGGACACACCCCAATCGGGCCACACCTGGCCTGATATAAGGGCTCAGGGAGGAGATAGGTAGATCACTCTCCCTCCAGTGTTAGAGGGAGAAGAACCTGGCTGCCTGAAGGAGCAAAGGGTACTGAGAGTGGAGCAGTGCTGGGGAAGGGGCAGGCTGAGCTGGGGCCTGGTAGGAAGGCCTGAAAGGGTACTGAGCTGCAGGGAAAGGCAGCAAGTCCAAAAACCCCTTGCTTATGATGACTGGCTTTTATACTGCAGTCTGTCCCAGGGTGCGGCCGCTTAATGTTGGCAGGCAGTAGCCGTAGGTCTAGAAGGGACACAAGGGCCAGCGATGGTGAGACACTCCAAAGCTGGAAAGAGCTAATTCCCAGACAGCCAGCAGGAGGCGCCGCAGGGGTGAGTTGTTGCATCGCTACAGGCCACCAAGTAGTTTATAAATGTTTATTGTGTTGTGGAACCCAAAACCCAACACATTTGCTCTACCTTTGGTCTCATTATAACAGTGTAGAGAGGAATTTTCACTTCCAGTGGTCTTATAAGAAAATTCTACAAATGGGTGAAATTTGTGTCTGGGCGTTGTAACTACATTATGCTTAGCTCAATATCGATATTATCTCCCATCCTGTCCCCTTTTTTCATTGCTGGTTTCTAGCCAGCTGTTTCCAATGTTATCTATTTACAGTGTATTATTTCACTGCCCATCTCTAAGTAAATTACTTTGAATTTATCCACATTGATTCTTGTTACCTTGAGTTCTTTTGCATTTCTAAGCTCTTTAAATTGTTCTACAATTTTATTTTATGGTCTTCTTTTTATAACCCTTCCTACTTTTGTACCATCAGCAAATCTCAGATAATTTATTTAAATATTTTTAATAGTATTAGCTACAATAAAGAACCCTATAGAAATTTCTTTGATACTTCATCCAAGTTTGATGTGCCATTTATGGCTATTGACTGTTTTCATCTGTTGTTCAGTTTTATATTCATGCTATCACTTTATCTAGACATCTTTCCAGTTTTTCAGATTCCAACTGCAAGCTCCTCAAGTTGGGGACAATCCTCTCCTGAATGTCTGCGATGTATTTAGCACATGGTGGGTGCTTCCAACAATCAGTTATGATAATATCTCATGTAAGAACTTTTCAAAGGCAGAACTGAAATCCAGGATCCAAGTGAATTAAATGGGAGTTTGCCTGCATAATGATCTCAAGATTTGGCCCACAATATAGTATATGCATGATGTTCCCATTATTTACTTTTAATTTATTTAATTTTAATTTTTTTAAAAAAATAGATTTGCCTGGTATGACCTGCATTTATAAGCCTACCATGGTGCTATTAATACATGCCACTGCCCATCAAGTTATGATTGTCTAAGCATTTAGAGATCTGTTAACTTACTGCCAGTTGGGTAATAATTCTTATGAGAAATTCCTCCTGTGGTTTCAAATTGATAAATTATACTTCATTTCTCTAAAATTTTGTGGTACTACTGATTCAGAATGGCTTGTATTTACCACCTTGCAGGTGTTGCATTTCTGTGATAGGTAAGCAATGATCCCTTTGTATTGTCTGTAGACCCTGTGGGGATTTTTTAGGATGCTATTTGCTTTAGTACTGGAAATTAGTTTGAATGGCATCCAGTGATCCAGAATCAGGTATGAGTATTACAGGGGAAGATTACAGGTAGGAAGGGCATACATGGTAATTTCTCTCCCAATGTGGACAAAAATAACAATCAGAATTTTCAGAAAAGGCTTTTGTTTGAGTTTTGATGCCTCAGTAAATTCTACTGCTAGCAGAAAATAAGGGAAAATGAAAGAAACATGATAAATATGTGTAAACCCAAGATATGTATTGAACATAGTGAAAGAAGATTTCAGCTAGTTGCTATTGGACCTGTAAAATTGTCTCCATTGTTATTGCTGATATAGCAGAGATGTCTTTTTCTTGGGGATTAACCAACCTTCTATGCAAAGCTGAAAAGGAGTACATTTCATGAGTTTGGAAGGGGGTTTATCCTCACTATAAGGGAATAGTGGGAGTTAAAATAAGAGGGAATATAGCTCCCTGACCCATGCTACAGACAAGCTTTTGAGTCACACAGAGCTCTTCTTCAGATCTGGAAAAGTTACTCGAAGCGTTACAGCAAAATGCAAGATGGAGCATATTGTTTAGCATAAGTAGCACATACTGTAAGAGACATTCAAGGTAGAGTGACCCATAGGTTTTAACAGGCCACTCTACCTTGAATGTCAAGAATCAGAGAGGTAGCCATGTTAGTCTGGAATAGCAGAGGTAACAAAGTCCTGTGGCACCTTAAAGACTAACTATAAAGTTTTGAAGCATAAGCTTTCGTGGGCTAATACCCACTTCGTCCGACGAAGTGGGTATTAGCCCACGAAAGCTTATGCTTCAAAACTTTATAGTTAGTCTTTAAGGTGCCACAGGACCTTGTTACCTCTACCTTGAATGATTTCTTACAATATGTCCTAATTGCTTGTGCTAAACAATCTGTTCCACCTTGCATTTGACTGTGACGCTTGGGGTACCCTTCCCAGGTTGAAGAAGTGCTCTGTGTGACTCAAAAGCTTGTCTCTCTCACCAACAGAAGTTGGTCCAATAAAAGATATCATCTCACCCCCCTAGTCTCTTTAATATCCTGGGACTGACACAGCTAAAACTACACTGGATAAAAAGTCTAAACATTTGACATGTATAATACTATGGACTGGGAACGAGCCATGTGCCACTACCCAGATCTGCATACGCTCGGTTGCTCTGACATCTGCTATGTGCCTGTCTGAGGACAGCAGCTCCTTTTAGATACACTTCTGTTCCATTTGCTTTGTCCTGCAACCACAAGATAATGCAAAACCTCATCACCAGCTGATGTTGAAATCAATGACAACAGCCAGCAACATTGGTGAGCTTTCCCTCCTAGACAGATGTACTTTAACCACTGGTTATTATTTTATAGATACAACATGCCTATTGGGCTCTCCAAGCACATGTACAAGATTCACAAGAAGTTGACTCAATGATAATTCAGTCAGCAGTCTTCATGACCACCCAAAGAAAACAAGAACTTTAGTTTCCTCTAGCTAATTTCCAAAGGCATCCCAATTCCCTGCCCCAGCCCGGAGCCTCCTCCTGCATCAAACTCCCTCCCAGAGCCCTCACCCTCTCCTCCACCCCAACCCCCGGCCTCAGATCAGAATCCCCTCCAGCACCAACCTCCTTCACCCCAACACTCTGCCCTCACCCTCTCCTGTACCCCAACACTCCGCTCCACCCTGGAGTCCCCTCCTGCATCCAAACTCCCTCACAGGAAAAAAGACTTGTATACAGAAGTCACATAAAATCTAATAGCCCTGGGCCCACAGGAGAGTTAATCCAGCCCTGAGTTTCAGAGTTAAATGATGTACCACTGGTACCATTTGACTGCAAGCTCCTGAGGACAAGAATGTGTTGTTCCAGCCCTTATGCTTAACTTTCGGATTTGTTAACTCAAGCATCTCAGGACAGAGCACTAAGAAAGAAGCAGTTCCAAGGGGTCTGGACTTAAGCCATATAGGGCTTTATAGATCAACAGCAATATCTTGAATTGTACCTGGAAATGAATTGGAAGCCAGTGCAGGCTTTGGAGGACATGTGTAATATGCTTTCTGAATGAAACCACCACTAAGTGGGCAGCTGCATTTGATGTTTCTGAATGGTCCTCAGGGATAAAAATGAATTAGAATGCATTACAGTAATCCAGGCTGGAGATGACAAAGGTTTGAATAACTGCGGTGAGGTATGGATCTAAGAGGAAAGATTGAAAACTCCTTGCCAGACTTAAGAATCAGAGTGGTAGCCGTGTTAGTCTGGAATTGCAGAAGTGACAAAGAGTCCTGTGGCTGCATCCGACGAAGTGGGTATTAGCCCACGAAAGCTTATGCTTCAATACTTTAGTTAGTCTTTAAGGTGCCACAGAACTCTTTGCCAGACTGAGATGGGGGAGAGGCGAGTTCCTGTGGCTACTTCATCAAAGAGAAAGTAGCTATGGACTAAAAAGGTAATCACTAAAAATAAAGTGGAAGACGAATATAGGCAAAGAACTAAAGAACAATTTCCCTCCTTCGCCTCATTTTCCTCTCTATCATAGTGTGGTGTTATTGTGAATTCTTACCCCCACAAGCTTTTTTATATGTTAGAATTCAGGAGAAACTTAACTTTTCAATCTTCTCTCACCATCTGTCATCTGTTTGATAATTAAAGAAACAGTAAATGGAGGCAAGAGGGAAGCAGCCTGGTATGATTCATGCCTCTATAACAACATAGTTAGCTCAGAGATGCAGCTCCTAGGCCTGAGCACTTTAAGCAAAAAAACATAGATTGTTTTGGTGGCATCATAAAACATTTACTCTTCCTTCTTGAAGTAGGCTGCCAGTTATCTTGCTGCACATGGGGATAGGGGTTGGTGACAGGGGCTGAAGGAAATATCTGCAGTATTATCTAGTATTCTTGACCTTTCTGGTAAGCTAATTGTGTTTTGTTTTAATTGAGGACACTTTATTTCAGGGGCGAAATGATGCTAACAGCTGCTTTGTTTTACTTATTGTTCAAACAAATGTTTTTTAAAAATGTCTTGCTTAATACAGGACAAAAGGATTTTAAAATAAGGTGGTGCTGCCCTCAGATCTGGGCAGTTGGAGAGCACTGGCTGCTGGCCTGGAGCCCAGTTCTGAAGGCAGAGCCACCGCCAGCAGCAGCACAGACGTAAGGATGGCATGGTACGGTGTTGAGGATCGCATAGTATGGTACTGGCATCCTTACGTCTGCGCTGCTCCCTGCAGAACTGAGCCCTCAGTCAGCAGCTGCCATTCTCTGGCCGCCCATCTCTGAAGGCATGGTATGGTATTGCCACCCTTACTTCTGCACTGCTGCTAGCAGGGCTCTGCCTTCAGAGCTGGGTGCCCGTCCAACAGCTGCCACTGTCTGGGTGCCCAGCTCTGAAGGTAGTACAGAAGTACGGGTGGCAATACTATGACCACCCCCCAAATCATCTTGCAACACCACCCACCCCACCCCTGGCAACTCCCTTTTGGGTCAGGACCCCGAAATTGAGAAACGCTGGTCTCCCCCATGAAAGCTGAATAGTATAGGGTAAAAGCACACAAAAGACCAGATTTCATGGTCCATGACATGTTTTTCATGGCCCTAGTCACTGAACTATGGGGTATTTGGGGAATGGATTTTCTCAAGCTCTTCTGTCGAAGCTGTTTCACTTTGTATAAATTATTAAATATTCTTTGGTGTAGGGGCTGGAACCCTGGATTCCCAACTGTGTGCCCTAACTACCTGACTATGGAGTCACTGTCACTCTCCCTGGCCCATTGAATACTGAAGTCTTCCATAGGCAGCGGTTAGGGCACTCACTTGGGATGCGGGAGATCTGTGCTCAAATCCTTCTTCTAAATCAGACAGCATGGGAATTTGAACCCACATGAGTACCCTAACTACTGGGCTGTTGGTTGTAAGGGAACAGCAGTGTCATCACCATAGTTTTTCAAGAAAGGACTGACTTGGTGCCTAATTCCAGGAGAGACTTCATGCTTGTGAACCCTAAGTAGAAGGAGGTGCCCCCTTCCTGCCTGCAGTTAAGTGCTTAACTATCTGGGGGGCAGAGCCTAAGCCCAACACTTCTTCTCAGCATTTCTCATTGACTAGCTTTGGCAGCTCTCCACTCAGCTCACTGGCTTCTGTGAATCCCCCCCATTCTTAGGCACCTCACTCTCCCCATGCATTGTATAGGGAGCCTAGGCGCCTGACTCAGGGCTGTGTATTCCATTAGATAGCAGGGCATATAAAGGTTAGGTGTGGTGGTGCCTAAATCGTTTTGTGGCTCTAGCTCTTAGGAGCCTAAATGAGACTGGTTTCAAAGGGTGTTAGGTGCCTAAATATCTCCGAGGAGCTGGGCATTAGGTGCCTTTGAACGTTTTATCATTGGTCTAATTTAGGTCCTGATGCAAGAAAGGGATTAACCCTTTCCTTCTAGTGTAAGCAGGAAGGTCCACCCTCATACATCCTTTTGTAGGATTGGTTCCTGGGGTATCAATCCTGCAATGAACTCCACCTCTGGTCTCCCTCTCCTTCCCTCCCCTGATCTCATTATTCTTATCCTATATCTTTTAGTATAGTAGGATAGTCTTTCCCTCCATCTATTGCTGGCCCCTGCACATGAGGGGAGTGGTCAAGCATTGGAATGGGTTACCTAGGGAGGTGGTAGAATCACCTTCCTTAGCAGTTTTTAAGGTCAGGCTTGACAAAGCCCTGGCTGGGATGATTTAGTTGAGGATTGGTCCTGCTTTGAGCAGGGGGTTGCACTAGATGATCTCCAGAGGTCCCTTCCAACCCTAATATTCTATGATTCTATGAATTTCCCTTTCCCCACTCTCTTAAATTACACACATTCTCTTCCTCATCTTTCTCACAAAACACACACATCTAACTGCTCTCCACTCCCTCATGTTATCTTAAGTCATTAAACAATTCAAAATTAATTAATTAAGGCCCACAGCAGGATTTTAACCAATAGAGCCCTAGTACTAGCAATTAATGCTTTATCCCACAGTGTAGCCCTGCTGCTTGGAAATATAGTCTCTTCACAGAGACATGATTTACACACCTGAGACAGCCATGAATTGTGCCAGTGTGTTGCTCTTACAGCCAGCCACAGAGCACACGTAGGATATTGTGAGAATAGCAAGTAGAGCTGTCACCACTAGTGCCAGTAGTTGCTTCCTCATTTTAAATATTTATGCTCCCCTCCCATGTAATAGTGCAAGGAAGAGAAAGATACTTCAATATCTGTGGGATTATCACCAGGATAATGCATATTTCGTGCCATTCTATGAGGGGATGGAGGGCTATCGATGCTCAGAGTAGGAGGGGAAGTCATCTGGAAAAGACGCAATGCAAATCTTTTTGTGTGTACTGTGTGGGTGTCTTTTTTAGGGCCTGACCTTCCGGTGTCTCTGTGAGTCTTTCATCCTATAAAGGTTATATCATAATAGACTAAGTTGCCATTGTTACATAACCCTGGATCTTCAGTGAATCTGTTTCCTTGCTGACAAACCTAGGCCTTGGCCACAGCTACGATCTCCTTATTCTTAGGGATTTCATACAGTATGATTGCTATCTGTGGTGCTTGTAACTATGAAACTGAAAGGAGAGGTGCTTCTGTGTACTGCACCTTTAAATGGAGAGCTGCAAAGGTGACTTTGAGATAGCTGCCATTTTGTGTTTACTTTCAGATACAGAATATTACTGAGTCACTACGCTTCCTTTTACATAGAGACTTTATGTTTGTTCTTTCCTTCCATTGTTTCGCTTAAACTGAAAGTCATCAGGCTTTGCTCTTTGTTCAAGGGAAAACCGAGCATATCCCAGCTGTCTACGTGTGGTTCCCAGCCTCCCTATGTTAGCAATTTTGCTTTGTTTTTTTCTATGCTGTGCTGCTGTCAGCTGGTTCCTTTCCCTGTTCTGTGCTCCTCCCCCCTCTCATGGAGGAAGAGTTAATATAGAAACTGTCAGGATTAACTAGCACTGATTTTCCCAACAAAAGCTCCTCTGATTTGGAGAGCGGCACACAGCAGAAGGGCAGTCATCCATGATTTCTTCCATCCAACTAGCTTGTGACCATATTCCCCCTAGTTTGTCCACATTTCATCAGCCTCACAGATCTCTCTCCCACCTGAGATGTACATAACTCCTGCTGGGAAAGGCTTTGCTTTCTCATGCAGAGGATTCTCAGCCACATTTTGCAAAGAAGTGAGCCTCAGAACAGATGGGAGCACAGGAGCAACAACACAAACTCAAATGTAATAAGAGAAGGGGGGCAGGTGGAGAGAGAGACAGGAGGATGGGAAAAAGTGGAAGGAAAAGGGAGGACGAGGAGTATAGGAAGCAGATTAGTGTGCATAATATAAAAACTATCCAGAAAACTATAAATCATAAAAAGATACTATAATACACATCCAGAAGACTGGACAACTGCATGAATCACAAGAGTAGCACAGAGGGAAAAGTGAAACCCTTAGATTCAGAAAGAAAATGACAAATGTAACTCATTTTGCTGCATAAACCATTGTACAAAGAGTCTGGGGCGTGGTGACTTAAAGAGAGCTCTGTGGAGTGACCTGCCTCTTTTTAAAAAATTAACACTTCCAAAATTTTGCTATGCCAACCTGGTGGCCTAGAGGGAGTGTCAGTCTCTACAAACTCCCATTATCCATTAATGGTTGGGAATATCAGACAGATGAGGCTGGAGGATTTTTCCTGCTGTACCATTGGACCCTTGTGCTTGCATCAAGATAGAAGTTTTGTCTATGTTCTTGGTGTCCTTGGCACAGGAAATAAAGGTGTCTTGTAGCCAGGTTGTGTAGTGATGCTCTGATGATACTCCTTTCAGAGAGTTAGAACACCTTCCTAATGGACAGGGAAAATGTGTTGGTATTTCAGGAAGGTCTAAGGTTTAAGCTTAAGACCCAGGTCCTCAAAGGTATTAGGTGCCTAATTATCAATGATTTCAGTGGGAGTTAGGCACCTGAATACCTCTGGAGATTTGGGCCCAACTCTCCTCTTCAATTCAGTCCCAAAATCCATTTCCTTCCTGGGGATTTGTCTCTGCTTTAAATGAACAAATATTTAGGGCAATTCACAAGGTGATGAAGGAATCTCTCCCAGTTGCATGAAGGGGGAGGTCACCCCAAATCATAAATTATCTTTTGCAAACCAAGATATCCAGTATTAATCTCATCTTTCTGAAAAATGTCTTTTCAACCAAAGAAAAACAAAACATGGAGTTTCAACAAGAAATCAAGTCATTAGACTTGCAGGAAAAAATGCTCACTGGCAATTGCCATGCACGCATCTCCAAATACATCTGTTTTGCTTCTTTCTTGACATCTGATTAAAGTGTTGCTATCCTGTCTCTTAATTAAAGTATTTGGAGGCGAGGCCCAAATATCACTTATCCTTACCAAGTTCACTAGCTCCATTCTTCTCCTCGTACAAATATGTTTTGCTATAAATTACTGGCACTGTTTCTGTTGATAGTGAGTATAATCAAACATTTGTAAGCATGCTGTCTCTTCAATCTGTTCAGTTGATGCACTTTACCTGATCTTTCATTAAAGTAATCAAAACACTTGCTGTGCCGCATCTAATGAATGTTGCATGTATGATTAAGTACTTTCATTCATATTGCAAGTTTGATTTAATGTAATCTGCCTTTCAGACAGCCATTAGCCTAGCTCCTGCGTGAATTCGATTAATTGGCTGAATTCTTCCAGATGTCCATTAAGTATTACAGGAATTTCTATGTAAAAACAGCAGGGACTGTCTAGCAGAGAACCAAACAATGATATGTTATATTGCTGCCATGACTTACAAAAAGTTGGATTCATTTTCATTAATAAAACATCTGTACTCCTGCACAGCTATGCATCAAGATGCATTTATTTTATATGTTTATTTCTTTTATGACTATAAATAGATAGTTAAACAGAAGCACAGTGTGTTCAGCTAGAAGATACACAAACAGAAATATATTTGAAATGGAAATAGAAATAAAAAATAGCAGAGCTAATACTTAAAATAAGAATTAGGTATTATAGCGGGCAAGGCAGTGACCATTACAGCTGACGGCTGCATGGCATTTTCTATTCTGAGGGGCTTTTTTTAGACAGTTATGAATTGCAAAATATTCACCTTTTGGGATGAAATTTCCCAGGCCTGGTTTCTGCATGAAGATATGATTTTCCTCTCAAGTTTGAGTAAAAATGGCCCCACTATTTTTCATGACAGGAGCTCATTTCACCATTATAAAAAAGGATTATTGTAAACAGCATCACAGTCAAAATAGCTACTGAAGTTTGATTTGTTTATTTGTTAATTTAGGGGGGTTTGTTTTGTTTTGGGGTTGGGTTGGGCAATTGTTTGGGGTTATGATGTTTTTGCTTGTATGTTTGCTTAAGTTGCAATTTGGAAGGGAAAGTCTATTGCAGAGCAGTGCATAACTTTGGAAATTGGTTTTGATTTGGCTGTTTGTAAATTATATACAGAGCAGATATTTGAGTTTGCAAAGTGCATACCTGAGGAATACTGTGCTATACATGCATGTATAACTAACTTTCCTTTGCAGTAAACTGCTGAGATCCCCCAGTTGCTCTAAAATCTTCTCATTACTGCTGCTTTCACCACCAAAATGCCCCCTTATCCTTGGGGAATGTGCATAGGGCTGGGTGTCAGGATGGCCTGCAGCTCCTCTGCCAGCTCTACTCTTGTAGCATGTAGAAACTCTGCAGGAGTTTAACACTGACTCATTGAAGCTTAGAAACTTCTCAGAATTGAAACCCTTGACTGAAGTCAATTCTTAAACATATTCCTCATTTCGAGAACAGATTTTGTCTCATTGAAATCAGCAAGATTTAAACATACATTGAGCGCTACACAAATACTAATGTGTTTTGCTGAGTCAGACCTTTACTCCTGCAGTTAAGCTCCTGCCCAGATCCTAATGTCTCAGGACTACCCAATACTATGGAGCCTTTCTCCTGTGAAGTTCATGGGGCTCCATGGGAACACTTTTGCAGTCTCCACCAGAAGGGACATGCTGAATCAGTCCATCTCTACGTTACCCTTGCTGTGCTCTTTACTTTGTGCTTCCCACACTGCAGCTGTGCAGGCTCCTTGAAGAGGTACTGCAACCTCCAGCTGTGGGAAGCTTGCAGCTGCTTTTCACTATTGCAGATTTCCAACTGAAAGACTTTTCAATACCAGGGACCTTTCCACATGGTTCAGTTAGCAGAAGCTGGTGCAAACAATGGATAGTGAGGTGTATAGGTGTAATAGGTGCTTTTCTCTCTGGAAACATTCAAAATTGTAATCCTTTTGGGGAAGGAGTAGCCTATACAGGAGAGATTGTCTCCACCTTAACCAAAATGGAACCAGACAGTTGGCACATAAAATAAAAAGATTTTAGAGGATTTCTCAAACACATTACTGGCATGAAATCCCCAATGGAGACAAAGTGGAGAGGCCATGGCTTATGTACTCAAAAACCCAGAATGCTGCATACTGTTTTTATTGCAAATTCTTTCAGTCTAATATTCCAGCCACAGGAACAAAGGACCGGAAAAATCTGACTAGAAATCTGGCATGCCATGAGAAATCAGCAAATCACCAGAGAGCATTTCATAAATGGAAAGAGCTTGAGATGAGACTAAGGTTAAAGGCCACCATAGATGATCAGCATCAAGAGAAGATTGCATCAGAGTCTCTTTACTGGCAAAATGTTCTGAAACAGCTCATTGCTATTGTGAGAGTGCTTGCTACCCAAAACCTAGCACTGTGTGGCACTTCAGATCAGCTGTATGTACTAAACAATGGAAACATCTTAAAATTGTGGAGCTGATGGCTGAGTTTGATGCTGTACTCCAGGAGCATCTAAGAAGAGTCGCCACCCAAGAAATGCACATACACCACAACTTTGGAAAAACCATTCAAAATGAGATCATACAGTTACTGGCAATGAAAGTCAAACAGAAGCTTATGGCAGATCTGAAATCAGCAAGATATTACTCCATTATTCTGGACTGCATACCTCACATCAGCCATATGGAACAAATTATTTTAATGGTGCATTTTGTAACAACAACAAAATCTAGTGAAAATGTCCCTGCAATGGTGACCATCAGAGCATTTCCTAGAACAGGGATTCTCAGACTGGGGGTAGGGACCCCTCATAGGGTTGCGAGGTTATTAAATGGGGGGGGTGTCACAAGCTGTCAACCTCCACCCCAACTCCACTTTGGCTCCAGCATTTAAAATGTGTTTTTAATTTATAAGGGGGGGGTCACAATCTCTGACACTGAAACCACTGAGTGCCACATGATGGGAAAGTTAAGTGGAGGGGATAAAGCCTATCAAATACCAAATTGGGAAGATAGATGTTGCCATAGTTACCACTATGGCGGATAATGCTATGACAGGAACTGTTCTTGGGAGAACAGTGGCAGAGGGAAATGGAATCACCAGAAACATCCATAACTTCAAATTTCTGGGTGGCTTAGTGTTGTGGCATGACATACTGTTTGAAATAAATGTAGTGAGCAAGAGACTCCAAGGTGTTGACCTTGATATATCTGGAGCAATGGAACAACTGGACAAAGCAAAGTCATACCTACAGTCTTACCAGTGAGATGAGGGATTTCAAAACATTCTGAAGGGTGCATAGAAGTTGGCAGAGGAACTTCACACTGAAGCTATTTTCCCACCCACTCAAGAATACAAAAGTCACCAAAGAAGAAGACATTTTGAATACGAGGCACAGGATAATCCCATAAAAGACCCCAAACGACAATTCAAAGTTGAATTCTTTAACCAGGTACTAGATTGTGCAATACATTCAGTTGAAGAAGGTTTTATGCAGCTCCAGGAACACAGCAGTATATTTGGGATGTTGTATGATATTCCAAAACTCCTCACTATACCTGAAGAAGACCTACACCAGCAATGCAGGGCATAGAGACAGTGTTGACACACGATGACATGTGCAATATTAATGCGAGTGATTTAGGTGATGAACTGAAAGCCCTTTCAAGATACATTTCAACAGGATCAACTCCAAAAGCTGTTCTGGAAAATATGTGCACAAATAAGATGCCCACCCTCTTTCCAAATGCTTTTGTTGCTCTGTGCATACTTCTAACACTCCCTGTAACAGTTACTAGTGGAGAACGCAGCTTCTCCAAGCTGAAGTTAATAAAAACACAACTACGCTCCAGAATGACACAGGAGAAGCTGGTCAGCCTCGCAACCATCTCAATAGAGCATGAGCGGGCTCAGATTGCAGACCTTCAGGAAGCAATTCAAATCTTTGCAACCAAGAAGGCCCGGAAAGCACCACTTTCAAATTATTATTCAAACAGATAAACATGCCAGTGCTTACTCTGCAGACAAGAAAAGTTACATTTGCTGTTCAGGTGTTTGAAAGTTAAGTGTTACTTAAAATTTTTGAACAAGGCCTTTTAAGTTGTTAGTTCTCCTTTATCGGGGTAGGTAGCAGAGCAGTATCATGAGAGGACTAGAACAGGAAGAAGGCAGAATTGAGACCTTTCAAAATTTTGGGCCAAGCGAGAGGGCATGGGGGCATCATTTGAGCTCCCCACTCAGGTGCCAAAATGTTGTGGGCGAGCCCTGCCAAAATCTGTGCAATAATTCACTGAAATGATCTCAAACAAATAACCATGGAAAGCAAAATCTGTTGCACCAATGTATAGTCTTTGTTCCAAGCTTATGCAGCTGAATGACTGCTCTAATATTTGTAATAAGTAGATGTTTTATTGTCTGTCAAAGCTACGGACTGAAAAGCAGTTTGTGGAACTGAGAATTATACTGTGTGCAAAGAGGTGAATGAGAAGCAGAAAGAAGTATGGCACATGCTTTACCCTTCTCAAGCCACGGCATGCTAACGGTTACATTCAGAGAAACATTCCCTCCTTTGTAAAACATCAGAAATCTGATTCACACCAAAATGAATAATAATTGCCAGATTTTTGAGTATGAGAGAGGTGTTTAAATATCATGTATATATGACTAAATTAAAAGAATCCAGGCAAATTAAAGTCATTGGTAATTTACAGTACAGTGTGTTTTTATCCTAAGGCAAATGTGGACAAGTCACAACTTCTTTTGAAGCTTGAGGGATTGAAAAATTAAATCAGCAGGCTTTGTTAGTGATGTTTTTCTAGCACAAGTGTTTTGCAATCTCTGTCTTTCATGTGTCTCTTACAAATAAGTAGAATTGTGTGATGAATCATCTTAGCTATTAATTCATTTAATGGATTCTTATCTCACCCACTGAAGTCAAAGCAATTTTTGTTTCTGTAGCAATCTCAACCTCAGTGGTAAATATTGCACCCAAATACCAACTTTTTTGGAGGTTCACTATATTTGCTTTGTGCCTGAGACTCTTGTTATATTCAGTCAATTGTTTAGAATAACAAAATAAAGGTAGACATCTTGGGCTAGATCCACAAAGGGGACTGACTTAGGTGCCTAACCCTAACCCTGCTGGCTAATGGAATCCACAGGCCTGAGTTCAGTGTCCAGACTCCTCACACAATGTATGGGGGAGTGAGGCACCTAAAAATTGAATCCACAAAAAACAGCAATCTGATGAGAGAGTCACCCACATTAGCCAATAGGAAATGCTGCAGAGAGGGGTGGGCCTGCAGGCAAGGTAGATTTGGGGTATGCCTAGTTTGAGGATTCTGCTTAGGCATGAGAGAGGTGTCTCAATTTAGGTAGTGTACATGTGTACAGTGTACATGCTCACTGGTAGACTTTTAGGCATGTTGGAGACTTTCATGGTAGAAACTTAGGCCTCTTGGGACTTTTGGCAGCTACAGGGTTAGATGGCAGCTGAGTGGGGGGGTTGAGGATCTAAATGTTGGATTTAGGCACCTAAAATGGATGTTACGCACCAAAATCCTATAGCAGACCTTCCCTCTTGAATTTATCATTTCATTCACAGATTCTGCAGAAAAGTTTTCAACTCCACAACATACCTCCTCTAGTACAATGCCTACAGTTGGATTTGTGCTATTCCTGTATATACTCACATTCCACCCGCCTAACCCAAAAATCAGTCATGGGCATCTTCTCAGTTCCCACCAAGCTATATCCCAACAGCAGAAACTGAATAGCTAATTGCTAATTGCCTCACAGTCATACTGAAAGCATATGGAGAGGACTACCTAAATTGTAATCAACATGATTCTAAAGCTTGAGAGTAGTGTAGCTTTAGTGTTCAATTAAATATCTTTTTTTAAAGTCCTTGAAACAATAGGCACTAAATCCAGAAAATGAGCTAAAGGGGAAAAGTTCGGCTATGTGGCCATTCTCAGAAGTGACTAAAAAGCAAGAACAAAGGTATTCAGAGAGGAAAAGTGGGGGAAAAAAAGTTTTAAATGGGATCAAGGGATACAAGATAGAAATGTGATGATGAGGCAAAGAAAAAAAAGGTCAAAAAGACAACTATAATTAGTGATCAAAAGATAAAGAACAGAGCACTTAAAAAGGGAGAAGCTAGTAGATCTGTAATGGTTTTGCAACTGAGAAAAATTTTGCTGAAGTAAATAGAAATGAATAAGAGCTCAATAGAGAAAAATAGCTAATAAAAAAAGTAAAAGAATTAAGATTACTGTAGAAACTGGCCTTGAGTGGAAATCTGTTATTTAAGACAGAGGGTAAAATAGATTTGATTGAGTGGATCAAATTTTCAAAGAGACTGCTAAATGTGCACCAGCAATTCTGGTCTAATATTGTTTCACATCCCGCTTTTGTTCACGTAAAATAGAGGTGAAAAAAATGCACATACAGCATTGGTATTGCAAGTTTAAAGGTTACTTTTAAAAATGCATCCCAATATGTTTTTTTTGTTTGTTTAATTTTGAAAATCCTAATGGAAGTGGAGTGAGCAGAAGGCATGAGCTTTGGACACACTTTCTACATAGCAAAACTGAATCATATTGGCCTAGTAGCCACTAGTCTTTTATTTTTGAAGTTTCCCACTAGTTCTTGCAATGGTGATTAAGGCTACATTTATGTCATGGAGGTCATGGAAGTCACAGAATCTGTGACTTCCAGAGACCTCTGTGACATTCTCTGCTTCAGCCCCCAGGTACTAGAGCTGACAGCCGGTGAGGCAGGGTTCCAGAGACAGGTGACAAGCCACAGGGGGGCCTCTGCAAAGTTCCAGCTACAGTTGACAGACTCCTGAGGACGCCCTCCTCAGGGTTCCAGCAATGGGCGACAGCCTCGCACAGGGGCAGAGGGTCACCGCAGGCGAGTGGCTAGGGATGTCCCATTTTCTCTTTGGGAAATATAGTCACCCTGCAGCTCCCAGACGCCGTGGGTGGAGGCGGCTCCCCAGAGCTCCCAGCTACCACGATGGAGCCACAGCAGCAAAAGTCACAGATAGGTCACGGCTTCGGTGAATTTTTGTTTATTGCCTGTGACCTGTCCGTAACTTTTACTAAAAATAACAATGACAAAATCTTAGCCTGAATAGTGATACATTAGCATAGACTGACCACCAGCATTTTAACCACCATGTCACCTTGATGTGTCCTGATGAGGTTAAACAAAACAGTGGATAAAACACCAAGGCCCAGCCTATATTCACACAGCTACTATTATTGTCCTAAGTGGTAGCAACAGGGGGGAATAAAAAATAAAAGGTCCAGTGAAGCATGGCTTTCCCCATTCAGTCTCCAGAGTAAGAGACTGCCATGCTGCCTCCACCAGGAGAATGGGTGAGAGATTTATCTGCCTCTTTTTCATTGAGATTTTTATTTCCCAGTTAAGGCACTTCTACTTTACTACAAGAATTATATCATGACACTCAGTTTCAACATGGTTGTTGTCACCTTACCTATTTAAAACATACTTCTGTCTTGTAAACTATATGGCAGGGGTGGGCAAATGTTTTGGCCCGAGGGCCATGTCGGGGTTGCAAAATTGCTTGGAGGGCTGGGTAGGGAAAGCTGTGCCTCCCCCCCACTCCCTATCCGCCCCCCTCCCAATTCTCGCACCCTGACTCCCCTCCTCAGAATCCCCAACCCATCCAACCCCCCATGCTATTTGTCCCCTGACCACCCCCTCCAGAGACCAACCCCACCCCTAACCACTCCCCCAGGACCGCCCCCTCCTGAGACCCCCTAGCCAACCCCTCCGACCCCTATCCACCACCACCCCCAACCCCAACAGACCCCCAGGACTCCCACTCCCCATCCAATCCTTCCTGCTCCCAGACTGCCCCCGGGGACTCCTCGCCCATTATGCAACCCCCCCTGCTCCAACCCCCTTACCACACCACTCAGCAGTGTGTCTGGCAGCCGCCTGGAGCCAGACACGCTGCTCCACCCCCCAGATCACTGCCAGTGCAGTGCACTGAAGCTCGGGGGGGGGGGGACTCAGTGGGGACGGGGGGCAGCGGCAGCCTCCCCTGTCAGGAGCTCAGGGGGCCGGGCAGGACAAGCCCATGGGCCATAGTTTGCCCACCCCTGCTATATAGGATCTAATCATATTTTAACCAATCCCCAAATGACTGTTTGGAAACAACTTTGTAGTCATGTCCCCTGACACAATTCTTACTTTGATGTAGATGAGTCCCAAGCAGAAGAAAAGTTCTGGCTCATTAGCATCTGAGATGTCAGAGGAGAATTTATCTGCTCTTTAGAACAAGCTTCAGCAGAAAGCCGTGCAAAAGGTTTGATATCTTATGTAGTAAATATTCAAGCCTCCATACCAAACAGCCACTGCTCCAGCCTTATCAGAAGGATTGATAACCACAGTATCCTGTACAGGAGAGGTCGGCATTGTAATTCTCCGGGATAGGGCTACTGCACTGATCTCTTACATAGAAATGTATTCATGAGGTGCTACGGATGGTTAGAATATTGTGAGGCAATGGATTAGTCTGACTTTTAACAGCTCCAACTGGAAATTGAGTGGTTTTGTCTGAGCACAGGGAAGAAGGAGCAACGTTTCACTGTTATCTTCAATCTGTGAACAGCTCAGGTATCCGATGAAGTGGGCTATAGCCCACGAAATCTTATGCTGAAATAAACTGGTTAGTCTCTAAGGTGCCACAAGTGTTCTTCATCTTATTTATGGATACAGACTAACACGGCTGCTAAACTTAAACCAGCTCAGGTATCGTTAAGCAGAGGAATGGCAGTTCTTTCTTCTAAATATTACTCTTGAGTGTCACATTTGCTGGTGGTCCCGGAGGTGAGAAAGGATCCACACTTTTCTATATTTGAAGAGTTAATGGAACCATATGAAGTTAAGAATATATTATCTATGACCACTAAAACCCAAGTAAAAGAAATCTTACTAGCACTAAGTGCTGTTTGAATTGCACTATTATCTGGCACAAAGACCTTAACCACTGTATATCACACCAGGGTGCATCCCTCTCTGGACTCTGATCCATAATCCCCGAAGGCCCAAAGCTCTCAGAAGGCAATCTCTTTCAACAAAGGGATGAGCTGGGAATAGTATCCTTTCAGGATTTATACAAAACTCAAACACATATGTCTTTTGGGAGGATAAGAGCCACTTAGCTCATCCTGAATTCATATTTTTACAGCAATCCTTTTTATATCTGTGGTATTTCTCACCAATGAGGAAAATTGTTTTATTGTAATGCAAACTGGTATCCTCTGTCTGCCATCACAGCATGTTATGGACTTCATGGCCAGTTCCAGCCAAGGGAAAGCAGGTTGCGCTGAATGTGTTGGACAGAACTCATGGTCCTGGCACAAGTCCCATCATTTTATGGTACATTCTTTCCTCAGTAGCCATGTGTTTTCTAAACTGTACAGAGACAGGAATGAGAAATAATCCAAAGAGTGGGCAGGCAGAGGCAGCAGCATGGGAAAGAGGACAAGCTGACTGGTATCTTTTGTGAGACTGGCATCAATGAATACTGACCCATGCCAGGGGGCATTAACCTGTTGTAATCTTGACTGATGACAGGTGTCTGTTGCCAGGAAATAAAGACCAATCTCCTGCCAGTCCATCAGTGTGTTATACCTTTGTTACACCTTTTACCCAGCTTTTAAAGGTGCATCTTCCTAACTGAGCTCAGTAGCTGTGCTCTCGCCAACTCTCTGGAGCTGTGGGCATTTTATCTCTATGACAGGTCATATTTTAATTGTCAGTATGGTTCATATGTTGCAATGGAATGCAAATTACTTTGAAATCAACCTGTTCTGTGGTTGTTTAAGTTCTTGGTTCTTTTGCAAGAGGAAGGGAAATGGACACACAAGAAAGTCAGCCTTTCCCTCTTTAATTACAGTAAATGTCTTTTTCATCCCAACCATTTTCTAGGGATGTGACAGTCAGTTTTGGGGGCAAAGACAAAAATCAGCAAGTAAACCTAAACTAAAGAGAGAGACAAAGGGAAGAAACGAAATGAAACCAAAAAACAATTAAAATGAGTTCAGCCTTTGGCTGTTAGTTGAGCTTCTTTTATTCCTCCTCCCATAAATTTTGTTTTCTTATTCTTCTTCTCTTGGACATCCAGTTAGATGGTAACTCTTTTAGAAACTGACAGGGTGGCCGCATCTTGTTAGCTCTTCATATTTACTAAGGTCCAGCTCAATTACTTTATGCAAATCTGACAAAAGAATTTCATTTAAAGTCAGCACTCATCCAATCTTACAGTAGCCTCATTTTATTGGGAATGATGCCTTGGGAAACGTATATGTAACCCAGAGAAAGGCTTAAAATGTTCTAATCCTGTTTATCTGCTGCTTCTTCTAAAACCATTACCTCTCCCCTAGATTGTGCCTATGCTAGTGTCACGTTACTGAAATAATTTGGGACCATATAGATCATTGGTGCAACCAGGATCCTATAGTGGCACCAAATCTTATGTACAGGGGGTCATAACAGGTGTCTGTGACCAGATTATGGAGGGCTAATTATGAATATGCCATTAATGTGTGTATCTTTTTTGAAACTAAAGTTATGAATACTGGATATAAGGTGCCTGTGAAATCTCAAACAAGCTGTTGTTAACTTGGCTGGCCTGGCTGATGGGCCATTAAGGGACATCAACCACACAATGGACTCTGTATATGCCTGTCCACACCCGAGCTGCTCTAGGAATGTCAACTGCCTGGTCAGAAACTGAATCCTGGAGAGTCTGGTGATTGGACCTTGTGACTGTAAACCTCCATTTTGCAACCGGACTCTGCAAAAGAAGGAGGAGGGTCTTGGCCCAGAAGAGAGAGTCTATAAAAGCTGGAAGGAGCGTCCTCCATTTTGTCTTCTACCTTCAGCCTGTCTTGCTTCCAGCTCTGAATGGACTTTGCTACACAGGTGAACTCTGAACTAAGGTGCTGACCCATCCCTAAATGGGGTGCTTTCTAAAGACTTTGATTTGAACCTGCAGTTTATTCTACCTTTCCTGCAAGCCTGAACCAAGAGATGTGCCATTACTGCATGTAATTGATTTCTTTTAACCATTCTTAACCCTCACCTATACCTTTTTCCTTGTATAATAAACCTTTAGATTTTAGATTCTAAAGGATTGGCAACAGCGTGATTTGTGGGAAGATCTGATTTGTATATTGACCTGGGTCTGGGGCCTGATTCTTTGGAATTGGGGAGAACCGTTTTCTTTATTTGGGGGATTGGTTTTCATAACCATTGATCCCCAGGACAGGTGGCTGCTGGTGGTGATACTGGGAAGCTGGAGTGTCTAAGGGAATTGCTTGTGTGACTTGTGGTTAGCCAGTGGGGCGAAACCAAAGTCTTTTCTGTTTGGCTGGTTTGGTTTGCCTTAGTGTGGAAAAACCCCAGCTTTGGGCTGTAGTTGCCCCTCTGGAAGCAATCTGTCCTGATCTGACACTCACAGTTGGATCCCACCAGGAACAGCACCGTCACAGCTAGAAAATGTGCTACCTGTTTTCCATCAATGGTGCTGCTGCCTTGGGGCAGCCCACTCAAAGCTGGCATTTAAGGCATAGTGATGAAAGTGCCAGATCCCTGTTTATACTTGCACTCACCCTGTTTTACCAGCACTGCAGTAGCTAGCCTGGTGCTGGAAAACAGGTACAAGACATTTTCGTGTAGACAGGCCTGAGAGAATCAAAGCCACACCGGTTTCTTCAATTAAGGCGCCTGCAAATGTAGAAGGTTATACTCATCCAGTCAGGGAACAGAGACAATATCATGTGACTTAAGTGACCAATCCTTAATAACCAACACAGCTTGAATTTTCAATATAGAGTTTCAAATACAGCAAATTGTTCACAACAATCAATCCATAGACTAAACAAGAATATGCCAAAAATCCATTGGAATAAACTGGAAAAGAGGCCAAATTCGTGTCGTAAATTATTTACTCATGCTTCAGATTACATTTCAGGGTCAAACAGGGCCAGTTAAATTAACCTGGATGAGATTTTAACTTTGTAAGTCAATAATACTTCACAAAAATCTTTCTCACCCAGAGATCTTCACTCTCTTGCTTAACAAAAACTTTATCATGGCTGATATCATCCCTTTTAGGTGACAGTATGTCCAGATTTTGTGAAGGTGTATACTCAGAATGCACTTTTTAAATTGACGTTTGTCTCTCAGAGAGCTATTTATTAGTTAGGTGCATGAAAATAAATATGGCAATGATTTTATTACAATGGGGAAATGTATTTTGGCATATAGGTCTGAGAACAGGACTAAGAGGCAGGAATCTTCTGATTGCTAGTCCCAGCTCTTACTTGACTCACTGCATTGTCCTGACAACTCAGACCAAAATTTTCACAAATGGCCTCTAGTTTTGATTGCCCCACTTGACACCATGGACCTGATTTTCAGAAGTGCTCTATGACAAAATTCCCAGTGGCTTTAATAACAGGAAAGAGGAGCCTCAACATGCTTTACATCAACAACTACCTACCACTGCAATAGCACTTTTCATCAGTGGCTCTTAAGGCACTCCACAAAGGTGGTGAAGGATCAGACCTATTTTTAGTTAGAGAATCTGGAGGCTCAGAGAACTGATTTGCCCAGGGCTATACGGCGAGTCTGTGGCAGAGTCAGACATAGAACACAGATTTTCTCAGTACTAGTCCTGTTCTCTGCCTCTTGGATCACACTGCTTACATCTCTGACTGCCAATCGAGGAGCAGGGTTGCACAATTCCAAAGGGAATCTCATCCTACTTTCCAAGGCCTATGAGGTGTGGCAGTTATTTAGGACCTTGCAGAAGGTAGACTTTAAAAGGGAGGAATGTTGGGCACTCTCATGTCCCTCCCTCTTGCTGTATTTCAGTTTTGGAAAAAATATCTGCTTGGAGATCTCTTTAAAAAAAAATCCAATGATGCTAACAGCTGAATGTCTCCCATTTGATTAAAAAAATAGCCTATCCAATGTAATAGGATGTAGTCAGTGTGGGTACACATATGTGAAGGAATACCATGTTTAGACAGAACATTTACAAGTAAACACAAATAGACTGTTCAGAAAATGGTTTCCTTTACCATGGAAAAAAAGAAGCAGAAACAAATAACTGAAAATAGCATGGAAGTTTTTCAGTTGTCAGCCACAAATTTTTCAGGTTTCCCACAACAAAATGAGAATTTTCAAGGAAAATGGATGCTTTCCATGCAAAAAAATCACTTAATTGAAAACTGAATTTTCTATCCCAAAAAAGTTTCAGTGTAAAATTTTTGACCAGTGCTAAGCACCAACAATTACCAGGAAAATGAGGGATGCTGATAAGAATTCTGTGACAGGTATCTTTCTCTTAGCACTTCTTTTGTGCAGTACGATGCAGGAGAAAGAAGTGGAAAAAAATCAGATACAAGAAACATAGCCATTTAATATGGGAATGCATTTCTACTCTTTTTCCCTCCCTAGATTCATTTTATGTTCCCATCAGAAGGTTAATTGTGTTAACAGGAGTTACGGCCACAAGGGAAAAATGTGATTGAATGCTGAGTGCACTTTTAGCTGATAACCTCCAAGTGAGTGAAAGGGCATGCAGAGGGGTTGATCTCCTCTAAAGGGGTTGTCAGTCACTCAGGAAAAATGCAGCTGTGGGAGAAATGGCTTTATCTCCCAGGACACAAGGAAGAGCAGCTATCAAAATAATCTCAAGACTATACTCTCCCCAGTTTATATGTCCATGTCTATGGAACTGACAGCTGAGTTATATACAAACTGCTGGCTTGCTTGTGTGAATGAACAAATGGACATGACTCTATGCACATTCTTGAAGATTGCATGAAAATGTGTAATTGCCAAGAAATTTACCAAATTATTTATAGCCCTCAACATAGGTTCTGGAACCAGGAGCACTAGGGATGTGGCAGCACCCCCAGCTTGAAGTGGTCTCCATCATATAGAGGGTTTACAGTTTGGTTCAATGGCTCTTAGCATCCCCCACTACATAAATTGTTCCAGCACCCCTGACTCTCACTATCTGGGGCGCAATCCTGAGCCCATTGAACTTAATGACAAAACTCCTATTGACTTAAATGTAACCAGGGTTCATCCTAGGATTTTATTAGAGCAGTACTGAGTGGTTTCCCAAAGTTTTAAACTTGCTTAACATGCATATAGGAAGCTCACATAGACTTATCTCCTTATTTGGCCCACGTAGAGTCATGTCAGACTTGCCCTGCAATATTGCACTGGATTTATGGTAGCTCGGAAAAGAGAGGACTAATAGTTTTAAGATTAAATATTTCAATAAACTGGGACTGATGAGAATAGAGGTTTGTAGGGGCATCTTCAACAAATAGAGATGGGACAAAAGGGAATTGTGTTGTGTATTTCAGATGTCTGAACATAGGTCACTTCAGTCACAATGTACTAGAGCTGGTGTGCTTTAAAAGGGAAACTGCTAACACTAGGAATATGAGTTTTCCCTTTTCTCTCTGCTATAGCGAACCATAGCAAGATCTTGGGAGAACCTGAATAATGATGGCAAATGCTGGGGTAACTTGAGCTGCAGCTCTCCATCACCAAGGAGAGAGAGGAGATAGGATCAGTCTTCCCTCCCCACTCACACTGCAAGTCTGCTGTCCTTACTCACAGTGAGTACTGGTTCTGCAAGTATTGCCACTGAAATATACATAAAAAATGGTGTATGTGTGTGTATAAAATGTACGTTTGCTCTAGTTCTAGAGAAAGCATGAAAAATAAAAGCCTAGATAGTTTACTTTAAAATGCCCTAATATAAACCAACCTCTTTTTTTTCCAAAAGCTTCCAAGCACAAAGAAAGTTCTGTAATGTTACCATCAACAATACAACTTGAACAAAACAACCAAAATGCTTATTGACTTGGTAGCAGGGAAAGCCAGTTTGAAATATTTCATTCTTAACACCAGTTAAGCAAGTATGTGTAAAGTGTAAAGCCTGCACTTGTTGATTTCTGAGGTAAAAATCAATAAAACTGTCCATAACATATAACTCTTTGGTTTACCTCTCCATAGAAATCAAAAGAGAGTAATTAGATTTCTGCCTGACTAGCAGGGGTAGAAAACTGTTTCATTTTGGATCAAAACCTTCCCAGTAGATTACACCTTCTACCCACTGCCTATCAACACTTAACAATTGCTTTTGTATTTGACTTTGACAGAACTACCAGAATGTTACTGTCTAATTTTCAGTGTAGCTGATGCAAGGTTTTATACTTTTACCTTAGTACCAGATTTTAAAATTAATTCTCCCCACTCCATATTTTTAAAATTTTTTACTATATACAGTGTTTTGTACATTCAGTCTTGCTAACTGTATAAATAATTTAAAAAAACAAAACAACAACAAAACACAAGACCGACCTCTAATTTACAACAAGCAAAACCTTAATCTATTATTGATGAGCCAGCTTTTGGATTCAGATTTAATACTAGACAAGCAATTGTCTGATCCTGAATTGTTGCTGTGTTTCATATTCAAATGAGACTGACACTGTTGCATATATTCTCATCTGATGACATTTTAATATCACCAGCTGCTATTGCGTGCACAGGAGATAGGCTGCATTTGAAGCAGTTATCTCTCTCTAAACTGGGTGATTTTAAGAGGGCAGGCATAAAGCAGGTCATGTTTTTAAATAACATTTTCTAACACTTTCTAGTATTACTATATTCTCACATTGCAACAGTCATGGAGTCTTTCTACAATAATAGTTCCTTTATGGCAAAATGTCACTCCAAGTTTTGATCTTCCTTAACTCGGCAGCTTTTGAACATTACGAGAGCATGAAATATCAAATAACAGATAGTGCTGGCAACAACTTCACATGCTAGATAGAGAGTAATCAATTGGAAAATACGTGACAACTTAAATTCAAGTTCCATATAGCGAGTGGCTTTGATGGATGGCTGCAATGTATTCATGCTCTGAGACGAAGAGAACTTCCTCGCTGAACTCCAGACCACAGGAAAGCTTCTGAGCTAAATGCCCCTCTTGGATGCCCAGTGACTCCCATTACAGTCAGTGTGAGTTTTATGTGTGCACTTGAGAGCAGTTTGTACATTTGAGAGCTTAACACTCCTTTACATTTTCACCATTCTGAATATTTTAAAAATAAAATTCTGACCTGTTAAAAACAATCTGTGTAATTTGGAACTAGTCAAAGTACATATGTTTGCAAATCCTTAGTCTACAAGTCTTAGACTTCAGTATTTCTATAAATTAGCATGTATTTAGACTGTAAACACCTAGGGGCTGGGATTCTGTCTTCCTCTGTGTCTCAGACAGATTACATTTGCACTTAACAAATAGTATGTATTAATATTTGGGGGGGGGGCATTTAAGGGTGGCATTACCTCTTTGGCAGTGTCTCTAGCCTCCATAAAGAACTCCCTGTGGGGCCAGGAAGGATGTGGGTTAGTGATGAATGTTCTCTTTTCTCCCCACAGTCGACCTTATGGACAATCTGTAAAAATAAATACAAACTGAGGCTGTATTTTTAATCAGAGCCCATCCATGCAGGGAGCTGGAGGTGGTCTGCTAGTCCATGGCTGCTGTAGAGATGGCTCTAGCCTCCAATGGATCCTCCAATATCTGTGTTTTCTAGAAGGACTAACTCCTTCCCGCCTCCCTGATCACTGGAGGCAGGGCATACAGAACAATCTGGTGAGTACCCCACAAGGTCAGTGTGGTGCTTTTTTCCTTCTGCAGTCTTTCTGTAGGAACAAGGGAAAGGTGCTCTCACCTGAGACACAAATAAATAACTTCATACCCAATCAGTCAAACCACTCAGTTCGCTGACATCTTAATAGTCAGTGTCAGGGAAGGTGTAGTTTCCCCACCCACATCTCCATTTTTATATATTTAACACTAAATATAGAAATACCTAAAATCTCTGAATACTCCTATATGCTCTTCATAACTGGTCCAAACCACATAGCTATCCATATCAGGGTGTTCCCAGATTGCTTTGGCAGCCTTTTGGTTCCCACCCACACTGCTCACACAGTGTCACCTTATCTCATGTGATATCTCAGGAAGCAATTATTCATATGTAATACAGTCATCAATTCAATTTCATTGCTGGCATAAGCAGTCACAACTTAATTGACATCAATAGAATGGCCACTGCTTATTCCAAAGGCAAATTGCTGTCTACTTATATGGCCCCCATCACCATAGAGATCTATGGCCCCATCTGAGAACAGCACAATCGTTAATGGATTTTATGCTCAGTAGGAGGGGAAGCCTTATCACTACTTCACAGGTGGGAATCTGAGGCAGAGGGTAGATGAAGTGATTTGCTTAATCGTATACAAGAAATCTGTGCCCAAGCCATGAACTAAACCCAGCTTTCCTGAGTTCCAGGCCAGTGCACTCTCCTCTAAACCTCCCTTCTTACCCTTGACCTAGCACGTATCGTGGACTAAACTAAATAGATGTCACAACTCCTTAAAAGGTTATTCATTCTTTTGTATACCAGCACTCAACAGACAATGATTGTGGATGCACGTGTGTGCCATCTTAGAGCAGCACGAGTTAGGATGACCTGGTGTAATACAACACTGTCATGCCAGATGATCAGAGTTTGGAGATACCAGGGCTAGCAGGAGCTGAAAACACAGTGTAAGCACCTCTCTTGGGCCCCACAGACAGGAAGTGTTTGTTTCCTTTGACTGACCGCCTGTGGTTGGCACTGATAGGCTTTGGTTAGAGGAAGATTGATCATAATAGCTGGCTTTTTAATTTGGTGTAGCAAAATAGGAAGATAAATGTGGTGTTTTTACATGACATTGTAGCCCCAAAAAGAAAAATGCCATGTTCCCTGGGTGCTGTAAGTTGGTGTGGCATGCACATCCAGAATAAAGGTCATTGAGCAGTACTGAAATGTTTCCTTTTGTATATACATTTAGGTTTAAAATTATATGGGAGCCATTGGTTACATGTGGAAGGAGGCAGTCTGGCTCAGATATAAATATGAATACTTTTTTTTTTAGCTTTAGCCATCTCTGGGGAGAGTAATTTCTCTTCTCACAGCAGGTGCCCATCACTAGTGGGGTTTTACATGTAGCAGTTAGATACAGGTGTTCATTTATTTTATACCATGTGTTTACAATATGATTAAACTCTCACACAAGGAAATACCAGAGACTAAAGGAGACAAAGCAAGCATTTAACCTGGGAGTGTCCTACATTGCAAGCAAATGTGATGTCCAATCATGTATGTAGAGCACAGGGGCAGGTGGATAACATATAGTTATGACGATAGAAAAGCATTATGGAGTCCATAATTCATTCAAGCCGAGGTATGCTTCTACTTCTGTTAGATATTCAGGTACTTGTTGCCTAGACACTATAGTGATTGGGGCATGAGGAAAAGATCCTAACGTGGGCTTGATATTTTTATTATGAGTGGAAATAAAGTCATTCTAGAGCTCCTCTGTACCCAGAAGGGAGGCCTTAGTGCGATGTGCTGGCTTCCATTCTGAGGCTAATGTTCTGCTCTCTGGAAGTGGTACTGTGGTAGCAGTGCTTTCATCACTTGTAGGCAGAAGAGAACCTTGCATCACTTGATACCAGCTCCTCCAGCCAATTAAGAAGCAATGCTTCTTGGCTACAAAGTAAGTCTGAGCCACGCTGCTTCTGCTGGAGTGACGGTGATGGCCATGGTCCAGGGTGGGGAAAATGGGATCTTCAGGGTGTTTGATGGGAACAATCATTGAGGGGGGAAATCAGTGAATGTTAAAAGACATCTGAGGCACTGGGCTATTATACCAGAGAGGAGCGGTGTTCAGCTTAAATGTAAGAATAAATACAAATGTAATGGAACCTTTTGACTTCTTCAGTCCCCGGCTCTCCCATTACTGATTAATATAGCTCTGGGTTTGATCCAAAGCCCTTTGAAGTCAATGGCAGTCTTTCTTTTGGTGTCCATGAGCTGTAGATGAGGCTCTCGGTTGGCCAGCCATCCTGGCTGTAAACAGATCTGCATGCTGCTGAGCCAGGCTTCATACTTCTTGCTGGCTTCCTGCTGTTACTCATAAATGGAGCCAGTTCTTATTACTATCTTCAGTAACCACACCTTTGTCTTTTGGCCCCCTCATGTTGTACACGGAGGTGTAGCTTTATGTCTGGAGTGTGCTTTACACAATTACTTGATGACAGAAAGTCACCAGGAGAAACTATTTTACAATTCAGTATATGCAGTTGGTTGAGTTCTGTTTGAACTTGGAGCTGAGAATACCACCACCGCACCCCCAAGAGTGAAGCCTATTGAATGTCAAAACTTATTGCACAAGAGATGTGCAGGTCATTCTCTGTCACTGTTATTAGGAAAAATTCCAAATGCAGATCTACTCACAGAATCAGAAACTAGAGATGTAAAAGAGCTAATGGACCAGACTTTCCAAATGGGCCAACACAACCTCAGTTTGTGTGCCCACAACACCATCTGTGCACTCTTTGAGTTCTGACAGCATTTTTGCAATGAAACCTATTTGTCATAATGGATTTTCCACATACAGAGTTTGTAACAGATACTCAAATAGTGGGTTCTAGTAGCTTTATGCATGGGTATTACTGCTTAAGAAGTGCATTTGTAGGCATTTTGCATATAAAGTTACATATACACAAATGGAGGCCACTTTTTGAGCATTTGGCCCATTAAGTCATTCCCCCATTTCTTTACCATCAATCATCATGGCAAATCCCAAAGTGATGTAGCCTCCTTGCTGATCAAGCACCATAGGAATCAATCTCCTTAAGGTGAACTGAGTGGTTGTTAAGGTCTTTAAGGTGGTCTGACTGGATATTCAGTTTATGTCTCCCATTGGTAATCTAACCTAAACTCCATTTTATGTTTCAATTTATTTGTCTATAGCATTGCTGTTCCCACAGCAACCTATTTCCACACCCAATCAGTACCACTTACCAGATTCCACTAGATTTAGTCAAAACTTACCTAATTCTAAAACAATGACCATGAAGTTTCTCTATGCACTCTTCATATGCGAGAAGTATGTGCATAAACAACTGTGTATGGCTCAGGACAGACTAGGAAAAGAGTTAATTCATTGCTTCCACTCCAAAATTAAGTTTGGATTCTAAACACTTTGGAGTGTCATATAGAGACCAGTGGAGGACCTTGAGGCAAAATATTATCTAGGTTCTGATTCAGCAAAACACTCAAGCATATTTTTAATTTTAAGAACATGCTTAAATTCTTTGCTTAATTTGGACCATAACTACTTTATTGTTTGTATTTTATTGTGGGCAGGGGGCAATCACTTTATTAATAAACTTTCACACCCAAATCACAGTTATATAATAAATAGCACTATGTTTTTGTCTGAATCTGGTGTTGCACTTGACTCCGTGGTTAGGCTTTTGAGCACTCTGTACTCTTTCTTCACTCGGGTGATTTTTATTTTCGTACCAAAGTGACCGGTCCCCCCACCCTTGTTCTGTTCTCTGCTCTTTACATGAAGAACCTTCCTGTCATTATTAAAATCACACCAGTCAAGAAGTGATTTCTTGACATGTAACAGCTGAAACATAACAGACTTTGAAGAGTTATGCAATTGTGCATTGGTCTATAGTGCTTCTTTCTTTTCATTCTGTTTTTTTATAGGATGTGTTTATGTAAAGGATCCATGCAATTCCCTCTGTCTGTCTGTCTCAGCCTCACAGGCACAGGAATTGCATGCTAGCTATTTCCAGGCAGGCACTGTTCTTAGACCTTTCTCTATAGTTGCCAATTAGAAGATTAGCGTCTTTTCTCTCTCCCTCTTTGCTATTAAATAGTCACACAAAAGCTGAGCTGACAAATTGCTCTCTCCATGGTGTTGGACAAAGACAGACAATAGATCATCATCATTTACTATACTCAAATCCTATTAATCACAGATTAATGAGAACATGTCTAGTGGGGGAGAAATTACCAGAATGTGGGCATATTGGCTTGTTACTCATGGAACATCTGCTCTAGCTTTACCTTTAGTGTCATGTCATCTTTTATCACATTGAAATAATGTTTGCTCCAGAAACATAATTAAGATAATGGGGGCCCTTCCTTTAACAATTACTGAGATACAGTAGGATTAGGTTTCTTAGCCATTGGTTTTAAAAAATATTCCACCACCCTTTTCTGAATGTTCTATTTTCTCTCGTCATTACTATTTTATTCATTACAACATAGTTGTGGGCCCTGCTATAATATAATTTACTATTTATTTTATATATTCCTCTCAGGCCTCTGAAAATTATATGATTAAACCTTAATGCCAAATAGTGGGGTTGAAGTTTAGTTTTCAGTTTTTATAACTTAAAGAAATGTTCCAGTTTCCAGAGTAGCTAGTCTTCTTTACTAATTTACGTTACACTAGCATCCCAAAGTGTGATATGCACTTGTTTGTTTACTTTGACATATCTATATCTAATCTATATTTATATATGAAATGTATATTCATGTAGTTCCATAAAATCATATTATTGAAGACTGTTGTTAAAGGAGGCAGCTTTGTATGTGTATGTATTGAATCAGTACATTCGACATTTATCCTGTCTTGAATCTTCTTTTTGCCTTAATTCCCCTGTTTGCCTTTAAGACCTGAAACTTGAAGTTTTGGGTTTAAGTAATTAGTATTCTTCTTGAGGCCTGCTAATGCTGTTATCCCCCATTACCGGGGGAAGCTATCGCAAGGATAAATAGCAAAGCAATTACATCTGTCATCAGCCGATAAATAAGGAGGGATTGCAATCTATACGTGTGATCATGTACTTTAAAAATTAATTGGCCCTGTTCTTAATGTCCCGAGTACTTACTCGTCTCTGCTGGAGGGCGGCAGTGATTAGACCTCAAGGCTGGTGTGTGGATTAGCCGTGATCTAAGGCTTTGTGATTAAGCCATGATTCAGCACCACAGGGACAAGAACAGCTCCTGCAACGCTGAGCTACCAGGCGTGCAGGGAGGGGGGAATTACAAAGAGCTTCTTAATTAAATTTTAATTATTGCTAATTAGAACTACTCTGGATTTTTTAAACATCCCAACAAGGGAGGCAAGGGATGATCCTGCCTTTTTTACTGCTCTGTTAATTAGTTTCCTGGGGAGATGTTTGAAAGACCAAGGTCAGGCTTGGGCAGTGCACCCAAGTGTTGGCATTGCTTGGGCCGGATCTGGGACATGTAGAATGTCCAGCTCTGAGGGTAACTTTTCCTGGGTTAACATGTCTTTGCTTCTGTGATGCTATGAACTATGGGCCTGATCCAAAGACAACTGAAGTTAATTGGAGTCAGGTTCCTAAGTACTTTTGCAAATCCCACTAGGTGCCTATCTGCATTTTTGTGGAGCCTAAATCTTTTGGAAAGCTGGCCCTTGGTCTCCCTGTAAAACAGGGATAATAGCATTTCCCTGCCTCATGGCATGTTGTGGGGATAGATATATTAATGTTTTTGAGGTGTTCAAAAACTATGGCAATGGGGAGCAGAGAAATATCTAAATACCACCAACTGTCATGACAGACTCTAGAAATTGTACAGTCTGAACATACACAGTGGAAACACCTGGGCTACTACTCTTGCCTGTGTCTTCATTTTTTTAAAAAAGAGCCTGCCTAGGCTTTGACATTGATGGTGGGTCCTATGAAGAGCAGTCTTGGTTAAAAGCACTGTTTTAAACCCTGTGGACCTTATTGTCCTCTCATTTGCACTGGTGTAAACCATGGGAAACTCCACTGAAGTAATTGCACTGATGCTGGTGTAAAACAGGTGTAAGTGAGAAGAGAATAAGGCTCTGGGTCTAGCACAGGGGTGCACAAACTACAGCCTGCAGGCCATATCCAGCCCATGGGCCTATCGTGCCCAGCCCCTAAGCTCCTAGATGGGGAGGCTCCCCCCAACCCCTTCCCCGCTGTCCCCCCTCCCCCACAGCCTCAGCACGCCACGTGGGCAGCACTCTGGCCCATTGCTCCTGGGCAGCGCTGCGGCACCATGGCTGGCTCCTGAGGGGCAGCATGGGTGGCTCCGGTGTGCCGCGTGGTTGCCAGACACGCTGCTTTGAGCAGCATGGGGTAAGGAGGCCGGGCCGGGGGCATTGGATAAGGGACAGGAGGTCCCAGGGGGCAGTGATCAGGGAGCAGGTGGTGGTTGGATGGGGTGGAGGTTCTGGGGGGGGGCAGTCAGGGAATGAAGTAGAGGGGGGGGTTGGATTGGGCATGGGAGTCCCAGGAGGCCTGTGATGGGGTGAGGGTGTGGATAGGGGTTGGGGCAGTCAGGGGATAGGGGGCGGGGGTTGGGTGGGATCTGGGGGAGGCAGTTAGGGTGGGGGGGTCTCGGGAGGGGGCAGTCAGGGGGACAAGGAGCAGAGGGTTTAGATAGGGGGTGAAGTCCAGGGGGAGGTGTGGTTAGGGGCAGAGAGGTCTTTGGAGGGAGCAGTCAGAGGATAAGGAGCAGGGGTGGTTGGATAGGTTGAAGGTTCTGAGGGGGGCAGTCAGGGGGCAGGAAGTGGATGGGGGTTGGATGAGGGTGGGGGCATGCTGTTTGGGGAGGCACAGCCTTCCCTACCTGGCTCTCCGTACAATTTCGCAACCCTGATGTGGCCCTTGGGCCAAAAAAGTTTGCTCACAGCTGGTCTAGCAGATATTTGACAGGCTAAAATGTGTGAACATGTGAAAAGCACTCTATAATTGACCATTATTATTATATTTGCCGGTTATATTCAACACCTTTAAAATGTAATTCTACAAAGAAAATATATTTCAAGCTTGCAGAGTATACATGCTAGCAGTCTATCAAGTGTTTCTCAAAATCTGTTTTTGCTTCATTGCATATATTACCCTGATTCTTGCACTGGTGTAAATCAGGAATCGCTCCACTGAAGTCAATGGTATAAAACCACTATGAGAGGAAATTCAGGTCTCTTAGCTTTAAGGAAATTAACTAAAACCCATTTACTCTAGAAACTCTTTATAAAATTTGAATCACATTTTAAATCCACAGTTAATTTCATAATTTATCTCCTTAGATAATAATGTTAAGAGTTCTGTGTGAGTACAAATCTTTATACTAATTACAGTAAAAATACATCAAATCAAATTAAATTTCTGGAATCAATATTAGTTGTCCCACTACCATCCCTAATGACAGCCCTACCTTTCATTTGGAGTTTTATTAATGCATGTGTTATTTTGTCACCTTCCTCAGCTACAAGCAAACCCACTATATGTTAATTCACACCTGATAACAATCGTTTTTCTTGAATTTATCTTCTACACCTGATGATAAGATGTCTCAACACCTATGTAGGGTTGTTTTGTTTTGTTTTTAATGGTGCTAAAAGACTTAGCTTCCAGTCATTTTAATTACAATAACTGAGACTGGAAACAAAGAGTAAATAAATACAGCTATCTTTCTTGCTCCCTGCTTTACATCTATAGAACATCTTATCATGCACTAACTGCCTACCTACCCCTAAAAAAAATCTGCTTAGATTTAATGACTTCCTAACTTGTAAATCAGTCAGATCACGAGTACTATTTTAGTTAACTATCTCTCCAGTCTGCTTGTTTGTCATCTATTTTAAGGTCAGTTGATTATGATCCTGCAAATACCAATCCCTCCGCAGACACTGTCATAATAACAATCAAGACTTTACAATAAATGCCTCACAAATGTTACATTTTGTGCATCTCACTTAACACATTTGATCTATGGATGGCTCCCTATAGCAGCCTGCGGGACTACTTTCTGTCAGCCATAGTGTAGATGAACTATGTAGTCATATTAGAACAGGTGCACTGTAGATGGACTTTGTTTTCCAAAGCTTTCTAACCAAATTTCCATTTTAGCTGCTTGTATATCTATATTTTAACTTAATTGCAACAAGATGGTGGCTACTTCATGTGCCAACAATTCCTTTAGGTCAGACCATTTTCAAGTTTCAAGTTTCTTCTTCTTTTTTCATACAATGCTGCCTTAAAGTAGAGCACTACAAAAGCAGGTGTTTTTTCTTGGTCCTGAAGCATACTTTAATAGGTTACAATACTGGCATTTTATTTTTACCTTTGTGGTCACAGTAACTGAATGCCAGTGCAAGATTCAGGGGACACAGATTATATATCAGAGAGTTAATGCATACCGTATGTCCTACGTCACGGCATAGGATTTGCACAGGCAATTCCAGTTAGATTAGCAAAAGTTACCTGCATAAACATGTATGCACACAGCAATAGGGTACACAGGAATGTACCATTTTGTAAGGAAACTCTTCACCATTAGGTGTGTAAAGCTCTTCCAAGATTAGTTCATATTGTGGTTACAGCCATTGTCTACATTTTAGAGTTGTTCACGTCACTTTTGTATTACTCAAATACTGATAAAAAGTCCAGTACTAATAGATATTATACTGTTACTATGATATAAAAGACATCACCTTGAAAATATTTATTAGCTTATATTCAGAATTATCCCCCCTCTGTACAAGTCAGCACCCAGAAAGTCCCTATGGCTCCTAAATTAATATTAATATTTATTATTTTACAGTACTAATACTTCGTTTATACTATCCATAGGTGTGCGAGGCACTTCGCAAGAAAGGCGGAACATGAAGGTAAATCAGTAACAGGGTTTTTCAAATTAAAGTTACCATAAGAACGTTTTCCCTCTGGTCTAGGTCTATTGTGGATGTCTGTATTTTGCGTGTCAGTGAAATACAAGGAAAGAGAATTCCTTTCTTGCTTTAGGCTCTGATTCTGCTATGCATTGGTACAGGCTTCTGCCTACATGGGATAACTTGCTGTTTGGAGCTGAAGGACCCAGTTCTTCAATTCTTCACTCATTCTGATAGCACTTACCTGAGCCAGTAAGGGTTGTGGAATTGGGCCCTTAGGATATAAATTTTTATTAAAGCTAATGTTAAACATGAAAACATACACAGATTGATAGGTAAGGTACTGGACATCTGGAGTCAGGCTGGGGTATGGGTGATTGTAGGTAATAGGTACAGGGCTTACAAGGCACATGCATATCACATATCCAGCATAGATCCAGATTGGGGTGTGGGAGTTTTTTAAAGTGTCAGTGTACAAGTGTGTTCGGGTACTCCACCCATGGGGTGTAGTGAAAGTCCAAGTCAGTGGTGGTGCAGGCAATAAGTACATGGGTGGGGTGTGTCCCTCTGTTTGTCGGGGGGGGGGGGGTTGTTTCCCTGGTCGGCGGTCTCGGCTACTCGACCTGGTACTGGCGGTGTCCCGTGACGTGTTCCGTGTATATGTCTCTGGACCACCTGATGGTATCGGACACCATGAGCTGTCTCATGAGCCGGGCGTAGCGCCGACTGACGCCGCACACTCTATCTACACAGCAAAGAAAAACCCAGGGTGTCCTCTGCCAGCCAACTCAGGCTTGTGGGGCTTGTGCTGCTTGTGATATGGGGCTGTTTCACTGCTGTGTAGACTTCCGGGCTCAGGTTGGAGCCCAAATTCTGGGACCCTCCCATCCCAAAGGGTCTGAGAGCCTGGACTCCAGCCTGAGCCCGGACGTCTACACAACAGTGAGGCAGCCCTGCAGCCCAAGCCCCCATGTCCAAGCCAGCTAGCACAGTCCAGACACGGGTGTCTAAGTACTGTGTAGAGATACCCTTCAGGAGAAATTCAAGAGAATAATAGATGGAGCTGTTGGCAGTGCACAACTCTCACTTACTTCAGTTGTAGATGTGAGCCCTCAGCATTTCTGCAAACCAGGACCAAGGTGTCTCAAGCTGAGCATCCAGAAGATGAGACACGGATCCTACCGACAACAGTTTCTTTTACTACACAGCTGGGATTCATCCCCAGAGCACATCTGTTCTATGTATGGAGAGAAGCAGGGGTCCTATAGGAAAAAATAGAATCATAGGACTGGAAGGGACCTCGAGAAGTCATCCAGTCCAGTCCCCTGCACTCATGGCAGGACTAAGTATTATCTAGCATGTGATCACGTGACTAAAGACACTATCCTCGGATATATGCACAATGGGACTGAATTAAGGTCACACACATGTTCTTAAGTCTAGCATCTTTTAACTTTTGAGTGCTTAACTTTGCAATCTTATCTAATCTTATGTAATTATATTATGCATTTTATTTTTATGGAATATGCATTGATGATTCCCAAGAAATAATAATACAATGTATGTGTTACTTTTTCTTTTAGAGTAATAATTTGGAAGCGCAAGACATATACCCCTTAGGACTTATCTCTCCCAGATACTTAGACATTCTGTTTATTTTCTGAAGGAGAAAAGTAATACAGGGGTGGGGAGGTTACGTGATTTCTCTAAATCTACTGAGTGAATCAGTATCTGAATTGGAACTCAGGACTGTCATGCCTGGTGGTCTGAACACTATACCACACCTCTATGGGGACCAAACCTTAGCTACTTGTCTAATTTGTCAGGGAGCAAAACAATAATCAGGCCTCCCTATCAGAGAGAGTCAATATTTTCACATATTCATCTGCCAAAATGAAGGATCTCTGCCATGTTCCCTTCCCCCAAATTGTGGTTCTTTTGGGAAAAGAGGCATAAAGGAGTCATGTGTTAGGTGCTTTAGGAGCACTTTTGACAACCTCTCCAAAACATCATGTGCGTAATAAAATCCCAGGGAGGATTTACAACAAAGCAGTTAGCGCTGGGTGTGGTGTAGGAAGCTGGATCCAAACCAAGATACTGATTAGAAGATTGAACGGGTTCCAGCAGATGCTGAAGAAGGGTTCTTGATATAGATTAGCAGGAGAAAGTGTATAATGAGGAAGTCTGGGCAAGGGTTATGCAGAGGAATCTAAATGAGATTGCCAATGTGAGGATCATGCAATGGCTAAGCCAACTGTGACATGTGGATGAGCAACAGGCTGCCAAAAGAGGAAAAGTGTACCATCTCAGCAATCTCTCCGTTAGCACGAGCAAGGGGGTAGACTTGCAAGGGTGACTATGACACAGGCTGTCATCATGCAGAGGAGAAAAGGTTAGGAGTCTGAGAGGTAGACCACAGAGTAAGCACAACCACAGGAGGTTTAGGCCCAGAAGATGAATGGGTCTTGAATCATGTAGGTCTGCCAGGGCTCTGAGCTGAGACTTAGAGAAGCAGGGATGGCCTGAATCCCCCTACCGAAGATGCAACATTCCCCGCTTCCTTGATGGGCCAATAGGCCACACAACCCCACAGAGGTGGGCAACTTTATTGACTCCGGTCACTGGGCCACGCAGCCCTGTAAAGAAGAGCCACTTGAAACTGCTGAGCTCCAGTTCATCTGCAAATTTGACACTATCAGGTCTAGACTGAATATTAGCTGTGAATGACTCACCAATTACAAAAGCAGTTTCTCCTCTCTGGGCGTTCACACCTCCTGATCACCTGCTGGAAGTGGGCTTCACCAGCCCCACTGATTGAATTTACCTTGCTTTCCTGCCTGCATATTTATACCTGCCTCTGGAGATTCACAACATTCATCTGATGAAGTGGGTCTTAACCCACGAAAGCTCATGATCCCTAAAATTTGTTAGTCTATAAGGTGCTACAAGACTCTTTGTCACTTTTATTAACACTGGCCCTCACAGCCCTATAAGGAAGGGACACCTATTGACTTGGACCATCAGAACCACTACCCTGAGAATTAGGGCAGTCCAATGGTCTCTGCCCATTAGACCATACTACCCTGCTTTAGAATCAGGGTTACCAGTATAGAATCTAGCCAGCACCAGCATGTTTTTGACCATACATGACTGACACACTGTGATGAGGTGTATCTACCACATGACACACATTTACATTTATATGACATCACTATCATGGGAATTGAACCTGTAACGTCTGCATCTGAACACAGGAGCCTCAAACTGCTTAAGCAAACAGACAAAGCTCCCTTAGCTATGGCTGCAGCAAGTTCATCAACTTCTTTCTGTGGCCCAGCAACTACCAGAGGAGTACAGAGTGCTGATACCAGGCAGCTCCGTGTTTGTGGGAACCAGGGCACAGTTTGATACCAGTCCGCTCTGTGTTTTTGGGGAACCAGGGCGCAGTATCCAGCCTGCCTGTCTCATGAAAGACACTCCCCGCCCAGTCTCTGTTGGAACCAAAACTGATCAGAGAAAAGGTCTGCAGAGAACAATGAAGGGTGTTGGGAGACACACCTGGACCCCTCCTGACAAGGTGACAAGAATAAGACATCTCGATTAGCATAAGGAATGGAGAACTGAGACCACTCCCCATGCCTCATCTGCATGAAAGATGGAAAGGAATTAGCATGAAGAATGAAGAAAAGAGAGCCACACTGAACTCTGGGACCTAAAAAGCAGGGATGCACTGCATTCTGGGAATCCCTGCTCCAAATGCTAATGAACCTACGCCTGTACACACCCAGCTCAGCAATTATCAGACCAATTCTAATAATAGATCTTTGATTGCTATCCCAAAATACTGAAGCAACCTGGTTACATTGTGAGCTCCCTGAAGAAAACACCTCCCATAGCCAAGAGTGATCAGCTCCTATTGTCTATCCTAAAGAAAACTCTTGAATCCCCAGTATACTCTTAAACAAATCTTTGTTCTCCCTTGAACCTTTGTATTTTCTCTATAAAACCCCCTACCTGTGCCCCAATCAGTGTTCTGATGCTAAGATCCAAACTCTGCACCAGTTTCACTCCATCATCACCTAACTGATCGTGCTGGGGGCTCTGCCAGTCTCCTACCTTCAGGACCCGGAGCGGCTACCATCACCTGGGAACCCCGACTAATTCATGCTGCAGGAGTGGTGAGATCCCCTTTTTTCTCTCTCTCTCTTTTTCTCTGTTTTCCTTCATGTCTCAGGAATTACCCTTTAATAATGGATGCTATGCTGGTTTAGGCTCTCTTTGTCTGGTTATCATTATTATTCAATAAATAACCCCTTATGGATGGTGAAGTTGGTTGTTCTCTCTCACTCTCTGAATGTTACTCATTTGTGTTTGTGGCTTCCCCCATTTACTCCTCAGCAACGCTTCTTTTACCTCAGCTAAAAGATCCCTGTGGTGCCCAAAGATACTGTGGGGTTTGCTCATCGAGTTGGTTACTGTAAAAGTGGGATAGGGATGTGTTCAACTTGGGGCACATAAGGGGGGGGCAGCTGAGAGTGCTGCTCAACTCAGCCCATTGAGACCAGGAGCACATAAGGGTATCAGCTGGAAAGTGCCGATTGACCCAGTCCACTCAGGGGGTGGGGGTGTGTGTGTGTGTGTGTGTGTGTGTGTGTGTGTGTGTGTGTGTGTGTGTGTGTGTGTGTGTGTGTGTGTGTGTGTGTGTGTGTGTGTGTGTGTGTGTGTGTGTGTGTGTGTGTGTGTGTGTGTGTGTGTTCGTGCTCATCTAGTTCTAGGGCTGGAGGACCCCAGCCCCGGGGAACCTAGCAGGATAGCTCCACTGGGAGGGGACTTGCAGAAGGACGGAGTAGAGCTCCATATGAACACAAGTGACAAAAGCAGCACATTAATAGAATTACAGAACTACACCCCCCCCCAGAAGAGTAACCCGAATAAATGAGCATACCCCAAAGTAACGGGCACATTTGGTAACAGTGCCACATCAAATGGGTTACATATAGAATATGCAGATATATAAAGTGAATGGTGACATATGAGAAAAGAAATCAAGTACTGTACTTAATCTGAATTTCAGGCAGGTAAGTAAATAATGCAGGGAAGACACTGGAAAGAGGCTTTAAATATGAAATCCAACCAGGAACTCCTGGGCTGGAATTCATTAGCTCTATCCTACATGCAGCTGCATATTGACAGTACTGTATAACTAAAGATAAAAACAGGTGGCTGTTTCACTAACCAGTGTACATAAAAGGCATTTAATATGAGTAAACAATAGAGGGTGGTACTGATGGAATTAAGACCACCTAACTCACATCTAATTGGGGATCACACACGTCTTAACCATGAGACCATCCTCTCCTCACAACCATAAAACAAAGTTTCACTTGCAGCCTTGAAATGAATCACTCAGTAAAAACAATTAGCAATGGAATGACACTAGACAGCTGCAATTATCTAAATGCCTTCCTAGTAACCATGTGAGAGACTAAATCCTCACAATCAAATTTGTTAGTGAATGCTAATGACAAACTAACAACATTTAGTTTCATTTGATTAGGTATAAGAATTCCACTTCAATATGATCATATTACACAGAATGACTTTTTTAAAAAACCATCACCTGAACCAGAGAAAATTAATTCTAACATTGACAGACCAGCAGAAGAGCCCTGTCCTTTTTGTAATTATTGTTATTCCAGTCTATAAAAGTTGTGATGAAGCTTGTGTACATGTGACACCTAGTGGAGTGTGAAGGATCCGCCTTGGTAGAACTTGCTTCTAGCTGAGCTAAGTGACCTGCTGTTTTGCTAAGCTGTCAGGAACTGTGCTAAGTGAACTGAATGAAGCTACTGATGCTGAATTTTAATGTGTGCCCCACAAACGAAGCTATAAGGATGAACATTCATAGTCATAAGCTTCTTGGAAAGGCGCTGCAACTCTTAAAAACAGGGAGCAATGATTCATGCCATGCTCTGATCACCTTCACCTGGCAGACCCAGGAACATCACAGTGGGACTTGACAGTGGGTAATGTGGCACTGCTGATTCCGCTGCTCTACCTCTCCTAAAGGAAGTAACAGAACTGAGTGGATAGAGCACTGGTATGGGAGTTGGTGGACTTGAGTTGTATTCCCTGGTCTGTCATAAAGTTCAGTGGAATCTGGATTAGTAAAATTAACCTGTATCACATTTTCCTTATCTTTAAATAAGGATGCTAATTCTTACCCACCCTTTGGAAAAGTGCTATGAGAGCTACCCAAAAATGTTATAGAATTGCAGTTTTCAGGTCTGTGGTAGGGTGGCTGCCCCACCCTTATAAGAGAGTGGGCTAGGGCAGGCCAGAGTGGCTGCATGGACTGAAAACCAATCAAGAAAGGCCTGTGGGAGAGCCAATTGGGGCTGAGCAGAAGGCGGCCAATCAGGGCCAGGCTTAGCCATATATAAAGGCTGCCCAGCAGAGGAACAGGGCAGTCTCTCCCAGACCTTTGCAGGGGAAAGGAAGGTCTTCTAAGAGGAGGAGGAGACCAGAACCTAGGACAGCGCAGTGCTGGGCAGGTTTGGGGAAGCAAAGGAGAGCTCCAGCCTGCTTCCTGTCAGGCTGAAGACCCTGATGAAAAGGGCCCAGTAGGTGCAAGGGGCCAGAGGGAAAGTGGCCCAGGGACACGGACAGAAGAGAGGGAAGAAAGAGGGCAGAGAGGTTGCTGCTAGAGGGTCCATGGGTTGGGACCCAGAGTAGGCAGGTGGGCCTGGATCTGCTGTGCCCCCCCCCCCTGTGTGCTGCACCTGACTGTAGGGGAGTGGCTGTGTCAGACTGCAACCAGCCCCTGATGCGAGGGGCTAGATTATCATCATACAATATCAGGATTGGAAGGGATCTCAGGAGGTCATCTAGTCCAACCCCCTGCTCAAAGCAGGACCAATCCCCAACTAAATCATCATCATGGTTTGTGATTGGCCCCTGTGGCAGGAACAAGCAGAGAGACAGTTGTTAAGACCACTACCCCCCAGAAGGGGGTGCAACTGGACTAGGGGGCACGGCCAGAGGGCAGTGACCTGAAGCCGACGGGGAGTGACCTGAAGCAGCTGTCACTGAGCAGGGAGCAACGTGAGTCCCTTCAAGCAGCAGAGCAGACAACAGGCGAAACACCACTATTGGAGGGCGCTGCATACCTGACAAAGCTAATTCCCGGACTGAACAGCAGGAGGTGCTGGGGTGGTGAGTCCCAACCCCGTCACAAGGTCATTTGATTTGGTACCTTCCCTGAGCCCTACACTTTAAATTTAAAAATGCATTAATATTCAGCCTTTAACTAATGCCTCACACCTTCAAAGCCAGCACAAACAGTAACTAGCTACATGAAGATATCTCATGCTTCCCCTAGGTGTGTCAAAAGGAGGCATGGTAATCCCCTCACCTTTTATAAGACAATATTTTACCAACCATATGCAAGGAAAGAATTTTTAAAATAAAAGACTTTGTAAACTGTTATACTCGGGCTGTAGTAGATGGGTTCAGGCTTCTTCATTCTTGCAAAATAAACGGCAAGAACTAGCAAAGGTCAAAATACTGAGCCACATCATGAGCCACATGCACTGAAGCTTATTGGACTAGAATGTGTGTGTACAGCACCTTTGGGAGAAGACTCGGTGGAACTCTGGAACCAAGTTGAAGCCCTGTGAATATAATTTCCACGATATAATGTGGTGATGACACAGGATAAATATCTAGCTAGAACATAATCAAGACAGGGATTTTACTCCATTCATATAATTAATTAGCACTTTGCAAAAAAAATGTAGTGTCCGGCATCCAGATACCACAGTGATAAGCAAAGAATAAAGGTCAAGTTTAGTCACAAGTGTATTTGATGTGCATTGCTCTTGGTTGAAATAATATTGACTCTTAAACAAAAGAGGGCGCTCTCTCTGTGTTTGTCTGTTATATTCAAACTAATTTCATGGAATTCTGTTTTTTGTGATTTAGCCTAATTGCTCAGTTTATGTGATTCAGCCCCATATAAAACTTTTTTTAGGGAGGAGACAAAAGAAAAAATTCTAGTGGAGTCTTCCCCTTCCCTCCTAGAAAGCTTATCATGCTGAAATCCCATCTTTCTGACTAGGTTAAACTCCTTCCAGTGACGATCAATGCTGCTTTTAGCATAGGAGGAAGGGGTGACACCACAAAGCTCTCACCTACTCCAGAGCTTGAGTGCAATGCTGCTGTACTGTTTACAGATCCAGATGAGCTAGCAAATCCAGGATCAAGTCATGAATGTGAGGTCAGATGTGCTATAGGACAGTCCATAGAATCTGAGGGTTGGAAGGGACCCTCAGGAGATCACCTAGTCCAGCCCAGTGCTCAAAGCAGGACCAGTCTCCAATTAAATCATCCAACAGATTTTTGCCCCATATCCCTAAATGTCCCCCCTGGATTGAGCTCACAACCCTGTATTTAGCAGACCAGTGCACAAACCACTGAGCTATCCCTCCTGCCAGTTAATATGCTGCCATTAGAATACCTGGCTGCCCATGATTCCATGCACTATAACACTACTGAAGATTAATCTGTTATACATAATCAGATGAACCTGAAGGTTATTAGATTTTTAATTAGCATTCATTAACACAATTGATCGTGTGGATTTAGTCATTTAAACAGCTAATGGTAGGATATTTGGATAAGTGTTGCTGTCTAGTGATAATTCTTTAGCTAATTGTTTTTATTGAATGAATTCATTTGTAGAATGCAGGTGAAACTTGTTTGCAGCTGTGGATTCTATAGACATGTTTATGGGCCTTATCCAACCCCTAGTTCTTTGATCAGTCTTTGAGAGGAGACATCTTAGCTCTCAGGCTGTTCTTTGGAACAATTTAGGAACTATTTTACCCTCTGCATGATACTCCTCCACTCTAACATCATTTAATATGTAACAGTAACTCACCCAATTTAGGTAAAATGACTATGGAAACATTAGTCTGGAGAGAGTTGAAGTTCTACAGCTTTGTTATCAACATCAGAAGTGACCCTGATGAGGACATTCCAGTTATATAACAAAACAACAACTGTTGAAAAGCCAGACAATTCAGAGTTAAGTTTAAAGTTGCGGGGAGAGGGGGAGTTAATACAAGTATCTGGAAATTCAAAGATGATGTTCCATAAACAAACTGATTTCTGCTCCAATAAAAAGTTATAAATGTCTACGGTTAACTCCTCTCCTTTCTCTCTAGGCAATAGCGCCTGTCTCGACTATCCAGTCTGTTTCACAGAATGAATGACTCTGTTGCTTGTGGTTCATATTATACAATGAATGGGGTCAGGGTAACAAGCTAGTCATATGTGTGTGACTAGCTCTCTAACCCACATTCAGTGATATAATAAATACAGTGATATTCTTAACTCTATACTGACAGCTGTGGCAGGATAGATCTGAATTTCTTAGGTCTTGGCCATACCATGTATCATTACAGGAACTCCTCACTTAAGGTTGTAGTTCTGTTCCTGAAAAATGTGACTTTAAGCAAAACGATATTAAGTGAATCCAATTTACCCATAAGAATTAATGTAAATGGGGGGGGAGGTTAGGTTCAGGGAATTTTTTTTTCACCAGACAAAAGACTATATAATATACACACACACACACATACAGTATAAGTTTTAAACAAACAACTTAATACTGGTACACAGCAATGATTATTGTGAAGCTTGGTTGAGGTGGTGAAGTCAGATGGTGGGATATTTCCCAGGGAATGCCTTACTGCTAAATGATGAACTAGCAATTGGCTGAGCCCTCAGGGGTTAACTCTCACACTCTACAAGGCAGCAGGAAAGGGGGAAGGGGAGGGGATTAGTAGGTTAGGAAGGGCTAGGGGGCTGGAGGAGGAGGGAAGGACAAGTCCAGAAAAACAAAGAAAAATTTCAGATATGTCAACCTTCTGCTGCTTGGGTAATCCTCTGGGGTTGAGTGTGTGGGTCCCCAGAGCCTCCCTCTTCCCCCATGTTCTTGCATGTCTGGATGAGGCAGCTATGGAACGTGGGGAGGAGAGAGGGAGGTTATACAGGGAATGCAGTGACGGCCTGTGGTCTTGCCTGTCCCACTGCCTAAGATCCACCAGTCAGCGGAGCATGTCAGTTTGCTCTCCATCAGCTTGAGAATGGCATCCTGCCTCCTCTCCTTGCGCACGTCCCGCCTCTCTTCCTGTTCATTGCTCGCTTTACGGGACTCCGCAACTGTTTGCCTCCACGCGTTCAGCTGGGGCCCTATCAGTGTGGGAGGCCTGCATAAACTCAGTGAACATGTCATCCTGAGTGCGTTTTTTTCCGCCTTCTAATCTGGGCCAGTCTCTGGGATGGAGTTGATTGGGGGAGGGGGGGGTTGAAACATTTGCACCTGCAGGAGGTGAAAAAGGGAGGGTAGAATTTTAAGATACATTTCAGAGAACAAAGGGGAGACTCTTTCTCTCAGTGAAACAAGCAATTCATAGCACACAGCACAGGTTCTTTCTGTACAAGGTTGCATTTTGCCTTTTAGACTGAAATACCTGCCAGTTTGGTGTGACCAAGGCATCACATGCGGCGGGGCAACAGCATTCAGTTGCAAGCAGCCATGGTAAGGGTGTTCTGCTTCTTCCGCATTCATTTCAATGCTTCTGGACTGCTGCGTCCCCCTTTTCCCCATACCAAGCAATGCACGGGGGGGTTCCCATTTAAAAGGAGGGCCTGGCCTGCAATCTCTCTGGGATGATCGCTTCACACAACCACCCCCACCCCCGCACCCTTTAGGCCCAACGCCGACACCCCTGCGTAAAAAGACTACCCCACCCCCACTGATCAGGGATGAGCCCTTTAAACTAAACGCTAAGAGCCCAGCACGACTGGGTTCCCCCCCCCCCCCCCCATTCCCACAGTGTGGCTCTGATCAGGCCTCAGCCAAATGCAAACACCTCAGCGTAAACAGACACCTCTGATTGTTCCCTTAAATTTCCCCTCTTTCAAGGAGGTGCCCATGAGGGATATCACTCTCGTGAGGCTAACACAGAGAGACAAAGAATGAATGTTGCTTGAATACACCCAAAACCCAGGAGCTTTCGCTGCCCTGCTCTGTGCTGCAATGATTCCAGACTACTTGCTACTGACCTGGCGGGGTAAAGTGTCCTACCATGCAGGACAGGCTGCCATACCCAGAAACCTACTGCAAAGACTTGCAGAGAACCTCCAGGAGAGCTTCATGGACATGTCCCTGGAGGATTGTCGTTCAGTCCCCAGACACGCGAACAGACTTTTCCAGTAGCTGTATTGGAGGCGAATGCATCCCAGGTCTTCAGGGGAAATGCATCATTAAACACTCTTGCTTTTAAACCCTGTATCCTACTTAATAGCTACATTCACCAGAAGTGCCTTCTCTGGCGTCATGGTCCGGGAGCCCGCCTTGGGAGGGGGTGGAGGGTATTGGGTCCGGGATGACGAACAGTTCCTGGCTGCTGGGGCGAATGGATTCCCCACTTGCTGCCTGTGCACCGTCCTCCTCCTCCTCTTCATCCTCCAAAAACGCATTGTCCTCACGCTGTACGATTTCTCCCCTTGCAGGTGTCCATGGACAGTGGTGCAGTAGTGGTGGCATCACCCCCATAATTGCATGCAGCTCATAGTAGAAGCGGCATGTATGGGGATGTGACCCAGAATGCCCATTTGCCTCCCTAGCTTTTTGGTAGGCTTGCCTGAGCTCCTTGATTTTTCACACGACACTGCTCTGTGTCCCTGGAGTAGCCTCCTTCCATCATGCCCCTGGAGACTTTAGCGTATGTATTTGCATTTTTTTTTTTTTGGAACGTATTTCTACCATAACAGGTTCATCTCCCCATACTGCGAAGAGATCCAGTACCTCCCGTTTTGACCATGCTGGAGCTCGTCTGCAAATCCAAGACTGCGTGATCACCTGTAATGGTGGACTCTGCACTGTCACCTGTGCTGATGAGCTCACCACGCTGGCCAAACAGGAAATTAAATTCAAAAGTTCCCGGGGGTTTTCCTGCCTACCTGGCTAAAGCATCAGAGTTGAAAGTGTTGTCCAGAGCAGTCACAATGGAGCATTCTGGGATAGCTCCCGGAGGTCAATAACGATGAATTGCATCCACAGGACTTCTAAGCCGGAACTGCAGTGTCAATTTTTAGTGCTACTCCCCTTGCCGAGGTGGAGTACAGAAACCAGCTTTAAGACCCCTTTAAATCGATACAACCAGGTTGGTCATGTGGACAGAATCCATTTTAATTCAAATTAACTCAGCTAATTCTGAAATAATCAGAGATAAGGTACGGTAGACCAGGCCTTAGCCAGAATAACATAGGAACCATTTTAGTAAACAAGACATACACATCAACACAAGGTGGCGCTATTTGATGTAGCTTTGTTCAATTTGCTCAACAAAGAGGATGAAATGCAATGCTGACCCACAATATTTTGGCACCCGAGGTGGGGAGCTTAAATGACGCCCCCATATCCCCTTGCTAGTGTTCCACACACACACACACACCACCAGTGCTCCATTCTTTATTTCATGTAGTGGGCCTGAAGCTATTCTTGTGTATAATCTGGAATAATTCATTTGGATTTAGTGGATATGTTCCAGAATTATATTGGTGCAACTGCTGTTATGTCCTCCAGCATCTTCAAACACTGTTCTATCAGAAAGTAAGTTTTAGCCACCATATGAGCTGCAACTTTATTTTCACTCATCTTCTTTTTCGTAGGGTTAGAGAAAGGATGGGCCTGAACATGACACTGGATCTGAAACACACCTAGCAGTGAACACTTCTGCATAAACCACTTGCTACTGACAATGTTTGTAAGCAGCTGCTGCAATTTAACTGGTACTGAACAGGCCTTCGCTTCAAGAAACTGTGGTTAAAATCTGCTCAGAGAAAGTCCTAAGCGCAGTTTCTGAACACTGCTGAACATGGCTTGTCCTGGCCTATACTGACACTAAGTCCTGTTTAGCACCAGTTAGGTACCAGGTACCTGTCAGCCACGGGTAGTTTGTATGATTTAAGCACGCTTATATATGTACCCCAGAATTTCAGGGAAGTTTGATTCCAGATCCAAAATATAAATGTGCCGAGTCAGTCTCACCTCTTGCTTGGAGCTTCACCTCAATTTCTTCTACTTGCTTCTCCATATTAACCATCCATTTAACGGAGCTGTTCATTTTAGATTCTAGTGAAGTGGATTTCCTGCAATGATTCCACAATTTGTATAAAGTCATTGTAATAGCTTCAGAAGACACAGGCTGGGAGAAGCTGGAGAAGTTAGCAATACCATACAAAATGGGGGAAAGTCCCTTTTTTATTTTAATTTTTGGCATGTTTTCAGTTCATTTCCCCCTGCCAGGTGCTTCCACTTTCTTTCAGCCAAAAGGGAGGTTTGTATTGCCAGCTAATGACACTATATTTAACACAAAGTGAGAACTCTGCTGGAAGCTCATCTGCTTCCCTTTGCAGCTGGTTCTTTCCCCACCCCCTAAGCTTTGCTTTACAACATGATACACAGACCAATACTCCTTCCACACCTTAATGGACATCATTAATACATTCTGACAAACTAGTGGACGTCATACATTCAAAATAACCCTTACAGACAGTGTAGTATATGGGGAAAGTGAACAGGACCAGCCAGAAATGTTCAGATTTCAATTAGATTGAGCAAAATGAAATGATATACGGTTTTACCCTTCAGCTATCTTACATTTATAGGATGCATTTAGTCTTGAGGGATTCCAAAGACACTAAAAATATAACCAACTGAAATACAGACAATGTATACGGGTATCTTCACTCCCTGAAATGCAAATCTTCCCTAGGATGGCATATGGCAATTATACAAATACTGTGCAACCATATAGGACTGAAAGTGAAGGAGAACAGGATATCCAACTGAAACCAGAGAGGTGAATTTAGGTAGGGGAAATGTGACTTATCTAGGTGGAATTTGGCCAAGACAGCTGCATTAGCAACTTCCTTATTTCTGTGACAATTGCAATGGGGGTTTTAGAGATCACAAAAGGTTAGGACCAAGAGATGGTACTTCTAGCAAAACAGTACCTTCTACCACCATGCTCAAATGTTACATCAGTCCTGACTCATTAGGATGAATGCCACCTACTAAACCACTCATACCAAAGTATGGTATGCCTGAAGCACCTGGATGTCACATAAGAACATCAGAATGGCAGTACTGGGTTAGATCAAAGCTCCATCTAGCCCAGTATCCTGTCTACCGACAGTGGCCAATGCCAGGTGCCCCGGAGTGAGTGAACCTAACAGGTAATGATCAAGTGATCTCTCTCCTGCCATCCAGCACTCCCCTCTGACAAACAGAGCCTAGAGACACCATGTCTTGCCCATCCCGGCTAATAGCCATTAATGGTCTTAACCTCCATGAATTTATCCAGTTCTCTTTTAAACCCTGTTATAGTCCTAGCCTTCACAGCTTCCTCAGGCAAGGAGTTCCATGGGTTGATGGTGCGCTGTGTGAAGAAGAGCTTCCTTTTGTTTGTTTTAAACCTGCTGCCCATTAATTTCATTTGGTGGCCCCTAATTCTTGTATTACAGGAACAAGTAAATAACTTTTCCTTATTCACTTTCTCCTTACCACTCATGATTTTATACACCTCCATCATCCCCCCCCCCCCCTTCTCCTCTTTTCCAAGCTGAAAAGTCCTAGCCTCTTTTTGGTATGTCTACACAGCACACTAAGCCTGAGCTCTGACTCAGTTTAGCTCAAGCCCCTGCTTCCATCCAAGTAGAAATCATTGTGTCTTTGGCCAAGAATCCTTGTGGACTTCGGCCCCTGGAGCCTTGTAGGAGGGTCAGAGCCTGAGTCCCATTGTGACAAGGGTCAAAGCCCAGGCATTTTTCAGCATGGACACAGCTCAAATCCAGGTTGCCAGACTCAGGTCTGGACAGTGCACCAATGCTATCCCACAATTCCCCAGGGCTGTGCTTCCATTGGTTCTCAAAGTGGGGGTCGGGACCCCTCTGGGGGTCACGAGCCAGTTCTGTGGGGGTCACGAGACCCTCCTGCCAGCAGCCGGCCCCGAACAATGCCGCTGCCACGGACTGCTAGCATCTGGCCCCTGCTGCTGCAGGCAACCCATGCCCCTGCCGCGGCAGGCTGCTGGTGTCCCCACAAGCCTGGTCCCAGCTCCTGCCGCAGTGAGCTGCTGACGGCCCTGCGAGCCCGGTCCGGGCCCTGACTCCTGCTGAAGTGGGCTTCCGGCGCCCCCGTGAACCCAGCCCCTGCCGCGGTGGGCTGCCGGCACCTCAGTGGGGCTGCTGGAAACTCCTCCCCCCCCCACTGGCCTCGGGGGGCTGCTGGACCCCCCCCCATCCCAGCCCCCGCTGCAGTGGGCTGCAGGCACGCCCCCCCCGCCTGACCCCAAGGGGGGGGTCACGCTTAGAGGCCCGGTGTGGGAAAGGGGTCACCACTACAAAAAGTTTGAGAACCACTGATCTAAACACTCCCCAAGGACTAGAAGCAACCTCCTTGTTTAAATACAGCTGCTTGGCATTTAACCCTTCATTTCCATGCAGTCTGCTCAGCTGGAAACACCATTAGCCTTCATGTGTATTAGACAGGGCCAGCACCGAGAAGAAGTGCATCAACCATGCTACTAGCTGGCCAGAGGAACTCAGCCAGGTCCTGGCTAAACTCTGGTGTGAAGCAAGCAAGATGTTCAACTTCAGTAGGGGGACCAGAAATGATCACGTCTGTGAAGCTATATCGGAGTTGCTGGCAGGACTGAGGGTCAACCAGACAGCAGAACAACATAGAGAGTGAATCATGTGGCTGCAGACAGACTACTGCAAAGTCTGCCATTCTAATGGCATCTCTGGAAACTCATTATCTTCCTGCCTCTTTTATGAGGAATATGACTGGGTACTGGGAACTGTAGTGAGCACTGAGCTCACAGTGATGTACGACAAGCTGTGGAGCAGGGATGACGCCTGTATAAGGACCCCATGACAGGTACCGCCAGAGGAGAGCTGGACAGCCACTGGATGAATGGCAAGCCGTGACCCTGGTGGTGCTGAGGACAGTAACTGAAGAGGCTACGCCGCAGAAGCAGCTACAACACATCCTGGGTCCATACTCTTAGGAGATATTTGTGGGTGGCCTTGGGGAGCAGCTCACTGCAAAACTGGCATCAGAACAAGAGCCAGAATTGGAGAATGGTGAGTTTCTGCTCTCATGTTTATTGTTAATATATGACTGGGAGCGGGGCTCTGGCTTATGGCCCCAGTAAGTTATTGATACAAACCAGGGTTTTGGTGTGCTTCCATACAGGGAGGAACCAAAACCATTCCCCGGGCACCCCGACCACCACTCCCAATACTACCTGGGATTCAAAATAGACACTGGAAAAATGGGGGGAAAGTTAGACAAGCAGTTATCATGACATTTTTACTAGGTACTCACTGATTGTTGTAAGTATGAGTTGGGGAGCACCACAATTAACAGCCTCACTTACCTCTCATCTAATAGAGCATGCCTTATAAATCAACACTGTCCTGTGTTGCCTGTAAACTGAGTCCCAAAAATATTTGGCTGTTATGAGTCCAAACAAACCAGAGAGTGTGTTTGGTCCACAGCTGGCTCAAATAGATGAGTCCATATTACAACAGAGGGTGGCAGTCTCTCTGGATTAGGAGTCTCCATGGCTGGCAGTCAGCAGGGTCTGTGCATGGATGCAGGGTGCTTCTGAGGCAACATCTCCATGTTAAATCAGCATCTTGTTGATTTGACCACAAATTATCACCCATTGCTGGATGGTGATAAAAGCAAACTTCTCATGTAGGAGACTCCAGATGGTTGGTTATGTTCTGAAGCAGGGCATATTTATTAGGGCTACCTCTGTAATTCACAAGGCCCCTTCATCCTGAGATATGCTGGTCAGTCACAAGACATCTAACTCTTTAATATAAAGAGGTTCACATTTCCACTCGGGGACTGCCAGAATATCAGTGTTCTCCAGTGCTTACCCTTCCTGAAAGGACTGAAAAACCATAGCTAGTGATTAGAATACTCAGAAATTCCCCTTCTCGTCCACCCCAGAAAAAAATGAAAGGGGTGTACAAATCACTTCAATTGAATTTTGTATGTATTTACCATGATACATGACGGCTCTCAGTGCTGCCCCAAAGAACATGTGAAGTGACCGGTGGTTTTTATGTGAATAAAATAAAGCCCATTAATAAAAAGTATCACCTTTTGGCCCTGAATTAAAGCAGCTCCTTTGATAATTTTTTATCATGGTCAGACAAAAAATGTGTTCTTTCTTTTTCCTTTCAAGGCCCTACTGCATCCTCAGGGCAAATGCACAGCCCCAGGAGCCAGGGATGGGGAACAGACCCACCTGCTGCAGGCAAGAAGAAAGAGAGTCTGACATTAGTTGACAGGAGAGATTCTAGAGCGGGGTCAGCAACCTCTAGCATGTGTGCCAGAGGTGGCATGCAAGATGATTTTGAGTGGCACGCACACTGCCCTGGTCCCAGGGACTCTACTGCCAGCCTGGGATTCTATCGCCAGCCCCCTGCCACCCGGGGTCTCATCCGCCAACCCCCGCTCAGCCTGCTGCCGGCCCAGCCACCTGTCCCAAGAGCTCTGCTGCCATCCTGGGGTCCCAGCCGGCAGCCCCAGGCTCTGCAGCTGCCCCCAGCTCTGGCCCACTGCCAAAGGGTGCAAACAGGGGCAAGAGGGGGTGCAGTTCAGCACCCCCACCTTAAAACTGTTCCAGTGCGAAATCAGTGAGAAGCAGTTGCCGCCAAATTGCTGCCGAGGCCACCAATATGCCGCCCCCAATTCCTGTTGCCCAAGGTGACGGCCTAGGTCGCCTAATGGCTAGCACCAGCCCTGAATCAAGGCCTTTTTGTAGGAAACTTCCAAACTGGATGATGACAAATGGCCGTGTAAGCTCATGTTTCTAACTGACATCACCACTCACCTAAATGAACTCAACCTCCATCTCCAGGTGCAGGGGAAATGGTTCTGGATCTTTGTGAAACCTGGAAGACATTTGTTGTAAAACTAGCAGGTTTTTTCTCAGAATATTCAAACTTCAACTTTCTGATACTTCCAACACACAAAAGAGCTACTGGCATGCAGGGCCGGCGACAGGGTGGTACTACGGGTACAGCTGTACCGGGCCCCCCGACTTTAGGGGGGCCCCGGTACACCGCTGTACCCGTTGTGTTCCCCCTTGTCGCTTGACCTGGAGAGCGGGGAGGCGGCGCGGCTCCCTCCAGACAGAGGAGCCTGGCTCCAGCTGTGAGCCGGCCGGCAGCAGCAGCAGCGCTGGGGAGGGGGGGGAGGAGGGGGGAGAGAGAAAGGGCGGCTCAGGCAGCTCTCGCTGCCTGGGGGAGGGGGGGGAGCACCGGCTGGGCTGGGCTGGGGGGGGGGCGGCTGGCCTGGGGGGGGGGCATCCGCTGTCCGCTGGGCTGGGGGGAGGGGAGCGCCGGCTGGGCTGGGGGGGCAGCCGCTATCGGCTGGCGGGGGGGGGGCGGCTGGGCTGGGGGGCCCCCATCCGCTGTCGGCTGGGCTGGGGGCCCCCCCAAACTATCAAAGTAGGGGGCCCCCAAATTTCTGTCGCCAGCCCTGCTGGCATGTTGCACTGTCAGTGTAAATGAGATTGGAAAGATTTTCAGCGATTTGGCCCAAAGCTTTCTCTTCTAATTAAACTTGAAAAGTTCAATGAAAGTGACTTGGATTTGTCTGTATTTCAGTAGATGGGTGTTGAAGATTTCAAAATGCAGCTCATTCAGTTAAAAAGCTCAGAATTGTGGGAATCAAAGTTTGGAGATCTGCAGAGTGCACTTAAAGCTACGGGGAGAGATCATGAGATCTCTATTCTGATCTGCTGGATGTCCCTGCCAGTGAAATTTAACTGTTGGAAGAAAATCACATTTGCAATGTTTTCAGCATTTGGATCCACATATGTGTGTGAAAATACCTGTTCATACATTAAATCTGTCCTTCTCGGAGCCGGTTACCAACGATCACTCAGAAGCCTGTGTGCAGCTTAAACTATCCAAATACATGCCAGACCTTGGAAAACCCAACAAGGAAAAGCAAGGGCAAGTATCACACTAAACTGATAAGATCTGTATTTTAATTTAATTTTAAATGAAGCTTCTTAAATATTTTAAAAACCTTATTTACTTTACATACAGCAATCGTTATATATTATAGAGAGAGACCTATTAAAAATGTTAAAATGTATTACTGGCACCCGAAACCTTAAATTAGAGTGAATAAATGAAAACTTGGCACACCACTTCTGAAAGGTTGCTGACCCTTGAGCTACATGGATCTAAAAGCACATATAAGAACCCTGAGACCAGACCTAGACTGACAAAGATGAGCCTGGACTCAGATTTCAGTGATCTGAACATGCCTGTTTTTTAAAAATCCCACTTTAAGTTTCCAACCATAAAGTTCTAGTAATTGTTAAACTAAATTTTAAAAACAGGATTGAAATTAGTTTGCTCTCTGAGACACTGGACTCCAGTGAAATTGCTGATGTCAAAATGCCATTCGCTTCTCAACACTTTGGTGGCTGAAATTGGCAGGCTCAGGAATGTTGATTTTAATTTAAAATGTCATCTGAACACAATTTTTATTGTATTATTATTTACTTTGCAACCAACAATGTGCTCATTGCTTTGCAGGCAGTGAGGAGATGAGGTTCTGTCCTAAAGAGCACAGCCTAAACAAGTGCATCTGTAAATGCATCTCACTGTATAAAATTTTGCAGCTTTAGTTGAACCTTTTTTGAGAGGCTCCTTTGTTTAAGATTTCACTGCACTATCCGGGATCAGGATGAGTGGTATAAATTGCCTTTTCCTGCTATGTTTGTTGCTTACCTTCAAAGTCCTTGAAATGAAGTGGAAGGAAACAGTTAACAGATCTCTGCAGTGATAATCACAAAGGCCTCAGCAGGGATGCAGCTGGGGGGACCAATTCTGGTGAATCAGAGGCACTACAGTCACCGCATTAGACAGTGCTGTCTATTAGGATGGAAATTTGGAAATCACAGTCTAATGCTTCTGCTTATGGAAGTGGCACGAGAACATTTCATCTTCCTTAAAACTGATGAAAATCACGCTGCCTCTTTTCTTTGCTACTGTACCCAGGGCTGCTTTTAAAATCTCTCAGCTGTTTTATGGGAGTTAGAGTTGATACAAATATATGGTTTTTGTGGCACAGCAGTGCTGAAAATTGAGTTCCCAGGCCACCCAGAGCTGAACAGACTTTTAATGAATCTAGCTCTTGGGTGTCAAAAATATGTTTCCGACCTTATGCATAATATTACTTCTCATGGATGTTCAAAGGGCTGTATAAGCAATACAGCCCCTGTATTATTATCCCCATGTAATAAGAAAAAGTCAGACAATTCACAGGTCTCATTGAAATCCTTTTCTGAACTGAGTACCATGTCAGCTTTCACACACTTCATTATAAGGAGACTGCAGTGGTTGGAGATAAAAGTGATATAGTGACTGATTCTCCTCTCCAACTTGTGTAAATCAGGAGTAATTCCAGTGAAGTAAATAGGGTTTCAGATTTAAACTGGATTACATGCAAGGAGAATCAGGCCTCTAGGACAAACTTAGTTTGCTGTAAATGGTTGCAGCTCTCATTGATTTTAATGGGTGTTAGTTACACTAATTTATACCGGGACTAAATCTGATTTTTAATGTTATTTTATGAACCGCGGGCCAAATTCTGTCCTGGGGTCCACATGCTCAGCTTCATTTGACCTCTATGAAAGTGCATCCAAGCCTGTGACACCACTTTTACATTGAAGCATAAGCTTTCATGGGCTAATACCCACTGCTTGCATCCGACGAAGTGGGTATTAACCCACGAAAGCTTATGCTTCAGTACTTTAGTTAGTCTTTAAGGTGCCACAGGACTCTTTGTTACCTCTGCTATTCCAGACTAACACAGCTACCTCTCTGATTCTTCACTTTTACATTGTTGGTGGATTACCTGAGAAAACAAATGTGATATAGTGTAAATGGCTAAAAGGACAAAAATCATATCATCAAAAGCTGATCAAGGTGGTTTGTATTAATTAATCTTACTGTCTGCATAGAAAACTCCTGAATAATCAGTTTAGAATGTTCTAACATTTTCTAAAACTAATATTTATGATAACATAATAGTAGTGCCAATGACTTGCACTACTACTTAAACTCCTTTCTTTTCTATCATTTTGTACTGTTGTTATTATTATTATTAATTATGTTTATTAGGCAGTGCCTAAGGGCCATTTGTGCTAGATGCCATACAAATGAAAAAAAGGAGCTGGTCTCTTCCCCAAAGAGCTTACATTCCAAATAGACCAGACACAGGGTAGGGAAAGGGATAGAACACACAAACAGATGGCAGCAAATGGCATGCCAGTTCCATGGTTTTGGTTTCAGGATTTTTTGGTGGTTGTATTAAGAGGTGATCAACTAAAGGAAAGGAAAAGGGAAGAGAGTGAGGGGGCAGGGCAGGGGAGAAGAGAGAGTTGAGTGAAACTGAAGTGAAGAGATTGCAAAGAAGGGCGAGGGTTGGAGCAAGCAGCCAATCAGGACAGAGGAGAGAAAGTCCAGTCAAATCAGCAGAAAGTTATCTGAATGACCAAAGGCCGTGGCTTTGCCTGCTTCTTCTTCCACTGCTTGGAATCATCACTGCAATTTTCTCTCAAGACCATATGGCCTGAGGTGGGGAATGGAGGCACCATCTAGCTCTTTGTGCACCCATAGCATAGGGGTGGTTAGGGGCAGGGGTCTTTGGAGAGAATAGTCAGGGGACAAGAAGTGGGGGGTGGATGGTCAGAGGTTCTGAGAGGGGCAAGAAGTGGGAGGAGGTTGGATAGGGGGTGGGGGCAGGCTGTTTGGGGAGGCACTGCCTTCCCTACCCAACCCTCCATATAATTTTAAACCCCGAGATGGCCTTCAGGCCAAAAAGTTTGCCCACCCCTGGGCTATATAATAACTTTCCAGTATTTAGTTATTTTAAAATGTTGGCATCCATCCTAATGACTTTTGTCTGGGAGTTCTACCCAGACTGAGCTGGCCTCTGTGTCAGTTAGAATATAAAAGTATACAGAATGTACATGTTTATAATGTACATTTAATTTTTTTTAATCCCAAATCACTAGCAAAATATAACTGATGCTTCAACCATCTTGTCTGGTCCATATGTCTTGTAGTTGTACAAGTAAAAGCACTTCCTGTTCCTCAAAAAATAAGTTCCCCATATTCCAATTACCTGGCTGGCTTCCTATCTGACTACTCAAATGCAAGATCATGGTGGGTCACAATCGCTATACGATGTACATACAGTACTGCACACTCCTCCCTCCTCTGCCTTAACAAACCTGATCTAGAGTCTGAGCAATGACATTCCACAAAGGCCCAGCAGATGTCACTGTAGACATTGACTAGCTGCTCAGCTGTCCTCTTTAGGTAAAGGCTGCATCATACCCACCCTTCACTAGCTTGGCAGAGGCAAGATTTGAGGTTGCTACCAAAGCTAGATGTAACAGCTGTCAAACCACTGAGACAAATTAATCAAGTTCTCAGAGAAGCTTTGCTATTGTACATGCACCTTTGGGGAGATCAAAACATCTGACTTCATATGCTTTGTCTTTATTTATGATTAAGTAATGTGATGCTCTGCTCTTAAGGTACTGTAGCCTCCAAAACCTAAACTGCTGCTTACTGAAGAGTGTATATGAAGGCATGAAATGGCTGTGAAAGCCTGGCACTTCCATCCCCATTGGTCAGGAAGTGGGTTGACCCTGGTGTCACTTTCCATCCTTCTGCTGCCACCTACACATTTTAACCTTGACTATACTAGCATAAAAACTTAAAATAAGCAAATCTAAATGCTGGGGCATCGTTCTGTTGGGGGAATAGTTTTTTAAAACTCAGTGTTTACTACTGACAACTCCAAGTGTTGGAAGCATGGAAGGCACTGGAGAACCACCCATTTAAACCAGAATGAGAAGTTTTGCAGTGTAATTTCTGTTTTGGCTCCAGCAAAACACTGGTTGAAGGCTGCAGGCTTCTTGTGATATTTTAGTCCTCTGATTGCCATAGCAACAAGGGCAAGAAAAAAAAATCTTTACATAAGTCCAGTAATATTGCAGCTGACCTGAGAAACTTTGGACCAATGAACACCATCTCTTTCCCCTCTGCCTCTTCCTCTATCTTTGGATTTTCTCATAATTTTTTTTCTCAGTAGCGCCATCCCAGGGGAGGAAGACAAGAAAATTTCTCAGACATTATTACTCAGTGTGGTTGCAGGAAAAAATTCTTCATGGGGAAATCCCCCATGTCTGAGGAAAAAAAGCAAAATTCAACAGGAATCCCAGTGAGTTTAGCTTGTTGAATCCACACATTGGCCTTGAGGTCTTTTTTATCAGTCTAGATGCTTTCAATTTTTCATTTGATCTTTATCAGTGGATGTCATGGCACTCCATAGGAATTATCGGAGAGGGATATCTAAACATTGGGTAACAATAAACAGTGTACCATTGGCAAAATGAATCATTTTTCCTGAGAAAAAATGTGTATATACTTACATTTTTGGGAGGGGAAAAGGTGAATTAATCTTTGACAGGTACTGTCTCAATTGGGGTGGAAAGGGAACCTGATCCTGCCCCGGAGAAGGTAATGAGAGATTTATCATTAACTGCAATGGATGAGGGAGAAGTCGTACAGTTGCTGGTACTTAAAGAAGTGTTTATGGGCTAGAGTTGTACAAATTAGGGCTTCTGAATAGTTAAAGACTGTCATATTCCAAACTCCTCTGGGGTTTAGATGGATTTAGTGTTACTGCTATTGACTAGGAAGGCTAGGTCTTCCATTTAAATAGTGCCTTGCACCACAGCAAAAACTGACATATGAGTGGGGAGAGGCTCGCCCAGCACTGGAGTGAAATACAGCAGCCGCCTTGCACCAGTGCCACATACCAGGGACAGCATCTAGCTGCAATACCGGGGGCTTTTAGGCAAGAAGCAGCATGTGGCCAGGCGCACCCTACTCTTTGCACCACAAAATCCCCGCGGGATCTTCACGAACGCAAGCGGGCTGGGTGCATCCCATCCCGAGGAGAGGGGGGGGGGCTGGAGGGAGTAACTGCATCTCCCCCCCCCCCCCCCCCAGTCCCCAGTTGTCCCTGGTGTATTATTAGCCCCGGAGGGAAGATGTGCGAGGCCGGGGTCACGAGAAGAGGTGGAGGGAAAGCCCAGGGTGGGGAAAAGACGGCGAGCTCCCTCAGGCCGGCTCCCCAGCCAGGGAAGTACCGGGGGGAAGGGACTGAGTCACAGAGCGGTACTGAACCAAGTACTTTCCCTCTTGCGATGAAAGAGCCGGGCGGGGGGAGGGGCGGGCCGGCCAGGGGATTCCTCCCTCCGCCGCCAGCCGCGCCGGGTTTTGTGTAACGCCGCAGACAGGCGCAGGCTGGTTCTTGCAGTTTGACTGGCCTGGAAATTCCCAGCGCCTCGGCTCCGCCCCTCGCCGAAATCCCCTCGGCAGAGGGCGTATATCCCGCGCCGCCGCCCGCCGCCGCTCTCACACGGATGCTCGCCCGCCGCCGCCGCTGACTTGGGTCTCTCGCGAAGGAGCCGAAGGGAACCTAGCGCCGCGCGCCCTCTGCTAGCGGAGCCCGAGCCATGTTCCACCCCAGCTGCAGCCCGGAGGGCCGGCGGGACCTGGCCATGGAGAGCCGCGCCGAGCCGCTGAAGAAGGAGCGGCAGCTCGGCTTGCTGCAGGACGACCGGCACGACAGCGGGCTGGACTCCATGAAGGAGGAGGAGTACGAGCTGCTGGTGAAGGAGCTGACGGACATCAGGCTCCAGCCCCCGGAGGAGCGGGGGGCGCCGCACCAGCCGGCCCAGCCGTGGCAACAGCAAGTGACTGAAGACGGAGACACGTAAGTGTGTGTCCCGCGCCGGTTGGACGGAGACCCCCCCCCCCCCCGGGGCGCTATGACGGGAACATATGGAGCTGGGACCGGTCGGGGGCAGCCCCCCCTCCCCCGCGGGCGGTGTGTGCCCTGCGCGGAGACCCTGGCCCAGCCCGGCTCGCCGCCCGCTGCACTCGGGCGGGCGGGGGGCTGCGGGCTTCTGGCCGTGGCGTTGGGTGCCCGGCGCTGGCCGCCCGCCAGCCCGGCCGGGAGGGGGAAGTACAGAGTGTGCTGGCGGGGCGGGGCCGGCGCCCGGCTGGGCGGAGGGGGAAGGTGCGGTGGAAAGTCCCTGGCCCGCTGCCAGGAACACTCAGCTCATAACAACCCCGCGGAAAACACCAGGCGGCGGCCTCTGAAAACCCCGGGCTTGCGAAAGCCGCCTGCTGCCGGGGCACGTGACTGCCGGGGCATTGCCCGGGGCTGGCTGCTGGGACTCTGGCCTGATGTGACCCCAGCCCCCCCCGGGCGCGCTCATCGTCCACGGACCGACTTTGAGGGGTTGTGTTTTTTCTTTTCCCTCATGTAGGTTTCTCCACTTGGCAATTATTCACGAAGAAAAGGCCTGGAGTGTGGAGGTCATTCGCCAGGCAGCTGCCAACCCTGCCTTCCTGAACTTTCAGAATAACCTAAACCAGGTACTTAAACCATCCGCCTTCCAGCCCAAATAAGCCAGGTGGCCCCGACCCCCTTGGTGACTTCAGTCATTTTCTAAAACAAAATGTTTACAATTGACCGAGATTTGATCAATGCATATATAACCACCCCTTTTCCCCAAGACACAAGAGTGCCCAGGGACAAACTTGGGTTTGTGTACAGCCAATCTTCTCCTCCTTGACACTGGCATTTTAAAGCACAATTGCTTTTAAATGTACTATGGTGGGTTCCGCTCATCTATTGATTGCCATACAAATGATACCTTTTTTTGATATTGAGCCTCTGCTATCCAGAGAGCCTAAAATCAGTCACTCCCAGGCTAAAAGGGAACTCTGTTGATTCTGAAATACAGTGTTCCTGGTGAGCACTTAAGCAAATGCTTATGTTATTTTTAAGAAGTTGAGCTAGAATCACCAAGTGTGCTCAGATGCTGTTTCTAATGTATTTCCTGTTTGTAATGTGCTTTACAATTGTGTTGTTTTTTTTATTGTAGTCTCCACTTCACCTAGCAGTTATCACAGATCAAGCTGAAATTGCTGAGATTCTTCTTAAGGCCGGATGTGACCCAGAGATCAGAGACTTCCGAGGAAATACACCACTTCATATTGCCTGTGAGCAGGGCTCTCTCAGATCCGTTGGCATCCTCACTCAGTACTGCCCGCAGCACCACCTATATTCAGTCCTACAGTCTGCCAACTACAATGGTATGCATAAATATAATTCTTAGCATCTAGTGCTTTTGTGATCTAGATCTCAGAGAACTTTATAAAGGTGGATAAGCATTATCATTCCCATTTTACAGATGGAGAGGCTGAGGCCTAGCAGTAAAGTCCGTTCCCTGAAATCACACTGCAGTCAGTGTTGGAGCTGGGCGTAAGCCCCAGCCCTCCTAACTGCCAGTACTTTACTCTAGCTCTCACACTCTTCAACTTTATCCTCTGGTTTTTAGGTAGCACTGTTTAGCTATTTATTTGGGGTTTTTTAATTGTAGACATTTTTACATTTCGTTGTTTCTTTTTTGTTAAAACAAGTTCCAGTCTAACACTGAATAGAAGAAAAGACATAACTAAAATTAAAACGCATCTTTATTTCTATCTGATCACCTATGTACAGTATAACGTTCACATAGGACAATTTACATTCACTTTGGATAATGGTGATTGTATTTCAAACTGAAGATATGATGATAGTGTGTTAGAGTGTTTAGGCTAAAGTGACTGATAATGCATTAAAGTAGAAGTACTTATTTTTTACCTATATTCTTGTTTTACAGGACACACATGTCTCCATCTGGCATCTCTTCACGGGTATCTGGCTATAGTAGAATATTTGCTGTCCTTGGGAGCAGATGTCAATGCTCAGGTGTGTATTTGAAGCTCTTTGTTTATCCAGACGTGATAGTGCTGGAGTAGGAATGTACGGTTTTGGTAGTGTCAAGCCTAACTATCTTGATATTAAATGGTCTGTTTATTTTTACTATCCAGGAGCCTTGTAATGGCAGAACTGCCCTCCACTTAGCTGTAGACCTGCAGAATTCAGAACTGGTGTCGCTTCTGGTAAAACATGGGGCTGATGTGAACAAAGTGACCTACCAGGGCTATTCTCCATACCAGCTCACGTGGGGAAGAGACAGCTTCAGCATACAGGAACAGCTGAAGCACTTAACCATGGCTGACCTACAAATGTTACCAGAAAGTGAGGATGAGGAGAGCTGTGAATCAGAATCAGAATTCACAGAGGATGAAGTAAGTAGTTATTTTCACCTTTTTATAAGGAAGGACTAAATTTTGCCCCTATATGCAACTACATGGCTCCCATTAAAGCTGTCAGGGAAACCCCTGACTCCTACTAGCGCTGACTCCTCCCACACACCCCTCACATCCAGCAGGTCCAGCACTGGCAGGGTTGGAGTAATCAGCAAGGTTCCCTGGCCGCACCTTAGCCCAGGGTCCCTCCAGCTGGGGCTCCTGCCTTCAGGACCAGCCGGGACCCAGGAGTATAGAGCTGGGGGAACTGCCCCAGAAGGGAAGAGATCTGAGGCAGAGCAGTCCTAGAGGGAGCAGAGCCCTAGAGAGCGGGATGCAGGCCCTTCATGGCAGTACCCTGCCCTCTATGGCTCTGCTGCTGCTGCTTCTGGCCACCCTGCCACAGCCTCTGAGTGACTTGGGCCACTTTTTCCAGCCCTCGCTGTGGCGTTGGGGGGCGGCCGCACTGCAGCACCTGCAGGCGGCTCTGTGCGCCCCGCGGGGCAACCCCCAGCCTAAGTGTCCCCCGCTTAGAGCCCGCCCGGCCCAGCAACAAGGTGTAGACGCTAGTGACCCTAGGGTACCCCCTGTGTACGCGCTGCTGCTGCCTGGGCCGGCTCTAGGCTTTTGCCACCCGAAGCAAAAACAAAAGATGGCCAGAATGCTGCCCATGAAAATGTGCAGCCCCAAGCATGTGCTTGGTTTGCTGATGCCTAGAGCCGGCCCTGACCTTTTCTGTTACTCTGGGTCAGTTTTTTGAGGTTGTTAATCAAGCAAACCCTCTCCCAACCCCAGTGAGTTCAAAGAGAAATGTGTTCATTTAAGGAACATGAAGTCTAGCACTCTATTTTTTTATTAGCAGGATTTTATTGAAGGAGCATTAGAAATACAAATACAAAAGCACACAAATGGTATATACAAATATATAAGGGAAAGAAGGTTGTTAAAACTAATGTCACAGTAGGTGCCTCTCTCTCCATAGTCTTCTGTTGGAGATAGCTAGTGTATCTACTGCATTTTGTGCAACATACGGTTTTGGTTTGTTTCCTTCTCAAGTATCTATTTCTCCACATGACTTTCAAATTTTTTCCTCTTAACAAATGATAATATAGATTCTTATTGAATACTACAAAAGAGTTCATTTCAGATCCTGCTTGCCTTACTCTTGTGAGCAGTGTTGCTGAAGTCAAAGCAAGCAGAATTTGACCTGATATTCCCCAAAGTGAACTTGAGTGCTGCTTGTAGAACTTTGCATTAACCGATATTGGTTTTTTTTCCTTCTAGATAATGTATGATGACTGTGTTATTGGAGGACGACAGCTGGCGTTTTGAAGAAGAGGTTTCTCATAAAGGACCTGCTGTATACATATATGTACAGGAAGCGGACTTATTTTCTTTAAAAAATGATAAAATGTGAAAAAAAAATGCTGAAATACTACACTGCACACAATGGACTACATCACTATAACAGCAGGTTTCACATTCCGACCCATACTTTCACTAATGGGAGTTGGATGTGTAACATCCATAGAAATCTATGTTTATTTGTGCCAGTTATGGATTAACTGGTTTGTTGTCAAAATATATGAACAGTATGAGGACAACAGACTACTGGATCCACCTGAATATTTATTTTGGGTACAAGAATACATCTGAGAGATGACTAGTGACTTTTTCTGTGGAGTTGCTTCCCCCTACATGGCTGGACAGGCTCACATGAGTATCCCATCCACTGGAAGAAATTGCATAGATTTCTGTTGGGCTGATTATAATAGCTCCTAATGACTGACCTCAGCTGTTCTTTGTACTGTAATGCAGAGAGAGGAATTTAAACAAAAGAATGACCTCTTGGCTTTTATGGGACAGGTAGCAATAATGTTAACTGTGTGCATTGGAAACAGTGTATTTCCCTACATAGGGGGCATGATCGCTAGCAGTTGTATATCATGTATATATTGTATATTTTGTTTATAACTATTTTGGTACCTGAGAGATGTATATTTATTAAAAAAAATGTCAAGTTCTTGGTTTGTCCTAGCAATGTGAACCAGTCCCCTCTTTTAGAAGAGAGGTAGCCTACCAAACCATCTTATTTCTCAGCTACAGCTGTGAGGAAGAAAGTTTATTCAGCCCCTAACACCAGAATTATTAATGCAGTGACTCTCTGCTGCACAAGATCCTTCAGTTAACTTTCTTTCTGGGAACCCTATTTGTACCATCTTCAGTTCCTCTCCTCGCCTTACAGCTCTGATAGAAATATTTTTCCTCTCCCACAAGAATAGAGACACCTGCTCCAGAGCCAACACCAAGGCCACTACATGAATTGTCAGCAGATGTGTAGGGTGTAGCCCTAATACCTCATTTTCTCCAGTCACTCTTCACTTATGAAGTCCCTAGAGGTTCCCACCTGCATTGTTCCTAAGTCCACCAGGCCAAAGTTAATTGCACATAAATAGCCCAGCTAAGAATGTATTTATAAATATGATAGTATTTTACATGACTCATCACTGAAATGCTGCTATAGGGGGATTAGAAAGCAGCAGCCAAGAGTACTACCTGCACCTAGGACTCTGGACAACAGTGGGGGCTGGGGAATTTTGGCTAAGGATGCCAGAGCAGAGCATCGCTTTGGAAAATGTGCCATGGGCTCTTTTAAGTGTGTTTCAAGATCTCAGCCAATAAACCTGTGTGTAGTGAACCATCCGGTACGTGATTTATATCAGGAGGCTAAAGGGCTAAACCAGCCCAGTCAAGATTTAAAACCATTATGATGGGAATAATCATAGGGTGCAAAAGAATGACATTGATTCTATATACTGGTGGTTCAGGGATGTTGGAGGCTAGATGCTGAGGAATAGCTAATTATTTATACAGGATGGAACAGCTTTAACAGGATAAATTGAGAACAAGCTATTCCGGAAAGTCCCATAGGCCACCACTTAGGTTCTGTTGTGTAGTAAGTAAAAGGCCTGGGTTCAAGTCCCTGTCCTCCATTAAGATGATTGGGATTTGATCCCCTGTTGGCTTATCAGCAGCATTATGCACCTAATATTTTTGAAAATCGGGGCCTTAGTCCTCTCCTGAAAGCCTGCAACTAATTTTACAGCTACATATAAATCTGATTTCCTCCTCACAAGAGTGAGATAGTTCAGCCCTCAGATTCCCCACAGATTCCCTCCCACTGATGACCTTGAGATGGGATTGTGTGGAGTCCTTGTGCATTCACATTACATTCTGCCCTAACCCTCTCATTCCTGTGCCCCCCCCCCCCAATAGCATGGCTATGCACCCATAGAACCTGTCTCACAGTGGGTGTCCCAGCAGAAAAGGGACATACATGTAAGAGTGGCACCTCAATCAGCAGTACTTTGCACTGGCTTGTCCAGTGGATTTAGAGTGAGGCTAATTATATGGAGAACAGCCAACCCTCCTCTTGTCTTGTCCCCCTCCAGTCTATGAATCCATAGGCATACAAAGTTTTCATAGTGGGGGCTTCTGCAGGGTTAGGGAAAACATGCAATGAAGTGAACGCTACCTTCTTCCAGCCCTCTCTCATGGCCCCATCTCTGTCTCCCTAAGCTGTGATCCATAACAGGTTTTGGTTCTTCTCCGTTCATAGAGGGAAAGAGGAATAACAGTCTCATCCACGCAGAGTTCATCAGACTGGTCTCTTCAGAGGCAAAAATCATCTACCAAATTCTCCTCTGCAGATGAACACCTCTTGGCTCAGAGGATGGTAGGCGGCTTTAACTTAAGCCATTGATAGAGGAGGCCCCCATACTTCCAGCATGCTTGCTCCCTCCCAGCAGGAGCCTGTTCTGCTACCTTTATGCCAGCAAGGTGTTTCCCTCTTACCTGGGGAATTCTCTGCTAGCCACTTACAGCTAGAATCCAGCCCCTTTGCACTGCCTGAAAGGCAGAAAGGAGCTGTATTATATTGGAGAATCGGGACCATTAACTTTAAGAAGGGATCTGCACCTCCATTCTCTTCTTGGTGGGCTTTATGGAAAAAGACCTGTTTTAAGACATGCCCCCCCTGGTCCAGTGGCTGCTTTGCATGGAGGAGAATGGTCCAAAGGGCTAGGCTCTTGCTGATTTGCATTGGATCCAAAGGCCAGTGTGGAAATGATTACATGGGAATTGTCATCCTGAGTCAGTGGTTTTTCCTCTTCCACCCTTTTTTTCACCAACATGTCCAAGGTGCATGCTTTGAAGCTTCCTGGTGGCAGAAAAGGTCATTATTGAGGAAAGGCTGAGAGCTTGACAGTGACACACCCAAGGTACAATACAGACTATGAGTAGCTGTGACCGCCTGCCTTTTACATTACTTTGCAGCCATAGCTTCCAGTCTGGACTGCTCATAGCCTGCAAGACAGCAGCACTGGAACGCTTTTTAGGGGGGGGGGGTGCTGAAAGCCATCAAAACTATCCCCAAACTTTTTACCTCATGTTTCTCATGCTGTCCCAGCTGAGGCCAGGAGTAGGGCCGTATCTCCAAGAAGGGGGGACACAGACAAGGATAAGGAGGCTAGGGTTGGAGGCAGGCACGGGGCCAGTAGCGGAGGCCCCGCATGTGGAGCCAGCCGCCAGGACCCCCGTGTGTGCTGCTGTGAGCAGGGCCAGCAGCCAGTACCTTACGTGCATGGCCAGGACCCATGCGCACAGGGCCAGCAGTCTTGATGCAGGACTCCACATGCATGGCCGGGAGCATGACAAGCAGCCGGGACCCCATCCACAGCCTGGAGCAGGGCCAGCAGCCGCAACCCCACATAAAATCTGGGGATGCTACAGCACCCCTCACCCTCCTACTTCCCTCGCCTATTTTGCATCCTGTAAGTCCCTCCCAGCTATGTCTGTGTGTGCCGCAGGCAGCCAGGCATGTATTGGCTCTTATTAGCCTTGTTTATACTACAGGGTGACCCCAACACACTCACACTTTTAGATTTTCCCTCAGAAACATATATCCTGTCCTGCCCAGCCCTTTCCTGGCCAATACAACTTTATATAAACACTGTCATTTAATTAATAGAAATGATGTACACATGTCCCCAATAGAGTTTCCCAGACACATCAATTCAAACATACTGGATTGAAATAAAACAAAAAGTTTATTAACTACACGCAGAGATTTAAAATGAGTACAAGTGACAAGGCATGAAAGCTAGAAATGGTTTAATTAAAATCAATATAAAAGGCAACTAGTGCCGTACTTAAACTATGCTAAATTCAAAGCAAGGTTTTCTCCTCATGCGCTTTAGCAGATTACTGGCCAACCTCTTAGACCAGGGTCCCCTTCCTGAGTCCAACACCACTGCTTTTGTCCTTTCAGTGCCGGAGATGCCTTGGGCAGAAAGAGATGGGTGTCTCCCCTTTCTTCTTATAGTTCTCTTCCCCCTTTCAGAAGCATCTCCAGCTCTGAGCCTGGCACCAGGCAGTCTGTGTGGACAGGATCCCTGTGCAGTGCTGTTTCTTTGCTAAAATGTAGATTTTTCACCCAAGCCCACTTTCCTGCCAAAGAATGGCCAGTTAGCTGGTAATGGTTCATCAGCCGACCTGGCTGAGGTGTCAGCGTGTCCTTTGTCTCTAATAAACTGGTTTGGTCACTCTCCAGACTTGGAACATGTGTTCGTAACACCATTCAACTTTGCATGTTGTCACACCTATTTTACCAGGACAATAACGACCAGAAAATTATGAATTTTCAAATGATACCTCACATGGTATTATTTGTACAAAGATTATTAAATGAGTGTGCAAAGGGTGAATATGGGGATACCGTCCATCTCAGACTCACTTGGTCATGAGATTCACTGATGACCTTTGGGTGCAATCTCTTGTGTATCCAAAACTTTCAATGGAAGATTCAGGTTCACAAAGAATGCAGAATCAGACCTGTTATCATGAATTTAAAAAGCAAAATCCACTGGAGCATCACAGATTTGTGAGTGGGCAACTGAACTACACAGCTTTGGGGAAATATAAATACAAAGTCACAAAGGCCTTCCCCCCTCCTCCGCAGGCCTTGCACAGGAAAGTATCCCAGTGACTTGCAATTTTTCTTAATTCCAGCATAATGGCCTATAACTAAAAAGTTGATTTGTTCCTTCAATCTCCCTCTGCCTCAGTTTCTCCATCTATAAAATGTGGATAAAAATGCTTTGTCGACATCTAAAATCTATAGTTGGAAAGTATTCTACAGGCGCTCAGATACCAGTGATGGGCATGATATAAAAAAGCTACATGGATACAACATAATTGCAAAGTATAATTATTACAAGGGCAAATGAAAAGAACTTAAAAGGACAATTCAGAAAAATTACAGTGGCACCATACTATTCAGGAAGTTTTTGGAAGCAATGATGTATACTGTGTGGACAAATATAATTTACCTATCAATGAGATAGTATTTCCTTGTAATAAATGTGCAAATGAAATTACTTCACCATATAAGGAAGTTATGCTACTAAACAAATCACTGGCAAGTTAAAAAGGCATTTGCTAATTTCTTATTTCTCCAAAGCATCATCAAAAGCATGTAATTTATGTGAGAAATCACATTAAATAAACATATTCACTAACCGAGATGAGGCGTGTATGTCTTTTTGTAAGGACTTGTCTGCACTTGAAATTTGTTCTGGGCTAACCTGAGTCATTTTGCATTAAAGTGACTTGTAAAAAAAAAAACTAATCATTTTTGCAGCAGCTCATCTGCCATTTTAACACACGTTCTTAAAGCTACTTTGGGAGCGGGTCTGCTGAGATGTGAGATGAGTTTAACCTGTAAAAGTCAGTGTGGATGCATCACCATCCCAAAATAACGGTCGTGTATCTGCCAAGTCCTTTCCTGCTATATTCACGTTGCTTTATTGGAGTGCCCTGTACCTGTGCACCGTATGCTGCTCCAGGATCACCCTGACTGCTGTCACCTCCTCATTTAAATGCTGACACACAGCAGGCGCTGTCCTTTATGACTCCAGCTCACAGAGAGTTCACATACCTGTGTCATATCCTCTTGATTATTGATCAGTCATACCTCATACTTCTGCACAGATCCAGGCTGAGATCTTGGACTTCACTGCCAGCTACTGAGAGGCACAAGTACAGACCCACCTGAATGGCAGTCACGTAGCACAGGTTTCTAAGCAGGTATCACAAGTGCAGGACAGGGTGCACAAATGGGACCCAAGCCAGTGCTGCAGTAAGGCAAAGGAGCTCTGTCTGAGCTATAAGAATGTTAAGGATAACAACATGACAGTTGAAGGAACATGCCATGTTTGCTGGAGATCCTGCCACTCAACCACTAAATTGTGTGGACTCACTGACTGATCCTGAAATCCAGATTGTCATCTGACTCCAGGGCAGACACAGACGTGGAAACCCAGGACCTAACTGAATCACAACCGGAGGATCAACTTGAAACCCGAACTGGGGAGGAGAGCACATCCAGTAAGAATTATACAATATATTACAGTGCAACTGTACAGGGAGATATAGACAACTTAGTTTCAGGTCTCATCAGGGTACTGCCATGTTGATCTACCCCCTCTCTGCCTCCTGAGCTACTAACCTCACCACCAGTTCCTCAAAATGGTGGCCACACCAGAGAATGTACCAGAGAATGAGCTGTGGTCTCATAGATGTCAGGTATAATAGGCCAGGGGAGGTTGTCTCCTCTGCAGTGCAGCCACCCAACCTGTTGCCTTTGAGAGTGTGGACACCTGGACCATGGTGGCCCTCCTGTGCTCCGCCCTGAGGCCCCCTTCCTGCTTTGCCCCACCCAAACTCCATCTCTTCCTGTTCCTGCTCCTCCCCTCAAGATGCCCACAACCAATCGCTGTGGAGTTCCTCCTCCCCTTCACAGCTCTTCACCAGAGTGGAGGAGAGGAGGGACTCAGTGAGTGGCACGCGACCTTGATGCTTACTGCTCTCTCTTCTGCCCAGTTAACCCACCATCATCTGCACCAGTCCTGGGGGGAACCACCTTGGCAAATGGCAGCACGGCATCAATTTCTGGTTTGCCCACTGCCTTTTTTTAATCAGAATCCTTCTCTATTTGGAGGGAAACAGTTCAGGGTAACAGCCTCCAAAGTAAGAACAGCTTGCACCAGTTCACAGGCAATGAGTAACCTGCCACTGCTGCACTCTCTAGGTAGCCATCTTCCCCGAACACCACAGGCCATCTGGCACCTGTTAGCCCTTTTCCCCCACTTGCCACAACAGCCACAGTCACACTCCTCTACCACAGGCTCAGGGGTTCCAGACAACCAGGGAAGATGATGACACAAATGCAGTAGTTGAGGATAATGGAGAGACAAACACCTCTCCTAACCTTGAAAGCCCAAACTTGTCTGCACACAACTGGTTTAACTTTTAAATGGCTTTTAGCTTTGCACAGCATTATGCATGTTCAATAACATTTTACTGCTCAAAATATTGAGGTGGAATGTTGTTATTTATTAAGAAACCATGGAAAAGATCTTTATATTCATGGTTTGAGTCCTGTACAATTCACTGAAATGCCCAGCTTCACAGTCATAAAATCCACACATGCACTATACTAAAAGCCACACATTAAGTACTGTATGTTAAAATCCTCGCAATAATACATATGAATACAACCAAACGCAGTCATCCTGATTACAGCCTTATATGAAAGTATGTACATTGTTCACAAATGGCCTCTAGACTCAAAGAAGGAGCACAGTGCAGCCCTGACTCTGCCCCTAAGTAGTTGCAGCATTTTGTGGATATCTCCTCTCTAGCTGTGAAAAATTTTCGCCAAGCCTGCCCACCTCCGTCTCCTACCCATCTCCCTTGCGGTCACAAATGTGCAAAACACAGCAAGCAATTATCATAAGAAGCAGATAGTTCTCAACAGCCTCCAGCCTCAGGCTTCTCCATCTACCTTTCAATCTGCCAACTGCATATTTCACTGTCATTCTGCAGCTATTCAAGGTATAGATAAACATTCTTCTGCCCAAGTGTCCAGTAAAAGGCTTTATAAGCCACAGGAGCAGAAGATAAGCCGGTCTCCCAGAATGACAGGAGAAATGGCAACACCATCAATGTCCATAATGATATTGGAGCCAAAGGACTGTTTGTCATTGTCCAGAGTTTCCAAAGGGAACTGGCATCATGGGCCTTTCCAGATTACCTCACATTCATACTGGTGAACCTTCCACGATGATCAACCAGGCTCATAGGTCTCATCAATGGCCCCAGTAAAATTCAGGAACCCCAATCATGCAAGCCAATTACTTCCTGTGTACTGTCCAGCCTTATCGCTACTTTGCCAGTAGCACACATCTCCATGATAACAGCTCTGACAGCTCCAACACTAAACTGGTTAGCTACTTACTGGTAGCAATCAGAGAGGTGAGCTTCTGGATGGTGATGGCCACATGCTTCTCTACATGAAGAGGTGTTCTCATGAAGGTCTTCCACTGCAGCTCCAGGCGAGTGCTGCAATGATTTCTAGGAAAGTGGCTTTATCCTATCTCACCAGTCAGGGCTTGTTGGCTAAGCCCAAAAGTTGTGGTCTCATAGATGGCAGGTGTAATAGGTCAGGAGAGGCTAAGTCTCCCCTGCAGTGCAGCCGCCTGACCTGTTGCCTTTGAGAGTGTGGACACCTGGACCATGGTGACCCTGCCTGTGCTCCACCCCAATGCCTCTTTCTGCTTTGCCCCACCCATGCTCCACCTCTTCCTGTCCCTGCTCCTTCCCTCAAGATGTCCACCACCAATCGCTTATTGAGTTCCTCCTCTCCTTCACCAGGATGGAGAAGAGGAGGGACACAATGGGAGTCTCAGGGGAGGGGGGCTGGGATGACTCAGGGGATAGGAAGGTGAAGGAGAGGAGGGACACGGTGAGTGGCAGGGGTTTGGGGGGATGGGGGTGGGGGAGAGGAGAGAAGCAGCAAGTGGAGAGGGTTTTGGGGGAGGGGGCTGGATTAACTTGGGAGGCAGAGGAGTTTTGGGGGATAGCAAAAAGGAGAGACATTGTGAGCAGTGGGGGTCTTGGGGAGGAGGTATGGAGCAACTCAGCAAGCGGCGGGTGGGGGGCCTTTGGGAGATGGGGTGAAGGAAGGGAGGGACTCGGCAGGTGGTGGGGGCAATAGGGGTGTGTGGAATGACTCAGAAAGTGACAGGTGAGGGGGCCAAGCATGAGTGGAGCCTGGGGAAGAGCAGAGGTGGAGTGTGGACAGGCCCTCAGGGGAGGAAGCCAAGTGGGAGTGGGACCTTGGGATGGAGCAGTGGGTGGGACATGGTCCAGGTGCCAGGGGAGCTTCTGATGCTCAGGCCAGCCCTCCCAAATGCCCGAGTCATGTGCTTCCCATGTGCAGTCCACCAAGTAAAACTGCTCTAGGAAAAGATCTAGGAGCATCTGCTCAATTTCAGCCCTTGACTCCTGTGCTTTGGGGTGGCATTAACATTCTGGCTGCCTTCCATGCAGGTGTGCAAGGTGGCAGGAAGGGCTCCCCACTCTCACCTGCCTTACACGCCCATGCAGGAGTCACCAAAATCTGACCCTTGGTTTGGAGTGAATAGGGGATGTCTCCAGTACGGCAACCCTTGTATTCAGAACTGTTATTATGGCACGTGCAGTGCTCTTACTGAGACACGGAGAACAAGGTTTCTGAGCAGAAAATCATGGGTGGGGCTTTTTAGCTCTTTGTTGGTTATCACAACCTTTGTCCCTTTCTCCTACAGCCGCCTCATGAAAACAGACATAAGAAAATCACAACCCTACACAGAGCCACAAAGAGCCAAACTGAAATGATGTCCCATAGGCTAACGAGTAGTATTTGCATTGTCATGTTATGCAAGACTATGGGCTCTGGATAGCATTAACATCTGTGCAATGTTTCATTACTGACGGTCAGCTTCATGTGAAGCTTTTCATGTCTAATGGTCCCACTTACAGGACTCAGGGAAAGAGGCTTGCTATTAGATCCTTAAGTACTCACATTTTTCATCCATATATCATCTGTTTTGTTGTTAGCAGAGTAATTCTGCTTCTCCTCCTCCATTGTTGCCCTGCCCTTCCCCTTCAGCCCCTGCCAGTGCTTCTCTGTGGACATACTATTGAAACCTTCCCATGCCCTTCACCAGCTCCTCCATTTCCTCTCAGGTGCTCACCAATATTTTTAAAGACAGAATTGATTGCATCTGGCACTTTGGTTCCCCTCCCTGTCCTCCTTTGACTACCTCAGTCAATTACTGGCTCTGAAGTCTCTTCAATGCACCTCATACTCCTCCTTAATTTGGACCATTATTGCCTTGGCTCCTTCCTTCATCTCCTCACTCACGCTCATTCAGACTTTTAAGCCTCCACTTTCATGAGTGTGTTACATTTTTTTTTTGTCCTTAAAGAGACTTTCCCTCTTCCTCACTTTCTAGCTATTGCCCCGTCATCTTTCAGCTTCTTAATCATCCTGGTCTGCTTCTTGGTGCCAAGACTTTATACTTTGCCAACTTTCTCCTAGATCCCCTCCAACCTGGCTTCTGCTCCCTTCACATCACTGAAATTGTCTTCACTACAGTCACTGAGGACTGCATCCTTCCCAATCCTTAGGGTCCCTGCTCTGTATTCTCTGATCCACTGGAGACTCACTGATTGAGTTCAATCACCCACTTGCCATCTTTATGTGATTAATAAATCTACCTCTTTGCCAAAATCTTCTCCCATGCTGCCCAGTCTTGCAATTCTGCCTGTCTCCCTGATATATTTCCTGGAAACCTAATGCAACTAATACTCAACTTCCTATTTCCTCCTATGCCCACTCCTCTCTCTGTGAACTCAATTCCCTGTGTTATTTTCCTTGTCTCTCCCACTCTCAACACTGGGATCATCTTCAACTCTTTCTCTCTTGCCCTTTAACCTGCCTCGGTATTTACACTAGAATAGCTGAATACCTTCACTGTGGTATCAGGAAAAACAACCATGCACAAGGGTTTCATGAGGGAGACTGGAGACCAGAGCCAGTTTTGCACTACACTGGTTCTGAAGGGGTTTCCTTTCACTTGCACCAAAGTAAATCAGGAGTCACTCCACCAAGGGCGGCTGGCGGCTGCTGGTCACTGTCAGGGCAGCAGTCAAGCTGCCTTCGGTAGCATACCTGTGGGAGATCCGCTGGTCCCACGGATTCAGTGGCATTTCGGTGGTGGGTACGCCGAAGCCGAGGGACCGGTGGACCTCCCGCGGAAATGCCACCAAATTTCGTGGCACCAGCGGACCTCCCACAGGCATGCCGCCAAAGGCCACCTGACTGCTGCGCTTGGGCAGCAAAAAACGTAGCACCGCCCCTGCACTCCACTTATCTCAAAGTGGTTGCAGCTGTGTAAAATTGGAGGCAAATCTACCATGGGCAGGGCAGTGGATTGGCGTCACAGTTCAATTCTTGGCTCTGCCCCTGACAGGCTTTGCTTCCTTGGGCGAGGAATGTATGCAGGGTAGCTAGCCCATCCTGCCACTCACGCTGCTGTGGCTACTCTCCATTTTTAGCACGCTAGCTGAATGGGAACTACCATGAGTATGTCTCCTAGAGGAGGAAATCACACCCCCAGCTCCAAGTGTAGGCATACCCTTTGTGTCGTACAGGGCCTAGCATGATGCAGACCTATCTCAGTTAGGGCCTGTAGGCCAGGGGTAGGCAAACTGCATCTGGTCCTCCAGACAATTTAATCCGGGCCTTGAGCTCTCAACAGGAAGTGGAGTCCGCGGCTTATCTCACTCCGGCGCTCCAACTGGGGAGCGAGGTCCAGTGCTTGCCCCACTCCATGTGGCCCCCTGGAAGTAGTGGCATGTTCCCCACTCTGGCTCGGCTGCGTAAGAGCAGCCAGGGGGCTCCACAGGCTGTCCCTGCCCCAAGCACAGCCCTTGTAGCTCCAACTGGCTGGGAACTGTGGGCAGCATGCAGAGCTGCCTGGCCACACCTCCATGTAAGAGCTGGATGGGGAACATGCTGCTGCTTCTGGGAGCTGCTTGAGGTAAGCGCTGCTTGGAGCCTGCACCCTGACCCCCCTCCTGTGTCCCAACACTCTGCCCCAGCCCTGATCCCCCTCCTGTCCTCTGAACCCCTCAATCCCAGCCCAGGGCACCTTCCTGCACCCCCACCTCAGAGCCTGCACCCTGAGCCAGAGCCCTCACTCCCTACCTGCACCCCAGCCTCCAATTTTGCAAGCATTCATGGCCCACCATACAATTTCCATACCCAGATGTGGACCTTGGGCCAAACATTTTGCCCACTCCTGCTCTAGGCACTACTTAAATGCAGATGATAATAATCAGGCCTGTTGACTCCAATAGAGCTACTCCCTGTTGGGATTTTTTGCTCTTTACGCAACAAATGGAATATCAAAGAACCACAAAGGCACACTGTGGTCCAACTAACTGTGTTTAGTATCTACAATAGGCGCCGCTGAATAGCAACCTAGATAACAACAGCTTTCAGTAATAGAAACATTTTGTCTGGAACCAATACTGTCAAACGTAGTGTAATGTTAATTGCTCCAGATGTGGGCAACAGGCATGCTGGCTATTTGTAGAAAGCTGCAGCTGTGCCTACAAGCAGGTTTGTGGGGCTGCAGCCAGGGAAGGAAGCTCTGGGACTGCACAGTCCATCTCCTTGCGCTCTCTGGGCTACATCCTGCCGTGCCACAGGAGGGGTGGAGAGGGAGCAGTGCTGACCTTGACAATCGCTACCCGGCCTGAAGTCTATCCTGGGACCCAGCACTTCCATCCCTGGCCGCAGCCCGCAAACCTGCTTTCCACTTCTTGGCAACTTTTTGCTGTCTACGAAGGGGCTGCTAGAAAGTAGAATCTGTTGTATACACAATGTGCAGTGCCTCCTGACAAACATACACTGCTGCTCTGCAGGGTCCTGGGGGGCTTCTGGAGTGTACAAGACAGAGAGGGGGCCCAGAGAGCTCACAGACTATTTAAAGGGTTTCCACCCACTTCCTATACTCATGTAAGTGAAATCAGCATCAGAGGCTAGATGCGTCAAGGGAATCAGTAATGAATGGGCAAGAAGGACACTGATTGTGGAGGCTGAGTGGGGAGCAAATTTTCTATGCTCTCAATTAATATATTTTTTTATGACTTTGTATTGTGGTAGTGCCTAGAGTCCCAGTCAGGCCCCCGTCATGCTAGGTGTTGTATTCAAACAAAACAGTATGTCTGAGGACGCTTTGATTGTGTATTCATTCACGTGAACTGTTTGGCTCTTTCTGGTTTGAAAAACAGTGAGATGGAGGGACACTTTTGCAGAGCGTCCCAAAGGGGGGGAGAGCAGGAAGAGTATCTCTCTCAGTGAAATCTGATCCAGGCAAGGGGGAAAAAAACACTTTGCAAGTCTCTGTGTGAGCCCAGGCTAAAAATCAGCCCTGGCAGGGGTTGTGTAGGATGCAGGGAGAAAGAATGAGTCAGGAAAGCCCCCATCATCTCCCTCAGTTCAAAAGGCATTCAAGGTGTGAACTGATACCCTGGTGCCGGTTTAACCCAGATATTCAGGAAACAGTCCCCAGCTAATCTCTGCCACAACACTAACATGTGAATTCTCGCCTACTCCCCTCTCTACATTCACATCAGAGGTTAGATGGACCCATTTAAATGCTGACACATTTACCAAGTAAGAGCAGCGTAATAAACAAACCACCCACTCCTGGAGGAACGGAAAGGCCCCCGTTCTGACTTTGCCTTGGTTTGTCTCCCACCACTCACATTTCCCCAGCACTGTTTCCTTCCCCACAATTTCCAAACAGGACTTTCCAGTCAAGCTGTCTCTACAGGAAGGAGGCTGGGTTTTCCCCACTCAGCCATGCTTGGGATTTTTCCATTTTATTTCCCAGTTTAGACAGCCCAGCAGCAGTTGCAACATGGTCCATTCATTACATCTCTAGCTAACAGGCACATGACTTCTTTGTCTAGCTACTGCCTTAAGATTCTGCATACAATCCACACTGGACAGCAGATTTAATTGACATGCTGGTACAAAAGCCAGGAGCCACCAGAGTCTGGTGTAACCCAGGGCTCCTACCAGTGCCGCTGAAATCACTAATTGTACTAGTGGGAATTTCCTGGTAAAACTCCTAGTGGCTTGGTGTGCTGTTAAGAGATCAGCCCTGAAGCTTTGACAAGAAACTTCCCATAGGCCTGGGGGGGTGGAAGACAGAATCCAGATGGGGCTCCCATTTTGCTGCGTATTCATTGTATTACTGGCTGACTGCTAAATGTGGCACTAAGAATGGATCTATAAAGCTAAAATGCTATATGAACGTGCAGCCACCTTCACAGCCTATCTGCAAACAAGGGTTCAGCGTAATCCATTTTGTACAGCTTAGTGAGGCAAAACCAAAGGAAGAAAATTGGCTTGGGGTGGAAGCAACCGCTGGCGTCCCTAACATCTTGCCTTAACTGCCATGTTCTAGAGTGAATAGGGTGACCAGACAGCAAGTGTTAAAAATCAGGGCAAGGGGTGGAGGGTAATAGGCGCCTACATAAGAAAAAGCCCCCAAAATCAGGACTGTTCCTATAAAATCGGGATATTTAGTCACCCTAGGAAAGGCTAATTTAAAAATTTGCCCCCTCAAGAGCCTGAGTCACACATTCCACAGGCATTCCCCCCCCCTCCCTCCATTACCTTCAGTGGCCCCTCCCTGCAGCTCTCTGGGGAGCAGGGCAAATAGCTGTGACCTGTAGGGAGGAGCAAAAGCTTTAGCTCAGCAGGAAGCAACAGCAGCAGCAACTCGACTCTCCCTGCAGCTCCCAGCTGTTTGCTGCTCCCTCTCACCACAGCTCCCAGCTTGTGGCTCCAGCAGTGGGGTTACCAACTTTCTACTCCCACAAAACTGACCACTCCTGTCCTGCCCTTCCTCTGAGGCCCCGCCCCTTCTCCGACCGCCCCCCTTACTCCACCCCACACCCATCTTGCTCCCCTCACCCTCACTTGCTCATTTTCACCGGGTGGGTTCAGCAGGGTGAGGGGTGGAGAGGGGGTGAGGGCTCTGACTGGTGGTGCAGGGTCTGGGATGGGGCCAGGATAAGGGTTTTGGGGTACTCCAGGCTGGGGGGTGGAGCTGATGAGTTCAGAGTATGGGAGGGGGCTGTGGACTGAGACAGGGGTTGTGTGGGAGGGAGCATGGGCTCTGGGCTGGGGGTGCAGGTTCTGTGGTGGGGCCAGAAATGAGTGGTTCAGGCTGCGGGAGGGGGAGTCAGGCTGGGACAGGGGATTGGGATGCAGGGTCCCTTTTTGACCTGGTGTTCCGGTCAAAAAAACCAAACACCTTATCCAGCAGCTGCTGTGCCTGGTGGCAGCATGTGACCAAGAAGACTGTCAAACCCTGGCAAAAATCGGGGGGGGGGGCACATGGCTCCCCCATGCATCACCTCTGGCTTCTGACCAGCAGAGAGTGGGGGAGTCTCAGAGCTTCAGCTCTCCAGGGTGCACTGCCGGGGCGCAGGGCCTCAACAGGCAGGGCTGAAGTACCACAGCCTGGCAGGCATCTCCCACAAGGCTGAAGCCCTGAGATGCCCCCTCGCAGGGCTGAACCCCCCTGCACCACCATCCCGCTGTGGGTCTGAAGCCTTGAGCCCCAGCAGGCCACACCCTGCTGGCAGCAGCAGATTAGCCACTGGGCTGAGGAGTCCCATGCTCAGGGACCCCGGCCAACTGGGCCACTGTCCAGCAGCGGAAGCCTGGAGCCCCGGCCACTGGGCAAGTCTCCACACTCCAACCCTGCTCCCTGACAGCAGCGCCAAGCAGGTGGGGCAGGCAAAGCTTTTGTGTCCCAACCTTGCTCCCCAGCAGAAGCCGTGGGGCGGAAAGGGAAGTTCCAGTGTCCCCTAAGCCGGTCGTGCTTTATTATTATTATTACTTTGCACCCATGTTCCAGGTGCTTTCCCCAGCATAAAGCGAGATATGGACCCTGCCTCAAAGAGCTGATGAGTTTTACTCAAGAAGCTGTGTTGTTCAGTTATCGAGTATGTGAGGTACTGTACTGGAAAATGGCTGATTGGTAGGGACTGGAAGTCAGAATCATCCGATAGCTGTTCAGGGATGTACAGTATGTAAAAGCAGTGGCTGGTTTAATTCCAATTCTTCATGGCTAATGGGTGTCCATTCAAATATTCGTCAAGACTGATAGTCGTATTTGGTTTTTGGATTTGGTCTAATGTTCATAGCTGACCAGTAATAGCAGCTTCACTGAGACTTTGCCCAAACAAACAACATGGAGCCTAGATCTACTGGAGCGTTGCTGAACTGGGTCTGGGGAAAACCCTTCTGCAAAGGGGGATTCACACCACCCACTTGCCCCCCACATTCAGACATATTTGAGTTCTGCCTCCTGTCTAGTGGCCCGTGGCATTTCCTAATGGCCTAGTACAACGTCCCACAGCAGCTGTCTAGCTTAGAAGTGCACTTGTGCCCACCTTTGTAATTTTGCCCCACAGGGGAAAAAAATGTGACACTGAGATGTTGCAATGTCACATCATAAAGGGGAAAAAAAACAGGGATAGCTCCCTCCTGCGCCTGAAGTACCCTTGGGTATTTCATTCCTTGCAACCTATTTTAGCAGCTCTGGGGAAACTGAGACTTTTCTGTGGAAATCAGGGCTTGTGGTGACTCGGCAGGAGGCAACAAGCCTGGCAGGCTTTGCCCTCTGTCAGCTTTGTTTAAATAGGCAATTAAACTGCAGGATGACGAGGGAAAAATCATAGCACACATAGGAAAATCATGGACATGTATATTGTTGTTTACACATGGGTGTGCAAGCCCCATGTCACTGAATACGTACAGACTACACTGGCTGGTCCCTTTTCCATTTCAAATTTTAGTTCATCTCTGCAGCATCAACAGCTCAGCACTTTATATCTGCAAAGGGTTTAAACTTTCCCCACTGCATCATCTTGCATGGTTATAATCAGCTTCTGCCCGTACTTCAATGGGAACTTTATAATAACAATTACACATACAGTGCCTTCATCTCAGGACCTCATAAAGTGCGTTGTCAGTTTCCTTTCTGCATCAAGCTCTTTGACGGGGGTTCAATGCCAACGTGAGCTGACTAGGATTGAATAGTCCTCGTCAGCTTCCCTTTGCAAGTCAGTTCTATGGCTAACACACTTTACAAAGACAGGAACTGACAAACCATCATTTTGTTTTGCATCAAAGGCTTTACACATTTGGAAAGGGAAGCTGACTAAGTTACTTTGCAGCCAGCTCCCTATGAAACGCAAGTGGCAGGAAACACTGACAGACACTCCCCATACATAGATGTAGTGATCTAGGAATCCTTTTTGCCTATCCCTAAAAATAGCCTTGCCAAGGGCAGGAAAGCAAGAGAGTCAGTGGGACCCATGTATTATATAAAGTGAAAGAAAGGCCATTTTGACTTTGGGAACTATAGTTCCACATCATGGGTCTTGAAAGCTGGGCTTGTTCCTGTCTGAGGGATTATGGTGTCACCTCAGTGGAATGATAGCCCCAGCATTCCCCCGTATTTGTCACATATTTTGTGTGTCATAGATGGTTAGCCTATTATGAAAATCCCTGGTTTTGTAAAGAGCTAAATTTTCAGCCAGCCTCAACATGGTCTTCAGCTATGGGTGACAGACTACACCTCCTAATGAAAGGCATCCACCCATCTCACACGTACAAACCCCACATTTCCTGTTCACCTGACCTGCATATGCAAATACAGGGTTTGCACACACACAAGTGCACCCTACTAGTTGCATGCAAAAAAAAAAGTGGTTGTACAAAATCAAAGCCCAGGTCTGATAATCTGGCCCATGGTAACCAAGAATTTTAGCACTGGTCACCTCTTGTTCCAAGAAACAGGTAAAGTGATTTCATGCACAAAGCCTGTCACACAGAGATGTTTGTGTGTCCTAGCTGTCATAAGTGCCCTACACACAAGAATAAAGACAGACCCAGTCAGCAGAATGGGACCACATTTTCAAAATCAAAACCTGGGTGGGTGACTTCTTTTGGGGATGGGGGGAGGTTGCCAAACAGTCAATTAATTGTTATTAATTCACTGTTACAGTAGACTTCCGATTATCCGGGCGCAGGTTAACCGGGCTGCGGATTAACCGGGATGTCTAAACGGGTCGGTAGGGGAAGCCCCAAAGCAGCGGCAGGCTCAGCCTTAGCCTGCCGCTGCTTTGGGGCTTTTCCCACTGGCCCCTTATGAGCTGGGGTCTCAGCCTGCTTCCAGCCTGGGTGTAGGAAGCCCAGGCTGGCAGCGGGAGCTGAGACCCCAGCTAGTAGGAGCCTGCGGGGAAACTTTAAAGCAGCAGCGGGGTGAGAGCTCGGCCACTGCCACTTCTGAGCTCTCTGCCGCTTTACACTCCCTCCTCCCCCCCCCCCCCCCCCGCGCGCAGGATCCTGTCAGCGGGGGGTCTCAGCTCCTGCTGCCAGCCTGGGCTTCCTACACCCAGGCTGGCAACGGGAGCTGACTGGGGCAGGCAGCAGGACCCCGGCTGGCAGGAGACTGGGGAGAGAGCCCAAAGCGGAGGAAGGCTGAGCAGTCAGCCTGCCGCCACTTTGGGGTTTCCCCCGGTGGAACCTTGAGCGCTCAGACGGCTGCTGCTTTAGAGTTTCCCCGCAGGCTCCTGCTAGCCGTGGTCTGAGCTCCGGGTGCCAGCCTGGGTTCCCTACACCCAGGCTGGCAGTGGGAGCTGACTGGGGCAGGTGGCAGGAGCCTGGGGAGAGAGCCCAAAGAGGCCGCTGAGCACTCAACCTGCCGGCGCTTTGGGATTTCCCCCCAGGCTCCTGCCAGCCAGGGTCTCAGCCCGCTGCCAGCCTGGGCTTCCTACACCCAGGCTAGCAGGGGAGCTGACATGGGCAGGTAGTGGGACCACCACCATCCCCCCCCTATACCCGCAGGGTGGCTGTCGAACCCCTCCCTCCCCAGTAGACAGGTGATTATCCGGGATTTTATTAACCGGGATTAAGGTTTTCCCGATCATCCTGGATAATCAAGAGTCTACTGTATAGAAAACTTTTCTGTGAAAGTAAACTTTTCATACATACTTAATTTTAATTACACAAACGTGTCTACATAAGTAAAAACAGGTAAACTAACTAAATTGTCAATTTTTTAACATACACATTCGGAAAACCTACTTTATTATATAACGGACTTTTGGCTTTAACGGACAACCCCTCGCCCGAATTAGTCCGTTATATCGAGGTTTTACTGTATATGCATATTTCCCAGAGTGAAAGGTTTCCTAGATATTTAGTTCACTGAGTTTATCATGAAAAGTTGAACCAGTGAGTTTACATAGTTCACTGAGTTTATCATGAAAAGTTGAACCAGTGAGTTAACATTCACCTGAAGCAAAAAAGCAGCTCTGATAATATCTATCCCCATTCACCTTTTCTCTTCACTCCAAACAACATTCATCAGCGTGACGTCTCATTCCACTGAACTACTTGATCCTGGTAAAATAAACTCTAGTCTGTGTAGCAGGATGTCTTGAACATACATTTTGTAGTTATTAAAAATTGATGACACATAAAACCAGGGCATTTCAGGTGTTCTGAAAGAAGTTCCTAGGACTTTGTATGAAAAAACAACAACCCAGAACATACGGTCACTTTAGGTCAGCCAAATATTTTGTTCAATGTTATATGAAATATAATCTGCAGCCTGTAAAAGGTTGAGAATCCCAAAATCCTGTATTTACTAAATGCTGAAAACAGAGAAGAGCCACTCGAAGAACAACCATCCCTACACACCTTGCCTAGGCAGTGGGAGTAAATTTCACTGAGAAATGAGGAGCCAGTTTGAATCCTGACTCTGATATTCATGCTGTTGGCGGGCGGGAGTATCACACAGGTGAAAACTTCATTTCTCCTTCCACTGCGGGCCCTTACTAGAGCTGGAAGCTGTAATTTGAAGAGAATTTGGTTCTGTCCAGAGCAACAGATGCCACCATGGCACAAGCCCAATAAAGGGAGGAACTAGAATGTGAGGAACAATTAGGCATTGCTGTGCTCCATCAGGAAGGAATTCCCCTGGAGGCCCAAGAGGATGAGAAAATGCAACGTGCTATAATAATAAATCTCCTCCCTGCATGTGAATCCTCACATGTTTATGATGTAGGGAAGTAATTGCTCTTTGTGTTCATAGGTTCCAAGCCCAGAAAGGACCACTGTGTCTGATCTGACCTCCTGTAAAACACAGGCCATAGGACTTTCCCCAAAATATCCCTACAGCAGATCTTGTAGAAAAACATCCAATTCTGATTTTAAAATGGTCAGTGAGGGAGAATCCACAACAACCCTTGGTAAATTGTTCCAGTGGTTTTACAAATGGGGAAACTGAGGAGGAGAGTTTAAGTGACTTGTCTTGGGTCAGAGGGTGAGTCACTGTCAGAATTGGCATTCGAACATAGGCGCTCCTGACTTCCAGTGCTGTGATCAGACCAGTAGGCCCCACACAGCCAGTGTCATACTCCAAGATCAAAACCTCTTTGTCCATCTACAGAGGCCCAGATCCTGTTAACTGGAAGGAGGCTGCTTTGGTGCACCACAGGAAGCCAACGAGTGGATGTCTTGAGATCAGAGGAGGGCTGTAGAGAATTGTCCTCTTTGGGCTTGGCTACACTTGAAATTTCAAAGCACTGCCACGGGAACGCTCCTGCGGCAGCTCTTTGAAGTGCCAGTGTGGCTACACGCGAGCGCTGGGAGAGAGCTCTCCGAGCGCTCCTGGTGTTAGGTAAAATAGCAAGTCCCACTCACCTCTCCAACACCCGAGTTTTGTGCGGAGTTGGTATAGGGCTCACAAGCTGTCAGAGACCAAGTACACAGACACCAATTCATTGATCAACGGGCTCACATTTCTCTTAGCTCAAAAGCTTCAGAGTAAGTGTGGCAACTTTATTAGGGGTAAGCATCAATATTTATACACAGAACTAAACAAAGTAGTTAACAGGTCATAATGGTCATGCATAATCAATCAAGATTCTGCTGGGTAAAACAGGTTAAAACCAGCCCTACTTAGCTCAAGAAATGTAAATCCCAAAGACAAAGGGGAGATGGCTACTTAAGGGGCGGGGGGAAGTCAGGAGCTGTTCATAGGTCAGAGCTTTGGTCAAAAGTTCAGACATAGCCATCAAGTCAGGGTAAAGTTCAAACTCAACATTGGTAATCCACTTCCACGAGGGGATTAGTTCGGAGCGTGGCTCCCAGTGCTCGGACGGCCTGTCCACACTAGAACTTTAAAGCGCTCAGACTTGCTGCGCTCAGGGGGTTGATTTTTCACACACACACACCCCGAGCCAGCAAGTTAGAGCGCTATAAAGCGCCAGTGTAGCCAAGCCCTAAGTTAACATGCTGAATCTTGTAAACAGGATTTGTAAGGGCATGGCTACACTTGCAGCTGTAGAGTGCTTTGAGTTAAACCAGCCCTCGGAGAGCGCAGTTCAGAAAGCGCTGCAGTCTGTCCACACTGACAGCTGCAAGCGCACTGGCATGGCCACATTTGCGGCACTGGCAGCAGCACTGGCAGCATTATGGGCAGCTATCCCAGCGTTCAAGTGGCTGCAACGTGCTTTTCAAATGCAGGGGGTGGGCTGGAGTGTCTTGTGTGTATGTGGGGGAAGAGGGAGGGGGGTTGGGATGCTGAGAGTGTGTCAGCAAGCTGTCTGGAAGTTCAGGGCCCCCTCCTCCCTGTGTCTCTCTCAAACATCACAGCAAGCAACACTCCACACTACTGGCTTGCTTTGTCTCAGAGCAGATAAACAGCCTGATATCAGAAATAGAGATTTGAAAGGGCACGTCTGCAGTCCTGCAGCCGATTTCACAATGACAAGAGTGGCCACTTGACTTAAGGGGATTATGGGACCTTTCCAGGTCAGTCAGAGTGCAGCAATTTGACACCTTGTTCACACTGAAGTTGGGGTGTCTCAGCCAAGACTTATTCCTCTCCCGGAGGTGGAGTACCAGGGATGCTCTAGACATGAGTCAGAGCACTCTACATGCCTTGCCAGTGTGGATGGGGAGTGAGTTAGTGCACACTGGGCAACTTTAGTGTGCTCTAACTTGCAAGTGTAGCCAGTCTTGCACTGAGCTGAGGACAAACACGCAGTGATAGTGATAATCAGGGGAAAGGAAATTGCAAAATGAGAGAAGTCATTGAGAACATCACTGTTAAAGGGTTTGATCCTGAGAGATGATAGGTGCCTAGAAATTCCACTGAAATCAGTGGCTGCTCAGTAGCTCTCAGGGCTTGTTGATTTGCCCCAAGAGGTGGCAGCGAGAATTCTTCCCGCGACCTACCACTGTCTACGTCGAAGATTAGATCATCTTAATAATGTCACTCAGGGCCCGTGGATTTTTCACACCCTGAGCTAGGTAGGCCTGGCCTTAGTACCCGGCAAGATGGGATGTAAATCTACATCACGCTGGCCTGCTGTGAATTAAGTCACCATGTGGACCCTGTTACCATATGCTAAAAGTTCTGTAGTGAGCAGTATCTAGTAAATAAGACGAGAAAGACTTTGTAGCACCTTACAGACCAGTTTATTTCAGCATAAGCTTTCGTGGGCTATAGCCCACTTCATCAGATGCATAGAATAGAACAGAACTAAGATGCATTTATACACACAGAAAGAAAAAAAAGTTGTACATTAGCATACCAATTCTAAGAGGCTGTTTAATTTGGATGGGCCATTATCAGCAGGAAAAAAATACCTTTTGAAATGGATTTCTGTGTCTGGCAGGAGATAACAACTATTGAAGGTAAATTAACTAGGGAAATGCAATCAACTGTAATGAGAGAACCATTCGCAAGTTCTAAGACTCTTTCAAACAGAAGGGAACTTTTAATGCATGGCAGCAGGCTCCACTAGGGTGACCAGATAGCAAGTGTGAAAAATCAGGACAGAGGGTGGGGGATAATAGGCACCTATATAAGAAAAAGCCCCAAATGTTGGGATTGTCTCTATAAAATCAGGACATCTGGTCACCCTAGGGTCCACACGGTGACTAGGGTATGTCTACACTTAAAACACTACAGCCGCTGTAGTGTAGACACTACCTACACCAGTGTGTGTGGGGGAAGTCTCACATTGGTATAGGTAGCTAGGTGGATGGAAGAATTCTTGTCTCTACAGTGCTAGCTACACAGGGGCTTAGGTCAGCTTAATAACACTACCCCGGGTATGGGTTTTTCACACCACTGATCAATGTAGTTAAACTGACTTAATTTTCTAGTGTAGTCCAGGCCTTAGTGTGCAGAAGGTTAGAATGCTGTAGGTTTATACTCCCAGCTTGCTGGGCACTAATTCTGCATATAGACAAGCCCTTAGCTTTTAGGGGATTGGCTTTGTTAGAATGCACAGCCAGGATTCAAGTGACTGACCCATTTTGGCTGATTGGAAGATTCCTTTCTTTTACTCGATGGAACGTCCAGGACAGGAAAGAAGGAAGTGGAGGAAAGCAGGAAGTGGTGGTAAATTCAAATATTTGAAGCACAGTAAAGGTCCAACATGTAAGGCATTTCCAGCATGTGCCACACTGCAGCATCCTAGTACCTATACCATTTGATCATGACACTTCTTTGACCCTGCATGGATCTAGTACTGAAAGCAATTTTTCTGGTCCAGAAGCGTAGTTCTACATGTCCCTTCAGTCCCATCAATGCCCATAAGGATCCTTTTCCCAGCAGTCAGTCATGAGCTGGGGAAGAACTGTGCAATGAAGATGCATGCTGCAAAGTGAGAGCTGGGTACACCCAGCTGCCTTTGACGTAAGCAACAATGTAAAAAGAGGAAATTATTTGTGAGCCATGCGTATGCTGCCCAAGCTGCGTGAAACAACACGCTAGCCCCTCTTTCTCACAAGGCGCTGTGTTGTAACCACCTGTCTTGCTTACAGATCTTCACTTAGGCCTCGATCCCTTGGCTTTTGGCTGCACAGTTGTAACGTTGGTGCTAAGCGTGATCCTGTGTAAATCAAGAGGCACTCAGGTGTAGTCAGTGAATGTATACTGAGTGAGAGGAGAATCAAGCCTTATGTTTCTGTATAATATTTAAAGGTGTGTGGACTACCAAGAGTAGAGGTATGTGGCTGAGTTCTGAAGGGTGTTTGGTCCCCCTCTGGAAGCTTACCTAAGCACCCAGTGTCTTTGATGAAAGCTGATGGTCAAACCCAACTAGAAGACGCAGTGACAGAATTGAGCTCTTTGTTCAGTTTTATTAAAAACATGACAAAAATCTTTTATTGATAAATAGCAGGTAATTTTAGCTAGGACCTGTAATAATACTAGTTACTGTGTCCAGAGCAGTGCACGACAGTCTCTCAGCACTCAAGGTACTATTATACTCTTTTGGGGGAAACTGAGGCAGAAAGGTGAAGTGATTTGCCCAAGGCCACACAGCCAAGCCAGTGGCAGAGTTAGGATGAGCCCAAAGAGAGCCCTGGCTTCCAGTCCTGGGCTTGGTCCACTGAAGCAGGATATCACTCTACTGAGGATAAAGCACTCCCATCTTTTTAAAACAAATTGAACCAAGTAGTTTGAAGAGTGTGGATGTAAATCACTATAAACACCAAATAGTCTGAGTCAGTTTAACCTCACTAAAAGGCAGGTTTTCCCCCTTCTTCCCATGCATTCAGAGAGAGCAAGGAATGGTGATCAAAGAGGAGTTCCAAGAAGCAGGAGTTCTCAAGACAGTAAGTAGAGAGTCAAAATGTTTAGTTAAAAAAGCAGCTCCCAACAGACAAACAGCAGTCTAGTCTACTGGACAGGGAACTGGTGAGCCATCTTCTATTCCCAGCTCTGCAACAAACCTGCTGTGTGACTTTGGTAGAGTCTCTTTCTCCTTTCCCATGCTTTGTCTATTTAAAGTGTAAGCTTATTGAGAGAGGGAATGGCTGTAAATGTGTTTCCACAGCACTCAGCACAATGGGGCCCTGATCTGTTAGGATTTTTAGGCAGCAGTGCAATATCAATAAAGAATCATCATAATTGCTAGTACTCCATCAATGATTTTTTAAACCCAGAATAACGTAAAGGGGAAAAAAGCCTTAGGATTCACGAAGCCAAGTCATTCAGAATGCCCCAGTCATTCGGAAATTTGGCAGGATTTCTCATCAAACCCTGGGCTTTGCACATCGGTAGGTTTCACCTTTGCTCAGCCCTGCTCAGGAAGGCATTGCATGCAAATACAAACCTTCACTTTTAATACATGCAGCTTTTGAGAGGCTCACTCTCTTCGAAAAATCAAAGGATCAGATTTTCCTACAGACCTTCAGGTCACATTATTAATCACCAAGGACCAGGCTCAAATTTCTTTTGAGGCTGAGAATTGCCCACTTAATCACCTCCTGCCTCACTCCCACCTATCTTCTGATTCAGAGGGAGAATGACATGATTTATCTAGGGACCTGCTCTAACAGTGCTTGGGGCTGAGCTGGGAACCGTCACATGAATCCTCCTTGCCTCATGTTTAAAAAGAGAAAAGCAGAATAGTAATGCTGGCTGACCATAAAGCACTGGTAAGGCTTCTTTCCCACTAGCTGGGCCTCCACTTCTGGCTCCTTCTTAGCTCTGTTAGCTGGACAAAGCCTAATCTATTTAAAGCTACTCCTCAGTGAGCTGTTACCACATGACTGACTGCAGCTCCATGAGTTGTTTTCCAGCATTAGGGAATGGGTTAAAGTCAATGATGTCCAAACAAAAAACCTTTCTTCTCTTCCTCATATGAGTAGTCCCATCAGGGTCAGCTGAATTGCTCATGTGAGTAAGGAAGCAGGATGTGGCTTAAGGGACACATTTTCTCTCTAGTGCCCATCATGAATAACTCAGCTGGAGGTTGGGAGCGCAATGATGGGAAGGAGAGAAGAATCAGGTGATGGAGCTGAGAGGAGTTGTTCTGTGGAAACTATGCTGTCTGTTACCTCTACAGCCCCAGCACACACATACCCCTTCATGGAGAAGGGAAGATTTTGGACAGCTACATAGCAAAAGATCCTCCACTCCCTCTCCGGGCCCATAGAATCATAGAATGTCAGGGTTGGAAGGGACCTCTGGAGGTCATCTAGTCCAACCCCCTGCTCAAAGCAGGACAAATCCCCAACTAAATCATCCCAGCCAGGGCTTTGTCAAGCTTGACCTTAAAAACCTCTAAGGAAGGTGATTCTACCACCTCCCTAGGTAATCCATTCCTGTGTTTCACCACCCTCCTAGTGAAAAAGTTTTTCCTAATATCCAATCTAAACCTTCCCAACTGCAACTTGAGACCATTACACCTTGTTCTGTCATCTGCTACCACTGAGAACAGTCTAGATCCATCCTCTTTAGAACCCCCTTTCAGGTAGTTGAAAGCAGCTATCAAATCTCCCCTCAGTCTTCTCTTCTGTAGACTAAACAATCCCAGTTCTCTCAGCCTCTCCTCATAAGTCATGCGCTCAAGGCCCTTCCAATTTTTCCACATCCTTCTTGTAGTATGGGCCCCAAAACTGGACACAGTACTCTAGATGAGGCCTCACCAATGTCGAATAGAGGGGAACAATCACGTCCCTCGATCTGCTGGCAATGCCCCTACTTATATAGCCCAAAATGCCATTAGCCTTCTTGGCAACAAGGGCACACTATTGACTCATATCCAGCTTCTCATCCACTGTAATCCCTAGGTCCTTTTCTGTAGAACTGCTGCCTAGCCATTCGGTCCCTAGTCTGTAGCAGTGCATGGGATTCTTCCATCCTAAGTGCAGGACTCTGCACTTCTCCTTGTTGAACCTCATCAAATTTCTTTTGACCCAGTCCTCTAATTTGTCTAGGTCCATCTGTATCCTATCCCTACCCTCCAGTGTATCTACCACTCCTCCCAGCTTAGTGTCATCTGAAAACTTGCTGAGGGTGCAGTCCACGCCATCCTCCAGATCATTGATAAAAATATTGAATAAAACCAGCCCCGGGACCGACCCTTGGGGCACTCCGCTTGATACCGGCTGCCAACTAGACACGGAGCCATTGATCACTACCCTTGAGCCCGATGATCCAGCCAGCTTTCTATCCACCTTATACATCCTTATATCCCTGATGTCAGCCACACAGAGATCAGTTCTCAAGAGAACTGGGATATGCATAACATGGGGCCTGTGCAGCCTGCCCCTCTTATACAGAAGAAGGCCTTCCAGATACAGAGGAGGGAAGATTTTCACTGTCCTCATATAGAGATGTACTTTTTCCACCTCTTACTACAATACTGGAGTCCTTTTCTGTGGTGTACAGACAACTGCGTTAAAACTATAAGCTATGTCTTTAAATGCTATGGGGGGTTTCCTGGTCCTGCTTGCAGGCTAGGGAGCTTTGTTGGGAAGAGTGTAATCTGAGTCAGTTGGCACAGAGCCAGCATAGAGTAAGGAGGGGTGAGCTGACCCACTCTGTTTTAGGGAGCAGCCTGCTTTCTCTCTCTCTGTTTTGTGGATCTTGTTTGTTATTGTTCTGAATTCTAAAAAATAAAGAAGTGTTATAATGCAAACCTCCAGTAGAAGTATTTGTGTTTTATCTAGCTTCTTTGTGTGTGTGAATATAACATTCTCTAATATTCATCATCAGAGGCCCAGGGTACCCAAAGTAAAAAAGCATTGCAAAAAGAAAGCTTGGCTGGAATACATTAGCTCTGTCTACACTAGTAGCACATTCATAATCACAATTCACTACTAGTGCAGCTCCATTAGCAAGCAGCAGAAGCTATAATGTAAAGAGGACTCTGGTATTTTTACTACCACATTGCCTACACCTGCTCTGAGCAGGGTTGGATGGTACTGTGGTAAAAACACTAGTGACTAGTCTACACCTATTCTCCCACCCACAGCAGTGCTAATACAGCCATAAGGAATTTCAACAGAATTGCTAGTTTAGACCATTCCTTCTACAGCATAGATAGGATGCTGTGGGTATTTCACCTGCCCCACTTTAGCCAGTTCTCACAAATCCAAGTCAACCCAGTACAGGGACCCATATACGCAAGTCACCTAAAAGCCCCATCTCCTAGTTGTAGTGCTGGGCACTCTGGCATGAGGGCTTCTCCATTGCAAGGAAAAGTAATGTGACAAACTATTTAATATAATGAATGTCCATGCAACAGTTTCCTCCCAAAGGTGAAATATCCGCCTAGGTCAGGGGTCTCAAACTCAAATGACCACGAGGGCCGCATGAGGACTAGTGCACTGGCCCGAGGGCCGCACCACTGACACACACACACACCCTTGCTGCCCCGGCTCTGCCCCCACTCCACCCCTTCCATGAGGACTAGTGCACTGGCCCGAGGGCCGCACCACTGACACACACCCTGCCCTCGCTGCCCCGGCTCTGCCCCCACTCCACCCCTTCCAAGAGGTCCCACCCCTGCCCCACCTCCTCCTCGGAGCACGCAGCTCCCCATTCCCTCCTGGAAAGTGCTAGGCACCACCAACAGCTGTTTGGCAAACAAAGCAAGAGCAATATAGGAAGTCCAGAGCTAGAAACACGCGCGGCCCAGCCAGGCAGCAGAGAAGCCTCCACTTCTGGTCCCTCCGTCCTGCAAACTGCTATGGGGGGACCGGGGGGAAGGGGGGGCACCAGGAAGCTTGGCGGGCCGCAGGGAAGGGCTTTGTGGGCCGCATGTGCCCCCCGGGCCGCATGTTTGAGACCCCTGGCCTAGGTCATTGGACTGAGCTCTAAAATTCTCCCCAATGGGAAGGGTTGGAGGAATCCTCTCAGACAGTCTATGGAGCTGCTCTACAGAGGCTCCACTGGCCTAAAGCCACCCAACCCCGAGGCTTGAGAGCCTGAGCTGCAGCCCAAGTTGCAATGTCCACATTGCTACTTTGAGTGCACTAGCCCGCGGGTGCGAGTCTGTCTCACCTGGGCTGGGAGGCTCGCGCCCCGCAGCAATGTCAATACATCCTGTGGTACCGTAGGCAAGGCTGGCTGATATTGGTGACTTTCTGCACAGTGTTGCTTGCCGAGTCAACAGCCAGCCTCAGTGTTTTATTGCTCCCTTTCCCAGTGTAAGCCATGCCTGCTTGGTGGGGCACTCTGTCCTCCTCTAGTGGCACCTAGAGCTTGATGAGTCTGCTACAGACTGAGCTAAGAGCCACATGGCTTTTTGCTCATCCTGTAGAGCAGAGATCTCAAACTCAAAGCACCACAAGGGCCAGATGAGGAGTAGTACACATTGGCCTGATGGCCGCATCACTGAAATCTTTTCATACAAAGGCCCCTACCCCTGCCCCCACTCCACCCCTTCCATATGGCTCTGCCCCTCTGCCTCTCCCCACCCCTTCTCCGCCCCCATTCCAACCCCCTCCCCAAAGTCACACCCCAACTCCGTCCCCTCCCTGCCCCTATTCCAACACCTTCCCCAAATCCCCATCCTGGCCCCGCCTCCTCTCCACCTCCTCCTATATCCCCACTCCTCCCTCCTGTACAGTCCTAAGTGTCACCAAGCAGTTGTTTGGCTGCAGGAAGCACTGGGAGTTAGGCAGAGCAGCGGGGATGCGGTGCGTGGGGGGGGATAGGAGCTTGTCTGCTGGTGGAGTCGGTATCTCTGGGTTTGAGACCCCTGTGGTAGAAACACATATACTAAGCTTCAGAAGTCCCAGGTTCAATCCCACCCACCCGTCAACAACCAGGATCTGTCAGTGTTACACCAGCATCATATTATACTTTCTCTTTGCAGTTTCCCTCTACTCAGGGAGCACCAGCCAGCTTTATGGAACAGCTTCCAGCTCTTGAGAATGGGAAAACATTGCCAAATGGAAGCTCGCATACTTAGCATGTTGGCTCCCACAAAGGAGTATTTAGGAGCATGTGTGCCCTTTTGTTTTGCATGATTAGATCTGGAACATTAGGGGATAACCAAGTCAGTTTCTACAATCTTTGTAGTAGGAACAGTCAGCCCTTCATTTGGTCACTTGAAAGAACTCATAGACTTTAAGGTCAGAAGGGGCCATCATGATAATCTAGTCTGACTTCCTGCACATTGCAGACCAGAGCCTCAGCTACCCACACCTGTAATGGAATCTGACATCTGGCTGAGTTACTGAAGTCCTCAAATCATGGTCTGAAGACGTCAAGTTACAGAGCAGCCACCATTTACACTAGTTTAAACCTGAAAGTGAGCTGGCTGTGCCCCATGCTGAAGAGAATGGCAGAGACCCTGGTGGTTTTTTCCCCCTATGTGACCTAGTGAAAATTCATTCCTGACCCCTGTAGTAAGATGAGGCCTGAGACATAAACTCTTGGTATCAGAGGCCCGGTATGAGGCCTGAGGCCTGAGCTGAAGTAATGGTCAAGACGTTGCTAACATAACAAAGCTGGGCTGTGAGCCAGAGGCAGGTCCGCTCACAGAAGTTAGCAAGAAGAGGGCTGCTAGAAGCCACTAATAAAATGAACATGGGCTAAGATGGCAGCAGAACAGCTGGGTAGGAACACATCCCACACAGATAACAAAGAACAGGCAGAGCTAGCCTAAAGACAGTATAAAAGGACAATATAGTATAGTGAATAGACAATATGATGGATAAATAATATGAAAGGATAATACAATGGATAGACAGTATGATGGATGGATAGATTATTCAAACCAACCAACCCGTGAGAAACACAACCCCCTAATAGAGGGGCTGCACCTTAATGTGTCAGTGCAACTGCCAGCGATCTGCAGAGCCAGGGCAGCACACAGAGGGAACACACATGCAGCTGACTGCTATCATCATTGAACAGGAGTAGATCACCACACCAGAAGCTACTGACAACAACCCCGAGTATAGTGATCAGTTAGACCCTGAGCATGTGGGCAAGACCCACCAGGCAGATACCTGTGAAACAATTCTCTGTAGTAACTCAGAGCCCTCCGCATCTAGTGTCCTATCTCCAGCCACTGGAGATCTATATGGATGTGGTGCCAATATTTATACATGCAGGGAACCTTCTGTCGCTATACTTTGCAACATCATCTCCAATAACCCAGCACTTTGACTACAGCTTCCATAGCCACTCTTCTCCATCCATCCTCAGTGGGACCTCGTGCACTTCTGGAAGGAGCTGCTTTCATTGGTGTGAATCTTTGTGGAATATGAGAACCTTCTGAGGTCAAAGTTGCTGTTATTTGTATAGCAAACTAATGACCTATTCACCTGTGTCTCAGAGGTGAGCAAACCCGGGGATACCCAATATGGAGAGCACTTTGTCAAAGTGCATCAGTCACACTGAACTGCTACTGAACTCTACGTGCTACACACAATTCATTTCAAGCAGCTTCAGGGTGAATGGCTTGCATGAACAAAACAGAACATTTTGCAAAGGACTTGGATTTCAACGCTCCATAGGCATTTGGGAATTGCCAGAGCAATGGTCCATCTAATCTGGTATCTAGAGGCTGCTGGAACAATTTGTATATTGCAGGTGCTGAGGGCCATTGAACCAAACTGTAAACCCTGTGTATGATGGAAACCACTTCAAGCCAGGAGGTGCAGCAGCACCCCCACAACCTTAGTTCCAGCACTCTCCTGGTATCGTGTCTCAAGTAGTGACTGATGTTACAAGCTTCAGAGGAAGGCATAAAACTCTCAGCTAACTGCACAGCACTAACAGGGAGGGATTCTTTTCCTAAACCCACCTGGTGACTATCTTGTATCCTGCAGCAGAAGGATTATCAGCCTTTGTAATTTGATCCTCACTAGTATAGCTACTGTAGGATGAATCTGCATTGCCACTGAAATGCCTCTGCCATTCGGTCTTTGCTCAAAAAAGAAAAGAAGACTGCGTTTATTCATTAGTTGCACAGGGTAAATCAGCACGTCGATACCAGAGTGCTGAGCTATATAACAAACCCTAAGATTAGATAGGCAGATGGATTAAGTAGAGACACAAGGAAACTGGCAACCACGATGTCAAACAATCTCTACCATTCAGAGCGTAAATTCCATAATGTATTCATGAGACGTTAGTGAGAATTACTGTGGCTTGTGTGATTCAGAGATTCCTCCTAGAAAGCCAGAGATTCATGCACATGAAGTACAGGCACATGAAGCTGACACTAGCCAGAGACTTCTGCGGCAGAGAGTAGACAGGGTGACTTCATCACAGGAACATACTGAACAGTGTTTTCCTCTTTGGACTGCAAGGACATCACTAAGTGTTTTCTAATGTTTTGCTGTTCCATTTTAATTCTTTGTACTAGTATGCCTGTAGTTGTGCCAAAATACATGGAAGTATTAGCATTAAAGCTATTTATTTTGCCCAGGAAGTTAGAAATCCCCACAGAGATAAGTCTGGTTGATTAGTCCAGGAGCTCTGTATAGTCTACTGCTTACACCATTTGATTTAGACCCCAGCTTCTCCAGCGCTCAGGTGTGTTTGGATCCAGAGTTTTGTTGTAACTCATCTCTGCTGGCAGCTAGTGCTAGATCAACCAAGCTGCCATTAATGGTAGAAGCCAAGAAGAATGCTGGGGTAAGGATTCTGCAGGCCTGTCTGGAAGACAGTTGTGGGCACCCGGAGGAGAGCCAGTAGGGCCGTCTGCACAACAGCTTGTGAAAACAGAAAAGAGCTTGGGCACCCCGAAGAGAGGGAACGGGTGCGGGCTGAGAATGGTGCTCGGGTAATGTAGGCAGGCATGAGGAGCTGTCAGGCCACAAAACTCAGACAAGGGGCTGAATCACATGAGGGTGTGTTTGAATTGCTGTGCTGAGCTGAGGAAAGGCCACCAGCCATTATAACTGAAGAAGGGTCCATTGGCTTTTGGTGTCATCCCAGCTGAGAGACAAAGTGAGCATGGTTTGAATTTAGTTATGCTTGACATAAGCCAGTCTGTATTTTGAAGTTCAACCCGCAACCATCCTGGCAAGAAATAACCAACCCAGACACTTATCCAATGTAAAGCTGTTCTGTCCTATATCATGGGCTTCTATTTCCTGGTGTTTGGGCTGCCTTTAATTGTTAATTTATGCTACTGTTGGGGTTTCCATACACTCGGTTAGCTCAGGTAAGATGGCACAAAAAGACACCTGACATTAGATGAACTGAGCCTCAGTCTGAAGGGGTTTTTCATGAGAGAGTCAATGAATCAAACAAAAGCAGGTTCTGCTTGAAGTCCTTACACATCCCTTCATAGATTGCTTTCCATCCGTCTGGAGAGTGGGCGGTACAGAGACAAAATTGAAGCCAATTAGCTTAGGGAAGAAACCGTCTGATAGATTGCTGTCAATGTTGGGAATTTCCAAGGTTCCTCCACAAGTTAATTGCTCCCCTCTGCAAATTTGTTTTGTAGGCATGCCTATATAAAACCAGTCTATACAGTCAGAACAAATGCTGGAGCCTCAGACAGAATTTCAATCTATAGCGAACTACTAAAGCAGCTTTTTAGAGGGTTATCTTGTTAGCCCTGTGCATGCACATCTGTGTGGGTGGGGGTAGGTGTTTAATATGTTTTGTCCTGCATTGTGCAGGAGGTCCAACTAAATGATCATAATGATCCCTTCTGACCTTAAAATCTATGAGTAAGATGGCTTGATGTATCCAGACAATATTAAAAAGCAAGTTGTGATTTCCATACCAGTGATCAAAACGGTAGGTCATTTTGAGAAAATGAAAATGTGACATTCCCCGGCCTTCCCCCCCCCCCCAAACTGAGGGGTTTAAAGAAATTTCCCATGAGACTGTTAATGGAAAAACTGACTTGATCAAAATGGGTAACTGGAAAGTTTCAACAGAATGTGGCTGCATCTGAACTGTTTGCAGCTAGCAGTGATATTTTATTATCCATAGCATCAAGAGAAAATCAGTCTGTATTTGAAAGATATTGACAGAGATTTAGCAAACCTTAATCTGCTGCTATGCTGCACCTTAACCAAATGGCTTAGGGGGAGGGGACTAAGAGACAGGGATGGGATATGGAGAGAAACTGACAAAAGTAGACATTTTTACTGTGAAACTGAATGTCTTTTCTATCTAGGGCCATAAATAGGGTGGGGCAAGAGGGGCAGCTGCCCAGGGCACAGAGCTGGTGGGGGCACAAAAATGGGGCAGTAGGATTGGGCCCATCAGCATAAGCTCCTCCCCCTTGCAGGATTGGGCCTAATGGCCTGAGGTGGAGGCCATGGGTGTAATTTGTGGCACTTCCCTCCCCTCCTGCCCAAACAGAGGCTTGGGTAGGGAGTGGAGTATAGAGCTGCTTCTCCTGCCTACTGGTAGGGGTTGTTGTTCTCTTCTACATGTGCTTGGCTCCCTACATAGGTAGTATCCTGTTTTCTGTACAAGGTGAGTGCTGGGGGAAGATATGGAGGAAGGGGGTTAAGGTGGGAGGAAGAGGCAGTAGGGAAGAAAAGGGGGGAATGGGGATGTGGGAAGTGGGGTAAGGGATGGAGTGAAGAGGAATGTGATGGGAAAGGAGCAGGAGTCCCCTATGCAGTGTTCCCCCAGCAGCGGCAGTAGCAGCACCTGGGATTCTCCCATTAAGCTGGCTTATCCCATCCCCAGCATCTCAGGCTCCAGGGAGTTTTGCTGGCCAATGCCAGGCTCCTTTGGGGCAGAGGCAAGAGAGTGTCTGGGTGCAGCTCAAAACTATGCTGCCTGCCCTGCCAGGGGAGTGTCCAGCTGTGCAGAGGTGGAGGGCTTGGGGGGCAGGGCAGGAAGGTTTTCAAACTGCAGGACACATCCCCCTAGGGTGGTGTGCCCCACCGCTTGAAAACCACTGTGCTAAATGGGAGACAGATATCTGTAGGGGCGGGGTGGTGGGTGTCTTGACCCTGCATGTCCCACCCCCTCCCATGCATTGCCTCTAGGGCAGGGCCGGCGACAGAAATTTTGGGGCCCCCTACTCTGAGCATTTGTGTCCGTCCCCCCCCCCCCCGCCAAGGGCTGGCCCAGCTCTTGCAGGTGGGTGGGGGAAGCGCTGCAGCCGGGGGTGCCTCGGGAATGGCGCGTCTGGCCAGTGCTCTGAAGCCGCCGGCATCCTGTGGTTCCGGGGGGCCTCGCCCCCCTGCCGCCTAGGGCTGGCCCGGCTCTTGATGCGGGTGGGCGGGGGAAGCGCTGCAGCCGGAGGTGCCTCGGGGCGGCTCCTGGGGCACGGGACGAGCAGTGGCTGAAGGGCTCGGGAGGCAGCCGGCCGCGGCGCCGGACACAGCCGGGGAAATGCAGTGCCCAGGGGGGACGACTAGGAGTAGAGCTGTGTACCGGTCCCCGGACTTCAGGGGGCCCCCCTGAAGTCTGGGGCCCGGTACAGCTCTACCCGTTGTACCCCCCTGTCGCCGGCCCTGCACTAGGGGGCTCAAATGTGATTGCTCAGCCCGGGTGCTAAAATGCTTAGCTATGGCTCTGAGTCTATCAGTGCGGTGTGTGTAGCTCTCCGCCTGTTTTTTGTGATTTAGTTTCCTGTACATTGAGGGATGCAGAACACAGAAAGCAGGTCTGTGCTGGAGGCAGCTGTTATGTTGAGTTCCATGAAGCCAGGCTTTCACTCCTGCAACTGGCACTACAGCGTCATTCCAGTGCCCATGCCCCCCAGCAGTCCCTGCAAGCAAAGCAGGGTCTGTGGATTGCTGCCCCATCCTACCGCTCCAGGCACTGCCTCCTGCAGTAGGTACATGGATTGGGATCTTCAAATTGCTCAACATTTGTTTAACTCTGCTCCCATTAAAATCAACTCGCATCGTGCTCCAGAGCTAGTTGTACCCTTGGGTCTCTAGTGCCCCCTCCCCCATGGGTTAGGTTTCTTGCCTTCACCTGCCCTTGGGAGAACTCTTGTGCCTTTCCCACTCACAGAGCAGGTCCCCTGTGCACCAACTGTGATTACTCACTGGGTTCAGCTGGGTTCAATACCTGCATGGCTTCCTTTAAGAAGCTCTGACCACTGGTGGATGCAGTGAACCAAACAGTTTTTTCTTGAAACAAAGTCTTGTTTAATCTCAACAGTAGGAACAAAGCGTAACCAGAGAGAAGGGGTTTAACCCAATAAAAGTCTACACACACATCTGTCTTGCCCATAGTCCTAGATTGGCCTGTCATCCCCCAGACACTGCAGTCTTTGGAGCTGGGGTAGACCTTAGCTCACTAACCCTCTCTCGCCCCTTCAGGCAGTGTGGCTTGTTTTAAAACCAGCCAATGGCCTTGGTTTTCTCTTGTCTTGCTTGAGCCTGGTTAAACCAGTTTGGGTGGTTCCCCAGGGACTCAGAGTTGTACTTCAAAGTATTCTCCAGTGTCTGTGGTGCAACTGTTATCAGGACAGTGTACCCACTTCCTCCATGTGTGCAGTCAGCCTGTGATGAATTAACCCCTTATAGACCTACAGTAAATAACACAATAACAGACTAACAGAATATATAATATTCATAAGCTATCACAGGCAGTTCCCATGTCCTTCTCAGGCATTTTACCATTGGCTGCGATGGGAGCACAATTAGGCTAACTCTGAGCATTTTGAAAATCCCACCCATAGTGTTCACGGTATATTTGCACCTATTCACATTTCAGGTTTGTTCTGTTCCTTTCTTTGAATGGTCCTGTAGTACACCAGGATCTGCTCCTGTGGGACACGTACTGTCCCGTTTGCAAATACTCTGGCAGAGGGTCAGCATTTCCCATGGCACCCACAGACAGAGACATACACAACCAGGGCACTTGACCATCATGGCAAACACTCTGACTGCTCATAGAGGTCAGACGCATCATATTCCCTTCTTATTAATCAGCAATTTGTGCAACTGAGCTGGTTTTTCTTCTCTTTTTAAATGCTTTATTTTGCAGCTGCACTACCATTTACCTCTCGCTTGCACTAGGACCCTGAGAGAAGCTCCATCTTACCAGAATTTTTCCAGGTGCCTTCAGTGCAGTCCAGTAAGAGTCCCCCACCAGGCCTGGGGTTGTGTCAGGGGGACAAGGAGTGCAGAGTACATGCTGGGGCTCCTGGGTGAGCAGGTTCCTTTGGGGGTTGGATGCGGGGTGGGATTAAGGCCTTGCTTTGCATCTGAACTAACAACTCTAGTCTGTTTTCTCTTTTACAGATCGAGGGGGGCATGGGAGATGCCGCTGAGGCAGCGGACATGTTGCCATGGCAACCCTCTCTAGGATGTACATGGCTGGAGGTGCTTCCTGAGTGTCTGCCAACTAGCCATTGATTTTTGTCCATTATGTTTTCAAGTGAATCATCATGGGACAAAACAAACAGAGAAGTTATATCTGTTAAAGGATCTTATTAAACTGTTCTTCCCCTACCACATCCCTGGGGGGGGGCAAACTATGGCCCATGGGCCACATCCGGCCCACGGGATCATCCTGCCCAGCCCCTGAGCTCCCAGCTGGGGAGGCTGCCCCTGGTCCCTCCCCCACTGTGGCAGTGCTCTGGGGGACAGTGTGTCTGGCTCCATTAACACAATAAAAGTCTTCTCTGAACAGCGTGATAAGGGGATGGGAAGCGGGGAGGTTGGATAAGGTGCAGGGAGTCCTAGGGGGTAGTCAGGGGACAGGAGGCAGTTGGATGGGATGGAGATTCTGGGGGTGTGTGGTCTGGCAGGGGGCAGGGGTGTGAATAAGGGTTCGGGCAGTTAGGGGAAAGGGAGCAGGGGGGCTTGGTAGGGTCCTGAGGGGGAGAATTTTGGGTGTGGGGGGGTCTCTGGAGGGGGCAGTAAGGGGACAGGGAGCAGGGGGGCTTATTTAGGGGGTGGTGTTCTGGGGTGTGTGGTATGGGGCAGGGGGGCTTGGAGGGGTGGTCGGGAACAAGGAGTGGGGTGCAAGTTGGATGGGTTGGGAATTCTAAGGGGGGAAGTCAGGGTGTGGGAAGTGGTAGAAGAAAGAATCAGGGTAGCCTGAGTGGGTGTAGAGTCAGCCAAGTGCATGACCTTGTGAATGATGCACAGGGATGCCTTGGGAAATGAGAGCTGCCAGCTCCCTCAGCCAGCAGACCTTATTAGTTCAGCAGCCTCTCTACTTGGCCACCATTCCTGAAATCCCCCAGCACCTGCTCTGCCATGCTGTAAAGGCTGATCCAGTTGTGGCATGCTGGCTAAGATGATGCCTGTCCCTCTTCACCCTACCTAGGTTCTGTCCCCTGCCATGCCTCCGCTCTGGTCACAGCCGGCCTCTTGATTCGTTTTTGTGTTTCAATGAAGCGGCCACTGAATTTTCAGTCTGCTGCACTGCTGTGTTGGCACAGCCAGGGAGCCTGTACAGGATTTAGGCCTGGCTTGCTGAGGAGCATGTGCTAAGTTTTATTATCCCATGTATTAATTACTAAGCAATTAAGTTTTCCTTTACCACAAAGGATCTAGACTGAGCACCAGGATCTGGTCCCAAAATTCCAAATGGATCTCCTGCTTTCCTAGTTGATTTGAACGGGTGCAAAAATTATTAGGAATGGGGCATGGACTGTATTTTTGTTCTGTGTTTGTACAGCACCTAGCACAATGGGGTCCTGGTCTATGTAGAAGACTCCCAGGTGCTATAATAAAAGCATAGGCACTGCAAATCCCACCAAATTGCTGGGTCAGTAGGGCTACAATGTTTCAAGTAACTCTTATTTAAGGGGACTTCTGCAAAAGATGCTACAGTCTTTAAAGTCTGTGTTTCAAAAGTTAACAATCTGCAGTTTGGTGGTGAAAAAAATGAGCCAGATTTTTCTGCTGATCTGTTAGGTTTTCTTTATTTTTGTTTCTATCTGAATTGTAAATTCAAGATGGCAGCTCCACAGTTTTCCAAAATGGGGCATATTCCTCCCATCTTTTTAGTGGCCTTGCCCCACAGCTGAACTAATGTTACATTTTCCCCCTCCCTTTATTTTTTCACTTGGCAATTTTTCTTTTTTTTTTTTTAAGCTTACTGTCCGCTGTGGCAGAGATGAGGCAGGAAAAGAGCAAGATGAGCTTTAACCTCAGTGTACATGGCTCTTTGCAGCTTACTCAGTTCCTGCTGCAGGGGGACTTTATGAGGAAGATGATCTGCATTGTCTCAAAACCCAGCTTCCTTTATTGCAGTCAGTAACCAACCTCAGGCCTCTAGGAAAGAAATGAAATAAAATAGTGCCACTGTTATGTGTGGAAGGTAGCCCGGTAGGGCAGAGAGTGTGGTATGGGGGTGAGGGCTCTAGGGTGGGACCAGGGATGAGGAGTTCAGGATACAGGAAGGGGATCAAGGCTGGGGCAGAGGGTGGGATGCAGAGGGGTGAGGGCTCTGGGGTGGGGTCAGGGATGAGGAGTTTGGGGTGCAAGCACACTGACCCAGGGCTGGAGCCAGAGGACTCCCCCCAGCCCTCTCCCCACCGACAGCAGCTAGCTATGGGGAAGGAGCCTCTTTCTCTCTCCCTGCCAGCAGGTATTATTAGCTGTGGGGGAAGGGTCCCTTTCTCCCTGCCCACTCTGGGGCAGAGGGAGAGACCTGCAGCAGCCTTGCAAGCCCCCACTTGCTCCCGTACTGCCCACTCCCTACCTCTCTCTCTTCTCCAGGTCCCTGCTGCATGGCCCTTTAGAGCTGCTGAACAGCAAGGATTTGAATTAGGAAGGTGACAACCCACTGCCTGGCATTGCACGCTTTGAAAAGCATTGGCCTGGAGTGCACTTTTGCATGAGACCAGCCAGTACCCTTGCAAAGCCCAAGGATAAAAGCTGATAACGATCTCTCATTGTTTGCATACAGAACATTTTATTGTTCTGTAATGTCACAGCCTCAGGAGGCAGAGTTGAAATCAGGAAGGAAGCTGTGTAAAACTGGGATTTCCCAGACTCCCGCAGTGTCTCATAAAAGGGTGCTTCTGAACCAGCAGAAAGTTTGGAAATACGGAAACCAGAAGGGCCCCCTTCTCCCCCCCCCCCTTTTTTTTCTCTTCACGTTGACGCCCACTGTAGTTTGGATTCCAGTTCTGTGAGACCTCCCACCTCGGGCAGGAATATGGGTTTGTGAGCCCTACTCTGAGCCCAGAGCGTTCACACGAAGCATTCAATGGGCTGAATATTGAAAGGTTACAAATGCACACAAAGCGCCCTCCACAGGCACATAAATTGTTTACGTCCAGATGCTGCTTCAGTAAAGAGTTCACTGACAGGACTAGGGTCAGACTACAGTTCTTTACTATAGATAACTATGGTTTGGGTCTGCCCACGTTGGTCCCAACTACTTACAAAGTCAACCAAAACCAGGTTCCATCTTGCAGGACTTAGCCACATTTTAGCTATTCCCAAATCACACAGTTACCGTGGACAAAATCTAGTGTTTAAGTGTGGTAGTAACCTAACAGTGGACTAATGGAGTTTGATCTTAGTTGTGTTTCCATCTACACTGCACAATCAGCTATGCTTAAGGAGCTGGTTTTAAATGCCATACTTTTAAAACATGATGAGGTTCTATCTACAACAGGGATGGGCAAACTATGGCCTGCAGGACTGTCCCGTCTGGCCCCCTGGCCCAGAGAGGCTACCCCTGGCCCTCCCCTGCCTTACACCACATGGGCAGCACTCTGGGGGGGGGGGTAGGGCTGTGTGGCACCATGTCTGCCTCCAGCTGCTGCTCTGAGCAGCATGGCAAGGAGGGTGGGGGGTTGGCTAAGGGGCACAGGCTTCCGGAGGACAGTCAAGGGACAGGGAGCAGGGTTGGTTGGATAGGGGTTGAGGTCCTGGGGTGATGGTTAGGGTCTGGGGGGGGATCTCTGGAGGGGACGGTCAGGAAGTAGGGGGAGGGTTGGATGGGGTGTGGGAGTCCCAGGGGTCTGTCTGGGGTGGAGGGTGGATAGGGGTCAGGGCAGTCAGGACAGGGAGCAAGGGGGGTTCGGTGGGGGAATTCTGGGTGGTGGTGGTCAGGGGACAAGGACCGGGGGGGTTGGATGGGTTGGAGGTTCTGAGGGGGGACAATTGGGTCAGGAAGTGGGAGGGGGCTGGAAAGGGGGCAGGGCCAGGCTGTTTGGGGTGACATAGCCTTTCCTACCCGGGCCTCCATACAATTTTGCAACCCCAATGTGGCCCTTGGGCTGGAAAGTTTGCCCACCCCTATCTACAATACTAGAAGGAAACGTATTTTAACAAGGTCACACAACATAGAAGATATATGTGGACAGAACTACACTTTTGGTGGAAGAAGCATCAGTGTTTACACCTTGCAACTGAAATAACTATTGAGATAGCTGCAGAGTTTAGGATGACTTCCAAGCAAACTGATTTCAGATTAGTCCATTTTTGATAGATTAAAAGGTAATTGGCTAAAGGATTTCCAGTGGCATGAAGGATAGCCAGATGGCTGTGTGCACTAATGTATTTATTTTACATTTAAGCATTGCTGTAGACTCGTGGAGCTCAGTATCCTAACGCTGCTGGTGCTGCTTGCTGATGATTAGAATTCCCAGTAGGGTGTAGTCCTGCCTTTTCAAAGGGTGTGACACTGATAAGATTAAGCACAGTTCTTTTGCTGCTTCCTTTGGAGGAGGTGGGGCTGGAGAGTGGTGAAAACCTGCTTTGAATCCTCCCTATCATTAGCATTTTAGTAGCTATTTGCTGCTAACGTTTAGGTAGTTTGACTGATTCTATCATTTTGCGGTTCTGCTACTTTATAACTTTCTTGATGCCTTTAAAGACAACAGCTACGAAGTTTTTCTGGGCTCATCATAGTTTTTACATCAAATGAACCAAAGGTCCATCCAGCCCAGTATCCTGTCTTCTGACAGTGACCAATGTCAGGTGCCCCAGAGTGAGTGAACCTAACGGGTAATGATCATGTGATCTCTCTCCTGCCATCCATCACCACCCTCTGACAAACAGAGGTTAGGGACACCATTCCTTATCCATCTTGGCTAATAGCCGTTAATGGACTTATCCATGAATTTATCCAGTTCTCTTTTAAACCCTGTTATAGCCTTAGCCTTCACAACTTTCTCAGGCAAAGAGTTCCATTGTGTGAAGAACTTCATTTTATTTCTTTTAAACCTGATGCCCACTAATTTCATTTGGTGGCTCCTAGTTCTTATATTATGGGAACAAGTAAATAACTTTTCCTTATTCATTTTCTCCACACCACTCATCCTATATAATAAAAGACCAAGGAAGTTTGTCCGAAGCCGTCATGCGCAGTAGAGACGGCCCAGACGAACGGCATGCTGGGAGGTGTAGTTCAGCAGCGCAATATGGCCGCCGCGCGTGCGCCGCTGCGAGGGAAGAAGGGGCTGGATCAGGGGACTCGGGGAGCTCAGGCAGGAGGGTGGCTGGGCGCAGAAGGCGCAGGAAGGGGGCTCTGGCCAGGCGGGGCGCGGGAAGGGGGTGCTGTGCCAGCGGGGCGGAGGCGCCCAGGTACGGCCCGGCCAGCTGCGCCCAGCCTAGCCAGAGCGGGCCGCCTTCCCCATGTTGCTGAGGGGATGGGAGGGAGCGGGCTGGGCTGTCGGGCGCATGACGAGGGGTTGAGGGGCCGTTGGAGTGGGGGAGGGGGAGAGAGCTGAGCGAGGGGGGGCCGTTGGAGTGGGGGGAGGGGGGAGAGAGCTGAGCGAGTGGGAGGGCTGGAAGGGGGGGAGAGAGCTGAGTGAGTGGGGGGCGTTGGAGTGGGGGGGAAGGGGGAGAGAGCTGAGCGAGTGCGGGGACAGTTGGAGGGGGAAGAGAGCTGAGCGAGTGGGGGGGTGTTGGAGGGGGGAGGGGGGAGAGAGCTGAGCGAGTGGGGGGTGTTGGAGGGGGGAGGGGGGAGAGAGCTGAGCGAGTGGGGGGGGCTGGGGGAGGGGGGAGAGAGCTGAGCGAGTGGGGGGGCCGTTGGAGAGGGGGAGGGGGGAGAGAGCTGAGCGAGTGGGGGGGCCGTTGGAGGGGGGAGAGAGCTGAGCGAGTGGGGGGGACCGCAAGCCATTACCGTTGGCCCGTGTACATGGGCTTTTACACTAGTGATTTTATAAACCTCTATAATATCCCCCATTAGTCTTCTCTTTTCCAAGCTGAAAGATCCTAGCTCTTTAATTTCTCCTCATATGGGACCTGCTCCAAACCCCTAATAATTTTAGTTGCCCTTCTTTGAACCTTTTCTAATGCCAGTACAGTAAAACCTCGATTTAACGGACTAATTTGGGCGAGGGGGTGTCCGTTAAATCAGAAAGTCCGTTATTTAATACAAAAAGAAAATTGAGCTGTCGGAGCAGCAGCTCCGCAGCCCGCCTGCTGCTGGGACCCGGGCGGCAGCCGGGAGCCGGCAGCCAGCCCGCCCGGGTCCTGGCTGCTGGGACCCGGGCGGGAGCCGGCAGCCAGCCCGCCCGCTGCCTGGACCCGGGCAGCAGCCGGGAGCCGGCAGCCAGCCCGCCCGCTGCCTGGACCCGGGCGGCAGCCGGGAGCCGGCAGCCATCCCTCGACAAATGGATTTCGGATGCATCAGACTTGCTTAGAAATTTTGTCCGTTGCATCCGAAGTCCGTTAAATCGAGGTCCGTTAAATCGAGGGTTTACTGTATATCTTTTTTGAGATGAGACCACATCTGCATGCAGTATTCAAGATGTGGGCATACCATGGATTTATATAAGGGCAATGAGATATTCTCCATCTTATTCTCTTCTCTCTCTTTTAAAATGATTCCTAACATCCTGTTTGCTTTTTTTTTTTTTTTTTACTGCCGCTGCACACTGCGTGGATATCTTTAGAGAACTATCCACAATGACTCCAACATCTTTTTCCTGATTAGTTATTGCTAACTTAGCTAACCCCGTCATATTGTATGTATAGTTGGGTTATTTTTTTCAATGTGCATTACTTTACATTTATCGACATTAAATTTCATTTGCCATTTTGTAACCCAATCACTTAGTTTTGTGAGATCTTTTTGAAGTTCTTCATAGTCTGCTTTGCTCTTAACTATCTTGAGCAGTTTCATAACATTTGCAAACTTTTCCACCTCACTGTTTACCCCTTTCTCCAAATCACTTATAAGTAAGTTGAATAGACTTGGTCCTAGGACTGACCCTTGGGGAACACCACTAGTTACCCCTCTCCATTCTGAAAATTTACCATTTATTCCTACCCTTTGTTCCCTGTCTTTTAGCCAGTTCTCAATCCATGAAAGGATCTTCCCTCTTATCCCATGGCAACTTAATTTATGTAAGAACCTTTGGTGAGGGAATGTTTTGTTGGAATGAAGGAATATTTTTGTTGATCCTCTCACATCCATATCAAAGAATCACATCTAGCACATGTGCATAAGGGATTTCAAACATGGTCACAATCAAAACTGGTTCATAACAGTTTATCAGCTTCTGTGGACAGCAGCCAAACTATGTTAAAATATATATATTTGGCATTGTCAATGGTAAGTGTTTTGGGTAAATAGTTCCTACAATTAATACTAACAGTGGGGCCCAGTTTCTTCACTGGTTACACTAGTGGGCAACATAGCCAAAGGCTCCTGCAGCAGCCAGTGAGCAGAATGAGATGACAGTATTAGGCCAGTGGGAGCCTTGTGCACATTAGCGGTATCACCAGTGACTCTACACCAGTGTTAAATAATAGGAGGAAATGTTTAACACCATAACCAAGCACGGACACAGCTGAAACAAGCAAAACAGGTTTTGCTGCAGCCATAAGGTTGCCAGTTTTGGTTGAACACATTCCTGGAGGTTTCATCACATGACCTTTGTCTTTAATTCCTGGAGATTCCAGGACAATCTTGGAGAGCTGGCCAGCCCTATACAACCATGTTTACTCACTATTTCTAAATACTGTTCTACAGCCAGTGGAAATGGGGCCAGTGGGATCACTGATAGTGCCATATGCCGTTTCTAGGTGGGATGCTTGCTGATGGATGACGAAGGCAACAGCCTTGGACTGCTGCTAAACTAGGACATGGCTATTTTTCTTTCCAAATTTACAAAAGTGGGTGAACAAAAATGAACCTACACTTTTGCTCAAAGACCGTTGTTGCAAAGGCACAGTCATGGTAGTTGTTTACATAAAGGGCCAGAAAGAGATTTGAGCAAGATTAGGGCTTATCCCTAAAGGCCTCTACAAGGAAGACCATTGACAGAAGAGGCTGGATGGAAAGAGGTGGGGAATGGGCAGAACCTTGACTCTGCCCCTCCTCCTAACCCAGCTGAGACGACCAAGCAGCCAAAGTAACCTGCCACTGGTATTGACCAGTAGCAAATTCTTCCACCCAGAGTAAGGGGAACCTGGAAGTTGTCACAATTCACTCCCTGGTTTGTTCTCGGGGCAGCAAAGCTATCTGCCGAGAATAAACTCTTAAATATAATCCTTAAGGGGCCAGTTTTACACACAATTGTAATAACTATGTGGGTACATTTTGTATGTGAAGTTTCCCTACATATGTGTTTATGAACATATGGGCCCAAGTTGCGGAACACTTACTCCAGCTGCACTGATGAAACCTGATTTTACCTTTGTTAACATACTGGTGTAGGGAGGGAGCACAAAGGGGGAAAGTGGTTATTTGTCCTAGGTGAAGCCGTCCATCTCAAGTTATTTTCTAAAAATCCCCCCAAACTTCAGCAAGCTGCTGTGTGTTACCCCTTTTTCCATGTACAAGTCCAGGGCCACGTTTTTAATTTTGACAGGCCGGAACTGCTGAAAATCCAGCCTGTACTGAACAAGCACTCTTCAGGCATGTCCTCTAGAAGCCTGAAATAGTGATGCTGACCCTGGAGACTGAAACAATGAACCCATCCTCATGCTCCACTTCCACAAGGCTTTTTTTTTCTTTTAAAGAGAATTTTGGCCCCATTAGCACTGTTGCATGGTGGGATACAGCACACCTGTCCCACACCATGCAGCCAAACATGCAAGTTCCTGCTTGCCACAGTGCACAAGAGCTCACACGCCCTCCCCACTTTACATCGGCTTCTAAGTGGGAAAAAGGTCACCTACAGTCCTACACAATACTAGTTAAAGCAGCTCAAAGAAGAGTCCTAGCAGCAGTTCCCAGGTCATGCTGCAGAGGTTTTCTGCCAGTCATAGGGGATTCACCAAGGGACTCAGGCATAGCAGCAATGCACCTCACAACACCTAGCTTTTGGGCACCCTAGACAATCACAGAAACAAGACTGCAGCTACACCAAGCCCAGTTAAGTGCTCCCTATACAATGAATGGGATCAGGCAGGCACCTTAGACAAGCCCCACAACCTGGACATGGAGGGGGGAGCCACCTAAGCTAGCCAATGGGAGCTGCCGATGAAAGGGGCTTGTGTTAAGCCCCTCCCTTCTCCTGGACATAGCCACCCACATCCAGGCTGTGTGTCGGAGGGGGAGGGGTGGTGTCAGGGCACCTATCTCTGATTAGTGATCCATGAACAGGGACCCTGCCACTTGGAATCAGGCAGCTTAGTCACCTAAGGGAGTTATTTCAGGAATGCGTTAGGTGCCTGCCAAATGACTGTTCCACTGTAGATAAATATTTAATAGTCATTGGGCCAGAGAGAGAATGACTCTGTGGTGCAATGATTAGGGCACCCACCTAGTAGGGGAGAGACTCCTAGGTGCAGTCTCCCTGCTTCAATCACTTTCATTATTTATCCACAGTGGAGCAGCTCCAACAGGAGACTGAGGAAGCCCCACCTCAGAATTCCCCACAGCTCAGTGGTTAGAGCACTCACCTGAGAGCTGGGAGATCCCTTCTTCAAATTCTCCCTCCCCTCTGGCAGAGAGGGGGAAACTGAACCTGGGTCTCTCACATCTCAGGCTCTAACCACTGGGATAAAAGGGTTCAGGTGGGTGACAGCACCTCCCCCACCAACTGTATTGTGAATGGGACCTATTCCGGTGCAGTTCCCATGGCATATAAGGGTGACAGTGTGGAGGTGTTGTTTGACCCAGCCTGCTGAATCCAAGGGCCTATGAGGGTAACAGCTCAGAACTGCTGCTCAGCTCAGTCTACTGAGTCCAGAGACATATAAGTGGTCAGCTTGGGAGTGCTGATTAACCTGATCTTCTCAGACACACACTGTTAATGTGTGTGTGTTCATCTTATTCTGGGGCTGGAAGAACCCAGCCCTGGGGAACTTAGGTCCTGCAAGATACCCCCTAGTGGAAGGGAACTTGCAGCAAGGAGAAGTAGAGCTCCATATGAGGATGCAACTGACAATGATAGAATTACAGACGCCCCCGTCTCCAAAGAGTAACCCTAATAAATGTAACAGGCAAATCTGGTAACAACACTCAGATGCCACCTGTCAGATCAGACCCCACAAATGACTTAGGTGGTCAAATGTCTATCTTCACCAGTTCATACATCACTCCGGAGCTTAGGTGGGAGATAGGCACATGGGCACCTAAAGGGAGGCAGTGTATGTGCCCCAAGGTCCAAAACTTGGGCACTTAGGGAACTTTTACAGCAGAAAGTTAGGTGCCAAGTGTAGGCACCTGTAGGGTGAGGCTGGAGCCAGACAAGAGTTTTGAAGATTGCAGTGGTACTGCACACAGGGAGTTTAGGTATCCAACTTGCTTTGTGGATCGTATCCTTCATTCCTTCTTCCACTGCCTTTTGTGTCTGTTGTCTCATTAGAAAGGATACATAGAGAAGGTAAACCAGATCATCCTCTCATTCTTTACACTAAAGAAAGTGAGGACTTCTAATTCACAACCCCTTTAAACAGTCAATCTTTTCCACTCTCTCCTCATACTGAAGACTGTCCATGCCTCTGATAATGTTTGTTACCTGTCTTTAGCCCCTTGCTAGACTCTGAGATGATCAGAGCTGTGTATTCTAGGTGAGGACATGCCATTGATTTATAATCATTTTCATTTGTTGTTTTTATCCCATTTTTGCATACCCCAACATTGTTTGCTTTCTAGACAGTCACTGCAAGTTGAGTAGCTGTGCTCATTCAGCTACCTACCAAGATACTCAGGTCTATTTTCTGAGTGGGAAGGAGGAAGCTGTAGGTGTCACTGCAAATAACTCAATGTAAAAAAATTGCCTTCAGTGAGCATTGTGGGCACCCAGAGGATGTGACTATTTTTACATTTTGAAGGCTAATTTTACAACAGTTCTATATTGTGTTTATTTGAAATACTGCTCACTAAGCCTGCTAATGGACTCTTCCCTGGGAGGTGAATGGGACAGTAGTGATACAGGCCTAGAACGGGTGTACTTTTAAACACTTAGTGCATCTCACCCACAACAGCGGTGGAGTTTTTCTGTATCTACAGAAATTTGGGAATTGGCACAAAAAATGTGGAAAAGCAAAGCAAAATGAAAACCAATTATTCAGGCAAAAATTGAAGGACCAAAACATTATTCAATCTTTTTCTTCCATAGACAAATCAAGCTCAGTGTGTCTGGTTTCAAGTTATAGTGTTTCTATAGTTTTACTTTTGATATTTCATACCAGTATGACCACGTTTCATATTCCTATAGGTTTTGGACAGGATGTTTTCCATTGTTTCAAGTGTTCTTTGGACTACTACAGCAGAGCCGCACTAAAAACACAAATCTGTACTTGCAGAATTAGCTGGAACAAACGATGACACTTTATTGACATCCTGTCTGGAAAATGACTGAAACGAAAACTAACTCCTCTAAAAAAACCATACCTGATGAGGGTAATTACGCTTACACAAGAAAACATGCAGAGTCACATATTAATACGATAAGCTTCACTGAGCCTGAGACTTATATTTGTCAGGCAGTGACCTGTCACGCTAAGTTCTCAGAACAGTAGCAGCTTGTGTTTCATGTCCAGTAAGAGAAAAATCCAATGAAAATCTTTTCCTTTCCATGTCAGCAAGCTATATAAATTTAGTACAGTAAACCCTCGATTTAACGGACCTCGATTTAATGGACTTCGGATGCAACGGACACAATTTCTGAGCAAGTCTGATGCATTCCTGATCCATTTCTGGCAGGCTGGCTGCCGGCTCCCGGCTGCCACCCGGGTCCAGGCAGCGGGCGGGCTGGCTGCCGGCTCCTGCCCGGGTCACGGCAGCGGGAGGTTTGGCTGGCGGGTCCCGGGAGCTGGGACCTGTGCGGGTTGGCTGCCGGCTCCCGGCTCCCGCCCGGGTCCCACCAGCGGGCGGGCAGGCTGACGGTTCCCGGCTGCCGCCCCGACCCTGTGGCAGGCGGGCTGCTGCTCCGACAGCTCTTTTTTTTTTTATTATTAAATAACGGACTTTTTGATTTAACGGACACCCCCTCGCCTGAATTAGTCCGTTAAATGGAGGTTTTACTGTATATACAAATGTAATGGCCTGTGATATCACTTCTAATAACTCAGGCTGCAAGGCACAGTCCCATACTGAGAATAAGTCTTAAGTACTATAAGACAGGATTGAGTTGCTTTTTTAAAGCAAATTTTTTGTTACCAGTAATTCCTATTGTTTATTGCAGATGAACAATGCAGATGAAAAAATTGGTTTTCTCTCCCAACCAAAACCTACGTACCTACAATTAAAAAGTTATCAGATTAACAAGGCTTGCCACAAATATAGGGGCGGGACGTGAAGGGGAATGCAATATCCTTGGTCATGCCATTAACGTGATGAGTATATATAAGCATGGATCAATTTACTAACTTCCTGTAGGGGGAAGTAAATGTCTTCACTGAAAGCTTTCCAATAAGACAGTGTGGTCTGGCTATGCCTGCTACAAACTGGGCAGAGATCTGTTCCATTAAATAGTGCCTGAAAACTTGGAAAGTCATTCTGCTGATCACAGTACCTGGCTTTTCATCTTTTGTTTCCAAAGTGAAGACAAAGAAATTGCCTTGACAGACTCAGGTTGGTGGGGCTCAGGCTAGTGCTCTACAAAAGCTGTGTAGAGACAGTACTTGGAAGTTGCAGCTTGGGCTCTGAAGCCAACCCAAGTCAACTGGGCTGGGAGGCCACAAGCTGTGTAAACACACCCTTAAAAAACACAGATTGATAGGGGATGTGATTACAACGGATAAGTATATTAATGGGGAGAAAATATCAGCTACCAAATTGCTCTTTAAGCTAGTGGAGAAAGGTATAACAGGAATGAGTGGTTGTAAACTGAACCCAGACAAATTCAGAATAGAAATCAGACAAATATTTAACAATGAAGGCATCACTGGAACACACTACAAAGAGAAGGTAGCTAAGGTTACCATAGATCCGGATTTTCCTGGACATGTCCGGCTTTTTGGTTTTTAAATACCCATCCAGGAGGAATTTGTAAATATCTTAAAAAAATTAAAAAATAAGGTCCGGGATTTCCCTCCAAATGCAGAGTGTGGCGCGGCTGACAGGGTGGCCGGGCCGGATTGAGGCGCTTGCATCCAGCAGCCAGAGCTCCCGGGACCCTTCACAAACCGAGCATGGCTCCCGGGACCCTGCAGGGAGGGTGAGTGCTGCCGGGGGCCAGGCGGCAGCCCGCCCCCGGCTCAATCCGCGGCGCGCGGGCTGAGAGCCCTGCAGGGTCCCGGCTCCCGGGACCCTGCAGGGAGGGTCAGTGCTGCCGGGGGCCAGGCGGCAGCCCGCCCCCGGCTCAATCCGCGGCGGCTGCCGCGCGCGGGCTGAGAGCCCCGCAGGGTCCCGGCTCCCGGGACCCTGCAAGGAGGGTGAGTGCTTTCACTCACCGGCGGCAGCACAGAGCGGACACTCTGTCCGCACGGGTCCCGGCTCCCGGGACCCGCCAGCAAGCCTAGCTGTTGTGGGGAGCCGGGCGGCAAGCCCCCCCCCCCCCCCCTTCAGCCTCGGGCAGCAGCAGGGAGCCCACAGCCAGCCCTCCAGAAACGGACTTCGGATGCATCAGACTCTGAAAAATTTTGTCCGTTGCATCCGAAGTCCGTTAAATGGAGGTCCGTTAAATCGAGGTTTCACTGTACTGCAAAGAAATGCATCTTCAAGGTAAAAACGTCTGTATAATATGCATAATTCTGTAAACGGGCAGAGATAATTATATTCAGTATATGGGCATTCACATTTCTAAATAAGGATTTTGGGGGTGTTGTAGTAAATGTAGGTATTTACATATTCTCTCTCTTTGCCCATCACCCCCCCTCCCCAGCTGGGGTATGGGCCACCAACTGGTTAACTTAGATAAAAGAGTGTGATGTGATTAACTCAGTGCTTACTTGACAATTGGGTCAAGGGGAACAAATGCCACAATCCACCTCTGGGTTCCCCCTGCTCTTCTTCTAACACATACCTTTTAAAAGAACCTAATCTATAGCCAGAATGCTTACTGGAAAAGTAAAACCATGTCATTTCATTTACCAGCTCAACATTTACCAGCTCAATGTGGTTAACCAATGGTATGGTCGGTCTCAATGGTCTGACTTCCAACAAAGCATTGCAAGGTAGTTTCTCTGCTTCACACAAAACCATGACCTAGAATCAGGTAGTCTACAGAGACAACACGGTGATACCACAATCATGTCATTGATAAGGCAAGTGTCTTTCCTTTTTACAGCTCACCTGCAACACTGATCATGATTAACAAACAAGGAAAGTCAGTCATATAGAATGGGTGTGTGTGTGTGCAGGGGGATGTTATGGTTTTAAAGAATAGGTCTCATCTTTTTTAAGCCACATTGAGCACTTTAAATTCCTTAGGATTTAGAGCAGTAAACCCCTGATTTTATATTAAAAGTCCTTTGGATTTATTTTTTTAAAAATTCGATCAAGTTTGGCATTTTCTAACTCTGACTCCCGCCTTCCCTTTTGAAGGCGGCTTTGTGGGCACTGTTCTCACTGCATCTGTAGTAAAAATCAGAGAGCAGCAATGAACAGAAAGGCAGAGTCCTGCCCTAAGATATTGTTTAGGGAAATAGAATATTCTTCCTCCAATTCTGAAGAAAAAGTGTGATCTTGAAGACCGTGTGGTCTAATGGTTGAGGAATGGACTCCGCTTTGTTGCTGTATCACTGTATGAACTTGGGCAAGTTACTTCACCATCTCCAGTTTTCATATTTTCCATCTATAAAATAGGGTACTAGGTTACAGAAGCAATGAAAGGTTTGTAAGTGAATGGCACTACAGAAATTACAAGACAAAATCAGAACTAATGGCCCAAAATAAGCACTTTGATTAATAGGGACACAAAAAGTTAGTCATGCCAAACCTAGGGAATCAATTCATTATCATACTTTCCTTCAAGAACCCATTAGGCAAGAGGCAAATTACTGAAAAAATGTTCCAAGGTAATATTTTGAATTATGTTTTCACAATACTGAAAAAGAAATCTCATATTCTAAACAAAGTATGACAATTAAAGCAAACACTAAACGTTTTCAAAAACCTCTGTTTTATTTGGACAGAGTAAAATACACCATATAGCATTCCATTTTCAAACTGTAATCCAGAGCCACTAGTAAGTGTTTTCTTTTTACCAAGCATCCTGTCCAGAAGCATAGTCAATGCGACTAGGAAAACTAGTTAATCTCTCTCTGCTAGAGCTACGAGGTGCGTATCAATTTCCGCTTCTGTAAGGATCCTAAAGGGGGGGAAAAAAAGCATTTTGGCAATAGTTTTGTTTATTCTTCTCCTTAACCCACCATCTTCCATTTTTACTGCCCCCCCCCAACAAATTTAAATAGTACAGCTGCATCTTCTGTCTGTTTAAAATAATTGCTACAGCAATGAGCGAGCCATGGCGATTATTTTTGAAAAACCACCAGGAGAGTCTAGGGTGCTGGAGACAATGGGGACAGCTCATTATATAGGTCATTAGTAATATCCTTGCAAAGCTGATGAGGTAGCTACCATGATGTACTGGGGTGGGGAAAAAAAGAAGAGTGGTCCAAAGGCACCAGGAAGACCATTACTCCAAGAGGGATTCAAATTCTTGCCCTCTTCTTGAAAAGATGGCTATGAACAGATATGAAAGTCCCTTCTCCGCCAGCATATACACCCACTGTCAGGGAATACAAGGGGAGAGCCTTAGCATGGGCCCTTGAATGGCAGAGGCAAAAGGGAAGCAAGGCAGTAGGTGCCCTGTCAGGAGGGAATCTTCTGTACCATTTAACATTGAGCGAACTTGCAGTTAGTTTTCCTAAAATGTATTAAATGCAAAAAGCCAGCATCATTTCACCCTTAATGTTGCATTAACAAGCACCCAAGCTAGAAAATCTCCAAAATTAATGTTATAGCATGCTTGCACAGGTTAAATATTAAAGAACAAACATATTAAATTTAACTAAGTAAACATGAACAGAAGATATAGGTACAACATGGCCCAGTTAGTGCTGTGAAAACAACTATCCCTTTTGGAACTTCCAGACTGTGTATTTGATATTGTACCCTTAAGGATGTGATAATGTTGATTTATTTTAAAGGAAGAGAAAAAAAACAAATCCAGAGCTAATTGACCTAGGGAGTTTACAAGTTCCATTGGTTTCTCAAGTACAGCCTATGTGTTCCTTAAACCTAGGTATATGCTAAAGCCCCCAGTGATTCTAAATGCAGCATTTAACTCAGCCATCTTCAAATGGCCTCATAAGAAACTTGATATGGAGCTATTTGGCCTGTAGAGTTTACAAGCTTTGCTGACTTTGCCAATGGAGTACAGTGTCCTTAACTTGGGGGTCTTTATAAAGTGTGTTCGGACAAAAGTTCCAACACAGACAGGCAGAGCTATCCACAAGTATTCATATCCTTTACATCATTTTTTAAAATATATATTCTCAGGCTTGGCTAAGTTTACATAAAATTTATGAACCAAGTTCGTTTTTCCTGATTATTTCAGAATCCATGACTGAAGGGCCAGTACTACAACTTAGCTTCCAAACAACATAAAAACTTACATTCAAATTAAAAACATTTCCCCGTTCTAAATACAGTAGACCCTCGACTAACCAGGATGTTTAAAAAAAAAAAAAAAGCGCAACTCGCAGGGCCGGCTCTGGCTTTGCTGCCGCCCCAAGCGCGCACACAAAAACCCCCATGAGGTCACAGGGCAGCCAGTGAACCAACACCCACTCCCGCTGATGCAGGGTGGCTGGTGAACCAACCCCTCTCCTCATATTTCCTATGGAGGTTGATTATCCGGGATTTTATTAACCAGAATTATTTGTTTCCCTAACATCCTGGATAATCGAGAGTCTACTGTACAGATTAGCACCCAGCTATGACTAAAGATCTCTAATTTACATGACAAATTAAGACAGAAGCAAGGAAGGGGGAGACGCAGTCTAATTCAAGGGTCTTCATTTGCAATTGTTATTTCCTTTGCGTAGTACGAGTACAAAGCATTTATACAAGCAATGATTAGGCTGCACGCAACCGGAAAGTAAGTAATAGCCCTAGATCAGGCCTACATGACATGCGGCCTGCACAGGCTCACTGTGTGGCCCGCGGGGGGTGAGTAGAGGTGGGGTATTGGGGGGAAGCGGATGGGGGTGGGGCGAGGGCAGGGCTTTTCGGCCTGCAGCTGGGTTTTTTGCAGTAATATGGCCCTTGCTGCTTTCTGAGTTGTGCAGGCCTGCCCAATTACTGACACTTAATGGACAATGGAGAAAACCAACTCTGTTGAAGTCTTGCCCAGATACCCCTCCCTAAAGATGGCCAAGCCAGTTTAACTAGGCTCAAGGAGCAAAGATGACAAAGGATTTAGTAGCGTTTATGAATGGGATAGAGACCACTGGTTCCCAAACGGGGGTTGCAACCCCTGTGCTGGGCTGGGGGGTCGTGCTCAGGGGCTTAGTGTTCAAAAGGGGTCACCAATACAAAAAGTTGAGAACCACTAGAATAGACAGACCCCACAACCTGGGGGAGAGGAGGAGAGACAGGACAGGAGTCTGGGGGTAAGCTACATCCTACCTACATTTAAGATAAATGTGTGTGTAGACTTTGTTTTAAAAAACTCTCGCTATGCTTTCTTCCGACTATTGAGATTAAACAATATTTGTTTTGAAAGAGCTATCTGGGCCCCGTTTTCACAAATGGTCAGTGGTCACAGCTCCCAAAAGGAAGACTTACTGGCACACAACCCAGTTGGGCCCGCTGAGTAATCATGGTTGGTGCAAAAAGTACTGTAAAACCACAGTATTCCACCCCAGATCAGGGGAAGGCAAGAGATCCAACACCCCAACAGGTTAAAGGCAAGAGACTCAAACCTGGAGCAGTACACTCAAAGACCAAGAAGGGGGGAAAAGTGCAGCTAACACTGACTTAATCATATTTTATGTTGCATGCACCCATAAACCTAACAACTAGCTGAAGAAGTTATGAACCACTACTTTTCAAGAATGAGTAAGAGTTATCTCCGTGATATTTACTCCAGATTTACTCAAAGACCTTCTCTATTTAGGAAAAGTGTTTTTAAAAAATGCATTAGCGAACATGCTTCAATTAATGTGTTCAACATTTAATATTGTTATTAATTACTTGGATAATGGAATGGAGAATGTGCTTATAAAATCTGCAGATGAAACCAGGCTGGGAGGGAGTTGCTAGCACTTTTGAGGGCAGGATTAGAACTCAAAGCAACCTTGACAAATTGGATGAGGATTGGTCTAAATCAACAAGATGAAATTCAATACAGACAAGGGCAAAGTGCTACACTTAAGAAGGGGAAGAAAAAAAATCAAATGCACATATACAAAATGGGGAATGACTGGCCAGGCTGTAGTACTGCACAAAAAGGATCTGGGCATTATAGTAGATCGCAAATTGAATGAGTTGATAACATGATTCACTTATGGGGTGTATCAACAGGAACATCCTATATTATAAAAGACAAGCGAACGGTGTGTGAAGCCGTCATGCGCAGTAGAGACGGCCCGGACGAATGGCATGCTGGGGGTTGTAGTTCAGAGGCACAAAATGGCCACCGCGCGTGCCTGCCTGAGCGATCCTCACAGGGAGCTAGAGCACCCACAAGGAGCAGTTATACATATAAAGTTAGCTGGGCTGTCGGGCGCATGACGAGGAGTTGAGGGGGGAGGGAGCTGAGCTGGGCGAGGGGCTGGGTGAGGGGGAAGCCTTGGAGGGGGGAGAGGGGTTGGGCCAGGGGCACGAGCCCTTACGGTTGGCCTGTGTACATGGGCTTTTACACTAGTCTTATATAAAAGAGAGGAGGTAAATGTCCTGTTCAATTAGGCACTGGTGACACCTTAGCTGGAGTAGTGTGTCCAATTCTGGGCATCACACTAAGATGTGGATAAATTAGGACAGACCAGAGTAGAGCAACAAAATGAAAACCTGAGCTGAGGAAACTTCAAAAGAACTAGGCATTTTTAGCCTTGAGAAAAGAAGACTGAGGTGTTCTTGATAACAAATCTTCAAATATGTTAAGGGCTGTTATAAAGAAGGTGGTGATCCAGCTGTTCTCCGTGTCACTGAAGGTAGGACAAAAAGTAACTGGCTTACTCTGCAGCAAGGGAGGTTTAGCTTAGCTTTTAGGAAAATCTTTCTAACTATAAGCACTAGACCAGGCTTCCAAGAGAGGTTAATGATGGGGATTCTATGTCCAACATGTTCTTAAAAGCTCCAGACACCTGTAAGGGATAGTGTCTAGGCATATTTGGTCCTGCCTCAGCATGGAGGGTGGGGGAATGGAAGGAGGAGGATGGACAAGATGACCTCTCGAGGTCCCTTCCAGCTCTACATTTCTATGGTGCTATGTTTTTAAAGACCATTTAACATGTAGCATATACAAGGTTTAACACCCCTAAAACACATTAGTTATCACGGTCAATGGCAAGAGAAGAGGATGGTAGACCATGTCTAATCAGTACCAGCCAATACTAGGTGCTAATATGTTTTAATTAAGTGTTGCTTAAAAACAGGTTCTATAAAGTTTTTTGGGTTTTTTTTTAAGTCTTCCTGTCTAGTTAGAGCTTAAAGTAGAGCCACCATTCCCAACTGCAAAAAGTGATCTGAAAGGAAGTCACCAAACTCTCCCCTCACCCCAAATTTTTAGAAAGTGGTAAGCCATTTCTCTCCCCCCCCCCCCCCCATGTCTTCATTTCCATCTATATTTTAATCTACCTTTATGAAGGTAGGGAGTTAAAATTAGCCATTCATAACCAGGAAAGCACACCAAGATCCACTACAGTCATTTAACTTACCTGAATTTAGGATTTTCAACTGTAACTACTCCAACTTCTAGTTCCGAAGGTTTGAAATCAATGGACAGAACAGTAGACAGGCAAGTTATTCCTGTCTAAAAGTAAAAAAGTTAGATAAAAGATAAATACTGAAGAAAGAGTACTCAAAACATTGTTAAGAGCTACCCATCTTTCAACTTCAAGTTAAATCACTCCCTCTCTCCCCCACATACTCTCACATTTTCAAACAAATTGCTCTTGTAGCAAAAATCAGGTCTCCCTCTTCACTCCAGGCAATCTACAAGATAAGGACCCCCTTAATAAACAGTGTATTTGAGCTATCCTGATAGAAAATCCAATAAGTTGTTTACCATGCAAAAGGTTAAAATCTTTTGATTTGAGTTGAAAATAGAACATTTACCAACAATAAAAAAACCACCAAAACAATCTAGACATCTTAATTATAAACCAGCTTTACCTATGGGGTTATTAGTGTGGTTTGAGGACTGGGAGTCATCACCATTCTTCTTTTTTATAACATGCCCTCATATTGAGGATTTAAGAAATACTACACTTAACCATGATTATTACCTTTTCCGTTTTTACTAATTATCCAAGGTATGTGTTACAAGTTCTCTCTCAACCTCTCTTTCCATACGTATTCCTGCACTGAAGTCATAACTGTAATGTTGAGGCTACTTTCTCATAATGATGAAGAGACAGAAAAGATCTTTTGTAGGGTGGCTAGCGGGCCAAATTGCTTTTAATGTTGCTGATATTTAATTGTATTGTTAATGGTGCATTATGGCAACTAAAGCCTTGGATAGGCATCTTAGTTCTTTAAACTGAAAAATAAATCAGAAATTATCACATTTCTAAACACTAAACTGATATGTTATAGTAGAATTATACCTTCAATGCAGGGCACAGTAGAAGCCAGATTATGAAAGAATTTTTAAAATCATACACACATACATCACTTAAAGCCTTTCACCAGCATCCTGGAAAAGCATGAAGATGCCATTATGTTTCTTGGTTTTGCTAAGCAGAGTCATTTATGGCTGACTCAAATTTTAAAAGGAACATTTAATAGGGTCAACATAAACCCAAAATATAGATTTATGAAGATATTTTTACAAAACCGTAAAAAAAAAAAAGGCCACCAATAGAAGTGTTTCTATGAACTGATTGGAACTGAAACTCATTTGCATTTAAACATTCCTTTCAAGCATTTGCTTCCAAAACATTGCAGTGCTGTGCATTAAAAACAGAAGATGAAACTGACTAGGAATAGACTCCATCTACTTCAATTGCCCAATGTGAGTGATTGCAAGATGCCAGCAAACAATGGCAAAAGAATAAATTTTATTTTTGAGACAACTATTTTGGATGGGATACTCAAAGGAGTCTGAGGAAATTACGTATTCATCTCACATTGAAGTTCAATAAGATTACACTGCCTAACACTCTCAATGCTCTTTTTAAAACCCTAGTTTTCAGCTCTAATCATTTTAGATGTTAAAATTATGACTGTTTAATTGTCCCTATAAGGCTGCAATTTGTAACTGAATATAAGCAATGTGTGAACGTGTTCTAAAGCTAACAAAGCTTTTTTAAAAGCTTACACAGTAGTGCAGACTTGAAGAAAAACCCTAACAATTTAGCTAAAAACCTCTCCATTTCTAAAACACGTATCTATATTTAAATAAGCCATCTCCTGTTGAATCCTGCAGTGGAATCAATTTTATTTTAGGGTTATTATAGTTTATGTGACTGCACTGTTTGGTGTATCACAAAATCAGCATTATGAATTAACAACAAGCTCAGACAGGAGAAATAGATGGGCCAGGAAGATTGTTTAAACTCAAATCTCTTATGTTTAACTGAAACAATAAGGAAAATTATCAAGCACAAGATAGAGTATTGTTTTATTTTATAAGTAGTTTACATTTTAAGGCTGTGTCTTGAACGATAATTTTCCATGATAGCTGGCATTATACTTACTGCATGTACACATATGCAAAAACAGGCATACAATTGCTGAATGGAATATCACAGGAGTCGGACAGTGCATTTCTATACTCAGCCACACTTTGCAGTGCTAGTGCTAAGATCAGAGTGATTTCCTGGCCTTTCATCTTTCCTCCAGTGGAAAAGCAGGATAAATAGTATCAATGTACAAAGAAATTAGAATGCAGTGGGACTGATGCTCAATGGGGACATACTAGCTTCCATAACTTATTTTTAGGAGCTACTTGTTTTGTGGTCAGTTTCAGAGGAAAGAAAAATTCAACTGGAACCCCCCCACCCACACACCCAACTGATTTACAGAAAGTAATTTTAAAGTCTGCCCTAAAAAATGTACTAAACTCACCACTTCCCTCACTGAAAATAGCACGATAATCTCTGGCACAACTGCACTTTTAGTACCTTGCCCCTCTAACAGGCCAAATACGGAGGATCAGGAAGTTAGTATCTTCCTATCAAGGCTTCTATTGATAGCCCTATGGATATACATATCCATTAGAGGGAATGCATCCTTGACCAAGATGATTCTAGGGTTGCTGCTGCAAAAAGCATGTGCACTCCCCACAACACCAACTGGCAGCACAGGTGCTACATAACTACCTAGAATATAGTAACTTCCTATTTTAAAGTGCTTTCTAGCATGCAGGTTGGTTTAAAAGCTTTCAAACCGTCTTCAATAACTTGCTCCTTAGACAGCAAATCCAAGGTGACAACTACAAACTGAATGTGTCAGGATTTTCTGGCTTCCACAATGGAGGGAACACACTTAAAATGGAAATGGTGACTCTGCAGTTAGCAGGCCAGGAGCACTGAAAGTAGATAACCAAGTAAATTACTTTAGTTCAGTTTGTGCGAATACAAGAATCCTATTTCTAAAAGGAAAAACCAGACTGACAAAAGCAGTGAAATCTAGTTTTGTTCCATCCTTCAAGTTCTTTTGAATATAGACCAGGGGTGGGCAAACTACGGCCTGCGGAACAGATCCGGCCCGCAGGCTCCTCCTAACCAGCCCCCGAGGGGCCGCTGACCCGGGGCTACGCTGGGGAGGCTGCTCCAGCCCCTTGCACTTCACCCCCCTCCCACGTGGTTTCAGCGGACCACATGAGCAGCGCTAGGGAGGGAGGGGCGGAGCTGCATGACTGGCTACCAGCCAGACACGCTGCGCGCTCCAGATCAGCACGGCTGCATGTGTGGCTCTAGGCCAGACACGCTATTCTGAGTGGGGAGGAGGGGTTGGCTAAGCAGACAAAGGGTCTCGGGGGGCGGACAGGGGATGGAGAATGGGGGAGGGGCTTATCTGGAGGGGATGTTGGGCCAAGGAGCAGTGGGGCTTAGATGGAGGTGGGGTTTTGGGGGGTGGTTAGGGGAAGGGGGTCCCTGGAGGGGGTAGTCAGGTGATAAGGAGCGGGGGGCGGGGGGGGGCTTAGATAGGGTGGTGGGTCTCGGGGTGGTGGTGGTTAGGGTGGGGGCAGATGGAGCAGGGTGGCTTAGGGGGGTGGGGTTTTGGGGGCAGTTAGAGTGTGGGGGGGGTCTCCTGAGGGGGTGATCAGGGGACAAGAAGCAGGGAGGGGGTTGGATGGGTTGGGGATTCTGAGGGGGGGGCAGTCAGGGGGCGGGAAGTGGGTGGGGGTTGGAGAGGGGGCAGGGCCAGGCTGTTTGGGGAGGTATAGCTTTCCCTACCCAGCCCTCCACACAATTTTGAACCCCAACGTGGCCCTCAGGCCAAAACGTTTGCCCACCCCTGATATAGACAGTGTACATGGAAATAAAATATTACACATCCAACAACTAAACAACGACAACATTAAGAAAATCCTTATGGAAAAGCCCACTATAGATAGATATTGGAGGCCAAATAGTGGCAAGCCATCGAATAGAACATTCTAATGTCAATGTATATGTGACATTTGTGTTTTAAAAGGATTTTTCGATACACAGAAAAAGATGCCTCACCAGTGTAATTGCCCCATTTGGGCATATGAACAGCCTTATGAAACACTGATTTAAAAATGCATAACACAAGCACAGGCAACAGTTTGATTAGCTCTATTTAAGCACTTTCAAAATTAAGATTATTTCCTAGTGAAAACAAGTGTGTACTATGGCAGTGACATTGGGCACCATAACAGGAGGAGGAAACACATACTTGTTTGCATCATAACCCTTTACACAAGTACTACAGGTAGTGGAGTGCTTTTGGCTCAGTTCAATTTTCCCCCACTGGCTTACCTCTACTGTCTGTTCAAACGTCCAGTCATATTTCTTCTTCACTTTCTTTTCAAGAAAGCTGGTTGACTCTGTTTGTTTGACTCCTGCAGCTGTGGCCTTGAACCCACAATAGTAGCCTGCAGGATCACACTTGTATACCTGAGGGCCATGTTCTTCATCAACACCAATCAGTATCATGCCTTAAAAAAAAAAAAAACCCAAACCGACCTTGGTTTATTAAAAATGAAAATGTAAAGTGTCATGTGATTGGGGATTCTGACTTAGAAAGTAGACTCTCCTCTAGTATGAGCTGGGACAGTGCACAGTTCAATACCTTTTGGGACCTAGCCCCATTATACAGAGGTTCATGTTTCCCTTTATCACTAAGGTGACATACCTCTCAATTGCGCCTCATTTCCAGATATACACCATTTTAGACCAAACCAGATTTTTATCACACACAAAGCAAACAATTCATTAAATGCAGAAAATGTAATGTGGTGATGACTTTGCAACAGAGCCACAAGGTCAGGTAATACAAAAGTCATGGTGCCAGTAAGAAGGTAAAAAGTTAGCCGCAATGCACATCCTGTACTATTTATTGTAGAAGGTCATAAATTAAGCATACATTTAACCTGGGGGGGGGGGGAAAGGAAGTCTTACAAATATGTTGCATAGTCAAGTTAACGATAGCACTGGAACCATAACTTGCACATTTTTAACTTTACAATATTGCCTCACACCGCATTACACTGCATTTCTATTTAATTTCATAGATTTAAAAAAAAAAAAAAAAAAAAAAAAAAAAAAAGAGTGAAGGAAAAAGAAAACTTCAAAAACAATTAAACTTGTAGATCTTAAATGTGCATATGATTTTACCAGTGCACCTTTTAAGATCTTTGAACTACTAATTTTACACATGTGCGAAGTACAAGTAATAAACAGATGCAGAATAGAGATTTACTATATACACATTCAGTATGCAATTTTTAAAAAGTAAATTAAAACCTCAGAACACTCTGAACAGATTAAGCACCATAAATAGAGCTGGCTGAAACGTGTGTTTTTGGTCTACACTAATTTTCAGGTTCTTTAAATTGGGGTTATTTCACATTCCAATGAAACCAAATTTGCCAAAACTTCTTAGAAAACCAAAAAACGTCTTTCAGAAACACCAAAAGATGGCATTTCCGAACAAAATTTGTGAAACTGAGAAGAATGTAAAAACTTAATTGAGCTATTGCTACTGCTCCCAGTGTCGGCAGCTCTGCTGTAGCCCACCTGTGGGCTGTCCCTGGCTCGAGGGAAGTCTGCATGTTGGGGCTACCCTAAAGCTGCAGACCCTGTAAGCTAGTCCCAAGATTTCCAAGCTCTGTGGATCCCAGAAACCCTTAGAGCCCCTGCTGGAGCTGAGGTTTTCTAACTTCCAAGCTCCTTGCTGTGGAGTTGGAAGCCCAGCCCCAGATAGAGGTGAGACTCCCAGGTCCAAGCAGGGAGACTGGAAGCCCTGGCCTGGTGGGGATACGCTTACAGCAAGACACTTAGGAGTGCCTTTCCTGCCACACAGCTGGAAGCCTAAGTTCCAGGGGCTGCTAGGCCTGCTACATGTGAGGGAGTCAGATACTTCAGGGTCCCTGAAGGCAGGGCTATTCTGGAGCTCTGAACCCTGGAACCCAGACTGCAAGCAGCCCACTAAGGAAGAAGGCAGGATTCCCAAAATGTTTCACCTCCTTGAAACAGCATTTTTTGACTAAATTAGATTTCCTCAGAAACCAGTTCTACCCAGCGTCTAACCAGTTCTACTCATAACACCAAGGGGAAATAGTATTACACAAGAAGAATTGACGTAGAGGCTAAATGGTTTACATGGTTTACACATATAGTGAATCAAGTGCAGAAACAGCATCATCATCCCACAGCCCAGACTTCAATACCCCTGTTTTAACAATTAGTCACCACTACTCTTTACATTATGCCCATATCTAAAAAAGTTGGTTAGAATTTGTACCCATACATTTAATTACAAAAATAAAATCTGTATCTGTTAGATTTATCAATTTGGTACACTTTACTATACTTACAGCAACCAAGAGGCCTCATTTCAGCATTTTGTGTGTAGACCTGAGAAATATCTGCGATCCTTTTACACAGCATATCCACTGGGATCTCATAGCCATACTTGTATTTCCAGTTAGCAGCTTCATAGCGGGCCCTCTGAACCTGAGACCTGCTGTCAGCTAATATAAAAGACAAGATATTTACTTCCACTAAAAAATGTTTAGAGAAAGTTCTTGAAAACACCCCACATTGCATTGCTGGATATGCTGTTGATAGCATTAATCTGATCCACAGCTGATGTGCTACATTTATTTAAATAAACTGACAGTTTGTAAATAGCAAATCTCTTAAACCTGATCTCCAGTTTTGGATTAGAGGAGTTTGCAAACATCAACATTACGTGAAATGAAGTAACAAAAGAAAAAAAGTATTTAAAAAATGTGGATATTTAAACAGAAGGTAAATTAATTACCTGTCATTCCTGTCATTACACATCCAATAGTTTCAGTAATTCTGAATAAATGAGTCACAGTGCTGGAATCCAATAACTTGTCCTAATGGACAAAAATACTGAAATAATTTAAAAGAAACAGTAGTCTTTTACCCACATATAAAAGACACTAATACCAGATCACTGAGGCCAGGTGTACAGTACGGGGGAAAAACATCCTGCCCTCCTTCGCCCCAGCAATAGTTATACCAACCACAACCTCCCCGTGCAAACAGTGCTATGTTGATGGGAAAGCTTCCCCTGTCAGCGCAGGTGTGTCTTCACTTAAAATGCTGCATTGATGCAGCTGCACCACTTTAAGTGCTGACCAGCCCTCAGGCCAACAAGAGGCAGAAATCAGAAAATTACAGCAGAAACTGTCTGCCAAGCATTCCACTGTCTATCAGCATGGAAAAGTGGGAAGTTCCAACATCACACTGCATTTGCAAAGAGTCGCTGAACTTCCACTATACGTTCCTAGTATCTTGCTCTGCAGAAACATGGGAAGAATTTCTACTACTATGTTCCTGTCAAAGATAAGTCACTGAAGGGCAATGGAGGAAGATGGAATCCTCTTCCCCAGGACAATTCTGAGGATCCCTATACAAAGATTTAAGAACCCCTAGAATGTTTGCTGCTCTTCAAATTAGGAGTTAATTTTTTCCCCCATCTTGCCTGCTTCTCTTCTTCAGCATTGCTGGGTCACTCCATCCAATGTACTGACAGACATTTACTGAAGTCTTGCTCCCTGTACCATTAACACAATGCTTTTACAGGTAAGGTTTCAGAACAGCAGGACTGGGAAAAATGCACAGGTAAACAGTTCCACACCTCAAAGACAGATGTATTCTCAAGTGGTTCAAGGCTTTGAAACTAAGTGGTGTGGAGTTGGGGTGCTGAGAAGATGCCTGAGCAGCAAAGCGGAGGCAAGTCAGGCCAGGCACAACGGCAAACAGGCACTTCTTAATTAAATGGTTTTAAAATTTATATTCTGCCAACCCAATTGAAGAAAACTGTTGATGCTCGCGACCCAACGGAGCTGGGGCAGGAAGTTGGGGTGCAGGAGTAGGTCAAGGTTCTGGGCTGGGGGTGCAGGCGGGGGTCCTGGTTTGAAGGGGTTCAGGGATGGGGCAGGAGGTTGGAGTGTGGGATTGAGATGTGAGCTTACTTCTGCTACGCTGCTGACCAGGAGCCACCCGGAGTGCTAAGGCAGGCTTCCTGCCTCCTCTCCTGACATTGCGGACCGCACTGTGCCCTGGAAGTGGCCAGCAGCAGGTCCGGCTCCTAGGTTCCCAGCTAATGGAAGTGCAGAGCCAGTGCTCAAGGCAGAGCACGGAGTCCTGTGCCTCTTCCCCCCCCCAGCTTTCGGGACGCAGTGCAGTGACAAAACAGGTAGGGACTAGCCTGCCTTAGCTGGGCAGCATCAGCAAAAGAACTTTAAACAGCCCGGTCTGCGGTGCTGATCAGAACTGCCACGACTCAGTACCTTACATTCCGCAACCTAATACTGGATCACAACTTTCAGTTTTAAAACCATTGGTTTATTTCACAGACATATGGCTGATAATTTCACTAAACTTACTATTCACATTCCAGAAATGGGTTTGTGTTTGTTTGTTCTACTTACAGGTACTTTCTTCTGTGTTACAATTACTGCACAGTCTTTCCCACGAACAGCTACTGATGTAAGGCCACCCTGGTTTATAGCTTTAAAAGCATATTCTAGAAAGATACATACAAAAATAATCAGAAATGTTTGTACGATTGCCACTAATAATATATTTGGGGCAGAGCCTGCAAGCCCACCACACACATCACACTGGGGACTGAGCCCTCTGCTTGCCACAGCTTGTCCCAATGGACAGAAATACCGAGCTGACTCTCCTCCGTTCAATTAGAGTGCTGAACAGTATTAGACATTGGTGCTGCTCTCCTTTTAAAGTTTGAAACAAAAAATTCTGTGTCCCTGCCAGAGAGCAGACAAGTAATGTTAAGGTTTAATAAAAAAATAATCAGATAGTCAAGTCAGGAAATACAGATTTAAGTTTGAACGTTTAACTTTAACTTTACCACTTTCAATAAGTTATGTTAAATATAACATACAAAATAAAATTACTTACACAGCTTACATATAGTAAGCTACACTACAGTGCCAAGTAGTCATGCTTGGCTTGATTTTTAAATCGCAACAAGATCTGCAAAACAAGCCAGTTAGAGGAAAAGCTGTTTAGTGGTTGATTGATGGTCCAATGTTAAAACATTAACTTTGAACCTATACACAAAACTGAATAAAACCTGCAGAAACTAAATGGTTATAATTTTAAAGCCACTGGATTAGATATTAAGACTTAAAATTAAATCAAAACTCAAGCCTGTACTGTAATTTACTGCAAGAATGAATAAGCAATTCCTGTTTATTACATACCCTGCACTTAATCAACTGAAACAATTTAAGAGACCATATAACAAGAAAATCATAAGGGGCCCAGAAATAAAGATAGAGCTTTCAGCAGTACCTCAACATTTTCTGGATTCTGGATCTTAACACTGCATTAATGACTTTATTCCCCAAAAAGGAATTTTATTATATTAATATAGAAAAAAGCCTGACAACTCCCCGTCCCCCAGAGCTATGTTGCCACACAGGCAGCTTTCCCACAGTGTAGCATGTTTGGCTCTGTGTGGAACCAGACACGCTGTTGTGAGCAGCATGGTAAGGGGGCTGAGGGGCTTGGGTAAGGGATAGGGTCAGGGACCCCCGGGGTGCAGTCAGGGGACAGGGTGGATCAGATAGAGGGTGAGGTCCTGGGGTGGTGGTTAGGGGCTCGGGGCTCTGGAGGGGGCAGTCAGGGAGCAGGGGGGGTTGAATGTGGCATGGGAGACCCGGGGGTCTGTCAGGGGTGCAGGGGGATGGATAGGGGGTTGGGGCAGTCAGGGGACAGGGAGCAAGGGGGGTTGAGTGGGGGAGTCCTGGTGGGATAGTTAGGGTGGTGGGTCTCTGGAGGGGATAGTCAGGGGACAAGGATGGGTCAGAGGTTCTTAAGGGGGCAGTCAGGGGACCGGACGTAGGACCAGCTTTCCCTACCCAGCCCTCCATACAACTTTGCAATCCCGATGTGGCCAGAAAGTTTGCCCACCCCTGCTCTAGGACAACAACTATTTTCAACACCAGCATTAGGTTGGATAACCAGGGGAGAAATTGCTGCATTTGACTAAGGCAATGGCTCTCCATCCACAGGCTGCTTCCAGCCCAATCAACACACAGCTGCAGCCCATGTGACAGCCTCAGGGGTATACAGATAGTACAGTAAAACCTCCATTTAACGGACTAATTCGGGCGAGGGGGTGTCCGTTAAATGAAAAAGTCCGTTATTTAATAATAATAATAAAAAAAGAGCTGTCAGAGCAGCAGCCTGACTGCCACAGGGTCGGGGCAGCAGCTCTGCAGCCCGCCTGCTGCTGGGACCTGGGCGGCAGCCAGGAGCCATCAGCCAGCCCGCCGGGGGTCCCGGCTGCTGGGACCCGGGCGGCAGCCGGGACCCGTCAACCAGCCCGCCCGGGTCCCGGCTGATTGGACCCGGGCGGCAGCCGGGAGCCGGCAGCCAGCCCACCCGCTGCCTGGACCCGGGCGGCAGCGGGGAGCCGGCAGTGAGCCCGCCCGCTGCTGTGACCTGGGCGGCAGCCGGGAGCCGGCAGCCAGCCCGTGACAAATGGATTTCGGATGCATCAGACTTGCTTATAAATTTTGTCCGTTGCATCCGAAGTCCGTTAAATCGAGGGTTTACTGTATACATATTGTGTGACTGAGGCCCATGCATAACACAGAAAGCTGCATGTACGGCCCACAATGGTAAATAGGCGGAGAATCACTGGATTAAAGTGTAAGGGACCATTTATCAGTTTATCTTTGTACAGCACATTTAAAATGTACAGCACTATACAAGAACTAAACTGACATTTCTATCCCAATTTTCAATGTGACTTCCCTTTGTGCTGCTCAATTTTGTGTATACAAAGATCTGCATGTGCATTTTCATGCCCTATTACCTGCCCACACTAGTGAACAAGTTCTATCACCCAGGAAGGCCAAATGACAGCACACTGAGCATGCCTTCATGTGTCTGCATATTGAATAGCATGCAAGCACAAAGGCTAGGTAGGCTAAGGCCTCCTTGAAAATCTGTTCCTTTGTACCAGTTTCTTATAACATAATTTAAATACATACTTTTCCAAAGGCATTAAACTCTTGCTCCATTAACATACAGAACTAGGCCTATTTGCAAAAAGAATAATCTATACAACCAGTAAGCCATTTTCACCAAGTTTTTCGAAGAGATGATTATGCTGGTGACTATGGACAAGGTACAACTTCGAAAAAGCTTTTTACGACCTATTTGATAGCCACACAATGACTTTATTTGTACTAAAGTTGTGCAGAGAATCCCAACATGTTTCTGCACCGGTCTAACTAAATTTGTTTAAAAACACACTTCAAATTAAACTGGTGGAGTATCCTCATGTACACAACGCCTCCCTTTCAAATCTGCCCCCTAAAATAGGGAAACTCTAGGTACCCTGACATCCCGGTGATGGGCTCCATAGGAGTCTTCTCGTTGTAGTCACCCTGGGCTGGCGACGGAGAGAAGCGGAGACTCTCGCCCGAGGGTGGGTTTCTGAAGCTGGGCGTTTTACGACCCCCCGCGCTGCGGAGAGGACTTTGCTAGCATGGGGGGAGGGGGGGCGGTCGACGCTGGGACGCTGCCCCGTTACAATCCCCCCCCCCCCCGCCCGGAGAAACGGCGGCGGCGTCAGACCCCAGCGCCCCGGGGGCGGGGCGGGCCCAGGCCCCATGACGGGGCAGTTCGGCGCCTGCCGGGCCGGACACTCACCTACTTGGTAGAGGCGGCCCTCGGGGGAGAAGATGGTGATGTGGCGGTCGAACCCGGCGCTGGAGCCTCGGGACATGGCGGGAGGAAGGAGGCGGCAGCGGCGCAGGGACCCGGCCGGTAACGCAGCGTGCAAGGCCCGTTCCCACCAGCCTGACCCTGGGACAGGGAGTGCTTCCGGGGCAGGCGGACACGTGCTCCTCTGCGCAGGCGCAAATCACACGCCCCGACGCGCCAGGGCCGAGGAGCCGCTAACTCGGGTACAGTCCGCTGCGGCAGCACGTGTCCGCTTCTCTACGCATGTGCGTGTAATCGGCAGCCTCCCCTCGGCCGCATTGGAGCGACAAACCGCCGCCTACGGCGCAGACGCAGGAGCGCGAGGTCCCGTGACAGTAAGGGCGGGTCTTCACTGGGGGGCGGGGCGGGTTCGACTGCAGATAGTACGTTGGCGGCTCTTCAGCCGACTTACCCGCTGTCCTCACGGCGCGGCAGTCGGCGGCGCGCTCCCCGTCCACTCCAGCTTGCGCCATTGGTCAAGCGGGAGTTACAGGAATTGACGGGGAAGCTGCAGGCGATGGATTTATCGCGTCTTGAGACGCAAGAGAGCGATCGCCAAAGAGCCATTGCTACCCTGCGACCCGGGGGGAGTGAGGACCGACCCCAGGCATGCAAACCAGAGGGGAGTTAGCGGCCTTTTACTGCGCAGGCGCACTTCGCTCCTCTTCCCAAAGTGGTGGAGGTGCTGGCGCTGGCCTGCAGAGGCATGGGGGGGAGGGGGTGTCATGGTACGGTCCCGATTTTTTGTCTTTTTCTTATATAGACTCCTATTACCCCCCCCCCCTCCCACCCCATCCTGATTTTTCACACTTGCTGTCTGGTCACCCTATGTCATGGTGTCCTGTGTACTTGCCCCTAACGCACATGGCAGGCGGGGGGGGGGGGGGGCTGCACCCTTATGTGCAGCATCAAACCCTCTTGCCACGGGGGAGAGGGGGCTGCCACCATACCCTGACCCAACCTAGCTTGTCCTGGGTGTTGGAGCATCGCCACCCATCCACATCAGACCACTGGCTTGGAAGTTGCAACATTTGAAAGTTTAATAATGTAATTCGCCAGTGAAAGGTGAGATGCAGGTGTTCAGCCAGGGAAGGCTGTCTGGGAAACTGAGGGTCAACAAATCTAGCTATTCTCAGACGCAGGAGAAGATTGCACCATTGCAATGTATCACTGCTACCCAGCCCCCCCACCCCACCCCACGGTTGCATATTGAAGACTCATGGAGTGACCACACAGATGCCCCCACTGTGCAGTTCCTACATTGTGGGAGCACTGTGTGACAGGTCAGGCCTGCAGCTCTCACATATTGGTTCACCTTCCAAAAGAACTGGTGTGAAGTAGCAAGATGGAAAATCAAATGCATGTGCAACCAGTGGTATACAATTTGGAAAACCCTGGACAAGGCCAAGTTGGGATGCTGGCCCTCCCAAGACAGAGCAAAGCAGTTTAGGAAGTTGCATGACCCTAGAGCCATTCAACTCTCACCGTGAACATGCTCTTCTAGGGTTACCATTTGTTTGGATTCTCCCGGACATTGGCTTTTTTGGCTAAAAATAGCATCGGGGGAAAATTGTTAATGTCTCAAAAAGTCCAGGATTTGTGTTGGGCTCCAGCAGAGCCTCTCTTGCGCAGCGTCCCCTTCTCCTCCCTCCCCCACGTTCTCAGAGCTGCTGGCCAGGCTCTGTAGCTCGCTGTGGGGGCTGGGACAGCTGTGTGCCTTGAGCTGGGGAGAGTGGCAGCGTGTTGGGCTGAGCTTGGAGCCCAACAGGCTGTTTTGAGCTGCGTAAGGGGGGTGGGGGGCAGGGGTTAGAGAAGGGGGAATTTCTGGAGGGGGCAGTTAAGGGACAGGGAGTGGGGGGGCAGATGAAGGACAGGGGTCCTGGGGGAGTAGATGGGGGACAGGCAGGGGGCAAGGAGCAGGGAGGCTTAGGTAGGGAGTTTGGTCCTGGGGGGCAGTCAGAGGACAGGAGTCCCAGGAGGGGGCAGTCAGGGGGAAAGGAGGGGGGGAGTTGAGGGTTCTGAGGGGGGCAGGAAGTGGGAGGGAGAGGGTGGGGCTAGGGCACCCCCCATCCTCTTTTTTGGTTGGCACAGCTCTTCTAAACTACAGTATAGGAGTGGGTGGATCTCTGTAAACAGACTACCTCTTCTCTCTCCCAGGGGTCGCCACAAATACAGCTACACTTATTACTTTAAAAAAAAAGGCTCTCCAACTACACCAAACGCCTTTGATCTTGCTAGGATTTTTTAAGATGTATTCTTGACATATATCCAGCCTCTGTCTCTGAAGCAGTATTATCTAACCCAAGGAATCAAAAATTATTAGAGAGGTTCCTAAAAAGCCAAGATTGGTTTAAAAAAAAATCTTACATTTAAAAAAATAATATATGGGTTCTTCGTATTTGCTTTTTGGCTTTTTTTTTTTTTGTATGTTTGAAACTTTAGAGTTCACAATCTCAAGCTTTTACTCCATAATCATAAGGGCTAGAAACTTTTTCAGAATGAAAGTTGAGATTCTTATGTAAACCCCTGACTCCAAGATCTCTGGCTTTAAGAAAAGCCAATCTTGCAAAACTCATGATAAAAATCACAAGAAATAGTAAAGAATCAGAGAGGTAGCCATGTTAGTCTGGAATAGCAGAGGTAACAAAGTCCTGTGGCACCTTAAAGACTAACTATAAAGCTTTGAAGCATAAGCTTTCGTGGGCTAATACCCACTTCGTCGGATGCAAGCATCCGACGAAGTGGGTATTAGCCCACGAAAGCTTATGCTTCAAAGCTTTATAGTTAGTCTTTAAGGAAGAAATAGTAAGGTGACATTTTATTCTGCTAAAGGAATAACAGACTTAACATAACCTGTAGTGTCCAGAAGAGGGCTGGGCAGTACAGGACATACATTTCGGGTGGAAAATCCAAGACTGGAGAAGTGCAGTTAGACAACACCCTGTAGGATAACCAAGGCTGCAGTTACACAAACACATTCAGGGTGTGGCTTGCATGCTGGAAGGCTGTTTGTGAGTGGCCCAGGTGGGAGCTACTTCATTTGGTAAGAGGCCCATCAACTTTCTTATACCGCAAAACTTGACAGTGAATTTTTCTTCAGATCTTTCCACAAAAATTAATATTGCATTTCCATCTGACTTTCTTGTATACAGATGGTAGATCGAAAAAACAGGATTCACAACTGTCAAATAGTTAATAAACAATGATAATGGTTAACAACACTTTTTCTGTAATTTATACCACTTTTATTTCTTCTAATTAACTCAAGTTTCTATGAAAGAGGCTATGCAAAATTCAACTGTGTCATTATTGCCCACGGTGAAGTCCCTAATATGATCAATTTTTATTTAAAAAACAAACTATTATTTTACTAACAAAGAATTCAAGATTTTACATCTTTGGAAATTTGGAAGCTAAAATTTATTAGGAGAATCTATGGACCATCCTAGTGCTTAATCCCCTCATCACCTCATCCCAATAAAATCTTAGTAAATGGTGCTTCAACAAATCTCTTATTTACTACAAGGCAAAATGAACTCTGATCAGCAAAGATGCAAGTAAGGGGCAAATTCATCTCTGCTGTACACCATTTACTTGGATGGAGTTCAAGCAGGTATGAATTTTGTGACCTATGTTTACTGAACATTTAGTCAGCTGCAGGATTCATATTTGGTGTATTAATCCCATGACTGTACATGATGCTGCACTCTGCCTGTTAGCGACAGTGGCAAACAATTGTAGTTTTTGTTTGTAAAACTGCATTTTTTATTTCCGTTGAAGGCAAAGCCATTTTGTTGGCACTTCACAGGAATATCTTTCCACCAGCTCTTCATCATAGGGAATATGCCAAGTGTCACCCGTAGTCTGTACCACTGTGTCATAAGTGAGAATAGGCTGTGAGTAAAGACAAGAAGAAAATGTTATATTGAGTTAGTTCAATGGAAAAAAAATAGAAATGTTGTAATGACTAGCAAACTTCCTGCCCTTTCTCAGGAATATCTGTGGAAAGCTGTTGGATGGTTTTGCAGAACAGCAAACACAAAAAGCAGAGCATGTTAAAGTAAATAGATAGGCAGTCTGACTGCAAGCAACATTGGATATTTCTGTTTGTAAACCTTGCACCCAACCCATGTAAGACATGTATAAATCCCAGTTAATATAAATTAATATAAATATACAAAATGTTAACGGAGTCTTAGTATTTTTCTCTAACTACATTCTGTTGAACTCAAAAAGCACCACCACAGGAATCTTGTTGACTTCAAGATTTCTGCTGTTTCCTTGATCTTTCACATTGTACCACGACTCATTTTCTCAATATTTTTTCCCTTTCACAGAATCCATGTCAAATGCTGCCAACCCCTGAGGTAGAGAATCCACCAATTTCCTTACTAGTTTGTTCCAATGGTTAATCAACCCTAACTGTTTAAAAATATGTGCCTTATTTCTAAGCTGAATTGTCCAGTTTTAACTTTAGTCCTTGGTTCTTATTATACCTTTCTCTGTTAGATTAAAGAACACTTTAGTAGTCAGTATTTTCTGCTGTGAAGCTATTTACATATTGTAATCAAGTCACCCCTCAATCGTCTTTTGATAAATTAAACAGATTAATCTTTTTAATTCTCTCAATGAGAGTCATTTTCTCCAGATCTTTAATTGGTTTGATCGCTCTTTACTGCATTGTCACAAATTTTTCAACATTCTTTTTAAACTGTAGACACCATAATTGTATGCAATATTCTATTATTGGTCTCACAAATGAAACAGCAAGTGACTTCCTCCACTCAAAAATACACACACTATGCTCACAAGGATGTCACTCCTTTAACTGTATACTGATTGCATACCTGAGTAATATAATGTCTCTCTTTACTGCACCAACACTTATCTGTGAACCTACCTGTTTAGAACATTGTTGCACTGAATACCTGTTTAAGATTAGCAGCCGTGTTATTCTGTATCCGTAAAGAAAATAAGGAATACTTGTGGCACCTTAGAGACTAACCAATTTATTTCAGCATAAGCTTTCGTGGGCTATAGCCCACTTCATCGGATGCATAAAATGGAACACACAGAAGTAAGATGCATTTATATACACAGAAAGCATAAAAAATTGGAAATTACCATACCAATTCTAAGAGGCTGATTAATTTGGATGAGCCTTATCAGCAGGAGAAAAAAACCTTTTGTAGTGATAATCAAGTTGACCTGTGTCTGACAGTTGATAAGAAAGTGTGAAGGAAACTTTACTAGGAAAGAAGGGCTGGTCTTCACTAGGGGGGAGATCCGCTGTAGATAAGCAAATTCAGCTACGTTAATAACGTAGCTGAGTTTGGCGTATCTACAGCTGACTTACATGCCGCCCTCACGGCGGCGGCAGTGCGCTCCCCCATCGACTCCAGCTTGCACATTTTGGAGTTCCAGAGTCGACAGGGGCGCTGCTGGCAATCAATTTATCACGTCTTGATGAAATGCGATAAATCGATCGCCAAAAGATCGATCCCTCCCCGCTTTAGTGAAGACAAGCCCATAGATTCAATTAGTGTAATGACTAAGCCATTCACAGTCCTTGTTTAACCCTTGTTTCCAATTTGTATCTGACAGGAGATAAGAACTATTGAAGGTAAATTAACTAGGGAAATGCAATCAATATTAATGTAATGAGAAAACCATTCACAATCCCTGTTTAACACTGGTTTATAGTGTCCAATTTGAAAATTAATTCCAGTTTAGCAGCTTCTTATTGGAGTCTGTTTTTGAATTTTTTTAAAAGTTATTTGAAGTTATTTTAAAGTTTTTGAAGTTATTTTAAAATTGTCACCTTCAAGTCTGTTATTGAGTTACCAGGGAGGCTGAATGTTCTCCTACTGGTTTTTGAATGTTATGATTCCTGATGTCAGATTTGTGTCCATTTATTCTTTTGTGTGGCGACTGTCCGGTTTGGCCAATGTACATGGCGGAGGGGCATTGCTGGCACATAATGGCATATATCACATTGGTAGATGTGCAGGTGAATGAGCCTCTGATGGAATGGCTGATGTGATTAGGTCCTATGATGGTGTCAATTGAATGGATATCTGGACAGAGTTGGCATCAGGCTTTGTTGCAAGGATAGGCTCCTGGGTTAGTGTTTTTGTTGTGTGGTGTGTGGTTGCTGGTGATCTGTGAAATCTGTATTTGTATTTGTACCTGTATTTGTCTGTAAACGCGTCTTTAAAATGAATTAAAAATGCATCCTACTTTAAGATTAAAAATATGCACTTTACAGAAGAATTGAAGAGGAGAAAGATCTATTTTCATGCTTTTAACAGATGCAAGAAAATGCAGAATTTGGAAGCAGGATATGAACTGCTCTAAGGGTATGTCTACACTGCAGTGTAAGCCCAGTCTTGAGCCCAACTCAAGCCAAATCCACCTTGCATCTATACTGCAAGTGCACTAACCCAGGGCTCAGACCCAGGGTCCCAGGACCCTGAAGGGCTGGAGGGTTCAAGCTTGAGGTGAGTTGCGAACCAGGATCCAAGCCCTGTTGCTTTGCAGTGTAGACACCATTTGACCCAGCTCTCGGGAGTCAGCTGAAAGTATCCCACAATTCCATAGGACAACCTCCTTAGCCCATTCTATCCCAAGAATTTTCAATCCACTCTATTGAAAATGTAACCCACCCCCTCCTTTGCAAATGGCAGCAGCTGAGGTCACCATTCATCCATTCTCTTCTGATCCATTGGTCTTCAAGCGCCCTATCAGAGAGCCTCCTAGATTTGCAACGGAGAGCAAATTGATCAAGACTTTTGCGAAATGAGCTGCTTCTTGGCAATGTGCAGGGCGGGCAGTAAAGTTTCCCCACAGTACACCATGGTCCTAGACCTAGAATGGGGACATTTCAGGGGTGGGAGGCGCTAGGGATTCTGGGATACAGTTTACTTTACTAGGGTTGACTGTAATATGGACACCAGAGACCTATGTTTGATCACAGGTTAGAAGTCTTAACAATAGGTTAACATACAATGCAGACACTCAAGCCCATGAGTCCCTAATACGGGTCAGCTGACTCGAGTCCCGCTAACGGTGCACTTACATTGCAGTGTAGACATACCCTCTGGGTAAAATTTTCAAGTATGTCTTCCTATGACATATTTCACCCAAAAGATCTGTAAAGGCAAACAAGTAACTGTGCAGGTAAACAGATGTTTATGCACTTGAAGCGTCACTTTCTTGTCTATTAATCGGTCCTCTTGCCTACAATGCCAAATCACACATTTTGTGAGCAAACGTGCTATTGGAGAGTGAAACTGGAGTTTTGAGCACACTGCCTCTTATGTGCTCATCCATACCAATTCTCCCCTTTGGCCTCAATAGGAATTTTTTCTACAGTTTTTTATTAGTTGTGGCTCACATTTTATGCATTTAATGAATATGTTCTGTATGTTTTCTGAAGCGAGCAAAGAACTTACCTGAAATTGTATTCTCTTTCCTGGCCAGTAGTGGGAAAGCACCATTTGGTGTCCACGCTGCCACTTAAAGAACAGATGTCGAGTAAAATTGTCAGGAAGACAAGCCTTGTGATCTCGCAGGAGGTCTCTAGTAAGAAACTTACAATGATTGCCTGAGTGAAGAGTGGCATATAATAGGAAGGGGTCATCTTCTGACCTAAGTAAAGCACAAAGAGTAAAGACAGATGTTCTCATGGGCACTAAAAGGATGCAGGAAATGAATCAAGCATTCTGCTGAATTTTATTCATCATCATTAATGCAAATTCCCACCACCACTAAGCTCTCTGTTAAAACAAGGACCTTTTCCTGTTTACCACAAAGTATCCAAATGTTTGGAAAGTAATTAAAATGTAGCTGCCTAGTAAAAAGAAGGTTTTCCCTTCCCACTACAACACAGCAAGTAACAAACTGGCAACTTGACATGTGATTTAACAATAAATTGCTACAGTGAACAGAAGCACTAACATTCAGATTGTGTCTTCAGGGGCCCCACACTCTAGCACAAAAGTTTACTGCCTCCATACAGATAAATAATTTCATGTGAGCATCTGATAAAGTCTCTGGTGTCATGCATAACACAGTGTAACTCTGTGATTTATACACTTGTGGATGGGTTCATTCCCAAGAAACACTACGATTTTTTCTTAGAATATACTTGACTTCATCTTCATTGAAAAGAAACAGATATGGGGTGGGGAGGGGATATTATTTTTGGTTAAACTTTTTATCCCTCCCTGAGAAAAGCTCCATTACAGAACAACAGCTCTGCTATTCTACAGTACTTTCCATCTGAGGATCTAGAAATAGGTAAGTCAGAAGAAATGCTGCACATTTATTATAGGTGGAGCCAGCAGGTGGGTCTGTAGTTAACACCTTGCATTACAAGATTCTGTTTTCAGTTCCTTACAACTTTGCCAAACCTTAACCATTCAGGCTGAAATTTTCCATGCTGGGTTTCTGCTCAGGCTGGATAGTGTATTTATTTATTTATTTATTACATTTCAGCAAAATTGGTTTATCTGCTTCTGAGAAGATTAAGAAAAAATGCAGTTTTGCCGACGTTAAAAATTATTACAACCATTTTGCTGAGAAGCTCTCTAGCACCTCAAAACTGGAGCAGGGACTTAAATTTCAGCATGGTAGAGGGGGGAATCTTTGTGCCAGGGATGTGCCTTATCCTGTTCCCATGAAAAACAAACCCACTTTGCCAAGTTATGAGCTTCTGAAAAATCTTAGTTCACACATGCTCAGTAGAAACTTGTCAGAGTTTGGCAGATAAAGTCTCTGTAGATTCCATCTACAGTAGGCATGCTCAATCCCATGGCTGCAGGGGCTAAGCATGGTTTTCCATGAAATTGCTCCTCCTGGCTGTCGGGGGCTGCTGTTGTGCTGGGTATGGGAACTTGGAGCAGAGATACTGTGGGTCCTATGCTCTCAATGCTCCCTCTACTGGCACCCAGGCAGCATGAAAGAAGCAGCAGTCTGACTCAAATGCAGAGGAAACGAGCCAGACCTGAAGAGGGGGTGAAGGAGATGGCAGAGGGAGTGACTGGGACAAGGAGACTAAGGGAAGATTGGGTCTGGCTGAGCAAGGAGACTGGAAGCTAGGTTGGTGATCCACAGATTATATCTAAGATTTCCAAAGGGGTCCGTACCTCTATTCAACATTTTTTTAGGGATCCACAAATGAAAAAGATTGAAACCACTGACATTCAGGAACTCCTCACTTAAAGTTGTCTCAGTTAACGTTGTTTCGTTAATACGTTGCTGATCAATTAGGTAACATGCTCGTTTAAAGTTGTGCAATGCTCCCTTCTAACATAGTTTGGCAGAGCAGCCCATTGCAGCTAGCTGGTGTGTGGTTGGAACCAGGGTGGACCAGCAGCCCCCCTATCAGCTCCTTGCTGCCCTAAGTTCCTTGCGCAGCAGCCGCCCAGCAGGCTATCAATTGCCGGCAGTTCAGCTGTCCCTCCCCTCACTGCCATGTGCTGCTCCTGCCCTCTGTCTTGGAGCTGCTCCCCGAGACTCCTGCTTGCTGTGCGGGGATGTGTGTAAAGAGAGGGGTTAATGTCAGGGTGTCCCCCTCCCACCTGCTCCTGCATCCCGCTTACCCCATCTTCCATAGAGCAGGGGGGACACACGAGGGAGAGAGCTGGCTGGCAGCAGCTGGTTTCTGCAAGCTGATCTAATTAACAAGGCAGTGTACTTAAGAGTCGGCATACTTAAAGGGGAATCTCTCTCTCTCTCACACACACACACAGGGTTTGTGTCTCTGTCTCCCCTCCCTCCTTTCCTGCTGCCTTGTAGAGTGTGAGAGTTAACCCTTGAGGGCTCAGCCAATTGCTAGTTCATTTAGCAGTAAAGTATTCCCTGGGAAATATCCCACCCTTTCACTCCTCCACCTCAACCAAGCTTCACCATCATCATCACTGTGTACCAGTATTAAATTGTTTGTTTAGAACTTATATTGCGTATGTGTATTTTTTATATATATGTCTTTTGTCTGTTGACAAAAATTTCCTTGGAACCTAAACCCCTCATTTACATTAATTCTTATGGGCAAATTGGATTCACTTAACGTTGTTTTGCTTAAAGTCACGTTTTTCAGGAACATAAGGACAACGTTAAGAGAGGACTTCCTATACTATCAGTTAATCTGTTAGCGCAATTGGCAGAGGTCCACCTGTGAATCTAAGGTTCCTACTCACTCACATGGCTGGCCCAAATCAACTGACTTGGGCTCACAGCACTCTGACTGTTTGGCTCTAAAATTGCTGTGTAGACATTCAGGCTCAGGCTGGAGTCTGAGCTTTGGGACTCCATGAGGGGTGAGGGACCCAGGGCCTGGGCTCCAGCCTGAACTGATATATCTAAACAGCAATTTTTTGCCCCACACTCTGAGTCGGCTGACCCGGGTCAGCTGCGGGTCTTTTATTTCAATAGACATACCCTGAGAGCTCAGTATTTTAGCACAATTTTTAATCTGTTTTCTCTGTCCGCTTAGACGATAAACTCCATGGAGCAAGGAATATATTGTTCTCTTTTGCATGTATAGGGCTGAGCACTGTCATTGCTTAATAATAAATATTTGTTGTCATTGTAGTAAGTCACAAAATTAGTTGGTTTAAGTAATTAAAAATAAAAATGATTCTAGTTTTGACCTCCAGTAAATTGAGTCATCTTCTTCTTCAATACTTACACATTTTCAGCAAAGAAGAAGTCTGCTTTCTTCTGCATAGCAGCCACCATGTGTCTTTTCCAATTCTGAGATCCAGTCAGCATGTGTTTGCGGCCCAGCACAAGCAACCGCAGATTCTGCTGTGCCAGGTGGAAGACAACATCAAGTAGCTGCAGGAAATAAAGAAAAGCACAGACTGTTTTAAAAAACAAGAATGTTTTAAAAAACAAGAATGACAGGAAATACATTTTCTTCTCTCTGTCTTTAATCAAGGGACTCCTATCATTTCCTGGATAAGCGACAAAGAGTCTTGTAGCACCTTACAAACTAACATGTTTTGGATCGTAAGCTTTTGTGGCCTAAGCCCTACGTCATCAGATTCATTCACGAATTGATGAAGTGAGTCTTAGCCTGCGAAAGCTTATGATCCAAAACATCTGTTCGTCTATAAGGTGCTACTAGACTCTCTGTCGCTTTTGCAGATCCAGACTAACATGGCTACCCCTCTGATACTAGATTTCCTGGACAGTCTCCAAAGAATCTTTCCTAGGGTCAGCAGTAGGTAGGAGATTCTCATTTTTAGGTATAAAAAAATTAACTAACCTATTAAAAAGTGTTAATTATCAAACACATACACAAAAAATAAAATGTACTGTTATTAACCGCTTTTACAATATTATTGTAATTAATACATGGGAATTGATGCATAGCTCCCTGGACAGGTCAACAGGTAAGAGTCAAATGGAAGATTTGAATCACCTTGAGATTCTCACACTGGGACTGATGCAAAGGTGAAGCCCTTGAGCTTAGTCAAGGAAGTGAGAAAGGCTTGATTGTTTAGCCTGTGCTTCTCCAGTAGCACCACCTACTGTGGTGGTTGCAAAAGTATAACTGTTCATTACAGCTCTATAAAGAGGAAGACAGACTATAAAAGTATGAAAGCATCATTAAGACCAGTATCGACCAATGCATGAATTAATATTCCAGGGTGGTAAAAGTCATCACTATGCCAGATTCTCCACTGAGGGACCGTACAACAAAAATGTATGTTAGAACCTCACCTGTGCCATTCTAACTTGTGCTGGGGCCAGGTCCCTGAGGATCAGGGAGCCACAACTGGCTCCCTGTGGTTTTCCCTCTCCACTGCACTCAGACAGGGTAGAGAACCTAACCCTGTAAGTACACTCAACACACATATGGATTGACTGCAAATTAAAAGTATTACCATATTGCCCAAAAAAGGAGGAAAATTAGTTTCTGAGATTGCAGCACATTGCCTGGGGACTATACACACAAATGCTTTAGGAAAAAGAGCTTCTTCATTGTTTATTGCTATTGTCTCCAATAGTCTGTCAGTATTTTTTCCTCTATCACTGCTGACTCCCTAGCCCTCTCCCCTGCCCCTCTTCACCTCCTGTTTCTTCTCCCACCCTCTCCTCCTCTTTGTGACTGTCTTCAACAGGCTCCTAATAACACAATAGAGTTCAAATAATTTAAAAGTTCAATTATATTTTCTCACTATTTATGTTGTTTACTTTTTGCATATTTCAACTGTACAGGGATGATTGATTGGTCCATTTCAGGTTTTTATGGTCACTTTCACTCACGGGTTTCTCCAGTGCAGACCAGGCCCTACAATGTTTGGGATGCAAACACTTACGGAGAATATGTTTGGTTTCTTAAAACTGTTTCCACATAAATGAAAAATCTAATGGAAATATTTTTCTTGCTTTTCTAAAAATTGATTGTTACAACATGCAGGGCCAGATCCTAAGCTGCTGTAAGTCAATGCTACTCCAATGTACTGATTTACACTACTTGAGATTCTTAAATTTTAGGCCAAAAGTTTAAAAGGAAGACAGAACTCTTCTTTTTGCCATTTACATCATTTCCACTCCAATGCCTATTTACCATAATCCACCTTACTAAACAGTTCACACAGCCTTTTAATTATGCCCCAAAAGCTTTTTTTGAATTCTTCAGGGCAAGGCTATATTGCACTAAGAAAACATTGTGTTCAAAGTATTTCCACAGTAGAAATAACTGCACGCAATGGCTTTCAGGAAATGAAATCTGACTTTGGGTAAAGCCTCACAGAGTGGGCTGAGAATGGCAGAGAGATTTTCTGAGTAATCCTAGACAGAAAATTTTCCATTTTTGATAGAGCTACAGTAGCAACTCTATAGTTGATATAACTAACTTATTCTTAAAAGTGACCTGAAGAGAAAAGTGAAATAGACTTGTGCTTTCTTTTGTCCTCCCCCCCCCCCCTTTTTTTTAAATGTACAAGATGACTGAAAGATTTGGGTGTGGAGTTGCTGAATTTTTCCCCCTGGCTTATTTTTTGCTTTATACTATCAAATTTTAGGTTTGGTCCACACACAAGTTGCCACCCAAATAACTAAACTGGTTTTAATTAACATTTTCTAATATTTTTTTTCTAAAGTTTTTGTATGAACATTCTTATTTTGATTTAGCGTAAGTCAATTCTCACTTAAACTTAGGCCTGCTCTACCAGTTAAAATAAAATTTTAAACTGATTGAGTTATAGCAGACACACAACAGTTTAAACCTAAGTATGTTAATTAAGCTTGCATGTATAAAATTTAGAGTATTTAAAAGTAAATTTAACTTTTACTCTGAAAAAGTTTGTTTGTAGAACAGCCCTTGGTCAATGAGAAACAGGTTAAACTAAACTCAGAAAAGGCATTCAAAGTGAAATAAGTGCATCTACATAGGCATTTGCACCATTTTAACTTGTGCAGACAACCCCTTACACAGTCTGAATAAAAAACTTCTCCTTGTACTTATCCAGGGTTCACCCTGCTTGGTTCTCTACTCATTCACATAGTCTTTCTGAAAAAACAAGACCAGACTTTTAATGAAAAAATCATTTAATTTTTTTTCTCCATTAAACCCCTTCACCATCTCTCCCTGCCAAAAAAATCCCCAAACCCAAACACCCAACTTTCAGGTCTTCTTTGTACACCATAAGGAGCAAAAGACCATTTAAAAAATCCTTTGTAGGTCACATTTAGCTTCTACTGTTCTCTGGAGTTTCCCCTGTAAATTGAAGCATCTTGACCGATTGATGATCATCTTTGTTTCCGACCCCAACATGAAACTACAAAGGTGTTGGCATGTATCTGGTACAGAAGAGGGGTGTCTACAGTTTTTTGTCTCCCTGCTTAATAGTAAAAGGAATACTTGGCATATGTTTTTGTCTCTCTTTGTAAAAAAACCCAATACTGAGGTTTTTCTCAGTTTACTCCACCTCTCTACCTCACACAAAGTCTTTACTCTGCCTCTGTTGAGATGTTATATGAGGAAAGACCAAGATTTGATGCAGTATTTTGGGATTATGATAAACTAATTTGTTGGGCTCTAGGGTCTTGTGTTATTTGTAGATTTGATGCTGAACACTGCATAATCTAGCCACTGTACAAAATTTAATATTTTAAAATATAAACACATGTACAACTTTCAAAGAGTGTAAAATCCCATCCTTTTGATGCTTATTGGATCTTCCTGGCTGAAGCATCCATAATTATGTGAAAGCTAGACTGGAAAGGTACATGGCTTTGCATTGTTCCCTTAAGCCATGCAAATTGGACTCTGACGGATTACGAGGGCGTTGGCTGAAAAGAGGTGACCAGAAAAAATTCAGTCATAGACTCTTCAGAGTATTTCCAGCTACCAGATCCCCCACCAAGTTCAAAACTAAGGGCTGTCAGGAAGAATGCCTCAGCTGATTTGAGTAGTCACAATGAGACACCAAAGGGGAAGTGCTAAGACCAGTCTACATACAGCCTCAATTTAGCAATCGTGATAGCTACTCCATTGCTGCCTATAAGGCCACGTCTAACTTACTGGGGTTAGACCGGGGTGGGCAAACTATGGCCCGGGGTCCGCATCTGGCCCTCCAGACATTTTAATCTGGCTCTCAAGCTCCTGCCAGGAAGCAGAGTCCAGAGCTTGCCCCGCTCCAGTGCTCCTGCCAGGGAGCGGGGTCACGGGTTTGCCCCTCTCCGTGTGGCTCCTGGAAGCAGCAACATGTCCCTCCCATGGCTCCTATGCATGGGGCAGCCAGGGGCTCTACATACTTCCCCCACCCCAAGTGCCACTCCCGCAGCTCCCATTAGCTGTGAACTGCAGCCAATGGGAGCTGCAGGGGTGGGAGCTGCGAACGGAGCACCGCACAGAGCTGCCTGGCAATGGCTCCGCGTAGGAGCCGGAGGGGGGACATGCTGCTGCTTTTGGGAGCTGCTGAAGGTAAGTGCCACCCGGAGCCTGCATCCCTGACTCCCTCCCTCAAGCCCCTGCCCCAGCTCTGATCACCCTCCTGTCTTCCAAACCCCTCGGTCCCAGCCCAGAGCACCCTTCTGTACACCCAACCCCACCCCAGAGTCCACATCACCAGCTGGAGCCCTCACCCCCTTCCACACCCCAGCCCCCAATTTCATGAGCATTCATGGCTCGCCATACATTTTCCATACCCAAGTGGAATGCCAAATTTTGTCCATCTCTGTGATCAATCCAGTGGGGGTAGATTTAGTGGTTCTAGTGAAGACCCGCTAAATCGACTGCAGAACACTCTCCGGTCAACTTCGGTACTCCACTGGAACGAGAGGAGTAAGGTAAGTCGATAGGAGAGCATCTCCCATCGGCAAAGCACAGTGTAGACAGTGCAGTAAGTCGACCTAAGGTACATCAACTCCAGCTCCATTAATCACTTTAACCTGCACATCTACCAATGTGATATATATAGCATCATGTGCCAGCAATGCCCCTCTGCTACCGTGTTTCCCCGAAAATAAGACAGTGTCTTATATTAATTTTTGCTCCCAAAATTACATTACATTATATTACAGCGAGAGGCAAAACTGGAAGTACGTCTTATTTTCGGGGGATGTCTTACTTTCGGGGAAACAGGGTATGTACATTGGCAAAACCGGACAGTCTCCACACAAAAGAATAAATGGACACAAATCTGACATCAGGAATCATAACATTCAAAAACCAGTAGAACACTTCAACCTCCCTGGTCACTCAATAACAGACTTGAATGTGACAATTTTAAAATAAAAAAACTTCAAAAACAGACTCCAGTGAGAAGCTGCTGAACTGGAATTAATTTGCAAATTGGAGACCATCAATGTAGGGTTAAATAGAGACTGGGAATGGCTGGGTCATTACACAAATTGAATCTATTTCCCTATGTTAAGTATCCTCACACCTTCTTGTCAACTGTCTGATATAGGCCATCTTGACTATCATCACTACAATTTTTTTTCTCCTGCTGATAATAGCTCATCTTAATTAAATAGCCTCTTAAAATTGGTATGGCAACCTTTTCATGTTTTCTGTGTGTATATACCTCTTACTACTGTGTGTTCCATTCTATGCATCTAATGAAGTGGGTTGTAGCCTACGAAAGCTTATGCTTAAATAAATTTATTAGTTTCTAAGGTGCCACAAGTACTCCTGTTCTTTTTGCAGATACAGACTAACACGGCTGCTACTCTGAAACCTGTAACTTTTAGGTAGTTTGACTGGTTCTATCATTTTGCTGTTCTGCTACTTTACAACTTTCTTGATGCCTTTAAAGACAACAGCTACAAAGTTTTTCTGGGCTCATCATAGTTTTTACATCAAATTAACGTAAGAACATAAGACCAAAGACCACAGTGACCAATGCCACAAGTACTCCTGTTATTTTTATAGCTGGAGTAGCGTAACTTAGGTCGACTTAGTAGTACTGAATAGTAGTACAGACAAGGCCTTAGTGTGCCAGCATTTGCAATGATGGAACGTATTGGGGTTTGCTCCTGCTTGAAGTAGGAGTAAAACTTGATAAATTCAATCAGTGCAAACCCTCCCAAGTGCATGTTTACACTTATAGGTCAGCAATGACCACAGACTGTTGAATTGAGGCTACACCCCAATGTATACAAGGCTTAGGGAGCTAGATCCCTGCCACGTAAGTCTTTAAAAATCATAAAGAACATGACTAGGTTGTAAATGCTAGTCATTTGAACTTTCTGCTCCCACAGTACACAGCTCAAATCTTAGTGGCACCAGTGATTCTGTACTTTAAAGTGGAAGTTACTTCCCCTGAATAAAGGAAACAAAGTTTAAGTGTTTGGGGAAACATTTTGGAGGTGTAAGTATTAAATCGCTTCAGTTTTGCAATGGAAAAACTAACAGTTAATTAAAATAAGAAGAAAATTAAGTGGAATTACTATAAGAAGAGTGATTAAAAATCTGTCATGCACATTAGCGCCCCCTCCACATTCCATTAAAATTAACCTTTATTCATGCAAACTAAAATATGCCTGAACCCTAAAATAATGCGTTTTTGCTATTTAAAAAACTATGATTCCTCCTGAATACTCCTATTCTTGGCGCTACTAGACTAAAGGGTAATTTGTGTCTAATTTTAGACTTGGATATTTATTTTTGGTGGTCTGTACATAGTCACAACACTTGTGCTGGGGGATTTCCTAACTGAGTATACTCCCACGCCTGACTGTTTCTCAAGAAAGGAAGATATCGGACACTTTATCAAACTACTTTTAGTCATAAAGAAAACAGATTATAGCACAACAAGGAAAGATCAGAAGTCCCTTGCTTAAAAAGGCATGTATAAACCCTTTATTGATCTGTCAAATAATTCCAACTATTATATAAAAATAGTAAAGTTACCTAATTACTCTTCCATGTAACTGCATAACACAAATGTGCTTCCTGTAATAAGAGTCCATGCAGTAGATTTTGTATAAGGGTTGCCACACCACTAACCTGTGCAAATATCAGCTATGCAGCTGGATAATCTGTTCAGCAGGAAGTCGTTGGAAGACAACTTTTAAAAATGGCACACACACACACACGCCACTTGAAAATTCCCATAATCAACTCCTCTCCATCTACATTTCATGTTAACTTGAGTCTGACAGCCTTACTGACCTCAGTGAGAACCAGTGAGTGTCTTTGACACCTTATTCAATCAAATCTAGGATTCCACTTCCAGCAGTGAATAGAAACTGATGCTTCAGAAAAAGGTGGAAGGACCCTGTAAATTCAGCCAACTATGTGCATTGCCACGGAGAAAAAATACTTCCTAACACTTACAGGCAATTAATTTATTCCCTGAAAATTTAGCATTGCTTTCCCTACTTCATTTTAGCTTGCATAATTACAAGTGTTACCCAGTCTCAATAAATCCTATTAAATTACCTATCTGAATGCATTTCTGTTACTCAATCCCACACGAAGGAAAAGCTGTTCAAAGAGTTTCCATATTTTTTTTAAAATGTGCTGCCTTCTAGTTTCATTGAGCATCCTTTGTTCTCATATTGAGAACATGGTAAGGAGGAAGAACCATTAAGTTCTCATTCTATCCTACATTATTGATGGCATAAACAATGATTTTTGTTAATCTGCACCATGCCTCTTAACCAGTGTGTTTGCCCTTTGCTGAACATCTGCAATCTCTGTTTCTTGAAGAGAGGTGATTAAAATTAATAAAACAATAATAGCTTACACAAATATATCATACCATTCATTTGAGGATCGCAGCGCATATTACAAATTTTCAGTTATAAATTCATGCAACATCCCTGAGAAATGGGTACAGTAAGTAAGTCGTCCCAGCTAACGTTGTTTCATTGTTAATCAACTAGGGAACATGCTCATTTAAAGTTGTGAAGTGCTCCCTTCTAAGTCTTCAGTTGCCCAGCAGGCTATCAATTGCTGTCAGTTCATGTCCCTTTCCCCACTGCAATGTGCTGCTCCTGCCCTCTGTCTTGGAGCTGCTCCCTGAGACTCCTGCTTGTGTGTGGGGTGAGGGGAGGGAGGGGAAGAAGAGGGGGGTTGTCAAGGTGTCTCCCTTCCTCCTGCTCCTGCACTCCGCTTGCCCCATCTTTCATAGAGCAGAGGGAATACAGAGAGGGAGGCTTGCAGATCTAATTAGCAATGTGCCTTTGACCTCACTCTTGATACTTAAAGAAGAGTGTGAGTGTTAACCCTTGAGGGCTCAGCAAATTGCTAGTTCATTTAGCACAGTGGTTCTCAAACTTTTGTATTGGTGACCCCTTTCAAATAGCAAGCCTCTGAGTGTGACCCCCCCATATAAATTAAAAACACTTAATATATTTAAAACCATTATAAATTCTGGATGCAAAGCGGGCTTTGGGGTGGAGGCTGACCCCATGTAATAACCTCATGACTCCCATAGGGGTCCTGAAACCCAGTTTGAGAACCTCTGATTTAGCAGTAAAGCATTCCCTGGGAAATATCCCACCTTCTGACTCCTCCACCTCAACCAAGCTTCACAATCATCATCATCACTGTGTACCAGTATTAAATAGTTTGTTTAAAACTTATAGTCTCTGTGTGTGTTTATATATATATATATAAACATATATATATATACAGTCTTTTGTCTTGTGAAAAAAATTTCCCTGGAAACTAACCCCCTCCCCCCCATTTACATTAATTCTTATGGGGAAATTGGATGAGTTTAACATTGTTTTGCTTAAAGTCACATTTTTCAGGAACATACCTACAACATTAAGTGAGGAGTTCCTGTATTATAATGAAAATGAGGCAAGAGGAGGTTAAAAAGACTTGCCCATGTTCACACTGTAAGTCACTGGTAGCTCAAACAAGAACTCAAAAGAGTTCTGAATCGCTGCTCCCTAACCAGACATGCTCTGCCAGAACATGAGCACAGCTCTTAAGGAACAGGCACACAGATGTTTTATCAATGTCATAATTTATTTCATTCTAACTTTCTATTCCCTTTTACATGTTTCAAAGCAACTTTATTCCTTTCCAAGTGCTGCCATGAACTGGGCAGACATTTTCACTGAGCTATTTATGAAGATTTCTGGATTTTATCTCTGAGAGGATCCTGCTAATTCAGAGCCTATCCCATTAAAAGTTTCTTCCTTGTGTGCATTTGTTCTCATTTATGAACATTACATTTACATTTGCCAATGCCCAATCCTTTAGTTTAATTAGAGCCTTCTTGACTTTCTCCCTAACTTTAGCATTTTCTAACAATTTAAACAATTTGGAGTTCAAAATATTTTGCTAAATTAGGCTTGGATGAGCTCCGTGCCTGCCTGGAGCCCTATTAAAACCACAGGAATCTGCCTGCACAGAGGTCATTGCAGGATCTGGGTCCAACTGTTCACTTAGTCTTCCACACAGTAAATAAATATGTCAAGGCTGCTCCCAATTCTGATCTATGACCACTATTAAGTTCTTTCTGTAGGAGAAGGATTACACACATACATTTATTCAACGTGCATTCCTCCAGATAACGTATCAGGATACAGAGTTATAGCTACTGAAAATGAGCAGAAAACAGCATATGCCCTATGGGATTCAGGCTCAGCGTATGCAGTCCTTGTTTCCCTCTAGTGGTTGACTCCCAATGACAACAGCAGTCTACAAATTACCTACAAGTAAAAGAGCTCTCCTATGGTTCAAGTAGTAAAGGCCTTGGTTTTTCGTGACATCTGCGGTATTTGTAGTGATTCCACCAGGGTTCATTACATATGCCAAAAAAAACCAAACAAAAAAACCCAACAACCACCCAAAATCCATGACATATATAGATCGTTATAAAACATTTTTTCTAAACCAGATTTGTTCAAACATATCAAAGGCACTTATCCTCTTTGAAGACATAGTCCAGGAAAAGCTGACAAATAAAAAGGGGAGGGTGCACTACGTTTTCTGAGCATAAATAATACAGCTGAAAAAAGCTGAAATGGTAATTTAACCTTTAAAAATATTGCAATAAGATTTTTAAATTTTTAAGTCACTTTCCTGTTGAGAACAAGTATGAACAATTTCAGGGCAAAGGGTATTTTTTAATACATTGTAAGTGCCTAAAAATAAGGGCTTAGTAGGGGAGTGCAGTCATAACTCTGGACACTTTAACGAGGGATCAAACGCAACATTGAAGTCAGTGGGAGCAGAATGTGCTCAAAACATTTAAGAATGAGACCCTAATTCATTAAGCCTCACAACACCCCTATGGAGGAAGTGAATAATCATCTCCCCATTTTACAGAGGTTTACAATGAGACAGAGAAGTTGGATGACTCATACCATAAGCAGAATAGATAACAGAATCCTTAAATCCTGGTTTTCAATCATCTGCTCTTATCACTACATCACACTGTATACAATGTGTCATATTTTCAAAGATCAGGCTCTTTGTAAAAAAAAAAAAGCTTCCTCCTCTGGACATTATCGGGAACACTTGGTCAGGTGGGAATTCCCTATATACTTCCCCAGGAAAGCTTGGGTAATGACTCAGCCAAATGTGGCTCACCTGTTTGATAGGTGTAGCTCAAAGAAATAAATCACAAAGGGAAGACAGCTTGGCTGTTAATAATTCACATCAGATGGCTTCTAAACACCTCTGCCAGGCCTTACTAATGTTGGCATATAAAAGAAAAAAAAATCCCTTCAGGAATTCTGATCATGCCTAACAATCAATAACTTGTGTGTTGTCATAGGCTAGCGGCACATGCCTGCCCAATGTGACTGTTGTGCAAACTAATAAAAAAAAGACTGCTGCAGTGATCCCAGCCATTGGTGGCGTTACTGAGGCCTAAGCTATGCTACAAAGTTAGGTCGACATAAGTCGCCTTGCGTCAATCTATTTGTGCGTGTTTACACTTAAATTTGTCTTTGGATGATACAAATGCCTTGTTACAGTGACAGAGTAAAATCACCTCTCTGAATGGCATAGAGCCATGGTCGACCTACTTAGGTCAATATAGTGTGAGTGTGTAGACACTGAATGACCTGTGTCGACCCTAACAGTCCTCCAGCAGCTCTCCCATAATGCCCCATTCCCTGTGACAGTGACTGCCCTGGCCACAATTGTCTGATCACTGCTCAGGAGTCACAGAGACCAGAGGCACACCCCTCTTTAAAGCCTTTCATGTGTTTTTAAAATGCCTCTTCCCGATTGCCCAATTTGATGAGCATGCCTACCAGCTCACGCTTGTATGCAACTGCCCAACTGACTATGCTGCCTCCATACATGCAGAGAAGTACTAGACATGATCCTGCCTGAAGTAAACAGGAAGTATTGGATCTCCTGGGCCTGTGGGGAGAAGAGGCTATGTAGGCACAGCTATGGACCAGCTGTAGAAAGATGGACATCTACGAGCAGATTGCAAAGGGGATACAGGCAAAGGGCTTGACAGGGATCGGCATGACAGTGAAGGAACTTTGCCAAGGATACCACACGTGAAGAGTGCGCAGTAATAGATCTGGTGCTGTACTGCAGACCTAGCACTTCTACAACAATCAACATGTCATACTTGGCAGAGACCCAACCAGCACCCCACAGGTCGCTGAGGATATGTTACATAAGAACGGCCATACTGGGTCAGACCCAAGGTCCATCAAGCCCAGTATCCTGTCCTCTGACAGTGGCCAATGACAGGTGCCCCAAAGGGAATGAACAAACAGGTAATCATCAAGTGATCCATGCCCTGTTATTCAATCACAGCTTCTAGCAAGAAGGTTGGAGGAGCCTGAGACAGAGGTCCTTGCTGTGAACTGTGAGGAGGAGGACGAGGAGAAGGAAGGTACGGCACAGGACTCCAGCCATGCCATGAGCTAAGATCTGTTTAAGACTCCTTTAGAGTCTAGCCTGTCCCACCAGGTGAGTGTGGTTGAGCCTGATGAAGAGGAAAGAACTCAAATAAACGTGTTCATACATTTTTACTTATATTTAAATTTAAAGATGGTACCTGATCCATTCCCAAGTTAACAAGACCAGGGTATCAACTTTTCATTGTTTTACTCATATGAGAAGAGGTAGTGGTACAAGAAAGAGAGGCAGAGTTGGCATCTGCTTTTCATTTCCACATTGGTGTTAGGTGGGAAGCCACGTGGAGCACTTTGTTTATGTGGATAGGGATGCCCCTTTTAATCTCCAGAGAGATTTTGAAAAAACTTTCACGGAGATACCATGAAATCCTCTCCCAAAAGTTTCTATGGATGGCTGCTTTATTTCTGCCTCCACGGTAGGATGGCTTCTCATGCCACTCTGTGATGTGTTTGATTGGCATTACTGTAGTAAAGAGGCTAGTGGCATATAGACCTGGGCAGCTTCTGGATGTCAGTAGCAGCTGTATTCTCTGTGCTTTTGTCACCCTGGGGAGTGAGATATCAGCTAAATTCACCACTGCCTGGTGAAAACAGTGCTAACATTCAGTGTCATTGCCTTGTATTCATACCTATGCAACACGGATCCAAACTATATAGCTTCATACAACAAAAAATCCTTCTCCCCTTGCCCCTGGCCAGCTGTTCTCACCAGGGCTGAGACTGGAGAACAATACTGTGCAGAGGCATGTATCGGTTAGGTTCCGTTATATCACCCACCCATTTTCCACTACCCTTTTATTTTATTGATTGAATTAGGAATGCTTGTGAAAATAACAAACTTTACAGACCCTTGTGTGGCCAACATAAACAGAAAATCGCAGGCACCACCCAAAGATTGTGATTTTAGTAGTGGAATGATTTCCAGGCTTTGGGGCACAGGATGAAAATGATCAAGTCATCCTTCCCTTTTGGTGAATCTGTAATCTCAAGAACTTTGGGGGAATTTTCTTTCTTTCTTTCTTTTAAAAAAATGTTTATTAGGGCTGGTGTCATGCTTCTCTGACTTCCTTACGCCGATTTGGATGGGAAAAAGGTGGCGGCCAGGGGATGGGCTTTGATTAATCTATTTTCAATAGAAGAATCAATCTGAATTCATATTTAAAAGGAGAACTGGAATGAATTCAAAAAATTTCTTTTAAACCTACATATCAGTGCTGAATGAACCCACTGCCTATGCTTAATTCGGGAATAGGTTTTAATTTATTAGAAAAAAAAATTGTCCCTGCATGAAAATTCACTTCCAAGTTTGCTAAAAACACCCAGAGTTCATCATTACAAAGATGGAAAATACTGTGCATAGATAACACAGTGATGGGTGCATTGTATGGAGAAAGAAATAAAATCAGTACTTGTCTAAAACTTCCAATATTAATGAGGTTATAAAACAATGCATTCTGAGGCACTCTGGAAATGCAGCAGACTTTTGTGTTGAGGGGATTACTTTTTCAATGAAAGGTAAAACAAAACACTTATTTCTGTGCAAAATGTCTCTACCATGCTGCAAACTGTGCATTAGGGGCATTTATCAGAGAAGTCTAAGATTAGCTCAAAAATTCATCAGACCTCTGAAGTTCACCTTTAAAGGCCCGATCCTGTTCTCACGGAATTGAATTAAAATTTTCCCATTGACTTCAATTGAAAGTGAAACCTGCTCACCATGTTCCTGAAACAGTGCTGAATACAGTCTGTCCTGGTCTATGCCTGCAGTTATGTTCTGCAGAGGTCACCTCCACCCATTGTCAACACCTCCTGACAACAACAAGTAAATTTTCCTAGCATAGGTAAACCTAAAGAGCTACCTCAACCCACCTTACTTTGACAACTAAGACTTACTTTTACTGACAAACTAAGACTTTGACAACTAAGAGTCTGGCTGCACCTTACTTATCTCTCATCAGAACCATCTATCTAGCTATCTTAGGTTTTAGAATTGCCCCCCATCACTGTAGTATTGGAGAGTCTTCCATGTAAAATCAACAGCAATAGCAAAGTCCCTGGTGATTTTATGGACTCTCTGGCACTGCTCCCTTTTTGGGATAATTTTTTTTGATTTTTAAAAGTTTTCTTAATTTACTAAGAATTGTATTACTAGCTAAAAAAAGAAATCACATCCAAAAGGAGCTTTAGGTTTGCAATTATTTTTGTTACAAGTAAAGACAATACATGCTAAATTACACACCAAACTCAAGTTTCTATCAAGCTGGTGACACAAAGCTTGAGCTCCTCTGGTTTAAAGGGTTCTACTGAATGCCCTTCCTTTGATCCTTCCTATTCAGGGTATTTAGCATATAATTCAAATGTGTACAGAATTTTTGTAATTGGAATTTTTGGGAAATAGTAGCAATGTTAGAATACAACACAGACCAATATACTTCTACCCTTCCACCTTCTCTATGAATGGACTTAAGGTAAGAGACAGGAGGAGTGAGTTTCCCATAGATACAGTAAAACCCCGATTTAACGGACCCCGATTTAAATGACTTCGGATGCAACGGACAAAATTTATGAGCAAGTCCGATGCATCCCAAATCCATTTTTCGCGGGATGGCTGCCGGCTCCTGGCTGCCGCCCGGGTCACAGCAGCAGGAGGTCTGGCTGACGGGCGGGCTGGCTGCCTGCTCCCGGCTGCTGCCCGGGTCCCAGCAGCCGGGACCCGGGCGGGCTGGCTGACGGCTCCCTGCTGCCGCCCCGGCCCCAGCAGCCGGGACCCGGGCGGGCTGGCTGACGGTTCCCGGCTGCCGCCCGGGTCCCAGCAGCCGGGACCCGGGTGGGCTGGCTGACGGCTCCTGGCTGCCGCCCGGGTCCCGGCAGCAGGTGGGCTGCTGCTCCGACAGCTCGTTTTTTATTATTATTAAATAACGGACTTTCTGATTTAACGGACACCCCCTCGCCCGAATTAGTCCGTTAAATTGAGGTTTTACTGTATATGAAGATCAGGAACTATCTAGCCAAAAAATCATAATTATCCTTCTCCCAGAATGAGATGTTCTTTTAGAAAATTAGTCATAAATTGAGGCAGATACTGGGTGAGAAAGAAGTACTCACCCTCACCCCCAAACAACACAAATTCCTCAGAAACGAAGTAAAAATGATTCGGAGTAAGATACTCATTGCTTCAGTAAACCCAGATTCCAAAACTCTCAGTACACTATTTGGAAGTACAAGAAGAATTTAGAAACACTCGCACAGTAAGGACCAAATCCTGTTCCCACTGAAGTAAGCCAGTGACAGAACTCTGAGGTACTACTTGGAGATAAGAAGTTCTTCTAACAAAAGCAGAACACATTAATTATGTTCCTCAACCAAGTAATTAAAAATAAATTAAAAACATGCCTCACACTTTGGGTGTGGTAATTATTAACCTGTCATTTCTATAGTACATAATGCCAACTTAAAAGGAGAGCTATATCTTGTAATTTTCCAGTACACTGTGTATCTCAAGACAATTATCTGGCACATGTTTCAAAAACGTTTCATAAACTAGCAATAAAATGACAGAGATAATTCACAGATTTCCTGGGGTTTAAGATGATTTTTGGGGCCTTTTGAATGGAAAGACTTGTTTTAATTAAAGAGGGTGAGGGACTCTGAACTGCTACCAATCTCCTCTGCTGCAGATGAAGCACAGGCCAGACCAGTTTTTTGTGACTAGGTCCAGCAACAGGTTGCCAACATTTGTATCTCTTTTCACCTACCAGATGGAATTTCATGGTATTTTTCCTAATCAAAATTAGCCAGCACTAGCCAGAATTATCATCCAGTCCTTTTCCATCTATATATATAAAAGTCAAATGGTGTATGTATGTATGTATGTATGTATGGGTGTATGCTTACTCCTTCCACACCGTTTGAGCTAGAGACTTGAAATTTGGTACAGTTAGAGGTCTTGGGGTCCTAATGACCGTAAGAGTCGAAAATTTTTCAAATCTCACCTCTGACGCCCCCCAGGGGTGAAATTATTTAAAGGCCAATCACATCAGCTGGGCAGCTGCTGTTCTCTGTGACATAGTTATGATGTCATAATAACCCCTCCAACAGACACCGCACTCACTCAGCTCTCTGCCCCTCCCCCGAGTTGGGTTTGGTCGGAGGGTAAGTGAGGTAGGGGTGTCGGGTTTGGTCGGGGGGTGAGGTGGGGGTGTCGGGTTTGGTTGGGGGGGGTGAGGTGGGGGTGTCGGGTTTGGTCGGGGGGGGGGGTAAGTGAGCCGGGGGTGTTGGGTTTGGTCTGGGGGGGGTGGGAAGGTGTTGGGGTGGGTGAGGGGTGAGGTGTGGGGGTTGGGGTTGGTCAGGGGGTGTTGGGTTTGGTGGGGGGGTAAGGTGGGGGTGTTGGGTTTGGTTGGGAGGGTGAGGAGGGGGGTCGGGGTTGGTCGAGGGGTAAGTGAGGTGTGGGTGTCGGGTTTGTTTGTGGTGGTAGGTAGGGGTGTCGGGTTTGGTTGGGGGGGGAAAGTGAGGTGGGTGTGTCAGGTTTGGTCTACGGGGGGTGAGGTGTGAGTGTTGGTCAGGTGGTGTTGGGGTTGGTAGGGGGGAGATGTGGGGGTGTTGGGTTTGGGTGGGGGGGGTGAAAATGTGAGTCGGGGTTGGTCGAGGGGTAATTGAGGTGGGGGTGTCGGGTTTGGTCGGGGGGGGGTGAGGTGGGCGTGTCAGGTTTGCTCTCTCCCCCATCCAACGGACCCCGCACTCACTCAGCTGTCTGCCCCCTCCCCACCTCTGACTGACCCGAGCAACACCGGGTATTTTCGCTAGTCCTTTATACATAAAGGACATCAGTTAGGGAAATGCAATATAATAAAGGGGCATAAATAAATATAACTCACTACATGAGGCCAGATAATTGTCTTGAGATACAGTGTACTGGGAAATTACAAGATATAGCTCTCCTTTTAAGTTGGCATTATGTACTACAGAAATGACAGGTTAATAATTACCACACCCAGTGGTGCAGGAGGCAGGCACAAGTAGGGTCCAATGCAGCCACAACAGAAAATGACTGGTTTAGTGCTGCTTCTGGCATAAATAACATAATTGAACCAACTGGTGAGGCCAAGCAATCGTCCGATCAGGGCTCCCAAGCCTAGTGCCTTGACTGAAGTTGTAGTCTTACTAGCTTCTTGCCCCACAAAGTTTCAGCAGGACGCCAGGATGCAACGGCTGTCTGGGAACTCATGGGCCTGGGTTCAAGACTTGGCACATCACAGTAACATGAATTGCAGATCATTGTTAACTTTCATCTATAATGCAGGACATAACATAAGAACTACCATACTGGATCAGATCCAAGATTCATCTAGTCTAGTATCCTGTCCTTGACATTGGCCAGTACAAGATGCTTCAGAGTAGGGTACCAGAACTCTGCAACAGGCAGATGTGGAATAAGCTGCTCCCCCACATTAGGTCTCAGACTGACCTCTAATAGTTAGATAGAAACAAGAGGTTTACTATCCCTGTCAAACATGTTGTACTCAATTAATTATAACTACTATGAATATATACTTGTTATCCGTATAAATGTCCTGTCCCGTTTTTGAATCTTGCTAAATTCTTGGCTTCATTGACTTTTAGAGTCCAATTACAGAGTGTATGGGAAAAAATATTTTTTTCAGTTTTCAGTTTGCCACCTTTTAATTTCATTGACTGTCCCCTTGTTCCTGGGTTACAAAAAGGGGAAACCAGAATTTCCTGAGCTAGTTTCTCTACACCATTCATTATTTTATATACTTTTATCATAGACCCTCTTATTCATCTCCTTAGAAGGTAAACAATCCCAGTCTTTTCAATGTCTTCATATGAACCATGTTTTAACTGTAAGAGGAACAGTGTTGTAGCCAAGTCCCCAGACATTACTGTTTCCATTAGTGTACATGGCCTAATAACTGTGATTATACAACTTGCAAAAAGAACACCAAGTTCTCAAGAAAACCTATGGTGTATACTACCGTGTTTCCCCGAAAATAAGACAGTGTCTTATATTAATTTTTGCTCCAAAAATTACATTACATTATATTACAGCGAGAGGCAAAACTGGAAGTACGTCTTATTTTCGGGGGATGTCTTACTTTCGGGGAAACAGGGTAATAACATTTGGACATTTGCCTTTTTGTAGATCTCTCCTGAGCACATATGTTTTATACCAATAACTGGACCTTTGCAGAAGTGCTGTACTGAGTTAACATATTGATCCTCCTTTTCATGGAGACAGACTGGATGATACAATACACCTTTTACATCCCTTAACATTTGAGTCTATATCAAAAGGATAACAAAGAGGCAAAGTTCAAAAGCTCCCATTTACCAATTCTACCCTTTGTTCTCATTCCCAGATTCTTCAACACTTCTTTTTTCTTCCGTATGTTCTTACTGTTCCCTATGTATAGGGCCCTACATAATTCGTGGCCATCTAAAATGCATCACAGACCATGAAATCTGGTCTTCCCCATTAAATCTGGTCTTTTGTGTACTTTTGCCATATACTATACAGATTTCGCCAGTTTCTCAAACTAGGGGTCCTGACCCAAAGGGGGTTCTGGGAGGTCGCAAGGTTACTGTAGGGGGGGTCGCAGTGCCTAACCTCTGCCGTGCCTTCAGAGCTGGGTGGCCAGAGAATGGTGGCTGCTGACCAGGCACCCAGCATCGAAGGCATCACTCCGCCAGCAGCAGCACAGAAATAAGAGTGGTAATACCATACCATTCCACCCTTACTTCAGCACTGCTGCTTTAAGAGCTGGGCAGTCAGAGTGACATCTGCTGGCTGAGGACTCAGCTATTAAGGCAGCAGCGCAGAAGTAATGGTGGCAATATCCTACCATGCCATCCTTACTTCTGTACTGCTGCTGGCGGTGGTGCTGCCTTCCGAGCTGGGCTCCTGACCAGCAGCCACCCCTCTGTGGTTGCCCAGCTCTGAATGCACTGCTGCCGCCAGCAGCAGTGCAGAAGTAAGGGCGGCAATACCAAGACCATACAATAACCTTGCAACAGCGACCCCCCTCACCATCTCCTTTTGGATTAGGACCCCTACAGTTACAACTCTATGAAATTTCAGATTTAAATATCTGAAATCATGAAAATTACTATTTTTTAAAATCCTATGACCTTAAAATTGACCAAAACAGACAGTAAATTTGGTAGGTTTCTACCTGTGATACTTGGCACCAATTAAGCACTTCAAATATTTCACCTTTGTACTTCCCTTTATAGGATGTCATTTCACAGAATGTGATCAGCTTCAGCAGGCCTGGTGAAGTGAGTTATGTAAAAATGAAAAGGTGTAAGGATTTACAGTTACTTTCCCTATAACACAGAGAAGCTAAGCTGCATTTACCAGAGCCACAGATTGTAAATTGGAGAATTTTCCCATCAGCACTGTCACCATTTTTGGTGACTTCATTCTTTCTGACTGGTTTCAATTTGTTAACAATTTCTCTACCTACTATCTCTCAATTTAGGCCCAGTCCTGTTTGCATGTCACACAACTAGTATGTCACATACATGTCACAGGCCACATAAGTTTGCACACTTATACTATTTTATTACTGCAGGTACATAGTAGCACCTACTAGAGTTAAGGCTTCAAGAGCATTTCCAGTATCACTTTCCATTTCGGAAAGAATGTAAAAGGCTAGTTGTTATAGGGAAAGATTTGTGAACTAGATATAGCTATGCCAGTATCACAACTCTTTAATGGGTAACACATTACAATTAAACACTGAAATTCCAAGATGTGAGCTGGATCTTGAGGGGGAGTTCTGAAAGTAAAATCACAAGTATAGTGATCTTTTCCACAGATTAGAAATAACTTTGTTCAGGCCAGTAGCTAGATTTGTAAGACTGAAACTGACGGTTTAAAAGATATCAATATTTTAGCTCTCTCAACTGGCCTACGCATACATCTGCACAGTGTCACCCTCCCTGTCTGATATTAAGCGTCTTTTTCCTCCCATCTATTTTGTGGCTGAAAAAAGTCCCAGAAGGTACTTTTATTTTTTTGCATCTAAACTAGGAAGATGACCATTACTGCAGGCATTGGCATGATGCAACCAGAGGGCATTTCAAAGCTCTTTAAATTTAAACATCCAACATTCAAATAAACTTGGAGTTATGAAAAAACTCCAGAGCCCAGTCATACTACTTCTATTAAAGCTACTACAGCTTAAAGGTCAATTTAATTCTGATCTAAGTAGTACTGTACAATGCTGCTTAATGCAAAAATATCAGCAAATGTACCATTAACTCACAGTATATAGTCAGATTGCAATATGCAAGAGACATTTATTACACAATCTTCCCTCTTTACTATTCACTTTGGCTATCCATGCATCCAATGTTTAATATGTAGATACACAAAGACTGCCTCTAAAAATGAATTCTTCATAAAAAGAACAATGGTGGTTGCGATGGTTTGGCATTGCCCCGGCTATAAATACTCCTGAAAAATTAAGTAAGCAGAACCAAAGAATTATCATCTGTTTATAACATCTATCATATCTAGATAACATACTATCACGACTAGTAGTTTTTTAAAATGGAGTTCCATTTTTATTGAAAAAGGAAAACTACCTACTGAAAAAACAGAGGTGAAAGTAAGGCCACAGCACTTTAAAGGACCCGGCTTAAAGCGCTGTCACAGCAGCGCTTTAACATTGCTGCTCTTTTTGCGCCCCCTCCCCCATCTGCAGCCCTGCCAGGTCCCTACTGGCAGGGCTGCCAATGGGGAGCGCAAAAGGGGCAGGGATGCTAAAGTGCTGCACCTGCAGCGCTTTAAGCAGGGTCCTTCAAAGCGGCAAAAGGACCCTGCTTTAAGCGCTGCCGCGGAAGCGCTTTAACCTCCCTGCCCCTTCTGCACCCCCACTTCCCACTGCTGCCGATGGCGGGGACAAAAAGGAACAGCTACCCGGCCCCAGCGGCGGTGGGGGTGCAGAAGGGGCAGGGAGGCTAAAGCGCTGCCGCGGTTAAAGCGCCCCAGGGAGCAGCCCTGACAGTTTCACAACCTCAGGTGAACAGCTGGGCATGAAGATTGCTGGGTTCTGCTCCTGGCTCTGGGGCAGTGTAGGGTCTACTGCGGGGGTAGCCAAACATTAAAGCGCTGCTGTGACAGTGCTTTAAGCCGGGTCCTAAGGTCTCTGTCCCTTTTGTTCCCCCCCAGCTGCTGATGGGGGAGAGGGGGCAAAAGGAACAGCTAACTAGCAGTGGGGGGGATGACTGCTGAGCCCCTAGCCCCACCCCTTCCGGGGAAGCTGTGCGACTCCCCCCCATACCAGTAAATTAAAAATTTTACTTTCACCCCTGTGTAAAATATAAACTGGTTCATAGGAAACTTGACATCTTTGGAAAAACTTGATTACATATCAAGTATTGTTCTCTCATTTACATGGGAAGCATTTCTTACTCATTTTGTGAATACACTTGTAAGAGTTTTCCAATCCTTTACACAAATAAATACATTAACAAAGACTATACAAGACCTGTGCAATTCTCCTTATGTTCATGCAGAAAAATCGACAGATTTCCTGTTTATCATTGACATGCATATTAGGGAACAGACAAAAGGAAATTATGATCCCCTTTGCCTGGAGAGAGAAGTAAATGGATGCAAGTTTTGGTACAAAGGACCTAAGAAGATCGTATGAAATGGAAGAATGGCTAAGAGATTTCAGAGGATATCTGAGGCAGTCAAGGACCTGAAAGCCTAAGCACCACTTGCAGAGGAACCCACTGGTAGAACAGTTTGTTGAATTGTTCCTTTCCCCTATTCCATTTTCCATGGAAGCAAGATTTTCCATTTTCCCATAACAACTTAGCTCAGAATACTGAAAAAGCCATACCTAAATGAAAGACAACTAGAAGTATGTACAGTTTAAGAAGTATTTCGCATTAGCCATTTACATCACATGAATGCTAAAGCAGCAGCTAATGAGTAGCAAGCATTCCATTTTAGAAAATATATTTGCCTCATTACTGAATATTTTAGGTGTGAGGAAAGGGGTAGGGCGGGAACATGTGGAAATTGTGAGAAATGCAACTAATTTACTGAAGTGAAAAGTTGATGGTACGGAAAGCAGAAATCCCTCCCCTACAGCAACTATGCTTCTAAAAAGCCCTTTGGGGATGCCCAACCAACAGAAAAGTCTTTAGTCTATGATGTATGAAAGTCTGAAATTGAACTAAAAATATACATGTCAACCACAAACTAAAATGTCACAAAAAGAGAGACAGCTCTTTAATGCCTTCCTTTTAAAGCTACAGCTCCTAGACACTTAGTTCCCTCAACTGCTGCTCCCCCACTGATGCAAAAACCACTTAAGCTCAAAAAGGCTTTGAAACACAGAAAAGTTACCTATTTTGTAACTCTTGAATTCTGGTCTCCATTCACTTCCCAGTGGACAGAGGGCAACATAACAAAAAAGTAATTTCCACAACTGGCACCTTGAGGGCAATTTCAGCAAACTGCCTAAGGACTGAACAGGCACTGAAACTGAGATACTGTCTGCAAACAAAAGCTATACCGCTTTAACTATACAACAAAATTAGTGAGATAGTTCTAACCCCTTCTAACTTGGGCACTGTTATATTGGTATAAAGGTATTTTATCCTGGTATAGCAATTCCCATAATGGAAATGGAATTAGCTACTCCCATATGAGGCACTTTTATTCCAGTTTAATGTGTCCCCATTAGGGTTGGTACTGGTATAGTTATTTTGGTTAAAAAAATACATATCTCCTTAGCCAACATAATTATATCAGTACAAAAATTATATGTAGGCTAAGCCTAAAATACTCATTCTATACTGCTTAGTCTATGGAGAAAAGACTGCAGCCTTTAGAACTGTCAGTATGGAATCTTTCAGGAATATGAGGTTCCCATTTAAATTATTGTAAAACGTGAAAATGCTGCTGTAAAGTACAGGAACAATGGGTGAGCAGGTAAAGAAATAATCAGGATTAGAGGAGTATATAAACATCACTGAACTGTTTACCTTCTTCATAAAAAAGTGTTGACACAAGAATAATTCAGGCTGCTGTATCAAATATATATCATCATCATCTGGGAGTTTTTCTGAAAGGGCGGGAGGGAGGTAAAAATCTATCAGAACTTTATGTCTTTTTGTTCTGTGTTTGTGCAGTGCCTAGCACAAGGGATCCAAGTCCATTAGTAGAGTTCCTAGGAGCTACAGTAATACAAATAATAATAGTCCATATTGTTCCTTTAATTGCAAGCAGAATGGACAAAAATCAGGTGGATCTGAAACAGAAACCGTGCCACCTTCACAGCACTGTTCCTTATTTCTCTTGCTCTAAAATCCCTTCTGAAGAGGAGTGAGCTCTGAATATCTTGAGATGAGAAACAGGAATAGTTATCCACTGTAGTCTTGTTCCCCCACCAAAATGGTAAGATTCTAGCAAGTAAATACTGACTTTATTGCTGCTAACTTAGCCCTTTCTCTCCTCTACACTGTGAAACCCCTCTCAGGAAAGATTTCAGGGATAGTGGAGGACACCCTAGCAGCACAACTCCTGAAGAAGTTGTGCTATCAAGGGGCAGAGAGGAGGAGGGAGCCGGAGCAAAGGCACAGGGAAGGTAGTGAAGATAGCCTTGGCTGCTGTTGGTCTCAGAATTCTCTGGTTTGGGGAGCACAACCTCTGATCACTTCTGTGGGGAAGGCGGAGAGGAGAGAGACAGACAGACATAATGGGCTAGTCATGCCCCAAAGTCTACCCCCACAAAAAAATGTGAGGAAAACTCAGTGAGTGGATGCTGACAAAGTTTCTTGTCCATGATGCAGAAGGGGGAAGATACAGAACAAATGTAAATAAATTTCTGACCACTGTGAAGAAATTTCTGTACTATGCCCTTGTCTGACTTTTGACTTAATGACTGAGAGGGTGGTGGCTCTTTGTATGAACTCAGCATTTGTTTTAGATGTTGCAAGGCCATATTTGAGAACTTTTTTGTCACAGGACATTCCTATTTTTATAGAACCTACTTCCATCACATTCTAGAAACATGATCAGTTCATCATAAAATAATATGAGATAGTTCTTGAGTGGGAGGATGAAATCTGGATACAGGAAAAGGGGAGAAGGGCAGGCAGGTGAAGCAACATGTGCAAGTATATGCTGCTTCCAACAGGAAGTGTGTGGGTACATATCTGTCTGAGATAATGTCTCGTGTCACCAGTAACAAAACTTCTTTAGAGTTTCTAAAAATAATAGATGAGAATTCCTTAACACAGACAGTCCTGCACCTAACACGGAGTAACTAATTATTGGACCTCATTTTGAGAGAGAAAGAAAAGTTAGTTAACCACTGACCTAAGAACTAGCAGTTGTCTAGGTGCAAGTGATCATGATGTGGTTACATTTACTTTGTGCAAAAAGAAGATGGCATTAACCAGTAATATGTACAATTAGAGCTTCACAGGGGCCAATTTTCCAAAGTTTAAAGCAATTGTCAGCATAATTAACTGGGAATATAAATTTAAATTTGGACATGTTCATTAAAATTAGAAATTGTTCACCTTACTGGAGGCACAAAAAGCCACAATTCCACAGACATGAAAAAAGTTATGCTTGTCAAGAATAAATTCTTGTTAAAAGGATGTAGCAGTAAAATGTATTTTAAAAAATCAATAAATAAGGATTAAAAACAGTGGAAGTAAATGAATATAAGTTACATGTTAAAAATGTAGGTGACTGATGAGGGAAACTTAAGGATCAATGAAATATTAATGGCTAATATGGCTAAAGACAGTACAAAGGCATTTTTAATCACATTAAAAACAACAACAAATAATCCTAGGTAAATAAATTATAGGTCCATTGCTAGATGTAGATGGTAAAGCCATAAACAGTAATATAGAAAAGGCAAAAATGTTCAACAGATATTTCTGTCATGTATTTGGAATGCAGCATGAGGATGTATGCATCCCACATGATGATTCTGATGAAACAGAAAGTTTACCATCTGTAACAAAGGATTATGTGAGTCAGCATCTACTAAAATTAAACATTTTCAAATCAATAGGCCTGGATAATTTACATCCAACAGTCTGAAATGAACTAACGAGCTCTTTGAACCACTAATGTTAATGTGGAACAAATCTGAAAACCAGGGAAAGAATTGGAGTACTGCTCATGTATTTCCAATATTTCAAAAGTGTAAAAGAGATGACCCAGCGAGCTATAGACAAGTTAGCCTAACATCACGCCCAGGCAAAATAATAGAACGGTCAATGTAGGACATCAACAAAGAATTAGAAGCTAAAAAAAATTAATTCCAAACAGCATGGAACATAGTTCTTGTCAGACAAACCTCTTGTCTTTTTTGGACAAGATTACAGGGCTGGTTGATAAAGGCAACTGTGCTGATGGAGTATATTTGGATTTCTTAAAAGGCATTTGATTTAGTACCACATGACATTTTGATTAAAATTGTATTATATGAAATTAACAGAGCACAAATCAGATGGATTAAAAACTGGCTCAGGGAGGGTAGTTATGTGGAATGGAATGCATAGGTTGTCGGTATCAATCTATAAAAGGAGGATGGAAGGAGGGCTTCTTTATACCGGCCCAGAGACAGCATTGTTACAATACAGATATTCAGGCCTGCCTGTAAAGGCCTATACTTTAAGAACTTATGTGTATTTTTATCACATAGCTTGTTACAGAGGAATAAAAGCAAAGAATCAAAATCAGAGTATGCTTGTTTATGGGCCTTCTCAGACCTTGTTTGGTTAAGCAGCAGGGACAGCCATAGGTTGGGAAGCGTATGGTAACATCCTCACATTCCAAACTGGTCACACTGAAAGAGGGTAGTATTGGACTGCTAGAAAGACGATCCTGTCCTGATAGTGCCCATCATTACCAGATAAAGGGTATGTCTTCACTACCCGCCGAATAGGCGGGTAGCCATCGATCTTCTGGCGATCGATTTCTCGCGTCTTATGAAGACCCGAGAAATCGATCGCTCACGGCGCCCCCATCGACTCCGGAACTCCAGCTTGCCGGGAGGCGCAAGCTGGAGTCGACGGGGGAGCGCGCCGCCAACCGCCGCCGTCATGAGGACGAGTGGTAAGTCGGCTGCAGATACGCAAACTTCAGCTACGTGATTCACGTAGCTGAAGTTGTGTATCTGCAGTCGATCCTCCCCCGTAGTGGAGACCAGCCCAAAGAAACAGATCTTAAGATGGTTAAAGAAAACTTAGTTTGATAGCATCCTGTCTGGCAAGAAATCATTTCTCAATGGTTATGGTTGTGAAACCCTCTTTCCTGTACTGTTTTATCTTTATAATCCCCACTTTTCTATTGTTAATCTGTCCGGTGTATAATTAATTTTGCTAGGTGTAAGTTAATTAGGGTAGTGGGATATAATTGGCTAGAGAATTATGTTACAATATGTTAGTATTGGTTAGTTACATTTCAGTAAATGACTGGTTAAGGTATAGCTGAGAATATTACTATACAAACTGGGGTCAAACAGGAAGTGGAGAGGAAGGGAAATTGGAATCACGTTTGCTAACAGAGGTGGAATGGGAACACAGGGAACGGAACACTGGGAACAGACTCAATCAGCATATAGAGATAAGCCCAACTGGTGTGAAGGGCTTTGGAATATGCTTGCTTGGAAGCTACCACCAATAAACATTATATTGTCTGCACTTCAGACTTCTGGTCTTCTGCTTTCTGTCTACGTGACAAGAACCAGGGGAGAGAGTGAAGGGAAAGCCCTCTAACAAACATTATGTTATGTTGATTGAACCATTACCTTGTCATGGGCGTACACATGTTAATGGTGTACCTGAAACCACTGAGCCAGGGCACTAGTACCATGCTTTGTGAACAATAAACCCGACTGAGTGCCTTTGCCATTGAACTGAGCCTGTGGTGGTTCTCTGAGTAACATAAAAGCCTGATGCACTTTATGCTGATGATGAATACACAGGCTCTCCAAAAACCAGCAGCATGAGCAGTAGTAACAGTGCAGCACTAGCAACATTCCACAGCACTAACAACAGGATGTTTATGAGTGGCTGAGCTGAGAGCTTCAGTACATCTGTAAACCTGAAATGTCTCGGCCAGTTGGCTGAAAGAAGAATGACTCAAGCTCTGTCTTGACGGATTTTGCATAAAATCTGTGGTATTAAAGGAATGGGAGGAAAGGGATATCTCAGGTGATCCTACCATATCAGGAGGGGGGTCTCTCATCAAGCCCTTGCCTACGGCTGCTCTGGAGCAGTATAGAAAAAACTGAATAATTAATCTCCCATTAGTGGTTCATGGAAAAATGTTTGCTGGGACTGTCTGCTAGGGAATTCTGCACCTCGGTAAGTAAGCTGCTGAAAGCGCTATGTGATGGCTGATGCACCAATTCCAGGAGGTATCTCATTCCCCCCTGCTTGTTTATATGGAATATGGTCATGTTGTCTGACATGAGCATATCAGGCCCACATGAGTGGGACGAAGGCGTTGCCAGTTCAACAGACTACCCTGAGTTCTAGTAAACTGATATGCATTCTGGACTCCTGAGTGGTCCAGATGCCCTGTGCTACATGACTGCCCATATGAGCATCCCAATCTAAGGGGGAGGCATCAGAAAAGATGGCTTCCTCTGGAGTCAGTGTAAGGAAAGAGATCCCCACATGAATTTTCTTCAGCTTTGTACACCAGACAAGAATGCAAAACCTTGGATTGAACTGTCACCTTGTCTTTGATGTTGCCTCTCTCTGGTGAGTACACAGAGAGAAGCCAGGTTTACAGACAACAATGGGAAAGTCTGGCAAATGGCATCATGTGTGTGCATGAGGACACGTGGCCGAGGAGCAAAAGGTAAGTTCTGGTTGAAGTCTGGGATCTGATAGCAACTGGATGTATGAGAGCACCTATGGCCTGAAATCTCTCGAGCCTTTGCTATGGATGCGTCCATCACCCCTATGAAGTTTATGGACCTTGTGTGAGGTCAATGGGAATTTCTCATGTTGATGCATTCACATAGGGAAGGCAGTAGACTAAGCAGAAACTGAGTTGCCCATCTGACTTCTTCATAGGAACTAGCTGTCAGAAACCAATCATCCCTCCCTTCTCATACAAGCAGCCACCACTGAAGAAACCTTTGTAGATTGGGTGTGGTGGCCAGTCAAAAGGGGAAGACTGAATTGGTAAAGGTCATGATCGAAGAGAAATATAAGGAACTTCCTATGGGGTGGGTGAATGTCTCTGTGAAATTATGCATCTTTCATGTCAAAAGCCACAAACCATGTGCCCTCCTTTGGATAGGAAATTATTGATGCCCAGGAGATCACACAAACATTTGGCTTTCGGGTGAATATGGCCAGTCATCATAGGTCAAGAATCAGCCTTCATCCCTCACTCTTTTGGGGGATCAAGAAGTAAAAGAAGTGCAACCCTTTCCCTTCATGTTGAGATGGAACTCTTTCTATGGCTTCCTGGAGATGTGAGTCCACTTCCTGTCAGAATCTCCTCTTGAGAGTAATCCCTGAAAAGGAACTGGGAAGGAAGTTTGCGGATAGGAGTGGCCAGAAACAAAATGAGATAGCCACCATCAATAATTCCCATTACCCATTTGTTGGTAGTCAGGGACCTCCCAGTGTTGGCAAATTGGGTAAGGTGGTCTCCAAAAATCCGAGGAAAGGAATGATATGGCATCAATGAAAGGATACAGGTTTCCACAGTCCTGTTGCCTGAAGTCGTCAGCATCTATGATAAAATTACTCCTGAAACCAATGGATCCAGCTTGCCTTCTTCCTCCAAAATTTTGATGGGGTCCGTTGGGTTTGGTTGTGGATGGTAACCAGGGCTCACCTACCATTCCTAGCTGTCTGGGATACAGCTCCCATGGCCCCCAATAGTGCCAGTAGGATGAATCAACTAGCTTGGGAGGACCCTTTGGCAAAGAGTACCATCTGTCCCTTGGTCAATCATGTCTGGTTGAAGGCTGGAACCTTGATCTTCTAGGGCGCTTACATGTCAGGTCACCTCTACCTGGTGTCAAAGAGATTCATGTGGCGCTTCCAAGTCTTTGAAGAGAAAGCCAAATCCTGGACTATCGGCAGAATTGACCGTACTGCTTGCTGCATACTAGCGCTGGCAGACAGGATGGAAGAATAACTGCATCCTTGAGATATTCTCATTCTTTGAAGTAACAATATCCTGGAATAGAGACAATCCCGACAGTAGGAGTGAATGATGATAGGGGACAGCAAAGATGCCCTCCAGGTAGATATAGGTCTCTAACCGTCCTGGAGGGTGGGGAGAGTCCTTTGGTTGAGCCATCAGAACTGGAGCTTCCCTGGTCAGAGTGGAAGTTGGATCCATCTGAGCCATCTCGCTATAGGCATGCCACTGGCTCTGGTGCTAGATGTGGACAGGAGCCCCAGAGGCTGTTTATCTTGAGCCTTAACCATTGGAACTGATAAATGCTCTCCTGATTTTGAAGGGGTCAAAGAGGGATCCTTACTCTCATGGGAAGCCTTCTCTTTAGGCTTAGAAGTCTTAGCCTCTGTTTCCAAGCTTGTGCTTGGAGAGGAGCTGCCTACTTGATGATACTAATGTACAGAAGGAGGTTCCCAGCTCAGATCTGATTGAGGTCTCATTGCCTTCTCCATCAGATGTTTCCTAAGACTTAGTTCTTGAACCTCATGAGTTCTGGGGGGAAAGAACAGTAGATGCTGCACTTTACTGAGATATGAGCTCACCCAGGCAGTAGAGGCAGCATTGATGTTTGTCACTCACAGAAAAGGAGCAAGGGGAGTAAACACTGTTTTTGAACCCTAGAGCCCAGGGCATAATCCCAGTCTTCTTGAGGTAGGGGGAAACTAACTATATTAGATTAGGTAACGATTAAAACAACTATATACAACATATTTACTGAAATGATGCAATAGGAAGGAGCTGAGGACACTAAAGATTCAGCTCAGACCGTGCAGCAGTAAGAAGGAACTGGAGAGGAATCAGCCTGCACCACCCTTTATACCCTCAGTTCAGAGCATGAGACAAGCTATGGCACACGTGGGCCAATAGATATTGCCTGCAAAAAATTCTGGACTCAGCACATGGTGTGCATACATGCCTATATGTGGAAAACATATGGGTATGATCATTCAAAGAACCACCATTTTCACAGTCACTTTTTTGAGTAGATCTTTACTGTAGGCGTAATCTACAATTTTCCCATTGATTTCACTGGGGAAAGTATAGCACCTTTTGAGTGGAAATACCTATGTTAGGAGAGTATCAATCCATGGATTAATTTTGTCCATTCAGTTTCAAAGATTTGATGTACAGAAATTAATCAGTAGTATATAATAAAGCTGCAGGTAGTGTTACAAGTTATAGGATTGTGTACGCCACCCAATGGTGATTGAAGTCTAAAGCATGCTTTTTGTATTCTAGTCCATTTATTCAAATGATCCCAATTTGGAGCCAGTTTATATTATATAGACTTTTTTATAAGGGGGAAAAAAACAGGACAAAACAAAGCTATTATTGGAACTGGAGCTCATGGAATATGTTTTCTCCCACACACTGCATAGCCACACCGTTACATTTACATCTTATATTGGAGTTAAATCACAAGTTCTAGTCATAATAAACAGTAATTATAATGATGAGCACTTAGGTAGCACTTTTAATATTCAGAGCATGTTATAAACAATAACCAATTAAACTTCACACCATACTGCTTTTTGGTAAAAATGGTACTACTGCAGAATCACTGTTTTATAGACAGAGAAGCAGACTAAGGACCCAATTCTTCAGTCACTTACACCATGTAAATCAGGAGCAACACCACTGAAGTCAATGAAAGTCTACTAGGATTTGTCTTTTTACAACAGTTTATCAGACACAGAAAGTTTAAGTAAGTTGGACAAGGCCAGAGAGTCCATGTCAAAGCTAGGATTAAAGCTGGAGAGGGAAATTAATTCAAAAGTACACTAGAGAGAAAAGAGTCACGCTGCTGCCAATCCAGTATTGTTCCTTAGAATGTAACAGAAACATGCAGCTACATAAATGAGCACCTGACACCATAATGAGGCCAGTCACAAAAGATGACTAATGCATTTTCCTGATTTATGTCACTGGCAAGTCATCATCACTATAAACAACTACAGACCTGCAAGTCCAGTTTTTAGGAAATATTGATTAAGAATAGGATGGTGCAACATTTGAAAATACAATACATGGTTTGGTAAACTCAATAAACTTCAGTAAATACATCACAGAATTGGCTGAAAAATATACAGTGTATTATGTTAATGTAATCTTCATGACTTTATGCACTCAACCACCCTATAACACGATGTGTGTGTCCAAATGGAAGTCAGAACCACTGAAATCAATGAAGACTTGATTGATGAACAGTAAACCAGAAGGGAGTGACAGCTGGAGCTACTTCTGGGTGAAAAAAGAAAGCAAAGAGGCTTGAAAGGATTAGGATCAAATTAGTCTTGTACATACATGCCCTGGAACAGGAAATTTGTCACAAATAGGTAGGTTTGAAGGTGACACAGAGAAGAGTCACCGCTTATGAAGCCAAAGATTAAACAAATTAAAAATGATTTGAAAATGTGATTTTTCAGGAAAACACTTATAGAAGAATATTTATCCAAATGAATAGAGAACAGGGAAATTTTTTCAGATGCAGAGGAATTCAGAGAAAAGCAAACTTCCCCTAGTTCCTCTTTCAAACATAAGCAATGCACTAGGGATAATCTAACTTCACACAATGGGGGATTTGGGATAAAAGGAAGTCTACTTAGATTGCAATCTCTTTGGGACAAGGGCTTTTTGCTCTGTGTCCTTACAGCACCTAGCACAATAGGGTCCTAGTCCATGACTACGTGTCAGGGTCCAAAATGGAAGCAATTTTCCATAGTGGCTGGAGCCAGGAGTGAAGTTGGGGTCGCAGTCAGAAGTCACACCAAGGGTCGAGCTGGAGTAAGAAGTCATGCCAAGGGCCAAGGCCAAGGTGAGGGTCAGAAGTCATGCCAAGGATTAAGTCACAGTCGGAGTGAGAAGTTGCACAAAGGGTCAAACCAGAGCCAGCAACTTGTAGCAGGGCAAGGAATCAGGAACAAGGTATGATAACAGGAGCAGGGAGCAAGGAGAAGCAGCAGGATCCAGGGAGTAGGGACCAGGAGAGGAGGCAGGGATGTGGTTTTAGGGGTCTGGCAGCTGAGACAAGGTGTGGGCTAGGAATAGGAAGTCTTATATGCAGTGGAATCCAACCAGAAGTGTGCCACTAGACATCTGATCCTGCTGAGTCAGCAGGTGTAGCCTCTGTTGGTGACAGGTTTCAGAGTAGTAGCCGTGTTAGTACATATCCACAAAAAGAATGAGGAGTATTTATGGCACCTTAGAGACTAACCAATTTATTTGGGCCTAAGCTTTCGTGTGCTAGAACCCACTTCATCAGATGAATAGAGTGGAACATACAATAGGAAGATATACATATATATACACACAGAATATGTTCCCACATCTGACCTTGCAGCGTGAGAATAGAGGGTAAGGCTCTTGCTTGACAACCCCGAGGGCCTAGGTTCAAGATCTGTACCATCTGACACTAGGGCTCTGAGGCACTACAGTGATACAAATAACAATTTATTGTAGTTCATGCTTTACAGTGTGGCAAAATGCAAGCTAAGGGTGTAATATAATGGCTACAAAATAAAGCAATCTAGAAGTGAGGACATAAAAACATAGTAATGCACTAAGATTGTCTAAACAATACCATGTAGCAGTTTAAGAAGTAAATACGAAGAGTACTGTGATGGGATTTACAAACCCCACACAGATTAGGCTGAGGCAGGGGAAGGGCTGGAACAGTACTGAATCAGGAAAGCTTTGGCTGTCAGCACTGCCAACCATACTCCTGGAAAAAGGATCAGTATAAAGAAGGCTCCAGAAGCCTGGAAGGAAAGAAGCCATTTACTGGAGGAGTACTGCTAGGCAATGGAGGAGAAGCAGCCCCCGCTGAGATCTGGCTGTGGGTCTTCTCCCCCATCTTTTTGATGTTACCAGAGAGAGGGAGAGAACCCTGCACAGCAGCACCAGAGCGCTGCCCACAATAGCCCCTACATTGAAGGGTTTGAAGCAAAGGACTTTAACTCAACAGCAGTCGCACCCCAACAGAGTCATTGGTAGGAAATGGTCCAGAGGAAAGCATGCAGGAGGTGGACCAGCCTCTGGTCACCCCACGCTGTTACACCTTCGGGGCCCTGGGCCAAGACCTGGTAAAGCAGGAGGGCGTGGATTCCCCTACACACCCTAGATTCCCATACTCTGAGCCCCAAGGCAGGCTGTACAAAGGGTTACAGGCAAGGGGTCCAGGACACAGTGGGCTCAATGAGAGACTGGAGTCAAAGGCCAAGGCCACTAGGCCTCCTGACCGAACAAATGATTCACTACAGGTACCAAGAAAACCTATCACAAAGACCTGGCAGAAATGATCTTGCTTTCATCCTGGTACTAGGTATGACCCCATAGAGATCACATAAAGTGGTCACTCTAGAATATGAATACAATCCCATGGATATGAGGGGAGCCAACAGAGGCAAGGCCCATCTGCAAGGATGACCTGTACTTCCAGACTGCAATTTCAGCTTCTCTGCTTCTGTTTGAGTCATGTTGCTCAGCTCTTACCTGCTGCATGCTATCCCATCCTTCTTCAGGAACTTTGTTCCATATATATTATAGAGGGGAAACCCATACAAATTAATGTTCACTGAGCCAGAATTAACTTCTGGTGGGTTTTCCCAGCTATAGCCTTTTTATTATGTTGTTAATATTGGTATTATTGCTTCAGCACTCCTGTTCTTTCCCTGATACCTAGCAACAAAACCACCAAAAGGTCCTAGCACGTATGGTAAGAATTTTACTATGATTTGTAACTGTTACGTTTAGGCTGTTTGTAAATTTGTATATAAAGCTCAACTTCGTAATTCCTAATCACCCAATGATTTCACATTTTATACCATTTCACACTATATTTAAATTGGATTAACAAAAAGAAAAACCCACAGCTCCCTCTGGGTGAGAGATATATTTCCGTTTTAAACTGACCTACTGCAAAGTCACAACACATCAGCCTGTGAAGAAGACTTTCATTTCTTTCTAAATACACTGACAGTGAATTTCTATTGCAGCACATACAAGAACTTATACTACGTTTTTGTGGCCATACTGAGGTACTATTAATTCAATTTCAATGTCAATTAAAACCCAATACTGTAATTGCCTCCTTATGTTTTACAAGGGGAAAAGATTAACTCCATTACAACTTTTATTCTGTAAGAAACTAACTCAGTTAAAATGAAAAATACACAAAGTCTGCCAGATGCTTATGCTAATTAGATTAGCTGTGAGCAAGACAAAGATACTTAGAAAAGTATGGTTTTCAGGAGCCAGTTGCACAAGATAGTGAGAAAATTAGGTTCCATTTCATGCATAACATGAAAACCAATGTTAAAAGAATCAGCTGTTTCAACTCCTGCCCCATCTCTGAAATATTGAATCTATTACAAAAACTAAATCTCTGGGCCAGGTGCATATAGCAGTATAATAAATATCCCCTTCTCCCTTCCTCTCTTCACAACTTTGGATGTGCACAAATTTGATATTTGTTTTTTCAGATGAAAAAGCTCCCACAAACACATGGCTGTCCATTTTCTTCTTCACTGTGATGCCCCATTATTTATTTGAATTATGGTACACCTGGAATCCCCAAATGAGATTAGAGCCATAATGTGGTATATATATGTTGTTATATAAACACATCGTAAAATATAGTCCCTGCTGCAAGATGCTTAGGCTCTAAATAAACAAGAGAGACACTGGGAAGGAGGGTGAAGTGAATTACTCATGGTCAGACAGTAGTTTAGTGACTGAGAAAGGAATAAAATCCAGATCTCCGGCATTCCAGTCCAATGCCCTATCCAGTGGACCATACCTCCCCTAATCATGATGCACCATATTGTGTCACAGCTATCCAAGACCCAGACAGGGAAGGCACGTGAGTAGGGGGCTTTGTTTACATATATTCTGAAGTTTTGTACATTGTTATTATTTTAGATCCCAGAAGATATAAGATATATAAATGTTAATGTGACTGGAAATCTATCACCACAGCAGCATACTGGACCCATATGCAGAGGTGATGTGTAAATAAGACCAGCTCCCTTATTCTCAAACCGTGGCTCTCAATCAGAGGTACATGCACCCCTGGAGGTATGCAGAGGTCTTCCAGAGGGTAAATAAACTTATCTAGATATTTGCCTAGTTTTACAACAGGTTACATGAAAAGCACTAGCAAAATCAGTACAAACTAAAATTCCTTACAGACAAGGACTTGTTCATACTGTTCTATATACTATACACTGAAATGAAAGTACAATATTCATATTCTAATTGATTTATTTTATAATTATAGGGTAAAAATGAGAAAGCAGGCAACTTTTCATGAATAGTATGCGATGACACTTTTATTGTATTTTTATGTCTGATTTTGTAAGCAAGTAGTTTTTAAGTAAGGTGAAACCTGGGGGGTACGCAAGATAAATCAGACTCCTGAAAGGGGTACAGTAGTCTGGAAAGGTTGAGAGCCAGTGCTCTAGCACAGTGGTCCCCAACCCCCGGGCCGCGGACTGGTACCGGTCCGTGGATCAATTGGTACCGGGCCGCACAAGAGCGGGAGCGGTGAGGCGGCGCAGGCAGAGCAGGCAGGCAGGCGGCGGCGCAGGCAGAGCAGGCAGGCAGGCGGCGGTGCAGGCAGAGCAGGCAGGCGGCGCAGGCAGAGCAGGCAGGCGGCGCAGGCAGAGCAGGCAGGCGGAGGCGCAGGCAGGCAGGCGGAGGCGCAGGCAGGCAGGCAGGCGGAGGCGCAGGCAGGCAGGCAGGCGGAGGCGCAGGCAGGCAGGCAGGCGGAGGCGCAGGCAGGCAGGCAGGCGGAGGCGCAGGCAGGCAGGCAGGCGGAGGCGCAGGCAGGCAGGCAGGCGGAGGCGCAGGCAGGCAGGCAGGCGGCGGCGCAGGCAGGCAGGCAGGCGGCGGCGCAGGCAGGCAGGCAGGCAGGCGGCGGCGCAGGCAGGCAGGCAGGCAGGCGGCGGCGCAGGCAGGCAGGCAGGCAGGCGGCGGCGCAGGCAGGCAGGCAGGCGGCGGCGCAGGCAGAGCAGGCGGCGGCGCAGGCAGAGCAGGCAGCAGGCGGCGGCGCAGGCAGAGCCTGGCGGTTCAACCCGATAAAAAGGTTGGGGACCACTGCTCTAGCACACTCCCTTAACCTTACTTTGTACCCTGTCTAGCACTATGTAATGGAACCTAAGCTAGTGTAATGTAGATACTAGTGGCAAGGAAGGAGGTATACATTCAAGTAGACTCCATACTAATTTAAAATGAAGTCTTTTGGCTCTTTGGTGTTTAAAGTTACATCAGCTTATGCTCCTATATATGGTTGTAAAATGTATTTAAGTGGATTTAAGGGAATCTGATAAAAGTACAGAAGTGGTCAGTCTTATTTCATCTTACACATCACCTGTGAATCTGGTCCAAGTATGTGACACTGATGTTGGAAAGAATAATAATTTTTCATAATCAATATAGAAACTCATTTGGAATGGTCTATTAATGGAGATTAATTGACTTTTACAATTTTCATTTTGCAAAGTCCGCATCTGAGATATAAAACCACCCCAAAAAAACCCATATCATCATTGCATAGTTTCAGGCTAATACATTCTCAATAGGACCATATTCATGGCAAACAGCTCTTAGTTTGGTTGGGTTAGTGTTCTCCCTTCCAGATCCATATGGGGGCTAGGTAAATAATTTTCTCATTCCAGACATTATATAATATTTGGTTTCCAAATAGACTTAAATTTAGAGCAGTGGAAGGCTTTATTTGATTTTGACAGAAGTTTGTTTAAAAGCTGTCTGCACAGTAATAACCTGAATTAAGACTGATTCCATCATCTGTGTATAAGAGTGCATTCTCCATGTTACCATCCCAAGCAAAGAACAGACTGGCACGAAAGAACAAATGTAGTCTAACTGGGGTTAACCACAATGATTAACCATGTCATTAGGTTGAGCCTTTTGTTAATTATCTCTCTGTGTAAAAATTCTTATTTCTCAATTTGACTGACAAATCGCAATTTGGACTGAGTCCCATGTCATCTTAAATTCTGTCCTACAGTTTCTTTTGTCTTGAAATGTTGCCAGAAAATAACTTTTTTTCCCCAGATCTTTTGTTTCTTTTTCCATTTCTACCACCAAACAACCAAAACACCATAGACAAGTCACAAAAGTATGAACCAATATGTCTGCTCTTCAGATAACTGAAAAAAATCTTGCCTCAGAAGAGTGAACGTATTAAGTGATTGTTCATAGGATTCTGTATATTTTATCTCCATGGTGGCTCCAAGGGAAAGTATTTCCCATTTGAATTATGAAAATGTCTTACTAGACAGAATAATCTTGCACCCTGTGTAAAACAGGGATACTTCAGCTTTTTCATTCTGCAGACCATTCTGTAAAAGGGATATGCTGCCTCCCAGGATTTTAATAATACTGCTCACTAGCACGGGTTGCCACTTACACACCACATATGAAGGTGAAACACAGCTCACTAAAAACAAGGCTTCGTATCAGGAGGACCAACACATCTGTTCTCAGGGTAGAAGTACTATGCCTCTACCTGCTTGAATTAATCTAGCTGCCCCAGAAAAGTTAAAAAAAAATTCCTTCAGTTGCTAACTAATCAAAAGAGAACTAAAATAGCAAGAGTGATATTTATTCAGTTCAGCTGATCTTTTATTTGATATCTGATTTTACAGACCAGATTTGGAAGATCTTTTTCATATACTGCAAATAACAATGAAGTGTTGCTATAGGAACAGAGATAATTCAGCAATGATTCATCAAGGGCAACTCCACTCTGCTTTACTCAACTCCAAACTGACGTACAAAAGATACAATATAATGTAACTAGTGCCCTGAAGGGGCTACCTGGGAATTCCTGTTCTGATCTTACAGTTTGATATCTTGCCATTGTCATAGACAAAGGCTAAGGTCAATGAACGGCAGAGAGACTGATAAATACATCAGCAACTTAATCACCGTGGGTTTTAGGCAGAAATATAGGTTGTCTAAAGGCTGCTGGATGCAGGCTATTTCTACACTACACATTTCTTGGTAAAACTATTGTTGGTCAGGGGTGTGAAAAAATGCACACAAAATTTACAGACGAAAAGTGCCAGTGTGGACAACATTTTGTCAGCAGGAAATGCTTTCCCACTGACAAAGCTACCACCCCTGGTTGGGGGGTGGTTTTATTTTGTCGATGGGAGAGCTCTCTCCTGCTGACAAAGAGTGGCTACACTCATACCTTACAGGGGCACGCTGATGGTTTGGCTGATGTGATTAGGTCCTATGATAGTGTCCCTTGAATAGATATGATTTGGCAATGGGGTTTGTTGCAGGGATTGGTCTCTGGGCTAGTGTTTTTGTTGTGTGGTATGGAGTTGCTGGTGAGTACTTGCTTCAGGTTGGGAGCTGTTTGTAAGTGAGGATTGGATAGGTTGGAGATCCTTGACGATGCGCTGGAGAAGTTGTAGTTTACAGGACAGGCCAAACAAAGAATGTAACAGAACGCCACTAGTCATCACCTACTGTCCCAAACTAAAACCTCTCCAATTAATTTACAAACTGGACACCATCAAATTAAGCCTGAATAAAGATGGGAGTGGATGGGTCACTACAAAAAGTAATTTTCCCGCTGCCGATACTCACGCCCATTTCCAACAGTTGACAAGAAGGTAACGTTCACCTTGATTTGCATTGGCCTTGTTAGCACTGACTCCCTCACACTTGGTAGGGCAACTCCCATCTTTTCATATATATACACTGCTTACTGTATTTTTCACTCCATGCATCTAATGAAGTGGGTTTTACCCCATGAAATCTTATGCACAAATAAATCTGTTAGTCTCTAAGGTGCCACAAGGACTCCTTGTTTTTGCTGATGCAAACTAACACGGTTACCACTCTGAAACCAGTATCTCACAGTATTTACTCCCAATTTTTTTAAACACTCTTTCCTCTAATTCTAAGGACCAGTGTCAAGTGACACACATCAGGGTAAACTCACAATACTGCAGTGAAACTTCCAGCTGGCCTCCCCCCTGCAAGGAACACTTACATAAGAAAGTACATATCATTAACATACAGGAACACATTTCTAAAACTTATGCAACTGGTTTCTGTTCTGCTAATCAACGCAAACTACTAGTCTCTCTTGACCCTTAATCTTTACTAGGTGAAAGGTAGATGCACTGTTAGGAGGTACCACAGTGTCATGTTGCAAGTGTCAAAATTCTATTGTGCTCTCTAAGGACTTACCTTATTAAGCAGATCTAGAGAAAAGGATTATTGAAATAAAGCCGTCACACAGCATGAATCATCTCTTCGCAGGGTTCTCCTAATCAAACCAGGAAAATATCCATGTTTGTACTAGTACAAGAAACAAACAAGAGTTGCCCTAACAGCAGCTTATAAACACTGAGTCATCAAGGCAACTCTGCTTTATGCAAAGCATTAAACAGAAGTAGTCAGCAACGCATACAAAATTGCAAAAGATATAGAACAAACCTTTTTTTTTAAAAAAAAAGAGGCCAGAGGGTTTGTTTTTAATTTGAGACCAGAAATTAGATACGTCATGTAATCCAAAAGCCAGAAGCATTCACTGCCATCCTTCTATAAGGAAATGATTCTAACATCTGTAAGTGTAGCATTTTACGTCAAACAATACAAGTCAGAGAATGTTCTATTTCTATTCAAATAAAGCTTTTTATATAAAGAGATTATTCCACTGTTTACACAAAGAACAGCAATTTTTCATAAGGGTTATTTCTTTATGTAGCATGTGCATCGTCATCGAGCCAAGCGATGGCATCTTCAGTCAGCAGACATTCACCTAGTCATCAGGCATTCATCGACAATGCGCGTCATCGTCTGGGTTGCACCATAGCTGCACAAAGGGCTGCCTGTCACAAAGGCCCAGGCAATACTGGTTAGCTGCCCGGTCCAGAACCTGTTCAACAGGGACCATTGGCGACAGGGAAGATCAAAATCAGGCATGCAAATTGTGGGGTCAGCGATGAGGTTGGGGATTTTAACAGATATCCACTCCTCTCACCAGAGTGTTTCCACCCTAACATCCTGGCGTGGTGGATGAGACCATAGTGGGCAACGTGACGGAAAACATGTAGCTGATAGTTTAAAAAGGGTTACTGACTTTGTTCATTTAGAGAGATTTTAACAGTGATCAAGTCATGTTGTTAAAGAAGTAGAGCCACTTGTAACACAGAGGCCTGGATTTTTGCATTTTGTGCCTTATGTGTACATATCCACTTTATCCATAGCAGCATGAATGCTGGTTTCATGGTATTGTGCCAGAGAACATCTCAAAACATGAGTATACAATTAAATCCTGTTACTGGAATTTTCTTTGCAATAGCCACAATACACATTTGTTGAAGAAAAACTGGTGAAAAGAGAAAGCTGCTAGTGCCTAATATATTGGAGAAACTGTTCCAAAACATTCCTATACAGCTGCCAACTCCATTGACCTGCTGACCAAATGACGCTACAAGTTGCCTGGGGACTATTTAAAGTTATTCATGAAAATTTCCTAAATGTCAAATTATGTTAAGAATGACAATGCAATTAATTTAGTCATTTCCTCAACTTTTGTTGTTTTATCCATCCCGTTCTAGAGAGAAATTCCCCCTCATCCACACATTGCACGCATTTCCTAAGACATCTACCAAATGCTAGAAGGGAATTACAGACATTATTACGTAATTAGAAAAAGGGAGCAACCTTGCATCACTGCTTTGGGGTTTAATCACATGGATACTTAAGGGTAAACTGTGGTCTTCTTGGCAATAGTACAATACCCAGTAGTAAAATATTTAGTCACTAAATATAAAGTCTTACTAAAACCTCAGACAGGAAAAACACATTCTATTAACATTTACATAACGACTGAGGATGTACTGAGGTGATCATTTATAGTAACTTGAATCCTATTCTTTTTCTTGCACATAGCAAAGTCTCACACTATTATTTAAAGAGCACCTAAAGTGTTCCAGGTGCTTTACAGACAAAATAAAATACGTGGTCTGAAGAGATGAAATTTACGATCTGAATACAGTAATATCAGACAGATGGGGGAAGTGGTTATAAATTAATCCAGAGGGATTTTGTCAAAAAAATTAAAAATAAAAATGCTGAGTACCATATTTTAAAATTTAGCAAAATTCTGTATATTTTATTTGTCAATAAATAAATGTGGGGGCTTCAGCATGGCAGTGGGGAGCACAGGCCGATGGCTGCACAAAGGCAGGAGATCACCCTGCAGTGCTCTGCCCGGGAAATAGTCTTGGAGGTGAGGCTGCACTTGACCCTGACACATCACAAAGGCTGGACCTGCCCCAGAAATATCCCGAGGCCCTGGGGAAATCTATCCAAAAATGACATTTTATGTTTAGTGGATAGAAAATAAATGGAAAGGCAGAGAAGTCTATTGTGTGCATAGTGATTCACATTGTAGTTTCTAGACTGAATTCCTTAATGACATACTCATTAAAATGTCTTGCTGCCAAATGCCATTTGCTTTTGACTTCAAAACTTTGTGCATTAATAATGAATTACCTTTCTTGGAAGTTATTTGCATAAAATATTGTTCTCATGACACTGCCACAGTCAGCAAACAAGATGAGAGATGGAGAAAGCACCTTGTGAATTAATTCATAGAGCAGACCACTTAAATGCACAGTCAACAGAAATCTTTCCCAGAACATGAGTTGGTACAATTCCATTGTGGATGCAACTATTTGGGTCCACCTGAGCTAGGTTAGCCCAGACTAACGCCACAATGAAGATACACCCCGGGCATTCCCTGTTGTATACAGTCGACTCTGTAGCAGACTTTGCCATCAGGCATAAAAGTATCAGTTTACAGATTAAGAGTAAGAACAAAACCAGAAATGAGGGAAGAATATTTTTAAAGCTTCCTAAAACGTTAGAGGCTGAGAATAGGGAAAAAATCTAAAAGAGGAATATTTATTTTTCATTTTGCAGGGCTTTTCTTCTCTTTTTTGTACGTGTGCACACATGCTCAGAATATCAGCTTAGACTTCTTGTATCGTTGGGTGCTGTGCTGCCAGTAGGCAACTGAAGCCATGAAAGCATCCCCTAATGCCCTACAGGAGTAGTTAACTCAATATTTTACCCTAGCAAACTTACTGATTCAAACTCTTTTGAAAGCAGAAATTCTAGATAGGTCTGCACTTACAACGCTGCAGCTGTACCACTGTAGCACTTCTATAAAGACAGTGCTTCTCGCATTGCCATAGGTACTCCACCTCTCAGAGTGGCAGTAGCTATGTCAACAGGAGAAGCCTCCTGTAAATATAGCATTGTCCCACACCTGGAGTTAGATCAGTATAACTGCATTGCTCAGGGATGTGGATTTTCGACACCCCAGAGTGATGCCCTTATACTGGCTTAAGTTGCTAATGTAGACGAAGCATGGGTAAAAGCAGCAGCTTGTGATTAACGAGATTGGTTCAGATGATTAACCTAGCGCTCTAGCTAAATGATCCCTTCCCTCAACAAGACTGGGATGAACCCAAGCAACTGTCCCCTTGAGTAGAAGGACTTAACAGTCAAACTCTCCCAACATATGGATACTTGGAATCCACTGTCCATCCAAAAAGTCTCATTCAATTACATCATATAATGGGAGACAGCTAAAAAGTGACAAGTTTTTTAAATGCTTATATACCAGTGCTAGAAGTCTAAATAATAAGATGGGTGAACTAGAGTGTCTTATATTAAATGAGGATATTGATACAATAGGCATCACAGAAACTTGGTGGAATGAGGATAAATCAATGGGACACAGTAATACCAGGATACAAAATATATCAGGAGGACAGGTCATGCTGGTGCGGGAGTGGCACTATATGTGAAAGGAAGCACAGAATCAAATGAAGTAAAAATCTTAAATGAATCAAACTGTACCATAGAAGCACTATGAATAGTAATTCCATGTTTGAATAATAAAAATATAGCAGTAGGGATATATTACCGACCACCTGACCAGGACAGTGATAGTGACTATAAAATGCTCAGGGAGATTAGAGAAGTTATTAATGGGGGATTTCAATAACCCCATATTGACTGGGTACGTATCACCTCAGGAAGGGTGCACAGAAAAAGTTTCTTGACACCTTAAATGACTGCTTCTTGGAGCAGCTAATCCTGGAACCCTCAAGAGAAGAGGCAATTCTTGATTTAGTCCTAAGTGGAGCACACAATCAGGTCCAAGAGGTGAATATAGTTGGACTGCTTGGTAATAGTGACCATAATATAATTAATTAAATTTAACATCCCTGTGGCAGAGAAAACATCACAGCGGCCCAACACTAGAACATTTAATTTCAGAAAGGGGCACTACACAAAAATGAGGAGGTTAGTTAAACAGAAATTAAAAGATACAGCACCAAAAGTAAAACCCCTGCAAGCTGCATGGAAACTTTTTAAAGACACCCCAATCACGGCTCAACTTAAATGTATACCCCAAATTAAAAAACAGTCAGAGAACCAAAAAAGAGCCACCATGGCTAAACAGCAAAGTAAAAGAAGCAGTGAGAGGCAAAAAGGCATCCTTTAAAATCTAGAATTTCAATCCTAGAGAGGAAAATGGAAAGGAGCATAAACTCCAGCAAACGAAGTGTAAAAATATAATTAGGAAGGCCAAAACAGAATTTGAAGAACAGCTAGCTAAAGACTCAAAAAGTAAATAGCAATTTTTTTTTAAGTACATCAGAAGCAGGAAGCTTGCTAAACCACCGGAGGGACCACTAGATGATCGAGGTGCTAAAGGAGCACTCAAGGACGATAAGGCCATTGCGGAGAAACCAAATGAATTCTTTGCATCAGTCTTCACGGTGGAGGATGTGAAGGAGATTCCCACACCTGAGCCATTCTTTTTGGGTGACAAATCTGAAGAACTGTCCCAGATTGAGGTGTCATTAGAGGTGGTTTTGGAACAAACTGATAAACTAAACAGTAATAAGTCACCAAGACCCAATGGTATTCACCCTGAAGGAACTCAAATGTGAAAGAGCAGAACTACTGTCGTTTGTAACCTATCATTTAAATTAGCATCTATACCAAAGGACATAGTGGATGTAGTGTATTTAGATTTTCAGAAAACCTTTGACAAGGTCCATGACCAAAGGATATTAGGCAAAGTAAGCAGTCATGGGGTAAGAGGGAAGGTCCTCTCATGGACTGGTAACTGGTTAAAAGATAGGAAATAAAGGGTAGGAATAAATAGTCAGTTTTCAGAATGGAGAGAGGCAAATAGTGGTGTCCCCCAGGGGTCTGTACTGGGTCCAGTCCTATTCGACATATTCTTAAATGATCTGGAAAAGGGAATAAAACAGGTAGTAAAATTTGCAGTAGTTTTGTAAGTCCCAGGCAGACTTCTAAGAGCTATAAAAGGATCTCTCAAAACTGGGTGACTGGGCAACAAAACGATAGATGAAATTTAATGTTGATAAATGCAAAGTAATGCACATATGGGAAAATATAATCCCAACTATCCATATAAAATGATGGGGTCTAAATTAGCTGTTACCACTCAAGAAAAAGATCTTGGAGTCATTGTGGCTAGTTATCTGAAAACATCAACTCAGTGTGCAGCAGCAGTCAAAAAACAAACAGAATGTTGGGAATGGTTAAGAAAGGGATAGATAATAAGACAGAAAATATTATATTGCCTCTATATAAATCCATGGTACACGCACATCTTGAATACTGCCTACAGATGTGGTTGCCCCATCTCAAAAAGATATATTGGAACTGGAAAAAGTTCAGAAAAGAGCAACAAAAATTATTAAGAATATGGAACGGCTTCCATATGAAAACAGATTAATAAGACTAGGACTCTTCAGCCTGGAATAAAGTTGACTAAGGGGGGATATGATAGAGAGGTCTATAAAATCATGACTGTTGTGGAGAAAGTAAATAAGAAAGTGTTATTTACTCCTTCTCATGATGCAAGAACAAGGGGTCACCCAATGAAATTTAATAGGCAGTAGGTTTAAAACAAACAAAAGGAAATATTTTTTCACCCAATGGAGAATCAAGCTGTGGAACTCCTTGCCAGAGGATGTTGTGAAGGCCAAGACTATAACAGGGTTCAAAAAAGAACTAGTTAAATTCATGGAGGATAGGTCCATCAATGGCTATTAGCCAGGATGGGCAGGGATGGTGTCCCTAGCCTCTGTTTGCCAGAAGATGGGAATGGGTGACGAGGGATGGATCACTTGATCATTACCTATTCTGTTCATTCCCTCTGGGGCACCTAGCATTTGTCACTGTCGGAAGTCAGGATACTGGACTAGATGGACCTTTGGTCTGACCCATTATGGCTATTCTTATTGGAAAGGGAAGCCCTAGATTCATGGACAGGGAAGCATTCAAGTGGAAAGCTGGCCCCTCTACCCTGCCTTGCTGGACCTCCTGACCCCTGAAGTTCCTCTCTGACTACACAGCAGCAGCTGCAGAGGGAACCAAGCGGGAGTCAATGCTGCTTAAATTATTATTAACTCCAAATCAAATTTCTGAGTCAAAGCTAGTGGGCTCAGCAGTAATGATATTGTAGAGATTGTAGAATGACCGTCCCCCTAATCCACTCTTCCAGTTCCTAGAAAGCACTTGGAGCTCTGACTACATGAAGTTTCGGCAGAGGACCTTCAGTAGAGTTCAGGAAGAATGCGAATGAACCAGCACAGTTCCCTCTCTTCATTCCCAATCCTTCTCATACCCAAGATAGATCCACTAGAACTGGATCCCTGTGCTTGAGGAAGTGGAAGATACAGTCCTAAACTCTGTATTTAAAATAAAAAAAAAAAAAAAAAAACATGCATCATGTAGTGCATGGGACTTTTTCAGGATAATCAACACTTCCTTCACTGTGTGTTCCCAAGTGAACAACTTGTAAACTTCCTGGTTTACTTTCCTAACTGGGAAAGTACCCCCTTCATGGGCTAGTAACTCCACCAACATACTCATTTTCTTAAGCAGTTTACAAAACCTCCCTCCCTCGATTGCTTTTATCTCTAAATATGAAACTAACAGTACTTATCTGCAGCACTCACAACAATATTTGAAAAGCATGTCACAAAAATTATGGTTTTTATCATCATCAATAGCGTGCAACTTTACTTCCTTCAGCATCTAGCTCATTCTATAACTCAACTTTACTTTCAAAACCCTGAGAGCTTAAAATGTAACTTTAGAAATAGTGCCAGTAGCTGAACTTTTTTTCAAAAATTTTAACAAATATTTGCCAGACAAAGAATCCTAAACAGCTAAGAGCTCTCTATAATATATATCACTAAACAAGATTACAGTCAACACTGAAGGGAAAGTATGATGTGAGCTCTCACTGTAATATCAGAGCTCACATCTTTTATGTTGACAGAAGGCATTTGTCTGTCTGTGTGGAAACGCCTCCATTAGCACGGACGGTGCATAATGGAGGCTGGGGGAGGCTATGCCGCTGGGTGGGGAGGGGAAAAAAGGGGCGGAATTGGGGCCCACGGAAAAATCCCCCTCCACTATGGCAGAGCTTTTCTGGTCTCGGGACCACAGCGGGGGATATAGCAGAGGGGAAAGAGGAGCTAACTGTGGGGTGGAACAGGGCCTGAGGGGGGAGGGAGAGACAGAGTGGAGGTGGAATGGAGACAAGGCTGTGGTGGAAGGGACAAAATGAAAGAGGAGCTCCAGGCTCAGAGCTTCAGCCAGGGTCATGAATTCCACGAGACCCTGACCGAGCTCTTAGAGCCCCCTGTCCCCATTGGGAGGGGGCTGAGCCTCCACCAGAGGAGGCAGGGCTATGGAAAGCTTCACCCAGCACTCATGCCCATTAGCTATGCTGACAGAATATGTTAGTCTTTAAAGTGCCACAAGGACTCCTTCTTGTTTTTGCTGATCCAGACTAACACAGCTACCACTTTGAAACTATACATTTTATTAGCATAGGTATGTTGGTCAGGAGTGTGTTTTTTCACATTCCTGAGCAACATAACTACACCGAAGTGCAGATCAAGCCTGAGACTAAGAGCATCTTTGGGAAGTGAAAGAAAGTTCTTGTACAGGATATAGATTTAAACTGCCATCAAATTCCTGTCTATACAGAGAAACTGACCAGCGGGGGTTCTCTTCTCTAGTACTATATAATAATTATCTTCTCCTGACTGATTTGCATTAATATATTCAGTATTCAATTTCAAAAGATTTCTCTAGCATGTGGTACAAAAATGCTGCTGATCATTTCCAAGAGAGGGTAAGTAATAAAACAAGGCACTGATTGCTTTATGCTCATCTTAAGTACACTGAAAAGTGAAACTCCTTATCAATAATTAACTTGCACTTACAGTTTGAGACTGGTTCCTTTTGTTAGAAACATTGGCAACATTGAGTCCATCTATCACAATATCATACGGAGGATGATTTTCCACAAAGTTTTGAAATTCTTCAAGTTCCTAGAAGGAGGAAAAAAGATTAAATTAACAGGATTTTATTTTAGCTTTTTAAAAAGACTAAAAAACCCTAAACTTCTCACTTCACTATCACCTGCTGCCTTTGATATCTTTAATGAAAAATTTGCTGCAAGACCTTCAAGGGATGGTAAAATTGTACTAGATGCTTTCCATTACATTTTTCTTTTCTTACAATTGAACTCCACAACTTCTACCCCTCTGAAACACATGCAACTGAATATTTTTGACAAAAATAGGTAGATCAGTCAAAATCTGACAGAAGCTTCAAAGCTGGGTACAGCTTTTTTATTTAATTTAAAAAGAAAATAGGAGACTTGGATTCCATTCCCAGCTGTGCCATTGACCAGCTGTGTAACCATGAGCAAGATAGGTTGCCTCTCCCTGCTTCAGTTTCTCCATCAGCAAAATGGGAATAATGCTATTTAGCTTCTTTAGTAAACAGCTTTTGAGATCTCTGAATGTAAAGCATTAAATAAGAGATTCTTGATATATTTGCTTACTACTCTGGTTGTCAGGCATACACAAAGTTTTAAAGCAGGTAAAATAGAGAACTTTGCTATGTCAGAAATGTCACCCAATGGCTGATCAAAGAGCATCTCTCCAATTCTCCTAGCCAAAGGGAAATTATAGTTGCATCAGACCTGTCTAGAAGAGCTCTGTGTAAGCTCAGGTTTTCTCTCACCAATAGAAGATTGTCCAATAAAAGATATTACCTCATCCACCTGGTCTCTCACTAGTATCCTGTTGGACCAACGTGGCTACAACACTGCATACAGGGAATGGTAGTACTGAACAGTGGAGAAATTCTGTCATGAATAACATAGATTACTAAAGCCTTCACACACCTCTCCCCTCACAAGTCCTAGAATTTGCATTCCTGCACAGGTTAGTAAACTATAGGACATGGCAGTTACATAGATTAGGAGAGGCTTTGTACTAAATAGGGCTGTTTGAAGGTATGGGAATGGCACAGCATTGTCTTTGTGGAATGCTTTGTAGCTTTACCAGATTCATGCATTAGATCAGCGTTCTGCAAAGTTTTTGCACCGCGGCCCCTTTTCCATGTCCTGCCTCCGGTCGCAGCTTCCGCTTTCTTTCTGCGGCATTTTGGCGGGACAAAAATAGACCGCAACTTCAGCGGTCTCCCAGGCAGGATCGGCGCCGGGGTCTCACGCACCCCCGGGGTGGTCTCGCTCACCCCACTTTGAAGACCACTGCACTAGTCAGTGGTTCTCAAACTTCTGTACTGGTGACCCCTTTCACGCAGCAAGCTTCTGACTACGACCCCCCTTATAAATTAAAAAAACACATTTTTATATATTTAACACCATTATAAATGCTGGAGGCAAAGCAGGGTTTGGGGTGGAGGCTGACAGCTCACAATCCCCCATGTAATAACCTTGCTGAGGGGTCCAAGCCCCCAATTTGAGAGCCCCTGCAGTAGATCATGCAGGATCTGCATGTAGCACCATCTATCACCCTAGGTTGGATAAGATGCTGTCAATGTGAAATCTAATCAGTTTTTTTTTAAAATAGCTTCAGACTACATGTGACCTGGAATCCACAGTGACGTTGTTTTGGGTTTTACAATCACCCATTTGGGGTTTTGTAGGGTATTGGGTTCTTTAAAGTTTTTCTCTCTCCTGTTGTGCTTTGTGAAAAAATCTACACAAATAACTGAGGAAACTGACTGATTAGACAGGAATACTGATACAGAAATGACTACACTCAAAAAGTTGTCAAATATAGAAAGAAAACTATGAAAATTGAGAAAAAATACTTTTCCTCTCATTGCTTTCAGTTACAATAATCTCAGCTGTAACCTGTAACAATAGCAAGTAAAACAATTTCAGACAAAAATGTGGCTTGGAAGTTGACAATGTCCCTTTCACCAACAAATGCAGTGTGCTAATTTCAGCTTTCTTTTCTGCTGATGCGGAAAAAGAGAAACTCAGTTAAAGTCAGTGGATTTACACATATTTTAGCCCAGTTTTTGAATTAATGTTTAATGGCAAGCTTTTTGTAATGTAATCACTAGAAAATCATCAGCAGACAGTGGCTTCTACATGTATTCAGTTCCTAGTATGTCATGCACTATTCTGAAATATATTCCAAGTTAGGCACTGATAAACCTGAGCAATACACTGAAAGCATCAGAATCATCAGAGTACATTTTAAACCTTCGGAAGAGAAATTACCTAAGAAACATGCAGGGAAATCCCTCGGATTATGGAGCATGAAAATATGTACTGAAGGTTACTGCAGTTAAGGTGTGTCTCCAAGATGAACTCAATGAATTTGTATGTCATCAATCTCCTCTAATTACCTCCTGAATATCTCCAACACAAAAGGAAAGTAGAACTAGGCACACAAGTATACTTTGTTCCTTAGGAAACTGCTATGTGCCTATTACTAAGAACATACCTATGCAACTATTCTGGGTAGTGTCCCCTGCCGTACACCCAAGAAACTATTTTCATAGAAACTTTATTCCAGTATGTTTCATAGCTTAAATAAATAGGATTACAGAGAAATAATAGAAAAGGAATACAAGAAAAGATATTGAGAAGACAAAAAACAGCAGTAACAATACACGGCCCTGATATAGCTGTTTTCCACCATAGACTTGGAGTGGTTTATAAAGATGAGTAGGTGTCATTGTGCTCATCAGACAGATGGGAAAAACTGAGGCACAGAAAGATAAGTGGACTTCTCTAAGATCACAAAAAGTTAACAGCAGAACCAGAAACAAAACCGAATTTTCCTACCTCCCAGGCCTGTGTCCTATTCTCTGGACGTGTCTGAGATGCATAAGACAGTAAGTCACTGAGGTGGTGTGATACAGGATGGCAGTTCAATATGTCTTGACAATTAAACAAGGAGGGAGTATTTGCACCAGTAATACCAAGATTGGGAGAAGGTCAGAGAAGAGTAGTAGTGGATGAGCAAAGAGTACAAACAGCAAAGGGGAATAAGGAAAGAAAAGGTGAATAAAGCAGATTGCAGTTACTCCAGAGTGTATTTTACTAGCAAGGGCTATTTACACTTTACTAACACTTGTACTCAACATTTAAAGCTAAGTAAACTATTTTTAAAACCAAGAATATAGTCTCTAATTCTTTCTCCACAATGATGTATGCACTGTCCCTAAAGACTCAATTCAGTATGGTACAGATGCTTTGTAAGTAGTCCTAAAGTGGCATATTACTTTGGGGGTTGGGGGAAGCTACAGAAGATCATTACAATTGCAGGGAAGATGACAAATGCATTCATAGTGAATTCTAGATTGAAGTCAGTATGAAGTAAGAAGTGCTCATTTTAAGAAGGGATAAGTCATGCCAACAACTGCAGAGGACTCTAGTGCAGGGGTCTCCAAACTACGCCCCCCCCACCCCCCAGCTGAGTAGGCATGTGGAGAAGCCACTGCTGCCTCCCCTTCCCCCACGCAAGCTGCTGCCAGTGGCCCCATGTGCAGAGGGGTGAGTGTCCCTGCAGCGCAGCTGGAGGAGCAAAGGGGGGGAGGGGCATTGCAGCAGGAGCCAGAGGAGCAAAGGGGGGGAGTTTGCAGCAGCAGATGGGGGGGGAGGGGAATAGTTGCGGCAGCAGCCGGAGGAGCAAAGGGTTAAATTTTAACTACAGCACTAATAGAACCAAACAGTCCCAACCAATAATGGGAATCTGGAGCTTCTCTTACCAAAGTACAGCCAAACTTTTGAATATATGTATTTGTATGATAAAAAATTGTGAGTTTTTAAAAATAAATAAAATTAAAAAAATAATGTGAAATTATGTTTAACGTATTGACAAATATTTTGTGTGATTTCACAGTACCTGCATTGATTATACATAGGCTGACCATATGTCCCGTTTTGAACGGGACAGTCCCGTTTTTTTCATGTTTTTGAACCGTCCCGTCTTTTTGTCAAAAATATCAATTTTGTCCCGTTTTTGGGGCAGGTGCAGGACTCCCAAGATCTTAGGTGAAGAATCTTGCTACCTAAGGACAAGTATCAGATGTCAAAACTGTGCAAACTGCGCTCATCGGAGATTTTGATATCTGATACTAGTCCTTAGGTAGGGAGAGGAGGCAGTGGACGGAGGGAGAGAGCAGGGAGGAAGGGAGGGATGGAGAGAAGGGGGATGGAAAGAAGGGGGATGGAGAGAAGGGGGATGGAGAGAAGGGAGGGAAGGAGGAATAGAGAGGAGGAGGCGGCAGCGGGCGGCGGATCGGAGCTGTCCGGAGCCGCAGCTGGGGGCCGAGCGCGCCGGCGGGGGGGCTGCCGGCCGGGTTTTATGACTCATAATCACATAAATTCAGTTATGTGATTATGAGTCATAAAACGTCCGCCGCCCCCTCCCCCCGCCCCCCGCTGGCGCGCTCGGCCCCCGGCTGCGGCTCCGGACAGCTCCGCTCCGCCGTCGGCTTCAACCCGCCGCCCGCTGCCGGCCGGACGTTTTATGACTCATAATCACATAACTGAATTTATGTGATTATGAGTCATAAAACCCGTCCGGCAGCCCCCCCGCCGGAGCGCTCGGCCCCCGGCTGCGGCTCCGGACAGCTCCGATCCGCCGTCGGCTTCAGCCCGCCGCCCGCTGCCGCCTCCTCCTCTCTATTCCTCCTTCCCTCCTTCTCTCCATCCCTCCCTTCTCTCCATCCCCCTTCTCCATCCCTCCCTTCCTCCCTGCTCTCTCCCTCCGTCCGCTGCCTCCTCTCGCTCCCACCATCCCTTCTCTCTATCCCCTTCTCCATCCCTCTCTTCCTTCTCTCTATCCCCCTTCTCCATCCCTCCCTTCTCTCTCTCCCTCCGTCCACTGCCTCCTCTTCCATCTCCCTTCTCTCCATCCCTCCTTCTCGCTGTCCCTTGCCTTCTCCATCCCCCCTGCTCCCTACCCCCATCTCCTCTCATCCATCCATCCTCTCCCTTCTCACCTTCGTGCCTTCTCTCCCTCCGTCCCCTCCATCATCTTCATCCCTCATCCTCCCTTCTCTCTCTCCCTCCATCCTCTTCATCCCCCATCCCTGTTCTGCTTATTCCTCCATCCATCCCCCCCGACCCCCCTCTACCTCCCCCCTGCCCGGCGCTGGGGGGCCCAGGTGGGGCCATGCCCCCCCCCACCCTGTCCCGTTTTTGCCATCCCAATGTCCCGTTTTTGTCTAAAGGAAATATGGTCAGCCTAATTATACAGCTTTTGTACCTGATTTAGAATTAATGCAACACTGACACAGTAGTGTTGTTTTTTAACAATTTTGCATATATTTGCATATATTTAATTTTTTCCACAGTCACTTCAGCCCGCGAAGCCCCTTCAAAAATCTAATATGGCCCTCGTCTTATAAAGTTTGGAGAAAACAAACAGACTAAAAATAAACCCAACAATCTTTCCATTTCCTCCCTTGCCTATCAATCCTTTCACCCATCGCTAGCAACTAGAGATACACAAAGATCCTCTGGTTCCTTAGGGGACGGCAGTTTCAGGAGAACCAGGCAAAGAACCACATACAGGGACCAGGTGGCCCAAACCTCCCCCCCAAATAGAAGAAAGTTCTGGAAATTCTGCATGACTTGATTTCCTCTCCTCTCCACAAAGGAGGAAGCAGATGGGACAGCTATGCAGACTAAACTTCCAAATGAGAAGTAGTAGTGGACCAACCCACCCAAGAATAGCCACAATATGTTACACAAGTGGACACACAGCCATGTATCACATGAATGTTGTGTCTGAGGGATATTGAGGGTTAGGATTTAGATACCTCAAGATTTTAAGTGTCAGGATATGTCCGGATTTTGACCAGGGCCTACTCAGACTACAGTAATGAAAGGATCATCAACCTGTAATCCTCTGTGGTATTCCCTCTATTAGCCAATTGTAAGGCAGGCCTTCACCACTATAGAAAATTCAGTGGAACAGATTTTCAACTAGCAGTCAACAGATGAAGATAATACAGACACAACAATGGTTTCCAGTGCAGATTATAGTACTGGTATTGGGGCAAGTTCAAGCAAATAGGGGCCTAGCACACTATTCAATTAGGTCCGCCACTGCCAGGAGGTATGACCTGCTCTCCCTCTCTTACATACTCCAAATGGTTCTGCCAGCCAGCTTTGTGGGTAGTGGAAATAGACAATAGGGAATATGGCCCTAACTGCTGTGCATTCATGGCAAGTGGAAGAAGGTTACCAACTAACCAAACTAGAGGCTGAATTGTGATAACAGAATCATAGGGTTAGAAAGGCCCAAGAGTGTCATCTAGTCTAATCCCCAACAAGTTTTTATTCCCCATTTCCCAGGCCTGCACAGTGATACCCTTCCTCCCAAGAAATATTACTGGGCTCCATCAGTAGTTCCACTGACTCCAGTGGGAACACTCTTGGTGTAAGGTACTATTGATGTAACCTGGTTAAGGGGACAAGAGAGACCCTGATCCTTCACGGGCCTCCAACTGGGACCCAGTGGGTCTGAGCTGTACACTAGAGGTGCAATGTATAACTTACTGCTCCAACAAACTTATCTGTGCTAGTTCTGATTGGGCTATTGTGCTAAAAATACAAGCATAACCACTGCAGCATGAGCGGCGGGATGGGCTAGCTCCATGAGTTCATACCTATGATCTCAGATGGGATCATACTCAGTACGGCCCGCCTATCACACTGCTGCAACTATTCTTTTGGTCTTATCATGCTAGCTGGATCAGGGCTCACACGGTACGTCTACTCAAGTTGAAAATTGCACTTCCCAACTTCAACCTAAACACACTGCAGGAGTCCTAGAAAGCTGGAGCTGCTGTACTCCCTAAAGATCATCAGAGTCATCTGTTACAGAGGCTGGAGCTGAACTCTGGTACCATCAGCAGCAGCAAAACTCAGCATGCTCATAATGGTTTGATCTTGTTACTATTAAATGACAGAGTCTTGTAGCACCTTATAGATTAACAGATGTTTAGGAGCATAAGCTTTTGTGAGCGAAGACCCACATCATCAGATGAATGTCGTGGAAATCTGATGAAGCAGGTCTTCGCCCACAAAAGCTTATGCTCCTAAACATCTGTTAGTCTGGTGCTACAAGACTCGCTTTTGCAAATCCAGACTAACACGGCTACCCCTCTGTTACTATTAAATGTCAGCAAACAAAATTTCTCAGGTATGGCACTGGCTCCATCTAGTGGTCTTTTATCTTTCAATTCTAAAGAAGCAGGCTGCTCATTTGTTAGAGTCAACACACTATGATGAGTAAAGACTGGCAAAGCAAAGCAAAAAAATAAAACATAAGAGCATTTGACCATGATTTTATATGTATTGTACCATTTCTAAATCATGTATATGCAGTGATCCCTGTTCAAAGCTAGATGTTCCCACTGCAAATATCAAATTACTACAGCCCATGTTCATTTAGGACTGCAAGGTTGGTGTTATTTTTTTGTGAATTTTGATAGGTAATATTGCCGTTTATTTTCAGAGATTTTTCCTAGTTTTTACTTAAACTATTGCACTATTGAAAAACTCAGCATTCAAGATTTAATAAATATAAGCTTCAGAAATGAAAGGATATTAAATGAGACAGCAAAGACTACCAGTTTTTTGCTAGGGCAACCTAGCTATTTAACTTTTTTCCTGTGAAAATTTCAGTTATGAATCATGGAATATTTTCCATTACTTTTTGGATGGGAAAGAAATTGACATTTATTAACGTTTACTACTTAAAATGTAACCCTTCTGGTACACATATTCTCTCCGCAAATGACCAACTAAAGATGTGAAAAATTACGAGGGTGAAGGGAGGAATGGAGAGTTCAGCACTTGGATTCATTTTATTAAATTGTGGGGGAAATGTAGGCAGATTATTAAAATATTTGTGAGTTTCTTACTGATTAAGACAAAAATTAAAGAGATACTGAAGGAATTGAAGGACAAAAGCATGATAAGTCAGGTTAAGAATCAATTGATATGATTATAAGTAGAATGTCAAAATGAATTCTCGAATACATTTTACGATAAATCAGTGAAAATGTATAGTGTTAGCATGACACAACTTTTAAAAAAATCCTTAATATAAAATTAAGTGTTGAAAAAATTATTAGAGGTCTTACACCTTGTGACGGGGTCGGTCACTCACCCGGCGGCGCCCCCGTCTGGTCGTCACGGGAATTAGCTCTTTGACCCCTGGAGCGCCCCCTGCCGGCCGACGTCCGCTTCTCCACTCTGGCTCCGTGCCCCTCCCGGACCCCGGAGCCCCTTGCCGAGGGTGCTGCACCCCTGCAGTACCCCCCTGGTCTTAGGGTCCCCCCACCCGGGAACCCACCACCCACTATCCCAAACGTGCCTCAGAGTATTCCACTGTCAGTCACTACTTGCCCCCGCTCACTGGGGCGGACTGCAGTATCATGGCTTCTCATCCCAGGCAAGGAGGGTTGGCCTGCTGCTGCTATCTCCAGCCCTAGGCTGCCCCCTGCAGCCTAGTACTCCTGGGTCAGACCTTGTATCAGGCCAGGAGGCCTGGGACTCTTGGCTAGAGCCTGCCCAGCTCCCTCTGCCCTGCCCCAGCTCTGCCCTCACCCAGGTACCCAGCTTCAGCTCCTGCAGCTAGGCCTGTCTCCCTCTGAATGCAGAGGAGACTGCCTCGTTTCTCTGTCTCCCAGGCCTTATATCCTGGCTGGGAGTGTTTGGGGCGTGGCCACACAGCTGAGTCCAAACTCCCAATCAGCCTGGGAGTTTGCAGGCTAGCCTCCCAGGCTATTTCAAACCCCTTTTGGGGCTTTTCCAAGCCCCTTCCAGTAGGGGGCGGGTGGTCACCCCGCCACAGACCTATTAAACATTAGACACTTATGACTCTCTAGTCCAGAAAGCTGAAGGCCCTTGAGACCTACCTGAGGACTCGTCTTCCTGAATGTGTCAGTTCCCTGGATCACATCTTTTATCATTTTTTGCTTGAGTGCATTGTACTCTTCTTGGCTCAGATGAATAGCTTCCAGGGTTTGGTTACAAACTGGACATTTTCCGCTACAACATAATCAAATCACAAACAAAGTATACATGTGTGTGAATAAAAATAGTAAAAGAGCCATATATTAAAATTCATTTCCATATATTAAATGACTGCATGCCTCTTTCTGTGCAAACAAAAATAAATAAGTCATCAGAAAATGACTTGTGCCCAGTTTGGGCCAGATCCAAAACCTATGGAAATCAACTGAAATGCTCCAACTGACTTCAAGAATCAGAGAGGTAGCCGTGTTAGTCTGGAATAGCAGAGGTAACAAAGTCCTGTGGCACCTTAAAGACTAACTATAAAGTTTTGAAGCATAAGCTTTTGTGGGCTAATACCCACTTCGTCGGATACAAGCAGTGGAACTGACTCCAGTGGCTCTGGATCAGATCCTTGGGGACATTTAGGGGTCAACCTCTGTGCCAGAGGTCCCAGTAGTGAAGGGAGAGGAAAAATGGTCCAATGATTACAGCCCTAGGCTGCGGCTTGGGAGAACAGTGTTCAATTACAAGCACTACCATAAACTACCTGGAAACCTTGGAAAACACATTTAGTCTCTCTCTATCTCAGTGATCCCCATCTGTAAAATAGTACTTCTCTGCCTCATAGGTGGGTTGCAAAGATAAAATACATCTGGCTCCATCTGTGTTTGGGGCACGCCTCCCCTGGCCCAGCCTGCCACCCCCAAGAGCCTCCCCCGGAGCATCTCCTGTGCCTGCCTGCTCCCGCCCTGCCACTCTGCACTGCACTCCCTTGCCAGCCGCTGCTGGCTACAAAAGTGAGCAGTGCTGGCAGCAGGCTGAGATGCAGTCGCTGCCTGCGGAGGGATGGCAGCTCTCTCCTCCCCCCTCCCCTTGAACTCACCACAGGGGAGGCAAGGGGGCTTCCTGGACCTGAGAGGGGCCTGGTCCCTAGGAGCATGTGCAGTGATAGTGCTGGGTGAGTGTGCTGCCAGGGATTGGGGGAGAGGGGGCCTCTCCCCTGGAGCTCTCTGCTGCCAGTGGGGAGAAGACTGGGGGGAACCATGGAGTCCTCCTCTCTGGCTCCAGCCCCAGGGCAACTTGCCTGCACCCCAGAGTCCCCATCCCCAGCCCAGAGCTTGCACCCCCAGCCAGAGCCCTCACCCCCCCCCGCACCCCAATCTTCTGCCCTAGCCCTGAGCCCCTCCTCTAGCCGCAGCCAGAGCTCTCATCCCCCCCCCACCCCAACCGTCTGCCCTAACCCTGAGCCCTCCCACACCCCACATCTCCAGCCCCACAGAGCCCTCACCCCACCACAGCCTCTCACATTGTGCAATATAGGAAAACTGTTCAATACTTACTGTTTCCAGTCCATTTTTAAATTATTTTAAAATATATATATCGGCTTACAAAGCAGGTGTGGGGATCGGGGACAGGATTTAGACCTGTTCCGGGCACCACCTACAAGTATACAAACCTGCTGCCCCAGACTGTGCAAGGGTGAGGCTTTGGCCGGAGAGGGAGGAGGGAGCCCCAGGAAAAGATTCTGGTAACTCCCCACAGCAGGAGCCTTTCACTGAGATGGGGAAAGGCTCTGGCAGGAGGGAGGCAGCAGAGAGGAGGCAGTGAGACACTGCAATGCGCAGTGTAGCAGTGTAGATGTGCCACTTTGCCAGCTACCCCCTATTAAACTAAACCAATATCATCAGACAGTAAACATCCCAGTAACCAAGTCAACATACACTATTCAGAAATTAATATTGAGCAGCTCCAAATCCATTAGAGATGTATCATGTAAAGCACATTCCAGGCACAGAATCATAAGATTAAAAGAGATCGCAAGGGTCATTACCCCTGCCAAGATGCAAGATTTGTGGTGTCTAAATTGTCCAACACAAATGACTATCCAGCCTCCTTTTGAAAACCTCCAGTGAAGGAGTTTTTACAATCTGCTTATGCAGTCTGTTATATTGTCCTACTGTTCTTACAATAAAGAAGTTTTTCAAGAGATTTACTCTAAATCTGCTATGCTGTTGTTTGAACCCATTGTCTCTTGTCCTACCCACCATGGCAAGAGAACAATTTTTCTCCATCTTTTTTATGGCAGCTTTTCAAATATTTGAAGACTGCTATCATTCTCTGCCCTAATCTCCTCTTTTTCAAACTAAACATACCCAGTTCCTTCAGCCTTTGCTTATTTGGCTTGCATTCCATCCCTTTAATAATTTTTGTCGTTCCTTTTCAGTTTTTCACATCCTTTCTATACATACCCTACTTGGGAAAAAATATTTTAAAATCCCCCAAGCCCATGTACATCCCGGATCTGAAGTTCATTTGCCCAACTAAAATGTGATTGCCCCAATTTCTTTGAAGTCAGAATGAGGCTTTTGTTCATTTTTTTTAAGTAAGTTGTGTTGCATATCCCTTCCTCAAAGACAAGCTAATGATCTAACACTCTTAAAAATCCTGGGTGAACCACCTAATTTATATGTCTGACTGTGGATGAAAAATACAACCAATTCCAATCTCATCTTTTTTTTTTGTAAAAAGCAGCAGTGGATAAAGAAACGAGGGACCAGTTGTTTTGCTTCATTCCCCCTGTTGTGTTGCTTGGCCAGGTAGGGACATGGGGAACTAAACTAATCGTGTCTGAGCAGTCTCTGAAAACTTTGAGGGCTTTTACAAAAAATATGAGGTAGTGGACCTGTTTTCATCCTCAGCCTCAGATTGCACATGCCAACCACTGTCTCTAGGATTCTTAAGTGCAAGTCAGCAGGTTGTCCAGTAGGCAGTACATAAATAAAATGTAATTTATCTTGAACAGTTCTTTGATTGTTCCAGGCTGCCAGACAAAAGGATTTTTCCTTGCATCCTCCCATTTAGGCCTTTTCATAGATGCAAAGCATAATGTTAACATTTCATATTTCCCCTTCTATGCTGCTCTGTTCAGAGGCTTACATTCATTCAGCTGTGCATGCTTTGAACTGAAGGAGGGATCATTCTTTTTCATATCAATCCATTTTGAAGTTCTGATATGCATAATCCTAGAACACTGCCATAGATTTTGAGCTTTAAATGTTAAGAAACAGCAAGTCATTCTCCCCCGATTTCTGCACAGAGAAAAGCGAAGATTGTGTTGGGTAAGAACAATCATAAATACCTAATTGGCATAACAACCAGACGTCTGGTTTATATCAAAACACAGACCATAAGCAAAAAATATTCCAAGATTGCTTAAATTGTTGTGTGGACAGTGTATTTGCTGACTTAACACACTAACAATGTGCAACTTTTAGTACATTCCACATGGCCACTGGTTGCTATCACAGGCCTAAGCCACACATTTGCATTAATTGGAAGTCTGGCTATTTAAATAATCCTAAACTCATGATAAATAATTCTAAATACAGCAGGCAGAAATTAGAATAATGTTGTTAAAACCCCACAATTTAAGAGCCACAAGAAAGAACCCCAAAATTATTGAGACTCCACCAAAATTATTAAGCGTAACATTTACAGACCTTATGTTAAAGCTGGCATAATTCAACTTGAATCTTTTGCCATTATCACTTTATAGTTAGAAAGATCTAATAATAGAATAAAGTAAGGTCACATGTTATGCTTTGTTTAACAAATTCATAACATTGTTACCCATGAGCCAAAGCCTGCAGAGTGGGTGTTCTAACAGCAGCATAACCAACCAAACCACCTCCTATGAGGTAAATTTCAGTGACTATTCAGGGTAACATTGTTTTTAGCACACAGTTGGAGGCAGGTTCCTGAAGAATAAAAATAGCATGCATTCCCCTCAGGAATGAAAGCTAATCACACTTCTGCATGGTTTAGGAAAGAATGTTTTTTCTCTCCTACACACAGCATTCCCTGATAGCTAGATGCACTGTTCAATTATTTTCTGGAGTGGAGGGGATAATGTCAGACTTAACAAGCTGATGTTTGGATCCAGCGTACCCATTCCATTTGGAAACCTTAAGTGGAAGAGAATTAGAGCTTTCCTTAACTGACCTTGGGAAGTCAAACAGCCTTTCTAACTCTCAAACAAAAATAGAAGAGTCCAAGTCTGAAGCTCCTGATTATCAGGACTAGAAGAAGCTACAAGCTCCAGGAAGCTGAAGGAAGAAAACAAGCAGCTTGTATCCTGGAAATCAGATTTTACAGCAGCCCACTCCTGCTCCCACTGCAGTCAGTGTTTTCCCCCTCATACCTCAACTTCAATAGCAGCAGATGCAATACATACTCACCTTTAATAAAAACTAAGCAATTTTAAAGAGTCAGCACCTGTACACTCTATTTTTATTACAAATCCTAAGGAGCATATAACTCAAAGACATTTTTAATCTTTGACACATTTCCAATTGCCAATACACATGAAAGATAAATCTGGCCTTCAAATTAGATTGACAATATTGCAAGGCAAATTCACAAAGTTACAAATATTTTGTAGAAATATGTATCAAAATTGTCTATGAAGGAAAATACTTTTCAATTCCTTGATTTTGTCCATACTGAAAATTAAAAAAATGTTTGGTGCAAACCACTGTGGTAGGGCCAGGTTCTGAGAAATTACATAGGGATAGTTTACTTTAACCAAAATAATAATCTTGGCAAGGGTGTCTGGCTCCTAACCACCTCCCACACAGGTTTACAGTCACTAAACAAACAAACAAACAGACAGACAGCCCTACAAACATGAGCAGCTCATGTCCTTCCTACTGTAGTCAACAAAATAACTTTCTCCTCCTGCTAGAGGTGTATTCCAGACTCTCTTTAAGAGGGAGGGCCTAATTAGCTCCCAACTGAGAGCAACCCTAGACCTGTCTTTGAACCCTGCTTGGAAGTTAACTCAAAATAAAGAAACCCATCATCAGACACACAGTCAGGCTCAGAAGTGACAAAGGGTCCTGTGGCACCTAAAGTATTGAAGCATAAGCTTTCGTGGGCTAATACCCACTTCATCGGATGCATGCAGTGGAAGTATCCAGGGGCAGGTATAAATAGGTAGGCAAGAACCAGGTTAGAGATAACAGGGTTAGTCCAATGAGGCTGAACCAGCTTGTTCTCTCTAATCAGGGAGGGTGAGGTATTCCTCTAGTAGCTGAATTGGAGGTGTGAACAGCGAGAGAAGAGAAACTGTTCTTCTTGTAGTTAGCTAGCCATTCATAATCCCTATTCAGTCTTGCGCTGATTGTATCAAATTTGCAAATGAATTGCAGCTCTGCAGTTTCTCTTTGCAGTCTGGTCTTGAAGTTTTTTAGCTCCAATATGGTGACTTTTAAATATGGTGACTCTGGTGTCAGGCTCAGAGTATTTCTAAGGGCACTGTTGGGGTGGAATTGCAGATCCATGGCACCACCTCAGGGGTTTGAGAAGTTTTTACACCCATCAAAAAGAGGATGTTATAAATTATAATCAAAGAATTTATTTAAATAAGAAACTTGAAATTATAGAAATAGTTCTTTCACTTGTTTTATCAAAGTAAAGTTCACGGCAAAAAAAAAAATCAAACACGTTATTTATCAAGATTTTACATAAAATATTGTATTTACCTATTTTTAACAGTCGTTAAGTGTCCTTCCCATTTCTCTTCTGGAATACTAAAAACAAAAATATATATAATATAAATAATATTAGATTTCTATGTCATCATTTTTAACTACAGTACAGCCAAAAGATTTTTTTCTAGTCTGCATGTAGAAATAAAAATCATAACCATTTACACTAAAGAGAAATTATATGAAGGCTCATCCATTATACCTGCTTATGTACAACACCCCACATATGACGACGTAGGCATTTATCTGCAGTGGAACAGGCTTTGGGCCAGAGAGAGAGAACAATCCTTCTGCTCCAGTCACTCTTATGATTTATCTACAGCGGAACAGCTTCAACAGGAGAGTTTGAGTTAGAACAGCTGCGTCAGACCACCCGATAGCTCAGAGGTTACAGCACTCTCCTGAGAAGCAGATGTTGTTCAAATCCTTTCTTCCCCTCTGGCAGAGAGAGGGGAATTGAAACTGGGTCTTCCATATCCCAGGGAAGTGTGCTAACCACTAGACTAAAAATGATAAAGTGGGCATGGGAACCAGCACCACTTCCTCTGGCCAGTTTGCATGTAGTGAGGCAGGTGCCCAACTCATTCCAACAAAAAATGGCTTAGGCACCTAAACCCACTAACTCAAGGCAACTGGTTCCCATCAGTGCATCTCTAAGCAGATAAAGGCATCTCACTGTAGCCCAAATTTAAGGCATATCTCTGAGAGAGGCATGGGGATTAGCACACACCCATCATTAGCATCTCCAATTGGTTAACCAAGGACTTGTCTACACTGGCATTTTACAGTGCTGCAACTTTCTCACACAGGGGTGTGAAAAAACCCCTCCCTGAGTGCAGCAAGTTTTAGTGCTGTAAAGTCCCAGTGTAGACAGTGCCCCAGCACTGGGCGCTACGCCTCTCATGGAGGTAGGTTTTTTTAGAGTGCAGGGAGAGCTCTCTCTCTGCACTCTGCTGTGACCACACAAACCATGTTCAAGTGCTGCCGCGGCAGCGCTTTAACATTTCCAGTGTAGACTGCCCTTCCACCTAGTTTTGTGGATTGTACTTCTTCCTTAGGTGATCATCTCTCCCCATTCATTGTACAGGGAGCCTAGGCAAATAACTTGTCTTTTTGGATCACCATGTTGTTCCTGTGCCTAGTAATTAGGCACTGTGACACTCAGCATTATAACGCCCATGTCTCTTTATGAATCCCACACAAAGTCACTGCAACTTGACACTGCAATGCTTGCATTGGGACCTTTTGACACTGCATCATCACAGTGCCAACACACACGTCACTACATTGCATTGGCCACAATGACGTATGAGGTTCTTTAGCTATATGAAAGATAAGGGAAAACAGGAAACTCTATTACCCTTCCTCCCACCAACTCAACTCCCTCTGACCAAAATATGATGGCGTTGCCCTGTTTTATTCCCCCAATATTATTTCTTTTAAAATTACAGTTCTACTCTCAGAAATGATTATGTAAAAACAGCACTTTCGTATTCAATAGATCTCATTCTTGTGTGTATTGTAGTATCTGCTGACTTAAGCGGCTTCTACTGAAATTACTCTGCTAACCCTCTGAGCCAATACATATTAGAAGGAGTGAGTCAGAATTTGTTTTCTCTTGACGTTTGCTATTTTCTTGTACCACAGAGGGAAACTATCTCAATTTTGTACAATTTACCATTTCTCTCCACATCAGAGGAAATTCTGACACTCATCAACATTCAGTATTTGCTATCAAACATAACAAAACAAGGATGAGACCTGGTGAAGACAAAAATTCTGAGATATGGGACTCATCCAAATATGCTACACCTATTCCCTATATAAAAAATGCAAAATTAAAAGATAAAAATTGTGATAGGAAATTCAGACCTGGCAAAACTTTCTTCTTACAGTAGAAATAAAGAGATTATGACCGTACTTTTTTTAAAAAAGAAAAACAACATAAAATGATAAAAGTTTTCAGGGATTTACACTGCCCTTTGGACTACAGTCTTAATGAATCATAAAATCAATTCTCCCTAACCAGTAACTGCTTTTGAAACCATATTTACCTTTCAAACCATAGTTTTATGCTCTGCATAAGAGCTTCTCCAGGATATAGTTGATTTTCTCTCATATACAAGAGGATTCCTAAGAGTTCACTTTTTAACTGATCGTCCTTCACACATTTGCCAGTATCAAAAAAGACCTGCAGCGTACCCAGTTTTGGTGTCAAATCCTTAGCCAGCATTTCATGATACAATTCACATGCCAAGTTTATTTCTTGGTTATTGAGGGCCCCTTTGATACAATCTCCATAGTTCCCTTTTGACGGGATCATGACTTTTTTTATCTCTTCCAGTAGCGACAAGGACTCTCTCCACCGATCGGAACCACTCAGCCCCTTGATCAGAAGGCTGTAAGCCCCAGTTTCTAAAATCTTAAATCTGACTTTCATTATATCATACACATCATAAACTTCTGCCATCTGCTCCTGCCGGACGCACAGAGCCAGGTACTTGACCAATAAATTATAACTGATATCACCATTTTTCATTGACACCATAGACAGTAAGGACTTGGCCACATCTATGGAGCTGTTGTATTTGATCATGTTCTCTAGCATTATATCTTCAAATTTGCTAATTCCCTTAAATTCTCCCCTCAGATCTTCCCATTCCGCCACACTCAAAGGTTTTTCTGGTGGCCGGAAATCATTCTTTTTAGATATCATGGGCACTTCTTCTTGGTTCTTTGATCTCCTCTTGGCAGCTCCAGCAGAAAACAGGGAAAAAGGATGAGGAGAAGTGTTTCCTCTGACCCTACCCTCCCTTTCCTCTCCATCTCTACCTTCAGATCTGGTCTTAGCAGACTGCATATGAGTTGCTTTGGGATCCATTGGTATTGCAGATTGAGAAGTGCTAGTAAAAGAGAAACATTTAACATGTTCCCTGTTGGGGAGCTGGAAGACGACAGCAAACAGCTGCTGGTGCCTTGGAACAGGCCAAAACATGTGGTATTTCCCCAAAGTCTGCAAACCCAAGAAGCTAGTGGGACGGAAGAAAGCCATATGCATTCTCCTCAACATTTTGGGAAAACTCCCCAGGAGAGATCTAGTGGGAAGTGAAGTTTGTATGAGGAAGTTTATAGTAAAAGTCTTAATGGGTGTCAAGCTGTGAAAGTTTTTGAATAAAGGTCACAAGGGAGCTTTTAAGACTCTCAATAAAACAAAAATAGCAAAATCCTTCATCACCAAAGGAAGAAATATTTTAAACTACCAAACTATTAATACAAAGGGTGAAAGGGCATCTCTTTTCCCAGGAAAGAGGCTTGGCGGTTGTGTACTTTATTGTGCCTGACCAACTGCCGAGGCTGTTTAAGGTTGATCATAAATATATGTTATAAAAATGGGGAGCAGCGATGTGAACTTCCTAAGAACTAAGAATTGTTGTGCCGCTTTCATCCAATTCAGATCAGGAAATTACCTACAGAAAAGAGACCACAAACAATACACAATTAGTACTTACATCTCCAGAGGAGTAACTTTGACATTAGAATTCAGTTTACATTTTTACAATAAAAAAGTGACCTACCTAACCTATCTTAGGCCAGGCACCCAAAATTTGCTCAACTAAAAGCCAGGGATAAACTGCCAATATTTTAACGTGGGCCTTCTATCAAAGCTCCTTCATGACTTATAGCTTATGATAAACATCCAGGAAGGCAGACATTCACATCCTATATAATAAAAGGCCAGAGGAAGTTTGTCCGAAGCCGTCATGCGCAGTAGAGACGGCCTGGACAAATAGCATGCTGGGAGTGGTAGTTCGGCGGCACAAAATGGCTGCCGCGCGTGCGCCGCCGCGAGCTCCAGAGACGGCCCGGACAAACAGCGGTAAGCACTTTGGCCCGTCCCCAGTGAGGTAACAGGGCACAGTGCTGAAAGGCAGTGGTAGAGTGGGGGGGGGACCCCAGTGAGGTAACAGGGCATAGTGCTGAGAGGCAGTGGTAGAGTGGGGGGGGGACCCCAGTGAGGTAACAGGGCACAGCGCTGAGAGGCAGTGGTAGAGAAGGAGGGGGATCCCAGTGAGGTAACAGAGCACGGTGCAGCGGGACTGAGGGGCAGTGGTAGAGAAGGAGGGGGATCCCAATGAGGTAACAGGGCACGGTGCAGTGGGACTGAGGGGCAGTGGTAGAGAAGGAGGGGGATCCCAGTGAGGTAACAGAGCACGGTGCAGCGGGACTGAGGGGCAGTGGTAGAGAAGGAGGGGGATCCCAATGAGGTAACAGGGCACGGTGCAGTGGGACTGAGGGGCAGTGGTAGAGGAGGGGGGGGACCCCAGTGAGGTAACGGCACGATGCTGAGGGGCAGTGGTAGAGAAGGAGGGGGTCCCCAGTGAGGTAACAGAGCACGGTGCAGCGGAGCTGTCGGGCAGTGGTAGAGGAGGGAGATCCCAGGGGAGAAGCAGGGCACAGTGCAGCAGGGCTGAGGGGCAGTGGTAGAGAAGGAGGGGGACCCCAGTGAGGTAACAGAGCACGGTGCAGGGGGACTGAGGGCAAACACCATTAAGCACTTTGGCCCGTCTACACGGGCTTTTACACTAGTTCCAATATAAAGGACTATACATGTTTCTTCACCATTTAAACAAAACCTGTTTTCCCAGTGATAACCATAGTTCAGGAAGGAGACAACACCATTCTGGCAAGTAATTTTTTAATAGGGGCACCTCTCAGTAAGCTATTATTTCCTTAAAAGTACACAAAAGGATAGTGATAGCTGGGATTCAGTCAGTGTAAGCACAAGAGAAGGGGTGTGTTTGCCAGACACTGGAAATGGGCAACAGGGCATGGATCACTTGATGATTACCCATACTGTCCATTTCCTCCGAAACACCTGGCATTGGCCTGACCACTGCTGGAAGTAAGGATACTGGGCTAGACGGACCACTGGTTGACCCATTATGGCTGTTCCTATGTTATATTATTATGTGTCTGGAGGAGGCAGAGAAAGGATCCTTGTGAGAGGACCTTTGTTGCCAACTCTTGTGATTTTTATCACAAGTTTCACATTATTTGGCATATTTCTCAGAAGGGGTGTAATTAGACAAGAGATTCATTTGTCATTATTAAAGTCTCTATAGAAACTATCTGGAAAACGTGAAGCCTGGGCAGCCGAGGTGAACAATCTCCGCTCTAGCTGCCTAAAACTCCAGCAGCTCTGCAAGTTCCCAACCTCATGCGGATAAGACACGGTCTCCGGGCCTGACTAGTGGTGGCTGAGGACTTGGGCCTATGGCAACAGCCCAACGTGCGCGTCCTCTTCGCAGACCCGGGAGACAATCGCGGCAGGTCGGGACGTGCACCCCGGGCCGCTGAGAGAGCGCACAGGGGCCTCCTCTGGCTCAGCGGTATCCCAGGGCGGCCGGCCGGACTCGCGGGAGCGGGCGGGGTGAGGGTTCGCTGCAGCGCACAGCGCACAGCGCACGTTCCCCAGCCCCGCTGACTGCTCCTGCCCGCACGGCGCGCTGACTACAGCTCCCAGCATGCAATACAACCCGGCGGCTTGTACAGGGCGCGCAGCACGTACTGGGAGATGTAGTCTCTGTGGTCCAGTTGCGGGTCACGCCTTTACTGCCTTTCCCATGCGGAGCTGTCTCGGGCGATGCGCTGCGGGTATCAGTATCGCATCGCCGAGCGGCTCTGGCGGATGCCACTCACAGCCGGAGAAGGCGGGTCACGTAATAGCGGAACCGCGCCGGGTAGTCGCTCTACATAGGGAAGAACTTTTCCTCTGAACTTGCTCTCTGTCGCGCGCTGAACGGTCCCTCCGCCAATCGGGGCTCTGTATGAGGCATGTGATCACAGAGATCCAATGAGAGCGGAACACAGACCGTGGTCGCCATATTGGTTACGGGCAGGGTGTCAGCGCCAGTAGCTGTAGTGTGCCGGGGTCGTAGGAAGTGTAGGGGACAGGTGGCAGGCGTCGGAAGTAATTGCCAGGGCCCTTACCGCACCTAACATGGCGGTTATGTGACAGCGGAGCAGTAACCCGGATGTGTGGCCGTTGGGGCGGGGCGTGAGGGGCATGGAGTGGAAAGAGGCGCTGCGCGGCCGGCTGGCCGCCTGCACCGGCCGTGAGTGCGCGGGGAACATGGAGCGAGGGGGAAGGCGGGCGCAGAGGCTGCGGGTCCCCCAGAGAGCGGCTCTGCCCTAGGCTCGATCCAGCGCGGAGCTAAGGGGCTGTGCTGGCAGCCCGGCCCCGGAACCAGCCGGTCTCTGTTCGGCCCTCAGGGCAGTGAGCGAGCCGCTGGGCCCTGTCACAAACCACCGAGACCGCAGTCGGTGCCAGATCCGCCCCGGTAGGCTGCCTCAGCGTGGGTAGGAGTAAAGCCTGACCCGGCCCTGGAGCCTCATCCCTCCAGAGCGCGGGGAGGTCACGCAGGCCTCGTCTAGGGTGTGGCTTTAGTTAACACGTGGTACCTACAACATCTGATGGTCTATTGTAGCCTGGCTGGAGCTCTCTGTGCCCATGAGGTCACTCGGATGCCTCCAGGACTGCGAGGCCCACACCTTGAATCAGAGCTAAGGTCTCACACAAATCGCATTTCAGCTCTTTGCCTTTAAAAAACAGCAACGTTCCTGCTGAAAATGGTGCAACCCATAGGATGCTCATGTACCTTACATGTTGGTGACAGAGCATGCCAGGGTGATGGGAAGAGAGTCCAAGTGCTTTTGGGTCTGCACTGTAGGCTTGAAGAATAAATGCAAATATGTAGTAATTTGTACTTTTATTTAGTTGTAACTGAATAAAATGTAGTGCTTTTTATTTCTCATTCACATTACAGTACTGAGGATGTTGGTATTCTTACAGTTCCTCAAAGATCAGATTTTTACCACTCTATTAGCAGAGACAGTTTCTGATGCTTTGAACTTTGCTTACGGTACTGCCTGGGAATGGAGTGGAGTCCCTGTAGTTCTACCCAAAGTTTAATTAAAAAGAAATACATGTGTAATGTAGAGCAGTACTTTCTCTTCAGTAAATGATCTGAAGAGAGGGAGAAATAGTTCTAGCCCAAAAGCCAAGTGGGGGTTGAAGCCAAGTTTTTCTTGATAGTAATCTATAATTTCTACAAATAGTAAATGCAAAAAGTATAGATTAAATTAATATAAGTATGTTTTAGCAGCTGCTAAGCTTTCATTAGTCTTTAGTTAGATGTGCAGAAAGTTATGCTATATGCAAATATAGAATGTGTACTCTGCCTGTGGGGGGAAACACCCCTCTTCCCCCCCCCCCCCCCCCAAGAATCTTGACTTTCACGTTATGATGAAACAAACAGGATCTTTCTTCCAAGGGTTTTTGGTAGTATGCAGGGATCCTAGGTCTGCTCTTCGCTTGGGGGGGGGGGGGGAAGAATCAGCTGTAGATACACAACTTCAGCTACGTGAATAACATAACTGAAGTCGGTATATCTACAGCAGACTTAACTGCCGTCCTCACGGCAGCAGCGGTTGGCAGCACGCTCCCCCATCAACTCCAGCTTGTGCCACTCGGCGAGCTGGAGTTTGGGTCAACGGGGGGGAAGGGAAGGGAGGGGGGGGAAGGGCGCCACTGGCGATCAATTTATCGCGTCTTGATGAGACGCGATAAATCGACTGCCAAAACATTGATCCCTTCCCGCGGTAGTGAAGACAAGCCCCTAGTCCTGAAACCCTAAGGAACTTGTGCATCTGCAGGGAAATTGGGCTCCAAGCCAGCCACACAGATTCTGGGTCATCTGTAGTGGAAGCCTGCACCTACTGTGCCTCATCCAATATTAGTACTACTCTCGAGGGAGTCATGTTGCCACAGAGACCTCTCCTGTGAATGCACATTAATACTCTGAGGTGATTTAGTGCTTGTAGCAGAATTACATTTAAAAAAATAGCACCAGAGAACTTGTTGCTCCTTGCATTTGCCAGCCACAGCCCTGCCCTCCTCCACTCAAAGCTTTCCGACTACATGATGTTAGCAAAGAGGGTCTTGTGCAAGCCTTTAGGAAGCAGACAATCATGATGTATGCCTGTTGTTTTCCAGACATTTATGACTTTTAGTTTATGCCCTCTGCGGATTATACAGATTATAGTGACACTGGTTGTTAAAAACTGCAATTATATAAAAGCAAAATGGATTTCCTTTAACCCAACATTTTGTTAAATTGAGTCTATCTGGGGGTAAAATGTAAGATATTCTGTTATTTGTTAAGCAGCTAAAAAAAGTGAACAAGAGCTAAAGGATGAAGAAATGGAGTTGTTTACAAAATACTACATGGAATGGAAAGGAGGAAGAAAAACCGTTAATACACCCTACATGAATATACCACGGTTTTATTACAGGGTAAGTGGTATCTCCAGAGCTACTTACATTTAAGAATATATCATTCAAAGCAGAAAATCTTTACCTGCTTCATACTGGCATTTCAGTAGCAAAAGCTTACATTGGGTCAGAATTTGAGAGAGCTCTGTTGTGAGTGTTTCCCTTCTAGCTGTGGATTTAATGAACATAACGTAAGAAAGGCCGTACTGGGTCAGACCAATGGTCCATCTAGCCCAGTATCCTGTCTACCAACAGTGGCCAATGCCAGGTGCCCCGGAGTGAGTGAACTTAACAGGTAATGATCAAGTGATCTCTCTCCTGCTGTCCAGCATCCCCCACCCCCACCCCCAACAAACAGAGGCTAGGGACACCATTTCTTACCCATTCTGGCTAATAGCCATTAATGGACTTAACCTCCATGAATTTATCCAGTTCTCTTTTAAACCCTGTTATAGTCCTAGCCTCCTCAGGCAAGGAGTTCCACAGGTTGACTGTGCGCTGTGTGAAGAAGAACTTCCTTTTATTTGTTTTAAACCTGCTGCCACCTAATTTAATTGGGTGGCCCCTAGTTCTTATATTATGGGAACAAGTAATCTCGTGCAGCTGCTGAGGAGGATCTGATTAAGCCAGAAATAGTTTGCTAATGCTGTAGCCAATTGGTTAATTTGGTTAGCCATTGAGCAACATAATATAAATATTTTCTCTCTTTTCAAAAGTTGAAAGCCCACTTCCCATCTTTTCCAATCTTTACATGCAATTCATGACCCTGGAATGCCAGTATCGTGAAGTCCCTACCCGGTCTCCTGAGTATTTGCAGATGGTGTCACACAGTTAGTTTGACAATAGTTACACATTTGTCACAACAGCCTATTGTATGATTTCCCCCCTACATTTCCCAACCTTTCTTGGATGAATGAATGAGCGCTCTCTCCCTATGGCAATGTCATATCAAGTCCTATAATCTGGAAACCACCTTTTCTATTTATTTTCTGCATTCCTGTTTCTCATTAGCCATGAATAAGATACTCATTTTGCCAAAAGGATGGGTCACTGGTGGTGTAGAGTATGCGTAGAGTTGTTGCTAATATTATCCAACAGAAGGAGCTGATCAAACACTTCACCTCTGTAGTGGTCAGTCCATAGCCAGGATTTTTGACAGTAGCCCTTTATATTCTAGCATAGCATGCCCGTGTCAGTCTTTCAATTGTGTTAGTTTTCTTGAAACCCTTCATTATTTGGGAGGGGGGGGGAGGAATCAGACTTTTCAATGCAAAGAAGTAATTCATACTTTTTTTTCCTACCAAAGATAATAAACTTGAAAGCAGGGGAAAAAAGGTTACCAAAAATGAAATAAGAATTATTAACTCTACAATAAAAATATAATTCTCTATCCTTGTAGTCAGTAAAAACTATTTTTGTCTAGGTAACAAAGAGTCCTGTGGCACCTTAAAGACTAAGGTGCCACAGGACTCTTTGTTACCTCTGCTATTCCAGACTAACACAGCTACCTCTCTTATTTTTGTCTACTTTTTCACATATGTATCCATTATATAAAATAGTATCTTCCTAATTACAGCATGCTGGGGATTGAAGATGCTACTACTGAAATAGAGATTGCACTGACATTCCATCTATCCTCAGGTTCTAGTAACATCCATGGCACACATCTTAATGAACTGTTTGGCAAAAGTACTTAATGAAGCAGCAATATGAAATTACACATTGAAAGTGCTTATAAATTTACAGGAACTGTATTAAGGATTTTAGGTTACATTGATCAGGCTATTGTTCAGTGTCAGATGTTTAGCAATAGCTGAACCATGCAAAATGTATGAAAAGGTATTTTTATGCATCAATCAAAGTTGGGCTATAAACTAGGAAGTAATAGGAGACATGACCTGATACATTTTGAAGTTGTTTGTCTTTCGTGAGATCAGAAACTAAGATCTTGCAGTGGTTTTGGCTCCATAGCGAACATAATTCCAGTTCACATTGCAAAGTTTATAATATCACTGTAGAAATATTTAGGCCATACACAATAAAAACATACTCCTTCCTTCAATCCTATTTTGTTGGTAGAGTGCATATTATATGCAGACTGTAAACTCTTTGCAAGACAGACTTGTATTCTGATGTGCTTGTAGAGCTCCTAACAAAACAGGACCCTGATCCTGATTGGAGCTTAAGGAATGCAATACAAATAATAACATTGCAATATTCTTAGCTACCAGCTGAGGATGAAGTCTTACTGCAGAAATTAAGAGAAGAATCTAGAGCAGTCTTTCTACAGAGAAAAAGTAGAGAGCTGTTAGATAATGAAGAGCTGCAGGTAAGAAGGCACTAAAAATGCATCGTTTCTTAATCTAATCATCAGAGGAGCTAAGTTCTGGAACAGCCTTCCAAGGGGAGCAATAGGGGGAAGAAAACTAACTGGCTTCAAGACTGAGCTTGATAAGTTTATGGAGAGGATGGTTTGCTGAGACTGCCTACAATCGCATGTAGCTGATCTGTGACTGCGAGCAGCAAATATCTCCAATGGCGGGTGATGAGACGGAAGATGAGGAGGGCTCCTAGTTACTATAGAGAATTCTTTCCTAGTTTTCTGGCTGCTGTGTCTTGCCCACATGCTCAGAGTCTAACTGATCACCATATTTGGGGTCAGAAGGAATTTTCCCCTGCGTCAGATTGGCAGAGACCCCGGGGGGGGGGGGGGAGGTTCGCCTTTCTCTGCAGCATGGGGCACTGGTTGTTTGCAGGTTTAAAATAGTGTAAATGGTGGATTCTCTGTAACTTAAAGTCTTTAAACTATGATTTGAGGACTCCAGTAACAGCCAGAGGTTATGGGTCTATTATAGGAGTGGGTGGGTGAGGTTCTGTGGCCTGCAATGTGCAGGAGGTCATATTAGATGATCGTGATGGTCCCTTCTGACCTTAAAGTCTATGATTCTATTGTTAGGGCTTGTCTTCACTGCAGAGTTAACTCAGGCTCTTGCCTCAAGTATTGCCCCTATCTTGGCACCAGCCCATTCACAAAACCTCTCATCTGAGTGTGGTGGTGCTTTACACCCCAGCTAATTGGCCCATCTTGGGGTGTGAGCTAACGCTTAAGTGCTGCTTACACATGGGTTGCTAACCTGCCCATTTTGTAGTGTGAATGCAGGTTAAATTATTCAAGTGCTGATAGTCCTCCAATGCGTTCCCACAATTCCCCCTGAATAGCCAAGGCAGACATGTTCTCCCACAATTCACTCAGGGTGCTGGAGCAATAATGGGGGTGCTGAGAGCCATTGAACCAAACTGTAAACCTTCTGTATGATGAAAACTACTTCAAGCTAGCAGGTGCAGGAGCACCCCTACTTCCAGTACCTATGCAATTCACTGAGAAAGAATCAAAGAACAGCTTAACTTACCGGGTACAAAGAACCATCGGCTATGGCCCCCCAAACAATATACACAGATGAGTAGAGTACCGGTATGGATGTAGTTGGATGGACACATTCAAGCGTAGGTTTGTAATGTAGCTGCTTGCACCTGAGGTAGGCCAACTCAGAGCTGAGTGCCAATCACCCAAGTTAACTATGCATTGAAGACATGCTCTTAGATATGAGTACGGCTTCGATTTAGTTACTGGTATTTTTAGTAAAAGTCATGGGCAAGTCACAGGCAATAAACAACAATTCACCGCCCTTGAACTGTCCATGATGTATACCAAAAATGCATGTGATTAAATCTTGGCAGGAGTCTTGGGGGGCAGGGGGATGCTGCTATGGACTGGCATATAGGGGGTGCCCCAGGGCCAGTGGCACCAGATGCCAGGGCTGTAAACCATGGATGCTCCATCTGCCCCAGGATTACTGCCAGTGTTGGCCGGAGCAGTGGCTGGTGTAGCTGTCCCCGGGGCCACTCCAGCAGTGACTGGTTTGGCTGTCCCACACGCCACCTGAGCCGCTGTCCCTGGAACTAGCTGCTTGGGCGGCCCTTGGGTCAGCCACACTGGCCCCAGCAGACGTCATTGAGGTCGTGGAAAGTCATGAAATCCATGACATCCGTGACAGACACGGAGCTCTAGATATGAGTAACCTGTTTGAGCATGTTAATGTTTGTTATGTGATATTTCCCTAACCAAATTTAATCCCTTTTAAGAATTTGTGGTTTCTGCTGGACAAACATCAGACACCACCTATGATTGGGGAAGAAGCAATGATCAATTATGAGAGCTTCTTGAAAGTTGGTGAAAAAGCTGGACCCAAGTGCAAGTAAGGCTGCTTCATCTAGTGCATGCTTACTAAAGCTACACAGCTATTTAAGATCTGTACACGAACCTGCGCTATAGTGACTCGGGCTGTAGCGAGGGTCCGGTGTACTATATTCTATATAACTAGTTAAAGTTATAATAGGAAGTTTAATTAAAGGTGAGTAAATGGTGTTATATACGGCTAAACCACCCTGAACACGCCTGATCCCGTCTGATCTCGGAAGCTAAGCAGGGTCAGGCCTGGCTAGTACTTGGATGGGAGACCTCCTGGGAATACCAGGTGCTGTAGGCTTAACATGGGCGTGGGGCTAGCAACTCCACCCCGTAAGGGAGCCCATTGCTACTGAAACACCAACACCAGTTGGTGGCCCATACCCCGGCTGGGGGGTGACGGGCAGAGAGAGAGAGAGAAATGGTGTTATGTAAGAAAATTATCACTGGACTCTAACTTTTTATCAGGGATGCAAATTGATGTCAGACGTGGTAGGATCCTTTTGATTGAGATGCCCCCAATTGATCATGTTTCTTTTTAATGAAGAGGAAGTTCGTATGAACAGAAATACCATTCTAATAGTAATGCTACTGTCCAGGAAACTGCAAAGCTCAAGTGGCTGGGAAGAGGGACTATCTACACTAGCAGAAGGACTGATCTTGATGCCTCTCCAGTGTCCGAGGCCTCTCTTATACACCCAGCATAGCAGCCTTGTTAGTTTGTTGGGTTTGGCAGGAGCAAACTAATAGTCAGGAACAGGTAGTAGTCAGGGAGGTCCTACAGTTTCTTCATACATCATCCTAGTTAAGGAGACCTGGAAACTGCTAAAAGGGAAAATAGATTTAACTAGAATTGAAATACACAAAAGACCATTAAATCATCAGAAAACATCTTCACTAAGCAGCAGTTGATGCTGTTCCTTATTGAACTTAAATCTGAGCTGTCCTAGTTAAGTGGTGTATAGTTTACTTTCTATAAATAGAAACAAAGGGTTTGATACTATAATGTGGGAAACTACTCTTGAAACCAATGAGAAAAACTGGACAGGGAGTGACTGCAGTATCAGGACATTACATTTTATATTTTTTGTTGTAGAAAACCAGGCAGCTCAGAAAATTCTCGTTCATTTTCTGATCTCTTATATCCATTGTATGTCACTGCGCATCTCAAAGTCTCTTGCTTTGCTTGTGGAATTCATTCATGTTACGGATTTTTTGAGGCACCTGGATAACAGGACTGAGATTAAGATCTGGCCCAGTGTCTTCTATTCTTTTTATCCACTTCCAGAAAAATAACATATCCTATCATGAAATAATATTCAGAAGAATGTTAGTTGTTTTATATACTGTAGCTGGATCAACCAGTCAACTTGATGTCATTATATTAAGTTTGCACAGTCTGAGGCCTGATCTTCAGTAAAAAGTTAGATCAACTCAGCTACGTCACTCCCCTGAGTGACCTAGTTAAGCTGACCTAACCCCTGGTGTAGACGGCCATAGGTTGATGGAAGAATTCATTTCATAGGTAGTGTCAGATTGAAACTGTCGCATTTCAAGTTCTTAATGTAGACAAACCCTTCATTTTGTCATTCTTGTATTTCATAGGCAGTTCTTTACAGCGAAAGTCTTTGCTAAATTACTCCACAATGATCCCTATGGAAGGATATCCATCATGCAGTTCTTCAATTATGTGATGAGAAAAGGTGAGTTGATATTTCTTCTATAATATTGAATATTATTTTATTTTCAGTTACCCTGCAGTGGTAACTCTGCCCACTTTGAGTGACATGTCCCCTCCAGGGTGCCACCTGGAACTGGGGTATAGCTGAGCCCTCTGTTCTACGAATCTGGGCTCCCCCTCACACTCTGACATTGTGACAAGCTGCAAAATCCTCCTAACTTGTGCTCATACCAACATCTACAGGCAGGGGTCACACCCAGCTGTGTTCATGGATGCTCTGCCAGTCACTGCATGAACCAACAAAATTTAGGCTCCAGCCAAAATACCCCATCTCCCCAGCCTAGGACCCTGGATCTGTACCATCCTGCCCTGATTAAAACTTGACTAGTATGAATTTATTTCCCAGTCTGCCCCCTCCCTCAAGGTGCCGTTGTTAACTGACCTGAGATTTTTCCCCAAACCCTTCACTCAAAAACACACTGCTTAAGATAAAACAGGTTATTAACTACAGAAAGATAGATTTTAAGTGATAAAAAACAGATCAAAGTCAATGACCATAAGAAATAAAACAAAACCACAATCTAAGACTAATGTGATAGTTAGGATTTCAATCAAGCAATGTCTCACTCAGTTAGATAGTACAAGCAGGTTCACTTTTGCATACACAGGCAGGCTTCCTTCTTTCCTGCTTGGGATTAGCACTTCCTCCCCCCCAGTTCAGTCTTTTTTCCTACGGTACTTTCAGATGTTGTGTTGTAGGGAGATTGAAGTCAAGTTTTATATCTTCTTCCAACTTTCTGGAAAGCTCGTTTGCTATGACCTGGGTCAAACAGTTCCCATTGTGTAGTGCTATGTCTGAGAGGTTTCTAATGTACACAGTTCCTGGGGCAATCTGTGTGCTTGTATGTATTTACTTAGTAAGCCAACATTGTTTGGCCTTTTTATTGTTGTACCTGAAAATCTGCTTGTGGGTGTTTTCAACCTTACAACATGTTTTAGTAGCACATACATAGCCAAACGTCATAACTTCACATAAAGTGATAGCACTTACAAGCCAATGAGATATTAATATCCAGCTGATCATGACTTTTAGAATGATCACAAGGCATACGTCGTACAAAACATATCATGATTATATGACAGTGGTGAATACAGGGGTGCCAGCGTGTCACAAGCCCAACCTGTCCCAGACAAGTGACATAGCACTCTGTTCTCCTAGGTGATATGGAGTACTGGTGGAGACAAAGCACATAAGTACAGTAGGAGAAAATGTCAAATCATGTTCTCACTAAGGCAAAAGTTGTGTTTACGCTGGGCTTGGTGAACACTAGCTGCCTCAGCCTGACCTATACTTGCCTACTCCACCTACCCTGCAGAGACTACCCCAATTTTCCCAGATGATAGCATCCCTTGTCCTAAGGATTCCCGATGGAATATGTCATACACTTATCCCTGTCCTGAACTGCACTATCATGGATAGTATCGTACTACCACAAATTCTCATGTCAAGGTTGAATAGGGTGACCAGATGACACAAAAATAGTGGGACACATGGGAGGGGAGGGAGTAGATGGGGGAGGGGGGAATAGAGGGAAGGAGGGGGATGCCACTGGCTTCCCCCCCCCCCCTCTGCACTGGACCCATGGAGGGAAGGCCTGAGGAAGCGATGGGTCAGGGGAGCAGGGCCCTGGCTCCAGGTGCAGGGGCGCAGCCCCACCGTGGGTTGGGGACCCAGAGCCCTGCCACAAGCACACAGCCCCAGCTCCCACCTGCAGCCCCACCGCAAGCTGTGGGCCCAGGGCCCCAGCCACTGCCCAGCCTCTTACTTGGGCGATTGTTCTCGGCTGGGCTGGACAGCGGCTGGCAGGTGAGTCAGGCCGGAGCCGGTTGGGGGGTGGGGGGGTGGCCAGGTGCTCTCTGTCCCCTCCCCGCTGGTGCCGGCGGCAAACAGCCCTCCTTCCCCCGCCCATGCAGCATGTGCGGCGGGCAGCAGAGAGCTGTCCTGGCCGCTGCTGCCTGCCTCTGACTCTCTCTGCAAGGGGGGGGAGGTGGGGGGACGACACAGTGGGCGTGGGGCTGATGATGGGCCAGACTCGGAGCCGGGGGGGGGGGGGGGCAGAACTGGCCAGGGGCTCTCTTCCCCCGCCTCTCCCCTCTGCTGGCACAGGCTGCAAGCAGCCCTCCTTCCCCCTTCTTGCACCATGTGCGGCTGCAGAGAATTGGCCGCCCAGTGTCTGCCTGGGGCAGTGGGGCTTGCTGTGTGCTCCTGCCAGCAGGAGGGTGCTGCGGCCACCCCGGAAGGAGCGGTAAGTGAGGCTCGAGTCTGGCGCCGGCCTCTGACAGGCCCTATATTGGGACAAAGGGCATCCCGACCAAAGTATGGTCGGGACGCGGGACAAGTCCCCGAAAATTGGGACTGTCCCGATAAAATTGGGACGTCTGGTAACCCTAAGGTTGAACTGTGGAGCTCCACTATTTGTACAACCCACATAACACAAAAAAACAGGGGCTCCATATAGGTGTAAATGCGCCTCTCCATATATTGTGGTTTGAGCTGTTGCAAGTTGCTGCAAGTAATCCCTGCACCAGTTTCTAGAGGGGACATCTATACTGCATCTGGGAGGTGTAATTTCTAGGTTAGGTAGGTGAACACACAATAGCTCTGCTCGAGCTAGCAGGCTAGAAGTAGCAGTGGGCCCGAGCGGCTGGCCATGAAGAGGGACCTTAGATAGGTATTGTAGGACTTTAGCCATGAAAAAAGAACCTAGGACATTGGATAGGATTGTACTCAGGTAGCTAGCCCGAATCACTCTGCCTGTGTTGCCCTAGCCACACTGCTAGTTTTAGATGCTGCACGAGCAGAATGCATGCGTGTCTACTCAATTACAACCCTAGCTGGTGGGTAGATATACCCTAACAGGAAAGGGCCATTGAAGTACATACTCCTGGGGGAATTCTGTGCTACTGCGCACACACAGAATTCATGTCCCCACACAGATTTCTTTGCTTCCTTGCAGAAAAATGATTTCTTATGGGGAAGCAAAGGGAAACTGCAAAAGTGGTCACATGCCCCTCCCCAGAAGTGCAGGCTTGGCATTTTGGGCATCTGGAGCACCAGCAGAGGGGTAAATCACTGCAGGTGGCTGGGAACACACTGGCCAGTGGCGCTCCTACACTGCATCATGCTCAGTTCCAGTCCCAGCCAGGCTGGAGGTGGAGGAGAAACCTCCCCCAGGTATAACTGTGGGAGAAGGGGTCACTGTACAGGGAGCTGCTCCCAGTTGCACAACCCCCGTGAATCCAGACCCTCCCCATATATCAAGATACCCTCCCTGCTGAACCCCCTGTACTCAACCCAGTTCAATGAACCCCATCCTCCTACACCACCCTGACAAGTTCCCTCACCCCACTGAGCCCCTAGCTTCCCCCAGAACCCTCAACTGAGCCCCCACACTCAGACTACCACACCAAGCCCCATCCCCCACATCCTGCTGAGCCCCAACCACCTTCACCTGGACTCCCCTGCAGAGTCCCATTCCCACCACACCTGGAACCTCCCAACGAGCCTATGTGCATCCAGATCCCCTCTGCACCCTCACCCACCAACCTGCCCACACCTAGATTGCCTCACATAGAACCCTCTCACCCCACCTCTGGATCCTCCCATACTAAGCCCCTCCAAACTTGGATCCTTTCAGGCGGAGCCTGCTTGCCCCACACCCAGATTGGGGGCTATATGTCTGTGTCCCCATGGGGTGGGGACAGGGAAACGGGGGCAGCAACCTGTGCTCCCTGCTACCATGCTGGAGTCTCCACATATATTTATTGGCAAAATATGCAGAATGTTGCAACTTTTAATATACTGTGTGCATCATTTTTATTTTTTTGGTTCTGAAATTTTAATTTTTTGGCACAGAATTCCCTCAGGAGTAATAAGTACATGCCGATAAATTAAAGAATACAATTCCCTGGGACACAACACACTACATAAAATGGCACATATACTTAGTCATTCCTCAGAGTTGCATGTGGGGCAACCTTGGCTGAAACATACGTACAGTATATCCCCAGTGACTCTTCTTAACTCCGAGTGGTAGGGTAAAGGTTGTGGAGCAGGGTTGGTATGTATTTTAAATCTTAATTCCTGGTTTTCAGAGGATTAAGTATAGGTAAGTAGCACATCAGCGACTCACCCCTGCTGTGATCCTGCTGGTTGCCCAGGAATTAGCTCATTTTCAGCACGGAGTGCCCTCTGCAAGCCGGTGTCTCACTGTCCGCTGGCCCCGTCTCTCTCCCTGGACCTGGGGTGCTGCCCCCTGGCAGTACCCACACACTCTGCCTCTGAGTCTCCCCACTCTGAGGAACCCCCAACCCTCTGAGCCCCACCTTGCCTCAGTCTAGGCTACTGTCAGTCATCATCAAGCCCCCACTTCCTGGGGCAGACTGCAGTCATCACAGGCAAGGGGGTTGGCCTGCTGCCTCTGCCTACCCGTGGGCTGCCCCTTGCAATACCAGTACCCCTTCTTGGACACAGACTAGGTCCTGCAGCCTGGGGAGTTGCCAGCCTGGAGCTCCCCAGCTCCTCTGGCCTTTCCCCCCCAGCCCTGCTCCACTCCAGGTACCATCTTAAGCTTCCCCAGCAGCCAGGTCAGTCTGCCTTCACAGCTAGAGAAGGAGACTCTCTGCACCAAACTCTGGGCCCTTATATCAGAGCCAGCTAGGTCTTAATTGCCCCAGCCACAGCTGTGGCTGCTTCGCCCCAGTTGTTTTCACTTGCAGCCCTCTGCTGGACTGCTTTTAAGGCCCTCAGGGCAGGAGTGGGGTGGTCACAGATATGTTAACATAAGCATTTGATGTTTTGAAAGGGTAGAAGGTGTTGTCAGTCAACTTTAACTCTGTTAACTAAGTATTTATTCTTTGCCCCCAAAAAGGATCTTATATCATGATTCTAAATCCTTTTTTACAGTATGGCTTCACCAGACAAGAATAGGCCTCAGTTTATATGATGTGGCAGGACAGGGTTACCTCAGAGAATCGGTAAGTACTGCCCACTCAGTAAATTTAATGTACTTTATCTGGGGTAACTTAAATCAACAGAGAGGATAAAGGTGAATTGTACTTTAATGTTTCTCCATTAGAGTAAGATCCCAATAGTCTAGACATCTTGAGTGACACCAAATTCGTTTGGATAAAGAGGAGCTTATACAGAGTAATAGAGATTTAATGGTAAGGGAATCATTAGTTTGGGAGACATACTGGTAATTCCTTAGGGAGGTTTGAATACTAAGATTTCAGATCATTTGATATTCTGTTATATTTATTGATAAGGAGATTATGTAAAAGATTGGTGCTAAAGATGCTCTTCAGATTATTATATCTTTACACATGTAGCAGTCTTAAAAAATAAAATAAAATCTATGATAGACTATTAAGCAAAAAGAACATCCAGACCCCACAATTATGCACTGGCATTCGGCAAAGATTTGATTTACCAGATATTCACATGTACTTCCCTCCTTCCCCGTTTTACTAATAGAACAATGCCAGTCATAATGCCAGATGTGAATTTTACATGGTGCTCATCTTGAAGAAAAAACCTAAAGTGTACAGAAATGTTTGTTTCATCATACGAAGGAACACGGTCTCAGCACCCTCTATTCTTCCTGTTGCTCCTGGTGTCTCTTAATTTTGACACCAAAAAAACTGCTGCTGTGCTGTCACATGCTCTTCTCCTGTCACTTTTACTGGCAATGGTATAAACCATCTGAATAGAGGTTTTAATTAGTCTCTAATTATTCAAAATGCCATCTAATTAACTAGGTGCAGTAAATTTCTGAAATTTGAAGAGGAAGAGATCAACATTGGTCAAACTCGGGTTTAAAAATTGGCAAAAGGGAAAGGTTTTAGGTAATTAAATCACTCAAGCAGTACAGCGATATTGCTGCAGGATAATATTTTCAACAAATAAAACTTGTAAAGCAAAAGAATAATTGAAACAATTAATTTCAATTGAACAATGGCAATGTTTATAATCTCAAAACATATTTCCTTTTTTATAATTTTGCAGGATTTAGAAAATTATATTTTGGAACTTATCCCTACTTTGCCACAGTTGGATGGTTTAGAAAAATCATTTTACTCGTTCTATGTCTGCACTGCAGTTAGAAAGTTCTTCTTCTTTTTAGACCCTCTTAGAACAGGTAAACTCTTGTTTTCAAACTCTCAAACATATGTGGACATGTTTTTACTTTTAAAATATGAATACTGAAGTTATTTCTATCTTCATAACATTGTACAAATATTTTCATAGGCCCCAATCCTGCAATCTGATCTGTGCGGACTAAACTTCACTGAAGACTTTGGGGTTCTGCATGGGCTTAATGGTGTGTCTGCACAGATCAGACTGCAGGATCAGAGTCAGAATGAGTCCTAATGATATGCCACCTGAGTGTTATACTCCAGAGTACTTGCGTGGAAATTAAAAATAATATGTTGGGCCATATTGCTGGAAAAGTAAATTAACTAGGATTGGCTTTATATTAATCCCTACTACAGTTAAGAGCAGCACAACTACCTCAGTTCTGATGGTATTCTGCCAAGTCATTCTCATAAAACACAAGCGAGAGATTTTTCCTGTCAATCTGATATATCTCTCGTTGGTTGGATTTTTGAGTATTTCTGTTCTAGTCTACACTAAAAAAGGTTTGTGGTATAGCTATACCAGCAAACCCTCCTAATGTAGACAGAGCTTACACCATCAAAAGAGTGCTTTTGCTGTATACTTTATACGAGTTCCCTGAATGAAATAAGATGTTTTGGCAAAACCACTGTTTTGCCACTATAACTACGCCTACATTAGGCCTTTTGCCAGTATAAAAAATGTTGCATTCAAGAACAAAATCACACTCAACCACTGTTACCATCCTGTTAAAAGTTTTCAGTATAGACCTGGCCTATAACTTTCGCAAATGAACAAACACAAGTTGTTTATATTTCACTTGTGACTCTGTAATAAACATTCCGAATTTTGATCCTAACTTTGTCTTTAAAATTGTGTAATTCCATAATGATTCCTTTTTGAACTGAGACACAGTTTACAAATGTCAGGCTTTGTTTTACGCTGTCACTATAACAGCTAGTTTGTATTTTTTTAAATGACTTGTGTTTGATCCTTAAATTTAACATTTTAATTTGTGTCTGTGTGATAAGCTTTTTTATTGATTCTCTTTGCGAGGGGTTAGGAAGCATAATTGATAATAAAAAGTTTGCACTGTTTTTCCTGGTAATCTTTAGGACCCAAATCTGGTAACCTTACTCACTCAGGACCACTAAAATAAATAGAACCTCTCAAGTGACCATGATAAATTTTTTTGTTCTTTTTCTGCAGGCAAGATAAAGATACAAGATATTTTAGCTTGTAGCTTTCTGGATGACTTATTGGAGGTAAAAATCTCGACATGTTTTTTTATTTTACTTTGCACTTCCTGAATTAAAACTGTGTGCTTTGCTTCCTTTTCATTTAGTTAAGGGATGAAGAACTTTCTAAAGAAAGTCAAGAAACAAATTGGTTTTCTGCTCCATCTGCATTGAGGGTTTATGGTATGTTCCTACATGCAAAGTCATTTGTATTCACTAGCTTGCATAATTTAGTCAAAGACTCAGTATTACCTTTCCTCTGTGGCCCCATATCTGTGTAAAACCCCACTGCTTAGATAATCTTCCTCTCCTGCTTCCTTCTCTCTTCACTACATCCCTCTCACATTCTGCATCATGTTCATGCTTTTGGTCCTCATATTTACTATGCCTTACCTCTCTCTTCATGCTCTTTAGACTCTTCCCTACTTTCTGTCCTAACTGCTTTCTTCCCACTCTTATCTGTGCATCTTTACTCCTGAAACAGGCTCCTCGTGTGCCAATTGCCCTCCATTCCTTCTTTAAAACTTTCTTACATTGTTGCTCTCCATTTCTGTACTGAGGCTTGTTCTATTCCATGTACCATCTTCATCTGACTTGTGCTATTATTTTAGTGCTTTGGGGCAGGGACCTTGTCTTTCTACATTCTACTTAGAGTGCACTATAACTATTCTTACAGCGCTAGAATATTGTAATTTAATAACTTCCCTCCACATTTAATCCAAAAGAATGTGAAATATGTTAAATGAACTTGACACTCCTGTGTGTTGTCACATTAAAATTTAGTTCTTCTATGATGTAGGGAGATTTTATTGTATTTTCAGTCCCTTTTTTTCTTCCTAGGCCAGTATTTAAATCTTGACAAAGATCACAATGGTATGCTCAGCAAAGAGGAACTATCCCGCTATGGAACAGGGACTCTGACCAACATATTTTTAGATCGTGTCTTCCAGGAATGTCTGACTTATGATGGAGAAATGGTAATCATTTATCTCTAGCTTGCACTCTGATTTACACGTTCTGTACTAAAACTATGATAGATATATTAACATAAGCATTATCTTTAAAACAAAGAACAGATTAAAGTAATATGATTATTTTATTTAGTACATGCTTCTGCAAATAGAACAGAGCAGAAGCTTAGAAAATATAATTATCTGATTATTACCAAAAAGCATAATGTATTATTCTAGTATATTTTTGTGAAAGGAGATGAGGTACCATTGTAACAAACAAAGATAAGCCAGTATAAATTTTCTTCTCCAATAGCTGAAGGCAGTAATGTTAACTAAATGTGGAGAAGCAGGAATGTTTCTGGAATGATTTTGGCTCTCTCTCTTTAAGCAAATCTAAATGGCAAGTAACTGAACAATATTCATTAGAAGTCTGACCCAGCAGCTAGTTAAATAATAAACCTGATTGTGAAGTTAATGTGAGGGAGAAGACTGTGGTGGTTTTTGCTATGTGCATCCTACGGCTATGAGAGTGATAAGTGAGGAGCCTATAAATTAAAACTAAAGACTTGGGATGGACAAAGACAATCAGTGAAAATGTATGTGTAAATTGATTATTGTGAAACACATAATTTGTAGAGTATCACTGTTCTTTGTGTTAAAATGGTTTATAAAATGCGAACTTAGTTAATTGTGAATTCACCCTAGTGGTCTGTGTTCTGGGGCTCCAACGTTAAGCTAAAGTGGATAGGGTTGTGATGGATGCATAGAAATACAGTGTATATGTAACCTACGTAGATAGCTATAGTTAATTGTTGTATTGTGATCAAGAAACCAAAGCTGTGGCACTAACAGAATAAAGAGAAAGTATGATCCAAATTCTACTATATTTAATGTCTCAACCCAGGGTCTGTTTAGTTACCCTGTTTGGAGAGTCTTCTGTTTAAAGTCCATTGGTCATGTGGCCCACTCTCAGCCAATGGCAAGCCTATCAATATTTTAGTTCTATGAACTATTAACTAGAAATAGAGAACATTTCTGGAGACTACCTTGTCATATGGTCCCCATCTCAGCCAACTTGGACTATGCTTGGCAATCTAAGGATGTAATAAACAAGTATTTTTTAAATCTATATAGCGTGTTTCATTTGGATTTCTGGACAGACTCCTTAGTTTACAAATAAAGTGTCATTGAAAAAGTATGTGTATGCTGTCTCAGTAAACCATTGAAACGAACTTCTCCGTTCACTTCAGTGGCAGCAACCATTTTCTGTTTCATGTTGTCGTCTTTTAAAAAAAACCTAACTGCTACCCTACAGTGAAATAGCCACCAATTACAATGTTCCTGCTTGCAAAATCAATTTAAAAAGATGACTGTAATAATCATGATTGTATTTGCTTTTAGGACTATAAGACCTACCTGGACTTTGTGCTTGCATTAGAAAACAGAAAGGAACCTGCAGCTCTACAATATATTTTCAAACTGCTTGATATAGAGAACAAAGGATACCTGAATGTTTTTTCCCTGAATTATTTCTTTAGGGTAAGTCTCTATACGTGTGTTGTTATAGTCTCTGTGCTTCTACTTACAGATCTGCAGGGAATCGCTTTAAATTTCCTATGCCCACTATGAGGTTTTTGTCAACTTTAAAAAACACTTAAAATGTTAAAACCCCACATTCTAAAACGTGGAAATAATTCAAAAGAAATTTTCAACATCTTATCTACATTAGAAACTAAACTGCTTTGATTTCATTTAAATCAATAGAAAATAATTTTGGCTTTCCAACAGTTGAAATTGCCCTATAATGAAGACTTACTTACAAGGTAAAAATATAAAGACAACTGTAGGGGATTATCTTAATTTCTTAATACAGAGAGTTTCAGTGCCTCAGAGGATCCAGAATTCATTATAATTAATAGAAAATGCAATGTTGGGTTCTGTGCAGTCACTTAAGGGATTTCATATTTAGTGTGCAGATCACAGAGTCATAGGATTGGAAGGGACCGCAAGAGGTCATCTAGTCCAGTCCCCTGCACTCATGGCAGGACTAAATATTATCTAGACCATCCCTGAAAGGTGTTTGTGTAACCTGCTCTTAAAAATCTCCAATGATGGAGATTCTATAACTTCCCTAGGCAATTTATTCCTGCCCTGACAGTTAGGAAGTTTTTCCTAATTTCCAAACTAAATCTCCCTTGCTGCAATTTAAGCCTGTTACTTCTTATCCTCTCTTCAGAGATTAAGGAGAATAATTTTTCTCCCTCCTTATAACAAACTTTTATGTATTTGAAAACTGTTATCATGTCACCTCTCAGTCGTCTCTTCTCCAGACTAAACAAACCCAGTTTTTTCAGTCTTCCTCCTTCGTCATGTTTTCTAGACCTTTAATCATTTTTATTACTCTTATCTGGATTTTCTCCAATTTGTCCACATCTTTCCTGAAATGTGGCACCTGGAACTGGAAACAATATACCATTTGAGGTCTAATCAGCGCAGAGTTGAGTAGAAGAATTACTTTTCATGTCTTGCTTACAATACTCATGCTAATACAGGGGTCTCAAACTCCAATGACCATGAGGGCTGCATGAAGACTAGTTCATTGGCCCGAGGGTTGCATCATTGACACACACCCTTGCTGCCCCCGCCCCCACCCCACCCCTTCCATGAGGTCCCATGCCTGCCCCATCTCCTCCCCTGAGCGCGCAGCTTTCCGCTCCTCCTCTCTCCCTCCTGGAAAGTGCTAAGCACCTGGAGGTAGGCAGGGAGGAGGAGGGGGGCGCAGGGAGCTTGGCGGCTGCAGGAAATTAAGTGGGGGGAGAGAAGGGGCACAAGGAGCTTGGCTGGCCGCAGAAAATAACCCTGTGGGTCACGTGTTTGAGACCCCTGCCTTCGGTGAACTACTCCACCGCCTAACAAATCTGAGCCTCATACTCAGCCTCAGTGTTACACATACGATGATACAAAAGTATAGTAAAAAATGAAAAGTAATATAATATGCTATTAAATTTATTAATTTTTTTATTACCTTCTTTAACTGTAATGTGAAAAGTCAGTGCTAGTTTTGACAGTCATTTCATTTTTGGCCACTTAGCTGGCAGCGTTTTGCATCAACCAGAGCATCAATATTAGGTTTGATATCCTGAGATGAAACCAATCGCAGTGTTGCTTTCAAATGTTCATCAGTGAGCCTTGACCTTAACACAGATTTGTTAATCTTCATGGAAGAGAAAAACTGTTCACATATATATGTACTTCCAAACATTGCCATTATCCTTGCGGAAGCAGAGAATAACATGGGAAATCTTTCTTGTGAAAGAAACCTGTAGAACTCTGGAATTCCAACATCTGTAAACTTCTGCTTCAAAATGGTATCACACTGACGCTCCACTAACTCCATCTGCATTTCCTCTGCAACATTGTCAACTTCAACAGCCAATGGTGTGGAAAAAAGTTGAAAATGTGGTTCAGGTGCCTTGAAATCTTTAAACTGCACATCAAACTGTTTGTGTAAGTTGGAAATTATATCTGCATATTCCTTCAAGGACTTGGGTTCAACTTTTCCTAAGGAATTCAGAGTCGGGAAATGGACCAAATTGCCATCAGTCAGCTGTTTCCCCCACAAAGTAAGCTTGACTTTGAATGACTGAACACTGTCATACATCTGTGTTATCATTTGTTTTCTACCCTGAAGCTTCAAGTTCAGTGCATTCAGGTGATCAGTTACATGTTAGAAAAGCAAGGTTGCAGATAAAAGTGGAATCAGCAAACTGTGGAACCTTCTTGTTTTTCATTTTCAATAAGGAATCAATCTCCTCCCTAAGTGCAAAAAAAAAGCTTCAAAACATTTCCACGACTCAGCCATCTAACTTGTGTGATACAGAAATTCCCCATATTCACTGTCCGTACTTGCTAAAAAAGAAGTGAACTGTCTGTGATTCAGTCCTCGTGCACGTATAAAATTAACAGTTTTAACAACTACATCCATAACTTCCTTCATTTGTAGACTTTTACTACAAAGGGCTTCTTGGTGCAAAATACAATGTATACTGGTGAAGCTAATTCCTGGTATATTGAGGCTGTTCAGTTTGGTCTTCAATAATCCAGCCACACCGACGTTTTCAGAGCACATTGATGGCGCACCATCCATAGCCAAAGATACGAATTTGTTCCATGGCAGCGCAGCTTTTTCAATGCACTCTTCGAGTCCTTGAAATATGTCCCGTCCCGTTGTGGTACCCTTCAATGGCAGTAAGTCTAGCAATTCTTCAGTTATATTCAAATTGCAATCCACACCTCTAATGAACACCGTGCAGTATCTGATACATCCATACGCTCATCAAGAGCAATTGAAAATGCTTCGAGGTCATTTGAATCAATTGTATTTGCACATTATCTGCTAAATCCGTTATCCTGCTGGCAACTGTATTGGCAGACAAGCTTATGCCTTCAAAAACTTTCTTCCTATCAGGACATAAAATTTCACTGGCCTTCATAAGACATTCTTTTACAAATAGGCCTTCTGTAAAAGGTCGCGATGATTTAGCTATCATTTCACTTATCACAAAACTTGCTCTTACTGAATCTACACTAGACTTGTTAATTCCTGAAAATAAATTTCTTTGCTTGACAAATGCTGCTTTAAATTGCTGAACTTTTTCCTCTTGGATTTTTCCAGTGAATGCATCATATTTTTCACGGTGCATCGAGTCGTAGTGCCGATGCACGTTATACTCCTTGGGAACAGCAATCGTTTGCTGACAAATAAGACATTGAATTTTATCTTTTACCTCTGTGAAAAAATATAAATTCTCCCATTTGTCTTGGAAAACTCACTTTTCTTCCACAAGTGTTCTTTTTTTTTTTTGATGAAGTTATTTCTAAGCAGTTTTAATAAAATATATTGACTTAATAATGCACCTCACTCAAAGGACCAAACAGGAACTTAGTTAGATTTACTTCTATTAAAGCACCCTCCTGCACTGGGCTGCAGTCACACTACTCTTTCTCTGCCTCTTCCAACCCCTTCCGTCCCCTTCAAACCCCTCCCACAAAGTTCCCACCCCAACTCTGTCCCCCTCCTCCCCTAGTTTAACCACTTCATCCAAGTTCCCACCCCAACTCTGCCTCCTCTCTTTCCCTAGTCCAGCCCCTTCCCCAAATCCCTGCCCCTTTCTCCCCCTCCTCCTCTGTTCACGAGGTTCCCCGCTCCTGGCCCCTCCCTCCCAGAAACCGCAAAGCCGCCAGAGAGCTGCCAGGCGATAAGTGGAGCAGCGGGGAGCGGCGCATGCGTTCGAAGCACGTGGAGGAGCGGGGGGGGGGCATGGGGAGCTTGGTGGCGGAGCTTCGCGGGGGGAGCATTGCGGGCCACAGGGAAGGGCTTGGCTGGCCGCATGTTTGAGACCCCTGTGCTAATACATCCCCAGATGATGCTTGCTTTTTTTGCAACAGCATTACACTGACGACTCATATTTATCTTATGATCCACTATGACCCCGGGATCCCTTTCCGCAGTAGGCAATCATTTCCCATTTTATATGAATGCAACTGATTGCTCCTTCCTAAATGGAGTATCTGCATTTCTCCTTATTGAATTTCATCCTGTTTACTTCAGACCATTTCTCCAGTTTGTCCAGATCATTTGGAATTTTAATTTATCCTCCAAAGCACTTGGAACTCCTCCCAGCTTGCTATCATCTTCAGACTTTATAGATGTACTCTCTATGTCATTATCAAAATCATTGATGAAGATATTGAACAGAACCGATCCCTGCAGGACCCTACTTGTTATGCCTTTCCAGTTTGACTGTGAACCACTGATCACTACTCTCTGGGAATGATTTTCCATCCTGTAATGCACCCACCTTATAGTAGCTCCATCTAGGTTGTATTTCCCTAGTTTGTTTATGAGAAGGTCATGTGAGAAAGTATCAAAAGCCTTACTAAAGTCAAGATATACCACGTCTACCACTTCTTCCCTGTCCACGAGGCTTGTTACCCTGTCAAAGAAAGCTATTGCAATGGCAACAAAAGCTATGAGGAGAGCATGAAAATGATTAGGATGCTGGGCACATGACTTACGAAGAGAGGCTGAGGGAACTGGACTTGTTTAGTCTGCAGAAGAGAAGAGTGAGGGGGGGATTTGATAGCAGCCTTCAATTACCTGATGGGGGGGTTCCAAAGAGGATGGAGCTCAGCTGTTCTCAGAGGTGGCAGTTGACAGAACGAGGAGCAATGGGGTCAGGTTGCAGTGGGGGGAGGTCTAGTTTGGATATTAGGAAACGCTTTTTCTCTTGGAGGGTGGTGAAGCACTGGAATGGGTTACCTAGGGAGATGGTGGAATCTCCATCCTTACAGGTATTTTAAGGTCAGGCTTGACAAAGCCTTGGCTGGGATGATTTAGTTGGTGTTGGTCGTGATTTGAGCAGGGGGTTACACTAGATAACCTCCTGAGGTCTCTTCCAACCCTAATAGTCTATGATTAAGTTGCTGTGACACAACTTGTTCTTGACAAATCCATGTGGACTCTTACCCAGAAGATGATAAAGCGATTAGCAAATGGATTGCTTAATGATTTGCTCCATTATCTTTCAAGGTACTGAAGTTAAGATGATTGGTCTGTAATTCCCCAGGTTGTCCTTATTTCCCTTTTTATAGATTGGCAATACATTTGCCCTTTTCAAGTCCTCTGGAATCTCTCGCGTTCCGGGGGGTTGCTGGGGAAGGGGGCACAGCCCTGGGGTGCTGAAGATGGGGGCACAGGTGCTCGGGGTCGGGGAGGCAAGTTGCTGGGGTTGAGGCAGGCTCCTTATCCAGCTCTTGGGAAGTGGTGGCCCTAACTCCACATGCTGCCTCTGTCCCAAGCCCCAGTTCTGCAGTTCCCATTGGCTGGGAATCGTGGCCAATGGGAGCTGCGGGGGCAGAGCCTGGCTGTCAGCAGAGGCAGCATGTGGAGCTAGGGAGGGAGCCTTCCCCCCCCCAACCTCTTTCCCGCTCCCCCCCCCCCCAACTCCTGCTGCTGGTGGGGCAGTGAGCCCTGAGACTGCCCCAGCAGCAGCCAGTGCTACTGACCTGGAGGCTGCTCAGGCAGCTCCTGGGCCAATCGCATGGGGCTGCTGCAGAAGTCATGGAAAGTCACAGAATCCATGATTTCCACGACCTCTGTGACAAACACAGAGCCTCACCCATCACCACCAAGTCATGTGCTTTGGATGATTTTGTAAGTTGTTTAAAAAAAGCCTCCTCTACCTCTTCTTCTTAGGTGGTCTGTGGTAGACCCCCACCATGACATCACCCTTGTTTTTACCCCTTTTATCCTTATTCAAAGACTTTCAACTAGTCTTTCTCCTATTTCTGTCTCAACCTCAGTACACGTGTGTATTTTTTAATATATAAGGCAACACCTCCTCTGTTTTTTCCCCTGCCTGTCCTTCCTGAGCAAGATGTACCCTTCTATACCAATATCCATCATGTTTATTATCCCACAAAGTCTTTGTGGTACCAACTGACAGACCTGTTTATTAACTTGCATTTTCAAGCATTCCAAGATTACATGCTAATAACTGATTGTACTTTCTTAGGATCTGTGAATCAAAAATATTTTTCTCAAGATTTAGCTGTGAGGAAGGTTCCCATAGTTAAGCTTCCATTAAAAAAAAAAAAAGTCATTAAAATTACAACTCCAAATTTACTTTTCTGTATCTTTATCTCCCTTTGGCTTACAACTCTCCCTTCAACCTTTCCATATGGTTGAATTTCCTTGAAAAAACTTAGTAGTGCCTATATTTGCAGAAAATCGTCTGTAAGTAAGAAAAGTTATTAATTATTTTTAATGGCTTGGGGCTCAATCCTGAATTTGATTGATGTCAAAGGGAATTATGTGCCTGATTTCTATTCTCAGGCAAAATAACCTTCAACGACAGTTGTGTCAGATAAACTTAGAATCACAAATATTTGTAGTTATCTGCACATGGCATTTTGTACCAAGATTCTAGAATCAACTGTATTTCATTGTACTCAAGCCTGCACTATCCAAATCAAGAACAAGTACATATTCATTCAGCTCATTAAGCATTCAGATATAGCTCATAAAGTCTTATTTATAATCTTATGCCCTTTGCTGTTGTTCAGTAATAAACCTCCTGTCTATTAAACAAAAACCCTTTACTGATAGTGACTTCAATTATGTAATTCTGGAAAAGCACGCTCTTTCAACAGAAGTCTTCCAAATAAACACTGGAACAGCCTCAAAGCTTTTTCAGTAAGTGCTGTGCTGGTACAGAATCCAGCCTGAGCTGCAGTCTGTACAGAGCGGGAAACAGGTTCACTTCAGGATTGGCTTGTTGCTGGTGGTTCACATGGTGCCAGAGAATTGAAATAAAAGAACTTGGTGACAGTTTTGCCACTTTGAGAGAAAACCACGTGTAGTGGTTCTTAAATTACATAAAGCATGATTGCCAATTTCACAAGGTAAATCTGTATGAACTGCATTCTTTGCTAGTCCGTGCATCTTTTTCTCTGTTCGATCCAATGCCTATTGAAATCAATGGAATGACTCTCCTTGACTTCAGGGGACATTTGATGAGGCCCTTAAGTTGGATGCCCTCAACCTATTGGCCCCAGGTGTTTTCTGTTGCTAAATATTATTGGGTAGGTTATAACCATGTTGCATGGCTTCATTTAGTTAACCTACTAAATTTGTTAGTGCATTGTACAAAGGTGCTGACCTTCTCTTCCCATCTTGTGGTTTAGTTTAGCTACTGCTGTGCATTATTTTAACCAATCGGAATCCAGGTTCCATCTTTCAAAGTAGCTTGCTATAGAAAAGATATAGAACTCTGTCACAGGCATTGATCGGTCCTTCCTCTTTTTCTTAGTTTCACACACACACACCCCGCACATTTTACATAGGTCCACTCAGATGTTTGGACAGAATTATGTAGTGAATGAAACGTTCTGTGCCTCAGTTCAAATCTCCCCTATGGCAAGGAATCACTGTCTTTATTCATTGAGTTTCTAAATTTAACAGGTATTGATTGAAATTTAGTGGTATCTCAAATTTTGTCTAATAAAAAAATCAGAGAATAAAAAGTTGTTTTGCTTTAAATTGGCTGTGCTAGGGCATAGTTCCACCTGATGTTAAGTTCATATACATTTTACACTGCAAAATTGCCTTTTGTTCAGATTATTCATTTCTTTCATCTGCAAGGTTTCATTCAGTTAACACAGAACTGGTTATTTTTTGCTGTGGCAGCTAAACATTAAAGCAGCATAATACTTTACATAACACCCTTTGTCCCAAAACACTTTACAAACTATATAATCTTTGTACAGTACCTCTGTAATGGAGGGTGGCAGGCAATTGGAGTACAGCTAGCATTCAGAACTCCTACATAAATACAATAATTTTTATTAGATTGTGTGGTCATCTGCCCCCTTTCTCCATTAGGGTGACTCCCTGCCTTTGCAATAATGTCAGTAGGGCCCTTCAATTGTCGGTATCAAACTTTGAATTGGTCTTTCTTATCCACAGCAGTAAATCTATTGTTTTATAGATATCAGAGTGGGCTACAGAGAAAAATATTAAGGCCTGTTCTACACTAAGAGTTAAGTCAGCTTGACTATGTTGCTCAGGAAAAATCCACACCCCTGAGTGGCATAGTTAAGCAAACCTGAGCCCCATTGTAGATAATACTAAGTCAATGGAAGAATTATTCTGTTGACTTAGCTACTGCCTCTTGGGAAGATGGATCACCTATGCCAAAGGGGGAACCCTTGCTATCAGCAAAGATAGTATCTATACTGAAGCACTACGGCAACTCAGCTGCAGCTTTAGCACTTCAAATGTGGACGAGTCCTAAGTGTGCTCTTACCCAGTCACTGGCAGTGTGGCCTTTGTAGGGGACCAAATTAAGGCAATCCAGGGTCCCTGTGATCATGCCTCACCCATGTCCCTCATTTGCATGGTAGGTGCTTTCATAGCTAAGATGAATGGGGTACTTCACACCTTTAGGCTGTCTGCAGACTAGGCAGACCTCAGTTACAGGTAGGTCACATTTTCAAGCTTTTTGCTGCATCTATGACAGTTAGAAACGTTTTTTTCAATGAAAGTTAAGATTGAGCTCATCATGTCACTCCAGAAACTGAGGGCCCAGGCATATAGGCATCGTACAAAGATGCTGACCTTCTCTTCCCGTCCTGTGGTTTAGACTGGGCCTAGGAGCATATCTCCCTGTCCAGGTGAACAGACTTGCACTAGCTCTGTTTGAACTAGCACACTAAAAATAGCAGTGTGGAGGTTGCAGCACAGGCTACCAACTCGGCATTGTTCAGTGGCTAGCATATGCTGTAACCTGTGCCGCAATACTATTTTAGCCCACTAGCTCAGACAGAGCTAACATATATCCATGTATCCACTTGCATTTCTCTTGCCCTGCACGCTTCCAGTCGCAGTGTAGACGTACTCATAGTGATTGACGTTAATCCAATCATGCCTTTGTGGAAGATTGAATTTCAGTTGCTTTCATCATTTGGATTGCTCACTCTAGTCATGGAAAGAAGGATGGGTTGCAGCCACTATGGTTAACATCTCTTTCTTTAAATATGTAGTGGAGCTGTGTCAGTCCGTGGATATTAGAGAGGAAAGGTGGGTGAAGTAACATCTTTTATTGGACCAACTTCCTTTGGAGAGAGAGAGACAAGCTTTTGGCCTGAAGAAGAGCTCTTTGTGGCTCAAAAGCTTGTCTCTCTCACCAACAGAAGCTGGTCCAATAAAAGATATCACCAACCTTTTCTCTTTTAGACAATTAAAATAGATTTTAAAAAATCTAGTACTGAGCAGCTGTGGAACATTACATTAGCAGTTCTGTTTCTTAGGTTTCTACTGCTTTGTAACTGAGCTTTTCTTTATCTATAGGCTATTCAGGAACAAATGAAAATCCATGGACAAGAACCAGTTTCTTTTCAAGATGTGAAGGTTAGCTTTCCCTAAATAGAGAGAGAGTACTGTGTCTGCATAACTGGAATTGTTTAATTAAACAAATTTGAAATGTTACTTGCACTGCATTGTAGCCACTGAGTATTTGTGAGGTGTTAAATCAACTTTTCCATGCTGTAAAAAAACAAAAAAGCCACCACCTCATCAGTAACGTGACCTTGGAAATTCCCCTTCATTCTAGACTAATTATTCTGAAAGCAAAGTTTTTAGTACTCAACTTTGCTTAGAAGATTTTTTCTGATGCAGGTACCTACAATAAGCATACCTGGCACCTCACCTTTGGTTTTAGATGCTTGACAATAGTTGGAAGTTTATCTTGCTGGTAAAGAAATCAAATAGCTCTACCTTGAGAACTGTCAGTAACTAAAAGCATATAACATCTTACTGATACCATTCTAACATAATATTAGCTGGCAGTTCCCTATTTAGTTTCAGAAATCTTGAAATACTGCAAGTGACTCGTGTTTAATGAAGAGAAAATTCCATAATTTTAGGTAGGGATTTCCCGAATTTCTTTGCATTTTGTTTTTTTTAAAAGAGGCTGCCTTTCTGAACCCACCATATGTCCTCTCTGGCTGAGTAAGACCATTACTAGAGGGGGAGCTACCAGCTCTGTACTTAAGATGCAATCTTATTTTAGATTAAAGCTTCATGAGTGGGGGTATAGAATGCCCAAATGATCATTCTGTACATGGTGTGGAGAGTCACTATTTTGCTTATAAATGTGCAATTTAATTGTATGGTTTTCCTTTCATAGGATGAAATCTTTGACATGGTGAAGCCGAAGGATCCGTACAAGATCTCCCTTCAAGACTTAATCAACAGTAGCCAAGGAGACACTGTTACAAGCATTCTAATTGATCTGAATGGCTTCTGGACTTATGAGAACAGAGAGGTTCTTGTAGCAAGTGATAATGACAATACTACAGATATTGATGATACATAAACAGGAATATACTGTACTCATGGAGATGAGCCTAAACGTGCACGAATTCTGAAGCTGCAGGCCTATTCATTATCCAGACCAGGCACTTCCATTTTCCCCCAGATGGGTGGTACTAAAATTTTGTATAGGGATTGTCAAATTGACAAATGGTGAAGCCAAAATAGCTACAGTGCTATTTAAGAGGCAACAGTGGTTTGATTTTAGTAAGCTGAAGAGATCGCTTGGAATCTTTCTTCAACCTACAGTAGCAAGTAACATTTAGCTTTCAATATTTTGTTCCATAGTGAATATTAAAACCTGCAGAATATGAAGGAAGGGGATTTCCAAAAACCCCCAGTGTTGGCCTGTCTCTCTTACTGCTGAAACCAGTAGGAATCTTGGGATTGGTCTGTCATTGATGTCAGAACCAGTTTTTAAAGCTGTCACATGTAGTGTACACTAGCAACTAAGTGTTAAAAAAATATCTTAAGAATATTATGTATGCACTCTGTACTGTTTCCACTGCCCCCCCCCCATTCTTCAATTATGGATGAAGGTTTTGTAAAATAAAAATTTGAATTTTTACTTTAATAGGAGTGAGAATAAGCAATTAAGAGTGATCTGACAAGCGGAGTTTAACACACTAGCAGCTGTGGTAGGCACACAAATTACTGATGGCATAAGTGAACTGTGTCTTGTCACTATGAGAAAGTTGCACTGGTTTAACTTGAATGTTTCAAAACAATATTAGTGTATCTACAGAGGGGGTTACAGCAATTTAAAGAGTGGTCTGTTGCCACTTAGCTTAAATACATTCTGAATGTATTTAAGCTAAGTATTTACAACAGGGTTTTCACTCGTTTAAATCATACCACTAGTCAAACTGAAAGTGAAACAGTTTTTGTATACAACACAAAGCTTTACTTTCACTCCTGTATATTATTACCTCAGAAGGCTGAGCTGAGTACTGAGAAGCTTTCACTAATGTTGCCTTATTGCTATAGACATAGCTCCTTCCAAAATGTGGTGATTTAAGCTAAAATGACTTAATGCTCCCTTTGGATTGATATATATCTATATCTATCTACGTAGTACTAAGCCTCCCAAGTCAGATGATGAAATGTAGAACATCTCAATTACGCATGGGTGCAGAGTCCAGCTCAAAGTGCATGTTGTGGCTTAGGGGAAGTGAGACACTCTTGAGTTTGTGTCCTAAATGGATGCCCTTAGTAGGCCAGGGACTTAGCAAGTATGCATCTTATTGTTCTCTCTTGAAGCACAGAGTAATTTAAGCACCCCAGATCCATGCAAACAGCTACAAAGGAGCTGGGTCTATACTATGAAAGAAAAACTGTGTCAAGGTAAAGTTCAAAATTATATTAAATATAAAATAACCAGTAATATGCATTTACAGCAAATGTTAAAGTAACCACTTTCATACATTTTGCATAAACTGAAGGAAGGATTAAGTATTAAGGCACAGTGAGTAATACATTTTATACAAAGAACTTTAACAGCAGGACAGTGAGCATTCCTTGCTCACTGCAACAGAAAGTACAAGAAAATAGACAATAGTCCAGTCACAGTTAATAAATTTCTGGCAGAAAAAGCTAAACATCCTTCTCTCCATTAATAAAGATTTTATTCTGTAGGCTTTTGCCGTGAACAGATACCAATTTTAGACAATGTAGGCTCTAAGTAGTTCATCTATTACCAATGTGTCCTTTGTTTTGCTCACAAATTGAGTCAAGCTACCTCTTGCAGATGTTCATCAGAAGCTGAAAGAGGCAAAGGACAGAGCATCAAAGCAAAAGAGGATAGCTGATTAAGACAGCTGCTGAAGCACTATGAAGAGACCAGAAAAGACCCAAACCTGGCAGAGCAAGAATTCCCTCAGCACAAACACAGAACAAAGCTGCCCCATGTAGCTTTGCAATGGATCCTAAACAAGTCCCAGTATAGCGGGCACAGATGGCATGCTCAAAGTGCTATAGGCATTCTTGGTAGTGCTACAGCCCAAGAAGATTGTCATAGGTCAGGCAGTCCCCTAAAGTACCCAGAATCAGGAAGGCCTTAAGGTGGTAACTTTTCCCCTTGCGGGCTGCACTGCACAAGCATCTCACTCAAGATTTCTAATGTTTTCTGAAATTTTAGAAATTTCACCTAAAGATAGGTTTTCATTTAAAATTACGCACGCCATATTTTGGTGGTGAAGAAACTATACCCTATTGTATTTACCTACCAACATTCTGCACTGCAAGAGCTTGGGGAATACTCCAGTTCCTTCCTTCCTTTATCTAGAAAGGTCAGGTATGAGTGCCGTGAAATAACTTGCAAAAGAGAAATAGTTTGAGAGAGAGAGAGAGAGAGATGATTCTTACTTCAGTTAATTCTTCTTCCCCTAATCATTATTTGGGCCTGGTTTACAATGGCCTCTGAGCAGAAGAGCAGTGTCTTCCCCTGGATAAGATAGTTTTTTTACAATACAAAATGCAGATACTAACATTTTAGCAGAAGGCTTAGTCTTTATTTCAGTTAAAAAGATTTTTAAAAAAATTCCAACTGAAAAGCCTTCAAAGTAATTTTGATTAGTTCTTTAGAGTGAACAGAATCTCTCTTAAGGAAGCAATTTCGAATACTGAAATTTAGCCTGTATTTTTTTTTTTTAGTCATTTTTAAAATACTTTGGGGGGAGATGCAAAGCTGAACTCCTCACTTACAATCAAATACAATATTTTTGCATGATATACACAAATATTCCATTCAGGTAACAAATATGGACACTCTACAGCATCACAGAAGTGCTCTAGACTAGAGCAGACCAAACAGTCAAGTAACACCCTTTTAGCTACAGATGGGAACCCTCTGTCTTTAAAATGTTTATAATTGGAGTGTTTAATTCAAGCCCAGAAATCCAATTTCAGTTTACTTCCTATGACCTTATTAGAACCTACTGAAACTTTTAGGAGAAGTGTCTCTCATGAATGAGAATGTGCTTCACACAGCTGAGCATTCCTAGCCTCCACAATTGATGGAGCTTTAGCTGAGCAAGTTCTAAATAGAGCTTACAACCTCCTTTTAAGAGAGGAAATTGTTTCAACAGGCACTCAGACACCTTTAGGTTAAAGCTCGTGTCTAAAAAATAAATACATAAAATGATAATAAATAGAGACATTATTGTGAACTTGGAAGTCACAAAGGTGCCTTGTGAAGCCACTAATTAATCAGACAATCTATTCATAGATACTTATTGAAAATTAGCTATTTTAGCAATACAAAATAGGGCTTTTTATACTTTTAAAAACCTATCTTCAATTCACAAGTGTCAGACAGGCACCAGATGTTCAGGGAAAAGATTAGAGACATTTTTACCTATACTGTGCAGAAAAAGATGAGCAGTCTAGTATATTTAATATATTCAACTGATTTTTTTTTGTCCAAAATTTTTAATTTAACAGAAATGTCAGGTTGGCAGTGTCTTAAAGGCCTTTATTCAATAGCTGTGGACTAAACAGACATTATTTAGCTCTCCTCTGGCCAGAGTTGTAAATGAGTTACACTCCACTGAAAAAGTATCGCAAGATTTTTTCCCACACTTTTGCTGCCAATTTTAAAAAAAAAAAAAAAAGGCATTATGCAGAACCTTATATTTTAAGACGGGACCATAGTTAAGTCTTGTTTAGTTTCTGCAACAGATTGGCAATCTCCCTCATTTTCAAAATTGAGATTCACAAATGCATTACATGCTGTTGCTTCAGGTTGATCTGTCTGGACAGTAGTCTCATCTTCTGGCTTGCTCTGCTGCTCTTGATATCGTCTCTCTGCCTCTTCTGACATTTTGTTTTCTTCCTCCTCCTCTTCCTCCTAAGAAAAAGTTTCCACAAAATACAATATTTTCTGCAACCTGTTTTCCTCCCAACTCCTTCTGCAAGTACACATCAGTTTCAATTACAGGCATCCAGGCACATCTTTGCACTCACAAAAAAGTTTGCTTTCATTGATAGTTCTGCCATAATAACCAAAGCAAACATCGGTTACAAGTCACTCGCCCATTCCCGTAATCATTCAGAAATACTTTTTCCAGAATCACTCTCACTCCTCTGAAAAATGAAGTTGAAGAGTTTAGCTTTCTCTACACATGCAAACAAGATATACACAGATAAATTTTGATTTAATAAGCCAATTGTCAACAGCAATAATGTGTAATATTGCTAGCTATTGCCTTTCAAATAAGGTTTACATTTTCCACATTTTACAAAATATGCAAACAGAAGTCATCATGTGGTTATAAAATACCTTCCCCCAGCATCTGCTTTGGAATGTCAACCCTCAATTTCAGGAATTTGCCATTTTGAATGAAAAGTTTTGCCATTTTAAAATACTATAAATATTCTAAGTAAGAGGAGCCGATGCACACACACAGGACATTTGTGCAAGCCATTAATTTTGTGATACATCATGGGAAAGGGGGAACAAAGGGGACACAAGCAGGGAAGTTGGGACAAGTTAAGTAGCTTGATGAAAAATAATGAAACACCCTTAAGTAACTTATCTTTTAATGATCCTTAATATTTCTGTAATTGTGAGTGAAAGACTTCAGTATAAAGTGTTTCACTGTCTGTTAGGCTGTTCTTTCAGGAGTAACAATTATTGTACGAAACAGGAGAATTTAAAAAGGCACATTAAAAACGGAACCTCCATCATTTAAAGAATTCAGTCAGTGACCTGTAACTGCTACATGCATCTCTCATACAATCTGCAAATTGTCCTTAAAATGCAGTGTGCAAGAGACCAGAATACAGCAGTGACCAGGACTCACTAAGAGGTCTGGAAATTGCTAATTCGGTGGTAAGAGTCTAAAGGTGAGGAAGCATATGGGAAGAGAGCTGCTTTAAAAAAAGATTAAAAGAAAAAGCTGAGGTTTAAACCAAATGGACTGAGCTATCTTTAGTAAATACTACAGACAATGCAATTTTTACTTTGTCAAACTTAATAGTAAAGAAAAAGACATACCTCCTTCTTCATCCTGTAATACTCATCAATGGCGTACTGGTATTTTGGTGTACTTATGCCCAAAACAGATGCAATCTTTTCCCCAAGGAAGTCACACACTAAAAAACAACACAGAGAGGCCTTTACCTGAATTCATTAGATTTTATTTTCAGAGTTTTAAGAGCAATTCTACTTCAAAAGAAAACAGCTGCTTACTCAAAAAGATCATGTGTAGTCAGTCATAACGGCTCAATTTAGTGACACATTTACTGTTTTTCACACTGGAGGGCCAACCTAGCTAGGTAAAGAGATGGATTCTGTTACTTATGCATGTTGTTTAGTAAGTTCAAATTAGTTCATGTTGTCTTCAGCCGGATTGCATGCATGATTGCATAAATGTCACATTGGGCAGAGTTTGGTCAGCAGAATCTTTATAACCTGCAACAAGGTGTGAAAAGGAAAGAATCCAGCTCAACCTCCGGAGCCCATGGTAAAAGTATATTATCTTCATATGAGCACATACAATAAATATGGAAAACAGAAACAGAACCCCATAATGCCCATTTTTACATTCATTTTCAGAGTAGAACTGCACTTTAATGAACACGTTGATAATTCAGTGTGTTTAAAATACATATATTTTAATTCATTAGCACATTTAATGTTACCAGTAACTCTGGGTAACTAGTTAAAAGTGCAGTAACGAATGACAAAACTGGAGGCTACACAGAAAATTAATAAAAGGAACCAAATAGTGTGAAAATTTGACTGCAAAGGAAGTACTTTAAATTTTATAATTCAATGCTTTTGCTTTAACAGATTCCAAAGCAGAACAAAATAAGCCTATGGAAAATAATGGTTAGATTACAAGTATTTGTACTGAATGAAGTTTGCAGCCAGCAAATACAGATACATACATATACAGTCGACTCTCTATTATCCAGGTATACAGTAGACTCTCGATTATCCAGGATGATAGGGGGAAAAAAAATAATTCTGGTTAATAAAATCCCGGATAATCAACATCCATAGGAAATATGGGGAGTGGGGGTTGGTTCACCAGCCACGCCGCACCAGGGGGAGGGGGTGTTGGTTTACTGGCTGCCCTGCGCCCTCACGGGGTTTTTTTGTGTATGTGCTTGGGGTAGCAGCAAAGCCAGAGCCGGCCCTGCGAGTTGCACATATTTTTTTTAACATCCTGGTTAATCCACATCCTGGATAAATCGAGAGTCTACTGTATGTATGTAGAATGTGCTATAGAATGTGTGTATTGACATATGTAGATTCTGGGCTAGCAGTGTTTTAATACTGTCTGCTATGCACTGCTGCATAGATCAATGGAATTTGATTTCAGTTCTCTCAGTTTAAGTCACCAGGGGCTAAGCGTATGGCTAGACTAGAGATTATAGCGCGTTTTTTTGTAGCGCTTCCCAATGTGCTAGAGCCTGTGCAGATTGAAACCCTGTAGCGCTAAAGAATGGATACATTTGTAGCACTTCTGGCGGCAGTGACAGTAGTGGGATAGGGCAGGTATCCCAGCGTTCAGCTGGGTGCAACGTGCTTTGCAAAGGAGGGGCGTAAGGGGGAACAGGGAACGTGCAGGCAGTGAGACAAGTTGAGGCTGTCAGTGACTAGGAAACTGACCAGGCTCTGCAGTGCACTCACACAGCTCAATCGGTCAGCATTTCCAGTGCTTATCGGCTGTGAGTTTTAAGAGAGAAACTGATAAGCTACTTCCTGATTCTTCCGCCCTTTTTCAAAACAACATTGACGTCATTTGCCTTAAATGGCTTGTTGATTCCCTTATAGTGTAATGAGTTATTCCTGGGTGGTCACATTTGCACCCCTGCGCTATAGCGCTAGCGCAAAAAGGCTTATCACTCTCGAAAAGGAGCTTTAATACTTGCGCTTTAAACAGTGAGTACATGCGCAAAAATCTCACTTTGAAGTGTGTACGGTAGGAAAATTATAGGGCTACTGGAGGGTTTTAGCGCTGCAAAGCGCCAGTCTAACCATGCCCTAAGTGTGCATCACTTTACTCAAGAGCATCCCTTCTAACAAAGGAGTGGAATGGGCTCATGGTGATTCCTTGGCCAAAATAATTGCTGCAGTATAGGGCCTTGAGGACAAGGAGGATGAAAAACCAAGGAGAACGTACCTCAAATCTGTAGGACCCCTCAGGAAAATAAGCTTACTGGATAATGTAAAATTGTTAGTTCTGTTGCTTAACACTCTCCAGAAAGAACAAATGAGAAGCTAGCTATTAGATAATCCAACAATCATCATCTCAAAAATACTGTGAATACAAATATTTAACACAATATTCAGAATCTCAAGATGACAAGAACTAAAACTTTATGCATACTGACTCTCTCTAAAGTTCTTTTCAGGCCAAGTCACTCAAGTGATTTATAGACATCACTGCTGTAGATGGTAAGTTCTTTAGAAAACAGACTTACTTGCTTACAGATCTAATGGCCTTTGATTGGAAAACACTTTATTTTACACATATCCTTCTACTGAAGTTCTTTATATGTCTGGTGGCACACCAAAATTATTTCCCTATTAAACCAAATAAGGACATATGTCACAATGCTCATGAACTGCAAGTGTCTAAAGCAGCTTTGATTCTAGATTTTGTAAGTCAACCAATTGGTGACCAAGTGCCATACACAACTGACAGATCATGCATATTTCTTCCCAGGAAGACACATTAATTACTTCTCACAACTTGCCTGAACAAATGTTTCTTTAGCAAGCCACACATGAGGAAATTAGTATTTAGCAAGTGGGAGACTTTGGTTTAATTCTTTCATTACATCTATTTCTGTCAACAGAAAGAGATGGAATTTGATTTTCTTACGGTTGTAAAATGAAATAACTTGGCATCAAAGAGATGGCAAGTTACAGAACCAAAATACAGATGTGTGACAGACCTGAGGAATGTTCCAAATGGCCAATAAGTCATCTACCAGTTGTTATGCCTCATCATGTAACACGCTTTCAAAAAACTAGTTAATATTCTTTGTAGTACTTTACTTTAAAAAGTAAATGAACCAATACCTGATAAGGTTGACGTGGCAACTCTTAGCATATGAAACCACAAGTAGGGTCCCCAGGTAAGCGCAGTCTGTAATGATAACAAAATTAATAAGAGTAGCATTGTGACCAAAAAATTGTGGCACATAATACATGAAGTGTAGTAACTTACAAAGGGCACAGTTCCAGAAGAGAAAGCTGCCACCTGGTCTATCTTTGTCAATACTCAGCACAGTGCTTTGGTTTTAAGAAAGTTATACTAATTTTGGTTTCAGATCTTTAAAGCCTGATGTCACTGCACAGGCTATAAAACTAGTCATTTCTAGGTGTCCATGCACATGTATGTCTTATTGCTTATACTTACTTCCCCCTCAAAAGAAATTCAACCCTCCAGTCCATCAGAGAAAATGAATAGATGGGCCTTACACTCTATGCTGAAGGTCTTGAGTTCTGACCAGTCAGGAAAACAGAATTCCAGTTGAATTCTCTCCACCAGTACTGCCTGCTTTTATTTCCATTCCATTCATACACAAGAATCATTAGAAGATCAGTTGTCAAGATAGACTGCCTCTCTCCCAGGGGCTAAGTCAGGAAGGATTCAAATCTTATAGGGCTTTACAGATCCAAGCCAGATCTCAAACTGTGGATTTGTCTCTCCAGAGATAACATGCTTGTTAACAGCAAAAATGTTTTAAAATAAACAACAGACTTCAACTCTACTGTCCCTCTGGAAATTTGGGTACACAGAGTCAATCCTTTGCCTCTCTCTAAAAGTGCAAATTTTCAGAGTTCAATGAATAGAAGATTGCTGGGGCGGAATAGATCTGGACAAGGAGAAGAAATCTGGAGGGACAAGCAGTAGAAACAAAAGTGAAACTGTTTGAGCAGCATATTCCAGAATTCTTTCTGACTGTAGGCGTCATTGATTTGAGATCTACTATACCATTCTCTCACTAGAAGGGAAAACTTATAATGGAAGCAGGCCATAAGAGAGACCTAATTTGGGAATATTTTAATGAAGTCCCTCTACCTTACCTGTGAGGAAGACAGGCATGCGTGCAAAATGCAAACAGTGCAACAAATAAATGCAAGGCCTGGTTGCCCAAATGAAACATAATGAGAAGTGTTCCTTCCCAGGAGGAAGCTGCGTTGAAGATGATGAAAGGAACATGTCTGAACATGCAGGATCTTCAGGTTATGAAATAAAAAAAGTTTACCACTTCTTTCTTAAGGATTGCCTGTCTTCCTTCTGGACTATTCTTGAATTCTCATGTTTGAGCAAAAAATATAGTTGTTACTCCATGGTACTATTTTTAAAAAGAAGCTGAAATAGGCAGATCTTCCTTTTACAATTTCACCTTTAAAGTAGTACTGAGTGTCAGTGAATACAATGAGTAATACTAAATGAACAGTATGGTAATAATTAAATAACTGCACTGACTTATTTTGTTTAGGAGAATTCATCCTCAACATACAGGATTCTGAAAACTATCCACCTTCAAGATCACCATCATTTTCTATAGTTTCAGAGTTATCTGCCAATGATAGTGTTTCAGTTACATTATATGTCACACAGCCACAGTATATCACCTGTAGCCCAAAAAAAAACCACCCCTCCATCATTCAGAAACATAGATAAGTTTGTGATTAAGAACCAGCAGATTACAAAAGAGGTAATTAATTTAAAATAAATAAATAAATAAATCCCGATTTGTTTATGCAACAAACTCTCCTTCCTGTATGATTAAGAACCTGCACTTAACCATTAACAGTCCACCCAACGGAGCAGATGTTGCAGGCAAATTGCTGGATAAAGTGTATGAAAGAAATTGAGCAATGCACAAAAGGTCTAGAGCAGGGGTCTCCAAACTTTTCAGCCCGAGGGCCGCATTAACTATCAAATAGCAGTTCGGGGGCCGACAACACACTCGAGGTCCAAATAAAAAAGAATCAAAACATGGATGTTGTTTTTAATTATTTATTTAATATTATTTTATTCAGTTATTATTTAATAACACATTGATACACTACACCTGAACACTACACCTGAACACCTGTTCACTACACCTGAACACTACACACCAACCCCCCAACTGACCCACCCAGGTCTCTCCCCCCAAAACCTCCTTTCCTCCAACCCCCCCCCAAATGACCCACCCAGCCAGGTCTCTCCCCCCCAAACCTCCTTTCCTCCAACCCCCCCCCCCAACTGACCCACCCAGCCAGGTCTCTCCCCCCCCAAACCTCCTTTCCTCCAACCCCCCCCCCCCAACTGACCCACCCAGCCAGGTCTCTCCCCCCCAAACCTCCTTTCCTCCAACCCCCCCCCCCCCAACTGACCCGCTCAACCCGGTCTCTTCCCCCCCCCCAACTGACCCGCTCAACCCGGTCTCTTCCCCCCCCCCCAACTGACCCGCTCAACCCGGTCTCTTCCCCCCCCCCCCAACTGACCCGCTCAACCCGGTCTCTTCCCCCCCCCCCCAACTGACCCGCTCAACCCGGTCTCTTCCGCCCCCCCCCCCCCAACTGACCCGCTCAACCCGGTCTCTTCCGCCCCCCCCCCCCAACTGACCCGCTCAACCCGGTCTCTTCCGCCCCCCCCCCCCAACTGACCCGCTCAACCCGGTCTCTTCCGCCCCCCCCCCCCAACTGACCCGCTCAACCCGGTCTCTTCCGCCCCCCCCCCCCAACTGACCCGCTCAACCCGGTCTCTTCCGCCCCCCCCCCCCAACTGACCCGCTCAACCCGGTCTCTTCCGCCCCCCCCCCCCAACTGACCCGCTCAACCCGGTCTCTTCCGCCCCCCCCCCCCAACTGACCCGCTCAACCCGGTCTCTTCCGCCCCCCCCCCCCAACTGACCCGCTCAACCCGGTCTCTTCCGCCCCCCCCCCCCCAACTGACCCGCTCAACCCGGTCTCTTCCGCCCCCCCCCCCCCAACTGACCCGCTCAACCCGGTCTCTTCCGCCCCCCCCCCCCCAACTGACCCGCTCAACCCGGTCTCTTCCGCCCCCCCCCCCCCAACTGACCCGCTCAACCCGGTCTCTTCCGCCCCCCCCCCCCCAACTGACCCGCTCAACCCGGTCTCTTCCGCCCCCCCCCCCCAACTGACCCGCTCAACCCGGTCTCTTCCGCCCCCCCCCCAACTGACCCGCTCAACCCGGTCTCTTCCGCCCCCCCCCCAACTGACCCGCTCAACCCGGTCTCTTTCCCCCCCCCCCCAACTGACCCGCTCAACCCGGTCTCTTCCCCCCCCCCCCCAACTGACCCGCTCAACCCGGTCTCTTCCGCCCCCCCCCCCAACTGACCCGCTCAACCCGGTCTCTTCCGCCCCCCCCCCCCAACTGACCCGCTCAACCCGGTCTCTTCCGCCCCCCCCCCCAACTGACCCGCTCAACCCGGTCTCTTCCGCCCCCCCCCCCCCCAACTGACCCGCTCAACCCGGTCTCTTCCGCCCCCCCCCCCCCAACTGACCCGCTCAACCCGGTCTCTTCCGCCCCCCCCCCCCAACTGACCCGCTCAACCCGGTCTCTTCCGCCCCCCCCCCCAACTGACCCGCTCAACCCGGTCTCTTCCGCCCCCCCCCCCAACTGACCCGCTCAACCCGGTCTCTTCCGCCCCCCCCCCCCAACTGACCCGCTCAACCCGGTCTCTTTCCCCCCCCCCCCAACTGACCCACTCAACCCGGTCTCTTCCCCCCCCCCCCCAACTGACCCGCTCAACCCGGTCTCTTCCGCCCCCCCCCCCCCAACTGACCCGCTCAACCCGGTCTCTCCCCACAGACCGTTTCGCCGCCTGGCAGTGGGTGGCTCCTTGTTTCGCCGCCTGTAACTGGGTGGCGGTGCGGCGCGTCCCGGCCCCAGCTCTGAGCCGTCCCTGGCCGCCGGCGGCAGCGGAGCACGCGGCGCGTCCCGGCCCCGCGGCTGGCGGCGGCAGCGGAGCACGCGGCGCGTCCCGGCCGGCGGCGGCAGCGGAGCACGCGGCGCGTCCCGGCCCCGTGGCTGGTTCCCGACCCCTGCCGCGGGCCGGATGAGAGGGCCTCGCGGGCCGCATCTGGCCCGCGGGCCGCATCTGGCCCGCGGGCCGTAGTTTGGAGACCCCTGGTCTAGAGGATGAAATTGTTAACCTGAGTCTTAATGGATAGAGAGCAATGTCCACAATCATCCTGTTGTATGTGCTTGTGAGACAAGAGAAGAAGGGAATGTCTTCCTTACAGAAACAATTGATACATCTGGAAATGCATACACAGCAGAATACTTACAAGTAGCAGCAGCGAAAGCTATAGCAAACTGGAAAAAAGAAGAAGTCAATTGTCTAGTATGCAGCTTGGTCACAGACAATGCTGCAATGTATCCAAGATTAGAAGAAATTTAGAAGAGTTCCAAACTAAACATATGGTTGCAGTGCTCATTTGATGCACCTCCTAGCCAAAGACTTCAGTGTTCTAGAAATAAAGGCCAATGTTGTTGAAATTGCAAGATACTTCTGTAACAATCACTTTCCAGCGGCTGCTCTGAAAAAAGTGGGAGGAACCAAGGTAACTCTCCCACAAGATGTGCGATGAAACTCAGCAGTTGACAGTTTTGAGCATTATATCAAGAACTGGCCTAATCTGATGGCAGTTTGTGAATATTGCAAAAAAATAGATGGCACTGTCACAGCCAAAGTTCTCAACATTGGGTTTAAGAGAAATGTTGAACACATGCTAAGTACTCTGAAACCTATTTCTGTAGCCTTGAACAAAATGCAGGGAAAGCGGTTTTATTGCTGACACTGTTGAAATTTGGAAGGAACTGAGTGAGATCTTAAAAAGAGAAATATGCAATGACAGAGTTAAATTACAAGCATCAAAAAACCCACGAATGGGACGAGGACTATCTCCAGTTAATTTTCTTCCAAATATTCTCAGTACTCGGTACCAGGATCAAACAAACCTTAACTTCTGAAGAAGAGGAGTTGGCTATGACATGAACATTCAGCAATTATCCCTCCCTAATGCCAATAAACTTCAGCATTAAGGGTGAACCATTCAAGAAATATATGTTTGCTGATGTTTTAAAGAAAGTCACACCAATGAACAAGAAAATTCTCCGAATATTAATGATTAACCTGTTGAATTATGCAGATACTTATGAAGTTATTGGGAGATTATCTACTTTGGTAAATGAAATAACCAATCATTCATTTTCTGATATAGCTGTAAAATTTGTCTGAAAAGTTTTCAAAATAAATCACTTTAAAAATGTATATAGTGTGTACCTTCTAAAACTGAAACCTACATCCGAGTTGTGAAGAATATGAATTAAAAAGTTATAACCAACAAGAATGCACTTTTATGTAGAAATCTGTGATTAAACAATCTTCCTGACACGTACGGTTTAAAACAGGTGTGAAAATTCTTGTTTTATGTTACTTAATATGTACATAGCTATCAAAGGTTTCAGAACTAATCTCTATGGTTTTAAGACAAAGTGTCACAATGACATTTTGTGTATGTATGCAGATTACCAGATTTCAGTGCTTATCTGACAGAACCTCTGGTTTACACAAAATCAGCATTCACACTACCTGCATCATTCTGTTGACTGCCAACTGAGAATCCAGACACTATGTATTTTTAGTAAGGGGTTATAGGAAGTGTCCTGCTATGGTGGCAAGCATAAGCAAAAAGGCTGCTGTCCTAGCTGCACAAAAGCACCCTATGCTTGTTAATTAAGTACTCAGTTGGCAGTCGTTCTAATGGCAGTCACTTGTGCTTGTTTAGTCAGAGAAGTCAGGAAAAGTGCTGGAAAGGATGTTGCTATAAATGAGAGTAATGGTTGGCACCAGCACACCCTACAGATAAACAACGTGATAAGGTGAAAAAGGCATTCAACACAGTGCACAGGACAAACCATTTTAGAGTGCTGCTGGTTAGCAGCGAGCAAGCAGCTAAGAAGCATTACTTTAACATTTAGAAGTACCAAAAGGAACTGAACTTCTCAAACAAACAGGAATGTAATAAACAAAATGCAAAATTCTTTTAACATACTATTGAGGTTACGCAAATAAAGATTGAATTAAGTGCTATTGAGGTTACGCAAATAAAGATTGAATTAAGTGCTATTCTCTATGACCATCTCTATGAAAAGTTTTAATAAGATTCTAGGAAAAACAGAGTTATTTATCAGAGTTTGTGCTTTGATTACCAACTGTGCCCTCAATACAACCAGCATAACTAGTCAATATGAAACATTGTATCCCATAATCCAAAAGATATAGTGCTCCTTCAACTGTCTCAAAGGAGGGAGAAAGATAAAAGAGAAGGTGTTCTGTGCTAATTCAACAGGAAAAGAGAAAGATGTCTCTCACAATGAAACATTAGGAACAAGGAAACACACAGGGAGTAATCCTGCTTTCCTTTCTTCTTACTTGCTCCCTTAGTTTTACATGGATAAGATTTTCCAAAGGTGCCAAAAGTTCACAAAAGGAATACAAACTAGGATGTAGAGAACAGCTAGTTTGCAAGTGGCTAACAGAGACCTTTCAGAGTTAGATGTATATATTGAGCTATTCTGTGGTAATTCTGTTCAAGTCTTACTCTAAAAGGATTGAGCAATACTGGAAAAAATTGCACTTAAAATAAAACTTATTAACAAGTATCCAGACAGTGCATTTCAATCCCCTATGCTCAAAGAAATTTCAATGCTTTGATTGAGAGATGGGGGTGGAAAAATACTTTGTTCTCCCACCAGAATTTATCAAATTTGCATTAGAAGTTGGAATTAGTGTTTAATAGAAATGAAACAACATTTGCAACATTAAATACACACACATACCCTCTCTAACTAATCTTGGACAGAGAAGGAAGGTGTGACTAAAATTAAAATTTACAAACATCCCAAGGAAGACTCAGCTATAGTATTATGCAGTTCTATTCCTAAGGAAGTTGAATTGTAGTAAGGAAGCTCACTCACTCGAACTATTAGCCCTAGTATCTAAAAGGCTCAAAAGGACATTTAATAAGAGCACTACACATTGTGAACCTACCTATTCTTTTCAAAAAGAAAACCCCCACACATACAGATTATTTTGGAGAGAAAACATTGCAGCAAACTACCTGTGATGACAACAGAACCAACAAATCTAGTGCAACTACAGACTGCAATGGACTAATGACTAACATTGAACTATCAAAAAGAAGTGTAACATCACTTAGCCAAAGCAAAGCTAAGAAAGATTCAACACATATTGTTGCTAAGGATGGGGAGTGAATTGTATTTTTGTTGATACATTCCAAGCGACTTTCAGTGTTGTTTTACAACATAAAATGTTTTAGTTAAACAAAGTCCTTGGATTATGGTAAAGGATTTAAGACACAGGTTCCCCACCAGACTCCCACCTTCCATGAACTGAAAAAATCTTTAAAACCAATGATTATTTTGTGGTAGTTCATTTTTGGCTTCCTCTTGCACTCAGAGCATGGCCTTTGGCTTTGTTTTACTTTATTGTCTGACCAACTCACAGATTATTTATTTATTTACTATTTATTGTAACAGCACCTGGGAACTGATGGACTATGACCCTACTCTGCTAGGTGCTGTACAAATACAAAATAAAAACAACATCCCTGCTCTAAACAACTTGTAATCAAGATACAAACAAGAGACAGGCAAACAGATGAAGAAATACAAGGAAACAAGGAGACCATATTGGTCAGTATGATGGACAGTGGGCTGAGCTCATCAGCAGTCTAACCACTTCAGTCTTTTGTATGAAACAAACCAAAAAAAAATTAAGGACAGTTTTGGAGCGGTATAATGAGGTAGTTTTGCAGATTCTATGGAGAGTGCCTCCCAAGCATAAGCAGCAGCATGAGAGAATGAACAAAGGTGTTTGTTTGAAAACTTAACAAAAGAGCAATGGAGGCTGGCATCACGAGCCAATTGGAGGCAAGAGTTGACATTTTGATAGTGAATGAGAGTTAACAGGTAGGATGGGAAACATCACAAAGGACCCTGAAAATAAAAACAAGCCAGCTTATGTTTGATGCATAGAGAAGGAAAAGCCAGTGGCGGGATACAAAACATCATGGTCAAAGCAATGGGTTAAGAAAATGATCTTTGCAGAAGCATTCGGAATGGATAGAGCAAGATTGCATTTGTCAAGGCCTGTCATAATCATAAAGTAGCCTAGAATTCCTTCTTATCTGTAAGGGGTTAAGAAGCTAAGAGAACCTGATTGGCACCTGACCAAAAGAACCAATGGGGACTGAAGATGCTTTCAAATCTCAGGCTTTTGTTCTCTGTGCCTTTGTGGCTCGTTTGCTTTGGTGATTTCCAAGGAGCCAGACAGCCTTTTCTTCTCTCCATCTACTTCTAGATCAGTCTCTGACCATCACAAATAGTAAGTAATAGCCTGGCAAGGCGTGTTAGCTTATATTTGTTTCTCACTTGTGAATTGCTCATGCTTTAGGGAGATTTCCCTGTGTTTTCTCTATAACTTTGAAAATAAGCCGAGGGGATTCCTCTGTGGGTTTTCTTTTAATCTTTTGTGACTCTGTAAAGTGCTTCCACAATAATTTTTAGAGGTAAATTGTTTTTTTCTTTTTTCTTTAATTAAAATTATTCTTTTAAGAATGACTGATTTTTCTATTGTGTAGATCAGGGATCAGCAACCTTGGCACGTGGGACCGCAGGGTAAGCACCCTTAGTGGGCCCCGCCGATTTGTTTACTTACCAGTTCACTGACCACTGGGAACCAGGACCAGTGGGAGCCACGGTCAGCGAAATGGCAAGTAAACAAACTGGCGGGGCCTGCTAAGGGTGCTTACCCTGCAGTCCCACGTGCCATGGTTGCCGATCCCTGGTGTAGATCCTGGGGGTTTGGATCAGGCTCACCTTTAAGGATTGGTGAGGGGTTTATTCGCAAACTTTTCCCAGGAAGGGGGAATTTGGGGGAAATAGGGGCTCCAAGTGGCCTTTTCCCTAATACTTTGTTTACACTTGGTGGTGGCAGCCTATCAACCAGACACAGAAGAAATTTGTGTCTTGGGGAAGTTTTAACCTAAGCTGGTAAAATAAGCTTAGGGGGTCATTTCATGCAGGTCTCCACATCTGTACCTTAGAATTCAGAGTAGGGAGAGAACCCTGACAAGACCAGAGAAAAGGACAATGTAGTTAAAACAAGACGTGAGATGATGTGAGCCTGGATAAGAGTTTTAGCTGTGTAGATGGATAGAAAATGCCATATCTTAGAGATGTTACACAGAAAAAAATCTGCAAGATTTAGACAGTCTGGATATGAGGACCTAGAAAGGTGCAGTCCACAGTGATCGAGAAAAAGTAGCAAGGAGGGTTTGAGGGAAGACTCAGAGCTCTGGTTTAGCCATGTTAAGCATGACCTTATGATTAGACATCATTGAAGAGAAGCCAGAAACAGGCAGAGATTTTAGTTTGGACAGAAGGAGGCAGGTCATCAGCATAGGGGTGGCAGTTGAATTTACTCATGAAATTACTTAGAAATAAGGGATAGAGGAAGAAGAAAAGCCAAATCAAGGACAGTGCCCTGTGGAACCCGCACAAAGTTGGAGGGGGGAAATGAGGAGAATCCTCTGGAAACAAGCAGCTGAAGGAGCAATTAGAGAGGTAGAAGAACCCAGAGAAAACAGTCAGAGAAGCCAAGGGAAGAGAATATTTCAAGCAAAAGAGGATGGTAGATGGTGTCAAAGGTGGCTGATAAGTCAATGAGAATGAGGATGGAGTACTGGTTCTGGGTTTTGAGTAGGAAGGGGGAATTAGAGAGACTGGGTTGATATAGTTCTTTTCCTCAGACTTGGCTATTTTTTCAGATAATCTTTGAAAATCTAAGCTTAAAGCTTGTCAGCTAAGGGAACGTGGTCATTTTCAGTTTAATTCTAAAACATTCAGTAAGTGTTTTGGCTGAATTATACTTTCTCTGCAATATAAAAAAAAGTGTTTCCTTCAACTCAGTAGAGGAGCTGTAAAGATGCCAACACCAGCTGGGCTCCAAAATTTTATGATGTAGAATTTCCAAAGTACTAAATATACCATACGGTAAATTGGACCAGAAGCTGCTATTATTTGCAACATAGTTTTTTGTATCCCAACTGGGATAATGAGTTGTAGACATGCTGGTGCAAGAAAACTGACTATTTATTTGTGCGTATAGAAATCCTACAATACAAAACATTTTTAAAGCAGCTGTTTGCAAAAACATCACAGCTCAGCTTGGGCTAGTGTGTCCCCAACTCATTTGGGATAAATAAAACATACCTCAAATAGCAACCCTTTGTCTAGTTTACCTTAACTGAAGTTGTTATAATGAAGCTTCTCCCGTACAAGGAAAAAAAAAAAGGGTGCTCCACAAGCCACAGAAATCTTTTAATTGAAAAAGTTAATAAAAAACTAAAGATTACATAGTAGTTTGAGGGTGGGAAAGAGAACCAATCTCAACTTTAGCACACTTCATGTTCCTTTGGCCTGGTCTACAGGACGCAATTATTTCTGAATTAGCAGAGTTAATTCCAAATAAAACCGATTCCTTCTACATAACCAAATGGGTTTTGTCAATTTAAAGGGATCTTAAATCTGGTTTCTGTACTCCATCTCAGCAAGTGGAGTAGCACTAAATCGACATCGCAGTTCCGGATTAGAGGTACTGTGGACACAATTTTATATTATTGGCCTCCGGAAGTTATCCCAGAATGATCCATTGTGACCGCTCTGGACAACACTTTCAACTCTGATGTAGTAGCCAGATAGGCAGGAAAAGTGCCTCCTCACCCATGGGTACAGCTAGTTTGAGTGCTTTAAAGCACTAGTGTGGACAGGCTCCAAGTACTGGGAGCGGTGACATAGCCAGTACAGAGTGATTCATGCTGTCCTCCCCCCAGATTCCTTAAAGAAATAGGATATGAGCAAGCTTAAGAACTGCCCTTTACTTAAAGCATTTGTACTTAATATACTGTCATTTTTAGTAAGTTAAATGCTTTACATGTTTTTGCTTCTTATCCCATCCTATGTTCACTCCAGCTAATATTCATGTTCCTCTTTCCCAAGGAAAGACACACTTCAGCACAATAATACAGTTCAAAGCTACAAATCCACTATGGATTAACTCCACAGTTTTCCTTGTAATTTGCATTTGTCCCAATTTCTGTTCCCCACATACCCTCTTCCCTTTTGCTGAAGTTCCAAATTTCCAACCAGGCCTATTTCATACCCACAATTTCTCTCTTTCCTACCTAGTTTAACTCAAAGCCCATGGAAAAGAGAAATGGGATCCACAGACCCTTCCCACAGCTTTCCTCTAATTAACCAAACCCCATGGCAACAACACTTCTTCAGAAAGAAACACGAAGAATACCCTTACCAAAGCCAAGATACTCCTTATGAGAGCCCCACCAGTAAAGCTCTCCATTGAAGCCACAGTTCTTTAAGATGTGATGGGCATATTGGTATAGTTATGTGGTTAGTTCCACCACTGTGCCATCACTTAGTGGCTACAGCATGGTAGCACGCACTCCAATGGAGTGAGACAAGCAAATATCTCCTTCCCCGTACCTATACTTCCTGGGTTACAGACACCACAGTGAACTTATTCAAGGCAAAGTATTAAAGACATGTTCCACCCTTCTAACCCAACATTAATTAGTGAGGATCAGGAAAATACAGATAGTTGAAATAAAATGTAGCTGTTGAACTTGATGTAGTCTAATAACACTTTAAAACAGAGGTTCTCAAACTGGGGTTCGGGATCCCACAGGGGGTTGTGAGGTTATTACATGGGGGGGTCACGAGCTGTCAGCCTCCACCCCAAACCCTGCTTTGCCTCCAGCATTTATAATGGTGTTAAATATATAAACAAGTGTTTTAATTTATGGGGGGGGTCCACATTCAGAAGCTTGCTGTGTGAAAGGGGTCACCAGTACAAAAGTTTGAGAACCACTGCTTTAAAATATATTTTTGGTATTTTCTGAAACACCTCAATTTTTATTTTTACACACTTTTGCAAGTTCTTTACTGTTCCCTTTTATTATACCAAGTTGCTCACTGTGTAAAACATAGGGGTGCTTTCCTAGTTCCCCGTCTATTTGAACTCCTTAAGGGTTAACCATTTAACCGATAGAATTTTAATAGGCTGCACAATTACCATTTTAAAATCCTTATTACATCCCTAACTGTAACTGGCTAAAATAAAATAGAAGTCAGATTTGAATAATTATTTTTGTTTCTTCCAAGTGCAAAAAGTGGTTGTCACTTTTCCAGTAAATGGCAAATGAAATAAGAATTATCTGTAACAAACCTACAGGATCAATAGGAGGCAAGAGGTCTTTTTTTTCTTGCACTGGATCTTCCTCTTCATCTGTGCTATATTCTTCCATGGTTTCACCACTTGCAAAGTGAATAACCCTTCTTGGAATTTTCTTGTTTTTTCCTATGATCCCCAGTTCCACATTCTCAAAGCCTCTATCGCCATTCGAGTGCAGCTGTAACAAAGAAAATAATGGTTTCAAAAACACAAGCTTCTGCAGAATAAGCAGTGAAACTGGAGGCTTGGTTCTCTTAAATATCTCTCAGCACATCTAAAAGGCTTATTAGAAGTAGCAGAGATCATTGAGAGCTTTTCTGAAGATTGAGGTGGAATTTTTTGTATGTTTTTTAAGTGATGAAGCGGTAAAGTAGCATTTCCCAAACTTATTAAAGCTGATCTCTCCATTTCAAGAAAACTAAATTAATCACATTCTCTTCAACCCAGCCATCTGTTATTAGAGGTCTACCCAAAATGAACCAGTCACTCAAGTTATATCGTGTAGATCTCCGTTACATAGCACATCCATTCTTTTGTTTATATGCTTTGGTGAACAATGAAATATTTAATGCTGATATTTAAAATATCATCACTAGAATCTGAGTTAACACTCATTGAAACGAACAGAGGTCAGATTTCTTAACTGTTTCAGGCTCTTTGCAAATTCAGGCAGACAGCTCTTTCACATAACACTCGATTCATGTTTTCAAGGTATCTTTCAAATCCATAAGCGCTAGAGAGTAACTTAAAAAAAATTAAAGTTGAGACACTGAAAAATAACTGAAAAGGCCTGTTCATGCTCTCTCTCAAATACACACACAGTTTAGTCCTTCAGGCCTATCCAAGGAGGGGTCACAACCCACACATTGAAAAATGCTGTTGTAAGGGACGAAATCAGGCTAGAGTGATTTAAATCAAAACCATTTAAATAACTGATTGGCTGCTGATTTGTGTCATGATGACATACAATCTTGATTTTAATCATCTTCTGTATTTGTTAGTTCTTTTCCTAAAGAAAACAGTTGTTTTTATAGTTTATGAGAATCATGTTGATTTGCAACTAGACTTTACACTAAATCTGAGGCGTATTTTTTTTTTTTCTAATCAGGACAATACACTGTGCCTATACAAATTTATTTAATTATACAGCTCAATTTCAATTAATTTTCATTCCTTATCTTTTACATTTTTATGTTAGAAAATAGCAAATGATGCACATATTGCAAGTAAAAACAGTCCAGTATATAAGTGTAATTAAGAGCTCAAAACAGCATTTTTTATTATTAAATAAAACTACCTTAAATGTGCTGCACACAAAACTATCTTTAAGGTGCTACACACTAGGAAAAAAAAGGTTATCAAGTATGCACTAGGCTTTAAGTATGAATGAGCTAGTCACTGAACTGAACTAGTTGAATAGCTGAAATGAAGATAATATTCTCTCTGCAACAACAGAAAAGGCTATTGCTGTCAAGCACTGCTTTAGCACATCAAGAAACTCTGGTTCCAGGTACTTATCCAGTAATTTCAACAAGTTCAGTGGTTTAATTCTCTTTAAAACTTGGCAGCAAACATTACTGTCTTTTTTTTGTATTTAATTTAAATGATTTAAATAAATTTAGGTGTTACTATAAATTGTCAATTTTAAATTAAATATAGTTTTTTAAAAAAATTAGCCAATATTTCATTTTAAATTTAGAGTCCAATAAAAATGTTTTAATAATCTATTTTTATCCACTCTGGATTAAACTAATTCCCTTTTATACAGCTATCAAAAATATTAAAACAAAAAACAAGATAGTTAAGTGTATGATCTAAATTATTCTTCTTGCTTTTTCCCCCCCAGGTAGATGTTCGAACCTCCCTGTTCTTCTTAGTAAACATTTTTTACATCTCAAATGTTAGCCCTTGCTTCTTCCACAGAACCACAGCTCAAGATAGCAGAACTAATCTACTACCGTCACCTTTTTTAAAATTATGTTTTCAAGTCATTCAAACTCACCCAGTAATATGGTCTTCAAAGATCAGATTTTTATAACTATCCCCAATGATAACATTACTTCCATCCCAGAACAAATAGTTTGAAAATGAACAGCAAAGATTTGGAAAAGCAGGCAAGTCTAAAGATCAAACTGACACAATGTAATTCTAAATAATTCTGAAATAAATAAATCACAGCACATAAAAGAAAGAGAAAACTGAACTTTAGAATACCATCAGAATGAACTGTTTGTTAAGCAGGTATCTTCCAACACATGCCACCAAACAGTGGAAAGAAATTTCATGCTGCTTTTATTTCTCAACAACCTGAATTCAAGCCCAATTACTTATAGAGAAGATGCCAGCCAGGAGATGAGTTTCCTTATACTTAATGGGTCTACATAGATCTGTAAGTTTTAAACACATTTTCACAACAGTTGCCCTTTAGAGACAGCAATGTATATGGGCAACATACAAGAATGGTATGCAACAAAAAGCAATAAGATTGAGCAGTTGTATGCAGTGTTGGTCCCAGGATATTAGAGACAAAAGGTGGGTAAAGTAAAGAGTTGGTCCACCTTGTCTCTGATTGAGCAGTGACATTTAGAACCTATTTTGTTAGTTACATGAATGGAACACAAAAATGTCTACATACATAAAGGCTTAGAGAAAACAAAAAGTACTGTACAGCAAAAAAAAATCCAGCCTATTATGACTCTATTCTATAAAAATGTAGTTATTTAAAATATTAACCAAAGCCAGCAACAGGAAAATTCATCACCATACTAATGCTCAAAAACCCCTCACAATCACAACGCGGCTGAACAAAAGACAAGTTTCTATCATGTGGCTTGGAGGATTCTTTCCACCAACAGAATAAAAATGAAATCAGATACAAACAAGATCCATATCTTTAACACGAACAGATAAGATCTCTTCTGCCTTCACAGTATAAAGCTTGTAAGTGCTAATGCAGCATAATTTTAGCTGTGTCAGTTCTAGGATACGAGACACACAAGATGGGTGAGGTAATAGCTTTTATTGGACCAATTTCGGTTAGCGACTGAGACAAACTTTTGAGCCACACTGAGCTCGTCTTCCAGTCTGAGAAAGGTACTCCAAGTATCACAGGCAAATGCCAGGTGGAACAAATTGTTTAGCATAAATAGACCAGACACTACATTTATAGTTTATTACTACAATCTGTATCCCACTAACCCTCCCTCCTTTCTTCCCATGACTGCATGTATGTTAAGGGGCCTCTGCCTAGAATGGTCACTTAGTACATATTTTAACTACTTATGGTAAATAAGTAGTTATGCATTTGGTTTGTAACAGTTGTCAATTTTCCTTTGCATATTTGTGGCACAGTTTATACACAATTACTATAAAGAGGCAGTAGTCTAGTCTAATGGGTTTTTTGGTTGTTTTTTTATATTCAGTGAAAATATTGTAATCCTGCATCCCAACGCCAGAACCACTCCCCAAAATTCCAGGATCTGGAAGTTAAATTTGTGGATAAATAAGTTTGTCCTATCTCTATAAAGGCATGATAATAAATCCCTGTCCTTCCAACATCACTTCCTGTTAGTTTGTTTTGTTTGTGTAGTTTGGGTTATTCTTCAACTAGCCCCTCACAATTAACCAGTAACACTCTGTTTAATAAAAAGACTGTGCCCTATGTTTTGAAATTGTAAGCACTGATCAGTATTTATGTAAGTAACACACACATAAGACACAGGAGGTAACTTGCCTGCTCTACTTGGCTCAGCTGAGGCCTAATGCGGAGTACAGCACCAGTTCTGGGCACCACATTTTAAGAAAGATGTGGACAAATTCAAGAGAATCTAGAGGACAGCAACTAATATGATAAAAAGTTTAGAAAATCTGACCTATGAGGAAAGGTTACAAAAATTGAGTCAGTTTAGTCTTGAGAAAAGAAGACCAAAGGGGGACTTAATGTTCAAATATACTGAGGGCTATTTTAAAGAGGACAACAATTGTTCTCCATGTCCACTGAAGGTAGGACAAGAATTAATCAGCTTAATCTGCAGCAAGGGAGACAGGTTAGATTTTAGGAAAAACCTAACTAGAAGGATAGTAAAGCACTGGAATAGGCTTTCAAGGGAGGTTTTGGAATTCCTGTTATTGGAGGTTTTTAAGAATAGGTTAGAGACAATACTTGTCAGGAATGATCCATGAATCGCATACTTGCTCCCGTCTAAGCACAAGGGGCTGGACTAGATGACTTCTTGAGGTCCCTTACAAGTCCTACATTTCTATGATTATATAAATTTTAGTAATATTTAGACTGAAATTCTGTTCTAAATCATAGTGTGTACTAAATGCTTCACAGACATGCAAGACAAACCCCTATCCTACAGATTTTACAGTCTAAACAGACAAAGGAAAAAAGTGGGGGGAGAAGAGAAGACAAACCAATTATTACATTCTGGTTGTATGAGCTCATCTTAACTTTTATAAGTCAAAACCTATGAAAATGCTGTCTCTAACGTCAAAATATTTAATGTGAAAATGCTCAATCTGTATAACTTCACTGCCTTGTGCTACTTCAACACTAGCTTCAGTTCTTTCAGATCCATACAATTATGAAGTCAGGGATGAAATCACTTGAATCTACCAAGAATGTATTCCCTCCACTAGTTTAAACAAGAGATCTAGGAAATACTGCATCTGCTGTAAAGCCACATGAATCTCATTTGAAAAGACACTGAAGCACCAGGAAGTAAATCAATTTTTTTTCCAATGGTTTTGCTACACATTAACGAATAGAATCTACAATGTAAATCTCTAAATCTGCATACACAGATGCTCTTCTTTATTATGTTTTCTACTGTTGTTCTCCTTTCCCCATCTCTGTGCTTATAAATAGTACAAAACCTTAGAACAAATATGGCTAGCTGGCAACTCATGAATGAGGTCTCCTACTAATTCTCAACCAACTGGTAATCTAGTTTGAAAAATGAAGAAAATCTGTTCAGTTGTTTGAGAATCAGACATTGAACTAAACAGGTGTATTTGAAAAAGTATTTATTGAAACAGCTTTTCTATTTTGGCTTCTTTTAATTAAAGTTAAAAGCTTACCTTCACATCTAAAGTGGGCAAACTTTCTGGCCAGAGGGCCACATCTGGGTATGGAAATTGTATGGCAGGCCATGAACACTCACGAAACTGGGAGTTGGGGTGCAGGCTCGGGCTGGGGCCAGAAATGAGAAGTTCATGGTGCAGGCTCTGGGGATGAGGCATAGGGCTTCAGGAGGGTGCTCCAGGCTGGGACAGAGGGGTTTGGTGGGTGGGAGGGGCATCAGCGCAGGTTGTCAGGCATGCAAGCTCTGGGCAGCGCTTACCTCAAGCAGCTCCCAAAATCAGGAGCCGGAGGGGGGACATGCCGCTATGTAGAAGCTCTGCACGCTGCGCTGTCTGCAGGCACTTAGGGTGGGGCCAGTGTGTGAAGCACCCTGGCAGCCCCTAAGCATAGGAGACGGAGATGGGACATGCTGCTGCTTGCAGGAGAACCACGGAGTGGAGAAAGCCTCTGATGCCGCTCCCAGATGGAGTGCTGGAACAGGGCAAACCCCAGACCCTGCTCCCCAGCAGCTGCTCGAGGGCCAGATTAAAATATCTGGAGGGCCGGATGCAGTGCCTGCGCCATAGTTTTCCCACCCTGATCTAAACCTTAACATTGCATTAATTACACAGAAGTCAATAAATTCTAAGATAGGAGCTACAGTAAAGGCTACTGTGGAAACTGTATATGCATTACAATTGGGCTCTTTGTTACATATCCACACAATGACAATGCAATACACCATAGAAATTATAATAATGGAACTGCACTTGTCTGTGCTACTCCTACAATAAAACTGTAATGATTCAATAATTATTATTTATTTTTAAATTCCACTATCCTTAAATGTATGCATGTAGCATTTTGCACTGCTATATCCGTGAAGTAAAAATCCTACAATCTTAACATTTAGTTAACAAAGTAGTTTGCTTTTAGTGTTATTCAAATTCCATTCTTAGGAGGTTCATGGCTCATAGAAATCAGTATCTAAACAATTTAAGAACATGTGAAGTGTGACTCAGACTAAATTAGCACACCTTGAAAGGGCTAAATATACTAGTGGGCTATTCCATTAACTTTTCTATTTGCATACCTGAGCTCAAATCTTAGGTCAGACCACAAGCAAAAATTAATTTAATATTCTCATCTCATTCGTACAAATCATAAAAGCGTCACACAATGTGCAGTTTGCTAAGAACAGTAGCCCAAGAAAGAATAGCAGAAGAGAAAGATTTGGCAATTCTTTGTGCTTGAGATCTCCCTTCCTATGCATCCACACAGCTAAAACTCTCATCCAAGCTCATATTGTGTGTCTGGATCACTACAATGACCTTTGCTCCAGCCTTGACAAATGCAATCCTACCCCACTTATATCCATTCAGAATACAAAGGCAAAGATCATTCGCCCAGCTCATCACTTTGACCAAATCACTTCACTCTCTGCATCCAATCACCGGCTTCCCCCTTCTCCATCAAATCACAGTATTTGTTTTCAGCTTCAAGGCCCTTCTCAACCCATTCCTGATCATCTCTCCTATGCTTTATTAAGATGTCAACTCTGGTCTCGGCTCCATCAGCCTTCACCAGCTTACTTCTTGCAAACAAGTACCTACCATGCTATCCCACAAAATTGGGAGACACTTCTCATAAACATCTATGAAGCTACTTCATTGTTCTCTTTCAATCCCTCCTTGGGGATTGCACAAAACCTGCACAAATCTTGATAATGGTTAGGCTCCTGACGCACTGAAGCTGCTGCCTGTTATGCTGACTAATACAATCTCATTGTTTTCTTGTGCTCCTGTCTGTATCCATCTGTCTCCTCTTTTATACTACATTGTAAACTATTTGGGGCAGAGGCTTTTTATTCTGGTCTCGTACAGTGCCTACCACAATAGGGTCAGGATCTGTGATGAGCTCCTAGGTGTTACTGGAACACATAATAAATAAAATAAATAATAATAATAATAATAGAGTAGTTGGGTGCTCTAGCAGAGCTGCAAGTAAACTACCATGGCACTTGCTATAGTATAGTGGCTCCCAAACAGAGTTTACTTGCAGCTCTGCTAGAGCACTTTCCCCTCTGAACAAAATGAAGCAATTAATATTCTAGTAAAAAACCTGAGACAGGTGAAGAACCTAGTAAGCTTCCAATTTCCCCATCGCTACTCATGAGCCTGGATTCTGCAAAACTTTCCATGTCAGAATTCTTAATGAATTCACTGGGAATTCTACATTGGAGGGCTTGCAAGATAAAGGCCTGTGAATCAGGTACCACTTGGGGCCACCATCTCCAGATGCTGCTGCCCCTTGTTGTAAGAGATTTAAAAAAAAATTACAAGACACACACTAGTATACCAAAGCCACATACTAAAACTACATTGACTTCACTTGCACACCCCCACCCAGCTACACTGTTTAGCTAGTTTTGCCAGAAAAAAAAAAAAAAAGGTCTTAATTCACAACCTAAATGGAGTGAAAACAAGTTAAAGCTCTATTTGAAAAAAAAAATAATGCAAAAGCATGACAGGCATTGTAGTAAATGGTTGTGCTGCTTTGGCAAGCAACAAAACGTAAGCTAGGAGAAATGCTGAGCTTCTCACATTAAACCGAAATCCAAGAGACATCTTTTGCCCACAATCCAACCCTACCAACCACTTGCGAGGAACCACTTGCCATCACGTATTAAACTCTACAGAGCCCTCACCTGTAGGATTACAAATAAGCCTTGACAAAAGTGGGCAGCCATATTTCAAGTCAATCATGCAGTTACTGAAACAATGATTTATGGAGAAGGTCCAATTTTCTACAGGTGGGAGGAGAAGCCATAGGAAAGGGTCTTCAAGCTATACATTACAAGATAAACAATGGTGTGGCCATATATTTGACAACTATGTCAAGCCACAGGAAGAGGCAAGTAACGTCTAGGGCGTGGGTGGCTATTATTACCATATTATTACATATCGAAATAAACAAAACAATTTCAGTTATATAGCATCTTCTACCCAAGACTCTCCAAGCACGTTACAACATCGATGACCTCAGCCTCACGCCAGCCCTGTGGGCAGGGAATCACCACCCTGGGGTGGCACAGGCGGGGCATGGAGCCGTGGAAAGGTGACTTGCTGAGGATCACCCACAGGAAGCGCTGGGAAAAGAACCCAGGCGTCCTGACTCCCAGGCCCCCTGCTTTGGCTACGGACCCACGCCACCCACCGTTCCTCCCCTAGGGGCCGGGCAGCAGCTGCTCCACTGCTCCACTGCAGAACAGAGAATAGGCTCCGGCCAGTCCCGCCACGGAGGGTGTCGGGTCCCCGGGGCCATGTGCCCCGGCCCATGGGGAAACCGGTCTCACCTGCTCCTGCTCCATGGCGCGGGGGGTAACGGCGGGTGCGGTCCCGGCTGGGGCGGCGCAGTACAGGGTGATAGCGGAGAGACCCTGCTCCATGCCCCCGCCAGCCCACAGACGCGGCGGCACAGGCCGAGCCGGAGTCCGCCGGGGCCTGGGAAGTGAGATCACGAGTAGCCCCGCCCGCCGGCCGCACCCCCGGAGCGTAAGGGGGGGGGGGGGGGGAAGAGGCCGTTGCCATGCGACCGTGTGGGCCTGGCACCTCCTGCGGCGGGGAGCGGAACTGCGTCCGGTCCGCAACCCCAGATACCGCCCGGCTGCACAGCCAGGACCCCCCCCGGATAGCCGGCCCCCCGCCGCCAAAGACACCCCCCCCAAATCCTCACCCTGCCACCAGAGACCCACCCCCACAGCCGGCACCCCCGTCAAAGACCCCCCCAACAGCCAGCCCCCCCCCCGAGACCCACTTCCGCCCCCAGCCCTCCCCCCCACCAGGGATCCACTCCCCATAGCCACCCCCCACCGCCAGACACACAGAGAACCCTCCCCCTGCCGCCAGAGACCCACCGCACAGCCATCCCCCCCGTCAAAGACCCCTCCAACAGCCAACCCCCCCGCCACCAGAGACCCACTTCCGCCCCCAGCTCCCCCCACCAGAGATCCACTCCCCATAGCCACCCCACACCGCCAGACATACACAGAACCCTCGCCCTGCCGCCAGAGACGACCCCCCCTCCCCCAGCCAGGCCCTCCACCAGAGACCCCTCCCATAGCCAGGCCCTCCACCAGAGACCTCCCCCATAGCCAGGCCCCATGCTGACAGAGACCCACCCACCCTCACAGCCAAGCCCACATTGCCTTCTATGATGAGATAAATGGCTATCAGGTTGGTCAGACATGACTTGCCCTTGGTGAATCCATGTTGACTATTCCTGATCGCCTTCCTCTCCTCCAAATGCTTCAAAATGGATTCCTTAAAGACCTGCTCCATGATTCTGCCAGGGACAGAAGTGAGGCTGACTGGTCTGTAGTTCCCCAGGTTCTTTTTTTCCCCCTTTTGTGATACTGGCACTATATTTGCCTTTTTTCAATCATGCAGGACCTCCCCTGATTGCCACAAATTTTCAAAGATAATGGCCAATGACTCTCCAATCACACCAACGCCCTCACCATCCTTGGATGCATTGGACCCATGGACTTGTGCAGGTCTAGCATTTCTAAATAGTCCTTACCCTGTTCTTTCACCACTGACAGTTGCTTACGTACTCCCTATGCTGTGTTGCCCAGTGCAGCAGACTGAGAGCTGCCTTTGTCTGTGAAGACCATCCACATTGTCTGTCACTATGTTGCTTCCCCCATTCAGTAAGGGTCCCACACTTTCCCTGACCTTCTTGTTGCTAACATACCTGTAGAAGCCCTCCTTGTTACCCTTCATGTCCCTAGAAATAACTAGTATAGTAACTAGAAAATGTTTTGAATACACCCCTTCTCCCTGGTGTTAAAGAGGTATTTTGCTCCTGCTACCCAGTGGAGGAGAGATTCTCCTTGAGAGTGATTCCCAAAGAAGGCCAGGGGAGGATTTATAAAGTCATTTATTTTAACTAACTACATCAGTGACCACAGGCTCTGTCATTGGTTTTGTGATAAAGATAAAAAAAATCTCTAATCCAGGGGTCCTCAAACATCCTTGCCTTTGGGCTTCAGCTCCAGGCAGCGGGGGTTCGGCTTCAGCAAGTCTCAAATGGTGACCCCATTTGAGAACAGCTGCTCTAATCTATGAAAATAAGACAAGATGCTTATAACAATAGCAGAGTATAAGGAGGTAAACTAGTTTTGTACACTACCTACTCACCAACGTAAAGTGCTGCTTTCTTGTTCTCTAGTTCTCTCTACTAGTTCTTTCAACGCATTACAGTTACAAGAATTTCCATGGAAAGGTGAACTGCAAAACCAAAACATTGGTTTAGGTCTTTTTGCTTCTTTAACACATCAGGTCTCCTCTATAAATTAGAAAGACTAGAAATGCTCCTTCAGCAGAATAGGGAAGAGTGCAGAATAGGGAGAAAAGGAGAGGAGAAAGGATGCAGGGAGGGGGATGATGGCTCTGATTGGGGAAGGGGTGTAGGAGTTGCTGCTACTGACTTCTATAGGTGCAGCATTTTCACCAAGCTTATCCATGTCTGGCATAACTAAGTTTCACAAGCATATGACTCTGGATTATGGTCCCTACAAGAGGGTGCATGGAGAAACTGCAAATAGTGGAGCCAGCAAGTTAATTTAGCTGTCAAGGCAGCACTGTAGCATTGTCTCCTACACGGCTCCCTTTTCAAGATCCATTTTTTTCACAGGATCCAGTTTTAAATTGCTTTCTCATGGAGAAGACAACGCAAGTCAGACTCAGTGTATTCTCATTTGCAGGCCATGTTTAAGAACTATACCAACCCTGGAGAACTTCCTCTCTCTTCCCCTCCCCCTATAACAAGCTCCCTCCTTCAATATCCTAACAGTCTTAGCTTCTTATAATAGTGAACTACTTGCCAGAAGGAAGAGGTATCTTTTCATAGCCCATCTACTTATCACTTTTCAGCTCATGTGTTGATACCATTATTACAAACTCTGATTTCAAAACTAAAGCTTATATTAAAAATAAAAAGATAAGAGGTCAACTATATTTCACTACTGAACTAGCAATTTGTGCACAGTGATGTGTATGTCTATTTGAAGACCAGCTCACATACCAGTAAGTTGGGAAATGCCTACTGCACACGCTGCTGCTGGAGCTGTTGCAAGATTTCATCAGTGTCTTGACTTGACTGTCACTGTCTAGTGTCAGTAACTGAGATTTGAGACAACCATAAAATTGTAAGAAAGCCAGAGTTGTGCTTTTAGTTGAAAATAGAAATAAAGAACCATTTGTCTCTGTGGATTGGCCTGTACAGAAGTACAATGCTTCACTGTTCCTATTCAATATACCCCTTCTTTATAGGTTTCATTTTCATTAAGGGAATTCAACTCTAAATCTAAGGTCTTGCATACAAAGTTCTGGTTGAGAAGATGGTTATATCAATCTTCTTTGGTTGCTAAAATGAAAAACATATTACCTTTTCAACATTTTACAGATTACATTGATTTTGATCATTGTTTATAATGAACCAAAATAGGTAGTTTGAGTAACCTGTTCAATTCCTTTACAGAGATTTGAAAACAGCACCTGTGCAACTGCAGCACTGCTCTCCTGTAAAATGGTAACACAGAAGTATCCATAGGTTTAATTTTTATTTTATTTTTTAGATAAAGGAACTGTTGTACAAGATCTCTCATAGGGATTACATAAGAAGGCAAATATGTAGTGTTTGCAGTTGAGGAACTGCAAGCCAATATACTACATATCTGATGTACTGAATATGAACTATGTTGACAATGCCAAGATCATTACTGTAGGTCAAAGTTATAAATAAAAATACTCCTGGGGGAATTCTGCACCTCTGCACATGCCCATATTTCATGTGCCATGCATTTATTTTTTTTCCAGAAAATACTGTAGCTTCTGCTGAAAAGTTGATACATTTCTCCCTTTTGCCCAACAGAAGGCACTGTGGTGCTAGAACACAGCAGCCACTCCTGGCCAATCCTCGCTAGGGGCTTGTCTTCACTACCCAGATGGAGATTGATCTTTTGGCGATCGATTTATCGCATCTCATCAAGATGCAATAAATCAATCACCAGCAGTGCCCCCATTGACTCCGGAACTCCAGCTCGCCCAGAGGCGCAAGCTTGAGTTGACGGGGGAGCGCGCAGCCAACTGCCACCGCCATGAGGACGGCAGGTAAGTCGGCTGTAGATACGCCGACTTCAGCGATGTTATTAATGTAGCTGAAGTTGCGTATCTTCAGCTGATCCCCACCCCTAGTGAAGACCAGCCCTAGGATAGGGAATAGAAAGAGCCTGCACCTGCCTTCACAGTGTGTCAGGCCAGATCAGGGGATATAGGGAGACAGATATCATTGGGCTCCTGGGGGTCAGACAGGGGGACATAAGGGCTAGTGGGGGTGGATGGGGCAAGGGCTGAATGGGAGTGGAGCCACATGGGCAGAGGGGTGCAGGGCTACAGGGGAAAGGGAGATGACTTTGTGGGGGGCATAGGACACACATGAGGACGGGATGCAGGGACAGATGGGGAGGGCTGACTTGGTGGCACAGACACATGGGGACAGGGAATGAGTACAGGACCACATGGGGTGGGGAGGGTAGGTGTCTGAGTGGGGGATGGAGGGACATATAGATAGGTGGTGCAGGGACACATAGGGACAGGAGCAGATTTGCCGTGACTGAATGGGAGAGGCTAGGAGGCAGCCAGGGTCCGCCTGGGTGAAGCTCCTCAACTCCCTTACAAGCTCCCTCCCTGTTTTCCCCCCCTCCAAAAAAAACAAAAAAACCTGTTCCTTACTTTTACCATCCATACCCAACAACCCTCCAAGTTCACACCCAGGCTCCTGCCCAGCAATTACTTCCCCCTCCCCTAATCCCCAAGTCTTTGCACTGCATCTGAGGGGGGCGGGAAATATGGTTCTGTTCTGTAGTTTAAATTAATTATTACTCAGTGCAGTATTAATATGTCTAATATGGAATCTGTCATAACATATTTCCTGAATCTTTTTTGTTATCTGTATTGTTACAGACATATTTGCTGACATGTATTTTGACATAAATTACCAAAATAATTGAAACTGGTGTGATTATATTGTATTATTTTGACAAATAAAATATGAAAAATTCTGCAGAATTTTAAAATAGTGAGTGCAGCATTTTTAACTTTTTAATGCAGAATTTCCCTCAGGAGTATAAAACCAAGCCATATTGTCATTTTGCTTTGCACAGTGATCTGTGTCAACAACACTCCTCAGAATCAGTTTTCTTTAGATTTGTCTGCACTGTAGGTTTGTAATGTGTTTTTGCCCAAATCTCTTATCACCCAAAGACCTTAGTATCTAGGTGTATGTTGAACATGTTGCACTTGGAGGTATGTATCACAGCCCACCCAAAGTACCTTTACTTTTCTCAGGAGACAATTGGCTGACATGTCCCCAAACAGATCTTTGCTATTTCACCCTAACTTCAAAAAAAAAAAAAAAAAAAAAAAGTTATTAACCCTGTCCACAGAAGTTCATCTGGGTCCTGTTACTTTTCACCTTAAAACAAAAAACAAAACAAAAAAAGGAAATAAAGGGTTTTGTTCTTCATCTCCTATGCTGGTAACTAATTTTGATATCACCACCTATAATACGTACTCCACAAAAGGTGGAAAATTGACTGAGCAGTGGAATTATGTTTGCATGTATTCCAAGTTACACTTGCACAGTACTTAGGTGCTTAGGCTGCATACCTCAGACTACACTTGAAGAAGGGATGGAGTGTGTAAAGCCACAATTATTACAAGCACCAGCATTCAAAGTAGAATGTAACACTCTAGACAAAGACAAAACCATACAAAGATGAACATTGTTGCTGTATAGCTAACAGTTCCCTACATGCTGATAAGATTGACAGCTTCCTCACATGCTATTTTTTCCTACAGATCTTGGCAAGAAATCTTGATTCATCTCTTGCGCAGCTCAATGCCAACATTTTGTCTTTTCACTGCAAGGTCCTGTCTACATTATAAATACTTCCATATCAGAGATCTAGTTTCAGCACAACATGGTTTTTCACTGATTTACCTGCAGTGTGAACAGGGTAATAAGAGGAAAGCAAGAACAGGTTAAGATACATTTTACTACACATTTCACACCTGGGAGAAATGACACCTGTCACGTCAGGAAACAACACACCACAATACAGTTGTAAAATGTAAACAAATCCTCATTGGCCTTCTAATGCTGTACTCTATGCCTGATATTTTTTCCTGTAAATCAGCATCTTTAAAGAAAGTTTTAAAAGATTATTTTAATAAGGTATTTGCAGTGGTACTAAGCAGGTTGATGTTTCAGTATACCAAACCTTTAACACTATTTAATATTGGGCAGTGACATTAACACATTTGATTCTTTAGGCCCATAAATGCCACTGAAATTAATACAAACACCCCATTCCCAGTCAACAATTGATAGACAGAAAATAGAAAAGTTTGTCTTTGCTCCTCTCCCCCACCCCCTTCAATAATTTTTCCATGACTCCAGAAGTCAGGGATAATAGATGAACTTTCAAGCATGCCCAAAGGTCAGTAGATTATACCTGTTTCAGACTAAGATTAAGGATTAAGTTCCAAAAATCAAAGATCTGCACATAATTGCCAGCAATTTCTTCTCTTTTATACAAAGGGAGTTCCAGCTCAAGCACCCCAGCTCACTCCAGCCTTTTTGCCTCCCAAGTGGTGCAAAAAAACCCCGAAAAAACCCAAACCCAAAACCACCTCATGGAGCTGCTGCCGAAACGCCGCTGCTGGGCGAAGCGGCTATGGCCGCTGAAATGCCGCTGAAAGCTGTGGAGCACCGCCCCAATTACGAATGGCACGCCTCCCTCCAATGTTCGCCGTTCCAAGCACACGCTTGGGATGCTGGTGCCTGGAGCCGATCCTGCTAATTGGGAGGGGAACCAGATCAGATAATCAGAAATTCAGATAATCTGGAGAATGGGAAAATGCAAGGCTGCAGCACCATCTAGTGGACACAGGAGAGATCACCCACTTCTGGACCTGTGCACGCAGGTTGTTCAGTTAATACATAGAGCTGCATAATGGAGGGTCAGATAAATGGGGTTTTACTGTATAGGAAGAAAGGTGATCTCCAAGTTCAGTCCATGGCCATTTAAAATATTGATATTGCCCACAAAGCTCTAAATTAAATTTAGTGCTGATTATAGAGCACCAGTGTAATATGCTCACAGCAAAATACACTACTTAATTAGCAGTCAGGTGAGATTAAGACAAAGCTAGCGTGTACTGAAGATACTCAAAACCCATGTCTCCTCAATAACCCTCTCAAATAGACTCCTATGTGTACTAAATGGGAGAAGAAACAATCCTGTGAAATTCTGCACAGGATGACCATGGCAAGGAGCAGCAATTCCTCCCAAAACCTGTGTCTGAGAATGCGCAGCAAAGGTGGTACAGGCATGTCGCGTTTTACACGCATTTAACATGTACGATTTCTGCTTTACGCGGTCGTCCAGGGGGGGGGGGGGAACACATGGGAAAACTAAAAATATAAAAAAAACTTTCTGTAGGGCGGGCGATTTCACCAGCCATTGAGGTCAATGGGGTTTCGGCTATACGCAGTTTCCACTTTATGCAGAAATCGCGGAACCGAACCCTCGCTAAGACGTGACATGCCTGTAGATGCACACTAACCAGCAGCCCTATCCACCCTGATTTTGGTCTGCAGGCAACTCAACACCTCACATTTAAGGATATCAAAAAGGTATATATTTCCTCTGATCACCTCTCAATAACTGTTATTTAAGTACTGCTATCAGTGAGAAGTGGCCATCTACACTACACCACATAAAAAGGTGCATTCCTAGTGATAGTTTTTAAAAAATAAAAAAAATAAGCACATCCTTCATTTACAACCGTTTAAGTTTATTTTACAACATATTTCTTGGGACATTTTATGATACTATTAACCAAATATTTGGATTGTTTACAAATATAATGCCTGCCATTTAATGCAAACAATTAAAAAAAGTGTCTCTACATATTAAAATTTTACATCATGATTTTTATTTATTAAACGTAAGAACTTTTTTTTGATGGGAAGGAACTAAGCAAAAATATAACTGTTTTCCAGAAATCAATTTAGAATCTTCTTGAGAAGCCCAAATAGAAGTTTCAAAAGGTCACTTCCTCCACCCCCATGGATGCTCTTCTCTCTCACTGTAAAAAGGAAGAACTCAAATCCTTTTACTGAAGTCGCAGCAAATGTCCTCAGCCAAGTCAGTTTTTATTAAGGCTTCTTTACATATTATTGAACCCCATCATGCCTTTCATGTTTCCAGCAGCACCTTGTTGAAACTGTCTCATCATGGACTGCAATCCTGCCATGCCACCTAGAGAAAAGAGATCAGTGAGAATTGGGTAGGTAAGTAACCTGGCAATTCAATTAGTAGTAACTCTTCTTGGTTAAGAAACCTCGTACTTCACCACTAATGCACAGCACCATATGTGCTCAACTGTGCTTTACAAACAACAGGCATAGCCCAGAAAAGCTCACTGATTGAAGATCCATCCAAACTAGACAACGTAGTATATGAGTGGGAGTAGATGGTCAGAGGAAATGGGCAACTGAAGGCTAGATTTAAAGTAGGTTTTAAAGGAGAGGGCTAGAGAAGGAACACTGAAATATGCTCTGTCAAATGCTCCCCTATAATTCCTTGCAAATTGCCTAGTTTATACTGTAAAAATATAACACTTACCCATGTGATGAAGAACTCTCGGATCCATCATCTTTGCCATCTGTTGGTTCAGTTTTGCCATTTGAGATGGATTTACATTCTTTGACATGTCACCTCCTTAAATATGGAAAGTGACCAAAAAATACGTTACTCAGGAGACTGATAATGTAAAAGTTTTCCCCTTCTAGCTGATGGATTCAAACCAGTTTAACTTAACAATTATCAAAAAAAGTCATGCTGCTACCTGCTAAGTGGTTGATGGTCTATGCGTGTTTGGCAGTGCATGTGAAAAAAAATAAATCACTAATCTGTATTTGTAGATGTGGAGAGAATTTTCTCCTCAACAGAAAAATCTTTACTACCAGTCTGAAACTGTTCATGAACGTCACACTTAAATTCACAAGGCATGAGTGCTTTATCTCGCTGGTCAAGTGCATGTTAACAGTCACATAACTGGCATAAGCAGCAGTACACCTAGTAAAGAATTTTATATAAAATGAAAATGAACACATTTTAGATAAAACTATTCAAAGTATTTTCCAGGGGTTAGCAGAAAATGGCAATTCCAGGTGCACTCCTGTAAGAAATAATTTCCCCTTAAATTGAATCTACATGCAGCAGTCACAACTGGGTTGAATTTACCATGCAGAGCAAAATTTAGCTTACAAACAGGACTTGGGAACTGTTGGGTAAATGATGTTTATGACCAATAAAAGGTTATAGGAAAAAAAATCTTCATTTTTTCCTTATTGTTTGGGGACCAACGGGAATCCTCAGATTTCTCAATTGAATGAACACGAACAATACTTTGTCTTTATTAACTAACTTAAAATCGAAATACCAATTTCAGCTCTAGGCTCATTATATATCTCAATTGTCCACAGAGTAATAGAGGGCACTATAGCTCACTTTCATTCTGCAGCCACACTTATTCCCTTTCCTCCCTCAGACCTCAAGCTACATTTTTAATCCCCCTCATCTTTTGCCCTATTCCCACTAGTGACCACCACAATGCCTTTCCTAGCTGAGTAATTGCCATGTACATGGATGTTTTACTTACCTTTGAAAAGTCCCTTGATGCCTCCCATCTTTTTCACCATCTGTGCAAACTTTGTGTACTGTGTCAAAAGCTCCTGAACATCTCTGGTAGAAACACCTGAACCTCTTGCTACTCTTTGTATTCTTCCTGGTTGTTTACTGAAAACCTTTGCACCATCTGTACTATCTAGTTCTGCAATTAAAATCAATGCAAAATATTTATACCTTAACGTTATGTGAACTTATTAACATTATCTGGATGTAATACAGGTTTGAATAAGAACTCCGTAGTTGAGATTTGTTTGTTTTAATTTTTAAAGTGTGATTCTACCTTGAAAAGTGACTGTAAGTGGCAGTGGACTTCTATATACATTGTATTTCAATGATTTCTATAATTTTGCCAACTACCAGCCACTCATTGTGGATTTCCTTTATTCTTGTGCATCACCATTAGCAACAGATTTTCTGCATAACAAATTACTGTAACTCCTCACTTAACGCTGTAGTTATGTTCCTGAAAAATGTAACCTTAACATTGTTTTGATTAATGTAAATGGGGGATGGGGGGAGTTAGGTTTCAGGGATTTTTTTTTTTTCTGCCAGACAAAAGGCATTATATACATTTTAAACAGGCTGGCAGCCCCCCCCATCAGCTTCCCTACATTCCCCTCCCAGCGCTTCCCTCCTGTGGATCAACGCCTTCCCCCTGCTGCCCCTGCCTCCTGCCCATGGCAATCAGCTGGTTTGCGGCATTGAGGAGGCAGGGGAGGTTGTGCGCTGTGTCCTTACTCCTCCCCCCAGCCTCCTGAATGCCACAAGACAGCTGATTGCCATGGGCAGGAGGGGGAGAAACGGAGAAGCTGATCTGCAGGGTCCGCCAGTGGGCAGGAGGCGCTTGGAGTGTACTGGGGCTGCCCACCACGGACAAACAAGCGGCCAAACGACTTTATTAGGGGAGCATTACACAACTTTAAATGAGCATGTTCTGTAATGGAACAGGGATGTAAGATCAAAACAACATTAAGCAAGAGGATGTTAAGTGGAGAGTTACTGTATGCTGTATGTCACTACATGTGTGCAATCCCACTGAATACTACCGGGGCTTGCACAGCTATAACTGAGGGCATAATCTGCCAAGAAAGCTTCTATGATTAATATTGGTGTGCAAGATGAAAACAAACCAACTTGAGTGCCAGAGACCAGGGTGAGCTGGTGAGTATGACAGTTAGAAAACAATCCCTTTACTTGCAAACTGATAAAGTTATATATGGATATTAGACAATAAATATTCAACCTCACACAGAGACATTTTAGCAGGCAATTCTACTCTGGTAATGATTTTAAGGAAGTGATTGTCAATCATTATAGAGATAATAAGTGTATGGACTAGGTCTACTCCAGGTCCAAAAGTATGCTTAGAAATTTCCTCTAGCTAATGCTTTGGATCAAGCAGTATCTGGATCATCTACTCAGTCTTATTTTTGAAAGCCTATATGTTATGTGCACCTCAATTCTGTTGTGGGTTTTCCAATTGTTTCATTTAATTGTTTCCAATTGTTTCAGTTATGCATGGATATTTATACAAACAATATGATAAATTAGTACTCCTTTTTCTTCCCATCCTCCCCAACACTCGTTTTCCTAACTTCTTCCAATAAAATAATGAACACAGCTATGAATTATTTAAGTATCCATTCTTAACTTTTTATTCCTGGAACTTGTTTTACCTTGATCATTCATGCTGTCCATTATGGTCATCAATTTCTTTAGCCTTGCCATTGATTCCTGTTCATTGCCTTTACTCATAAAATCTGTTCCAAAACCAGGGATCATACCCTATAAAATAGTACAGTTAAAGGCTTTAATTGTGTTAGCTTTGCAAACTATGGGACTGAGTGACTTGAGAAATAGATTAGCTCTATATATTTTATTCAGCAAATTTGAACGTGTTCAAACGCACAAATAGGCAAGTTATCCATGTTTACCAGAAGCCATTAAAATTATCTGGTAGCATTTCAGACAGCTATCAGGCAGCTATTCAATGGGAAGAATACTTTAAAATTCACAAGAGTTCTCCAGCACTTTCTACAAAAATTGAAAACGAGTGAAGTTTGGACAGAAAATTTTCAGGATAACTAACCAAGATCTGACTGAAGGGTCCCATTTTCATGATGTTTTGGAATTGTTCATACATATCTCTCAATGTAAACTGACCTGAAATACAACAGAAATGGAAGGTTAGTGAAGATGATCACACAATTACATTTTTATATAGACTGATCCTGTCCACTCATCTCTGATTGCACTTTATGAGGAGAATGGACATAGAGCCAAATAGCGTTAGATGCAAAGATACTACTGCATATTCTTCTATTATTTGACCGTATCTCACTTTGCATAACACATTTAAGAACCTTAGGTAAGTTGCAATTGTGTAGAGAAAGCATGCAAATAATGCTGTGTCAGAGGAGCAATCCATTTACTTTAACATTTCAACTGTTCATGAGAAGTCTGGATTTTTTTTTAACCTGTATGATTTAAATTTATATTTCTCTTTAATTACTTAGCTTACCATAACAAGAAAAAAAAAGTTGAATAATTACTTTAACATTTCAACAAACTGAAGATTACACAAAAGGCTAGTTTTGTTACAGAATATTTTTTTTTGGGGGGGGAGGGGGAGAAGGACTAGCTTACCGTGTTTCAGCTTCTCTATGAGTGCCTCATTGTCATCCAACTTTAATTCGTTTACTTTATCTATCAATCCTTCAATATCACCCATACCTGGAAAACAGAAAGCCTCCTTCAAAATTTGTGAGGAAAATTATGCTCCAATTTTTTTTTTCCTGTGAGAGTGACATTTTTGGGAACACTTGTTAGTCTGTAGTTATAAATAGTACATACCAAGGAGTTTGCTGATGAAAGGCTGTGTTTTGAATGGTTCAAAGTCATCTATGTGCTCTCCAGTACCAATAAAAATAATAGGACTTTTTGTGGCAGCAACTCTGCAATGAAGTATAATAAGATAGTATCTCTAAACAAAATCAGTATGGCCCAACTTCTGCTTCCTTATATTAAAATAAATGAACGTAATGATACAAGTCAGATTTTACTTGCCTGCTACTGTTCTAGTCGCTCTTCAAACTACCAGTGCAAAAGGATTCAGCATACAGGATTTGAAACAGACACTTTCCAGTAGCAATAGGGAATTATTCCCTAATATGTGCAGGGATTTAAGCCATCATTTTGGCTTGTAATTTTTTTTAAAAAATAAGTTTCTATTCCTTCATGATCAGAAATATAACCTTCAAAATATGAGTAACTTTAAATAGCTGTATTCCTGAATCTTCAGACAGACTCCCTGCCTGTACCACTGCTGATAGCTTGAACAAGCACCACGAATGGGAAATTAAGATGGTCTGTTTTACTGTTCATATTCAGAACCTTGTGGGAACCTATAACTTAACATTGTCCATTTCTTCTGCTTCTGGGAAGCCAACAGAGGCAAGTATTGAAGGTAGTCAGGGAGGAGTAGCCAACAAAATGGAGAACAGTGGAGACTACTCTTTTTCTTCCATATCTTAAGGCAGCTAGGAGGCTTCCAAATGGGGAGACAGATAAAGCTTCTCTCTTCTAGAAGGTAAAGGAAGATGGGAGCTTCAAGGTTGTCAGACACCTACCAGCAACTACTACTACTACCGTGAAGTCTTTAAACCATGATTTGAGGACTTCAAAAGCTCAGACATAGGTGAGAGGTTTATTGCAGGAGTGGGCGGGTGGGTGATATTCTGTGGCTTGCGTTGTGGAGGAGGTCAGAGTAGATGATCATAATGGTCCCTTTTGACCTTAAACTCAGAGTCTATGAGCAAGAGATGTGAAAGGCAAAACTCTAAATCAGGGACCACAATCTGCTAGAAATACCTGCACTCTGAATTCCCAGCAGCTGGAGAGATGGGGTGTAAAGAAAAAGAGGGCACCTGGTCATCTTATTAGCATGGCCCAGGACCTGTGAGGTGCAGCTCTCATCATCCATGTCTATTTCTCGCTAGTATGCTTAGGGCTGGTCTCCACTATGGGGGAGGGGGGGGGAGAATCGACTGCAGATACACAACTTCAGCTATGTGAATCACGTAGCTGAAGTTTGCTTATCTGCAGCCGACTTACCGCTCATCCTCATGGCGGCGGCGGTCGGCAGCGCGCTCCCCCGTCGACTCCAGCTTGCGCCTCCCGGCAAGCTGGAGTTCCGGAGTCGACGGGGGCGCCGCGATCGATCGATTTCTCGCGTCTTCATAGGACGCGAGAAATCGATCGCTACCCACCGATTCGGCGGGTAGTGAAGACATACCCTTAGTCTTCTGCCAACTTTATTTTTACTGACAGAACAGAATATTTATAGGTGTTTAAAAGCCTTTTAACTTTTCAGTTCAGTCAGACATTGACTTAAAGAGCTGGCATCAAAACAAACAGACCAGATTGTTCTGCCAATATTCTCCATGGTTTCTATAACCAACCTAATTTCTAACCATTACTTCCACAAGTGTGTTGGCCATGTCTGCCTGTATAAAGACAAATGCTTATATATATTTCTGATGTATTCTAGTAACTTTAGGACTGGCTTCAGTTTCAGGATGCTCTGCTGCATGGCTTTCAACAGAAGCATGGAATCATAAATTCCTGTTACATTTTCTTTAAGGGGGTTCTCCGTTTGGCCATTTTCTGGACTTCTATCAATCAGAGATTTGACTTTCATTCCACTGATAGGAGTCTCATCCAGCATCGCCTCACAACATCTGAAGTTTTTTTTGTGGTTTTTTTTGGGGTGTCATCTTAGACTCTTAATAGGAAGCCATCTTTTCACCTGAGCCATGTCCATAAGGCATTTATCTACTAATTTTCGTAAGGATATTAAAACAAAACTCCCAGTAACTTAACGCCCCCTCGCATTTACAGAGACTAGTGATACTATCCTGAGAAAACAAGTTGACGCTTACAGAAAGATGTGTAATATCAAAAGGATAAAAAATGCCAGAGTCTGATCCTGAAAGCTGCCAAGCACCCATAACTCCCCCTGAAGTCAGGATCAGGCCATAAGTGGTTTGCATCAAGGCCAGTGTTACTCACTGAGCTAAAGCAACAGAGTCCTGTGGCACCTTGAAGACTAACAAAAGTATTGAACCATAAGCTTTCATGGGTTAATACCCACTTTGTCGGATGCAAGTAGGTATTAGCCTATGTAAGATTATGCTTCAATACTTCTGTTAGTCTTTAAGGTGCCACAGGACTCTGTCGCTTCTGCAGATCCAGACTAACATGGCTATTTCTCTGACCACTGAGCTAAGAATCAGCACACCCAAAATGCATGTGACAAAAACAACAAGAGAACTTTAAGAGAACTTTGTTTAACAACTCTTCTGGTAGTTTAAACAATCACATACAGCTACAAAAGTACTGAAACCCTATTACTGCAGAATACTTACGCACTGAGCGCGCCACCTCCTTTTGCATGGCCATCAAGTTTTGTCACAATAACAGAGGCTACATCTACTTTATCTTTGAAAGCCTTCGCCTGAGCTTCACAAGCTTGACCAATGGAAGCATCCATAACGTAAACAATGTTATCTGGTTGCTGGAAAAATAAACAAGAGTTATTTCTGGGTCTTTACTACAGAACATAATACACAGATACAGAGTTTACACTTTTAGTAGTTACTCACTATAGCATTGGCAACTTGTAACATTTCTTCAAACAAAGAATCTTCCTGTTTGTGACGCCCACTTGTATCAACAATGATTATCTCAAAGTTTTCATTCTTAAATTTCTCAACACCTTCTGAGGCAATAATCACAGGATCCATTTCTGTGTAACTATTCAAAAGGTAAAGACATACTAAATTATATGAACTAAGTTTTTGTGTCCATGCACCCCCATCCCAAGGATCTATTTTCAGGAAATTAACTTTTAATTAATGCACAGAATCAAGTAATTTCAAATCCATCATAAATTTTTAGATATAGACATTCTTAGCTATAGAGTACTGGTTGTTTAGATGATACAGCATCTAACGATTTATATCTAACTTCTTTCCTTTGGCATATTTTGCACTGAAAACTGTATTTTATACACTGTGCCTTATCTCAGCTCTACTGATATAGATGTTGAGCAGGTTTAAAGCTATATTCTTCCATCAGTGCGCACACGGTAGCAAGATAGGAAAGCACTGAGAACGCATTCAAAGCACGATTCAGAAAAATGATCCATTTTTCTTGCTCTACAGAATTGCCATCTTATTGTGAGCCTCCTATCATTGTTTATATTTGATGACAGATTAAAAGTGCTTTCTAACATTTCTAAAGATCATAAAGAATGGATGCATGTCTCCCTGAAGACGTGAATGTAACAATAGCCTACTCTTTTATAATGGTTCTGTACTTGTTAAAAATCTGTTTGACAGCTCACTGATCCCCTATATATCTTTTCCGAATATGTAATATTATAATGAGTTGAACTGTTCCCAAAACCAAAGGTGCATACCTGCCATAAAATGGAATTCTTGCTTTTGTTGCATTCTGTTTTAGCTGGTCAAAGGCACCTGTAAAATAGAGATAGTCAGTGGACCATCTGCAATGTATAAGTGTGCAAAAATGGAACAAACCTATTTAAAATTACTCATAATACCTGCTCTGTATGTGTCTGCACATATCAAACATGTCTTCCAGCCTTTCCTCTGGTAATAGTAGGCTAACTGTTAAAAGGAAATACAAAATGTGATAACAGTACCAAGCATTTTAGTGATGTGTGATGAAAAATCCTTTTCTTAAAAACAGAATGTTAGATTTATAAAAAAGATAAATAAGTCACTGAAGTCCTGTACTTGTATTTTCTAAATGACACAGAGTCAAGACACTTTTCCTGCAACCAGCGATCTTTGGTTATATATTAGCAACAGTAAAAAATTTAAGCCATTATCAGAGGTTATTGTCTTTTCCACTATGTGACTCATTATCATGTAGATCAGTGCTCCCCAACCGGTGTGCCGCGGCACACTGGTGTGCCGTGAGGCCATGCCAAGTGTGCCGCGGCAAAAGCTCTGACCGCGAGGCTGGGGGGCGGGGGAGGCGGTGTGATGCGGCGCTGCGCTGACCACAAGGCTGGGGGGCGGGGGAGGCGGTGTGGCGCAGCGCTGCTCTGACCGCGAGGCTGGGGGGCGGGGGAGGCGGTGTGGCGCGGCGCTGCTCTGACCGCGAGGCTGGGGGGCGGGGGAGGCGGTGTGGCGCGGCGCTGCTCTGACCGCGAGGCTGGGGGGCGGGGGAGGCGGTGTGGCGCGGCGCTGCTCTGACCGCGAGGCTGGGGGGCGGGGGAGGCGGTGTGGCGCGGCGCTGCTCTGACCGCGAGGCTGGGGGGCGTGTCGCTCCTCTCCTTCCCTCGCTGGAGTCGGGTCAGAGCAGCGTGACCCAGCGAACAAGTAAGCGCGGGGGGGAAGCGGGGTGCAAGGGGGTGTTGGGGGGAGGCTGGGCTGGGAGCGGGGGTAAGCGGGGTGCAAGGGGGTGTTGGGGGGAGGCTGGGCTGGGAGCGGGGCTAAGCGGGGTGCAAGGGGGCGTTGGGGGGAGGCTGGGCTGGGAGCGGGGCTAAGCGGGGTGCAAGGGGGCGTTGGGGGGAGGCTGGGCTGGGAGCGGGGGTAAGCGGCGTGCAAGGGGGCGTTGGGGGGAGGCTGGGCTGGGAGCGGGGGTAAGCGGCGTGCAAGGGGGCGTTGGGGGGAGGCTGGGCTGGGAGCGGGGGTAAGCGGCGTGCAAGGGGGCGTTGGGGGGAGGCTGGGCTGGGAGCGGGGGTGAGCAGCGTACAAGGGGGCGTTGGGGGAGGCTGGGCTGGGAGCGGGGGTAAGCGGCGTGCAAGTGGGCGTTGGGGGGAGGCTGGGCTGGGAGCGGGGGTAAGCGGCGTGCAAGGGGGCGTTGGGGGGAGGCTGGGCTGGGAGCGGGGGTAAGCGGCGTACAAGGGGGCGTTGGGGGAGGCTGGGCTGGGAGCGGGGGTAAGCAGTGTGCAAGGGGGCGTTGGGGGGATATAATATATATATATACTATTATACTCTTCAAAACGATATTTTGAAGATTATATTAGTTTTTTATCCAATTTTTGTATGTGGTGTGCCGTGGAATTTTGGGAGAGGCTATGGTGTGCCGAGGGTGACAAAAGGTTGGGGAGCACTGATGTAGATCAGCAGTTCTCAAACTTTTGAGAACCGCGACCCTTTTTCCTGTTCCTCGACGGCACGACGGACCCTTGTATGTCCGCCGAAAAGCCTCTGAATTGAATACTTCTGCATGCAGAAGCTATTTTCGGCGTACATGACGAGTGCTTCCGAGAGCGCTCCGTATGTCCACCAAAAAGCCGCCGAATGTGGAACTAATCAATTTGGCAGGTTTTCGGCAGCAGCAGGAGCTCGCAACCCCCCTGGGAGCGCTTGGCGACCCCCCCGGGGGGGGTCACAACCCCCAGTTTGAGAAACCCCGATCTAGATCATGGTAGATTGGTTTTGCCTTATCATGCACTAGGCAGGTTTGGAATGGCACATGCAAATTTTAATTTTCTGAGCTAGCGACAGTCAAGTAAGATCTAGAAGTGGAGAATGGAAAGCTGAACAACAACTATGATATTTGCCAACTTTTGCAGACTGGTTGCTTGGTCATGAACCTTTCAACTGATAACAGAACAGCTTTTGAAGTGGGCCCCATTCCTTTAAATACTTGTCTTTGTGAAATTAAAGCCCTCGTTATACACATTCATCCCATTCTACCACATTAACATTCAGATGTGACAGAAGTCAATTATTTGTCATGTATTCCATCTCCTTCACTCCATAAACACTTTAATAAGAGCTGGAACGATTTGCCCCTTACTGTAACACTGACACTAAACTGCAACTGTGCAAAGCAAACGTCAGAGAACATTAGGGTGACTCAATGAGAGAAAGAAAACACTTCCACTATGCAGTCCCTCTGTCAGAACATCAATTACCTAACCAGATCAGACCAGTGGTCTATCTAGTCCAGTACCCCATCTCCAATAGTGGCCAATATCCCAATGATTCAGAAAAAGGTACAACCACCACCATTCAGTGATCAATTATGGAGTAACCTGCCCATGTGTGAGGGAGGGGGTGAGAGTGGGGATTTCTTCCCAAATCTTATCAACTATTGGCTGGCTTCAACTTTCATTTATCAAGGTTTCTCTTCTCTCTTTAATCCCATCAAATATAAATGAATGTTGTCATTATAATTTATTTTAATTATGCATTGTGTAGAAAAAAGTTTTCCTGAAGAGATTGTATCTCTGCCACAGCAAGTCTCTTATATAAATAGGGCTGTACTGTATTCAGCAAGCTATATTAATAACTATGAAAGTATACAAGCCAATAGTAACATCTAACAGAAATTTGTGTTTCAGACAGTTTAATTTTTACTGTTTTCTCTATTAAGTGTTGTAAAAGGATTCAGTATAATTTACCTTTGAACATGTTGTGGTTTTACCACTTCCCTGCAGCCCAACAAACATTATGATGTTTTGTTTTCCTTTAGTTGGTGTCCAGGCTTTAACTCCAGGATCTACAAGCTGTAAGACACAGCAGAATAAATGACAAAAAGTGTGGAATTGTTAGAGGACATACTACACTCCAATCTTCATCCAAGTCCCTATGTAGAGGGGCGGCTTGACTTACATACCCGACTGTGTGTCTGAACTTCATCTTTTGAAAGGCTAACTGGTTGAATATTGCTATTAATTACACAGTTCATAATTCAAGGTAAATGTGGCTAGTTCCTAAATACATACACACAAAATGTCCCTGGGCTCAGATTTTAATTTGTTTGGTTTATTTTGCTTAATTTGAAACAAAAAATTTAAACAAACTTAATTCTTATTTCTCTGTATCTGGTCTGACTGACAGCCTGGCCAACGGGTGGCTGAAGGACCGGCTAGAACAACACGAATGCCATGTGTTGGCATGCTCTCTGAGACGGCTGATAGATCAATTGATCAAGGTGAATTCGGATTTCTATTATGGACTAACGAAAGGATAGACCAGACTAATTTGACTTCATAACCCTATAAACAAAAGGAACACCCTATTCACGGCTGACAGCAGAAACTTGACAGTGCGTGAACAATCCACCTGCCTATGGCAAGTAGGAAGCTTACCAAGAGAACCACAGTTAAATCTGAAAATTTAAGCTGTTTAATAAAAGTTATGTTTCTAGCTCTTATGGCTGCAGTTCCTGTCTTATAAGCAAGAGGAGAAAATTAACTGATGCAGTGCCACCTTCCTGAGTATGCAGATGTTCACAGCTTTGCTAATGTGCAGCAAAGTGAAAACAGGGCACAAACATCAATTTTCACTGCTTCTACTCAAAGCCCTGTAGGGAGATGTGAAGCGGAAACGAATCTGGCTAATTTCACTTTGATGCTTCTGGCTGGGAAAAGTTGAGTAACTGTGCAAACAGGCACTGAAGTTATTAAATGAGGGAAACAACTCACACATGGAGACAAAAAGGGATAAGATTACTAGAGATACCCAATATACAGCAGCCAAGAGGCTGTGGGAGGAAGGTATCCAGAGAACGAATGCTCCTTATCCCTCCTGCAGCCCTGGGGAGGATTTGTATACTTCAAATTTGTCAGATGTTTTCTAGATGGAAGCCAGGCCCAGCCCTATGCCCCTCAAGGAGCATCCCGGGACTCCCCAACAATAAGGGAGAAATCATAGCACCCTTTTCCCAGAAGAAGAGGTGCGTTGGTTTCTGACATAGGTATTCCTCACAAACAATACCTCTAGCCTTCTTTTTCCTATCACTTGGTCTTTGGCTAGTAACATTAGGCTGTTAAGAGTCTGGTAAAAATGTTAAACCCCACGTACAAATGGATGGAGGAAGGGAATATGTGCCCTCATTTTAAAAAACATGCTGGGGGAGTAAGCAGGAAAGAATAATGGGACATGTTAGAAAAATTGAGAAAAATGGATGGAAAAAAGAGAAGAAGCAGACAACATAGGGGAGAGAACAGGAAGAAACACTTAAGGCAGCTCACGAATAAAAGATACAAAAAGTGATCTAGTGAGGGGAAAAGAAAGAAGTGGAGTGAAGCCAGGAAGGGAGAAAATGTCTAAGGCCAGATCAACACTATGAACTTACATCGGTATAACGACATTGTTTCATGGGTATGAAAAATCCACACACGTAGGCAATGCAGTTATGCCAACCTAACCCCTGTATAGAAAGCTTTATGTCAACCGGAAGGCTTCTCCAAGCAACATAATCCATCTTTGTGAGAAGCCCTCCTGTCGGCGTAGTAACATCTTCATTGAAGTGCTACAGCTGCAGAGTTTTAAGTGTAGACCTACCCTAAGAAATCGAGAGATTTAGTTGATTACATTTTAATTTTTTTATTAAATAGGCACATTGTAACATACTGTCAATTAAAGAATAAAAACAATACACACTGCTATATTCCTTTAGATTGCAGTGTGGCGGGGGGATTGGGAGGGAAGGGGGAGAATTGCAGAACAGCTCTTTTCCACTTGCTTATTTCTTGAAAAATTTGTTCAACATCTACAAGATCCAGTTACAGACAAAAATAGCTTGTGTGAGCAGCAGAGTTTGAAAGGACTCCAGTTACCTAATCTTTCTTACTTTCAGAATTTAACAGAAACAATTTCATACAGAATTTTTTTTTAATCTTTTTAGTTAACATTGTTCAATCATAGTTTAAAAAAATAACATTATAGATGGTTATTAAAAATAAAAAGTGTTAAACATCTTTGGATTTAATGTCCTGGCACAAGTAAAATCAAAGTATCCCAACATTAACAATGTTTACCAATACCAATTTATTTTAATACGTAACAGTCACTCATATGCTGTGACTGTGAGATGTTTGTACATTCTGCACAAACATGAACGGTTATTGGGACTGGATGGTTATTTACACAAAAAGAGATACAAATTTTAAAAATGCAAAATTCACACAGTTTTACCTTGACAAGTTCTTTAAAGACAGCATGCTGAATCATTTTCCTTTTGTTAAGACCAGATGCCATCTCTTCCAGATCAATAGCAGATCTAAGTTTTTAAAAGTTGTTAAAATAAAATCAAAACAAGACAAGGAACGTTAGTATACTTAAAGCAAACCTTGAGAAGAGGATTATAAGCATGTCTTAGTTTATATGAACAGTGAAAAATGTCCTACATTCTCTAAGTGTCTTGAACTGTCCATATTTTATTAAACATTAAGAGACATCTAGTAGAAACATTATCTTCAAATTTAGGGTAAATTGCCAGCTTTCCAGTATACTTGAATATTTTAGAAAGCATAAACTCAAGTGAAGTGCACTAAAAGTTAAACATTTTAACAGTACTGTGACAAGTAAACAGACCTCTGTTTATATCAAAACCAGAATGAAACAGGCAAATCTTAAGAAGCATCAGTATGGTTACTATTAAAAGGTATGATGTACGGCCAACTAGTCTTGAGAAAAGCATCATCATAAACTCGTTAACTTGAGGAAAGATGTCTTAGGTAAAACTGGATTAACACTGACATTTAAATGCCCAGACTAAATTTCCCTAGGGAAGGAGAAGTGGAATGATGGGGGAAATAATTAAATGAAAATCACATGTGTGTTCCTTTAAGGTATCAAATGCAAGTTACTCTACACACCTCACTCATCTGCAACCTCCATACAAACATAACAGAACTAGTCAATTTAATTTATTTTGATTATTTGACTTACTTGACATTTTCTCTCAACTGCTTCACTAATTTAATGTTAACATCAGCTTCCAGTAGCGCCGTACATACTTCTTTTAACATAGCATTTAAAACCTTTGGAAGGATTTAAAAAAAGAAGGGCATTTAAAATTTACAACTGTGCAGAAATCAAGTTTATTCATATCTGCATCATGAAAACAATGGCACTTTTGTTTTACTGTGAAGTAAACACAAAATGATTAATACTTAAAGTAATCCAGGAATCTGATGTAAACCATAGACAGAATGATGGCCTTTGAAGTAGAAGTTGATGATTTTGTGTGTATCTTACTGGAACAAATGGATTTAGAAATTACACAACTGAATCAAAATATTTTTAAACACAGAAATAAAACAAAAAAGTACTACAGTAAAACCCCAGAGTTTCGAACATCAGAATTACAAACTGACAGGTCAATCTCACACCTCATTTAGTATTGGAAGTATTGTATGCATTCAGGCGACACCAGCAGGGAGGGAAAAAAAGCAAATATGGTACAGAGCTGTTAAACATAAAACTACTAAAAAAAAGGGAAAGTTTGACTTTTTTTTTTTTCAAGGAAACTTTCTGTGCTTGTTTCATTTAAACAAAGATGATTAAAAGAGGCATTTTTTTCTCCATAGTAAAGTTTCAAAGTTATATTAAGTTAATGTTCAGTTATAAACTTTGAAAGAACCATAACATTTTGTTCAGAATTACAAACAACCTCCATTCCCGAGGTGTTCGTAACTGGGGTTCTACTGTAGTTCTATGAAAAAAATGTTAAGCTTTGGAAAGCACAGTTGATCAATTTATAGATCATGCAACTTTTACTCTGCTATATTCAAAGAATGTGTTCCTTCCTCCTCACCAGCAAAATTACCATAATTTCATAACAAAAAGAGATAATTCAGCCACATGTAAAGATAAACAAGTTAACTGAAAGAATTGTACTGTAAAAAGTAATTATAAATGTACATAAAATAGTTATGACAAATAGAAGATGAAATAAGATTGACAAGAACAGCTTGTATCCAGTCACAGGCAAAAGTGAACAAGAACAAACATCAGAATGCAGTAACATCCATAAAAAAAAAGTATTCCCTAGAAGCAAAATAAGCACATTTCATTGAGAAGGTACATCATGATTCACCCACTAAGGGCAGTGTTTTCAAACCAGGGTGGCTAGAGTTCAGAACAAAGGTTACATTTTAAGAGTTGGGTGCATTTAAGAATTTCACCACTAATCCATACTCTACACATCTTTCTTGGTGGCCTGATTTTCTGAGACACTGAACTCTTGTAGGTCTCACTGGAGAAAACGGGATACACGGATGCTCACCCTTCTGGAAAAAAAACAGGTTACTTATTTAACTGCATAACTTAGGCACCCAGGTTTGAGAATTTGTCTGAGGTATTACATGTCTTCAGACATGACACAAGCTTGGGGTAAGTTTATGGTCTCAATCAAATCTGATAATTTGATATAAAAACACATGATAAAATTTAGGATAATTGGAAAACTACTCATAGATTAAGGCCAGAAGGATCATTGTGATTTTCTAACTGGATTTCCTGCAAAACACCAGCCACAGAATTCTCTGGATAAATTCCTGCTTCAAGTCCAATAGCCGCAGTTGAACCAGACCCTATTTTAGAAAAACATTCAATCTTGATTTACAGTGATGTAAATCCACCACACTTTTGGTGAAACTGTTCCAGTGGTTGGTTAGGCCTTATTTCCAGTCTGAATTTATCTAGCTTCAAATTCCAGCCACTAGATCTTGTTCGAACCAGGCAGAAACTTGCTAGACTGAAGAGCCTTCTATCACCAAATTTCTATTCCCCATGCAGATATTTACGGGTTGTGATCAAGTCACTCCTTAGTTTTCTCTTTGTTAAACCAGATAGACTCAAGCAGCTCAGTCACTAAGGCATATTTTGAATCATTCTAATGGCTCTTCTCTGAACCGTCTCCAATTTATCAACATCCTTAAGAGTAGACACCAGAACCAGATATTCAATATTCACAGTAGCAGTCGCACCAATGCCAAGTACAGAGGTAATGAAACCTCTATTCCAACTTGATATTCCACTCTTTACGCATGTAAAGATCACATTAGCTCTTTTGGTTGCAGCTTCGCACAGAGGGCACACGTTCATCTGTTTATCCACCATAACATGAAATCTTTTTAGAGACACTGTTTCCAGCCCATTGAATACTGTGTCCAGTTCTGGAGTTCCCCCATCCTGTACCTAAGGCCTACTTTCTTTGTTCCTTGATGTAGGACCTTACATTTGGCCATACTGAAACATGTATTGTTGCTTGTGCCCAGCTTACCAAGATCTAGATTTCTCTGTATGAGTGGCCTGTTCTCTTCATGATTTACAACTCCTCCAATCTTTGGGTCATCTGCAAACTTTATTACTGATGGTTTTATTTTATTTTTCAGATAATTGATAAAAATGTTAAACAGCATAGCACCAAGAAACGACTAGGGGGAATGCCACTACAAACACATCTGCTCAATAGCTACTCCCTGTTTACAATTACATTTTGAGTCGTTAGCCAGATTTTAATCCACTTAATGTGTGCCATGTTGATTATGTATCGATCCAATTTCTTAATCAAACCATGGTGAAGTACCAAATCAAATACCTACAGAAATTAATAGTATTACATCAATGCTATTATCAAAAGATATTTAGTTTGACAAGATCTATTTTCCATAAAGTGATGTGTGGATTGGCATTAGTTATCCTAACTTAATTCTTTATCGAGTCCTGTATCAGCCATTCGGGGCGGGGGGGGGGGGGGGGAGCCACAGGACTGCTGTCAAGCTTAGAAGCCTATAATTACCATTGTCATCCTATTTATTCTTTTTAAATATTGACACAACATTAGCTCTTTTCCAGTCCTTTGGAACTTCCCCAGTGTTCAAAGACTCACTGAAAAAAAAATATTATGGTCCAGAGAGTTCTTTGAACAGACCTGCCGATTAAAAATCATCCATCTTTATTAGCTACTGTTTAACATCCTCTTTAGTCACTGATTGAATAACAAGAATTTAATCATATAATATGAATACATCATCTTGCTTCTTCTCAAATACAAAACAGAACTATTTATTGAATGTTTCTGCCTCTTCTGTATTTACAATTCTACCAATTTAATCTAGTAATGAACCAATACCATTGTTAGGATTCCTTTTGTACCTAATATAATTTAACTTCTTATTGTCCTTAATCCTTCTGGCCACAGATCTCTGTGTCCTTTTTGCTTCCTATATAAGTTTTCTGCTATTCCCAGCTTCTAATTCATATTCATTGCTATCAATTTCTGCTTATTTACGTTTGTTCTATATAGCTTTCACTTCCCCTCTAAGCCAGGATTGTTTTTTAACCAGTGTCGCCTTCTCTCTCTCAATTATGGGTTTATGGCTCTTTTGGACATCTAACAAAATGCCCACAGACTTAAAAGTGAAATGAAACAGGTACTACGCAGTCAGGAATAAGATCCAGAGTTCCTGCCAATGTAAAGATTATATAGAGTTCCTGGCTACATTATGGCTGCCTATAGCCAACGTTACTAGTTTCACAAGCACTGTAACTCAGTAACTTTAAATAAATAAATAGTTTAACTTTTTTTTTTTGCTAAGAGAACCTGCACTTATATTCAAAAACTATTGGCTTGTTATTGGGTGGAAAAAAGTTTAATTCTATTTCAATATGTGATGGATGCATGCTTAACCAATTATTCCAAAAAATTATGTTGAAAAAGGCTAATGGAGTCACAATCCTAAGATGCATCAGGTGAGGTATTTCCAGCAGAGACAAGAAACTGTTAGTACCATTATACCAGGCATTGGTGAGACCTCATCTGGAATACTGTGTGCAGTTCTGGTCTCCCATGTTTTAAGAAAGATGCATTCAAACTGGAACAAGCAAAGAGAAGGATTAGTAGGATGATCAGAGGAATGAAATGTATCTTATGAAAGGAGACTCAAAGAGCTTGACTTGTTCAGCTTAAGCAAAATGTAGCTGAGGGGAGATATGATTGCTCTCTATACATACATCACAGGGATAAATACCAGGAAAGGAGATGTGTTATTTAAGGTAAGCACCAATGTGGACATAAGAACAAATGACCATCAACAAGCTTAGGCTCGAACAACAGAGCAGTGAAATTCTAGATCAGTCTTCTAAGGGGAGTGAGGTGGTGGTGGTGAAACTGAACTGACTTTAAGACTGATCTTGTTAAGTTTATGGATTGGATGGTATGATGGGACTACCTACAATGGGATATGGCCCATCAGTGACTGCCAGTAGAAAAAATCCCCAATGGCTGGAGATAGGACACTAGATGGGGAAGGCTGAGTTACTCTAGAGAATTCTTTCCCAAGCATTTGCCTGGTTGGTCCTGCCCACATGCTCAGAATCTAATTGATCACCATACTTGGGGTCAAGACAGAATTTTCCCTCAGGCCTGATTAGCAGAGACCCTGGAGGTTTTATGGCTCTCTCTGCAGTCTGGGGCACAGGTCACAAGCAGGTTTAAAACTAGTGATTGAGAATTATCTGTAACTTGAGGTCTTTAAATAATGATCAGTAGCTCAGCAAGATGTTAGAGGTCTATTTCAAGAGTGGGTGGGCAATGTGAAGGAGGTCAGACTAGATGATCACGATGGTCCCTTCTGACCTTAAAGTCTATGAGACCTGTTCACTAGGTTTTGTTAAACATAAACCGTAACTACTAAGTAACCCAAAAACATATAGGAGGATACCTAAATGAGCTTAACATAGAATTAATAAATGTATATACTATTAAGCATAGAAATTATTAATTCTATCCAGTGACATTGATGCAAAAGATTTATACTCCCTTATGATGCTCCTCAGTACCTTCTACCAGCTGGCAAACCCAAACGTGTGTGTTTGTTTTATTCCTCTCATTTGCTTCTTTGATTTCAGCTGCTTACCTCCTTCCCCAGCTCATTTCCTCTTAGGAAAAGACAGTTTGATCCCCTGCCTTGTACACATAGTTATAATTAAATAATGGGGATATCTTCAAGCTGATGCATTAGTTTGGCCATGTGACTTTGGGATGACTCTATTCCAGTAGTTTTTAAGCAAGATCAGTCTAGTCCTCCATGGTAATATTTTGTCTTCTCTGTTATAACAGGGCTTTAATATACACAAATATTACATACCTCTTCATTGATGATTGTAGCATTGCTCAGTGAGCGCAATGCTGAGGTTATTTTTCTTCCAAGGTCTGCTAACACCATTTTGGCGGCTTCAGAGAAATCTCACACAACAATCTGTAAAGCATTAAGAAAAGGTAAACATGCTACATTATTTTAGGAAATATTCTGTTAGAAAAAAAAGTAAATATGTCTTGATTTTTAGGTGTGGTACATTACCATGATGTCATCTTGATATTTACATTGTGTGAAAGAAAAGTCTGTCTCATAATCAGCTTTGTTACAAAACTATTTATAGAGTTTTGCTGCTCTATGCCAAACAATGTCTCATTTCCTGAGGACACTCATGAAAAATAGGTTATTTTGAAGCTTGTTACTGCCGCTCATTTCAAGTCCTAGAATTCTCTTTAGAGCATTTCCAAGCAACTAGCTGTGATGTCACAACCAGATTTGAGTTATGGCAAGGAAGAAGAAGATATAAACAAACTCAAACATCTAAATGAAAAATTGTTCCAGAGAAATATACCAAGAGACCTAGATCTCCCTCCATGATCCAAATGACACTAGGAAAACACTAGAATTAGATAGTAAATCTTGCCTTACAGTATATATTTGACCACCTGTCAAGAAGAAATCTCTAGGGTGGAAAAATATTGTGACAAGAGCCACATGAAAGTTGAATGATGTTCTATAAAGATAAGCAAGCACAGTTTTGACCAGTAAACCCTCATCTTTCAATTCACATTCCGATTTTGATTCTGCCAAGTACAGCTACAACTCAAATTTGACTATTTTCCTTGTCCAACATCTGTGAAATCCACAGCTTAAATAGAAAGGATCTACTTTTTAAAGTTACATTTTAAGAGCTTGCTGTTATTAGCAATCAAAGCCCCAACCCTGCAGACATTTACACAAGTGCTTTATTTTATATGCAAGTTTGATGGGACTACTCATGACCACAGAGCACCTAAGTAAATATTTATAGAATTTAAAATAAACTTTCAGAATTCTGTACATCTGCAAGTGCAGATGTTACATATTGTATCCTGACAAAGTGTTATTTTGCCACAGAAATTTGAAACAAAAACTAAAGAAATCAAGTGGCTCAGATTCTAACAGCTTTACAGTAAGCCCACAAATAAGTAACTGGGGGAGGAGGAGGTCAAAAGACTACATTTCAGCTTCAGCATTTTTTGTTCCAACTGCCATGCTCTCACGAGTTACCAGCCATTAACATAAGGAGAACATTTCATCAGAAGGACTGGGAACTACTGAAGTTTAATGATGCTACAGGAATCTGAGACTCAAAGAAACCATGAATATTTCACAGAACTTTGGATACGACTAACAAAGATGAGATGGGGAAAGATGATTTTAATAAACTTATTTTATTCCTTCTTCATCATTATAAAGTAGACATTTTTTCAAAGGGAGATATCTCATGTGGTAGAGAATCCAAATATTTACATTTGTAAAATTTCTTGAATACAAATCTTGGTATTATTAGTAAAAAAAGAAAAATACTACTCAACTCATTCTTTTATAGCAGAAAACTTCATGGGGAAGTTTATACCATTTAAAGTTAGGCACATGAACACTAAAATCGAGGGACTCAAGTAATACTGTAAGCAAACATTTGCTTACGTTACCAACAAGTTGGATTATTATGAATGGAAACAAATCTATCTATCTATCTATCTATATATATATATATATATATATAAAAAAGTCAAATGGTGTATGCGTGCGTGTATGCATGTGCACTTACTCCTTCCACACCGTTTGAGCTAGAGACTTGAAATTTGGTACAGTTATAGGTCTTAGGGTCCTAATCAGGGTAAGAGTCTAAAATTTTTCAAATCTCACCTCTGACGCCCCCCAGGGGTGAAATTCTTTAAAGGCCAATCACATCAGCTGGGCAGCTGTGTTCTCTGTGACATAGTTATAATGTCATAATACCCCCTCCAACGGACCCTGCACTCGCTCAGCTCTCTGCCCTCTCCCCCCTCCAACGGACCCCGCACTCGCTCAGCTCTCTGCCCCCTCCCCACCTCTGACGGACCCAAGTTGGGTTTGGTCGGAGGGTAAGTGAGGTAGGGGTGTCGGGTTTGGTCGGGGGGGGTAAGTGAGCCGGGGTGTCGGGTTTGGTCTGGGGGGGTGGGAAGGTGTTGGGGTTGGTGGGGGGGTGAGGAAGGGGGTTGGGGTTGGTCGAGGGGTAAGTGAGGTGTGGGTGTCGGGTTTGTTTGTGGTGGTAGGTAGGGGTGTCAGGTTTGGTTGGGGGGGAAAGTGAGGTGGGTGTGTCAGGTTTGGTTTATGGGGGGTGAGGTGTGGGTGTCAGGTTTGGTTGGGGGGGAAAGTGAGGTGGGTGTGTCAGGTTTGGTCTACGGGGGGTGAGGTGTGGGTGACGGTCGGGGGGTGATGGGTTTGGGTGTGAAAATGTGAGTCGGGGTTGGTCGAGGGGTAAGTGAGGTGGGGGTGTCGGGTTTGGTCAGGGGGGTGAGGTGGGGGTGTCAGGTTTGCTCTCTGCCCCCTCCCCCCTCCAACGGACGCCGCACTCACTCAGCTCTCTGCTCCCTCCCCACCTCCGACGGACCCGAGCAACGCCGGGTATTTACGCTAGTGTTAAATACAGATCTCTTTTCACCATGATTCCTTTTTGAATTTCTCACAACTTGTACCATGAAAATCAGTGAAGTCAGCTTTAAAGGAACTATTAACAAAAGTAATAGTCACAAATATCGCAGAGTGTGTGATTTAAACAGTGTTTTCTGTTGCAGCTGTGTTGGTCCAAGTATATTAGAGGGCAAGTCTACACTTAAAATGCTGCACTAATGCAGCTGCACTGCTGTAGCGCTTTAATAAAGATGCTCTACGCTAACGGGAGAGAGCATAGTTAATTCATCTTGATAGGTGACAGCTATGGCTATGTCTACACTACAGACCTTACAGTGGAACAGCTTATACTGATGCAGCTGCACTGTTGGAAGATCTTCCATGTAGCCACTCTATGCCAAAAGAAGAAAGCTCTTCTGTCGGCATAATTAAACTACCCCAAGAAGTGGCAGTAGCTATATCGGTGGGAGAACATCTCCTGTAGACATAGTAGTCCACACCAGCACTTCTGTAGTGAAACTTATGTTATTTAGGTGGGCTTTTTTTCCCACACCTCTGACCGACAAGTTTTACTGACAAAATTGCTAATGGAGACATAGCCTATGTCTATGGGAGAAACTCTCTCACCGACATAGCGCTGTCTACATGGCTAGGTCACTATAGCCACATTGCTCAGGGGTATTGATTTTTTACACCTCTGAGCAATGTAGTTATACCGATATAGGTCTGTAGCATAGACAGACCTGAGAGAAAAGATGGATGAGGTAATATGCTCTAATGGGTCAACTTCTGTTGGTGAAAGAGACAAGCTTTATAGCAACAAAGAAGTCTTCTTCAGGTTTAAGAAAGATAGTGTCACAGCTAAACACAAGGTGGAACAGACTGTTCAGCATAAATAGTTAACACGTATTCTCAGGGAATATTTACGGTGAAGTTTCCTGTTAACATCTTTGCGGTCACAGGCAAAAAAGGGGGTGAATGAACTCCTAGAGAAAAATAATAAAAGACAAAATCACCCATGGGCAAACACTTTTCACAAAACTATCACTCCATATCTGACTTCTCTGTCCTCATCTTCAAAGGAAATCTGCACACAACACCTTTAAAAAATGAACCTGGGAGCTTAATTTAATAACTTTGCTAGTTATGAATTCACAGTCTTAACAAAGACACTGGATTTATAGCTTATTACAACAATATGTACCCACTAGCCCACCTTTATTTTCCTATGACTACAGAGGTGTTAACCGGCCACTTGACCTCAAATGGTCTCTTAGATTATGCGTGAACAACTGCTGAAAAATTCACGCTCCTGAGCAGCGTGGTTAAACCGACCTAAATCCCTGTGTAGACAGCACTAGGTCAAGGGAAAATTCTTCCATTGACCTAGGTACTGTCTCTCAGGAAGGTGGATTACCTATGCTGATGGGAGAATCTCTCCAGTTGGGGTAGGTAATGTCTACACTGAAGAGCTACAGCAGCTTTAAGTGTAGACAAACCCCAAGCACTTTTCTCAGATCTGAAGAGCTCTGGATAGCTTAAAGGCTTGTCTCTTTCACCAACAGAAGTTGTTTCAGTAAAAGATACTACCTCACCTTCTTTGTTTCTCTGGGTTTAAATTTTATTTTTTGGCTGGGATTTTAAAAATCATGAAAACATTTTTTTTTGTTTTGCATTCTGTACAAAAAAGGCACAAAATGTAATTTGTAGTTCTCTCTGAAAACATATCACATTAAATTTAAATTGTTATAACTGGCAACACTAGCACTTTCCTCAGTAGCACCCTCAAAGTCTAAATGAGCATCTGATCTTCCACTCACACCACAAGGCATAACAAATGCAGGCTCTTTCAAAACTAAGTTGTTCCAAATATATATAAGCCCTCAGATTTGTGAGAATTACCCTGAAGACTTGAAAGCCCTAAATAATTTCTACTCTTGGGTTAGGGAGCATAGTCAGACCAGGGAATGGAGATGTTATGATTAATTGTTGTACTGAGATTAAGAAAGCACTCTAGAAAAACTGACATATAAACATCCCAATGTCCTATATACCAGTATCCATAGCTAATTCAATTTATCCCAAAGATTACAAACTATCTATTTTGAGAGGGATATGTTTTGCTATTTCAGATAACATTTACAGAGTCTTCTCTGCTGCTTTTTTCCCTGTAGAATTACATAAAGCAATTCGAAGTTGAATGGTTAATGAAAAATATTTGGTACTGCTGAAAGAATATAGAAATATTTTTAAAAATGCAGACTGGTAAACATAAGCAGTCACGCAGGGTTTATGAACAAATCCGTGGCCAACTAGAAATTATTTCACATAATACAACAAAGCCACCTTTAGTCTGGAACACCAGCAACTCCAAAAAGGAAGTTTATACCCAACTTCATACCTGCCGTTACAACAGGTGACGGTCGGGTGTTACTAGAAACTCGAGACCAGACCCCCACTCGCCCCAATCTATGTAGATCTTTAGCGCAGAGGCTCTAGCCCGGGGGATGGGCCGGAACCGGGGACAGGCTGGTGCCTGGATCGAGGTGTGTCTGGTCTCGAATCTGCGCAGGCTGCCGGCGCTTCCCCCGCTGGTGACACCCCACCTCGGAGCGAGCGAACCGCTGGAGACTTCCCCCAGCCGGAGAGTGCGGGGCAGGGGCCGGCCTGGACGGTGACCACGGGCCCGACGAGAGTTCCCCGGCAGGGCCCCGCCGCCGGGAGCGCCGTGAGAGGCCGGGCTGGGCCGGGGAGAGGGGCCGCAGAGGGAACCTGCGCTCGGGACAGGGGATGAGAACGGGCCCGTCCCCGGGATCCCCGCCCGGCCGCCCACGGGACTCACCAGAGCGCACCCGCGCAGAGCGGTGCCGCGGGAGGCGGTGGGCCCGCGGGGGCCACGCTCCCCTCTCTCACCCCGTCTGCCCCTTGCCGCCGGGACTCACAACACAGCGAGCACCAGCGCCGCCACTCAGCCTGGGAAACGTCACCTTACCCCTCAATCCCCGACCTCCCGCGGCAACCACTTCCGGTTCCGGGTCGCGCCAGCTGGGGCTGTACGCTTTAAGGTGGAGCTAAGAAATTCCGCTTTAGGGGCCTCGCTCTTTGCCACGCGCTAACGGGCAGAAACATTTTCTTTTGTATTAATTTTTTTAAATATCTATAGAGAAAAACCAACAAACAAACGATGCTTAAACGTCTCTCAATAGATTAACCCTTTGCTACCTCATCCTAGCTCTACCTGAAACGTTTAATGCTGTAGGGGTGTCTGGTTACAATGCAAATCAGTTACAGTATTTGTATTACAGAAGTACAGGCAGAAACAACTTTTGTTTTTAGGAATCTGTTAGGTAAAAATAGCAGGTCCTACTCACCCTTCCACACCCGAGTAGTGCGGAGTTGGATTAGGGCTCACAAGCTGTCGGAGACCAAAGACTACAGACACCCAATACATTGATCAAGGGGCTCACACCCTCCTCAGCTCAGAAGCTTGAGAAGCATGGGCAGCTTTATTTGTGACATACAGCAGTATTATAGACAGGTGTAAACAAAGTACTTAACTGGTCATGATGTGTACGCGTGATCAACCAAGTCTTGCCTGGTTGTATCCAGTTAAAACCAGTGTTACAACTGTTTGAGAAATGCTAGTATGAGAGACAATAGAAACATGGCTGCCAGGGTTGCAAAAGGGTCAGAGGCTGCTGTTCAGGTCAGAGCCTGGGCTGAAAGTTCAGATAGAGCCAGGGCAAAAGGTTCAAACTCAACAAATCTAGATAGTTCAAAACAGATAAAGAGCAGAGGCAACAATCAGAGGAGGGGGATAGAGATGGGGAGGGAAGGAAGTGGATAAAGAGCAGGGGTTGGTTGGATGTATTTAATAGGACCATTGATACTTCCAGAAAAGTATCCTATATTCTGGGGATTTTTCTTTGTATATTTCTGTGATGATATACTATTCTTTCCAGGGTGGCCAAGCCTACAATGTCTATGCTCCAGTCTTCATTTGTTGGCCTCTATTTGAATTTCTATTTTTGTAGTACTAATTTGTTAGCACTTATTATTGGTCTGTTGAGCAAGTTTTCCAAATTTCTTCAGCTTCCAATTAACATCCACTAAGTTTCTATGTTTAGCTAAACTATGTTTAGCGTGTATCAGTTTTATTTGTTAGGGGGAAATTTACTCTGCAGTTAAGTTCTCCCCAAAACATACGGGTAGGGGTATTAGGATTTCCAGAGCATATGGGTAAAAGTAACACAAACTGAATCATACATTTATGATTAGTAGCATGTGTTTTGAACAGTCATAGAGCAGTCTAGTGCATTCTCCATCTAATTTTTTGATGGATTAATCTTAAATGAAAGTCTAAAGAACAGTTCAGAATACTGGTTAAAATGTTTAAGATTAGCAGCCGTGTTAGTCTGTATCCGTAAATAAGACGAGGAAGAATTGTAGCACCTTAGAGACTAACCAGTTTATTTCTGTAAGCTTATGCTGAAATAAACTGGTTAGTCTCTAAGGTGCTACAAGTCTTCCTTGTCTTCTTTATGGTTAAAATGTGTTTTCATTGGTTAGCAGAAAAGAATTGGCCTAGTTCTTCCTCCTAATTATTTTTTAGGGAATCTGTGTTTAATTCAAATTTGCTGGCCAACTCTGCAGATAGTGTTGCCATAGGTTTTGGCAATTGTTAATAGTTAGAGAAATGAAAGTAGTTCAGGTGGGCCAGGTTATATTGAGGCTAAATAGGTGTGAGATGGCATGTTTGTACTGGATATATTTCCACTCCTTCTTAATCGCTAGATTGAACCTTTTGTTTAATATTGGAAAAAGGAGGAAGATATTATTTTAAATAAATTGACTGATGGTCAAAATCCCTTTCCTATTCCAGCCTGGACAAATTATGGGATTGCCTACTATACAAAGTTTCAAGTTACCCCAGATGGAGGCCTTGATATATAGAAATGAGTGCTTTTTAAATTTAATCAACATACTACACCAAGTATTTCTGGCTGCCACAATAGTTGGCAATTGTTCTTTAGGGACTCAGTAGTAATCCGAGTGCAGTGAAATGGAAATAGGAAAAGAAGCAACCAATTCTGCTGGAGCCAATCTGGGGCTCTGCAGCATGAGAGAATGAGCCACTGTGCTGCTTAGTTAAGAATTATTGCCTGATTCTAAAGTTTAAAGTTAGGAAATCTAAAACCACCTGTTTTGATAAGAGATTGTTGCCAGCACCCCACAAGAAGGACCTGAACATGTTGTCAGTTTTGGTAAAATAAAAGGGAGGAATATCGACAGGAAGGGAATTCTGAATAAAAATTATCCTAGGAAGAACATCCATTGTGATGAAAGTGAGGAATACTTGTAGCACCTTAGAGACTAACTGGTTTATTTCAGCATAAGCTTTTGTGAGCTATAGCTCACTTCATCGGATGCATAGAATGGAACAGAAGTAAAATGCATTTATACACACAGAAAGAAAAAGAAAAGAAAAAAATAATGTACATTAGCATACCAATTCTAAGAGGGCTGTTAAATGTAGATGGTCAGACCAGGTACCAGCTCATGGCAAAGTCCCCATGTCTCACCTGAACACTGATAAATACAGCTGGAATCACTTTGGCTCATTTCTGTGTTAGTATTGTTAAAATAGGTAGTAGGATTATAAGAATGTGTATGAGTGAATGACTACTTATGAATTAATGCATGCATTAATCTCTCTTACAAAGTCTATATTCCATATTGTAAGGTAATTAAGCATTTGTATTGTATGCCTCTGTAATTGTGTAAACCATCAAACAGGATAGAGACATTAATTAGTGTGAAGTGCTGATCTCAAACGGAAGGTGTTATTGTCTTTCCCAACAGGAAAAGGCCACCACCACCACATGGGCTATTGTGAGGCATTAAAAAGGACAAAAGGGTTTGTTCTGCTATTCTGCCCGCTTCCTGACGGTGAGTTATGTGAGTGAATTCCTCTGTCAGCTGAGTTTGTAGCTCAGAGGAATGCAGGGAGGGAGATAAAACCCCTAATAAGAAGGAACTGGATCTCTGCGCTGCTTGGACTCTCAGGGGCAAGGTTTCTAGGTATAAGTAAGGGATCCCCCGCTGCTTAGCTTGGGTTAGTCATAAAGGACTTGTAGTGCTTGCTTATTATAGAAGCTTCTATTATCTTTTGAAACTTGATTGCAACTCATTTTTGTATGTGTGTTTACCTGCTTTAACGTCTTAAATAACTTGTTTCCTTTTGTATTAATAAATCTTTAGATATCCTATTATAGGATTAGCTACAAGCAGTATTTTTGGTGTGAGATCTAAGGTGCTCTTCCAAGTAAAGCCAAACCCCAATTCTTCTATATAATCTTTTATAGTGTTTCCAGCATGTGATTAAGTATGCTGGTGCCAACCTGGCTTGTCTAAAGAAGGGTTTAACACTGCATTAAAATCTCCTGCTATCATGATTGATACTAGGGGGATATTCATTAATTTGGGGGGAAAAAACAAAAAACCTTGTATCTTTGTGTGTATATATTAATTACAGTATATTAATCTCCCAGCATCTGAATGCCAAATAACTCTACTCCAATTTCCATTTCAAGACCAAACTTTGTAAAGAGGCACCTTCTGCAGAATGAACCTAGTACTCTCTGCTTCTGCCAAGTTGACAGTTTCAGAGGTAGTAGAACACCTCTATTTTTCCAGCAACTATTTGATCGCTAGTGCCAGACTGAAATGGACAAACTGAACAGTGCTATTGAAAACTACCTCTTTGGGTGGTTCCATCAGCACTAGTGAGCTGTATTCCCAGGTCTTAGCCAAATTTCTGGAGAAGCATGGGGAATGAAGATGGCATGTATCTTTGTTCTACCAGTTGCTCAAAGTCCTGTAACTTTGTCTAAACTGAATGAAAATACAGCACATCTCTCAATACCTGGACTGTCATAATTGTACTTTCTATTGCATATCCCTCTTTATCTGTTTAATGCAGGTTGTTTGACTTACTGTGATATGCTTCATGTGTATTCATACATACAATGGGCAAGCAGCTTTAAGACCAAACTTGCTTCCCCTGTATTCCGTTCACTATCCTAAGTTGGCTGATGACAGGTGCTCTGTGTCCTGCATGCAGCAAAGATCTTGTGAATTGATACATGGCTTCATCGGTGTCTGTTATCCACAATTTAAGGCATCACACAGCTGACACTTTTCCAGTAATTTTACCAGCAAAAATCTACCTTCCTCCTCATCATCTAGAATTTGTATTTTTGAGTCTTTTGTGAAATGTTGTTGCTGTGCTAGTGGTTCTCAAACTTTTGTTTATGGCGATTCACCCCTAAAGGGCCCATTTGACACTCCAGAGCAGCATCATACACAGCCTACCGCGGGAGGACTAGGCCACCTTAAGAGGCAGGACTCTAGCTCCCCCCACCCCCGGAGTAGGGAAGGAGGTGTACAGCTGCGCACTGAGGGCAGAGCCGCCGTAAGACTCCTCCCTAAAAAGGGCGACTATTGCGCGCGTGCGGGCAGGACACGCAGGCTATTATTTGCACATGCGCAGGGAGAGGCGTTTTCAAGGGCGAGGACGGGGTGAGGGAAACGCCCCCTTCCCGATAGGCGTACAAAAAAGAGGGGGGAGACAAGAGAAAGGGAGGAGCCTTCTTCCTCCACACATGCGCACTGAGAGTCGGATCCAGTACTATTTCCATCCTGAGAAGGGAGGCCCTCTCCCTACACATGCGCATTAGGAAGCACGTGTAGTGCTGGAAGGCGGGGCTCTCAGCCCTCCCTACACATGCGCAGTACATTCGCGCGCGACGCGTCGCGCTCTGCTCTAGGCGAGGGCGACCGGTCAGGCGGGCGATGGATTTCGTCGGGGCGCGGAGCGCGGTGCTGGCTGTGCTGAGGGGCGCGCGCGCAGGCGACCGGTCCCGCCTGCTGCACTGGATGCGAACGACCAGTAAGTGAGACATTCGCCGACCGCGGCACTTCTCCGCCCTCCGCGAGCCGCAGGCACCGCGCGGGGCGGGGCTTTCCCCGGGAGATTGAGGCGCTGCGCGTGCCGCGCCCGTTGGGCCCGGGGGTTTGGCAGCGCGCGGCGACTCCTCGGCGCGGCGCGGCGGTCGGAAGGTGTCGCTCCTGACTAACGCGAGCCGCTCACTTTCAAGTGTCGACTGAAGGAGGGGTCCCTGAGATTGCGGAAACTCCGGCGCTGGCCGCCTCCAGCGTTGTACCGCCGCACCTTGGTCCCCCCCCATCGTAAGATTGCCTTAAAAACTGAGACACGTACAGTACAAAGTAGGGCTCGTATTCGCTGTGGGGTGTCTGGGCGTGCACGAGGGTCAGGTGTTCAAGCTTTTCTCTGCAGTTCCGAGGACTAAACGCTTCCTTTGTAAAGCGGGTTTTGCTTGGTTGGTTAGGCTTATCCATGGGGTGGACTGGATGAGTTCTCAAGGTCCTTTCCAGCCTAACATTTCTACGAGTCTGTGAAAAATCTCCATCCACTCTCTTGATTCCAGCAGCTGAGGCTCCAAGAAAATACCCTGTTATCACAATAATTAGTAATATTGAATTTGCATTGGTGTCATTTACAAATGTTAGGTTTTGTCTAACTGCAGGAGATGCACCTGTTAGATTTGATTTGGGTTAAAATCTAGTTTAGTGAAAAGGCTGTGCAGGTGCTTTTATTTCAATTTAAACTGCAAACATACAAGCAAAGGTGATGATAAACAGTAGTGAAAGTGATTAATTGCTTTGTTTAAAGAGATACACAAAATATAACAAAGTAAATTGGATTTTGGAAATGACACCCTTAATAATCATAAGGGATGTAGTTTCCTAAGAAAAGAAACATTTATTTATAATTACAATGGGGTCCTGTGCCATGATTGAGGTTCCTAGGCATTTCGAGAATACAAGTCACTGTTTTTGAAGTTGATAGCATTTCTCTGAGACACTACATAGTGTCTCGGATAAAAAAATATCCTGATAGATAAGGAGGGACAAGAACTATTCCTATACATTAATGTATGTTGGATAATCCTTAAAGTGCATGTTGATGTTTGTCTCCTCTCCAATTCATGCATGTGCTCATATTTACACTGCCATTACTAGAGTCCCATCTTTTCCATAGTCTTGAATTGGCAGATATGATACTGTACAATGTAAGAAAAGAGTGATAGCAATTTTCTATGTCTGACTCATTACCATTACACAGGAAGGCTGGTACAGAGTAGGATATACTGAATCCCAAGATAGCACTCTTATTATTGGGCCAGCTAGTTTTGAGTAGTGTATCTGCCATTTCTAAAAAGACTGAAAAATTAGTCTTTTTATATGTTTTTAGTTTATGAATCATTCGCAGCAATCTTAGAGAAGGTTAATATGTAGAGTAAGAATTTAGGTAATGTACTGAAGCCTCATCGATAGTACTGTGCTGAATAAAGTGCAGACCCAGCCTCAGTCCCCTGTCCATGTCTCCTCTCCTCCTGTCCCTGGGAGCCATGACCCTGCTCCTGGCACTAGCTTGAGGGGGGGGGGGGGGAACAGGAGGGTGTTGACAGAGGTGGGGGAGGTGCAGCCCTCAAATTTGGGGGCCACTTCATTAGGCAGATTGTGAGATAATTTGCTCCCACATTACAAATTAGGAGGAGACCAAACAGTTCAAGTTTTAATGCAATTTTTAAACATAAGGTTCAATGTTTGTTTTAAAAATCATTAGCAGTAAATTATTATTTTGGGTTCTTATTATCCATATAGATGTCCAATCCTGTTTTGCATCTTAAGGTTTTGGTCTCAACACACGGAGCAAGTAGGTTTCACAGTTTAATGATTAATCACGATTCATCATTAATAACTGAATTTACTCTTTGGTTTCCTGTCACTTAGCTGGTTTCTGATTCATGACCGTGCTTTGCTTCTCACCTCATGACTATTGTCTTTAGTCTTTTTTTTTGTGAGGGACCTATGAAAAACCGTTTTGAAGTCTAAATGAACAATGTCATTCCATTCTTCTTTATCCACAACCTTCATAAATTTCTAATAGGTTAGAGAGACATGATTTTCCCTTGCACGGACCATGCTGATTAAACTCTTATCATGGTCTTCCAGATGTTTTATTAGTCTAATTTTAACTTGTTTCAATCGGTTTACAAAGTATAAATGCAAAGCTTACTGGTCTGTAGTTCCTTGGGTCACCTCTAGAGCCTTTTAAAAATGTACATGTGTTTAGTACTTTTAATGAGAGACAGCAAATTTTAGGTAACAATTTCTGCACTTAAGATAATGAAGATCTGTCAAGTAGTTCAGGCCCCAGATTTTGAACTACTTTATAAGTGGTACAATCTGGTAGGCTGTGCTGTCATTTAATGTACTCTATTGATGTTTTCAGAAAGCTCCAGTAATTGGAGAAAGCCAGAGGAGATTGACAAAAATGAGTAGAGTTCTAGAAAACATGACCTATGAGGAAAGATTGGGGTGGGGGGTGGGGGGTGGAAGCGTTTTAGTCTGGAGAAGAGAAGACAAGGCGGTCATGGCAACAATCGACAAGTACATAAAAAGTTGTTGTAAAAAGGGAGGGGATAAATTCTTCTCCTTAACCACTGAGGACAGGACAAGTAGTAATAGGCTTCTACTGCAACAAGGGAGAAAAGCTTCCTAACTAAGGGTAGTTAAGCACTGGAACAAATTACCTAGGAAGGTTGTGGAATCTCCATGACTGGCAGTTATGAAGAACAGGTTAGACAAGCACCTGTCAGGGATGGTTTAATCTAAACCAGCGGTTCTCAACCTTGTGAGAACCGTGACCCTTTTTTCAGTAGTGGCTTCTCAGCACGACCCTTGTGTGTCCGCCTAGAAGCCGCCAAATTGATTATTTCCACATACCGTGGCTTTTCAATGGACATTCCGATCGCCCCCGACTCTCTGCCGAAGTGATTGCTTCCACTTTCACAAGCACTTTGGCGGAGAATCGGGAGAGTGGGTTTGTCCGCCGAAAAGCCGACGAATTCTGAAACCCCTCGCGACCCCTCGGGAAGCGCTTGGCGACTCCCAAAGGGGTCACGACCCACAGGTTGAGAACCGCTGATCTAAACCATGGGTGTCCAATCTTTTGGCTTTCCTGGGCCACATTGGAAGAAGACGAGTTGTCTTGGGCCACACAAGTTGTCTTGGGCCACACGTTATGCCTACTATACACGAATTCTTTGTCACAATTCATTTTACGCGACATTAGAGTCCTCTCACTCTTTATTTTATTAGTCAATTTTATCAGTTTTTCGTTTTTTTGGTCGAACTGCTTGCAATTATAATGCGAATTACGAATAATACTCAGTTATTTGTGGATGTAATCTCATAACGTTGTATGTTTATGATTTTGTGTTGGGCCGCATTCATAGCCGTCCTGGGCTGCATGCGGCCCATGGGCCGCGGGTTGGACAAGCCTGATCTAAACAATACTGAATCTTGCCTCTGTGCAGTGGACTGGACTAGATGACCTGTCAAAGTGCTTGCCGGTCATGTGTCTATGATTTGTGGAGCAAGCCAAAAACTAACATGGCAACAGTTTTATAATTGTAATTCAATTTTTTGAGTTTACATGTAGAAGATCAAATGCCAGGATAGACTGGATGCACTGGTAATACAGGATTAAACTAAAGTAACAGTTTGGAGAACAAAATAACTGGGTGTTCTCATTAGGTCTACCCAGGAATCCTCCCTATTCTAAGATTCTCATTGTTATTATAAGGTGAAATAGTTTCTTTCAAAAATGACAGCCTCATGTCATGAGGACATAACCCTTAAATTTGTTAACTTCCTCATTATATGTTTTCTTCTTCAGGAGTATCTTCTTTGTCAGTAGTATCAAGACAGCTGCATAGTATCTAACTATGTAGGACTTAAGAATACACTTTTGGCAACTGAACTCTGCAGTTTTGAAAGATTGCAAGTGAATATTGCATCAGCACTAGGGGCTTCACTAAAGAGGGGAGGGATCGATCTTTGGGCGATCGAGATGCGATAAATCGATCGCCAGCAGCTCCCCTGTTGACTCCGGAAGTCCAGCTTGCCAAAAGGCACAAGCTGGAGTCGACGGGGGAGCGTGCCGCCGACTGCTGCCGCTGTGAGGACGGCAGGTAAGTCTGCTGTAGATACACAAATTCAGCTACGTGAATAATGTAGCTGAATTCAGCGTATCTACAGCCGATCTCCCGCCCCTAGTGAAGACCAGCCCTGAGTGACAGAGGCAGGAAACCATCTGTGTTCTTAGCTCTATAATGGCATTAACTGAGACTTCATGGTCTAGAACTGTGGTTCTCAAACTTTCCCTCCCGCGGCGCCCCCCCCCCCCCCCCCAGACTTGAAAATTGCTGAGGGTCTCAGCAGACGATTTAATGATCTTTCCAAATGTTGTTTGTACCTTTAGCTAACTATTGTAAAGTGATTTGGATAAAAACACTATGTATTTTTAAAAAGTTGCTTTTTTTTATTCTGCAAATAAAAGCACACAACTCATTTTAATATCAGTTGTCGTACCTTTCTAATGTGATGGATGTGCCCTCTCTCCTCTGCTGCAGCAGCTCCAGATCTGGGTCTGGGAAGGAGGGGGTCTCTCCCTGGTAGCCACATCCCTGGAGCTGGGGAAAGTTGCCCCTTTCTCTGTTCACCACAGCTCTGCATGTCCCAAATCCCCCTCCCCCCTTCTCACCACCCTGCAACACCTCCTGGTTACCTCGGGAATTAGCTCTTCCAGCTCCAGAGCTGGCTTTCTGCTGGCCGGTGTCTCTCCTTGTTGCTACTTGTCTTGTCTTTTTTTTTTTTTTTTTTTTACTGTTAGCATCAGAGTAGGCCCCGCGTCCACCTTGGCCCACAGGGCCTCTTCTCTGGGGTATTGCCCTACAGCAGTGTCCCCAGACTCAGGAGTCCTCCCCTTCCTGGGGAACCCCAGTCCCCTCATCCCTCCTCACCCCACTGACCCACTGTCAGTCTTCATCTAGCCCTGTCCCTCAGGGGCAAACCACAGTCTGAAATTTCCACTCATTGGCAGGGGGTTGGACCAGCTGCTTCTTCCGTCCCTGGGTGATTCCCTGTTGCCCCACAACCTCAGCCAGGGAGTTCACCAGCCTGGAGCTCCTCCTGCTCTTTCCCAGTGCTGCTCTGTCCAAGGTACCCCCTTCTGCTTGCAGGCAGCCAGTCTTTCCCTTTCCAAGCCTGGAAAGAGACTGGCAGCCTTCTGGCCCTGCAGCCCTTTCAGAGGGCCCAGCCTGGCCCTGATTGGCTGCCTCCCAGCCTTCTCTAATTAGATCTCAGGCCCAGCCCTCCCCCAAGGGCTGGCTTCTAACCCCTTCTGAGCTGGAGTGGGGTGACTGCCCCAGTACACTGCTCCTACCACCTATTCCATCCAAGGCCAGCACCTCACTTTGTGTGTCTTCTCCAAGGTCCAGGCACCTAATTGGGGTGTCCTTTCATTCTCTGGTGTGTGGACACCCAGGTGTGCACCTTAGAGTCATCTGTCCAAGGTACCCCCATCTGAATGGAGATCACAGACCATTGATGGTCCCCGGACCACAGTTTGAGAACCTCTGGTCTAGAACTTGGAGAGCCACAAGAGAAATACAGTAACTTTAAATAAACAAGAGGGTTGTGGAGAGGTGCGGAGCCTACAGGACATAATCTCCTGTTACTGCAAGCAGAGATTAACCCTCTTTCCAAATTCCTTGACATCAGCAGAGTTGCTGGTTTTTAAACAAGGAAGTAAACAAAAGTATCTATATTCACTCATCTTTAATCTGATTGTATGAGGTACATTCTTTTTAGTGGAAACATTCAAAACTTTATGCCTAAAACTTTTGTATATTTTTATCATTACCCATCTAATGATGATAGTCACTCTCATTAGATTAGTAGTCAGAAGAAACACTTATACAACTCTCATTCTACAAATAACTTCACTTTTTTTTCCTCTAGCATGACGTGGGGTTATTTTGGATGGCCATAGCCTTTAGTATGTCTACCATTTCCTTTTCTCACACCAAGCTTGTCAAGGGGCAGTGGGCAAATGAAGGAAGGAAAGCACTCTTTCTTCTACTGGCTTATTCACCTAAAGAATTGAGTAGAGATTAAGTTGAAGCACTTGCTCAACAGGGCTGTTCTCCTGTGCCCCCTCTTGCAGGTGTTGTCCAAAATACTGGGCTAGTGGAGGAAGCTGGGGTTTAAAATCACTGTACTCTTCCCCCAGAACTAGGGCCTCTGCTCAGCATTCTTGGTGACTCCTCACTTCATGGAGTTGTTCTGAGCAACAATTGTGGCAGTGGTGAGGGAAGGCAGATCCTACTATGTTCTCCCCAAATTCCTCTGTCCTAGATACTTATCCCACATCCGTTACTATCATATCTGAGCACTCCTGTAACCACTAAGATTGGGACTGGACAAAGTATTGCAAGGAGTCTGTACTGAGATGCCTGGTTAACACTGACTACATCTCTAGAATTGGGGTTGTCCCCTCAAGGAAAAGCAGTATCATGGGAGATGCTGAAAAGTTGTCCAGTCTCCACAATGATGCAGTGAATTTAAAGCCCAGTATCTCTAGGAATGCAGAGGAGAGAGCAGGGGAACGATGTTGGGCAAAAAGAAAAGAACCAAATAATTGGGGAAACCAATTTGAATGTATACAGTGAAAAAGAGATCAAATGCAACCACGGGGGTAGTAAAATAATCAGGGAAAATGACATCCCTTGAGAGACAAGTTTCTCTCTTTCTTTTCTGTACTCCTATCACAGTCCTATTTCTGTTTCCATCAAGATGTTGCATTGCAACAATTATACTTCCAGCTGAGGAGGGCTGGGCATGGCTCCAACATCATCAGGAGAGCAATTTAAGGCTCATATCCTCATCACCACCCCAGGGCTGAGTGTGTTTGCAGCTCCTGGCAGCTTGAGATAAAGACCTGAGCAGGTGGATCCTTCTGCAGTAGCAGGTTGCATTACTGCTAAGACAGCTTGATTTATTATTATTTTTTATTTTTTTACTTAAAACAATTTAAGATTTTTTTGACTTATGAAAATGATAAATATGTACAAAGTTATCTGGCACATCAGTTAAAAGTAATTTGAGATCTTTATAGCATAACAAAAACCTAGTAACTTGTCTAGAATAAAGGCCATATCTGAACAACTAAGAACTCAAATAGAAAACGTTAAACAGTTCCTTGGTTTAACAGTTTCCATGAGTAATCTTCCATAGTAATTATGGTAACACAAATCAGCGTCTTGAACCTATTTTTTCTCCTCTGCCCATATACAGAATAAAATAAATGATACTTTTTTCAGTTCTTACAAATTACAGAATTTCCAAGTCTTTTCACATGATGATAGAAATAGTCTACTGTCTTCAGGCAGCTGCTTAGCAACACTGCTTTCACTCTTTCACAACCAGCTTCCTCATCCCACGCACTACAGTGTAATGTACGTCAATTTCTGGTGACTTACATTACAGCTTTTCCTTTGAATTAGTCAGTTTTAAATCTTGAAGAAATGAAACAATTAACTGTCAGAAATAGCAAGAAGCTTTGATACTTTTAAAAAAAATCTGGGAAAGCCAAGTCCCAGAAATTTTGCCCAAGTAAACTTGGACAAAACCTAAAGGTTAATTAAAGCCAATTTGGGAGCCCCCTGCAAAGATTCCATTAAATTGGGGTGCAGAGTTCAATGTTTGTGCGTAAGCAAGCTGAAAGAGTCTACTTGTAATATGCCCGGGTTGTGTTAAAAGGGGGAGACATCCCGGTTTACCAGGGGCTTAGATCATCACTGCCAGCTCTCTGTCAATCTGATTCATCTCTTACTGCACAGAACTGGAACATGAGCGGTAAATGAATTTGCATTGCTGATGTATTGTAGGGTGAGAACCCCAGAACTGCTAGTAGCAGATCTGGTGCTGAAACTCTAAATGTATGGTGTAAACTGTAGAAGAGCATTAACCTTGGACCTGAACGTGTGCTTGGATTTATTTCCCCAAACCGTTCGTGATGGAGCCCCCTGCAGTTAGAGATTTGAAAGCATTGTGTAAACTGACCTTCCAAACTTCTGCTATTATAAAAGTGTTCTGGGATATATTAATGTTTATACAGAGAAGATGTGGCCTCAGGTAGAAAGACTCATGCTTTTAAATAACTCTCTCATACAGTAAACAGTGGAGTACTTCAGTTAACCTCAGAAGGAGGGATGGATGAGTTGACACTATCAGGATTAACTTTGTGACTTCAGGCAGTCCACTTTTCAAATCTGAAACTAGGGTCATTGTCACCTTTCTTTTTGGCAACTAAACCCCCTTTTTGTTGTATTTTGAGCTTTTAAATCAGATTTAACAAGTCTATTTATGGATTCTTACCAGTCAATCATACGATGGTAAGTAGTGCCCTTCCAAATTCACAACCATGAAAAACGCATCATGAACTGTGAAATCTGGTCTCTCACCATGAAATCTGTGTTTGTGTGTGTGGTTTTACCGTATATTATGTAGGTTTTATGGGGGAGACTAGCATTTCTCAAATTGCCACCCTCACTTCTGCACTGCTTTCAGAGTTGGGTGTCTGGAGAGCAGTCTGTTGGCCAGGTGCCCAGCTCTGAAGACAGTGCCCCACCAGCAGTAGCATAGACGTAAGGGTGGCGATACCATACAGGGTGGCTGCCCTTACTTCTGTGCTGCTGCCTTCAGATCTGGGTGGCTGGAGAGTGGTGGCTGCTGACTGAGGGCCCATCTCTGCAGGGAGAAGGGCAGAAGGAAGGGTGGCAATACTACAGGAACTCCTCACTTAATGTTGTAGTTCTGTTCCTGAAAAATGCGACTTTAAGTGAAATGATGTTAAGTGAATCCAATTTCCCCATAAGAATTAATGTAAATGATGGGGTTAGGTTCCAGGGAAATTTTTTTTCAGCAGACAAAAGACTGTGCTTCTGTACAGTCAGATTTTTGGTAGTGCCAAAATGTTTATAAATGATACAGTCAGAGGTGCTATCCATCCAGTGTGAGGCTTCTGATGTTTACATGGCTAATTTTAAATCTGCTATTTAAGGCCAAGTTGTGGCAGGGTGTCAATTTTTTTCCAAGGTGTTGATTAAATTATAAAGGCACAGTGAGCATGTCCCGTAAAACCAGTTTTGGAGTGGAATACAGACAGTAATATTCCTTCCAGCAAAAAAAACCCCAACTGATTGATTTTGAGTTTCATCTTAAACTAATTCATAAACTGTGTAGTTTCTTCCTGGTTTGTTTTTAAAATGTTATTAACTCTGTGAAGGTACATGCTGGAGCTGGGATTATGTACTGTACATTCCCATCATTTACTACCAATAACAGGCCCAGTTCTGGTGACATAAGAACAGTACCTATGTATTGAGGTTCTTTTGGAGTTCTTGTTTGGAGATAAGCATCAAGGGATAGCTTATGTAGTACAACCCTACTGAGGGTGGAGTAGATATAGGCTTCCCACGGTGAGGCGGAAGTGTACATTTTAATATTTGGCACTTAGATGCTGCATTGCTGCATTCAGTGGTGATTTAGAAATACATGGATATGTAAGAGTTCATGCATTTGACTCATTGAGGTAGGTGTTACTATTTCTTGGTTATGAAATAGGTAACCTCTCAAATTCAGAGCTTAGTAATGAATTGAACATGAACATGCAGAATATTGCACAAGTGCTGCTTTAAATAAGCTGCCATTCTGTGACCTCCCACAAAGGTAATGTGTTCAGTCATTTTTTTCTTTGCTCTGCAGTGTTTGTGTTCCTAACAGAAAATGCATCACCATTTGGTCATGAACACTTTTAGCTGGTTATATGCTTTTTAGAACCTGTTTCAGCAATTTATCATATTGGATTCATTAAGCTTAGGTTGGTCTTCTGGCTTTGGGTTATATTAAAGTGCTGAATTCATACACAGTACCTTCAAGGAGTGATCTTGTCCTGTTATATCATTATTATTTCTATTACAGTAGCTCTTAGGGGCCCCTTTATAGGGAATACAGTACAGACACATAGTAAGAGACAGTCCCTACCTTAAAGAGCTTTGAATCTAACTAGACAATGGAAAGAGTGAGAGGGGAAGCAGAAGCAGAGAGAGATGATGTGACTTTGCCAAGGTCACCCAGAATCCAGATCATTTAAGTCTCAGGTTAGTGTCCTATCTACTGGACTACACTGCCTCAGCAGGGACCTCTGTAGAATCCAGATTGGTCAAAACATATCTTTTCTCTTAGTCATTGACTGGAATGGCTTCTGAGATGTGCCTAGCAACACTGGGGCAAGTTATTTCATGGCCTTAATGTGTTCTTGTGTGAGTGTTTATTTTATTTCCCCCCTCCTCACTTTAGACAGGTGAAGGCTAATCTCTGCCTTTGTCAGCTGTGTCCGAGTAAAATGGGACAGCAAAAGCTATCCATTCTACTATGCTGACCGGTTGGTTGGGTTTTTTAAAAATATTAAAGAAATAAAAAATGAACCATTCTTAATTTGCTGGTTTGGCTAACGTAAACAATTTAAGAAATAGTTAAATATTGTTGATTTTTGAAGATTTATTTGATCTTAATTATGTTCCTGATAGAGTAAGACATTTAGGGAAGATGGTAGTGTTTATTTTATTGATCTGTAGCGAGGCAAAGACTGACTGGTGTGGCGCCTCCTGCTGGTTATCCTAGGAATTAGCTCGATTCCAGCCCAGAGCGCCTGCTGCTGGCTGGTTGCTCACCTGCCGTTGGCCCCGTGTCCCTCCCAGACCACAGCACCCTTTTACCTCAGGGTTCTTCCCCCAGCAGTAACCCACATTCTGGGTCTCCCCTTCAAGGGGAACCTCCCGACCCTCTACCCCCACCTTGCCTCAGTGGCTACTGCCAGTCATCATCTAGCCCCCATTCACTGGGGCAGACTGCAGTCTATAAAACACTCATCATTGGCAAGGGGGTTTGGACCAGCTGCCTCTGCCTAACCCCAGACTGTACCTCTGCAGCTGCAGTATCTTCTTTAGGCCTTACACAAGGCCTGCAGCCTCGGTAGTTATGAGGCTGGAGCTCCCCAGCTCCTCTTGCTTTTCCCTGGCACTACTCTACCACAGCTATCCTCTCCCAGGCAGCCAGGTCCTCCTCTCTTGAGAACTAGAGAGAGACTGACTCAGCTCCTGGCTCACATCCCTTTTATAGGGTCTGCTGTAGCCTGATTGGGGCATGGCCCCAGCTGTGATTGCTTCCTCAATCTGCCTAGCCTTTTTTCTACAAGAAGGGTAACTGCCCTGCTACATGTTGGTAGTTATTTTGAAGAGCATCCATGATTATTATTTTTTTCTCTCCCTTTCTAGTGTTTGATGTTTCAGTTTATTCTTGTTTCTGAATAATAGAGATTTCTTTACAGTGGAGTCACATCTTATGCTGGGGTTAGGTTCCAAGGTCCCCACGTAAGATAAAATTGTGTATAGTTGAGTACAGCTGGTCGCCGGTCCTGCTCAGCCTCCTGCCGGCTGAGTGAATGGAACCCCAGGCTGGGGTCCCGTTCACTCAGCGGGCTGAGCAGGACTGGCGGTGGGCTGAGTGGCTCAGTTCGCTGCTGGCCTGGGGTCACAGCGCTGGCCTCGCTCAGCCTGCTGCTGGCCTGTGTTCCCATTCACTCAGCCAGCGGCAGGCTGAGTGGGGCTGGCAGCAGGCTGAACAGCTCAGACAGATGCCAGTCTGGGATACCAGCCCCGCTCAGCCAGTACTTTTTTTTTGCGGCGTGCGTATAGTTGAATTGGTGCATGTTAAATGCACCTATCATGCAACTCCACTGTGTTCTGGATTTTGGGAAGTAGGATGTTCCTCCTGTCCCCCACTCTTCAAAAGTTCCATATTACAATAATAATTGCTCTGGCTAATAACATAAGAATGGCCCTACTGGGTCAGACGAAAGGTCCATCTAGCCCAGTGTCCTGTCTTCTGACAGTGGCCAGTGCCAGGTGCCCCAGAGGGAATGAACAGAACAGGTGATCATCAAGTGATCCATCCCCTGTTGCTCATTCCCAGCTTCTGGCAAACAGAGGCTAGGGACACCACTATTCCTGCCCATCCTGGCTAATAGCCATTGATGGACCTATCCTCCGTGAGTTTATTTAGCTCTTTTTTGAACCCTGTTGTGGTCTTGGCCTTTATAACATCCTCTGGGACAAGAAGTTCCACAGTTGACTGCATTGTGTGAAGAAGTACCGTATATACTCGAGTATAGGTCGACCCGAATATAAGCCGATGCACCTAATTTTACTCGAGTATAAGCCTAGGGTGGGAAATGCAGCAGCTACCGGTAAATTTCAAAAATAAAAATAGATACCGTATCTATCAGGATTTTCACTCACTCCAAATGAAAATACATTTTAAACTTCTTTTAGTAGTTTTCACAAGGTACATCCGGTAAATCACCCACAAAATGTAAGTGAGTGCATCTGATAGTTGGAGACCCTTGAAGCTTCTATAATAAAACTATACTGATTAAAGACTGTTGTATTGATTGCAATCATTATTGGCTCAACCTGCCTAAAGGAGAGTAAATATGCATTACGCCCCGGTTCCTCCCCTCCCCGCCGGAAAAAAAAAAAAAAAAAAAAAAAGCGCCTCGCTCTCCCGTCCCCGCCGCGCGGGCGGGCTGCCGGGAGCGTCCCGGTTCCCCCCTCCCCGCCGCGGGCGGGCTGCGCTCCCAGCAGCCCGCCCGCGGCGGGGAGGGGGGAACCGGGACGCTCCCGGTAGCCCGCCCAGCAGCCCGCCCGCGGCGGGGAGGGGGGAACCGGGACGCTCCCGGCAGCCCGCCCGCGCGGCGGGGACGGGAGAGCGAGGCGCGTTTTTTTTTTTTTTTTTTCCGGCGGGGAGGGGAGGAACCGGGCAGCCCGCCCGCGGCGGGGAGGGGGAACCGGGACGCTCCCGGCAGCCCGCGCGGCGGGGACGGGAGAGCGAGGCGCTTTTTTTTTTTTTTTTTTTTTTTTCCGGCGGGGAGGGGGGTATTTTTCCGTTCGTGTTGTTAGAGCTGCAGAAAAGCTACACTTACTCATTTTAAGAAAATAGAGAATTTGATACTCTTAACAGTCAGTTTAGAAGCTGGATGAGCTCTATTGCATGGTAACAGTATTGTTGAAAAGCACAAGCCAGATGTTGGAGCTTATTGACCATAACAATCAGTTAACCTTAGCAGCTGTATTTTGTATTATCTTTCTTGCCCATTGTTCTGACCATGTCACCTCTTTTTCTAAATCCCTCTGGTCAGCTTCCTCCATTTCATCGGGTTCAAACTTCTTGTCTTCACCGTTAAGACCCTTCACAACTCTCTGCCTCTCTCTGTTCTTATCTCTTACTGATGGTGCCAGGCTTAAAAGCCTGTTTGTCCACTTCTCCCCGAAATGTGTCTGAACCATCTTCTCTGGTGTCCTGTATGCATGGAACTTCCTTCCTGAACTGATCAATAAAGCCACTATTCTCCTTCCTCAAGACCCACTTCTTCTGTGATGCCTGTAAATAATTTCCCAACCAATGTTGGATGAGACAGTGGGAGACGGATGAAATTTTATTTATTGGGTTAAAAATAAAAAACTAAATCTGGAGCCACTGAGTTATGCATACTATGTGTCAGGTGTGGGCAAACTTTCTGGCCCGAGAGCCTCATTGGGGCGTAGAAATTGCTTGCAGAAACATGAATGTAGGGCTGGGGGGTTGGTGTGCGGGAGAGGGTGCGGTGTGCGGCAGGGTGTTCAGGGACCAGTGGAGGGAGTGGCAGGAGGTGGGGTGCAAGAAGACTGTGGGGTGCAGGAGGAGTTCTCTGTGTGGGCTCCAGCCCAGCACCACTTACCTGGAACGGCTCTAGGGTGGCAGTGGAGCCAGGGTAGGTTCCCTGCCTGCCCTGGCCCCAGCCCCGTGCCAGGAAGGGGCTGGCACCATGTCCCTGTGGCCCCTGGGAGAGGGGGCACAGAGGGCTCCGCATGCCTGTGGGTACCTCCCGTGAAACTCTCCTTGACCATGGTTCCCCATTCCTGGCCAATGGGAGCTTCAGGGGAGGTACCCACTGGTATGCGCAGTGAGTGGAGCCCTCTGCTCCTACTCCCCAGTGGCCGCAGGCATGTGGTGCTGGCCACTTCCTGGAGCGGAGCAGGGCCCATGGCACCACAGGGGTGGCAAATCCCTGGACCGGATCCAAAGCCCTGAGGAGCCCTGATCTATGTAATTTGCAACACTTAATGTCGCTATTGTTAACCTCTTCTCCAGCTCTTCCTACCTATCCTACTATTTGTTCACACTGTGCATCATGATTCAGATTGGATTGCAAGCTGTTTGGGACATAGACTATGTCTTTGTACAGTGCCTAAAACAGTAGGACTGCAGTCCCAATTAGGGCAAGTAATATGCAAGTAATAATAACCTATCTAAATTGTAGATTGTCTGGCCTAAAGGCCTAGTAGTAATGTTCTGTAGCGTAATAAGAGAGATCTGGGATTGGCTCTTGGTCTCAGTTTTGGGAAGTGTTGTGGAAGCAACATTCAGTGCTCTTTGTACAGAGAGAGAACTAATCTCGTGCACTAATTCCTTTATTTTATCCTTTGTTTACTGGAGCAATTTAAAACATGGCTCAAAACCACTTCAAGGCTAAAATTGTAGTTTAGTTGGCCTTTGGCTGTTTTTACCCTAGACTTAAAATGGTGTGTGGTGTTGGTATGGTACAGCTCCACCAGTGATAGAAACAGTGGGAGCACTAGTGTAGATCAGCCCCACAGGCCTGGCATTTTTAACCACTATACAGTCTAGACTTGCTCTGAACAGTGTCTGCAACTGACCGCCTGTCTGACTAGTGCTTCCCCCAGTGGGAGATATGGAATTTCTTTATTATTTAGTTTTAATAGAGAAGAGCCTAGAAGCCCCAACTAAGAATGTGATCTCATTGTGTTTGGTGCTGTATGTATGCATAGTAAAACGTAGTCCCTTCCCAAAGGCCTACAATCTAAGTCTGAATAGAAAAGGCAAACAAAATGGGGTAGAAAGGAATTATTTGAGAAGAAAAAAAGTCTTAAGTTAAGACAAAGCCTCGATGGATGGGACCAATCCATGTTACTATTTTTTTTTCTTTTAATAAATATAATGGCAACCTGGCCTATGCCAGTGGTTAAAACTAGGTTAAAAATAGCTCAGTGTGGATGGAGGAGCTCTAAAAGGCAGCTTCATCTAGTCCTCTCTGGTTAAAAGGAAATTGGCTATAGATCTAAAGAGAGGAGGATAGGAGGATAACTTGGGAAAGAAAGGGGGAGATCCTTATGGTTGCAGATGCCTCCATGTGAAAAATAAAAAGAATCTACAATACAAATAGGATATGAAAAAATGAATTCTTAGTTTTTTCACTTCTGTTTTTAAACATGTCTTGTAAACTGAATTGTTGAACTATGCATTGTCCCTGATATTTGTAACTAGCACTCCAGCAGCAATGGTGTCCAACAGAAATTTGATGCTAGCAACACTGCTAGCCACACTTTTGGTTTTGAATTTTTCTTATTAGCCACGTTATAGAAAAGCCACATGCATTAGCCATAATTCAATAGCCTATTAGCCACATGTGGCTAGTGGCGAACGTATTGGACACTGCTGCTTTAGTGTATTTTATTTGACTTTGTAAGAGAAACCTTTGTGACAGTTTGTGTGTGCAAGCAACTGAGTTTTATTGGTTTTTTTTTTTTTCAACACTTCAAAAACATATTTGATGTTTTTATATCTTAGACTGAAATTGTATCGTTTTGGTGGGGTATAAATCATCATGTATAAGTTACAGGTTTGTAATCATGAAAATAATTTGAAATCTAAAATATACTTTTAAGAGACAGTTATTAGGATTTAAATCTATCTCTGCTGAAAATACTAACAACAAAGATAGGAAAACATGCTTCATAGAAAGCCCTCTGCATCTGACATTGTTTGCAAATCACAGCTATATTTTGTTGATCATCACTTACAGTCCCCATGATATATATATACATGATTGTTTTAAATCATTTTCTTTTGTAGATGACTTTGATGAATTCATGTTCAGTAATAATGATGTGGTGCTCAGAAGTATTGCTGAAGATCTTCGGAATTGCTTACCTATTGAGGCAATGCTTAACTCAGAACATCTAGCGATTAAAAAAGTAAGCTTGTCATTCTAGTCTCTCTTTTATAATCTGAGTGAATGCTGTGGTGCATCAGAGTACTATTGATGGCAATATGGTCTACTGGTTAGGGTATTATAATGGGATTTGGGAGACCTGGGTTCTGTTCCCAGCTCTGCTGCTGCTTTGTTTTGTTACCTTGGGAAAATCACTTCATCTCACTGTGCCTCAATTAAATACTTTGGTTGTAAGTTATTTAGAGAAGGATCTGTCTTTTATTACATGTATGTAGAATGCCCCACACAATGCAGCTAGCCTAGTTATGGGATATAGTACCTGGCTGACATGAGTCCTAATTGGGGCCTCTAGGCGCTATTGCACTATGAACGTGAAATAAGAAAACTGACAAGATAGGGCCAGTGGTGTGGTGGCACTACGGTACAGGAGATTCAAGTTTGGCTTCCAGTTCCTTGTTTCCTGAGATGTTAGGGACTGAAAGAGGCAGGATACTCAGCTCATGTGTATTTGGGAGTGGAGAAAAGTAGCCTCTTTTCTACTTAAGCACTTCTTCTGTTCCTTTAAGGAACAGAGTTAATATGCTCTCAGAGGAGTTGCATGTAGTTCTTAACTGGAAAAATGGATTGTCCCTGTACACCAGTGCTTTGAGGGGAGGAAAGAGGAGATGAGGGATGCTTGGGGAATACTCCCCCTTGAAATAATAAAAAGGAAAACACTAACATTCATCTGATTGAAAATTATATGTGCATTAATCAGTGGTGTTTCTGATTCTGAAATATTAAACATGAAAAAATGTATTTCTTTAGACCAGGAGGTTGGCAAACGTTTTGGCCTTACGGCCCATCAAGGTTCAAAATTGTATGGTGAGCTGGGTAGGGAAGGCTGTGCCTCCCCAAACAGCCTGGCCCCACCCCCTACCTGATGATCTCCCACTTCCCACCCTCTAACTGTCCCCCTCAAAAGCCCTGACCCATCCAAACCCCCCCACTCCTTGTCCCCTGACTATTACGCCCATGCGGTGGCGTGGCTGCAGAGACACAGTGGGGGAAGGGCTGGGGGAAGCCTCCCTGGTGACCTCAGGCCAGGCAGCATGGGCCTACGGACCAGATGTGGCCCACGGGCTGTAGTTTGCCCACCCCTGCTTTAGACCAGGGGTCTCATAAGGACTAGAGCATTAGCCTGGAGGCTGCATAAGGACTAGAACATTCGCCTGAGGGATGCACACCTTATTGCAGCGGTTCTCAAACTTTTTGAGACCGCGACCCCTTTTCCTGCTCTGTCGGCGCGGCGTGACCCCCTCCAGTCCCTGCCGCGGGCGGGCTGCCGGCTGTGCCCTGGCCCCCAGTCCCTGCCGCGAGTTGCGGCGGCAGGAGCTCACGACCCCCTGGGAGGTCGCGACCTCCAGTTTGAGAAACCCTGCTCTGCTGTTTCCGGCTCCGCCACCACTCCTCCCTTTTCATGAGGCCCTGCGCCCATGCCAACCCCCAGGGGGTGCAGGAAGGGTCTGGGGTGTGGCGGGGGCTCAGGGCAGCGGGTTGGGGTGCGGAGGGGTGAGGGATATGGCAGGGGTGCAGGGTGCAGCAGAGGGCTGAAGGCAGGGAGTGCAGGTGGTGTGCAGGGGGCGCAAGGCAGGGAGTGCAGGTGGTGTGCAGGGTGTGGCAGGGGGCTCGGGGCAGAAAGTGCAGGGTGTGGCAGGGGACTCAGGACAGGAGGTTGGGGTGCAGGAGGAATGAGGGGTGCAGCAGGGGGTTAGGGTACAGGAAGGGTGTGGCAGGGGACTCAGGACAGGAGGTTGGGGTGCAGCAGGAGGTTAGGGTGCAGCAGGGGGCTAGGGTACAGGAAGGGTGTGGCAGGGGGCTTAGGGTAGGGGATTGGGGTGCAGGACGGGTGGGGTGGCAGGGCAGGTTCCCTGGCTGCTTCTCGCCCCCTCCAGCTCAAAGAAGCGGCTGGAACCTGGGGGAGAGAGGGCACAGAACTAACTCCCTGTGTTGGCATGGGTGCTCCTCCAGATACCTCCCCCAAAGCTCCCATTGGCCACAATTCCCAGTTCCCGACCAATGGGATCTGTGGGGGAGTGGGTACCTGGAAGTGAGAATAACAGGAGAGCTATGTTCTGCCCCTCCACCCAGGGCTTCAGGGATGTGATTCCAGGGTGCACGCCAGTAAGTGCAGGGGTGGGAGGGCTGTGAAGAGTGTGGCAGGCCGCAGATAAGAACCCTGCAGGCCACATGTTTGAGACCCCTGTTTTAGACAGTTAAAATTGTAAGAGAAGCAGCATTACCCTAGTGTTTTTCTAGGGTGAGTAATGAGGCATTCAGCGCCCCATCCTCTAATGTAAGTCACCTCTTCCTTTGCCTAAATTGTAAAGGAAAGAGGAAATGCGTACCTTCCCTAGCCTATAACCTTCACTTGTCTCCTGGATAACAAACCCCCCAATTGTCCCTGGCCCCTGCTCAGATCTCCAGCTTTCCCTTGCAACTACTTTGAAGAAGTTGTCTCGTCAGTTGAAAATTGAAGGCTAAGTCTACTCACAGGAATTACATTTATTTAACCAAATAGATTTTAAATAAATCTGTGCAACCCCTATTGGGTGGACCCTCTCTTAAATCAATTTGCATGACTTAAATCAATTTAGCTTAATGTGGTTAGACTAGCCCTACATTTTGGAGAAATATATATATTAAATTTAGTATTAAAATACATAAATTCTATAAGTACCAGTGGATTTGGGGGAAGGTCTAGAAGGGCATGAGGAAGTAGTGTACATAATTCCAGGACTCATGATACGTAATTTAGATCTAACTGCTTGCATAGGACACAGTCTGGACCTTTAGGTTTTGTTGAAAAAAAACCAAATCACTGTATAAGTGAAATAAAGAGATTTGCTTGTGATTTTCTTAGATTTAATCTTCTTTTTCAGATACTTGAGCAGCCAGAGCCAACAGTTCATGTTGATGCATTCCTTTATGATGATGACATTATTGATTCATTGTGTGAGAAGGGGGAAATGAGTAGAAACTACTGTGTAGTGTGTGGCTCACACAAAACTGCACCTTTAGGTAAGTGCCATGTTGTGAGTGCACAAGCGAAATAGATATTCTGGCTGATTTGTGAATATACAATAGATGTAGCTATTTTATATTTGTTAAAAATAGTCATGCAGTGGGTCAGCTGAGCAACAGCCCCCAGCTGATTGAGGACTTTGGCCAAGTCTACTCTAGGAGTGCTTTACCAGCCTGCTGTATGAGCAAAGTGAAAGCTAGAGTGAAAGCTGTTTATACTTACAAATTTCAGCACTTTTGCCAGTGTAACTTTTTTTCCAACACTCCCCCACCCCAAAGCAAAATAGCCTAAACTGGCAAAAGCACAGGTTTGCTGGTATAACTGGCTATACGAGGGGCTTTGGCCGGTATAGCTATGTCAGTCAAGGATCACACATCCTCATGCCCCTACTGACATAGCTATTTTATGAGAAGTCTATAGTGTAGACGTGGCCTTTGTCTTTTCCGAACTGGCAAAGTCAGCGGGCCAGATTATTCCCCATACTCTGCATGGGGGAGAGCACAAGAAGCCGCCTGCATACAAGGGCCAAACACGCACATTTGCGTGAGTGACACTAGCCAGCCACAAAGGGGGCAGGAAGGAGATGGGGCTATGGACTGTTGAGGAAAGTGCATGTCAAAAGAGATGAGACAGTGGTCTTCTCCACCTTCATATGTAGGAACATGAGGCATAGTGTCTCTGAGAGCTGCTGTTTGGCCTGGTGCAGCTCCATGCTACCCCAAAGCAGAGTAGGGCCTTTAAAATGCAAAGCATAAATACTTTATTACAGTAACATTCAGTGTACTACAAGCTAGATGTTCCAATTTAAACTATTTACAGACTTTTTTGTGAACAGATATATTGTTACATTGAGATCTAAAATAATGTATTCAGTTGTAGTACTCTGAATCATTCACTACCATTAATGTATAGTAATATTTTCAGGTAAATAATTAGTAGAGCTGTGTGAAGAAAGGTAATTCTATTTCTCAGAGGATTTCAGTGTTTCAGAATTTAGTTATGTTCCAATGCAGGCTGAAAACCTAAATTTTAAAAGTTTCCCCCAAAAAGGAATGGAACACTGATGCCAAAGGAGTCCGGCAGGGCGCTGAGGAGCTGTGTGAGTGAGCTGGCAGGAAAGCAGGCAGGGGTCCATCAGGACTCCTTCCTGGATTCCCTCAAACATTGTCAAAATCAGACTGTCTCCATGGAACACTGAGTTTGGCAAATGAGTAAATTCCAGTAAAAAAAATATTTTGTTCATTTTTCCAGTATATATCTATTATAGAGCAATGGTGCTTATTCAACTAAAGTTAATCTAGGGACTAAGGCCCGGTCTACATTAAAAAGTTATGTCGACCCACCTACGTTGCTCAGGGGTGTGAAAAATCCACACCCCCTGAACGACATAGTTCAGACGACCTAACCCCTAGTATGCAATGCTAGGCCGACAGAAGCATTCTTCCATGGACCTGGCTTCCATCTCTCAGGGAGGTGGATTACCTATGCCATCGGCGTACGTGGTACCTACCCTGAAGCACTACAGCAATGCAGCTGGAGCAATGCAGCTATGCTGCTATAGTCCTTCAAACGTAGACAAGCTCTAAGTCATCGGACAGGGCACTGCACACTTGGTTGGTGGACCCCTATAAAAAAAATGTATAGGAAACAAGAATTAAAGTATAGTAGAAGGGGAGATCCATGTCAGAGTAGGGTTATGCTCTGCTGAATATTTTGCACTGGTGAATGTTACCCATGTAACACCTTTGTTCTGTTCTGCTTTTATTTCTCAGAGTTTATTTCTCATTCCTTTTCCCTCATGGAACTGAAGTTTCTTTATCAGTATGCATTGCCTGACCTGACAGGAAAGATTCTGGTTGACGTTGGCTCCAGGCTTGGTGCAGTGCTATTTGGGGTAAAATCCAGCATGGGAATTCATATTCTGTTTCTGTGCCATACTTTTTCCTTCTCCAGTTGGCAGCTTTCATTGTTCCATACTTTATCTTCGTCTGAGGGGACAGATCAACCAGTAGCCATCTTTAGCATGAAGCATCCAGTCCATAAGAGGTGTTCTACTTTTGTACACTCAGTTCTCCTTCTGCTTCTCACACAGACAAAAACACTGGTCTCACTTATTGACTCGCCTCCACAAACCATCAGAATTACTTGTCCAACAGTGTAGCATTTTGCTGTTGAACACCTGGCTGCTCTTTAGTTTGTTACTGCTCAGTCTCACATTGCTAAATTAATGTTTTCTTTCCTGTTCTGGCCAAATATTCTGCCGAGTTTTGGTAAATCCCATTGTGAAACTGGGAAACTCTTACATTTCACTGAGATACTTTTTGATATGAATTTGTCTCCTAGTTCAGTGTTTCTCAGTGTTTTGATACCAGGGACTGGCTTGCTGCCTTCCTAAAGTGTGTCGGGGAAATCTCAGTGACCAGCACCAGTCCATGGACCAGTTGTTGAGAAACACTGCCTAGCAATCGCTTAAAGCATTTTGTTCTATCAAATACTTTATCAGAAAGCACAAGTGTAATTTCAGATTGCTGTTGGCATGCTTGGTACAACATGGCCAACAGCAGCAAAAAACATATATGGGTGTATTATATCAGTTAATATACATTTCTTAGTCAGTAGCTTCAATAGTGATCTTGGAGACACTTTGAACATGGAATTAATCATGAATAAAGTTACTCCCACATGTGGAATGTTTGTGGGATTTGGTCCTAAATGTTAACATTTTCTTGTCAGTTATTGGATTTATTTTGAAGTTCTGGAGCACTTGTATTGTTATAATGAAAGAGAGCCTCAAGATAAAGCAGCAGTATAAATAAGAGAGGTTCTCTTTTTCATCATATTTTTTGGCTTATATTTCAGAAGTGGCAATTTGCCATGTTTTATCTGCATAGGTTGCCTTTCTAGCCAGAGGGGTGAAGGGCTCCAGAAAGATCTATTAATCAAGATGTCAGTACATTGATATCTGCAACATTGTGTGTTGGCCAAACTTTTTAAAAAACTTCCCTATGCTAGCAAAGTGTAATTATAGTGTTCATTGTAGATAAAGTTGTAGTTAAATTTGCAACATTTTACCCATTATAGACTGATGGTTTTTGGCATTCCTACTTTCTCAAAAATTCTCCTTTTGTACAGAAACTTTCTATGATTGGTCTGAGTCCAAAGGTAAATTATTTTAGAATAATGTTTAGAAAATTTAATTCCACTATTTTTGAATTATTGGTGAAATCTAAATTGATTTTACATTTTTTTACATTAAAAAAATGCTTGGTCTATAAGTAGCATTGTTCAGTTTAGGAAGAAAATCCTGTTGTGAGTTCATCCATCCCATTATAGGTGCCAATTAGACTGTCACATACCACTGTGTGGAGTGAACTCTAGATCCAGATTCTGACAATTTGTGTGTTTTGTTGGCTATTTCTGTTGCATATTGTTCTCCCGAAAAAGAAAACAAACGGATAAATATATAAATAAAAGAATCCCAACACAATCTTTGTGTGTTAATTCCACCCCCCCTTGTTTATTTTTATAATTCAGTTTATGCTAATTATAGGGTTTTTCCCCCATTCCCTTAAACCAATTTCTGTGTATCTATCAGTAGAAGTTGAGCTGGAGTTGTTGCTTGCTTTCCTTTTTTATCTTGGCCTATCAGCTCACATCTGTGTTTTCATGATAATAGTCATAAACCATTTACTGTAACTGCCATAAAAAGGGTCTTAACCCTGGAAAAATATGTGGTTTACTCTAGTGCATTTCCCTCCATTATGCTTTAAAACAAATTTAAAATTTTTAACAATCACCCAATACTTTTTTAACCTGCTTCTAATCATAAACTTTGTTTTTCACTTGATAATGTTTAGTTTTTCCACTTTAGGTTAGAAGTCATTTTACAGACACCTCAGTTATTACATTTCCTCTTTATTTCAGGGCTATCTTTACAGCTCAGCATCCCAGCTATATGGAGTGGAAATGAATGCAGACTTTTGCCAATTGCAAGAAATGATAATCACAAAATACCAATTTACAGACAGAGTAAAGGTGACTGACTACATTTTAAAGTGTGTGTATTTTTTTAACCAATTGTATAATAGATTAGTTAGTTCTATTCCTATTAGATAGGGCTGGTAAAATCAGTGTTCTAAAAATAAATGTGTACTTTGGTTTGATTTTAAACAAAACAAAAAATGTTAGTCCATTGAAATTGAGAAGAGATTAAAAAAATTGTTTAAAATATAGTAATATTGGATTCATTCAGCCTTTTATCTGAATATGGCTCAATCTGTCAGCTGACCCCAAACAAGTACATATTGGTCTCATTAAAATCAATAGAAGTTCTACCACTGTTTTACTGTCTGAAACAGGATTAAGTCAGTATATTAAATGTTTATATAAGAATGATAATAAGAAAAACGAGGCATCTGTTTTCTTAAGAATAGCAAAGCTACTGTCAAGGATTTGCATTTGAATAGAAGCTAAGATCTGCAGGCTGCCAACTTTGGGTGTTGTATTTCTTTATTAGTTTCTTTGGAACTGAGAATTTCAGTTCACATTATTGCACGTGTATATCAGAAAAACAAGAAATGTTCCAAACAAACTCAAACCATTAATATACAGAGATGCTGTTTTCATAATAACAGTCCCTTTTTGGGAATGTCTGAATCCATGCAAAAGGTCTTGTGGCCAAAGGCAATGAATAAAACACATTAGGTGAAATCCTGACCCTGTTGAAATGAGTGGCAAAATTCCCAGGGTATGTCTATACCGTAGCTGGGAGTGTGCTCCCAAGACTGGGTAGACCCAGGGAATGGAGTGGGTCCAGCTTGAGTGACTATCCTGAGCCTTCGCTGGTGCTGCAGCATCCACTCTGCTACTTTTTGCAGTAGTTTGAGCTCCGCTGGGATGAGTCTGTTTACTTGGGCTATGAGGCTTGCTCCTAGCTGCAGTGTAAACAAGGCTTCTGATGTGTCTGAAATATATCAGTGACCTGTTGTACTGTCCATCAGGTTAATTCACTAAGGGCATGTCTTCACTACGACTTAACGTCGACTTTAACGACGTTAAGTCGAATTAAAAGTGTACCTGTCTTCACATACATGCCATTAAAGTCGATTTAAAGGGCCCTCAAAATCGACTTTATAACTCCTGCCTGATGAGAGAAGTAGCGCTAAAATCGACATTTCAAGGTCGATTGTGGACTAGTGAAGACACAACTGACATTAATAGCCTCCAGAGGCTGTCCCACAATGCTCCATTCTGACCGCTCTGGACTGCCTCACTGCTCCACTGTGACCGCTCTGGACAGCACTCTCAACTCGCTGATCTGACCAGGTAGACAGGAAAAGACCCGGGAACATTTGAATAGCATTTCCTGTTTGGTCAGCGTGGCCAGCTCACCTGCACAGCTCAGTCGCCAGCTCAGTCGCCATTCAGAGCAATCAGCAGCACAAGCCGCCATGCAGAGCTCAGCATCACAAGACTCCATGCAGAGCTCCGCTTCCCTGGAGACCAGCCAGAGGAGAAGAGCTCCAGCATGGTCCACTCGTGAGGTGTTGGATCTCATCGCTATCTGGGGAGAGGAATCCGTGATGTTGGAACTCCGCAACAACAGACGGAATGCCAACACGTTTGCCAGGGTCTCCAAGGCCATGCTGGAAAGGGGCCACCACAGGGACGCCCAACAGTGCGGCGTGAAAATTAAGGAGCTGAGGCAAGCGTTCCAGAAAGCCAAGGAGGCAAACGGACGATCAGGGGGCGCGCCGCGGACATGCCAGTTCTACAATGAACTAAATCAGATAATGGGGGGCGCCCCCACCACCATCGCACCGGTCTACGTGGACTCCACCGATGGAATAATCGTCAGGGATGAGACTGATTCTGCTGAGGACGACAATGAGGAGGAGGGAAATTTCACGGAGCAGCAGGAGGCCAGCGGAGAAACCGTGTTAGCAGACAGCCAGGAGCTGTTTATCACCCTGCAGCCAGCACCCTCCCAAGCCTCCCAGGGGGGTAAGTGTTTCTTTTTAAGGGATTACATGATGCGTGATTTTTTAAAGGAAGCATTTATTAATGGTTAACTTGCCCTAAGGACTTAGCGTGCTTTCATTGCTGGTCAGTTTTTACTCAGTCTGTCAATATACTCCGGGATTGACCTGAAGTCCTCCACGGACATTTCACTGAAGCTATCCAGGAGGTAGCGATGAATCTTCCGCAGCAGATTTCTGGGGAGAGCCGCCTTATGTGGTCCCCCGTGATAGGAGACCATCCCACGCCACGAAAGTAGTAAGTAGTCTGGTATCATTGAGCAGGCTAGCATTGCGGCGAATGGACCAGGACTTTGCATGGAGGCAAGGAGCATGCGTTCTCTATCTCTCTGAGAAATTCTCAGCAAAGTGATGTCATTCATGGTCGCCTGTTTGAAATACGGACTGCAATTAGTAGGGAGATAAAGATTCCCAGCTGCAAAGTAATCTTTTCTGCTGAAGACAGACCAACCGCCCCCCCCCAAAACGCTCACCTGCCCCCCCCCCCCCTCCAGCCCGAAGCGGTAGCTAGCAGGGAATCTGAACAGTCTGCAAGCGGTTTGCCTCCGCTGAAGAGCCCCAACCAGCCCGTAGCCATTAGCGAGAGATTTTTGGGCTTTGTTTTGCAGTTTGCGGTTCAGTGGGAGCCACGCGGTGGGGGAAAGAGGGTGGGGTTACTCTACAATATGCAAGTGCTGCTTGTAACTTACCATGGCCGGCTGCACGGTGATTTCAGAAGCCGTGTTGGGCTGAGGCACGCATATGTGTCTGAGATGCTGTGACTTTTCTGTGAGCTATTCAGTCACTTTTAGGTGTAGAACATGACCTTGTACAGAAATCATGTCAGGCCTCTGAATACTGAGGTTGCAAATGGCATAGTACTCCCATTGTGTACCGTCCGAGACTGCATCTGTCTCATAACCTTGAATGTATCTGTCTCATAACTTTCAAACTTTCTATGCCCACATTCGCCCACAGATGAACAATTATCTCAGAATCCCCCGTCCTGCTCCTCCCGCCATGCATCGCAGATACGAAAGCGTAAAAAGAAAACGCAAACGCGCGATATGTTCACTGAACTACTGGAGAACTCGCGCGCTGAGGCAGCCCGCCAGACGGAATGGAGGGAAAGATTGATACAGTCATGGCAGGAATCAGCGCTACAGTCAAGGCAGGCAGCAGAAAAGAGGGAAGAAATGTGGCTGCAACGACAGGACCGCGAAGAAAGACGCATGGATGCTTTGCTCTGTATAATGGAGGACCAAAGCAACATGCTGCGCTCTCTGGTGGAGCAGGGCCAAAGATCACCTCTGCAGCCCCTGTGTAACCACCTCCCCCCCTCCCCAAGTCCCATAGCTTCCCCACCCAAATGCAGGGTGAGAACCTGGGGGGGCAAGCTCCCTGGACTGACCCACTCCACCCCACAAGCAGCAGCAAGCTGAGGTTCTCTGAAAACTTTTAAAAGTTGCTGTGTCTTGGCCCCCCCCTCCTCTCCCCCCTTCCCCCCCTCCTCTGTCCGCTCCTCCACCAGTGCGACTGCTGGTTTCCCTCCTCACCCACCCCTTCCAGGCTACCATGACAGTGATCCCCTGTATTTGTATTTCTGATGAAGCAATAAATGAACCATGATTTTTAAAACAGTGAATTTATTTCCTCTGCAAGCATGGGGAGGGGGGAGGTAAAGAGGGTGCAAGGACAGCAGGCTTAGAGCAGAGCAAGGGAGCAGGTTCTCAAATGCCATGTCGGGCACTCATAAAACTGGCTTTCAAGGCGTCTCTGAGGCGCAGCGCGCCCTGGTGTGCTCTTCTACTTTCCCTGCTGTCTGGCTGCTGGTAAGTAGCAGACAGTAAATTTGCCTCTGCCTCCCAGCCCGCCATAAACGTTTCCCCCTTGCTCTCACAGAGATTGTGGAGCACAGAGCAAACAGCAGTAACAATGGGGATATTTCTCTCGCGGTTGTCTGAGCGAATCAGTAAGGAACGCCATCTCCCCTTCAGATGGCCAAATGCACACTCTACGGCCATTCTGCACTTGCTCAGCCTGTAGTTGAACAGCTCCAGACCCCTGTCCAGGGCTCCTGTGTAGGGCTTCATAAGCCAGGGCATTAGGGGGTAGGCTGGGTCCCCAATGAGAACGATCGGCATTTCCACCCCCCCCCCCCATGGAAATTTTCTGGTCGGGGAAGAAATTGCCTTGCTGCAGCTGTCTAAAAAGCCCAGAGTTCCTGAACACACGAGTGTCATGAAGCTTTCCCGGCCAGCCCACGTACAGGTCGATGAAACGTCCCTTGTGGTCAACCACTGCTTGCATGACCATTGAATAATATCCCTTCCGCTTTCTGTACTCGGCGGCCTCGTGGTCCGGTGCCAGGATAGGGATACGAGTCCCATCTATAGCCCCACCACGGTTAGGGAATCCCATGGCGGCAAAGCCATCTATTCTAGCTTGCAGGTTTCCGAGGTTTATAACCCTGGGTAGCAGCTGCTCGACGATTGCCCTACTTACTTGCATCACAGCAAAGCCCACTGTAGACCTACCCACCCCAAACTGATTCGCGACTGACCGGTAGCTGTCTGGCGTTGCAAGCTTCCAGAGGGCTATCGCCACTTGCTTCTCAACTGTGAGGGCCGCCCTCATTCTGGTACTCTCGCACCAGAGGGCCGGGGACAGCAAGTCACAAAGTTCCATGAACGTGCCCTTTCGCATGCAGAAGTTTCTGAGCCATTGGGAGTCATCCCAGATCCGCAGCACTATGCGATCCCACCAGTCCGTGCTTGTTTCCCTGGCCCAGAATCGGTGTTCGATGGCATGAGCCTGCCCCATTGCCACCAAATTTGTCAGATTGTCAGTCGCCCCACTTCCAAAAACGTCAGTGTCCCCGTCCCTGCTGTGCACGTCCTGGTCCATCTCCTCCTCACTGTCGTCGGGTTCCAGAAAGCGCAGTTGTCCACGGATCACATTCCTCTGAAGACGGTACAGCATGAAATCCGCAACCGTGATCGAGGTCCTCACAACGGCCATTACTGCAGCCGTGGCATCAGCGGGCTCCATGCTTGCAGTGCTATGGCGTTAGCGCGGCGCAGAGAAAGGGCGCGAATTATGGGATGCCTACCCACAGTGCACCGCTCGTAATGGGGGTCGGCGGCGCAGAAAAAGGGCGCGAAATTTGGAAATGCCTACCCATAGTGCAGCACTCGAAATGGTGCCTGCTGGGGGCTCCGGGAACTGTGGGATAGGTAGCCACAGTGCAACGCTCGTTATGTCAACGCTTGCAAAAGTTGTGCGGACAGACACTGTCGACTTGCTGTGCTTAGTGGGGACACACAAAATCGACTGTATACAGTCTGCTTTACAAAATCGAATCAAAGGAAATCGACCTACTGCTGTAGTGAAGACATACCCTAAGACTGTAGATCAGGGGTTGGCAACCTTTCAGAAGTGGCGTGCCAAGTCTTCATTTATTCACTCTTAATTTAAGGTTTCATGTTCCAGTAATACATTTTAACGTTTTTAGAAGGTTTCTTTCTATGAGTCTATAAAATATAACTAAACTATTGTTGTATGTAAAGTAAATAAGGTTTGTAAAATGTTTAAGAAGCTCCATTTAAAATTAAATTAAAATGCATAGCCCCCCGGTATGGTGGGCAGGACCCGGCCAGTGTGAGTGCCACTGAAAATCAGCTCGTGTGCCACCTACGCATATGTGCCAGAGGTTACCTACCCCTGCTGTTGATGTATATACATGCTCTTGAGTCACTTTATATCTGGAAAATATATGCCTTAAATGGTAGTTTTTGTTCACACCTTGTATTTCTGCTGAAGTATTATAGTTTTCAGTGCATAAACAGAAGCAGTGCCTGGGGACTTTGTCATTCAACTCCCACTTGATGTTAATTTAGTCATGTGACTCCTGTTATTACACACTGTTTTGAACATTATCATACACTGCTTTAAACATTTCATTCTTGGATTTCAGCTACACCCCAAAATGAATCCTCTCTTTTATTGCATCTCTTTTGGAGATATATATTAGCATGAAAAAAAACAGCCAGAAGCCAGTTGGCTAAATAATTAGTAGGTAAAAGGAGGTTATAAATCTTGGAGGAAAAAAGCCTTATAATGGCCACTGTTATCTGGGATGTTCTTATAAAAATCCAGAATAATACACTCTTTCCACTTTAACCGTATTGGGGTAAAACAATTTCTATATTTAATAGTGAATTTATGAGCGAGTTTTGTTCTGTTCATAAATTAAAAAATAAGTGCATAGATGTCACTTATGTTGTACCATGTTTGGTGTGAATGCTTAAATGTTGGTTAAAAAAAACACAGAAGTTGGGTATCTAATTTTAATACACTTAACTATTTTTATATAGTAGTTTTGGTTTTCTCTTAGTACTATGAAAATCAGAGTTTTCAGTACTGATTTCTTTTTCCCTTTCAATTTAGCAAACAGTTGACAAATAATGTGTATATATAGTACACAAACTTATTTTTTCTTGGCAACATTGTAGAGGATTTTAAAGAAGTGATTTGGAATTCAGAGGACATTTTAAAAGAAGGTATTGTAGATCAGATTTGAGACTGTTGACACGATGCCTTTAAATCACCAAATTAGAAGATAGTGTATAACAATTCCAGGAAACAAGAATTGTACTGTAACCAGATAAAATTGTCATTCAGATTAAAGAACATACTGAGAATAATGTCCAAATAATCTTCTTAACCAAAGAAGCAGTGAACTTAATCCCATTTATAGTCTAGGAAGTGCACTAAGAAGTATGAGTGTGAACTCTTAGTAAACCCTTTGGCTCTATTCTCTTAAATGGATGAAAGTCACCAGTACTTAGTTTTGTTTTCATTAATGTGAATACTGAAATGTTTGGCTATAATGGAATCACTACAAAATACTCTGTTAGTGTCTGGGCACTGCTGCATGAGTCAGAATGATACATTACATCGGCTTAATTGATCCAAGTGCGTACCTTTCCTTTGTGAAGATAAGTTTTGATAAAACAAAAGCGTTGTCCTTCAGGAAGGACCAATTGAACTGCAGGCTTTTTCGCAATTAAATCCTTTACTGAAATTAATAAATATTCATGGTAAAGCACAGGTAACTAAAATATAATAAAAAGAATGAGGAGTACTTGTGGCACATTAGAGACTAACAAGTTTATTTGGGCATAAGTTTTTGTGAGCTGGAACCCACTTCATCAGATGCATGGAGTGGAACATGCAATATGTGTGTATGTATATGTATATAATATATATGTGTGTATATATATATAGAGAGAGAGCAGTTTCTGTACATTCAGAGACTGTACACAAGAATAAATGGACACATCTGACATCAGGAATCCTAACATTTTAAAAAAACAGTAAAACAGTTTAATCTTTCTGGTCACTCAGTAACAGACTTAAAAGTGGCAATTCTTCAACAAAAAAAACTTCAAAAACCGACTCAAACGAGAAACTGCTGAACTGGAATTAATTTGCAAACTGGACACCATCAAATTAGGCTTGAATAAAGACTGGGAGTGGCTGGGCATTACAGAAACTGCAATCTATTGCCCCATGTTAAGTATCCCCTTACTTTTACTCACACCTTCTTGTCAGTTGTCTGAAATGGGCCATCCTGATTATCCCTGCAAAATATTTTTTCCTGCTGATAATGGCTCATCTTAATTGATTAGCCACATAAAGTTGATATGGCAAGCTCCACCTCTTCATGTTCTCTGTGTGTGTGCATTTTCCTATTGTATATTCCACTCTATGCATCCGATGAAGTGGGTTCTAGCCCACAAAAGCTTATGCCCAAATAAACGTGTTAGTCTCTAAGGTGCCAAAGTACTCCTTGTTCATTTTCCGGATACAAACTTAACACAGCTACTACTCTGTAAAATATAATAGTAATTTCTTAAATCTTGTGGCATTCAATGATCAAGATCAAAGGTACAAGTAGATGTCACATTTTTATTTAATATACATAATTAAATACTGTAATTACTGAGGAAATAAAACTGACTCCTTTAACACACATGCTAGTGAGTTCATTTCGATATTACTCAATATGAATTGTATACCTTTTTATGATCTGTAGAAGATGTTGGCAACAGATACTGTGCTCTATTGACAGACCATGTCTATTAGAAAGCTGGCTATCTTCTTCTAAGTTAACTTTTACGTATGTACAATTATTTCTCCTTCAGGTGTTTCATTCAGACATCTGTACTCAGGCCTCACTCCTTCAAAATGCTGATGTTGTTGTAATGAATAATGTCTTTGAATATTTTCTTGACAGACTGGAACAGGCCAGGTATGTGTCCAAACAAGTAATCAGTTTCTTTGCCAGTGGATTTAACATGCAAGTTATAAAAAAAAATCCTTTATATTCTGCTTTTTGAAGTTACACACATAATTTGTATTAGAAAAATGTATTTTAAAATGCCTGTACTTGATTTAGTCAGATTTAGCAGCTAGAACTTAAAGGCAGTCATTAGTTTTAAAATCTACTAAAAGCTTTTTCTCTTAGTTCCACCAAAATGTTTCTTAGAACATTTGCACTAATCTGTTAAAATAGGATACTGTCTTTATAGGAAATAATTAAGTGGTCTTGAATTGCTTTAACAACATAAATATTAAAATCTGTAACAAAATAACAAGAGGGTCCTCTATCAAACCTGTGGATTACAAAAGGGCTATAAATATGTATTCACACTGCAAATTACAGTTACTAGTGATATTTCAAACATGAAATCCTCTAGGGAAAGCTGTAAAAGGAAATGGCATGGTTAAGATTACACCTGTGTTCTTTGAGACACACTTATGCCTTTAAGCCAATAATCTTTAATGCTTAAGGCAAGTAATGTTGCGCAACAAGCTTAAGAAAGAATGAGGTTTGCAGAGTGATGGAAACTATATTCTTCTTAGTCGATATTACTGTTATGTGAAATGATCTGACTTGTAAAATCAGGAAAAAGTAATGCTGGAGAATAATATCTAGAATACTGTGATTATGTTAATTTACCTCCAAAGTATTTTGTCACCATTGCAGCATAGTGATATGAAGAGAAACTTGTGGCCATAGGGAATAACAAAGTGAGTGAGGACTAGCCTCTCGCCTCTCGAGACCAGAGTTCAAACTCTTATTTGAGTCACAAATTAAGTTGTCTGGCGTTTCATCCTAGTTTAGAGTGGATATTTGGTGGACTATCCCCAAAAAAACAGTCTTGGACATAACAGGCAGCCTCTCAGGGTCCAGATTGGAGCAGCAAGTGTGTTTAATGTTATGGGTAAGGTATGTTAGAAGAGTCAAGTGAGGAACATTACATAATCTCTGCCCTCAATACAGGCCACTGACTGAACTATTCATTCTTCTCTCTTTTGAGCACCAGTTAAACTTAATTTTAAAAAGGAAAAGAGACAACCTATTTCAAAAATAAAACTCCAAAGCCAAATAATCCCTCTGATCTGCATGAGTAGCTTCCATTGGTGTTAATGGTTGGTCCACACACAGACGTACAGTAAGATATGAACAGTGACTTTATACTAAAGCACAAATGGCAAATCTTTAAAGTCAATCTACTTCTGATCACTAAATTATCAGTGTTAAATTCATTTTATATTAAATGTGTTTCTTTCGCTACAAACAGGCAATCTTTTGATCTTTAAATACTATCTTTGGATTTTAAAATGTATTTCAGAGCCTGGGAATTTATCAGTCATAATGTGAGGAAAAAAGGATCATTATTAGTGACAGTCCCAAGCCTTGAAGAATCTATCTCAAGCCTACAGGTTCGTGGTTCTTTTTCAAATAGTTTTATCTGACTAATTTTTCTTACTCTTCATGAAGGTATTGTTATAGTGAGTCAGTATGCATTCAAATAGTTATTCTTCTTTGAGTGATTGCTCATATGCATTCCAGTTAGGTGTGCTCGCGCCGCGGGCACAATTGTTGGAAGATTTTTCCCCTAGCAACAGGCTGGGTCGACCAGGGAGCCCCCTGGAGTGGCGCTGTTATGGTGCCGCATAAATACCTCTGGGACCCAGCCCCTCCCTCAGTTCCTTCTTACCGCCAGTGTAAGTTGTTGGAACTTTGGAGTTCTGCTTTCAGCGACCTCCATTTCTCCTAGCTTTCTTGTGTAGATTAGTTGTTGATTGTTCTTTCTATAGTTAATAGTTGTAGTTAGTATAGTAGTTAAGGGCAGGGAGGTCTCCTCCCCTGCCCACCCGGGGCTTTATGCCTCCTAAGACTCCGGGATTCAAACCCTGTGCAAAGTGTGGGAAGCCTATGCCAGTTGGCGACCCACACGGAGACTGCCTTAAGTGCCTCGGAGAGGCTCACCTGGTCGAGAAGTGCAGGATTTGCAAGAGCTTCAAACCTCGCACCAAAAAAGACAGTCTCGCCTCCGGCAAATCTTAATGGAGGCAGCTCTTGCTCTGGCACCGGAGCCGGGTAAGGCTCCGGTGCCCGCTCAAAAGGAGGCGCCCACCAGACTGTCGGCCCCGGGGCCCAGACCGAAGCCTCGGCACCGGTCACACTCCCCAGCCCACAAAGAGAGGTCCAAGACGGCCGTCGCGGCACCGGCAACTCCGCCGAGCGTCCCGTGGGGGAGCGTTCAGGGCAGCAGCTGCCGGCACCGTTGACTCTGGCGCCGATTCAGGCCCCGTTGAGTCCGGTGCGGGTGAGCTCGCCTCTTAGAGTGCCGGCACAGTAGCAGCTCCTGCCATCCACTCCGGAGACCTTTGCTGCTGCGAGGGAGCTGATCACTCTGACAGCCTCCCCGGTGACCCAGAGACCGGTACAATCTAGAGGCAAGCCGCCCATGATTGCACCTGCGGTCCCCTCCGTAAGACTCTCGGAGTCCTGGCACCGGTCGATCTCCAGGCGCCGATCGTACTCCCGGCGCCGGTCGCAGTCTCTGCACCGCTCAGCTTCGAGACCACGTTCCAGGACTCGCTGTAGATTCCGGCACCGCTCCCAGTCTCGCCGCCGTTCACCATCTAGGTGCCGGTCGTACTCCCGGCGCCGCTCTCCGAGCCGGCACCGGTCACCATCCCGGCACCGGTCACCATCAAAGAGGCGGTCTCCATACCGGCACCGGTCACCCCGGCACCGGTCTCCGAGCCGGCACCGCTCTCCATCCCAGTACCGATCTCCAAGTCGGTACTGTTCCAGGAGCCGACACCGCTCCCGCTCCGGACGTCGAGAACCTGCCCGGTCCCGATCTCGGCATGGTTCTCCATCCATGCAGCAGCAATTCGCGGGCTCGGCGCCCCCATGGCCCTCTTCATCGGCCTTGCCTCGCTCCATGCAGGGTCAGCAGGTTGCGGCACAGCATTGGCCAGGCCGGGATCCATCGAGCTGGCCCACCTGGGCACCTTGGACATACCAACAGGCTCAAGGGGCCCCGTCTGCCGTTGCTTCATTGGAGCCCGGTGTACCGGAGGCGTCCATCAGTCGCCCACCTGTCGGCGGAGCGGACGGCGCAGCCGCGGGGTCATCATCAGCTGCACCTCTCCAGCAGGACGTACCCTCGTGCCCTGCTGAACCGGAGCAGTATTCCGCCTCTTCTCCGGACGAGGCGGTGGTGGGCACGTCATCGTCTAGTAGTCCACCAACTGTGGACTTGTCCGCCCATCAGACCCTGTAGAAAGCAGTGGCCAAGGGCATGAACCTCCCTATTGAGGAGATGGTTGACTTCGAGGACCCAGTTGCGGACATTTTGTCCAAGGGCGGACCGACCAGGGTGGCACTTCCTTTTATTAATACTATTAAAAGGTCTATGGCCACCATCTGGCAGACAATGGTCTCCATTCCACCCACAGCTAAAGGGGTGGAAAGGAGGTACTTTGTTCCGGCCAAGGACTATGAATATCTGTATGTCCACCCTCAGCCTTCCTCCTTAGTGGTGGACTCTGTAAATGAGCGCCACGGGCAGCAAGCCCCGGCCCCCAAGGCAAAAGAGGCCAAAAAGCTGGACCTTTTGGGGAGGAAGGTGCGGGTGGGCTACAGCTCAGGGTGGCCAACCAGCAGGCCCTCCTGAGCAGACACACATATGACACTCTGAACTCATTCGGCAAGTTCGAGAGTGTTGTTCCCCCTGAAGCCAAGCAGGAATTTAAGACCTTTGTCCAACAGGGCAAGGACGTGGCCAAAATTTCCCTGCAGGCGGCCCTGGACTCGGCCGACTCCGCAGCCAGAACGGTTGCGTCGGGGGTCACTCTAAGGCGTAGTGTGTGGCTGCAGTTCTCCAACCTCCCCACAGAGATGCAGCACACCATACAGGACCTTCCTTTCGAGGCCGAAGGTCTCTTCTCTGAGACCACGGATACACGCCTGCAAACTTTTAAGGACAAAAGAGTGACCCTCAAAACTCTGGGTCTCAAAACTCTGCATACCCCGGTTACCCAGAGAAGGCCTTTCCAACCCCCAAGGAGGCGGTTTTATTCCCCCTCCTCGCCCGCCCCAAGACTTCTTCCAACGAAGGGAGCGTGGCAACTGCCGTCGCTCCTCATCACAGCAGGTGGGCAAGCAACAGCCCCCAAAACCCTCCCAGGGCCCTAAGCCCAACTTTTGAAGGTGCGCCCGAGGGCAGAGCACCAGTCGGACACCTGGATCCTCCCTTCCGCGATAGTCTGTCCCACTTCCTCTGTGCCTGGTCAGACATTACATCGGACCAGTGGGTCCTCCGCACGGTGGAGCCGGGATATTTGCTCCAGCTTTCCTCTACCCCTCCCTCCCACCCTTCCTCCCCGTCCCTCTTCAGGGACCCCTCTCACGAGCAACTCCTCGTACAGGAGGTGAGGTCGCTCCTCTCGCTGGGAGCCATCTAGCCTGTCCCAGAGGAGTTCAGAGGGAAGGGGTTCTACTCCTGCTACTTCCTCATCCCCAAGGAGAAAGGGGGCCTACGGCCCATCCTAGACCTACGCGGACTCAACAGCCACATGGCCAAGTTCAAGTTCCGCATGGTCTCCTTGGGCACCATCATTTCCTCTCTGGATCCCGGAGATTGGTTCGCTGCCCTCTATATGAAGGACGCTTACTTTCATATTGCCATAAAGCCCTCCCACAGACGTTACCTCCGTTTCCTTGTGGCAGTGGAACATTACCAGTTTGCTGTCCTACGCTTTGGCCTGTCCACTGCACCCAGGGTCTTTACCAAGTGCATGGCGGTAGTAGCAGCGTTCTTACGCCGCCGCGGGATACATCTCTACCCGTACCTGGACGACTGGCTGATACGGGGCACCTCCAGAGACCAGGTGCGCACGCATGTGCAGCTCGTCATAAACACTTTCGGACGCTTGGGGATCCTCCTCAACGAGGGGAAGTCTACCCTGGAGCCGACCCAGAGGATCGAATTCATAAGGGCCCTCCTGGACTCTACCGTGGCAAGGGCATCTCTCCCACAGCCTCGTTTTCTGGCCATTCAGTCAGCGGTCCGCGACTTACGATCCTTGGCAACGGCTCGGGTGTTCCTCAGCCTACTGGGCCACATGGCGGCATGCACACATGTCACCCAGTACACCAGATTGCGGCTGCGCCCGCTTCAGTCCTGGCTTGCGTCGGTCTACAGGCCGAACGTGGACAGCATCAACGCCCTTCTCACCATCCCTCAATGCTCTGGCCTGGTGGGAAAATCAGAACATCGTCTGCCAGGGCGTTCCCTTCCTCCCGCCCAGCCCATCCATGTCCCTAGTGACGGACGCCTCGTCTCTGGGTTGGGGAGCCCACCTCGGCGAACTCAGAACACAGGGCCGCTGGTCGGAGGCCGATCTCCGCCTCCACATCAACGTCAGGGAGCTGAGAGCGGTTCGACTAGCATGCCAGGCCTTCAGGAGCACGCTAGCAGGTCACTGTGGAGCGGTGCTAACAGACAACACCACAGCCCAGTTTTACATCAACAAACAGGGAGGAGCGCGCTCGAACCCTCTTTGCCAGGAAGCGGTTCTCCTTTGGGAGTTTTGCATAGCCCACTCCATTCACCCGGTGGCCTCTTTCCTCCCGGGAGCCCAGAACACGCTAGCGGACCACCTCAGCAGATCGTTCCTGTCGCACGAGTGGTCCCTCCGGCCAGACGTCATCCGGCCGATCTTCCTACGGTGCGGGTTTCCCCAGATTGACCTGTTTGCCACTCGGCAGAACAGGAAGTGCCTCCAGTTCTGCTCCTTCCGGGGCAGCTCCCGGGGCTCCCTAACAGATGCCTTTCTCCTTCCCTGGACAGGCCACTTGCTCTACGCGTTCCCTCCGATCCAACTCCTCCACAAGGTGCTTATCAAGATCAAACGGGACAAGTCGTGTATGATCCTCATAGCTCCGGCCTGGCCCAGGCAATGCTGGTATGCATCCCTCCTTCAACTGTCCAGGGCCCCTCCCATCAGCCTCCCGCTGTGGCCAGACCTGTTCTCTCAGGATCACGGTCGCCTACTCCACCCGGACCTGCAGTCCCTGCATCTCACAGCGTGGCTCCTGCATGGCTAAGGGGCCTGGAGCTCTTGTGTTCTGCCGCGGTGCAAGGTGTTCTTCTGGGGAGCAGAAAACCATCAACCAGAAGTACCTATACCGCAAAGTGGTCCCGCTTCTCTGCTTGGTGTATGCAGCGCAACACCATCCCCAGGGAAGCTTCCATCCCAGTCATCCTGGACTACCTGCTAGACCTTAAACAGCAAGGTCTTTCTACCTCCACTATTAGGGTCCACCTGGCAGCCGTCTCGGCGTTCCACCCAGGCTTGGCAGATCACTCTGTCTTCTCAGACCCTACGGCCTATAGATTCCTCAAAGGGCTGGACAGACTTTACCCACAGGTTAAGCATCCCGTCCTGCCCTGGGACCTGAACCTTGTGCTTTCCCGCCTCACCATGCCCCCCTTTGAGCCTCTCGCCACGTGCTCCTTGCTGTACCTCTCCTGGAAGGTAGCAATCACCTCGGCACGCAGAGTGTCCAAGGTCAGAGCGCTAACCTCAGAACCGCCGTATACGGTTTTTCATAAGGACAAGGTGCAGCTACGCCCCCATCCAGCCTTCCTTCCCAAGGTGGTGTCTCCCTTCCACATTAACCAGGACATATTCCTGCCGGTCTTCTACCCAAAGCCCCACACCTCTGGAAGGGAGCAACAATTGCACACGCTCGATGTTCGAAGAGCTATTGCATTTTATTTAGACTGCACAAAACCGTTTAGGAAAACAACACAGCTCTTTGTTGCGGTGGCGGATCGGATGAAAGGCCAACCGATCTCCGCCCAGAGACTCTCCTCCTGGATAACCTCGTGCATTCGCACCTGCTACGAACTGGCGGACAGGCCCGCCATCCAGATAACCGCACACGCCATGAGAGCGCAGGCATCTTCTGCGGCCTTCCGGGAGAGAGTTCCGATCATGGACCTCTGCAGGGCGGCCACCTGGTCCTCAGTCCACACCTTCGCCGCCCACTACGCCATAGTCCAGCAGACCAGGGACGATGCGGCGTTTGGTTCAGCGGTCCTACGCTCAGCAATGGGTCAATCCGACCCCGCCTCCTAGGTATTGCTTGTAGTCACCTAACTGGAATGCATATGAGCAATCACTTGAAGAAGAAAACGAGGTTACTTACCTGTAACTGTTGTTCTTCGAGATGTGTTGCTCATATCCATTCCAAACCTACCCTCCTTCCCCACTGTTGGATTAGCCGGCAAGAAGGAACTGAGGGAGGAGCTGGGTCCCAGGGGTATTTATGCGGCACCATAACGGCGCAATGCCAGGGGGCTCCCTGGTCGACCCAGCCTGTTGCTAGGGGAAAAATCTTCCGACAATTGTGCCCGCGGCGCGTGCACACCTAACTGGAATGTATATGAGCAACACATCTCGACGAACAACAGTTACAGGTAAGTAACCTCATTTTATTCAGGCTGCATGATATCACATAGAGGGCAGTGTGGTCAAATGCTAGAGCAGAAAACTGTGAATCAGGACCCTGGGATCTATTCCCAATTTGCATGACTTTGGGAAAAGTTATTTCAATCTCTCTGTGCCTTGGTTTCCCAGCTGTAAAATTGGGATTCTATTTATCTCCCCACAGGGCTATTGTGATGCTTAATTCATACCAGCCCTTAATTTTTAGGATCTCAAAGTATTGTACTATTACTCATGCTCATACTATGTCTGTTTGGAGTAGTATAATATACTTTTATCAATATATTATTGGAAATATGGGTGGAAACATAAAATCACGTGTATAATTAATCGGCAGATGTTAATCCAAAGAGACTCCTATTCCAGATAAAAACTCAGTATGTTTTCCACAGACAGACCCAAAGTTGAGTAAACAGATAAGAGAACTTCTGAAAAGTAATTGTCATCCTTACTCTTTCCTATTTAGATAAAATTATGCTTCCGGAAATAACTTGCCAGTGGTGAATAAGCTGTAATGGCTAACCTGTCTTTCTCTCCTCTTCTCACTGATGTCTGCCATCCTTGGAACATAAATTGAGTTGGTTGCTCAAAACTGTTAATTTATGTATCTGTTTTTAATTGTTTCAGACGGATATACTGCTTAACCAGTGGGTAGAAGAGATGAAGTTGGACTATGATGTGTATATGGAAAAGGATATTGACAGAGAAGCACTTAAACAAATTCATTTGTACAGGATTCTCTAGCATACAGACTGATTTACTGAATCATATAACAGTATAAAAGCATTGACTTCAGAGGGAGTTGTGTGAAAGGGCTTAATCCTACAGTCCTATTTCCAAAATAAATTGTGAAAAATCTTACTATTTATTTTAGAAATTATACATATTCTCACTAATGAATCGGGGGCTTTTGAGAACATATTTTGAGGTGTCAAATTTTTTGAATGAAAGTTCTGAGTGTGTCATTGTATACCTGTAAAATATTGTAATAATATACATGGAGGCAAAAAGATGTAATGGCTAATTGGGGCCTTAGTAGCACACCAAATACTTGGATCTTTATTATGTGGGTAGAGCTTTATTTTTGAGGCCAAGAAGTCAGACTTTTCTTGGTTCATTTGGGGGGGGGGCGGAGGGGGAGAATTGTAATTTGTCTTATGTTGAGACTCTGGTGGATGTATTTTTCATAAATTATAAAATAAAGATGGAAACTTATGGTTAAAAAGTTTCTATTTATTTTCTTATCTAGAATAATTGAGCCTCTCAATGGTGTGTTCCTGCCTGTATTGATCATCTAGGAAGCGATTCCCCATGAGGCTAAGGGTATGATTAGACTACAGATTGTAGCACGCTTTTTTATAGTGCTTCCCAATTTAGCACAATAGGTTTTGCGCTAGAGGCTGTACACCTTTAATCCCTGTAGCGCCAAAGAATGCACACATTTGCAGAGCTTCTGGCGGCAGTGAGAGTAGTGGGATAGGGCAGGTATCCCAGCATTCAGCTGGGTGCAACCTGCTTTGCAAAGGAGTGGGGTGTGGGGGAACTGGGAACCTGTGTATAGGGAGGGAACTTCCGGCTGTCAGTTACTTTTCCAAAACTGACAGGCTCTGTACACACACCTCCCTTCCGCAACCATTTATTCGGGGTTTCTCAAACTTGGGGTCGAGACCTCGGGGGGGTTGCCGAGCGCTCCCCAGGGGGTCGCGAGCTCCTGCCGCCGCAACTCGCAGTGGCAGGCCAGGGGGCCCGCGTGCAGCTGACCGCGGCGGGACCCAGCAGCCCTGCCACCAGCAGCAGCGGGGACCCGGCAGCCTGCCCGCAGCCCTGCCCGCAGCGGTGGGGACCCGGGACAGCGGCTGGGAGCGCGGCAGGGCTGCCGCCGGCAGCAGCGGGAAACCGGCAGCCCTGCCGCACCGGCGGGGACCTGGCAGCCTGCCCGCAGCCCTGCCCGCAGCGGCGGGGACCAGGGCAGGGGTGGACCCGGCAGCCCTGCCTCCCGGCAGCCCTGCCGCCACCGACGGGGACCCGGCAGCCCGCCCACCCGCAATGGCGGGACCGGGGCCAGTGTTTCACATTTCCCAGGGAATGTGCGGGAGGGTCTTAGGACGGACAGAAGAGTTTTAAATGCTGGCCAGAGAGGATGTAATGGGAATTCTGGGCCAGGATGCTGGAGGCTCATTATCACGCAAGGGGTGTACACATTCCCAACCTTGCGCTACAACGGTAGCGCTAAAAGCCTTCTGCCTCTCGAGAAGGTGGTTTAACACTAGCGCTTTAAACCCTGAGTAAATGCGCAAAATGTGCCTTTCAAGTGTGTATGGTCAGATAATTATAGCGCTAATGGAGGGTTTTAGCGCCGCAAAGTGCCAGTCTAACCATACCCTAAGCCACATGCAAGATGGCTTCAGTATAAGGCTGTGATCTGAAAATGAATGAGGGGGGGTCATGAAACAAGAAAGGAAATTCAAAATGCATTTCAGATTGAGGAAACAAGCTCTGCAACTGTAATAATTAGCTCAGAAAGGTATGACAGAAGTTTGACTGAATTTCAGACTTACAATTAGGGCTCCTATTGGGGAAAAAAAAGTGGTATGACTTGGTAGAAGGCTACTTTAATAACACATACTGCATATGAGCAGAAAATAATTACACACATTGGTATGTTGCTCATGTTTTAGAGGTACAGCAAGGCTCAGTCACTTTTCAGTTTTTGCTGCTGCTTAGTTTTCTCCATGTGATTGGGCTGGTTTGTAATTTTGCAATTTGTTTTGGTAATAACTATATAAGAGGTGCCAGCTTTCACCACTCTCCCTTCCTTCCTTCCTTCCTACGTCTCTTTGATTCTTCAAATGCTTTGGTTTTTAAGTTGCTGTTGAGTAAAAATGCCAGTAGAGAGAGGCTGGAGCAAACCCATATTTAATGACATTTGGACCCTCTGACATTGAAAATATTACCTGTACATCCAGAGCTCATGTACAGTAGAGGCTATTACAGGAAGGCTCCTGTTGCCCTTTTTGGATTAAGTTCAGAGACAAGTCTAGGCTAGTGTAATTTACATTTTAACTTGGCACTCTCATCAAGCATGTGATATTTGGACACCCTTAAACTGACTGACAAACTCTCACTTGCCCAAATGGAACTTACATGCCTTCTGACCCGCCAATTCTTAATTTAGCCCACATAGTTTGTGTGTCCTAAGTGAGTGCAAATTAGTGTAATTAATGTGTTGAGGGCTGGAAGAGAAACATAACAAGAAAAGCAACTGTGTGAATGAAGGTGTAAGTTAAAATAGACCACCCTTTCCTTAATTTTCATGGTCTTCTGGGTCTCTGCATAAGTTTCACAAATTTTGACTCCTCTACATATAGTTAGAGTGGGTGCAGAGGGGATGAGAGTGTTACACAACTTTGCACATTCACAAATCTGAAAGATGAGTTAAAATTCTGCAGGTTTTTTTTCAGAATATCAGATTAGGTATGGAGTGTCCAGCAGGCAGGGTTCTATTCTCAGCTGTGCCCTGACACTGTGGCTTTGGGCAAATCATTGAAATGTTCTCATTCCTGTATAAAAATGGGATTCATCTCTACCTCATAGAGAGGTTGGGAAGCTAAATTAATTGTTTATTAATTGCTTTGAGATCCTTCCATAAAAATAGACGCACAAAACCAAGATGGCATTTGTAGACCTGCAAAATCTATAGTTGCAGGGTCTGCTTAATTTGAGGGACCTAAAAATGGAAAAGATCTCAGAACTATTTTTTGTAAGTTAAGTTTCTAATCTTTTTCCTTGCAAAGCTAGCCTTGAAATGGAACCTATGTAAAATGCTCAGTCCTGGTGAAAGTTTGTTCTTCTCCCTCTCCCACCCCCAACGTCACACACTATCACAGTTCCCTTGCAGCCACCCAGGGTGGTCACTGGGATCTGGAAAAAACTATGGATCTATCTGTAGTTCTCTTGGATTTTGTGAAGATCTCAGATCAGTTCTTGTCTGTATGGGCAGTACTCCCCAGCCTACTACTGGTGGCACTATGGCTGTTGCAGGCTCTCTTCCAGATGGCTGCCTGTGGCTAAGCCAGCTCCTGCATAAAGCAGCCAGCATGACCTCTGGCTGCAAAGAGGGACAGTGCCATGAAAAGCAGCAGGTACAAGGGACTAATCTGAAAGTCCAACATTTTCAAATTAGGTGCCTAAAGTTAGGTACCTAAAATTAGGGCTGGCAATTAATGGCAGTTAGCTCTTGCGATTAACTCAAAAAAAACCTCAAAATAACAATAACAAAATTGTGATTAATTATGCTTGTAACAATAAAATACCAATTGAAATTTAGTAAATATTTTGATGTTTTTCTACATTTTTAAATAGTGATTTCAATTACAACATAGAATACAAAGTGTATACTGCTTTCTTTGTTGTTACAAATATATGCACTGTAAAAATGACAAACAAAAGATATTTTTGAATTCACCGCATACAAGTACTGAAGTGCAATCTCTATCATGAAAGTGTAACTTAAAAATATACATTTTTTTAGGGTTAAATAACTGCACTCAAAACCAAAACAATGTTTAGAGCCTACAAGTCCACTCAGTCCTACTTATTCTGCCAATCGCTAAAACAAATAAGTTTGTTTTACATTGACGTGAGATACTGCTGCCTGCTTCTTATTTATAATGTGACCTGAAGTGGAAACAGGTGTTCGTGGGGCACTTTTGTAGCCGGTGTTGCAAGATATTTACATCCCAGATATGCTAAACGTTCATATGCCCCTTAATGCTTCAACCACCATTCCAGAGGACATGCTTTCATGCTGATGATGCTCATTTTAAAAAAAAAAAAAGCGTCAATTAAATTTGTGACTGTACTCCTTGCGGGGAGAACTGTATGTCTCTTGATCTGTTTTACCCACATTCTGCATATATTTCATGTTATAGCAGTCTCGGATGATAACCCAGCCACATGTTCCTTTTAAGAACACTTTCACAGCAGATTTGACAAAATGCAAAGAAAGTACAAATGTGAGATTTCTAAAAATAGCTACAGCAGTGGACCCAAAGTTTAAGAATCTAAAGTGCCATCCGAAATCTGAGAGGGACAAGGTATGGAGCATGCTTTTAGAAGTCTTAATAGAGCAGTGCTGTGATGTGGAAACTACAGAACCCAAACCACCAAAAAAGAAAATCAACCTTCTGCTGGTGGCATCTGAGTCGGATGATGAAAATGAAAATGAAAAGTCAGTACTACTTTAGATCATTATCAAGCAGAACCCATCATCAGCATGGAAGTATGTCCTGGAATGGTGGTTGAACCCTGAAGGGACATGTGAATCTTAAATGCACCTAGCATCATAAATACCTTTGCAACGCCAGGTACAACAGTGCCAGACGAACACCTGTTCTCACTTTCAGATGACTTTGTAAACAAGAAATGGGCAGCATTATCTCCTGCAAATTGTAACCAACCTAATTTGTCCCAATAATTGGCTGACCAAGAAGTAGGACTGGGTGGACTTTTAGACTCTAAAGTTTTGTATTGTTTTATTTTTGAATGCAATTTTTTGTACGTAATTCTACATTTGTAAGTTCAACTTTCATGATAAAGAGATTGCACTTACAGTACTTGGATGAGGTGAATTGAAAAAATATTATTTTTTGCTTTTTACAGTACAAATATTTGTAATAAAAAATATAGTGAGCACTGTGCACTTTATATTCTGTATTATAATTGAAATTAATATATTTGAAAATGTAGTAAACATCCAAAAATATTTAAATAGTATTCTATTGTTTAACAGTGTGATTAATCACAATTTTTTAAATCTCTTGACAGCTCTAACCTAAATACAGTGGTGCTGAGCAGCTGCAGTGCCCACTGAGGCCTCAGATATCAAGTACCTCTGAAATCAGGCAGCTTTTACTGAACTGCCTATCTAGGGGTATAAATGCTGACTTTACATGGAAAAGGTAGGTGTGAGAGCATCTTTTATTGGACTAAATTGGTGAAAAAGACGAGCTTTCACGCTATAGAATTTTCCTTCAGATATAGCTTGAAAGCGTCTCTTTCACCAACAGAAGTCAGTCCAATAAAAGATAATCCCTCACCCACCTTGTGTGTCTAATATCCTGGGACCAACACTAAAACACCACCACTGCAAATAACTTTACATGCACAATTTTAGCTTCTGCAGAAATAGTTCTTGATCAGTTTAAATTTCACATAGCTATCTGAGTTCTTCAGTGAGTAAAGGAGGGCTCTCTGATCTGCAGTGGTTTTGGTGGAACATAGACTGTCAAGCCTTGAGTATGATAGATGAGTTTGTATGAAAAAATTACAACCCTGAAAACAGGGCAATCTTTGAGTGATCCATCCCCTGTCGTCCACTCCCAGCTTCAAGCAGAGGCTAGGGACGCCCAGAACATGGGGTTGCATCCCTGACCATCTTGGCTAGCAGCCATTTATGTACCTATCTTCTATGAATTTATCTAATGCTTTTTTTGGACTCAGTTATATTTGGGTTCAAAAGGATGTTTGTCCTTCACAACATCCCTGGCAATGAGTTCCACAGGTTTGACTGTGTTGTTACAGTGGGGGCTAGTGGGGCCTGCTTAGGAGGGCTTGGGCACTTGAGAGGGTGGGATAAAGCAAGTTCTGCCCATTCCTCCCTTGTTTTCTATGCTTTTGCCCACTTTTCTTTTCCCCAGTCTCTTCTGCTCTTTTCTTCTTTCCTCTCTAGTTCTGTCTCCCATTCTCTGCTACTCTCAATCTCTCATCTTTTCTTGGCCCTTTGTCACTCCTGCCCTGCACATCCTGCCACAATCGGGTGCTTGCCTGTTGGTGCAGTAGGAGGAGAGTAGAAGCACAGACCCCAGTCCTCACTCTGGCTCTCAGCCACCTTCCTGGGGTGGTGGTGTGGCTGATTTGCCTTTAGACTCATTACTCACAGAATCAGAGAGGTAGCCGTGTTAGTCTGGAATAGCAGAGGTAACAAAGTCCTGTGGCACCTTAAAGACTAACTATAAAGTTTTGAAGTATGAGCTTTCGTGGGCTAATACCCACTTCGTCGGATGCAAGCAGTGGAAGTGTCCAGAGGCAGATATAGAAAAGAAGGCAAGAACCCACCCTCCCTGATTGGAGATAACAAGCTGGTTCAGCCTAATTGGACTAACCTTGTTACCTCCTACCTGGTTCTTGCCTTCTTTCTGTCAGTTTCTGATGCTGCTTGGCAGGGATGCTAACGGGGAGACTTAATGAAGAGTAAGGATGTAACATTGTGTGACACCTTGAAGTGGTCTCTGTGGTGTGTAGTGCGCCCCCCCCCCCCCCAGGAGTTTTATCAGGTTGCCTGCTGAGTGGCTCATTGAGGTAGCTACTATTTCTGTAAAAGTGACAGTGTCAGGCCCTGAAAACAGGAATAGTATGACTTTCTGATGTGATTATCCCCTTTAACAATCTCAGTATTTGCATATATTCATTCACATTAATGCAGCATGAGATGTGAATAGGGTAAATGTGTCAGGTTACTTCTTCAGTGAGGAGAAAATGGTACAGGATTCACTTACTTTTATTTACAGGGATGTGGTCGGGGGTTGTACAAAAAAAGAAATGGAGAAAATCAACTGAACCTCAATCTTTTCAATCATAAATAAGGGAAGATGTTCCAAAGAACATCAGACAAAACTGTTAAATCCATAGAGGGCCTTTTTTTTTTTTTTTTTTTTGGTAATGGCTATTCCAATGCAATTGTTAGTTTCCAATATTTTAACAAGGGGGCTCTGGCAGGGCAAAGTTTCTTAAAACCTCTGGTGCCTGCTAAAGACCCTTCTTCCCCCTGTTTTCCTGCAGTGTGACTGGATTAAAGTGCTAAAACCCTGAGCAAGGAGTCCAGCTGAAGGCACTAATTAGGTCAGGCTCAGTGCAACCTACTGGAGCCAGGTGGAACCAGTTGGGTTGATGACTGGGGAGGAGTATAAGCCCCAGGGGAAAACTCAGAAAGGGAGGCTAGCCAGGCAGGAGGATGGGGGATCTAGCCCTGCCACTGCTAGTTGAGACAAGCCTCAAGGAGCCAGAGGACCTGGTGAGGGGTCAGTAAGGGGCCTGGTTTTGGAGAAGTTGGGATTGTATCATCATTTTAAATAAAAGAGCAGGGGTGAAGCACCTGAGAGGAATGTCTGGGACCCTTTCTTTGACCAGCTTAAGCACTTGGTGCAGGGATTAGGGGAAGGAAACTTGTGCCACCACCCCATGACAGTCTCCCATAGCATTTCTCCTATTAGGCTGTTATGAACCCTGTGTGCTAGGAGTAATACATTTGCAGAAATGCATTTTGGTAAACGTTCCTGAGAAAGGGGCAACACTACTTGCTCAAGAAACGTATATTAAGTGCACTTGTTGGAAATGTTTATACTTCAGTTCTGAAAAAATATACCGAGTATATTTAGAGTAGAGCACAGGGTTTAACTTTTTAAAAATAGATTATAAGCCTAGAAGGGACCACTGTGATCATCTACCTCTTGTGATGTTTGAAAGTGGGGAGGGTGGGACAAGGTTCTTCCTTCCCTATTAAAATGTTTTGTGAATTCCTGCCACCCCGTGTAGTCTAGTTACATTATAAAGGCAAACTATTTGCTCCTTAGAAGCATTTCTATAAACCTCAGGAAGTCCTCTCTGACAGGGATGACTTACTGTTGATCCTCCTCTTTCCTACCCTCCACCCCCATACTGCTATCAGAGCTATGGAAATGGCAGAAACCTTCTCCCTTCAATTTAGTGCTGAAATGTTTAACAAAGGTCTACAGACCTAGGAGCACCTTGCACTATTACATCCCTGATTTTACACACTACTATTTGTATAGTACTGACTACCCCCAAGCATTTAAAAGCAAAAGTCAGAGCATAAAATTGTGTAAAAATCTAGTGGTGCCACATCAATTCTGTGCTCCCCTGCACCACATCTGCTCCTTCCCTGCAGGGTATCTCTGCTCCTACTGCAGCTGTGGGGGCTCTTTGCCCCCCATCTCCCAGGCCTGAGGATTGGGGGAGTCTCTTCCCCCCCCCCAGGCAGCTCTATGTGCGCCCTCAGCCCCAGGCATGAAGGTGCCACAGTGGGGCGGGGAAGGAGCAGAGAGGAGCTGACCAATATTTTTCAGTTTTTCAGAAGAGGGGAGGAAGCACAGTGGCCCTGAGCTCCTGGGCTCTTTCTGTGCTTCCTCTCTCCCCTAGTGTGAAAATTATATTGGTGGATCCCTCTCCCTTACCCCTCCCCACAAACCTCTGTGGGAAGGGTAACATTCTGAATGGCTGTTCTTCCCCAGGACTGCTGGGCAAGGCTGGAAATAGTGTGAAAACTGGAGCTTCTCAGGTGAGCAGGAGAGACTGGCTGTAGCAGAGGCCAAAATAGAGTTACTTATGAGAGTTTACGGGTATGTGTGCGTGTGTATTACCATGGTCCCTAGTGGTTCCAACAAAGATCAGATCCCAGTTGTGCTAGATTTTGTACATATACCTAGTGAGAAACAGTCTGTGTCCTGAAGAGTTTACTATCTAAACAGACAAAGGTTGGGAGAAAGGAAGCATTAATATCCCTGTCTGACAGATACTGAGGCACATGCAGTTGTGATGGTGAAAGCAAATCAAATAATTGAACACACATGGCCTGCTCTGGTAATTGGCACATGTGCTTGTGGTAGATGGCAGACACAAACTAAGCTTGCAATTTTGAGCATGGAATTGCACACCTATTTTGAGAAACAGTTCCCTTTTAAAAATATCTTTAAGCAAGGTCTTAAGAAGCTATTTAGAACATAATGGGAGTAAGGAACATTACTGAAAGTGTCTTGGCAAAAAAATTCGGACAAGAACCTGATGTCTAGCTACCTAGATAAAATAAATGAGGACAGTAACAATGGGTAAAAAGGATTTGGGTGGAGCCATTAGAACAGTTCCAGATAGCTTTACAGTGGTACAAATGAGGCCATCAAGGAAAATGTTAGTAGGTTAAATGGGAAATTGTAAGTAAACATGAGGCTAAATGGCTGATAGGTAAAATTACAAATATTTAAATGCAGCCTTGTAAAACTCTACTCACCCATGCACATGGGGGTGAATAATATTTTTGATGAGTGATTATTATTTTTCTTTATCATCCCTATAAAGGTGGGTGATTAGATTGTGTGGGTGGGATGTTGAATTTTCATAATTTTGCATGCTGCTTCAATGCATTTTGAGTACCCAAAGCACATTTCAGTTAGAAACTTTTACAGCCTGAGCAAAATATTATTTAACATACCATGCTACACTTGTAAAGTGGCATCATAGCTGACAAAGGGTGTGCCTATGTCACAAACAGGCTTCTGGTGGTGTCCCACAAAAAGTTTTCTCTGTGACCTTGAATCAGGTATCTTAGGTAGACTGGACCAATGATTAAATAGATCATTGTTAGAAGTCTGTCAAGTATGGGCAATAACCCAGTGACTGGCAGATCATCATCAAAAGTCCCCAATGGACCTGGGAAATAACTAGTAACTCCAGGATTTTATCAGAACACTGATACAGCATTAAGTATCACACATGATGTTGCAATAATGTAATACCAATGTGCTTACTGGAATTAGTAATAGGCTTAATTAACTATTAAAAAAAATCCTTATGTTGTCATCCACAAATATTGAAAGTGTGTTAAGGTTTTCTGTAGAAAAAAAGACCTCAAGCTTACATACAGACTTTGGCCTTGAGTTGGGAAGAGGCTGATCATGTAGTACAGTACATGATTTTTTTTATTCATTCTTTGGATCTTATTCTTTGTCTTTCAGTGCCAAACAAATTGCTATTTAGGTCAGACTGCTGTTTTCGTACTAATAGAAGCAGACATCAGTTCAGTCTATAGACTTCCCAGCTACATGTTCTTCAGAGTATAGTTTCTTCTTTAGGCTAGTACTGACATTTAGGTGCAATGGTGTCACAGTAGCTTTCAAAAAAAATGTTACCTGTAGTATATTGTACTATATTATTACTGTGCAGCCATAGTGCGAGAGCTCTACAGCAGTTTTGTACCACCAGTATGGGACAAAATTACCCCATCACAGGGAACCTATGTCCAGTTTTTTATTTAATAAAGAGAACATGACTCATTTTAAATTCTCTAATTCTCTTCAAATTGATTTTTTTTTCTTTTACATATACAGTAGGGGATGAGATTCTAATATGTCTATAAAATACTTTCAAGTCTTTGAATAATGCATTGCTTTTTCTGTAGCTACCTTTTTTCTTTCTTTTGGGGAATAATCTCCATATAGTCAATTAAGTTTTACACCTGTTGATGTTGACTTGATACTATATTTAAAATATATAATTTCCCTCTCTCCATGTGGCTCATGATTAGCTAATACCGAAGAGTCACATTCCAAAGTAACAGAAATTTGTTACAGCAACCATATTTCATCATAACTGTACATATAGCTCAGGTCTTGCAAATAACAGGGAAAGAGTGTTTATTTTGCATTATTTAGTGGAATGGAAAGGGATATTTTACTGGGACTTGTAAGTAGATGGTTTAGCCTGTGCAACCTTACAGTAATACAGAGAATAGTTTCTATAGGTTTACAAAAGGGGTTTGCACAGGTTTACAATAGAGGGGTTTGCTCTATATCCAGATATTTGGGAAGTGATTCTTTTCCCTGGCCAAATCCCTGTGTGCTTCTGCAGACATGTAAAGAAACCAGAAAAGACCCACAGTTGGCCAGGCAAGAATTCTGCCAGTGCAGGTCTCTTCCTAAGCCCCAGGCTAGAGTTGTGCAGTCCTGTCAAATGCTGCATATTTTATATGATGCTTACATGTGCAAACCACCTCTCACTCATGCCTGAAAGCTAGGCTAAGGGTATGTCTACACTGCAAACAAGGCATGTTCTTAACTAGGGTTATCTAACCCATGTTAGCTAACTCTGATTAAAATAGCAGTGAAGAGACAAGTGACTGTATTTTTAACTTGAGTTAGCTGACAGAGTTTGTGACCCGAGTGAAAAACACCTTTTATTTGTAGGGTAGACATACCTTAAAACAGGTGGGCCACATCTTTTGATCCGGTCTTAGACTCCCACTAGGGAATGGGGTTTGAGGCTTGCCCTGCTCCATGTGGCTCCCAGGAAGCAGCTGGTATGATCCCCCTCTAGTTCCTACATAGTATGCAGAGGCATGGCCAGGGGGCTCTGCACGCTGCCCCGTTCACAGGCACCACTCCCGCAGCTCCCATTGGCCCAGCCACTGGGAGTTATAGAGGTGGTGCCTGTGGACAGGGCAGCATGCAGAGCTGCCTGGCCGGACTTCTGTGTAGGAGCTGGAGAAGGGACATGCTTCCAGGAGCTGCTTGCGGTAGGGTCCCTGACCAATTGGAGGACCCTGGAAAAATGGGTGCCATCATGCCTTGACCTGCTCTGCCCACCTGGTGCTCCAGCTGGAGAGCAGGGGTGGGACACTGGGACTCGCTCAGCTCTGCCTGCGCTGCATTTCTGCTAGGGAATGGGGGAAGTCCGCTCTCCCCGACCCAGCTCCCTGGCAGGAGTGCCAGGCAAGCAGACCAGGGCAAGCCCCTGCATCTCGACCCTGGTCCTCGGCTGGAGCACTGGGCGGACAGAGTGGGGCAAGCCCCGACCCCATTTCCCTGGCAGGAACACTGGGCAGAAGGCAGAGCGAGACAAGCCCCTGCACTCCAACCCAATTTCCCTGGTGGGAGAGGGCGGGGTGGGACGGGACTGCCAGCAGAAAAGGTGGGGAGGGACCCCACAAAACTTTAATCCACCCTGGCCACATGCAAGTTCTATGTAGATAGACAAATTAGCTAAGTAATTTGCATAAAATTCCACACATGACATGAAGCTGAAAAAAATGTATCTGTGCGCCAAAGACAAGAGCTGTGCATTCCAGATGAGAAGAGGCAGGGCCAATGCACATACTGCTGCAGGGATTTTGGAAGGTACTGGACATGCATAGTGCTGAGAAGGGGCTGCTGTAATTCAGGCAGTCCCTAGGCTGAAGGTTTGACACAGAAAACCCGCCCACCCCACCTGCGAATAGCCCTGTTCCACAGTGTTACTTCTCTCTCAGCTTGGGCTCACCTAAGTGTGCTGCACTTCCAGACCTTCAGTCCTTGTTCAGGCAAAGCTTGAATGGAAGTTAAATTGTTGATGCAAGTCTTCCAAAGGGCCAATGGAAGTTTTGGTTGAAGGCCTGGGCCCACTGTGACTGCTTATGTCCTTTGTGTTTTTTACCACTTTTCTGATAAACAGAAGGGTACATCGGAAACTCTGCTCTCTGACAGCAGATTGGGGATGTGGTTATCTGCCTTCCCTTACTACACTCTGATCAAAACACTGAGGCTGAGTGGGATGGGTATAAAGTAGGGAGGATGTGGTTTCCCAATACAGTATCATAACAGTTTTCCCCCAATATGTTTATCACTGGTAATTAAAAACTTGAGTTGTAAATCTAGTAATTAGAGTTTATCTGGTTTGGTTAGGGTCTGTGGGCCATGACAATAGCTTTTTAGGCCTGGTCTAAAAGTTAGGTTGACCCAGCTATGTTGCTCAGGGGTGTGTGAAAAATCCATATTCCTGAGTGATATATGACCTAGCCCCTAGATGTAGATAGGTCAGTCCTTTAACCTATTCCTATCTACTGGCTCTTGGAGAGGTGGATTAACTACAGCAACCAGAGAACCCTCCCGATGCTGTATTGAGTGCCTATACTGAAACTCAATAGCAGTGCAGCTGCAGCGTTTCTAGTGAAGACAGCCTTAATTTCATTAGTAACCAGAGTAGCCCAATTAAGTAGTTTAATGAATGGTTCTATTAAACTGGATGCGTTCATTCCTATTTGCATTTCTTTCATGAAAAGCTATAAATACCATAGTAATTTTTTTTTAAAAAAAGCCTTGCATGAGACTCCGACATACACAGCACGCTTGACATGGAGTCTGTGAGCCAAGATGGTGCAGAAATTTGACTTTGTGCTTTGTCTTTATCCTAAAATTGGTGGTGGTGTAATTTCGTCTGCTGGGGAGGTAGCTATTACTCCTAAAGGTTTCTATTCAGTCGGTCAATACAATGTCCTGTTTCACATTATGACGACAGAAGGAATGTTTTAAAGTATTTTCAAAATAGTTGAGCTAACTACTTTGTTTAGATTGGGTTGACATTGTTAATATTTGCTCTTTCTTAGATTTGACGGAGTAGATTAGCAGAGCGGAGGGACTGTGTTTTCCTGAATGTCTGCCCCAGTCACAGGCCAGCCTAGTGCAGTCTTGTGGCTGCTCTAGCTTGAACCAGATGGCTTTGTTCCCTAAAAGACCATCTGCTAACTGGGAATAGCCAAATTAGCATGGCCATTCCCCTTCCTTCTCTGACAGGCCCCCTTCATTAGGAGCTACACAGAGGGAATTGAAGGACACAAGTTCACTCACTGGGGACTCACCCACTCTGGAGAAATCCCCAGCAGGGCATTTGTGGGTGGTCTCTGCTCCATTTCCACCGCAAGAGTACGGTAGTGTAAAGGGAACATAATAGCGTAGAGAATCTGCCCTGACAAATTCAGGTGTTTTTTTTTTATTTGCATCTGAAAATATAATGGGTAATATTTTATTACTGTTGCTAATGAAGAGTGAGTGACTATCAGCAGTTGCTAGAACCAGATATATACTTCAAGCAAGCATCACAAGTTTCCTTTCACAGAGCTATCACTGGATCCTCAGACCTGTATGGACAATAGCTCTGCTATCCTGGTCCTGGATTTCTCCTGAGCAGATACTTCTAGCTGTAAGTACTATTTTGCAAACAGTTACTATAGGTAAGGCTGCAAGTTTGTCACTGAGTTTACAGAAGTCACAGATTCCATGACTTACCATGACCTCTGTGACTTTTGCAGTGAGCAGTGCGCCTGGCTCAGGGGCAGCTCAGGCAGCCCCAGCGCCAGTCACGCCGGTTGCTGCTAGGGCAGTTCTCTGAGCACTGTCCCACCCCTGCCCCCCAGCAGCAGACTCTGGATGTGGGAGGGGGCAGGGAGTTCGGGCACGGGACAGGGTGAGGCAAGATCTCAGCAGTGTTTACCTGGGGGACTCCCCAGCAGTGGCGACATCCCCCTTGTTCAGCTGCTAGGCCAGGGGTAGGCAAACTTTTTGGCCCAAGGGCCACATCGGGGTTGCAAAATTGTGTGGAGGGCCACATAGGGAAGGCTGTGCCTCCCCAAACAGCCTGTCACTGTCCCCTTTCTGATCCCCACCCACTTCCCGCCCTTTGACTGCCCCTCTCAGAATCCCTGACCCATCCAACAACCTCCTTGTCCCTAACTGCCTCCTCCACAGACCCACCACCCTAACTGCCCCTGCTCCCTATCCCCTGACTGCTCTGACCCCGATCCCCCCCCCCATCCCCTGACAGACCCCTGGGACTCCCACGCCTTATCTAACCCCCCCATTCCCCGTCTCCTGACCACCCCTCCCCCCCCAGGACCTCTGTCCCATCCAACTGTCCCCTGTTCCCTGACTGCCCCCCCTGGACTTCCTGCCCCTTATCCAACCCCCTGTTCCTCTTACCATGTTGCTCAGAAGTGCAACCCTGCCCCCAGAGTGCTGTCTGCGCAGCAGTGTGGCTCCAGGTGAAGGGGAAGGCTGAGGAGGGGCCAGGAGTAGCCTCCCCGGCCGGGAGCTGAGGGACCAGGCAGGATGGTCCCATGGGCCGTAGTTTGCTCACCCCTGTCCTAGGCAGAAGCATGGCCAGGCAGCTCTGTGCGCTGCCTCTGCCTGGAGACAACACCTCTGCAGCTCCCATTGGCCATGATTCCTAGTCAATGGAGCTGCAAAGTTAGTGCTCTGTGCAGAGGCAGCAAGCAGAGCTACCTGGCCACGCTTTTGCCTAAGAGCTGAGCGAGGCGGATGTTGCCGCTTCCGGGGAGCCCCACAGGTAAGCACCACCCAAAGGCTGCCTCACCCCGCCCCGTGCCCCAAACCCCGTCTCTTTTCATACCCAAACTGCTGCTGCTGGGGGAGGGAAGCATGGAGCCAGGTAGGGAGCCTGCTGGCCCCACCAACTCCCCCTACTATCAGTGGCTGAGTCTCAGGCTGTGTGTCACCGCCCACCCCCTCCCAGAACTCGTGCTGCCCCTCCCTAGCACCGCGGCACTCCCGGGCAGCCCTACCCCAAGTTTTAGTCAGGGGTACATGGTAAAAGTCATGGACAGGTCATGGGCCATGAATTTTTGTTTATTCCTTGTAACCTGTTCGTGACTTTTACTAAAAATACCTGTGACTAAAATGTAGCCTTAACTATAGGCATAGGGCTCAAGGTATCCTGAGAAGTCTCATTGTAGGAAGCCCCCATGGAAAGGAGGCCATTGAGGAATTCTACCAAGATTTCAACAATTTCCACCCCACCATCATATACCCCTAGGTAGGCACTTCAGTAAAAGTAGCCTGATTTCAGAGGTGCTTGATATCTGAGGCCTCAGTGGGCACTACAGCTGCTCAGCACCACTGTATTTAGGTTAGAGCTGTTGAGATTAAAAAAATTAATTGTGATTAATCGCACTGTTAACAATAGAATAGAATTATTTTAAATAGTTTTGGATGTTTACTACATTTTCAAATATATTAATATCAATTACAACACAGAATACAAAGTGCACAGTGCTCACTTAATATTTATTTTTATTACAAATATTTGTATTGTAAAAAACAAAAATAATTATGTTTCAGTTCATTTCATACAAGTGCTGTAGTGCAATCTCTTTATAATGAAAGTTGAACTTACAAATGGAGGATGTGTACAAAAAAACTGCATTCAAAAATAAAACAATATAAAACTTTAGATCCTACAAGTCCACTCGGTCTTATTTCTTGTTCAGCTTCGCTCAAACAAGTTTGTTTACATTTGGAGGAGATAGTGCCTGCTTCTTCTTCACAATGTCATCTGAAAGTGAGAACAGGTGTTCGCATGGCACTATTGTAGCCAATGTTGCAAGATATTTACATGCCGGATGTGCTAAAGATTCATATGTCTCTTCATGCTTCAACCACCATTCCAGAGGACATGAGTCCATGCTGATGTTGGGTTCTGCTTGATAATGATCCAGAGCAGTTCAGACTAATGCATGTTCATTTTCATCATCTGAGTCAGATGTCACCAAGCAGAAGGTTGATTTTATTTTTTGGTGATCCGGATTCAGTAGTTTCTGCGTCGGAGTGTTGTTCTTTAAGACTTCTGAAAGCAAGCTCCAAACTTCATCACTCTCAGATTTTGAAAGGCATTTAAGATACTTAAGCCCTGGGTCCAGTGCTGTAGCTATCTTTAGAAATCTCACATTGGTACCTCCTTTGCAATTTGTCAGATCTGCAGTGAAAGTGTTCTTAAAATGAACAGCATGTGCAGAGTCATCATCCGAGACTACTATAAAATGAAATACCGTATATACTCGAGTATAAGCCGAGTTTTTCAGCCCACTTTTTGGGCTGAAAAAAGCCTCCTCGGCTTATACTCGAGTCACCCCGGTAACTCCCCTCCCCGCCGGACAAAAAAAAAAAAAAAAAAAAGCCTCGCTCTCCCGTGCCCGCCGCGCGGGCAGGCTGCCGGGAGCGTCCCGGTTCCCCCCTCCCCGCCGCGGGCGGGCTGCCGGGAGCGTCCCGGTTCCCCCCTCCCCGCCGCGGGGGCAGCCCGCCCGCGGCGGGGAGGGGGGAACCGGGACGCTCCCGGCAGCCTGCCCGCGGCGGGGAGGGGGGAACCGGGACGCTCCCGGCAGCCCGCCCGCGGCGGGGAGGGGGGAACCGGGACGCTCCCGGCAGCCCGCCCGCGGCGGGGAGGGGGGAACCGGGACGCTCCCGGCAGCCCGCCCGTGCGGCGGGCACGGGAGAGCGAGGCGTTTTTTTTTTTTTTTTGGTCCGGCGGGGAGGGGAGGAACCGGGGCGCACATTTTTTTTTTTGGTCCGGCGGGGAGGAGGGAACCTCGGCAGCCCGCCCGCGGCGGGGAAGGGGGAACCTCGGCAGGGGGAACCTCGGCAGGGGGGAACCTCGGCAGCCTGCCCGCGGCGGGGCAGGGGGAACCTCGGCAGGGGGAACCTCGGCAGGGGGAACTCGGCTTATACTTGAGTCAATAACTTTCCAGCTTTTTGTGCTAAAATTAGGTGCATCGGCTTATATTCGGGTCGACCTATACTCGAGTATATACGGTATATGGCAGAATGCAGGTAAAATAGAGTTGGAGACATACAATTCTTCCCCCAAGGAGTTCAGTCAAATTTAATTAACATATTTTTTTAATGAGCTTCATCAGCATGGAATCCTGTCCTCTGGTATAGTGACTGAAGCATGAAGGGGCATACGAATGGTTTGCATATCTGACATGTAAATGCCTTGCAATGCTGGCTACAAAAGTGCCATGTGAACACCTGTTCTCACTTCCTGGTGACTTTTGGGAGCATTATCTACTGTAAATGTAAACAAATTTGTTTGTTGTAGCGATTGGTTGAACAGAAAGTAGGACTCTGTGGACCTGTAGACTGTAAAGTTTTGCATTGTTTTGTTTTTGAATGCAGTTATGTAACAAAAAATATATACATTTGTAAGTTGCAATTTCATGACGGAGATTGCACTACAGTACTTGTAGGAGGTGAATTGAAAAATACTATTTCTTTTGTTTATCATTTTTACAATGCAAATATTTGTAATAAAAATATAAAGTGAGCAGTGTACACTTGGTATTCTGTGTTATTGAAATGAATATATTTGAAAATGTAGAAAAATATCGAAAAATATGTAATACATTTCAATTGATATTCTATTGTGTCATTAAAAATGATCATGATTAATTTTGTAATCACAATTAATTTTTTTGTTAATCACAAGTTAACTGTGATTAATCTACAGCCCTAATTTATAGAGAGTCTCTCTTCAGCTACCTTTTGCTTAGGCTAAACACGTCAAGCTCTTTGAGTCTCCTTTCATAAGGTAGATTTTCATTGCTCTGATCATCCTAGTAGCTCTCCTCTGCACCTATTCCAGTTTGAATTCATCTTTCTTAAACATGGGAGACCAGAATTGCACACACTATTCCAGATGCGGTCTCACTTGTGCCTTTTATAATGGTGTTAATACTTCCCCATCTCTACTGGAAATACCTCTCCTGATGCACCCCAGGACCACGTTAGCCTTTTTCACAGCCCATTACATTGACAGCTCATAGTCATCCTGTGATGAACCAATATACCCAGGTCTTTTTTTCTACTGTCCTTTCCCTAGCTTATAGCTAAAACTCTTGTTGTTAGTCCATAAATGCATGACCTTACACTTTGAATCATTAGATTTCATCTCATTTTTAATTTTCCAGTATACAAGGTCATCCCTATCTTCTTGTATGATATTCTGGTCCTCCTATGTCTTGGCAATACTGTGTGTCATCTGCAAATTTTATTAGCGCACACACTTTTTGTGCCAAAATCAGTAATAAAAATGTTAGATGGATCCCAAGACTGATTCCTGAGGAATTCCACTAGTAGTCTCCTTCCAGCCTGACAGTTCGCCTTTCAGTATAACCCATTGCAGTCTCCCCTTTAACTGGTTTCTTATCCACATTTCAAGAATTTTAGGGACTCTCTCTCATTCCCCCTCTCCACCAGCCCTCAAAGGCAACTGTGCAGGTAGTAGGCTTCCTGATCTTTCCCAGAGAAAGACAGCAGGTAGGATTGGAGAGGGACTGTGTTGTGAAAGAAAGGGCACCTGAGCTGGAGTCTTCTGTAAATTTGGATAAAAGCATTAAGCTTTTGAACCTTTTCCAGACTCCTCAAGCACTAGATTTATAATACTGAAATTGGTTTGCACCATGCTTTGACATGTAGTTTGGCCATGGTGAAACTGGTTTGAGGCATGATTTTACATGTTTGGCTCTGTTTAAAAAAAAAAATTGAAATTTTACGGAAAATGAAACTGAGGATTCAACATTAATGGGAAATGAATTAGGGGGTTTTTTGTGTGCCAAATTTCACCAAAGGATTCTTTTGCCAATGTTGATGAGCCCTATAAAATTTGACATAAAGGAAGAATAGTTTCTAAGTCAAACGTTCTGCAGTCTTTCATGAGGTGTGGGCTAGTGTTTAAGGACTTGTCTACATACAAAAACTGTATCACTGAACTATATATCTGCATAGAAACAGATTTCTATACAGGAATAAGCTGTACTAATATAAAATACCTTTCTTTATACCAGAATAATTTTATTGACACTAGGGGGTTGCACTAATTTAACAATATCCATTTCTAAATTAAATTGATACAAAATGTGTATAGGCCAGCCCTAACAGTTGAATCTTATCTGTGTTTAAACACAGTTATATTCCAATAGGTGTGTTTAGGTTGTGATGTTAATGTAATGTACATGATTAGAAACATCTTCAGAAAGGACTAAAACAATAAATGATTGTTACATGGCCACTGGATTTACTGCAGTTGTATTTATTTCTTCCAACCTTTTTAGCTCCCATCTCAATCTCTGGACAATTTACAATAATTAAAATGGACTTCACCAAATATTTGTTTATAGAAATTTTTTAAAAAGATCTATTAGAATTCTTAGAGTCACATAAGCTGCTCTAAGCCAGTCAGTAGATTTTACTCCAGATCAGTGTTGAGGTACATAGGACAATATGGATAATTTAGACTGTTGTACTTGTGCAAAACTGAAAATTTCAGGCTCTAGGACCATCAGTTAGTGTTACCCAAAATTGGACCAGCTAGTAAGCTTAGGAAGGATTAATGACCCACCAGAGTTTGGCAGAAAGCATTATGTTTATTACACTGATATCTAAGCTCCAAAGAAAAGGGGGTGGAGAGTCACACTCACATCTGCATAGTCACGCTCCCAGAACAGACACAGCACTGGAGATGTCAGGATCCTTCAAGGTAAGTGTCCAAAAGGGAGCAATAAATGTGTGATGAAGGCAAGTCTTCCCAATGGAATGCAACAGTGAGTCCACTCAGCAAACCCCTGGCCAGGTGGTCTAGACTCTAAGCAAAGGGCCTTTATGGGAAGTACAAGCTTGTGAGAGAGTGAGCAGATGGCCCCTTTCCCTTTTAGGGACCAGCTCCTCATACCTGTGACTAGAGATGATTTGGCCGCATCCAGTTGGTCACGCTCCACCTCAGGCAGTGTCCATGCATTGGGTGTGTGATCGCTGCCTGATTAGAATCCCAGACACCTTGTCTATCTTGGAGCTCTTCTGATGTTCCAGCTGTTTAAACATCCCATTCATCCCCACAAACATTCCCGGAGGTGGAGGTGGAAAGCCACTTCACAGATATTCAAAGAGGGAGAGAACGGGTGGGGGGGAAGGGACAGACTTTTTGAGCATACAGGTATACACAGCGTACAGATCACTGCTGCTCCTACAACAGTCAGTATCTTTCAACACGATTGAATTCACTAAGGACTTGGCTACACTGGTGCTTTATAGCACTCTATCTTCCTGGCTCAGTGGTGTGAAAAATCACCCCCCTGAGCGCAGCAAGTCTGAGCGCTTTAAAGCACTAGTGTGGACAGGCTCTGAGCGCTGGCTAATCCTCTTGTGAGGGTGGATTACCAGGCGCGCTGGGAGAGCTCTGGCCATACTCACACATCAGAGCGCTAATGTGGGAGTGTTCCCGCGGTAGCACTTTGAAATTTCAAGTGTAGCCAAACCCTAAGAATTAAACCGGAGGAGGGGGGGAAATCAGTAGATTTATTTTTTTAAAGAAAAAGCATCTCTCAAAATGACTGTGCCAATAGACTGTATTGTCACAAGAAAGTTTTTGCTAATCTCACAAAGCATCTGTTATGAATATTCTTCATCTCCCCCATTCCTGTTTGCTGCCAGAAGCTGCTTATAAATGTTTAGTTGAACACTCAGCCAAATTTTGCTTGCAATTAAACCAGTGTAAATCAGGAATAACTCCATTGATTTTGTTAGAATTACTACAGGTTTACACAAATGTAAATGAGAGCCAAATTGGGTCCAATTCTGCCCCAAATTGCAACCCTACAGCCCAGATTAGTAGCAGAACTCCACCAGTGTCAATGGGAAGTGTGTGCCTGAGATGAGTCTGGCCATAGTTTGCCAAATGAATTATTATAAACAGATTTGGACAACTATTTTTTTACAAAACAAACTAGTCAGCGAGCTCCATTCTCCTAATGCTTTATTCAGGAAATAAAATCAAATTAATTATTATGAAACTAAACCCTCCACCCCCATCCACACACATAATTGCTTCCAGCTTGCTGCTTATTACCCTTTTCTTAATTGATTGAGTGAGGGGGGAAAAAGACATCTACATGCAGAGGACAGATCCTCATTTTGTGTAAATTGACATGGCTATAGCAGAGTCAATAGAGCTGTGCTGATTTACACCAGCTGAGGCTCTTGCCCACTATAATTTTTACTTTATTTTTAAAAACAAAACCCCATGTGATTGTGTAACCCAAATTGCAACATAAACCAGCATTTTCAGTTTTATAAGTGAGATATGTGCCCTCTATGTGATTTTAAAATATTTTCACTTAGATGTTTTCCTTACCTTCAAAGCCAGTCTTCAGAGCAACTTTTTACTGTACCAGTACCATGACAAATGCAGAAACTATGCCAAAAAGAAAACATCACACACATGGAGATCTGTATGGGACAATGAGAAACAGGAAGGCAGTTGTTCCCAAAAACGGGTGATGTCTAATGGAAAATAAAAAGGGCTGACTCACTGAGATTGATGTTTCTTTCCTACCATTCATCAGACCAAGTTACGCCTCCAAATTAGACAGTATAAGTTAATAATGCCAAAGACATGAATAATTTGCACATCAGTGAATTGGCTTCTCTTCCACATCTCAGTTTATTTATGCATATAAAGCATCACAATTCACCTAAAATCTCAAATGAGTAATACTATATGTGTAGACTTAAAAATAACCAACGTATAATATAATAAAAGATTTCAAAATCAATTCTCCCTTTATTCATCTGCTAAGAATGGAATTCAGATATTTCCCTTGCTAAAGCAAAGTAAGTACTGTTGGGACTTGGAGCTTCCTTCACAGTTAGGTGCTACTCATGACTTCAACTGGAAATAAGGAATCCTCTATAAAGGTTTTTTTGTTTTGTTTCATTTTTGCATAATAGACAAAGCCTCATGACTGAAGTCTCTAAATCAGTCACGTTGAGGTCAACTCTTCTGATTTGTCCTGAAGTTTTCCCCCAGCATTGTTGTCTATCTAGTATCCAGAATGTCTGGGTTTTAGTTAAGGCCTTTGTATTTCTGAACATAAGATTCAATCTTGCTGCTATTGAAGATGATGGCAAAATCATCACTGATTTAAATGGGAGCAGATTCAGCCACATCATGTACTTAAAGCCTACACCCACCAAAGCAGTCCACTGTTGGAATGTTCATGATAGCACTTCTTAAAAAGTAGATTTTCTTTGGAGGAACCTAGCTTCTCTGTTGGCATATTGCTCATTAGGGGCCACTCTTCCAGCAGTCCTCATGCATGTCTTATTCCAACAAAACTCCTGACTTCAGTGGAAGTCTTTTTGGGTAACGCCTGAGTAAGCAGTGCTTAATAGGATGTAGTTCAGCAGTCATCATCATGGAAGATCCCAAAGGGACACAGTTTTCTTGCAGCCACCTAAATCGACAGCTGGCTAAGTTCTGAAGGTGATCTGAATACACATTCAGTTTATGTCCATTATTGGCAATCTGATCACACCATAAAGTTTTCAGTGCCCACAAGATGAAAATCACACTTCAGAATTTGTTGGTCTTCCTTTTGAATAATAAGTTCATACCACGAAAGCTGCTGAAACCAAACCAGAGCTGATGAAGGCAGTTGCTGGGTTTGGCTTAAGATATCCTAATTTTTTATCTTCTCCTGCCCCTTGATATGGAACAACTGATGAAGATGACAAGAAACAAAAACATCCAATATTCTTCAGCCTTCCTCAGTGCCCATGTTTCACTGCTGTACAATAGAGTTGGTATAACCATGGTTCTCTAGATCCTTAGCTTTATAGCAAACTTGATGTCACAATGTCCCCAGAGAGGCTGCAGAAGGGACCAAAATATGGCAGCAGCTGCTACTATATATGTGTCCACATTTTTCAAGTATCCTCTAACTCTGCCCAAATATTTGGCTGTTGCCACCTGCTTGATGTCCCGTCTGGACAGGTTAATAGTGAACTAACTGGTCATAATCTGGAGCTGCAGGCTGCTTTATGGTAATGGCTAAGGACTTTGTTTTATCCAGATTAATAACCAGACCAACGTGACCAGACCAGCCATCCACTGCAGCAATTCACCAAACTGAGTCAACAAGATAATGTCATCAGCATAGTCAAGATCTCAAAACAGAATTGTATTCAACCCTGTGGCACCAACAGGTACCTCCATCAATCAGTCAATGCCAACATTGAACAATGATGGTGACAAAACACAGCTTTCCCAAACTCCTGTGGAAGTAGGAAACTGCTGTGTATCTGCCATTGACTCAAACACAGCTTTCTATTTCATTATAGAGCTCTCTTGTCATTTTCACTATCTTCCCAGGGATGCCAAGTCACCTTGTCAAACCCCACAAACTTGCTTAATGCAGCCGATTGCTGCAGAGGAGCACGTGGATCGGATAGAGACTTCTCTTACAGGAGGGTCTGTCAAAGATTCTCTAGGTTCTAGACAGGAAAGGATGGAAAAGGATAAAGGAGGGGCCAGATCAGATGAGAAATTTTCACATAAAGAATCTGACACACCAGGGAAGAGCAGACAGATAAACAGTGACCAGTTTTTAAAGTGCTTGTACACAAATGCCAGAAGTCTAAATAATAAGATGGGTGAACTAGAGTGCCTCGTGTTAGAGGAGGATATTGACATAATAGGTATCACAGAAACATGGTGGACCGAGGACAATCAATGGGACACAATCATTCCAGGGTATAAAATATATCGGAAGGACAGAATAGGTCGTGGGGGCGGGGGAGTGGCACTTTATGTAAAAGATAGTGTAGAATCAAATGAAGTAAAAATCTTAAATGAATCCACATGTTCCATAGAATCACTATGGATAGTAATTTCATGCTCTAATAAGAACATAACAATAGGGCTCTATTATCGACCACCTGATCAGGACAGTGATAGGGATGACGAAATGCTAAGGGAGATTAGAGAGGCTGTCAAAATAAAGAACCCAATAATAGTGGGAGACTTCAATTATCCCAACATTGACTGGGTACATGTCACCTCGGGACGAAATGCAGAGATGAAATTTCTTGATACTTTAAATGACTGCTTCTTGGAGCAGCTGGTACAGGAACCCACAAGGGGAGAGGCAACTCTGGATTTAGTCCTGAGTGGAGCGCAGGATCTGGTTCAAGAGGTAACTATAAAAGGACCGCTGGGAAATAGTGACCATAATATAATAACATTTAACATTCCTATGGTGGGAATAACACCTCAGAAGCCCAACACTGGGGCATTTAATTTCAAAAAGGGGAACTATGAAAGAATGAGGGGGTTAGTTAAACGGAAATTAAAAGATAAAGTGACTAAAGTGAAATCCCTGCAAGCTGCATGGACTCTCTTCAAAGATACCATAATAAAGGCCCAACTCAAATGTATACCCCAAATTAAAAAACAACGCCAGAAAACTAAAAAAGAGTCACCGTGGCTTAACAGCCAAGTAAAAGAAGCAGTGAGAGAGAAAAAGGCATCTTTTAAAAAGTGGAAGTCTAATCCTAGTGAGGTAAATAGAAAGGAGCATAAGCACTGCCAAATAAAGTGTAAGAATGTAATAAGAAAAGCTAAAATGGAGTTTGAAGAGCAGCTAGCCAAAAACTCAAAAGGTAATAACAAAATGTTTTTTAAATATGTCAGAAGCAGGAAGTCTGCTAAACAACCAGTGGGGCCCCTGGATGACAGAGATACAAAAGGAGCACTTAAAGATGACAGAGTCATTGCAGAGAAACTAAATGAATTCTTTGCTTCAGTCTTCACGGCTGAGGACGTTAGGGAGATTCCTAAACCTGAGCTGTCTTTTGTAGGTGACGAATCTGAGGTATTGTCACAAATTGAAGTATCAGTAGAGGAGGTTCTGGAACTCATTGATAAACTTAACTGTAACAAGTCACCGGGACCAGATGGCATTCACCCAAGAGTTCTGAAAGAACTCAAATGTGAAATTGCGGCACTATTAACGAGGGTTTGTAACCTATCCTTTAAATCGGCTACTGTACCCAGTGACTGGAAGATAGCTAATGTAACGCCAATATTTAAAAAGGGCTCTAGAGGTGATCCTGGCAATTACAGACCAGTCAGTCTAACGTCCGTACCGGGAAAATTAGTTGAAACAATAGTAAAGAATAAAATTGTCAGACACATAGAAGAGCATAAATTGTTGGGCAAAAGTCAACATGGTTTCTGCAAAGGGAAATCGTGTCTTACTAATCTATTAGAGTTCTTTGAAGGGGTCAGCAAACATGTGGACAAGGGGGATCCGGTGGACATAGTGTACTTAGATTTCCAGAAAGCCTTTGACAAGGTCCCTCACCAAAGGCTCTTACGTAAATTAAGCTGCCATGGGATAAGAGGGAAGATCCTCTCATGGATTGAAAACTGGTTAAAAGACAGGGAACAAAGGGTAGGGATAAATGGAACTTTTTCAGAATGGAGAGGGGTAACTAGTGGTGTTCCCCAAGGGTCAGTCCTGGGGCCGATCCTATTCAACTTATTTATAAATGATTTGGAGGAAGGGGTAAACAGTGATGTGGCAAAGTTTGCAGATGATACTAAACTGCTCAAAGTAGTAAGGACCAAAGCAGACTGTGAAGAACTTCAAAAAGATCTCACTAAACTAAGTGATTGGGCAACAAAATGGCAAATGAAATTTAATGTGGATAAATGTAAAGTAATGCACATTGGAAAAAATAACCCCAACTATACATACAATATGATGGGGGCTAATTTAGCTACAACCAATCAGGAAAAAGACCTGGGAGTCATTGTGGATAGTTCTCTGAAGGCATCCACGCAGTGTGCAGCGGCAGTCAAAAAAGCAAACAGGATGTTAGGAATCATTAAAAAAGGGATAGAGAATAAGTCGGAGAATATCTTATTGCCCTTATACAAATCCATGGTGCGCCCACATCTTGAATACTGCGTACAAATGTGGTCTCCTCATCTCAAAAAGGATATACTGGCACTAGAAAAGGTTCAGAGAAGGGCAACTAAAATGATTAGGGGTTTGGAACGGGTCCCATATGAAGAGAGATTAAGGAGGCTAGGACTTTTTAGCTTGGAAAAGAGGAGACTACGGGGGGATATGATAGAGGTATATAAAATTATGAGTGGAGTGGAGGAAGTGAATAAGGAAAAGTTATTTACTTGTTCCCAAAATAGAAGAACTAGGGGCCATTCAATGAAATTGGCGTGCAGCAGGTTTAAAACAAATAAAAGGAAGTTCTTCTTCACACAGCGCACAGTCAACCTGTGGAACTCCTTACCTGAGGAGGCTGTAAAGGCTAGGACTATAACAGGGTTTAAAAGAGAGCTGGATAAATTCATGGAGGCTAAGTCCATAAATGGCTATTAGCCGGGATGGGTAATGAATGGTGTCCCTAGCCTCTGTCTGTCAGAGGGGGTGATGGATGGCAGGAGAGAGATCGCTCGATCATACCTGTTAGGTTCACTCACTCCGGGGCACCTGGCATTGGCCACTGTCGGTAGACAGGATGCTGGGCTAGATGGACCTTTGGTCTGACCCAGTATGGCCGTTCTTATGTTCTTATGTTATGTTCACTGAATCAATGGCCTGATGAAGTTTATAAAAAATGCACATGAATTATTAAATTCATCCATCTTTTAAAAAAGCTGTCTCCAGGCAAAGAACAGGTCAATAGGGGAATGACCAAGTCTAAAGCCAGACTGAGTGTCCAATCTTTGCTATGATGTATATCATTGATTTTTGACATTGACACAGAAGTGAAGGCTTTCTCTGGAATCAACAAAAGTGCAAAACTTCTACAGTTGCTGCATTCAACCTTATCACCTATTTTGAATGTACACAGAATAACACCCTATTTCCAATTATCGGGAATAAGATTGGTGTGTGAGAGCTGGGAAAGCCTGTGCAGTCATGGTACAGTAGTACTATCCCCCTGCCTTAAGCATCTCTCAGGGGTGATATTACTTGTGTCTTTCCAGACTTCAGCTTATGGTTTGCAATCCGGATATCTTCTTGACTGAAGTAGAAATTCATCATACAAGTAATAAAAGAGTAATTGAAAATTACAGTTGACAGCAAAACAAAGATCTCAGAGCAGTAGTCGCAATTATCTTCTCTGTCCATCACACTTGCAAGTTCTTCACCCACATACCTGGTATGGAGCATTAATAAGTATTGTGGAATTCAAAAACACTATTTCTGTTTAATTAACCCTAAAATTCCACAATCTCTTCATCTCGCACATAATTCAATGGAACAGAATTTAACATCTCTCGTTTACCTTCCCCCTTTCTATACACACACTGAAACCTCTCGAATGCTGCTTATATCTGCCTGCATCCCTTATCTATGGAATGCATTGTGATTATAGTACAAAAAGCCCTGAATCATCATCACCTAAGCAGGTGATGGAATATTTAGGAAGATACCCATTATGCAACAATCTGATCCTCTCTACAACTATTCAGGCAGCAAGCAGAATTAAAAAGACTAGTACTACAAAAATGGAAATCCTAAAAGCGACCAACAGTTGAAGACTGGAGCATAGATACTGTGAGCTTGGCCACTATTGAAAGAACTGTGTACTGTAACAGAAATACTCAAGAAAAATTCTCAGAGATATGGGATGCTTTTCTGGAAGTATCTGAATTATCACATTAAATGCATGGGTCCCCCTCACCTATCCCTCCTTTCTACCTACTACTTTCTCTCCCCATCGCTATCCCGTTCTCTGAATTTTGCTTATATTATTTACCTTTTAAATATTTTTAATTAGCTGGATTTTTATAAACAAACTTTGTTTGTAAATTTTGTAATATAAATAATTGATTTAGATTTAAATCATTTATAGTATATATAATTAAGTGTTTCAAGTATAGTTACAATCATAGAATATCAGGGTTGGATGGGACCTCAAAGCAGGACCAATCCCTATTTTTGCCCCATATCCCTAAATAGCCCCCTCAAGGATTGAACTCAACTCTGGGTTTAAGCAGACCAATGCTCAAACTACTGAGCTGTCCCTCCCCCCAATGAGCCATCCCTAGTTAAGGTTGGGCAGAAATTATTTATTATAAGAAGTCTATGTTTGGCTTATGTTTTTTCCTCTATAAAAATATTTTAAAGAGGTAAAAAAAAGTTAAAAACTATCAGAGAAAAAAAATTATAGGCTCAGGAGTGAAGGAGTAACATCACTAGACTTCCATCCCCAGCAGACTGCTGAGGTAAGGGGGAGGGAGCCTGAGACCTGTAAGGAAGTGGGAAATCCCAACCTGTGTGGGTTTAAACAAATCATCAAATTAACTGAAACTTCAATAGTGATTGTCACAACCTGCCCCAATCCCACATTCTGGATAGACTCCAGTCAGCTGTGATTGGATCCAACCACTGAATCCCACATGTGTATAAGCCCCACTGATCACTTATTCCTAGCTCTAATACTTTGAAGCATAATCCCAGGTGCAGACCCCATGGCTGACAGCCTTCTTTGGGCAGCGGGACCCCAGAGTCTGTCTGCCTAGAGTCCAGAGCTAGCCCTGCTGAGACCCTCCAGTTGCTTAGACATGTTCACCCCAGCATCCACCTGGCTGTGTTTTCTATTTACATACAACAGGTACAACATGGTGGTAAAGCAAGGAACACAGGGTTGGCAAATGAATCTTTGGTACACACACACCCGTTACTCTTAAAAAGCACAACAGAGATAGAGATCTCTGGAAAACAAACTCTGAAGTCAATCTCAATCCGATCATCGCCTTTTTTGAGTTCCTCGGTTTGGTCAGCATCCTTAGGGAAAGCGAGTTCCTCCTGCCTCCACTTTCTCTAGCTGGTCTTCTGTCAGGCAATGAAATGGCTCTCTTTAGAGAGCATTTCTCTTTTAAGACAGCCTGACACCTTTTCTTGCCCCTCTGCTTCTCCTGGGGATTTTCTAGGATGGACAGACAGATGGACATGCATACAGCTTCTGGAGAGAGTCGTTCAAAGTCATTGGCCCTGCTGTCCACTAGGGTATTACCATTCAGTGTTGATGACCCACAATAGCTCTGTCACAGCTTTTCAGACATAGTCTGTTCATTAGGTTTCAAGTTAATGCTACAAAGACACAATAAAGGTTACATTCAAATTGGAGGTTGAACTGTGACATGGTGTTCACAAAATCAGAATGGAATGTGTAAACTGATAACAGACATATACCCAGTGTGTCACAGGGATGAATTTGGGCTGAGTCTGAAAGCCAGTCTCACTATTCTTTTTAAATGGGTATTTAAAATGCCTTCAGGCTGAATGAAAACTATTTAAAAACAATAATATAGGCTCAAACAAAATGTATACCCCCAAATAGAAATCCCAGCATGGATAAACAGAGTAAAAAAGTTGGTTAGAGGCAAAAAGGCATCGTTTAAGAATTGGAAGTCATATCCTACTGAGCAAAATAGAAAGGAACGTAAACTCTGGCTAGTAAAGAGGAAGTATAATTAGGCAGGCCAAAAAAAGAATTTGAAGAGCAACTAGCAAAAGACATAAAAACAAACAGCTAATTTTTTTTAAAGTACATAAGCAGGAAGCCTGCAAAACAATCGGTGGGACTATTGGATGAACCAAATGTTAACGGAGCACTCAAAATAGACAACATGCAGAAGCAAAATGAATTCTTTGCTTCAGTCTTCACTGTAGAGGTTGTGAGAGAGATTCCAACACCTAAGCCATTCTTTCTAGGTGACAAATCTGAGGAATTGACCAGATTGAGGTGTCAGTAGAGAAAATTTTGAAACAAATAAACAGTAAAATAAGTCACCAGAACCAGATGGTATTCACCCAAGAGTTCAGAAGGAACTTAAATATGAAATTGCAGAACTACTAACTGGGGTATGTAATTTATCTCTTAAATCAGTCTCTGTATCAGATGACTGGCAGATAGCTAATGTGATGCCGATTTTTAAAAAAGGCTCCTGAGGCAATCTGGCAATTACAGGTTGGTAAACCTAATTTCAGTACCAGGAAAATTGAATGAAACTATAGTAAAGAACAGAATTATCAGACACACATTAACATGATATCTTGGGGAAGAATCAACACGGCTTTTGTAAAAAGGGAAACCATGCCTCACCCATCTATTAGAATTCTTTGAGGAAGTCAAGAAGTACTTGGACAAAGGTAATCCAGTTGATATAGTGAACATGGACTTTCAGAAAGCCTTCAACAAGGTTTCACACCAAAAACTTTTAAGTAACGTAATAATCATGGGAAAAGAGGGAAGGTCCTGTCATGGATCAATAACTGGTTAAAAGACAGGAAACAAAGGATAAGAATACATGGTCGGTTTTCACAATGGAGAGAGGTAAATGGTGGAGTCCTGCAAGGATATGTACTGGTACCTGTACTGTTCAACATGTTCATAAGTGATCTGGAAAAGAGGGTGAATAGTGAGGTGGCAAAATTTACAGATGATACAAAATTACTCAAGCTAGCTAAGTCCAACCTTAACTGCAAAGAGCTACAAAGGGATCTCACAAAAACAGGGTGACTGGGCAACAAAATGACAGATGAAATTCAGTGTTGATAAATGCAAAGTAATGTACACTGGAAAACATAATCCCAACTATATGTACAAAATGACGGGGTCTAAATTAGGTATTACCACTCAAAAAAAGAGATCTTAGAGACATTCTGGATAGTTCTCTGAAAACATCTGCTCAAAGTGCAATAGCAGTCAAAAAGCTAACAATGTCAGGAACAATTAAGAAAGGAATATATACTAAAACAGAAAAATATCATAACCCCACTATATAAATCCATGGTATGCCCATACCTTGAAGAGTGCATACAATTATGGTTGCTCCATCTCAAAAAAGACATTAGACTTGGAAAAGTTAGAGAAGGGCACAAACATGATTAGATATGGAACAGCTTTCATCCGAGGAGAGATTAAAAAGACTGGGGATATTCATCTTAAAAAAGAGATGCTGAAGGGGAGATTTGAGACAGCTCTATATAGCCATGAATGATGTGGAGAAAGTGAATGAGGAGGTTTTATTTACTCCTTCACATAACATAATAACTAGGGGACACTCAATGAAATTAATAGGCAGCAGGTTTAAAACTAATATAAGGAAGTACTTCACACAAGTAGAACTAATTGCCAGTGGATGTTATGAAGGTCAAAAGTATAACTTGGTTAAAAAAAGAATTAGATAAATTCATGGAGGGTATGCCCATCCATGGCTATTAGCAAAGAGGATCGGGGATGCAACTCCATGCTTTGGGTGGCTGTAAACTCCTGACTGCCAAAAGCTGGGACTGGGCAATAGGGGATGGGTCACTTGATAACTGACCCATTCTGTTCATTCCCCCAGAAGCATCTGGCACTGGCCACTGATGGAAGACACGATACTGGACTATATGGACCATTGGCCTGACTCATATGGCCCTTGAGCCAAGATCCAAGGATGGAGTGATGTAGGAACTGCTGTGGTGGCTCTAACCCCCCAGAGATACCCAGTGAGGTGGGAATCCTTAAAGGATCAGTCAATTAAGGGTCTTTGAAGTTGCTGTGGCAGCCGGAGGAGGGGTGAGGATCTGGCTGAAAACATTTTATCTGTTTCTGAGTTGTACAAACATAGCCTGCCCTTCGGAGTTGATCTGTGCAATAGAAAAGCTCAGGTGGCTTAGTTTTTAATAGCATCTATAATCGGAACTATGCAAACATCTCCCATTGTATCTTAGGGCATGGCTACACTTGCAGTTATAGAGTTAAACCAGCCTTCGGAGACCACAGCAGGGAAAATGCTGCCATGTGTTTACACTCTCAGCTGGAAGTGCACTGGCCTGGCCACATTAGCAGCTCTTGCAATGCCACAAAGAGCAGTGCACTGTGGTAGCTATGCCAACATGCAAGTGGCCGCAATGTACTTTTCAAATGTGCGGGGTGGGTGGAGTATGACAGGGAGCGTGAAAGAGTGGGTTTTTGGGGTGCTGAGAGTGTGTCAGCAAGGTTAGTAGCCTTTGCATTTCAAAGACAGTTTGCTGTCACACTCTCAGCATGCCAAAAATCCACTTGCTCTCTCCTCCCGCATGCACACAACACGCTCCCCCTCACCCCCCTCATTTGAAAAGCACATTGTACCCAGCTGAATGCTGGGATAGCTGGCCCATAATGCACCACTCATGTGCCACTGCAAGTGCCGCAAATGTGGCCATGCCAGTGCAGTTGTGGCTGTGAGTGTGGACACTCTGGAGCGCTATCCCTGGTGCTGTATCTGAAGGTGGGTATAACCAAAACCGCTATAAAGCTCTAAGTGTAACCAAGCCCTAAGTGCCTTGCCAGTGTGGCTGGGTCGGGAGTTAGGGCTGCTTTAATGTGCTTTAACTCGCAAGTGTAGACAAGCCCTTATTTGCCCTCCTTAAATGTCACATCATGGTTTGTAGGTCTTGAAAATTGGACTTGGACACTTAGACCAGGAGTATGGTTTCACCCCAATGTGCAAATTTTATTTTTTGACATTTAGGTACCATTTGGACATATCCAAAGCCAGCCTGTCTTCGTAAACATTTTGCCTATCATGTGTTTTTAAAAAAGATGATTGAATTGTCCATTTACAAGGTACTAATCCAAAGTCATCCCATTGATTTGGGTCTATTATGGTTTCAGGCAAGGAAATAATTATCTTTTATAAAAAACCATGGAGTAGTTTTAACATTACATTTAAGTGCATAGGGGTAGCATTTGCCCCTATGGATTCTATACCAAATGCTTATTTCATCCATACTGCTCACTGTACTCTTGTTTTGTCTGAACGCTAAAACAGATTAATGAATGTTTCTTCTCACAGAGACTGTTTGCAATAGCTTTGGAATGTGTATGTTTAAGAGAAAATATTTATCACATGAAATGGAGGTTCCTGCTTTGCTGCTGACTTCCACTATCTAAAGGGAATTAATAGTACTATATTTCACATTAAAGAAAATACTGAATAAATCAGTTGATAGTGCTGGATATCTGGTGTTGGCAGCACTGTAGAAAGAGTGAGTGTTACAACATGCATCTTAGAGGCTTCAAAACTAGATTTCCTTTTTGTGAGACAAGTGCACAATAATACCACTAATTAGACACAGAACAGTCAGGGGTCTAGCCCAGGCAAATCACTCCATAAATAAAATAAAATAAATAAATGGAGATATACCAATCTCCTAGAACTGGAAAGACCTTGAAGGTCATCGAGTCCAGTCCCCTGCCTACACTAGCAGGATCGAGTACTGTCCCCTGACAGATTTTTTTTGCCCCAGATCCCTAAATGGCCCCCTCAAGGATTGAACTCACAACCCTGGGCTTAGCAGGCCAATGCTCAAACCACTGAGCTATCCCTCCCCCCCTCCATCAGCCAAAAGGAATCAGTTCCCAATTAATACTAAGGGCTGGTCTACTCAGAAAACTTGCACTCATTTAACTTAAATTATTTTAAAAATTGATTTAGTTAAGCATAATATTCTGTCTGGACACACATATCAGTTTACAACTGACATTGATTTGGCTTAATTCATAACTAAATTGATATAAGGCTGTTATAAACTGGTTTAATTGTGACCACAAAAGGGTTTGCACCAGTATAACTAAATTGATTATTTTACGACCAATTTTAACTAAACTGGCGCACATTCTGTGTGTAGACAAGGGCTAACAATAGGAATAAAGAGGGGTGGGTAGGTTATATAGAGAAAAAGAGAAGAATGAGGTGCCCACTCCTCCATTCCCTCACAAAATGGATAAGCATGATAAATTAATGAGACCTGAATCTCCCAAATATTTAAAGTGATAGATTCAGTAGATAAAGGCAACTAGGGAGAGAGGCTGGTGGAGCATCTCAGGATTAGAGTTCCGTAGCCAAAGACCTTCAAACAAATCTTGATTGAACTTGGGAACTGAGGCCAAGTCTACACTACAGACCTATATCAGTATAATTACATGGCTTGGCAGTGTGAAAAATCCACACTCATGAGCAATGTAGTTATATAGACCTAACTCCTGGTGTATACAGTGCTGTGTTGGTGGGAGAGGTTCAACAAAGCTTCCGCCTCTCGGGCAGGTGGATTAACTGTGCCAATGGGAGAATCTCTCCCAGCAGTGTAGCAGCATCTTCACTAGAGCTGCACTGCAGTAGTGCTGTACATGAAGACAAGGCCTAAAGGCTGAGATCCATAAAGGGACTTAATCCACAAAAACCCCTGCTCAGCTGCTCAATTTAGCTTCACAGGGCCTTGTTTGCTACTCCAGAATGCTGGCCCTGGGTTTTATATGCAGAAAACCCAGTTGTTGTGGCATTGGTGGGCTGTAGAGCTTTTTTAGCATGTTGGTGGAGGGAAAGGAAAAGGTTGAGAACCCCTAGTTTATTCTACATATAATCAGTGCTGGCTGGAGCCACCAGTATTCCTTTTTAACCAAGCATTCCGGTCGAAAACTGGATGCCTGGCAACCCTGTTGAGTAAGGCAGCACCCCAGTCAAAGAGGTTGAGAAACACTGGTCTAGTGAGTCCAACAGGTATTTCCTGTATTTATTTGTGCTACCACTAGAGGGCATTCAAAACATTAAGGCCTAAATTTTCAAAAGAGGGCTGTAGTTTTTGGTTGCCCTTCTTAAGTGATAGAGGAGGGCATGATTTTAAGAGGCACTGAACAGGAACAACTCCAGCTGAAATAAATGGGAGCTGCATGTGTTTGGCACCTCTAAAAACCAGGCTGAAGGCCAGCATTTGCAAAGGAGATGATTTGGAGGTGCCTCCGTTTTTGAATGCCTAATCTGAGATTTGTAAAGAGGCCTGATTTTCAGAGGATGAATGCTCTGCACTTTCTGAAAATCAGATCCCTTTAAGGTATCTTCACTTTAATACCCAAAAATGGAGGTACCCAAAATCCTTAGTCACTTCTGAAAATGTTGGTCCATGTTTTAAAGTTGAACATGCAAAAAAAATAGTGGTCACTCTTGAAAATGTAAAAACGAGGAGACCTTGTGGCACCTTAGGGCTGTCTTCACTGGGGGAGGGGATTGACTGAAGATACGCAATAATAATAATAATGTAGCTGAAGTCGGCGTATCTTCAGCCGACTGACCTGCCATCCTCATGGCGGCGGCACTTGGCGGCGCGCTCCCCCGTCGACTCCAACTTGCGCCTTGTGTCAAGCTGGAGTTACACGAGTCGACGGGGGCACCGCGGGCGATCGATTTCTTGCGTCTTAACGAGACATGAGAAATTGATCGCTACCCACCGATCTGGTGGGTAGTGAAGGCTTACCCATAGAGACTAACAAATTTATTTGGGCATAAGCTTTTGTGGGCTAAAACCCACTTCATCAGATGCATGGAGTGAAAAATACAGTAAGAAGTATAAATATTACAGCACATGAAAAGTTGGGAGTTGCCTTACCAAGTGGGGGAGTCATTGCTAACTAGGCCAATGCAATCATTGTGGACGTTGCCCATTTCCAACAGTTGACAAGAAGATGTGAGTATCTGCAGAGGGAAAATTACTTTTTGTGGTGACCCATCCACTCCCAGTCTTTATTCAGGCCTAATTTGATGGTGTCCAGTTTGCAAATTAATTCCAGTTCTGCAGTTTCTCATTGAAGTTTGTTTTTGAAGTTTTTTTGTTGAAGAATTGCCATTTTGAAGTCTGTTATTGAGTGTGCAGGGAGACTGAAGTGCTCTCCTACTAGTTTTTGAATGTTAGAATTCTTGATGTCGGATGTGTGTCTGTTTATTCTTTTGTGTAGAGACTGTCCAGTTTGGTCAATGTATTTGAAAATGTGGCCTTGCATGCCCATATTACTAAATGACACATTATTAACAAATTAAATAGGAAACATGCTGCTAAATTTGGACTATTAAAAGCATTTGTAGCATATTTCAGCCAAATAATCAAAGCACTTTACAAAGGAATGGTTTTAACCCTATTTTAGAAGTAAGGCAACTGGACCACAGACAGGTTAAGGACTTGATTTTTCAGAGTTGTTGAGCACCTGTATTTTCTGTTGACTTCAACAGGGCAGATGATTCTCTAACCATTATGTCTTTTGTGACTTACCCAGAGCTGCACAGTGAGCCAATGGCAAAACTCAGGCCTCCTCATTCCCAATACTTAGCCATCCTGTGTCCCACACACATTGTTCTGTCTGGGAGGAGTTAGAAAAAGGCTGTAGAGCCTGCTTTCAGAACTCAGAAAATATACAGAAATTCAGGAATATACACAAAGCCAGCACAATTTATGTGGAGGTCCTGTACCTCCATACAGCTCCTAGCAATTCCCCTTAATTCCTTAGCAGTGCCATTCCGTTAGAGCCATCCTAGTAGGGACTCCAGCTGATCCTGGCTTGCCTAGAAAAGATATCAGAAACTCAAGCTGTAATATCTTCCCTGGGGGAGCCAGATGAGAGCCCCACTCAGTTTCTACCTGTTTCCTTCACACAGACTCCAAACCAAAGAGGGAGTGGGTGGGGATATAGTGTCATGGAAGTGTTTGGCATCCTTTCTATGCAGAAATGTGGCGATCTGTACCTTGAAGGTCCCGTCAATGCACAGATCAGGCTCCACAACAGCATCTCACCCGTAAAGCCATCTGTCTTTGCTAGTACCGTACACCTGCTCTTTCATGAGTGATTCCAAGCTTTTAATAGTTATCATGATCCATGAGACAATCATTCTTCAAGGTATTTTCTTTCTTCTTCAAATGCTTGCTCATATCAATTCCAATTAGGTGTGCGCGCTCTGTGTGCACCATCGTCAAGAGAATTTTTACCCTAGTAAACCCGGTGGGTTGGCTGTAGAGCCCCCTGGAGTGGCGCCTTCATGGCAGGGCTGGCTCCAGGCACCAGCCTAGGAAGCATGTGCTTGGGGCAGCATTCCATCCAATCTTGGGGTGGCACATGCTGGCCACCCCAACCCACCCTTTTTGTTTTGCTGCCTTTTTTTGGGGGGTGGGGGGATAGCTCAGTGGTTTGAGCATTGGCCTGCTAAACCCAGGGTTGTGAGTTCAATCCTTGAGGGGGCCATTTAGGGCAATCCTGCTAGTGTGGGCAGGCAGATCCTGCTAGTGTAGGCAGGGGACTGGACTCGATGACCTTCAAGGTCTTTCCAGTTCTAGGAGATTGGTATATCTCCATTTATCTTATCTTATCTTTTTTTTTTTTTGCTTGGGGTGGCAAAAAAGTTAGAGCCGGCCCTGCTTCATGGCGCTGAATATATACACCAGCCCACCCAGCGCCCCTTCAGTTCCCTCTTACTGCCCGTGACGGTCGTTAGAACGGTGGAGTGCTACATACCTGTCCTCCACTCTCCCTAGCTTTCTACTTCCCGTGTTTGATAATATATAGTTGTTACTCTTGTTATTGTTGTTATAGTTAGTTAGCAGGGCCGGCGACAGGGGGGTACAACGGGTAGATCTGTACCGGGCCCCGGACTTCAGGGGGGCCCCCTGAAGTCCGGGGACCAGTACACAGCTCTACCTGTAGTCGTCCCCCCTGGGCACCGCACCACATTTCCCCTGTGTCCGGCGCCGCGGCCGGCTGCCTCCCGAGCCCTTCAGCCGCTGCTTGTCCCGCGCCCCAGGAGCCGCCCCGAGGCACCCCCGGCTGCAGCGCTTCCCCCGCCCACCCGCATCAAGAGCCGGGACAGCCCTGGGGGGCCCCCCAAATGCTCAGAGTAGGGGGCCCCCAAATGCTCAGAGTAGGGGGGCCCAAAATTTCTGTCGCCAGCCCTGTTAGTTAGTATAGATAATGATAAGTATTAGACTTAGTTTAGTGGGTTGGAAAGGAGCTTCCTCTCCTCCCTTTCAGTGCTTGGGCTCATACCCAAGGCTTCGGGCTTCAAACCTTGATCAGCCTGCTTGAAACCTATGCCAACAGGAGACCCCCATGACTCCTGTTTAAAGTGCCTCGGGGAGTCTCACCCGGCTAGCAAGTGTAGGATCTGTAAGGCATTCAGACTTCGGACCAAGAAGGAGCAGGGCTTTAGACTCAAGCAGCTTCTCATGGAGGTGGCCCTTACCCCAGATCCTTCAGTGGCACACCAAGACCCAGCACCGGCCACTTCGGTGCGTAGCACCCCAGCTGCATCAGCTACTACTGCACCGCGCTTGGACTCTAGTAAAGAACCGTGGCACCAGAACTCTCTGGCACCACAGCCAGTACAAACGACTCAGCGCTGGTCTCTATCTCCGGGCCAGAAGAGGCACCGCAAGCCGGGGATGACTGTCCCACCTCAGCAGTCGCCGTCACCTCCCATACCAGAGGCTTACCAGTCCTGGCCCCTCCCTCCCAGAAACCGCTGAGACACCAGAGAACTGCCTGGGGGTAGGAAGAACAGCGGGAAGCAGCATACTGGGGGAGGGGGGGAAGGGGGGAAAGAGTGGGAGAGTATATTGGAGTTACTCACAGAGTAATGTGATTAGTAGCACAAAATGATTGTCACAAAATTAGCTTCTGATTAATTGTAATTTGAGCTGTTGCATTTCCACAGCATTACTAGCTCATGCATCAGGATCACTGGAGGGATCTTCAACCCATCTCTCTCTCTCTCTTTCTCTGCCTTTCTCGGAGGGGCTAGCTTGTTTAAGTTTAAATTGCCATTTAACTTGAGCTAGAGGATTTTTGTGTGTGGACATGAGTGAGTTAGGGGTAACACTCCAGCTAACTGTGCTGTGAAAACACTCCCTGAGTTAACAGTCCATTGAGATAAATGGGGGAGTTCATACCTCTACAAACTATTGTTTCAGGCTCTCAACAGGCAGACATTATTGCATCAACTACAACATTATAGTATTTTATAATTTATCTTCTGGATAGACTTGCCTTTAAAAAAACAACTGAGAATATAGGGCCTCATCCAAAGCCCATTTAAGTAATTGGAAAGACTCCTATTGATGTTAGTGGGTTTTGGATCGGGCTCCTGGAGAACAAGATGGCAGTGTACTTAAAAAAAAAAAAAAAGATCAGGTAGCAACCAATGGCAATTCAAACCCTAAAGATGAAGAACTGAATGAGGCAAGATGGCATAGTTTAAACAGATGGGTAAAAAGCTTACTTTCTTGGGGTTTCAGTCTTAGGATTTGTCTGCACATTAAAGTTGTTCTAGATAGAATACATAGGTTGTAAATTTAAAGCAGAATGGCTATTCCTGAGTAACTCCATGTGTAGATAAGCCCTTAGGTGTTTGCAAGGAAGAAAGCAGGAAGATGGTAGTGGATGAAGGAAACAAAGGGATAACATTTTAGATAATGCTTTTAGTAAACTGCAGATTTGATGGAAAAGAGGGCAAGTGAAGAGACAAAAGCAGAGAAGTTACTGGTACTCAGAGTAGAACTATGAAGGACTTTGAAGGAAAAGGAACTTGCCCAGAATTTGGGTCTATACAGTCCCTGGGAAATTGTTTTACTATTGAAAACACAGTAGCCATAAACTCAATATCCAGTATTTTGTAATATTTGATAATGTGTTATGCTGTCACTACAGGTATTTTCATTTATAAAATGGCATGAATAAAAACTGTGATCTGATTGGATAATGAGGATTCCAGTACATATCAGCTGATTAATCACATTTCAAAAAGAAACCACTATATCACTCCATACTTTTCTACCTTGACTCAAAAATATATTTTTCAATTAAGTATTCAAGGGTATAAATTATTATAACAACTTATAAATACTGTGTAGCAAGTACAAAACATGTCCTGGTGAAAGTAAAAACATAATTTCTGAGATCTGTTAGAATTAATTAATTTCAACTTAAATGCTCAACCTTTCCTCTACCAGTAGCCATTAGCTTGTAGGTATGTCATAAGAATTTACTCCTACTCTTGACTTGATTGGGGACAGAATCAGGTGCTAAAATCTTGGTTTTGTGAAAACAGAAATGGTTTCAGAACTCAAAGCTTAATATACCATCCAACTGCTTTACTGTATTTAAGCAAGAGCAAATAGTACCTCTGATACCACAACTCTGCTACTCAATTCTCATAGGAAAACAGCCGAGGGAATAAATGGGAGGGAAGAACAAGAGGAGGGAAAGGTGAGAACGAGAGAGCGCAAGGGGGAGAGGGCAAGGGAATCTGCTTTTGATGTCACAGTTCTATCAACTCATGAATTTTTCATGGATGCTAACTCATTCTAAAATGATGCAATACTGTCACAACACCAACCATTCAAAAATCATGATGTTGGTTCCAGGATCATTATATTTTAACAAAATTTGGGGCTTATTTTATTTCCTGTCTTTTCAGCCTTCGGGGTGCTCATTTTCAAGCTTTTGTCTGCAAACTCCAGAGGTAGAAACTTTTTCTTAAATTAAAGCTGAGATTTCTATTTAATCCTGTCTCCAGGAGTTAGAAAATTTACTTTAAGAAAATTCACCATGAAATCACAAAAATTGGCATTGCTGAATGCCATTACCAGTCTTTGTAGTTCAAACACTGTAAGGTTTTGATGCAAAACAGACAAAAACATGATTTCAGAGGAGCTTGCTAAATACTTTATTTTTAACTGCATTCATTTGCAATCAGCTCTCTGCCTTTCACTACAAATTAATTTACAATGGAGAGTGGAGGCCACTGTCAAATGGAGAAAATAGGTAGGAAATTTGGGGTGGACTTGTGACAAATCCTATTAATAGTTTAAGATAAACATGTTGTAAACTGACTAAATGCAGGGACTAAACATAACTTAAAATGTCAATGACCAAAACCATATTTTCCACCCAGCAGAATAATTCAACCTCTATGATTCTATATTACAGAAACTTTAATCTAGGCTTTGATCCTGCAAATTACACGAGTGCAGATTTTGCACCTGCATGAAGAGTCAGTGAAGTCCATGGATTTACGATAAGCACAGGGGACTATACAAGTGCACCTATTTGCAGAAACAGGGCTTTAGATTGTAAATTTCTATTTAGGCACCAATCCTTCAAATACTTACATGTATGTGAATAATTCTACCGAGTTAATAAAGTTATTCATGTGTTTTGACATTTTAAAATCCTCAGGGTGTGGCATCTAGCAAACCTGAGTGGTCAATCAATATATTTAAAATACATTTATTGAAATAAAAATCCATTTAAGAACAAAAACAACAGGATATGCTTTAGTAAGGTAGTGCCTGCCTCACTGCCAGTCCTTAGACCAGCTGAGCTGAAGGTAGCAGGTCATGCTTTGTGACCCAAGCACTCCTAAACTGCATATGGGAGTTATACTTCAGAATAATTTTCACCACACTATATGTCTATGTTCCACCTGAACTCATATGAAACATATAATTTTGGTCTTAAATAATGGAAGATGACATTTCCCCATAATTGTACTAGCAGCACTCAAGCCTCTGAGATTGCAATTTGTATGAAAGAAATTATAAAGTCCTTTTGCTATTTCTATCCCTGATTAATCCATCATGTACTGTGGCCAGTGGCTTTTCCCAAAGTTAAAAAGTCAGTGAGGTTTTGTGTGAGTGTGCATAGAGAGATTTTTCAAAGTAGCAACACTGATTTCTGACGAGAGAAGAAAATGTGACACGGTATTTGAAAGATCTTTATTCCCGTCTTTGAACACGAACTCCCCTTGTTAGCAGCAGCTTTCTCTAGTGTCTGAGTGACGTGTCATTAAAATCCCAACTTGCTTGGGTACCACACGATGAGGAGGATCCAGGTCTTTGCCCCATATAGGTCATCCCCCTCATTCTATAGATCTTTAGGCTGATAATTCAAAAATGGAGGATGAGTCTTCTCAGCCATTAATTAATAATGTAGCTCTCTGTCTTCCTGTGTGACACACGCGAGAAGGCACTGGGCGGCCAATAAAGATGTAGGGTAGAGAAGTGAAAAGCTCCTCCCAGCAGCTCTTCCTCATTGAGCTGAAGAAGTAGATCAAAAACTTCCCAGGAGCGGAGGGGAAGACAGCAGAGCAAGAGAAGGACAAGAAGCGAGGAGGAGAGGATTTCTTCATATCCCACCCAAGCAGAAAGGGGTCGGGACCCTATTAAACAGCAGGTAGGCAGGAGAAGGAGAGAAACCCCCCCTCCCCCCCCCCAGGCGGGCGAACAAGGAAGTCCCCATTACACACCGGCCGGGAATGAGAAGGGTGACCCCATTATACCCTTCCCGGCAGAGACGCGCGGCGGGGGGGGAGGAGGGGGAGTCCCACTGGACACTAGCCCGGCAGGAAGCGAAGGGGGAAGAGAAGTGATCGCCGCTCCCCCGCCCCCTGTGTTTGCTGTGCAGGGGGGAGGCGGCGGCAGCGGCGAAGGGGGAGTGGAAGTTGGTGTCCGGCCCGGCGTGTGCAGGTCAGAGGCGGGGAAAGGGGGTGACCCTGCGGCCGGGGACCCGAAGGAGACAAAGCGCGATCGCAGCAGCCGGGGTATCCCCGAGCCGAGCACGTTGTGTGACTCCGGGGGGGGGAAGCCGCCTCCGCCTGCTGCTCGGCGTCATGGCCCCATTGTGAGGCAGGAGGCGGAGGCGGGGGAGGACGGATCCGCAGCTCCCTCCTCACAGTCCCAGGCAGGCAGCGGCGTGTCAGGCACACAAAAGGCTGCCGCTGCCGCCGGATCCCCGAGCCGCCGCGACCCGAGCTCCTTCCCCGGCTCTCCTGGGGGGAGGGCCCCGCCGGGCCCCGCTCGCTCCTCCCCAGGCCGCCGCCGCTCGCACTCACTCTCGTTTTCCCTCCAATTTGAAGCGGGTCGGGGCAGGAAGGAGCGCGCGGAGCTGGGCGATGCCGCTGCTGCACCGAAAGCCCTTCGTGAGGAAGAAGCCCCCCGCCGACCTGCGGCCCGACGAGCGCGTCTTCTACTGCAGGGTCACCAACGAGATCTTCAGGGACTACGAGTAAGAGACACCCCCCCCCCCCCCGGGCCAGGGCAGTTTAACCCCCCGAACGGCTGACATCTGGGCTGGGAGGGATTCGCTGCGCGGCGCCCCGGGGACCCTCCGCTGGGAGCGCTGTGGTGGGCGAGTCGTACGCCTCTGGGCGGGGGGTGCCCCGCGGGGACCAGGGGAATCCCCTCCCCGGAGCCCGCCTCACCCCCGGGCTCGGGCAGGGCGGTCACTCGCCGGCCGGGGTTCCCTGGGGCGGCGGGGAAGGCGCTGCCCCGCGTGCAGTGTCACTGCCCGTGCGCCTCGGCCGCGGGCCACCAGGGGCGGCGGGGAAGTGAAACTTGAGCGGGCGGCAGTAAGTGCCTGGCCCGGCCCCCTGCTCCTTCGGGGGAGCCGGAGCCGCATGTCGGCGGCTACTAGGCCTCGGTGCGCGCACTAGCCCCGCCCACAGCCCCTAGAGCAGGGGCACAACGGTCACCGGGCCGCCGGCATTGAACCGCCGCGCGGTGGGCCCGGCTCTGCGGCAGCCGGGCAGCGGTTTAAATAACGCCGCGGGGGGGCGGCGGCCCCTGCGTGCGCGGGGAGCAGCCTGACCTGTGCTGGCCGCACTATTGTTGTCGTAACAGCCCGGCCGGGGCGGGGGGAGCATGTGGAGTCAAGTCAGCCTCCCCCACCCACACTTAACCCCTTGTGCTCCCCTGGGGTTGCTCCGCTTCCGTGGGCAGCCCCTGGCGTCGTCCAGTGCACTGCCGGGTGGGGAGTCGCTGGGTGACCGTTTGAACTCGCTCCCAGCTCCCGGGCTTGAACGTGCCCTGCCCCAGCGGTTGCAGTTGCTGGGCCACCTAAGCAATAGTTGGGGGTTCTTTCGTCACACAGCTTTGCAGCCCTGAGACTCGTCCCTTGCGGTTGAGGAGGGTTGGTGTGGGCGGAGGATGTTGCATCTGTTCTTGAGGGCACTAACATCAGGGGTATTATGGTAGCATCTTTAATCCCAAACACTTTGCAGGCTCTCTGCTCTAAAAGCCTCTTCTGTGGCTCCCCTTCATAAGTAACTGAGCTTCTCCATGTCAGAGGGACACCAACTTAATGCAGTAAAACACCCCAAACAAACCCAACACAGTTTCAGATAGTACCCTTGCCCCTCAGGTTCCCCCTCCAACACTTATCGTTTTACAGTACTTTTTCTATTTTTTTAAATTTCTTTCCCTTGTTTTTGTGTTAAAGACCAACAGATATTGTGAAACAGTTGTTGTCATATGCACAAGGTATATTCAAAAATCAGAGACAATTATTTTTCTCTATAATCAGTGTAAATAGGAGAGAATAATTATTACTTTGTAACAGCAGTGGGTAAGAAGTCTTTAGAGAGAGATGACATTTTTAAAGCTGACCCTTTATAACTTTACAATCGGATCCAGCATTATTTCTAAGATATGAATGTTAATTAACCACCTCCATCCACCCACAAAATGTTCCCAAAAATCAAATATTGTCTTTTTTTTTTTTTTTAGATAAATGCAGCCTAGCAAGATTAAATCAGAAATAATTTCATTTGCAGCATATGAAATTAGAGCACACCTAAGTCTTCTCATGCTTGGGCTTGTTTTTGCTTCTCAAAGAGACATTACCTAATAAAACCTCAAAAGAAGTTGGATTAAGTACTTTTGAACGGGTTTTCTGAGTAAAGTAGCGGAGGAGAGGATTTCAAAACAAAAGCCATAATGAAAGTTTATTAAGAAGTTTAGTTTGGAAGTGTTTCTATTAAGGACTCAATGATGTAAAGCAGTGGTCCCCAACCTTTTTTGCGGCATGGACCGGATTTATTTTTTCTTCGCCGTCGCGGACCGGCTGTATGTCCGCCGAAAAGCCGCCGAATTCACTCCGAAAAGTGAAACTGCGGCTTTTCGGCGGACACTTCCGGGAACGCGGCCGCGGCCCGGTAGCGATCGATCCACGGCCCGGTACCGGTCCGCGGCCCGGGGGTTGGGGACCACTGATGTAAAGGACAGGAACTTAGGGACCCAAGTCTTTCTGCAGAACATAATAAGGCTTCTCATAATTCTATTATTTTGAAAGTTTCTTTTATAAATTAGAATTGTTGTTATCATAGTATTATAGCTGAGTCTCATTGACCTCCCAAATGAAAATCAAGTGTTTGTCTAGTTTAGAAATACACTTTAGGACCTCTTTCCTAGATGCACTGAAGAGGTGTGAAGATTAAAAATATAAGAATGTCACTCATTCTTTGGGAAGGGCCACATTCCATTTTTAAATCTGGTTTGTAGTCTGGAGGATAAATTTTGGATTACATACCACACTCAGGTCTCAACGAATCACCCCCCAGATCTTATGATACTTTGCATATATATTCAAGGATTGAATATGGCCTTCATGTACTAAGTAAACTCTCTGTTACTATTTATTGTATTAGATATCACTCAGTGGGAAAATATTCTCACTTTCTGGACGACTGCTGTTTCTGCACTTGCCTGTTCTGTATCTGTTTCTCTTCCTTTTGCTTTGTCTCTGGTGGTATTTAGGCTGGAAGAAAAGTGGTATGTTTTCAGTTTGGTATGGTTTTTTTAAAAAAATCAAGTTAGCAAATATGATTTGAAACATCACTTAACTTGTATAGTCATAGTTTAATACCTTTAAAATTGTGCTAGCTGGTTGTGGTATGCCCTATTTGAGAGCCTAAGTTCATCATCTACCATGTTTTTAAAGGTGGCAAATCCTGTCTCCACAAGTTGCAAAGTGGTGTTTAAATGTGTGTTTAACACATTTGGAGAACCTGCCTTTCTTTCTTCTCAATACATGGCCAATGGGATTTATGAGGGCTGGAGAGTTCACACTTTCCAGACCCATTGTTTTATGCTCTGTGCAGTTGGGAAGACAACACTGCCTCAGTGTACAGTCACTTTCTATTTAGGTTACTTCGCAATAAGACCTAGAATCTTCTTCTTTTTTAAAAATTTTAATTCCAGATTGCACAGAATCTGAATTGGCCTCATAAATACATCAAATATGCTGGATCTAGCCCATTCGGTGTTAAGACACCTCAGTTTACATTTTGTGCTTAAGAGTTGGTATTACTGCAAGTTTGCACAAACAACAAACTTGGAAATCATCTGGGCTTCAAATTTACTTTTATAATTACAATTAGCAGTAATAGAGATGTATTTCTCCCATTTTTGTATCATCCCTTTATTACTGGAGAGCCATCACAATAATAACCAGTGCATGTAGAACTCAGCAGGACTAACTTTTTAAAAATGACTTTTTCCTAGTGATCTAGAATTTATTTTCCAATAGGGTGAAATAATATTTCATAATTCTGTAATCTATAAAAGAGAGGTTGTGCAGGGAGATGGCAAAATTTGCTGGTGGCACAGTTATTTAGGATTATCAAAACTAGAGAGGACTGGAAATCTTTAGTGACACTATCAAAGATGAGGAATTAAACAGTAGGATGGCAGATTAAATTCAGTATTGTCAGTTGCAATATATTACATGCTGGAATGAATAATTTAAATTATTCACATACCTTACTACTACTACTAGTAAGCATATTTCTGTCTTAAGAGACCATGGATATCCTTTATCCTGAGAGGTAAAGAATTTACTCAGTTGGTTTTACGGCAGCCATGGCTGTGGCTGAAGAGACCCATTCGAGAGAGATTCAAGAATAGCAGCCGTGTTAGTCTGTATCCATAAAGAAAGCGAGGAATACTTGTAGCACCTTAGAGACTAACCAGTTTACTTCAGTATAAGCTTTCGTGGACTATAGCCCACTTCATCGGCTGCATAGAATTGAACAAAAGTAAGATGCATTTATACACACAGGAAGAAGGGGGAAAAATGTACATTAGCATACCAATTCTAAGGCTGTTAAATCTGGATGGGCCATTATCAGAATGAGAGAAAAAATACCTTTTGAAATGGATTTCTGTGTCTGCACTAGATAGCAAGTGTTGAAGATAAATTAACTCGGGAAATGCAATCAACTAGTGTAATGAGAGAACCATTCACAAGTCCTATTTAGCCCCTGGTTAATTGTATCCAATTTGAAAATTAATTCCAGTTCCCCAGTTTCTCGTTGGAGTCTGTTTTGGAAGTTTTTCTGTTTCAAAATTGACACGATCAAATCTTTAATGGAATGGCCAGGAAGATTGAAGTGTTCTCCTGGTTTTTGAATGTTATGATTCCTAATGTCAGATTTGTGTCCATTTATTCTTTTCTGTAGAGACTGGCCGGTTTGGCCAATGTACATAGCAGAGGGGCACTGCTGGCACATGATGGCATATATCACATTGGTCGATATGCAGGTGAATGAGCCTCTGATGGTGTGGCTGATGTGATTAGGTCCTATGATGGTGTCAGTTGAATGGATATGAGGAAAGAGTTGGCATCTATGCATCCGATGAAGTGGGCTATAGTCCACGAAAGCTTATGCTGAAATAAACTGGTTAGTCTCTAAGGTGCTACAAGTATTCTTCACTTTCTATTCGAGAGAGAGTTTCTACTGCATCGGTCACATTTAAAGATGGTGTTTTGACCCTTTGGGCTCTACATTCTGCAACCTCTTTTCTCCTCTGCTAAGCTGGACTGCTTCTCTTGTAACTCTGAAGACCTTTGTTAAGCTCTTGTTTCCAAAGGCTGTGGTCCTGAGTATGATCTTCCCAGTTATCCATGTCCATTTCGTTGAGGTTTCTCTTGAAAACTTCCTTGAAATGCAATTGTGGGCATCCTTTGCATCTTTTTTCAGATGCCAACTCGCTGTAATGGATGTCCTTTGGGATGTGCCCATCGTTCATCACACATACCCAAGTCATGATAGGCGTCTCTGTTTGAGGAGTGTTTTCATGCTGGGTATACTGGCCTGCTTGAGCACCTCAGTGTTGGTGACTCTGTTCCTCCAGGAGATTTGACAAAGGCAGCACATGTGAAAGCTGTTAAGCCTTTTTTCCTGGTGAGGGTATAAGGTCCATGACTTGCTCCCGTACAAAAGTGTACTGATAACACATGCACAATACACACAGATCTTTTATGTTTTCTGTCTGTTTAGAAACTTACTAGGTCCTAAATTAACTGTAATAGGTCAGGAAAAAGATCTGAGTATCACTGTGGACAGCTCAATGGGTAGCGGCATCTGAAAACAAACAAACGTTAGGACGCATGAGAAATGGAGTGGAAAAAATCTAAAACTATTTAAAAATTGGAAGTACTATCTGGTGGAATGTGAGGTGCAGAGCCATGCAATGTTTCTTCCATATGAAGAGAAGCTGAAAAGACTGGGAATGGTTTAGTACAGAGAGGAAAAATAAAGAGGGGCAAGCGAGAGAGAGATACAAATAATAAACGGTATAAAGAAAGTAGTTGGGACACTTCTGTTTGCCCTGTCTCATAATATACGAGCAACAGGACATTTGGTGAAATTGAAGGTCAGCATATTTGAAACTGGTCAAAGGGAAACTCTTTTTACACAACTGCACAATCTGCCAGTGGAACACATTGACACCAGATATTATCAATGCCAATAGTTGAGCAGAATTCCAAAAATGTGTAAAATGAAATAATTATGATAATGAGAGCATACATAGTTACATTATGGTGTTCGTTTATTATTTTTTAAAGAGAAACCCAGAATTTTAGAGTATATTTTTCAGGGAATAGTTGACCTCTAACCAAATAGCTTAGGAAGAAACTATTTAGAGGCAGATGAGTCCACAACTGCTCACTTTGAGGTGTTTTGTACATTGCTTTGAAGCATCTAGTATTGACCCCTTTTGAAAATAGGATATGTTGGAAGACGGAAAATGCCATTCACACCAGCACCCTTGTAAATCAGTATCCTAACATCATGTCTATGTATAGATAGTATGCTAGAGGCTGATAGGGATCCATATTTTTTTTAAAAAAATAGAAGACTGACTCAAGAAAAGTTTCCCTCCCCCTAAATTCAAGATAATAATTTGTTTTCAACCCTTTACATTGAGTTTAGCATATGGCAGGATGAAGTAACATTCTGCAATGTTTGATGCTTGTGTTTTTAATTCTGTTTTAAGTACACTTTCTTTCCTTAGTATTTTAAACTTTCTAAAAAAAGAAATTGGTTTGAAAAAAGCTTATTCTTAGACACACATAAAAACATATATTTAGTAGGTCTTGGGGTAAGTGGAAACATTTGAATAAGTTCAATTTAATCAGAACCACACACACCATTTTGGCTGTTGCACAAGGCTGCAGAAACTCCTAAATCAGGCTTTTGCGGCCTTTCACAAAGATTCTCAGTGCAGAAACTGGATGCAATTTCTTTTTCTTTTTTTTTTAAATTGAATCTGGCTCATAATAAATCCTTTTTACTTATTTAGTAACAGGATTGAACTACTTTTCAAGGCTTTTACCCAGGATTTTGTCAATGGGTTTATTCTTGCATAAAAAGTTAACTGTTTACATTGCTAATACTTTGTATTTTTATAAATATAAATACAAACATGCCATTCAAATTCATGGTTTATCATAAAGGCCTCGAACAAAAGGAACTTCAACTTAGTTCTCTGGATTGCAACTTGATTTTTGATACTCTGGTACCCATGGAAGTCAAATGGGGTTTACATGGGCTGAAGGGTTCATGCTAATGGGCCTCAACTGCCATTCCATATGAACTTCATCCTAATATGTTCAGGTGCAGAGAACTTGGAACACTTGGTGATCTTAAAACATCATATATGTGACCGCTTTTCAACATAAAAGGATGTGATAAGGACACAACTGCCATTTTAACTCTAAAAGTATTTGCTTTGTGAATTTAAATGCAACATGAAGTATGCTCGATCAAGCCTTTTATTTTTCAATTTATTTTAATATAGAATATTGTAACTATCACTGTTTAACTGTATTGGTACAGTAACTTCTATTTACATAACTGAAGTGGCACAAATATGACTCCATGGAGCAGGAGTACAGGAATATTAAACATCTATTGACATGATGCTAGAGTTTTGTTCTCTCAGACCCAGTTTCAGTGAAATCATTAATATGTTACAATAACACGTTAATGACCTGTGACATAAATTATCAGTCTGATGTGCTGCTTGTAGCAGTTAGCTAAAGTAAAGGGATGCTGCCAAGATTAAATGTAATCAAATTTTTAAAGCGTGAGAGAGAGATGAAAGGTGGTTTCAGGGACTTTGCCTACTCCTGTGTCTTTATGACTATTTTGATGGTTTTATTAGCACATTTACTTTTTTTGCAAATATTTTTTTTTCTCCATGCTGATGTGTGGAAAAACCCACATAAAACAAAAGAGTAAACTAACTAGAGAGAAACAGGATACACAAAGTGGTGTTGTCAAGTGATTGAAAAAAAGTGTTTTCCTCAAATCTGTTTCTTTTATGGTAATTTTAGCTTTCACTTATAACAAATTTACTTGTAGATTTTATTGAGAGATGTGTGGGATATTTTTTAAGTTGAAGGTGTCATTTAAATAACATGTTGGTCCCCACCTCTCCCTCAGAAAAAGGTAGCAGTCCTGAAAGCCACATTGTCAATTTCATATTTATGTTTCAAGTGAACAGTTTTTTTTAAAACTACAGTTTCTGATAGTGCATCTTTTAAATAGTATGTCCTGAAACTTTTAAAAAATAACTTGTTTGAAATGTTTTTTTTGATTTCCTGTTGATAATTCTAAGAATCTCGTTAGTAAAGGAAGAACTAGGTGATTGACAGGAAAATAGTGGAACTATATACAAAGGCCCCAGTCCTGCAAAGATTTAGTAAATATTTAACTATATGCATTGAAAACTACTCCCAGTGTAAATTAAGTGCATGCACTAGTCTTTGCAGAATTGGGGCCAAAGATGCTGTGAAATGCACAAAGTAGAGAAACTGGTGCTCTTTTAAGGAACTTTTCCTAATGTTGGGAAGCCCCCATTTGAAGGCATGTATAGGACTAGCTGGGAGACAGGCCAGACTCTCAATTGTCCTGTAGAATCTCAGCTTTCATGTTCACAGTGTTTGTTTTTAGCTATTCCGTTGCAATACAAACTTTGAAAAGGTGAAGCAAATGTAACTGATCCACAGATTTCTGCCTGAGTGTGTAAAGAGCCTAAAACAATAGCTCTGAGGTGTGTTTTTTCCCATTCACTTCATTGTGTGCCAACTCAGATGACCATAATAATACTTTAAATGTCACCCTTTTTAACTGTTTCACTCATCAAAGATTTTTTTAAAAAGTATCATCACATTATGAAGATGTATCCCAAAGTATGAGGTCAACACCCCGCCCTGGGGGGGGGGGAGCATGTATGGGGCATGATAGATTAGCTGGAATGACACAGAATATGTTAAATTTGTGTGTCTTAATTTATAACAACACAAGGTAGCGTTGCAGGGGGGAGGGCAGGCGGCAATGATTGGTTTTGTTACGCTGAAGTTGTCCTCGGTTTTTAAATGTTTAGGAAACACTGCATTAAGGTATACATATTTAAAGGCACACTGTCAAACTGTTAGTTGATCCACAATATGTGGTGTATTTTAATATAACTATAATCTACTAAGTGGCTTTGATTCTACATTTATTTTAAAAAATCAACTATTTCATCTAGAAATGAATTTAACAAACCACTATTTTTGCCAGGTTCATCAAAAAATATTGTGATGGGCTCACCCTGCAACAGCTGTTGAATAATCAATACTGTAGAAATTATGCTGGTGTACTAAACAGGAAGTAAACAAGAATAACCATGGTAATTTCAGTATTAATTGGAACACAAGAGGGGAAGAAAAATCAATATTTGCCAAATTGAAAAGGGGGATGGGAAGAATCTGCAGAAAAAATATTTTACTGCTTTTATAAGAGCAATGCAAACAGTGAAAGAACAAAAACTATTTAAAAAAGGTGCTTGGTGTTATTTTTTAACTTCCTCACTGATAGGCCAGAACACTCAAAAGCACTCAAGTGTGTTGACTTCTGAAAAGCAAACTGGAACTTAAATGAATTAAAACCATTTAAAAAGAAAAAAAATTGCAAGACCATTTTATACTTGTACAATTTTAGGTGCTGATTTTGTAAGCATATACATGGGATTGTGGTGTTCAATTGACACTCCTGAGTAGTCTCATTGAACTCAGTGGGACTACTCCGATATATAAAATTACTTGTATATGTCTGGAGTGGGCAAACTTTTTGGCCTGAGGGCCACATCGGGGTTTCAAAATTGTGCAGAAGGCCGGGTAGGGAAGGCTGTGCCTCCCCAAACAGCCTGGCCCTGCCCCCTATGTGACCCCCACCCACTTCCCACACTGCCCTCCTCAGAATCCCTGACCCATCCAACCCCTCCCCCTATCCCCCGGCTCCTTGTCCCCTGATTGCTCCCTCTGGAGACCCCACCACTCTAACCTTCCCCCCCCCCCCAGGATCCCACCCCCTATGTAAGCCCCCTATTCTTTCTTCCCTTACTATCCCCTCCCGAAATCCCCCCACCCTAACCATCATCCCCAGAACCCCACCACTAAACCCCCCCCCCCCATTCTTACCATACTCAGCTGGCGCTCCAGCCAGAGCGCAGGACCCCGCGGCTCGCTGCACTGGCTCTGACCACCGGCCGGGAGTGTGGGGCCCTATGATTTCCTGGGCTCGGCCTGGCCACCGGCCTAGGAGCGCAGGCCCCGCAGCACACGGCTCTGGGCCCAGCCCCTAGCCAGATAGGGTGGGGCCCTGCAGCATGCCGACCTCCGCACTGCCCCCAGGCTGGGAGAGCGGGGCCCCGCGGTATGTCGCACTCGCCCTGGGTCAGGAGCGGGGGGCCAAGGACCCCACATCCCCGGCTTGTGCTGGCGGGCCCGATAAAAATGTCCGGCGGGCCACATGTGGGCCCGCAGGCCGTAGTTTACCCACCCCTGGTATATGTGCTGCTTTGCAGGGCCTAAGGGCCTGACACTGCACAATTAAAATCAGAGGGAGAGTTTTGCTGCATGTAGACTGTAGTGAGAAGAGGTTTTAGCCCTACGATGTTAGATTTATCAAGCACTGAAAAACTGGATTGAACAGAAGTTGCAAAATGACCCTTTAAGTATTCTGTCATGAAAGAGAGCCAAGAATAACGTGTTCTATATATACCCTGATGACTGTAATTTAAGTCGGGAGATACTGCAATCTACAACTTGAGCAGAAAGAGTCCAATGTTTAAATTTTAGATGTGTAAAGTGTGTTTTTCATTTAGTTGGTCAAAAACATGTCGCACTCATAACAACTATGAGTAAACTGTAAGTGTTAGCTAGAATTTTATTCACTCTTTTTCTTTTTTTCTTCATTATAGTGACTTTTTTGAACGCACCATTCTGTGTAACAGCCTCGTATGGAGCTGTGCTGTCACAGGTAAACCTGGACTCACATATCAGGAAGCACTGGAATCAGAAAAGAAAGCCAGACTTAATCTCCAGAGTTTTCCGGAAGCACTCATAGTTCCAGTTCTGTATTTGGCGACCCTTACCCATCGCTCACGACTCCATGAAATCTGTGATGAAATCTTTGCTTATGTCAAGGATCGATATTTTGTTGGCGAAACAGTGGAAGTAGTTAGAAACAATGGTGCAAGGTAAACACATTTTATATGTATTATTCATTAAATCTGTGTTATGGTATATCTTTTTATTATTTACTTATTCATTTATTTATTTTTACAAAACTTGGAGTTATACATTCTGTAACAAGTTATTTGTAGGACAAATACAATGTCTCTTGCTAGCCATGTGCTTAATGCTGTTTATTGTGTTACTAGTGGCTAGCGTTGGATTCCTGGGCTTAGTTTCTCAATCCTTAGCTTGGCAGTTACTGTGATTGCTGGAGGCAACACATCCAGCCCCTTGGCATTTTCTTCCAGAGTGGCCCTTTTGATCCTGAAGTACCGTATTTTTCGCCCTATAAGACGCACTTTTTCTTCCCCAAAACGGGGGGGAAAAAGTTGGTGTGTCTTATAGGGCGAATGTGCGCCCCGGTTCCCCCCTCCCCGCCGCGGGCGGGCTGCCGGGAGCATCCCGGTTCCCCCCTCCCCGCCGCGGGCGGGCTGCCGAGGTTCCCCCCCTCCCCGCCACGGGCGGGCTGCCGGGAGCGTCCCGGTTCCCCCCTCCCCGCCGCGGACGGCTCCGCTCCCGGCAGCCCGCCCGCGGTGGGGAGGGGGGAACCGGGACGCTCCCGGCAGCCCGCCCGCGGCGGGGAGGGGGGAACCGGGACGCTCCCGGCAGCCCGCCCGCACGGCGGGGACGGGAGAGCGAGGCGCTTTTTTTTTTTGTCCGGCTTTTTTATTGAAAAACGAGGGGGCGTCTTATAGGCCGGAGCGTCCTATAGGGCGAAAAATACGGTAACATTGCTGTGTTCTGAAGGAATTCCCATTTAGACTTCTGTCAAGGAAAGCCATTGCAGTGCACAGAGTGGGCTGGAGTTTGTGTGGTTTGACATCCATCAAGGTCCAAAAAAACGTGCTGTGTGATTAAAGGTTACTTGAATGGAACACAGGAAATTTTTTGCAGATTATCATGATTTTTGAATCATTTTGGAAAATGATATAAATATTGGTGACAAACTATTAGTTGATGTACTGGGTAACAGATTTACAAACTGGAGTGAGATGTAATTAATTATCAATTAGAGAACATTATGAAGGACTGCTAAACATTTCCTCCATAGACTTCTTTGATAAGACCTGTGAAGTGAAACAGTGTGGAAGTCACCAAATGGTATTTTTGTATCCCCAAAGTGGCAAAATTTTAGAAAGAGAAATAAGCAATTTCAGTTGGGTTCAAGTTTTGTAATTGGTAGACTCAAAACACTTCCATTCCAAGAACATTAGTTTGTTACAGGAACATGCTCAGAAAAGTGAGGAAGGGTGTGAGAAAGATTTAATAGTTGGTCATTCCAGGGTGCACATATTTTCCTATAGGTTTTCAAAGTTGTTTCTGCTCATCTATATATATAAAAGTCAAATGGTGTCTGCGTGTATGTACGTGCACTTACTCCTTCCACACCGTTTGAGCTAGAGACTTGAAATTTGGTACAGTTATAGGTCTTAGGGTCCTAATCAGGGTAAGAGTCTAAAATTTTTCAAATCTCACCTCTGACGCCCCCCAGGGGTGAAATTATTTAAAGGCCAATCACATCAGCTGGGCAGCTGCTGTTCTCTGTGACATAGTTATGATGTCATAATACCCCCTCCAACGGACCCCACACTCGCTCAGCTCTCTGCCCCTCCCCACCTCCGACGGACCCGAGTTGGGTTTGGTCAGAGGGTAAGTGAGGTAGGGGTGTCGGGTTTGGTTGGGGGGTGAAGTGGGGGTGTCAGGTTTGGTCGGGGGGTAAGTGAGTTGGGTTTGGTCTGGGGGGGTGGGAAGGGGTGGGTGTTGGGGTTGGTTAGGGGGTGTTGGGGTTGGTTGGGGGGTTAGGAGGGGGGTCGGGGTTGGTTGAGGGGTAAGTGAGGTGTGGGTGTCGGGTTTGTTTGTGGTGGTAGGTAGGGGTGTCGGGTTTGGTTGGGGAGGAAAGTGAGGTGGGTGTGTCAGGTTTGGTCTACGGGGGGGAAGTGTGGGTGTTGGTCAGGGGGTGTTGGGGTTGGTAGGGGGGTGACATGGGGGTGTTGGGTTTGGGGGGGGTGAAAATGTGAGTCGGGGTTGGTCGAGGGGTAAGTGAGGTGGGGGTGTCGGGGGGGTGAGGTGGGGGTGTCAGGTTTGCTCTCTGCCCCCTCCCCTCTCCAACGGACCCCGCACTCGCTCAGCTCTCTGCCCCCTCCCCACCTCTGACGGACCCGAGCAACGCCGGGTATTTTCGCTAGTACTGTTTATATGAACATGTTATGTGCTGCTAACAGTGCTGCTTTTTGGTACTATCTTTCTATGAGTTGCAGAAGCTTTTAGTTAAGAGAATGAGTGGTGAGGCCACTACTATTAAGGATTTGGAGAAATCCCAAATTTTAAAGGTATTTTTCTCAGATGTGGTCACTTTCATTTTTGAATCCATTAGTTTATAGTTAGCTATAAGTGTGTTAGTTGGGTTTAATTTTCCCTTAATTGTTTCTCTGGAGGGACTGGGAAATGTTTTTAATTTCAAGTCATAAACTTTTCATTTAAGTCCCAATCCTGCAAAGATTTCCACATGCTTAAATTTACACACTGAATAGTCCCATCGATGGAAATACTCATAGTGTAAATGTAACTATATGCATACATTTTTGCTGGATTGGGCCTTTGTCCTGTTGGGGGCAAGCAAGACAAGCTTTGCCAGGTCACGAAGTAGTCAGGTGGCATGACACAGCAGCCTGTGGATGCCCTGAGAACCATGGCAAAACCCTGTGTATGTTAGAGGGGATAGGGTCTGCATATTTATTGGAGGCACACCCTTTCATATGGTTTCTGGCTTTCCCTTTCTCCCATGGCAGTACAGATATGGAAATAGTTGTAGTATGCAGTGGAAATAGGATTTTAATCAAATCATTAATATACAAGTCCAATGTTCTCCAATGGATTGTTGGCAAATTCAGGTGTCTTTGATTTTGCCGTATAAGCACTCTCACATTGTTGTCTTCTTGGGCCTGCTCTACACCCCTGACTGATGTAGCTGTGTCCTTAGTGTGGGGGTAGCTATGTCAGTGGAAGAATGCTTCCATCAACACATTGTTCAGGGAGGGGATGTTCCTGCTCCAATACAAAAAAACCCTTCTGTCAAGGTAGACTGCATCTATGCTAGGGGATTATGCAGCTAGGATGATGTAGCTAAGACAGTATAGTGTAGATATACTCTCAGAGGTTCTGCCTAAGGATCTGTACTCTGCCCAGTCCTATTTAATATATTCATAAATGATCTGGAAAAGGGGGTAAACAGTGAGGTGATAAAATTTTCAGATGATACAAAACTACTCAAGATAGTTAAGCCCCAGGCAGACTGTGAAGAGCTACAAAAGGATCTCTCAAAACTGGGTGACTGAGCAACAAAATGGCAGATGAAATTCAATGTTGATAAATGCAAAGTAATGCACATTGGAAAACATAATCCCAACTCTACATATAAAATGATGGGGCCTAAATTAACTGTTACCACTCAAGAAAGAGATCTCTGAGTCATTGTGGATAGTTCTCTGAAAACATACACTCGATGTGCAATGGCAGGCAACAAAGTGAACAGAATGTTGGGAATCATTAAGAAAGTGATAGATAATGAGACAGAAAATATCATATTGCCTCTATATAAATGCATGGTACGCCCATATTTTGAATACCGCGTGCAGATGTGGTCGCCTCATCTCGAAAAAAAGGAATGGGAAAAGGTTCAGAAAAGGGCAACAAAAATTATGAAGGGTCTGGAATGGCTTTTGTATGATGAGAGATTAATAAAACCGGGACTTTTCAGCTTGGAAAAGAGATGATTAAGAGGGGATATGATAGAGGTCTATAAAATCATGACAGGTGTGGAGAAAGTAAATAAGGAAGTGTTTATTTACTCCTCATAACACACGAACTAGGGGCACCAAATGAAATTAATAGGCAGCAGGTTTAAAACAATCAAAAGGAAGTATTTTTTCACACAACACACAGTCAACCTGGGGAACTCCTTGCCAGAGGATGTTGTGAACGTGTCACAGAAGGCCAAAGCTATAAAAGGGTTAAAAAAAGAACGAGATAAATTCATGGAGGATAGGCTATTAGACAGGATGGGCAGGGATGGTGTCCCTATCCTCTGTTTGCCAGAAGCTGGGAATGGGCAATGGGATGGGTCACTTGATGATTACCTGTTCTGTTCATTCCCTCTGGGGCACCTGGCATTGGCCACTGTCGGAAGACAGGATACTGGACTAGATGGACCTTTGGTCTGACCCAGTATGGCTGTTTTTATGTTTTTACATCACATTATTAGTTTTAGTTGAGCACTAGTTCTGATGTTGCAAATAATTTGAGTTTGTTTTATTTGGGGCGATGGTTTGGTCTCCTCTGTCTCTTAGTTGTAGACATAAGGCTTGGCTTAGTTGATGATCAGAGATTTTCACTCCACCTTCTCTGGATGTCTGGCTCAAGAAAGAGATCAGAATACAACTACAGGAGGTGGTATTGGTGCAAGAGAATGTCCATCTTTTCTTTCCTCGTGGTTAATCTTTTGTAGGGTTCAGTGTCACCTTGCTTTGCCTTGCGGACTACCTTTGTCTAGTTAGGAGTTCTAACATGTTGGCTATAGCTTAGTGTGGACCAATTATTTGGTATCGTGATCTGAAGTCATTGTAGAATATTCCTATCTGAGGTGGACACTTTCTTGCAAAGTGCTTGTGATCACCGACATATCACCCTTTTTGGAAGTGGACATGTGAGAAGAAATTGGTAACACTTTCTGTCAAATGGAATAAGGCCAGTTCCCACCTTGCTAAATATAATATTAATCATCTGTTACCCTTTCACACATTTCCATTTGTTTCTTGTGACAGCTAGTGAGCATGTTAAGGGAAAATGTTCAGTTGAAAAGTAGATGCATACTTGGTTAATACAACTACAGACAAAGTTTGCTGCCTTGTTTCTTTACAAGATGAAATTGGAAGTCTTTTTCACATTTCCATTTAGAGGATAATGTACCACATTTATGCATATATAATGCACTCCTGAAAAATATTTGTTCATTTCACTTTGAGAATAAATTGAAATATAGTGCTATTGTTCTGATCAAATTGCAATATAAGTTTATTGCTGAATAATTGATTTTGCCTCAGTAAGTATTACATTTTATCTGAAATTTAATCATTTAGGAGAATTTTCATTCATTTTTAATACAAAGGTGACTGACTAAAATATGCTTGTTGTGTTTTTTTTTTTTTTTACTAACGCTGGTGAATGAACTACAAAATACACTCAGATTAGAGCTAAACTCCTCAAATTAATGTAATCTTTTAAAATAACTAATAAAAGATTGAATTAAAGGCTGTCAAGACAAAAATTAGGTAAAAGGTCTGTTTCCACTGAGACCTAAGCTGTTCAGATTTGTCTGCTCTTAAACATGAGCATGAATTGCGTATTTTGTAAAATTAACTATTATACATGCACTAACGTTGATAGTCTAGAATAGTAGTCCTGTATGGCTTAGATTGGAGATCCAATTTAGCTCTTTAAAATGCTGGCAAACAAAGTGCAAAAATCATGTTACTCCTAAAGAATCTCTCTGTTTGGAACATATAGTTAAACAGTATAAAGAGAGGGGGGACAAGACATAAGTTATTCCTCTTTTGCAGCAGTTGACTGTTAATTGGACTTTGAAAATATTGGCTAAAGTATAGCATGTGGGAGTTAAGTGTAGAAGTGCATGTTATGTATAAATAATATTACAATTAATAAAAAGATGTATGTGTATTGATCCTCTTATGTAGCTTTGAAATTTAGTCTGAAGCCTAAACTCTTATCGAAAATGTTTTTCAAGTAAAATAGAAATTTACTGTATAAGATCTCTTTTTGACCTAGATTGCTTTGATCTATTTTAATAAAAAGAAATGTGGCCACAGTCAACCTGTAATCAAATCATACTTTTTTTGTCACTGAGAGTAACAAAATTTGGCAGTGATCGTGAATGCATATATAGATTGTATTCAATCCTGGTGTGTAAAGTTATTGTTGTGTATAAGTGTGTGCAGGATCGTAACCTTATTGTGCTGTGAGCACCATGCACCACTTAATTTGGATCCTGTGGGAAATATAAGTTGTGATCATGTAATTAAAAACTGTATCATAGTGCATACACAACATGGGGGCTGAATTAAAGTTACTCAAGCAATCCTAATTTTGGCATTTTCTAACTTTTGAATGCTTGCCTTTGCTCTTTCTTGTGTTTTTAATAAAAAGTAAACTGAAAAATAAATTTTATCATATTGATCCTCCAAATTGGGTCATTAGCATGGTTGGGGCCTATACCACTTCAGGTAACTGAGTAACTGGTGGTAGTAATAGGCTGCTCTTTCTATATGGGCCATGTATGTTGGGGTTGGGATGGAATGGAACACATAGTAGGAAGATATATACATACAGAGAACATGAAATGGTGGAAGTTGCCATACCAATTAGCTTTTAGAATTGGTATGGCAGCTTCCACCTTTTCATGTTCTGTGTGTGTATCTATCTATCTATCTATCTATCTATCTATCTATCTATCTATCTATCTATCTATCTATCTATCTATCTATCTATCTTCCTACTGTATGTTCCATTCTATGCATCTGATGAAGTGACTGTAGCCTACAAAAGCTTATGTTTAAATAAATTTTGTTATCCTCTAAGGTGATATAAGTATTCCCGTTCTTTTCACAAGAACATTGAGACTCAAGAATCTTGGGTTTAGTTGCAGGTTCTGGAGGGGAGCGTGCTCTAGTTGTTACAGACCCTTCTGCCTCTTTTCCCTTCTCTTCCTCCCCAACTCTGGCTCCTATAGCTCCCAGCCTGTCCTTGTCTTCCCCTCTGCTCCTCATCCCTTTGCATTTGAGTCAGGCTGCTTCCTCCTTCTCACTGCCATGGTGCCAGAGTTCAGGAGAGATTATCTTCCTGCTCTTGGTTACTATGTCTAGCACACAGCAGTCAGGAAGAGAAATTGCAGGGGAAGTCCTGCTCAGTCCTTGCAAGCCTCTGAATGGAGTATGCATAATCATTCTCCGGGAGTGATATGTGTCAGCTGGCATGTAGGAGAGCTACAAGGGAATGGAGCATGCTCACTGCAGACAGAATCTGTGAATTTTAGATAATTTAGCTGCCAAACCAATGAGCCTCTATTGAGCATGTTCAAACTGCAGTTTTTCAGATCTTATAGTTTGGCCAAATTTGGGCAGATTTTTAGGGGGATGTCAAAAGGCAGCTATGTGTTTTGGTGGATATGGGAGGGCCCTCTCTTTCAAGTTTTAAATCCTCGTTCTAAAGCAGGGAGGCACTTAGGGTTCTCAGCTAAATGACGTTAAGAATTTTATGAAATAGCTCAGTGGTTTGAGCATTGGCCTACTAAACCCAGGGTTGTGAGCTCAATCCTTGAGGGGGCCATTTAGGGATCAGGGCAAAAATCTGTTGGATGATTTAGTTGTGGATTGGTCCTGCTTTGAGCAGGGAGTTGGACTGAGGTCTCTTCCAACCCTGATATTCTATGAGTCTTCTGAGACTTTGGTATTACAAAGAATATAATGGCCTCCTTTGCTGGGATGAATAAATTGTTAGTTATACATCTATAGGACCATTGGCACAGATTTGGGTGGTGAAGTTGTACAACCTGCATTTTAACTCTTAGTTGTTCTCAAATGTAATTTTTACAGTGCCCTCCCCTTGCGGCACATGGTACAACAATAATAATATAACTTAATTTATAATAAACACCCCCTGAACCAGAATTTAGATAGAAGGGTTACAAGAATGCATGGAGAAGGGAGTAAAGGGAAAGATTTGCATAAACCAGCTGTCCAATACATTTATATTCTGTCTGGTCACTAGATTACACTACAGCAAAAAGAATGAGTGCTTGCTGACCTTAGGAAAACAATTCTAGAGTACAGATATCCAATAGAGTAAAGCTTAAGTAAATGTAGTGCTTTTGAAAAGTACCAGATTAACAGCACTGGTAAACTAAGTCCTCTGTTAGAAAGAAATGTATTGCAATATCTAATCAGACCAGAGGTCTGTCTAGTCCAGTATCCTGTCTTTGACACTGGTCAATATCAGGACAACCTGCAAGAAACCTTTTAGTGGATAATTATGAAGTAACCTGCCCAGAGGTAAAGTTTCTTTCTAAGCCCTTCCAGGGATTGGCTTGTGCCCTGAAGCATGAGAGTTTATATTTCTTTCTTTCTTTTATTTTTTTTAAAAAGTTATTCTTAATAGAAATGGTGTGTACACTTTCTGTCATCATGCAGCTAATATGATCAACCGTGATCTGGAGGAATGGAGGACCATTTATATACAATGAGAACATACGGTAGTTTGTTTTCTAGGCCTATTCATTATTGGCACTCTGCTTTAGGGTAACCAGACAGCAAGTGTGAAAAATTGGGACTGGGGTGTGGGGGTAATAGGAGCCTATATAAGAAAAAGACCCAAAAATCTGGAGCGTCCCTATAAAATCGGGACATCTGGTCACCCTAACTTGTCAACAGTGGCCAATTGTGGTTTGTGTTATGTGATTGTATGTACAGTAACTCCTCGCTTAATGTTGTAGTTATGTTCCTGAAAAATGCGACTTTAAGCGAAACAATGTTAAGTGAATCCAGTTTCCCCATAAGAATTAATGTAAATGGCAGGGGGGAGGGTTTAGGTTCCAGGGAAATTTTTGTCACCGGAAAAAAATCTCTATATTACACACACCGTATACATTTTAAACAAACAATTTAATACTGTACACAGAGATGATGATTGTGAAGTTTGGTTGAAGTGGTGAAATAAAAAGGTGGGATATTTCCCAGGGATTGCCTGACTGCTAAATGATGAGCTTTTGGCTGAGCCCTCAAGGTTAACAGGTTGTTAATGTAGCCTCACACTACCAGTCAGCACAAATGGAGGGAGGGGAGACAGCATGGCAGATGGAGACAGGCACGCATTCTGTGTGTGGGATGGAGACGTGCACTGCCCCTTTGAGTAAGCTGACCCCACTGTTAGGCCTCGTCTTCAATACTGGCTGGATTAACGGATACAGATCAATCTATTGGGGACTGATTTGTCGCGTCTCATCAGGGCGTGATAAATCAATCCCCAGAGGCACTCCCGTCAACTCCGGAACTCCAGCTCGCCAAAAAGCTCAAGGCAGAGTTGACGGGGGAGCCCACTGTCGACCACTGCCGCCGTGAGTACGGCAGGTAAGTTGACCTAAGATGCGTCAACTTCAGCTATGCTATTCACATAGCTGAAGTTGCATATCTTAGGTCGACCCACCCCACTAGTGTAGACCAGGCCTTAAGTACATTGTCTTTTTAAGTGGGTCAGGAAGTTGAGACAGCAGCTGCTGCCTCAAGCTCTCTGTCTCTCTCCCTCCATGTCCCCGCCCTGCTCTATATGGAGAAGAAGTAAGTGGGGTGCAGGAGCAGTGGGGAGGGGTACACCATAACATTAGATGCCCCTTTTCTTTCTCACCCAAACCTCCTGGCACAGCAAGCAGGAGGCTCCCGACAGAGTTCCAAGGCAGGGGGCTGGAGCAGCAGATGACAGTGGGGCGAGGGTCAGCTGAACTGCCGGCAGTTGATAGCCTGCTAGGCAGCTGCTGCACAGAGAACTTAGGGGAGCGGATGGGGGGCTGCTGGTCCACCCTGGTTCCAAGTCCCCACCAGCTAGCTCCAACGGGCTAGTCTTCCTCCAAGCAGTGGACAAAGCAGGCGGCTGCCAAATTACGTTATAAGGGAGCATCGCACAGCTTTAAAGGAACATGTTCGCTAATTGACCAGCAACGTAACAACAAAACAGTGTTAACCGGGAAGACTTTAAGTGAGGAGTACCTGTCCACTGGGATCTAGGCTAACTTCACATAGGCCATCAAACAGCTATGGGACAAAAGTGTCTTTTAGGCACTATTGAAGTATGGAGGATTTAAATCTGTGGCCTGGAGGTGAAAGGTTCTATGCCCCATTATTAACTAATGTCCATCCCATTGAAAATCTGGATGGCATTTTGTTTTTCTTTGAAAAATAAGTTAATGGGAATTTGTAATTTGTCTGTCAAGAGGCAGGGACTGTATGAGTAGATCTCATTGATCACTCTGAAAATTTGCCTTTTCCATGTAGTTACAGATCCATTAGCCATCCCTGCAACCCTCATAGAGAGGATTGCACTAGAAACAGCAGTTTCTGTTACTTAGCCACAAAATGGTTCCAAGACTTGTAATCCTAGAATAATAGAATCCTAGAATATTAGGGATGGAAGAGACCTGAGGAGGTCATCTAGTCCAATCCCCTGCTCAAAGCACGACCCACACTCACTAAATCATCCCACAGGGCTTTGTCAAGCCTGACCTTAAAAAACTCTAAGGATGGACATTCCACCACCGCCCAAGGTAACCCATTCCAGTGCTTCACCATCCTCCTAGTGAAATAGTGTTTCCTGTTCTCCAAGCTAGACCTGCCCCGCTTCAACTTGAGACCATTGCTTCTTGTTCTGTCATCTGCCACCACTGAGAACAGCCTAGCTGCATCCTCTTTGGAACCCCCTTTCAGATAGTTGAAGGCTGCTATCAAATCTACCCTCACTCTTCTCTTCTGTAGACTAAATAGCCCCAGTTCCCTCAATCTCTCCTTGTAAATTGTGCCCCAACCCCCTAATAATTTTTGTTGCCTTCTGCCGGACTCTCCAAGGGACGTGGGTCCCTTCTGTAGTGGGGGGACAAAACTGGACGCAGTACTCCAGGTGTGGCCTCACCAGTTCCGAATAGAGGGGAATAATCATTTCCCTTGATCTGCTGGCAATGTTCCTACTGATACAGCCCAATATGCTGTTGGCCTTGGCAACCAGGGCACACACATCCATCTTCTTGTCCACTGTAATCCCTAGGTCCTTTTCTGCAGAACTGCTGCTTAGCCATTAGACTTGAGGGAAAGGAGGATACTGTTGCCTTCCCCTAGCTATCACAGAACTTTCATTCATCTTATGTTCCTCCAAATTGGTAACTTCTGTAAAATGTGAACAGATGTTTAATTTATGGTTCACAATCATTAGCTACATGTATAGACAAATATATAGTAGATGAATGTGTGTACCTTTTACAAAATATTTGTAATGTTAATTCTTCATTCACTTTTTCTGAGGTCAGAGTTCACACAACAGATTAGAACATTGCAGAATTTTGAATTCTGGTTGACTTAAAATATAAACTGCTGGGTATTGTGACTGTTCCAGGTCCTAATTCAGCAAGCTACTTGAAGCACCTGCATAACTTTAAATACTTCAGTAGTCCCAAAGTACTTTCCTGGATTGGGGCTTTAAACTCTTAAGCTATTTTATTTTTAAAGTTTTGCTGCTCATAGACTGGAAGTGGACAACTTCAAATGTTTCTTCTAAATTGATTTAATAGAATTTACTGTAGATTCCCAGAAAGTGAATCCTGTACACTTAAGAATAATTATATGGTAGAGAAAGCACTGCTGTTATTTTCTAACTTATCTCCTCAATCTTTGTGTCCCATTTATCTTCTCATGTTGATCTTGGAAGTTTTACCAAGTACCTAATAGACCGAGGATGCAACTGTAGTAGCCAAAGATAGATAAAATGAGTGAGCTGCACTATCCAGGTGAGACGTCAGTTCCCTTTTCCTCTTGCCCTAGCTTCTAGGAAGTATGAGGATGCTGGGAATCTTACCAGAGTGCTGCCCTTACATCCTGATTGGCATTCCATCTTTTGTGTCTGCCTCTAGGTAACCAGTGTCTGATAATTATAGAACCTACCATCTGTCCAATCCCTCTGGCGGCTGCAAGGGAGAAGCAGATTTTCTTCACTCTCCTGTTTTTCTCTCATCCCATCCCAGAGCCTTCTGCTTACTACTCCACAGTGTGTGTTTGCTGCTCTACTGTTATCACTACTTTTGACCTCCCAGACTCTGTTGTTGTGTCCTTTTCCTAAGTGAATAGCTCCAATGCTTGCCTCTGGTGCTGTTCATAGCCTTATCAATCAGCAACAGGTTGAAACTGACTGGTTATTAATGGTTCACTATTAAACTTGAAGGGCGTATTTCGTGTGGTACTTCAGGGGTCAGTCCTGGATCTGTTACTATTCAGTATTTTTATTAATAACTTGGATAAGGACAATGGAAAATATGCTTATAACATTTTCAGGTGCTAGCTGTCAAATATGTTAAGGGATGCTATAGAGAGGATACAAATCAATTGTTCTCCATGTCCACTGAAGGTAGGAGAGGAAGTAAACAGCTCAGTCTGCAGCAGGGGAGATTTAGGTTGGATATTAGGAAATACTTGCAAACTATGTGCATAATTAAGCACTGGAATAAGATTTCAAGGGAGATTGTGGAATCCCATTATTGGAGTTGTTTAAGAACAAGTTAGACAAACATCAGTCAGGGATGGTCTAGGTATACTTGGTCTTGCCTCAGGGAGTTGAACTACATAACTTCTTGAGTTCCCTTTCAATCCATTTCTAAGATTCTGCATATGCTGGTAAGCATTATATATATCCAAATGATGGTGGGTTGCAGGAAAAATCAATTGCTGGTATTCAGCAAAGGTTCACTCCAGAAAAATCTTAAAGATGACCTGAAAGGAAAACAGTTTGTGGCTGTTTTTTGCTTCAAAGGCCCAAAGAATGTTGTTGGGTTTTTTTAAAAGTAATTTTCAGCTAGGCCTGAGCTAAACACCTCTTTTGTACCCATATAACTCTTTCAGTTAGGGGTACAGTTTTTCTTTTTAACCAAAATAATTATACTGGTACCATCCTTATTTTGGACAAAGTTCTATGATATACAGGTGCCTTGTATCAGTATTCCCTTTCCCATGGGGAACTAAACTATACCAGTAAAAAAAAATTTTATATAAATATATCTTGTTTTTCTTACTGTAATTTTTAAAACCCGGTTCTCAATTATAATAAAACCAAGCTCATGATTTTTGGGAAGGACTCTCCACAAATTGAGTGGAAGATAGAAGGCCACATAAGAATGGCTGTACTCTGGATCGGACTGAAGGTCCATCTAGCCCAGTATCTTGTCTTTCAACAGTGTCCAATGCCAAGTGCTTCAGAGGGAATGAACAGAACAAGTAATCATCAAGTGATCCATCCCCTAGCACCCATTCCCAGCTTCTGGCAAACCAGAGGTTAGGGACACCATCCCTGCCCATCATCTGTTTTTACTTATTTAGGGAGAAAGTTTCATCATTTGGGCTGTTGGTTCCCTTATCATAAAGACTTAAAACAAAAGGTCCTTAGCTCTGCTAAAAGGGTGCTCTGTTTTACCCTCTCATATGGTAGGAATAGAGTTACCACAGCATTAAGAATTTTTAATGCTAAAATAATATTGCAGAAGTTTGATTTCAAGGCCAAATTCAAGTCATTCAAAATAATTTTGTAGGAGACTTTTAGTTCTCCCAAATTCTACCCCGATCTTGTTTTTACATGCCGAGGTGGGTGTTTTTTCTCTCAGTAGTACAGTTTGTATTGCTTTTCTTATATTTCCAGATGCTTTTTATAAGGAGAGCACAGATTCTTTAAATAAAATGAACGTGTACTAAAAATGTATCATGTTAAGGTCGGTTATTTGATAAAGAAAAAGGTGTATGAGAAGTTGAGTAGTGTTTTAAATTAATGAGAACTTTGCCTCCTCCAGCATCCAAAAAGTTTATCTAGTGAAGTGGCTTACATAAGTTATTTCAAATCAGATATTTTGGATATTCCGTTTCATAGCTTTTTAGCAAATTGTGCATGCATATACTTATACGTACGCTTTGCAGGCACACTTAAACAATTCTAACCCTGCATGTCCTGGTACTTGGAATTTTTAAAGTGCACATGTAAGTGTTTTCACTGCAAAGCACAGGCTGAGTGCAAGGTACAGTCCCAGCTGAAAATGTAGCTCAAAAAGTCAATTTCATGAAAACTTGAACCTGGATGTTTTGAGGAGATTTCAAACTCCTGTAGTATTTTCTGCTAAAAGATAGTATTGAGTAACATTTTAGAACAAATGTTATTTAAAATCCTTTATTCTAAATGCACTTTTTTGTGCATCAACCTATTATTACCTAAATATATGTTCTTTAAATGGTTTTTTTTTCTGCTCTAGAAAAAGACAACTACTTTCTTACAGGGTGAATAAAAATCAATATGCAGCCCCCCCTCCAACTCCTGATGTGGCCCTACATTCAGAAATCAGTGAAGATCTGCTCATTTTGGCACTGACTTTGGCTCCTGGTTTTAGAAAGCAATATTTGAAAATGAGGAGGCTGTTTTTGAGAGTTTGCTGTTTTCCTTCACAGTCACATTTTTGTTTGGTATTTGTCTATTATTTTATCTGTGTTATGATATAAAATAAGTTAGATAACTAAGGCTACAATTTTTTGTAGAAAATTTCATAATAAAATTTCATAATAAAACAGTAAATAACAAAGAATTGACACCAAAGAGAGTACTGTTGCAGAGAGAAGGGAGAGGGAAAGAGTGGATTATATACTGGGTGTGCTGAAAGGTGAGACCCAGGGGAGAGAGGAGGCATGGCTGGAAAGCGAACCCATCCCATAGTTGTGGCTCCTGGCCTGTGGGGCTGTAGGCAGTCAACTCCATACATTCTATAAGCTGGAGCATGTGATTGCAGCACCATTCAGGTTTGACTTGTCCATGCACCCGTGGGATGAGATGTACCTGTCTCCATCTTGGGATACCTGAAGGACTGTAAAAGTGTATGGGGAGGGGGTAATCTCCCTGCTGGTGAGCCTGAGACTCTCTGGTGATGGATTCAGTTGGTCTCTTGTGCTGAGAGTTGCCACCACCAAGGTTTTGACAGCTAGCGGGTGAGGGCCTGGCTGTCAGCAAGCGGCCTGATGCAGAGTGGAATCTGGCCAGCACTTTGCATGATGCACTGCAGAACCTGGGTGCTGGCTGGGTCAGGCAACAGAACACTTCCTTTCAGCCAGGTTTTAAATAGTTGGGGGGCATGGTCCCTTTGACTCTCCTATCTCAAGTCCATTCTTATGGAACGAGAGCTGCTGCTGCAGGGTTTGTGTGGGGTGGGCTCATCACCAACTTTATTCAGGTTCACTATTATTGTGAATACTGTGATCTCCATGCCTTACCCATAAGACACAAACTGTCTGTCTAGTCTGACCTCTTGTATATTACAGGCTACATAATTTCACCCACTTAGCTTTTATTAAGTGCAATAGCTTGTTTGGTTAAAACATATTCAGAAAGGCATCCAATCTTGATTTGGAAACATCAAGAGATGGAGAATCCACCCCTTTAATGATTAATCACCCTGTTTGTGTTGAAGGTTCTTCTTGTTTCTCTGGATCAAGTTTATAGGGCATGATGGTTGAACAGTGTCTCTGCTATTATGGGAGGAGAGAGAATAGATAGCATTTTTTCCTCTTTGGACCTAGCAAAGGGATAAAGAAGTAAATAAACATTGTGCTGAAATGCTCATTGACTAAATATTCAGCAGCTTCCAGGAAGGTTAACCATTTTCAGTTTCTAAATTATTTCAATTTTTTGATGACACCATAGAATTTACTATGTTATGGAATTCAATCTCTTCTAACTTGAGCTTTCATGAGGCTCTTTTAATATATTTTTCAGTTTTAGCATGTATGAGCTCCCTCTTGTGGCCCTTTAAAAATTAAGCACTAGAATGATACAGTTGTGTTAATGACTATGGCTCCAAACCTATTGGTGCTTTTAATAGTTTTCTAGTAGAAATTCAATTTTAAAACTGTTAGCTTAATTGTACTAGATAAAATTTTCAGGAAAATTTATCTTTCAGCTTATAAAATAAAAAAAACACTTTTTAAGTGAAACCAATTATGTAATGTAATTTTTAATAGATGTAAAGCAGGTAATGCATCTGTACAGGCAGCTTTGTGGTACTGACCTCTTCACTATAAGACGTGTGTAATAAGGCTCATTGGTTTTTCTGATTACATTAAATGTGAGTACCTTTTGAGATGGGAAATAGGTGAAACACAATTCCTAATTTTGTTTCCCTCCCTGACTGATTCTTTGGAAAGGCTTGAAAAATGTATTGTGCTCTTGCTAGGAACAAGCTAATTGAGGACTGGATGAACAGCGAGAAATCCACATAGTAATATTGAAATACAGTTATCACAGTGGTTGGTCCAATTTATCTTTGATATTGGCTTGGATAGTAGGTGGGCAAACTACGGCCCGTGGGCCACATCCGTCCCACGGACTCCTCCTAACTGGCCCCTGAGCTCCCGGCTGGGGAGGCTGCTCCGGCCCCTCCCCCCCACTCCCCTCTCCCGCAGCCTCCGCGCACCACGTGAGCAGCACTCTGGGGAGCGGGGTTGCGCACTCCAGATGATCAGTGTGGCAGCATGTCTGGCAGTGTGGTAAAGGGGCTGGGGTGGGGGGTTGGATAAGGGGCAGAGGGTCTCGGGGGGGGCCGTCGGGGACAAGGAGCAGGGGAGGGAGTTGGATGGGTCGGAGGTTCTGAGGGGGGCAATCAGGCGGTGGGAAGTGGGTGGGGGTCGGTTATGGAGTGGGGCCAGGGTGTTTGGGGAGGCACAGCATTCCCTACCCAGCCCTCCATGCAATTTTGAACCCCGATGTGGCCCTTGGGCCAAAAAGTTTGCCCACCCCTGGTTTAGACTTTGGGGCATGTATCTGGCAAATCTTGTTGGACCTTGATCTTTGTCAAGCACCCTGGTTAGAGAGAGCTTATATTTCCTTCAGTATATTGTAGTAATGTTCATCTATTTAAATAATTGTGGATGTGAGATATGATGTTGGGGGTCCCTCTAAAGTGTCACTAGAAATTTCTTCTATCTAGCTAATCTCCAACAATTATAGTATGAGCAGAAGTAGTGCAGACTTCCCTGAACTACTGTGCCATTGTGTCTGAACCCTGATTTTGAGGGACTCTCTTAGAGGTAGTAGAGTACTTAAATTCTCATGTGAAGATGCTGAAAGATTGTTTATAAGAATGCCGATTAATGTTAATTGTAATAGTAGTTTTTGTGGTTTGAACAATTATCAACCAATTTACATAGGATAACCAGCAGCTATTGGAGGGTAGCTTCTGGCTGTTATTATCTTGTGAAGTATAAAGTTTCTGTATTCCATTGCCAATAACCTGAGCTGAGTAGTGCCTCCTCCCTTCCCTCCGGATGTTCTGTTTTGAAAGCCTGGACTCTTCATTTCAAACAGTTTGTTTCAGGAGTTAGTATTTTGTAGCAGGCAATATTTTGGGCCTAAACCTTCTTGGAAGTAATCCCTTTTTAAAATGTATGTTTGTATCAGTGTATAGTGTAATTTCCTTCTGGAAATTGTTCATAAATTTATAATCATATCCTGGGACTAAGCAAGATTGACATCTTTTAGAAAGCAAGATGGGTTAGCCTACTTAGCCTTCTTCCCCCATTCAGGGTACCTCGTTTATGAAAAGGGTGGGGGAGGGAGATAGCTTGGGTAGTTCTCTCATTCCTTCTTATTACTGAAAGTGTAATGAGATTGGCAGCATACTTAATGGCCTCAAATTTTCTCTCATTTTCCCTCTTTATTCCCCTGAATGCTTTTATATGGGGAGGAGAGGGTTACTAAGGACTTCATCATTTTTTTGTTTGTTTTTCATTATTATTTTTTGTTCCGTTGCCTTTCAAGCATTGCTGGTGCTTAATCCTCTTGGGCTGCTTTCCTTACCCAGTGTTGGTTCTTTCCAGGTGATTTTTCCTCATAAGTATTTCCTATCTTGGATCTGTGACCCCACATGCAAATGTCTGAAGGGGCTAAGAAAGCTTGGTTCAAGCCCTGTGCTTTACAATTCTATGATCCCCATTACCAATGCTGATGCTCAGTTCCTCTAAGAAGGTGGTTTTCCTTTGGTTACCCTTTCAGTGTGTTCAGCTTCTTTCATTTCCACAATGGATAATTTTCATAGTGCAGACATGGCTTTAAGAGATTAAACTAAAAAATGTGCACCCAGGAGTGCCAGGGAAGGGAGAAACCTAATGGCTAAGAATTGTTTATTATATGGTTATGATTATGAAATATGCTAAATAGGCATCAATTGATTATAGATTTTGAATAACACACTTAATTTTGTTTCTTTTATAACTAGCACTCATGATAGCAAAGAAATGGATTTGCTTTGTTTGTCGTTTGTATGTGTGCCAGATGGAGCCTTAATGTGTGTCAGGAGATAAATGGGCCATTATTAAGATTAGATACACAATTGTTATTTTAGCCTTGTTTATTTGGGTCATCAACCATACTAGAGGATGATCTTTTCTAGTATAAATACTTTGGCAACACAAAATCCTTTCCTTTCTTCCTAGATTACTATGAAAATAAATGTAAAAGGTTTCTGTCTCATTTCTAAGTAACAAAAATAAAGTTCATTTTATTTTAAAAAGATGTTATTGTTAATTGTCATTTGGATAAAATAAGCACAAAAGCTCTTACTACCAGTGATTTCAAAATAAACTGAAAAAGTATTTAAGTAAACAAAGCTCAGTCAAGTGTATATATGTGTTGGAAAATTCTAATAATTTACTGACCTATTTAGTCAAACTGGTATATATTTAAGGAGTGAATTAGTCACTTTTACAGATGTGATAAGGTGTAACTCCTATGTAAAATATAACCACTGTTTCTATTCTGGGATTACAAATGTACTTTTAAAATAATTCATTCAATAAATTTAAACTTTTTGCATTATCAAAGGACCTTCATGTTTATAAATGTCTTTACTTTATTTCAGGTTGCAGTGTAAGATTTTGGAAGTCATAGCTCCATCGTATCACAATGGAGTGGCCAATGGCCACATCAACAGTACCGAAGAAGACACTATCGTCATCAGTGATAGCGATGATTCAGAAACACACAACAGCTCTGCACAAAATGGGTAAATTACAATTTTTCAAGTGTTTCAAATATTTTGATTAAATTTTTTAAAATGAGGCTAAAGCAAATTTAGTGGGGCTTTTCATGAGGAGATTTGTCTCAAGCAAAGTGCGGAGGATATGGTATAAGAATATTTAGCCAGCTGAGGTTTCCCAAGTGGGAGGTGCCACTCCACCATCCTCCCTGGGTCACTTCTTACTGGACTCGCCGTTGGGTGTCTCTCAGGCGCCTTTGACTCCTCTGTGAGCTGTCGGGTCAGTCGCCTCCTCTGGCTTCTCCCATCGCTGGGCTTCTGGCAGACTTGGGGAAGCCTTGGATCCTGGCTGTTTCAGGGGCTGTCTGGTCCTCCGCAGGAGCTCCCCAGGTAGGTTCTTCTACTGCGGCTGCCAGCCAAGAATGAACTGAGCTTCCTCCTTTTATACTCCCAGAGCACTTGGAGCATGCCCAGTACTGTACAAGCAGGACTTCCGCTGCCAGTGCTACTGGCTTAATACTGTCTGGGCTAGTGCAGGGTTGGCCAGCCCCATCACCCTTGTATCCTCTTGTACCCTGAATCCCTCATTCCTGGCCCCACCGCAGAGCCCCTTCCTCCAGTACCTAATCCTCTGCCCCTGCCGTGAACACATCACCTTCATATTGGTTCACATAACAAAATTCATTCCACAAATGGACATAAAATATTAGCAGGAACACAGGATCCAGAAGGAGAAATGGCGTGATGCTGGGTTCCCGATGCTTGTGTGCAGGGCTGGCAACAGAAATTTTGGGGCCCCTTACTCTGATCGTTTGTGGGCCCCCCCCGGCCAGTCTCCCGCCGCCCGTGCCCTGCTCCGCCTGGGCCTACGTGGGACTGCCTTGCCGGTCAGGCATAGCGGGGGTGTCGTGTCGCGGGGGTACCGGGCACAGTCGGCAGTAGCACGGTGGCGTGAGGCGCGCAGTGCGTGCGGGCGGCCTCTAGCACACCACCCCTGCCTGGCCCACCTACCCCCCCAGCCTATTCTCCCCACACACACACACACCTGACCCGGCCCACCCAACCTAATCTCCTCCCCCAGCCTAACCTCCTCCCCTCCCCACCCATCCCTGCCTGGCCCACCCCGCTGTTGGGGGTGATCTTCCTTTACCCCTGCCCAGCCTCCCCCCATCTCTAACCGCCTTCCCTCCCCGACCCCTGCCTGGCCCGGCCCATCCCACTGAACCTAACCTCCTCCCCACTCCCAATCCAGCCTCCTGCCCCCCCTGCCTGACCCGCCCAGCTCAGCCTCCCCCCCCTCCCCCCAACCCAAACCTCCTTCCCTCCCGCACCCACGCCTTGCCCACCCCATCCAGCCTAGTCTCCTGCTCCCCGCCCGCCCAGCCTGGCCTCCCCGCCGGCTACCAGACATACCTGGGGTGTGGGTGCGACTGGTTCTGGCGCGGAGCTTGGTTAGGCGGGAGGGCGAGGAGGGGGCACAGGGAGATGAAGTTATAAGTGGGGCGGCCGGGGCGCGCGGCGCGGCGTGACAGTTCCGAATGGACCGTGTTGAGCTCTGTGGGCGCGAGCCCCGCCCACGAGGACATGGCAGCGGCTCCCACCCCCCCTGCCCCTCCTGCCCTCACCAGCTCGCGGCGGCAGCGGCTCCCCCATGGCAGCGGCGCAAGCAGGGAATCCCCGGGAACTGTCTCGCGCCGCCCCCTGTGTACCGGGCCCCGGACTTAAGGGGTCCCCCCCTTAAGTCCGGGGCCCGGTACAGCTGTACCCGTAGTACCCCCCTGTCGCCGGCCCTGCTTGTGTGGAGTTTCCTGCATGCTGCCTTCTTCCTTCAGGACATGCGTCATACTGCAGCTGCTGGGAGCTCCAGCTCCCTCTTGCTGTCCCAGCAGTGTCCTCTACTTGTGAGCTGGGCTCTGCAGGGTCCAGCGACCTCTAGTTGTGGCCAGCAGGTCTGCATCCTGTTTCTGTGGGAAGAAAGGAAATTCTGTGCATAACATTAATTTCTGCACAAATTCTGGAGTGCACAGTGGATCAGAATTCCTTCAGTAGTAATAGTTACCTTGGAAAGAGCTCCTAATATGCTGTTTTATCAGAACTATACACATTCAATGAAGTATTCACTATCAGAAACCTTTACAGGAGTAGCAAAGTTTCAGTGCATTCTTGGTAGCTATGATGTTAGGTATTCCTGTCACATAAGCTTGAGAGCATGGCCAGTTTAGACCTTGCTGTGCAGATGTGCACGGATGGATAATCAGGCTCTGCACGGGGAGAGAAATTCATGTCTTCAGCCCATAAAGTAATTTGGCTGTGTGTGGGACATAAGAGTTTGGGATCTTGGTGGGTGGAATACATCCTGCCCTGAACCTGCTAGTAGGCCACAAGGCTCCGCAATGTAGTCTGTCAGTGGCTACAGTTTTAGCCTATTGTCTGCATAAATGGCTGCTGCTCTTCTTTGTCTGCCACCTAACTGGGAGTCTGGCCCCAACAGCCTATATTGAATATGCTGTGAAGAAGACTTGTATATACTCTAGATAGGTAAGTGAATCTGACCCTACCACCTTAGCAGGAGAGGACCGTTTTTGGTTTTTTGTTTGTTTTTCCCTGACTCTCTATACAGATTCTTCACAGTTGTAAAAATTGGAGATAGTAATACATACGTCAGCATGGATGTTACAAGGCTTATTTCATGTTGAAAAGTGTCCTATAAAATCAAAGTATTATTTTGACTTAAATGGCAGAACAATACAATAACTCTCAAAGTTCAGAACTCTTCCATGTGTAACAAAGTAATAACCCCAATCTCTGCACTTCTTCGCTAGAGGAGATTTTGCAATATAATAAGATCTGCACATTCTAACTGGATAGCACATTCTTGAGCCCTTTTGTAAGAGTGCAGGACTCTTCTGTTGAGTCACCCTAGAGTCAGATGCCAAAACCCTGCTTTAGGATAATTACTGCTAATTTATGCTAGCAGGTGTGCCTTGTTAGCTCCAGACAGGATCTAAAGGAGGTGTTTGTTTGGACTAGAGGAAGCTATTTGAGAGAAAAACCCTAGGAACACTTACCCTTGAAGGGAAGCTAAGGCTGAGAGTTTGTTGTGTTTTCATTGTTTTTGAGTTTCTGCTAAAGCTGGACACCAGAAGGGGGTAAGTTTTTGAAAATTAGCTCAGGGTCTTTATGATCTGTTGAGGACTGGATTGGGACTCAGCCTGTTCCCACCAATATATATGTTGGTGGAATAAATTTGAGAGATTTGGTCTTTATTTCCTTGTTCCAGTCCCCCAGTATGGGTCAGGATTACAAAGTGTTCAGAGTCATATGGGGAAAACTGTTCCTTTACTCTAGTTTTCAGTTACATTGGGTGTTGGGACTATGAACCTATTTAAAATGGATAAAGGTGTTTAGAAAACACTCTTAATGTTGCTTATTTCTGATTGATTTTGGTTTCTACCTGAGTGTTAGACTGAGAAGGTTCCCATTTACTTGACCCCATCTGAATGAATGCCAGCAAACTTGGTGATGTATAGTGGGGGAACTAGCCTGTTTATAATTCATATGTAGGAAACACTCTAATACAGATATTTGTTGTTTTTAGTTTTCTTACCTTCAGATTATAGAAGATTAAGTGTGGAAGTCCTGATCTAATATGAAAGTCTTCAAGATGTGACACATCCAATCTTAGCAAACTCACTCTCTCAAAAATTATCTTCATACAATCAAAAGAAAATGAGTCCTTTAGTGCTATCCTGACTAAACCACATTTAATAAATTTCAAACAATATATCAGTACAATGTCAGTACTTGTTAAGATCTTGTTAAATTGGGTGTTTGTTGACTTCTTAGTTAGCCGTAGCAGTCTGGCTGTAAGTGATTTAGACAATTTTTTTGATTACCTAAATTTTTATTTGAGAGTACCATTTGTATGACTCTAGTATTGTCAAACCTCCACCCTTTAGCAGAGGGGTGGGCAAACTTTTTGGCCTGAGGGCCACAATGGGATTCAAATTATGTGGAGGGCCTGGTAGGGAAGGCCCCGCCCCCTATCTGACCCCCACTCACTTCCTGCCCCCTGACTGCCCCCCTCAGAACCGCCAACCCATTGAACCCCCCCCTTCCTTGTCCCCTGATCACCTCTCTAAAGACACACACCCCTCTAACTGCCCGCCCAAGACCCCAACTCCCTATCTAGCCCCCCTACTCTCTGTTCTTTGACTGCCCCCTTCTGAGACCCCCCCAACCACCACCACCCCGAGACCCCACCACCTAAGCCTCCCGCCCCTCAAAACTTACTCAGGCCAGGTGCACGGCTCAGGAGCACAGGGCCACACGGCTGTTTCCTGGCCCTGCCACACGGCACAGGAGGATGGCTGTAGGCAGGAAGCAGCAGCAGCACGGCCTCTGCTGCCCCATGGCAGGCTACGCTCCCTGCCTGCCCCTACTGCTGTGGCGACTGCCCCTGCCCTGGGCTCGGGCTGCCTGGCTCCTGGCTCCTGCTGCTCTCGGCCAGCAGGTGCAGGGTCCCAGCCAAGCCCCGCCCCTTGCGTCTTTTCCGCGGTAGCACCCCCCGCCTGTGTCCTCCTGGGCAGAGGCTGGGAAGCCTAAGAGGAGTGGCCCCTGGGAAAGCAGGGGAGACTCGGAGGTGAAGAGTCTGCGGTGCAGCCTGAGTGCTGGAGACTGACAGGTATCTGACCCTAAGCAATAGTGTTAAAAAATAAATAAAAAATAATAATTGGGCACTGCTTTTTGGCAGCCCCAAATCTTGGCGCCCCAGGGCCGTCTAGTTTGCCTAGTCGTTACACAAGCCCTGGCCACAATATATATAGGTATCAGTTGAACGCAGCTTTATTGATATACAGTAGATCCCTGTTTATCCAAGCCTTATCTGGCTCTCCTGGGGATAACAGGGCTGGGCTCAGACAATCAGTCTGAGCCCCTCCCTCCCCCACCCCCAGCTGCCCACTTCCAGGGGTAGGGGCTCCGACTGTCAGCACTGCTCAGCACTGTGTGCCTGAACCCCTCCCCCATCTTAAAATAAGATATAGAAAGCTTTTTGCTGATTCTCCCAGTATTTGATTATCTAATCTGGCCCTGATCCCAATTAGATTGGATAAATGCGGTTTCACTGTAAATTTAAATTGTATTCAGAAATCAACCAGAACAGGGGGAGGTTGTGTACCTTGAATAAACGACACTAGTACTTTCAGTAAAACGTAGTTAATATGTTTTTATTTTTTTCTCTGTAAAAACAAAATTTCCACATTTTTTTTCATGGGAAACTGATTTCTAGGATCCCCGGTGATGAAAAATATGTACGCCTTCATAAGGAAAATATGCTGTCTCTTCTATACTAATTTGTCATAAGAGGTGACCGTTGCTTAGAATGTACTCTATTATAGCTATCTTTTTGCCAATCAATTTTTCCAAAAAGTTGAAGTAATGTATTCTCTTGTGAAGCCCCTTCCTTTCAAAATGTTGTCAGCTCGAATATTCATTCTCCTACACTGGTCCTTTAAAGTGTTGCATTTTAGTTATTACAGCAGTAGGGTTGTTTTCCTCTCCTTTGCTTGATTCATGCCAGTAGCTGATGGTAATAGCATAAACTTTGGAGTATGAACTTCAATTAAAAAATATTTGCCTTATTATACTATTCTGTTCTGTCTGATTTTTAAAACTAAATGCAAGTACACATGTATTTGGCATTTTTATTATTTTATTTAGAAGTCAGTGAGTTGATTGGCATCAGTGGAAGTTATGTGTGCCACTATGTGTACTTTCCGGAGCCTGTTGTGTTGATAAATATAATTACTTTTAAGATCCGTGTGCCACAATCAGTTTAGAAATGTGATTTTGTGTTCAAAACATCTCATCATTTTATTTTACTTTTTAGGAAGAAAAAAGCATTAATCGATCCCTCCTTGTTCAAGTACAAAGTCCAGCCTATTAAAAAAGAACTATATGAATCTGTTACTGTAAAAGCATCTCAGATAAGGTAAAAATTTACTGTTTTAGCATCTCGTCCTTTTACATAAATTAGAATTGCATTGTGCTGGAATTATGCACTGTATTGTCTTCACTCTGAGTATATAATTCATGGTAAGATTATGTCTGATCAAAATAACACTTAGTTTTACTATGTATTCAACACTCAATTAGAAATACTGAAGTCAAACATTCTATCTGCCCCACAGGTGGTCTTTATTGTTTCTTTAGTATTTGTATTGTAAACTGTGTACATTTCAGCTATATTGACTTCAAATAGTTTGAAACTGGGGAGCTGAGTACTGCGATTGTTTTTAAGCGATTGACATTTTTACAGGATGTAATTGTTGCTCTTTAAAATATATTTTTTTAAAACTTATCACAGTTTCAAGGTTTTTAATAGCTTCACCCTAACAATTTTAAAGAGGAAATTGTGCAACTTCCATAGTGTGAAATCTCAGTGATTCTAGTGGTATTTGATGTATTAACACAGACTCATTCTGGAACTAAATTATTTGTACTGTAATCAATCTCTAGTAGCATCAGAAATAGGTGCAATAAGAAAAAAAAATACACAGGCTTGAGAATGGAAGGGATGGTCTTATGGCTAAAACACTGGGTGGTCACTTGAGACATCTGGGTTTAATTACCAGTTGTGTCACAGACTTCTTGTGACACTGGGCAAGTCATTTAATCTCTTTTTGTCCCTGACTCAGTAGTCTCTCTGTTCAGCAAACACTTTAAGCACATGCTTAATTTAAAGGATGGACTTAAACACATACTTTAAATGCTTTGCTGAATTAGGGCCTTTGTACCTCACTTCCCCATCTGTGAAATGAGAATACTAATATTTCTTATCTCACCGTCTCTTTTGTCTATTTAGATTGTAAATAAATCTTCAGGGAAGGTTTTGTCTCTTGATGAGTGTACAGTGCCTAGCACAATAAGGCCCCGTCGTGTTCAGGACCTCTAGATGCTATTGCAGAACAAATAACTCATATTATTGTTTTTGTTTAATATTGGGAGGAGATCTGCAGAGTTAGTGATTCAGAGATGTTTTTTGTGTGTGTATACACAATTGTATGAAATCTCTTATACTCTATAGATACATGTTAAGTGATTTCCCTGGTTTTAAAAGAAAGTCTGGATATATATAATATTTGGGTACAAGTAAACTTTTTAATGTGGAAATTTTGATTCTCATTAAGATTGTTGAGAACAATAGTTGTCTAAGACAATACTAAATTAAAACTTTACTGAGAAAATAACAGAAGGCAGAAATCATATGACGCACTGTTTCTGTGTTCTTATCTGAAGTGTGATCTGTAAATTTACATTAGTTATAAGTGAATGTAGATTAACTTTATTTGGTAATGTTGCTTGGTTTTTTTGTGTTTGTTTTTTGTTTTTTTAAACACACCATAGCCGGAGGAAACATCTCTTTTCTCGTGATAGACTTAAACTTTTTTTGAAGCAACACTGTGAACCACATGATGGACTCATTAGAACTAAGGTAAATAAGTGGTTAAATTGTTTGTAGAAAAGAGGGGGCGTTATAATCTAGAAATCTTATATATATATAAGATCTTATATATATATATATATATAAAAGTCAAGTGGTGTATGTATGTATGACCGCTAACTCCTCCCGCACCGTTTGAGCTAGAGACTTGAAATTTGGTACAGTTAGAGGTCTTGGGGTCCGGATGGTCATAAGGGTTGAAAATTTTTCGGATCTCACCTCTGACGCCCCCCAGGGGTGAAAGTCTTTTAAAGGCCAATCACATCAGCTGGGCAGCTAGGTGGTGATGATGTCATAATACCCCCTCCAACAGACACCGCACTCGCTCAGCTCACTGCCCCTCCCTCCTCCAATGGAACCCCGGAAATCCCTCAGTTCTCTGCCCCTCCCCCCCTCCCAACGGAACCCCGGAATCCATCAGCCCTGTGACCCTTCCCCACCTGCGAAGGTCCCCGGAATCCCTCAGCTCTGTGCCCCCTCCCCGCCTGCGACGGATCCGAGTTGGGTTTGGTCGGACGGTAAGTGAGGTGGGGGTGTCGGGTTCGGTTGGGGGGTGAGGTAGGGGTTTTGGGTTTGGTTGGGGGGGTCAAGTGGGGGTGTCAGATTTTGTCTGGGGGGGCGGGAAGGTGTCGGGGTGGGTGAGGGGTGAGGTGGGGGTGTTGGGGTTGGTCAGGGGGTGTCAGCTGTCTGCTCCCTCCCCACCTCCGACTGACCCGAGCAACGCCGGGCACTTATGCTAGTATGATTATATTAACTCACATTTCCTATTCTTAGACTTTATAATGATAGCAGCTAACTTTCTTTTCAGTAAAAAGCACTATGATTATAAGTAGGTGAAAATTTTAGTAGGTTTTCAGCTTTCATCAGCCAAACTATACAGCTGGTGTGTTCTTTAAGCTATACAAAATTCAGTGAGTTAGACCGGCACATAAGCTAGTGTCACTCTACTGTAATCATGTCTCTCTTCAGAGCTTGTCTTTACTGCAACAGTTCAAGTTAATACTCTTGAGTTACCCCACTTGAAATAACCTCGCTCAAGTGAGGACACGTCTGCACTGGCAAAGTTACAGCGCCACTCAGAGAACACAGAAGGAAAACTGCTACCCTGTTTCCCCGAAAGTAAGACATCCCCCGAAAATAAGACGTACTTCCAGTTTTGCCTCTCGCTGTAATATAATGTAATGTAATTTTGGGAGCAAAAATTAATATAAGACACTGTCTTATTTTCGGGGAAACACGGTATTGTGTGTTCAGACTGTCAATTGCCTGTGCAATGGCATGTTCACACTTGCAGCATTTGCAGCAGTACCCTCTGAGCAGCTATCCCACAGAGCACCTCTTTTTCTTTTGCTGCTAAGATTTGTGGGAAGGCGGCGGAGGTTGCAGGGCATCCTGGGTCCTGTCCCAAAGCCCTGGCATGCATTGCTTTGCATCCCAGCAATCCCTGTGCTTCCATCCACATTTGGTGCCATCTTTCAACCGTTTGTGTACTGCACGCCCTGCCTCTTTGGTCTGCAGGAATGGATCCCAAACTGCTGGCCAGTATGCTGCTTACTCTGACCTTAAACTTCAAAGGCAAGAAGAGCTTGACCTTGATCTCGCCACGCATAATAGCTATGACATGAGATTGTTTGTGGCATTCACGGAGATGCTGACCACAGTGGAATGCCACTTTTGGGCTTGGGGAAACAAGCACTGAGTGGTGGGATCACATTATGATGCATGTCTGGGATGATGAGCAGTGGTTGCAGAACTTTCGCATGAGGAAACCAACGTTTATAGGCCTGTGTGATGAACTCACCCCAGCCCTGCGGCGCAAGGACACGAGAATGAGAGATGCCCTGTTGTTGGAGACTCTCATAGCGATTACACTGTGGAAGCTGGCTACTCCAGACTGCTACCGATCAGTCGCTAAGCAGTTTGGAGTTGGAAAGTCAACCACTGGACTCGTGTTGACGGAAATGTACAGGGCTATTAATTGCATCCTGCTCTGAAAGACCGTGACTCTGGGCAACATATGACATTATGGATGGCTTTGCACAAATGTGTGATACAGGGCACGCACATTCCAGTTCTGGCACCAGACCACCTAGCTACCGAGTACATTAATCACAAGGGGTATTTCTCATTGGTTTTCCATGTGCTTGTAGATCACTATGGGCGTTTCACAGACATTAACGCAGGCTAGTCCGGAAAGGTGCATGCATCTTGCAGAACATTGGCCTGTTTAGGAAGCTGCAAGTAGAGACTTTCTTCTCAGACCAGAAGATCATCATGGGGAAGTCGAAATGCCCATTGTGATCCTGGGAGATCCCGCCTATCTGTTAATGCTGTGGCTTATGAAGCTGTACACGAGACAACTTGAGAGCAGCAAGGAGCAGTTCAATAACAGTACAGAATGACCGAGTATGCGTTTGGCCATTTAAAAGCCCACTGGTGATGCCTGTGTGGGAAGCTAGACCTTGCTGATGACACTATTCCTATGCTTATAGCTGTGTGCTGTACTCTCCATAATATTTGTGAAGGGAAGGGTGGAAGCTTCACTCGGTTGGATCGCAGAGGCTCAGTGCCTGGAGGCTGAGTTTGAACAGCCATGACCAGGGCTATTAGAGGGGCACAGTGCGGGGCCATAAGGATCAGGGATGCCTTGAGGCAGCAATTTGAAGCTGAAAGCTACAATATTTGTTGCTGTGCTCGGGATTGCAGTTCTTGTAATGCTAAGAGGTGATTACTGCACATGAGACAAGTGTATGTGGCTTTGCAGTGCTCTTTTTGCTTTCATTTATAGACTAAAGATTACTTTCAAACCAACACAATTCTTTTATTAAAAGACAACAACTGGAGGAGAGAGTCAAACGAAAACATACACCAGCAGGGAGAGGGATGAGGGAAGGGAAGATCTCAAGAGGCGGAAGAGTTCTGAGATGGCTACAGATTTGTGAATGACCAGGGATCATCTCCAACCTTCTCCTTTTTGGAGTGCAGTGCAGCTGGTGCTATACTTTAGTAGGGCCAAACTGCAGAGGGATTGGTGTAGAGTGCAGTGGGAGTTCAAAATGAATTTGTAATTTTCAAGTCTTTGGGGCCAAGTTCTGTCTTCAGGCACACAAGCACTATTCCGTTTACATTCAGTGGGAGCTGCAAGATGGTTTGGAATCTGTCTCTCTCTGTATCTTTGCTGACTTAATTCTGCATTTTAACCATTGTAAAGAGGTTGGGATTCCCCCCTCCCTCCCCCTTGAGCTAACAAATATTCATCTAGTTACTTTCATTGTCTTTCTGAAAGCATGGTTTCCTAATTATATAACTTCATAACAAATATCTACATTTTCATATTCCCGGATTAAGGCAATGTCGCTTGCAAAATACAAGATAGCAGAACAAGATTTCTCCTATTTCTTCTCTGATGACCCACCTGCATTTATCTTCAGTCCCGCAAACAAAAGGCGAGGGAGGCCTCCAAAGAGGATATCTATTAGTCGTGTAAGTAATGCCAAGAATTGAACTACTGTCTTGAAAATGAATTGGAGAAATTTATGATCTCTTGTATATCCGGCATAAAAGTAGATCTTGTCTTACATTTGGGGACACAAACAGAAAGCAAGCATGATATTTAACCTTTTAATTTCAAGAGGTGGTGGAAAAAGGAGTATAGATAACTGCATGTGAGAGGGTTCTATCATCCATGAAGATAGCAGAAAATTAGCTTTCCAGTATGTCTACTGGGTGCAGTTGGGGACTTGCACACTAAAACTACCTTCGCTTGCAGCCACAACAAGAACTACATAGCATATCCTTAATTACTCAGGATTCTACCACAACCTAGAACTCTCAATTTATTAATTATTAAACTGCAGATAATCTTCTCGTTTTCCCATTATTAGACAAATGCCTGAGGAGCAGTATGCTTCAGTGTGAAGGAATGCTACAGTTATTCTTTTTATGCAGCTCTTGAAAGAATATATTTTCCCATAGCTGCTGTGTTCTTTTTCCAGGACAAGATTGCTAGTAAACAAAATACTCCAGGAAATAGAAGTAAAGTGGCAAAGGAAAGGGCAAGGCTCCAGAAACAAAAAGAAGAAATGCAGGCCATGGGTAAGTTCAGCCCTCCTGTGATTTTTTTTAATGTCAATTCCTGCAGACCCAAGAGCTGACTGTAATAATAGCATTTTGTGTATCTGCCTTTTTTAAATGAAAATGTTAATGACTTACACTGCCATTAAATAGGACTTGTTTCAATGCTTGGGGTTGTCTCCCTATTGCCTCTATTGTATTATACTAGAATTATATCACAGGCAGTCAAATTATACTGCTCTCTTCTGTAAAGTTAAGTAGCAGACAAAATGTGAAGAAATTTACCAAACACGTTTCTATTCTTAAGTCTAATATAAGTGCTGTAGGCTCAGTATGTACAAAACCATGGACTTAAATCCAGATGTTTGATATATACACAGAGAGCGAGCGAGACATCAATATCTGATTAGAAGGAAAAACTATATGAAAGAATACTTCAGAAGTTTAACCAAAAATGAACACAACCCCCTATCTAAATCAATAAGAAGTCTTGCCAAAAGCTTCTGACAGATAGCTTAATAATCCTGGACATAGCATTTCACAGAGACTCGGAACTTGTCTACATGACAAAATTGTTCAAAATAGTGTGATTTCAAACTATTTTAGCAAAATCAATGCAAACCTTTGTATGGATTTTTTATTTTTCCAGTTTGAAAGGCTTGTTTAGTTTTAAGGTGAGAAGGAATTGATTTAACTAGACCAAAATAACCCCAGTTTAAACTAGTGTCCACACAACCTTTACACCAGTTTTTAAAACTATTTATTTAAATTAAACCAGTGCAACCTTCTTGAGTAGCCAAGGCATTAAAAGCCTACAGTCCCTTTTCAGTCAAACTCACTCTCTTTCAAAATCAGTGATCCTCCCACAGAAACACCGCCGAATCCGCAGTACACCGTACCACCCAGAGGTGTGCTGCGGAACTTCTGCACTAGAGGTGGCAAAAGCATTAGAGCTGCCCCAGGCACAAGGGAATAAAGGGACACCTTAGGTAGGCCCAGTTACTTCCTTATGCTGATGTACCGGATTGGCTACAATTTGGTTATATATCAGGCTATTCAGAATGTCATAGTTTAACTCTATACTTTCAATGGGATGATGGATCAGAGCAACCAAAATCCTTTTGGTACAGCTTCTAGCTCCAAACTGAATTTGGGAACAGTTGGTCTTCAGATAAGTCACATAGCATGTATTACTATGGAAATTGTATATATGTCAGTCTTTGGGTTCTGTGGGCCTGGCTAGAACATGGAAATATGGGAATAGGCTTCAGAATAGCTAATGACCTTACACACGCATCATTTTTAACCCAAAAAAATAGAATGTGCACGTTCTCTATATATTTGTATATAACACTAATTTTGTGTGTTTATTTTGCTAGTCACCACCATACAAACTCTGATTTTAAAACAAATTATTCACAAGTATTGTAAATTTTCATATTGGGATGACTAACAAATAATTGAAAGAGTATATTCTCTTCAATAAAAAGATGTTTTATTTAAAAAAAAAAAATTTAAACAAAAAGTATTCTGAAACCTATAACAATGGAAATTCATTACATAAAGAATATAAGAATGGCCCTACTCGGTCAAACCAAAGTTCCATCTAGCCCAGTATCCTGTCTTCTGACAGTGGCCAGTGCCAGGTGCCCCAGAGGGAATGAACAGAACAGGTAACCATCAAGTGATCTATCCTCTGTGACTCATTCCCAGCGTCTGGCAAACAAAGGCTTGGGACACCATTCCTGTCCATCTTGGCTAATAGTCATTGGATCTATTCTTCATGAATTTCTCATTCTTTTTTATGGTCCTTTTTAATGGTCTTTGCCTTCACAACATCCTCTGGCAATGAGTTCCACAGGTTGACTGTGCATTGTGTGAAGAAATACTTCCTTTTATTTGTTTTTAAACCTGCTACCTATTAATTTCATTTGGCAACCTCTAGTTATTGTGTTATGAGATGGAGTAAACATCTACTTTCTCTACACCAGTCATGATTTTATAGACCTGAATCATATCTCCCCATAGCCATCTCTTTTTTACAAGCTGAAAACTCCCAATCTTATTAATCTCTCCTCATACAGAAACTGCTCCATACCCCTAAAATCATTTTTGTTGCTGTTTTTCTGAACCTTTTTCAATTCCAATATATCTTTTTTTTTTTTTGGGACGGGGCAACCACATCTGCACACAGTATTCAAGATGTGGGCACACCAGGGATTTATATAGAGGCAACATGATATTTTTTGACTGCTGCTGCACATAGAATCATAGAATATCAGGGCTGGAAGGGACCTCAGGAGGTCATCTAGTCCAACCCCCTGCTCAAAGCAGGACCAACCCCCAACTAAATTATCTCAGCAAGGACTTTGTCATGCCTGACTTTGAAAACTTCTAAGGAAAGAGATTCCACCACTTCCCTAGGTAACCCATTCCAGCGCTTCACCACCCTCCTAGTGAAAAAGTTTTTTCCTAATATCCAACCTAAACCTCCTCCACTGCAACTTGAGACCATTGCTCCTCGTTCTGTCATCTGCTACCACTGAGAACAGCCTAGCTCATCCTTCAGGTAGTTGAAAGCAGCTATCAAATCTGCCCTCATTCTTCTCTTCTGCAGACTAAATAATCTTACTGGTTGGCATAGAAACAATTTTAATCATCACAACAATTAAAATCTTTTCATTTGGTAGTTATCACTCTACCTATTTAAAGCAGTTGTATCAATTAACTTTTTGTAAAAGTAAAATAATTTAGATATCCTTTTTTTCTGCACAGCTTTTGAAAAAGCTAAATTAAAGAGAGAGAAGGCACATGCTATAGAAGCCAAGAAAAAAGAGAGAGAAGATAAGGAGAAAAAGAGAGAGGAACTGAAAAAGATTGTGGAAGAAGAAAGGATGAAGAAGAAAGAAGAGAAAGAGAGACTCAAGATAGAAAAAGAAAAGGTAATGCAATTGGAGTATATGTATGTCTGATGAGGGGATGTATCCTCATCCCACAGATAGAAAGGTTAATGAACATTTGTGCACTCGGGCAGTGCCAATTACATGTACCTTCAGGACATACTCTTATCTGGAGAAGGGAGGCATAAAAAAAGGTGAAGCTCACAGTTGGACAGGAGAGGAGTTTCTCGAGGAGGAGAGGTGGCTAGGGCCTTCCAGTGAGCTTCAGTAGTAAGGGGAGCCTACTTCAGGGTAATGGCTAGCCACTTTTCCAAATGTATGTTTTGGGGCAGATGAACTTTGCAAGCCCGATGTGGTAAAGAGGCCCTGTAAGGCTGCTATCAGCCAACAACCTGAATAGCATCATCGACTAGAGCAGCGTCTCTCAAAGATTTATGACCACGGCGCCTTATGACTGCAAAGCTTCCGCTTTCGGTGGCATTTCGGCGGGACACAAATAGAACTTCCCGTTTCGGAGGTGTCCCAGTCCGATCCCGCAGTGGGTCACCGGGCCCCCCATGGAGGGTGTCACGCACCCTCTGGGGTGTGTGCACCCCACTTTGAAGACCACTGAACTAGCGCAGTGGTTCTCATAACAAATTTTTTGGTGGCTTCAGAGTGCAGCTACCAACTCTCACTGATGTTTGCACTGATATTTTTTCATAAAATACTTTAGGGAAAAACAATTAAATATGCACAGATTCACATCCAAATAATTGTAATTTATACTTGTAGGATTTTTTGGCAGACTCCATAACAAAAATAATGCTGCCTCCCCCTTCGGCCTCCTCAACCCCCATCCAAGGCTTAATGGGTCGTGGGACTTACTGTGAAAAGTTTTATATTTGTTAATATCACCGCACACTTAGTAGCTTTATCGTACAGAATGAAAACATACTTGTGTTCTGTCTTTATTGTTCTACCAAAAATATTTAGACTCCTATCAAGGTAGGGCTGGAAGGGACCTCAAGAAGTCTAGTCCAACCACCTGCACTGTGGCAGGACCAAATAAACCACCTAGAACATCCCTGACAGGTGTTTTGTCTAACTTGTGTTTAAATGTTTCCATAGTTGTGGACTCTACAACCTTCCTTAGAAGCTTATTCCAGAGCTTAAATACCCTTATAGGTAGAATTCCCCCCAACCCCCCAATATCTAACCTAAATCTCCCTTGCTGCAGATTAAGCCCATTACTTGTTGACTTGCCTTCAGTGGATACAGAGAACAACAGATCATGGTCCTCTTTATTACAGCCCATAATATATTGGAAGACTGTTATCAGGTCACCCCCCTTAATCTTCTTTTCTCAAGAGTAAACATGCCCAGTTTTTTTCAACCTTTCCTCATTGGTTGGGCTTTCTAAACCTTTTATCATTTTTGTTTTTCTCCTCTGGACTCTTTCCAATTTGTCCATCCTTTCTAAAATTGTAGTGCTCAGAATTGGATGCAGTACTCTAGCTGGGGTCTCACCAGTGCTGAGTAGAGCGGGACAATTACCTCTTGTTTCTTACATACAACACTCCTGTTAATATACCCCAGAATATTAGCCCCCCCTTTTATTTTTTTGCAGCAACCTCAGATTGATGACTCGTATTCAGTTTGTAGTTCACTATAAACACCCCCCCCATCCTCTTCAGCAATACTACCTCCTAGCCAGTTATTCCTCGTTTTTGTACTTGTGCATTTGATTTTTTTTTTTCCCCTAGTTGTGGTAATTTGTACTCCTCTTTATTGAAATTCATCTTGTTGAATTCCGATCAGTTCTCCAATTTGTCAAGGTCATTATGAATTTTAAACCTGTCCTTCAAAGTGCTTGTAATCCTTCCCAGCTTGATGTCATCTACAGATTTTATAATCGTACTCCATTATCCAAGTAATTATTGAAGAGTATTATTGTCACTGCTAGAGTATCATTTTACCAAGTAATTATTTTGGTTAGTTTCACTGAAATAGAATTACAGGTTTTTATGCTGTAGCAGAGTATAGTAATAAAAATACAACTAGTTTCATATCTAATTCTGAAGGTTTCAATTTCAGGAAAGAGAGAAATTACGTGAAGAGAAAAGAAAGTATCTGGAATACCTAAAACTGTGGAGTAAACCTAGAGAAGACATGGAATGTGATGATCTTAAGGTATAAGTGCTGGGTAACTTTGGGGTAGTGCATGCTTGTGCATTGCAAATTTCTCTGTGCAGCTCTGCTAATACACCCCAATCCTGATCTGAAGCAGCTTGTCTATTGAAATACTGAGCTTCTTGAACAGAAGCTGTCAATTGAGCCTAACTGTTCGACTTTGTAATATGAATACATGAGGTTGGAGGCCTGAACTTTATTTATTTATTTATTTATTTATTTATTTATTTTTACTTAAAGATTTTAATCAAGTCTTCAGATGCAAAAGGCTAGTAGTGCACTAGCCTTTTGGAACAACTCTCCCAGCCACTTCTGCTTTTCTGAAAATTGAATCTTGAGAAACTTGTCTGGCCATTTTATCCAGGCTGGTGTGACAAAGCTCCAAGCCTGTACTTGTGGGTCCTGCGTTTCTTGGCGGATTTCACTAGCCTCAGTGGCTAATTGTGGAAGGCAGGGGGGGGGGGAGCCCGGGCCCGCCCTCTTCTCCGGGCTCCAGCCCAGGGACCCTAATAATCTCAGTTGAGATGGCTGACCTTTTAACCACCAAGCACAATACAGTTCCCCTGGGCTTCTTCCCCACAACAGTTCCTGCTTCTTTTACTCTCCACTTCACCCTTACCTCAGGGCCTCCTTCCAAACTGCTCTCTGCTTCAATGCCTCCAAACTCCTCTGTGCTCCAATATCTCCAAACTCCTCTCTGCTCCAAACACCCACACTGTCTGCCTGAGGCAGGGGTTTTTATTAAGGCCTTACTTGACAGCAGGTGCTCCTAATTAACCTGCTGCCTGCTAGAACCTTCTTAATTGACCCCAGGTGTCTTGACTGGCCTGGAGTAGGCTTTGTTTGGCTATAGGGGGAACAGAGACCTGCACATCCTGAGACTGATGTACCTGCCTTCCAGCACTCTCCTATACCCTTCAGGTCTGACTCTGTCACATATCCCCCTCCCCTGCTCAACGCCAAGGGGTTGGGCAACTTGGGTCGACATACAGTGCACTCGTGATAAGCCATCTGCATTGCCATGATGACTTCCGGCCCTGTGTTGTATGCGGAACTGGAAAGGTTGGAGGGATAAAAACCATCTAGTCACTCTGGCATTTTTCTCCTTATTCCGCTGCATCCACTGAAGAGGGGCATGGTCAGTCACGAGGGTAAATTTTCTTCCTAGCAGGTAGTATCTCAGTGTTTCCATGGCCCATTTAACAGCAAGGCATTCCCTCTCAACCACCGCATACTTCTGTTCTCTTGGGAGGAGTTTTCTACTGAGATATAGGATTGGATGTTCTTCTTCCCTGACCATCTGGGACAGGACAGCCCCCAGTCCTACTTCGGATGCATCTGTCTGCAAGATAAACTCCTTAGAGAAGTCTGGGGCTATAAGTACGGGGTCACTGCAAAGGGCTGTCCTCAGATCTGTAAATGCTCTCTCTGCTGTATCTGTCCATCGTATCATGTCAGGTCCCCGAGCTTTTATGAGCTCAGTCAGGGCACTCGCCCTAGTGGCAAAATGGGGAATAAAGCGTCGATAATAGCCTACCACGCCTAGGAACGCACGGACTTGCTTCTTTCGGACTGGCCGGGGCCAGTTTTGAATTGCCTCTAGCTTATTAGTTTGGGGCTTCACTATGCCCCTTCCTACAATGTATCCCAGGTATCTAGCCTCTGCTAGCCCTATGGCACATTTAGCGGGATTAGCAGTGAGGCCAGCTCGCCTTAAGGTGCGCAGTACTGCTTCCACTTTCTCCAAGTGGGTTCCCCAGTCTGGCGTATGGATGATGACATCATCTAGGTATGCGGCTGCGTAACTAGTATGATGGCGCAACAGTTTATCCATGAGACGCTGGAATGTGGCCGGTGCCCCATGTAGCCCGAACGGGAGGACAGTGTACTGAAATAGCCCATCTGGGGTGGAGAACGCTGTCTTCTCTTTGGCCTCCTTAGTCAGGGGAACTTGCCAATAACCTTTTGTCAGATCCAGTGTAGTTAAGAATCGGGCACTACCCAGTCGGTCAACCAGTTCATCGATGCGTGGTATGGGGTACGCATCGAATTGGGATATTTCATTCAGTCGGCGAAAGTCATTACAGAATCTCACAGTTCCATCAGGTTTAGGGACCAGAACAATTGGGCTGGACCACTGACTGTGAGATTCTTCAATAACCCCTAATTCTAACATTTTCTTTACTTCAGCCTTGATTTCCCCTCTTTTGGCCTCTGGTATTCGGTAGGGTCTCAATGTTACCTTGGCTCCTGGGATCGTGCGGATATGGTGATAGGCTTCAGTTGTTCGCCCCGGTTTTATAGAGAACACATCTCGGTTGCGACTGATCATGTCGGCTGCCTCCCTCTTTTGGATCGGCGTCAGGTCTGGAGATATCTTTACTTGCTCGTGTGAATCATCCTCCTGGGGAAGGGTCTCCTGGGTGACCAAGCATGCCTCTCGATCGTGCCAAGGTTTTAGAAGATTCACATGATAAATTTGCTCTGGCTTCCGACGGCCGGGCTGCCGTACCTTATAGTTCACCTCCCCCACAGCTTCGATAACTTCGTAGGGTCCCTGCCAATGAGCCAATAGTTTACTTTCTGCTGTGGGTACCAGAACCATCACCCGATCTCCTGGCTGGAACCGTCGAAGCTTTGCTCGGTGGTTATAATGGGTTCGTTGGGTCTCTTGTGCCTTCTCTAAGTGTTCCCGTACGATGGGCGTAACTCGGGCTATCCGATCTCGCATCTGCAGTACATGCTCGACTATATTCCTTCCAGGATTTGGCTCTTCTTCCCAAGCTTCTCTGGCTATATCCAGTATGCCCCGGGGATGGCGCCCGTACAGTAGTTCAAACGGGGAGAAACCCGTTGAGGCTTGTGGAACCTCCCGGATGGCGAACATGAGGTAAGGCAACAGGGTATCCCAATCTTTCCCGTCCTGACTGACCACTTTTCTAATCATGGCCTTGAGGGTCCTATTGAACCTCTCCACAAGGCCATCTGTTTGTGGGTGGTATACGGAGGTCCGTAGGGCTTTTACCTGGAGCAATGAACAAAGATCTTTCATCAATTTGGACACAAAAGGTGTCCCTTGGTCAGTCAATATCTCCTTGGGTAGCCCAACTCGGGCAAAAATCTGTAGTAGCTCCTTAGCTATTATCTTGGAGGTTGTATTGCGTAGGGGGACGGCTTCCGGGTACCGGGTTGCATAGTCCAGTACAACAAGCACATGCTGGTGTCCCCGAGCTGTCTTCTCAAGGGGTCCAACCAGATCCATAGCTATACGTTCAAAAGGTACCTCTATTATTGGAAGAGGTATCAGCGGTGCCCGCAAGTGCGGACGAGGACTATGTAACTGACATTCTGGACAAGAGATGCAATATCGCCGAACATCTTCGTGCACTCCTGGCCAGAAGAACCTCCGCAGGATCCGTGCCTGGGTTTTCTCGACCCCTAGGTGTCCTCCAAATAGGTGACTGTGGGCAAGGCTCAATATGGCCTTTTGATGTTTTCTTGGCACCAGAAGTTGATGGATCTCCTGCTCCTGTATTTGCACCACACGGTACAAAAGATCTTTCTTTACTATAAAGTAAGGTCCTGTACCCCGGACTTTCCCCTCCACGGGTGTCCCATCTATCTCGGCTACCTCTTTTCTGGCGTTATCGTATCTAGGGTCCTCTGCTTGGTCCCGCCCGAAAGATTCTCTCCCAGAACTAACGTGCCCAAGTTCCCAGGGCCTGGCTTCTGCTTCTCCCAGTGGCTCACTGCCATCCTGACGTGGGGTGGCCTCTGGCTCGCTTTCCGGGGTGGAAGTTTCTCTGCTGGCTGCTCGGGTCCGTCGGCCGACTAGAGCAGTCTTCTGATCCTGGGTCAGGATCCGGGTCCCTAAGGCCTTTGCGGCCCTCCTCTCTTTTTTCGTCCTCCGGGTCCTTTGGGGGGCTGGGAACAGATCCTCAGAAATTTCCGTGTACATCGGGGGTTGACATTCTCCTGGTGGTAAATTGCTATCCTCAGGGTCCCCGCTTTCCTCCAGCCTCGCTGGGGGAAGTAAATTATCAAACCCTGGATAGTCCCTCCCAATAACTACAGGATATGGGAGGTTAGGGACTACGCCCACCGTTACCTCAATGGGGTTTCCCTGAACTGCTATCTCTACCGGAATAGTGGGGTAATAACTTACAGCCCCATGTACACAAGTCACTGCTATGCGTTTGGCTTGTAACAGCTGCCTTCTTTTTATTAGCTTGCCCGATACAAGGGTAATAGCACTCCCAGAGTCCACAAGTGCTGTAGTTTCCATCCCATTTATCTTCACCGGTCTGGTGTAGTTATGTGGGGCTAATGTAACCCCTACGAGGTGGAGAAGGGAGCACGGAACCTCACAATCCCCGAAGTTACATTGCCTAGGTTTCCTCCTGCTGGGACACTGTGCTGCTATATGTCCCCACTCCCCACATGTATAGCATCTATAGTCATTTCTACTAGTTTCCCTATCATGGGAATTAGGGAATTTGAACCCCGGCTTCCTCCCTCTCTGACTGGTCCCTTCCTTCTGGGGTCCCCCAGGGTTTTCAGCCCTCCCTTTCTTCCACCTAGGACCTCCTGGGGTACTGGGTGCCCAAACTTCCAGCGTTGGGTTTGGGTGCCTGTTCCAGAAGGGGCCTCGTTTAGGTAGTCGGGTCAATTCCCTGGCTGTCATCCGTCTTTCTACCAGCGTGATCATCTCGTCGTAAGTGGATGGATCATTCTGGCCTACCCATTTACGGAGATCTGGTGGTAGACCCCGCATATAATGATCGATGACCAGGGTCTCCAACATCTCATTCGGGTTGCATGCCTCGGGCTGTAACCACTTCCGTGCCAGGTGTATGAGATCAAATAGTTGGGACCTCGGGGGTTTGGTCTCCTGATATTTCCACTCATGGAACCTCTGGGCCCGTACCGCTGCTGTTACCCCTAATCGTGCTAGGATTTCTGCCTTCAGCCGGAGATAGTCAGTGGCATCTGTGGCAGGCAAGTCAAAGTAGGCTTTCTGGGCCTCTCCGCACAAAAAGGGGGCGAGAATGCTGGCCCACTGCTCCTGGGGCCATGCCTCCCGCTGAGCAGTCCTCTCAAATGCGAGAAGATATGCCTCAATGTCATCTTCTGCTGTCATCTTTGGCAGACAAACAGAGGCCCCTAGGGTTTGCATCCCATTAGACCCTCGGGGCTGGGTGGTGAGGATCTTTAGCTGATCCATTACCTCACGCAAGAGGGCACGATCTTGGGTCGCCTGATTCATTATTAATTGATTTGTTTCCTGCTGAACCCGGGTAGTCTCCTGCTGGGCTGCCGTGGCTTGTACCAGAGCCCTTATCACCTCCTCCATTGTGGCACAAAGCAGACAACCACCAAAGAGAATTCAAAACCCCAGGGCACTTTTTTTTTTTTCCTTTTTCTTTTTTAAAGCCTTTCTTCCGCCACGCTGCGTACGAACATCCCACCCCTGACACCAGTTGTGACAAAGCTCCAAGCCTGTACTTGTGGGTCCTGCGTTTCTTGGCGGATTTCACTAGCCTCAGTGGCTAATTGTGGAAGGCAGGGGGGGGGGGAGCCCGGGCCCGCCCTCTTCTCCGGGCTCCAGCCCAGGGACCCTAATAATCTCAGTTGAGATGGCTGACCTTTTAACCACCAAGCACAATACAGTTCCCCTGGGCTTCTTCCCCACAACAGTTCCTGCTTCTTTTACTCTCCACTTCACCCTTACCTCAGGGCCTCCTTCCAAACTGCTCTCTGCTTCAATGCCTCCAAACTCCTCTGTGCTCCAATATCTCCAAACTCCTCTCTGCTCCAAACACCCACACTGTCTGCCTGAGGCAGGGGTTTTTATTAAGGCCTTACTTGACAGCAGGTGCTCCTAATTAACCTGCTGCCTGCTAGAACCTTCTTAATTGACCCCAGGTGTCTTGACTGGCCTGGAGTAGGCTTTGTTTGGCTATAGGGGGAACAGAGACCTGCACATCCTGAGACTGATGTACCTGCCTTCCAGCACTCTCCTATACCCTTCAGGTCTGACTCTGTCACACTGGGTACAAACATTTGGTAGGCGTTCTTGCCATTTTTAACAGTTTACCAAAGAAGGGCGCTAAGCTGTTAAAGTTCACTTGCTGTGTTCAAGATACTTTAGATTTGTCCATTTCCAATCTTATAAGTGGCTTTGATGTTGTGGTTTTCTTGCCTACCACTTATAACGGGTCTCTGGATTATGCATTATGACTTTCTTTTCAGTTTGAAATGAACAGCTGCTTAATAGAGTTTATAGGCCAGAGTGACCAAGTGGATCCTTGCTAGACCTGTCTGCTGAGATTGTTCAACCATTGGGATGTTTGGGTCACTGATCTGCTTGGGAAAATAAAACATTTGCTTAAGTCTTAAATCTATCCTTGAACTAAATACGGAGAAGAAAAATGCTGTGAAGTAAAATTTCAAAGCTGTATTAAGTCAATCTTCAGTTGTAAACTTTTGAAAGAACAATCATGACATTTTGTTCAGAGTTGGGAACAACCTCCGTTCCCAAGGCTTCGTAACTCTGAAGTTCTACTGTATGACAAATGCTAGGCACATACTAATTCACTAGACCGGCCCTGGCCATCTTGATTTGGAATTCTTGTCATATTTTTGTAAGTCTTACTGAGTATTCTAAGGGAATAACTAACTCTGATCCACACCCTACTTTAGAACAAGAGACTCAAATATACTCAGATTCATTAGGTTAGCTAAATTATGCATTTAAGGATTTACCTTTGAGCTGTATACAATTGCAGGTTTGATTTCACTATAGCTTTAACAACAATCCTACTACAGATCTTGCATTATTATTATTAACAATAGCTCTGTAAGGAGTTTAAAGAACTTAATGATGCCAAATGTATACCACTCACCTAGATGGTAATAAACTTTGTGTTCCTGTTGTGTATTCTGCTGAAACCCTATGAAATATTGGGTGGTTTCTTTTGTATTGCAGGAACTTCCAGTTCCAACTCCAGTGAAGACGAGACTGCCACCTGAGATCTTTGGTGATGCTCTAATGGTCTTAGAATTCCTTCATGCATTTGGGGAACTTTTTGATCTTCAAGATGAGTTTCCAGAAGGAATTACTCTAGGCAAGTTATCATTTGGTGATGTGCTTTAATTTACATTGTTCTCCCATATGTTTCATACCTGTGCATTCATGAATGTTTCAGAATTTGTTTACATTAAAATGAACTCTTATTAGATACTTGTACCACTCTCCAGTTTAGCTTTTACTCAATCAGCTTGTGGTGAGAGCTCTGAAATTTACATGACATCTAATATAGTAAGGGCAGGGGTCGGCAACCTATGGCTCGCGTGCCAATTTCAGCTGCCACGCATGGAGAGCTCAGCCCCCCGCGGCTTTGGAGTTTTACCCGCTGGCGCCTTGCCAGCCAGGGAAGCCCCAAAGTGGCAGCGGGCTGAGCACTCAGCCCTCCGCAGCTTTGGGGTTTCCCCTGCAGGCTCCTACCAGCTGGGATATCAGCTCCCTCTGTCAGCCTGGGTTCCTTACACTCAGGCTGGCAGCAGGAACTGAGTGGGGTAGGCAGCGGGACTCCAGGTGGTAGGAGCCTGCTGGGGGAAACCCCAAGAGAGTGGTGGGCTGAGCCACTCAGGCTGCCCCCGCTCTGGGGTTCCCCCTGCTGGCCCCTTGCCAGCCAGGGTCCCCACCTTCCCCACTCCAGCGCCTTCACCCAGGCTGAAAGTAGCCTGTGGGGAAAACTCCAGGGTGGGCTGAGTCCCCTCAGCCCCTTCCCTTCCGCCCAAAGCCCCTTCCGGACTGGCACGCAAAGCCCTGACTAAATGAAGACTAGGCACACCACCTCTGAAAGGTTGCTGATCTCTGTAGTAGGGTTTAGTCTGCTGTTTTACAAATATTTTCTTGAATTTTTTAGACTTGCACTTTTATATTAATGTGTTAACAAATGGACATTGTTTGTTCGTCAACACTTCCTTTCTGAAGCAACCTCTAAAAATATTTTCCTCTAACACAGTAATTTTGTTGGACATCTACTTAACTATTACGTGTGGGAAAATATTTTTAAATTCTTCACTACAGCACTGTGACACCTCTTAAATTTTATTCACAGAAGTACTAGAAGAAGCTCTTGCAGGAAATGATAGTGAAGGTCCACTATGTGAATTGCTCTTTTTCTTCCTGACTGCCATTTTCCAAGCAATGGCTGAAGAGGAAGAGGAAGTGGCCAAAGATCAAATAGCTGATGCTGAGACCAAAGGTCAGACCTTAACTTTACTATTAAAAACTGAAATTCCTATGTAATTAACTTTAAAACTAAACTGTATATACTTTGTTATATTTGTTTATTTTTATTATGTATGGCAAGATATAAAAGTGTGTTTTTCTTTTTGTTTTTTATTACAGCTATAGCTGCAAACCAGGGGGGGGGGGGGGGAGGTGTTTAAAAAGCAAGCTTTTCACATTGTTATACCCAGCAAAGCATACTAGGCATTTAGTACTTTGCATGTGTTTTGAAAACTTCAAGGTTTCCCTCTGTCTCTTTCTTTTCTCACTCCTTCAGTAATGCTAGATATTTCTCTTGCAGGTCAGGAGAATAGACATTCTCCTGAGTAGCCTTCCTCTGTACTTGCAAGTTGTCCTTGACTCAAGCCTGGTTTCTTCCCCCCCCTGCCTCCCAAAATTAGAGAGCCAAATAATATTCTCTAACTGGAAATTCAGTACTCGCTTTCTTTGAAAGCAAGTACTAACTATGCATGCACACTCCTGGATATCAGGTGGTCTCCATTTCCTTATATTGAGAGGATACTTCACAGATTGATTTAGCTACCTTTGCCTCTGGGCTCAACTCTTAGATTGCAGCAGCAATCGTTTGAGAGGCATGCAGTGTCCATTGAAAATTTATCTTGTAATTGCTAACATCAAAAGGAAGTTCTAATTTTAAGTTGTCAACAAGTCCTATATACAGGTCTTTAATACAGTAGTTTCAGTTTTGAGTTTTGTGAACTGGAACAATGCTGTAGTGTCTGGGTTGGGAACACTAGGAGCATGTTCCTGGAATGCTCTCTGCCCACAGAACACTCCCTGAAGTCACAGGGAGGGCTTGTAGAATCTGGCCAGGCATGAGAATGTTAAAATCTAATCACACTCCTTTAATCTTTCTTTCCACCAGAGAGGTTTAAATTAACACTGTGTTTTTGATGGGGATTGGAAATAAGTAGAATTGGACATAAACTGACAATGTCCCTTTAATATTTGATAGTGCTGTGTTATGATGATGTCCCAATTCTTTTTAAAATGGGGAGCAAATTTAAAGCTGTCTTGAAAGACAAAATAACTTCTAGTTTCTAAGACGTAGAGTTCTTAAAGAAAGCATAATTAGTCGGGATAATTCGGGTCACAGTAATTACAAACTTGGCACCATTTCCTTTCAGTTGTTGATGTGTTTTATTACTGGATATTGCCCTACCTGTGGTATTACTCTTTCTCTCTTCCCCCAATCCCTCATAAAGGAAAAAATAATAATAAAAACAAAATGACAATTTTAAAATAGGGTGAAATTTAGGGCTTACATTTTGACAAAACACTTTTGGATGGCTGTGTCTTTGTCAGTAGGAGTCATTGCTTTAAATTTTTAGGATTTTTTTTTTTCCCCCCAGATCAGAAAACAGTTTTGCTCTTTAACTTTTGGTGGACAGATCCAATAAGTATAGGCACTGAGTTTTTTCTAATCTGCCAGTGCGTGCTCTCCCACCCTTCCCCCTCAGGACCCCATCCCCATTCTGCCCCCACCTCACCCAGTTCCTCCCTAGAGCATGCTGCACCCTCTCTTCTTCCTCTCTTCCCTCCCTGATTCTGGGTAACAGCTGATCGGCTGAGGGGAGGGAAAGGTGTTGATGGGGGGGCTTACCCCCCCCCCCCCCGTGGGTGCTCCAGCCCCAGAGCACCCATAGAGTTGGTGCTTATGCTAATGAGATTCCTTTTGCTTAAACAAAGAATCCCAGTGATCAAGATTGTCAAATGCCAAATTCCAGAAATCTGTGTTACAGATAGGAAGATCTCACTGTATCTTTTTTGGTCCTATTAACTTTTTTATTTACAAACCCCACAAATCAGTACTTGGTATACAATTTTAAAATGATAAATGGAAGCATTTATTATGCTCTAACACCTCATTCTAACCGAGAAATCCCTCTGGTTTGCTAGCTTCCAGGAGTGTGTGTTCATAGAGGATACCTGGCTCAGGAAATCACCTATAAGGGCTATATATAGTATATAAATATAAATATATACTAGCTACTGAAATGAGAGGTTCCAGAGGAGCACTACCCCATAAGGCACTGTGCCTCCCCAGAGCTTCTTAGTGTAAAGGGGAGAACAGCTATTGCCCTGCTCATGAAGCAGGGTTGTGTGTGTGTGTGTGTGTGTGTGTGTGTGTGTGTGTGTGTGTGTGTGTGTGTGTGTGTGTGTGTGTGTGTGTGTGTGTGTGTGTGTGTGTGTGTGTGTGTGTGTGTGTGTGTATAAATCCCCTTTGGCCTGCCAAACTTGCTGACTAGTGGGGATGGGAAGCTATGGCCCTGCTTCCCCTGGGTTGGCTATGGGCACTTGTTCTACTTAGTTCTTGAGCACAAGTGAGAACAATGACTGTGCGTGTGCCTGGCCCCATGTGACAGATGTAAGACAGACGGGAAGACTCTGAGTCTTACGACCCTTGCATACCCATGCAGCTGTCAGTCACAGTTAAAATGTAGTCCTCATCTGCAAGGTGACTGTATAGTAAAAATGGCATCATCTTAAGTAACAGAGCCTCTGCTCTCTGTATGTATTCAGAGTCTCAGGGCTGGTCTCCTAGGTGTTTGTACAGCATCTAGCACATTTGGATGCTGTTTTAATAAAACTAATTGCTTATTTTACTGAATAAACATTACTTTTTTAACTCCTGGTAGCAATGCAGAGTCAACACAGTGAAGAGCAAATGAGCTGGATTTTGTTGTCTCCAACATCAGCAGAATATTAACATCATTATTGTTGGTGATGTGTGAAATAAAAAGAATCCAACTTAACTTTCAGATTGCAGTTAGAGTTTGCAGGGCTGGCTACTACAAAACCACCATTTTACTTCTAACTGGCCATCCCTTGTGGGATTGCAGATAGTACTACTTTCTACTACTAATTCATTTGGAGCCTCTGGACTTTCATTTCTTGCTGCTCTTGTTCATACAACTTATCTCTCTTTCATAGAAAAATTAGACATTCTTGTACAACTTCTCCTCTGTCATGGCAGCCAAGCAGGTTTGTAGCAGTGAGCAATTTGTTCCACGTTTTAAAACATGCTAGATTTGAAAAGCAGGCAACACTTCAAGAGAAAACACCCAAGAAAAGTGTTTCTTTCAGAATTGGAGTTTTATGTAAGGGCTGGTCTTCACGGGGGTTGGGGTGGGGGTCGACTGAAGATACGCAACTTCAGCTGCATGAATAACGTAGCTGAAGTTGGCGTATCTTCAGACGACTTACCTGCCGTCCTCATGGCGGCGGCAGTTGGCGGCGCGCTCCCCCGTTGACTCCAGCTTGCACCTTGCGGCAAGCTGGAGTTAGAGTCAACGGGGGCACTGCGGGCGATTGATTTCTCGCATCTTAACGAGACGCAAGAAATCGATCGCTAAAAGATCGCTTTCTACCCGCCGGATGGCGTGTACTGAAGACATACCCTAAGGGATGTGGAAAAGTGATATATGTCCAAAGGTTTCAGACCGCATTAATCATAATGCAAGAATGTTATTATTTAATAGTTGTAAACCCACTATTTACGCAGTCTTGTTCAGTTTGGATCTATAACTCCTTTGCCTGTTAACTTGGTGACGTAACACTTCATAATGATTTGGACCTGAATAGGGTAAAGTTGTTGAACTAGTGTGCAAGGCTGATCCTACTCTCTCACCCCTCTGGAGAACTACCTGTAAGTGTCAAGGAAATTTTGTTTAAGAAGAGGGAATTCAGTTTGCCTCCCCGTGGATGAGCTGCTTTTGCTGCTGCTATGTAGTGTTTGTTTACATCTGGTTTGCTTTTGTTGGATTACCAATCTGATCGTATTTGTGTGGAATGTGTAAACTTTTATATATAAAAGTCAGATTTTTTTTTTTAAAAAAAGGTGGTGATGGGTGCGAGCATCTGAAGTGTTACATTGTTTTTGGATAGTTCTTCATAAAAGAAACCAAAATGGTAATAAGGAAATAATGATTAAATTGCCAGAACGTGCAGGGTAGGATGGAGTTTGATTATGCATTTTTCTCTTTCAAGTATATTCCCTGGTATTCCATCCCCTTCCTTCTGCATGTTTGCTCAGTGTCAGTGCTTTAGCAACTTTAGTCGCTTGTGCATTGTGAGAACGGCTTTTAGTGAATGTTGCATGTCCTTAGTGTACATACTGCTTAGGTGGACATTAGGCAGCATATATTTTAACTTGTTTGTTGAACTGAGGCTTTGTCTACACTACTGCCAGATCGACGCTCCAGGGATCAATGCACTGGGGTCAATTTAGCAGGTCTAGTGAAGACCCGCTAAATCAACGGCAGAGCGTTCTCCGGTCGACCCCGGTACTCCACCCAGAACGAGAACAGTAAGGTAAGTCGACCTAAGCTATGTCAACTCCAGCTACATTATTCACGTAGCTGGAGTTGCATAACTTAGGTCAACTTACCACAGTAGTGTAGACATAACCTAAATTTTGAATACGTTGAAGTTTCTGTGAATGTCAAGCCATTTTCTTTGTCTTTGCACTATTTTAAAAGGCCTTTTCCTTCTTCCCCCAAAAATCCAAGTTTTAATTTGCACTAGAATAAAGTGTTTATTTCCTTAAAGATTTAACAGAGGCTTTGGATGAAGATGCAGACCCCACAAAATCTGCACTGTTTGCAGTTGCAACTTTGGCAGCTGCATGGCCCCAGTTACATCAGGGTATGTGTGGGTTTCATTTTTTGTTTCATTTGTGTTTTATCTTGCTCTGTATTTTTTTAAAAGCACATTTTACATTGCTTGATATATATTGTTGATCTCAGTGCAAAATAACTTCTCACTGTTATTAACTATAGGCTGCAATTTGAAAAATTTGGATCTCGACAGCTGCACTCTTTCTGAGATTCTCAGACTTCACATCTTAGCATCGGGAGCTGATGTAACATCAGCAAATGCAAAATATCGTTACCAAAAACGAGGAGGTTTTGATGCTACAGATGATGCTTGCATGGAGTTGAGATTGAGTAATCCTGGTCTGTTGAAGAAACTCTCAAGTACTTCGGTGTATGACTTGTCACCAGGTAATAAAACAAAATGAATGTCCTGTTTTAAGATGATTCAAAGCCATTCTCTAGGGGGCTAATTTCAAATGTAGCTCAGTGACCAAAAGTTATTTAACAGCCATTTGTCCTGTGTAAAACAAATTGCCAGTCTCACTTCAGTGTTTGGGGAGACATGTATCCATGTCAAAACTATCACCCCATCTGGAACACTTACTGGCTATCTCAATCCCATGATTGCATGGGTGTGGAAATAAAATGACCCTTTCATTCCTAGAGGCATTCCGTTCAGGTCAGAGTTCAGGTGGGGCAGTGGCTGGGCATCTTACGCTGTTTCTGCCTATTCTGTAGGTAAGTAGAGGACCTCCACTTCTAGAAATTCTCTCAAGGGCCGTATGCTCCTGTGAATATTTTTACTTGCAACAGGTATACTACTTGGAATTTAAACTTGGCTATAAGAAATTTTTAAGGCTACTTTTTGTTTCTAAAATGCCTCAAGATACTGACACACCGATTCCCTTTTTCCTACTTATTGCACTCTGGAGGAGTTTTCACTCTGTTTATGATTTTCTATCACTGGTGATTTATATGACTAAGGAATCCAGAAATTCCCACTTAAGTAATGGGACACATAATAAAGTCTCAGAACTTGTTGTTTCCCACTGAAATAAATTGGAGCTTTGCCTTCTGTACTGTATTTCTCAGTTGGCAGTTATGTTGACACTAATAGAAGTGTCTATCTCAAGAAATTTCTGTTTGTACAATGTCAATTGCCTCTTGTTTCACACATCTTGGGTGCATTAGTGCTCTTACTTGGATGCAAGTGTAAGTGGGCCAGCTTATGTGTGTTTCAAAACCAATTGCTCCCATCTTCTGTAACATATGGCATCCTTTGGGAGACCTCCGCAAGGGCACGGCCTTGTGAAGGAGAGGAATAAAAAGAATAAGTTACTGAATAACTAGAATCCTTCAAATTGACTGACTACCTTCAGATTTGATAGCCAGGAGAACCTTTGATCCTTTGGACAATGGCGTTTTCCAGATTTCAAGCTAAGTGAATGCATAAAGATGGATATATAGTATCTTGAACATGTCTCAGTATACATCAAATCTATACATTTCGGCCTGAAAGATAGAATATCAGTAGGTCCTGAACCCACAGGGCTTGTTGTTGTGTAGACATCCCAAGAGTGAGCTCATCCAATTAATCCTCTTCTTTGATCCACAGAGAAAAACTAGAAAGCTGAGTCCATCACTATGCTATAACCTGCTATTTTAGGTTGCCCTGACTGTTTTGTGCTCACAATAAACTTCCTGAGATGGTTCTTAGGTATAATGGCCACAGCCCTTTCTGTGCTTATGCCCAGCAATGAGACAAGCATACATGCAGTTTGTATGTGTCCCGGTGAGGACAGAGGCAAGGTTCCCTTGGAAAGCATAAGCCAGAATTCCCCCCTCTTCTCTCCCTCCCCCATCCCCCCCAAATCCCCAGGTTTAATGGCTGGATCCAATTAAAGAATTATGTGTATTTTAAGCTAGATACAGCAGAATCTATAATTAGTTTTTAAATGTTAATCATGAGATAGGATATCTGCAAAAATATGCCATATGTTGTGTTACAAACTCAATTACAGAGGGGAAAAAAGATGATTTAAGAACAATAATTCTGCTTTACAGATCACCTAACTGGTAAGATGTCCCTGTTTGTTTAGAGCCACCATCATATGTAGTGCATGTCTGCTACCTTCAGATTAGTGCTTTGTCAATGGTGTGACTTTCTCTTGGGAGAAAAAATCCTGTCTCGGTAATGTTCTTGCCAAATATTGCCACACATGCTTTTGGTCAGAAGGTGAATGAATGAATAATGTTAGTTTGGAAGTCACTGCACATATTAGCTTTAAATTGGTATGTCACTGCACATACTAGCTTTAAATTGGTATCCTCACAATTAAATATATTTTTTTAACTTTATTTATTTTTTTTAAATTGCTGTTTCCTTTTGTCTGGTACAAGATACATAATATTTAAGATTTAAATTGCATCCTGATTAATAAATCATTTTCCAGGTGTCACAAACGTTTCAGATGAGACTTCTATGTTTTGAGATACATTTTTTTCTTTCATATTATCAGTATTTCCCAATGTGAACTTCAAACAATATAAATCTTAGCAGGTGTCTTTCTTCCAAAACTAAATACTTTCTTCTACTTTGTACTGCTAAAAATACCTGTGTAATACTTTTCTACGGTAACATGTAGATTGGAAATTCATTTGTAGAGTGTCAAGAATCAAAGCGGTAGCCGTGTTAGTCTGGAATAGCAGAGGTAACAAAGAATCCTGTGGCACCTTAAAGACTAACTATAAAGTTTTGAAGCATAAGCTTTCGTGGGCTAATACCCTCTTAGTTTATAGATTAGTAGACTACAGAACTAAAAAATCATAACGATGGGTTATAACTAAACTGGTCTGGTTAATTACTTCATGGCACAATTACCTACAAAAAAATTTGCATTTCATCTTAACCCTGCACGTCTGACAATGTCTGCTTGATTTGATATGTCATTTCTTCAGTAAGAAGCTATCTTGGGCCTGATGCTCCCTATGTAAAGAGTACTTCTGCATCTTTTTATAATGAAGCATAAACCATTAACATGAATTTTACCAGGGGAAAAGATGAAGATTCTTCATGCCCTTTGTGGGAAGCTTCTGACTCTCGTCTCCACGCGAGATTTCATTGAGGACTCTGTTGATGTATTACGACAGGCAAAACAGGAATTCAGAGAGTTAAAGGCAGAACAACATCGCAAAGAAAGAGAAGCAGCAGCAGCAAGGTAAGAAGTAAACATAACCAAGATAAAAGTAGGTGGGACTCCTTTATGTCAAAAATTTAGCTGCTGGATCTGAAAAAGTAACAATTACTGTTTTTTGTATTATGCCAGCCTCTTAGGGCCTCAATCAAGATCGAGACCCTGTTGTGCTAGGCATTGTACAAATATGAGTTTCTGTCCTTAAATTAGCGTTTTCATCCTGTGGTGTTTGTTATAAAGGAAAGGGACATAACTAGATTAAATTAGGCACTCTCTTTATATGTTAATTTCAGTTTTTTATATTTCCCCTATCCTTAGGATACGTAAGAGGAAGGAAGAAAGATTAAAAGAGCAAGAACAAAAGATGAAGGAGAAACAGGAAAAGCTGAAGGAAGAGGAGCAAAGGAATCCTGCTGCAGAAGTATCTGTTGGGTAGGATCAGTTATTCTAATATGATAAATACAATTTTGAGCCTGCTTTTTAAATGGTTGTTTCCTGTATAGAGGACCAGAGCCTAAGGCAGTGTAAATCTTTTTGACTTAAATGGAACCGTGCCAGTTTATATCCACAGGGAAATCTGGTCCTTAATGTTGATTATAGAAATGAAAGGAAAAATGATTGATTGATTGTATAAAACAATACCATTTTCTTTTTAAAATAATCGAAAGTGGTTGTTGAATACAAATATTTTCATGGCTTTACTTGCTTATAGGTGTCCGACAGTAGCAGTTTGCTAAGTTAACATTAGTATTTGATTTTCTAATTTACTAATTTGTGTGACTGTAGATCATCATAGATTTTTAAGGCAAGAAGGGACCATTATGATGATTACTGTGATCGTCTACATAACGGTGAAAGTACCTCATTCAGTAATTTCTGCATCAAGCCCATAACTTCTGTTTGAACTATACCATAAATATTTGATTCCTAGCCAGCATGCTGTTCTAGATTATCTCCATAGAACTGAGGTTTTTACACTGATAAAACCCTATAATTCCATAAGGAAGACTCATGCATGTGCTGCTGCACAAGTACAGTGAAACCTCGATTTAACGGACCTCCATTTAATGGACTTCGGATGCAACGGACAAAATTTTTCAGAGTCTGATACATCCGAAGTCCGTTTCTGGAGGGCTGGCTGTGGGCTCCCTGCTGCTGCCCGAGGCTGGAGCCGGGACTCTGCGGGGCTCTGAGCCCGTGCGCGGCAGCCGCCGTGGATTGAGCCGGGGGCGGGCTGCCGCCTGGCCCCCGGCAGCAGTCACCCTCCTTGCAGGGTCCCGGGAGCCGGGACCCTGCGGGGCTCTGAGCCCGCGCGCGGCAGCCGCCGCGGATTGAGCCGGGGGCGGGCTGCTGCCTGGCCCCCGGCACCATGCTGGGTACGCGGAGGATCCCGGGAGCTGGGACCCTGCGGGCTCTCTGCCCGTGCGCAGCGGCCGCCGCGCTTTTGAGCCGGGGGCGGGCGGGCTGACAGCTCCCGCCGGGTCCCAGCAGCTGGGGACCCCGGCGGGCGGGCTGCTAACTGCCGCCGGGTCCCAGCAGCCGGGACCCGGGCGGGCGGGTTGACGGTAAAACCTTGATATAACGGACTAATTCGGGCGAGGGGGGTGTCCGTTAAATCCGAAAGTCCTGTTATTTAATAATTTTAAAAAATTATTAAATAACGGACTTTCGGATTTAACGGACACCCCCTTGCCCGAATTAGTCCGTTAAATCGAGGTTTCACTGTATGCCTTAAGACCCTAAATTGTATTTTTCAAGGTTCTAATTCTGCAAAAAATTAACGTATATGCTTAATTTGCATGTAGTCCCATGGACTGCTACTTGTGCGCTCTAAAGTTAAGCATGTTAAGTATTTGCAAGATTGGAGTCATACTCTAGTAATAACCACCCTATAAAAATCTGTGCTTAGTAAATGGTACAAATAAGGGTAGGGGAAATGTATTTTCAGTTTTCTAGGAGGGAACTGCAAGCCATGTAAAATAAAAACAAAGGCTACATCCTTAGTTGGCGAAAAATGGCATAACTTGAATTCAGTAAAGCTACGCTGATGTACACCACATGAGGATCTCATTTTAAAACTATAAAATGCCTTTCAATGTTTGAAATGGTATTTTTAAATAGTTAAGTCCTGGATTAGGCCTTAGTATAATATTTCTGTGTTTATGGCTCTGTTTGGTTTCTAGGGAATACATCTTATCTTTTTAAAGGTTCCTCACCCTCACCCCTCATGTCCCCCCAATCTATATTCTTACATTAGGATGTAAACTCTATGGAGTCATTTCTGTGAAATAGTGAAGTCATGTAATAACAAGAAAAAATACATCTACAATTCTTCATAGGGTAACTTTTTTGATAATAAAATACTAATTGTAAAGCACATTCTGCAATGTACTGTATCTTCTTTGCCAACTCCATTCAGTTCTTTGACTGTGGACTTTTGTTGTGATATCCCATCAGGGAAGAAGAACGGGAAGACCTTGATACTAGTACAGAGAGCAAAGAAATTGAGCAGAAGGAACAAGACTTGGACACTGTGACAGAGGATGAGGATGAACCAGGACCAAACAAAAAAGGAAGAAGAGGTAAAAAATAAATTGTGTACATGTATGTATGTATGTATGTATGCATAAAAAAACAATTGGGCAAAATTGTAATTTTCTAGTAAACCTTTAAAGAGCATTAACCTTAAATGTAAATGTAAAGAAAAATATCGTGATCATAATGAGTTAATAAATTAATTGAGCTGGTTCAATCCCTCTTTTAGCTCTCAGTCCTATGTACTCTAGTGCAGTGGTCCCCAACCTTTTCATGGTCGCGGACCGGTCAACGCTGGGAGTGAATGCTTGCGGCCCGGGGGCTAATTTAATTTTTCATTCTCTGTGGCGGACCGTTCTATGTCCGCCGAAAACCCGCATAATTCAGTTGTTCAGCTTTCTTACTTTCAGTCGGCGCGGCGGACTCTTGTATGTCCGCCGAAAAGCCGCCGGAAGCCGGACCGGAAGGGAACGCGGGAAGCCGCCGGATGCGGAAGACTGGCTCTACATGAGTATTTAATGGTGGCTGACTTGTTTTCAGGCACTTCATCTTTTGTAGAATTTAAGAAACCAATAATTTTTCCATAGTGTTCTTTTAAGGTGATTTATACCACCTAACTAATTAACTCTATTGATGGAAGGCGGTCTGAGACCTGATGCAGCCAGGCCCAGATTTACCCCCAAGCAGACAGCTTTAATCTCCCCCTCGGAGCTTCCGAGGAATTCATCTAGGAGGGACTGCAAGTGAGATGTACTGAATCATGCAATACTGTGGCTTACTGGCAGTCTGTGAGGCTTCCAGGGGAGAAAGAGTTGTCTAACTTTTGCTGTTCCTCTTGGATGGACACTTCCTACCTCCAAGGGCTTTGTCCAAAGGTCTTTGCTTTTGAAAGTTGGGGGTGATTTTGCACCTCCATTGAAAGCTCTGGGATGAGCCTGGGACAGGGGGTTGGGGTGCAAGCTCTGGGAGGGCGCTTGGCTGCAGGAGGGGTACGGGGTGCTGGCTCTGAGGGGGGGATTGGGGTTGGAGTGCGGCCTCCTTCTAGGCAGGACTTACTGTGGACGGCTCCCGGGCAGAGGTGCAGCGAGGCTAAGACAGGCTTCCTGCCTGCCTTGGCCCCACACTGCTCACAGAAGAGGCCTGTGTGCCCCTACAGCCCCTGGGCAGAGGGGCATGTTGCTCTGCACGCTGCCTTTCTGCAGGCACTGCCCTCAAATCTCCCATTGGCCACAGTTCCTTTTTCCAGCCAGTGGGAGATGCGGGGGCGGTGCTTGCAGGCAGGAACAGGGCACGGAGACCCCTGCCCACTCCCTGGGGCATGCTGGTTGCTTCCAGGAGTGGTATGGGGTGGCAGCAGGCAGAGAGCCTTGCAGTTGACGGGTTGGTGACCGCTGATCTAAGCTAATGATAGAGGTTATAAGTACAGTACTCTCAGTTTTCTTCCTTTCATTTTTAGGTAAGAGAGGTCAAAATGGATTTAAGGAATTTACAAGGCAAGGCGAGATTTGTTGTGAAAAGAGTGAACCTCTTACTGCGGAGGAGGAAGAAGCTTTAAAACGGGAGCAACAAAAGAAAGAGAAGGAACTTATAGAAAAGATTCAGAATGCTACAGCCTGCACCAATATCTCTCCACTGGGTCGTGACCGCATGTACCGACGCTACTGGATTTTCCCCTCCGTTCCAGGATTGTTTATAGAAGAGGACTATTCTGGTCTCACAGAAGACATGTTATTGCCTCGATCCTCTTCCTTTCAGAATAGCGTACAGTCTCACATCACAAACGAACTTCAGCTATCCACTAAAACTGGAGAGTCTTTGAAGTCATCTGAATCTACCTCCAATATTGACCAAGATTCATATGCCAGTGTTGCTGTAGAAGTGCCAAAACCAGTATATAAGCCAAACCGCTGGTGCTTTTACAATTCTCAGGAACAACTGGATCAACTCCTAGAGGCTCTGAATTCCCGAGGACATAGGGAGAGTGCCTTAAAAGAAACTCTTTTACAAGAGAAAAATAGAATATATGAACAACTAAACAATTTTCCTGTGGAAAAATTCCATATTCCAGGTAAAGGGCAACTTCTTCGAAATGTGTTTGATCTTAATTTGCTTTCACAATTGATTTTAGAGTAGCATTATAAGAATTTGTCATTCTTATTAGAATATCCTAGAAAATGATTAAATGATTCTACCAAATGTCTTAGCAGCTGAACTATTTGCTTTTCAGAAAACATGGTTTCAATGTATTTTTGGGATGGATAATGTATTTCATGGGTGTCTCAGTGGAAGGATAGTGGCTTCACTGTTTTCTTGATGTTGATTCATAAATCAGAGTTCTATTGTTGGTCTTTTGAAGAAGTCATTAGCTTATACCCACCTGGGAAGAAGCTAGCTACAGCATGCATAGCTAGAAAAAAGGCAAGGGAATCTTAAAAGTAAAAAAAACTCTGGTGTCGATGGTAGATCCTGAACACTGGTATCTGACATGAAGTCGTTTTCAGTATGTTGATGATATCTCAATATTTCTGCTCTGAAAGAAAAGACAAGATGGTCTGCTTTTGAAGACAGAGGACACAAGGAAAGGCAATTATTATTACTTTGATTTAACTGAGGGGGGTGACTTTTCATATGCATATACATTCATCTGGTGAAGATGTGCTATGCGAAAGGGAGAGTACTCTCCCATCGTGATAATTACTCCACCTCAGTAAGAAGCAGACAGCACCAATATGGACAGTGTGAAACTTGCGTTGCTTGGGGGCGGGGAGGAGGCTTTTTCACGCCACTGAGCAACGCAAGTTATATTGACTTAGGCTGTAGTATAGACCTGGCCTGAGTCTTGAATTCTGTACAATTCCTGTGAACTATCTTGTGGCAGCCTAGGTAGGGGTGGCAAACTCATTTAGAGGAATGGTCTGGATTCCTTGCTTAATTATACAGTAGTCTGTGGGTTAGGAAATGCATCCAGGACACTTTCTATTCCCTTCAATCTCCCACTGTTGTCAGTCGAGCTGTGCAAAGATATTATGAAGGCTGTGTTCTCCCTCTATAGTAATTAAACTTTGTTTAGTACCTTGTTACATTCTCACTCTAAGGAAAATAGGTTCCCTTTCTGGTCAGAGCTATTTTTTTGTGTGTTTTTTTTCTTCCATTTTCTTTTTCTTTTTGTGTGTCCTCTGTTTTTCCCTTTGCATTTTCTTCCAACAACTCCCAATTCTAAAGTCCCATGGACTTTACTCCCTCCTCCTACCTCTGTTACATCGGCTCAAATGAAAGAATGGCTAATGTTAACAGTGAAGTGTAACTGTTGGACTTTTGAATTGACATTCAAATGAATAGGGGGTAAGGGAATTAACACCATGGGGTGGTGGTTGTTTCAGGCTGTCTGCAGACTCATTGTTTTGTCTTCCTTTGGAAGGTTGTCTCTACAGACCTCTGAGAAATCTTTAAATTCTGAAGAATCTGACTTTTTGGTAATGAGGGCCATATAAATAGTGCGCCTCATTTAGGTAATGTTCATGTGAAAGGTGCCCCTGCTATAAATGGATATTGGTCACACACACAAATTTCTTTCCTTTAGCATGTTTTAGGCAGGGCCGGCGACAGAAATTTTGGGGCCCCTTACTCTGATCATTTGTCCCCCCCCCCCCCCCAGCTGGTCTCCCGCCGCCCGCGCCCTGCCCCGCCCGGGCCTACGTGGGACTGCCTTGCCGGTCGGGTATAGCGGGGGTGGTGTCGTGTTGCGGGGGTACCGGGCGCAGTCGGCGGTAGCACGGTGGCATGAGGCGCGCCGCGCAGCCTCTAGCACACCACCCCTGCCTGGCCCGACTCCCCCACCCCCCCAGCCTATTCTCCTTCCCACCCCCACCCCCACCCCGCCTGACCCGGCCCACCCAACCTAATCTCCTCCCCCAGCCTAACCTCCTCCCCTCCCCACCCATCCCTGCCTGGCCCACCCCGCTGTTGGGGGTGATCTTCCTTTACCCCCGCCCAGCCTTCCCTCCCCCACCCCTGCCTGGCCCATCCCACCGAACCTAACCTCTTCCCCCCCTCCCACTCACAGACCAGCCTCCTGCCCCCCATGCCTGACCTTCCCAGCTCAGCCTCCCCCCCACCAAACCTCCTTCCCTCCCGCACCCACGCCTCGCCCACCCCATCCAGCGTAGTCTCCTGCCGCCCTCCCCGCCCGCCCAGCCTGGCCTCCCCTCCCTCCCCCCCCGACCCCTCCAAACCTATCTGCACACCGCCTCCCCCGCAGCCAGGGCTGTTCTCCGAGACTTTCCGGGCGAGGAGCAGCAGGACACTGAGCTAAACGGCGGCAGCAGCAGGTGCCGAACCCAGGCGGGTTCCTCCTCCACCTGGCAGGGAGTGAGCGATGGAGGGAGACTGGGGCCGCCATCCGGCTAGGGAAGCAGCGCGGCTCAGGCATCCGGGGACGGCTTCCCCAGGCGGGGCGGCGGGGGGTGCTGGGGCCAGCCGCAGGGCTCGCCCGGAGCGGGGCTGTTCTCGAGTCCCCACTGGGAGCCTGGCGCCGAGCCCGCGGTCACGCTCCCTCCAGCCCGCGCCATGGCCGCGCGTCCCCCCGAACTTTGCCTCGGGTCAGGCCCGGGGGGGGGGGAAGCCGGCTCCCAGCCCCCTGCATGCGCCCTGAGTCCCTTGGCCCCTCCCTCCCAACGCACGCGGCCGCCGGCATGGACGGGCCCCTGCCCTCTGCCACCCCATGGGCAGCCGCGGCCAACCGGAGCGGCGGCAGTGTCCCCCCCCCCCCCCGTCGCCGGCCCTGGTTTTAGGTCAGGGGTAGTCAACCTATGGCGAGCTGATTTTCAGTGCCACTGACGCTATCTGGGTCCTGGCCACTGGTCCAGGGCTCTATGTTTTAATTTAATTTTAAATGAAGCTTCTTCTTAAACATTTTAAAAATCTTATTTACTTTACATACAATAATAATTTAGTTATATGTTAAAGACTTATAGAAAGAGACCTTCTAAAAACATTAAAGTGTATTAGTGGCACATGAAACCTTAAATTAGAGTAAATAATGGAAGACTCGGCACACCACTTCTGAAAGGTTGACGACCCGTATTTCAGGTTTTCATTTACAAACAGAAAAAACTATAGAATAAATGTAAAAAACTCCACTTCTTCCCTGTTACTGCTAATGATAAAACCATGTACTCTGGAGGTGCTGATAGGCAGGACTACCAGTGAGTGGAAGGCCCTAGGAGCAGGGTGAGGGAAGCTGATGAGGGGGCTGCTGACATATTACAGCTCTTTGGCAGTGTACATTGGTAAATTTCTGTCTCCTGGGGCTTAGGTTGGCCACCCCTGGGTTAACCGTTTAAACTTTTACATCCCTATAGAAATCCCTCCCCCTGCAAAAAAAAAATGAGGGAGTTACCATTAACCAACAGCTTCTGTCAGTTCATTCTTGACGGACTGCCTCAGAGTTTTGTGTAGTTCTCTCCTCAGCACACTCCCACCCCAACTCCCTTACATCCCCTGAACAAAGGCTTTTGCCATCCTAGATGCTTTTACAAACTATGGGTTTAATCTTTTTGAATGTGCTGTCAACTTTTTTTGTGCCTTCTAATCTTTGGCATGTATTTAACTTCTCCTATTATAATATGCTGTTTGACATTTCTTTTCATATCTTAAAGCTTTTATTATCCCATTCTTTCATTTAGCTTTTTTAAAGGGACAATGTCAACTTCACATCTAGACAAATGTGAAAAATGAGTTAGTGTCAGAGACTACTGGCTGTTACTTGTTAAAGTGGTAGGTAAAAGCTTTTAAGATAGGCATGTGATTTTTTTAAAGTAAACAATATCCCTTTAATTTGCTTGCTTAGGGGAGGTTTGGATGTTAATATCTATCTTTGGGGATGTAGATATTTGATCCTGGTTTGGGTTAGATTCTGCTATGATGATATGAAAATATCAATACTGAGATACCTCTCATTATTAGAAAGTATTTTAAAGAACTACTACTACTTTGTTAATAATAATCCTGGTTATTGAAAGTGCATTTTCTGGTCACTTAAGAAAGAGCTCTAACAAAAAGTGTATTGGTTATTGCAGACAAACCTCAAAGTGACAACAAACCTCTTTCATCAGGGCGGGGAAGAATACAGAATCCACATGAGACATTTCAAATGTCTGCAGAAAAGCAGCTTGAACTGAGACTTAGAGATTTTCTATTGGACATTGAAGACCGAATCTATCAAGGAACACTGGGGGCAATTAAGGTATTACATTATAGTCTTTCATGGAAAGTGGCATTTCTAGGAGCCAAACAGTGCTGCTCACTCTTTTGCCTGAAGAAGAACTCTGTACGCTATTCTTATTTCATTTGAAATTCAAGTTAAATGTGTACAATTATTGGCACAAACAGAAGTCTGCAGGCTCTCATTCATGTTTTCTTCAGGTTGCAGACAGGCAATCTTGGAGATCAGCTTTAGAAAATGGGCAGTATGAGCTGCTAAATGAGGAAAACAAGGAAAATGGGATCATTAAAACTGTGAATGAGGACATTGAAGAAATGGAAACAGATGATCAAGCCAAGTTTATTTTAAAAGACAGGTAAGAGCTGTGATTTTAAATATCAATCTCAAAATGGTTGTTTTCCATGTGTTATGGGATTTTTGTATAGGCTGACTTTGCACATCACCACTCTGCTAAACTAACTGCCATAATTCTCGATAAATTCTGTGAACCAACATTTTCTATATTAAATATATCAGTGTTTTTAAGCCATGTATTAATGTCCAGTGAGCTATAGAACTTTGTTCTAGTATTTGCATGACTGTGTTTGTTACTTCGTATGTTTAAATAAAATAGGTCAAATATTGCATGCATTTTGTATCTTGCAACATATTTGATCTATCTGGCAACTGGGATCCAGACTCAAGCTTGGTCCCCACTAGGGCTTAACGTAGACTTTATCAAGGTAAAGTCGATTTAAGCTTGTACCCGTCCTCACATGCATGCCCTTAAAGTAGATTTAAAGGGACCTTAAAATCGACTTTTGTACTCCTCCCTAACGAGAGGAGTAGCTGAAATCGACCCCTCTCTGGGTCGATTGTGAGCTAGTGAGGATGCATGTGACTGTAAGCCTCCAACCTTCCGAGCAGCTCCCCGCCGCACCCTCCCCCCCCCCCCAAGCAGCCCCGCGTCGGAACCCCTCGCCCGCCCGAGCAGCCCCGCGCCGGACCCCTCCGCCCGCCCGAGCAGCTCCGCGGACACACCCCCCACCGCCCAAGCGGGGGGAGGGGGAGCCTGCGCGGGGCTGCTCGGGCGGGCGGGGGGTCCGTGGAGCTGCTCGGGCGGGCGGAGGGGTCCGGCACGGGGCTTCTCGGGTGGGCACGGGGGCCACGGAGCTGCTCGGGTGGGAGGCTGATCCCCTGGGGAGCGGGCCTGGCTGCCCCAAAAGGTGGTGCCTGCTGGGGACTCCCTGCACTGTGGGATATCTACCCACAGTGCAATGCTTGCTATGTCGACCCTTGCAAAAGTTCAAGGACAGACACTGTCGACCTGCTGTGCTTTGTGGGGACGTACTAAGTCGACTTTATAAAGCCTACTTTAGAAAATTGACTTAAGGGAAATCGACCTACTGCTGTAGTGAAGACATACCCTTAATTTGCTGAGGGGGAAAAGCTCCATAGAAAGACTGTATAATTAAGCCTAGGATTTAGTCACAGGCATTTATAGTATCAGTCATGGGCAATAAACAAAAATTCCCAGCCCCTGCAACCTGTCCATGACTTGTATTTATAAATACTCCTGACTAAATCTTGGGGGGCTGGATGGGTGCCATGGGCCAGCAGCACCAGCCGCCTCGGGGCCACTAAGCAGCCACTGCTCTGGCTGCCCAGGGGGCCACCATCTCCAGTCACCCAGGGAAACTGCTGCCTGGCAGTTCCTGGGACCACCCGAGGAAAGGCCAGTGTAGCCGGTCTCAGGGCCTCTCCAGCAGTGGCAGGTGTGGCTGTCCCTGGAGCCACCTGAGCAGTGGACCCTAGAGCCAGCTGCTTGACTGGTTTTTATGTTCTCATATTTGGTTTGTTCTTTCTTTATTGCTATACTGCAGTATTGTAAAAATTTATACTATTTATTTGAGGGGGGAACCTAGTAAAACATTTCCCTACAACTGCCATAGTCTTTTTTTTACGGTCATGTAATTCCTGGGGCCAGTTCTTGTTACCTGTGGTGTAGAATTTAAAATCCCATAAATCCTATTAACTTTTTTAAAATTGTAGACTTGTTGGATTAAAAACTGAAGCTCCAAGCACTGCATCAACAAATACAAGCACTCCGCAGCCAGTTAATAATGTGGTCCATTATTTGGCATCTGCACTGCTTCAGATAGAGCAAGGCATTGAGCGCAGATTCCTCAAAGCACCACTTGGTAAGCATTTCATCTTAATATCACATCTTCTGTATTAGATTTTTTTTGAAGAGAAATAGATTTTTTTTTTTAAATTTCTTGAAGTCTTTTGGTGATACTATACCAAGACAAAATAACATGTAACTAACATCTTTCCATGGACATCTTGAATATTTTTTAATTTTCACAAAGTGGTTATTGCACAGCAATAATTGCTGTAAATCTGTGGAACATTGGGGAATGTTCAAGTTCCCCAAATGCTTTCTATAGTTTCTGCTCTTGAGCCATGTGGCCTCTAGTGTGTACTCTAGGGAATTTGACCAAAAAGCTTATACTATTAAGTGTAGAACACCTTGGACAAGACAATTGGCCTGGGGTTGCCCTCACTGAAAATGCCAAGATCAGGACAGGCTGTAAAAGGGAGAGCAGAAAAACCGGTGGTTAACCCTGAAGTTAAACTCACCAACCAGTCACAAACTGTACTTTTGATCCCCCCCACTGGTTATCAAGAAGCCAAAAAAAGAAATCACACAGCCTCCTTATTGTATTCCAGTACTCTGGCTCCCAGTCAGCACCTATGTCCAGTTTAGTGACAAGTTTATTTAAAAAACTGCTCTCTATATAAAATGTTCTTCTGAACCCCAAAGGCCAGCCACATTGCCAGGTCAACATTAACTTGGATCTTACCCAAAATAGCACACTGCCAGCCAATCCATTAGCATCTAAAACTAAACGTTTATTATAAAAGAAAGACCAAGAAGAGAATTGTTAAATGATAAAACGGTCAGATACGTATAGAGACTTCAAAGTTCATATGTCCAATTCTTAGCAGTATTTGGTGAGTTTGCTGGCTTGAAAGTCCCTCTGAAACACATCCACAGCTTGGATATGGCTCATTCAGGGCTTGGCTGCACTTGCAGCTGTAGAGCGCTTTGGGTTAAACCAGCCTTTGGAGAGTGCTCTAGGGAAAGCGCTCCAGTCTGTCCACACTGTCAGCTGCAAGCGTTCTGGAGTGGCAACATTTGCGGCACTTGCAGCAGCATTGGCGGCAGTGCATTCTGGGCAGCTATCCCAGCGTTCAAGTGGCTGCAAAATGCTTTTCAAATGAGGGGTGTGGGGTGGAGTGTGTTTTGTGTATGTGGAGGGAGAGAGCGAGCGGCTTTTTGGAGTGCTGAGAGTGTGTCAGCATGCTATCTTGTAAGTTCAGACCCTCCTGACCCCTGCTTCTCACTAACTCACGGGGTAAATGTTTTCTTTGCCCTGTTGTTGCTGTCTGAGATGGAGCTCTGAACAGGCACTTCCGCATTCCTCCAGCTGAGTTCAAAACAAAGGGAAGAGAGGCCACGTGACTTAAGGAGATCAGGGGGTGTTCCCGGAGGTCAATCAGTGCGCAGTATCCTTACTACCCATTTACACTGAAGCTGCAGCGTCTCACCCAATACACAACAGCTGTTAATCCTCTTGCAAGGGGGAGTACAGGAGTGCTCCAGCCAGGGAGTCCAAGCGCTCTACGTGCCTTGCCAGTGTGGATGGGCAGTAAGGTTTATTGCGGTATAAAGTGCCAGTGTAGCCAAGCCCTCAGTTTGTTACTCCAGAGGTAAGAACAGGAATGAAGATCAAGTAGAGATGATGCAGCTGCCATTTATAGTCTTTTTTGCCATGCAGCTTGTTACTTACTCTGTCCCAAACACAAGCTGCCTAGAACATGGCATAGAAAAGCCTTAAGAATATTTTGTCAAGTGTCTTGTTTTGGTGTCACTTTTAAGAATGTTTTGACATCAGCTTGGTGTTAAAGGGTGAAATCCAAAGATGAAAATTCATTGTTCAAGGTTTGCACTAAACTCTTGTGCCAGGATGTAAGCCCGGAAATCACTGACACTGAAGGGTTCAGAAATGAATGGGAATGCTCCTGGGTGCTTATTCCTATTTTATCACATGAAAAGTAGCCTTTACCCATGAGTATCCGTTCAGATACACAGAATCTTCAGTATAGAATGAACCTGGATGTTTGTATAAGTAATGTAACTTCTGTTTCCTTCTTATAATACAAGATGCCAGTGATGGTGGACGTTCATATAAAACAGTCCTGGACCGCTGGAGAGAATCTCTTCTTTCTTCTGGCAGCCTGTCCCAAGTCTTTCTACATCTCTCCACTTTGGATCGCAGTGTTATCTGGTCTAAGTCCATTCTAAATGCTCGCTGCAAGATGTGCCGAAAGAAAGGTGACGCGGAAAGCATGGTGCTGTGTGATGGCTGCGGTCGAGGTTATCATATCTACTGTATCAGGCCCAAGCTCAAGGTGTCTGAAGAAAAAGCTTTTGAAAATCTCAGAATTCAGGTAAGGCTGAAGACCGATGGCACCTCACTAATGCATATTTGTATATTATCAGGCCATTCCTGAAGGAGACTGGTTTTGTCCAGAGTGCCGACCAAAACAACGTTCTAGACGCCTCTCCTCTAGGCAGAGACCTTCTATGGAAAGTGATGAAGAGGCTTCAGAACAGTTTGAAGAGGAGGAGGAAGAGGCTTACTATGAGGAAGTGGGACAAAGTGAAGAAGAGGATTATGAGGAGGAACAAGAGGAAGAAGATGAATCCCAAGAGGAGGAAGAAATGAGGTAAGTCGGGGCCCATAAGAACTGTTAAAGGGTAACACTATTATGCTAATTGATTAAATATGCTTAGTGCTCTACAAGACAGAAAGTACATGGTCTTTGTCTCAAAGAATTGCAGACACATAGGTCAGTGGTGACTTTGGCCCTCAGCATTTGGTTTATTGGCATTGTGCATAAATATCCACTCCTAGGGATGAAAATACACTCTTACTAATGTATATTTGATAGGATACAATCTGTGGTCACGAAGTATCGGGTGTCTGCTCTTTCTCAAGCCACAAACCTGTATTGGTATTCGGGAGAGGTGCTGTTCAGAAAATTAAATTCCCAACTTTCAGATACTGTAAGTTTGAATGGAATAGAATAGATGGACATGGTGAGAACTGGATAGTAAAGAAAATAAAAAGGTTCTCACCAAAGGAGAATTCTAGAGGTGTGGAATAGGGCCAAGTAAACGTGCAGTTTGAAAAATCCAGTACATTGATGATTTTGTGTCACAAATCAAGAATGGAGCTTAAAGGGAGCTTGTGACCCAGGGAACACTTTTCTCTATAGTCATTTGCATTTGAGTATGAATTAGAGGAGTTACACATCCTATCCCCAAAAGTTGGGGTTTAATCGTTTGAGAGAACATACATTTCCATGGGACCATCAACTGCCAAATAGTGTTCCTTGGGTCTCCCTTCTCGAATCTTGATCTAGCCTTGTGAGGCATTATGGCAGACCCAAGGACTGGACAGGACTTTATGTTAAAACCTGTCGTGTCTGCAGCTTATTTATGTGGGGATGAGATTCCTGTGTATTACTAGCAACAACTGTTTCCTCAAGAAATAAGGAGCCAATTTGAAGAATAGAACCCAGGGGTCTTTTCAGGCAGCACATTTCTAATATTAAGCTGTTGGGCTGACTAGGCAAAGACCATTTTTAGTTTAGAGAACTCCACAGAGCAATGTTTAAGAGTGCTAGTTGGATGCCCGCTTCAGTGGAAGCCAATTTTCTGTCTTGTTAAACAGAAATTAGGTACCAAATTAGAAGCCTTGAGGAGACGAGTGAAGTAGGTGTTTAGAATAGTTAGAAGTAATGATTTGTACAATACTGCTATGTACTTCCATTTTTACAGCCCATCAAAACAAGGAAGACCACAAGTCAAACTTCCATTAAAAATGAGAGCAGCTAAACTCAACAACCCCTTTTCAAGTCGGAGCAGTCAGCGTCAGGCCAGTGGAAGATATACTTCTCGGAGTCAGCAGAATACACCTAAGCAAACTGAATCTTCATCCAGAGTTACTGGAAGGGGGCTAAGAAAGATAAAGTCTGCCCCTCCATCAGTAACAAAACCTTCTTTAAGACTGAACAGCCGTACCACTCGTCAGAGTCAAGGCTCATTACAAGCAGATGTATTTGTGGAATTACTCAGTCCTCGAAGACGACGCAGAGGAAAGAAGACTGCTGACGGTACATCAGAGAACAGTCCATCTCTTGGCTTCAGAATTGTTGCCACCACAGACTCACGTGAACGGCTTAGAAGATCTCCTCCAGCTTCTACACAGAAGTTTTCTCTTCAGGATAGTGAATCTAAGAGAAGGGGAAGGAAACGACAATCCACAGGTTAGAAAAGCTTTGCTAGGAAAAAGTTAAAACTACTCCTTAGATGGTGGAGAAGGGGGAAAGTTAGAGTTTTCAGGTACTTATTGAGAAGTGGTTATATGGAAGTTTTTTTACAATCTACAAGACAGTTCCATTGAAAATTAACCTGTTGCCACTGCAAGTTCCTGTCACTAATCCTTAAGTACTTTGAATTAACCTGTCAAACTGAGTGATCAGGTCCATGACACAAGTGTTAATTTCCTGTTTTCACTTCATGTGGGGGGCTTTCTAGTTAGTGAACTGTAGATCTGGAAGTGATGATAGACTGAGTGTAATCCATATGTAACTGCTAAAAGGCAAATACTAAATCTTTATTAAAGTAAATCCTAATGATGACTATTGAGTAAACCATGGAGGACACCGAAATAATGGGACAATGTAATTAGGAATATGGGTGATAAATAAGAGAGATTCACCCTAGAAAAATGTAAACTGATGTTTGGAGAGACAATCCAAAACACTAATTGAGGCAAATATTTGAAAAGCCACAATGTCACAAAAGACCTAGTACGTGACAAAAGACTGCAAATTAGCAAAAGAGTGGCAGTTATAATGCTAGTGTTTTGTGTTGTATTTTGTACCATTTCAAGCCTTCACCATTAGGTGTCTCTGCTGATCCTGTAGCCAAGAATTGCCAATACTCTCCTAGTCCTTCCTGATCAGGAAGCAGAGTAAATGTTCTCTGAACTAGAATGGCAAAATGGTAGCTCAGACAGTAAGAGAGGACTCTGCTATAACCCTATAGTAGACAAAAGGTTTAAATAGAGCATCTGTGTATGAGCTGCTGTTTTGGGGGTGTATTTAAACTGTTTTCTTGGTTATACACATATTTGTAAAAGGTATATTTTTATACTGAGCTTGCTAGATTCCTCCTCTTTTATCCTGATGTGCCTAGAGGTGATCTTCATTCGGTCACTACTACTGACTTAGTACTGTATTTCAGCAGGGCTGTAGCACAGTTCAGGCATGTGGCCTTGATATACAGAAGGATCTGAACCAAACTGTGAATTGTGTTTGGGAGCTATTGTTTTGAAACTAGGTCTCCCAAAATGAAAGCTGCTGGTCAAACTGCCAGGTTATGACCTTGAGCAGATCAGCAGTGATTACAACAGAGCTCTGGGAATGAGGGTGGAAGTGGTATTCTCATCAATCCTGCTGGTTGAGGGTAGGGGTTTGGGAAGGAGATGAGTGCCTGGTTGCACAGATGATGTTGACAGGAGGGCTTTGGCTTCCTTGACCATGGTGGGATGCTGTTAAGGTCCACAGCAGTCCTCCTTCCCCAATCTTTCCCCTGATGAAGAAGGGGAAGAGCAACTTGAGGTGTTTACTCACTAACATAGTAAGGATGGCTTTAAACTAGGTTAAAAGGAGGCAGGGTGACAAAATCCTACAGGTAAGTATGAAAGGTGACCTTGACAGAGGGCTGGAAGTTGGGATGGGGGGTGGGGTGGGGAATGGAAAATAGGTTCATAAGCTCAACAAGAGGGGAAACAATGGGGGGAATCACAACATCTTGTATGTAAATATACAAATACAAAAAGTGTAGGGAACAAACCGGAAGAACTGGAAGTCTTTGTACATAAGCAAAATCATGCAACATGCATCACAGCGACTTGGTGGGATAAATCTCATGACTGGAATATTAGTATAGAGCAGATGTTCTCAAACTGGGGGGCAGAATGTATTCTGTGGACATGTGAGAAGCTTTAGGGGGGGGGGGGGTAAATTGACAGCATGCATTTTACCCACAGCAATGAATAACTAGCAAAGCTGATTCCTCCAAACATATCAGGCCCTTAGATGGCGCTGTGCATTTGACTGTAGATCAGTCATCTCCAAACCTTTTAGGGTTATTCCCCCCCTTTACCCCTGTCTACCCCCCCCCCCCCAGGCCAGGAATGGAACTGCAGTCCATACCCCAGATCAGTTGGAATGCAAGATCTTTCATCAAAGTCAACACTGGTAGCCAATTCTATAGTAAAATAACAAGGTTTATTAACTAGAAAAAGTGAGTGTTGTTGGGAGGTTAAAGCAGGTATAAAATATGCACAAGAAGTCATAGTTTGTAATCCCAAATGGTGGCAGTATATAATAAATTGCTAGTTTCCCAGAAGTCTTTTCAGGATACCCAGATTGTTTCTGGGGATCTCTGCTTTCTTATGGTGCACTTCCCTGTAGAAGTCCAAACAGTCCAGAGATACAGGATCTTTCCTTGAATACTTACTTATGGCTTCTTCACGCAGAAAACAAACTGGGAGTGTTACTACTCATGTGGGCTTTTCCTTTGACGGAGAGTGAGGAATCCACTTTGGGCCTTTGACCTTCTATCATCACACACAAAGACCACTTACTTTGAAATGAGCACTTTTCATTTACATTCTACAAGGTTCCTTTCTTGTTTGATAGATTACTTAGTTGCCGGGGTATGCACAATGTAAACATCTGCCACTGCATTATAATGGAACACAAATAAGTGAAAACAATGCAAGTAACATCCCACTAGTTTTCATGAACTTTAAACACCAAATACACTCTTATCTGTTTATTACTTTGATCTATACTAATACACAAGTGAAGCTGGCCTGGGGCTCTGGCATGAGCTGGCACCTAGTCTGCCACTGTCACCATCCCATTTGTCACACACTACATATATAGACTTCAGGCATGGCCCCCACAGACAGTTATTCACCAACCAAACACAGCATGAATAACATGGTAACAGTTCTTTCCAAATTAACATCTCCCTGATATGGTGGAAGGATCCCTATCTGCTATGTGTGAGCATCACCTTCCTATCATCCTTGCCAGAGAAGATGATCATTTGTAGACACCTCTCTGGCTGAAGGACCGGTGGACCTCCATATGGTGCAAGGTAATTGGACATCTCGAAAGACCAGGCTGCACATCAACCTTCTGGAATGCCAGGAAGCCTGAGAAACTTGCAAGATTTTCTCCAATGCCTCCAGTCCCATCATGTTCTGATAATATCAGACATGACAACTTTTTTTTACATCAACAAACAGGGGGCGTGTAGAAGCAGCTACCCTGTGGAACTGGTGTATCAGGAATTAAATCACCCTGTTGGCAGTGTATCTTCCATGAACTCAGAATGGGTTAACAGACATCCTTAGCAGGCATCAGTTGTGAGTGGGAATTGCATGATTCAACCGTAAATAGCCTCTTCCACTCTGAGAGAGACCAGCAACAGGGATCTATTCGCCTCCCAAACAAACATGAAATGAAACACATACTTGGAGCTCTAGGACTATGCTCTCAGGATGATGCTCTTTTTCTCACCTGGTCAGATCATCTGAGCGATGCCTTTCCTCCCTTGTTGCTCCTACTGCAGTTCTTACAGAAAATTCATCAGGACAGGGCACAAGTCATCCTCATTGTCCCCCAACTGACCCAGACAGTTTTGGTTCCCAAATCTCTGTTACCTTGTTCTCCGATCAATATCTAGTCCTTTTGTGATCTCTTGGCCCAGGAGAAGGACAGGATATAGCATCTCAACCCTTACATGTCTTACCTTATGGATTGGTTTTTGGCATATTCGTTTTCTGAAGATGTATAAATGATCCTTAACAGTAGAAAGGACTCCACTAGAAAATGCTGTTTAGCCAAGTGGAAGCATTTTTTCCATCTGGGCACAGAAGAAACATGTATCGCTTGAGTCTGCAGATATTGTCCTCCTTTTGGTCTATCTTCTTTCTCTCAACACAGTTCTATTTGAGTCTACCTGGCAGCAATTAGTGCATGTTATGTACCCCCTGGTGGTTATTCAGTTTTCCCATCTGTAAGGAAACCTACCCCTCATTGGGACTAAAATCTTGTACTTTCAGTATGCATTGAGCCTCCCTTAGAACCATTCGCTTCCATGTCTCACTTATCAATGGAAATTGCATTCACCCCCAAAAGAGCATGTGTCTGGAGACTTCACTCCCTCGCCATATGATGCACTCCTGCCTTTTACCTGCAAAGGACAAAAACAATTAGAAAATCACCTAGATTGTTTGTGTTTCTCACTACAGCAGAATGAATCTGAGGTTGTGGTTCTCAACCTGTGCCACGCACTGTTTCCGACTCAGTCAGCACAGAGCTGCAGCCCATGTGACACCCTCAGGGCAATATAGGTAGTACTGGATTCAGCCCCCATCTAATATTACGCCCACAATGGTAAATAGGTTGAGAACCACTGAGTTAAGCTTTATCTTCAAAGTGGATCTTGGGCTGTATCTTGCTCTGCTACCAGCTGTTCCATCTTCCTCCTCCTCATGGGCTGAGGGCTCACTCTGCAAGAGCACAAGCAAATTCAGTAACATCACTTTAGGAAGTACTCATTTCTTGATGTTTACAGAACAGCTATGTTTGTGCACCATTATGTTCTAGTGCAGAACTCCTTTGCTAATTCTTTCTTCGGGACAATGGTTCTCCAACAGCTCTGCCATTTATTTCCTCGCACCCTCCTCCTACTTGAACACTGCTTGTCAGTCACCCATAGTGGAATACACATAGGGACTAGTCTCAAAAAAGAAACTGTTACTCTCCCTCCTTCCCCTCTTCTTTGAATCTCTACTGGATTTATGGTAGAGAAGGAACTGGAGAGGTGGTCAGTCCACTCTGCCGTTTATGCCTTTGGTTGGAAGCACCAGAAAGGCAAAGGCACTTGTGTGGCCCAATGGATTCTGTATGCAAGAATTCTCCGACTCCAGGTACAGCAGAGGGGAAGGAGGGTGGTTAGTGGAATACAGATAGGAACCACACATCTCTATGAACCCCCAGTCACTGTAAGTGACCTTTTGGCCTTTGAGACCTGGCACCTATGTATATTCCATACTGGAGTGAAAGCAACAAAATAAGGACAATGGACTTTAACCAACTTTGATAACTGGTAGGTAAGGTAGGAAGAAAACCTAAGGGAAAAGGGAGTTAATGAGCTGGCAGTTTCTTAGACAATATTAAAGGCACAACATCAAACTATCCCCATGCAAAAGAAAGACAGGAAGACTAGTAAGAGGCCCGTATGGCTCAATAAAGAGCTCTTCATTGATCTGAAACTCAGAAATGCATCCTACAAAACTTGGAAACATGAACGAATTGCTAAGGAATAGAAAATAACACACGTAGGGACAAAATCTGAACGGATAAGGCACAAAATGAGTTGCATCTAGCAAGGATCATAAAAGGCAATAAGAATTGGTTCAATAAATAAGTCAGGAGCAAGTGAAAGACGAGAGAGTGGAGGTCCTTTGCATAGTGGTCAAACAGAGCTGCTAATGGACAACATCAAGAACAGTGAGGTGATAAATGCCTATTTTGTGTCTGTCTTCTCTTAAAAATGTTTTGTTGTGACCTGATGCTTAACACAATTAATATTAATAACAAGGGAGAAGGGAACACAAGACAGAACAGGAAAGGAGCAGGCTACATGTTATTTATTCAAGTCATCAGGGCCTGATGAAATTTACCCTAGGTTACTTAATGAACTAGTTGGAACCATTTGCAGTTTCTTCAGGAACTCGTGGAGGAGAGGTGAGGTCCTAGAGGGCTAGAAAAGGACCAAGACAGTATTTATGATTTTAAAAGGGTAAACGCAGAGGGAAATTATAGACTAGTCAACCTAATTTTGATACTTGGAAAGATATTGGAACAAATTATTAAACAAGCAAATTGCAAGCATCTGGAGGATAATACGTGATTAGAAATAGCCAGCATGGATTTGTGAAGAACAAGTCATGTCAAACCTAATTTCCGTATTTGATGGGGTTACTGGCCGTCTGGATAGAGGACTCAGGGACAAGCAGTAGATGAGACTTCTATTGATTTTAGTAAAGATTTTAACATAGTCCCCACCTGTTATTCTCATAAACTAACTAGAGAAATGTGGTCTAGATGAAATTATTTTAAGGGAGGTGCACAACTGGTTGAAAGAGCTACTCTTTATGTACAATATCAATAGTTCACTGTCAAACTGGGAAGATGTATCTAGTGGAGTCCCACAGGGGTCAGTTCTGGGTCCTGTACTAGTCAGTATTTTCACTAATGACTTGCATAATGGAATGGAGAGCATGCTTATAAAATCTGCAGATGACACCAAAGTGGGAGGGATTTCAAGATTCGGAAGACCGGATTAGAATTCAAAGCGACCTTGACAAATTGGAGAACTGGTGTGAAATCAATGAAATTCAATAAAGACAAATATTTCACTTAGGAAAGAAGAATCAATGTACAATTACAAAATGGAGAATGACTGGGCTAGGCAGTAGTACTGCTGAATAGGAGCTGGGGAGTAATAGTGGATCACAAACTGAATGGTGATGCTGTTTATATTTTTTTTAAAAAAGCCAATATTATGAGGTGTATTAACAGGAGTGTCATGCATAAGATATGGGCTGTTGTTGTTTCACTCTACTCAGCTGTACAAGTTTGGTGCCAGGCTTTAGGAAAGATGTGGACAACTTGGGAGAGTCCAGAGGAGAGCAACATAAAATGATAAAAGATTTAGAAAATCTGACCTATTAGGAAAGATTTAAAAAAGCTGAGTATGTTTAGTCTTGAGAAAAGAAGACTAAAAGGGAACGTAAGTCTTTAAATATGTTAAGCACTGTTCCAAAGAGGAGGGTGCACAGTGTTCTCCATATCCACTGAAGGTAGGACAAGTAATGGGCTTAATCTGCAGCAAGGGGGGCTTAGGTTAGACATTAAGAAATCCTTAGTTAAAGTACTGGCATTGCGTCCGCAGGGAGGTTGCAGACTCCCTGTCATTGGAGATTTTTAAGAACAGGTGATACAAACACCTGCCAGGGATGGTGCAGATGTAATTGGTCCTACCACAGCATGGGGGATGGACTAAATGACCTCTCAAGATCCCTTCCAGCCTTACATTTCTATGATTCGACATTGTTTACAGAACCTTCATTATCGAACTGCTAGATGATATTTAGCTGTATATTGACACACACATTGACTCCCAATTGTGTGTGTGTGTGTGTGTGTGTGTGTGTGAGTGTGAGAGAGAGAACCCAAATGCTTCAGTCTTTTATTGCCCTGATGGGCCACACATCCAAAGAAGTGAAGCAGAGCCCCATCTGATTGCTTTATACTCTGGAAGGAGAAATTAAGCAGTAAAATCCATAGAGTTCCTACCTCCTTGTTTGCCAAAATTTAGCTTTTCAAATCCACCCCACTTGCTGTGAAGAAGGTGCACAGGATGGGGTAGCTGGGCAAAATAAAGCTTAGCAGAAGTGCTACTAGTCCACCTGCATTTAAAACGGGTGGGGGCGGGAGAAAGCTCACTCCTTTGCTGAATGGACCAGACTGCCAGAGAGCCCTACCTGATCTTGTACCTTCCCACCCCTGACATCCCCTTAGCTCTTGTTGGTGTGTTACACATCCCAGTGTTTTCATGTTTTATTAAATACTTAATATTGATGTGCCATTTTCTTACTTCTTGTCAGTAGTTTTGTGATCTATTTTTCAGATTCGTCTCCTCACACCTCATTGAACAGGAGGAGTTCGGGTCGTCAGGGTGGAGTCCATGAACTGTCAGCTTTTGAGCAACTTGTTGTGGAACTGGTACGACACGACGACAGCTGGCCTTTCATGAAACTAGTTTCCAAAGTCCAGGTAACTGGGGTGGATGTATATTGTGGCAGCATTTGGGGATGATGTTTACTGTCAGATTCTGATTCACTGGATAGCCCCAGGGGATACCACCGAGCATGTTCAGAGAACTCTTGCAATGTAACTTGAGTCTCTGGTGTCAGGAACTGAGATTTCCCAATTTGACAAGTTACTGTGAAAGTCCTAATATACCTGTATTGGCGGATAGGCGTGTGTGGCTGTCCCTCGCTGTCAATCTCCAAGGGCAGCCATGCCTCTTTGCTGTCACGCACCTGGAACGGCACTCTGCATGAGGGGGAAATTAGCTGTCTCTAGAGCTCAAACCTGCACATGGGATAGAACAGTGAACACTCAGGGGCCCAGGCCCTTAGGCAGGGTGAGGCACCCAACAGTCTAGAGCTCCAGCCCTCCAGCAGGGTAGAGCAGGTAAGAGCCTACGATCCTGGGGCTCTGGCACGCGGTGAGTGCCCTACACAGTCTAGGGGACTAGTTCAGCGGACAGTAGACTTATACTGGCCGAAGGGTTGGGATGGCAGAGGGTAGAGGAACAAAGGCCCACCTGACTCCACTGTGTCCTAGCCCAGAGCCCTAACAGTAGCAGAGTGGTCTGCCACTGGGTCAGCAGGGATCCACCAGCAACCTGCTGACCTTTTATCAGGCCAGCACTCTACCAGACCTTATCTAGTTTCCCTGGGCTACGTCCTACTCTCCCCAGGTTTGGTACCTCCGGGTACACCGCCAGTGGCAACCTTTAGCACAGGGGTGGGCAAACTACGGCCCATGAGCCCACCTTGTCCGGCCCCTGAGCTCTCAGCTGGGGAGGCTGCCACTGGCGCCAGCCCCACCTTCCCTGCTCCCCCGGATCCTCAGCACGCCGCGTGGGCAGCACTCTGGGGGGTGCGGTGACACATTCCTCTGGATCAGCGCAGCAGTGTGTCTGACCAGAGCCAGACACGCTGCGCTGAGCGATGTGGTAAGTGGCCTGGGGGGGGGGGAGGGGGTTGGATAAGGGGCAGAGGGACCCAGGGGACAGGGAAGGGGGGATTGGATAAGTGTGGGAGCCCTGGGGGGGGGGCTGTCAGGGGGTGGGGAGAAGAGGGGTTGGATAGGGGCTGGAGTCCTGGGGGGTCATTAGGGTCGGGAGGAGGGTCTCTGGAGGGAGCGGTCAAGGGACAAGCAGTGAGGGGGGGGCACGGTTGGATGGGTTGGGGATTCTGAGGGGGGCAGTCGGGAGGTTGGAAGTGGGACAGGGCAGATAGGGGGTGGGGCCAGGCTATTTGGGGAGGCACATCCTTCCCAGCCCTCCACACAGTTTTGCACCCCTGATGTTGCCTACCCGTTTCAGCACCTCAGTGTTGGTCAGGTCTGGACCCTCTGGTAGCTCAGACGAGTCCTCAGGGTAGCTGAAGTCTTCTGCAGGCTCCTGCGTCACATCTGTCTCCTTTGGCAGCTGCTGCCCACCTACAGGGCCAGCCTTTTATACTTTCTGTTCCTATCCTTCCCCTCTGCTTCTGGCATGGTGAGCATGGTCGTCCTGGTTCCGCCCATCAGGGGGCGTCTGGCCATCCTTCACTGTCCGTGTCTGAGGGCAGTCACACTTCTTTGCTACAACCTGAAATACCTGAAATAACTCAATAAGCAATTGAGTTGAAATAACTCAATAACCTCAAATAACTCAACCTGAAATACCTGAAATAACTCAATAAGCAAATGTCAAGCGTAGCAAAGTTTTTTGAAAATCTGCACTATATTGCCAAAGGTGAGACAGACAGCTTATTAAAAAGTCAATTGAACTAAAATTGTCACTGGATTTTGCTTTCCTGACGTGATTTGAATGCTAAAACATTTTCAAAGCAGGGGACATTGAAACAGAACCATGTCATAGGAGTAACTTACTGTTAATCATGCTGTCTGAATGATTGTGCAGTAGAGTGACAATTAGCTCAGTAATTCCATTCCCATTAGTTTCTGAAATACAGAGTACTAGCATAGGCCTTTAAAGAAAGCCTTCCAGTAGGGAGTTGCATTGCAATAGGAGACCCAGGATTAATTTTATACTTCACCCCTTGTTTGAAAGGACATAGTATGCATTTCCCTGAAAGTCCCATTGGCTGGTACACAAGAATGGTAGGACTATACTAGCATCGCAGAATGCCTGTTCTCCTCAGTCACATTGAAGCTCCTCCCTGTGTATGGGGGTTGCTCTGGTATTCCGGGATCTGGAATTTCTGATGAACTTTTTACACAAAAATTTGAGACTTAAAACTGACAAGAGCAGGAATTATTAGGCAGCTGCAAGGAGTGATTTTAAGATTAAAGAGGAGGCAGAAACGTCTATCTCCATAGAGAGAGAAGTGGGTTAGCATTGCTGTTATAACCATCTACACACACAAATGAAGGGTATAAACATCAAAGAAAGAGAGAGAGGAGTTACTTAGATCAGGGACAAGTAGGGAGGGCAATATCTTGGAATAATGGGATTAAAGTAAGAATTTCTGGCAGACTGAGAAAAGCTTCCAAATGGGGGAGCTGTATTAATCTTGACCTTCAGAAGAAAGTAGTAGAAGCTCCATTGCAGATACATTCAAACTAAACTAAGCAAAGCACTAGAAAAAAAGACCCTTCTATGATTTGAAAAAGAAAAATCCACAGCTGATGACACTTTTAATTGTCTATGTAGTGCCAGAACAGATTAATTTAATTACTTACTGCCGGTCAGTGTGCAAATCCTGGATACACATAATGATCATTCTTTGTAAATGCCAAGAAATGGATGATTTTACCCACCTGGCCTTCTTCACTGCTAATTCCTCCTGAAAATTTGCTAGTAAGTTGCATGTACTCCAAGATGGATGTTCAGGAGAGACCTCATAGCCAAATTATATCTGGCTTAAAATATATATGCATGTTTCTGGGTTTTCTTGTCAGACAACCAAATTTGGGATCCAAATTGTCACATAAACAAGACACCTTTTAAAAATGTCTTCTAGTCTGATTTGGGGGGAACTTGTAATGTGTGCTTGCACAGAATTCAAAGGTTGTGAGCCAAATGATCAGTGTCCGGGCTCAGTAATCCTCCTCCCCTCCCCTTCACTTTAATCATGGAGCTCAGGAGGTCCCCAGTACTGAGGCAAGTTTAAGTAGACCATCCCTGACTAATGTTTGTACAATCCCCATTATTGGAGATTTTTAAAAACCGCTTGGACAGTTGCCCTTGGAAGCTATTCCAGTACATTATAGCATTGTACAATATGTAATATAAATTTTTTGCATCTGAGTTTGAACAGCTCTAACACAAGTATATCTATCTATATATATAAAAGTAAAATGGTGTATGCATGTGTGTGCGTGTATGTACGTTCCCTTACTCCTTCCACACCGTTTGAGCTAGAGACTTGAAATTTGGTACAGTTATAGGCTTTAGGGTCCTAATCAGGGTAAGAATCGAAAATTTTTCAAATCTCACCTCTTACACCCCCTAGGGGTGAAATTCTTTAAAGACCATTAACATCAGCTGGGCAGCAGGTTAACACCTGCTGTTCTCTGTGACATAGTTATGATGGAATAATACACCCCCCCCCCAACGGCCCCCGCACTCACTCAGCTCTCTGCCCCCTCCTCCCTCCAACGGCCCCCACACTCGCTCAGCTCTCTCTCCCCCCCCCCCACATCTAAATGCAAGAGAATGAAATTAAGTAGACAAAATGAGACTTCTGAACAAAATTTGTATTAAGAAAAAACATTGTAGTCTTTTTTACATCTCAGTTTCGAATTACAAATACCCCGAGCAACGCCAGGTATTTTTGCTAGTAGCTTATAAATTAAACCACTTTTTTCTTAAATTCCTCCATTAGATATTTGTTTGGGGTTCTTTGCCCAATTTCTTTAACTTCTCTGAATGCATTATTGATTTGTTTTATATTTTGTGGCCTCTTGCTTGAACAACTTTAAAATTAGGTCAAGAAATTAATAGCTAAATTTCAATAAATTCTGGCTGTAAATAAAGGGCCTGTTAAGAGTCTTTCTGCGGTAACAGTAGAAAGTTCAAGTAAATTTGTGGCTTTGTGTATATTTTAACACCTAATTATTATGAATTGAATTTAAGTTTATATATACCTAATAAAATGAATAGTAAATAAAATAAATACTTTTTTGCAGGTTCCAGACTACTATGATATTATCAAAAAACCTATTGCCTTAAATATAATCCGTGAAAAAGTGAATAAATGTGAATACAAATTAGCATGTAAGTACTATTTACTGACGTAATTAAGCCTGTGATCTGCTCTTTACAATCAGTGGTCTTATCCCCTGAAAGAAGCAGAGCTGGGATGGGAGGATTTGAAAACTGGTATTTCTTTGAAAAACCATTCTTAGAAATCTATGAACCACTTTTCAGAGTGTAGTGATTGTGTTAGTAGTTGTACTACTAAGACAGGTGAAATGTAACTAAAGTGAATGGTCATGGAGTTTGTTACCGCCGCAAGCCTTAGAGATGGTACCTGTTAAATAGGGTAGTGGCACATTGATGGGATATATCCAAAAACTTCCATTTCCATTGCTTGAAGACAGAGGACTCTGACTGTAGGGGTAGTTAATCTGACACTATACATACGCCACTACATTCACCCCATTTATTGGTGAAGATCTCTTTAGCACCTGTCTTTGCAAAGGGCATCAGCCTACTGAATTCTGTAGTGCCATAACAGTATTCTTTACTCGTACAGTACTATTACCTATGGTGACTTGGCAAATGCACTAAACTCATTTCTTTTAATTTTTATTTACCAGCTGAATTCATTGAAGACATTGAACTGATGTTTTCGAACTGCTTTGAGTACAACCCTCGTAATACAAGTGAAGCAAAAGCTGGAATTAGACTTCAGGCTTTTTTCCACGTTCAGGCTCAAAAGCTTGGACTCCCTATTGCATCTGGTAATGTGGACCATGCTGCTCCAGCTGCAAAGAAGTCACGAATTTAACCTCTTCCTTCCAAAGGATTTTTTTGAGGGAACCTTTATATTCATAAAAATGAAACATTAAATCATGCAGTCGTTATATCTGTATAAAGCAATAACACCAGTTTAACCACCTTGAAGTGTGGCCTGCACTATATTCTCAATTTAATATTAAGCACTCAGGAGAATGTAGGAAAGATTACCTTTGCTACAGTTTTATTCAGTGTCTAATAACTTTGATAGATGTATTGGATACAGTACTGGTTTACAGAGGTTTTGTACATTTTTAAGACATTCATGTGTCTAAATATCTTCCAGAAATATTTTTTTCTGCGCCATATGACCTTGTTTTATCCTCTAGATTTTCTAGGAGCTGTGGTATTGTGAGGACTTTATCAACTCAGACAAAATCTTCTACTGTAGCACAGTTTCTTCAACTGTGTAAATGTTTGAAACTCTGAGTACACCTTTTCAACACTACACATGAATGAGTACAATTGCATATCCTTTAAAGTACTGTACCAGTGCTGGCTGGAAGTATTCGGTCTGAGTTTATTAAGTAGATATTTATTTAGCATTCAAAGTAATTTGTGAATTTGTTTTGTATTTATAAAATTTGTATGTGGGGGGGATAAGAGTTCCTTAACTTTTTTAATTTTTCCTCCTGTGTTTTGTTTATTCCTCTAACTTCCCAATGATCAGTTGATAAAATAATACCCTCTCCTTTCGCTGGCATTCTTCTAGCAACAAGTAACTTGCAGGACTGTATTATAAGTTTCTATGTACAACTTTCTAAGTGCACAAATAAAATGATACATTTTTCAAATTTACTGTAGTCTGCCATCCTTACTCAGTCCACGGTCCCAGTCATTTCAGGTGGGAAGCTGCTTATATGAGAAAAGCAAGATTTGGCTTTGATGAAAATATACCTTAATAGCAGAACAATCCTTAAATATTTCCAGCAGTCTTGAACATAAGCGAATCCCAGGGTCTTATCCCATCTCTTGTATACTTTTCTACACGAAGTTGTTGATGCAAACACCTTGAAAATATAGGCAGAACAGCTTTTTATTCTCTCAAATAATGTAAAACTTCATAATGTTTAGTTACCTCAAATCTTTAAAACAGTCTTGAAATCCTTTTGCTTATTCTCTAAGGGTTTCATTTTTTCTTAAGTGTGGAATTAAATATATACTTTTAAAATGGAATTGGGTTGGTGACTTTAAACACTGGCATAAAGGAGGAAGGAGTTTTTAAAGCAATATTTTTCAAGTTTGGTATTCACCAAGAGCCAGGAATGTCACAGGGCAGAGAAGAGCAGTGGGTATATCTGGAATCATGCAGTTCTTCTTCGAGTGATTGCTCACATGCATTCCACTATAGGTTAGGCACGCGCTGCGGGCCTGGTTGCCGGGTAGATTTTCCCCTAGCTGCAGACTGGGTGAGCAGGGAGCCCCCTGGAGTGGCGCCACTGAGGCACTCTATAAGTACCCCTGCGACACAGTCTGGCCCTCAGTTCCTTCTTTACCGCTCGAGCTGGTAGTCGGAAGAGGAGTTCTGCTTTTCAGCGTTCTCCTTATCTCCTAGCTAGTCGATTGTTCTCTTAATTGTTCGTTGTTAGCAGTTGTTGTTAGTTAGTTTACATAGTCTTTGTAGTGTAAAGAGTCAGTGCAGGGGTTTTTCCCTGCTGCCGGAGCCTCTGTCTTCAAGGCTCCGGGATTCAAGCACTCAGAGTGTGGGAAGCCTACGCCTGTGGGAGACCCACACTCTAAGTGCCTCTCAAGTGCCTGGTAAGTGCACTTGGCAGTTTCTTCCTAGATCTGCAGTACCTTCAGCCCAGGACCCGCAAAGACAGGGAATCCCGCTTGCGGCACGTCCTGATGGAGGCGGCCCCGGACTCCAGTGCGGCACCGGACCCCGCACCCAAACCGCCGAGAGCCAAGCCTCGGCACCGGTCGCGCTCCCCCAGCACCAAGCGGAAGAGGAGCGCTCCACTTCGCCCTGCTCCGGACCGCGTCCAGCCGTCGGTACCAGTGCCGCGACCTCAGCCTTCTCCGGGGAGCCGACCTGAGGAAGAGCCGCCAGCACCCGCACCGCTGACTCCGGCGCCGCAGGAGGCCCCGTCGAGTCCGGTGCCAGTGGTCTTGCCACTTGGGGTGCCAACTCCGCAGCAGCTTCCCTCCATGATGGAGGCGTGTACTGCTGCGAGAGGGTTGCTTGCCGGGGACGCCCCGCAGCAACAAGTCCGGTCGATGGGCAGGCCGCCCATGACCGAGGCAGAGATCGCGTGTCGGAGCCCGGCAGGGCATGGACACCGCTCGATCTCGCAGCGCCGACCAGACTCCCGGCAACGGTCACCCGCCTGGCTCCGGTCGCAGTCTCGGCGCTGCAAGGAGTTGAGACCCTGCTCAAGGTCTCCTCCTGGCCGTTCGCGCCACTCGCGCTCTGGCCGCCGATCAGAGTCCCGGCACCCTGGTAAGGGCCGGTCGTACTCTCGGCACCGGTCGCACTCCCGGCACCGGTCCCTCAGCTGGCGCCGAGACCGTCCGAGACGTCGCTCCACAAACCGCTCCGCGTCCAGGCACTGCTCGTCGTCTCGGCACCGAACCCCGTCGCGGCGCCGAAGGTCCTCCCGGTACCGATCATCGTCTCGGCACCGAGACTCCCCGAGGCGGCACCGTTCAGGTAGCCACGATTCCTTGGATGGGCACCATACCGCCCGGTACCGGTCGAGAAGCCCACGGCACCGGGAGTGTAGAGAGCAGCACCGGACCCCGTCGCGGCGCCGAAGGTCCTCCCGGTACCGATCATCGTCTCGGCACCGAGACTCCCCGAGGCGGCACCATTCAGGTAACCACGATTCCTCGGATGGGCACCATACCGCCCGGTACCGGTCGAGAAGCCCACGGCACCGGGAGCGTCGAGAGTCCGCCGGCACGCGGGCCCCTCGCTCGGCGGGACCAGTCCAAGTCACCCAGAACCCTGCCTGGTCAGAGTGGGCGGCATGGGGGTACGATCGGCCCCGGGAAACCCAGTCTGAACCCGGGTTCCCGGTGAGCTCAGAGGGTCCAGTGGACGTGCTGGCAGGACCATCATCGGCAGTCCAGCCCTCCACGGTACGTAGCCCTATGGAGCCGGGTCCCTACGCCTCCCCCGTAGGGGTAGAGGCAGTGGTGGGCACTTCATCAACTAGCCCGCCCGCCTTGGACCTCTCCAGTTACCAACATCTCCTCCAGGCAGTTGCTAAAAACATGAACCTGCCTTTGGAAGAGGTCCCAGTGGTGGACGACCCGGTCACCACCATGTTAACTAAGGGCACTCCGGCACGGGTGGCAGTGCCGTTCATTAATACTATTAAACTCCACACGGCGGTAATTTGGAAGACCCCCGCCTCTATCTCCCCCACTGCTCGTGGGGTGGAGAAGTGTTATTTTGTCCCAGCCAAGGGATATGAATACTTGTATGTTCACCCCACGCCCTCCTCCCTGGTGGTGGACTCTGTTAATAACAAGGAGCGCCACGGGCAGGAGGCGCAGGTCCCCAAGGCCAAAGAGGCCAAAAGGTTGGACCACTTCGGCAGGAAAGTTTATTCCTCCGGGGGCCTACAACTCAGAGTCGCCAACCATCAGGCACTCCTGAGTAGGCACCATTTTGACACGGTGGAGGCCCTTACTAAATTTGAGACTGCTCTCCCGCAGGAGGGCAAACAGGAGTTCAGGGCCCTATTGCTCCAAAGCAGGGACGTATCTCGTCATGCCCTGCAAGCGGCCCTGGACTCGGCCGACTCTGCAGCCCGAACAATGGCCTCGGGCATTGCCCTCCGCCGGGCAGCATGGCTCTCGTCATCCAACCTAGCCCCGGCCATGCAATTTAAAATCCAGGACCTCCCCTTTGAGGGACAGTCCCTCTTCTCGGAGGATACGGATGCCCGTCTCCAGGCCCTCAAGGACAGGGGGGTAACCCTCAAAGGCCTGGGCATGCACACCCCAGGTCCACAGAGGCGTCCCTTCATCCCGCCACGCAGGAAATTCTTCCCACCTGCGCGCCCGCCCCAGGACTCCTCCCTCAGGAGAAGCCGCCCTTACCGCCGGCGGCAAGGGCCTAGGCAGGGCGGGAAACAACAAGGCTCTAAGCCTTCCCAGGGGCCCAAATCCAACTTTTGATGGTGCGCCCGAGGGCAGTTCACCAATCATAAACCTGGATCCTCCCTTTGGAGACCGTCTGTCCTACTTCCGCCGTGCATGGTCAGACATTACATCAGACCAGTGGGTCCTCCGCACGGTGGAGGTGGGATATTCGCTCCAGCTCTCCTCCACTCCTCCCACCCACCCACCCTCCTCGTCCCTCTTCAGGGACCCCTCTCACGAGCAACTCCTCGTACAGGAGGCGAGGTCGCTCCTCGCACTGGGAGCCATCGAGCCCGTACCGCAGGAGTTCAGGGGGAAGGGGTTCTACTCCCGCTACTTCCTGATCCCCAAGGCGAAAGGGGGCCTCCGGCCCATCCTGGACCTGCGCGAACTCAACACCTACATGATCAGGTTCAAGTTCCGCATGGCCACCTTGGGCACTATCATTCCCTCTCTGGATCCGGGAGACTGGTTCGCTGCCCTCGATATGAAGGACGCTTACTTTCACGTGAGCATCAAACCCTCACACAGACGTTACCTCCGCTTCCTGGTAGCGGGGGAACACTATCAGTTTGCCGTCCTACCCTTCGGCCTGTCCACCGCACCCAGGGTGTTCACAAAGTGTATGGCGGTAGTAGCGGCATTCCTTCGGCGCCGCGGGGTACACTTATACCCGTACCTCGACGATTGGTTGATCCGAGGCACCTCCAGGGACCAAGTGTCAGCTCATGTGCGGCTCGTTATCAGCACGTTCGACCGCTTGGGAATCCTTCTCAACAGGGAGAAGTCCACCCGGGAGCCTACCCAGAACATAGAGTTCATAGGAGCCCTACTAGACTCCACGGTAGCAAGGGCATCCCTGCCCCAGCCTCGGTTCCTCACTATCCAGTCAGCCATCAGACAGCTACGCAACTGTCCGATGACTACGGTCAAGGTCTTCCTCAGCCTGCTAGGTCACATGGTATCGTGCACTCATGTCATACAGCACGCCAGACTACGGCTACGCCCACTGCAGTCGTGGCTCGCGGTGGCCTACAGACCGAGAAGGGACAGTATGGACGCCCTCCTCTCCATCCCCAGAGCCACCCTATCCGCTCTGGCTTGGTGGGAAGACCAGGACAATGTGTGCCAAGGGGTCCCCTTCCTTCCCCCCAGCCCGTCCATGTCCCTAGTGACGGACGCCTCATCGCTAGGGTGGGGAGCTCACCTAGGGGAACTCAGGACCCAGGGCCGCTGGTCGGAGTCAGACCTCTGCCTCCACATCAATATCAGGGAGCTGAGGGCCGTCCGGCTCGCGTGCCAGGCGTTCCGGGACACATTACGGGGTCACTGTGTAGCGGTGCTGACAGACAACACCACAGCCCAGTATTACATAAACAAGCAAGGCGGGGCCCGCTCCAGCCCCCTGTGTCAAGAGGCGATTCTCCTGTGGGAATTCTGTATAGCCCACGCTATTCACCCGGTGGCCTCCTTCCTTCCCGGAATCCAGAACACCCTGGCGGACCGCCTCAGCAGATCCTTTATGACTCACGAGTGGTCCCTTCGGCCAGATGTCATCCGGCCGATCTTCCTGAGGCGGGGGTTTCCCCACATCGATCTCTTCGCCTCCAGACAGAACAGGAAGTGCCTCCAGTTCTGCTCCTTTCGAGGCAGCTCCCGGGGATCCCTGACAGATGCCTTTCTCCTACCCTGGACGGGGCACCTGTTCTACGCGTTCCCTCCGATCCCGCTTCTCCACAAGGTGATCCTGAAGATCAGACGGGACAGGGCACACGTCATCCTCATAGCCCCGGCCTGGCCCAGGCAATGCTGGTATGCGTCCCTCCTCCAGCTGTCCAGGGCCCCTCCCATCAGCCTCCCGCTGTGGCCAGACCTGATCTCTCAGGATCACGGTCGCCTCCTGCACCCGGACTTGCGGTCCCTTCACCTCACAGCGTGGCTACTCCATGGCTGAGAGGTCCTGAGCTCTTATGCTCAGCCGAGGTACAGAACGTCCTTCTGGGTAGTAGGAAACCATCCACCAGAAGTACCTATACCGCCAAGTGGACCCGTTTCTCTGCCTGGTGCACACAACATGACATCGTTCCAAGTGAGGCTATTATCCCACGCATATTGGACTACCTGTTAGGCCTCAGAAATCAGGGCCTTTCTACCTCTACTATCCGGGTCCACCTCGCTGCCATATCGGCTTTCCATCCGGGTCAGTCGAACCACTCAGTCTTCTCCGACCCTATGGTATACCGTTTCCTTAAGGGTCTAGATAAGCTGTACCCGAGCGTCAAGCGTCCCATTCCACCTTGGGATCTCAACCTTGTGCTCTCACGCCTCGCGATGCCCCCGTTCGAGCCCCTCGCCACGTGTTCCTTACTACACCTTTCCTGGAAGGTGGCATTCCTAGTAGCTATCACCTCGGCTCGTAGAGTGTCAGAGATCCGTGCACTGACCTCCGAGCCGCCCTACACTATCTTCCATAAGGACAAGGTTCAGCTACGTCCCCACCCGGCCTTCCTGCCTAAGGTGGTCTCTCCCTTCCATGTTAATCAAGACATTTGTCTCCCAGTCTTTTATCCTAAGCCACACACCTCTGGAAGGGAACAGCAATTACACACGTTGGACGTTAGGAGGGCTCTTGCTTTTTATTTAGATAGAACAAAGCAATTCAGGAAAACAACCCAACTTTTCGTGGCAGTTGCGGAGAGGATGAAGGGCCAGCCAGTTTCAGCCCAAAGGCTCTCCTCCTGGATTACCTCGTGCATTCACACCTGTTATGAACTCGCGGACAAGCCGCTTGAGAGAGTAACAGCACACTCCACGAGAGCGCAGGCGTCCTCTGCGGCCTTCCGGGAGGGAGTCCCTATTACGGACATCTGCAGGGCGGCTACCTGGTCCTCCGTCCATACCTTCGCCGCCCACTACGCCATAGTCCAGCAGACCAGGGACGATGCGGCGTTTGGGTCAGCGGTCTTACGATCAGCAATGGGTCAACCCGACCCCACCTCCTAGGTATTGCTTGTAGTCACCTATAGTGGAATGCATGTGAGCAATCACTCGAAGAAGAAAACAAGGTTACTTACCTGTAACTGTTGTTCTTCGAGATGTGTTGCTCACATCCATTCCAAACCCACCCTCCTTCCCCACTGTCGGTTTAGCCGGCAAAGAAGGAACTGAGGGCCAGACTGTGTCGCAGGGGTACTTATAGAGTGCCTCAGTGGCGCCACTCCAGGGGGCTCCCTGCTCACCCAGTCTGCAGCTAGGGGAAAATCTACCCGGCAACCAGGCCCGCAGCGCGTGCCTAACCTATAGTGGAATGGATGTGAGCAACACATCTCGAAGAACAACAGTTACAGGTAAGTAACCTTGTTTTTCTCTATACCAAACATGCATCTATGGCTTCGGATAAAGCAGAGTGGATGGGTCTTTGGAAGCTCCACACCTTCCCTCCCTGCTGTGGTGGTGGTATTTAATGTAGCTAGCAATGGAAAAATCTGTCCTATAGCTGCAGGCTCACACAGCAATTTGCCATCCCAAGTTACTGTTTCTGCTTTTGTGGTGCTTGGTTCATCTTTGGATGACATCTGGGGAAGTCTACTTTCCCCTAGAGCAGCATGTAGCCTTCTAGGGAAGGAGGGTAATAGGATGGGGGAGTGACCACCTAGGGGGTGAAGAGAGAGGTCACCACAGCAGAGCAAAAAGCTGGGGGAACAGCCCAAGACCAGGGGAGTCGTGTTTGCCTGTCCACCCCAATCCCAGCTAAATTGGGTTGTTGCAAAAACATTGAGCCAAGGAAGGACTGCGATGGGGGTGTATGCAAAAGTCATAATTATTTTTACTTTCTCTGTGATAGAATTGGAACACAGAGAAGGTAACCACTTATTTAAAAGACAAATAAAATTCAGTAGGCATTCTACTTTAATGTCCTTGCTCTCTCTTGGCCTGGCATTGAGCCACCACTTTGGCGACTTAAAACTGTGACAGTTAGGGCATCATCCCCATATATTCCAGTATGAAGGATGTGGGGGGAGGGGATAGGAGACATGGTGCATGTGCAGCCCCCAAAGACCCTGCTTTCCAAGGAGTTCTGTGTTCACACACTAAAGGAAACACTTTGCCTATGGCATGGCTCCATGCAGGCAGCCATCTCAAAGAATCACACTTACTACAGAAAGTAACTACACTCTAAACCAAGAAGTCCTAGGTCAAAATCTCTCAAGTGTGTATTGAGAAATCTATTAATACACTGTGAGACTGCAATAGTTTATTTAAAAAAAAGAACAACCTTGGTGCTAAAATTTAAAAACAGTATGGGGGTGAGGAAAGTTGCACAGTGGGATAGCTACTCATGGTGCACTGCTCTCTGCACTGATGCATAAATGCAAGTGCTGCTAGTAAGGATGCGCTCTGACACAGGGAGCATAGTGTGGACATGCACAATCAAATTAATTACTGCAGTGACTGTAGGTCAACTTAATGTAAGTTGACTTAATTTTGTAGTGTAGACATAAATAAAATTAAATAAATGGAGATATACCCATCTCCTAGAACTGGAAAGACCTTGAAAGCTCATCAAGTCCCGTCCCCTGCCTACACTAGCAGGACCAAGTACTGTCCCCTGACAGATTTTTTTTTTTTTTCCCCCCAGATCCCTAAAAGGATTGAACTTAACCCTGGGTTTAGCAGGCTAATGCTCAAACCACTGAGCTATCCCTCCCCCCTGACATGTCCGCAGTCATCTTTTCTCATTTCAAAGATGTCAGCATCAACAGACTATATCTTCATCAAAGTCTCAACATAAAGAAAAAATATTCCAGTCAAAGCTTAAATGAAAGCAATATTCCTCTTTGTTGACTACAAGGCTTCAACTTTGATAGGACTGAAAGTTATGGACCAATTGGTGAGGATGTGTCCCTTTCTTTGTTTAAAGAAAGGCTAGCTCATTTCATTGACAACTGGAGACTTACAGTGGACAAATGGGTACTAGATACTATAGGAAAAGGCTGTGTAATACAATTAGAAAATGTACCCCCTTTCATTTGACTCTACCCTTTCCTTTTCAGTTAAAGGTTCTTCTATGAGAAATTCAGATGGGTGCTGTCGTAAAGATGTTGAACTGTAGGATTAAGGATTTTATTGAAGATAGTTCCTGGTACAGAAGAAAAAATGGGAGTTTCTATCCGATTTTAGATTTAAGAAAATTGAATAGCTTCATTAGAAGTTCCAGTTTTGATGGCTAACCCTAGCTTCCATAATTCCCTTGCTTTCAGTTAAGGATTATTTCGCAACACTTGATTTCAAGGATGCATATTTCCATATATCTATCTGCCCAAATCAGCAGAAGCATCTTTGTTTTGTACTGAAAATGTCTTTGTCCCACTACACAGTCCTACAACATTTGGGCTTTTGAAAATGCCAAAAGTCCTTACAAAGTGCACATAACAGGGTCTTTGTTAATCATATTTGGGCAATGGCTGCTAAAATCTTCATGTGCAGATCCCCTACTTCACATCCAGTTTATAATCTCCCTTGTTATGGACTTGGGACTGTTTCTGAACAGTCATATCTCCGCCCAAACTCCAGAGAATTCATTAAATTAGCTCTATAAGGGACTCAGCAACTGGAAGAACTTTCCTTCTGGAAGATTTTAGAAGACCGAGGGATCCATTTCAGAGATCTGATTCTGTTGATCCCAGAGAGTGATTTTCTTTTTGAATTGGAAGGGGTCTCATGACAACTTTTGCAAGCATCGACATAGCGAGCATTGCACTGTGGGTACCTATCCCACAGTTCCCGGAGTCCCCAGCAGGCAGCATTTCGAGTGCTGCACTGTGGGTAGTGTGGCAAGGTGGCCCCCCGGGCCCCCCGGATTCAGGTTCTCAAGCAGCTCTCTCTGGCTAAGTTTGGCTCCTCGCCGGCTAGGGAGGGCGAACTCCCTCCTGGGAAGGGACTCCTTCCTGCTTCTCTGCCTGCTGGCAGCCTTTCTGTGTCTGACTCTCGCTCTCCCTCACTCTCTTCTGCTGTCACAAAACTCACTCTTCCAACTCCTCCTGCCTCCAAACGCATTCCTCAACTCCCACACCCCCTTTCTGGGGAGGAGTCTCTTTAAAGGGCTCTGGCAGCCTCCTGTCTCAGCTGGCCCTGCTTCTGACTGCGGCAGCCTTGCTCAGCTGGACCTAATTTAACCTGCAGTTACCCCTCTCACCACACCCTTCTTTGGCAGTCTCTAGCCCTGGGTTTACCACACATCTCCTCCCCCCCGCTCAACACCATGGGGTTGGGCTACTTGGTACCCTTGACAGGCCGTCCGCATTTCCGTGCAGGAGGCCGGATCTATGTTGCACATGGAAGTGGAAGGGCTGTAGCGAGAGGAACCATCTAGTGACCCTTGCGTTTTTGTCCTTATTTTGGTGCATCCACTTCAGCGGAGCATGGTCCGTGACCAGGGTAAACAGTCTTCCGAGCAGGTAGTAGCGGAGGCTTTCTACAGCCCACTTTACCGCCAGGCACTCCTTCTCTACTATGGCGTATTTCTGTTCCCTGGGCAGGAGCTTCCGACTGAGATATAGGATCGGGTGGTCTTCGCCATCTATCATCTGGGACAGCACCGCTCCTAGCCCTACTTCAGAGGCATCCGTCTGTAATAAAAACTCCTTCTCCCAATTCGGGGCTATTAGCACGGGGTCGGTGCAGAGAGCCGTCCGCAGATCCCTAAACGCCTCTTCTGCTGAATTCGACCATTTCACGATGTCCGGGCCACGGGCTCTCGTCAGGTCAGTTAGTGGGCATGCCCGGGCGGCGAAATGGGGAATAAACCGTCGATAATACCCGACCAACCCCAGGAACGCCCTGACCTGCCTCTTCCGGACTGGTCGTGGCCACTTCTGGATCGCCTCTAGCTTGTTGAGCTGGGGTCTTACCAGGCCTCTCCCCACTACATACCGGAGGTATTTGGCTTCTGCTAGTCCAATTGAGCACTTGGCGGGATTTGCAGTCAAGCCGGCCTTCCTCAGGGTGTCTAGCACTGCCTCCACCTTCCCCAAGTGTCTCTCCTAGTCGGGGATATGGATAATCACATAGTCTAAATAAGCGGCTGCGTACTTACGATGCGGCCGCAGCAGTTTGTCCATAAGCCTCTGGAAGGTGGCGGGGGCCCCGTGTAATCCAAAGGGGAGGACCGTGTACTGGAACAAACCCTCTGGAGTGGCAAAGGCCGTCTTCTCCTTATCCGCCGGGGCCAGGGGGATCTGCCAGTAGCTTTTGGTCAGGTCCAGGGTGGAAAGGAACCGCGCTGTTCCTAGTCGGTCAATCAGCTCGTCTACTCGGGGTAACGGATACGCATCGAACTGGGAAACATCGTTTAGCCTCCAGAAGTTGTTGCAGAATCGCACACTGCCATCTGGCTTGGGTACCAAGACCACAGGACTGGACCACTGGCTATGGGACTCCTCTATGACCCCTAATCTTAACATTTTCCGGACTTCTGCCCCAATCCCTTCCCTCTTTGCCTCAGGGATCCGGTATGGCTTGACATATACCTTTACCCCAGGCTCCGTGTGGATGTGGTGGCATACTTCCCTGGTTTGGCCTGGTGTCTCTGAGAACACGTCCGGGTGGCGTTCGAGCATGCTGATCACTTCTTCTCTTTGGTTTGGAGTCAGCTCGGGGGATATCCCTACCTGGCTAGGCTGGTTCCCTTCCCGGGGTTGCTCCGAGCGCGACTACTTGGGCCTCTCTATCCTTCCAAGGCTTCAGTAGGTTCATGTGATAGATCTGCTCCGGCTTCCGGCGTCCAGGCTGTCTAACCTTATAGTCTACATTCCCCACGGCTTCGATCACCTCATAAGGCCCTTGCCATTGGGCTAACAGTTTACTTTCAGCCGTGGGTACCAGCACCATTACCCGGTCCCCCACCTGGAACTTCCGGCTCAACGCCCGGCGATCGTAGTACGTCCGCTGGGCCTCTTGGGCCTTCCTCATGTGCTCTCGCACAATGGGGGTGACCTGAGCTATCCTCTCTCTCATCCGTAACACATGTTCAATGACATTTCTCCACGGATTCGGTTGTTCTTCCCAACCCTCTTTGGCTATATCGAGAATGCCCCAAGGGTGGCGCCCATATAACAACTTGAATGGGGAGAATCGCGTTGAGGCCTGTGGCACCTCCCTCACGGCAAACAGTAGGTAGGGGAGCAGGGTGTCCCAATCCTTCCCGTCCCGGCTCACTACCTTCCGTATCATGCTCTTCAATGTCCTATTGAAGCGTTCGACCAGACAGTCAGTCTGAGGATGGTAAACCGACGTCCTTAGGGCCCGCACTTGGAGCATGCTGCATAAGTCCTTCATTAGTTTAGACACAAAGGGGGTCCCTTGATCGGTCAGGATCTCCTTGGGTATCTCGTGAAAAAATCTGCACCAACTCCCGGGCTATGGTCTTAGACATCGTGTTCCGTAGGGGCACGGCCTCCGGGTATTGGGTGGCGTAGTCTAGCACGACCAGTATGTGCTGGTGGCCCCGGGCAGATTTCTCTAGTGGGCCTACCAGCTCCATAGCGATCCTCTCAAACGGGACTTCAATGATGGGTAGAGGTACCAACGGGGCCCGTAAGTGCGGCCGGGGGGCATGCAATTGGCAGTCCGGGCAGGAGGCACAATACCGCCGGACAGCCGCGTAAACTCCTGGCCAAAAAAAATATTTTCAGGACCCAATCGAGGGTTTTATCTACCCCTAGGTGGCCCCCGAAGAGGTGGCTATGGGCTAGGTCCATCACGCCCCTCTGGTGCTTCTGCGGTACCAAGCGTTGCTCTACGGTCTGGTCCGATACCCGGGCTACTCTGTATAACAGGTCCCCCTTTATTATATAATACGGCCCTCGGCCCTTAACCTTCCCTTCTACCGGGACTCCATTCACCTCAACTACCTCCTTCTGGATATTGTGGTAGGCTGGATCATTGGCTTGATCCTGCCCAAAAACTTTCCATTGATGGGCCAGGGGGCCCCAACTCCGGGGAATCTACCCCCGGCTCCCTCTCGGGGTCAGCCTGAGGGGCACTAGGTCCGGCGTCTGGCTCCCCCACAGCTCGCTGAGCCCTCTTCCCCCTGGGGCTTACTCGTTCTCCTACCAGCACAACCCTCCGGTACTGGGTCAAAACCTTTGTCCCCAACTCCTTCGCTGCCCTTCTCTCCCTCCGAGACTTCTTGGGTCCCCCCCGCCCCCGGCATGGAAAATAGCTCTTGGTCAAATTCTCGGAAGGCCGGAGGCCTGCACTCCCTCGGTGCCATCTCCTGGCTCTTGGCGCTAACCCCTTCTGCCTCCCCGCCGGGGAGCAGGCTATCGAACCCCGGGAAGTCTCGGCCAATAAGTACTGGGTAGGGGAGCTTCGGGACTACCCCCACCATTACCTTGGATTCCCCGGATGTCTATGCTTACGGGGATGGTGGGGTAATAGTTAACATCCCCATGCACACAGGATACTCCTGAGCGTTTGGCCCGGGCGAGTTGCTCCCGCCCGACCAGCTTCCCCGAGACCAGCGTGACCGCACTCCCGGAGTCTACTAACGCGGTGGTGCTAATGCCGTTCATCTTAACGGGCCGGGTGTATCTATGGGGAGCCACCACGACCCCCACTTGCCTTATTAGGTCACATGGACCTTCTATCCCCCCCAGGTCGCACTGCATAGGTTCTGCCTGGTTTGGGCACTGGGCAGCTATGTGCCCTACTTCCCCACAGGCGTAACAGCATATACCTGCTCGGGAAAACGCCCTGGTTTTCGGGCTGTTAGGCCTTACCCCCCGAGTCTCATTCCCCCAGTCACCAAGCTTCTCCATGCTTCCAGGCTGATCCCCAGCCTCTTTTCCTCCCTCCATATATCGGTTTGGAGTCATGGTAACCCGGGGTTTTGGCCCTAGGCCCTGCCTCCTACTCGGGCGCAGTCCTTCTTTGGTAGTCCGAGGTAGCTCCTGGGAGGCTAGGTGTCTCTCCACGAGGGCTACTAGTTCGTCATAGGAGGAGGGATCGTTCTTACGGACCCAACCCCTTATGTCAGGCGGCAACCCCCGCATATACCTGTCCTGGACTAGGATTTCCACCACTTTCTCGGGGCCGTGGGTCTCAGGCTGCAACCACTTCTGGGCGAGGTGGATCAAGTCAAATAGCTGGGTCCTGGGTGCCTTGTCGGCCTTGTACCACCACTCGTGGAACTGCTGGGCCCTCAGGGCTGGCGTCACTCCCGCCCTTGCCAGGATTTCAGTCTTTAGCTGGGGATAATCCGTAGCGGCCTCGGTTGCCAAATCAAAGTAGGCCTTCTGAGCCTCTCCACACAGGAAAGGGGCCAGTATGCTTGCCCACTGCTCCCGGGGCCAGGCCTCTCGCAGGGCTGTCCTCTCGAACGCGAGAAGGTAGGCCTCGGTATCGTCGTCTGCCGTCATTTTCTGTAAGTAATTGCTTGCCCGCAGCGGCCGGGCATTGGGGCCCCCACGGGCCATGGTGCCCAGGACTTTCACCTGTTTTACTAACTCCTGCAGTGTGGCTCGGTCTTAGGCTGCCTGGGACATCAGCAATTGGTTAGTCTCTTGCTGCACCCGAACAGCCTCCTGTTGGGCCGCCGTGGCCTGGACCAGTGCTTTCACCACCTCCTCCATTTTTTTGTATTTTTTTTTTTGAAAGCTTATGCTTCTAAACTTTATAGTTAGTCTTTAAGGTGCCACAGGACTCTTTGTTACCTCTGCTATTCCAGACTAACATGGCTACCTCTCTGATTCTTGTAATGAGTAGAGAAACCCCCAGTCTTTGGACAACCACATAAAACTCAAAACTGCCAGAAAAACAAGCCCTCCAAAATGAAGTACACCCAAAACCAGAAGCTTATTTACTCCCTAAATTTCTTATACATACCCTCCACTGTAACTACATTTTACCATAGTTTTTGTTACAAAATAGCAAAAATCTCACTCTTGGGATTTCAAACACAAATTGTTTGACAATTGAAGGAGAGGATATCTACCACGGACTTCAGTGAGGCTCTCTGCAAAGTATCATAGATGGTAATGTTCAGCACTGCAACAGGTAGAGTCATCTTATTCTTCACTACAAGGGGGAAGAGTACAACAAGCACAAATAATTGATGCTTCCTGGTTACACGGAGACAATGTCTCCGGCTGTTACGAGTCACTTGCTTTTAGTGGTAGAAATGGGCCAGATTTCATACAAGGATGTTACATTACAGAATACTCTCTGAAGTACTAGCTGCCGTCCAGACGGGATCAATTCCCATTTATTCTTTCCTGTAGTCTCAAGAGTTTCACTCCATGGGTTTCATCAAAGAACCTCTGCAGAAGGATTGTTCTTTATACTACCTATTGCTGTAACGTCACATCAACAGCCCGATATCCACACTATATAATATATATACACACAGTATAATTGTGATTTAAAACTGCAACAAGTAGCATTTATGTCAAGAACAGGAACTACACAAAAAATGAAGAGGCTAATTAAATGGAAATTAAAAGGAACAATCACAAGGGAAATGCCTGCAAGCTGTGTGGAAACTATTTAAAACCACCACTATAGAGGCTCAAACTAAGTGTGTATCCCAAATAAAACAATAAGACCAAAAATAATGCTACCATGGCTAAACAGAGTAAAAGAGACAGAGGCAAGAAGACATCTTTTAAAAATTGGAAATCAAATCCTACTGAGAAAAATAGAAAGGAGCAGACACTTGACTTGCCAGAGTTTAAAAGTATAATTAGGAAGGCCAAAAAAATAAGCTGAAAAGCAACTAATAAATGACACAAAAACTAATGGCAAACTTTTTTTTAAGTATTTCAGAAGCAGAAACCCTGCCAAACAATCAGTGGGGCCACTGGACTACAGAGGTGCTAAAGACAAGACGCCCAATGCATCAGTCCTAACTGCAGAGGATGTGAGAGATGTTTACGCCTAAGCCATTCTGCGGTGTCAACAGAAGAGATTTTGGAACAAACTGATAAATTAAACAGTAGTAAGTCACCAGACCAGATGATATTCACCCAAGAATTCTGAAGGAACTCTCATACGAAACTTCAGAACTAACAACTGTGATATGTAACCTATCGCTTAAATCCGTCTCTGTACCAGATAACCAGAGGATAGCTAATGTGATGCTGATTTATTTAAAAGGGCTCCAGAGGCAATTCTGGCAATTACAAGTTGGCAAGTCTAATTTCAGTACCAGGCAAATTGGTTCAAACTACAGTAAAGAAGAACATTATAAATAAAAGGGGAAAGAGTCAACATGTCTTTTGTAAAGGGAAATCATGCTTCACCAATCTCTTAGAATTCTTTGAGGGGATCAACAAATGTGGAAAAAGATGATACAGTATACTTGGAAATTCAGAAAACCTTCGACAAGGTCTCTCACTAAAGACCTTAAGCAAAGTATCAGGGGTATTCACAAAAACAACAAGGAGTCCGGTGGCACCTGAAAGACTAACAGCTTTATTTGGGCATAATCTTGCATGGGTAAAAAAACACTTCTTCAGATGCAAAGTAGGCTGTCATGGGATAAGAGGGAAGGTCTTCTCATGGATCAGTAAATGGTTAAAAGATAGAAAACAAAGGAAAGAAATAAATGGTTACTTTTCTCCTCCATGAAAACTTAACTGTGGGGTCCCCAAGGATCTGTACCAGGACCAGTTCCGCTCAACAGATTCATAAATGATCTGGAAAAAGTAAACAGTGAGGTGGCACAGTTTGAAGACAATACAAAATCACTCAAGATAGTTAAGTCCAGAGCTGAGTGTGAAGAGTTAAAGGATCTCACAAAACAAGGTTACTGAACAACAAAATGGGAGATGAAATTCAATGTTGATAAATGTTATGTAATACACATTGACAGACAATCTGAACTATACATAAAAATGAGGGGTTCTAAATTAGCTATTCCCACTCAAGAAAGATCTGTGAAAATATTTGCTCAATGTGCAGGGGCAGTCAAAAAAATAATAATTAACAATGTTAGGAACCACTAGGACAAGAAGGCAGAAAATATCATAATGTCACTCTATAAATCCACAGTACACCCATACCTTGAATAGTACCTGCTGTTCTGGTCACCCCATCTCAAAAAAAGATACATTAGAATTACAAAAAAGTACAGAGAAGGGTAACAAAAATTATGAGTGCTATGGAACAGCTTCCAAATGATGAGAGATTAAAAAGACTAGTATTGTTCAGTTTAGAAAAGAGATGATTAAGGGGAATATGATAGAGGTCTCAACGATCACAAATGGTGTGAGAAAAGGGAATAAGGAAGTGTTATTGATCTTTTCACATGACATAAGGACCAAAGATCCCCAATGAAATTAGTAGGCAGTAACTTTAAAAGAAACATAAGGAAGTACTTCTTTACACAAATGCATAATCAACCCTATGGAACTCATTGCCAGTGAATATTGTGACAGCAAAAAGCATAACTGAGTTATAAAAAGAATTTGATAAGTTCATGGAGGTGTGGCAGGGTGCTGGCCAGGAGTGCCTGAGCCAGCCCTGCGGGCCCTTTAAGAGGGAGCAGAAGCCTGCAAACCTCCCCTTGCAGAGAAGGCTAATTAGCCACCTGGGCTGCAGGGCAATTAGCCTGGAGGGGTTGCACCTGGCGGCAGCCTCAGGGGGATAAAAGGCTGCCAGGAAGGAAGCCCAGGGTGGTGGTGGTGGAATGGTAGTCTGGAGTGAGAGACGGAGCTGTAAGCTGTAGAACTGTAAACTGTAGAGCTGTGTTTAGAGCTGAACTGTATAGAGTTGATAGAGCTGTAAGCTGTAGCTGAACTATATAGAGTTGATAGAGCTGCAAGCTGAAGGACTGAACTGTATAAAGCTGTATATATTGGTGGTGGGGCCTGCACTGTGGAATAAAGAGCACTGTTTGGAGCAAAAGAAGGGTTTCCTGCCTGTTCTTGAGGAGGGGTGAGAGAGCGGTCTGTCACAGAGGATAGGTCCATCAATGGCTATTAGCCAAGATGTTCAGGGGCACAACCCCATGCTATGGGTGGCACTGACCCTCTCACTGCCAGAAACTAGGACTGGAGAGGGGAAAGATCATGTGATACATTTCCCTGTTCTGTTTATTCCCTTTGAAGCATCTGGCACTAGCTGCTGTCAGAAGACAGGATACTGGGCAGACAGACCATTGGTCTATGTTCTTATTAATAACTCCCTTGTATATTGTCTCTCTCTAAACTATTGCTCCCTCTTCTGTTTACTGGCAATATTTTATGCTCTGTAAGAATTTCTCCAAATATATGTATTAAGTAAGAATGCATGAATAATGCCAAACTCCGTAACTGTCTTGCTCCCCTCTCACAAATATCTCCATATCTTCTTCAACGATACCCCTTATGTTTCGGACAACTTCTCCACACATATTTGCTGAGTTACTTTACATTCTTCATCCAATTCCTTTCTATAAACTCGTTACTGACATCTCACCTGTACAATAAAGTTTGTGCAGGGGAGAGGGAGGATAAGATACAAATGTACCTAGACTTTCAAGAGGGTACTTGCCTCACTGAATCTACTGCTCATCCTTATCCTCCTTAATCCCTTCCCCTTTATGTATCAATAACCCATATCTTCTGTTGTGCTGAATTCAGACCATGTGATCTTTGAGGTAGGGAGCACAGCTTTGGGTTAATTAATGCAAAGAAGTGTTCACCCCACACACCACTGAAGGGGCTAAGGTGGCTTGGAAAAGGCTAATTAATCTAGTAGGCTGCAGCTGGGTGGATATTTAGGCTTGACAGATGTGAAGAGCAAATCTCCCCCCTCTCTAACCTGGGGTGACAGAGGGGGTCTCTCCTATGGTCCCTTAACTATAAACTGCTCCCCCAGCCTAAGTTAAGTCTTTACACCCCCAAAACCCACACTCTACCAGTTGGGAAATTGGGGTATAGCTGCCACCATCTGGGTGAATCCCCAAGACCCTGGAGGGGGGCACCCAGACTCCCCCAAACTCCCTTTCTCTCTCCTGAGAGCCCAGGACACTCAGATGCTGCTTTCCTTCCCCCTCACCCCTCCCTTTTGTTATCAAGAGAGATGATAAACCAGACTGAGCACCAGCCACTTCTCCCTGCTCCTAGGAGAGAGGCTCAGATACCCAGGCTCACTAACCATGAGCTGCCCAATCCAATTTTAGGATTCCTTTATGAGAATGACCAAACACTTTTTATAACTAAAAAGGTTTAATAAAGAAAAGAGAACAAAGCATACACTTACAAGACCACTTTACAGATATAGGGCTCTCTCACCCCTCCCTTTAGATTTCTCCCCCTGAGAGGGAAGTGACACCCTAGACCAGGCACAAGCTTATTGAAAATCAGTACAGTAAAACCTCCATTTAACGGACTAATTCGGGCGAGGGGGTGTCCGTTAAATCAAAAAGTCCGCCAGCTGCCTGGACCCGGGCGGCAGCCGGGAGCCGGCAGCCAGCCCGCCAGAAATGGATCAGGAATGCATCAGACTTGATCAGAAATTTTGTCCGTTGCATCCGAAGTCCGTTAAATCGAGGGTTTACTGTATGCTACTTACAATTCAGTTACTTACGAATATAGGAAGGAAGTAGAAGTGGTTCTTCCCATAGCTAGAGAGCGAAGATAAAATGGGTCTGGACCCAAGCTGGGACGGAAGGAAACTAAAACTAACCCTCCCTCCTTGTGGCACGGGAGCTCTTACGTCACCCCCTCTCAGGTAAAGTTAACCCCATACAGGCAAAGCAACACTTCACACTTATGACAACAGACAAGCACTAATTGAAGCTGGAGCCCATGTGGGCAGGAGTAGGTGGGGGTTTGTATAAAGTTAGGAAATGAGAACAGTAGGGACTGTAGTGTGGAAATCTGCAGTCACTCTTTGGTCCTATTGAAGAGAGAAGAGGAGGAAACCCAGGGAGATGCGGAGGCCCAGATGAGGCAGGTGTATAGCCAGAGAGGTGGTGGTGAAGAAAGCTACCAGAGGGCAGAATAGGAAGAAACCTAGGGAAATGACTGCAAGGGTTGACCTTGCTTGCTAATTGTAGGGTCCCTGGACAGGAACTTGGAGTAGAAGGGAGGCCCAGATTCCCTTACCAAACACTGGAAAAGTGGCACAGTCTTGAATGGGAAAACTGCCTGAATGGCATCTAGACAGCTTGTCTGTTGAGAAGGAGAAAAATATAGTGACCTAGCCAGAAGGCTGTCAGAGAGAGAAAGCACCCGAGCCTTGGAGAGTGAGATGGGCCCTGGGGCAAGTGAGTGACGGTTACCTCGCACATTTTAAGATTCTTGAAAAATAACAAAATAATTATGAATATGTTTCATCAATTAAGATGAAAGACAAATTTATCTTTGGGGGAAGGGGCAATTGAGTAGTCTGGTGTTTTTTGAACACCTCATGGCCTCCTGCTGAAAGAGTGGCTGGTTCCTGACTGCCATTTCTCCTGCTTTTTGTGTGGCTACAGATCCCATAGGAAACGCCTTTGGGTTTTTCATCTGCTTTGCCCTTCACTGGCTTTCTCCTTCTTGTGCCCCATGAAAACTCTGTGTCCTAACATACATAGAACACCTCAACTCCCACCTCTATATTTTGTATACAATCCTCATAGCTTCCAGAAGCTTCTCAATTAATAAATGCCTGCTCCTCCTCCTCCTCCTCCTCTTCTCCCTATTTGGGCATGTGCTGTCACACTCCCATACCACATTCCATTCTGCAGTTTTTGTTCCGGAGTTGACCTTGAGCAAGGCCATGTGCTCCTTTTGAGCCTGTGCTAAGCTAGTTAACCCTTCGCCCTCCAACTTGTAATGAAGGTTAGCAAATACAGAGCTGTTCTAGTACATTCAGTTGCGATGTAAAGTCCTTTTAAACATGCCTCTCTTTCCAGAACACTTGCACCAAATTGTCACAAAATGACATTTTCATTCACTTTAAGCAATGTTCACTCATTTTGAACCTGTTAATCAGTCTGGTAGAGGTCTAGGATTTCAGGTTTAAGATGAATGAGGATATTTGAAGATGAAGTTATTAAAAATCTACTAGCTTTGCCAAAAATATTGTCTGGGGATACCTAGTTATGTCAAGACAATCAACACATAGGGAAAGAGAGCACCATTTAGTTAGAAGTGCTTTCTTAAACATTGTTGGCAACTCTCACAATTTTGTTATGTATCTCACAATATTTGGTGTTTTGTCCCAGGTCCTGAAATCATGTATTATATGCGAATCTCACCACCACCACCACCCTTTTTTTTTTAAACTGAAAGTGAATTTTGTTTTTTTCCCACACCAAAACAAAAAAAGTTTTTGTTTGCATCAAATGAAACATGTCATTTTGTAATTTTGAAATTAAATTTCATATTAAAAAATTTCAAAACAAAATGTCCAAATGGTTCGTTTTAAAAATGTCAAAACAATTTGTTTTGACATTTCCTACTAGGTTTTGGGGGTTGGTGTTTTGGCAAAGCTATTCACTGAATTCAACTTTAATTTGCAAAATAGTTTTTCTGACCCCCAAAAATGTATTTCAGCAAATTTACTATTTGCACAAAAAAAAAAATTCCAGCTCTAAATACAAATAATTAAGATTGACACCTAAGTCGAAGGAGTGTTTTGAGGCTGAGTTCATTATTAAAAATAATAATACTCAACACTTTAAAAAGCCCGTTTCAGCTATAGAACTCAAATTAATCTTCATACAGCACTTTGAAATTCTTCAGAGAAAGGCACTACAGAAATGTGGAGAGTTGTCATTTGTTAGTGGCCAGATTGTGTACACGGCACACAACCCAGAAAAAGGGCTAGTGTAGGGCCATACCACCTCAGCAAAGCTAAAGCTTTGGGAGGAATGTTATCTCTGGAAGGCAAAATTGCTCCATTAGTTCCCCAGCATGCACAGAAAGCCCACCTTGTGTCCCCAAGGAATGCAGCATACTCCCTCTTGTGCACGGATTCTGCTTTGCAGGCCAGTGTGTAAGGAAGGCAGGGCTACTGCTTCCCAGCTGGGGTGGGTTGCACCCAGGAATCACAAGGGGCGGGAACAGTCCAAACACCCCACCAAACACAGAGAACTGCAAGTGTAGCTGTGGATAGATTATCCACTTCCCTGCCTGTGCACCTGGTCAGCTACAAAATGACTCTACTAGAATGTGAGGAAACATCCATCATTAACACCTTTTAGTATATGCTGAGGTTATCAGAAGGAGAAATACAACAATGTCCAGATCCTGATCACACTGCCATTAAAAAAATCCATTATTTTCAATGAAAGAAGGATCATACCCATAATGATGTTGAACATATAACTTCAGAAAACAGAAAGACAAGATTGCTGAGGTAATATCTTTTATTGGACCAACTTCCGTGGATGAGACACAAGCTTTTGGGCTCACACAGAGCTCTTCTTCAGCTCAACAGAAGTTGGTCCAATAAAAGATATTACTTCACCCCCTTGTCTCTAATATCCTAGGACCGACATGGCTACAACAAAAAATAGAAAAACAGCCTTTAATACACAACACTGGTCACTGCCCAGTTACTAAGATCCTACTAGGAAAAATATTAAGCAACGTGCAAAGGGGAACTCTCACTGCCAGTGCCACCTAGTTGTCAGGCACAGCTATGTCAGGTTGTCTTCTTCCCAGGCATTCCCCTTTCTCACAAGGTGGTCTGTCCGGTGACTCAGCTCTCCAGCAGGGTCACATGTTCAAGTCCACCCCTTTTGGGGTACACAAATAGTCCAATAAAGAGGAAGTCATCCTAAGTCAGCAAGGGCTTCAGATCCTCCCCCTCAGGTCAAGGTCTTGGTGTCTTTCCCTCTTCGGGGGTTGGTAGGGGAGCCTGGACTCACCTCCTTCCCACAGGGTAAAGAACAGAAACTTTATTTTTGTGTTCCCTTACTGCAGGGATACTTCTCCCTATGAGCAAGTGTGACTAGTATGAGGCAGAGAGCGCTCAGGATTGGGCAGAGCCTAAATTCAGTCCTATTTTCTTCCCTGCAATCTTTTGTTGACCAGCATAATTGGGTTGGCATGAGTTGGGAGGTAAGCTGTATCCATTACAGGGTTACAGTAGAACCGCAGGGTTATGAACACCTCAGGAATGGAGGTTGTTCGTAATTCTGAAATGTTCAGAACTCTGAACAAAACATTAGTTATTCTTTCAAAAGTCTACAACTGAACAGTGACTTAATACAGCTTTGAAATTTTACTACACAGAAAAAAAATCTGTTTCTAACCTTAATTTAAATGAAACAAGCAGAGAAACCTTGTCAATTTTTTTAAAAAATTCTTTTTTTTTTTAGTACTTTGTTTAATACATACTGCACTTTTTGTTGTTATTGTCGTCTCTGCTGCTGGCTGATTGCATAATTCTGGTTCCAAATGAGGTATGTGGTGGATGAGTCAGTTCATAAGTCTGATGTTCTTCTTCGAGTGATTGCTCACATGCATTCCACTATAGGTCAGGCACGCGCTGCGGGCCTGGTTGCCGGGCAGATTTTTCCCCTAGCTGCAGACTGGGCGAGCAGGGAGCCCCCTGGAGTGGCGCCACTGAGGCACTCTATAAGTACCCCTGCGACACAGTCTGGCCCCCAGTTCCTTCTTCACCGCTCGCGCTGGTAGTCGGAACAGGAGTACTGCTCTTGAGCGTCCTCCTTATCTCCTAGCTGTTATTCCTATTGTTCTCATTAATAGTTGTTGTTAAGTAGTTGTTAAGTAGTTGTTAAGTAGTTATAGTGTAAATAGTTAGGTGCAGGGGATTTCCCTGCCACCGGAGCCATGTCATCCAAGGCTCCGGGATTCAAGCCATGTGCGGAGTGTGGGAAGCCCATGCCTGCGGGGGACCCACACTCCAAGTGCCTTAAGTGCCTCGGGGAAGCGCACTTGGCAGACTCCTGCAAGATTTGCAGGGCCTTCAAACCCAGGACCCGCAAGGACAGAGAATCCCGCCTGCGGCAGATCCTGTTAGAGGCGGCCCTCACTCCGGACTCGAGTGCGGCACCGGGCCCCGCACCCAAGCCGGCGAAAGCAAAGCCTCGGCACCGGTCGCGCTCCCCCAGCGCTAAGCGCAGAAAGGACTCGGAACCGCGCCCAGCATCGGCACCGGACCGCGTGCAGCCTCCGGCACCGCTCACGCGCCCACGGTCGCCGCCGGGGAGCCGACCAGAGGCACAGCCACCCGCACCCGCACCGACGACTCCGGCGCCGCAGGAGGCCCCGTCGAGTCCGGTGCCAGTGGTCTCGCCACTCAGGGTGCCGATTCCGCAGCAGCTTCCCTCCACGCCGGAGGCGTTCGCTGCTGCGAGGAGGTTGCTCTCAGAGGACACCCCTCAGCAACCTGTCCGGTCTAGGGGCAAGCCGCCCATGACCGTGACGGAGATCGCGGCTCGAAGCCCGGCGGGGCACGGACGCCGATCGATCTCGCGGCGCCGATCTAACTCCCGGTACCGGTCAGCTTCCCGGCACCGGTCGCAGTCTCGGCGCCGCAATGAGTTGAGACCATGCTCCGGGTCTCCTCATGGCCGATCGCGCAGATCGCGCTCCGGCCGCCGGTCTGAGTCCTGGCGCCGGTCGGAGTCCCGGCACTCCCGCACGGACAGACGCCGGTCGTACTCCCGGCACCGGTCGCACTCCCGGCACCGGTCCGTCAGCTGCCACAGGGGCCGCTCTGGACGCCGTTCGCCGAGCCGCTCATCTTCCCGGCACCGCTCGTCGTCGCGGCACCGGTCACGATCGACACGGCACCGATCTCCTCGGCACCGTTCGTCGTCGCGGCACCGCAGACATCGGCGCTCCACATCCAGACGGCACCGCCGCTCGCCCCGGCACCGGACCTCATCGCGGCACCGGCGATCAGCCCGGCACCGGTCGTCATCGCGGCACTGTGGATCCCGCAGAAGTGGATCCAGCAGTAGCCGTTCATCAGAGGGCAGTCGCTTCTCCCGGCACCGGTCGAGAAGCCCTCGGCGCCGCAGGCGTAGAGAGTCGGCTGGCACACAAACCCAGCAGGACTCTCCGCCCAAGGCCCTCCAGTCGGCCACCATAGCGGCCCCATGGCACTCCTCTGCCTCAGCGTCCCCTCCAGCTATGGGACCAGCCCCAGCCACCCTAAACCCGACCTGGCCAGAATGGGTGGCATGGGAGCATGACCAACCGGGGGAAACCCAGTCCGAGCCGGGGTTCCCAGTATGTGCGAGGGCTGCTCGGCAGGACCTACCAGGGCCATCCTTGGCCAGCCAGCCGTCGGCAATACACAGCCCCCGAGAGCCAGGGCCTTACGCCTCCCCAGTGGGGGTTGAGGTGGTGGCGGGCACCTCTTCCAACAGCCCGCCCGCCCTGGAACTCTCTAATTACCAGCACCTCCTCCAGGCAGTTGCGAAAAATATGAACCTGCCCCTTGAGGAGATCCAGATGGTGGATGACCCGGTCACCACCATGCTGACAAAGGGCACCCCGGCACGTGTGGCTGTGCCATTCATTAATACAATTAAAGCGCACACCACGTCGGTTTGGAAGACCCCCGCCTCCATCCCCCCCACCGCACGGGGGGTAGAGAAGCGCTACTTTGTCCCGGCCACGGGCTATGAGTACTTGTATGTTCACCCTACGCCCTCCTCCCTGGTGGTGGAGTCGGTGAACAATAAAGAGCGCAATGGACAGGAGGCCCAGGTACCTAAGGCCAAAGAAGCCAAGAGGCTGGACCATTTTGGCAGGAAGGTCTACTCCTCCGGGGGCCTCCAACTTCGGGTGGCTAACCATCAGGCCCTAATGAGTAGGCACCACTTCGATACAGTGGAGGCCCTCAACAAATTCGAGACCGCTCTCCCCCAGGAGAGCAGACAGGAGTTTAGGGCCCTTCTGACTCAGAGCAGGGATATCTCGAGACACACCCTGCAAGCGGCCCTGGACTCAGCGGACTCGGCGGCCAGGACTATGGCCTCGGGCATAGCCCTTCGCCGGGCAGCATGGCTCTCCTCATCCAGCCTTGCCCCGGCGATGCAGTACAAAATCCAAGACCTCCCGTTTGAGGGACAGGCCCTCTTTTCGGAGGGCACAGATGCGCGGCTCCAGGCCCTTAATGACAGAGGGGTGACCCTCAAGGGCCTCGGCATGCACGCCCCGGGGCCGCAAAGGCGCCCCTTCGTCCCTCCGCGCCGGAAGTTCTTCCCTCCCGCCCGCCAGCCACAGGACTCCTCCGGCAGGAGAAACCGCCCCTTCCGCAAGCGTCAGGGGCCCAGGCAGGGCGGGAAACAGCGGGGACCTAAGCCTTCCCAGGGGCCTAGGTCCAACTTTTGATGGTGCGCCCGGGGGCAGCTTAATAACTACAGTCCTGGATCCTCCCTTCGGAGACCGTTTGTCTCACTTCCACCGTGCATGGTCGGACATCACATCGGACCAGTGGGTCCTCCGCACGGTGGAGGTGGGATACTCCCTCCAACTCTCCTCCACTCCTCCAACCCACCCACCTCCCTCGTCCCTCTTCAGGGACCCATCTCACGAGCAACTGCTTGTACAGGAGGTCAGGTCGCTCCTCGCACTGGGAGCCATCGAACCTGTACCACAGGAGTTCAGGGGAAAGGGGTTCTACTCCCGCTACTTCCTAATCCCCAAGGCGAAAGGGGGCCTCCGGCCCATCCTGGACCTGCGCGAACTCAACACCTACATGATCAAGTTCAAGTTCCGCATGGTCACCTTGGGCACTATTATTCCCTCCCTGGATCCGGGAGATTGGTTCGCTGCCCTCGACATGAAGGATGCCTACTTCCACGTGAGCATCAAACCTTCTCACAGGCGCTACCTCCGCTTTCTAATAGCGGAAGAACATTATCAATTCGCAGTCCTGCCCTTCGGCCTGTCCACAGCGCCCAGGGTATTCACGAAGTGCATGGCAGTAGTAGTGGCGTTCCTGCGGCGCCGCGGGGTACAGGTATACCCGTACCTAGACGACTGGCTGATCCGGGGAACCTCCAGGGACCAAGTGTCAAAGCACGTGCGTCTGGTCATCAACACCTTCGACCGCCTGGGAATCCTCCTCAACGAGGAGAAGTCCACCCTGGAGCCCACCCAGAGCATAGAGTTCATTGGGGCCCTACTAGACTCAAGGGTGGCAAGGGCATCCCTGCCCCAGCCCCGGTTTCTCGCCATCCAGTCGGCCATCAGACAGCTTCGCAGCTGTCCAATGTCCACGGCCAGAGTCTTCCTCAGCCTGTTAGGCCACATGGCATCGTGCACCTACGTGATACAGCACGCCAGACTGCGACTACGCCCACTGCAATCGTGGCTCGCAGTGGCCTACCGGCCAAGAAGGGACAGTTTGGACACCCTCCTTTCTATCCCCAAAGCCACCCTATCCGCTCTGACTTGGTGGGAAGACCAGAGCAATGCGTGCCGAGGGGTCCCTTTCCTCCCCCCCAGCCCGTCCATGTCCCTAGTGACGGACGCCTCGTCGATGGGTTGGGGAGCTCACCTAGGGACTCTCAGGACACAAGGCCGCTGGTCGGAGTCAGACCTCTGCCTCCATATCAATGTCCGGGAGCTGAGGGCCGTCAGACTTGCGTGCCAAGCGTTCCGGGACACGCTACAGGGTCACTGTGTGGCAGTGTTGACGGACAACACCACTGCCCAATACTACATAAACAAGCAGGGCGGGGCCCGGTCCAGTCCCCTGTGTCAAGAGGCGATTCTCCTATGGGAGTTTTGTATAGCCCACGACGTTCACCCGGTGGCCTCTTTCCTCCCCGGGATCCAGAACACGCTGGCGGACCACCTCAGCAGGTCATTCATGTCCCACAAGTGGTCCCTTCGGCCGGATGTCATCCGACCGATCTTCCTGAGGTGGGGATTTCCCCACATCGACCTCTTCGCCTCCAGGCAGAACAGGAAGTGTCTCCAGTTTTGCTCCTTTCGAGGCGGCTCCCGGGGATCCCTGACGGATGCCTTCCTCCTACCCTGGACGGGGCACCTGCTCTACGCGTTCCCTCCGATCCCGCTTCTCCACAAGGTGATCCTGAAGATCAGACGGGACAGGGCACAAGTCATCCTCATAGCCCCGGCCTGGCCCAGGCAATGCTGGTATGCGTCCCTCCTCCGGCTGTCCAGGGCCCCTCCCATCAGCCTCCCGCTGTGGCCCGACCTGATCTCGCAGGATCACGGTCGCCTCCTGCATCCGGACTTGCAGTCCCTCCACCTCACAGCGTGGCTACTCCATGGCTGAGAGGTCCTGAGCTCTTATGCTCGACGGAGGTACAGAATGTCCTTCTGGGAAGTAGGAAACCATCCACCAGAAGTACCTATACAGCCAAGTGGACCCGCTTTTCTGCATGGTGCAGACAACATGATGTAGTCCCAAGTGAGGCTGCTATCCCGCGCATATTGGACTACCTCTTAGGCCTTAGAAACCAGGGCCTTTCTACTTCTACTATACGCGTCCACCTCGCTGCCATATCAGCTTTTCATCCGGGCCAGGCGAACCACTCAGTCTTTTCAGACCCTGTGGTATATCGTTTCCTCAGGGGCCTGGATAAACTGTACCCGAACGTCAAGTGTCCCATTCCACCCTGGGACCTCAACCTGGTGCTCTCACGCCTTATGATGCCCCCGTTCGAGCCCCTCGCCACGTGTTCCTTACTCCACCTTTCCTGGAAGGTGGCATTCCTAGTAGCTATCACCTCGGCTCGTAGAGTGTCAGAGATCCGCGCACTGACCTCCGAGCCGCCCTACACTATCTTCCACAATGACAAGGTGCAGCTACGTCCCCACCCGGCCTTCCTGCCTAAGGTGGTCTCCCCCTTCCATGTGAACCAAGACATTTGTCTCCCAGTCTTTTATCCTAGGCCACACACCTCTGGAAGGGAACAACAATTACACACGCTGGACGTTAGGAGGGCTCTTGCTTTTTATTTAGACAGAACAAAGCAATTCAGGAAAACAACGCAACTCTTCGTGGCCGTTGCAGAAAGAATGAGGGGCCAACCAGTTTCCGCCCAAAGGCTCTCCTCCTGGATCACCTCGTGTATTCACACCTGTTACGAACTCGCGGGCAAGCCGCTTGAGAGAGTAACAGCACATTCCACGAGAGCGCAGGCGTCCTCTGCGGCCTTCCGGGAGGGAGTCCCTATCACGGACATTTGCAGGGCGGCTACCTGGTCCTCCGTCCACACCTTCGCCGCCCACTACGCCATAGTCCAGCAAACCAGGGACGATGCGGCGTTTGGGTCAGCGGTCTTACGATCAGCAATGGGTCCACCCGACCCCACCTCCTAGGTATTGCTTGTAGTCACCTATAGTGGAATGCATGTGAGCAATCACTCGAAGAAGAAAACAGGGTTACTTACCTGTAACTGTTGTTCTTCGAGATGTGTTGCTCACATCCATTCCAGACCCGCCCTCCTTCCCCACTGTCGGGTTAGCCGGCAAAGAAGGAACTGGGGGCCAGACTGTGTCGCAGGGGTACTTATAGAGTGCCTCAGTGGCGCCACTCCAGGGGGCTCCCTGCTCGCCCAGTCTGCAGCTAGGGGAAAAATCTGCCCGGCAACCAGGCCCGCAGCGCGTGCCTGACCTATAGTGGAATGGATGTGAGCAACACATCTCGAAGAACAACAGTTACAGGTAAGTAACCCTGTTTTCGTAACTCTGAGGGTCTACTGTACTTCTTCCCAGGAGCAATTTCTAAGGCTCCTCCTGGGGAGGTGCAGCTACATACTGCCCTTTATTCAGAGCTAAGATCATGCTGAATCTAGCCCCAAGTAAGGAAGAGTTTGCAGAATCAAGTCCCAACTAACAAGGACTTTTACTAGACTCCTTTATGTATATTTCATCTCACTGTAGTACAAAATAAAATAGTACAGTTTGCACTTCTATATCAACTTCTATTTAAAGGTCTCAACACTGTTTATTAACATTAATTAAGCCATAGGACATCTCTGCATAATAGGTATTACTGTCCCCAGAGAGGTTAGGTGACTTGCCCAAGGTCTCCAAGGAAGTCTGTATCAGGGCCAGGAATAGCTCCAGACTCCAGTGCCATGCTTTGAACACAAGCACATCCTTCCTTATTAGCAACTATGTAGTGTGCAGATCAATTGCTTTCTTTAGAATTCAGTCTCCAAGCCAAAGGCAAGGCAAAACCTTCTCTAACTCTGACTGTACTGCAGCAGTTTCATCCTGGCACCAGTGCTCTTCCCCATTCTAGAATTTCTATGGAGTTTATTGTGGTGATGTTGACTGATCTTTCTACAAGGTGTTAGGTATAAGGAAATCTGTTTTATCATATTTTAAATGTCAATGTGTATATTCTCTAATTTCAGGTAAAGTGAACATGAGGTAGCTTCAGTAGCAGAACTGGAACCATTCAAGACAACAGGAATGACTGAAAATGACCTTATGAAAAGAAAATGTAAGAGGAAACTGCATTTCTGCAGGATCCTATTTTTGAAAGGTACAGTAATATGTGGCGTATACAGTATAACGGTAATAAGAGAATCAAAGGGACCTTTAGAAAACTTCAACTAGATCAGGGCAAATTGCCAGTCTGTTCTGGATAAATGGATCATAATACTAAACTGCTTTTACAGTCAATAATAATAATAATGCAAAAGCTCAGAAATGTTTTGCAACAATCAAGGAACAATTTGGCAAGATGTTCTGGTTCCTTGGTAAACCTCATTTGGATCATCCATCCAATGGATGTCCTCACTGCACATGCAATATTATTAATCTTTTCCCATAAAAGGGGCAAGTCCCACCTTTGCAGGTCAGTGTCACCAGGCCTTAAGCAGCAAAAGCTTCTGTGCTACTCCTTCCAGGAGTTCAGAGCACTAGTCAGCTCACCTCCCTTGTCTGCTGAGCTACTCTCCTTCCCTTTTTAAGCTCTTCCTCCAGCTTGTGCAGATGAGGTGAGACTGGGCCACCTATGCCCAAAGAAGCTCCTAAACCCCTTCTTCTCCAGTGGGAAGTTTGTACATCCTATCACACACCCACTATTGTAGTAACTGTTGGTTGCCCATTCATCGGATTCTAGTTTCTGAGTTTCATGAATATATATTTTCTATTCCTTTACTGTGTTCAAATAAACATATTTAATTAACTAGTTGCAGTGTTACTTGCAAGTAAAGGAAATATAAATGGATAAACAGTTTTATTTTAGTCCCTTTAAAAATAATACTCTTTAAAAGAGAAGCACAGGCAGTGTATTGGGGAATTCCACTCTGTCCTGAAAAAATAACAAGAACTGGGTGATGATTGCAACATACATCAAGTAAAGAAACCCTTCAATATGCATGTTTTACAAACAGCCCTGGCACTTTCTGGAGAGAGCCTTAATAATAACTATTAAAGCAGTCATAACATTAAAAGAGTCAAAGTCTTCCCCAAGCCATTAGGTTTGGCATACAGCACAAAACAAAAGATCAAAATCCCACATATGCAATTTATTTTTAATTTCACCAGTGCAGCCCAGGTTTCTTAGGAAAATGTCTAGAAAAAAGATAGCGAGTGTCCCAGGCTCCCTACTCCCAGTTTAGTTTGTTTCCAAGTACCTGATTGGGGGGGGGGGGGGAGAAACTAGGTAGGATCTGAAGTAGTAGAGTTTAAGAAGCAGGACTGTGTATGCTCTTTAGGGTTGTCATCTTATTGTGCCACCAAACTGATGGTATTCTCCCACCTTTAGACAAATCTGTTATTAGGAATTAAAGTCCAACTGAGCACCACTCCTTTTAGCTTTAACTAGTAACAGACAATGGCCAGCTAGGACTTTCCAGTCACCCCATAGTAGTTACTCCCAACTGCGCCGGAGGGTGGGAGAAAGCTAACGGGGGGAAAAAAGAATGAAAAAAAGTTAATTTCCATTTTTGACAGAAATGTCCAACCTGCTTTACTCGGAACTTTTCTAGTAGCAACGGGCCCCCAGCTCCAATCCTCTGGCGCCAACCGCACTGCAGGGACAGCAGAGGGGGAAGACGACCCAGCAAGCGCTCTCCAGCCGCCAGGATAGAGCATGGCATGTGTCCTGCTACTCCACCAGCGCGATCGCAGGCTTTGCAAAGCCCCGTGCGGAGAGCCTTGGAATAGATTCACCTGCTGCAAATCACTGCTGCAGAGAAGGCTCTGGTGGAGTCTGCTACAATATGCTCCAGTCCCCGAGCCAGCTGTCCCTCGGTCTCTGCCCGCTAAGAGGGACACGTGTGTGCGCGGAGGAGGGGAGGGGATGTCTGGGGGAGGCGCAGTGTCGTGCCGCAGAGGGGTTGGGGATCACAGGGTCCGTCTGGAAGATGTGGAGGGGGCTGGGAAAGGGATGTCGCCCTCCTACAACAGTCCGGAGGGGGGGACCACAAAGCAGTTCCGGGCAGGCTAGCGGGGAAGGGGAGTTAGGGGTGCCCCGGACAGGGAGGCCGGGTAGGTGGATGTGGGGTGTGCCCCACACGGGGCCCGGGGGAGATGAATGCACTCCTGAAGCTGGGAGGTGCCTCTCAGGGGCTCGGATAGTGGGGTGTCGCGGTGCCCCGCGAGGTACTGGGGGGTTGGACGGTCAATACCCGGGCAGTGGGGTGGGGTTCCCCGGGAGGTACTGGGGGGTTGGGCGGTCAGTACCCGGGTAGTGCGGTGTCGGGGTGCCCCGCGAGGTACTGGGGGGTTGGACGGTCAATACCCGGGCAGTGGGGTGGGGTTCCCCGGGAGGTACTGGGGGGTTGGGAGGTCAATACCCGGGCAGTGGGGTGTCGTGGTGCCCGCGAGGTACTGGGGGGGTTGGGCGGTCAGTACCCGGGTAGTGCGGTGTCGGGGTGCCCCGCGAGGTACTGGGGGGGGGCTGGGCGGTCAGTACCCGGGTAGTGCGGTGTCGGGGTGCCCCGCGAGGTACTGGGGGGGTTGGGCGGTCAGTACCCGGGTAGTGCGGTGTCGGGGTGCCCCGCGAGGTACTGGGGGATTGGGCGGTCAGTACCCGGGTAGTGCGGTGTCGGGGTGCCCCGCGAGGTACTGGGGGGTTGGACGGTCAGTACCCGGGTAGTGCGGTGTCGGGGTGCCCCGCGAGGTACTGGGGGGGTTGGGCGGTCAGTACCCGGGTAGTGCGGTGTCGGGGTGCCCCGCGAGGTACTGGGGGGGGCTGGGCGGTCAGTACCCGGGTAGTGCGGTGTCGGGGTGCCCCGCGAGGTACTGGGGGGTTGGGCGGTCAGTACCCGGGTAGTGCGGTGTCGGGGTGCCCCGCGAGGTACTGGGGGGGGTTGGGCGGTCAGTACCCGGGTAGTGCGGTGTCGGGGTGCCCCGCGAGGTACTGGGGGGGCTGGGCGGTCAGTACCCGGGTAGTGCGGTGTCGGGGTGCCCCGCGAGGTACTGGGGGGGCTGGGCGGTCGGTACCCGGGTAGTGCGGTGTCGGGGTGCCCCGCGAGGTACTGGGGGTTGGACTGGGTTGGGCGGTCAATACCCGGGTCCTAGGCGTCGGGGTGCGCCGCGAGGTACTGGGGGGGCTGGGCGGTCAGTACCCCGGGGAGGGGGTGGCATAGCAAAGTGCTGCCCCCCGGCCGCGCGCGGAGGGAGGGGCCCATCCCCTTGCGGGGCGGGCTGGGAGGGTCGCCGCGGCACGTGGTGGCGAAGGAGGCGGCCGCGGCGCCCATGTGACTCGTCCCCCGCCCGCCTGGCCCCAGCCCCCCGCGCGCTCCGTGCGAGCAGCATCCCCGCGTTGCAGGCAGCCGCCGTCGCCACAGGGACCCGGCACCATGGTAAGGGCGGGGCGTGCTCGGGGCAATGCGGCGGCGAGGGCCCGCGGAGGGCGGCCCGGCGGGGTGAGGGGCTGAGCCGGGCCGGCGTTCGGGCCTCGAGGCCTTCAGCGGCCATTTTAATCTAATTTTAGCGTGGGGGCTGCGGGGCTCAGCCCGGAGGCCGGCGGGGGCTGGAGCCTGGCCGCTGCGGACGGGCGCCGGCCGGGATGCGGCGCTTCGGGCGGGGGCGGGGTTCACAATGGGGGAACGGCTGGGGGGGGCTGATGTGATCGCAGGGGCAGGTCCCCCCGGGGCCGGGGTCTGTCCCTCGCCCGTCGGGTGCGGAGCGGATGGGGCGGGGGGTTTGAGGCTCGAGGCTCATCGCCTCTGGCTCAGTGCGTCTCCCCGGGGAGGACGCGTGTTGACCCTGCAGCTGCAGAGCCTCGGGCCCGGCCCTGCCTGCTTGATTTCCCCACCGCACGGGGAATTTGTGCTGCCAAAGCTCATGTGGCGGCTGAGGAACAGATTATTTAACAGCCGCCAAAAGTCTTGGTGGCACCTTAGAGACATTTATAGGGCGTGAGTTTTCATGGGCTAAACCCCACTTTGCTCCCACTTTAATCAGCCCTGTCTGACTTCACTAGCTGCAGTTCCCGCAGAAACCTGGATCGCTTTCCAGAGGGGAAGAGAGGGCAGTGGAGCTGCATTGTCTCCTCTTTCAGAGGGGGAATTGGGAGTGAGCAGTTAAGAGCTGTCAATGCATTGGTGGTTAAGCATTTTTTAAGGTTTACATAACCATCTTTCCAATAAGAATTTTGCAAGCAAATCAGAGTTGAATAGTGGAGATCGGCTAGTAAAACCTTTATTTCTTAAAAAAAATTGTATTTCCTATAACTAAACTAGGAAAAGGTACAGAATATATTCCAAAAGGGCTTTTATTTTTCAATGTGTTATTTACCTGGTTTCTTGAAAATTGCATGCTGTACCTTGAAAACTGCTGTCTTCATAAAGAATGAAGTGAATGAAAAACAAGGGCCATATGGATGTGTTTAACTAGGTTGTTACTTACAAGCTAACTACAATTTTTGTAGTGAATTTGCTATCAACTCTCTCAGTATATTGTTTCCTTACTGTTTTACATTCGGGTTCTGAATGGTTTGGAACTACTGTAGTGTGTTGTACAATTTGTACTTTCCTTCTGTAGAAACTGCAGTGGCTTTTTTTTTTTTTAAAGTGAATCAGCATTAAGTAAAAGCAAGGAGTTTTAAAAACATACCATTGAAGTAGACAACTCAGAAAGCATTTCTACTGTTTCTAGAGCCTTACATCACTCAACAAAACTAGATCATGACACTACTGGATATGAACTGCTGGTATTACATTTGTTCCAACTAAGAAAACCCCACAAAACAAACAAAAAAACCCACCTCTGGCTGAGCCAGATATATGATTGGTTGATATGTGCAATGGAAATCTAGTTATTTAGGATCAATAACTCAAAAAGAGATGATGCTGAGGTGAATAAATGAGAGAAATTTTGTACAGTTTTATATCTGATACAACCCCACTGACATCATTACATTTCTAGAGTGTTCAGATTTAGTGTAAAATCTTTGTTCTTAATTTGTAGAGTAGATTTTTCTTTATTTAGTATCCGGTAATATCTTCCCCATAGTCAATGTTAGTCATTTTGCATTTAAATAATTATTCCCTTCATCTCATTTACAGGCTTCTGGAGTAACAGTGAATGATGAAGTTATAAAGGTTTTTAATGACATGAAAGTAAGGAAATCTTCAACCCCAGAAGAGATTAAAAAAAGAAAGAAAGCAGTTCTTTTCTGCTTAAGCGATGACAAAAAACAGATAATTGTAGAGGAAGCAAAGCAGATATTAGTTGGTGATATTGGCGATACTGTGGAAGACCCCTACACATCCTTTGTGAAGTTGTTACCTTTGAATGATTGCCGATATGCTTTGTATGATGCCACATATGAGACAAAGGAGTCTAAAAAAGAAGACCTGGTATTTATATTCTGGTGTGTGAAATCAGCTTGCTATTAAAACTGAAAATTCTTTGTTTTTGTTCTACTATCCGTGGATTAAATAATTACTTTTTGCCTTTACAGGGCTCCGGAAAGTGCACCTTTAAAAAGCAAGATGATCTACGCAAGCTCTAAAGATGCCATTAAAAAGAAATTTACAGGTACGGGCAGCTGATATTGCACAAAGCAGTTACAGCTCTCAGTGTTGAGGAACTGAATAAATATATATTTTTATCCATTTGTCTTTCAGGTATTAAACATGAGTGGCAAGTAAATGGTTTGGATGATATTAAGGACCGTTCAACACTTGGAGAGAAATTGGGAGGCAATGTGGTAGTTTCACTTGAAGGAAAACCCTTATAGAAAGACAGACAAGTGCCATCCGGATCTAAGGAGCTTCCATTTCTGCAGCTCGTTCAATTGGAATAGTGTAACTCCTCCTCCCTTCCCCCCCCAATTTTCCTTTCTACAGACCTGAAGGAGATGTCATTAAATTAAACTGTTTACCAGTGATTGCCATTTGATTCTTTAATCCTGGTAGTATATGTAGACCCCAAGGAATGCCTTCATGTCATACTCTTAGCCAAAACTGACGTTGCATGCATTCCTTGCAACCTGTACAATGAATGTGATAGTTAATGTGAATAGTCTAGAAAACAGGAAAGGGTAAGCTAATTGAATGCCTTGAAAGTATTATCCACTGGTCAGATGGTAGACTCTATTCAGTATTACTTACAGTTGCACTTGATTGCAGTTCCATGAGGCTCTTGTGCATTCATACACCTCACCTGCCTTGACAAGCCTATTTTTGTGACATGGCAGCACACAACACTATGCATTTAAAGCACTTTTTTTGTAATACGTTTGATTTTTTTTCTCCGCCCCCTCCCCCCCCCAATGCCAATTAAGTTGCTGTAACTGTGTCATCAAACAATTGTTGTACCTCGGTTTTCATTCCTGTTACATGCATATCTTTATAAATGAAGTAGCTGTTCGGATGCCTTTCGTTTTCCATTGAATGTACACTACTGAACAGGAGTAGGAATTATGTTTACCATGTGAGTTTTGCAACACTAAAGTTGTTTTGTAAAACATCAGTCATGATGGCAGTTTCTGTATAAAAAGAGCCTTAAATGGAACACGGTTTTTGAGATTAAAAACAACAAAACCTGGCCACGTTGCAATAAAACTTGTGGCTTATTACAGAATGTTGCCTTGTTTTCATTGGAAAATATAGTTTGAAGTATGTTTAAATTAAGCATATTTTGAATAACTTAACTTCTATGGAAAGTATTATAAAGGTAAACAATCATTAATCTCAATTTTAATAACCGTTTTTCTGCCCTAGTCATAATTTAGACATTGCTTTACAGTAATGTAACTGTTCTATTCTGTTGATTGGATAAAGGACCTCTTTCCATTTTTGTAACCATTTAAGTAAATAAGCTGCCATTATTAGGGAACGTTTGATCCATAACTTGTTTGTTTCTGAAGTTTACAATGTAGGAATTTGTTACCCATGTAGTGTATTTATCTAAATTCTCCTAAAGTTCTATATGCCAGAAATGTATGGCTGTAACATTTGTTTCCAGTCTGATGTGTGATGGCAGGGAGGTGTTACCTTCACACAAGGTTTTGAATAGGTAAATTTTCATTGTTTCTGAAAATGCTGCAGGAACACTGAATCGGTACAAGAAATATCCTAAATGAATGGTTCAATTTGATAATTGTGCAAAAAGAACTGGAAAGTGTTTTCCACTACTAAGTCTTGCATCAGGGACATGTTTTGGCTAAAGGCCAAATACTGCTCTCCTTATAGAGAATTTGATCTGCTCAGTGTGAGCAATCCTCCCTTAGCCAGAGCTATTTATGGCTAACGCATGCTTTTGTATCTTGTCATCGTTATCCACAAATGGCAAAACTGGACATGATTTTACTGGTATGCATAAAGGAACTGTATTAGGCAGCCTATCTCAGCTGAAATATACATGCTACTATAAGAAATACTTTTATCATTACCTTATTTTAAAAAGTCAGAGTAGAACTATGAAGTTTTAAATGTTGAGTTTTTATTTTCAGTCCTTAACCCTTTCAAAGGCAGAGCAGTTAATGGCAAACACCTTTGTAAATTGAATGACCTAGCAGTGTTGTAATCTGGATCTCTTATTCTGTGCAACTTTAAGACTTTATTTCAGGCTTCCAGCTGTCCCTAAAATTTACACATTTAATTTTGATACCTATTTTATGTGGGCTAAATTCTGCTACGGTGCAGTTTAACAAAGCATGCTGACCACTGACTTGTTAAATGTGTTAATGAATTTTGTGTTTTGTACTACAAAACTCTCGTATCTTTTACTGAAGTTGAAAAATAACTGATATGCATGGAAGTTGTCTACAATGATCTTTTTTGATTTCTCAATCTTTATTTCCAATTATACACCTTGTGTGCAGAGGCTAATGTTAGAATCTCATGTGTGCTTAATATATGGTATTGTAATGAATGAAGATTAAAAATTTATTTTTAATCTCCATTCATTACAGCACCTTATAGTATGCTACAAAATACCTTTATATCGTAAACAAATCAGTTTATACAAACAACTTAATTAGATATCAAAACAATTTAAAATTAAGATGTTAAATATTAATTGAAATTCTGTTTTAGTCAGCAATTTAAGTATTGTGTTTAAATTTACATTCTCCTCTGCTACTCAATGTCACTCATGTTGTGAATAATCTTAGAAAGATGTCTGTGGCTTCTTCAATATGGAATATTGGAAGATATGTTGTTGTTTTTAAACTAGCTAAAGTATATAATAGACTCAAAATCCCAGCAAATACATATAAAATCTAAGCACAAACTGTGTTTCCATAAGGTCCAGAGCCCTGAATTAAAACAACTTTTGCATCAAATATGTTCAGTCTGTCTTTAAATCTGTTCTTGAAACACTATTGACTGATGTGAAGTCCAATTAAGTAAATAGATACCCTGCTTTAAAAAACTTCTACAGAACCACTGCTGATTGAATTCTGAAACAAATGAAAGACAACTGGCATCTGTTCCAAATTCGCTTGTCAGCTGTTGTTTTCTGTCACTGTTCAAAATGGTGAAGGCCTCATTGTGATTTATAAGTGAAGGAAAAGCCTCTCAATCTGAATATCTTCTGTATCTTTTTTGTCTATGTGACTTTTGGGTATCTTGGTTTCAGTTAATTTATTGATAAAGGAATGTTAAATAAAAGTTTTTGAGAGTAGCTTTTGCAGAAATGGCATCTTTTCTTTTAAAGATCATTTGTCCTACTCAATTTGATCAGGCTTTCAAATTATTTCAGGAGGGTCTGGAGACATAATACAAGGGAGAATCAGCCTGGAATTAGGGAGAGTAGCTGAAGTATATGTCCAAGCCAGCTCTTAACATATGCATAAGAAATGGAGTGCTGTTAGGTAAAACCACTAAGCAGAGATGCAATTTGACAATTTTAGAAACCCACTTGGGCTAAAACCTGGCACAGAGAACCTGGAAAAAGATCCTTTTGCCTCCCTGTAACTTGTTCAAAACAAGCAATGGTATTCTGTAAAAGTCCTTACCCATCTTTGCATTAAGTGGTAACCTTATGACAATACCAGCAGAAAGCTTAATATTCATGCCCATTCAGTTCTTGACTTCACTGCTCCTTGGTCCCTCTAGTTAATAGTTGAAATGTAGTGGTTGTGTATTGAAAATAAACTTGCACTAGTGCTGCCTGAGAGCTGTCAATATAGCCCCTCTCTTAACCACTGAATTTACTTTTAAAATATGTCTGATTCAGAAAACCTGGAATAAAACTAAAAATAAACAGAATACCCCCTGCAGCTATTTGTATGACAGGTAGCACCTAAATTCTCTAATCAGAATTTGGGCTTCATTGTGGTAGGTGCTATACAAAGACAATAAGACAGTTTTCAACCTAAATACACATAGGAATTACCACATTGCATCAAACCTGAGGTCCAGTGGCGGCCGGTGCAGTATGCTTCAGTGGAAGGTGTAAGAACTCTATAATAGGTGGATGTGGGAGATTCTTCCCTACATTAGATCTCATCTCTAATAAGTGATTTAAGGCTTAAAGCATGAGGTTTAATAGCTCTCCCAAAAAATGTATTATGATAGCCACATAAACAATCCCTTTTTGAATTTTGCTAGGTTGTTGGCTTCAGTGACTTCCTGTGGTAATGTGTTGGATAGTCCAATCATGCACTATGTGAAGAAATATTTCCTTTATCAGTTTTGAATTCTCCCCTTTATAAAATCATTGACTATCCTCCTACTGTTGTGTTTGAGAGAGGGACAACAGAAGTTCCTATTATAATAGACCAGCAAAGACACAGAATAGATTAAAAACAGCCAAACAAAATATATGCAGCAGGTCAAAATGATAAACTTGTTAGTTTAAATATTCATGATTCTGAGCCCATTTCATAATTTTCCCACTAATTCTATTCTCTGTTTGCTACAACCAACACCATGCCCTTCACTCACCTCATAGAAAAAGTTTTAGGTGCATTATATAGACATTAGCAAAGTAATTTCAGTACTACTTTTTGTTCCCTTAATTTTCCTGTGGGCTTGGGTTTTTTAATGGCAGTTTACAACTAATCTACAATATCAAATTGCTTTTGCTATTTTGAAGAGAGAAACTGGATAGACATGGAAGTGAAGGGATAAATGGGAATGTATAAGTATAGCCTGATGAAACTTATTTTTCATATATATTTGTCCATACCTTGTTTCTTCATATCAAAGCCTCTAGACATAGAAACAGCTTAAATGGCAGGACATTAATTTAATAAAGGCATTTACAGTTAATAAGATTTCATCTATTAGCTGCTCTTACTAAAATTGTTGAAGTACAATGCAGCTATCTGAACAGGCCTGTCTGGACATAGCAGATGAATGTACACTTTCATGCATATAACATAAACAAGGCAGTGCTCAGTTTCTGAAGTTAAGTGTTTTTGACAGAGGTAGAACCAAATATGGGCTATTTCACGATGTTCTATTATATTAGGATTGTATTATGCATATTCAGTGCTTGGCGCCATATTTGAATCATTTGACCTTTTTTCCATGTCACAATCTTATTACATCTAAAATAATGAAATATATTAGTATTCCCAGCTCTTCGTGTTATCCTATTTACATCATCTAATACATAAAATAGGAGGGGAAAATCTTTACTGTAATAGTAAAACTAAGCTCTTAAAAAAGTTGGAATTCAAACAAATAAGATTTATATTATACTATTAATGTGGCCTCATCACGTTTTTTACCATATGTCAATAACTTCATGTATATTAACAAAGGATGATATTAAGTACATCTGTGCTATATGGTTGCATTAATACTGTCAGCAACCCATATTTTGGAATTTTCTGCTTTTTGAGTTCTTAATTTTTCAGCCTTAGTGCATCATTATTACTCCTATTTATACTTATTTTGTGTGTGTGTGTGTGAAGGAGGTTGGGGAGGGATGGGGAAGAAATTGCAAGGTATTGCAGATTCTCCAATTAAAATACAGTACTCCTAAATATCAATTCAAATGGGTGGGAGAAAAACACTGAACCACCCTGCCTCTTTTAATTTTTTTTCCCTATTGTAGCAAACAGACCTTAGGAATGTGTAGCCATAATCATGTTTGTCTCTTTTTCCACCTCCACCCCCTCTTTATTTTTAAAATCAGCTGTGTCACTGCAAATCCCCACCATCTGCCCACCATGTTCTATAAATCTTTATAGGCGGCCTATCTGCTTCTACCTTTGTGTCTATTTTTCCCTCTCTTTTTTACAATTGTACTCTGTACAAATTTGAATAGAGAAAAGCTAGAGAGAGACCTGTAATACTTCTCTATAATAGCTATAGTATAGTAGCTTTTATTACACAAAAAGTTAAAAGCATCAGTGATTCTCAGTTGCATTCAGCTGCAGTTCACGCATCTGCTTGAAAAATATTTTTTTCCCAAAAAACTTTTCAGCACTCAGTTTGTTGCTGCTTCCTCTCCTGAGTGGTAACACTGTATGTGACCTATTAAGACTAATCTGGGAACTGCACTTTTCTTCTGTTTCGTCTGTTTATAGAAAATTAAACTTGCATGCAGAAAAGATGATACAGAAAGGGGGAGGGAGATTTAAAACATGCAGTTTATATCCGAGAACCACACACTGATTAAAAACTATATTAAATATAAACATGGGTTAAAGCAGAGAAAAAAATATGTCAGTTCATCTTTAAAACAGCTCCTGCTCTTCATAGACATAATGATTCCACAAGGTAAATATCCCCACTTAGTGCTCATTATGGATGCAAAGTATATATGAATTTCTGTATAAAAATTACATATCTTGTTTCTAATCCTACTAAATATGAAGCCTTATACTGTATAGCAACTCATCTTTCAGCCTCGGGTGTTGTTTTGTACTACATGCACCCGAGTTATGTTTAAATGGTCCTTTAAAATGCCCTAATTCTTAAAGAAAGCACATGTAACAGCTGACTTGTGACATTAGGAATTATGGTGAAGTGTTACAGTTCTTTATGGGAAGGTTTGAAGTGACAAATTCTTCTATGTGTGTTTGGGAATATAAACTGCAGTTCTTTTATAATGTTGATACATCAGTGGGATTTAATCCTTATGTATCTGCAAATTCTGTTGTGGGTTTTTTTGAGCTACTGAGCTACATTCTGAGCTACTAAGTACTTTTATCTGTAATATTTCTTACTAGTGTAAAAGCCCATGTACACGGGCCAAAGTGCGTAATGGTGTTTGCCCTCAGTCCCCCTGCACCGTGCCCTGTTACCTCACTGAGTCCCTCCCCCGCTCTGCCACTGCCTCTCAGCCCCGCTGCACCGTGCCCTGTTACCTCACTGGGGTCCCCCCCTGCTCTACCACTGCCCCTCAGTCCCGCTGCACCGTGCCCTGTTACCTCACTGGGGTCCCCCCCTGCTCTACCACTGCCCCTCAGTCCCGCTGCACCGTGCCCTGTTACCTCACTGGGGTCCCCCCCTGCTCTACCACTGCCTCTCAGTCCCGCTGCACCGTGCCCTGTTACCTCACTGGGGTCCCCCCCTGCTCTACCACTGCCCCTCAGTCCCGCTGCACCGTGCCCTGTTACCTCACTGGGGTCCCCCCCTGCTCTACTACTGCCCCTCAGTCCCGCTGCACCGTGCTCTGTTACCTCACTGGGGTCCCCCCCTGCTCTACCACTGCCCCTCAGTCCCGCTGCACCGTGCCCTGTTACCTCACTGGGCCCCCCCCCCCCCCCACTCTACCACTGCCTCTCAGCACTGTGCCCTGTTACCTCACTGGGGTCCCCCCCCCCCACTCTACCACTGCCTCTCAGCACTATGCCCTGTTACTTCACTGGGGACGGGCCAAAGTGCTTACCGCTGTTTGTCCAGGCCGTCTCTGCAGCTCGTGGCGGCGCACGTGTGGCGGCCATTTTGTGCCGCCGAACTACCACTCCCAGCATGCTGTTCGTCCGGGCCGTCTCTACTGCGCATGACGACTTCGGACAAACTTCCTCTGGCCTTTTATTATATAGGATTAAAAGGTTGGGTTTTTTTACTTTCATACACCAGAGTAAATTCCTGGTACTCACAAATAACTAGAGTTCCTAAAATATATATATTTATACTATGTGATTGAAGTGCAGAGGCATCTTTGGAACATCTATAGGAAATACACGTGTGGGATTGGCCTAAATGACTACTGGATGTCACTTGCTATGGATAGCAGCAATATTTTATCTCTTAACTGTTCATTTATTCCAGGCAAAACTTTCCTCAGATCCTTATAGCTTGTGTGTAACACATGGCCAACCCAGAGAATATATAGAGACCTAGCAAGAAGTCTTAACATTTCTAAGACTTTACATGCTGGCCAAACATCAGGTTCACTGAAGAGACTGACTGAGCAGAGCAGCCAGCAGGCTCATAATGGTGACCATTTTTCTTATGGGTGCTTCACAAAACATTTGGCTTTCATCCTAGCCAGTTTTCTGTATCGGTGTGGACAAATCCAAAATGCCTGCATGTGTCTTCAAGAAAAGTAGTATTTAGATAGAGAATCCTTCAATAATTCTGACAATTTCATTACTACTTTAACTATCTGAATTTCAGTAGTCGGTTCAATGCTCAGAATCCAGATAGCTATAGCATAATTAAATTACTGATCAGCATTGTCAAAATCAGCAATTATTTAAATGCCATTAATTTTGGCATCAATTTTGCAATGAGGATGCCTCTCCTAAAAGTTCAGCACTCCTTCAGATGTGTGGTGTCTGTTACAGATGTTGGTAAAAGGGGTAAGGAGGTTCAGAGCATTAGGATCAGACCAGATGATCTGCTCTCTCTCTTTCATTTAGCTGATAAATTACCTATCCTGGGCTACCTATTCCTGGTTGGTGTGGTAGCAACATATAAAGAATTCCTTCCTTACGGAAATTGTTGGGACAAAATTTTCTTTGAAAGATTACTTGTGAGCATATGCATATAAATGGATAAATTAATTTAATGTTGCCATTTCCCTTAGTCATCCATATATCTGTGAAAGTTGTGCAACTTTAACCGCCCATATTTCCTTGGAGAGGGAGAGGGCTGATTTTTTCTGTTTTTCATTACAGTATGGAGAACATGGTCAAATTATAGCTCAGGTGTTACCTGCAGTCAACACACTTATCCTCCTGTTGACTGCTCTGGCAGATATTTCGCATTACAGTGAAAGACCTAACAATGCTTGCTGGCACTCATCGTATGCCAGAAAAGAATATCAGTGGGAACATGGATGGAGGTTGTCTATCTATATTCTGGTCTGGCTATGGCACAGGCTGTGAAAGAATGTCATGGGGTAGGCAATGCCTACACTAGACTTCTTTTGGGAAATCTGCTGTTGCATTACCACCCAAACCTCTATTGGTGGCGAGAGTGGTGTTTTTAGTAATATGTCATTTAAATTGGCTCAGAGCATGTCTTGATGCAGTGGTAAAATTGCTGACAGTCACCTGACTCCTCTCTGAACCAGAACTTCAGCTATTGCTACCACTGGTGGAAATACAATAGTGGGATATTTCCTAAAACAATCTAGTGTAAACCCAGACATAAACGTAATGTGGACAATGGTTTCATGATAATGCATGTACTTATGCCTTCTCACTCAGCAATGGTCTCTGTAGTACCTTCTAACAGTTACAAGGATAAACATGTAATTAAATAATATTTCTAAACCCCAGTTTTATATCTGTATTTTTTTTAGAGACTGTCAAATCCAGAGGTTTTCAACCTGTGGTCCATGGTCCCCGGCGGTCCACAGACTATGTCTGAGATTTCTGCATCTCCATTTGAAAATTTTTATGGGTCCACAAATGAAAAAAGGTTAAAAACCACTGGTGTAGTCTATTGTAATACAAGACTGATTTAAAAAATGGAAGAAAATACATTCAGCTTAGTGAATTTTAGGTACTCTTAGGCTGAAAGTATTAAAGAAACCTGGAACTTTCTCCATTTTTTAGTTTAAAAATGGTGCTGGCAATAAACTTTAACATTGTAACCACAAAGCTGGGAAAATAACTGGATTAATTTTTTGTACATTAACAGTTTGTTAGGTGTGCATATACAACTGCTGTTAGATGCCTCTTTAAATGGTGCCCAGAAGAAGACTAGTGGCTTATGTCCAAAAATATGAGGATTTTTTTTTCCAGAAAGGCATTTTGCAGTAATAACATTGTTTGTTGAGCAAACTTTTTTATGCTGCAGTGTGCAATAAACATGAAGCTTATAAACATATTAAGTGCATATCTATATATATAAAAGTCAAATGGTGTATGCGTGTATGTATGCGTGTATGTATGTATGTGCACTTACTCCTTCCACACTGTTTGAGCTAGAGACTTGAAATTTGGTACAGTTATAGGTCTTAGGGTCCTAATCAGGGTAAGAGTCGAAAATTTTTCAAATCTCACCTCTGACGCCCCCCCAGGGGTGAAATTATTTAAAGGCCAATCACATCAGCTGGGCAGCTGCTGTTCTCTGTGACATAGTTATGATGTCATAATACCCCCCTCCAATGGACCCTGCACTTGCTCAGCTCTCTTCCCCCTCCCCCCTCCAACGGACCCCGCACTCGCTCAGCTCTCTGCCCCTCCCCACCTCCGACGGACCCGAGCTGGGTTTGGTCAGAGGATAAGTGAGGTAGGGGTGTCGGGTTTGGTCGGGGGGTGAGGTGGGGGTGTCGGGTTTGGTCAGGGGGTAAGTGAGCCGGGGGTGTTGGGTTTGGTCTGGGGGGGTGGGAAGGTGTCGGGGTGGGTGAGGGGTGAGGTGTGGGTGTTGGGGTTGGTCAGGGGGTGTTGGGGTTGGTGGGGGGGTAAGGTAGGAGTGTTGGGTTTGGTTGGGGGGGTGAGGAGGGAGGTCAGTCGAGGGGTAAGTGAAGTGTGGGTGTCGGGTTTGTTTGTAGTGGTAGGTAGGGGTGTCGGGTTTGCTGGGGGGGGAAGTGAGGTGGGTGTGTCAGGTTTGGTCTACGGGGGGTGAGGTGTGGGTGTTGGTCAGGGGGTGTTGGGGTTGGTAGGGGGAAGACAAGGGGGAGACATGGGGGTGTTGGGTTGGGGGGGTGAAAATTAGTCGGGGTTGGTAGAGGGGTAAGTGAGGTTGGGGTGTCGGGTTTGGTCAGGGGGGTGAGGTGGGGGTGTCAGGTTTGCTCTCTGCCCCCTCTCCCCTCCAACGGACCCCGCACTCGCTCAGCTCTCTGCCCCCTCCCCACCTCCGATGGACCCGAGCAACGCCGGGTATTTTCGCTAGTTTAGCATAAAATTACTGGCTTTTAAAATACACTCTTTTTCACTATTAAGAAGGTTTGTATGATGTTCAGTTGCCCTTTAAGCTTTTTGTTTTATGTATTGTCACACAGCGTTTGTATCACACTATAGTCTAATTATAGATAAGACTAAACTGCTTTCAATGGAAGGAGTTTTATAACCATACTAAAACCTTTTGATGATTCCAGAAAATTGTTTTACTTCTTGACACCTGGATGTAATTCCCCAATCCATTTAGAATGCTCACCAGTTTAAAATTTGTACTGCTTTGTCTTGTTTATGCTAGAAGAAGCTTTGTGTTCAAATCACTTATTTCCTTTGGGAATTTTAATGCAATGCCTGAAATAAAATTGTTTTGGGGCATGCATTGTAATATTTTACTATTTAAAGTAAATTAAAAGGAAATAGCTTGACACATAATGAAGAAGACAACGCAAATATTGCATTTCTGAAGAGCTTCATATGAACAAGTTGGAAAATAAACCAACTTTCAAAGACAGGTCTTGGTTTTGTTTTTCAAAGTAGATATAATCCATAATGACTTTTATAAACCAAATTATCTTGTTCCCATTTGACATAATATCTTTGATTAGGGTGAAGAAGAGTTGAAATTGCACTTCTCAAAGCACAGAGTTATTGTAGGAGAAAATAAATTGTATACTTGACCCAGTTTTGTTGAGACATTTCATTCCTCATACAGGATCAAACTCCGCTAAGGAAAATGGACAAATGGATTTGCTGAGAGTATTTAGGAGCACTCAGTGGGAGTGTGATTATTAATATTCGTAGCTCTTAATCCTAACATAATCATAGACTACCTCATCACTCCTTCACTGGCATTTGTGAGAGATGAATATTGTAAATGCTTACTGGTATCCATATGAGATCACTTTCTATTATTATGAACCTTGAGGCTTACAGATAAATCTAGACAGGTTCAAGAATAGCAGCCGTGTTAGTCTGTATCCGTAAAGAAAGCCAGGAATCCTTGTAGCTCCTTAGAGACTAACTAATTTATTTCAGCATAAGCTTTCGTGAGCTATAGCTCACTTCATTGGATGCATAGAATGGAACAGAACTAAAATGCATTTATACACACAGAAAGAAAGAAAAATAAAAAAAAATTGTGTATTACCATACCAATTCTAAGAGGGCTGTTAAATGTAGATAGTCCATTGTCACTAGGAGAAAAAAACACCTTTTGAAATGGAGATCTGTTGTCAGTGAAATTAACTCAGGAAATGCAATCAATTATTGTAATGAGAGAACCAATCTGAACTTCTGTTAAGCCCCTGGTTAAATGTGTCCAATTTGAAAATTAATTCCAGTTCCTCAGTTTCTCGTTGGAGTCTGTTTTGGAAGTTTTTCTGTTTCAAAGCTGAAACCATCAAATCTTTAATGGAATGGCCAGGAAGATTGAAGTGTTCTCCTACTGGTTTTTGAATGTTATGATTCCTGATGTCAGGTTGTGTCCATTTATTCTTTTGCATCGAGACTGGCCGGTTTGGCCAATGTACATAGCAGAGGGGCATTGCCGGCACATAATGGCATATATCACATTGTTCGATGTGCAGGTGAATGAGCCTCTGATGGTATGGCTGATGTGATTGATGGTATGGCTGATGTGATTAGGTCCTATGATGGTGTCAGTTGAATGGATATGAGGACAGAGTTGGCATCGGGCTTTGTTACAAGGATATCCTTGTATTTAGGGAAGAATGGAATTTAGGGAAGAATGGAATTTTTCCTTTAGGCCAGGAAACTGAACTACTCCACTCTTGCAAAAAAAAAAAAATGCTATGGATGGTTAAATGACCACAAACAGTCAGGACCTTGGTTTTACAACTAACTTGAGATGATCACTGCATCAGTATCATTCCCTCCCTCACCAGCCACCCTGCACCAGGGGAAAGGGGTGTTGGTTCACTGGCTGCCCGGCACCCTGGTGGGTTTTTTTTTCTGTGTGTGCTTGAGGCGGCAACAAAACCAGAGCCGGCCCTGCGAGTTACCCGTATTTTTTTTTTGACATCCTGGTTAATCCACATTCTGGTTAACCCAATCCTGGATAATCGAGAGTCTACTGTATAGGCATAGTTGAGTAGTGGAATAGGTTACCAAGAAAGGCTGTAGATCCCCCATCACTGGAGGTTTTTAAGAAGAGGTTAGACAAAAAAATACCTGTCAGAGATGGCCTAGTTTTACTTGGTCTTGCCTCAGCATGGAAGGATGGAGACGTTTTGGAGTCCTTTCCTTTACTATATTTCTACAAAACTACTCAGATAGTTAAGTGCTAATCTAGCCCTTACAGTTGAGAAGAAAGCTTTCAGAATATAAACGGAGTGTAAATCAATGCAGAGGTGCCCAGCTGAGTCTGCAAACTGGCATGAAACATTAGCTCTGAGGTATGAACTGCCCCATTCAGCTCTAAATCCTGTATATGACCATTTAAATGTCAAATTGTTAACTATTTAGCTGCTGGACATTTTAGCAGGAACACTGAGTTGGTGTGCTTATCCTATAATTTCGGACCACCTTTATCCCTTGTTCCCTTCCCAAGTGCCAAAAGCCTTAGCTGTTCCCTACCCAACCATCAAACCCTACAGCTTGCCCCTGATAATTTCTGCCATGCATTTGTGTTGTCAATACAAAAATCTGCAGCACTTAAAAACTGAAAATGTGGAGACAGCATAAAATAAAACAAAATACCAACATAAAATACCCAAGGGTCAACTGTACACATTGATTGATTCATCTTCACATCTAATTCAATAAAAACCTCTGTATTTTAAAATTTAAATGAAGCTGCTACAGAGTTTCTACTCTTCTACCACACCACAGTGCTTCAGAAACCACAAGTTTGCTTCAGAATGTAGGCCCAGATTGCTGTGGAATATGTGGGGCCTTGTCATATTGCAAGTAGCATTGCTAACCCCAGGCATTCAAAACACAAATCAGGTCTCCCCAAAAATCATGAGATTGGCTTTAAAATTGAGATTTAAAATAAAATAAAATGGGGGGAGGTGTTATTTGCCTTCTGGATTTTGAGCCCTTAGAGTGCACTTTAATTCAGGTCTCCATGTTTTTGTCTACAAACACAAGCGATAGAGACTTATTTGTTTTGAAGGTGAAAGTGGCTTGCTTCCCTCTACAACAGGAGTGGGCAAACTACAGCCTGTGGGCCGGATCTGGCCCCCTCAGAGCTTTGGATCTGGCCCACGGGATTGCTGCCCCCGTGGGGCCACGGGCCCCATACTGCTCCAGGAAGTGGCTGGCACCACATCCCTGTGCCCCCTGGAGGGGCTGGGGGGGACAGAGGGCTCCGGGAACAGGGAATCGGAGCCAATGGGAGGTTCAGCGGAGTTATCCACAGGCAAGAGTAGTATGAGGAGCCCTCTGTCCCATCCCCTCCCCCCCCCTGGGGCCACAGGGACGTTGTGCCAGCCACTTCCTGGAGTGGGGCAAGGCAGGCCGCTGCCACACGGAGCTGCTCCAGGTACGTGGTGCCGGCTGGAGCCCACACCCCAAAACCGTCCTGCACCCCAACTCCCTGCCTTGAAAACCCTACCTGCACCCCCCCGCCATACTCCACACCCCTCCTGCATCTGTACCCCATGCCCTGAGCACCCTGCTGCACCTTGCATCCCTCCTGCACCCCAATCCCCTCCACTGAGCCCCCTCCCACACTCCGCACCCCTCCCTGCACCTACATCACTGCCCTGAGCCCCCTCTTGCACCCTAACCCCTTGCCTGAGCCCCCTAGTACACCGCACACCCCTCCTCTGCCCCAACCCCTTGCCCTGAGCTCCTTCCTGCACACCACACTCCCTCCCACACCCGGACCCCCTGCCCCAGCCCTACATTCACGGCCCTGCATGTAATTTCCCCACCCAGATGTGGTCCTTGGGCCAAAACGTTTGCCCACCATTCTACAACTTATATTTGTTCCGACCTTAAATGATTTAGATTAGTTTTAAATTAAAATACACTTTGAATGTCAATGGATCTTAGGCTTTACAGCCTCATGTGCAGGGGTCTCAAACATGCGGCCCGGGGGCCACATGCGGCCCGCAAAGCCCTTCCCTGTGGCCCGCCAAGCTTCCTGGCGCCCCCCTCCCCCCCCGGTCCACCCATAGCAGTTTGCAGGACGGAGGGGCCAGAAGTGGAGGCTTCTCTGCTGCCTGGCTGGGCTGCGTGTGTTTCTAGCTCTGGACTTCTTATATTGCTCTTGCTTTGTTTGCCAAACAGCTGTTGGTGGTGCCTAGCGCTTTCCGGGAGGGAATGGGGAGCTGCGTGCTCAGAGGAGGAGGTGGGGCAGGGGTGGGACCTCTTGGAAGGGGTGGAGTGGGGGCGGAGCCGGGGCAGCAAGGGCGGGGTGTGTGTCAGTGGTGCGGCCCTCAGGCCAGTGCACTAGTCATCATGGAAGGGGTGGAGTGGGGGCACAGCCGGGGCAGCGAGGGTGTGTGTGTGTGTCAGTGGTGCGGCCCTCGAGCCAGTACACTAGTCCTCATGCGGCCCTCGTGGTCATTTGAGTTTGAGACCCCTGCTCATGTGCATTTCAAAATTGTACTCAATGCTGGCAATTCACTGTTGCCCTGAGTCATTACCAAACCAATGCTCTAGCACAGGGATCGTTAACCTTTCAGAAGTGGTGTGCCAAGTCTTCATTTATTCACTCTAATTTAAGGGTCTGCATGCCAGTAATACATTTTAACTTTTTTAGAAAGTTGCTTTCTATAAGTCTATCATATATAACTAAACTACTGTTATATATAAAGTAAATACAATTTTTAAAATGTTTAAGAAACTTCATTTAAAATTAAACTAAAATGCAGCGACCCCTGGACAGTGAGTGCCACTGAAAATCAGCTCATGTCTCACCTTTTCATGTGCCATAGATTGCCTATCCCTGCTATCAGGAGGAAATGATACTGATGCAGTGATCATCTCAAGTTAATTGTAAAACCAAGGTCCTGACTGTGGTCATTTAACCATCCACAGCATTTTTTTTTTTTTTGCAAGAATGGAGTAGTTCAGCCTCAGTTTCCTGGCCAAAAGGAAAAATTCCATTCTTCCCTAAATTGGCTCTGCAGTTTCATGTGGAGATGATATTCTACTTGTCTGAAACTGGTGTGAAGTGTTATTCTGCGCTGTGATGCAGATGCTGTGTTTCTTTCCTGAGCTGGCTGCATTTCAGTGGTGGATGAAAGGACTCTGATGTATACTTTGTCTCAGCTTGTAAAGACAATACGCCTGCTTTAGTGGAAAATATAAATGTTTAATATTTTTACCAGTCTTAGCACTGCAGAATGGATACAACTACAGGATAGTGCACTAGTTGTATTTCTGACTGCATATCATCATCAGAAATTAATTAATTTTCATTGCAGGGACAATAGAGTTGCACATGTGTAATTGAGATGGAATTTCGTCTATAGAATCTCAGTTGCTGGTGATGTTGCATGTTCCAGATAAAAACCCTTTGAACTTGAAGTTCCAAGATTGAGTTTTTCAGGCAGGCAGTCACTTGCATGACTTCACATCCCTGTTGTTTCCTCCACCTTTTCTAGCCCAGTCTTGGTTAATCATCCCCCACTGAGAGCAGCAATGTAAAATTTACTCCATTCTTCAGATTCTGAAGTGCTGACTGTGAGCATTTCAGAGACTGGGCATCTTGCCATACCATTGTGTCCAGGGGTGTAGGCAGGCATACTCCATGTATGGCATGACATACAATTTCTGAATATTCAGAGGGTAATGTTTCTTATGGTGACTGAAAGGTTAGTTTTTGCTTTTCTCATCAATTCATTTGAATTTTTCTGTTAATGTTCCCATTGGCCAAAAGCAGTGATAGTATGAACAATGAGGTGTAACTTACATATTTGCCATAAAATGGTCAGAAAACAAGCGTAACTGGCAAAGTAGTCCATATAGTATCTATTTGGCATTCAATTGGTGTGCAAAATGAGTATAAAAATATATTAATCAAGTATTCTGTAGGGACCAGTGCAGTACTGGGATAAGTACCGTAGGTGCAGTTCCCATTAAAATTAATGGGAGTTGTGTCTGCTTATTGCAGAGTTGAATTTTGGGCTGGGAGTATTGAAACACCATGGTGTAAATTAAGGGGGAGAAGGACAAATTATGGATATACTGTGGGTGAGAACAATTAATTTGCTAATGTTGTACATATTTCAAAGTGCTAACTATTTCCTTGTGTGCTTCAGTTCACTTCGAACATCGATTTAGAGTTTTATGACAAGGTAAAAATGCATTCTAGGCCAAAACTCAGGATACATGGTTTCAATACAGGATTAAATTTCTTATTACAATTTTTTCCCTCCAAAAGGGTGTTTTGTTAATATACAGCATTAATAATGGCTTCTCTTTAAATATATGAAATTTGATAATAAATGCTGTAGTTTTAACATGTGGCCTGCTTACATTTCTCATCGTCAATTTGTATCAACTTTCATACTCTGCCTACTGTGTTCCATATATGCATGAACTCACCTCATCTTTGTGAACTCTGTGATTATAGCATAAATATACTCTACTACAAATTAACCTATTCTTCTAGCCCAGCCCTTGCTAGCACAATTTTTTTCTTTAAGTCTGGTTGCAGAGCTCTTATTCTCATTTTTTAAAAGAATCAAATTTACTTTTCAAAAGATACAGGGATATTTTCTCAAAAGATATAGTGTAGGATGTCAAACATTGTCTTTGATCACAACTAAACATGGCTGTCTCATTCTAAACTCCAAGGGACAAAATTTTGTGATGCAGTTTCAGGGGTGGGAGGTACAGCACAAAACTCACAGCCCACAGAGTGCTTGTTGTAGGGCAGTCAGTGGCTGTGAGCCACTTTTGCATCCTCCCAATTCTGGGCTGCTGCAGGTGTCAAAGTGGCACCCGGGTAGGGTGACCAGACAGCAAATGTGAAAAATCGGGATGGGAGTGGGGGGGTAATAGGCGCTTATATAAGAAAAAGAAGCAAAAATCAGAACTTTCCCTATAAAATCAGGATATCTGGTCACCCTAGGGCCGGCAGAGGTGGGAGCTAGTTTGAGGCCTATGGAACGTGCAGGTGGGGGCTGGAGTGGAGGAGATCAGGAACTCCTCAGTGCAGCCAATGGTATTACTAACATGCCCATCCTTGAATATCCAGGCCCTGTTTCTAGCTCCTTTGTTCCTGCCTGGCTCCGGTACTAGTGACCCCCTCTGCACAGTTCAGAGTGAAAGTATCTGGTGCTGCTAGAGTGGGGTGTGCAGAGCACAAAATGATGTGTGGGTTGCAATGGAGCTTGAGTCCAGGAGATGTCTGTGCCGGACCAAATGCAGCCGCAGCCCATGTTGCCATTATGGCCCCCACCCTCTCTCATCCATGGTCTGTCACTCCAGGCTCCAACACCACGTCTGGTAAACCCCCTAAGTCCGGGCTTGCAGAGTGGGCTTCATAAAACAGGCTGCAGCGGTGTTTTCCTCAGGTCTTGCATGGGGGAACTTCTCCCATGGCCAGACCTGCAATTTTTATGTCCCCTATTCACCTACAGCAGCCTGAGGTGGGCTCAGTATGGATTGGGGGGGGAGGGGGAAAAATGTTTTAGCCCGAGGGACACATCTGGGAATAGAAATTGTAAGGTGGTCCATGAATGCTCTGGAGGGGGGTGAGGGCTCTGGCTGGGGATAAGGGGTTTGGGTGCTCTGGGCTGGGATTGAGGGGTTTGGAGGGTGGAAGAGGGATTAGGGCTGGGGTAGGGGGTGGCTGGGACATGGGAACAGGCGCCGCGTGGTGCTTACCTCAAGTGGCTCCCAGAAGTAGCAGCATGTCCCTTCTCTGGCTCCTGCACAGAGGCGTGGCCAGGCGGCTCCGTACGCTGCTGTGTCCACAGGCATTGCCCCTGCAGCTCCCATTGGAGTGCTGGAGGGGACTGTTGGAATGGGGCCATTGGGAGCACATAGGAGCCAGAGTGGGATCAGGCTGCTGCTGCCGGGAGCTGTGTGGAGCAACTCTGAATCTGCACCCTGGCTGGAGCGCAACAAGCTCCAGAAGCTGCTCCCCAGCAGCAGGAGCTTGAGGGCTGGCTGGCTTAAAATGGCTGGTGGGCCGGATCCAGCCCGCGGGCTGTACATTGCCCATCCCTGATCCAGGGGAAAGTGTATCACCTACTAAATTACCAGGGTGATTTTCAGTTGTACAATACTTCCTCAGAGGTCTCATACATGGACTGACTTGCCTTGGCTCTATTTAGCTTGCAAGAGCTGATGTGGTGTTGTACAGCAGTATAACACTTAGGTCTTGGGCTAAAATCCATGTACATTATAATGTAAAGTAGGCATTACTAAACTGGAGAATTAGCTTTTGATTGCTAACAGCATATTGTTTAAACATGAGAGGAAAAAGGGCTACAATTATTAGCTAAGTCAAAAATTATCAAAGGATGTCAGCACATATGAGGGGCCAGACTCCTAGATAGTATAAATCAGTACCTCTTTTGGCTTTAGATATCAGGAGCCACACTGGGGAGAGTGATTTAAAAGTGTAGATTGGTAAATGCTACATAATTATTTTATCCTAAGAGATGTGAAGGGCAAGGTTTATCCTGTGATTTAATTTGAAGCTCAGTGTATTGTCTCTCACTAGTCTAAATAAAATGCATTTCTAATTAGGATTAACAGTGTTCTCCACCTTTATTCTAATCCTCTCATTCTCATGGTGGGATTCTTACAAGTGAAAATTCCAAGAATAGCATTGCCTTAAAAGGTGCCAAAAGGGAAGGAATGTAGATTTGGCAAATATATGGGATTTTATTCAGTCACTTAGTCATAGTTGCCCCCCTCAAGTGAGAAATAACAATAGAATTTTCTGAGCAAGAGACAAGTAAATTAAACTACATGGATCCCTTTATGTACTGTAAAAAGAAGTAAAGATAAGAGGTCTCTAGCTCCGGATCATTATAATACAAGTATAATTTATAAACTGTACATGCAGGGCTTGCTTGTCACTGGGCATAAATCAACATACATATAGCGCATTACACCTGCCTAGGATCTGATCCCCTGGGTGGAAGGATACATTCATGTTATTCTTACTCACATGAGTAATCATACTGAAATAAATGCAATCGCTCATGTAGGCCAAGTTTATTAAGACTTGCAGGATCAGGTTTTTAGCTTGTATCCTAATTCAATTTCCCAGGTCTTTGCAGAATTCCCATTTTCCGTGTGGAAGCTTTCTTTGACTAACACGGCATACAATAGGAGGGAAATGGGCCCAGCCCTACAGGATGTTGAGCACTCTCTAGTCCCATTGGCTTTAATAGGAGTTAATGCCTTTTAGGATTGGGCCATCACAGGATTGGGTGATTTTCTAAGAATATTGCATGCAGGGCCATTCCTTGCACACAGCTCTACCTCAGTCTGCTTATTTTATTTATTTATTAACGTGTATAGTGTTTATTACATTGGCACAGAACCATATTGGTGGGAAGTTGGCCCAGACCTTATTCAGAGGTACAGGAACACCACATGCTTCATCTCTGGCAGGTTGTGGCAGCTGAACCCCATGCATAGGAATCTAACACTGCACCCTAGTCAAAAAATGTTTCTGGTCCTTATGTGAACATTTCTCATATATCAGTACCGTTTGGCCCTAGAACTCTACTGTTGTTGTGATAACTGTACAGCTCTGAACAGAGTAGTTGCCATAACAGAGCTGACCTTTCTAAAAACCAAACTAATGCTCTGAATTCTTTTCTTATGCCTTGGGAAGGAGAAACCTCCCCACCCAGCAAGAATAAAAGTTCTTCTATCCTGGTTCTTTGCATAAGCACTTGTTGCTGAGCTCCTGCTCTCTATTAGTTACCCATGCAGCCCAGAATTTAACTTGGCAGCACTCAGACTTCTCACTGAAATTGATTCAGCTGTTCACCATCAGATCCACACACTGGCACACAAAAATCCCCTACATCAAAAGTCATGGACTTTTTAAAAAACATGCAAATCAGAGAATCCATGACCTCACAGACAAATGTAACAAAAATGCATCCTTAACTATAATCAGTTTCAACCTAGAGGCCTGATCCTACACTCACTGAAGTTAGTAATAATACTCCCATTTCAGTTGATTAATAAGTGAGGTGCAGCATTTATAAATATCAGTCTTCAAATTCATTGAGTATCGCAAGCTTTACTATATAGTATAACTTCAAGGAATGGGAACTTATACAAGTCTGTGGACATCTGCTCTATAGTACATCTCACTGGTTTCCTGATAACACCTAAACATTCCTTAAATTGTGTGGCTTCTAACTTTCTGGGAGTATGACACTCCTCATTTTAATGTACTGTATGACTCTGCACAGTGAAATTGGAGACCTTCAGCTTTGTCTGAGTAAGTGCCCTTAACAATTACATCAATAGCACCATCTACTGACACTGAGGGTCATAACAGGAGAATGTCTCTAAATAATCTGCACAACACTCATGAAATTTGGGTAGCGTTATTATATTACAATTGCATTGTAATAGGGCACTCTCCATGCCTGTCCTGAGATCTCACACAAACAATCTTAGACACTTTCTGTTTTAGAACCTCAGTGAATTTTATTTTTATTATAGTAGAATCTCAGCACTTTGAGCACCTCAGATGTTTCTAACTCTGAACAAAACGTTATAGTTGTTTTTTCAAAAGTTTACAACTGACCATTGACTTAATGCAGATTTGAAACTTTACCATGAGCATAAAAATGCTTTTAACCATATTAATTTAAATGAAACAAACACAATTTCCTTACCTTGTCAAATCATTTTTTTAAAAATTTCCCTTTTTTAAAGTAGTTTATGTTTAACATAGTACTGTACTGTGTTTGCTTTTTATTTTGTCTCTGCTGCTGCCTGATTGCATATTTCCTGTTTCAAATAATGTGTGTGGTTGATACGGACAGCAGAGTTATGAACTGACCAAAGTCTGAGGTTCTACTGTATCTCCACCAAACCACCATCAAGATCCCGTGGTGCAATCCTTTCTCCGGAGAAAGAGAGAGATCTCACTTCCCTGAGATATTATTTCCTCTTGACTTTGCTAGTCTTTCCCCCGCTTTCATGTCCTTCCAGGGTTTTTTAACATCCCTCTCAACTAATGCCATGTTCAGCTGAAGTGAACTGCTTCTCTCTCAGCAGCACTGTGCCACCATTCCCCCGGCAGCTGCCTATAGAGCTTTTTCAAACAAAGCAGTGAGAACCAGCTGGTTATTAAAAGAGCAGAAGTGGAGGAGAGTCATTGCCCCGGACAATATTTCCTCACGACAGAGTTTGAAAACCTGGGGATTGTCCTTATCAATACAGAAGGAAGGAAGCCAACTCGCACTTGGGTCCCTCTCTTCCCTCCTAGAGAATGGCTCGGCCCCATGGAACCGGCAATGCTGGTTCCTATCACCAGATCTTAGCCATGCTTGCTTTGTGCTCTTTCCTTTTGGAATTCTCTGTGGGGTTGCCAACCTCCTGCAGTGTTGGGAAGGGGCCCATAACTGTTCCTGCTGGACATCTGTACTTCTGGGCTTTGATTGCAGATGCAGCCAATTCCACCTCAAGAGCTGCATCTGCTGTGGGTTTCCACCGTGTGGAATCCCTTGAGCTCCACTTCTCAGAGGAGCCAACCTCTGGAACTCTCCTGATGATGCCTCTGAGCCAGGTGAGGTTTCTAATACACCACGAGGACAGTCTCTCATAAGTCCTTTCACCATCTCTGTCTCTGCCAATGTGCCATTTTGCCAATGAGGCCCCTTGTGCGTCTTATAGAGAAGCAGGAGCAGAGGGAGCATAAATGCCCATCTAATGTCAATTAAACTGTAATAATGACTTTCTTGCTTACTCCAGCTTGAGGGAAACCATTGGCAGAGAGTAGTGACATTGAAGGAGATAATCTTCTAAATTCAACAATGTGCAGTCATATAATACTTTCATCTGAAGAACTCAAAGCGAAGACGGGTAATTATTATCCATAGTGTGACCAGTTGTCCCGTTTTGGCCGGAACAGTCCCTTTTTTTAAGCACTGTCCCAACGTTTTTCCCAAAAGGAGGTATTGATCCCGTTTGCTCTTGCTGACTTGATCAGTTGGCAAAAGCATACAGGAAAAAAGTGGGGTGTGGTAGAGAGGGGCTGAGCAGAGATGCCAGCCCCCCTGCTGGAGGAGAGGCAGCATTCCAGCATGTAGGGTCCCCAGTAATGGCCCCACAGGGTTCCAGCAACCAGACAACAGACTTGTGTGAAAGGAGGAGGGGGAAAACACAGGATTCCAGCAATGTGAAGCAGCATTGGGGGAGGGGGGCTGGAGGTGTCCTTTTCTCTTTGGGAAGTATGATCACCCTAATTATCCATTCTCACTCCCTGGGGATGAGCATATTCAGTTCCAGGACGCCGTACCTCTCTCACCTCCGTCCATTGAGTCTATGCTTCCCAGCCCATGCACAAAGAAATCCTGATGCTTTGATGAGGTCTAGAGGGAGTACAGTCCAGCCATTCTGTGCCAGGGGTAGAATCCCCATGGATCCAGGTGTCAGAGAGTGGAGGAGTAAAAGGAAGGGATAATGGAGCTGTTTCAGGTGATTTCAGCTTTGGGAGGGGTTGAAAGTCAGTGTAATTCTCTTCTGAGATGAGGGTCAGATTTGCTCCTGAGTCAAGTTTAAAGTCAATAGTCTCTCTCCATGGAATTTCAGTTTAACTCTCCAAGTAGACTGTCAAGAATCAGAGAGGTAGCCGTGTTAGTTTGGAATTGCAGAAATGACAAAGAGTCCTGTGGCACTTTAAAGACTAACTAAAGTATTGAAGCATAAGCTTTCGTGAGCTAATACCCACTTCGTCGGATGCAAGTAGACTGTGTTATCACGTGATAGATCCCAGGAACAGTGGCTCTTGATTGTCTGGATTTTATTAGTCAACTCCTTGACTGCCTTGGTATGCCAAACAGCTGCAAAATGTCCATATTTTGTGCATTTATTATATCTGGTGCATTTGGCTAAACATACCTTTTGTGGGATCTGAATTTTTCCTCATCTTGTGCATTTATTCTGATAGGCTTTGTAGTTTGCCTGGAATTTCTTCATACCCTCAAGGGTAAATTGGAGAGGATCCAAGGAAGAGCCACAAGAGCAAGTAAAGGATTAGAAAAGGGCTTTATGGTGACAGACAAGGATCTTAATCTAGTCAGTTTAACAAAGAGAAGGCTAAGTGCTGTCTTGCTTACAGTCAATATGAAGAACAAGAATCAGAGAGGTAGCCCTGTTAGTTTGGAGTAGCAGAAGTGACAGAGTCGTGTGGCACCTTAAAGACTAACTTAAGTATTGAAGCATAAGCTTTCGTGGGCTAATACCCACTTCATCGGATGCATGCATTCATATTAGCCCACGAAAGCTTATGCTTCAATACTTTAGTTAGTCTTTAAGGTGCCACACGACTCTTTGTCACTTATGAAGAACAAATATTTAATAATAAATATGTTGACCCGATGTCCCGATTTTTTGGGGTCTTTTTCTTATACAGGCTCCTATTACTCCCCACTGCCTGACCTGATTTTTCACACTTGCAGTCACCCTATTAACAAGTTGGTCAGTCCTGCCGAGAAAGGTATAATAGGATCCAAAGTTAAAGGTAGGCCCATTCAGACTGGGACTCAGGTGCACATTTTGAACAGTGATGGTGGTAGCCCTAAGGATATAGCCTGCAGGAGAGCGGCCTAGCTGACTATGGAGGCCTCCACCTCGTCTCAGCGCGCCCTGTGGCGTGTGTACCAGCCCCACAGCCCGTCTCCCTAGCTTGGCCCTAGGGCTCCCTCAGCGCCCCAGCCGCGCTCGTCAACAGCGTAGCCTGAGGAAGGGGCCGGCCCAGGCGCGCACTGGCTCCGCAGTAGCCTCCGCCTCCCGCCTTCGCTCCGCCCGGCCCCGCCCTCAACTCCGGGCTGCCAGGCGGGCTGGGCCTGCGCTCGGGAGGGAGCGAGCGAGTGAGCGCTGGGAGCAGCCATGATGGTGGGTGTCTGAGCGGCTGCGGGCGCCGCTGGGAGTCGGGCGGGAGGGGCGTGTGGCCGGGTCACTAACCTGTGCGCTTTGTCTCCCCCCGGCGCAGGAAGGCTCGGACGACGGCCCAGATTTCCTCTCCGAGGAGGACCGAGGAGTAAGTGCCCTTGCCCCGGGGGCTCCCGGGCCGCTGGCACCTGGGGCCGGGCCCTGCTGTGCCGGCGCCTGGTAGCCGGGGGGAGGGTGGCGGCTCTGTCCGGAGGGGCGGGGCGGTTCCGTTTTGTAGGATCCGGGGCCCCTGTGGGTGGGTTGTGGGGTCTGATCTGCGGGGTCGGGGTGTGGTGGGGGAGGCGGCGTTTTTCTCTCGGGCTGCTGTGTGCATTTTACCCTCCTCTTAGTACCAGTGGGGCACCTTGGTCATAACTCCTCGCCTCCGTTACGGTGCGGGTGTCTACATGCCATGAGGGACACTGATTTGTTTTGATGTTGTTTAAATGCTATTGTGGTTTGGGATTCTTCTCCTGTCAGGCTAGAGAAACAACACAGCTTAACTATACTTTTAGCCTGTTGTTTGTCGTTCCCTCCACTCCAGATTGGTTTTTTTAAATTGCTCTTTAAAAAAGTAAGTTAATCCAGGTTCATTTGTATTTTATGAGATTCATAATTTGTATCTGTATAGTGCCCATTGAGATATTTTCTTTTCTCTACATGTGCTTCTTAAATCTTCTGTTGCATTGAGCAGGGGTGACATTCGGTGGAGAGCACTGAATTCCATCAGTAATGATAGGCCAGGGCCTAGGTAATAAATTAACACTATCTTCTCTTTTCAGTGTATAGTAGACATCCCACTGATGATAATGGGAGGTTCCTGCCACAGTATGTGTGCAACTGGGACTTTTAGTAACAGAATTTTTGTTATTTAATTATTTGCTATTAGTTTGGTACCTCATTGCTGTGTCCAATATCAGTTAGAAAATATTCTAACCATTGGGTGTGCAGCTATTCTGCCCTTCTTTCTCTTCCCTGTCAGGACTTTCTCTCTATCAGAAAAATGTACCAGTTTAATTAGCTTAAGTGCATCTGCATTTTTCAATCAAACTGGTGTAACCATTGTTCATATTATTTGGCTTAAGTCAGTGTCTTAGGGAGAATTGACCTGACCAGTTAGATTACAGGGGAAAAGTCATGCTTGGTTTGGGGTTAGCTAGCATGAGCTAGCTAATATAGACAACCCCCTAAAAATTAGGAATTTCTTAAAATGAAAGTTGAGATTCTGAAAATGCCATGTACACCACAAAAATACATCATGCAGATCATATAATGGACACACCTGGCATAAAGTTAAGTGTTGTTGGCTGGTTTTTTAAAGGGGGACAGGTAATTTTGACTAATAACAGTATGTAGGCCTACATTTTAAGATTGAATTGGTTTTGGTCATGAAGCATAAAGTGCAATTAACAAGAGGTCAGGAAGGACTGTTTGTTACTTTTGTGGACTTGCACTATTCGGCAAGTGTATTGTAGAGACTTTAGTATTCCTACTTGAAAAATGCAGAGTAAATAACAGAGGGAGGGTAGGGAGAATGATCAGTGAGCACTTATAATAATACCAGGCACTCCAGAAGCGAGAGAGAATGTGTGTGATATTTCTAGAAATAAATAGATAGCTTGCCCTTCTGTGTAGCATTAGATAATAGCATAGTTGCAGGTCTCTGTATACCAGTAGACTGATCTTGTTGATAAAATTCTATATTTTCCCTCCCACTACTGCTATAAGCTCCGGTAGTAATGAGTTCATAGTACTGCCCTGTTTAATGCCTTTAAAAATATGTTAGTCTAGGCTCTTGCCCAAGGGTCTCAAACTCAAATCACCATGAGGACTAGTACATTGGCCTGAGGGTTGCATCACTGAAACCTTTTCATACACCAATGCAAAAGTATAGTCAAAAATGAAGAGTAATATAGCATGCTATTAAAAGTCAATGTATTAACTTCAAAAAATCTGTAATGTGAAGAGGAGTTTTAATAAAATATAAACTATTTTATAATATAAAATATAAACTCTGTAACTATTCCTTATAGTGGTCTTCAAAGTGGGGTGTGCGAGACCACCCCTGGGGGTGCACGAGACCCTGCTGCTGATCCCACCTGGGAGACCGCCGAATAGACAGACAGTCTATGTTTGTCCTGCCGAAATGCTGCAGCAGAAAGCGGACATATCCGGGGGCTGCGAGCAGACGGCGGACTGTGGAACAGGGCCGCAGCCGGAAATCTTGAAGAACACTACCTTATGTGATTAGTAACACTGATCTACACTAACATTCTATCAACAAAGCTGTAATGGCAGGAACTTTTAAAAGTAACTGTTCATACAAAATATGTTGCTACATAACTTTCTTCCCAACTACTCAAAGCATGCTTTGCTCTGTCTCTAAGGCGGCAGCTCGGTGAAAGGTGGAGTAGAGCATGCTGGGAGTTGTAGGCCTAGATTGAGCGAATTTACTCAGCAATCAGCACCTGTGTTGAAGCATCTGTGTCCCTAGGAGGGTTGGGCATTTCTTTCCCACTCAGGCGTTGTTGAGGGTAAGAGGCACAGGGAACAGGCTTGGGTTTTGTAAACTGGGAAGTTCCATCCCCTCTTTCCCCCCCCCTGTGATATTTCTCTCTGATTTGCCTTTCTTTTCTCTCCCTCCCCAGTGTTAAAGGAAAAGGGCTTTCCCCAGTGACTAGCTGCTGCTGCTTTCCTGACTCCCTTTTCCCCCAATATTTCACACTGCACATAGGATCAATGGGGATGGATTTCAATGGGGTGTGTGTGTTTGGCCCTCCCTTGAGGGAGGGGGAGATTTTAAGAGTGGTGATGAGGGTTGGTGTGAGTTGAGGTATAGCTGGAGGGAGCACTGGGTATGAAGGAAGAGCAGACTCCATGGCTTGGTAGGGATTGAGGAGCTGCAAGGCTGTTTGTCAAGCTTGGGCAGTTTGACTTGGGTAAATTTCAGAGTACTGTGGAAAGGGCTCATTGAAATGCATGCAGTAGACATCCCTACTCCCAGAGCAAACGTGACTGTAAATGCTGCCTTCAACAGCAGCTCAGAGAGCCCGCCTGCCTGCCTCCTCCCCAGAGCGTGTGGGGGGGAACTGGCAGCAGCAGGGCCAGAGGTGGGTTATGTTTTGCTGATCCAGCTAACAATGTCTTCCCTGCCCCACCTCTTCCTGCCCCTTCCCTGCTCCCATTCCAACCCCTTCCCAAAAGTCCCTGCCCCAATTCCTTCCTTCCCTGTCCCCATTCCAACCCCTTCCCCAAATCCCCACCCTCGCCTCTTCCCCGTCTCCTCCCCTGAGCGTGCAGTGTCCCCTCTCCTCCCCCTCCCTCCTTGAAAGTTCTAAATGCTGCCAAACAGCTGTTTGGGGATGGGAAGTGCTGGGAGGTAGGCGGAGGAGCAGGGACACAGCAAGGTAGTGGTGGAGAGCTTGACTGTTTGTTCCTATGGTGGGCCGCAGGAAATAACTCTGCAGGCTTCATGTGGCCTGCATGTTTGAGACCCCCGGTCTTCAAGTATACTTTTTGAAATGGCCAGTAGGAATCTCTCTTCTTTCTCTTCCTTTCACATCTGGTGCTAAATAATTATTACAGAGCAACATAATCACCATCCCTTCCCTTAACTTTTCCGCTGATGTTACTTTCAGACCCCATTTTTCATTGCCCATTTATTCTGAATCTAAATCCTCAGCATTAAATACCAGGCCTCTTTGCAGCTTCTTGGTAGTTGATTATAATGTAATGAAAGGAGCTCAGGCAAGGTGTTCTAATGGGCTTGTCACATGCAGTGCTACAGCGGTGCAACTGCACTTCTGTAGCGTTTAAGTGAAGACGCTGCTACGCCAAAGGGGGAGCTTCTCCCATTAGTGTAGGCAGTAGCTATGTCGATGGGAGAAGTTCTTCTACCTGTGGGGTTAGGTTGGTATAATAATGTTGCTCAGGGATGTGGAATTTTTCATACCTTTGAGTGACATAGTTACAGCGATATAGGTCTGTAGTATAGACCTGGCCTAAGATTCAGCTATTTGAAAACCATAGCAGCCCTTTTCTGTGGCAATAATAAAAACAAGTGCCTTTTTGTAAGTTGGTATTTCCCTGGACCTTTTTTTTTATCACCTTTCTGTGTTTGCACAGGTCATCCCACACTCTGTACTGAAGGACTATACACCAGGTTGATTAGGTTAATTGACTTCCTTACTGTGTATCTCCACCCCCTTCTCTCTCTAAAGTTCAGACATTGTCATGTCTGTTAATCTTTTAACAATGCATGTGCAGATGTTACTGTAAATGATACGATGGAACAAGAACTGGCATTCCCTAAATAGTTTGACTAGACTGTGCCAGTTTCCTTATGGTAGTGTTTGAAAGCTACTTTGTCCTTGAGAGAGAGCTCAAGATTTTATTTTGCTCTTGACCCAACCTCTTCTGAGGTCAGGTTCCTTCTCTCTGAGGTGCCCCAAGAGCAGTTATTCTTATTTTCAGCCTCCACAACGTATTCCAGTTATTTTAAATAAAAGCTGGGTTTTTTGTGTGTTCAAAGTAGAGAAAAACTTTCATTTTGTGATTTTTCTAACTGATTTTAATTGCTTTACAAGAAGTTCTACTAGGTGGCCATAAAATATGAATGGAAGTATAGAAACATTATGTTCAACTTGGCATAATTGCATGCCCACCCTAAAATCAGGCTGCCAGTGCTTTTCACAATCTGTTGGCTTAGACTTTCAGCATCTCTATGAAAGTCTGCAGTGTATCCCAGGCTTTTTTTCTCCTTCCCCTCTCTATAAGTAAGCCATCTGTTGATGGTAATTTTTTCTTTCAAGCAGTGATGTATGGAGAAGGGCAATTTCTTCACTATTGTGGCATGACATCATTGTTTTTGAGTCAATACCTGAAAATATTAAGAATTTATTCTTGTTGCACAGTGGCTCACGAAGTTTCTTCAGCTTCTTGATTGTCTTTCATACCATTTATAGATCGCTTCATTACCTTTGCAAATATAAATGGTCCTGTTGCCAGGCAAGAAACGTAGCATAACTTAACATATTGTTAAACTCTCCAAGGTTTATAGAGGAAGTACATTTGTATCTGTTGGGCAAGCCATCCATCACAACAGAGTGTTCTTATTGTTTGCAGTTGTCTTATTTACTTTTGTCCTTAAAATAATGGCTTGTGTTCAGAAAGTTACATTTGACATTAATATAGTGGAAAAAATATAAAAATAAAATAGCTTTCATATTCCAAGCATTGTATAAACCAACCATTGTACTGAACCTTAGAAGTCTCATTGCATCATTTTACTTTTGTGTGACTCTTTGGAAAGATGATGAAAGAAAACAAAGCAAGTTAGTATAGATTGGCAGGGACATTGGCTTTTTTTCTGCCTTTGTCATTGGATCGGTTGTAGATCGCCTGCTAAGATCATCAGGGCATGTCTTGCCTAACCATAGCAAAGGCCTCAGAGATTGGTGGCACTCAGGGCGATTTAGCGGGTCTAGTGAAGACCTGCTAAATTGACAGCAGAGTGCTCTCTGGTTGAGCCCGGTATTCCAGCTCTCTCAGAAGAGTAAGAGAAGTTGTCCGGAGAGTGTCTCCCATCGACGCAGTGCAGTGAAGACACCGTGGTAAAGCAACCTAAACTATTTCGACTACAGCTACATTATTCACATAGGTGTAGTAGCGTAATTTAGGTCGATTTACCCCTGTAGCGAAGACACGCCCTTGGTCTCTCTTGTTCTCTGCCTACAACACTCAACAGTTTAGTCTCCTGAGAACTAAATTTAGTTCAGCAAAAGTCATTGGACTCAAAATAGGAATATCTGGGTGAAATTTTATGGCCTGTAATATGCAGGAGATCCGATTAAAATAGATAATCTGATGGTCCCTTCTGGTATTAAACTATTCAAAACAGATTTTTCATCATTCTGTCATCATGAAAGTCAGTTTACAGAAGTATTATTTGAATAACCCAAACTTGTCTTTTACTCACTGTACTGCAAATTAACTATTAATGGAATTAAGGAGACTACTATAGAAAATTATACACTTGTTTTTACATGCTACAGAGTTGGTAGTGATACAACATGAAATAATATTTTCATAACCATTTTGAAATTTGGACTTAACTATAAAGACTGCAAGTCAAGTGCCATTCTATGAAAAAGCTGCTTTGTGGGTATGGTATGAAAGGATGTTTTGCTACAAATCTGGACACTTCAGCAGAAACTACCACCCACACCCACCCACACCCACCCAACCACCCACACCCACCCACCCACACATATCGTAAATGAATATATCAAATATAAAACTGCAAATAACTAAAAATTGATGGTGTAATTAGATAATGATGCATGAGAAGGTTTCAAAGTAACCTCCATACTTTTAAAATGTATGGGTGCCTGTTTGTTCATTGCAATAATTAAGGAACTGAAACCATGAATGAGAACTCTGATTCAGACCTCAATGTGAATTTACAGCAGTGATAAATACTATTTAATCAAGTCTTCTGTGCTTTGCAAAATTGTACAAGGTGAAACTTACTTCTAAGTAGATATTAGCTTTCCTTATATATAAATATTTCTAATTTGTAGAAGTTTCATGAGACCTATATCTCTAACGAAAAGGATACTAATGCCCCAGTCCTCCAGATACTCTATATTCGACATGTCCTGCACGTGCAGGGACTAGAGGAGAGATTTTGTGTCAAATTACTTTATTCTGTGAATGATCTAAAGGGTGAATTAAGGGTATTACTCTAGATTGTCCACTCCCATTGAAAAAGCATAAAGTGCTCACCTCAAAGTTCCCTTCATTTTTCTTTTCAATGAGATTGGGCTTCCAACCTCACACTGATGGAAGGGACTGTAACCTGGAAATCTGGGTTTTCCTGGAGAAACCAGAATTCACCTTCAACTATCTTGGATATTAGCATTTAGATCGGGGTGGGCCAAATCTCATCCGTCTAACATTTATGTCCAGCTTCCTCTGTCCCCTTACAGCTAAAAGTCTTGCTGGGGAGCAGGGTGCTCAGGCAGTCCGTCTACTTACCATGGCCACACGCCACTCCCGGAAGTGGCCGGCTACTGCTCGCACGTCTCTGCGCTCCCCAGGTGGAGGTGGCTCCACGTGCTGCCCCTGACCCCAGCACCATCCTTACAGCTCCCATTGGCTGGAAACTGGCCAGTGGGAACTGGGGGCGGTGCTTGCAGACACAGGAAACACACTGAGACCCACTACCCCTCCCTTCCCCCAAGGGGCACGCAGAGACATGCCAGCAGCAGTTGGCTGCAGCTCCTTCTGGGAGCAGCATGGGGCTGTGGCAGGCAGGCAGCTGCCTTTCGCTGCTGGTTGGGAGCCGCTTGTGGTAAGCACCTCCTGGCCAGAGCCTGCACCTTGCACCCCAATCTCCTGTCCCAGGTCAGAACTCCCTCCTGCACCCAAACTCGCTCTCAGAACCTGCACCCAGCCTGGAGTCCCCTCCTGTACCAAACTCCCAGAGCCCACCCTCCGCACCCTCTCCTGCACCCCAACATTCTGCATTATCCCAGAGCTCCCTCCCAGACCCCGTGCCCCTCCACTGATACAGTAGGAATGTGCAGCCTGTGAAAATTTACCAAACTTTGTTGAGTGGCCCCCAGTGAAAATTATTGCCTATTCTGATTTAGAACGTGCTTCTCCCTTAATCTCCTTCTTACCTCTTTATTCTACCACTGTCAGATGACAGTGGTAACTCCTGGAAGAATTCTTTTTTTTTTTTTTTTTTTCTTCAGAATTCTGCCATTGTGGGTGGGGAAGTATACAATCCAGAGGCAAGGCAGCAGCCATTGTTCACCCCTTTCTTGTCTTCAAAGCCTAGACTCTTTTTTTGGTACCTACTGAGAGACTTAATTGGTGGAGGGAGTGCTGTTAGCCACAGCACTCAAGTTGAAGTCCCCATCTAATTCTTCTGGCTCCAGTTTTCCCCTTGAATGAATGAAGCACCTGATCCACAGTTTCTGCCATGACTGACTTTTGTATTTGTGGGTACAGACTTAATTATTGAAAAATTTGGCCTAAATTGAATCTTTAGATTCACTTCCTCTTAGTAGATTGTGAGAATCTTCAGGCTGACTTATTGAGACCTCAAATTAGAGCCACTCTACACATTACCGACAGTAGAAATAAATACATTTTTGAGTTGTGCCCATTTTGCTTCTGTATAAAGGTCTGAAAGTATGTGGTTTGCAAATTGTCACCTTGTTTTACCTTAAAAGTATCAGTAATGTAAAGTCTGGCCTTTTCTGGCAAGATGGAGGATTTCTTAGGTAATTTTTCTCAGCTTTTTCAGCCCATAACTAAAGTCATGGGGTGTTTAGTTAAAAATAGATGTCAGAAACAAGGAGTTTCAATGCAGTCTGAATAAAAATATTATCCTGTCAGTTAATGAGATGGATAGTATTTGTGATAATCCTAACACGTCTCTGGCCATGCATATTCTCTTAAGGTAGACAAGATGAGAGTTTCTAATAATATTCTAAAAGTTTCTAAAAAATATTGAAAAGACTTGTTAAAAATAAACCATTCCCTTGAATATCACAAAAAACAAAAGGCATAAACTGTCCGCCTCTCCCTCCTGAGGGCACCTTTAAAATTATCCATTCATATTATATGCTCTTTGGAATTGTGTGTTTGTAAATAATAAAAATGTAAAAATTAGGAAAACATCCATCTGTTTAGAATTCAAAATCTTTGCCATATATTTTGCTTTTCTGAATTGTGAGCAAGTTAACAAACAATGTACAATGAGAAATGTAAATACTAATAGGGCACGAACAAGGAAGCACATAGTAAATGAAATGGCCATGCATGGTTGTGCACTTCAAGAAACGTGGGTTGGGATTTGTTTTCTCACTGACTATATTTTTACATTTTGTAGTTTTGTTCTTTCCATCTGCTGTGTTATAAGGGTGCCCATCAGTGCAGTATCAGCTCATGCTGAATGAGAAATGAAGTGCTTTTTTGGTTTAGTTTTTATTAATTCTAAACTGCTGTTCTTTATTTAGCTTAGAGCAATAAATGTAGATCTCCAGACTGATGCTGCCCTGCAAGTGGATATTTCAGATGCTCTTAGCGAGAGGGACAAAGTGAAATTCACTGTTCATACCAAGGTAAACCCAGCCTTGTATCCAGATTACATTTAAGTGGAATAAAATAACTAAAAAATGAGAAAGTAATGTCATTCAAGATAGTCAGCCTCAAGTAATCAACAAAGAAAATTCAAGTTGTATATGCAAAAAATGTTGATTTAAAAGGCATAATCCGTAACTTACTTAAGAGAACTTACTTGAGTTTCTCTATAGATTAATGTATTGTACCTTGTGATTCCCACACTTTGTTAATTTATTGGCAGGCTTGCTGTTGGAGCCTTTCTACACACTCTTGTATTCGTCAGAATGGTGTACATTGTTTTCTCCATTTTTCACTACAGACTTGAACAATGTACTTCAGAATACTAATATGTTCTGCCTCAGATTTACATTTTAATTTTCAAAGGCCTGGTCTACACTGTGTGTGTGTGTGTGTGTGTGTGTGTGTGTGTGGCAACCGAAGATGTACAACTTCAGCTACGCGAATAGCGTAGCTGAAGTTGACGTATCTTAGGTCAACTTACCTGGCCATCCTCACGGTGGCGAGTTGACTGCTGCCACCTCTTGTGGTGGTGGAGTTCCGGAGTCAACAGGGAGAGCACTTGTAGACGCAATAAAACGATCTCCACTTGACGTGAAAAATCGATCCCCGATAGATCGATCACTACTCGCCGATCTGGCGGGTAGTGTAGATGTTCCCTAAGTAACTTATAGCTTGATTTGATGGTTTATTGGTACTGTCTTTTCTTGATGTTAGTACTATAAAATAGATTATTTTATATTATATTAGAATAGTTTTATTTTACAAAATGTTTAGAAGATAAATTGTTATTCAGGATGCAGCTTACTTTTAGTAGAGTTTAAGGTTGTTTTGTTGTTCTTCTAGTTAGACTGCTTTTCAGCATTGAGATTATAGAATGATGTAGTGTAAACATCTGAATACTTAAATCTGAAAAAACCTCCTCCTTTGCAGAGTTCTTTACCAAATTTTAAACAAAATGAGTTTTCTGTTGTTCGGCAACATGAGGAGTTTATCTGGCTTCATGATTCCTTTGTTGAAAATGAAGACTATGCAGGCTACATTGTAAGTATTCTAAACCTTTAATTTTATTTGTCTTGTTCTTTTATTAAAAGCTGTAGACTGAGGACTTGATTCTCACATGTGCTGAACACCTATACCATTTAAAGCTAATAGGCATTATAAGTGCTCTTCCTCTCTCAAAATCAGGCCTTGAAGTTTTACTACGTTGCTTAGGCAATTTCACAAAGTCAGATGTTGAAACACATTCTTCAGTGAGCCAGTGTAATCTTCGTTATAACATGTTTTATTGTATTGTGCCTGTCTCTCCTTTGCTCTAGGAATTTTGCGTGGCTTAATGTTACATCTGTTTAGTTTAAAACATATTAAAACAGAGAAGACACATGAACTGTGAAACTTGGCATTCCTGTTTTCAGGCATTAATGTTTAACTTACTGTTTAAGTTTTTTGTTTCCTTTGTTTGTAGCTGGAATGGCAATAAAGACTTTAAGCTGTAAAGTCATCAGTGTTCTTGAAATTTTGTTCCATTACTAATTGTTCCTCTAGGAGGAGTAGAATCAATTTTCGCTTTGGATTAATTCAAAGAAAATAGTAAACATGGTTTAAAGTAGGATAAAGAAAACATAATACATAATTTAGAGGACTTTCCCCTTTGGACTTATTTCAGGCCTTCGGGGAATGGATGTCTCCGAAGTAGTTAGTTACATGATGAAAGAAGTAATTGTAAACATAGCTAGCATTAACATCAATACATTGTTTTAAAATGGAAATATTTATCTTTTATCTTTTTGATGTTAATTTTACGTATTTAATTGAAGGTTTTTTAAAAGAGCATTCAAAACTAATATATTGTTTTTTAGAAAAAAAATATTTATTTAGTACCTTTATGCACATTGTCCATCCTAATGCATCATTTTAGTTGATCGCAAATCTGATCATATTAATTTTTAATCCAGAAAAGGAAGAGGTGAGAGCTACTTGAGAAGAAAAAACATGTTTTCCTTGGCTATGTCTATACTTAAAGGTTCTCCTGTCTCTGTAGTTAATCCATCTTTCTGAGGGGTGATAGCTAGATTGATGGAAGAATTAGCGCTGTCTACACTCGGAGTTAAGTTGGCCTTGCTACATCAGTCAAGGGTGTGGATTTTTCATGCCCCGAGAGACTTAGCTATGCAGATGTAAATTTTCAGTGTAGACCAGCCCTTAGTCAGCTGGCTGCAGGTTTGTTAATGCTTTAAGATTATTTTTTCTGACAGTGTAGTAAGGGCTTAAAGCAGGTGTGAGCAAACTATGGGCCACATCAGGTCCATGGGACTGTCGTGCCCAGCCCCTGAGCTCCCGGCTGGGGAGGCTGCCCCCGGTCCCTTCCCTCCCCTGGAGCCACGCCGCCATGTGAGTAATGCTCTGGGGGCCAGGGCTGCGCGCTCCTGCGGATCAGTGTGACAGCGTGTCTGACTCTGGCCAGACATGCTCTTCTGAGCGGTGTGGTAAGGGGGCCAGGGCTGGGGAATTGGATAAGGGACAGGGGGTTCGGGGGGGCGGTCCAGGGGCAGGGAACGGGGTGGATGGATAGGCATGGGAGTCCCGGGGGACCTTATAGGGGTCAGGGGACAGGGAGCAGAGGGGTTGGATGGGGGTGGGGTCCCCAGAGGTGATTAGGGTCGGGGGGGGGGCGTCTTGGGGGGGCAGTTGGTGACAACAAGCGAGGGAGGAAGGGTCGGGGATTCTGAGGGGGTCAGTCACGGGACAAGGAGTAGGGGGGATTGGATGGGTTGTGGGTTCTGAGGGAAGCAGTGAGGGAGGCAAATAGCGGTGGGGGCCAGGCTGTTTGGGGAGGCACAGCCTTCCATTCCTGGCCCTCCATACAGTTTTGCAACCCTGATGTGGCCCTTGGACCAAAAAGTTTGTCCACCCCGGCTTAAAATGAAATGAGAAGTTTTTCTTAAACAGTTTATATTAACATGTTTAGACTTCAGAATAACTTTGCTTCCTGGTGTGAGTCTAGTTGAAAAATTCACACCCCTGAGAGATGTTGTTAAACTGACCTAAGCCCTGGTATTGACACCTTTGGGTGGATGGAAGAATTCTCAAGGTGGCGGATTTACTACAGCGATAGAAAAACTTCTCCTGTCTCTGTGGAAAGTGTCTATGCTACAGCAGCATAGCTGCAGCTGTGCTCCTGTAGTGCTTGTAGTATAGACATAGTCTTAGTAATTTAGGAACAGTTTAAATAGATTGTTTACTGTATAGTGCACCATATTATAAAATAACTAAAAGGTTAAGTGGTCCAAAATTGTACCTACTGTATCTTTATTTACTGTATGTGAAGTGCGTATCTCTTTTCCAACAAATGTATTTTTTAATGCCAGCAGCCTAGCAATAACAACTTGGTGTGCTCTGAATGGTAGAAAAATGACTTCAATTTCATGCTTTTCAGAAAATATGAATGGAGGGCATTAAAACATTTTTTGAAAATACCTTCACTATGTCCCCTTTGTTTAAAAGAAACATTAGAATAGTTATCTGAAGTTAATTAAGTGAAACAGAAACGGCGTTTAATTTTCATAAGACCAGTTGTAAGTAGATTATTGGAACCAGAAAATAACATTTTAGTAATATGAAAAGAAACCATGACTTGAAAAGGGGCATTGGGTTAGTATGCTCCATAAATTGTCCATCAGGTAACTTTTGGCCATAAGGATGTTGTGGCCATAAGGTTGTTAACTATGAGCAGGGAGGAGAACAGCAGGAGTTCAGGTCTAAGGTTTTAAGTAACTTAGGTCCTGTCTAGACTAGAGTGTTAAGTCGACAATCATAAGTCACTTTAATAACATTGGTGCAGCACGTCCACGTAGTGTTCTTTGTGTTGGCTTGAGTGTGTCCACAGCCATTGTTTCCTGGTGTAGCATTGCATCCTTGTCATCCTTTGCCACTGGGAATTCTGGGAATGAATTGTGGTGAATTGTGGGGATGTGCTTGCTGTCCCGTGATGCAGTTCCTTCCATTCCATGGGCTTCCTACTTTGTTTTGTGACTTTGTAAACTGTGCGCCCGCTGTCTCTGCCTGACAGCGTGGATCCTGAGCTGCTGACCAATCTGGTGATGAGCATTATGAACGCAACGTGGCTGATACTGCAGTATTTCATGGACTGCAAAACAGAGTGAATCGGTGGTGTCTGTCCTGCTGTCTGCCATAGAAACAAATAACTCAAGATTGCTGCTGGCATTCATGTAACGGCTTTCCACAGCGGACTGTTGGTACTGGGCTCAGAAAACAAGCATTGAGTGATGGGATCGCATCTTTTTTTTTTTTTTTAATCCTGATGAAGGCATGGGATGATGAGCAGTGGCCTCAGAACATTAGGATGCTCAAAGCCACTTTCCTGGAACTGTGTGCAGAGTTTGCCTAACACTGTGGTGCAAGGACACCATAATGAGAGCTGCCCTCACAGTGGAATAGTGAGTGGTGATTGCTGTGTGGAAGCTGGAAGCTCTACACTGCTACCAGTCAGTCACAAATCAATTTGGAGTTGGAAAATCCACCATGTGCGTTTTGGTGATGCAAGTGTGCGTGGCCATTAATTGCCTCTTGCTATGAAGGATTGTGACTCTTGGTAATATGCAGGAAATAATACATGGCTTTGAGGCAATGGGATTCCCTAGCTGCGGTGGGGCAATAGATGGAATGCATATCCCAAATTTGGCCCACAGCCATTTTGTGATGGAGTACATTAACTGAAAGGGCTACTACTCCATGGTCATACAGGCGCATGACTGTTTCCTGTCATAAATGTGGGGTGGTCAGGGAACGTGCATTAATGCATGCGTCTTTTGGAACACTGGACTGCATAGAAAGCTGTGCTCTGGGACATTCTTTCCAGATCAGAAGATTCTAAGGGGGGATATGGAAATGCCCATAGTGATCCTTGGAGACCCCGCCTACCTCTTGCTCCTGTGGTTCATGAAGCCTTACACTGGGAACCTAGACAAGAGAAGGAGCACTTGAACAACAGGCTCAGCGGGTGTTGAATGACCATTGAATATGCCTTTGGCTGGTTAAAAGATTTCTGGCACTGTCTTTTTGGCCGCTTAGACCTCAATGAGGAAAATATTCTGATGGTCGTTGCGGCCTGCTGTACTCTGCGTAATATTTGTGAAGCAAGGGGTGGGGGAAATTTCCCCGGGGGTGGACCACTGAGGCCAAGCGGGTGGCTGCTGATTTTGAACAGCCAGATACGAAGGCAATTAGAGAGGGAGGCTATTTGAATCAGGGAGGGCTTTGAGGGAGCATTTTAACAATGATTCCCAGTAATGCATCTTTATGTGATGCATTCGGCCAGGCAATGTTTGGTTGCTTCCTGATCACTAATTGCAAAGAGCAGATATTGCTATCTATAGCCACTGTGTTTGAGCGATGTATGTATGTTACAAATAAAGACATATTTTATTTCAAAGACTCAACTTTAATAATGGGACAAAACAAACTTTTGATCAAAGAGGGGACATGAAAATGAGGAAGTCTGATGGGAGGGCTCTGACAGCTGGGTATAACTCCAGCTTTTGTTGGAAAATAGTCCCTATGTGTGAAATGCACGGAGTACTGTGAGGGACCGCAAAGAATGCGGTGGGTAAGTTTGGGGAGGGCTTGGACTGGAGTTCTGTAGTGGCTGAAGTGAGACTCTGGCTTGGATGTGCTCAGTTTGCAGATTAATGAGGGACTTCAGCATCTCTGTCTGGCCCTTCAGGAGCTTTGTCATCTGCTCCTGCCCCTGTGTCCTTTCATGACTATCCAGCCTAAGTCTCATTGATCGCCTCCCTCCATGCTCTGGTTTGGCTATGTGCTGCATCTATTGATGCCAGCACTTTTTGAAACCTATCCTTCTTACTGCGCCTTACCTGATGATGGCGCTCTGCTGGTTTGGAGGAGCGAGTCCTCAAGGGCATATCTGCAGAAGCCAAAGAAACAATGAACAGAGACAGTACTATGAATGCACTTCCACAAAATTTACGCACATCTTTTACTCACTGTCCCTTGGCTAACATAGAGGTCAGCATGAGTCCCAGTTATGGTGAGTTCATGAGGGTGTTGTGGGAAAGGGAGAATGGGCAAGAAGGGACAAAGGATGGTTTGTGAAATGGGTTACTATAAGTGTCTAGGGAGCCTATTCTGGATATTGGTACCCCTTTCCACAGGCGAGGGTAATCAAACCTTTTATCTCTCTCCTAAGGTTGCTTCTCCTGCATGCATGTGACTTCAAACCAGCTTTGTATGCCACCCGCCTGTGTGCTGCTCTGTTCCCTGCAGAAATAATTGCAAAGTTTCGTATAGCAGGGAGAGAAACAAGGCAGCTCTCCCAGGGAATCTTCAGCAGAGAAATGCAGAATATGTACAGGAAAGCTTCCTAGGGATTTCTATGGATGATTCCCAACACATCCCTGTGTACATTAACAAACTTTTCTGCTGTGACACCACTGCATATACAGTATGGAGAAGCTCTGTTAATTTCTCTTATCCATCCTCTATCATATAACAAAATACCATAAAAAAAATCTCCTCTCACTGTGCAGTATCAAAGCATAATGAGTGCTTATTGGCGCTCCACTCTCCTAGTGCGCAGAATGCAGAGCTGGAGTGCTAGACTGGCTAGACCTGTCTGGAGTGACGAAGAGGTCCTGACGTGCTGCGCCACTGGACAACCCTGCCGTGTGCGCCACATCGTCCTCCAGTTCCACTTCCTCATCCATCACTTCTCACTGGGGACGAGTCTGCTAGCTGCTGCCTTCAGTCTCCCTGAAGTATCCCTGGGGCTCTTGGTTGTGGACCTGGGGTTGCCACCAAGGATGCATGCAGCTCTTGAGTGATGGTTGGCCTCCATTGCCTTTTGGTATGCCTGCCTCAGCTCCTTGATTGTAGCATGACACTGCTGTGTGTCCCTATCATGCCCCTTTCTCCTGCATGCCACTAGCAATCGGGTTTTGAAATGTCTATGGCTGCTGCAAAACTGCGACTGCACAGCTGCCTCTTCTCCCCATGTACTCAGCAGATCCAACAGGTTGAGTGTGCTCCACGCGGAAGAGCATCTGTTGCGTAAAGCCAGCATGGTCATCTGGGAAGATACTGTATGAATTGTGCACACCGAGCAAACAGGAAGAGGAATTTCAATAATTCTTGGGCCTTTAAACGGGGGAGGGGCACATACCTGTGTGCCTTCAGGGCAGAGTTCAGACTGCTAGCCAGATTAGTCATGTGGGACACCTGGAGGCCAATTAACTTGACATAACCAACTGAGGTGTCTGCATGGATGCTGCACCGCTCTGTGTCACAAAAAGCTCTATGCTGCTCGCCAAGATGGTTTTATTATGTTGGCATAGCAGAGGAGTTACGTCGGCGGAAGGAGCATTTCAGTGTGTACACCTCAACTGTTTTGTTCACAAAAGCTGACAAGGCATTACTGTTCCCTTATTTGAAGGGCTTTAGCTTTGACTAAGAAGGTGAGGAATTCAAAAGTACTCTGACTCATTTCACAGATTCCACCAGCACCACCCAGGCCTGACTTTGACGCTTCAAGGGAAAAACTACAGAAACTTGGAGAAGGAGAAGGATCAATGACTAAGGAAGAGTTCACCAAGATGAAACAAGAACTGGAAGCGTATGTATATTTTATTCAGTGGTGTGTGTGTGTTACAATTGCCTTTTAGTGCTCTCTGCTATTCCATACTTCTAATCATTTCACAACAGTGATCCCTTCCGGAAGATGCAGGTTTAAGCATCCACAGTTACCACGTAACCAGTGTAATCTCAATGATCATGATCAGAGCCATCAGGAAAATTGTAGAAATTATTGCTCAGAATTGTGGGAATCTTATAAAGCGATAATATAAATACACACTGAAAAATGGTAAACAAAGTTACCTTTTTTTTGTTTTTACAAAGAATCCTTTAAGAACAAACTATAAAGGTGATGTATTCGATCTTCACTAACTTTTTCCTCTACAGATCCCTTATGAAGGCAGCTTCAATCAGACATTGATAGCCTGCTTTTCTATTTTTATGTACTTGTATAAATCTTCTGTTTCACTGTGAATATGGACTGAGCTGCTTTTTTTGCATGTGCCCTAGTAATAACTATAATGCAAATTTTGCTTTCTATCTTTAGTTACTGTTAGTGACAGACATAGGCGAGGTAGAAGAGCTCTCAAATCTATGTGAAGTAATAGGATCTTGTACAACCCAGTAGTTAGTTGTTAATGTGAAATTATCAAACTTCTGTTCTGTAGAACTGGAAATTTGGTATCTGCCTGACTTGTTTTTATTGGGAATACATAATTTTACAGTAGGAGAGTTTCTTGGAAATAGTAACATCTCTGGTTAGGCAGTTGATAGTGATTTGGAGGATTTGTTGTAAGGTTTAGTACTCTGTGTTGAGTCATATAGGAAAGTATTTTTCCTTACTCCATTCCCTTTCCTTTATCTCATCCATGGACCTCTTTGCTCTTTCTCCTCCCTCCCTGATTTCAGTTTTCATGTGTATATTTACACTGCTACTAGATTACTTCTCTCCAAAGCACTGAACTGGCAAGAAAATAATTAGCACTTATCAGCATCCAGCTGCTGTGAGCTAGTGTAATTAAAAGTACTATATTAGACTGGTGTGCAAGAGATGGTTTGACAGCAGAGGAAATATACACTTGTACTTCATACGCCAGAAAACTGGAAAATTAGCAGAGCACAATAAATATTGAAGAATCTGTGATTTTCCAGCGGCCCTGATCATGATTCTTTTGTGGTCTGGTTAGGGGTTGGATAACACAGAAACCTTGGGGTTTCTTCTACTGCCACCTCCATCCTCTGCATCCTTCTTTTTTGTCTTCACTGAATGACTACTGCTCTCACAGAGATCAAACACCTCCCAACACTGATCCTGCTGGTTTGCTGGTATGTAAATCTTATGATCCCTCCTTGCACGTAGTGGAAGCAAGTGTGTCAATTATCTAAATCATTTCATTGTTAACTTGAGGGGGAATAAAAAAAGCCCCTTTCCTCTTATCTCTGTACAATCAATGCAGTTTACTAAACATGTTAGTAAATTGAATTTACAAACTAAAATAAACTGTAGTAAACTAGTATTGATAGGAGTAAATGCTCATCCTCTTGATTAATCTTTTGTTTGCAGCATAAACTAAACTTAAATTATTGCCTTAAAATCTAGTTTGGTTGAACTGGGCAAATGACTTATCATGATGCTTGCTTTTGATGTACAGTAAAACCTCAGAGTTACGAACTGACCAACCGCACACCTCATTTGAAACCAGAAGTATGCAATCAGGGAACAGCCGATACAAAATAGAGAGCAAATAAAGTACAGTACTGTGTTAAACGTCAATTACTAAAAAAGAAAAGGGGGGGGGGAGGATTAAAAACGAGGTTTGACAAGATAAGAAAACTTGTTTCTGTGCTTGTTTCATTTAAATTAAGATGGTTAAAAGCATTTTCCTCTGCATAGTCAAGTTTCAAAGCTGTATTAAATCAATGTTCAGCTGTAAACTTTTGAAAGAGCAACCATAATGTTTTGTTCAGAATTACAAACATTTTAGAGTTATAGCCTCCATTCCCGAGGTGTTCGTAATTTTGAGGTTCTACTATACTAAATCTTAGGACTGTTCTAAAGGTGAAATTAAACAAAAGATCCATGTATATAGCACTCAACGTGTGTTAGGCACTTTAGACATGGAATAAGATTCCTGATACAAAGAGCTTGCAAGATAAATGGACAAAATACAGATAAATGAGTTGAGGGGAGCAAACAGGCAAGATGGAGATAGAGGAAGGAATATTCAGAATAGGCTACGTGATTGCTTGTGTGGTACAGTTTTGCATCTTAGTTCTTGATAGTTTGTGAGAAGGCTAAATGGGATTATACTTCCAGTGAAACTAACACACAGGTGGAATTTGTATCCTCAATTTAAAGGGCCTATATTATTTGTTGTATTTAGCGCTATATGTCTGCTTATGTAATACGATAAAGGATAAAATTTTTTCAAAAGAATTAAAATTACTTTCTTAGTGCACACATTAAATACCACATAATATACTAATATTAAGTACATTAAAGGTTAAGGTGAAATATTTTAGCACTCCATAGTTTTGTCTGTGTACCAGGATGTTTCTCATTTCTGCAGTCAGCTTAAACAAAAATTAATTTGTTTCAGGTGGAATTTTAATTCTTGATTATGTAGTCACTTTACTTGTTTTTTGTTTCCAGTGAGTATCTGGCAATATTCAAGAAGACAGTTGCAATGCATGAAGTGTTCTTGTGTCGTGTGGCAGCACATCCTATCTTGAGAAAAGATTTAAATTTCCATGTCTTCTTGGAATATAATCAAGACGTGAGTATTGAAAACTGATTCAGTAGCAAAAGTATTCAAGATATACTTTCATGATCTGATTGAAAATGGGTAGAACACTTGATCTCCTGAAGCAATTTACAGTGTTTGCTTCACCAAACCTGTTTGGTTTTAGATTTTAAAAAATGAAATAAGCTGGCCCTGTTAAAGTTCATTTTTCTGCCATTTGAGAAATTGGCATTTGGGACCTAATTTATAGTTGTTGTTTTTTTCCACTGTAGCTGGCTCATAAAAGTACATGGGAGATTAGCAACACTTCAGTCACCATTTGCTATGGCTCAAGAAGATATTTACTCTCCCACTGTCTTGATTGATTTCAGGTGTTTTGAAAGACAGCATGTTGAAACAAACTGCCATTATCACTGTTTTGTAAAACTCAAGTATAATTAGTTCTCATCAAGGCAGGATTCCAACAGTAACTCTTTTTGATTAAAATTATGATGGGGAAAAAGGTTCTTTAAACTACAGATTCTTCCTCAGTATAACATGGTGGTTTAATATTATGCCAAGATTGAAAAAATCTCTGTGAAGCAGAATAGTTTTGTGATCGCTAAACTAGTTAAATATATGGAGAAGTAACCAATACAAGCTGCTTTCATACTGTGTTGGAGTTGGAATCCTAACACTGGGCTAGTGAAGTGGAGGCTGTTATGTATTGTAACTTGCCTAAAAACCTATTTCTGAGATGATGGTGTATATTGTCTAAATAGTGGTACCACAATTATTTTTTAAAATAACTAAATGTAACTATGTATCTTGCAGTACTTTCAATGTTGAAAATTGAAAATAAAACAAAAACCAAACCTTGGGTACCTGATTTTTTTGTTAACTTAAAACACTACTTTTGGTTCTCTGATATATAGAAGGTCAGCTCAGTACTTGCTGCAGAAGAAGCAAAGCTGGTCCAGGAATTCTGGCCACACACCTGGAAAGTTAGATGGACAGAAAGGATGTGGGGAGATGGTGTGGGAGGGATGATTTCAATGGATTAGAAGCTCCTGAAGATGAAGTAAGTTGTCATTATAAGCAGCAAAGGAAGAGAAGAGCCTATTGGCATTAGCTAACTTGTCAGTAGCTTCCTTTTATTATGTATAAAAAGAATGAATGTAGCTGAACTGATAGATACATTCAGTATTCTTCCCAAATACTATGGAGTTGCATGTTTTCCCAAAACTCACATTGAATGTTAAAGGTAGTCTGGTCAATAACTAGTAGAATGCAAAATGTCATATTAGTAATACTTGGTGCATTGTCATCATTATTTATACAATGTACTGTTATGCAAACAGACATCAACCTGATACAAGATTTGCAGTTTCTAGTATAATGTCTAGCTCCTCTTAGTGCAAAAATGAATTCACTACTTTTATTGTCTTTAGAGAACGTGCTAACTTGAGATTTAACTTGTCTTTCAGTTGAGTGTTCGTGGGAAAAACAAGAAAGAGAAACTTGAAGATTTCTTTAAAAACATGGTTAAATCAGCAGATGGTGTCATTGTTTCAGGAGTAAAGGTGATTCATCTCTAGCTATGTTAATAAAATGTTTAGTAATTTTTTTGAAACTATCTCTGAATTGAAATCAAATATGATTAAAAAAGGAGACAAATACCAAATGCATGCCACAAATTTATTAGGGCTTCACAAATTTATTATACACTTGCCCGAGGTAGATACAAAAGAGGTGAAGGTGGAGGGACTTGGAGCTGCCCCAGGGCTTCACAAATTTATTATACACTTGCCCGAGGTAGATACAAAAGAGGTGAAGGTGGAGGGACTTGGAGCTGCCCCAGCAAAGCCTAGGTGTAGCAACTTGATGAGATGTCTAGCTCCTTGCAACGCCAGCTACTGAGAAGGGTGCTGTCCTGGGACCCTTTTTGGAAGTTTCATCGTTCATATTACTCTCTTCTGGATAGCAGGAATTTTAATTCTAGGACTTGTCTTCACGTTGAGGAGATTGATGCTGTAGTGGGGACCCACTAAATTTAGTGGGTGTAGTGGGGACCCACTAAATTGATGTCAGAGTACTCTCCATTTGACCCCAGTATTCCAGATTTCAGAGAAGAATAAAGTAAGTCAACTGGAGAGCATCTTCTGTTGACGCAGTGCAGTGAAGACACCGGGTAAGTAGACCCAAGCTACGTTGACTCCAGCTATGTTATTCATGTACCTGGAGTGGTGTAACTTAAGTTCACTTACCCCGGCATTGAAGACAAGCCCTAAAGGTTGCATGTCTACTGGCTGGAAAGAGGCTTAGGGTCTCCTCCCACCCCTATCCCAATCACCTTCCAGAACTATCTGGCTGCTTCCACAGGGAAGGCATTCATGGTTTTATCCCTTCTCCAGCCTTTTTTTTTTTTTTTTTTTTGGAGGTGGAGGAGTGGACTGGGTAGGGGCCATTCCCCTCCCTCAATGAACAACTCTGATACCTGCTTTTGTTAAGAACATAAGAATGACCATCTGGGGTCAGAACAATAGTCCATCTAGCCCAATATCCTGTGTTCTGACAGTGGCTAAAGCCATATGATTCCCAAGGAGTGAATGGGACAGAGCAATCATCAAGTGATCCATCCCCTGTTGTCCATTCCCAGCATCTGGCAGTCAGAGACTTTGGGACACTCAGAACACGATGGTCCCTGACCATCTTGGCTAATAGCCATTGATGGATCAATTCTTCATATGTTGCTCTTTATAGCTTTCCCAAATAGCATTGTGAAACCTACATGATTCTGTACTATTTTACCAGTGTTCAGTGGAAATTAACGAGTCTGGACAATTTCACTGCAATATTCAGAATTCGTAGGCATTTCAGCTGTCTGTAGACTCAGGAAGACAGTACTGAATCTTTCATTCAGTTAATGATTGGAACTGTATTGACTAGAAACGTATAATGTATTTGTATAATTGTAATGATAGTATAGTGAAACCTTAAATTCTGGAGAAACTGTTGATTTCATCCCCTCTGTGCTCCAGTGAAAGCTTCCCAAAAGCAAGTGGATTTTTCAAGCTCTATGTAGCTTTCCTAATTGTATACCCTTGAATTCTTAAGACCCATCAGATGCAGTTACTACTGCCATGAGTTAGTTCTGGTTCACGAGTGTGTACAAAGAGCAATATATTTTTAAAACTTTTATTCGAGGAGAAAAGATAATGTAAATGTTTCACACTTTTGCCTACTGTATATCTGCATCCACTGTAATGCTATTTAGACATCTTGGCTTCGCCTAATCATCAAAGTAATTGCTTTCAAAACAATATAGAGAGAACTCCCTTATTCATTCATACTGTGTCACATGAATGCTGTTACATGATGTATTTTCTATGTATTAGTTAATAATGAAGGTGTACTAAGTTTTTGTTCACCTTTTTTTCCCTTTTGAGTAGTGTTTATGAAAGGGGATAGATTAGCAATACTGTAAGCCAGTCTTCTTGTCCACAGAGCAGCTATTAAATAAGCAGTAGCTGTTCAAATTCTGTGTCTACCCACCTATATGCTTCAGTATGATCTGAATGGTCTGAATGACAGAATAGTTCAGTGTCCTTGCCCACTCAGTTCATAATATCTCTGTAGAGACTACTTAAAAGAAGTGTCTAGTTGTGGTGTTAATCTTTCTAGGTAGATGCCTGTCTACTAGGCATTGGACAGAAACAGAGAATCATAGATACGTAGAACTGGATGGAACTTTGATAGGTCATCTTGCCCAGTACTCTGTACTGAGGCAGGACTAAGTATTATCTAGACCAGTGGCTCTCAACTTTTCCAGATTACCCTTTCCGGAGTCTGATTTGTCCTGCATATCCCAAATTTCACCTCACTTAAAAATTACTTGCTTACAAAATCAGACATAAAAATACTGAAGTGTAACAACACGCTGTTACTGAAAACGTATTTTCTCATTTTTGCCGTCTAATTATGAAATAAATCAATTGGAATATAAATATTATACTTACATTTCAGTGTACAAGGTATATAGAGCAGTATAAACAAGTCATTGTATGAAATTTCAGTTTTTACTGACTGTGCTAGTGCTTTTTATGTAGCCTGTTGTAAAAGTAGGCAAATATCTAGATGAGCTGATGTATGCCCTGGAAGACCTCTGTATACCCCTAGGGGTACATGTAACATTGGTTGAGAACCACTGATCTGGACCATCCTTGATAGGTGTTTTTGTAACCTGTTCTTAAAAACCTCCAGTCATGGAGATTCCACAGCCTCCCTAGGCAACTTGTTTCAGTGATTAACTATCCTTATGGTTAGGAAGTTTTTTCTATTGTCTAATCTAAATCTCCCTAGCTGCAATTTAAGCCCATTAATTCTTGTCCTGTTTTCAGTGATTAAGGAGAACAATTTATCACCCTCCTCTTTGTAACAGCCTTTTCATACTTGAAGACTGTTATCATGTGTTCCCCCCCAGTCTTCTCTTCTCCAGACAAAACAAACTTTTTAAAATCTTTCTCAGAGGTAATGTTTTCTAGATCTTTAATCATTTTTGTTGCTTTCTCTGGATTTTGTCTAATTTGTCCACTTCTTTCCCAATGAGGTGCCCAGAACTGAATGCAGTACTGCAGTTGAGGCCAGATAGCGAACTATTTCACTAATCAGCAGATGGATGGTAATGAACCTTCTTCACTGCTGGTTTGAGTCATAACAGTACTGGTGACCTAGAGGTAGAAGGTACTTATTACAACAGCCCTAGTAAATTACAGAGCCATTATGAAGCACCACATCTAAAAAGTAGTTTTTCTTTCACCTACCTGCTAACCATGTGTTCAGGATTCTAGGTGTGCAGCACCTGTTCTCATAAAGCCTAAAACATTGCAGGCAAACATCAAATCTTGTGGGACTTGGCAGGTAAGTGAAGTAAAAACTGACTTTCATATAGGGTGTTTTACAAAATAAATACAGATTTCACTTACATGTATTACAAAGTATTTAATTGTACACAGTCGTGATTGTATACTAAATTTCATGTGTCGTCATTATAGACAGCTGAATCTGTTTTCTAAATACTGTTTTGCCTTTTAGGATGTAGATGACTTTTTTGAACATGAAAGAACATTCCTTGTAGAATACCATAACCGAGTCAAAGATGCTTCTGGCAAATCTGATAAAATGACAAGATCACACAAAAGTGAGTTTCAGTTCTTTGAAAGGAGTGACGCCCCATTAGTTGTAGCACACACTGTCAATCAAAAAGAATTAGAAAATTTTCTAATGACCTTCTGTTGATTCCTTGCCTCACATGCAAGGAAGAGTAAAATTCTCAGGGAGTATAAATGTCTTAATGTGAGCAGACCTAAGAGTGGCCTTACTGGGTCAGACCAAAGGTCCATCTAGGGCAGTATCCTGTCTTCCGACAGTGGCCCCAATGTAAGGTGCCCCAGTGGGAAGGAACAGAACAGGTAATCATCGAGGGATCCATTCCCTGTCGCCCATTCCCAGCTTCTGGCAAACAGAGGCAAGGGACACCATCCTTACCCATCCTGGCTAATAGCCATTGATTAGACCAAAGACTAATCAGATCTAATAACATATCTCTGGGTGTAACTAATGTTCAGTGCTGGCCTTACGGGTGGATGCCCAGTGGGGCCTGGGAAGGCAACAGGCCAAAGAGATGGGGAGGAGGGCGGGGGAAGCTGTGGGGGTCATGGGCAATGAATGGGGGATCAGGGGCGGCAGCAGAAACCTGTGGCATCAAAATACAAGTTTGCTGAGAGCGCCATTTTCCCCATGGCTAATGCTGTACTAGACCAGTTGGAATTAGAATAATCTGCTTTTACACTGGAGACAGTTTGATTCTTTGTACCATCTCTTCTGGGGCTAACTGAAACATGTCTTTAACCTTTAGTTGAATTTTATGAATTTTAGAGTGCAGAGGTGGGTGGTACAGCTACATTCATGATTAAAGTCTGTCACAAATCTTTTCTAGTGGGGAGAACTTTAGATCTGCCTGCAGCTATCTGAGTTCAGCTCATGCCACACAAGAAATTACATTTCTTTATTCAAACTCAAACTCATCTATTCCACTTCAGCCAAAAGTGGCAGTCACAATATGTCAGGGGAGTGGAGAGGTTTGGGAAAGTTTGGCATGCCAAAATTTGGGAGCTACTGGCGACCTTAAGTTCAGGCAGGAAATAAATTTCTCCTTCCGCAGTTGCCCAGCTTCAGTCTTGGAAGGTGCCATTTGATATTAATCAGCTTGGAAACTTCTAGTAAGCAGTGTCTATTGGGGCCATTTGTGTACACACCCTCTTCCACTCAGTGAATTCTAAGGGCATAAAAGCAGGCATAGACCCACCTGTTTCCTTCAGGCTGCTAAAAGAGCAGTGGGCTGGCATAGCTCAGTGTTCTTGATGCATCCTTCATTGGGTTCATTTGTCCTTTTCCTCTCTAGGGATTTTTGTTTGTGAACAGTTAAATAGGATTTTTATTTTAAGAGTAGCTTTTTTCCCCCCGTGTTTGCATTTTTTTTTTAAAGTGTCATCTGGGCTCAGCTCTTTGTCCCTGCCGTACCATCCTTTTTCAGTACTGTTCTGTTTTATCTTTGTTTTTCTTTCCCTTTTGTTAGGGTCTGCTGACACAATGGCATCATGGTGAGGTGACTAGGAAGGCAGGCCTTTCAAGCCTTCCGCTTCATAAAACACTTTGGCGCAGCTCACTGATGGTTTTGTGCAGTGTCTGGTGCCTGGGAGACGGTCACAATTTGAATAGGTGTTTGATCTATCTTGATTTCTCCTATGAAACCTGAAAAGATTAGGAGAGTCATCTTCAAACTGCTGTTGGAAGAGACTCTTAAGGAGCAAGCTGTGGAGTTTGGCAGAATCTGCATTAAAAGGGTACTTTTAATGTCAGAGACCCGTTGCAAGAAGTGACTGCTTACGGGCCTAGCAAAAGTGGGTGAGGTCCTTATTTTTGTCCAAGTTAAAGACGTGAAGGTTGGTGACAACTGTACCTCAGCAATAGCTCAAAGTAGCACTTTCTCAGGGAAGAACTGGGGAAAGGACATCTATATTTGCTGTATCTGTGATTGGCTTTTAAGAGCCCAGTCTCTATAGGGAATGTCTTCTGCCCTAGGAGAAGCGCACAGTGTTCGCTTCTCCTAGGGCAGAAGACATTCTTCTTCACATAAATAAAGTCCTTTTTATGTGGGGATTGGATTCCTGCGCTTTCATAGCTATGAAAGCTTTCTTGCCAGAGGACAATTCCATATGCCTCCCTTAGTAATAGTAACTGACATCTGTGGAGTGTGGAGGTGCTTACCTCAGCACACTGTTTGAGACTTGCAACCCAAGATTGCAACTCCAGCCTGAATTATGCAATTTCAGTTCTCCATCGTCCTAGAACTGGAAACTGAACTGCAAATTTTGCATCTCAGTTTACCAGAACGTTTGTCTCAGAATCAGGGCAAGATTCTTCACTCAGATTCTGATTCTCTTCTTAGGCTGACAGCTAGACTTCTGGATTTCTGAGAACACTAGATTGATTATTTTGTCAAAGTCAAGAGGTTATGTTGGAAAACTGGGAGTTGTTGACCAGGAAAACTTACTTGATGAAATGGAAGGGAGTTTCCTTCTGAGCAACTCAGAAAAGAGTAGATCCAAAATGGCCTTCCATTACTTCTGGTTATGGTCTTCTGCTGCATATATGTCAAAAATATGAGCTAGCACCCTTCATCTGTCTGCCATTTGAACTTCCCCCCTCTAATGCATGGACTGTTGATCTTTGCTTACCCTACAGTAATGCAGTTTGCCAAAGACTTTCTCCATGTATTCGTCCTTCTATGTGAACCACCTTGTTAAGGATCTGAAACCGGTACTTACAAAGCTCTGATTCAAGCTCCTGACAGTCAGTTCTTCGTACAATTTCTCTGAAGATTGCATTTTGCATAGCTGCATTATCAGCCCAGATTGTTAGTGAAATCCAGGCCCTTGTGATTTATGTTCCATAAGAATGGCCCTGTATCCTCACTACAAATTCCTGTCTAAAGAGGTTTCAGGTTTCCATTTTAACCAGACCCTTAACTTTCTTGTATTTTTCCCTAAACTTCATTCACATGTAGCAGTGGTTACATGCCATACTAGATGATAATAAAACCACCCTTGGTTATTACCTGACTAGGACAGGACAGGATCTGTAACTCTCCAGTTTTATTTCCAATGTACCACAAAAGTACTGAGGGTCTGGTAGCAAGAGGCTGACCAAAATCAAGAGATCAAAGGTTCATTGATCCTAGTGGTTGAGAACCACATGTTCTCAACACTCTGAGGTATCATAGTGGCCAGTCCAAACGGAACCTGCGGACTGATGGTTCCTTCAGAGTTCTGTCTAGGGGAGTAGAGTATAGACCTCAGGAATCTTGCAGAGATTCTCAAGCATGGTCCATGGAGTGCTTACTAGTGACCTCCAGAGAGCTGGAGTGTTACAAGGAGTTGTTGTCTCTCACTTCCAGCTGTTAAGTTACACTAAAATATCATTTAGACCAGAGGTTCTCAAATTGTGGTCTGCAGACCACCAGTGGTCTGTGAGCTCCATTTAGGTGGTCCACAGATAGTTCTCTCTAAGGTGCCCACCTGGGCAGCTGTACATGAAAGAATGAAGGGCCATGCCCCTAATTAGGTACCTGTGGCCTGGAAAAGATGCACATGTAAGATGAGGTGATGGCCTTGGGGGAAATAAGGTGTAGGTGGGAGGGGGAAGTGGGGCGAGAGAAGGGGGTGGGGAGAATTTGGGACATGCAGGGCTGTGGTGGTCAGATAAAGAAGCGGCTTTACACAGCTCCAGAGCTGCAGCTGCCGGGAAGAGATGGCCCTCCTCCCCAGCCTCAGCTCTATGGCTGCTGTGGCGGGGGAGAGAGGGCACATCCATCATATTAGAAAGGTAAGACAACTAATATTAAAATGAGTTGTGTGCTTTTATTTGTAGAACAAAAAAAGTTAATTATTTTTCTTTTGTATAGTGCTTTTATCCAAAGCACTTTACAATAGCTAGCTAACAGTACAAACAACATTTTGACTGATCATTAAGTGGTCCGCCAAGAAGCTCCGCAGTTTTCAAGTGGTCTGCGAAAAAAGTTTGAGAACCACTGATTTAGACTGATTAAAATATGTAACTTCCTAATCTGACTCTGCTATAAAAGCTATTGTAGTAGTTCCACAGGGCTGATATACAATAGTGAATCAAAGGGAAGGAGGTGCACAAAACAATCTGTTAAAAAAAGGTCTATGCTACATACTTTGTATCTTTTTTGTAATTTATTGTAATGAAGTACCATCAGAGAAGAATTAGTATCAACTTTCCTATATTCTCAGGGTAAAGTGAGTCAAGAAATTTCCAGTTGTTTCAAATATGTGAAAGCTGATAGGCACACCACTGGTGGGAGCTTGTAGGGTAGGTGTAGGTACATGTTGCAGTGAAAAGCAAGCTGTGTCTACACCGTGGTATTATAGTCACAGAGTTTGTCACGGAGGTCACAGATTCCATGACTTCTGGAGCAGCCCAGCCCTGTGTGGTTAGTCCAGGAGCCACCTGAGCAGTTCAGGCAACCCCCGGGTCAGTCGCATTGGGAGTCTCTGGGCCCTCCTGCTGCAGCAGCAGGAGTTTGAGTGTGGGTGTGGTTGGGACCGCTGCTTACCTGGAGGGGGCTTCCCTCCTCTAGGTCCAGATGCTGCCTCTGCTGACAGCCAGGCATCACCTCTGCATCTTCCATTGGCCAATGGGAGCTGCAGAACCAGAGCTATGGTGGAGCAGAGGCAATGCATGGAGCTAGGGAGCTGGGGCCGCTGCTTCCCAGAATTTCATCTTGTAATTCCTGCATCGCGCCCATAACTCCTGGTTGAACTAGAGCAGTGGTCGCCAACCTTTTGGTCCTCACAGACCACTAAAGTTGCATGGCGCCCCCCCCCCCCCGCTCGACTCGCCCCCCCCCCGGCCTCAGCAGCGTGGCTCCCCCCCACTCCAGCGGCGCGGCGCGGCCCCCCGGCCTCAGCAGCGCAGCGCAGCTCCCCCCCGCCTCGGCTCCAGCGGCGCGGCTCGCCCCCCCCCCCGCCGCCTCAGCGGCATGGCGCAGCTCGGCCCGGCCCCCCCGGCTCCAGCGGCGCGGCTCGGCCCCCCGGCCTCAGCGGCGCAGCGCGGCTCCCCCCCGCCTCGGCTCCAGCGGCGCGGCTCGCCCCCCCCCCGCCGCCTCAGCGGCATGGCGCAGCTTGGCCCCCGCACCCCCGACTCCAGCGGCGCGGCTCGGGCCCCCCGGCTCACGCGGCGTGAGCCGGGAGGCAGGAGCGTGCCAGCGCTTGCTGGCCGCTGGGGACGGGGCGGTACAGGCGCCGCAGCCTCTTGCCTGCCCGGAGGGGCGGCCATGAGGGAGCCCGGCGCCGCGGACCACCAGAATTTTCCTGCGGACCACCAGTGGTCCGCGGACCACCGGTTGGCGACCGCTGAACTAGAGCATACCTTTTAGAAAAGCATCCAGTTTTGAAGAAAAAAATATATATGGAGATATCTCCTAGAACTAAAAGGACCTTAAAAGGTCATCGAGTCCAGCCCCCTGCCTACACTTGCAGGGCCAAGTACTGTCCCCTGACAGATTTTTTTTTGCCCTATATCCCTAAATGGCCCCCTTAAGGATTGAACCCACAACCCTGCGTTTAGTGGGCCAATGCTGAAACCACCGAGCTATCCCTTCCCCCTTCAAGAAATAACATGTCCTTCTTGAAATAATTCTGACTAGAGTGAAATATTCAATCTTAAGTAATTTTTTTCTTTCTAGGTGTTGCAGATGACTGTAATAGAATTGGTTCTTCATTATATACATTAGGAACGCAGGACTCCACAGATATGTGCAAGTAAGATTTTTATTATTAAAAGTGATTTAATTATGGGACCGATTGCTACTTAGCAATATGTTAATTTTGACCTAACCAGGTTGATGTTTCTTCATTTATCAAAATGGAATGAGACCATCAGAGAGAATAACATCTAAAAGAATTAGTTCTTTCTCTTCCCTTACTATTCCCCATATGCACAGCAAGCAGATTGTAAGGCATGACAAGAGCACGTCTAAGATCTGGGTATATGCACACTTTGTCATAGTCACAGCAGAGCAATCATGAAAAGTAGCATCATTGTGCACCTCTGTGGACCCACATTCTTTTCCTAGCATTGAAAACAAGAGGTATGCATCCATATGGAGACTGGTGCTCACTCAAGCTTTTGGTAATTTTGTTCAATATGTTGAATAGTCTTTTGATATTTATTCTGAATTAAATTGTATTCTTGGACTCTGCACACTTAAACATAGGCAATTTTTAAAAAATGGTCTATTAAACTTGCTTGTGAAAATGAAGGTTTAACCATATCAGTTGTACTTGCCATTATTGCAGGAAGGAGCCATATATGAAATTAACCTACAGAGATTTGTCAATTCACCTCAGTTCTGGTAATACTATACACCAGTTGCAGTGGTAGGCCTTCTGTGCTTTGTACTAAATCTTGGTTTTGTGGTCAGGTTATTTAGAGTATTGATTGGAAATTGAATTGAAAACCATTAAGGTCATAATATGTGTCTGTTTCCTTCCCAGGTTTTTTCTGAAGGTATCAGAGTTATTTGACAAAACAAGGGTATGTATCATTAAATCAATTTTTAGATGTAAACTTCTCTTTGTAATTGTATATCCCAGTATGTGCTGTGACATTGACAATTAATATCTCGGAGTCAGTGGTCTTTTGATAAGCTTGTGATTTTTTTTTTTTTTTTTTTTTTGAGCATTGGGTAGTGGTGAGGAGGAAGATAGTGTTAGGATTTTCAAACTGGTTTTAAAGTAAATGTTTAGTCTTTAAATAAAACTACATTCAAGATGATTTTGTAGACTGTGTGAAAGGGTAAAAGAGTCAAGATGGGCGAGGTAATATTTATTAGGCCATCTGTTGGTGAGAGGGACAAGCTTTCAGGCTTACACAGAGTGCTTCAAATGATATATTTATCTGCTTTGTGGCCTGACATTAATTTTACCAATTAAGGGGAGCTAATCCTCTAAAATGTTAAGAAGTGCTCAAAGTTTTTGTCTGTTACTGCAACAGAAGTGATTTTAAAAGACTTGCACTTGAAAGCATACAGGAAGATTCCCTGCAAGTTATACTATCCCATGAGAAAGCTATCAGGAATAAGAGTGTAATGCAGTAGATTGGGTGGAAAGGACACTAATGGAAAAGGAAAATTTAAAAGTATTGAGTTGGGACCTTGAGCAACAATCATTTGAGAGGTCAGCAAATTAGTTATGTAAATAGCTAGTAAACCTGAATATTAAACCCTTTAATTTATGCAGACATGGAATAATTAAGACTTTCTGAATCAGGAATGCTTCTTCAGATAAATGATTTACCCTGTTCTGTTAACTACATATGGGTACAGCAATACTGTATTAGTGCACTGTCTTTGAATAAAAATGTACCTGTTGAATCAGTTTATTGCCTTCTCATCACTGAGATTCAACTTCATGAGTGCATCTTTTGAACACAGCTACAGATTTGGTCAAAGCTGGATTTGTTACTGGAATAACATTTTAACACTATAGATGTCAGAGATGAAGATAGGTGCCAGCAACTGTACAGAACTGGTTCATACAATGAAATTGGTCTCTTTGAATAGCTGATATGGAGTTAAGACAGAATTTTTATATTCTGAGATCATATGATGAGCATGTGTATTTTCCTCTAAGGCTGTTTGAACTTCTCTGCCTTTTTCAATGGCATTTATTGTATACTGAAAGTGGGAGCAACGTCCCTGTGTAAAAACTGGCTTCCTATAAGACATACAGGCATACCTAGCACATTTCTATAAACAGGCATAACTAGTGCATGATGCTAAAAACCTTGATTGTTTAATTTTGTTTAATGTATTGTTGCTTTGCGAGTATTTGCACCTGTACTTACATCAAACAAATGAAAAATTGGAGTCCAGATGTTTTGAGAAGGGCATATTATTTTTTTTTGCAGAAAATAGAGGCACGGGTGTCTGCAGATGAAGACCTTAAGCTTTCTGACCTTCTGAAATATTACTTAAGAGAATCGCAAGCTGCTAAGGTGAATTTGTGCTTTATGTTCAGTGAGGTAGTACACTACTTGAAAGAGTATTTAGGGATCAGTGAATGTAAATTACACTAATTCAGTGGATCAGGAAAAATACTAAAATCTCCAGCCTTTTAACTTTTGCCCCCCCTCCCCAGTATGATACTGTATCTTCACTCTTAAAAAAAAAAAAAAAAAAAGGTAACAAAATTGTTTGCTCCTCTCTGCCAATATCATTTGTGGATTTAGAGCAATGAAGGAGTGACTTTGAAAAATTCTGTAAACTACTTAAAATTCACAAACTATTCTAACTGTTGTGCTTAATTGAAAATTAGCCACAGTTTGACAACTGTTTCATATACTCTAAAATCACTGAAATTAAAACAAATTTAAAACTTTATTATAGGCAAAGTTGGTTCCAAAACTGCTTGCTTAGTGTGGGAGGAGACTATTTTCCTTCTAACAGTGTGAAGAAGCAGTTTACAAAATTGTCTACATTCAGAAAAAGGTGGTGGTGATAATGGATGCTGCTTACATTTTTTTAATACAGTGGCTAGTACTGTTTCTCATGCTATGCATGTATTTTGGATTCATAATCTAAATAATAGTTTCATTCTAATTTGCTGGGAGGACATGGAATTCCCCATACCTGCCTTCTCCTCAGTTTCTTGCAACATCCTATGGAGCTTCTAGTGTTGGCCACTGTCAGACAAGTTAGAATAATCTTAACAAGCAGGAATAAAATGCAAATCTTGAGACAAACAAGGTAGTCTGTGCTCTGATCTGAGGGCTAAAATTGAAGATAACCAACAGTCAGTAATTGTAGATTTTGTACATCCTTTTACTTTGTTTTTGCAGGATCTCCTGTATAGAAGATCTAGGTCACTAGTGGATTATGAAAATGCTAATAAGGCACTGGATAAAGCAAGAGCAAAAAATAAAGATGTGCTGCAAGCTGAAACCACTCAGCAAGTATGTTGTCAGAAATTTGAGAAAATATCTGAATCAGCAAAACAAGGTATTTGAGCAATCTTTGATCACACATTATATTTGCACTTTAAAAAAATCTGTTTGAATAGCCTCAATTTTTCAGACATTTACAATATGTTTACTGCTCTGAATTTTCTTTGCTTTTAATCTGTATTTATTTGACTTCAGTATTAAAAACGAATGGTCTTTCTGGTACCAATAGGATGCTTAACTGGCTGAATTTCCTCAGATCAAGATACAAGTAACTAAGTCCTCATTTTGTTTTGACATGCACAAAAGTGTAACTGACTGCAGATAGTTAAGACAAATATAATTTTGTCAAGCTCTGTTGAAATGGCCTTACACAGCTCTGCCTAGCCACTTCAGTGCCAATTTTCATTGACTGCCACATCTCATTGCAGATGGTTGTAGATGAGATACAGAGGAGCCCCGTGAGGGGAGATTTTTGCTGGGGATGCTAGTAGTGGAGCTTTGTCCTAAATGAAGCAGATTTGGTGGGTGAAAGGTGCTCCTTCTTTGGAGAAGACTGTTCAGTGTGCTGCAAGTTTTGTCCCCCTTTGGGTTAAGTTTGGCCTAGGGAAGTGGTCTTCTGACCCAGTCAGCATCCCCTGTCCTTAATTAGCCCATGGAGTCTACCTCACTTCCCCATCCACATCAGTCACTAAAATTCTTTTGGCTTTATAAATCTGCCAAAGTTGGTGGCTCTTTCTACAAAGATCCTGTTAGCCCCTGAAGCGCTTTATTCATTGAAATACTATATTTTATTTTTATAAGTACTATAGTGCAATCTCTTTATCCTGCAAGTTGAACTTACAAATGTAGAATTATGTTAAAAAAAAAAAAAGCTATAGTGTAAACAATGTAAAACTTTAGAGCTTACAAGACCACTCAGTCCTACTTCTTGTTCAGCCAATCACTCAGACAAACAAGTTTGTTTACATTTGCAGGAAATAATGCTGCCTGCTTCTGGTTTACAATGTGACCTAAAGGTGAGAACAGGTGTTTGCATGGCCCTGTTATAGCCAGCATTGCACGGTATTTACGTGCCAGATATGCTAAACATTCGTATGCTCCTTCATGCTTCAGATTCTTAAATCTTGGGTCTAGGTGGTGCTGCTATATTTAGAAATCTCATATTGGTACCTTCTTTGCGTTTTGTCAAATCTGCAGTGAAACTGTTCTTAAAATGAACAACATGCTAGGTCATCATCTGAGACTGCTATAACATGAATTATATGGCAGAATGCAGTAAAACAGAGCAGGGGGCATACAGTTCTCTCCCAAGGAGTTCAGTCACAAATTTAATGAACACATTATTTTTTTAACGTATGTCATTAGCATGGAACCATGTCCTCTGGAATGTTGGCCAAAGCATGAAGGGGCATATGAATGTTTAGCATATAAATACCTTCCAGTGCTGGCTACAGAAGTGCCATGCGAATGCCTGTTCTCACTTTAAGGTGACATTGTAAATAAAAGTGGGCAGCATTATCTCCTGTTAATGCTGGGATGCCGTAGTGCCGAAGGAGCTTCCAGAGGGTCTCTCGATCCACGCTATCGAACGCTTTCTCATAATCAATTTGAGTGCAATTATGTAACAAAAAATATATATCTACATTTGTAAGTTGCGCTTCCATGATAGAGATTGCACTTCAGTACTTGAATGAAGTGAAGTGAAAAATACTATTTCTTTAGTTTCTCGTTTTTACAGTGCAGATATTTGTAATAAAAATTATATAAAGTGAGCACTGTGCACTTTGTATTCTGTGTTGTAATAGAAATCAATATATTTGTAAATGTAGAAAAACATCCAAAATATTTAATACCTTTCAATTGGTATTCTATTGTTTAACAATGTGATTAAAACCGTGATTAATCACGATTCATTTTTTTGAGTTAATCGGGTGAGTTAACTGCAATTAATTGACTGCCCTACTTTTAAAAAAACCCATTAAATTTAAAGGGACACACACTGCTATCTGACTCCAAAAGAGCTTTACGTATATGAAAATTATGGTTAAAAGAAGCCAGCACAATCACACTTTAAATAGCTCCTTTTCTAAGGCTATGTTTACATTGCAGTTAGACATGCACAGCAGGCCCATGAAAAGATGACTCAGGATTGAGGGGCTTTGGCTAAGGGACTGTTTAATTGCAGAATAGATATCGGACTCAGGCTGCAACCTCCCACTTCATCTACACCATAATTAAATAGCCACTTAGTCCCAACACTCTGAGCCTGTGTCAGCTGGCACAGACTAGCTGCAGGTTTTTAATTGCAGGGTAGACCCAAGTTGTGGTCTTCGTCTTAAACTTTGTAATATTTTTCCCCCATCCCAAGATGAGTGTCTCATTGCTTGAATGTGTTAACACTATTTTTAATGGAATCACAAATTATACTTTACAGAACTTGTAGACTTTAAAACAAGAAGAGTTGCTGCATTCCGAAAGAATTTAGTGGAACTTGCAGAATTGGAACTGAAGCATGCGAAGGTAATCAGAACCCATTTTGGTTTGTATTTAAATCCATTTTCCCATGTTGTATATTTGGATAGTATCAGCCTGGTCATTTCTGAGTTATGTAATGTACTCTCCATGTCCAAAAAGTTCAGTCAGAGCTGATATGAAGTATGAGCAGCTTCAGCTGAAAGGCTAACTTTTATAAAGTTGTAAACTATGGAGAATAGGGGTGCAGGCATAAACTTTCAATGGGACTTGTGCTCGTAAGTGCCTTCGGTGCTTTTTGAACATCTCTATCCCAAAGAAAATATCTCATGCATTAATTATAGTATTGCTGCCTACAGTATCTTTCTAGGTACCTGTAAGACTCTCATTAGCATAGTATCTGAGTTTCCTTCTCCATTATTAGTGGCTTTTATCCTTGCAAGCTCCCCAATGAGGTATGAAAGTATGCCTGAAGCTCATATAGGAAGTCTGCCACCGAGCAAGACATTTAGGCCAGATCTGTATATAGATTTTTGAATATTCCTCTGAGCCTTGGTTTCTTTTAGTCACTAGCATAGGATGTTGACTAAGAAACTTCAGTTGTAGATAATTTACTGAACATGCTAAATGGTTTTAAGGAGGTGAATTATTTCCCCTCCCAAAATAACCTAAGTGCACTGTCCTTGAATGTCATTTAAATGCATTTGAGCAACTATTTTTTGGTCTTTATGGAGATAATAGCTTACTGCTTGTAGCAGCGTGGCAACTCACCTGCAGCGCCTCCTGCTGTCCATCCGGGAATTAGCTTTTCCAGCATCTAGAACCCCTTCTGCGGGCTGATGTCCTGCTTGCTGCTGGCTCTGTGTCCCTCCCGGACTCCGGTGCCCTCTTACCGAGGGTGCTGCACCCCTGCAGTACCCCCACTGTCTCAGGGTCTCCACTCCCTCTCCCCACCTTGCCTCAGTCTAGGCAACTGCCAGTCACCACTTGCCCCTGTTCACTAGGGCAGACTGCAGTATCATTGCCACTCATCACTGGCATGCCTCTACCTCTAGACATGGGCTGCCCCCTGCAACTCTAGTACCCCTTGTTGGGCCTTCCGCTGGCTAGGCCCTGCGGCCTGGGGGTTTCCAGGCAGGCGCTTCCCCAGCCCTGCTTCACTCTGGGTACCCTGTCTAGCTTCCCCAGCAGCCAGGCCTGTCTGCCTCTGCTGACAGAGGAGACTCTCCGTCTGCACCAAACTGAGCCCTTTCTATCAGGGCCAGTTGGCCCCTAATTAACCTAGTCACACCTGTGGCTGCTATGACTAATCAGCCTGGGAGCTGCTTGCCCCCAGCCACAACCCTTTACAGTGTTTTAAACCCTTTTTTCCTGGAGTGGAGCAGCTGCCCCACTACACTACTTTTGACAAAGCTGCAGACAGTGGCTATATGTCTTATACCAAGGAATTTTCCAGAAAAGCTACCCTGAACCATCTCTTCCTTCAGAATTCCCATTATTCATCTGTTACTGTTGTCTGCACTTGTCGCTGTTTCCATTAAAACCTTATTTCTGAGGGGATCTGTTTTGAATATTTTAGGCTAAAATTAGGCATAGACACTTGAAATTCAAGTAATAGAAGTATTAGAATACGTGGGACCCTTCACTTAATTCTTATGGATCAGATGGCTTTCACATTTAGCCTTTTTAAAAAGTCTTGTTTTATATTGGTTTGAGTGTGATGCTTCTTGGGACACCCAGGACTGAGTTACCTTGTTACCCTCTGTCTCCAGTGCAAGGGAGTTTTTCTTCTGCCAGCTCCCTCAGGCAGGCAGCCTGTCAACCACTCAAGCATCCCCCCTAGTGATATGCTGAATCAGTCTTATGTCTTTATTCACAGAGAGCAATCCCTTCACTGTCCCCTTGTTCCTTTTCACTTCTTCAAGTGGTTTTCATGATTACAGGTTTTTTGATGTTTTTTTGTTGACTTTTGGGTTGGTGCAAACGTAGACAACTGAGCAATACAGAACCTACTCTGCTAGCCAGGGAGGGAGACAGCTCCTTTCTACTTTAATAGACCCTCCCCAAGCATGTTATTCCCTGGGGACTAACTTTTGCTTGAAGACAGTAAGGAATAACTTTCAATGTAGTTATATTATTCCTTTAAATATTACTTGTACATATATCTCACAATGGTTATCGATAGGTTACAAGCTTTCAGTAGAGACCTTACATACTACCTATGTGAAAATGGTGTACTCATGAGTGGTGTAGTGAACAGTGAACCCTTTGCCAGTTGGCACCAGTGGGCCTCTGTCACACACACAAACCCAGGGAATGCCCTGAATGTTCTCATTTCACTTCATCCGAAAGATGCTGTGTATTTTGGGATTGATGTAAAATTTTACTTTTTAATTTTAATTTATCAGAGATGGGAGTCAGGAACATTGTGCATCTAAATACAGTGTTCAAATACTGAGTTCTTATTTTAGTCTATAAGAACTTAGATTTCCAAGCATAGACAGTTTCCTTGGAATCTGTATGTAGTCATGAATCTATAGTATTTCCTTTTGTACTGTTTGCTTTAATGTATGCTTCAAATTCCTTCCCTCTCCAGTGATTCAGTTACCCAGATTTCCTCACTTCCATATTTTCCAGGGAACAGTAATGTTAATGCTAGCCACAGATAGAGACGGTTGAAAAAACTAATAAATTCAGACTCCACTTTGTCTCTGACCTAATGCTCTCAGTTTTTCTTTCTCAACTCTAGCACTCTGTTTACTCCTTTGGATAGTAGCCAAGTCCTGCTTTTTCAAATACTCCAAAGCTCATACTACTTGTACATTAGAGATGTGATCTGCACACAGAGTCGTTAACTGAGCAAGGGAATGCATAATAGAAAATCTGATCAACTTGATCTATGGCTATGAAATAAAACCAATTCTTAAATTAATTTAGTTAATTTCATTCTTTTATTAAGTCTGTTAGTGCTTGTTGGTCTGTCTGGTGGCACAAAATGCTAATGCACTTTGCATTCCTTGTAGATCTCAGGAAATTATAATAAATCATGATGCTCTACATAATCTAATTTTGTTTTAACAATGTGACAGGCTTATTTTCATTAAAAGTTCAGTAGATTTGTAATTTTTCAAGATAGGACTACTCTTTAAATCATTTTTTTTTAGGGCATTTAATTGATTCTGTGTTTCCTTCATTGCTCCAAGTTAAATATATCAAAGAAATTCCTGTCTAGTTTATTTTTACTGATATACTATGCATTACTTGAATAATTCTGTTATGGGAATAATCTGACAATAGTAGTATTACTATCTTTTCTGAGTGAGGAGTTCCTGAAAGAATATCTTCCACACAAATCTGTCATCCTTTTACAACTGAGAATTTCACTGTAAAAGAAAGGAGGATGACAGACTGCTATGGTGAATTTGTTGTGTTTTGTATCACAAACTTTTGTTGAGATATGTATGGGAAGGATATGAGATGTAGTGGAGAAGTTATTTAAACTAACCAAATCGAGAAAGTATATTAGATCTCAAAATTTATTTAGCGGTTCCTTGAGATTGACTTGGTATGTTCAGATCTTTCTAAGAGATGAAAATTGCTTAAACAAAAATATTTTACAAAAGTTTTATAGATATCCATGCTGCTTAATATGTAATTAATTTTATCTTCATTTAAAAATATTTTATACCTCAGAAAATAGGGAAATGTGGTCATTGGTTTTTTTTATTTCTATAGGGTAACTTGCAGCTGCTGCAGAGCTGCCTGGCAGTGTTAAATGGAGACACATAAAACACTCTGTCCATCCACTAACAAGGGCTGCCTTCTTCTGGATTTTGTTTTCATGACTTTTAATAGGGATTTACATCTCACTGGAGAAATCAGTTAGCAAAGTATGCATAAGTAAGTTGCCCTTCTCTGAAAAATGAAGACTCGTGAGAGCAGTTCCAGATTATATGAAGCAACAGCATACTCATTTATGCACATGTATTCACACACACGTTTATTTAATCATTGTATGCTTTCATTGTTCAGAAATCAAATGTCCTGTTTCTTTGTGAAAGTAGCCAATATAATTATGTTCATGTTATGAATAGTATTATGGTATGGCTGCCAATCTTATTTACCTTTGTAAGTAATTTCTGAAGTTGCCCATTTGAATGCATTGTTCAAATGGATTAAATATTGCCATTAGATGTTTGAATATTGTTGTTATAAAGCATTGTATGCATTGTCTTAGTTTTTCCATATCCTGGTATCCAGCATTGTAATATGATTTTTTCCAAATAATGAACATTTCTTAGAAATTTTGAAGAACTTAATGTAATCTTTATAATTATGATTTGAAAGGAAAAGCAAATGCATTAGTATGTTTGCCTTAACTTGTAGACTAATCCCAATTATTGTAAAATAAACTGTGAAATCAGTGATTTTTTTCTAAAATTATGCAGTCGTATCATCTATAATAATTTAAATAGGCATTTGTAGCAAATCTGGTTAATCTGATCACCATTTTCTCCACTTATCCTCTGAAGAAAATTGTTGAATAGTGTTGGATTGGACTGACCCTGCTTCCAGCTAGACTCTTCCAGTAAGTCTTCTCTCTTAAATTTGAAGCTTTATTAGCTTGCTTATCTACTGGAACCACCTAGTTCACTTAGACATTGTTTCAGACTTGGTTACCATTCTTTAAGAAAGTAATTTTTAAAGAGTTTGGGTTTTTTAGTAGGAAAGAGGAAGAGGAGTGGCAAAAGCATGAGTTTAGAAAGCAAGGGAGGCAGTCAAAGAGACAATGTTGCAATTCACCCCTAGGTTAAACACCAGTAGCTCTGCCTCAAACAGAAACAAACAAATAAAACAAAAAACAACCCCCAAAACAGCCATTTGGACATGAGGGAGTGGCAGGAATGGCAGAGGAGGATCACATTCCCTTGACCAAAATTTTGGGCTGTGACTCCTACTGAATTTGGATCCTTAGGGTACGTGTACACTGGCAGAGTTACATTGCCAGCAGTTAAATCGTCACTCAGAGAGCGCTGAAGAGAAACTGCTGATGTGTGTTCACACTGTCAGCTGCCTGTGGAATAGTGTGTTCACACTTGAGGCACTTGCATTGGTATTCAGAGTGGTGCACGGTGGGCAGTTATCCCACAGAGCATCTCTTTCTCTTCTGTGGGTAAGAGTTGTGAGAAAACTGAGGGGGTTGTGGGGTCTCCCAGGTCCTTTCCGTGCCCCGTGACGCGTTGCTTCATATCCCAAATATCCCTGTTCTTCCATCCACATTTGTCACTATCTTACAAAGGTTTGTGTACTGCACGTCCTGCCTCTTCAGTCTGCAGGAATGGATCCCACACTGCTGACCAATATGCTGCTCGCGTTTCCTAACAAGTCACATGTGGCAGTGGAGTTATTCCTTAAACTACAAAGGCAAGGGGAGTTTAACGTTGATCTCACCACGCGTAGTAGCTACAATATGAGATTGTGGCATTCAGGGAGGTGTTGATCACAGTGGAACGCCACTTTGGGGCTCAGGAAACAAGCACTGAGTGGTGGGATCACATCGTCATTCATATCTGGGATGACGAGCAGTGGCTGCAGAACTTTTGGATAAGGAAAGCCGCATTCATGGGATTGTGTGATGAGTTTTCCCCAGCCCTGTGGTGCAAGGACATGAGAATGAGAGCTGCCCTTCATTGCAGAAGTGCATGGCAATTGCACTGTGGAAGCTGGCTACACCAGCCTACTAACGATCGGTCACTAACCAGTTTGGAGTGGTCGACCGTTAGACTCATATTGACAGAAGTGTGCAGGGCTATTAATCTCATCCTGCTTGAAAAGAACGTAACTCTGGGAAACGTGCATGATAGGGAAGCCCATTTGTTCAAAGCCATCCACAACTGCGGAGGGGTGATAGATGGCACTCATATTCCAATTCTGGTACCAGACCACGTAGCCACCAAGTACATTAATTGGAAGGAGTACTTATGGTTCTCCAGGCACTTGTGGATCACTGTGGATGTTTCACGGACATTAACCCAGGCTGGCCTAGAAAGGTGCATGGCACGCACACTTGTTTTGGAACACTGGCCTGTTCAGGAAGCTGCAAGCAGGGACTTTCTTCCCGGACCAGAAGATCACTGTAGGGGAAGTTGAAATGCCCATTGTGATCCCGGGAGACTCTGTCTACCCCTTAATGCTGTGGCTTATGAAGCCATACATGGGGAACCTTGACAGCAGCAAGGAGCAGTTCAGCAAGAGGCTGAGCAGTGCAGAATGACTGTTCTGTGCTTTTGGCCATTTAAAGGCTCGCTGGTGCTGCCTATATGGGAGGCTGGACTTGGCTGACGACTATTCTTATGCTTATAGATGTGTGCTGTACACTCCATAGTGTTTGTGAAGGGAAGGCTGAAACTTCACTCCGGGCTGGACTGCTGAGGCTCAGCACTGGAGGCTGCTTTGAACAGCCAGAGACCAGGACTATTAGAGGGGCACAGCATGGGACCATAAGGATCAGAGATGCCTTGAGGCAGCAATTTGAAGCTGAAAGCCACTAATATTTGTTGCTGTGCTTGGGAGTGCAGTGCTTGTAATTCTACGAGGTGATTGTGATTAGTGCAGACAATGCACTGTGAAGGTTTAAGAAAATTGCCTTTTGCTTTGCAAGGGCTCTGGTTGCTTTCATTTAATGGAATAAAGATTGCTTTCAAACCAAAACAATTATTAAAAAACAGCCCGAGGGGAGAGAGACACTCCCCCCCCCAAAAAAAAGGGGGGGGGGGGATGATGGAAGGGAGGGTCCCAGGAGGAGGTGAGGTCCTGTCCAGAAACTTGCCAATGTATACAAGGTCTGAGTCTTCGGTTAGTGATTTGAACCAAGAGTCTTTTTCCAGAGCTGTGGTTCTGTTGTGTAATTTCAGAACACCGGTGCAAAAGTGTCTGTACCAGAAGTTCTTAAACTGTGGTCCACAAGCTTCATTCAGGTGGTCTGTGGATAGTTTCCTCGAGGGTGCACACCTGGGTGGTTGCACACTTAATCAGTGGAGCAGCACAGGTGTGGCTCTACTAATTAGGTGCCTGGAGAAGAGACACATGTAAGGTGAAAGTGGAAGGAGGCAGTGGGGAGTGGATGGGAAATGTGGGACATGCAGGGCTGTGGCAGCTAGAGAAAGGTGACTTCCCCACTTCCTGGGCTGTTGCTGCTGGGGAGAGACCTCCCCCCCCCCCCTTTGCAGCCCAACTTGGGGGCTGCTGCAGCAGGGGCAAGTGGGCATATCCATCACATTAGAAAGGTAAAACTACTGATATTAAAATATGTGCTTCTGTTTGTAGAACAACAAAAGTTGTTTGTTGATATAGTGCTTTTATCTAAAGTACTTTCCAATAATTAGCTAATGTTACAAACAACATTTGGAAAGATCATTAAGGGGGGAGTCCCCTGAGCCCCTCTGCAATTTTCAGGTGGTCTCTGAGGGGAAAAAAAAAAGTTTAAGAACCACTGGAGTCTCTACTTCATCTGCTTCATTACTCCCATTCTGTGTTGGAACTGTGGCATGTGTTGCGTTGTGGACATCTGGCAGAGCAGCAGGGATTTGGATAAAGGGGGTTTTGTGTTGGAGATCTATTCTAGACAGAAGTGAGTTAATATGCCAATAACTAGCTCTCCTATAGAGCGTCACATTGATATACCATTTTGGGGTCGTATGACAGAAAGGGTTTCAAACAAGGGTAACGTGCACAGTGCAAGCCTCCTTTCATTCTGCTGCACCCATTTACCCGGGGAAATTATACGTATAAATTCCTGAGATGGACAAGCCCTTCCAGCGCTGACGCTGCTTGCATTATGCATTGGCTTGTTTAGCTTCCAAGTTTGAAAATAAACAGTGCTAGTGCCTACTGGTGCAGATCATTATTTCCAGCTGTGTCTATAATAATGTGCCGCTCGTTGCATTAGAGGCGGAGGCGCCCCTACTTTAAACTCAGTCTCCAGGAGAAAAGGAGTCCACGGCACCCCCTGTGCCCACATCTAACCCTCCTCCAGCACCAGCTGTGGTTCATCCATTGTTCGCTCTGGGGTGGGGGTGGAGGGTTGATGGAACGATTGTTCCGTGGTCAGCTAGTGACGTTAAGGGGGGGGGGGGGTGCGCGCGCACCGTTTTAAAGAGCACGAGCTGGCCCTGGCCTTGCACTTTCACCCCGTGCCCATGGCCACGCGCAGTGCGCGGCTCGCCCGGGATGAAAGCCGGCGGAGGTGGGCGGCCTGTAGCCGGGGACCGGGCCGCAGGGAGGAGCTCGGTGGCGGGCCGGCGCGCAGGAGCGGAAGCGGCGGCGGGGCAGGTTTCCGGGCGGACCGGGCCTGGGGACCGAGTTCTCCGTTGCACCGAGCGGAGCGGGGCGGGCGGAGCAGCGACGGGGCTGGGTGGGTGTCGCCATGAGCCGCCTGCAGGAGGACGATGATCCCTACGTGATCGAGGAGCCCAGCGACGAGGAGCCGGCGCAGAGCAGGTACCGAGCGGCCCGCGGGGTGGGGGGTTGAGAGTCCCCAGCCGAGCCGCACGGGGCCTGGCGCCGGCGGGACTCGCCCGTGTCCGGGGCAGGACTCCGGGGAGCCGGGCGAACCCTCTGCCCCTTGACTCCGCCCTCCGCGTAACGTCCCGCCGGCCGGGGTTAGAACGGGCTTCAGCACCCCCCCGCGAAGGGTTTCCACCGGGGGTAACCGACACGGACAGGCCCAGCGAGCGAACTGCTGCTGCGTGAGAACGGCTCAGACCGAGCCCCGCCGCACGGGGCCTAACACGGGATGTAACATGCAGCGTAAAGTTCTGTTTGCAGCTCTGCTGAAACAACCTGCGTAGGACGCTTTACCCGTTTCACGCTCAGATCTGACCCCCCCCCCCCCGCATTTCTTGCCACTGTGAATATTTAGATTGATAACGAATCCTTAAAACACATAATTTTGCAGAGCTGTGAATGTCTCCATTGAAAAATGCTCAACAGTACATGTCAGTAATAGCGGTTGACATTATTTATTTTTAAAATAGAATTCCACCAAGCTTATCTATATACCTATTTCAGTTTCCAGTCCTACTTCGTTTTACTTTGTGTTTTATTTCTGGGTTATTCTAGTTGTGACGGAGTAGGAATGCTCTTTACTGTTGCCTCTGAATCTTGTGTGAAGGTGGCCATACCTGAAGCTATAATCTGACTCCCAAGTGAGGGAGAGGGGTCACCTGACCTGGCTTAGCCCGGGAAGGAGAAAAAGGGAAGCCGAGGAGGGGCCGGGGGGGTGACTTTCAGTCTGGAGCTGGGTGGGCAAAAGGGAGGCAGGGTCTGGCCTCCCTGGGCCCCCAGGATGGATCCAGCTGAGGGGTCACTTTCGCTGTATGGTCTGTGTTAGACCCTGTACCTGTCATCGAATAAACCTCTGTTTTACTGGCTGGCTGAGAGTCGCGTCTAACTGTAGAGCTGGGGTGCAAGGATCTACCGGCTTCCCTAGGACAACCTCCCCCCTCCCCCCCCCCCCGGGGCGGGCTTGCTGAGGGGAAGCACACGGAGGGGCAGAAGGTGCTGAATGCTCTGAGGTCAGACCCAGGAAGGTGGAAGCGGGAACCTCTGAAGCTCCTAGCCTTGGAAACAGGCTGTGTACGGAGACGACGCTTCCCCCTGGAGTCCTGACTGGCTTCCTAGGGAGCAGTGCCAGAGTATCGCCCCGGGCACTCAGTGACACTAGTGCCATGTAACACCCTGGAAAACGAAATGTACAGGCTTATTGGCATTCTGATTGCATCACGGTAAGTAAGTAAGCATACATGGTTCATTGCAAGAGCACCACAGGGAGACAAATCTTAGTCTCATAAAGACTTTTTAAAAACGCTCTCATGCACTATTGACTCTTGCATTCCCACAAAAAAAAGTTTCTTATTGCACTGTTGCTGTACACTGCCAAGAAATGAACCACCAAGAGAATATACTGGAAGGGAGGTGTAGGCTGTAAGTCAGGGATCGGCAACCTTGGCACACAGCCCCGCAGGGTAAGCATCCATGGTTGGCTCGGCTGGTTTGTTTACCTGCCACATCCACAGCCGATCGTGATCCACAGCGGCCACGTTTCGCTGCTCTGGTCCAATGGGGGCTGTGGGAAGCGGCGGCCCACATCTCTAGCTGCGATTGGCTGAGCCTGCAGATGCGGCAGGTAAACAAACCGTCCGGGCCTGCCACTGGTGCTTACCCTGCGGGGCCATGTGCCAAGGTTGCCGATCCCTGCTGTACTTCATGGTGAACAGTATACAATTTCACTCAAATGCAGTTTCCTTCTTTAAAGGAAACATAATTTTCTAGGACTTTTTTCCAGAGCTTACTGCTTTGTTTTGTTTTAATTACTTACTGTTTTTTGCTTAAACTGAAATATTTAAGACTCCAGCCTTGCAGTTGACAATGTATAAGCAGATTGTTGTGCTTACCCACAGACCCACTGACTTCACTGTCAATTGCAGGATTGTAGCCTTAGTATATAGGCCAAAATGGTGCAGTAGTCCAACTAAAATGGTAAAATATGTCGTCATTAGATAAATTGTTCCAATACTTCAGAACAATGCAAAATATTTTTTTACTGCATTAGTAGGTTGATATTTTAAACCAGTAATGGATTTTAATACTTGAATATCATATAGTTCAGAAGATGAAGTGGATGTGCTTTTATATGGTACTGCTGATCAGAAGCGCAAACTAATAAGGGAGTGCCTTACTGGAGAAAGTGAATCTTCAAGTGAAGATGAGTTTCAAAAGGAAATGGAGGCGGAACTAAACTGCACCATGAAAACTATGGAGGGCAAGTGGAAATCACTGGAAACAGGTAAATGTATCTGTTTTAATATTTGCTCTTCTAGAAAACAGTCAATTATACCAGCGTTCTTTAAAGTTTTTCTTTGGCGGTCCCTTTTCGCTGTCCCACCTCCACTCGCGGCTGCTGAATTTCGGCGGGACAAAAGTAGACCGCTTGCAAGTTCAGCGGTCTCCCGGGCAGGATCGGCGGCAGTGCTGGGGTCTTGCGCACCCCCGTGGGTGTGTGCACCCCACTTTGAAGACCACTGAATTATACACGGTTGTTAAGTTAATGCATTATTTGACCCTATGATTCAATTATGTTGTTGAGCTGAATTAATACATTATTTGACCTTTCAGTTTGATTACAGTGTGTTCGCTGGCAATCATAGCTGGACATCTGTGCTAAAATGATCAGCAATTAAATAGTTCACCTAGCTGTTTAAATTTAAACTACTATCAATATCCCAATGCTCATTTAGACGAATGGGACATTTCACACTTTCCAGGACTTTTCTTCCTTTCTTGGTCTTGCTGAGCTTCTGCTCTTTCATTTAGTGGATTGCCTTCCTTGGTCCACTGCTCCTTTTTAGGGGGGGTCTCTAGTCCTGCTGTCAGCCTGCCATTCCTCCATGTACATGGGGGGCTGGGGCTGTACTTCTCCCCCTGCCTCCAGATGCTCCCTGATGTTGCCAGGATTTGGATCACGCTCTCATAGAAGGGACAACAGGCAGCAGATTCCCTCCATCTGCTGCAGATCATCTTGAGAGCCGTCAGCTGCCACTTTTGATGTATGGGACTTAGCCCCTGTGACGTTGCTCTAGGAAGGAGTCACCTACTGGCAATAGAAAGGAAAGAAGTACAAATAAAATACTACTTAGGTTACAAAGTGAAAAATAAATGGCTTACTGCTCAGGAAACTAGTCTATGAACTGGGAGTATAATTACCTCTCTCTCAGCAGGACTAAAAGCTGCTACTGAATAGCCAAAACTCCATCTCCAGAGTGCTTCCCTCAGATATATTTCTGCTCTTTTTGATTCAGAGTGACATACCGTATTTTTCGCCCTATAAGACGCACTTTTTCTTCCCCAAAACGGGGGGGAAAAAGTTGGTGCGTCTTATAGGGCGAATGCAAAAAAAAAAAAAAAAAAAAAAAAGCGCCTTGCTCTCCCGTCCCCGCCGCGCGGGCGGGCTGCCGGGAGCGTCCCGGTTCCCCCCTCCCCGCCGCGGGCGCGCTCCCGGCAGCCCGCCCGCGCGGCGGGGACGGGAGAGCGAGGCGCTTTTTTTTTTTTTTTTTTTTTTGGTCCGGCGGGGAGGGGGGAACCCCGGCAGCCCGCCCGCGGCGGGGAGGGGGGAACCTCGGCAGCCCGCCCGCGCGGCGGGGACGGGAGAGCGAGGCGCTTTTTTTTTTTTTTTTTTCCCCGGATTTTGTATTAAAAAATGAGGGGGTGTCTTATAGGACGGAGCGTCCTATAAGACGAAAAATACGGTAATGGCCAGGGGGATTAGTTTCTTACTGTTGAGGAGAACACATGTTTCTTTGTTTCTGTTAAAAAATGCAGTGAGGCATTCTTAATTAACTTCCCAAATCACCTATTAAAGGTCCATTTTAAACAGGATTTTTGATTTGCAGATATTTCAGCAAGGTAAATCTTTTTTTTCCAGTTAACTGGACAGACCTGAACCTGTGCATAGTTTCCAGTTAATTATCTTTTGTATTATTAAAGAGGCCATGTAACACTTTCCTGGCTAGAGTTCCATAATTTGTGAATGGTAGCTCACCCGAACTATACTCTGACCATCAGTTGAGCTGACATTATGTCCATTAGTTGTTTTATGATTGGTATATCTGTGCCTAGAAGAGATGATGTAAATGCATTCTATAAATTAGGCCCCAATCCTGCAAACACTTCAGTGTGTGTAACTTTGTGTGAGGAGTCTCATCAAAACCAATGCATGGAGCATGGTACAATCGGTTTAATATTTAAGAGATTTATAATAATAATAATAATAAATAATAAATGGAGATATACCAATCTCCTAGAACTGGAAAGACCTTGAAGGTCATCGAGTCCAGTCCCCTGCCTACACTAGCAGGATCCCCCTGCCTACACTAGCAGGATTTTTGCCCCAGATCCCTAAATGGCCCCCTCAAGGATTGAACTCACAACCCTGGGTTTAGCAGGCCAACGCTCAAACCACTGAGCTATCCCCCCACCCCACTGAGCTATCCCCCGATTTAATGCACATAACACTTTATTTTTGAGAGAAAGTTAGATATGTTAGGTCGTGGGTTACTGGTCTAAACTGATGTCTCAATTTAGACAAGTTCTTCTTCGAGTGATTGCTCACATGCATTCCACTATAGCAGGGGTCTCCAAACTACGGCCCGCGGGCCGGATGCGGCCCGCGAGGCCCTCTCATCCGGCCCGTGGAAGGCAGGGCTGGGCCGGGGCGCGGGAGGCGCTGGGGAGGCGCTGGGGAGGCTCGGGGGCAGCGGCCGGGGCACCCTCCATCCCTTCCGGGGTAAGGAGCCCCCGGCGCCGCTGCCATGGGGGCAGAGCAGGGTCCCCCCCCCCCGCAGGGGCGGCGGCGGCAGAGCTCACCAGCCGCCTGCCCCGGCAATGAGTAGCCAGCCCCGCCCCCCTTCTCCCGGCCGGCCACGTGGCGGCAGCACATGCCGGAGGTAGGAGACCGGCTGGGTGTGCCGCGTGAGATCGGCGGGGCGGGGGGGTGTGCCGCGGGAGATCAGCGGGGCGGGGGGGCTGCCGCGGGAGATCGGCAGGGCGGGGGGGGGCTGCCGCGGGAGATCGGCAGGGCGGGGGGGGGGGCTGCCGCGGGAGATCGGCGGGGCGGGGGGGGGGGCTGCCGCGGGAGATCGGCGGGGCGGGGGGGGGCTGCCGCGGGAGATCGGCGGGGCGGGGGGGTGTGCCGCGGGAGATTGGCGGGGCGGGGGGGGCTGCCGCGGGAGATTGGCGGGGCGGGGGGGGCTGCCGCGGGAGATCGGCGGGGCGGGGGGGGCTGCCGCGGGAGATCGGCGGGGCGGGGGGGGGGCTGCCGCGGGAGATCGGCGGGGCGGGGGGGGGGCTGCCGCGGGAGATCGGCGGGGCGGGGGGGGTGTGCCGCGGGAGATCGGCGGGGCGGGGGGGTGTGCCGCGGGAGATCGGCGGGGCGGGGGGGCTGCCGCGGGAGATCGGCGGGGCGGGGGGGGGCTGCCGCGGGAGATCGGCGGGGCGGGGGGGGTGTGCCGCGGGAGATCGGCGGGGCGGGGGGGGTGTGCCGCGGGAGATCGGCGGGGCGGGGGGGGGGCTGCCGCGGGAGATCGGCGGGGCGGGGGGGGGCTGCCGCGGGAGGCAGGAGATGGGGGGGGCCGCGGGAGGCAGGAGACCGGGGGGGAGGGGGCCGCGGGAGGCAGGAGACCGGGGGGGAGGGGGCCGCGGGAGGCAGGAGACCCGGGGGGAGGGGGCCGCGGGAGGCAGGAGACGGGGTGGGGCGCGGGAGGCAGGAGACGGGGGGGGAGGCAGGAGATCGGCGGGGGGGGCCGCGGGAGGTAGGAGACCGGCGGGGGGGGCCCTCGGGCGGCGGGAGATCGGCGGGGGGGGGGGCGCGGGAGGCAGGAGGGGGGGGAGCGCAGGCGGCGGGAGACTGGCCGGGGGCGGGGGGGGGTCCGCGGGCGGCGGGAGACTGGCGGGGGGGGGCCCCGTGGGCGGTGGGAGACTGGCGGGGGGCCCGTACGGTCTGCCGTACGGGGCCCCAAAATTCCTCTCTCTCTGGCCCTGCCCCCCCCCCAGCCCTCTTACACCCGCCTCCCCCCCCCCCCCGCCCTCTTATCTTGTCGGCCCCCGAACCGCTATTTAATAGTTAATGCGGCCCTCGGGCTGAAAAGTTTGGAGACCCCTGCACTATAGGTTAGGCACGCGCTGCGGGCCTGGTTGCCGGGTAGATTTTCCCCTAGCTGCAGACTGGGTGAGCAGGGAGCCCCCTGGAGTGGCGCCACTGAGGCACTCTATAAGTACCCCTGCGACACAGTCTGGCCCTCAGTTCCTTCTTTACCGCTCGAGCTGGTAGTCGGAAGAGGAGTTCTGCTTTTCAGCGTTCTCCTTATCTCCTAGCTAGTCGATTGTTCTCTTAATTGTTCGTTGTTAGCAGTTGTTGTTAGTTAGTTTACATAGTCTTTGTAGTGTAAATAGTCAAGTGCAGGGGTTTTTCCCTGCTGCCGGAGCCTCTGTCTTCAAGACTCCGGGATTCAAGCACTCAGAGTGTGGGAAGCCTATGCCTGTGGGAGATCCACACTCTAAGTGCCTCTCAAGTGCCTGGTAAGTGCACTTGGCAGTTTCTTCCTAGATCTGCAGTACCTTCAGCCCAGGACCCGCAAAGACAGGGAATCCCGCTTGCGGCACGTCCTGATGGAGGCGGCCCCGGACTCGAGTGCGGCACCGGACCCCGCACCCAAACCGCCGAGAGCCAAGCCTCGGCACCGGTCGCGCTCCCCCAGCACCAAGCGGAAGAGGAGCGCTCAACTTCGCCACCGCTCCGGACCGCGTCCAGCCGTCGGTACCAGTCCCGCGACCTCAGCCTTCTCCGGGGAGCCGACCTGAGGAAGAGCCGCCAGCACCCGCACCGCTGACTCCGGCGCCGCAGGAGGCCCCGTCGAGTCCGGTGCCAGTGGTCTTGCCACTTGGGGTGCCAACTCCGCAGCAGCTTCCCTCCACGATGGAGGCGTGTACTGCTGCGAGAGGGTTGCTTGCCGGGGACGCCCCGCAGCAACAAGTCCGGTCGACGGGCAGGCCGCCCATGACCGAGGCAGAGATCGCGTGTCGGAGCCCGGCAGGGCATGGACACCGCTCGATCTCGCGGCGCCGACCAGACTCCCGGCAACGGTCACCCGCCCGGCTCCGGTCGCAGTCTCGGCGCCGCAAGGAGTTGAGACCCGGCTCAAGGTCTCCTCCTGGCCGTTCGCGCCACTCGCGCTCAGGCCGCCGATTAGAGTCCCGGCACCCTGGTACGGGCCGGTCGTACTCTCGGCACCGGTCGCACTCCCGGCACCGGTCCCTCAGCTGGCGCCGAGACCGTCCAAGACGTCGCTCCACAAGCCGCTCCGCGTCCCGGCACTGCTCGTCGTCTCGGCACCGAACCCCGTCGCGGCGCCGGAGGTCCTCCCGGTACCGATCATCGTCTCGGCACCGAGACTCCCCGAGGCGGCACCGTTCAGGTAGCCACGATTCCTCGGATGGGCACCATACCGCCCGGTACCGGTCGAGAAGCCCACGGCACCGGGAGTGTAGAGAGCGGCACCGGACGCCGTCGCGGCGCCGAAGGTCCCCCCGGTACCGATCATCGTCTCGGCACCGAGACTTCCCGAGGCGGCACAGTTCGGGTAGCCACGACTCCTCCGATGGGTACCTTACCGCCCGGCACCGGTCGAGAAGCCCACGGCACCGGGAGCGTCGAAAGTCCGCCGGCACGCGGTCCCCTCGCTCGGCGGGACCAGCCCAGGTCACCCAGAACCCTGCCTGGTCAGAGTGGGCGGCATGGGGGTACGATGCCCAGTCTGAACCCGGGTTCCCGGTGAGCTCAGAGGGTCCAGTGGACGTGCTGGCAGGACCATCATTGGCAGTCCAGCCCTCCACGGCACGTAGCCCTATGGAGCCGGGTCCCTACGCCTCCCCCGTAGGGGTAGAGGCAGTGGCGGGCACTTCATCAACTAGCCCGCCCACCTTGGACCTCTCCAGTTACCAACATCTCCTCCAGGCAGTTGCTAAAAACATGAACCTGCCTTTGGAAGAGGTCCCAGTGGTGGATGACCCGGTCACCACCATGTTAACTAAGGGCACTCCGGCACGGATGGCAGTGCCGTTCATTAATACTATTAAACTCCACACGGCGGCAATTTGGAAGACCCCCGCCTCTATCTCCCCCACTGCTCGTGGGGTGGAGAAACGTTATTTTGTCCCAGCCAAGGGATATGAATACTTGTATGTTCACCCCACGCCCTCCTCCCTGGTGGTGGACTCTGTTAACAACAAGGAGAGCCACGGGCAGGAGGCGCAGGTCCCCAAGGCCAAAGAGGCCAAAAGGTTGGACCTCTTCGGCAGGAAAGTTTATTCCTCCGGGGGCCTACAACTCACAGTCGCCAACCATCAGGCACTCCTGAGTAGGCACCATTTTGACATGGTGGAGGCCCTTACTAAATTTGAGACTGCTCTCCCGCAGGAGGGCAAACAGGAGTTCAGGGCCCTATTGCTCCAAAGCAGGGACATATCTCGTCATGCCCTGCAAGCGGCCCTGGACTCGGCCGACTCTGCGGCCCGAACAATGGCCTCGGGCATAGCCCTCCGCCGGGCAGCATGGCTCTCGTCATCCAACCTAGCCCCGGCCATGCAATTTAAAATCCAGGACCTCCCCTTTGAGGGACAGTCCCTCTTCTCGGAGGATACGGATGCCCGTCTCCAGGCCCTCAAGGACAGGGGGGTAACCCTCAAAGGCCTGGGCATGCACACCCCAGGTCCACAGAGGCGTCCCTTCATCCCGCCACGCAGGAAATTCTTCCCACCTGCGCGCCCGCCCCAGGACTCCTCCCTCAGGAGAAGCCGCCCTTACCGCCGGCGGCAAGGGCCTAGGCAGGGCGGGAAACAACAAGGCTCTAAGCCTTCCCAGGGGCCCAAATCCAACTTTTGATGGTGCGCCCGGGGGCAGTTCACCAATCATAAACCTGGATCCTCCTTTCGGAGACCGTCTGTCCTACTTCCGCCGTGCATGGTCAGACATTACATCAGACCAGTGGGTCCTCCGCACGGTGGAGGTGGGATATTCGCTCCAGCTCTCCTCCACTCCTCCCACCCGCCCACCCTCCTCGTCCCTCTTCAGGGACCCCACTTACGAGCAACTCCTCGTACAGGAGGTGAGGTCGCTCCTCGCACTGGGAGCCATCGAGCCCGTACCGCAGGAGTTCAGGGGGAAGGGGTTCTACTCCCGCTACTTCCTGATCCCCAAGGCGAAAGGGGGCCTCCGGCCCATCCTGGACCTGCGCGAACTCAACACCTACATGATCAGGTTCAAGTTCCGCATGGCCACCTTGGGCACTATCATTCCCTCTCTGGATCCGGGAGACTGGTTCGCTGCCCTCGATATGAAGGACGCTTACTTTCACGTGAGCATCAAACCCTCACACAGACGTTACCTCCGCTTCCTGGTAGCGGGGGAGCACTATCAGTTTGCCGTCCTACCCTTCGGCCTGTCCACCGCACCCAGGGTGTTCACGAAGTGTATGGCGGTAGTAGCGGCATTCCTTTGGCGCCGCGGGGTACACTTATACCCGTACCTCGACGATTGGTTGATCCGAGGCACCTCCAGGGACCAAGTGTCAGCTCACGTGCGGCTCGTTATCAGCACGTTCGACCGCTTGGGAATCCTTCTCAACAGGGAGAAGTCCACCCTGGAGCCTACCCAGAACATACAGTTCATAGGAGCCCTACTAGACTCCACGGTAGCAAGGGCATCCCTGCCCCAGCCTCGGTTCCTCACTATCCAGTCGGCCATCAGACAGCTACGCAACTGTCCGATGACTACGGTCAAGGTCTTCCTCAGCCTGCTAGGTCACATGGCATCGTGCACTCATGTCATACAGCACGCCAGACTACGGCTACGCCCACTGCAGTCGTGGCTCGCGGTGGCCTACTGACCGAGAAGGGACAGTATGGACGCCCTCCTCTCCATCCCCAGAGCCACCCTATCCGCTCTGGCTTGGTGGGAAGACCAGGACAATGTGTGCCAAGGGGTCCCCTTCCTTCCCCCCAGCCCGTCCATGTCCCTGGTGACGGACGCTTCCTCACTAGGGTGGGGAGCTCACCTAGGGGAACTTAGGACCCAGGGCCGCTGGTCGGAGTCAGACCTCTGCCTCCACATCAATGTCAGGGAGCTGAGGGCCGTCCGGCTCGCGTGCCAGGCGTTCCGGGACACATTACGGGGTCACTGTGTAGCGGTGCTGACAGACAACACCACAGCCCAGTACTACATAAACAAGCAAGGCGGGGCCCGCTCCAGCCCCCTGTGCCAAGAGGCGATTCTCCTGTGGGAATTCTGTATAGCCCATGCTATTCACCCGGTGGCCTCCTTCCTTCCTGGAATCCAGAACACCCTGGCGGACCACCTCAGCAGATCCTTTATGACTCACGAGTGGTCCCTTCGGCCGGATGTCATCCGGCCGATCTTCCTGAGGTGGGGGTTTCCCCACATCGATCTCTTCGCCTCCAGACAGAACAGGAAGTGTCTCCAGTTCTGCTCCTTTCGAGGCAGCTCCCGGGGATCCCTGACGGATGCCTTTCTCCTACCCTGGACGGGGCACCTGTTCTACGCGTTCCCTCCGATCCCGCTTCTCCACAAGGTGATCCTGAAGATCAGACGGGACAGGGCACACGTCATCCTCATAGCCCCGGCCTGGCCCAGGCAATGTTGGTATGCGTCCCTCCTCCGGCTGTCCAGGGCCCCTCCCATCAGCCTCCCGCTGTGGCCAGACCTGATCTCCCAGGATCACGGTCGCCTCCTGCACCCGGACTTGCGGTCCCTTCACCTCACAGCGTGGCTACTCCATGGCTGAGAGGTCCTGAGCTCTTATGCTCAGCCGAGGTACAGAACGTCCTTCTGGGTAGTAGGAAACCATCCACCAGAAGTACCTATACCGCCAAGTGGACCCGTTTCTCTGCCTGGTGCACACAACATGACATCGTTCCAAGTGAAGGCTACTATCCCACGTATATTGGACTACCTCTTAGGCCTCAGAAATCAGGGCCTTTTTACCTCTACTATCCGGGTCCACCTCGCTGCCATATCGGCTTTCCATCCGGGTCAGTCGAACCACTCAGTCTTCTCTGACCCTGTGGTATACCGTTTCCTTAAGGGTCTAGATAAGCTGTATCCGAGCGTCAAGCGTCCCATTCCACCTTGGGATCTCAACCTTGTGCTCTCACGCCTCGCGATGCCCCCGTTCGAGCCCCTCGCCACGTGTTCCTTACTACACCTTTCCTGGAAGGTGGCATTCCTAGTAGCTATCACCTCGGCTCGTAGAGTGTCAGAGATCCGTGCACTGACCTCCGAGCCGCCCTACACTATCTTCCATAAGGACAAGGTGCAGCTACGTCCCCACCCGGCCTTCCTGCCTAAGGTGGTCTCTCCCTTCCATGTTAATCAAGACATTTGTCTCCCAGTCTTTTATCCTAAGCCACACACCTCTGGAAGGGAACAGCAATTACACACGTTGGACGTTAGGAGGGCTCTTGCTTTTATTTAGATAGAACAAAGCAATTCAGGAAAACAACCCAACTTTTCGTGGCAGTTGCGGAGAGGATGAAGGGCCAGCCAGTTTCAGCCCAAAGGCTCTCCTCCTGGATGACCTCGTGCATTCACACCTGTTATGAACTCGCGGACAAGCCGCTTGAGAGAGTAACAGCACACTCCACGAGAGCGCAGGCGTCCTCTGCGGCCTTCCGGGAGGGAGTCCCTATTACGGACATCTGCAGGGCGGCTACCTGGTCCTCCGTCCATACCTTCGCCGCCCACTACGCCATAGTCCAGCAGACCAGGGACGATGCGGCGTTTGGGTCAGCGGTCTTACGATCAGCAATGGGTCAACCCGACCCCACCTCCTAGGTATTGCTTGCAGTCACCTATAGTGGAATGCATGTGAGCAATCACTCGAAGAAGAAAACAAGGTTACTTACCTGTAACTGTTGTTCTTCGAGATGTGTTGCTCACATCCATTCCAAACCCACCCTCCTTCCCCACTGTCGGTTTAGCCGGCAAAGAAGGAACTGAGGGCCAGACTGTGTCGCAGGGGTACTTATAGAGTGCCTCAGTGGCGCCACTCCAGGGGGCTCCCTGCTCACCCAGTCTGCAGCTAGGGGAAAATCTACCCGGCAACCAGGCCCGCAGCGCGTGCCTAACCTATAGTGGAATGGATGTGAGCAACACATCTCGAAGAACAACAGTTACAGGTAAGTAACCTTGTTTTCTCAACTAATGTGTCTAAATTCACCTCTAAATAAGGTGTTATCTCAGTGCTAAGTATTAAATCTCCGAAACATTAAACTAACCATGTTATCATCCATGCTTTTATTTCAGTGTGACTACTCACAGGGTAAAGTTACACATGTGCATAAGAATGGGATCCCAGTTGCATTTATGAACAGTTATAGGGAATGAGTTTTGGTGAGCCCTCCTCCTGAATTCACTCTGGAGATCTAGTCTGTTTCTGCATATTGGGCTTGTGATAGCTAATTCTGGTGCTTTCTTATTTTGTTTGGTTATAATTTCATAAATAGGTACTTCCTCAGGTGCTGGGCAAGATGGAACAGTCACCACTACAAAGTACTATGACGACATTTATTTTGACTCTGATTCGGAGGATGAAGATAACGTAGGTAAATGACTGAGGAAAGAGTTGGCCACCTCTACAGCAATATACCCTGCTCCAGACCTTGAAGAGTCCTCTCTAGAGTCAGGGACTGTGGTTGGAGAGGGTCTTGAAGACAGGTGGTTAGGCTGGGGACATGCATGTCATCTCACAGCACCACTAAAACTCTGAAAAAGGGGTGATACTTTAAATTCAGCACCAGACTATATATAATCCTTCTACGGCAGTGTTCTTCAGAAGGGAGTGATCCAAGCCTTTGCTTTAATGGGGATTTTTTATGATCGTAGCACAGCAAAAACTATGTAGAAAGTAGAAACTATTGGTTAATTAGTTAAATAGATCAGTGGTTCTCAATCTGGGATCTCAGGCCCCATGTGGGGCTGTGAGCAGGTTTCAGGGGGTCCACCAAAATAAACCAGAGCGGAGCTGGCATTAGACCCACTGGAGCCCAGGGCAGAAAGCCAAAGCCTGAGCCCCACTACCCAGAGTTGAAGCCAAAGTCTGAGAAACTTCATTTCGCAGACTCCCTTCTGGTATGGGGCCCTGGGCAACTGTCCTGCATGCTATCCCTAATGCTGGAGGCTTTTAATCTACTGGATTTGCAGGAAAAAAAGTTGGCACAGGTGGTCCATGGAATTTTTAGAGCATGTTGCGGGGTGGAAGACTCAGAAAAAGGTTGTGGACCCCTGAAATAGATAATTGTTCTGTGTTTAATGGATCATATTATTCGGGAGGTAGAGTTCAGCTATGTTTGTACAAATCTCCCAGGTACACAGACAGCCAGGAAAAAAAAGAGACATCAGCAGCGCCGGATTCCTACTAACGATGAGCTACTCTATGATCCAGAAGAAGATGATCGAGACCAAGAGTGGGTGAACTCACAGAGAAGAGGGTAAGCAGCTGTAAACATTTAACCCTTGAAAGTATTGTTCAATATACCGAGTAACTTAAGACTGTGCTGTAAAGGGAGTATGTCTAAAAGTTGTTCTGTTGATTCAGAGCTTCATTTGAAATAAAGTTTGTTTTAATACAGCATTCAGTTATCCACATTTGCAGGTGTCATTTGCGGGTCCCTTTTTGTGGTGCTCTGAACATGTAGGTACTCAGTCGGGGCCAAATCCTACTCCACATGGACTTCCCACTGACTTTAATGGGAGTTCTAGTAGGATTCGACCCTGCAAATTCCACTAGAGAAAGTAATGATTATAAGTACTTCTTTATTATCACTGCATTTGCTTTATATTTATATTCTCCCCCCTCCCCCCAAAAAGCCCGATCCTGCACGTCCCCATGTATAGAACTCCCATTGAAGTCAAAGGGCTTTCCACATACAGCGACCTTGCGGGATTAGGTGACATCTAAGATTTCTTTTATGCCCTGGCATATTTTGATCACTAGATTGTTTAGCTATGGGTCATTGTTTAGGTAAAACTAATGTGAATGCATTTTTGTTTTTGACAGGCTTGGAATTTAGTGAGGCAGAAAAAGGGTGTTTGGATAAAATGGAGAGCCTGGAGCTTCTTTTCTGTGGGATTTTAGGGGAGGGTGTATGAAGCAAAAACCCCTTGGACTGCAGGAAAGCTAGATTCTGCAGCTTAACAAGAACTAATGAAAGCAGAATTAAATGGCTAGTGGTGATTACACCTGGAAAAAATGCTCCCTACTTCACCCAGAGCAAAGAATCATCATACAAAAATCCACACTTAGTTAAGATTCAATTAAATTAAAAACCCATTCATACAATTAAAATATAAAAAGGAGGATGAGAGACAGACCAACCTTGGTGCTTTATTTTTTCCCAGGATTTGAATCTGTGTACTTTGGACTGGGAGAGCAAGATTCTAGGTGGCATCAAACATTTTGGGGGTGTGGTGGGGGGAGGGGTGGCTGTAAATACATCTTTAAAGTTCAGTCTACAAGTCTAACCTGTAGGGATGGATATTTTCATCTGTTTGTTTACCTTTTGGTAGGTACCAAAATATAAGAACTCAGCAGCAGCCGTTCAAACCTCCAGCCATTCCAAACAGTGATGCTGTTTTGAACTGCCCTGCTTGCATGACTACATTGTGCTTTGACTGTCAGAGGTAATTACTGAACCATAAACATGAAGTGATCTTCCTATGTCGTCTTATTTTCAATTGCAGTGAAATATGTAATTTACACTTATTAGTTTTAAACAGCAGATGTGTCATTATGGAAGTAAAGGTGTGAGTTCAACACATGCATGCAATTATATTTCACCTTGGTTCAGCAGTAGCAAATCTACAGAAAAATCCTAGAGAGATTGGAGTGGGACCAGTATGGAAATAAGCAATATGTAGAAGAGTGTTTGTTTTGCAAATTCACTGAATATTTATGAGACAGTGATTTGTAGTATATTTAAGATTAACAGTTCTGAAAAGCATTAAAGATCCTGTCTGTTTGCAAACCAGTCAGTCAGCTGCATTTTCAGTCAATTTGAGGCTTGGATCAACCTCTTAATGAATAAATGATCAAATACTCAAATAATACTCCATCTTTGTGGTTGATAGTTTTTCTGCTAAGGAAGGGTTTGAGTATGGGAAGATGTGGTAGTCACCGGCAGATTAGTAAATATCCCTAGCAATATGTTGATATTATGAGGGAATATTGGTTCATGGTGAAGTAGTATTCCAGAGTGTATACAGGACATTGAAATGAAGGTACTGTGTTCATGAATAGCAGTAAATGTTTGACTGAGGTGCAAGAAAATGCCTCTGCTGTTGCCCAAAACAATTTGCTGGTGTGGTTCATGAATTCCCAGTGTCAAGATCTTAATATTGTAACTGAGTTGGTTCCCACCTTTTCCCAGTTTTTGAAGAAAAAGTTGTATTTTTGTTAAGATTTCTATCTGATCTGTTTGGGTGTGTGTGTGTGAGAATTAACACCTTCCTCTCTGAACCCTTGGCTGCCATTTGCTGCACTTTGTACTTCTCATTTGGTCTTCTTTAGCCTTCTGGGCTCTGTGCTGAATACAGAAGTTCCACACTCTTCTTGAGATGTTGATTTTCGAGACTGTATAATGATGCTCACAAAGGCCCAGTCCCCAGAAGGGTTGAGCTTGCTTATCTGCTTACCTTCACGGCAGTTGCCTGGGTTTCTTCAGGCTTTGAAAAGACTGCTTGGCTAAAATGGAGGAAGTCACTGTTCATATTGAGGAGGAATTTCAAAGCCACCATTGAATGAGAGAAGCGAGGTATATCTGGGTCAGGTTCAAGGTTGAATAACAGATGCAAGGATTTGGGATCATTTTAGCAGGGAAGAGTTGGGAACATACAGCATGGAGATAAGTTGAGGAACAATAAAATTGAATTTTATTAGGATGGAAACAGGCAAACTACAAAATGAGAGGGAGAGAGAGAATCTCTATCACCCCTTCCTTGAAAGCTGTCTGGAAGGTTGGATCTGAATTGATCTTTCTAGGGTAAATATATTGGCTCAAAAACTTAAGTTTAAGATACTGAATTTAAATTGACATAAGATTTGTGGTTCATAAATATTTTTCTGAAAAACACAACTAGTTTTGGATGACCGGCTTAAAATGATTTTGAATATTTAATGCTGAATATCTAATGATGGTTCAAATTATGGTTCTAATCTTTGTCCCATTTTTAAGCCATTAGTCACCATTCATGAGTCCATAGTAATATAGCTATGTAGTTCAGGGATGCATCAAAATAAGCATCTGTTTATTGTTAAACACCTTAACTTCAAAACCAAAGAAACGCTACATTTTCTTGGCTTTTGTAGTTGTGATTTTTGTTTAGTTTATAAGACTTTAGTTTTGACTGGCTGCTAGTCCTTTGACGTGGTGTTTCTTGTCTTCAATCCTACCGTCAGCAGCGTTAACCAGTTTTATGGAAGCAGAATTCAGAGAATATGACCATTGCATTTTCTTTTCTTCTTTCTAGACATGAATCCTACAAAACACAGTACAGAGCAATGTTTGTGATGAACTGCTCAGTTAATAAAGAAGAGGTTCTAAAATACAAAGGCCCAGTGAACAAGAAGATAAAGAAAAGACATAAGAAAATGAAACACAGCAATGAGATCACCACTGTGCAAGCAAATCAGGAAGAGGAGGAAGTATATCATCCAGTCAAATGTACCGAATGTTCAACTGAAGTGGCAGTCTTGGATAAAGATGAAGTTTTCCATTTCTTCAATGTTCTAGCAAGCCACTGTTAATGTGGAAAAACAGATGTGCTGTTTAAGACTGTATGAAATCTCAAAAAAGTGGACAATATCTTATCTTTTTTTTTTTTAAGCCCCTTTTTATCATTTGAAAAGTCTTAAACTGTCATTAAAAGAATCTTTGTAAAACTTCATGGAAGAGAGACAGTTAACTGATCACATTTGGGAGCAATATTCTGTCAGGCCCTCAGATAACGATAAAAGCACAGAGTTTAAATTCATGTACATATTATGCAATAGTCTTGTGTATTAGAACCATTGCTCATATACATATGTAGTATGTTGACATATGTTAAATTGTTGCTTAGAATAAAAATGCTGTAAACTAGAGATATTCTCCATACTTGGATTGAGTGATTTTTAGGGTGCTGATAGACTGTATCACTATTTCTGAATCTGGGTGGTCGTTGCTTGGGGTGGCAGATTAGTATGATTTTGGTAAGGGTGCATATTTGACAGGAGAGAATTGTGTTGAGGTGTTTGGATACTGAGCCCTCTAAAGTGTCTAAATATGGATGTTTTTATTTATATTCCTTTTTGTCTTTGCTTTGTTCCTTGCACATTTCATTTAAGCAAAAATATTTAAATTTAGAGCTTAAAAAAATCCCTGAGCTTCAATTATGGATTATGGTAAGTAAGATTGGCTTTTTTGTGGTTTCTCTTACATATTTTTCCCCCATTTGTGGTGAAAAAGATACATATACAATCAATCCTATTGTCATGGAAATACCTTGTTTATTTTTTGTTTGTTTAGTAGACTGACAATTTTTTTAATAGAAGCAATGAATGGCTTCTTATCTGGTAGTTTGGACTTTTTGTCAGCCAGAATACAAAGCTATTGTCAAGTTAATGGTTGATCCATTAATCTACTTGACAAAGCATACTCCCAGAAGATAACCTCTTGGTTTTGATTACGTAAGGGCTTGGCTATGCTGACATTTTATAGCACTCTAATTTGCTGTCTTATGGGTGTGAAAAAATCACCCCCCTTGAGTACAGCAAGTCTGAGCGCTTTAAAGTGCTAGTGTGGCCAGGCTCCAAGCTAATCCCCTCATGGAACTTTCTCCCAGCGCTCCCGCCCGACCACATTTTCACTTCAAACTGCTGCTGCTGGAACATTCCCATGACAGTGCTTTGAAATTTCAAGTGTAGCCAAACCCTAAGAGCACTTTTTCTGTTGCTGTTTCTCAGTATTTCTAAGACTTCTCAGATTGGTGACTTCTTATTCAAAGTAAAAGATTTTCATTACCTCCTTATGTTTACTTATAAAAGTGAGAGTAAAAAGTATCTGTTATAATCCTATATAATGAGTGTATGTATTTTGAGAAGTTGATGGAGAATACTTGACTTTGAAGGGTAAACATGGACAGGGAGTGAGATTTTCTTTGGACTACTAATAACATTTTCAATGCCTCAACCTCCTAAATTGCTTTTTGTGATTTTCCCCTGGGACCCACAACCCACTGGTTGAGAAACACTGTTGGCATAGCTATCCAATGGTTCATCAAATCAAATAAGCAAACCTAGTAACCAAATGAGTAATTTGGAATTTTGTTTTGGAGCATGCTGGCCCTTTAAGACTGGGTGCCATGAGCCCAGCTGGTGCTGGGGATTTGGCCCTCTAAGGCAGAGGAACTCTAGGAAATGTAGTTCCAGAGAGAAATAATGTCTCTGCTGGGACTACATAAGATGAGCCTGGGGCTGTGTTTGAAGCAGGCTGGGATGGAAATAAGACCTAGTTTGGTCTTTCCACAGTGACAGATACAAGGTTGGGAAACAGCCACAAGAGTGGAGGAGTGGAGCCAAGTGCAGCCTAAGAGCAGGACAAGATGTAGAAAGAGCCAGAGAAGGGGTGATATGAGAAGGAAGAGACGTGGGCAGTCATGAGCAGAGTGGCATTGGGGTGTGACACCTGTATATAGGTAGGGGCTGAGTCCCAGGATTTCCTTCCCCCCCTCACTAAAAGTCTCCCTTCCTCAGCCCTGCTCCAAAAGGGTGAAGGAATTGATGAGCCCAGGAAAGGGCTAATAAACCACAGAGCCTGAGGAGGAGCAAAATGGACTACTTCAACACAGAAAGGTCACCAAAGTCTGTCTTTGTATTTTCACACTGCCTCAGCTACTGTATAGCCTTGGGAAGGAGCTCTGCATAATTAGGGGTGAAAAGCTAGCTATTGAGTGCAGGGAGGACTGAAAGATTGTGTTTCTGGTGGATTTTGGACTTTTGACCACTGGGCCAAAAGCATCATGGCAGCCTACAGGGCTGGACTAGTAGGGAAACTGAGGTGCAGATGTATGACTGACACTTGAAAGGTAAGCCACTCTCCTAACTAGTTCTTCTGGATCCTTCACTGATTTTTTGACAATCAGGTACCAGCTCAGTGGCAATGACTATGAGTATTATCTATGCTTGTCCAGAAGGTTGCTGCTGTTTCTTCTGGATGTGGATCTTGCCCCAGTGATCCATTGCTTTGTCATTTTGAGATTAGTGCAATGTGCTTGCACAGAATTAAACTGCAAAACTAAGAACAGTATTGTAACCATGCTGGTCCTAGGATATTAGAGAGTGAAGGTGGGTGAGAGATAACTCCTGGTGGTGAGACAGACAATATTTTGCAATTACATAGATCCTGAAAGCTTCTCTCTCACCAGCAGAAGTTGGTCCAATAAAAGGTATTTACATCAGCCATCTTGCCTCTCTAAACTTGAGCACTCCTACTTCAGCTGGTACAGAAGACAACATTGTTGGGAGCAATATAAGGGTCTGGTTCTCTCAGGTTCTCTGTCCCTATATATAATACTGTGCCAGCTGAGATCATCTGAGGCACTCAAGTTCAGTTCCTTGGTTAATTTTAAAGGGGCTCAGTCAGGCCATTTTCAGAGAGGTGTCATTGATTGTAGAACTTGCTTTCCCCATTCATTCAGCAGAGATTCAATCTGTTCAACTTCAGCTCAACGCAAGACTCACCTGTTCTCCTAAAATTTTTCTAGGGTGTGGGAATGGATGTGGTAGAAGAATTCTTAGTCCCCCAAATCCTTCCTGATGGAGTATATGCATTTGGGGACATTAGGGCCTGCGTGCAAAGCAGCACATCTTCAGATTTTGCATTGTGTAAAACAATCTGGGGGTGGACGGGGGAGAGAATTCCATGTCAGGCATGTAAATATGTTGACAAATGGCAGTCAAAAGATGGAAATAACTTTGCAGCTATAGTTAAAAGTCCAGCTGAATTTGAGCACAGAGACTGGGGAAATGAATGCAAATTTCTCATCTCTGGTTAAGCAACATCCCAGCCTTTTGAACCTACTCCTTGAAGATCATCGTCTGCTACTTGATAACCAAATATGTAGCATTCACAAGAGGAAATTACATTAAAATATGCAATTAGAAGTATAAACAATTCAGTAGAAAAATCAACATTTATGTATGGAACAAATGAAGTAATAGAAGTCAAGTGTGAATTTCAGTGTTTGCAGGGTGAGGAATTACTTAGAAAAATAAGGATTTTTTTAGTAAGTTTTCAATTACAAAGGGAGTGGGAATCATGATATGGGAAGTTCAAAACTATTGAAGGTTATAGGATTGTACAACTGTTTCAAGTATATAGATTCTTTGGGAGAGGTAACAGAATAAATATGAAGGTAATGTGCTCTAAAGACTCAAAACAAAAAAAAATAAAAACCACCAAAGGTATATATGTATATGTTTGTTTTAATTTCATAACTTTTGGGTGTATAATCATGAGTTTTGAATACTGTTGGTTATATCTTGGTGTCGTATCCCTATATGTAGTAAAAATTACAGATGAAATTTGCCTTTGAGAGGATTTTATGCAAGATAGTATAGTCCCTTTAAGGCAGATATTTAGAGGCATTTAGGCAACTAAGGGGATTTTCAAAAGCATCTATGTGCTTTTGAAAACTTTAGAAATCTGGGCTGTGGTGAATATTTGGGAATCAAGTTCTATGCCCTGGTGGTGGCATGTGAAAATGCATGAGGCAAAATAACAGTTGCCAAAGACAATCCCCCTTGGAGGCTCAAAGAAAACTGATGTGTTAACACCAAACCAGTATTTCAGTCAGATGTAATCCCAAAGAATAAACTTTTACATTGAATATTAAAAAGAACAATTTAAAACTAAAACCTAACATCCACTATAAACAGGAGGAGCTGTAGCAGAATTACTGTGAGATGTGATTGCAGAAGCTACTGCCAACTTAATATTTCCAATGATTGCTATTAAAATATCTATTAACTAGCATGGCTGTCATCAGCACAACGTTAACAAAAGTAAATGAAGGGCTAAGACTAATAAAAATATACTTTAAAAAAACAAATAAAGGAGTGAAACTCCATTTACAAGTAGATTGCAAGAAACATGCAACCCAGGCAATCCGAATAAAAGCCCAGACCAATATGTTTACAAAGATGTTTCCTCCTAGAACAGTGTTACAGGGACATATAAGCTGATATTATGCTTATATGTCTTTTAAGCGTTGATAATTATTTTTTTTGGGCAGAAACAGTATTAAAATATTTCACAGAATCAATCAAGTGTCCTTTATCAGCTCAATAGGTGGCACCACCAGTTAGCGGGGGGCGCAGCGCACTGTAACCTTAAGGGCACAGCCCTGGGAAACAGGTGGTGAGCTGGGGGAAGGGGGAACCACTCCGCCTCCAACATCACTTTTCTTTGGCAGCCAATGCAGCGGGCTCAGCCCACCTGGGCAATTGTCAGCCCCGCCCCCTTCTCCCTCGGCCCCCGCACTCGCGTCACCAGCAGGGCGCACGTGGTCACCCTAAGAGAGGGCAGCGGCGTCGGCAGGTGTTATTGAGCATGCTCAGGCCTCACGCGCATGCTCCCTACCGACGGAGCCGCTGCGGGGCGGGGCGCAGTGAGGGCGTTCCCCGCGCGGTCAGGCCCGGCTCAGTCAGTTTGCGGGGGCCGCGCACGCAGACGGGTCCGGCGATGGCGCTGGGCTCGGCCTGGGGGCGGGTGTCGTGGCTGTATTACCAGTACCTGTTGGTCACCGCGCTCTACATGCTGGAGCCCTGGGAGCGGACGGTCTTCAGTATCCTCCCGCGGCCGGGCCGGGCAGAGGAGGGCGAGGGCGGCAGGGGGGGAGGCAAAGGTCGCCGCCGCCGCGGGGCCCGGGTTCTGTTAATTAAGTGAGCGCCCGCAGCGCGCGCCGGAGGACGATGGGCGCGGGAGGCCGCGGCCTGCCTGCCTTGGGGGAGGTTGGGAGAGGGGCTGGCGCACGTGGTTGGATTCGAAGGGGGGCGGGGAGAGCTGGGGTTCACTGCCCAGTATGGACACGCGGAAGGTGGGGGGGGGGGTCTAAGGCTTTGGGTGCGGGGGAGAGGGCTGGACCCTAGTTTGCTGCTCTGTTCCCCAAGCCGTGGTAGCTGTGGTCTGGGCTGTGTGCAGGGCTGTATAACCACTAGACGAGCTAGGTGGTGGCCTAGGGTGCCAAGATTTGGGGATGCTGGAAAACGAATAAAGAAAAGAGAAGCGTTGTTGAATGTGCATGTTAACTTGTCGTTCTCCCGTACATTGCGGCTCTAGCATACTCCAGCTCTGTGTTGCGGGCACAAGCGTACTGCTTCACTATGGTACCAAGTGGCATTGACGTCGTTTTTCTCCTCACGCACAGCCGTTACCCGTTCTGACAGGCTGTTTATAATGCTAAGTTTACTAGTTTTCTGAGATGGTTGACTGAGGCTAAATATTTTTGTTGGGTTGTTTCTGATCTAAGACACTGGCAAGTGCTGCTGCATCATTTTGCTAATACTTTGTGTCAATTGTGTGTGCATGTTAAGTATTTGAGTACAGTATATGTTTGTGTGAGTATGCGTCTGTAGGTTATTGAAATTTGTCATTGATATTAGTTGTTGTAGGGTCAGAGTATCCACCATTCTAATTTTTATAAATTTTAACAATAATTGGATATTCTAAAGGTAGAATAAAATGTAGTAGATTTTGATATGAAGGAAGTATATGTGACTAAATTATATTTTGAAAGTTTTTATAATAGGTGATGCTGTGGAGGGGTGCAAGGTGGACGTTTCACCTAGGGTGCAAAATTTCCTTGCACCAGTCCTTGCTGTGTGGGGTGTGGTTCAGGTTCAGCCCAGCTATGAGAGTTGCTTTTGAGTGACAGTGGTGGGGAGTTCTGATTTTTGTCCTGAGCAAGCTGTCCTGCTATCCCTTCAGCCTCTGTTCTGAGGAATGCTCTTATGATTAAGGTACCAGACTGGGATTTGTGAGGTCTGGGTTTGATTCTTGGCCTTTCGTTGGTTCCTTTTTGGACTTTGAAAATGCCTTTTAGCACTTATCTTATCATGGGTGCTTAATGTGCCCCTTTCTATCTGTAAAATGGGCCCAATAATACTTTCCTCGCAAGCATATGGGGTATGCTTGGGAGGTGCTTAGCCCTTGTTTACATTGAGGGTTGTTAGCCATGCTAGTATAGCTATGCTGGTGGTTTAAAACCCAAGGTTCAATTCTAACTGTCTATATGAGTATTTAGATAAAATAACCCTGATAAATAGTAGCAGTCTGTAGCTACACTGCAACACTGACCCCCCACCAAAGCCAAATGTGGCACTAGTTTGTAGTAAATAGGTTACCTTACGTTTATTGTGGGAACAAAAATGAACCCTTTCAGCCACGTGTGAGGAATCTGTGAATCTACTCACTCCTTGTTAAAACACAGTTTCACAATCTGTATTGTTACAACAAACATAGTAAGTGGTGTTGATGTTTGAGAGATCAACACAGATTATCTTTGAGAACAGTAAGGTATAAAGTACCCCTTCTGGCCATTTAGCAATGTAGTTCATTCCTGAGTAGGAGGCAGGTTGCTGTGCCCTGATGCAATTTCTCCTTTCATTTTCCTTCCCTAGAAATATGTAAAAAAATTCTGTTAACTTAAGGAGTTGTTTCCATTAGTCCTTCATATTTTGCATATTGGAAAGGAAAATGTGCATTTCATATGACATAATTTGTATATTGCATAGTTCTGCAACTCTAGGTTTCCATTTTGCTTTGTTTCGCTGTGTATTTTTCTAATTGGTGTTTACTGAACCTGTAGTTGGTGAATTTGCTTGTTTTATGTATTTCGGTATAATCTTCTAACATGAAGGTTCAGTTCTAGAGACCTGTGTCTAGTTTCTAGTTTGTGTTTCTTTGAGCAGCTTGTTCTGAGGGTAATATAATGTATCTTCATTCTATTCTGAATGGTGGTGGCTGCTTGATCATTTGGTAAAATGGTACCTCCTATTCGCAGCCACTCTATTAGATAAATAATGAAGAGTACTTGTTGCACCTTAGAGACTAACACATTTATTTGAGCATAAGCTTTTGTGGGCTTCATCTCTGATGGATGACTTTTAAAACTACTTCCAGGCACAGGCGCCAACTTTTGCTGGCTCTGCCCCAAAGTCCCTGCCCAAACTTTGCCCCTACCCCTATTTGACCCTTCCCCAAATCCCTGCCCCCCCCCACCTCTTCTCTCTGTCTTGCTCTGCACATGAAACAGCTGTTTCATACTGCAAGCACTGGGAGGGCAGGGAGAGAAGCAAGACCTGTGGCATGCTCAGGGGAGAAGGTGGAGGTGAGCTGGGGTGGGGAGCTGCCAGTGGGTGCTGTGCATCCACCAATTTTTCCCCATGGATGCTTCAGCCCCAGAACACCCACTGAGTTGGCACCTATGCTTCCAAGGAGTACTGAGATGAGGAGATAAGCTAATCTAATCAGTAACAAACAGGATATGGTGATAGGAATAAGGGTGGTGGTCAGTTGTAAAGAAAATACCTGCCATTAGTAACACTGGGGACTACTGTTTGCCCAAGTTACAGGTGCATAATCATGTAGATTTTTTTTCTATCTAAAGGTCCAAAATGGAGAGCATATAAAACAGAAATGCATGAACATGGGATGAACTTATCTATGTTCTCATACATCCACATAGTGTATGTTTAATTACTTTTCCTTTTCCCCTCTCAATGAAGGTATCCTATTCCTTAGCAACGTTACCTGGCTGTGTTTATGCCAGGTCTAGTGTCCGTGAAGAAATATCTTTGTTTTCTATGCTTCATGAGAATTATGTTTTGTTAGAGTAGTTGGACTTGAACAATTGACCTCTTTGTCAGCTAAGCAATCTTCTGATTGTGGCAAAATTAAGGGGGTGTGTGTAGTTGTCTCTTCATGATTTGTTGACAAATTCAAAAACTTTTGTTCCTGTAAGTTATAGCGTTATAGCTTAAAATTAATTTGACATGTATAACTTTTAGGTTTCTTATTGTATTGAAGTAATGGCTATGTATGCTAAATTGCATTGCTGGGAACTTTAATTATATTTTTACAATGACTAAGTTTGGTTGCCAGTGTGAACAGGATGTAATGTGTTAAGCATTTTTTAGAAGTATGAAATCTACACTTGTATTTGGGTCCTTTGAGAACCTTATTTTGGTCTTCATGCTTATTAGTTCCTTGAACTCCCTGCTGAGCTGCAATTCATTTGCAAATTTAACACAATCAATCTGGGACTGAACAAAGACCTTCAGTGGCTTGCTAATTACAAAAATAGCTTCTCCTCTCTCCAAGTTCACACCCTCTATTCAACTGCTAGAAGAATAACCCACTCTCCCTGATTGGAGATAACAGGCTGGTTCAGCCTAATTGGACTAACCTTGTTACCTCCTACCTGGTTCTTGCCTACTTTTCTAATCGCTTCTCAGCTGTATAGCCCAGAAAGCATTATCTATTATGTTATATCTGTTCTTATCAGTTTAATACCTGCCTCTGGACACTTCCACTGCTTGCATCCGACGAAGTGGGTATTAGCCCACGAAAGCTTATGCTTCAAAACTTTATAGTTAGTCTTTAAGGTACCACAGGACTTTTTTACCTCTTAAAAACTGGTAACTATAAAATCCAACTGCAAAACCTTTTTGGGTATCAGAGAGGTAGCAGTGTTAGTCTGGAATAGCAGAGGTAACAAAGTCCTGTGGCACCTTAAAGACTAACTATAAAGTTTTGAAGCATGAGCTTTCGTGGGCTAATACCCACTTCGTCAGATGCAAGCAGTGGAGTAAATGAAAACGTGCTATTTCAATGCTTAAATTGCACTCTCAATAAATGTGGTGTGTATTGCCTTATCCCATTTTTAAAAAATTCCATGTGCTTTTAAGCATAACACAGAGGAAACTGATTAACTCTAAAGGGGAAACAGTGAAGCTGACTACATATGCTGAAGTGCTGTAAAATACATAAAATCTAATTGAAAAACTAAACTTTTTGGCTGTTGTAATCTTGGGTATCATTTGGGGGGTATAGGAGGGTAACAGAAGTGTGCTTGTTTCAGTGATGGTAACATCCTGATCACCATATGAGCATTTTTTCTCAACATAAATTCAGATCTGATTCTAGGGGCTGGTCTCCACTACGGGGGGGAATCTACTGCAGATACGCAACTTCAGCTACGTGAATCACGTAGCTGAAGTTTGCGTATCTGCAGCCGACTTATCGCTCGTCCTCATGGCGGCGGCAGTTGGCGGCACGCTCCCCCGTCGACTCCAGCTTGCACCTCCTGGCAAGCTGGAGTTCCAGAGTCGACGGGGGCGCCGCGAGCGATCGATGGCTACCCACCGATTCGGTGGGTAGTGAAGACATACCTTAGGATCTAGTTTGTTGATGCTAGGACCTGCTGCTGAAAACAGTTGAGCAACTAATTCCCACTTGGCTGTCCTTGTGAATGAAAACAGCTCCATTTTAGAGAAGATTGCCACAGCGATCATGGCTGGAGCACTTGCCACTAGCACTGGCAATGACGAGCCATTAAGAAGATAAGCTGGCTCAGCCCCATTGGACCCACCCTGTTATCTCTAACCTGGTTCTTGCCTACCTATTTATACCTGCCCCTGGATACTTCCACTGCATGCATACGACAAAGTGGGTATTAACCCACGAAAGCTTATGCTTCAGTACTTTAGTTAGTCTTTAACGTGCCACAGGACTCTCTGTATCCTAGGGTAGAAGGCCTTAGATTATTTTAATTTTGGTAGTACCTAGAAGCCCGTCATGGACAGGACACCACTGTGCTAGGTGCTGTACAAAAACAGAACAAAAGATGACCCCTTCCACAAAGAGCTTACAGTCTAAGTAGACTTAGTATTGGTGTGGTATGTTGTCTGATATCTTGGAATCCCAAGATTGTGACTAAGTATTCATGTCTAAGGATTTATGAGGTCTCTCCCAAAGTGCTTTTAAATTCCAATATTTCATGACCTGCTATGACTAAAAAAATTCTTGTGTGTTTAGACCTCATTTTTGGAGGTGCTGATGAGCACCTGCAGCTCCTGTGGTAACTGTATTCTTCTTCCAGGCCCTTTAATACTGAATGATCTGTTTATAGTGCTGTATTTTTTATTAGACTTACTAAACCTAATTTTAAAGTTATGACTGGAGGAAATTGCAGGTAGTCGGATTTGAAAAGGGTTTGTAAACATTTTAAAATTTGTGTGTCTGTGTCCAGAAATGTTCAGGTTTGAGTCAACGCAGTCACCACATGACTACAATCCCATTGCTTTTTTGTAGGCTGGGTTTGGGCTTCCTGGAACTGGACATAGGGCTAGTGATAATATTAGCAAATACAGGTAATGTGTCGTGAATTTTCCAAGCGATCACTGCTCATACTTGAAATATACTAGTGAAACTATAGCCTGAGAACGAATGATTGTGGATTGTCAGATACTAAAAAAAATAGGGGCTAAATAGGACTTGTGAATGGTTCTCTCATTACACTAATTGATTGATTGCATTTCCTGAGTTAATTTACCTGACATAGAAATCCATTTCAAAAGGTATTCTTTTCTCCTGCCTATAATGGCCCATGTACATTTAACAGCTCTCTTGGAATTGGTATGCTAATGTACAATTTTTTCCCCCTTTCTTTGTGTGTATAAATGCATCTTACTTCTGTTCCATTCTATGCATCCGATGAAGTGTGCTATAGCCCACAAAAGCTTATGCTGAAATAAACTTAGTCTCTAAGGTGCTACAAGTATTCCTCGCTTTCTCTCTTTAAAAAAAAAAAAAGTTTGCAGAGAGCTGCAGCCACTTCCAATAAAATATTAATGAACAGTTCACAAACACAGCTTAAATTAAAACAAAGGCTGTGCTTTGAGATATTTTGATTTGAGTAAAACATCTAGATCGGTTCTACTTATAAAATATTGATCAGCTGTCTGAGGGAATTAATACTAATACCATAGTTCCTTCTATTGAAGGGCTCTTGAAAAATAGTCTCACAACCCTCTTGTGAGTGAGCTTCTCCATCTGCAAAATGGGGATAATACCTAAGTACCTGCCTAAAGCCTACAGGCACCTGGGAATGGAACCCAGGTCTTGTGACTCCCTGTTTTTATACCAATGACCCTTCTTCCCCCAGTAAGATGTAGACCCAATTTAAGGTTTAGTTTATTTGAGCCATTCTGTTCCAAGAGAATCTTTGAGCTCAGCATTGAAATACTAGTTTCTTCTACTATGAACATATTTTGTGTGTGTATATGACACAATACATATATATATAGATATCTTTAAAAAAATCGTGTAGCTTCTCATCTCTATGAATTAGCATAAATATATTGCTCTTGCTGACAGGGTAGAACTCAAACCTACAGAAGTATTTGGCTTTTTGGCAATCAGGTTATTTCCCATTAATGTTTCCTCTCTCCTCTTCCACCCCCACCCCCGCCACAAAAAAGACTTTGTTTTGATGTCCAAGGCATGTGGAAATAAAATAGAAAATCTGGAAGGCATTCTCGTAATATAGTTAGTCATTATTACCAGTCTTGTAGTTTTCACATTTCCAGTGGATTTCTTCCTACAGCTATTGTACATGAATACAGTTAAGCATATCCAAGTTTTATAATTGTTTTAACACTAACCTTCAAAACTTTCTTGTTTTGTGATTTAATAGAATTCCAAACTGTAGCTTTCCTTAGCTATTGCTCAGATTCTATGCTGGTTTCTATTGTTGGAATGGCGCTGTACACTGGCTATGTGTTCATGCCTCAGCACATTATGGCGATATTACACTACTTTGAAATTGTGAAGTGATGAAGAAAGTACATTCGAGAAGTAATAGTGATTCAAGATTCATTCTGCAAAGAAGATCCAACCGCTTAGTTTTAACGAGACTTCTACAGATGTCAGAACAAGAAACACAACTATGACTCTGTAGACAAGGAAACCAGATATGTAGAGCAGGAACACAACATACTTCATGTGTTGTGTTCATTCACTTTAATTTTACAAGATGCCCTTGTATAGTAGTTTTGCCTGTTTTAACATTGTAATTGTTTGTACTTTGATAACAGTATTTTCTTAACTTTGTGAAAAGTAGTTTGTAAACCTCAACTCAGGTGTACTGTCTGCTCTCCAGACTTTGTCCAACAAAATATTTGTGCATATTACTATATTTGGCTTTAGCAACAAAAAAGTCTTCTGTATTCCAGCTGGTGGAGAAAGAGGTGTGGATGAGACAGAGTTAACACATCAATTTTAGGATAAGACTATAGATGCAGTCTTTCTCAAGTTGGAGCAAAAGGACTAATGGACTTGTATTCTTTCATTAACTGCATCTAGACCCTCAAGATTTTGTGATAATTTAATGTTCTAACTTCTAACTAAACTGTACTTGTACATAATGCTTGTCTTCATAGGATTACATTTCTGTGCAGATGGAGAAGAGATTTTTTCCTATACTCATTGACATAATTACACTGCTGACTAGTGTTAAGATTTATTGCAGTTACTGTTCCAAACACATTTGAACATATTCTTAGTACAAATGACCAAAATATAGGATTTTCTAAGTGGACTTAAGTTAAAACTACAATAAGAAGCTGAATACTTGGCTGAAGTCCTGTCATGTTAACTTTTTTCAGATTTGTATTCTGTAATGTAAGATGGCAACAACCTGACTTTAAGTTGAAAGATATTTTTTGTTTTTTAAAAATAAAAACTAAAAGCAGAATTGATGCAAAACTCTTCCTTTATTTTTAGAAGTTAATGTCTGTTCTGCTCAAAACTGACACAGTGGGCAAGGGAATGATGTTAACCAAAGAATCTGACTTCTGGTTCCAGTAAAAATAGGACATAATTTGGCCCACAGTACCTAAGAGATGCAGCTCCTGTTGATGCTAATGGAAGTTGCATAGGTAGTTCATAATCATTATGCCTAATTAATGCACAACTGTTAGACATAATTCAACATGACAATAAGGTTGCCAGCAGAGGGCAACAAAAATGATTAGGAGGCTGGAGCACATGACTTATGAGAGTCTGAAGGAACTGGGATTATTTAATCTGCAGAAGAGAAGAATGAGGGGGGGGGGGGGATTTAATAGCTGCTTTCAGCTATGTGAAAAGGGGTTCCAAAGAGGATGGATCTAGACTGTTCTCTATTGTAGCAGATGACAGAGGAGTAATGGTCTCAAGTTGCTGTGGAGGAGATTTTAGGTTGGAAAACTTTTTTCGCTAGGAGGGTAGTGAAGCAAGGGAATGGGTTACCTAGGTGGTAGAATCTCCTTTCTTTAGAAGTTCTTATGGCCTGGCTTGACAAAGCCCTGGCTGGGATGATTTAGTTGGGGATTGGTCTAACTTTGAGCAGGGGGTTGGACTAGATGACCTTCTGAGGTCCCTTCCAACCCTGATATTCTATGATTCTATATAGAGGCTATTTTCATTTGTTGGTTTCTTAAGGTGTTTTGGGATAGAAAACACCAATAAATTCTAATGCAAATATCTCTTGGTCAAAGTTAGTGAAATTGGACAAGAAAAAAGCGAAATGCACATTTTGTGTAGCTATTCAAAGGGAAAAAAATCTGAGGAATTTGGGCTTGTAAGTTTTAACCATGGTTGCATGATAGGGAGAATTGTATTGTAGATTGACACAAGTGGTGTGTTGAAATAGTGTGCTATTTCATTCAGGCAGTGTGCTGATGGGTGCATCATATATACATAGAGAGCGAAGTCTTCCTTATTGCACAATAGAAGAGAGGACTCAAGGACGGAGGAATGGCATATGCTTTGCAGGGGCCTAATACTGCGAGCACTCCACTAAGCCCTAGAGTTTTTGGGAGTAGGAATACCTTTCTGAAGTGATCCACAACTCAACGTTTCCAACTTCACAAGTTCCTTTTCAGTCTCTCCTACACTCCCCTTTTCCTGAACTGATCTTTTTTTCTCTTCTATGGTGAAATCCACGTCCCCAAAAGTGCTTCACCAGGAGTCTCGAGACAGCATTCTGTATCTTACCCTGCCACCCCAAGCCAATTCCTCAATCTTTCTTCCATCCTGACTCCTGTCTGTGAAACCTTAACTCTCCTACTTCCCAGAAATCCCACCAATGTTTCTTCTCTCTCCCAAGACTCTTTCCCTGGTGCAGGGAGTTAACAGGTAAGGCTGGGTTCTGATCACTTTACCACTGATTAGTTTCCTCTCCTCCCCCAAGACTGATTGAGGAAATTGAAGTTAATTATCTAATCAAGTGGAGGAGGCAGGAGCTAAAGCAGCACCAGTGCGGAGCGGCCCTTTGCCCGGAAGGTGGAAGCCGTGTGGGACTGAAGCCCTGAGCCTTGGCACTCCCCACGGACTGAAGCCCTGAGCCCATGGGCAGAGTTGAGGGAGCTCAAGGGTGTCTTCCCCCAGAGCCCTGAGATCCCCCTCCCTCCTGCTAGGCCTTGAAGTTTTTATAGCATGTTGAGGGGGGGGCCTCAGCAAGAAAAAGGTGGGCAAAGACTGAGCTAAAGAGCCCCTCAGCTTAAGACTAATAAAGGCACAGGAAGTGGGGGAACAAAGGAAGAGGGTTAGCTGAATATGGGTGCACAGAGATCTCAAAAGAAGGTTGTACAGGACTGGAAAGGTATCTATAGAGGGAACCTAAATAAATAGCCACATCGTGCTATCCAACCAGTGGAGTCTGAGAAGGTTTCTGTAGTGCAAGAAGGCAGGAGTGGACTGTGCCCCTGCTACCCATGGGGATTTTGCCAGGATTGTGATTCTGCTCTTGGTAGCATAAAAAGGCTGAAAGGGGTGATTGGAGTTAATTAAGCTGGTGGGAGGCAGGGGCTGGGTGAGCTAAAGAGTCAATTAGCCTATCTGCTCAGACTGATAAGGGCACAGGAAGGAAGCATGGACTGGGGAGGGGAATGGTACCAGCTGAACTATCTCACAGAGAAAGGAACCTTTGCTTCCCTCAGGTCCTGGGGAAAAGCACCCGAGTATACTGTAAATAGTCTTGCTTCATGGGACTGGAAAGGTACTGGGGAGGGGAACCTAAATAAAAAGCACAGTGTGGCTAACCAACTAGTGGAATCTGAGCAGGTTTCTGTGGCGCAAGAAGGCAGGAGCAGACCATGTCCTGCCACTCCTGCTCACATATCAATCTCTCTTCTTCCCCCCACAAAACCTCTCAACCTATTCTTTTCTCTGCTAAAAAGTGCTTTAACTAGTTTCACGACTGTATCATAAATTCGCTAAATAAAAACTCTCATGAGAATGCCCTGAAGGCACTTTCCCATAGTGAGTGCTGTTTCCCTGCCAAATATCAACATTCTACACACACAGCCAGTTTGGTGCAGGGATGTCTTTAAAAAATAGTCACCCCAGTTTTCCTATAATGGACATTGTGGGCTGGCTCTTTTTCCCCCCCCCCACCCTCCCTGTTCTCCAAAGCAATTCAACCATTTCTGCTCAACCTCTTCAGAAATGTCTATCTTCAGGCCTGAACAATTTCAGCCCATGCAATGAACATTTCAGGAAATTGTGAGCAATGGGAATTAGGTAGATACAGTACAATGAAAATGCTCGAGTAATCTGAACTACAGGTGTCTTAACCTGCACAGCCTGCTATTACACAGTAGTCTCCACTAGCAAGTCCACCATGAATTTTAGATTCTGTGACACTGCTTTTTCTGTTTACACAGCACTATTGTTTGGCTGTAGTCATGGAATTTATCTAACTTCCTTTTCTGACAAGCTATGCTGACCTTGCTGTAATAAGAGAGAACCATTGGTTGCCATTCAGTTGAGGCAAAAGGCCCTACAGTAGGGCCACAGCTGATATGGTCATGATTTATCTGACATCAGCTCTGACGAGATGTACCTCTGTGAACCCTACCTTGGATTGATAGATGGCAGATGTGTTTAATGTGATGGAGACCTGTTATGGCTTCCTTTTCTCCCTAACCTCACAGAGATATTTAAAATGGGATTAATGAAGTCATTTTTCATTCTCTGTGGTCATTTGTAGTGAAGCACAAATTCACCTTCTGTTCACACCATTTTTTCTTGTCACATTTGCCATCTTTTTCTTGGCTGCACTCAATTATTTTCCCCTAAAGCAGACATCTTAGCCTTCCAGGGAGAAAATACTAACCAAATGTGTGAGGGGTGTGAATCCTTTTTAATATTGACCAACGGATGTAAAAGTACTATGTTTATTTTTGGTTTCTCTGTCATTTTTGTAGCTGGCAGTCAGTCTCCCATTTCTTGATATGTTGGAGCTTTACTAATAGGATTGTGTGATAACATGGTAGCCATGATTCAACTCCTGCATTGTCACCAACTGTAAATCAGAGAATCCATAGAGTGATGTATATGTATTTCCGTAGGTGGGATACATACGGGCAGCTTTGTGCTGATCTCCCCATTTGTAAGTGTCATTGTGTATGTTACTGTGGAGCTGTCAGAACTACTGGGTATGTGCATTATATTAGTTATTTCTAAAAGTTAAGCTCACTACATTGCTTTTCTCAGTACAGAGTGGGTGTACTAGATTTGTTGGAACATTCTTTAGAACTGCTAATGTAGGGGAAAGTTTCCTCTCATTTAACCCCATGCTGCTTTGTTTTACATCTTTCCATGTATTTCATATTCTCACAAATTGTTATATTCATCTCTTCACTGTAAGCTTTAGCTGTAGACAATGATCACTGTTCTCTCTGCCCTTTGTGTAATGATTATATGTTTGAATAGACAAGGGCAAGAATCTAAAACCTGGAATCATATTTCAGACCTGGATCCAAACTTCATCTCCCTAATGGGAAGAAGCAACAGGCCAGAGAGAGGGAGAGAAAAAAATCACCCATACTTGTTGAAATTCAACACTTTATGGACCTGATCCTCAAGTTGTGTAAATTTATCATGGTGCAGTTGAAGTGAATGAAACACGAACAGCTCTGTTATTTCAGCCCCACATTAGATCAACCATCATTCTTGTAGAGCAGGGTAGTAAAAATCATTCCCTGGAACACCTTGATACTTCTTTGAGGCTAGTCCGATAACAGTGTGAGGCACAAACAGCTGAATTTGAGACTGCATGGTAGATCAGTTATTGGCACACCCTGAACATCAGGAGCTAAGAAAAGATGCTGCTCAGGGAACAGCCCTCAAGCCTTATTTTCTGCATATTTGTGATGGCAACACCAAAAGGGTGGTTTTGTTTTGAACTCAGTTTCCTTTGTTGCCATTCATTAACCTTCACAAGGGCACATGCCATATTGCTCTGTCCCCACAGTAACTTTTGATCAGACTGATTTGGGAATGTTTAGTTAGCTAACACAGGAATTAAGTATTTAAATTTCATTGTAACTATATTTAATTTCAGGAAGACTTGAATGGTTGTACTTTGTCTTATAACTTTTGTCCTATTGTGCAATATTTATTTTAAATTTACTAGCCCTTCTGCTACCTGTTGTACAAAGACAGAAACTGACTCCAAGGCTAGTAGCTTGGGATTTCTCAGTAACTTAGTCCTTATGCTTTGTGCAGGTATGTAGAGACAGAGGTTCAGCTTTGTTTCTTGTTCCTTGGGCTGACACATCCCATCTGGGGAGATTAGATAATACTGATTGGTGCTCTATAAACATCAGAGGGAAAAACTGTGTGAAGTACAAGGCTTGCATCCTAACCTCTGATCCTTGGAGGACCAGGGATGTTGAAGTTATTCTTACTCTTAATCATAAACATCTATATAGTACCACTACTTTGCATGGTGCTTTAGATAAACTAATAAATAGACACTGCTTCAAGTAGCATACAACTTTAAATTAGATATGGAACATAAAGAGTAGGGAAAGGAGGGACAAAAATAAAACAATTAATATGGTTCATATTAGAATATCATGTAAGTTCTGACACTTTTAATAGAGACTGGCAGAGGGAGAGGAGTATGAACTCTTGAAGAACCCATACCAGCAGAAAACAAGGATCAACAGAATTGTTTTCATGAGTGAGTTGGAAGAGGAGAATGAGGATACTTGATATATAGGAATGGGCATCTTGTACCAGGTGCAGAAAGCAACATGAGAGAGGGCATGAAGGTGAAAGTGGGATGAGGGAGACCGGAGCAGCAGGTGAAAGAGAGTGGGCAGCAGACAAGATGGAGAGACAAGACATGTGGAGACTGAGTTCAGAGGTGCTTTCACATGAGTTCACTTTCCAAATTGGGGGCAAGAAGGCACCTTGTTCATTCCTCCAGCTGCTCACTGTGTGCTCTGGCCACTGTTGTTCATTGTGCCACTGTTCACTTCATCAATCTGTTGCCAATGGCCCTGTGCTGTCACCTTCTGCTGCCTCCTGCCCCTGTGACCTCTGTGAGTCTGTCTCTTGAGGGTTCCACCCAGCACTCAGTGATTTCAGCTGAGCTCTCAGTGGGGGAACCTCACTGCTAGTGCAGACTGGGCCACAGCAGGTCTATGCACTTAAGACCTGATTATCAGTGATTTCAACTGTAGTGGTCACTTAACAAAACGAAAGACTATATATGGAGCCTAATCCTCTCTGTCTTTAAACAAAAACAGGGAGTGTGCTGGAACCTTAAAGACTAACAGATTTATTTGGGCATAAGCTTTTGTGGGTAAAAAAACCCCACTTCTTCAGATGCATGGAGTGAAAATTACAGATGCAGGCATTGTATATAGATACATGAAGAGAAGGGAGTTACCTCACAAGTAGAAAACCTTTGTTGACAGGACCAATTCAATCTGGGTATATGTAGTTCACTACCAATAATTGATGAGGTGTCAATTCTAGGAGAGGCAAAACTGCTTTTGTAATGAGCCAGCTACTCCCAGACCCTATTCAAGCCCAAGTTAATGGCGGTAAATTTTGCAAATGAATTTGTTCTGCAGTTTCTCTTTTGAAGTCTGTTTCTGAAGGGTTTTTTGTTTTGTTTTTGTTGAACTATGTCTACTTTTCAATCTTCCTGGACATTCTAGAACAGATTTAAGTGTTCTCCTACTGGCTTTTCTATGTTACCATTCCTGATGTCTGATTTGGGTCCATTTATTCTTTTATGTAGAGACTGTCTGGTTTGGCCAATGTACATGGCAGAGGGGCATTGCCGGCCCATATAACATTAGTAGATATGCAGGTGAATGAGTCCCCAGTGGTGTGTCTAATGTGGTTGGGTCCTCTGATGGTGTCACTAGAGTAGATATGGGGATAGAGTAGGCAATGAGGTTTGTAATAGGGATTGGTTCCTGGGTTAGTGTTTCTGTGGTGTGGTGTATAAACTGCTGGTGAGTATTTGCTTCAGGTTGGGGGGTTGTCTGTAAGCGAGAATTGGCCTGCTTCCCAAGGTCTGTGAATACAGACTAACGTGGCTACCCCCTGACACTTGTCTTTAAATAGTGGAGAGGGGCAGTTCAAATAGTATTTGTGACTCAGGCAGACCATCATGGAAAACACCTGTCCCCACCCTCTCTCTTGATGCCCTCAATCAGCATAGACTAAATACAGTTCTACTGCTCTTTACTCATACAATAAGAATACTTTTGACTGTTGTGGACTTGAATTAGTGACCTAGAAGTGAAAGTCCACGTATCCCATTACTAATTAGCGGAGCCCTCCTATTTCCCTCTTCTATTTCTTAATATCATAAAAAAGAAACCAAGAGTGATGACATATTTATCTTGATTAAAATAGGCGTGCTGTGCTTCACAATCAGCACATCGCTAGCAAGCCGCCCAGAAAGAATAGGAAGCTGCTGATGGATTTGATTGCAATCTGCATTACCATCACTGAATTACTTATAATGGATCCTCCACCTCGTGTCCACTATCCCCAGCAAGACTCAGCAATCTAAAACCAAACATTTCTCACCAGTGCTTTCAAGACCCCCGTAGAACTCCATCTTCTGTATTGCGTCTCTACTCCACTAATGATACTAACTTTGACACACCATGTGTCCTGCCTGCCCACAAGCAACTCTGTGCCTTTTCCATGCTGGTGCCTATGCACTGAAGGTCCTCCATGCTCTGGTCTGCCAAATGTGTATCTCACTTCATTTAAGTCCCTCCTGAAAACTCACCTCTTCTGGACTGCCCACAACAATAACACCAGTAACCATCCTGGACAATATTGGATCTCTTCTTGGTAGTGCTGGAGGTGCATCAACACAAACTGTGATCTCATTGGAGCACTGAGGAGGAGCTGTGTGGTGGTTGTCTGAAAGGGTGTGTAGTCTGGTTGCACTATTTCTTGGTGGCCATAGGACTCTCTTCGCTGCAAATACCACAGCCAGAAAATCTCTTTCTGTTTGGGGATACCTCTCTTCGGGCTCTGACAGGGCTTTTCTTGCTTAGGTGACTGGCTGCTCCTGCAAAAGAGCTACATACTCAGTCTTTTCTCTGATACACCACCATGTTAGTGGCTCTCCTGGCTAGTAGTACTTCAGGACAAGGGCATCCATTGACATTTGTGTCAGAGTGTCAAATGCTTGCTGTTATGAGCCTGCCCGGTCCCATTCAACATCCTGCCTTCTGAGCGGATTTGTAGGTTTTGCTATAGCTGCAAGTAGGTAAGGACAGAAAATGTATCATTCCTATGAAATACTGGACTCCATTCTCATCCACTGGAGCTGGCGTGATCTTATTGGGATCTGCTTTCTATCTGATGTCCAGTGTGAACTCTCACTATTTGAATCCTGTTTTCTAGGTTGAGTTTTATGTTTTTGCCCCCACATTGCTGTAGAAAAACTTGTACTTTTCTGTTATGGTCTTGTTCAGTTTTTGTATCATCATGCTCTTCAACAGTGAGAAAATAATCTGTAATTATTTTCACCCCAGACAGTTTTTTCCAGCACTTGGGTGAGTCTTCCCTGGAACACCTATGGTTTTGGGCCTGTGCCCACCAGCATTCACAGCCATCTGATAATCTAGGCATGGCCCAATATCTAAACAAATACTTTGCCTTGGTCTTTAGTGAGGAACTTAGAGATAATGGTAGCATGACAAATGGGAATGAGGCTATGGAGGTAGATATTATCATATCCGAGGTAGAAGCCAAACTCTAACAGCTTAAGGGGACTAAATTGGGAGCCCCCAGATATTCACCCAAGAATATTAAAGCAGCTGGTACATGAAATTGCAAGGCCATTAGCAAGAATTTTTAATGAATCTGTAAACTCTGGGGTTGTACCATATGACTGGAGAATTGCTAATATAGTTAGTTCCTATTTTTAAGAAAAGTGATCTGGGTAACTACAGGCCAGGATATGGGATAGAGTAGGCAACGAGGTTTGTAATAGGGATTGGTTCCTGGGTTAGTGTTTCTGTGGTGTGGTGTATAAATTGCTGGTGAGTATTTGCTTCAGGTTGGGGGTTGTCTGTAAGCGAGAACTGGCCTGCTTCCCACGGTCCGTGAATATAGACTAACATGGCTACCCCCTGACACTGTTAGTTTGACATCTGTAGTTTACAAGGTCTTGATAAAATTTTTGAAGGCGAAAGTAACTAAGAACTTTGAGATCAATGGTAAATGGGACAAAATGCATCATGGTTTTACAAAAGGTAGATCATGCCAAACCAACCCGATCTCTTTCTTTGAGACAGTAACAGATTTTTTTAAACAAAGAAAATGCAGTGGATCTAATTTACCTAGATTTCAGTAAGGTGTTTCATACAGTGCCACATGGGGAATTATTAGTTAAATTGGAAAAGATGGGGATCAATATGTAAATTGAAAGGTGGATAAGGAACTGGTTAAAGGGGAGACTATTGCGGGTCATACTGAAAGGTGAACTGTCAGGCTGGAGGGAGGTTACCAGTGGAGTTCCTCAGGGATCGGTTTTGGGACCGATCTTATTTAATCTTTTTATTACTGACCTTGGCACAAAAAGTGGGAGTATACTAATAAAGTTTGCAGATGACATGAAGCTGGGAGGTATTGCCAATTCAGAGAAGGACCGGGATATCATACAGGAAAATCTGGATGACCTTGTAAACTGGAGTAATAGTAATAGGATGAAATTTAATAGTGAGAAGTATAAGGTCATGCATTTAGGGATTAATAACAAGAATTTTAGTTATAAGCTGGGGACACATCAATTGGAAGTAACAGAGGAGGAGAAGGACCTTGGAGTATTGGTTGATTGCAGGATGACTGAGCCACCAATGTGATATGGCTGTGAAAACAGCTAATGTGATCTTGGGATGCATCAGACGAGGTATTTCCAGTAGAGATAAGGAGGTGTTAGTACCGTTATACAAGGCACTAGTGAGACCTCATCTGGAATACTGTGTGCAGTTCTGGTCTCCCATGTTTAAGGAGGATGAATTCAAACTGGAACAGGTACAGAGAAGGGCTACTAGGATGATCCTAGGAATGGAAAACGTGTCTTATGAAAGGAGACTCGAGCTTGGCTTGTTTAGCCTAACAAAAAGAAGGCTGAGGGGAGATATGATTGCTGTCTACAAATATATCAGAGGGATAAATACCGTTGAGGGAGAGGAATTATTTCAGCGCAGTACCAATGTGGACACAAGAACAAATGGATATAAACTGGCCAGCAGGAAGTTTAGACTTGAAATTAGACGAAGGTTTCTAACCATCAGAAGAGTGAAGTTCTGGAACAGCCTTCCAAGGGAAGCAGTGGGGGCAAAAGACCTATCTGGCTTCAAGATTAAGCTTGATAAATTTGTGGAGGAGATGTTATGATGGGATAACATGATTTTGGCAAATAATTGATCTTTGACTATTCTTGGTATATGGGGCCCAGTGGCCTGGGATGGGATGTTGGATAGGATGTGATCTGAGTTACTACAGAGAATTCTTTTCTGGGTATCTGGCTGGTGAGTCTTGACCACATGCTCAGGATTTAGCTGATTGCCATATTTGGGGTCAGGAAGGAATTTTCCCCCAGGGCAGATTGTCAGAGGCCCTGTTTTTGGTTTTTTTCCTTCCTCTGCAGCATGGGGCATGGATCACATGCTGGAGGATTCTCTGTACCTTGAAGTCTTTAAACCATGATTTGAGGACTTCAATAGCTCAGACATAGGTGAAAGGTTGATTGCAGGAGTGGGTGGGTGAGAGTCTGGCCTGTGTTGTGCAGGAAGTCAGACTAGAGGTTTCATAATGTTCCCTTCTGACCTTAGTGTCTGAGTCTATCTGCAGTGTCCAAATGATGTTGCAAAGGTTGTCACCATGCTGGACTCATTATCCAAGCGTATGTGGCAAGACCCATGTCTTGCAGCACAGGTAATACAAATTCTGGCTTTGGAGAATTCTAGCAAGAAGTCATCAATTGTGGGCAGTGGATAGTGGCATCTTTTCATTTCCCCTTGTCAGAGGCTTTGAGTTTATGCAGATGCATAATTTGCCTGATGGCCTTTTTACCAACACCATGCTGCTTCCCCAGACTGTACTGGCTTCTACAGGTGCTATAATACTCTTGTGCTGCAGACTTTCAAGCTCTTTGCATACTTGATTACATAATGCCACTGGAATTTTCCTTCTTGGTAAGCACTCAGGTTCCATTCTGGGCCTACTTCCAGTCTTAGATTTCGTTTGAGGAACCCATTGCTTTTGAAAACATCCCCATATGTTCCATTGTCCACGAGACTCCTCTCGCCCTGTAGCTATAAAATTCTGATGTTGCACACTGATCAGATCCATGACTTGCATGGCTATGATCCCCAAGAGGTGTCTGTGGTACTTACCATCCACCACTGCAAACTTCAGTTGTCTGTTATTTTTCAGGTTAATTACTATGAGGTCACATTTTCCCATGGGTTGTATTATGCTCTCATTGTACATTAGATTGTGACTGTTCTTTGCAATGACTATGTTCGAGTCCAGTTCACCCCTCCAGTTACAGTTAATCACATTGCAGGAAGTCCACTCTCAAACTGAAATTGCACAGGGTGTTTCCCTAATAATATTGTTGCAGGCAAAGAGGTTGGTATTGTGGTGGTGTTTTCCTGTTCCAACAGCCTGAACCTAATATGCTCTGATTCCAGGAGAGAGTCAAGGTGTTTTGTAATCTTTTTGTATAAGTCTGATTGAATCTTTCTGGGACCTTCCTCTGATCTTATGTTGCTTCAGAATAGAGCATCATTTAAAAATTAATGTAAAAAATCTGGATGTCTGAGGTACCTAAAAAGAACTAAACTCTTCATCTCAGTACAGCTTCCTATCTAAGCCATATTAGATAAGCTACTGTTTTATTAACAGCAAATTTTACTATTTGCTACTTGCCAGATTTTGCTAAAAATTTTTTTGCAACATAATGAAAAATCATTCAGTTCACCACACAGCCTTAGTGTACTCTACTGCTTTCATGCATATGAACAAATCATGCACCACATACTTGATATTTATACCATTACTACTACTATGAGCCAAGAGGCCTATATCCTAGGGCCAGGATATGTGGGGCTTAAGAGAGCAGGAGCCAAGGCTGATAGGAAACATTTTTGAGGAGACGTGGGAAGAGTGGAGCTACAAAAGATACAATGGTAGAAGTGAGGTCAGGCTGGGGAGTGAACAAGACACTGGGAAAGTTGCATGCCACTATCTTTTTGGACTTATTAAAATGTCATATTTTGAGGCCTAAGTGCTGAGGAGAGGCAGAATGGCACTGTTGCACAAGCAAGTCCTGAAAAGGCAGGTGAAAACCATAGGAAAGCATTGGCGGAGAAACTGTCCAAGGCTGAGGGTCATTCCCATACTTGGAAGGAAACCCAGTGCTCAGCAAGCAAATGGGGCTATCATGCACTGGAGTTTTAAATGGACTCTTCATTTGCTTTAGGGGCAGGATTCTGCTGCTTATTAGTGCTAGTGTCATCTAGGAAATAAAATGGAGGTGAGGACACAGAATTTCCCACCTCCCACTTCAGAATTTGTGAAATAGTTAAGAGGCCTCTAGCAAACTGTAGGATGGCTGTTTACTCACGAGGCTGAGCCAGTGTTTTAGCGAGCCCTGCCTTTGGGACTCGTCCAACCTGTTGGAGAGAATGAACAGCTGCCAGTGCAATGACTCTTGAAACATTTTGGCTTAGCACAATTCTGTCTGCTCCTGCCAGGATACACAAGTGGATGAGCTGTATTTCCTGACTGACTGTGTCCGAGGTAAGCCACAGTAATATTCATTCACTTCACCACCTCCGGTTTGAAAGTTCACATATAAACATAAAACACTACATTCAAATGAACAAACGGGCTTTAGCCACATTCCTTTCTCCAAAATACTGAAAATCTCACTCAAGCTCCAGTGACAATTGGCAATAGGGCTGTTTGAGGAAGCATAACTGTGCTTTCACATGACATCAGATGGGAAATTATGCAATGTCAACACATTAAATGCAATAGCCTTGGGGCAATACAAGAAGGGCTGGTGTTCAGAATAGTTTAAGCAGTGAAATGGGCTTAACTGTACTTATAAAGTCAGAGCTGGCCTAACTGTACTCCTATTGAGGTCAATAACACTCCCATACTAGAATCATAGTACTTCAATTGAAGCAGAGTTAGGTCAACATAGAGCATTTTGACAAAATCTCACCAATACTGTGGTCTCGATGGTCACTGTACAATCTCTCTTAGCAAGATGGAGCTGGGGAAACAGCTTGTGACGGTCAGAGAGTGTCAATCTCCTTCCTACCTCTTAGCTCTCCCAGGGAAGAAATAAACTTTGCCAGGCCTATAACTGGTGTATCCCACACTGGCTATAGGAGAGGAGGTTAGTAGTGACTCCGTGGAGCCTGCTTCCCCTCCAGCACTGCAGCTCCATGCAGTGAGTAGCCCACACAAAGAAGCAAGGCAGTTCCTTATATCCCCTTACTCCCTTGTGTCTAGGCAAAGGGCTATTGAAGTCCTGTATTAAAGGGAAACCCCCATACATTTTCAGTAGGAAATTGGAGATGATGTTGCCAGAAGAGAGGTCTTGCCTTCCTTAGTGAGAAATGAACTGCATGTGATCTTGGTAAATGCTCTTTCCCATCAAACGTCCCTTCTTTAATTTTAGGTTTCTCCTTCTTCCTTTATTTTCTCTCCAACTAAATAGGAGTGGGCTTGAATTCTTACCCCTTTCTCTTTCCTCAAACCATTCTATTGTCTCAGGATTTCTTCAGAGCACCATTTTCTCCTGTCTATCCCTCTCTACCCTATTCATCATCTCTTATATGTACAAAAAGATGGTATAGCAATGTCACCAGCAGCTGCTAATTGGCTCAACCCAAACTCTCACCCATCAAAATGCCCATTCAGGCCAACAGTTTAGCAGAGTTCTCTTATCTATCCCTTTCTTAATTATTCCCAACAGTCTGTTAGCTTTTTTGACTGATGCTACACATTGAGTGTATGTTTTCAGAGAACTATCCACAATAACTCCAAGATCTTTCTTGAGTGGTAACAGCTAATTTAGACCCTATCATTTTATATGTATAGCTGAGATTATATTTTCCCATGTACATTACTTTGCATTTATCAACATCGAATTTCATCTTCCATTTTGTTGCCTAGTCACCCAGTTTTGTGAGATCCGTTTGTAGCCCTTCACAGTCTGCTTTGGACTTACCTATCTTGAGTAGTTTTGTATCATCTGCAAATTTTGCCACCTCACCGTTTACCCCTTTTTCCAGATTATTTATGAATATGTTGAATAGTGCTGGTCCCAGTACAGACCCCTATGGGACACCACTATTTACCTCTCTCCATTCTGAAAACAAATCCGAGTGAAAAGTCCTTCCTGACCCCAAATATGGTGATCAGTTAGACTCTGAGCATGTGATCAAGACCCAGCCAGCAAAGCACCTAAGAGAATTTTCATTGCCACCTCGGAGCCCTGGTCCACTGTCCTATCTCTAACCATGACCTTCCCTAATGTTTCAGAGGAATGATTAAGGAGATTAAAACCAAAAAAACCAAAAAACCACACCCTCCAAGAACACATTGGGTTTCTGATCCTTGCAGTTGACCAACTGAAACCCGGAAGCATGAACTTTAAGGAAAATAGGACAAACTGGAAGTGAGCCCCAGGGCTGTTGAGCCCTGCCCCCTATCATCATAGACAACCCTATCATATAATTATACTCAAATTTTATCAAGCTCTTTCTTAAGATGAATTGAGTTGATTGCCCCCATAATTCTTACTGGAAGTTTTCTGACCTTTGTGGCTCTTCTTTGTATCTCTCCAATTTATCAAGATCCTTCTGGAATTCTGGTCATAGTATTCTACCAGCAGTTGCACCATTTTTGCCTTTTCTGCATATTGTTGATAATTCTACCATTTCCATCTAGAAATGGACCAGTGCCATTACCAGGATTATTTTTGTTTCTAATATACTTGAAAAACTTCCTTCTTATTGTCCTTAACTCTAATAATCTATAATGGAGTGGGCCTCACCACTCTGGTGCCTCCTGCTGGCTGTCTTGGGAATTTTCTCTGTATGTTAGTACACCCTCTTTGATGTTGCTTCACCACCATTACTCCTGCTCTAGGACCCATTTTTCTCCAAGGTCTGTGGCATACTCTTCAGCAACACAGCCCTTTGGCTGTGCCACACACTGTGCTTCCCCCTTCTGGGGGACTTGCAGTCCACTGTTCAGCCACTTCCCTTACTGGCTACTGCAGCAAATTTCTGGCCACTTCCTCCTGGTCTCAGCATGCTCTTTGCCCTTGCCTCAGGGCCTCAGCCTGCAAACCCCAGGAGCCAGCCAGGAGCGCGCTCTCACTCCCCTGGTTCCTGTGAGAGTATTGCTGTTTCCAGGGTGCTGGCAGTTCTCTCAGCCCTCCAGAGGCACACTCCTTTCTCCTTAGGCTCCCAGCAGAGAACTGCCTTCCTTTGCCTTGGAGGTCCCTTTTTATATGGGCCTGATTGGCTGCTCCCTTCAGCCCTCTTTGACTGGCTGCCTCCTGCACAGCCTCCCTAGGGCTCTATTAACCTAACCCTTTATGGGCCAGTGTGGGGCAGATGCCCCATCGCATAGACATAGAGCCTTGTGTTCTTTGGCTTCCCCTATCTATTTTCTACAATTCCTACTGTCTGGTTTATATTCATTATGACCAGCTTTCCCTTTCTTCATTTTGTTAATCTTTTTTTATACCTGCCTTTACTTTCCCTGTAAACCAGTTTTTTTAAAAATACATAAGGCTTCTTCTGCAATAGTGACTTTTGGAGCATCTAGTAAAATGTTCTTAAACAATTCCCAATTATCATTCACATTTTTCTGATTATATTCTTCCTCCCAGCTGATTTGTTTCACAATTGTTTTTAGCTTTGTGAAATTGGCCCTTTTAAGGCATCACCTGTATATATTAAGAGCTTGGACTCGATAAATGTGATCAAGTTATGGTCACTTGTACATAAGCTACTATTAATTTTTAGTTCTGTGATCCGTTTCTCTTTACTTATCAAGATGTTTAATATAGAATTTCCCATTGTTTCAAAACTTGAGTCAGAAAATTGTCATCTATAATTGTTACATGCCAGCATGGTGCCACTTCCTGCAGCCTCCACTGGACCGGAGCGGCGAACCGTGGCCAGTGGGAGCTGCGATCGCCCAAATCTGCAGACATGGCAGGTAACCGTCCGGGTCTGCCAAGGCTGCTAACCCTGCAGAGCCACGTACCAAGGTTGCTGATCCCTGCACTAATTATAATCGTACTGACCTGTGAGAGAAGAAAATACAGTGTACACATGACCTATATCATAGTTCTACCCTTAGCAACATAGTTCTATCCTTGCCTAACCATACCAAGACTTTTAGATGTAATGCATACTCTGTAGTGGACTGGCAAAGCACTCTAATCGCATCATCACATATTCTCTGTGGTGGGGTATGTACAAATATACATTTCTGGGAAGAGAGGAATGCATTTTCCAGCATTCTCCATAATAAAATAGTCCCCAATTTACTGTCATACTTTGCAATGGTACCTTTATTAGCAGGTGAAAGGCAAGACATAGAATATATAGAAAACTAATATGATAGAAAGGTTGAGTCCTTTCAAGGAAAAAGGAATCCTCCTGCCTGTACTCTGTTTTTAGGTACTTATTAGATATCGGGGGGGGGGAGTCAGTGGACTAGATAACCTGCTATGGATCCCCATCAGGCTCAGCACTTCTTTGATTAGATGACATAGTACTAAAATTGATTTAAGGCAACAGAAGAACAAAGCCATACACACAAAAGGCACTGGCAGGGAAAAAAAACAACCAAAATAGAACTAAGGGCAGATTTTTTTCTATTTATGCAGGAGTTATCAATCACAATGAATACTCCTTACAGAAGTGAACACAGGATAGGAGGTCCTGTTGTTAAAAGAAAAATTAGGGGATGGTTTCCAGCAAGGCAGCTATGTAATAGTCCTTTCCTCTAACCTGAACAACCCACACAACTGTGCTTTCTTCCCACTGAATCTTTGAGGCACAGTGAACTATTCTGTAATTCACTTCAATTGTAACATCTTTGAAAGGTCACATCAACAGCAGGAAGTTGTATGAAATTGGCAGCCTCTGCTCCAGAATAGCAGGGGATCGTAGAGCTCTGCAGAGAAGCTTGTGTAGAACTTGCTTGTGGTGTTCCAGTGCTAGTGCTCTGTTGTGTTCTTCTGTTATAATTCAAAATTATGACACATGCAAACAATAAGCTATCAGGAAAGTACAAAACCTAAAATTAACTATTGCCCAGAGTGTTGCTAGTAGCTGTCATGTAATATGATCTGTTGCAGCAAAGTCTTATTATCGGAAGCAATATCCACCATATGGGTTCACTAGTTACTCCACAGCATAAGGAACGCGAGGTTCCCCTCTGTCAATTTTTTAGATTGACTTTAAATCAGGTGTCACTTATGAGCTTGTCCTATATAGAACATCATCTTACACAAATTGAGATTACAGACGCAGTGACTCATGAGTGGATTTAATTCTCTCAAGATCCTTAGTTTATCTTGTTTCCAGACAGAGCTGGGTCCAAAGCATAACTTGGGATATGATTTCCTCCAAATTTTTGGAGAAGTTTAATTTTTTAGAACCAAGGTTGTGGCTTGATCCCACTTCTAAATTCTAAGATTCTGCTCGAATAGTTGCCCTAGCATTGGGCAATTATTTTCTGTACTTGTGGAAACTGACTTTCTCTTTGCGTCTGAAACTTAGGAACTGCCATAACAGATCAGACCAGTGGTCTATTTAGTTCAGTATCTGATAACTAGTGCCTGAAGCTTTGGGAATGATTAAAGAAACCCCGTAGTGGATAAATATGGACTAACCATCTAGGTGATGTTTACATTCTTATATGCTGGATCTCCATATGTACAAATTCTACTGTTTGGGCCTTTCCATTCCGAAATTTTCCAGTTGTATCTAGGGATCATTTAGGTACAGTGCTACTCCAGCTCAGTGACCTAATCTGTCTGGAAGGCATGTATAATATGCTCTAAGTATAAACTTGCTTCTGCAACCTGTTGGTAGTCTTCTAGTGGCATAGCTAGCTTTGGAAATGGTATGGAAAATGTGAATTTAAGAGCAAGGAAAATGAGTCTCTACTCTATAGCACTTCTTTGTATTGTCTGATTTTTAAAGCATGTTTATTGATTTATATGGAGTAAGTCTGTGTGTTACCCCAGGACAACGATCACAATCCGCAAACACAATATTTTTTCATAACAAGAAAACTAAAGAGATACAGGGTATCAGTTAGTTTTGTCATTATATTCACCATTCATTCTATTATAATGGTGGTAGGGAAATGTCCCGATTTTCTAAAATTAAACAAAACCGTTTTTGAATACTTGATTGCAGCTAATACATATGTTTCATTGCTGTTGTTGTAAAAATATTGTGATTCAACAGAATAAAAAAAGAAATGGAACAAGAGGCTACTCTGCACAGGTCAGAAAACACCTGAACTAGCTCAGGAAAGGTGCAGCAAGTGAAAGAAAGTTTAAAAACAAATCACTGGTGTAACTCTTAGAATAACCATATCTCCATTGTCACTGTTGCATCTCTGCTATCTTCACTTATTTTATATAGCCCAAATCCTCTTTTAATGCTTAGTTTAGAAAATTTCTGTTCAGCAATTCTGTTTACCTTTAACAAATAAATGAAAAGAAAAACAGGTTAAGCTAAATTCTCAGCAAGTATTATTTAACACCTTGTGTCTGTTCTGTGGGGGAAAACCGCTGGGAAAACAACCTTTTGGTTGGTTTTAAACTTGATTTGGATGGAAGACACTTTCGGGGAGAGTGATAAACTTTAGCTAGGTTGAAAAGGGACCCTGGCGACCCTGTTAAAAGACCAGTCAGTGGTGCAGTGGGGCGAAGGCCCCTAGGCAAAGGGGCTGCCAGAGAGGCTCCACTAGCTGTCCCCCACTCTGAGCACTGACTCCACAGCTCCCATTGGCCAGGAACTGTGGCCAGTGGGAGCTGCTGGGGCAGAGCCTCTGGGTGCAGGCAAGGTTCTGAGCCCCCTGTCCCTAGGAGTCGGAGATTCTGGCTACTTCTGGGAGCCTGCCTTAGCCCCACTGTGCCATGGACCTGAGGTAAGTGCCATCCAGCCAGAGCCTGCATCTTAAACCTTCTCCTGCACCCAAACTCCCTCCTGGAGCCCACACCCCACACTCCCTCCTGTACCCCAACCCACTGTCATCCCTGAGCCCCCTCCTGTATCCCAAACCTCTGCCCCATCTTGGAGCCATATCCTGTACCCCAAACCCCTCATTTTTGGCCCCATCCCAGTGCCACACCCTCTCCTACTCCCCAATCCACTGTCCCAGCCTGGTGAAAGTGAGTGATGATGGGGAAGAATGAGTGACGGGGGTGTGGGGCGGGTAAGCAGGGCCTCGGGGAAGGGGTGGGATAGGGGGCAGGGCAAAGTTGTTCATACCAGGGCCGCCTTCAGCTCCCATTTAAGCAATTGTAAAACTGCCATTAATTTCAATGATAGCAGGATAAGACATCTTGTTGAAATTGGACACATACTTCTGGTCACTCAGATCACTACTTTCGGGGAACCTTGTGGTGGTTCTGACAAGCATAACCATTATTCATCAGGGCTCATTTATCAGACATCAAATGCCAAGTCTTCTCTCTGCCAGTTAGTCATTTTCCCTCCCTTCTCAGCAGGGAAATGCAATTCATCACATCTTAGCTGACTGTCCATTTTTGATTTTCCAGCCTAATACTATTACCAGGTTTTGGTTTTTTTTAACCTTAGCAAACTGTGAGCAATGATTTATAATAGTTAAAATGCTACCACTAGCATGTCTCTACAGTTGATCCACCATTATATGTCCCTTGTCCAAACATTTTAAGGATAATTAAATACTATCAAATTATTTTCTTCTTTCTTTCCCCTTAATAGCTAAGTGAGTTTGTATTTCTGATTTGCCTTCCACTTCTAACTTCTTGCCATTGGGTCCTTTGGTTCATCTCTTAGTAACTTCTACTGAGATGATTTTGCTTTCTGCGGTTCTCTCCCCTCTCAGCCTGCTTTAACTTTCTTGTAGGTTCTTAGACAACTCTCTGACCTTTAAAATATCTTCTGTGACACTTTGTCAAAATCATAGGCTATCCTTATTTTAACAGAATACTTCAGCTCAGGTCCCCTACTGCTCAGAAGCCAGAAATAGGAGTCATTAGACAGGTGTAGATATTTGCTGGGATTAAATGATCCAATTTGCCAGGCTGCCCGCTGATAGCCCATCACCCTGCTCTGTCAAATACACGTTTTACCACATGTAGTCGGAACACTGGAAGTACTTCTGACATGGCTCTTAGTCATTCAGCCTGGGTCAGCTTTGTGGTATCCTAGAAATTAGAGTTGGATAAAGTCTATTAGGTAATATAGTCCATGTTCTGCACCCATCATCTAGTGCAGATTACTCACCGCAGCATGTTACCTAATGTTCTACCCAGCTTAAGTGTCCATCAGTGTGAAGCCTTCCTTTCTATGAATTAAGTTATCTGGTGCTCATGTCGCTTGTTGGGTTTGCTGTAAATTTAAACAGTCAAAATATCCTGGGTAACAGCAGGCCTACACACCAAAGGTACCTGGACGTTTCCAAAAAAAACCCTTTGTCCTAGCTCTGTGAAAAAGATCACAATACCTAGTGTTCTCGCTTATACTTATTTTAAATTGGCTTCTCCACACATCGAGTAATCTGTCTTCTCAGAGGGTCTCCTGACTAATCAACATGAATGCTTGGTACATGCTGTATCTGTTGAAAGAGGATGGCTGGATTTGGTGCTCATTTTGTTGTCATCTCCAAGATCTGTCTTTCTGCTTCTCTTCTGGTAGCTTGGTTGCTGCATGCCCACTTCATATCTTCATTGCCCCAGTGATGGGATCCCAGAATGCTGACTTTTGTTATTGTTCGGGAGTTCACCAACTGCCAAATTTCAGCACCTCATCATCTGGAAGGAGTTTTTGCAGGGCATGATGGCAAGAGTCACATCATTATGTGACTTGTTTCCTTTGTGGTTTTCAGTGGATCAGCTTTCTTTATTCTCCTCATCCCAGATACACATTCACAGTTGAAAAATGTAAGCCACAAAGGCTGAAAAGAGAATATCTTTAGACTGATGTAACAAACTGCAGAGATGAATGGAAAAATCTTGACCACAGATAAAGGTAAGAAACGTAGAAAACCCTATGTGCATGACGTGTGAAGAGAACTGCACAATCTGGAAGTTGGAGAATTCTCTAATTCAGGGGTTCTCAAACATTTTTAGGACATTAATAGATTGTCTTGTGGAGAATATTTATTTTTGCTCGATAATCTATTGCCCCACTCTCTATCACTGCTGCAGTTAGAGCTACATGGGAAGATATTAGGAAAGCATTTAATGAAATTTTAACTTTTTTTTCCATGCAATTTAAGAGTGGCCAGCCAATTGCCTATGGACTACCAATAAGTGCTCCCTGGGTTACTATTTGGGAACCTCTGGTCTAATCATCTAGCATTCATTTTAATTTCCCCAAATGCTATAAAAACTTGCCAATGGTAAGGCTGCTGGTGTACTCAGACAACGGCATATCATGCTGATCAATATTATCTCATCTTTTCCTTTTATTTCCCTATCTGCCTGTATTAATTTTGATAGAATAAATGGACCAAAAGTGTCAAGGATGCTAACACACGACCATGTTACTGTACACTGTTAAACAGATTTAAATCAGGTTTGGGCATGGGTGCCAGAGACAGAAGATGCTAAGGTCCATGCCTCCCCAGCCAATTTGAGATCCTGAACTCAGCAGGAGTGCAACAGGGTGGGGATGGGGAAGAGGTCCCCCTCTTAGCTCCTGACCAGAGCTGGGTGGTGTAAGAGCAGAGTCAAGGCGTGGAGGAGTTAAGATGGCTAAATGGAGAAAAAAGACAGGGAGAAGGGATTTAATTAGAAGCGGCTCAGCTGGACAGGAACAGCGGGGGACTATATAAACCAGGAAGCTGGTAACAGAGGTCTGGGCTTCAGGGAAGTAGGTTGCAGTTACCCACTAGGAAGAGGAAGCTCTTTTTCAGGACTAGAGGGTAGTCCACAGTTACTCCCTGAGAAGAGGGAGTTGGGAGGCTGGCGAACCAGCGGGGAGGAAGGAAAAGGCTCAGGAGGAAAGCAGCAAAGTAGGACAGTGCAGGCTTTGGTTGCTGACCAGAGGGCCCCTGAGCTGGCACCCAGAGTACAGGGTGGGCTTGGGACCCTCTACCAGCCACTAGATGAGTGGCAAGGCCAGAGCAGGCAAGGGAAGACTGCCATGTTATATAAAAGGACTTTTGATACATCTTCCCCCCAACCCCAGAAGTGGAAACGTGGTGACTTGGCCAGAGGGCCAAGTCATGATGGGGAAGCCCCTTGAGTGGCAGGATGATGGGAGAGATGCTGCTGGAGGAGGGTACACCGCCTAGCCAGAGCTAATTCCCAGGAGGAGGTGCTACTAGCGGTGAGTGCACCCTGTGACATATGGTGTTAGTCCAGCCTGGTATATATAACTTACCCGAAGCCTCTTATTGCATCAAACTTTGGCCTGTCATAGCAAGAAATAATAGAAAGAAAGAAGGTTCTAGGCCTTGCTGAAGTCAATGGGAGTTTCCCTACTGACTTCAATGGGGTCAGGATTTCACCCCAGATATTGATCTAAGTCCATATGCTTTGCCCTTCTGAAATGGCCAGCTGAGGATTTTCTTTGCCGAGAGGAATCCTCGCTCAGGTCTTACACTGAGCAGAATTCAGGTAGTTCTGATAATCTGTGCAGGGTTTTTAGAAAGATGTCTAAGGTACCTTAGAATGTTGCTCAAAAGCTCCTGAGAGAATTGGGGGACTGGCCCCCACTGTATTAAGTGCTGGATAAACTCAGAGGTGAACACATACCTGTTCCAAAAAGCTGAGAGTCTGAAAATACTGCCCAATGATAACGGATCTTTTCCTAAGGCACATTTAGTCTAGCCCCTGGCCATCTGAAACACCCCCCTCTCCTCCAACTCTTTTTTTTAGAGGCTTTAAACAACCTAATTTTCACAATTCTAAAGCTTAATATTCTCTCTGGGCTCCCTCTGCCAGCATTTTCAATAAAAATCTCCTAGGAGAGCCACTGGGGAGAAACTCTCAGGGAGGATTAGAGAATGAAGCTTTGATAAATAGAGGCATATCTCAGCCAGCCCACATGTGGGCCAAGCTTTCTTATTGTGCTACTCTAATTTGGCTTAACAAAATACCAAATTTTAGTGTCTGTCCTTGATTACACACAGCGTACCAACATCTCTCTCTGTTTTATATAGTACCCCTCACTGTACTCCAAGTCCTTGTTACTTAAGGTGACTAGTTTTCCAAAATAGAAACCATGGGACTCATGTTACTCCCTGTATAGTGGGAAGTCGATTTCCTGCATTTACCTCTTTCTGCCTGATACCATTGCCAGTTTCCCTTCTTCCAATAAGTGCTAAGACTGAGAATACTAGAGCTGGGCAAACTTTCTTCTGCCAAATGCAAGTGTGGGTCAGCTGAAATGTTTCACACATTCATGTTGAATTTGCTGAAGTTAACTTGTTGAAAAGCTGACCCCCCCCCCAACAGTTAGGGTTGCTGTTTTTGAAACAAAAGATTTTGATTAGAAATACTTTTTATTTCAAAATTGTACTTCAATTTAATTAAAAAAAATTGTAAAGCTCAAATGAAATTTTAATCTCTTCTCAAACAAGTGTTCTTTAGCCAAAGTAAAAAACACATTTTAACTTGGGTTGAATGAAACATTTAGTTTGACCCAAAATTATATTTATTAGCTAAAAATGTCAAATTATTTAATCTTAATACTTGACAATTCTTTCTATTTTTTTAGAACTGCCTGTGACCTCACACCCCTCAAATCAGTTATTCATACGGCTCTAGAGAAGAGCTTTCTAGAGCCCACAGCAGCACTCTGCTGCAGACTAGGAGTGAGGGATGTTGAATATTAAAAGAAGATACATGTCCTGATTTAAAGTTCCAAATTTCTAAAACAGACTGCTGAAAAACAGAACTGCCCTGGGGGAAAAAAGGAACAGCTAATTATCACTATCTGTTAAAAATATGGCATTAGTTTTATTGTTTATTGCTAATTCATTTATATAAAATGATCTAAAGACTCTGCCTCAGCTCTAGAAAGGTACAATTTTAGGAAACTCAGATGTCTTCTGGGTTAGTTTCATCAATGCTTTCATTTTTCCAATGTCCCACTTGAGCTACTATTCTCACAGCAAACACTAGATGGTGCTAGGTTATCAAGGATTATCCCAGAAAACACAACCAGAAAACACAACAACCTAACATAACATCTTTTCTTTTCCTTGAAGGCATTGGAAAGAACAGGATTTTTTATAATGCACAGTGACATCACCTTTAGTTTAGTTACATTTTCAAAATATATTGTGTTTAGAGAGGGCTGAACTGTAGCACTAATTCCATCCAAGCTTTTACCAGAATAGGTCCAATTTCAAATCTGACCTTTGATTTGGGCCCACTTCTAATTGCATCCTCTTTCTCTAAAAACTCTACTACCCTGGGTTCTTTTATTGCAGAGGTCGGCAATCGTTCAGAAGTGGTGTGCCGAGTCTTCATTTATTCACTCTAATTTAAGGTTTCGTGTGCTTGTAATACATTTTACCATTTTTAGAAGGTCCATTTCTGTAAGTCTAATTATATCTATCTATCTACTAAACTATTGTATGCAAAGTAAACAAGGTTTTAAAAATGTTTAAGAAGCTTCATTTAAAATTAAATTAAAATGCAGAGCCCCCCAAACAGGTGTCCAGGACCTACTCCGTGTGAGTGCCACTGAAAATCAGCTTGCATGCCGCTTTCAGCGCATGCCATAGGTTGCCTACCCATGTTTTATTGTGTATTATCCTAGTTCTGTGTACAATTTGGAATGCTCACAGACAGGAATAATTAATCATTTTTGATCTGCTTCTTTTATTTCCCTACCATTCAAAAAAACCACTCAAACCTCTTGCTGTATTTTTCTAATCTAGTCATAACATTTTGTATTATTTTAAAATAATAAAAATAATTTAAATAAATGGTTTGAATTTGGTGCTGATGAAAGGATCAACTACCACTATCTTTAACCAGGGCAGATGCAAGCAGTGACTGTGCAGGCTTCTCCTACTTCTCCGCCTATGTACTTAAGTCCTTGATTTGAAACATCCATGTACCTCTTGAGCCAATGCTGCCAATCATATCAAGGAGTGAACAGGTGTGACAGGTTTGATCACAGAAACTCCCTTGGGGCTGCCAGCTGATGTGCCAAGACTACTACTTCCCCTGCTTCCTTGCCCCTAGCCAGCTTAGGACTCCAGAATCCTGCCTGGCTTGAGTCAGACTCGCTAGCCTGCTGCAAACCCAGAACCAGGTCTGAACCACATCCCCTAAGAGAGCTGTAGGCTCACCTGTAAGCAGGTTAAGAAATGTTTCTAACACTCAGATGCTTAACTCCCAAATAAATCAGTTTTACTCTGTATAAAGCTTATACAGGGTAAACTCATAGATGTTCGCCCTCTATACCACTGATAGATATGCACAGCTGTTTTGCTTTCCCGCTCTCTTCCCCCCCCCCCCCGGTACTAATACATCCTTCAGGTTAATAAGTAAAAAGTGATTTTATTAAGTACAGAAAGTAGGATTTAAGTAGTTCCAAGTAGTACAAACAGGACAAAGTGAATTACCAAGTAAAATAAAATGAAAAACATCTATTTCTAATGCATAACAAAACTGGATACAGATAAAAGCCTCACCCTCAGAGATGTTTCCTTTTACAGAATAGACTCCCTCTAGTCTGGGTCCAGCAATCACTCATACTAGGCTGACCATATTTCCTTTAGACAAAAACGGGACATTGGGATGGCAAAAACGGGACATTGGGATGGCAAAAACGGGACAGGGTGTGTGTGGGGGGGCCATGCGGAGCGGAGCTGTCCGGAGCCGCAGCCGGGGGCCAAGCGCCCCGGGGGGGGGGGAGGGGAGGAGGGCGGACGTTTTATGACTCATAATCACATAACTGAATTTATGTGATTATGAGTCATAAAACCCGGCCGGCAGCTCCCCCGCCGGACCGCTCGGCCCCCGGCTCCGGACAGCTCCGATCCGCCGTCGGCTTCAGCCCGCCGCCCGCTGCCGCCTCCTCCTCTCTATTCCTCCTTCCCTCCATCCCTCCCTTCTCTCCATCCCTCCCTTCTCCCTTCCTCCCTGCTCTCTCCCTCAGTCCGCTGCCTCCTCTCCCTACCTAAGGACTAGTATCAGATGTCAGTCTCCGATGAGTGCAGTTTGCTCATCAGAGATTTTGACATCTGATACTTGTCTTTAGGTAGCAAGATTCTTCACCTAAGATCTTGGGAGTCCTGCACCTGCCCCAAAAACGGGACAAAATTGATATTTTTGACAAAAAGACGGGACGGTTCAAAAACATGAAAAAAACGGGACTGTCCCGTTCAAAACGGGATGTATGGTCAGCCTAACTCATACCCCTTGTAGTCACTGTCTTTTGTTCTAGAGCAGGGGTCTCAAACATGCGGCCCGGGGGCCACATGCGGCCCGCAAAGCCCTTCCCTGCGGCCCGCCAAGCTTCCTGGAGCCTCCCCCCGATCCCCCCATAGCAGTTTGCAGGACGGAGGGGCCAGAAGTGGAGGCTTCTCTGCTGCCTGGCTGGGCCGCGTGTGTTTCTAGCTCTGGACTTCCTAGATTGCTCTTGCTTTGTTTGCCAAACAGCTGTTGGTGGTGCCTAGTGCTTTCCAGGAGGGAATGGGGAGCTGCGTGCTCAGAGGAGGAGGTAGGGCAGGGGTGGGACCTCTTGGAAGGGATGGAGTGGGGGCGGAGCCAGGGCAGCAAGGGCGGGGTGTGTGTCAGTGGTGTGGCCCTCGGGCCAGTGCACTAGTCCTCATGGAAGGGGTGGAGTGGGGGCACAGCCGGGGCAGCGAGGGTGTGTGTGTGTGTCAGTGGTGCGGCCCTCGAGCCAGTGCACTAGTCCTCATGCGGCCCTCGTGGTCATTTGAGTTTGAGACCCCTGTTCTAGAGTCTTTCAAGTGTCCTTGGGGGTGGAGAGGCTCTTTCTTATACCAGCCGAAGACAAAATGGAGGGGGGTATCTTAGTTACTGCAGGCTGAGGATATGTAATTGTTTATTAATGTGGACAGAAAGCAGCCATTGGAATGGTCTCACCACAGAGCCTCAGCAAAATATATTTCATTGACTATTATATTGAGGAGGAAAAAGAAGAGAGATGTGCAGTGACAGGGAATGTGTGAGAGTTCGTGGTGTTCTCAGAATTACCACAAAATCTGACAACTGTATATTTCAAACCATGAACGAGTGAAGGGAGATCACATTAGTCTCATCTGTAGGAAAATAGTTTAAAATGGTGACTAAGACCTATATTTCAATTTCAATACCTCTGTTTGAATTATGTCTATTTGGTACTTTTGAGAACAAATTGCATTTGAAATGGAATCTTTCTAATGAGTTATCTTTCAGGCAGGTATGGTGCACACCTTTTTAATACATTTTATATGTTGTGGGGGGGAGAAAAAAAAGATGAATTATGAAGAAGTTAAGAGGAAAATAATTTCAGGAGGTAATGGATGAGTTGTGTCCAGAAGATTAATCAAGACAGTTGCAAGAGAGTGCCAAAAGCATAACTGAAGTAGAACTAAATATCTGATTGTAATTAAAACTTTAGCTTTCTAATGGCTCCATGAAAGATATTTTAATAAACGTGAAATGCACTTTCTAAATGGCACGCTAACTTTTAATGACTTGGGTGTTTTGTTTGATTAGTAACCTGGACTGTTAAATTGAAGCCAACTGCAAATGCATGATAAAATATTGATGGTTTTAGGCAAATGAATTGGGGGAGTTATGCTTGACAGATTTTGGGTATCATTAAGGATTTTAACTGGTAGGAAATACATATTGCTGGTGCTTAAAGATATTTAAAGAGGATCTCACAATTTATATGCCCTAGTTTTAATTTTACAGTAATAATGGGGGGAAAAAATCTAAATTATTCATAGATGGCTGGCCAACAGAGGTCACTTAATTTAAAAAAGTGTTATTTTAATTACACCTGTTTCTCATTTCCAGCACATAAAATTAAATATTCTGAGTTATTTGGTTATTTCTTTTTCTCAGAATGCCTGGAGCTTTCTTGAGGTTTGTGTTTATTAAAGGGAAGGGTGACATGGTAGAAGGAGTTTTATTGTTTGTAGTTAAAGCAGCTTTATTGGAAGTTAATTAAATAAAAAAATGGTGTCATTTCAGAAATGCCACATAGGCTCTCCAAGGGAAATGTGGATGGTCTCAAAGCTCAAGCCTTTTTTTGTATGTTGTGCATGAGACTGCAGAGAGAGACGGATATTATCAGACTTCAGAAAAGTGAAGGGCCAAATCCATAGCTGGTGTAATGTTGGTTTAGCTCCTAACCATTTTGTGCTAAATGAGGATTGGGCCCAAGAGCTAATGTATTTAAATGTACATAATGGTCACTATTGTTACATTTCATAGATTTATATTTTCCGTTATTTTGTTTAAAAAATGACTTGAAAGGAACAAAAAAAGATGCACCTGGCCTGGGGATTGTAATAACCTCAGAAGAGCTGTAACGGAGGAGGAGGAGGAAGACTTTTGGAAAAGCATTTCTAAATTATAGTTAAACATAAGGCCTGGCTCCACTGAAATCAATGGAATATTTGTCAGTTACTTCAATGGGATCAGGATTTCACCCAAATATCTAGTCTCACCAGCCGGAAAGTCCTATTTGATTCCTTCTCTTACACCTGTCTCTGTGCCTGTTCTCACACCGTCCGTCCACACAGAATAACCCCCCACCCCAATTCTCTAAACTGGATCCCTCTTTGCATTCAGGCATCTCTCTAAGAATTACTACTTACACAATGCCCCAAAATGAACAAGCCACACAGTCACAAGGGGAGCTTCAGAAACTCAGTCTCTGTCCCTACTTCTCCCTAGTTTTCCTCCCAGATCAGGTGACTCTGGGCTACAGCAAGGCCTGTTGGGAAGAGGGAGCAGGAAATAAAAGGCAAGGTCTACTTTCTTGCATGGAAGAGAGACCAAAGGGGATTTTTGGTGGTTATGGAAGCTGACCAGGCTATGGAATGAGCCTGGAAGGGGTTTGGCTGAAGCTATGTGAGGGAGCTTAGGAGCAGATCTGGGGAAGAGCAGCACCATGTTGGCAGGGTTTTCATAGGACTAGGGAATCTAGATTGAGACTAGCATCAGTTCCCTGCAGAGGGCCAGGAATGGAGCCTGTGAGAAGCCTCTCTGAGAAAGCTAGAGGAGATAAGCAGAAGTAAAAGGTGTTCTTGAGAATTGTGAAGCACTAAAGGTTGGAGTTAGGGCAGATAGCTGCTCAGTAGTAAAGGGTCTCAGGATCAGCATTTGGAGTAGAAGGAAGGTCTGGTCTCCCTTATGGTGCTACCTAGAGGCAGTGTAAAAAAAAAAACCAAAAAACCCAACCCCTACAACTGAGGGTGTCACATAAGCAGTCAGGTCTACTCATCAGAGCAGGACTCAGGTTTACTGATCAGAGTCCAAATGCCAGAGCCCAAGATTAAGGCAGAGTAAGAACCGGATTACCTGGAATCAGGGAAGGTAGAAGCAGGGCTTGGATTAAGGGAGGCAGAGAATTCTAAGGTGTGGGTATTGAGTGGCCACTGATCATTTGCAGCTGCTTAACAGCAAGCCATCTGGCTGTCTTAGCCAATCAGGTGGATCTGCTGGGGCCCAGCTGCACTCATTGGCTGCCTAATGACTGAGCAGGTGCAGCTGCAGGCTCTCATCCCCTGGCAGAGAAGTAATTTGAAGAAGGTTGTGGGTCAACGATGCCTTAAACCCAGTGAAAGGGAGAAGGACCTCTTGCCACCAACAGGGAAGGATCCGTTGCATGGATCCTAGGGTAGACAGGTGTGGCCTAATGGGACAAAAAGGTTGGTTGTGTCTTTTATTTACCCTGGAAAGGAAGGATGCTTGATTTGGCTGATGAGCACAATCACCCTATCAGTCCTGGCAAAGCCCCCTTCAGTGGGTAAACTGAGGCAGAGCCACATGCTTGATGTCGGTGAGGTAAGAAGCTGTGCCCTTATCCCCTGCCCCTAATTATACACCACAAAGTTTAAACTCCATCAATCCTTCCTCTGGATTTCACACTATATCCCAGTCTCTCTGTTTCATGTCTTACATCCCAATCCTACAAACACTTGAGTTTAATTTTGTTCACCTGAGCATTCTTCTGGAGCATTTACAAGATGGGGGAATATCAATATAAACTCTTCAGGGCTGTCTTCCTTTTGAGTCATGTACAGTGCTGAGCCCATTGTTGGTGCATAACAAAGAAATAATTCCCAAAGGCTCCCATATGTCAGAAAAATGCTTCCGTTTCAATCTATTCCTGACTGGAGTTGTTTCAGATGTATATATTCAACTGGCTATGAGCCATTCAGTGAGATGGGCACAGTGTGTCTTTCCAATTGGCCACAATGGCCACAACTTTTATTAAAAATTCACCAGTCTGTTGATTGAAGACAAAATGTATCCCAACACAATCTAAATAGCCCCAGCATAGGAGACAATGCAATATTTTATTTATGTATAGGATGTTACAGATACATTTCCCATATTGCGAGCCTTGTGGACTGCTGCATACTCATGAATGAAGTACCAACGTCATCCTGGCTGGACTGGCATCTAGAAGTTGATGATACGCCAGGCTGGCTCAGTTTTATTGTTATCCACATGGCCTAGTTTATAGTGTAAAAGCACATCCAAGGCAGTGAATGCCCAATCTTGAGTATAGCCAGATGGTTTTCCACTGTGTGGGCCCCTGTTGGATGTCTAAATTTGCCTTCCACACATTTTCAGCAAGCTTGGAAGAAAACCTTAATGTAAGCTCTTTATGGATGCTCTATGCTCACCTTAACACATTTTCTGACATTCAGTCAAAACACTGGTGGTATTTCTTCCCAAGATGAGTGGGAAATACTTTTTGTTTTTAATAAGGAAATACAGCTAAATACAGCGTGGGAGTTGAGGGTTCTGTGATCGTTAACTTCAGCTGCTGAAATACAATCAATATCCTCACTAAGCTTTCATCTCTATTATTTGGCCAAAGGAAGATTTGGTTTGAATAACCATGATGAGGAAATGGTCCGGGATTAGCAAAACGATGTAGCTTTTTGGAACTAGGTGCCTCATGCTTAATTTGTAATAAAAGAGGTGCCGGGGCTGAAGCAGTTAAGTGGTGGGGCTCAAGCAAGTTTTTTACTTTCATAACTGATGCCAAAAGCCCAGAGGCGCCAGGGCTATGAACTGCCAAGCCTGTCATTGCTGGGGCTCGGCCCTGGCACATATGAAGCACTGTGGATGCCCGCTAGTGACACTGGTGAAAACTGGGCACGTTAATAATACTGGCTTGAAAAGAGATTCCCAGCTGTTGACTGGTCTAGCCAAGGATGTAGTCATGGTTGGCCTTAACTAAAAAATTTTTGGTGGCTCCAAAACTGAGCAAAATTAAATTTGTAGATACTATCTGCTGAACCAAGCTTTCTCCAAAAGCTTCCTCTGAAAACTGGCTGGTAGGTTCCAGAATAAACAAAATAAAAATGAAGTTTAATATCTACAATGCTGTGTGTGCTCTTCTTGCTGCTTCCCCCTCTTGTCAATTTCTTTATTCCAGTCTTTCTTCCTACCCCATTTCCCTTCTTTTCATCCCCATTCCATTTTTTTTCTTACTTCTCCATTTATTGTTTTCTCTGTCCCATTTATTACATCTGTTGCCTGCAAGGCCCAGCCTGTTCTCTTCCTTTCACCATGGGTGCATCCAGCATGCTTTTATGGGCCCCATTACTATGAAGTAGGGAAGTGCTATTATCCCCATATACAGAAGAATATGGGTACATTGGGGATATGAACGGGGACTATATTGTCTAATGCAGTGATACTCAGATGTCAGTAGTTCAGGAGCCAAATTAGTGATCAAAAAGAGCCACAGTAGTGTGAATTTATAGTTTCCTTTACTATTTTTTCTCTCTCACTCTTATTCTTACAGCAAATTGACTGACCAAGTATGCTACAATTCCTTAATAACATAGTAAAGGCATCCTGATTGGTTTATAATTAAACCACAATGTTTTACTATCAGGTGCTGCAAAGAGCTGCAGGAGACACGTTAAAGAGCAAATTGCAACTCCTGAGCCTCAGTCTGACTATCACAGTCTAATGTGTAGATAGTTTCTAATTGCTATTTCTATTCCTTCCTCCTATGCCTTTTTTACTGGCTCCCCAACCTATTTCTAGCCTATTTACATTTTTTTGCTAGATCCCTCATCTATTTTCTATCTGCTGAATATTCTTCCCTTTAGCATTTATGCTCTTTCTCCTTTCTTTTTCTCTCATGTTTCTTGCTCTGCCCACCCCAACCCTCCCTCTCTGTTTCCTCCACCGTGACCATTCTTCCCACTCATTTCTCCACAGCTGGGCCTCACCTATATTAGGCTGTGGCAGGATCACTCAGTTTATTCCTTCTGATGCCAAAAACTTTTCTGTATCTTCCTACCTGGCTCACTGTTGCACACTGTGTTTTCCACCCTTTTGCATCATTGCTCCTGTGTACATAGAAGGATTTGCTCAGGTCCTGTAGCCCTTGAAGATAGACTCGTGGAAACTAAAAAAGGTTTCTTGAATAGGACCTTGTGGTCTAATTTCTCTGCCCCTGGCTCCTGGACATAGGGGCCCATTGGATACCTCCTGCTGCTCTGGACTCCAAGAGAATAGGGTATTTTTATGAATATTCACCATGCCTACTTCTGCAGCCAAGCAGCTCCATTTTAAATGTTAGTAGTATACAGCATAGAATAAACTTGGGGGTGCAACAAGCCCTGAATTGTGTCTGGAATGTGTGAGACTTCAAAGGAGGTTACCAGAGCCTGTGGGGAAAAGTTGGAAACCTCTAAGTGTCTGCTACACACTGGCACAATGTTCTAGCACTGCAGGAGAATTTCAAAGGACACATTGAGTAGTTGTCTACAGTAGACTCTTGATTATCCAGGATGGTAGGGAAAAAATAATTCTGGTTAATAAAATCCCGGATAATCACCATCCATAGGAAATATGGGGAGAGGGGGTTAGTTCATCAGCTACCCTGCGCTGGGGGAGTGGGGGGTGTTGGTTCACTGGCTGCCCTGTGCCCTGGTGGGGTTTTTTTTGTGTGTGCTTGGGGTGGCAGCATCGCCAGAGTCAGTCCTACAAGTTGCACATATTTTTATTTGCCATTCTGGTTAATCCAATCCTGGATAATCGAGAGTCTACTGCATGTCCAAAAAAAAATGTGGTATGTTATGGAAGCAGCTGAGGGGAGGGATATGCGATGTAGAGAGAAGTTAGATCTGTCTGTAAAGCATTTTGCCCTTGAAGAAAAACCCAGATTTACTGCTGTGTAGCTAGCTAGTTTATGCTTTCAGGCTCTCAGAGCACTTTACCCTGACTCTTTCTTTCTGGGCATTTCTTTACAAGAATTTGCTGCTCAATTAGGCATTGGAGAAATGATCATTTTGCCAAATGCAGAATTCACTTGAAAACGGTGGGGTCTAGACGTGCCGCAGACTCAGTGAGTTGAATTGATTTTGGCTTGGCAATGATGTGAGTTCCAAGCTGCTGCCGGTTTTTATTTCAATCTGCAGCTTGCCTAGAAGCAGGGTGAGAATTATTTCCATACAAGCATCTTCGTGGTGTGCACAGCACTGGCTTCTCTTCAGTTTGATCTGATTTTTTTTTTTTTAAATGAAATTGTCCTTGAAAAACCACTGCTCTCTATGACAGGGAGATATGTTTTGTGAGCCTCAGTTTCCTGGCACCCCAAATGTAAAAGTCTTAGTTTTTTGTGAAACCTCATAGACAGCCCTATGTTCCCTGATTCTGTTTGCAAAGGATTCATTGCATTCAAGAGGCTGCTTAGACAATAACAAGGACTAGAAACTAGGCCCAAATCCTGGAGCTCGCTGTGCAGATTGAATAGTTGTGCTGTGCACTGAGGTTCTCTGTTCAGTCTGAGGGCTTGGTTACACTTACAGTTTTATAGCGGTTTTGGTTATACCTGCCCTCGTATACAGCTATAGGGATAGCGATATAGCGTGTCCACACTGAGAGCTGCCAGCGGTATAGCCTAGCCGCATTTCCGGCACTTGCAGCGGCACGGGGAGTGGTGCGTTATGGGCAGCTATCCCAGCATTCAGCTGGGTGCAACGTGCTTTTCAAACAAGGGCAGTGAGGGGGAACGTGTTGTGTGTGCGCGGACGGAGAGAGTGATTTTCTCATGCTGAGAGTGTCAGCAAATTTCCTTTGAAATACAAAGCCTGCTAGTTTTCTCTTTCACACAGTCTCACTCCATAAACATTTGCATTGTTTATTTGCCGAGTTAAGAGAGAAACTCTGAAAATGTAATTCCACATTTCTCCTGCCAAGGTCCAAACAAAGGGAAGAGACGTCAATTGCCTTAAATGCCTTAGAGGTGTCTCTAGAGATCACTCAAAGCATTGTATTGTTAATACCCATTCAGACTGGAGATAATATGGAGCAGTGAATACGCTATAGCTGTTAATCCTCGGGGAAGGGAGGATTACCAGTACTGGTATAACTGTGGACTTATAGCGCTCTATGTGCCTCGCCAGTCTGGACGGGTAGTGAGTGATGGCACTCCTGGAGGCTTTATAGCGCTATAAAGTGCCTGTGTAACCAAGCCCTAAGGTGTTCTGCCCTCCACCACTTCCCAGAGAGGCAGCAAAATGACTCCCATTGCACTCTTAAGGCCCCAGGAGCTTATCACATTTGCTCAATGGTGAGGATGATGGTCATTGGGCTACTGATCCTTCCTTTGCCACTAGCCTGCCCTGGTCACAACCCCTGCCTATGTGAGAGAGCCAGTGTAGAGCTGGGTTTCAAAAATGTGGTTTCCCAAATAGAAGAGGGGACCAGATTTTTCCTTAGAAACCTAATTGATTTGGGGAGTAAAACTCATTGATATGGATCCTACCTCTGTTTCAATGGCCCTACCTTCTCCTCGCCATATTATTAGGTGCCTAAATATGGATTTAGTTGTTTAATGTTAGGTACACAAGTTTGCTCATTTTTAGAACAGGAACCAAACAACTTTACAGGTAGGAAAATGTTCAGTTATAATTTCTATTTTATTCTTCATTCTATACCTCTGCATTTTCAGACCAGCACTAGGACCAGAGATACAGTGAATACCTCTTGCATGGTATTTCATTGTTTCCACCACAAACAGAAGCAGGAAGCATTGTACCAGAAATCTTGCAAAGAAGCCTGTTCTCATAGGATTTTTTTTTGGGGGGGGGAGGGGAACCAATTTTGCAGATGCAAAAGCATCAGATTCTGCAGTTCGAAAAACTCAGCAAAGCAGTCAATCCCTTTAGAGGCTTATCCAAATCTAACCCAAATGCCAAACCTTTGGAGGTTTGTCCACTTTTCTGAGGAAGGGAGAGGTGGTGGGAGTGACAAAGAATTATATGGAGGGAGTTGCTATGTTAATCATCTTTCCTTTGCTACAATCATTTACCTTTGTCATGTTTTCAATGCAGCTGAAACTAAGAGTGAATGGAAGGAAATAACTTCAAATTCCAGAAGTATACAATGTTGATTGCATGCTACCCAGCAAGGTCTTTAGGGACTGGCAGTAATACATGGTTTGCATCAGGGTCTTGGCTGCTGAAGTTTCTTCAGATGGGGTGTGTCTACCTGGCAGGGGTCGGGGTGGGGTGGGGTGAGGGAATCCAAAGCTTTTTGATGCCTGTCAGGTCACTCGCTTGCATCACTAGTATGCACGTAGAATACCTGTTCCATTTTCAGTTTGCATTGTGTGAACACATACTGGTAGTTTGCTCTAAATGAGGGGTCTCAAACTCAAATGACCACGAGGGCCACATGAGGATGAGGGCCGCATCACTGATGCCCCCCACTCGCTGCCCCTGGCCCCGCCCCCATTCCACCCCTTCCATGAGGCCCTGCCCCGCCTCTTCCCATGCCTTCCCTGCCCCATTCCAACCCCTTCCCCAAAGTCCCCACCCCAACGCTGCCCCCAAGGGGTGCAGAAAGGGTGTAGGATGTGGTGGGGGATCAGGGCAGGGAGTTGGGGTGCAGGGAGGGGTTCAAGGTGCGAGCTCCAGCTTGGTGCTGCTTACCTAGAGTGGCTCCGGCCCCATGCTGCTCCGCTCCAGGAAGCTGCTACAACCAGTCCCTTCAGCTGCGGGGGTGGGCGAGCTCAGGGTTACGTGCATGTGCTGCTCTTGCATTCCTCCAGGTTACTCCCATGAAGCTCCCATTGGCTGTGGTTCCCTGTTCCGGGCCAATGGGAGCTGCAGGGGGTGGTGCCTGGATGGAGGCATCTTAGGAGCCCTCTGCCTCCTTCCCCTTCCCCCCTGGCGGAAGGGACCTGCTGACAGCCACTTCAGAAAGCGGCAGGGCACTCACAGCACCCGAGGTGGGGGGTGGGAATGCGTGGGGAGCTTGGCGGGGGGGCCGCGGGGACCTTTGTGGGCCACAGGGTAGGGCTTGGCAGGCCGCATGTTTGAGACCCTTGCTCTGAACTGAGTGTGTATCATTCTCTGGAGGTTTCCCATGGTCCTTTGCTTTGCTGCAGAGCCGTGTGCATCCTGGGATTGTTTTCTCTGAGTTGTGAAAAGCCAGGTGGCTTAATTTTTAAAAAAAAATCTTTTGTTTCTGTTGTCTCTTCCCTGTAATTCTTTCTGGGCTGGCATGCACAATTTACAAAATGCTGTCAGCCCACATGGACCCAACAATACTCTGTGGTAAGTGTGAATGTGCACAGGCTACTTGGCCTGTATTATATCAGGAAGAGCTTGATGAATTCTGCATTGGACTTCACCGATCACACCACCGAGCAGATGATGCAGGAACCAGAGAATATTTTATGGCAGCAGCAACAACTCCTCTGGCAGCAGCAGGTTACCTGCAGCAGCGGCAACAGGACCAGGTGGAAGAACAGGAGGATGCCAAGCCTAGTGGGAGAGGACAGTACTGCAGAGCTGGGATGAGTAGCAGTTTCAAGAGAATATCAAGATGGGGCAGGCTACCTTTTTTGAGAATTGTAGAACTGATCCTGGAGCCTCAGCCATGGTGTACCAACATACCCATGGAGAAACAGGTCATCGTTGCCATCTGGAAGCCAGCCACCTAAGAACGTTACTGGTCTGTAGCCAACCAATTCAGCATGAGAAGATAGCAAAGACTGGGAAAATTGGACCTCTGAAATTTGAGCAAGAGACCAGGGTGGCTGAAAAAGTATCTGAGCTACTAATTGTATTTAAAGATAATTGTTGCATATATCTAAATCTCCAATCCCAACAATGGTAACAAAGTCCTGTGGCACCTTAAAGACTAACTATAAAGTTTTGAAGCATGAGCTTTCGTGGGCTAATACCCACTTCGTCGGATGCAAGCAGTGGAAGTGTCCAGAGGCAGGTATAGAAAAGTAGGCAAGAACCAGGTGGGAGGTAAAAAGGTTAGTCCAATTAGGCTGAACCAGCTTGTTATCTCCGATCAGGGAGGGTGGGTTATTCTTCTAGCATTTGAATGGGGGCTGTGAACATGGAGAGAGGAGAAACTATTTCTGTAATTAGCAAGCCATTGTAGGTCTTTGTTCAATCCGAGATTGTTTGTGTTGAATTTGCAAATGAATTGTAGCTCTGCAGTTTCCCTTTGCAGTCTGGACTTGAAGTTTTTTTGCTGCAGTATGGTGACTTTTAAATCTGTAATTGTGTGTCCAGGCAGGTTGAAGTGTTCTCCTACAGGTTTTTGTATATTGCCATTCCTAATATCTGATTTGTGTGCATTTATCCTTTTTCATAGGGACTGTCCAGTTTGGCCGATGTACGTAGCAGAGGGACACTGGTGGCATATAATGGCATATATGACATTGGTTGATGTGCAGGTGAATGAACCAGTGATGGTATGGTTGATCTGGTTAGGTCCTGTGATGGTGTTGCTGGTGTAGATATGTGGGCAGAGTTGGCATCGAGGTTTGTTGCATGGATTGGTTCCTGAATTGGAGTTATTGTGGTGCAGTGTGCTGTTGCTGGTGAGAATTTGTTTAAGGTTGGCAGGTTGTCTGTGTGCCAGGACTTGCCTTCCTCCCAAGGTCTGTGAAAGTGAGGGATTATTGTCCAGGATGGGTTGTAGGTCACTGATGATGCGTTGCAGAGATTTTAACTGAGGACTGTAGGTGATGGCCAGTGGTGTTCTGTTTTCTTTCTTGGGCTTGTCTTGCAGCAGCAGGCTTCTGGGTACACGTCTGGCTCTGTTGATCTGTGTCCTTATTTCCTTGTGCGGGTATTGTAGTTTTGAGAAAGCTTGGTGAAGCTCTCGTAGGTGTTGGTCTCTGTCTGAGGGGTTGGAGCAAATCCGATTGTACCTCAGTGCTTGGCTGTAGACAATGGATCGTGTGGTATGTCCGGGATGGAAGCTGGTGGCATGAAGGTAGGCATAGCTGTCGGTAGGTTTTTGGTATAGGGTGGTGTCGATGTGGCCGTCATTAATTTGCACTGTGGTGTCTAGGAAGTGGACTTCCTGTGTGGACTGGTCCAGACTGAGGTGGATGTTGTGGTGGAAGCTGTTGAAGTCATGGTGGAATTCTTCCAGAGTTTCTTTCCCATGGGTCCAGATGATGAAGATGTCATCAATGTAGCGTAGATAGAGAAGGGGTGTGAGTGGACGAGAGTTGAGGAAGCGTTCCAGGTCAGCCATAAAGATGTTGGCATACTGTGGGGCCATGCGGGTGCCCATAGTAGTGCCACTGGTCTGGAGGTATATATTGTCACCAAATTTGAAATAGTTGTGTGTGAGGATAAAGTCACAGAGCTCAGCAACCACCTGTGCTGTGGCATCATCAGGGATACTATTCCGGACAGCTTGTATTCCATCTTTGTGTGGGATGTTTGTGTAGAGAGCCTCTACATCCATGGTGGCTAGGATGGTGTTTTCTGGAAGGTCACCAATGCATTGTAGTTTCCTCAGGAAGTCAGTGGTATCACGGAGATAGCTGGGAGTGCTGGTGGCATAGGGTCTGAGTAGAGAGTCTACATATCCAGACAGTCCTTCAGTGAGAGTGCCAATGCCCGAGATGATGGGGCATCCAGGGTTTCTAGGTTTGTGGATCTTGGGTAGTAGATAGAATAACCCCGGTCGGGGCTTTAAGGGTATATTAATTTGTTCCTGTGTTAGTGCAGGGAGAGTCCTGAGTAGATGGTGCAGTTTCTTAGTATATTCCTCAGTGGGATCGGAGGGAAGTGGCCTGTAGAAATTGGTATTGGAGAGTTGTCTGGTAGCCTCCTTTTGGTAGTCTGACCTGTCCATGATGACAACAGCACCTCCTTTATCAGCCTCTTTGATAATGATGTCAGGGTTGTTTCTGAGGCTGTGGGTAGCATTGCGTTCTGCACGATTTAGGTTGTGAGGCAGGCGATGTTGTTTTTCCACAATTTCTGCCTGTGCACGTTGGCGGAAGCATTCTATGTATAGGTCCAGACTGTCTATACCTGCCTCTGGACACTTCCACTGCTTGCATCCGACGAAGTGGGTATTAGCCCACGAAAGCTCATGCTTCAAAACTTTATAGTTAGTCTTTAAGGTGCCACAGGACTTTGTTACCTCTGCTATTCCAGACTAACACGGCTACCTCTCTAATCCCAACAATGTCACTTTTCATTATTCCTGGTGAATGGAAATTCTTGAAACATTGGAAGTTTAATAACAGCTCCTCAGGGGTACTACTTGTGGTGAATTTCAGTAGAAACTTCAAACAAGTCACTTAAGGTAAAATTTTCCAAAATGGCCATTACAGTTCTGCACACTTTGTGCACAAAACTTGAATTAGAGCATGGTATTTCCATAGATTTCTAACTACTTTGATTTGCATAGCAAACCGTTATTTGCAAATTTAAGATAATTTTTGTTAATGACCATTTCCACAAATAAAATTACGGGTGCAAGCTTTGAGGTCAGTCTGAAGCCCATAATAATGGCCATTGAGGTACGATACTGAGCTGTGCCGTGTGAGGGGGCTATACCTACCGTAATGTGTTCTATATCATACGACTAGAGTCAGGAAATAAAGCTCAATATCATGCCAGAATTCCTGTGTCACATCCTATTACAGCCCATTTTGAAAGTGTGGTCCTTAGAATGTTTTTGTAGAATGAAAAATGTTCTGTCACATTCCAGGTTACACACTGTAGCTGGAGCAATAAAAGACCATTTTGCCATTCAGCAGCCATTTCCTATTTCTTCGAAGTTCAACATTTATTAGCTGGTAAACCAGGCCACTTAAAAAGTTTTACAGCAAAGCAGCAGGCAGAGATGTGAGCATATTAGTAAAATAACTGATGTCCCTGTCTTTGCTATAGAATGGGACCAACACTTAGTCCTTGTGTGTGTGTGTGTGTGTGAACGCTGTGCATCTCCATGGTCCTCTGTTCCATCTTTTCTATTATGGTACATCAGCACCTTTTGAAGTCTGGGGAAAAAAATCTTCTTTTTGACACCCCCTTTGGAATGCTGCTTTTCTTTGCTTGGTAGGATTAATCAGTATGACATCAGCTACTACTCACCTCCCCACCCCCGAACCCAGGTTGTCATATCATGAAAAGAGAGGAAATCTCTTGAGAGAGATGTTTACCACCCACAAACAGAAGGAAATAATAAGATCTGTTGTTGTGTTCTATCAAATGTAATTTTATTTTCACCAAGCTCACAGTCTAATCAGATAGGAGCATTTGGGAACAAGCCAGCTTTCTCTGGTTATAGCTGGAAAGGAAAATGTTATTAAAATTATCACACAATCCTGGTTTAGGATCAGTGTTTGCAAGCACGCTGGTCATGCTAAAGCTTTTATGCTCCCATACCACTGAGTGGCAAGCAAGCTGTCAAGATAGAAGTAATTCTGAAGATATTTTAATTTTTTAACTGTAGGGGGCAATATAACACAATCCAATCTGATTTCTTAGCTCAACTATTTCTCTCAAAAATGACCAAAATTGTATTTGTGAGTTGGAAACTGAAATACTAAATTCTAGTGTAAGGAGCAATCTTCTTTGTGTCATGCTTGCATGTTGTGCTAAAAATCCTGTGTGAGTCTCTGAATTGTATACTCCGTGAAATGTAGGTGTCTATTCTCCTGCTGATGAGGTGGGAGAATAGACAGCTATTAGATGCAGAACTTCTATCAGCGCTAACATTCTGATCCCAGTGATCTGCAACCAGTATTCTAACAAGGGGTGCTAATAAAAAGGATTCCTTTTTAGCATGATAAACACTGTGTACCACGAGTGCACATTCTTGTAGAAAGAGAGGCTGAAGGACTCTGGAATCAGGTCATTTTTCTCCTTTAAACACAAATGTTTTCTGTAACCAAGCAGAGAAGCACTTGGCAAACAAACTTGTGCACTTGCAGGAAATGTTTATGCATTGTTCCTGAAAAAAAATATACAGGGTATATTGATAGCTTGGCATGGTGTGGAACTTGTGTGAGGACCTTATGGGGAAAGGGAGGCTCCCTCAAGAGATTATTTTGCTTTGTAAAGTACCTGACACGATTTGGTACAGCCCGGTGCATTCTAAAGCCAAAGCACATGGTCTTCACAAGAATTTTATGAGTTCCAGAGATAAGGCATCTCTGATGGGGATGATTTAGCAGTATCCAGAGATGAGGTAACTACCTCCATCAGAGGCAGGGAAATAATCCCAACCTTCTCTCTAGTTTGCTGGTGGAATTTCAATAAGGGGCTCCCAAGACCCTCCCCAGGTAAATCACTATTTGACTCTTCATAAGGACTACAGACAACTCCCACTGAAATCTATGGAAGTGTTGTCTGCATGTTGAATTGCAGGATCAGGCCCGAACTGGAGTCCTGTGCATAACCTTTCCATACACTAATGCATGAGTTAGCCCCTCAGATAGCAGCTGAATAGTGCTGAATTGATGTCAATTTTCCTCTCCACAATATAAAACCATTGTTTGTCATAGGCCCTAATTTATGTCATTGCTTTTAAAAAAATTATTTCTGTTTTAAAATGCATCCAGTTGAGGTGGAACTACAATATTGGCAGCCAGTTGCCAGTAATGGAGACAGTTAGGTTTAATTTCAACTTTCTGAACTACAAATATGAAAATTTAAAACAAAAAGTTGGCAAATTGTGGACAGGTGACCATAGTGGATAGAACCTTGGACATGAAGGCCATGGAGAGCTGACCTGGGATTGCTTGTTGATGTATTAATGGGAGTGGGAGGTGGGAACTACTGTACATTAAAAATAGCCAAGAAGACACCACAAAGTACGTTACTCTGAGTGTTTTCTTTTGTTCCTGATTCTTGTTAACATGATTAACACACAGGCTCAGCGGGAGAAATTACTTGGGGTCAGATTGTGAGCCATTTACAGCTATTGGTGAGCAAGTTGCTCCCAAGATTAGGTCCATTTACTTCAGTGGGACCATAGCTGGGAGTAACTGCTCACCAATAGTAACAAAGTGGCCCTCAATTTGAACAATTTAAAAGTAATCTTAATTGTAATTTAAAATGTATCAAAATAGTTCCCTGTGAGATTTAAAGATTTTTCCAGGGGAGAAATTGGGAGGAGGTTAAGAAAAGTCAGAGGCTTTTTACATTTCTTGCAGACCGAATTGCACATTCAAGGCCTAGTATTTCCTCTTTCCATCAGGGTACCAAAATGTAACACTTATTAGCAGCTCTAACTAAAGTGAAAAACAAAAAAAAACCCCACCAAATGACTTCGTGACTGATGTTCGCTGCACACTTACAATAGGCTAATACAAACCAAAATATTAATGACACTGAAATCTAATGTTCAACCAGCTGGGAGGTTAGAAGGTTTTTGCTTTAGTTCTCCACAATAATCATAAGCTTTGGAACACATAGCCAAGAAACTGTGACGTCCAACGAATATCAAAGAAATATTTTCCCTGGCTTTAAGCAAGAGGATTTATTTATTTATTTTTCTTGTGGAGATAACAAATGAGAAACACTTAAAATTAGAACAACCTTGGTCCCCAGTGGCCTTATTTGTAAAACCTGCAGGCAAGCCTGGTTGCTCTGCCCTGACACTGAAAAGATTCCCAAGAATCCCCTTGATATTAGCTATCCTGGCTTCTCCCAAACTCTTCTGTACCAGGCCAAAAGGGCCTAAAAAGAACGAAGTGTCACCTTTCTAAATTGCTTCCATATTTAATCTAACAAGGTTATTTACATTGTAATGACCCTTTAAAATACAAAGGACAAACATTTTCAGAGGTTAAATTATAAGCTCTTTCGGGCAGAGAACTGCTCTAGCCCAGGAGCCCCAATTCTGCCACCCTAACTCAATCTGAGTTAGTACTTTAGCTTATGCCTCAAGTAATCCTGTTGATTCAGCTTGATCAAGTATCACCCAACTTGATTAAGGGTGATAGAACTGAACCGTCTGTTTGGATAGTTCTGTATAAATGCTCATTATTAAAAATAGTAACAATAATAATGGTGCATAGATTTGAAGACCAGAATGGGCCAATGTGCTAATCTAATTTGATCTCCTGCAAAATAGAGGCCAAAGAAACTTGCTCAATGTCTGCATCAAGCCCATAAATTCTGTTAGTTATAAATGTATCTTTTAAAGATATCCACTGAGAAATGTAAATATAAAAATTCTCTTTACTTCAGCAACATGTGCTGAATTACCTCACTAACCCGTCTCAAAGATGCATTCAGCATATAATTTAAAATATAATGTTTTCTCTCACTTAGGTTCTCTGAAGTTGCAAGTCACCATCTGGGTTCTAAACCAAAAATCCCCTTTGAAAAACCATGACCTATGCTGAAGAAATGGGACTTCCCTGACCCATGTGAGGAAGTTTTGTGCTTCAATGGAGTTGCCTACTAGTGATGATTGCTGCTGGTCTGGGAATTTTTTCCCCCATGAAAATGTTGGAGTTTTGTTTAGAAGTTGAAATTTTTTTCCCTAGACCAAAAATATTTGGTTTAAAACTGGTGAGGTGAAGGGAGGATTTTTTTGGTATTCAAATAATTTCTGGTTTAAAACCAAACGTTTTTAGTTTGGGGCTTTTTGAGAAAACCCTGACTTCTTTGAAACTGTTTTAAAAAAAATTTTAAGAGCAAAAAGTTTTGGGAAAAAATTGTTTTTGATGAAATCTCAGTCTTCTATGCAAAAAAACTCTAAAAAACAAACAACCCCCACAACCCCATAGACAAGTTGTAGTTGTGATGTCGCAGCATGGTGTGAGATTGGGAGAGCACAGTGCTGTAAGAGCTGGGCATCTTGATATTCAGCGTTAAGGCTGTTATTTAATACTCAGCACTAGTTTCATCATCAAAGAAAATGAGGCAAAATTAAAAATTCTTATCCTGTGTTTGTTGTTTTCACAACTTCAGTTTCCTTTCAATTTTTATATCATCGTCCCTTTTGATAAAAGAAAACAATGCTTAAGGAAAAAGGCAGGCAGCAAGGAGGCAGAACTAGAAGTGCTTCTCAACACTGACTTCACTTCTGTAGATGTTTATAATAGAGTATCTGCAGATCACTCCCTGCAGAAAGCTATAACAAATAACACCGCTATTCAGGGAAAGTGAATTCGACTAGTACAGCAGCAGCTGATAGTAGACACCTTGTTAGATTATGGTCTCCTAACAATCATTCTCTTGTCTGGTGCTGTGGAATTTCTTTGTACTTTTGTATAGTGTGGGTATAACTCTTCTTTTGTTTTTCTTAATGCTGTGTGATAGAATGAAATGTTTCTAAAAGTCTTTTAAAGTTATTGATTGGGATAGACTCCCAGAGCTGGCTTTCAGGACCTACAAAAGCCACTCACTGAAGGGGGCAGGGGAGAATCCAGTTTTTGGCAATCTCCTATTTGCAGGTTGTCTCAACATTTAATCGGCTATTGTGGGGCAAGGACGTTCTCATGGCTTAGACACTGGACTGACACTGGGAAGTTCTGGCTCTGACAGAAACTTTCTGTATGACCATGAGCAAGTCACCTAATCTTTCTCTGCCTCAGCTTCCCATGTGCAGACACAAGGGAATGGATGCCAACAGGAGGCACTGATCCTGCAAACATTTATAACACATGCATAGTTAAGCATCTGCCTAGGTGTTTGTAGAATTGGGGCCTTATATGCCTAGATGAATAGGTTGATCATGACTCCATTATCTATACTGTAATTGGTCTTACAGAAGAATGGGGAGAGGATGAAATGAAAGCGTGTGTATGGGAAGAGAAATTGAAGAGATTTGTTGGACCCCTAAACCCATCCCTATAGACTTCAGCAGATTACTAAATGTAAATATCTATGTTAATTCAACGTTAAAGTTGAATTTTTAAACCCATTAGCTAACTTGTGAATTTCAATATATAAACTTCATCCCTTTCTGAGTTGTATGCAAGAAAGTGTCTAAAAATTGCTTAAAGTTTATGTGCATGGGGGGAGTATTTCTTTACCTTTCCATAACTCAAAAATAACTGAATAAATGTTGTTAACATTCTTAAATGACTTCTGGTCAAAGGTAAATTTTATTTAAGAATAGAAAATTTTAAAGTGATTTTTTTTAGGAAGCCACTATAGATGTTATCCTGTACACTTAAAATGGTTATTTTTTTCCTTTCCAGGACAGAGAAATCCAGGAGCCATATTTGACTGTGTGTAGTCATATTTCACAAGCTGTCTTAGATAATATGATTCTCTTTATTTCTCTATCTGTAGACCATAAGCCATTTGAGGCAAGAATTCTCTTCTCAGTTCATACAGCTCTCAGCAAAGTAGGGCCCTTTGACTGCCACCATAATATAAATATTTACTACTATTGCTGTTTGAATAATTTTTATTTGTAATAAATATTGACTTTTAAAAAAAAATGTTTCCTGTTCTTGTAAGGATTAATAGTTTATATGAGTATAGACATTGTTGACTATTGATACTGTAAAACTATACAAATGCAGCTCTTTCTATGTGAAAAATTATTTTAATTTGCAGGTTTTGTTGGGAGATTTTGAATAAAATGTGACTCCTGGTTATATTCCCCATAATTGCCTATAACTCTGGGAATTTGTCAGTATGATCAGATAGTTCATTTCTTAACTGTAGTAAACTATTTCTATCCCTATTAACAGAAAATCCATATTTACATTATCATAGCACATAACTGAATTTGACCCTTTTATGCATATCATCATTATTGTGCGACATCCTGACTCCAGTGGAGTCAATGGGAGTTTTGACTACAGTGGAGCCAAGATTTCACCCAAGCTTAACTCTAATTATTCCTGGTTTTTGTGGGTTTAATTCATCTATAACTCTTTATGGGGGGTGGGGAATGTGGAGAGCGAGCGAGCGCGAGATCTGTGTTTGAGGAGATTCGCTGATTTCCAGAATGGATTGAAACTTCACTTGAGAACTCTGGCTTCTAAGAGGACCAACGCCTTCTGTGCTACTAAGTCTCTGTGTTGCGGATAGTGCAAGGGATCTAGAGCAGCTGCTCTGTGACCTCTGCATCCTCTGTCTGCCCCTCTCCCCCAAAAGGATCTTTGTCAGCCCACATAGGCAGACATGGATGCAAGTGATGGGGTGGACTGAGAGTGTTAACATGGATCCACTGGGCCAAGTTGCTGGTCACATAGCATATAGAGCTGCAGTAGCTGCTGTAACCTATATGATGGAGTAGTGATTACAGAAGCAGCTGTTGTGTTGGAGACCCATGCAGTGGCATCAAGTTGTTCATGATGAATTTTTCTTCTCCCCCACTTTGACTGCATGGGCTTTCGGAAGGACTGGTGAAGTAAATTTCATCCGGAAGGAAGGAATGTGCTCATTCAATGTCTTTTCACTTATAAGATACATCCAGGAGGCTAAAGGAGAATCTTCATTAACTATGTGACAAAGAGTCCTGTGGCACCTTAAAGACTAAAGTATTGAAGCATAAGCTTTCGTGGGCTAATACCCACTTCGTCGGATGCAAGCAGTGGACCCACTTCGTTGGATGCATGCAGTAGAAGTAGTATACTTCCACTGCATGCATCCAACGAAGTGGGTATTAGTCCACGAAAGCTTATGCTTCAATACTTTAGTCTTTAAAGTGCCACAGGGCTCTTTGTCACTTTTGCAATTCCAGACTAACACGACTACCTCTCTGATTCTTCATTAACTAACTAAAAGCCATAGAATGGTTTCAGCTGCTGGAAGGGAGAGACTACAACACTAACTGCCTGTCCCTTTCCACCTCAAATTTAAGGTTATCAAAACAAACTTCCTACATCCCTAAATATAAAAGCTCTCTTTATTCTCACCTTTCAGGTCCTAAGTAGTTTAGTTTATAAACATATTTTTGTTTAAAAAATCAGTGCTGTCTATTCTGCTGTAATCAGACATTCCACATGAATGTCAGACTACTCAGTGACCTTGGGGAAGTTAGTTAACCACTCTATGTCCAGTTTTTCCATCTGTAAAATAAGGATAATGCCCTTGTGATACTGATAAATAGGTCTTGAAGCTTCATTCAGATGTAACTATTGTGAGGTGCTTGGAGAGCTGTGGATGGAAGTACAAAGATTACCATTGTGAAGGAAGTTGATGAAGTTCCCGACATATGCAACTAGAGGTGAGCAAAAAATTTTGGAGAAAAATGCAGTGATGCTGCAACTTGTTGCAAATTCATGTAAATTTCACCATATTGTTTTGGTCAGGGAGAAAATCCAACCAATCTTTAAAAAAAAACCTTAAAACAATTCATTGTGATATTTTTGAATTTTTTTTATTTGAAACAACTTTTTCATGATGAAATTTCCATAAAAACTTTTTAAAAAGTCAGTCAAAAGGAAATGTTTTGTTTGACCCAAATGAATTATTTTGACTCTTCAATTTGCCAAAAATATTGAAAATTTGTTTTCAGGTTGACCTGATATAATTCTTCCTCCTGCCCCAGTTTTTCAGAATTGCCAGCAAACCAAACAATCTGTTATTTCCCCAGCTCTGTGTGCTACATACATACACTATCATGGGACACACTGTAGTGGCTCTAATAGCTAAGCTAACTAAAAGCCTCCTTGTAGCTGACACACAGACACATTAGGCTTTTATCCACTGGAAATAGTTCTTGAATCTGTCATGGTCCCATTGTCTTTTTGAATTTGGAATGGGCCACTAGTTTATCCAAGCTGCTGCATTGTGCTAAGGACAATAACAGAGCAAAATGTGTTACCCAACAGATCCCAAACCCTGTTTGATTTGAAACATACTTGTGTGTAGGAATTCTGGAAGCAAAGTGGGTGAGTTGGCATGCTCATTTGCTCACTAATACACCTAGAATGCCATTATTTTTCTAGCTTCTACAGCTATGTTATGGCTGTACTAGATCTGAATTCTAACAATTAGTCCAAAAGTTTGTTTGCATGTATATGCACATTGAGGTTTTGCAAGCAAAACTGGCAAGCTTTCTAGTTGTCTCAGGTTGTGGTGTGTTTTGTAACCCAAAACACACTTTTCTTTTTAGATTGAAGATGATAGATCAGTTGTGTTTTAACAAATGTTTAGTTCCTGAATTTATGGAGTTGATGGTCTCTCAGCTGACTTTGAAGGTTTTTTCCTATATTGCAACTGGGCTTTCTCTCATAGATTTCTTTAAAAAAAACAACCCTGTTTTATCTTTGTATCTTTGTCTTGTATAAAAGATAAAAATCTATAGTAATTCTTTCTTATGTAGACTGCTCTATTTTTCCGTAAAACAGTCTTGCAAATAAGTCTGCAGATCTTTCAACACAATGCCTGAAGCAGTGCACATGATAAATCCTTCCCTAGTCTCAGCTTTCTGTAACCGTCCCCATTCTTCACAATGACACACACTTTCTCTCATTCATCTTTTATTTCAATTCAATATTGTGCTTGAATATAATTAGTTTGTATGCAGTGTTCTTTTTTTAAAAAAAGGACAAACTACTCTTCCTGTGCACATTTCATCTGGAAATTGACTTCTGTGTTATAGGTTCCAATATATTTCCACAACAGGTACAGAAAGGTATTGGAAAAAAGAAATATTTTAACATCATAAACCTCTAGCAAAAATATGTATGTAATAGAATCTGGTACTATAGTATTACACACATTACAACTGTCACTGTGACTTACAGCCTTAGTTTAGCTGAAAGAAAATCTATAACCCTGGAAATGCAACAATGTCTGAGTCACAGTTCAGAGTAATCAATGTTTTTCAGAGAATACTGTAATCCATATTTCCAAAGCTGATACAACAAAGGCATTTCTTCTAGGAATCTTTCAATTTCAAGGGTGGAGGCTCTGAGCAAGAGAGAGAAAAACATGTTTAGGAGAAATTTATAAGTGATAAAATGTATGTATGTTCAGAAATATTAGCCATCTGGCTAGTACATTCAGATGATTCCTCTTGCCCTTGAATTACTTCTTAATAAAAGATCCCATCACTTTTGATAGTGATATATAACTTCAAAGTTTATTCTCTCGGGGAGAGGGCACTTGGGAGGCTGGGGATCCCATCTGACCTCTCTTTGAAGCCCTCACATCATGGGAATCTTACTTCTTACAAGGAAGACTGGATGCTGCTCCCTCCATAGGCTATCAACACTGTTCAGAGCGATATGTTGCTTCAGAGTGATATGGAGAGCCAGGGCCGGCGACAGGGGGGTACTACGGGTACGGCTGTACCGGGCCCCGGTACACAGCTGTACCCGTAGTCATCCCCCCTTGTCGCTGGGCCTGGAGAGCGGAGAAGGGGCGGGGAGGCAGCGCGGCTCTCCTCCGGATGAGCGCGTGTGACCCCGGCAGGAGCAGAGAGCCCGGCCGGCGGCAGCGGTGCACCACCGCCTGCAAAGAGGGCAGGGAGGCTCCGCAGCACGGTAGGGCTTCCCCCGCCGGGTCCGGGGGAGAAAGGGGGGAGGGGGAGAAAGAAAGGGCACGGGGGGGGGGGGGGGGAGAAAGGGCGGCTCGTGCCGCTCCCGGGCTCACGCTGCCGTCAGCTGGCCGGGAGGGAGCGCCGGCTGGGCTGGACTGGGCTGGGGGGCCCCCCTGACTGGGCTTCCCCCCCCCAGCCGCTGTCAGCTGGGGGGGGCCCGGTTGGGCTGGGGGGGCCCCCAAACGATCAGAGTAGGGGGCCCCCAAATTTCTGTCGCCGGCCCTGTGGAGAGCTCTTTTTAACAGTGACTCAGCTTGGTAGCTCTCACAAGCCGGGGCTAATTGCTGATCCATTGTCTATCTGTGCAGTAAGGTGCCTTCATACTGCAAGGCCTTATTCAAGGCCTTAATCTAACACGTATCCTTGGTTGGCAAGGGGTTAGTTTATTTTGTGTTTTACTTTCATGGCAGAGTAGAACAATGTTCTGCCACTTCGATTTAAATTCCCTATTTGGCAATTTCAACTACAAAGGCTTCTGCCTAATTGATATTTATGATCATCAGAAGTATGTCTTCCTCAGTAAAGGTGATCAAGCCAATAATAGTGTGAGCCTGGCTTGAGTTGTGTCCTGGTTTTGTGTCTTTGACTTTGTGTATGGGGAAAAACTTGAGTACAAGCCAAACTACTGAGAATATTCTGGCAGAACGTCCTGCTGGTCTCAGTGAACAAATAGATCACATTATATATTTCCTTTCTCAGAAGTCTGCAGTTGGAGAAGCTGAGTAGTATGTGTTTTTGGCTCTGAAGACCTTAATTTGTCTTTGCTTTCAACCTTTCTGGCAAGCTTTTTTGTGTCTATTAATTTTCTAAAATCCATGAAAGCAAAAAAAGAGCAAATTGCATTAAGTAATCTGTAATCATTTGAGTTACAGCAAGAGTGAAATACTCTTGTAGTTGAGCAGTTAAAATGGAAATGCAATGTTGAAAAGCTATATGTAGCATAGTTTATTGCCCACTATACATATTGCAGAGTATCAGATTTGTTCCAGTCAAGGTTAGACAGAGTTTTGTAATAGTAAAATTGAGACACCAGTAATTGCAAAAACACTCCCCTTATTATTCCCTCTTTAATTTTTCTTTCCCAGTTGAACTGTGCATAATGTCACATAATCAGATATGCATACACCCTGAGCTGCCTAGCAGGGTGTAATTCCCTGCAAGTGTGTATACAATAGGAAAGAGGCCATTATGTTCATCTTGAGGAACAAAATCCTTTATCCAAGATCCAGACACCCAGCACATCTAATTGTATCATCATCTGCAAACATTTCAGACACTTGGTATATAGTACTCACATCATCTCCAGTATGCTGAGACATCATGCTTTCTTTAATGCACAGTATTAAAATTTTCAACTTCTCATAAATTAGCTTTATTAGCTACTTTACTTAGTCATCATTCCTATTACTGCTTCATTATATATCTGATTCATAATCATTGATTTACAAAGAACAGATTGGAATCCCCCTCCTTCACTGTGAGTTCAAATTTCTAAAGGCTCGACACAGTGCTACCACCGTTGATAATGGTCCTTTTCAAATCTTTCGGGCAGGCAGCCTGATATATTCTATCACTCTATGGATTAGTTGCTATATATACACCCCACAGGCATATTTTTGAGCTCGGTGTTTGAAACACCAGATAACTGAACTGCAATGGTGGGCAAATTTTGCCATCAGGGTTCTTCTTTCATGAGTTAAGTCAAAGATAGCATAGGGGGGTTAGGGGGTGGTCAGAGACTAACCACCCCCACCAAGACCACACCCCCTATCTAAGCCCCCCTGCTCCTTGTCCCCAGACCGCCCCCTCCAGACACCCTCCTGCCCCTAATCACCCCCCAAGATCCCATGCCCTATCCAGCCTCTGTGCTCCCTGTCCCCTGACTGCCCTGACCCCTAGCCACACCCCTGCCACCTGACAGGCCCCCCTCGGACTTCCAAACCCTATCCAACCCCCCATTCCCCATCCCCTGACTCTAGCCCACAGGCTGCTAGAGTTCCCCGAGATTCTCTGGTCCTTATCCAACCCCCCGGCCCAGGCCCCCTTACCACACTGCTCAGAACAGTATGTCTGGCCCAGAGCTAGACATGCTGTCGTGCAGCTCCACCCCCCAGAGCGCTGCTTGCGTGGCGCGCTGAGGCTGGGGGTGGTGGTGCAGAGCAGCCCAGGAGGGGGGAGGAGCTAGCCACCCCAGCCAGGAGCTGGGGGGCCTGACAGAATTAGCCTGTGGGCCAGATGTGGCCCATGGGCCATAGTTTGCCCACCCCTGCTCTAGCAGGATCTAGGGTTTGGTTCAGACCTATCCTTCTCTGTTCTTTCATGTTTAAAACTTTTGTGACATGTCAAACCAGTTGGGCAGGAGGAGCAAAGAACTGGTTGGTCTTAAAAAGAGGATTGAACTTGTGCCTTTCTTTTGCTGTTTGTTTTTTGCCTTCATAATCTTCTGGGCGTTTTACCTTGAACGATTATCAGCACTCTTCAGTCATTCAGAATGTTGTAGCAGCTGATCTTTTAATCCATTGATCCACCCTGTTACATGTTTGAAGAAAAAAGTTATGCTTGTTTGACATTTGTTAAAACAAAGGCTTGTCTCTCAAAGGGCTCAGACGGAACTCTTCTAATCGTCAGACAATTCAAGTGTTGTCACTAGACTTTTCCGTGTAAGATTATCCAGCGGGCTGTGGGCTAGAGAAGGGTACAGGCATGCTCGTCACATGGCTGAATTCGTACTGCTCATGTCACAAAGGAGAGTTTCTGGCTTTGCTTTGTGGTTCACCCTGCTTTCGTTTCTTCCAATGAAGTGAAAATTTGTAATCTCAAATGGCTTGTAGAATTCTTTGGGGTAACTTTTAGAGACCAAAGTTGTCAAACTTGAATATCTAAATGGTCACTGAAGTGGCACTCTTTTAAAAAAGAAGTCTCCCGCATATTACTTTTAATTTGAAAAGGCTTTGGTGGAAAGATGTTGTAATAAAATTTCAGAAGAGAAGCCTCTTCTGTAGGCTATGTAAAAAAGGCCTTGTTAGATGTGTGAGTATTGAATATCCTCATATAATGATTTGAGAAGAACAAAAAAAGCCTAAAACCTGCTGGTAGGATTCTCACAGCAGATCTATTCTAGCTAGCCCCACTGGTAATAGTTTAGGGTTTTAATTTTCTCAAGTATCCCATAGTAATCAGCCAAGTGATTCTTGCAAATGTTGGCAGTGCAGAAGCTTTTTATGGTGTGTCCCACAGGTGCTTCTTGACTAGAGTCAAATAAATAATCAGGGAGGAGTATGAGTTTGCAAGTCTTATGCTATGCAGCTCTCTGATGAATTCTTATGATTCAAAAACCACCAGTGTTTTGGTGCAGGATCTTTTGTATGTATGGAAAAACCAATCCGAAGGTGGATTGACTGATATAGAAAGCTAGTTCCCAGTTAGAATAACCTTCCTGGAAAAATCATACTTCAGCCTACCTAGTCTCTGGATTGTAGTCATCAGACAGTATCCATCTGTTTGGAAAACTTGGCACCTGTTGTGAAACTAAGATCTCTGCCAGAGAATATAAATGCATGACACTTGGGATTTATGTAGGTAGCTGACTAAAAATATATCTTCTCTCTAATAAGCACAGTGCACATAAGTTATCCATGCTGGGTGCCATTTTCATGGTTCACAGCCATGATCCAGAGCCATGATCTAGATCCAGAGTTCTGAAAAATATTGTGAGGATTATGTGACCTTTAAGACTCCGCTGCAGGGAAGGATACAGTTAGCCTTCTTCTGAGAGCCCCATTCCAAGAATATCTGGATTTTTAAAAAATGTGGTTAGCAGAGTTATCAGTATCGACCATCTTCTGTGTATGGAATGGGGCAAAGGCATGATTTGAAGAGAGGTGGTGGGCATCCATGATGGTCATTTTGAACAGGCAAGTAGAAATTAACTTCCAAATGTACAAAAACTCTCTTACAGAGAGTCTTGAAGCAAAATCCCAAGAAGATGAGTCTTGACAAGGAAACAGCCCATTATTATCAGGGATGTTTCAGCCATTATGTTATGAATATATTCAATAACAAGAACCAGCTTGTTTCCAAGACGACAAAATTCAAACACCATCCATGATTGCTCTAAAGGAGGCCTCCTGTCATTTCATTACTTTGAAGAAACTTGCAATTTGATGGGCAAAATGCCAGAAATAATTAGACAGAATAGCACCATAAACCCCAGTGGAAGCTTAAATACCTGCTGTAAGAATTTCCCACCAGAAAACTTGAAAATCAAATGAAAGCCTGGCTAAGATCCTTTCTGTTCAGTATAGTAACAAAAAGGTGGTGGTGGTGGGGAGACCAGAGGGAAAAGAACTATAGAGTTTTCTACCTCATCAAAGAGAATATTAAAACACAGTTTTGTGACTTGTTAGTGCCTTCTAGTGAAATAATAAGTGGGCAGGACAATCAAATTTAAAGCAGTATTCCCAAAAGCAAGGTCAAAACTGGTAGAAATGTTCATTTCATTTTTATTTGCTTTTCCTATGAGGTATCTACCATGGCTATAATTTCCCATTCTTTATGTGGAGATCAAGAGATTTGTGCTGTGCAGTGTACGAATCAATTCAGTTATCCTGGCAGCATGCCAATCTTTATTACGTTATTTGTTAACCCAACTTATTGCAGAATAGAATAACTGTTCTATAGGATAAATGAGTCAGTTTTTCTTATTTCGTTGACCTTGATTTCCAAGCTCCCACCTTGTCCCCTCTGTAGCCACATGCAGATAATGATTGTCTGTGTTAGAGCAAATGAAATATAACTGCAGAGCCCATGGAAAAAACAATCATTGATCCTCTGGTATGTAAGGTAACCAAGAGTCTAATTCTCCTTTGTAGCAGCAATGCCTTTGTGCTGTACAGTGTACAGATACTTGGAAATGTTTTGCTGCTAAAGGATTGCGTGTCTCCCCTTTTCATTGGTGAGTAGAATTACCCCCAATAACATTACTGCATTAATTTCTTTCCCCGTCTTATGACATTTCTATAGGAACCCTTTAGAAGTTGAATAAATCTGTCCAAATGGTCTTACTCGGAATATATGAATTTTCTAGTTTATCCAAATTAAGTTGCTTAACAGTGATATGATATCGGTAGTTCTTGGTTGTGGGGTTAAAGGACCCAACTCATTTAAATCATTGGAAGCTGTTCCTGAATAAGCACTGCTGGAGTGGGTCTAAAAGGTTTCAATTAGAACTGGTCAAGAATTTTAATTTGGTTTAATTTACAGAAAATGACATTTCTCCAAAATCAAATTTTTGTGTGTGTGGAAAAAATATATACTAGATATTTTGTCTCGCATTGAGTTGGCCCAAATCAAACCTTTTGATTTGTCGAGCCAACATTAATCTGTGTCTGCTTGCTCTGGTGCAATGCCTCATAGAAACTGTAATTTGGGTGTCTTGTCCCCCATTTTCCTCTATGGGTCATTTTTCCACCTGCGTCCCATGATGCACTGGTTTAATTACCACAGCACACCATACTCGTTTCATGACTGCAGTGCGTCATGGGAGAGACCACCTGCCCACATAAGAGTTTGGGGGTTTGAGGCACCCATATTAAATTCCCATGAAGCACCACAGCATCTCAGGCAAAACAATTCAATGTCAAATCAAGCTGATGTGAAACATTTTGATTCAGTTCAACACAACAAAACAAAATGTTTTGAGTTGGGAATTTCAAAATGTTTAGTTTTGCTCAAAAGGGTAAAAATGAACCTTTTTGACATTTCTGAATTGAAAATGTTCAACACTTTTGATGCTGACAAAAATTTCAAGTTTTAATTGTGTTCATCCTGGTTTGGTATATGTTGACGTATCAGAATTTCCCATGGGATTTTCAACTTGAACAAGCACCTCTTTCATTACAAATTAAACACTGGGTTGCTATGTTAGTTTTTTTTAGGGAGTTCTAAGGTTCTCTGCTTTTTAAGTCTCAAACCTCGAGACCCTGCAAGGCCCTACATTGTGGTTACCATCCTTTCCGCCAGAAAGGAGTGGGCTGAATTGCAGTCTGAAGGTTGCTTCTTAACTGGCCAGAGAAGGGTCACGCCTGGAAGGTACTTAGTCATTTCGAGCAGAAAGATGTGCTGGTTCTTGAGAGCTCTGCAAGCCTGGGGTATAAGCAAGACTAGAGATCAAACATGGCCTCACAGCATTGCAGACACTCACCTCTAGACTGTTAGGTGGAGGGAGCCCTTCAGTAGCATTTGGGCTGTTCCTTTCATACCAAGCAGCACTAGGTATCTCATAAAATGCCGCTGAAACAGTCTTTGTCAGTTTTTTTACAATAAATAAGCTACTGCAGATCTAGAGAGAGGAAGGTCCTCTCTGTTGGTGTAATAGGCCAATAAAGAAGGTTGAAATATTACTTTTCAGAGTATTCTTTCTCATCCTGCTGTTACATATTAAAGGGCTATTATCTGGAAGTAATTCTTCTACAGGATAATTTGAGATAAAATTGCTTACAAAGCACTAAAACTGAAAAAGCTGCTCAGCTGGAATCAAAATGTGAGACTTGAATTGCAAGCCCTTTAAACTGATGCAACAGATCAAAACAAAAAAGCAGTAGGTAAACATATTGGAATGTACAATGGATAATGGATATTGACGGATGATCTAGTCATGCATGCTAAACAGATACTTTTATGAGTATAAATTTAATTAGCATTTGCAAATTAACAAGGCTAGAAAGAAGGGCAATGTGTTTTTAAGTGAAGGCGATGAATAGGTACCGTTTGGTGTATATAGATAAATGAAGATTTAATTTGTAAGGCATAATGAGCCAGGTGCCTATAAAATAATTTGTTTTGTGACTGGATATCGGGGAACATAACAAAGTAACATTCCAAGGTCAGGCTGTTTCTACCTGTTAATCTTTTTCTGGTTAAATATTTTAAGAAAAATTCATAGTTTGCTTTTAAAAGACATGTTTGTACGGTCTAACTAACATGAAGTTCATTTTCATAGTAGTATATTTTTCCATGAACGACACTGTCCTAATCAGTATCTATTTAAAACACAGTAGAAAATAAAATTTCCCCATATTGTGCTTCACACAGATGCCAGGCACACAAAAAGATGGGATGATAAAGTCAGGGTTAGAGTTTCCTTAGGATTAAAGGAGTTGTATTCTTCTCAGATAGTAAAAATATAGATCCCTAGTTCCTCAAGACCCTGGGAGGCTACCTAGGAAATTGATTCAAATTTGGTTTTAGCAGAGAAGGATTCCTAAACCAGCTGTTTGCACTAGTGAACATTAGACATGGGTGAACTGGTTAGTGACTGAATCTAAATCTAGTCAGCAGAGAGGTGTGTGTTTCTATTCAGACCACACTGAGATGACTTTGTTACACTGCTTACCTAATCTATGTCTACAGTATATCTCTGTTAAAAAAAGAAAACTATTTTTGTGAGGGTGGATAGCTCAGGGGGCTTTTAATGTCATACACCATCTTTTACCTTTAGGCTGCCTGTTCAGATCTAGCCCAGGTAATATGTAACTGAAAGGCAGCTCTAAGGCTATTTGGAGATCCTCATAAAATGGCTAATTGGTAATCTCAGTCCAATTTATTGTATAGGGACAGGTGCTCTGTCTCAACTCAAAGACCAGAATTATATTGGATCCCCCATAAACAATTCAACAGAGACACTAAAATGTGAATAACCATGGAGGAGGAACTACCATTTCCCCCCTAAGGTCCCCACTACGGGGGGGGGGGGGGGGGAGGATCGACTGCAGATACACAACTTCAGCTACATGAATCACGTAGCTAAAGGTTGCGTATCTGTAGCCGACTTACCATCCGTCCTCGCGGCAGTCGGGGGCGTGCTCTCCCGTCGACTCCAGCTTGCACCTCCTAGCAAGCTGGACTTCCGGAGTCAACGGGGGTGCCAAGGGCGATCGATTGCGAGAAATCTGTTGCCAAAAGATCGATCGCTACCCGCCGATTTGGCAGGTAATGAAGACAAGCCCTAAGTGTGCTCTTTCTAGATTAAGATTGCATCACACAGGTGGCATAAGAGACACTTGGATTACCTGTGCTGGTGCTGTTTCTGTTATGCAGACAAATAAAAGACATTGCTCCCTAAATTGTCAGTTTGGCACCTTCATGGACACTAACTTCACATACCAATAAATGAGTGGAGTATAATTTCTAAAAAGGAATCTGGTTACGTTAGTACTTGGAATCTCGAAGGCAGGTTGGGTAAATTTGTGACCTTGCATTTGCTTATCTGCAATGGATACTACCCTATTCATATTATGCCTGGAATTCTATCCCCTCTACAAAGCCCTGAAAAATTTGTTTGTGTTCAGCCATCTGTTGTAGAGCTCCAGTAATTTTAGGACTTTGATTGTGGTCCCAATTATTTTTCATTTGTTAACATTGGGAATGGTACATCTTCTCAAATATCAAATACAAAACACCTTGGAAATGTCAGATTTACAGTTGCACATAAAACCTTAATTCTGCCTCCTGTGCATTGAATGAGGCAAAGAGTCCTTTGGGAAATTGGTAATGTCATTAAAGGCTGTATCATAATGCATTAAGGTTGCACAAGCAACTGTGATTCTGGCATTTCTAAACTTTTGAGTGCTTGACTTTGCAATCTTCTTTTATTGTAGGTTTTTTAAAAATGTAATTTCCTAGCTTTTTTTAAAAAAAGATGTAAAAACAACTGTGACACTCAAACTCCCCTTTGCACATCATCTACAAGGTTTAAACTCTCACCCTTCGGTATTATTCGGTAATACTACCATCTGAGCTTTAGCGCTAACTATTTTAGCTAGTAGGAGGAGATGGCTCATACCCCGGAAAATAGATGGACCATTGGGTCCAAGTGCTGGGTCCTAATGGTATACAGAAGGTGGGGTAAGCCTAGGCCAGCCCATCTCACTGACCCTACATACACTTTCCCAGATGTTTGGGGGAGATCCTACTTCTGGCCCATCTGTCTCTTTCTCCAACCTCCTGGAGTTGGAGAAAGTTTCTACCTCATGTTCTGCCATCAGGGTAGCAGGGACCACTGGGCCATGTGTAGAATCTTGGGAGTGGGGAGTCTAGCCTGGGTGTCTTTGCCCCCATATCTCTCATATAGCTGCTTTGGCAGCTCCAAGGCGTTGTCGTCGGCTGCTACTGCTTTGGCAGTGGGACTGGCCTGTGTGTGTGTTTACTTATTTTACTACTCTGGCTTGCATTCCTTTTGGCAATGAAGAGAGAAGGCTACGCTTAACAGTCTATCTCTTAGCATAACCTGAACAAAATTTTGAGACAAAAATAGGCACTTCTCTAACCTGAGGTGGTTCCTCAAACCACATATCAAAGGTCTGCTGTAAACAATGGTGATGTGAGAACGTCTCAATGAAAAATTCACACAAATCCTTTATCATGGAAATTGTTAAGCAACCTAAATATAGGTATTGCTCTGGTCTTCCTCTATAGTAAATAACAACTTACCCAGGCTATGTAGCATGGTGGTATTGAGTGAGAGTATAGTCTATTAACCTAGACAAAGCTCGGATGATGTACTGACCTATAGGGAACATACTGGAGAAAGTCAATATGTTATGATTTGAACAGGAAGGATTGTTATGTTTGTTCAGATGAGTTTCTGTCTGCATCCTGTAACACTTGCCCTTACCAGTATTGCCCTGGCCTCTTCTTTTGTCATTCAGTTTCACATGCATTCTATAACAATGTGCATTTCCTCACCTTTGGGGGCGAAGCCAGACTTTGAGGCACCTGCTCCCCTACTTGGTGTAAACTTTGCTTGTGCCAATCAGAAGTGAACACAAACAGGTTTTGGGCCCCGTCCCCTATGACACTTTTGTGATGTCATAGTTGGTACTTATGTTTCTGCCTGCCATGTGCAGACAGAGAGAGGAAAACGAATCCCGTGTATCCGTGTATCCCGTGTACCCCATGTAACTGAGCCTGGTCACCTCGAAGCCTCTCTCTCAGCTCAAGTGTTTCAAATAGAGCTTCTACGTTTACCTGTCGTGTTATGCGTTGGTTTGTATTTATAAGTATCAATTATTACTAAATGCTGCATCTTTGTAAATATTGTTAGTAGATATTTTAGTCATTGCGTGTTTTAAGTTTCAAGTTTAAGTCTATTAGTTAATCAAAAAAACTGCTCCCTTACCCCTTGTAATTATCCCCAGTAAAACTCTAAATTGATTAATTTTAGTGGTGTGTGTGTGTGTGTGTGCATCTGCAGCTCGCCTCCTGACCCACACTCCCCTTGCATCTCTTACCTATATAGTTTATTGCCACGTGCAGCCTGGTAAATAACAGGCCTGCAATTTTTTTTCGCCCTTGCGAGTCCGTGGCAATCCACAATGTTATGTTATGATTTGTTATATTATGTATTTTGTGTATTTTTTGTATCTGTTATATTATGTATGTTGTGATTTGTTATGTTATGATTTGAACAGGAAGGATTTCCCCCCAAAACCAGGGAACAAAGAACATTGGAAACTGCATGGAAAAGTGATTGCAGTTTTTCTCTTCTCTGTAGCAAGGAATTTCCTCTGTAATGCTCCATAGGATTTTCCATGGATGATTAAGTGAGGGTGTTTTTGGTGAAGTTTATTATTTAGTTCCATGTCTGCCTGCCTGCATGCAAGAATGTTGTGTAATGAATCTCATTGAAATGAGGGGAGTTTAGCAGGGAATTTGAGTCTGAGGAATGTTTTGATGACTGCACAAATGTAAAAATTTGAATCTGTGCATCCATGGCTAACATAAGTTCTACAGTGCGTGGTGAAGTGTTGGGGGGTAAAGAGTGATCAACATCTTAACTAAGAGTTCTTTGTTTTGTGGTAAATTTAACATAGCAGTAAAAAGGGTTTAGGTTTGTACAAATGTCTTTTATGAACAACTGTTTCCATCAATTTAATAATGACCTCGCTTTTCTCATGAGAATAGTACAATTATCAATCTGTCACTACATTTTGTTGTAGTGCAAGATAGCACTTCCTGTTGTACTTAATCGTTTTGCCCATCTGTGGAACGTTAGTCTCTCCGGAAGACACCTGCTTTCTCAAATGTTATTTTTAAGGATCAGATCCATTGCAGTTAATTGTGTGAGACCTGTTACAATTGGTTGTGTTTTAGGAAAAAGATAGGTGAAAGCCAGGCTTCCTATTAGGCAAGCAACTCAGTAAAAACAACCTTTAATTTAAAAAAAAAAAACCATGCACAAAAACCCACATACACAATCAACCCTCTCTTTGCATAAAGTCCTGACGTTCTGCACAGGATTTGTAATGAACAGGAGTTAATGGTTAATTTTAATACTTTTAATGCAATTTTGGATTTGGATAATACAAGCTAGATTTTACAATCTTAGAAATAAAAACCGGGGGACAAAGGAATTTTCTCTGGTTTAATGCATGATGTCTTTGCTTTTTTACCCCTGCTGAAACATAAGATGGGTCCAAGTCTGAAAGTTCAGATTTTGATCAGGGCTGGCATTCCAGTGTTCCAGTTTGGTACTATTTATAGACTAAACCAATTTAAATCCGCACCAAGACTGGGGCCTGAGTTTTTAGTGAATAGTATTTGCCACTGCAGAAAATGTGCACTTGATAATTGCCATTAGATACACCTTGGACGGACCAACAGTAGAATCTATGTAGAAAAGGCAAAGGACTGAGTTATAATAGCATGGCGGAGTTCACTGATAGGACAGCTACAGGAAGCCTCCTATTACTGGCTGCATCAGCCTTCCCGCTTTCCAAAGAGTGCAATTCATTTCCTAGTGCTGACAATATAGTATAGGAGAAGACAGATTAGGTACAAATGTTGACTTTGCACTTCCCCTACCCTCCAAAAATTGTATATTTTAAAGTCAGGGGTAAAATTGTGAACTGTCTCCTATTCAGATTATTATTTTGTTGAGCTTTACTTCAGTGTAACTTTTTGTTGGCAAAGCAGGGATACCCAGGCTCCAACACTCTTGTGATGAGCAAAATAGTCCCCTATCTTGGGAGCAGAATCTGTTATACATTAATTGTGGAGTCGTCCTGTCATGAATGCTAGAAATGTTTTTTAAAAGGTAGGGAGATAAGAGTGTGTGTGTGTGTATGTGTGTGTGTGTATGTGTGTGTGTATGTGTGCCATTCTCATTATTGTACTAGCTGCGTATCTCCATAGTATCTGGGATGGGGAAACTGGTTTGGATAAAATAAAACAATCCCTCCCCTTTTCCATCAAATCTTACCCCTTTAAGGACCAGGAGGGCCTGCAGGACTACCAAGCAACCAACAGCCCTGCAATGCTACCTCCTCTAAGATGGTGCTGTCCTGTGACCAGCAATCCACAGAGGCTGAATACTCTAGGACAGGGGTCTCAAACATGCGGCCCGTGGGCCACATGCGGCCCGCCAAGCCCTTCCCTGTGGCCCGCAAAGCTCCCCGCACCACCACCCCAGCCCCCAGTTCTTTGGGGGGCTGCTAAGCTCTCCCCCGCCTTTCCCCCTCCCCCCACGCTGTTTCTCTGGTGGCTTAGCAGTTTCCGGGAGGGAGGGGCTAGGCTCGCTCAGAGGTGGGGCAGGGGCGGGACCTCATGGAAGGAGTGGAGTGTGGGTAGGGGATACAGCCCTTGGGCCAATGCACTAGTCCTCATGCGGCCCTAGTGGTCATTTGAGTTTGAGACCCCTGCTCTAGGAGGTTCCACCTCAAGTTACCTGACTGGCAGTAGTTTTAGCAATCCCTGATTGGCTCCTTGTCCACTTGGGCAAACCAGGGAGTGTCCAGGCAACAGTGTGACTTTCTAGGTAGGTTCTAGAAGTGCCCTGCCATTCCTGAGCTCCTGGTATTGACCTTGCCTCTGACTTGGATTGTGACTCCTGGAATTCCAGTATTGACCCTTGGCCTGATTCCTGTCCTTGGCTCTGCCCTCAGATTAACCCATAGTGCTGATTTTGACTTGTCCCTCAGTTTGGCTCTTGAACTTGATGCTGGCTCTGACCCCTGGCTTCCATTCTGGAACCTTAAACTCCTGCCAATAGTCCTGCCTACCTTTGCCTGGATCCTGACACACCCTAACTTAAACCAGACTCTCTTCCATCCCCTCTTTTGTTTGCAGGTTTAAGAAGTTTGGATAAGATTTGGTTAATAATCCAAGGCTTTGGGTGCTTGTCTTCCTCAAACCCCAACTTTTGAAAGCTTGCTTATCACTTTCTATAATGCATAAATGGGTGTTTTATGATGCTGAGCTAGGGTTTGGACCCATTTAAGTCAATGGTAAAAAACTGTAATTGACCTTAGTAGTGCGGGATCATGGACTTAATTATATTCAAAATGAAAGAATGTACATTGTGCCAAGAGATGCTTGAGCTTTCTTTTGGGAGAAGGTAGTTGCTTCCCGGTGGTGAATGAGGGCTGGGCAAGGCTGGGCTCTATCAGTCAAAAGAGTGAAAAATTAAAGGAAAAATCCAAAAAGGTGGCTGGAGAGTGGCGGCTCTGACTGAGGGCCAAGCTCTGCAGGCAGCAGTGCAGAAATAAGGGTGGCAATACCATACCATGCCATCCTCAACATCGTACCAGGCCATCCTCAACACCGTACCAGGCCATCCTTCCTTCTGGGCTGCTGCTGGTGGCAGCTCTGCTGTCAGCCACTGTTCTCCAGCTACCCGGCTCTGATAGCAGCGCCACCGCCAGCAGCAGGGCAGAAGTAAGGCTAGTAGTACCGCAACCTCCCCTACAATAACCTTTGAACTCCTGCACAACTCTCTTTTGGGTCAGGACCCCTACAATTACAACACTGTGAAGTTTCAGATTTAAAAATCGGAAATGTTTAAAATCCCAGGACCATGAAATTGACCAAAATGAACCGTAAATTTGGTCGGGCCCTACTTATAGTGAAAGATTTGAGATGCTCAGTCCATGTAATTTATCAAAGAGAAATCGAAGTGGTGACTTCATCATAGTCTGTAAGTAACTACAAACAGAAATTTGATAATGGAGGGCTCTTTAATCTGGCAGACAAAGGTATTATATGATCCAGTGGCTAGAATATGAAGCTAGACAAATTCATAGAATCATAGAAGATCTAGGGTTGGAAGTGACCTCAAGAGATCATCTAGTCCAACCCTCTGCTCAAAGCCTAAACTCCTGCCAATAGTTTAGGGAGGAGTTTAGGGTTCCAGAACTCAAAAGTGATTCCATGATTCTGCTTATATGAGAGTAGACAAATATAAAGGTAAAAATGGGTGAGACAGTATCAGGGAAAGTGTAAGGATGATGATTAGATGGCTGGTGCATTAAGGTTGGGATGTTCAGAAGTACTCAGTGTTGGCTTAACTCTGCCCCCATTGAAGTCAGTGGGAGTTTTACCATTGGTTCAATGGGGGAATATGGTTAGGTCATGTTGAGTGCTTTTCAGAATCCTGCAAATAATAGATAGACCCTTTGAACTGATGATAAATCTCAAGTAGCAGGGAACTGGCACTATTAGCCTATGGAAACTGCAGGGGGAAAGAAAATGTATACCAACTTTTTATATACAGACAGAGATTGTGGAAAACGGCAGAAGCAGCTACATCTTCAACAAAGAGAACAATAGTAGACATACCGGTATACTGAATAGGCAAGACATATCCCCACCATTATATGAAACATGTCTGCATTTGAAAGATTGTAAATACTGGCATATGATGGGTGAAAGGGAACAAAGACATTCTAAAATGGCATAAATTCTAGTTCCCTGGAACTGTCTTTGCTTCACTCGGCACCAGAGGTAGTTGCCTTAAATTTAAAAACTTTATTTTCTGTTTCTACTCTAGAAGGAGGGAATCGGCGCTCTCCCAACTCAGACATTTTTTGTTCTTACCTCCTCTCTCTGTTGTCCATGCCCCTCACAAAAAAGGAGTGAGTTTTGGGATCTTTTGCTAAAGGTGGATTGTTCCTTCTGTGTGTTACATCACAAATAGTCCACTGAATGCAAGCAAAGTTTAGGACACAACACTGGCACTGTGCAAATAGCAGATTCTTTTTCCAGTTCACTGGCAATTCCAATTTAAAAAAAAAAAAAAAAGTCAGGGATGAAATGTTCTGAAATTTTTTTCAGAACTGAAAAAGTGGCGGGGGGGGGGGAAGTCTTGTTTCATTAAAAAAAATCATTTTGACAAATCTGACCATTTCATTGTCAATCATTTATTATGTGTTTTTGATATTTTATAAATAAAATAAAAAAAAATCAGAATGAAAAGTAATTTTGAACCACAAAAAATCAGTTTCATTAAAAAAAGTTGAAATGAAATATTTTGTTTTTTTCATATTTTTTTTTCAGCCAAAGCAATACACCAAAATTGACATCAATTTGCAAAACTTTTCTGTGTTGCCGAATCTGCATATTTTTTTTAACACTGAAGCGAGTTTGGCCAAAAAATGTAGACCACCTCTTCACAAAACTCAGAGTAGTCTCCCAAAATGAGTTGTACTTCAAAAGTGATTGCAGTGTATGATGGTTTCAGAAACTTGGGGCTGCAGACTTGGTAGCCTATTCCTCTCAGACTTGCAGCAGAGATGTTTTAACTATTTTGGAGCTTTTTAAAGGGGTTTTGATTTTAGCTTTCATCTTTTCCAGCATTTGATGGTAATTGCTCAACAAATGGCAAAAGTCCCCGAACTGAACAGTAGGCAGTGTGTTCTACTGGCCAGGGCACTGGTTTGGGAGTTAGAAGACTTGCATTTGCTTTGATATATCTTATAAGTTTACAGGCAAGACAGTTTTCTTGCTCGGTCACAAATTGCCAGGTTCATTCAAACATCGTGATTCATGTGGGCACCAATTTCATGCACACACATGCTGCCTTGTTATACTCGCTTAGATTTTTCGCTCTTTCTCTATTAGTCCTGCTGTTTCTCCCTCTTCTACCATTCATTGATCAGACTGCTCCTGACACTTATACGTGTCCAGGTGCAAACCTTTTCTTTTGCTTTATATAATTTCCTTAATTAAAAAAAAGCATATATTTTTAATTATTTAAAAGCTACTATTGAAATGTTCAGAATGTGTGATTTGAAATTGCTCTGAGTATTTTGTGTAAAATTTCTATCTCTCACACTTCCTTTATGATTGCAAAGTCATAGTGTGTTGTGTTGTAAAAATAATCTTTAAACAACCTTCCTGCCACATTGTGAATGTTGCATAATTAGAGTTTCTTTTTGAAACTGCAGGCTCAGATTTGGGGTGACATATGAACATTTCACAGTAAACAGTTTAATTGCATCAGATTTTATTACCATAGGCTTCCACTCTAATATCCTTTTTCCTTTGAAGATCAGGGCTAGCATTACAGTAACCACACTGTTAGCAAGAGCAATCTGAGATCAAGACTGGTGGACTCCATTGATCTAAGAGCTTCTGAGTAAGGGTGCTAAATGTTCCTTAATAAGTGGAAGATCAACTTGGCTCTGTACATAATGACTCCGCACAGAAGCATTTGAATTATGTTCCCTTGAGCAAGTAAAAAAAAAAAAAAGGCACAGTAAGATTGATATCAGATTCTTCACCATTTATTTATTCCCTTTGTACGTAGATAAGCTACAAATCTCACATGGATATCTTCCCTATGGAAGGCTGTGTACGTTAGCTGCCACTCTTTATGTGAATGGGACTATGATTCTCTACATCAGCAACCACTCTGTTTTGTTTTGCACTCCAAGTTGTAAGTGTAAAACTCAGCAAACACATTTTATTGGTTTGAAACATGCATCTTTTTAAAGGACCAGGCTCTGCAGCCATTGACCATGGCATACTCAACTTTGCAGCTGAACAAAACCCTGCCATTTCACCAGCTATGTTGTGTCTAGAATAACAATGAAAGTTGCCCAGCAGACCAAATCCATGTTGACTTCGCTGTAGCTCTATCTATTTACAGCAGCTCAGTGTCTGGCCCAGTGGGTTCTAGCTTTCTTACAAGGCTGCTTGCTTCCAAAGACTATTGTCTCGTCTCCTAATAAGCTCTGGTAACATCCCCCTTACTTCAATGTGAGCACCTTAAAATTAACAACTCACAAATGCTGAGTTTTCTTCCTTGATTTGTTTCCCCTCCCCCCTCTCTCTGCCTTGTTGCCCTTTGTGAGTTGGGTAGGCAAAGCTGAGCTAGGTAGTCATTTCCATTGACAGTAGGCATTAAACTGTTGCAAGATTTTCCCTCAGTCTGTTAATTGTCTTGGAATAATTCATTAGTAAATGTGTTTGTTTTATGCCAGCTACAGTCATGGGTAAACCCCAGACTGAGATTGCGTGCTCCTTTCCAGCTCCTTCCCCCTAGTCTACAGTGCTAACTTTTCCTTTAGTGGAAGTAATTGTTCTACAATACAATATGTTCTAGAAGAAAGACTCAGTCAAATTACTCCAGGGAGTGGATAGCTAGTTCCACTGAAAGGAACAGACTTGGGATGAGACGAGGAGTTTATTTTCAATAGGTTGGCCCCATGCAGGTTTCCTTTCAGTTCAGTGAAGTTATAAAGATAATTTAAAATCATTTTATGCCTTTTCAATAATTGGAGCTGTGAGTTTGGAAGGGGGAGGGTTGGCTGGGAAGGTGGGAGTTGTGTAAAACACTTATGTGCAAGTCCGCTTGTTCTGTTAATGGGAGTTCTATTTATTTATTTATTTATTTTTGTGAAACCTTTTACAATTCTCCGCTGGCCAGGATCTATATCTTCCTTTGTGGTCGGTACAGCACTTAAATAATAGTCTTTCTTTGGCCTCTTTCCTTATTTTTGGTAGAACTATTTCTGGAGAAACTGGCACCTACAGAATAAGTCTAGAAGGATAAACTACCTCTTAGGTCAGGGGTGGGCAAACTACAGCCTGTGGGTTAATTCTGTCCGGCCCCCTAGGTCCTGGCTGGGGTGGCTAGCTCCTCCCCTCTCCTCTGCTGTGCTGCCCCTCCCCCCCCAGCCTCAGCACGCCGCGCATGCAGCGCTCTCGGGGGTGCGGCTGCTTGTCAGAATGTCTAGCTCTGGGCCAGACACGCTGTTCTGAGTGGTGTGGTAAGGGGGCCTAGGTTGGGGGGTTGGATAAGGGCCAGAGGGTCTTGGGGGATGGTCAGGGGATGGGGAATGGGGGGTTGGATAGGGTGTCGGATCCTGGGGGGGTGATTAGGGGCAGGGAGGTCTCTGGAGGGAGTGGTCAGGTGACAAGGAGCAGGGGTGGTGGTGGATGGGTCCGGGGCTCTGAGGGGGGCAGTCAGGGAGCAGGAAGTGGGAGGAGATTGGATAGGGGGCAGGAGGCACAGCCTTCCCTACCCAGCCCTCCATACAATTTTGAATCCCGATGTGGCCCTCTGGCCAAAAAGTTTTCCCACCCCTGGTGTAGGGCCAGTCTATGCAGCCGCTCTGCTATATTTCCTCCCCCCTTGTCCTGGAGTAACACTGCAGGCATAACCTCTCCCCACCACACACAAATATAGCCTCCTGGAAGGGGGAGACCATCTTCTCCCTGGTTCCATGTCAGCTTTTAGAGCAGCCTGTCCTTTTGTGAAACTCTTTCTAGTGGTATGTACTGAGATCAAAAGTCCATTAGCAGCCACACTGGAACCTCTATCCGTACTTCACCTAAGAACATTTAATCTTCCCACAGCCTCATATAAATCATTGCCTTATAAACCAGAGCAAGCATGTGTAGTTATATTGTGTACACCAACAATTCCAGTGACCCTATCTCAGCTTTCATCCTAAGCAAGTATACAGTATATTGTTTTCTATTCTATGTGAATGAGGAAGTTCTAAGAAAGTCTAAAAATAAGATTGGTAATGACCTTCAAGATATGTTTCCTATCCCAACAGCTCCACTTAGGTTGAGGCTGCTGCTGCTTTTCCTGACTGCAGACACAGAGAGAGGCTGAAATGAACAATCAGCTTGTTTATGGCAGGTTTTAATGCTTCACTGCTGTAATAAGAGGCTTTGGCAGAAGGGATTTGGTTCCCGTGTACTTCAGTGTTTTCTGCTCCGTTTTGCTCCATAAAACCCAAGCTCTTGTTTACAAAAATTAGCAGCTTCCCAAGGCTTCTGCTGATTTTGAGGAATCAACCCCTTGCAGCTATGTGAGACTAGCACGCAGCTCTCACTCCGCCTGGCACTTGCGGAATGAGTGTTCCCTACGTGCAGTTGAGCACTTGGATTAAACACCTGCACAATACAATTGGCACAACCCAAAGAGCTGTTAGAGGCTCCATATCCTGTTTGGGAATCACTTCAAGTGAAATTAATGATTCTTCTCTGCACGCAAGACTTTTAAAAAAAGAAATCTAGTTTTATATGTGCAATTACTCTGAAGGGGTGTGTGTGTGTGTGTGTGTGGGGGGGGGGGAATATGTTGCTTCTCCTCAGTAATGCAGCAACTTCATGGCTTCTGACCCCATAACACATAGCATTTAAAACCACAAATGCCCAACATAGGGTACATAGCTGTCACACACACCTTTGGAATAATGGGCATTGACATTGTTTTAAAGGGCATTGACATGGACTTCAATCATTTTCATTCAGGATCTTATTTTAGTTCAAATTCTCAAAGTTCTCAAATTCTCAGAGTTTTATTTTAAAAAGGTCTTCCAAAAGGTTTTAGATGTTGATGTGCAGTGTTGCCAGCTCTTGTGATATTATCTTGAGGTCCATGATATTTGATGTTTTGCTTCAAGTTCAAGCTCCTGGAGTAATGTGATTACATCTGAATCTCAGTTTTCATTGAAAACAATTTCTGTACCTCATGGTGACAGAGAAAATCTGGAAAATGGGACATCATAAAGCAAATCAAGAACAAACATTATTTTTACGCTTATGACTTTTAAGCCAATCTCATGATTGATATGGAGGAGCTAACATGATTTTTTTGAATACTTGGGGTTGATGAGACTAGTCATGTGTCAGACTAGTTTGCCTGGTAATTTACAGCAAGAGCTGAAGATCTGATGCAATTTGATTTTGATGTCCAGATGAAGGCACAAAGTCTAGTTAAGTGATCTGACCTGGTGCTGAGCAGGTGAAGGGAGCTTGCATACAATCTATGTCTGTGCCCTAAAGCGTGTTCTGTAAAGCCCTGCCCTTGAGATTCAGGTTGCTGCATATCTCTAAGATCTGTGTGACTGGCCTAGGGCAGCAATGCACACCCACAAGCACCAGTGGATTTCTCAAGTGATAAAATGGTGTACAGTGAACACTTTGGAATGGAATCCAGACCCGTACATTCCAAGGTGAAAAGTGGTGGGTGTTTTAAAAATCCATTTGTACTGTTACAGCAGATAATTTCTGCACAGAGGGATGTTATTTTAATACAAGTCTAATTGTTAAATTGCACATTCAACCAGCCTAGATTTTAGGGTCTTTTGAATGTATCAGAACACTGTATTTTCTTTTGTTCTGATAAGTCATTTATCAAACAAGAGACTCCATGGACAAAGCTTGACCTAGTGATTTGTGTCATCGAAAATTCTGAATATTTGATATCTATATTTATCTGTCCGCCTGAGAAAAGTGTAATGAGAGCTAATGGACCAACCACAACTACTGCTGCTACATGGCGATATATATGGACCAACGCAAGCAGCATTTAAAGCCTGTCCTACTGTGGCAAGAATCTGTTGCTCAGTTTTCAAATCTTAACCAAGGCATTTCACACATACTGTATTTTACTATTATCTCTCAGTTCTGTTTTCAACTATCACAAACAGAGTTGTACTGTAAGTATGTGTGTGTGTGTGTATTATAATATAGCATGTAACCAATACATTTACCACCCATATCCAAAGGGATTTTGCTCAGATTCTTCTAAACGAGACTGTGTAAAAGACATAGTCTGTCATTATTTCAATCATTAAATATCCGGCTTGAATCAAAGAATATGTACGTACAGAAAAGAGAATAAACTGAACAAGCTTGCACCCTGGGAAGGCCTGTAGATGGTGCTGTAATCCAACTGGAAAAACTTGGTTTGCACAGACTGTTCAGTGTTTTTCGTGCTTCTTTAGGAAAGTTGAACTCAGATTGGTTTTGTTCCATTTTTGTATAGGGATTTCTGAGCTATACATGAAAATGACATGGACTAATCATTTCATTTGAGATGGATGGGTATAGAAATCAGAGGGCTGCTGGCTGCATGTGGGGGAACTACCAAAACACCTTCCAGATATGTTGCATAACCTGAGCCCTTGCTAACCACCCACAAATCTTACTGTGACTGGGAGAGAATGATGAATATTTTTATCAGGTTTGATAGCCTGGGAATGGACTGAGTGTCATTGTCATTGCATAAGGATCTCTCTCTCTCTCTCTCCACCTTGAGAAGCAGGGAGGTAAAAGTGGACCTGGGACAAAATACTTTGGTATATCTTTATCTCCCCTACCTTATCTTCAAATCTGCCCCTTCCATGCAAAAGTCCCACACCTCTGACCCATACTATGTGGAGGGCTCAGCTTTGGATGTCCTGCTAGCAGAGTCCAGCAGGACTGGCAAATTTACCAGCTAAAAATAGATTTGATAAGAAATGATTTCACTAAAAGAATTGCCTAACTATGACCTTCGCCCTGTAACTGCAGGCTGTGTCTTACCTCCCTGACCGTGAGTTATTATTGGATTCTTCACTCTTTCATAAACTGCTGATTGGTGGAAGATTGTCTAGCAGCTGCCACTTGATCTAGTGCTTGTTGAATAGATTTTCCTTTTGAGCCTTGGTCTGGTAAAAGTTCTGTAGAGGTTTAGGGGAGAGGAGCAAGAAACAGTAGGCTCTGGGCAGAGTTCCTTGTTAGGGAACAATCCTTTTTTGAGTCTTAGGCACAATTCAGCAAAGCACGGAAATGTGTGCTTAACTTTAAGTACATGAGTAATCCCATCCCTATTGAGCAAAGCACTTGTGCATATTCCTAAATTTCATTGACTTCATTGGGACTTTAGCACATACTTAATTGCTCTACTGAGTCAGGGCCTTAGTGAGCACTATATTGTCCTCAGGAGTTGGCTTTTTTTCAGATGGTTCCCGAATCCCACACAAGTGATAGAAAACGCAGTGATTTTTAAGGAAAAGGGGATCTAAAAGCCGTGTCAGGGGTGGTCTGAATGCTGGCTGTGCACATGCTCTCCCTATCACCATGGATAGCCTTCAACAGGGATTAGGTTCTATAACAGGAAATATCCCTCTACTCCCCAATGGGGTTCCAGGAGTAACTTAATGCCCAGCAGAACCTTTCCATTTATAACTGCAAACTCCTCCCTCTGAAGAGGGATTCTGGGGCAGCTCCTGGCAGATAATATGGATGGAGTGTGGCAGCGTGGTTCTTAAAAGAGCTACATTTACATAGCTTCTCTGGTTCTTTGTCTCCTCAGGGAGGGCTCCTTTCCTCTCCACGTGTCCTAAGATCTGCTGCTTTCTGGCTATTGCACCCAATGGGCGGGAGCTCTGATCTTACCCTTCCCAGGAAACTGGGAAAAATGTATGGAAGTGGAAACGGGGAGTTTTCTGGGCTGTACGTGGAACTCACCAAAATATGTGGAAGATTAACAGGTGGGTTTCTGCATCTAGGTCATTAGCTGATAACTTCCACTTCAGTAGTTTGTCTTTATGTATTTGGTAGCAGTCAAACCCATTCAGAATTAATCAGATATGGGTTGCATGAGCAATTGGTAGGTTCTTTTGCCATAACAGCTGCCGTCTCTTTAGTAGTAGAACTTTTTGCAAGAATAGGAGTGGGTAGCCCTGTATCCTGGCCAGAATCCAACTTGGGTAATTACATTCTGCCTAAAAATTCAATGACTTGTTTATTCTTCCCGTCTGCTAAATGCCTGGGGATCATTCATTCTGAAACTTGCCATTTAAATGCAAAGTTATTAGATGAATCATCTTCATTAATTTTATTCCGTATCTCAATCAAAATGTAGTTGTTTTATATTCAGATAACACAAACGTTTCCTAATATGCTTATTTTAGTGGGTTCTAACCAAGGATACAGTTTATACATTTCAATGAGTGAGTCTCTCATGGCCTGATTTTTAGATTTTTGAGTATCCACTGATTTAACTTGGAGCTACAACTGCTCAGCAGTCTAAAAATCAGGCCAGTAATAACCAGTACATTAGAAACATAAAAATCTAGTTTCACACTACTGTAAAAATGAAGAACCTAAATAAATGTAACTCATTAAGCTACACCACTTCCATATTCATGCAAGATATATTTTAGTTCATGTACCAACCAGTGAAAAACAGATTGGTTTATTTGGAAAGCGGATGTGAAAATAAAGAAACAAAAATCTAAATTAAGATTGTTGGGTTTTGTACTGTTGAGTTAGACCACTTATTTTCAAATGGCTCTGGTGAAGCTAGATATAACCGAGCCGAGACTGATAGACTATATAGGCTTTAGCTCTTAAAAACAACAACAACAACAAAAACACATTTTGCTGAACACTCTTAGATTTGAGATGGGAGGCGGGTAAGAAATGCAAATCCAGATCTAGAGTTTGCAATTGGACCCTCTCTTTACAATGATGAAAAATCTGAATCTAAACACCCAAAACTGCAGGGTGGCTATCTGGATCTCGAATTTTCCATTTTGTCCCGTCTCTACAGCAAACCCTGTTATCCACTTTATCATCGGGGTAGGATCCGACTCCAAGTGAACAAGAAATGGCACCCGACATAGCTGTCCCATTTATGAAATGACAGATCCTTCTCTCTCCCACCCATTCTTCTATTAACTTGAAAAGAGTCTTCATAAAACCAGAGAGATCACCAAGGGCAAGGGGGGCATCTTGCAATCCACCCCAAGTAAGGGCCAGTACATGGTTGCACTGTCCCAGCAGGAAAATCAGGGACCCCCATTGTGACTAGGAGTCACAGTTCAATCCTACTTCTCCCTTGCTCCATTGGGGAAGTAAGCCATGTCCGCCCATTTCTTAGTGCAGCTTACTTCCCAACGGGCTCAGCTGTCCAGGCCAGTGTGCTGCAAAGGCAGGAGGGGTGTAGTCATGAGTCCACCTGTTCCCCACCTGTGAGAGAGGGAGAGTAGTGGTCTGGCAGCAGTTTCTCTCCAGGTCACAAAGTGTGGGATTTTGGACTCAGATGGCCCATCCGGAGGAGTAAAGGGACCCAGTAAGCTTCTTTACTTCCCGGTGTGGGATTGAGGCTTACGGTTTCAAAACTAGAGACAAAAACTGCTGCCCCCAAATTTGAGCCACTGAAGCAAGTCTCTTTGGAAAACAGCTCTCATAGGATTTAGGAAAAGAGCCAGAGCCCTTGTATGATGAGAGTGAATTAAAATCCCTGTACACACAGACCAGCACTTTAGAGCTCTCAGCAGCAGGAGAGCAGTGCCAGGCACCCCTGCCTGCTCCCGTTGCCTTTTTGAGAAAGCCGGGGAGCTCAGCAGTAGGTTTCTGACAGTGCTGTTGGGCTTTGTGTCCCAACTCATTGGGGTAGAGCTTAGTTATCTCGCCTCCTGCTCTAATTCTCAGCAAGATGCTGAAAATTCTGAAGAGCCACCAAAAATTCCTTCTAAGATTTTCTTTATTCTGGTTGTGCTTCAGCCAGCAAAAAAAAACCCAATCTGCAAGTGGGTATTAGCCCACGAAAGCTTATGCTTCAATACTTTAGTTAGTCTTTAAAGTGCCACAGGACCCTTTGTCACTTCTGCAATTCCAGACTAACACGGCTACATCTCTGATTCTTTTAAAGACCATAGTTTTCAGTCTTTGAACCAAGACAATGATCCTAGGTTATCATTGTTTCCTTGAGAGTGGTTGGTTGTTTACTAGCATGGCACCGATCAGTGCATAATCAATGCACAGACCATAAATATGAACATTCTATAAAGGTCCAACCCTGCAAACCAGATATACGATGGGAGGTGGGATGAGTTGTGCCGCTCTGTTTTAGGGAGCAACCTGCTTCGTGTCTCCTCTCTCCGTTAGGGTTCTGGCGTGTTCTCATTCTGAATTCTAAGAAAAGAAGCCACATTCCAGCAAGAGTATTTATGATTTTAGCTAACTTCTGGGTGTGTGCTGTCAAGATATGTGTGGAGGACAGAATTGGATTAAGATAATGACTTACTGCTTACGGGCAGTGAAATAGAAGTGAGGCTTGTGGAAGGTAGGAGTTGGTGAGCAGGCATGGCACTTCATGTAGAGGGGTTAGTGAGCATGCATGAGCAGGCGGCAGCAGAGATGAAGGCATGGAGATAGGAACAGGAAAAGGATACAAGTGATGCCTGGGGCTGTGGGAGGAGTAGAGAGGAATTGCCAGCATGGGTGGAGCACAGCTGTGTAGAAGCTTGTAAGATATTTAGGTTTTGTCTATACTGGCACTTCGCTGGCAAAACTTTTGTTGTTCAGGGGTATTTAAAAAAAAAAAAAAAGACCCCACCCCAAATGACAAAAGTTTTACTGACAAAAAGCGCTGGTGTGAACAGCACTTTGTCGGCAAGCGTGCTCTCCTGCTGACAAAGCCGCTGCCACTCGTGGAGGGGCGGAAGATTTTTGTCGTCAGGAGAGCTGTCTCCTGCCGACAAACAGCAAGCTACAGTACATGACTTTTAGCAGCACAGCCATAGCCTTACATCTGAAATAGAGCTGGAAGAGGAGTGAATAGAAGGATGAAAGAAGGCGAGTGAATAGAAGGATGCAAGAGTTGTCATAGCTGGAGCAACAGGCAAGGAAAGTCACTGTGGGAGCTGCATTTTGAATGGACCAGAGCTGAGTGTTCTGTAGCTGTGTGACTAATAAATTCTAAGGCCAGAAGGGACCACTGTGATCAAATAATCTAACTTCCTGCGTAACAGAGGCCACAGAACTCCCTCAACATAATTCCTGCTTGAACTAGAGCTTATCTTTTAGATAAACACCCAGTCTGGATTTTAAAATTCCCGGTGATGAAGAATCCCCTATGACCCTTGGTAATTTGTTCCCATAGTTAATTACCCTCTGATAGAATCTGATGCCTTCTTTCCAGTCTGAATTTGTCTAGCTTCAACTTCCAGATACTGGATTGTGTTAGCTCTTTTTTTCTGCTAGATTAAAGAGCCCATTATCAAATATTTGTTTCCCATGTAGGTACTTATAGATTGTAATCAGATTACCCCCTAACCTTCTGTTTGTTAAACTAAATAGATTGATGGGGAAGCTGGTTGTATAATTGAGATGGGAGAGGCTGAGGGCACAGTTACAGCTATTGGAACAGAGAAGATGGGTTGAATTTTCAGTATGTTGTGGAGAAAAAAAAACAGTGCGCTAGGGGTATGAGATTAAGAGGAGGAGTTGAAGATGACCATTCCTCCCCCTGCATGGCAGGCTTTGGGTAGGGGCGTAATGCCATTTGATAATGTTAAGTGACTGTAATGGGGAGTCTTCACTGTTTCATCCCTTATGTATTTTGTGAGCCTGACTTTTCGAGAGAGCCTTTGTTGCAGGAGCAAATAAAATAATGCATTGCGGGGGCAGGGATTAGCAGTTAGACCTGTGCTCACAGCCTCCAACAACTGTTATTCACATTGGCATAAAAAGCAGCTATGTTAAGGCCTGGCTGAAAATCAAGCCCTTTGTCAGCTGCCTAGAAGGCTTCAGCAGATGGGAGCCATATAAATAAAATGTGGTGTCGTTATTACCTGGCTTAACAAGTCTGTTAACAGTGCTTATTTGAAATGGCATAACTACTGATCTATCCTGAAAGGTGAGTTTATCTTATATACTGGATTGAAACACTTAAAAGCAAAATATACCGTCCCCCTTCTCTAGTAGTGAGGATGCTTTGAGTCTTAATGCTCTTCAATATATGCAAAAGATCACTGCTGTATAGTTTAAACTGCCTGATTAAGTCTATTATTGATAGTATCACCAAGCACCTCTGTAGAATTGCTGCAGCTTCCCACCACCCCAGTTTAATACATCCTCAGCCCCGTTAACAATGGGTTATGCCCAGCTGTTTTGTGATGAAGACGTGGTTAACCACAAACAAAGGAATCTTTATTCAGCAGGGATCGGTATATTTCTTATAGCATCACAATGTTCTAAATGAAAACAAAAGAAAGATGTAGCATTCCAGGCTCGGATTCTGGAAACGTGAGGTTGTAATGCACCCAGAGTCCTCACCCACTATAAGTAAGGAATTCACACCACTTTCCCTGCATGCTTCTTACTTCTGACTGCCTACCCGGCACTAGGCTCCTTAATTTGATTTACCCTGAGTGTATTTTTCCTAGCATACCCTCCAAAGCTAACTCTTTAAATCTGGGTAACACAACCAGCTGTGGCCTCAGTGGCTATTTTTGTCTCTGATTGTTACAGCTGACAGCCACCTCCCTTCCAGCTAGCTGCTTATGTGTTGTTTCCCCGCCTGGATTTCTTTTTTTCATTCCTACGGAGGTGGTTATTTTTCACATTGCTCCCTCCACTTCACCAGCAACAGCATGAGCCAGCATTCCACATCGTTGTTAAGTTTTTACCCCATGTTATGCAGACCGGGCTGCCAATGCATGGTGGTTCTTTGTATCTCCATTTTTTACCAAAGGCAAAAGCTGTTAGAAGGTTCTGTCCTGGCCATATGGCTGACACCCAGGCCTGACAGTTCAGCTGCTGAGTTTTGTTTCTGGAAGATTTCACAGCTCGCCTATGTCACATGAATCTCCTCGTCAAAATACATGCTTTTAAAATGAAGTTTAGATTCTAACAGTACTGGCCTGAGGTGTAGAGGGCCTGCTGGAGAGGGAGTGGCCTGAGGACATGGTAGTTCAGCTATTCTTGTCTGACAGAATGTAAATTAGAGCAGCCCTGGAGCTGCACTGTATTTTGAGTGTCCCGCTGCTTCCCTGCTCCTCTAGAAATAATGGAAGATATTAGATGGAAAAGACCTATTAGGCCGTTAGCCCACTCCCCTACCAATCCAGGATTGTTCTGTATGTTACATTTTCTATATATCTTCTTATAATATTTCTATTTGCTTATTTCTAGGAACTTATTTTTAAAATGTGCACCCGAGGAGCCGTCTCTTCAGCGGATAAGCAATGCAGGGTAGAACCCAAAGACACCTTGCACAAGCTGTGTATTGCTTAAATTGTCCATTAGAGCAGCCCAATCTGCTTAATCGTTAATTTCTTCAAGTGGCCCAGAGATACAGCCCAAAAGACTAGTGCTTGACTGCTAATAAGAAAGAGAAGATGACTCACTGCTACTAAAGGTGAGTTATGTAGAGTAATTATATTTTAGTGGCTCTGTTTATGAGTTACTTTCCCAGACATAGTGAAATTAAAGCTCCTTCCCACAGCCCTGCCTGCCTCCCTCTCTTCCCCACAGCAGAAGCAGAACAAGCCTAGCATTCCACATCATTAGCACTGCCATTGTGGCAGGCACATGTGCGCACACCCACACCTGAGCCACAGAGGTGAAGAATATTTTTATGACATTATTTTTATGATAATCTATTTCAATGGTTAATTTAGTTTAGGGCACTGATTTATAACAAGTTTATAGGTCTTTTTTACTGTTCTTTGTTGAATTATAGAGGTGGCCTGTGTGAAATGGAAGCACTTGGCCTATTGTTCTGCTTCTCACGCAACCAGTAGAGTTCAGACAATAAAAGGATCTATAAAATTAATATATACACAGAGAAAGGGACAGAGAAAGAGAGAATATGTGATGCTTTAGAGTCTGATACCACATTTATCTCTCCCAGTGAGGCGAAGACTCAAAATTTACATGTGGAACTACCACAAAGATATTACCCTCTTGCTGTGGTAAGAAATGACTTTTCAGAATCCTGCCTGATTCATTTATAAAATTGGTTTTATAAATTTATAAATAAAACCAATCTTCATGGTGTAAGTTTTCCAGTTTTTTCCCTTTAAGATAGGACCATATTACTGGGTTAACTTTTTGGAAACAGGCCATCAGTTGCCAGGGCTGTTGTTGTTTGAGGATTATAGGTTGGCTTTTATGAAAATGTAACTGTAATAGGATTTAGACTCCTATTTTTACATCATTGCATCATGTCATATTTAAACACAATACTGTGATATAATATCAAATATAGAATATATACATCTATGTATATGTATATATCTATGAATACACACACATCACATGCTTTATGTGGTAATGATATCTGTACTTTAATTTAATATCTGTGATAAACAGTACTTAGCAGGTAGCTTTGATTACCTCATCTTTACTCTGCCCACTAATGTCTCCCTTGAAATTTATCCTATTTTAAACCTCTGAGAATCTGCAAACAGCCATAATCAAATAGACCAAAACAAAACAAAAACCTTGGCTTGCAACAAAAATGTTCCCTTTCCTTCCCACCCCCCCAATGGGGATCTACCTTCATACAAAAAGTACATTGGTCTGAGGCCCAAGATGGGTAATACTCAGTCCTGGACAAGGGACAAGTTTTTGATCTGTCTCAACACTGCAAGGCAATGCAATGGGCTACTGCTTGCTTCTAGTCCCAGAAGAGTCCAAGATCGCTGGCTTTTTAATAGGGAATGGAGAAGGACTTGTCTCGGTTTGGGTTAGAACTTTGTCTATTAATTTGCCTGAGACGTTAGCATGATTAGGTGTGTGTGCAAGCAAAAACACACCAAAAATATAATTCCAGTCCTTAGTATTAGTGCAGTTCCGCTTGACTGAACATCAGTCTGGTTCTGTGCCGGTGGTATTAGCAGAGCTCTTTTTCCAGTTGCTAAGATGACTCTCGATCAAAGATTTAACAAAACCTTATAAAGAGACCCGAGTGCAACAATGAATCCATATCGAAATGACTTGGTCACTTCAGAGCTCTTAGAGCTCTCCAGCCTGTATAAATCTTTTAGTCCTCCAATGGATGATTTTACAGTCTGCTGCTATTCTAAACTCTCCCTTTCCCTTTCCCCCTGAGCACCCGTCTCTGATTGATTAGTTCTCAACACGTTCAGTGGAATAAGCAAATGGGTAGTGAGTAGATAATTGTTGAAGCAGTTGATGCCTTTTCCTTTCATATGCATTAATAGCCTGCTTTAATAAACCTATTCACACGCTACCCTTTCTTCTGCAGATTATAAATATATGGTAATATGAGTTCTGTCTTCTTGTCACAACACGTCACCACTTCTATTTGTACAAAACAGAGTAAAAACACTAAATATAATCTTGCAGTCAACTGGAAGGAAAAATCCCAGTTTCTTCTGTCAGGGAGAAAAGGCATAAAAATGATTTGAACAGAATTTCAGTTTATCTTGTTAGGTTTTAAAGGAAACCAATTGCTTTCATGAACCGGGAGATATTTAAAGATGTCAAAAGTTGTAACAAAGTTTAAGAATCTTTGTGAAAAGAATATTAAGGGTTTTTTTAATTTGACATATCCATCATGCTGTTCACTCAGGCACAAGGACAGGCCAAACAGCAGAATATTTTGACAAATAATGAAAGGGATAGTTTTAAAAACTAACGATACCATTGACATTCCCCCCACCCTCCACTAATGCAAACAATAAGGCTTCAAGATCCGGCGTAGTCAGAAGGTTGGAAGGAAGAGCCAAGTTACAGGATCTGGCTTAGCTATATGTAATCAATTAGAGCAGATTATTAGATAATAAAAAAGAAAATATGTAAATAATGTGTGTCACTGATTGATTGCCAGGGTTTAATCCACTTCCTTGGCTCAACATCATTCAAGACAGGGGGCAGAAGAAGAGTTCAGTGCTGTCTAGACTCTTTATTGGTTTGTCCATCTCTATAAATCTGTTGTATGGACATGTTCACTCTGCTTTTGTTTTACTAGCAGTTCTGAAAACACATTTGCACTAAATCATTGGCTATGCCTACTCGAGCTAATAATGTATTATGGCAGAACCTCACACCTTTTTAAGTCCAAGTTTAGTTGCTATTTCCATTAAACTTTGTGCTTCAGAGGGTTATAGTTGTCAGTAGAGATTATTGTTTTGGGAGTTTTACATGGAGCAGGGGGTGTCTCTTAATTTGGTTTTTCCTTTTTTTGTTTATTTTGCATATAAATATTTATCAACAAAATAGCTTTTGCTGGATTTGTCCAACCTACCCCCCCCCAAAGAGCTTTTTGTTTTAGAAACATAAATTTTGCAGCTACTTTCTCCTGAATGGTGAACCCTGTGGGATTTAAAAGGAAGAGGAACACTCACATTATGGGTGAACACGCTATGTTTTTCCCCCCTCAGAATGCAGTGTCAGTAGTTGTATTAATCCAGCTAATTTCTATCAAATGACAATCTCAGGGTCATGCTTGTTGAGCCTCTCAGCTGCTAGTGAGACACTGGTACGTAATGGAACCAATTAGTTAAATCCCCCACCCAATGGTTAGATTTTCTAGCCCTGAATCCTGGCTACATTCGGCATAAAGGGCTGGAATGTGAGCAAAATCCCCACACACAGAGATCTTCACTTGCGCTTCAGAGGGAATAGGCAGCCCGACATCCACCCCCATGCCTTTCAAGGTATCTCTCATTTATGCTGGGGGCTGGGCATGTCCCCATCCAGGCTCAAAATATGAAGAGCCCAAAGGTGGCTTTACTCCTCACACTGCCCGGGCTGCTACTCCTAAGCTACACCACACAGGAGGTGCAGTTGAGAATCCAAGCTGCTATGTGCGTGTTGGCAAGTTTAAACCAAGCTGCTAACTAACCGTTGGAAGAGCTCACAGAGGGAGGTGGTGGATTCTCTGTCGCTTGACATCTTTAAATCAAGATTGGATGCCTTTCTAAAAGGTATGCTCTAGCTCTTCCAGAAGGAACTACTTCATAAACTGCATGGCCCTCTGTGTTATGCAGGAAGTCTAATGAGATGATCAATAGCAGCCTTAAGTTATGAATAGATATGCCCCAGTCTCAGGAGCAGGATGAATTGGCGCTATATGTCTAGTTGGGATTTGGTGTTTCTCATCTCAGTTGCTCCCAAATATGCCAATGAATCCTTTGCATTAGCTGTAATGGTGCTTCATAGGAGGTGTTGGCATAGCTGCCTCTAGATATTCTGGGGTGCATCTTTTTCTGTGTCATCCCCAGTCCCTAGCTTTGTTTCTGTGTTTGGCCAACTCTTAATTCTTCTCTCTCTCCCTTTTGTTCCTCTGTTCTGTCTGTTTGCTCCTTTCACTGTCTCTTGTCATGTCACTCTCTCTCTCTCTACAGTCAAGCCATAGACATGAAATATATTTGGACTGAAGAGCACTTTACAGCCCCATCATCTTGTAAAGTGTTTGATCTGCAGCGAAACAGACTAATCCTAATCAACTACTCTTTGCAAGCTATTTAAAAAGGGATCTGTGAAGGTAACAGATTACTATGCTAGTTCTTTCCTCTTTGCTTTTGTCCTGTGTCACCTTTAATGTGGTGCCAAGGTGATTGCCTATCCCCCTACCCCTAAAACCAGCCCAGAGAAGATATGCCAACATATCTCCCTCTAGCCAAGTCAGGAGGAGATATGCTCAACTTATTTATTTTAGAAGTCTGTCATCCAAATGATTATTAATTGTATTATGGTAATGCCCACAAAGTGCTAGATGCTGTCCACCCACATAGCTTGTAGGCTGTGTCCTGTACACCTAACAATCTAAGATGAGCAATGTACAAAAAGTTGAAGGAAAAGGATAAAATGTATAATTAAAATGTTTTAAAAATAAATACTAGCTATCCCCCAAATGCCCCAGTCTCTAGTCATTGCTAGGTGGCCAGCTTCTTATAGGTATCATAATAGAAGTGACAAAGAGGCCTGTGGCACCTTAAAGACTAACTAAAGTATTGAAGCATAAGCTTTCGTGGGCTAATACCCACTTCGTCGGATGCAACTTCATCCGACGAAGTGGGTATTAGCCCACGAAAGCTTATGCTTCAATACTTTAGTTAGTCTTTAAGGTGCCACAGGACTCTTTGTTACCTCTGCTATTCCAGACTAACATGGCTACCTCTCTGATTCTTGACATAATAGAAGTGGGTCTTGAGGATAGTATGAAAATAGTCTTGAGGATAGCATGAAAATAGTATGGGAGAAGAGAACAAATGGGAAGGCAAAGCTAATTTAATGGGCAGAGGAGTGATACAACAGACACAACTGGAGAGATAGGAAGACACAAGGTCGTGGAAGACCTTAAAGGTGAAGACCAGGAGTATGAGTTTGTTAAAGGCAGGGAGTGAGTGGAGGTGTAGGAGGGAGGATAACCTGTTCTAAGTGAAGTAAGATCATTTTACTGGCTGTGTTTTAAATGGACTAGAATGGGTCTGATGGCAGACTTTTGCTCATTGTGGCTTCCAAAGCATCTCTTACTCTGATGTGCTTTATTAGGGTGAAAATACAGTGGTATTGGATAAATAAATGCAAATCAGAGTTATGGTAAAGAGACTTACCTTCCCCACCAGTAGAAACCTCGTGCTCTCATAGCAGATACTAATTTTGGTGGGACTGTAACACTGTGTCCAGAGATTGCCTTGTATGAGAGCACACGTCTGCCACATGGTCCAAAACTTTACAGCTGAAATTCATGTAGTTGTTGGAAATTTTAAGCATGATCCTGATTCACGTTCAAGTCTCATTGTTTTCTTCCAAGAATTTCCTGATCAAATACAACCACACACACCTTTAGCCCTAGAGGTAAACATCTCTATCTTTGATGTTGATAATATAGGGTTATTATATACAGAGAGGCTTACCCCTTTCATAGGAGAAAGTGTCTGTACTTTCACAAACACCACCTGAAGCTTATTGCTAGAGTGTATTCATGTTCACAGCTTTCTGTGGGAATTTGTATTTATTATGTATAGGTAAGAAATTTCTGGCACCATGTTTCTGTTCGCTTCAGCTGATCAATTATGGGTATGTTTTGCCCTGCAGGCAGAAAAAGTTACTTTCTCCATGCTGCTTCTCTGCTGAATTTTTTGCAGGCTTTCTTTTGACAACAACTTTGGGTCTGTAAAGGGAAATAACATGAACCACGTTTCTAATTAGCAGTAATTACAGGTTTAAATAGTTGCCACAATCAGTGTTCAGTGATTTCATTATTAGATGACACCATAATTTATGCTAATCCTGATAACGGTTCCGGATGAGAGAGGTCCAGACATAGGAGATTGCACTGCAATTATTTACACCCTGTATTTCTGAAACAATAGATATGGTAATTTGAAAATCAGATGACTGTGATCTCATTTATTCTGGTAGGAAACACATGTAATAAGTTGTGTCAACAACTGTAAAATTAAATAGGGGTATTTGACTTCCATTCTAGGTCGATTCCTCCTTAGCTTTCCTTGCCCTGAATATGTTTCTGGCCAGGAACCATGCACGGAAAAAAGTCAAGAGGCAGAAAGCAGCAAGCTACTTAAAAATAACAAACAAATGTCCATGTCCATTCAGTGCACATTTTCTGTCTGGCCGTAAGTTCTTGTTACACGGTGGAACATGGAAGCTGTAGATGGCAAGTGACAGCTGTCCCCTACTGTGCATCATGGCCCTGCCTTCCTATGACTATAAACTCTAACCATTGTAAATGGGAGACATGCTTTCCCATCTCCCACCTTCTTCCAATGCAGCCATCTGATACCTACTCCCCCTTAGTTCTGCTCTGCTCCTGTTCAAGTGGGTCTCTGATGGGGTATAAATGCCACACGGGTGAGGGTTAACAGTAGTCTGTAAGCAAAATTAACCCACCTTGCTGCACCTGGGGTGTATGTAAAGCTTGATTTGTTATCAAACCCAGCTTGGGAGGAGCAGGGCCTTCTTCAGGATGGAGTGATGCTCCAGCACTTTCCTTTGCAAAGTGCTACTGGTTGGCAGTTTGACCTGGTGGATGGGGCCACAATGCCACTCTCATCAGTCCTGGCCACCCCTCCATCTGTGAGTGACATTGCAACCCCACCCACCAGGTCAAGTTGCCAACATTACTCAAATTTGGCCAAGCTAGCTCTCTGTCTGGCAAGCAGCATCCAGATATGCAGAGAGAGAACCCCCAGGAAGGATGGGTGAGGAGAAGAGACTTGTCCCCAAAGGCTTAAGTGAAGAATGAGGATAACTGAAGTCTGTTTCATATTGTTGAATACAATGTTGGCAACCCCGGCCTAGAGGAAGAGGGTCAGAATTCTCTCACTCTGGGGGAAAAAAACCCCATGGGGATACTGAAGATGAAGGACTAGTTCTAATGCTAGGCCCTTGGAAAAGGCTGGAGGTCCAAGTCACAAGAAAAAGCAGACTGCCATAGGGCCAGACCAAGTATCAGCGGAGGATGTCGAAGAAAGAGAGCCTGCTACACCACATTGGCTTGAGAATCATTCTTCTATAGGATCCCACTCCTAATCTATGCAACAGAGCCACCTGTACTACATAGCACACCACTGGGCTCAGCACCCACATGATCAGCACACGGTCCACCAAACAAACAGACCACATGGTATATTTCAGTCCAGTAACAAGCACACAACAACAAACACACACACACACACACACACAACAGACAACAAACTTACCCCAAGTGTTGCGTAATCACTCCTCCTTCACCTGGAGATGTCCCTCACAAAACTCCCATTAGCTGCTTCTGTTTGCTAGCTCCTTCCATGAATATTCTCTAATATTAGTTGTTTCAGTTCGTATTCTTGCCACTAAACTTCCTTGATGAAGTATTCAGAGAGGATCATGAACACAGGTAAAGCAAACTTTCCATTTGAACAAATATTTGTGAAAATTTCTGAAGTATTTTTTTCATGTAAAGTTCTGGGTCAAGGGGCAATTTTTCATTAACTAGTTTTGAGTCCTCTCCTCAGCCATATCTCTGTACTGGCACAGAGAAAGCTCCCATAAAGTAACAATAATATAAGTCATTAGAGTCACTTCTCTGACCATTGGCAAAATGTCTGCCTTACTATTGCCACTTCTGTTTTATGCATGACAGAGTCCATTACCCCCCTCCCTTAATGCTAGTACTGCAGTAGCATCCCCGGTAATCAAAGAGAGGAAATGTATGAAATATGCACTGACTTTCAGTATCCAGAGAGTGTGTTAGTAAAACTTCCTTCCTGGAATATTAGAGTCCATCCCCATTAGCAGCAATAATATAACCTACAAAACCTGTTGATCAGAGCAGTATATGTTCAGCAAGGTAAGGCAGAAATGCAAAGGGTGGAGTCAATGGGAAATTTGCCATTCTCATTGTCCTAATTAGAGTATATAATATTTTGGCAGAGTGACAACTAAGAGTCCTTTTATTCCCGTAACCTCTAACAATCAACAGGATATTACTTCAAGTAGTGACATTAAGGCCCTGGTCATGCAAGATGCTGAGCACTTTGGTTTCAATCCAGAAAATCACATAAGTATGTGCTTAATTTTACACACGTGAACTCCTTGGCATGGCTGAGAGGTAGGATGGTCCAGTGGTTAGGGGGCTAACCTGGGGCTTGGGAGACATGGATTCAGTTCTCCTGCTCCGCCATAGATTTGAGTAAATTAGTTAGCTCCTCAGAGTTCTTCCTCTGTAGGACGGGAATAGCAGTACTTCCTTACATCACAGGGCAGTTGCGAGGATAAATGTGTTGAGACTGTGAGACGCTCAGATACTGTAAGTACAGTAAAATCTTCTTAATCCTGCATGTTGGGAAAATGGGGGGTGCTGGTACGTCAAAAATTCCAGTTAACTAAGAGGGAGGGAGGTTGGGTGTGGGAGAGGGCTTGGGGCAGAGAATTGGGGCGTGGGAGAGGTTTCAGGGTGCCAAATCTGGGGGGCACTCACCTTGGGTGGCTCCTAGCAAGTGGCGACCTGTCCCTGCTGTTCCTAGGTGGAGGCATGGCCAGGCACCTCTGCGCACTGCTTCCACCCCACCCTGAGCGCTGGCTTCACACTCCCATTGGCTGGGGACTGTGGCCAATGGAAGCTGCCGGGGAGGCGCCTGTGAGTGGAGGCAGTGCACCAGGCCACCTAACCGTGCCTCTGGACTTTCTATGAAGATTAGAAATGCTGGTTTATAGAGCTTTCCTGTTGGTACAGGGCTGGATAATGCAGTTTTTACTGTACTTTAGATACTTATATTCTTAAAGCGAAGCGTGTCTTTACGTGAGAGCAGAGCTGTGGTGTTCAGCAACTTGCGGAATTGACCGTTTGTGGAGCAACACATAACTATGTTCTAGTGCTGTCTACCTAACTCCCATACTAACTCCTCTCACCACAAAGGTATAGTGGAAATGAGAAATATATATATATAAAAGTCAAATGGTGTATGCGTGTATGTATGCATGTATGTATGTATGCGTGTATGTATGTATGTGCACTTACTCCTTCCACACTGTTTGAGCTATAGAGACTTGAAATTTGGTACAGTTAGAGGTCTTAGGGTCCTAATCAGGGTAAGAGTTGAAAATTTTTCAAATCTCACTTCTGACGCCCCGCAGGGGTGAAATTCTTTAAAGCCCATTCACATCAGCTGGGCAGCTGCTGTTCTCTGTGACATAGTTATGATGTCATAATACCCCCTCCAACGGACCCCGCACTCGCTCAGCTCTCTGCCCCCTCCCCCCTCCAATGGACCCTGCACTCGCTCAGCTCTCTGCCCCCTCCCCACCTCCGACGGACCCGAGTTGGGTTTGGTCGGAGGGTAAGTGAGTTGGGGGTGTCGGGTTTGGTCGGGGGGGTAAGTGAGCCGGGGATGTTGGGTTTGGTCTGGGGGGTGGGTGAGGGGTGAGGTGTGGGTGTTGGGGTTGGTCAGAGGGTGTTGGGTTTGGTGGGGGGGTAAGGTGGGGGTGTTGGGTTTGTTTGTGGGGGTAAGGAGGGGGGTCGGGGTTGGTTGAGGGGTAAGTGAGGTGTGGTGTTGGGTTTGTTTGTGGTGGTAGGTAGGGGTGTCAGGTTTGGTTGGGGGGGAAAGTGAGGTGGGTGTGTCAGGTTTGGTTACAGGGGGTGAGGTGTGGGTGTTGGTCAGGGGGTGTTGGGGTTGGTAGGGGGTGACATGGGGGTGTTGGGTTTGGGTGGGGGGGTGAAAATGTGAGTCGGGGTTGGTCGAGGGGTAAGTGAGGTGAGGGTGTCGGGTTTGGTCGGAGGGGTGAGGTGGGGGTGTCAGGTTTGCTCTCTTGCCCCCTCCCCCCTCCAACGGACCCCGCACTCGCTCAGCTCTCTGCCCCCTCCCCACCTCCGATGGACCCGAGCAACGCCGGGTATTTTCGCTAGTAACTTAATAAAACTCAGATATTTGATTTGGATAAGCACCAATAAACTTTGCAAATCAGCTCCCCAAATTTAGATGATCTTATTACCTGAATTGTCCAAACCTCTTATGTCTGGAAAACTAACTTGCAAGAAGAGACTCTCACAATATTTTTGGTACTTCCTGCTTCCAGTCCAGCTGGAAATTCATGAGAAGAGCTTTTCTCATGGAATCTCAACACTTCTATTTCTGGTCTTGACTTGAACCAGGAAGTATAAAAGCACATTAAAATGAATACTGTGGTAGTAATAAATGGATTTTTTTTAAGTGAAACCTCAATTTTGTTTGTTTGTTTTGAGTTTGAAGCAATGACGTTTCAGGTGGGTTCTTGTTTTATCCAAACAAGAATCTACACCTAGTAGAAACACCTAGTAGGACCAAAACTGTGAAGAAGACCTGAACTCTGTGCAGCACGGTGTAATTGTTAGTATGGTAGCTGTCAAAAGCATAATTAAATGTAATCAACTCCTCCTTGCATTGGTATACAGTTTATTTATACAGCAGCTATGCCATTTAGTATCTCTCCATGTTTAGATAGAGAATGTGCCAATGTGCTGTGGGCATTGACAGGAAAGATGTTTCATGTAAAAGCTCATTTTATAAATACAGAAGTTAATTCCACAGAAATGCATCGTCACTCCATAGGAAAGTATTCTTGTGTTTATTTTCTAGGTTCTCTGGAAGCAGTAGACATAAAACACTCCATGTCGGAAATATACAGCATACAGCTCTGAGCAAAAGAGCCTACTTTCGTCATGGAAAAGATAAACAATGGCCTAATTGGAGGAAACATCTCTCCTGGATGGAGCCCATCTTGGAGCTGTCGGCTGCAGAAGTTACAAATGGCTTTGTCACTTTGTAACATAAACAGTGTTTGAAAATGTTGGTGCTGAGCTGTTGATGTTAAAATCACCTCGTTAGTCACCTTTGGAAATAACAAAGTTATCTAAGTTCCTATGCTGGCTTCCTATAGAGGATAATCATAATAACAATAATACTTAAAAAAAGTTATTTATTATGTAAGGCCTCATTCAACCTTCATATATAAAGAAAGTCTGAAAGTCAGTCTGAAAGTTTATCAAAATGTGGAAACTGATCCGGTCAAGGCCCGGTGTACAATGTGTGGAATGTAAAGGAAACTTAGTACTGTAATATGTAAAGGAGTGCTGGGTGCTTTAGAGAGGAAGATTGGCACTACGAGAAAGAAATGGTGGCATTTCTCTTAATTTTTGTATTTTATGGGTATGGAGAACTGGGGCAGTAACAAGGTTTCGGATGGAATCTTGCAGCCCGGAAAGGAAGGAAAAAGGAAGAATCATTTTGCTGAAGGGTGCAAATCCATCCATATTAATTTGGTGATTTTTGTGAATTCTCACAAGAAGGTGAAAACCATGGGCGGTGGGTGAATCCCCACTTTAGGGAGGCTAGCCTGCTGGCCCCACCCCTTCTGCCTGGGGCCCTGCCCCCTGCACACCGGAGCCCCGAAACCTGCTCCCCCATAACATAAGGAGCCCTGAGCCCCCATGATCAGAGGAGCCACACCTTGCCCACCCCAGCCTCCTTGGACCAGCCCCCATAACCCCGGGACCGGGCAGAGTGCTGGGCCAGGCTGCTCCCCCTGTGCCAGGCCACGCTGGCCCCAGTGGGGGCCGAGCTGAGCTGCTCCTGCACCCTTCCCTCACCTGAGGTCCAGGCCACGCTAGCCTCAGTGCCAGGCTGAGTCAAGCCTGCCGGCCCCAGCGTCAGGCCAAGCCACTTCCCCTCCCCCCACTCCCTACCCAAGTGCCAGGCTAAGAGGCTCCCCCCTCCCCCTCCAGTGCAAGGCAGAGCCAGCAGCTCCCCCTCCCACCCATCCAACCAAGCTGGTAACTCCAGTGCTCAGCTGAGCCGTCTCACTTCTCCACCAGACCCCTGTGCTTGCCGCTTACTTGCAGCATCCCTCCTCACAACCCTGCCCCTGAAGAGAAGCAACATGGCGAACAGCAGGAACCTGGAGATGTGTGGAGTGCAGGTAGGCAGGCAGCAGCAGCAGACCACGGCCCACATGTCCCTCGGGGGTGGCTGCGCCAGAGAAGGCTCAGCCTATTATACCCGCCACTCATGGGGAAAATCAGTACTTAAGGAAAAGCATTGCAAGGAACCTGCACAAGTAGAAGTAGGTGAGGCAGTTGCTAAGGCTGTGAAGAGGAGCCCAACCCACTAAGAATCATAGAATCACAGGACTGGGAAGGATCTTAAGAGGTCATCTAGTCCGGTTCCCTTTACTCATGGCAGGACTATGTATTATCTAGACCATCCCTGACAGGTGTTTGTGTAATCTGCTCTTAAAGATCTCTAATGATTGAGATTCCACAACCTCCCAATGCAATTTAGTTTGGCGCTTAACCATCCTCACAGTAAGGAAGTTTTTCCTAATATCCAACCTAAACCACCTTGCTGCAATTTAAGCCCATTGCTTCTCGTCTTATCCCCAGAGGTTAAGGAGAACAATTTCCCTTCCTCCTCCTTGTAACAACCTCTTATATATTTGAAAACGGTTATTGTGTCCCCTCTCAGTCTTCTTTTCTCCAGACTTAAACAAATCCATTTTAAAAAAAATCTTCCCGCCTATGTCATGTTTTCTAGACTGTAATGGGGGTCGGTAGGCCCACCGAGCCGCCGGGGCGGTGGGGAGCTACTTCCCCTTTGGGACAGCCTTGGTCACACCCCCTTGTTACTGGGGAATTAGGGTCGGGAGGTGTGTCGTCCCTAGTCAGCGGCGCGCCCCTCAGGCAGGGGGAGCGCCGGCCAGGAGTCAGCGGCGCGCCCCTCAGGCAGGGGGAGCGCCGGCCAGGAGTCAGCGGCGCGCCCCTCAGGCAGGGGGAGCGCCGGCCAGGAGTCAGCGGCGCGCCCCTCAGGCAGGGGGAGCGCCGGCCAGGAGTCTGGGGATGTACCTCACAGGCGAGGGGGCACCAGCAGGACTCCAGGTCGTCTGCTGCAGGGAGCTCCAGATCTCCTTCAGCGTCCGTCTCCGTCGGCCACGGGGTGCTGCTGGGCTCTGTCAGTTCTCCGGGATACTCTGCCCCCGGCAGCTCCGGTTCTTCCTCCGGGGTTGTCTCTGGCAGGCATGGGTCCCCGCTGAACTTTGGCAGTCCCTCGGGGTACTCCGCAGCAGGCAGTTCAGGAAAACCCAGTCCTTCCTGCGGAGGAGGGTTCCCGTGGTCCAGGGCCTCCCCTGGCTCAGTTGCAAGGTGGGGAGGGAGCAGGCCACAGCCTATGTCTGTCTCCCTCCCTCACACCGGCCTGACTGAGCTAGGGGCCCCGCCCTTTATACTTCCTGTTCCACCCCTCCTCTTCCTGGGGGCGGGGCTAGCTTGGTCTGGGCCCGCCCACTCTGGCTGAGAGAGTGTTTCTTTACCCTCCAGCTCGGAGGGTGGCCACAGTGCCTCCCTACATAGACCTTTAATCATTCTTGTTGCTTCTTCTCAAGACTTGCTCCAATTTATCTGCACCTTTCCAGAAATGTTGTGCCCAGAACAGGAACAGGACCCAATACTCCAGTTGAGGCCTAATCAGCGCATAGCAGAAAAATTACTTCTTGTGTCTTGCTTACAATTCTCCTGCTAATACATCCCAGAATGATGTTTGGGTTTTTTTTTTTTTTTTTTTGCAGCAGTGTTACACTGTTCACTCATATTTAACTTGTGATCCACTAGCCCCCCCCCCCCCCCGACCCTTTTCTGCAGTCCTCCTTCCTAGACAGTCATTTCCCATTTTTTATGTATGCCCTGCAGCTGATTGGGAAAGTCCATGATATAGGAGCTGGTGCGGCAACTCATGGTGTCGGATGTCATCAGGTGGTCAAGGGACATCTACATAGAAGACATCACCGGACATTGGCAATACCAGGAGGGATGGGCTGGAGTGCCGATGAGAAGCCCAGTCAGGCGTGGGCTACACTGGGAGGAAAGGATGTCGACCTAAGATATGCAACTTACCTGGCCGTCCACATGGCGGTGAGTCAACCACTGCTGCTCCCCCGTCGACTCCGCTTCCACCTCTTGCAGAGATGGAGTTTCGGAGTTGACGGGGAGCTTGCTTAGGGATCGATTTATCGTGTCTACAGTAGACACGATAAATCGATCCCCGATAGATCAATTACTGCCTGCTGATCCAGCAGGTAGTGAAGAAGTACCCTCAGAAAAGTAACTGAAATACTTTCTTCATGGATTGCATTTTCTAAATGGAGAACCAATCCTAAATGCTTAATTACCAAGAGACAATCTTCACTCATTGGTGTATTTTGCTTTCTGCTACCAACTCTCTATATAACTTTTTTCATGAGAAATGTACCCGAATGCATGAATGCTAAATATCTAAACTATATTCTTAAATTCATTCACCTAAATTTGGTTTATTGCTGATTATGCACTACATTTATCTTATGACCTTAAAACCAAACTTGGTATTTGTGGATAATCTAAGCACTATATCCAGATGTACAGACACTCTTTCCCCAACCTATGTATTATGTTATTTTTAACATTAGCTTTAATAAAATTTTTAAATCTGAAAAAAATTAGCAAAGATATAGCAAAGAAACTCTCAAAAGATGGGGGTGTGAGAGAGAGCCTTGTGTTCAGATCAGTTCCTGTCTGCATTCTGTAACACTTGCCCATACCGGTATTGCCCTGGCCTCTTCTTTTGTCATTCAGTTTCGCATGCATTCTATAACAATGTGCATTTCCTCCCCTTTTGGGGGCGAAGCCAGACTTTGAGGCACCTGCTCCCCTACTTGGTGTAAACTTTGCTTGTGCCAATCAGAAGCGAACACAAACAGGTTTTGGGCCCCGTCCCCTATGACACTTTTGTGATGTCATAGTTGGTATTTATGTTTCTGCCTGCCATGTGCAGACAGAGAGAGGAAAACGAATCCCGTGTATCCGTGTATCCCGTGTACCCCACGTAACTGAGCCTGGTCACCTCGAAGCCTCTCTCTCAGCTCACGTGTTTCAAATAGAGCTTCTACGTTTACCGGTCATGTTATGCGTTGGTTTGTATTTGTAAGTATCAGTTATTACTAAATGCTGCATCTTTGTTTGTAAATATTGTTAGCAGGTATTTTAGTCATTGTGTGTTTTAAGTTTCATTAACTCTATTAGTTAATCAAAAAACTGCTCCCTTACCCCTTGTAATTATCCCCAATAAAACTTTAAATTGATTAATCTTAGTTGTGTGTGTGTGTGTGCATCTGCAGCTCGTGTCCTGACCCACACTCTCCTTGCATCCCTTACCTATATAGTTTATTGCCACGTGCAGCCTGATAAATAACAGGCCTGCAATTTTTCCTCGCCCCTGCGAGTCCGTGGCAATCCACACCTTGAAGACTAGAGACATAATTCAGCATTAGCCTACACACCTGATGTATCCAGTACAAAGTGGGTGTAACATGCAATTTAGAATTGTAGCATCTTCACACTCACTTTGCTGCCCTGGTACCTTTCTCAGTCATTTACACTAGGGCAAAGAGGTGGCTACGTAGGAGCCTGTTTGTTGTGCAAAGAGGGAAGTTTTTAAGTGGAAGGAAGATGAAGTATTGCATTATGAACAGAAACAACTGTTTGTGTTTGTCTTTTGAAGTGGTATTTGAACACATACACTCCTGACAGACATTATGTTGCAAAAGAATCTTATTTACAAGCTTTCTCTAAAAATAAAAATTATGTAGATTTGCAAAATGTTCACAAAAATTAGTGGAATTTAGTTGTAACTAAAGACTTCCTTAATCATTGAAGCTCTATTGCATACGGCATTTCTTTATACCATGTTAGGTAGGGGGAAAAAAACCCCGTTTATTTTGACTGCTGTCATGGGATTGGAAGTAAAACACATGATACATCTCTTTAAATTGCTTCTTAAAGGTCAATCATCTACACCAAAACTGCACATTGAAGTTTTAGAGAGAAGGATGGGTGGTTCTATTTGAAAAAGAAGAAATGCAAGGTCTATAGTTTGGTCAGGTACTATCTGAAAGAATTGCAGCCTAAGGAAAATGAAAATACACACAATGTTTATCTTATTTTTTTCTGACTATTCTCCATGTCAATTATATTACTTACTATGAAAAGATCAATGATTCTCCAAATACACCCTGTTAAAGAAAGCGGGCCAGAACTTCGAGAGGGCACACCCAAGAAGGCGGAAGCCTATGTAGCTTTCCCTTTGTCACACTTCTGAGGTAGCCTCAGGGCTGATCTAACTTACACCAGCTGGCTGTTTGCCCAGTGTCACTGGAAAGCACTGTGTTCCAACCACAAGTTGTCTTGCACCTATACCACTCTTTGAACACAGAGTAAGCCAGCCAGTGGCCAGAAATAGAGCTAGCTGCCTTGGCTTCATGCTACTCAGATATTAGCCTGTGCAAAGGAAATGATCTGATTCCCTATTAGGACTAGGGCACTGTGGTGGCGTGCTTGCTCCACACAAGCCTGGAAAGGGTTAATGAGGATGAGAGGGCCAATTAAGCAGATAGCCCACAGCTGAACGGAATGGCCTAAGTAACCCCCTGATTCATGAGCCCAGCTGAGAAGGAACAGGCAGAGCTAATATAAAGCCAGGAAGTTGGCAGTAATGGGGGAAGCTTGCAACTGCTCCCAGGGGATTAGTGAGGGAAAGCTGAGGGGAGAGTAGAAATCTTGGGGACCCAGGCCCTGAGGAATATTTATCCGGACGAGCGATGGAGCAGAAGTCTGAGAGAGGCAGAGTGGGAAATGGCAGCAAGATGGACATTGCAGATCTTGACCATGGATTAGAGAGTCCCTGAGAGGGCCTGGCTTCTACCTCTTGCCACTCGGGCAGTGGATTTGAAGCCTGCTGAGGATGGATTGTTCTGTGGGACTTTGATAGCCTGGGAGCAGGGAAAACACAAAGTGACCTGACTGGAGGGGCCAGCCATGAAGAGAAGTATCCTGAGTTGTAGAGAGAGGCTGCTGGGTGTGTGAATGTGTGACCAGAGGGAGCATTGGACCTGTAAGGAGCTAATTCCCAGAGCAGTCAGGAGGAGGCGCACTAGCCGTGAGTATACCCTGGAACAGGCCCCCTCTATCCCCTTTGCACTGCCAGAGCTGGCCAGTTGTTCCTACTTTATAGTGTAAAAGCTTAATGTAAGTTTATGCCTAGGGTGCCTTTGACCTGCACATAACTTCCATGGTTTGTTTGCTTTGTGTGGTGAGTATTGTGTACTATGGGGCATCGTTGGCTTCATTCTGCTCTTTGCTCTGCTAATTCAAAGAGAGGCTTCCGGTAAACTCAGAGAAACAAACCTTCCTGGGTTGGATTTTAAGTGGATTAACTGTATCTGTATAATGTTGTTTAATTAGAAATCCTACTTTCCCTCTGAATGGAATGTGGGTATATATTACAAGACAAACAAAATGGCATTGACTGATTTTTCAAATATTTAATGAGTTCATTGTGCCCTTTGAGTAGAGCAAGTTGGTGCTACAGATTTAGGCTTATGTAACTGAATAAAGAAGCAGGTTAATAACAAGTAACACTTAAAAGTTCATATAGAACTGCTTTAATGCCTTATTTTGGATGGATGAGGGGAAAGGAATGGAGTTCAACTGTCAGGTGTTATGCCCTTGTCTCTAAGTTAAGAATTGCAGGAAATGGAGGAGGAAAAAGAGAGCAGTAGAATAGTGGGTCTCTGATCTCACTTAAAGTAGTGCAAAACCTGTTCTTCATTGACACCAGTTGCTGTTACAGATTTACAGCAGTTTGAGGGAGCAAATTCAGGCACTCTATTTTCAAACTCATTTGTTACCTGAATCTGTGTTTGTGGGGTGAGGATGGACAAAAGAGGAGAAATATTTCTAGGACCTTTCTATGAAAAATTGTTTTTGTGGCATTGAAAGTGCATCGGAAATAGTATTGTTAATGAAGAGCAATAATTTGAGCTTTTCTTTATTGGTCTTGACGGCTATAAAAGCAGCAGAGCTTGCTTCTTGAGTGGATTCTTCCCCTCCACCCCCAGGTTTTCCAAGCTGTGTAGTACTGTATTTTTCCACCCTTATTATTTTTATTACTACTCTGAATCAAGGTAACTGCTGTAGATTCTGGCTTCTTAAACTTGACTCTTATTACTAGCTTATTCTCATTAAAATGTTATTTAAATTGTGAACTGTTTGGGGTAGGGAGGGTCTCGTGTGTGTATACAGTGCTGCCACCATAGGATCCTGATCCATAACTGGATAATGGCTTTGGTTTTTTGTTTTTTAATTCCCAAATTTTGGAGATTGAAAGATGATTTAAACTGAAATGTTTATTTTATTTTATCACATTTCTTAAACCTGAGTACAGTAAACCCTCGATTTAACGGACCTCGATTTAACGGACTTCGGATGCAACGGACAAAATTTCTGAGCAAGTCTGATGCATTCCTGATCCATTTCTGGCGGGCTGGCTGCCGGCTCCCGGCTGCCGCCCGGGTCACAGCAGCGGGCGGGCTGGCTGCTGGCTCCCGGCTGCCGCCCGGGTCACAGCAGCAGGAGGGTTGGCTGCCGGGTCCCGCCCGGGTCCTGCCTGCGGGTGGGCTGGCTGACGGTTCCCAGCTGCCGCCCAGGTCCCGGCAGCAGGCGGGCTGCGGAGCTGCCGCCCTGACCCTGTGGCGGGCGGCCTGCTGCTCCGACAGCTCGTTTTTGTTTTTTTACTAAATAACGGACTTTTGGATATAACGGACACCCTCTCGCCCGAATTAGTCTGTTAAATGGAGGTTTTACTGTATATCCCAACAAGGGTCAGACTGCCATTAGTAAATCTGATGAGCTGGATTCTGTTTATGTTCTGTCTTTTAAATTGATTTTTAAATTTCCTAACTTGAAAGAAAACAACCAACATCTGCCGCTGGCCATTGTTTCTCTTCAGAAGCAAGCAGTATCCAAACATTTTGCTATGATCCATATCTTATATATATATATATTTGAAAGGACACATTGAATTGTATGTATGTGTTCATCCAATTTCATGTGACTGAAAAAGCTTTCAAGATCTTGACATCTAGAACTTTAAGTGCCAGATTTTCAAAAGTATTCAGCACCTGCAATTGGGGGCAGATTTTCAGAAGCAACCTGAACACTGAGCTCTGTGAAAAATCTGCCTCCCAGGAGTCTAATCTACTTTTAGCATGTGTATAATTCTGATGACACAGAATTACATAATTTAAGGACTTAAATGTGAATCAACTTTTTTCCCTTAAAAGTCTCTTTCAGTCTTCACCAAAAGAACAAATTAAAAAATAACTCTTGGTTGTTCTTGAGGCTCTATAGATCTGTCCTTCTAGCATGTTCAGCCATGGACATGACTTAAAAATACTGTCCATTGGTTCATGAATACATGTATTTTTGCAGTACTTAGTTTCATAATTCAGGTCTATCATTAAAAATAAAATATAAAACTGTTTGTTCTTTCATTTGTGCTCCAGAGCAGTGTTATAAAATGTGTATGATAGAGGAATGGTTCGCTCTTGGGACTGGAAGTAGGACTTTGAAAGCTTTTTACCTGTAAGACGAGTTCTTATCTGACCCAGGTCAGTAGTGTCTGCAACTCATTAACACGTCAGCTGTTGAGTGTGAAATGAGTCTGGTCTCAACCCAGTTCCTAGAGGTCACATTGCAAAAAATACCATCTCTAGCTGGCACCCATTAGAAATCTCAGCAGAGACACTAAGGACTCACTCCTCCACATAATTGGTAAGGTTGGTGAGTGGGTAGATCAAAATGAATAACTTTTTTTTTTTCCGGTTAAGTGTTCAAAATGAAACACAGAATGTATTCTGGTCAAATGAAACGTTTTGAAAATGTCAATTCAAAGAGACATCTTGTTCAGGAAATATGGCTTTGAAATGGTTCGTTTAGAAAACGTTGAAATGAAACATCAATGTTTCCAAAAAAAATTCTGAATTTTTTTTGTCTGAAATTATTTGCTGAATTCTACTTGAATTCATGAACAATTTTGGTGCCTTGAAAAATGCATTTTTGGCAAATATTTCTTTCCAAAAAAGTTTCACCGTGCTCTAGCATGAGAAACTCTTACTGCAACTGACCATACAGCAACTGTAGTTCTGTGGATTTTGAGAGATCTTCACTTGACACGCAGGGATGCTGGGCATTCAGCAGCATGCCCTGGCTTGAAGTGGTTTCCATTATACAGGGTTTACAGTTTTTATTGTGGGGGGTACTGAAAGCCATTGAACAAAATTGTTCCAGCACCCCTTGATGGCTGCAAAATGACACCGTCACAAAAAAATTAGTGTGCCAGTTTTCAAAATACGCTTTCTGAAGGAACATGCTTCTGATATTTCAGATCCTTGGCTCATCTTGTGCAGGCCTTTTAAAATGTTCTGAAGTAGTAAAATTCAATACTACATCTTAGTCAAAATTTGTGCAAATTTAAAGGGGAGAATGTCAAGATCTATAGTGAATGAATTGTACTTGATACATAGTGTTCCATGAGATCACTTTACCTTTCTCTATTATCTCATCTGTTATTTATATAGAGATTTTCCTTCTTTACACATACTGTTTTTCTTGCTTTATTTTTATCTTTAATCTGCAGATTACAAGTACAATTGATCAATACATTTACTTTCTTTACACCATCATCTTCTCTAATCTGGCATGTTAGTATTTTAGGGGGAAATTTTCAGACCACCTCAAACCAGTTTCCATTTTTGAAAACTCACATTTACACGAATCAGAGAGATAGCCATGTTAGTCTGGAATAGCAGAGGTAACAAACAGTCTAGTTAGTCTTTAAGGTGCCACAGGACTTTGTTACCTCTGCTATTCCAGACTAACATGGCTACCTCTCTGATTCTAAACAGTCCTGTGGCACCTTAAAGACTAACTAAAGTATTGAAGCATAAGCTTTCGTGGGCTAATACCCACTTCGTCGGATGCACGCAGTGGATGTGTTTGGGGGCAGGTATAAATAAGTAGGCAAGAACCAGGTGGGAGATAACAAGGTTAGTCATCTCCCACCTGGTTCTTGCCTACTTATTTATACTTGCCCCCAGACACATCCACTGCGTGCATCTGACGAAGTGGGTATTAGCCCACGAAAGCTTATGCTTCAATACTTTAGTTAGCATTAGGTTACACTTACAGGATTATAGCGCTTTTGGTTATAGCGGTACCCATATACCGCAATAGCGCTATAACATGGGATGACATGGCCACATTTGCGGCATTGCCGCGGCACAGGGAGTGGTGCATTATGGGCAGCTATCCCAGCATTCAGCTGGGTGCAACGTGCTTTCCAAAGGAGGGGGGTTAGGGGGAAGTGTTGTGTGTATGCGGAGGGAGAGAACTTCATGCTGTCAGTGATTTTTTTCTCTAGAGAAAAGTAGCAGGCTCTGAATTTCACACACACAGCTCCATTAGTAAGCATTTTCACTGCTTAATTGCTGAGTTAAGAGCAGAGTTCTGAAAAGGAACTTCCGCATTCCTTCTCTTTGCAAAACAACACAAAGGCGTCAATTGCTTTAAATGGCTCATCAATTGCCTTAGGTGGCTCGGAGGCGTGCCAGAGATCCCTTATAGCGTAATGACTGATTACACTTGTGTCATGTTACTAAAATAATTTGGGATACTATAAATCATTGCTGCAACCAGGGTCCTATAGTGGCACCACATCTTATGTACAGGGGGTCATAATGGGTGCCTACAACCAGGTTATGAATGGCTGATTATGAATATGCCAGTGATATGTGTGTATCAATTTTGTAGTTAGAGCTATAATATTGGCTCTGGACTGTCTGTCTTTCCAAATATTGTGCTCTGCTGGGGGAGAAGATTCCTGAATACTGGGCATCAGCTTGGCTTGGGCTCCCTGATGGCCTATTAAGGGACTATCATGGACTCTGGGAGCTTAAAATGCTCCAATCCAGACAAAAGGTCTACGAGAGAAAGTCTGTGCATAATGGCTGCTGCCTGAAAATATGAGTCATGCATGGTCATGTGATCTGCCCATGTGGCTCCAGAACTCCATGGGGCTGGACTTTTCACAGGAGGAAGAGAAAAAACTATAAAGGAAGCTGCTACAGCCCCCCATCTTGGTCTTCTACCTGCAGCCTGTCTTGCTGCCAGCTCTGAATGGACTTTGCTACACAGGTGAACTCTGGACTAAGGTGCTGACCCATCCCTAAATGGGATGCTTTCTAAAGACTTTGATTTAAACCTGCAGTTATTCTACCTTTGCTGCAAGCCTGAACCAAGAGATGTGCCATTACTGCATGTAATTGATTTCTTTTAACCATTCCTAACCGTCACCTATACCTTTATTATGCAAGGAAAAACCTTTAGATTTTAGATTCTAAAGGATTGGCAACAGCGTGATTTGTGGGAAGATCTAATTTGTATATTGACCTGGGTCTGGGGCCTGATTCTTTGGAATTGGGGAGAACCGTTTTCTTTATTTGGGGTATTGGTTTACATAACCATTGATCCCCAGGACAGGTGGCTGCTGGTGGTGATACTGGGAAGCTGGAGTGTCTAAGGGAATTGCTTGTGTGACTTGTGGTTAGCCAGTGGGGCGAAACCAAAGTCTTTTCTGTTTGGCTGGTTTGGTTTGCCTTAGTGTGGAAAAACCCCAGCTTTGGGCTGTAGTTGCCCCTTTGGAAGCAATCTGTCCTGATCTGACACTCACAGTTGGATCCCACCAGGAACAGCACCGTCACAACTTGCCATAACACGCTACAGGGAATACGCAAAAGCTTTTATGCCTCTCGAAAAGGTGGTTTACAAGTAGCGCAATAAGCTCAGACTTTTAGCGCAATATGTGCCTTGCCAATGTGTTCAGGGACAGAGTTATAGCGCTCCTGGAGGCTATATAACGCTATAAAGTGCCAGTGTAACCAAGCCCTTAGTCTTTAAGGTGCCACAGGACTCTTTGTTACTCACATTTACGCATTCAATTCACACATTCAATCTGTCACTTATCTGCAAATCAGGAACCGGGTACTCAGCTGAGTGCTTTGCAAATGCCCACACGTTTGTGCAAGGAAAGCTGGTGTCCCCACTCCTCTGTGCACAATAAGTTGTGTATGCAAAAATAAAAGCCAGGGCTCAAAATCTTGCCCTTAATGATCTGAAGCCAAAAATAAAGTTCAGAGCTCTCACTACTTTTTATGCCTCCTTTTCACTGTTTGTTTGCTTTGACTTTTGTTTCTATGAAAAGGCTCTATGCATTTGTAACCAATTTCCCCAGCACCAATGAAATATACATGAGGTAACAGCCATTCATCCTATCTAGGGTCCTACTGAATTCACAGCCATGAAAAAACACTCATGGACTGTGAAATCTGGTTTTCCCCTGTGAAATCTGGCTGTTGCATAGGGGCTGCGGTATTGCCACCCTTCTGTGCTGCCTCCAGAGCTTGGTGGCCAGAGAGCAGCAGCAGCAGCAGCAACACAACAGGAAGGGTGGTAATACCATACCACACAATTATGCTGTATGAACACATCTGCAAAATTTGCTATTTATGCTGTGACCAACTTAATTTAAATTATTCTGATTCTTAAGATAGTGTCTTCAGTAATTTCACATACTGGCAATTAAAGCTTGGGAGTTCCCACACAATAATTGACTCCCTAGTAAGCCAGTCCTGATTACAAGATAAGCCACACCTGGGTTGAATTGCTGATCCCAGGATAAACACAGAGAAGAAAGTCACAGTAAAAAGGGGAATTTCAGGAGACTGCAGCTAGGTCTGTAGATACCGCAGGGAGCAAGAAGGTGTTTTCAGGGCCCTGAGTCAGCAGGGAAAAGCTGAAGAAACAGAGTGCATGGAAGAAAGCTCTCCAGGCAAGGGTGCCTGGAAGAGACACTAAACGTGAGGAGAGAGAGAGTGAGAGAGACTGAACGAACGAATGAACAAACTGAGTTTAGGGCTTGAAGGGCTAGTATGTACCAAAGGACTAAATAAACTGGACACCTCATGGGGAATATTTGAACTGTGAGTTCTTAAAGGCTCCAAAGAAGGGTGGGAGGATAAAACAGAGTTATGTTTCAAGGAAGAGGGTATGTCTAAACTGGCTGAGTTGCAGCACCGCTCAGAGTGCAGAAGGAAAACCACTGTTGTGTGCTCACACTCTCAACTGCCTGCACAATAGCATGTTTACACTTGCGGCACTTCATTGGTATTCAGAGCAGTGCACTCTGGGCAGCTATCCCACAGAGCATCTCTTCCTCTTCTGCTGCTAGGAGTTTTGGGAAGACTGAGGGTGTCGCGGAGCATCCTCTGTCCTGTCGCCCCATGATGCATTGCTTCGCATCCCAGCAATCCCTGTGCTTCCATCTGCATTTGGCGCCATCTTTCAACGGTTTGTGTACTCTGCACATTGCTTCTTTGGTGTGCAGGAATGGATCCTGCACTGTAAATCAATATGCTGCTTGTTCTGACTAACACATCACAAGTAGCAATTAAGGAATAATTTCAACTACAAAGGCAAAAGCAGTTCGACATTTGATCTTGTTACGCATAGGAACTATGACCTGGGACTGCTTGTGGCATTCATGGGCAGTGCTAACCACAGTAGAACGCAGAAACAAGCACTGAGTGGTGGGATCACATTGTCATGCACATCTGGGATGATAAGCAGTGGTGTAGAACTTTTGGATGAGGAAAGTCACATTCACAGGACTGTGTGATGAGCTCACCCCAGCCCTGTGGTGCAAGGAGACGAGAATGAGAGGGGTCCTGCCATTGGAGAAGCATGTGGTGATTGCACTGTGGAAGCTGGCTACTCCAGACTTCCACTTCAAATTGGTTAGTGACTGATTGGTAGAAAAGTCAACTGTTGCTTGCTTCATCAATACAAGTCCAGGGCCATTAATCAAATCCTGCTCTGAAAGACCGTGACTCTGGGCAACATGTGTGCCATTGTGGATGGGTTTGCATAAATGGGCTTTCCTAACTGCAGAGGGGCGATAGATGGCATGCACATTCCAGTTCTGGCACTAGACCACCTAGCCATCAAGTACATTAATCAGAAGGGTATTTCTCTATGGTTCTCCAGGTGCTTGTGGATCACTGTGGGCATTTCAGACATTAATGCAGGCTGGTCCAAAAAAGTGCATGACTTATGCATCTTTCAAAACACTAGCTTGTTCAGGAAGCTGCAAGCTGGGACTTTCTTCCCGGACCAGAAGATCACCATAGAGGAAGTTGAAATGCCCATTGTGATCTTGGGAGACCCTGCCTACCCCTTAATGTCGTGACTTATGAAGCCATACATGGGGCATCTTGACAACAGCAAGGAAAAGTTAAACAGACTCTGCAAGTGCAGAACGACTGTGCTTTTGGCCATTTAAAGGCTCGCTGGTGCTGCCTATGTGAGAAACTGGACCTGGCCAACGACAATATTCCTGTGCTTATAGCTGTGTGCTGTACACTCCATAATATTTGTGAAGGGAAGGGTGAAAGCTTCACTCAGAGCTGGAGGCTGAAATTGAACAGCAAGAGACCAGGACTATTAGAGGGGCACAGCACGGGGCCATAAGGATCAGGGATGCCTTGAGGCAGCAATTTGAAGCTGAAAGCTACTAATACTTGTTGCTATGCTTAGGAGTGCAGTGCTTGTAATGCTAAGAGGTGAGTATAATTGGTGCAGACAATGCGCTATGAAGGTTTAAGAAAATTGCCTGTTGCTTTGCAGGGTTCTGTTTGCTTTCAATTAGTGGAATAAAGATTGCTTTCAAACCAAAACAATTATTTTATTAAAAAACAACTGCAGGCGAGAGACAAACGAAAAAACACATCAGTACAATGGGGGCAAGGGAGGGTCCCAGGAGGAGGTGAGGTCCCGAGATGGTTAAAGATTCGTGTATGTCCAGGTATCGTATGCAACCTTGTCCTCTGGAATACAGTGCAGCAGGTACTGTGCAGTTTAGCCCTGCTGAAATAGAGGGATGGGTGTGGAGTGCAGTGGGTACTGGGAGTCTGCAGGGCTGGACTGTGATGGGGGAGGAATGGAATGCAGCAGGTACCGACTGGGTCCAGGAGCTTGATAAGAGTGTGTTGGCAGTGTCTTGGGGGGAGGGGTATGGGAAAGAGTTTTGCAACAGCAGCTGCAGGGGAGGGTGTGTGCAGAGCTGCTCGGTTTGCATTGCTAGTGCCGCCAGAAGCACGTCCACTTGGCACTCCAGAACGTTTAAGAACCGCTCTGTGGCTTTGTTCTGGTGCGCCTCGTTCTCTTTTTGCTCTCTTCTTACTGTCCCACCACTCCTTCCATTCCTGTCTTTCAGCTGCAGAGTGCATCATGACATCGCCCAGAAAGTCCTCTTGAATTCTTTGTGCCCACTTTCTAAAGCTGCACAGCTGTTCGGCTGGCGATGATAAAGAGGGAGGCAGGGCTCCCAAGGTCATAGATGTGAAGCCAAAGTGCAACATTTTACAGGAGTATTATTACAACACAGAGACCTCTTATTCAGTGATTTAAAACAGAACTAGTCCTCACACACCTATCACTAACTGGCTGACTCCAGGCAAGAACATGTGAGCCATGAGACTCCCAAAATGATGAGTAACTGCAGGGGCAGGGTAAATCGCTCTTCCCACACCCTCCTGTATGCTGGATACGTTGCTCTTGGGGAGAGCCATCACTGTCCCCATGTTTTCACAGGCTGTATTAAATATAGAAGATATCTCACTGCTGAGGGTGAGCAGAGAATCAAGGGAAGGTCTTCTCCAAGACTACAGCTTCCGCCAAAGCCCTTATGCAGCTCACGTGTGTGCAGCAATGGTTTCCTCCCCACCATGACCGGAGTTGCAATGCAGACAGCTGCTTTACTGTGCAGAAAATTACTGGTGTAGATAATTCCTGAGACACACCAACATATTTTACATAGGTCAAAAAAAATCCATCAGAATCTGGCATGTATTGTTTACATTGAGAGCTGAGATGAGGAAAAACAGCTGAAAATTGAAGTTTATTAAAATCATCAGGTGGGTATTAAGCAGCATATGTAGGACAAGATTAGTGCAGATGGAGAGGTGTTTTGCAAGTCCTGACAACACTGTGGGGCAGGGGGCAAGAACACACATGAAACCAGTTTCTTCATACCCAGGCCGAAAGCTCCTGGGTGCAGTCTGATGCTTAATCATTCAAACCTCTCCATCCAAAATCACTTTAAGTGATTATGATCATTTCTGAAACTGACTCAATATGTTTTCCTTCAGATGTTTATCTTTCTCATGAGAAAGAGGGAAGTTTCTTAAGGATTATGTTGACACTAACATGTTGAAATGCTTGGTCAATTTATTTAATTCCTTCAGTGCTGTGTTTGTGGGTGTGTTGTACGTTCATGCTATGGTTCCTATTTGTGCAGCTTGGAGGAGGAAGTCCAACTTCTCTGGAAGGGTGAGAATGAAGTCAGATTAGATATAGGACAAAGTCCATTGAATGGCTTTATTTTTGTGAGGAAAATGTTGGTGTAAATATTCATCTAGCTTTAGAGACTCGAAAAAGCAGCATAGCATCAAATGGAGTAATGCAAATGTTTTGTATCGGGAGATGTTCAGAAAGCTGTGATTAGGTATACCCTCTAGTGATACCTAATATACAGTCAAGAAGCATGTTTGTTTTAGTCTTGTATTCAGTGCTTACTGGCTTCCTCTACAGTGTATATAGGATACCACACAATGGGCAAAATTCTGCAGGAGCATAAAGGATGGCACAAGTTAAACTCATCTAAAAGCTAATCTGCAGTGTTTTGGAATCCTTAGTGCTGCGGAATGTGTTTTTTGTATTGGGGCCTCCAGGGACTGCCACAATCAGATCTTAATAAGCGCAAATTGTTTTGGTGGTTTCAGTGCTTAGTGTGTCTGGTTCAAAGGGGTCGCAAACCAGTGAATACAATCTCTACAACTCAACCAAGTGGCTGAATGGCCACAGTTCAGTCCTGCCTGGGGGGAAATTCCCTGTGATTGGCTGCTTACCCCACTTTTCTGCCCCCTGGAGAAGGACAGTCAATCAGAGCTGCTGCTGCAGCAAGCAGGCAGCATGCTACAGCATCCCCTCAAGAGCTGACTGACCCCATTCTTACAGGAGGGAGGGAAAGGAGGGAACAGAAAGAGTCCAGCAGTTCTGCTCTCTCCTCCCCCATTCCTTCCTGTGAATAACAGAATGACTCATCTGCCACCCTCCAACACCCTGCCTGGGAAGGGGATAGAGGAGCTCACTGGAGCCCCCCAGGTCTGGGAAAGAGGTGGACAGCCCTTGGAGCTGTAGGAGGAACAGAATTGATGTGATGTGGGGGCAGAACTGATGTGAGGGGCCTGGGGATAGAATTGATAGGGGGTGGGAGGACAGGCAGATGTGATGTCGCTTTCATTCCTGTAGGAAATGACACTTTGCTCCCCTGACTACTTTTTGTTTGGCTTGATACCACTCCTGCTTAAAGACCAGTGGGAGAATCTTTGAGTGAAGGCCTTCTCTGGCTACAGTGGATAGAAAAACATTCCATAATTGTCAGACTAGTTAGCTTGTGGATTTAGGGAGGTCCTAGAAGGTAATGTGGCTAAGCCAAAATGCAAACTAACCAGAAGTTTAGAGGCTGGTTCCACAGATATCTGACAATATAAGACCACGGGGGGAGACTGGAGTCTGACCATTTTACCTCAATACACTTTTCAAATGATGCTATGTTGTAGAAGGGAACAGAATTTTCGGTGCATCTTCACTACTTGCCAGATCGGCAGGTAGCGATCTCTCGCGTCTCATTAAGACACGAGAAATTGATCGCCAGCGGCACCCCAGTCAACTCTGTAACTCCAGCTCACCGCGAGGCACAAGCTGGCGTCAACGGGGGAGCTCGCTGCCGACTGCCGCCACCATGAGGATGGCAGGTAAGTCAGCTGAAGATACGCCGACTTCAGCTACGTTATTCACGTAGCTGAAGTTGCGTATCTTTAGTCTTTCACACCCTTCCCCCCCCCCAGTGAAGACCAGCCCATTATGGACTATAGATGCCTTTTTGTTTTCATTTGCTAAACCTGAGATTTTTATCTTTCCCTTATGTCTTCCATGCCTCTGATTCTTAAAGTGGCTTCAAAAGGTGAAACCCAACCAACCTCAGTGCATTAGAGAGGCACCAGAGTGGAAAAAAGTCCCACTTCTTTTGTTTTGCTCTTGTGCATCATGTAGCATTAGGGATGCCCAAAACATTTATCAATTTTTACATTTTGGAAATTTTGCTTGTTCTTGAAAGAAACATCAAGGTTTTGCTTCTGGCAAACCACAGGTCTGAGACTGGGACTTCAATGTACTTTGATATAGCTGGCAAAACTAAGCTGCAGAAGCCAAATATTTGTTTTCCAGAATCCAGAGGAAGCTGAGGCTCTTATTCGGCTAAGGAAGTTGCAGACCTCAAATGTAGCTTCAGAACTAGCATTTAAGGATTCAGTCTTGCTGATCCTCCGTGACTTGCAGAGGATTCAGACTGATATGTCTGACATTATCTTAAATGTCTAACTTCTGCAACCCAAGTCTGAGACCAGAGTGGTTTTGTTTTTCTGATGGTCTGTCTGAATATTTTCAGATTTTCTACATTTGACTTCTGTGGTTATTATACCAAGTTTACCGTGCCATCAATATTGCACCTGTTCTGTACAGTAACCACAAACCTTTATACATGAGGCTAAATCTGTTTTACTATTGGCTGACATCAGAGACTTTCATTATTTAATCTACTTCCACAGTATAGGTATAACTCTGATTCTATTTAAGTAAATAGTTGGGTCAGTATTTGGCTATAAGAAAAGTTCAGGAATTCTTGAATCAGAAGACTTTTTTCACTACTTTTTGGTCTTGCACAGATTAATGCAAACATTGCCCAACTCTTTCTATCAATTCACTTACTCTGATTCCAGGTCATTGCACAAGATAAACTTCCAGTTTCAATGTTTTCATGCAAAAGCCTATCATTCTTAGATTTCTAATCTCTAATTTGTTCTCAGGCTCCTCAATTTGTCTCTTGGTTTCTTTAAGCAACAGAGTAAACATCCCATCCTGTGCTGGCCATGAAATTTGCAGGTTGACTTTTAGCTTTTTGTCTTTGAAAGTGTCCCCTTGTCTGTGGCAATAATAGTTTACTATAAATTAGGCTATCTTTTAATGCTGCTCGTTTTATCTGTGCATCACAGTTTACTCGTCAATCTGAAAGTCCAGTCTCTTAGCCCGAGGCATTCACAATGGTGGTGACTCCCATTGAAATACTGACTTTTGACCACACATGACTGGGGTTCAGAAAACTCACTAGCTATCCTAGATTTATCTGTTTGGAATGATCAAATCAAAAATTTCTGGTCTATCCTTTTTGTCACTAGTTACAGTAATTCCAGCCAGACAGAGCTGAAAAATAAAAAGGAATCTTAGAAGCAGAGGGCCAAGAAGGTTTATGTGTTTATTTTACACATGCAAGGGGCTATAATTTGCAGGCAAATACGACCTTTATTATAAAAATTATTCCCTTCTAGCCAATATCTTTTAATTCTTAATTTCCAGTTCCAATGTAACTGTTGTTGTGCCTGGTTATTTCCTTGTTAGCGAATGCAGTTCAGTTTGTTTTGGACATTTCCAACATGTTGTAGATTGTATCATTTTGGACACAATTGCAATGGCATTCTGATCCAATATGTTCCGTGAAGTACCTTGCATTAATTGTAAGTTTGCATCCTTGAGTACAAACTTCCGTTTCATGCTGTTATATGTTCCTCTTCTAATCACTAATCTCTCTTCTCCTCCTGCCCCCTCCCCTTAAAATTAGAGCTTTAGTGTAGAGACAAATCAGTTTTCAGGCTCATTATTTTGCAAACTTTTTTTCTATAAATGTCTAACCATGCTTTTGTAATATTACTTTAAAATATCTTGGAAACAAAGTGTTGGTTGCTTTTTTTTATCAAGTGAGAACTGCTGGCATCTATTTTCCCATGACTATTGATTACACCAATTCCAGCTCTACAGACCTCTACGTGCAACTATCCCCACCCACATGTTTGCTGAAATACTCTCGGCCCAATGAATCATGCTATAAATCATCACGGCTACGTGCTTAGAACTGAAAGATTGGTGTGTCATTAGGTTAGAAAATTCAAGCCTACAGCCTTACGTGATGCAATCCCTACCAGGATGCTGCTGGCAAAGATAGCAGAAATTGGTCCCCTCTGTTTTCTTTTTATTTTCCCCCAAGACCATTGACTTTGATACTTGACAATGCTATACACTGTTTTGTTTGAGACACTATAGCAGGAAAAGTACAGATTAGCATGCAATTTATTTTATGTTTAGGTTATAATGTTCTGTTCTGTTTAGAATATTGTTTTCATGTCCACTGCATAGCGTAACTTACTTACCACAGACTTTAACTGTGTGAGGCCCCAGCATTTCTCTTTAATATATTTCCTTTGGGATTGAATTATGGACTATATGGCAGCCTTCTTTTATTTTTAGGAGATGAGACAATAGGAAAAATAATAGAGTGGAGGAAGGCCAGGTCACTTCTAAATGAAAATAATAAAGGGTGAGGTCATGTTAGAATGCGTCAGTTTCCACTGGAAGTGAAGCCTGACTTTCTTGAGTAAACCAGCTACTTGACATTCCAATAAAGAACAATGAGCCCTGCGCGAAAAGGACTTTTTTCTTCAGGTTTTTCAGCGGCTCTTCTGAGGTTTCACAAATCCTCATCTTTGGACAACAGATCTCACTGATGTCAGCGTATCTTTCTCAGGATCATAGCAGAGGTTGAAATGCATCACTTCCGGGACCCCAAGGTTTCCCACTAAACAGGGAGTTTCCATGATTTGAACTTGCTTGCCCTTCCTCTTTCCAGTGACAGGGTATCTCCTTGAAAGGCAAACAATATCTTAGCACAGTGAGAATTTGGCATTGCAGAAAGAAACAAGATTGTGAGACCTGTATGAAACTTTCAAAATAAATACATGAAGTCAAAATTTGGGGTTCCCATTCAGACTTGCTCTTTACTAAGGTGAATTGCTGGAAGGAAGGGTGGGAGGTAGGTTACTCATGCACTCATACTGGGAAATTCTTTTTGAGGCAGTTCTCTCCCTCCTCCTCCTCCTCCTCCTCCTTCCCTCCTACTCCCCTTTAAACTACAGCCTTTGCCTTCTGCACCACTGCACTGGCATTCATTTTTATACTATTTCTGCTTAATTAAATCAGACCTATTCAGACTCCAGGTTAGAAGAACAAAGGTCAAGAAAAGTCTCACACCCCTAACAACTGCTATTAAGCCCTGTTAAGCTGTAAGTGCCCTTGCTTTCAGTCCAGAAAGGGCATCCTTGACGGTTAATAAATTTGACCTCCAAATAGCAACAGTGCCACCGAAAAGCTCCCCAAAGCAAAAGGAGAAGGAATGGAATTTAGGTGCTTAACAAAAAGCCTGCGCCTAAGGCTAAACACTGCATTGCAGAGTTAGAGAAGCAGAATAGGTATTTCTGTGAAGCTAGTGCCTTGGATGCTAGGGAGTGAAGAGAGAACCAACCCAACCTCACCAATATACTTTTATCTTCTGCAAGTTTAATTTTGAAGGCATGAAGAAAGGAGGGAGAGGAGCGGAGCACTGGTCAGTAAAAGGACATGACACCAGCCACGTTACCTGCCTGTTAAAATGACACTCTGTATGTATGGTGCGACATTGGTGCTTTGTGAGGACAGCGATGCAATTGGACATGAAGGGTAACAAATGTGACTTGGATATGAATTCCTGTCATTTTAAAGGTAGTTCCTCTAGAATGGGCACAGTCTGTGCTTGGCATGAAATATAGGACCAGTTCAAGCAAATCCAGGGAGCTTGCAAAGCCATTTGATTCAGGTGCTTTGCTGCCAGGTTCAAGATTGAACGGTCAGCCTCCTTTGGCCCACACCATACGAGGAGGTGGGTTAAGGGGAGGAAGTCTATCTTGCATCCAGAAACGTTGCATGTGTTTGTGGAGGAAATTTGAAGAATATGGGACAGATGTCCCTGATCTATAGGAAGAGGAAGGAACTTGTGATTTGCCCCATTTGTTGGGCCCCTTAGTATCTCAAGACCATGGGCTCACTTCAGGAAAGACTGTTCAATAACAGAAAAGTTAACCCAGTACCAGTTGTGATTCTAACTCCTTAGACAACACCCAGCCAGACTCATTGCTTATTGACTCCATAGGCTTTTGCCACCTTAATATAGAATTTATGCAGTTCTACTGGAAACCTCAGTCACTCTTGACAGCAAGTAAGGAGACCCCTGTGATATAACTGTAAAATTACACACAATCCAATTTCACTGAAGGCCCAGACACGTAGGACAGATCAGTTCCTCCTTAGAGCTCCCTCCGTTACCCATTTTTGTAGGCTTTATTAAGTAAATGAAAATGAAGCAAGAAATAGTAGCGCAATGCTAAGAATAAAGACTGAAAAAGACAAATTTAGATTATTTTCTTATAAAACTTCTGTTTAAAGTAACAGTCATATAGGTTTTGTTTCTGAAGCTTATCCCAGCTCTGGCAGCGAGTGATCCTTTACCAGACAAAGTCCTTGTCTCTTAGGATCCAGTCTGGTAAAAAAATCTTCCACTATGCAGCTGTTATCCAAAACCCCTGCCATGTGGCTGACTTCTGACCCCAGTGCTCACATTCAAAAAGGTATTTTTGGGGGGAGGGAGGATCCATGGGGTAAATCTTTGAAGTCATCCTAAGTGACTCACACTGGGTCCCCTTCTCTGTCATCCATGAACTGGTTTCTACCATCTGTATTGAGAATTGAGGAGTTTCTTCTGGATGAGCTGCTTTTAATGGGTATCAGTTCACCACTCTTGCCTAAGAGGTAAAGCTGTTGCTACGGGTGAAACTCAGCGTTGATTAATGGATCATGAGTTCTGTTCCAGCTGTGTGAGAGTTCTGTAACACATGTACAGGCAAACTATAGAGATTAGCGTATGAGTCGTCTGTTCACCAGAATTTAGGAAAGTCCAAACACTACATATTTTACTGCAATTTTAACAACTTAATTTTAATAACATTCCACTGGCATTAAGCCTGACAGATTCTCTGTTGATATGTAGGTGTAGAGTTGGCCTAAGCCTCTATCACAGCATTATTTATACATTCAGGCATAAATATATGCATGAAGTACATGCCTCTCAAATTATGTCTTGGGGGAGCATATTGGGTCTGAATTTGGATAAGCTACATTCTGACATGTTCAGTGAATAGATTTTCCTAAAACACAAAAATCACTGTCTGATATCTGAGCCTGAAACCCAGCACCAGGAAAAGCAATAGTTCCCAATAGACTAATAGGCCAAAAATCAGTAGTGCACTGGAAGGCATAGTGATAAATTTGGAAGGGCTCAGCCTGTTTGCACTACCACCTTCCCAGGGATTTCTGCTAGAAGACAATATCCTTAATTTGCAGTCAAGGTTTCATAGAAACATTAAAAATGGAGGGTGCCTGGGGCTATTCTGAATTATACCTCTCAAGGTTTTTGGCCGGGCCTCCTCCTCCGTGGTCATGGCTGATCACTATATGGGCTGTACTAGCCCGTTCTGAACCCTAATGCAAAATGTAAGTTTGTGAACTCCACCAGCCAAATGGAAGTTTGTGGGGTTGAAGGGAGTCCCATTCCTTGGGATAAATCAATAGGCGTTAATCTCTTCCAGAGGTGAATGTAGTTTTGTGTATCCATATATATATATGTAATATATTGTTGGACATCTGAGAAATCAACAACTCTTCTGTACACTTTGTGTTTAACCTGTTTATTCAGGTTAATTTTGAGCATGTTAGAACACAAGAATTATGTCATTCTGTCATGAAACCTAGCATACTAGGAAAAACAATAGGTAGCCTACTCAAAGTATAAATGTCAAACAGAATTATTAATACTACTTAACACAGACCACACTGGTCTGAGTTCATTTCAGTTTGTTTTCCTTTATGTTGAATAGGAGGCGATATTGGCTACATTTTAGTTAGATTTTTAGAGTATAGTAAATATCAAGTGCAGAATTTTATGTGACCAGAGAAGAGAGTAATGGATGCATTTTTAATAAATATGGTTCATAGAAGATTTGTAAGGAATATGATACCCAGGTATTGGAAGCCTTGTGAGATATTAACTGGTAAAACAAGAGGAAAGACTGAATAAATCCAAGAGAATCATTTTAGCCCAATTACCCAGTGAACTGTGAAAATGACTGGATTAAAGTGAAAATGTTTTTGACAGAAGAGAGAGGATTGGTTAAGTACAGAAGTAAGTTATTTGCATAGAACACAAGTGAATAGTGGAAGTCAGCTGTGTGGAAAGCTGTGTTCCCTGAATGACTTTGGATAGCTTTAGCAAAAGGTTCAATAGCTAAAATGGATGTCTGGAAAGAAAAGGGCAAATCTAGCATGCATCTCAGAAGAGAGAAAGGGATGTTAAAAATACCATTTCTAAGATTCTGACCGAGAGGTATTTGTAAAGAAGGGGAAACCAGCTTGATAAAATGAGAAATGAAGCTGCATCATCCAAGCATATAAAATTGATATTGCTATTCAATATGGTTGAAGGGTTTTTCTGCAGCTTCTGGGGTGTCACAATTTTGATATGAGAACTCCAGTAATTTCTCCTTCTAAAGTTCTAATATTTAAAGTAGACAAACCTTTTTCCAGTCTGTGTGTGTTGTTTTTTGTTTTGTTTTGTTTCATCTACTCATAGGCCAAAATTGCACCTAAGCTCCTCAACCCATATTAAGGATACATTCTTTCAAAGGGTTGCACATATTCAGTTCAATTCCTCCCATTGACTTTAACCCATCCCTACAGATCTTCTCCCTCTACCCTCCCATCTTATGCCACTCCTAAAAAGTCTCCCCTTTTTTTTCAAGGAGACTGTGGATTTTCTTTGGTATAAAAGATGATAGAGTTCATGATTCTTTTAAGGAAAGAATTTTCAATCAAGTCAATTTCATTAATGTCTCGGATAATGGAGTGGAGAATATGCTTAAAAATCTGCAGCAAAAGAGATTTAGGTTAGATCTTAAAATTTTCCCCTAATTATAAGGATAGTTAAGCTCTGGAAAAGGCCTCAAGGGAGGTTGTGGAATCCCCATCATGGGAGGTTTTTAAGAACGGGTTAAACAAACACCTCTTTGGGATGGTCTAGCATAGGTGCTAACTCTGGGTGCTCCAGCCCTGGCGCACCCATAGAAGAAAAAAATATATGGGTGCTTCGCATCCACTGACAGCCAGCTGTGCCCTCCCTCCCTCAGAACTTCCTGCCCACCTGCTGCCCTGCTGATTAGCACCTCCCACTCCTTTCCAGTGCCTACCGCAAGCAGCTATTTCTCAGGGGGGATTTGGGGGAAGGGGTGGGGGATTGGGGGAAGGGCTAGGATGGAGCAGGATTGAGAAGAGGCAGGACAGGGGTGGGGATTTGGGGGAAGGGGTCAAGTGGGGGTGGGGGCGGGATCTGGAGTGGGGCAGAGCCAAAGGTTGAGCATCCCCCGGGCCCGGAGGAAGCCGTTGCCTATGTGGTCTAGACATATTTGGCTCTGCCTCAGCAGAGGAGGATGGATTAGATGACCTCTCAAGGTCCCATCCAATCTTACATTTCTCTGATTCTCTCTCTCTCCACTTCAAGAAACCCTCTCTCCATCCCTCCATTCTTTGTTACACTCATCAATTACACCTGGTCTTAAACAATTGTGTGTCCTTTGATGTAGTGGCCATCCATGTGATCTCACAGCACCAAGCATAAAGGGATCAGATCCTGACTGGGGCTTTTGTGTGGTATCACAATATAAGTAATAGACTCGATCCTTTGCTGGAGTAAATTGTTAATTCTTTTAAAGTCAATGGCATTACAGTGGTTCACATCAACTGTGGGTCTGGCCCAGGGAACAATTAGTATAATAATTTTGCAAAGTGAGGATCATGGAAACTAAGTTCACCCAACTTTTCATACTAGTGTTTAGAATATGCACTCCACTGGGAAATTTATTTTGTTTCACTTTTTGAATCAATTGCTGTTTCTGTAACTTGTATATACCATTACAAATGCAGCATGAATATGAAACACTTGTTCTATACATGCTGAGTGTATAATGTTGAATTAAGTTACATTTGTTACTTTACAAATTGTGCAATAACACTCTTATTAAAATACTTATAAAAATTGCATTTTTATCAGCATGCAGAGTGGGATTACTAAAAATGTTCCCTGGTTATTTTTAACCTGTGTGTGTGCGGGTGTATGTGTATGTATATGTATATACAGTAGACTCTCGATTATCCAGGATGATAGGGGAAAAAATTAACCCTGGTTAATAAAATCCCGGATAATCACCATCCATAGGAAATATGGTGTGTGTGGGGGAATTGGTTCACCAGCCACCCTGCGCCAGGAGGAGGGGGTGTTGGTTCACTGGCTGCCCTGGTGCGGGGGAGGGCAGGGCCGGCGACAGGGGGGTACTACGGGTACAGCTGTACCAGGCCCCCTGACTTTAGGGGGGCCCGGGTACACAGCTGTACCCGTTGTCGTCCCCCCTTGTCGCCGGACCTGGAGAGTGGGGAAGGGGTGGGGAGGTGGCGCAGCTCTCCTCCGGACAAGCGCGCCTGGCCCCGGCAGGAGCAGTGAGCCCGGCCGGCGGCAGCGGCGCAGTCCGGGGGAGGGCGGAAACAGCAAGGGCGGCTCACGCCGCTCCCGGGCTCTCGCTCCTGCTGCCGCCAGCTGTCAGCTGGGGGGGAGCGCCGGCTGGGCTGGGGGGGGAGGAGGCCGGCTGGGCTTCCTCCCCCAGCTGCTGTCAGCTGGGGGTGGGGGGCCCGGCTGGGCTGGGGAGGCCCCCAAACTATCAGAGATGGGGGGCCCCCAAATTTCTGTCACTGGCCCTGGAAGAGGGTATGTGTGCTTGGGGCGGCAACAAAGCCAAAGCCGGCCCTGCGAGTTACGTGTTTTTTTGTTTGTTTTTTGACATCCTGGTTAATCCACATCCTGGTTAACCCAATCCTGGATAATCAAGAGTTTACTGTATGTATGTATATAAAATAATATTTGCAAAAGGATTTGGGTTTTTTTTGTTTACTTTCTAACAAAACTTAAGAATCAGAGAGGTAGCCGTGTTAGTCTGGAATAGCAGACATAACAGAGTCCTGTGGCACCTTAAAGACTAACTAAAGTTTTCAAGCATAAGCTTTCGTGGGCTAATATCCACTTCGTCGGATGCATTAGCCCACGAAAGCTTATGCTTGAAAACTTTCGTTCGTCGTTAAGGTGCCACAGGACTCTTTGTTAACAAAACTTAGTTATGAAACATTTGACTCTATTACTGGGGATCAAGGTTTTAGTTTGCCATGAAACCAAGAAGACTAGGAACAAGATCTTACTTTTTAAAAAGTAAGTTCCCTTCAATGAAAAGATAGAGAACTTGAAAAAAGTGTAACAAAAGCCAAAGGACATTTGAATTACAGACGAGATTGTCTCCACACTGCTATAAGGAGGCACAAAAACATTAGGAAAATAACTGGATGAATGGAAATGACTCCATGAAAAGCTATGGTGGTAGCTTATGAAATGGTAAGAATAGAATTGAATCAAAACGTCTCTCTGAAGGCTTCTTAATTCCAGGTTCTGTTTTGTTTGCCTTTTCATGAGCCAGAAGTTGCAGAAGACACAGCTCTTTGCTGGAGGAAACACATCATTTTTGGCACAAGAGCTAGCCAATAGGAGGGCGGTATCGACAAAATCTGAGCAAATAGTCTCCTCCTCCTGTCTGGCTCAAAGAATAGTGCGTATGAAAAGGACTGGTATGTGGGTATAAAGTGCAGCGAAAACAGGACTCTTTGGGCTCCCGCAGTCCCATAGCTGAGGCCTAGAGGTGAGGGGGAAGTGACCAAATTCTGCAGCTCCTATTCAGACAAAGCTCCTATTGACCTCCATTGGAATTGTGCATGAGTAAAGTTACAAGATGTGACCCCATGGCAGTGATTTTGGTGATAAATTTAACACTGATCTCGAAATAATGCAATTATTGCAATCTGTTTCCTCTTTATTTCCCATTTTCTTCTGGCTCTTGGTTTGTCTGTTTAATCTTTTGGAGCAGGACATGCCTTTAGTTTTTGCATTTTTCATAGTGTAGAGGATGATATTGGTGGCACTTAATTAGAATTATGTCCTTTCATCCTCTGGAGGGTATGATCTGCATATAGTTCTCTTGGCCGGTGGACAGTGCTATCTAGAAGCAGATGATGAGAGACACACAAACCCTCTTGATAGGACAGGGACCTAGTGTTGTACAAGCAACAAAATCTGTTTTTATACAAGTCATAGTTTTAAAAATGCTCTTAATCTGTAGATTAAACACAAAGATTTCACAGAGCTGGTGGACTACTATGCTTAAAACACCCCTTGTCAGCACATACCAGCTCTTTCAATGAGATCTGCATGTTTATCAGCTTGCCATGCCAATAAAAGGATAGAAAGCTCTCATTACACACCCCAGCTTTCTAGGAAACCCGGTGATTTGCATGAGGCTAATGTAGGTTTCAACCACACATTATATCCAACTTTTTATTTTGATTGTACTCCTGCAATGCAAATAATTGCACAATAAAACCAGAGAGAGAAACCGATTATCAGAAACAACAATTGGAACTGGCCGGAGGGTAACTACTTGTATTATGCACAGTGGAAACATGAAACTCGCTTGCAGTCATGAAAAGAGAGCTCACAATAGTCTGTCATATTAGTACAGGATTGAGAAAACAGACCTGACTGTTTTGCTTAGCAGTCAGCACTCTGGATTTTGTCTCTTTGTAAATGTAAAGACCTGGTCTCTAATCATTCACAATAGGAAACATTTTAGTAAGAGGAGAGGCTGTGCATTTATCATGTTCTTCTGGTGAGAAGCAAATCTATGACTAGAATTAAGCCTAGTTAAGCTCCCTAACGTCTTAAAGCCAAATCTTTTCACCCTGCATAAAACCCAGATAAATGGGCTTTGTGCAGGACAATCCTGTAGGATTTGAAAGACGGAATCCTCCCCTCAAAGTAAAGCAGGTCTGGAACAGGGGCTTCAGCCTAGGGGTTGTCCTCTACATTCCATATCCAACCTACTGGGAAGATCCTTACCCCAGCTGTTTTGTTCCCATAGTTCCCCTTAAGTAGTGGTTTGATTGGACACTGGAGCATTTTTTAAAATGTCTTTTTACAAAAATTAAAAGAATGAGGAGTACTTATGGCACTTTAGAGACTAACCAATTTATTTGGGCATAAGCTTTTGTGGGCTAAAACCCACTTGGTCAGGTGGATAGTCTCTACGGTGCCACAAGTACTCTTTCTTTTTGCAGATACAGACTAACACGGCTACCGCTCTGAAACGTTTTACAAAAGTATTTGCCTTCTAACCTCAAGGAAGAACTTAAAAAATTGTGGGGAAGGCTCATGTTCTCATAGCAAATTGAAATGGTGAATAGTATGAAATGAAGAACTTGAGAGATGTGGACTTTGAAAGAGGGAGATAAATATATTGTCACTTCACACTAGTACCTAGAGGTCTCGATCAGATCAGGGCCTCATTGTACTAGTTGTTGTACAAATATGTACTAAGCTACAGGTCCTGCCCTAAAGAGTATCCAATCAAGGGTAATGACAGATGGGTAGAACTAACATGGTGTTTGGGAGATAGAGGGACTAGGTAGTAACCTTATGAGCCTGTTTTCATGTGGACTAGCTGTGTATGCAGTGTAGCCACCTACCAGCAATCAGCTGATGTGTGACACAGACATCGTGGGAGAAGTCAGGAGGGATCTGAAGGAGGCTAATCTGGTGTCTTTACACAGTTGAGGAAGCTTTTTGTGCCCCACACGCATAAGGGTTAACCTGGGAGAATGTAGAGAGGAGCTTGTGGGACTGATGGCTGGAAACGAGATGGAGCAAAGGCAGTGTTCAGTGATGCAATAAGATAACAGATTTGGTATGTAGGATAAGACTGAGTCACACGGTGCCTCAAAAATGAGAACAAGAAGCTTATCTTTAATCTGGTGGAAAATGCAGAGCCAGAGGAGGGACTCGGGGGTGGCGTGGCATGGGATAATTGAAACAACGATCAAGGAAGATGACTTTGGCAGCAAGCATTTTGAATAGTTGTCAGGGTGTGGCCACGTTGCAGTAGTCCATGCCAAAGAGGAGATTACAGCAGTCAAGATACAACAGGAGGCCCTAGATGACAGCTATGGGAATCTAGACAAAAAAGAAAATCTTTGAGATATTTGAGAAATTAAAAATGGGATTTGGATACAATCTGGATGTAAAGTTCCATTTACTTTCAATTGCCATTGGACATCCATGAAGAGATATCGGAGAGACAGGCTAATGAACAGACTCAGATGGAGTCAGAAATCAGGTTGATTTGAGAACCATCAGTGTAAAGATGGTATGTGAGGCTACAAAAGCTAGTTTTCAGGAGGAGGAAGGACAGGGGGCAAAGGATAGAACTGTGTGGCAAACCCCTAGGACAGTGGTTCTTAACCTTGTTGGATGTACTGAACCCCACCAGTTTCATATGCACATTCACCGAACCCTTCTTAATTGGAAAAATAAAATATGTTTTTTTTCAAATTCAAAACATAAGTATATATTTTACTGGTGCACAAAATGAACCGTGCATCAACATCACTGTGTTCAAAGAACAAAACCATTAAAACATGATTTTCACACAAAAACAAAAACATAATACCGTATTTTTCGTCTTATAGGACGCTCCGTCCTATAAGACGCCCCCTCGGTTTTTAATAAAAAAGCCGGGGGAAAAAAAAAAAAAAAAAAAAAAAAAGCGCCTCGCTCTCCCGTCCCCGCCACGCGGGCGGGCTGCCGAGGTTCCCCCCTCCCCGCCGCGGGCGGGCTGCCGGGAGCGTCCCGGTTCCCCCCTCCCCGCCGCGGGCGGGCTGCCGGGAGCGTGCCCGCGGCGGGGAGGGGGGAACCGGGACGCTCCCGGCAGCCCGCCCGCGCGGCGGGGACGGGAGAGCGAGGCGCTTTTTTTTTTTTTTTTTTTTTTTTTTGTCTGTCGGGGAGGGGGGAACCGGGCGCACATTTTTTTTTGGTCCGGCGGGGAGGGGGGAACCTCGGCAGCCCGCCCGCGGCGGGGAGGGGGGAACCGGGGCGCACATTCGCCCTATAAGACGCACCAACTTCCCCCCCCCATTTTGGGGAAGAAAAAGTGCGTCTTATAGGGCGAAAAATACGGTAATGAATATTTACTGCAAATCAGTGTGACTTCTGCTGTTGCCTTTCAGAGACCAGTTCAGAAATGCGTGGCTTCACCTTGGCAAGTGCCATTCTCATGTCATTTTCGCAACAAAGTCTGTTCCTTTTCTTCGTTTTTATGTCCAGCATCCTCGAAAATGATTGCTCGCAAAGATATGTTGTAACAAACGGTATGAAAATCTCCAAGCTTTCTTAGCAATAACAGGGTACGTTACCATTTGTTGACACCAAAACGTTGAGAGCGTTGTTGTTCTGAAGAGTTGCTGTTGGACCTGGCTCTGCTGAATTTCAATGATTTCATCGAGGTATTCATCATTGACATCTGTTGTCTCAACACTAAACGTGAACAGCTGTCTCACCCATGCTGGATAAGACTCTCTTGTAGGGAAGTATCCGTCGAGAGACTTTGCAAGCTCATCTAAGTGCGTGGCAATTGCTTGCTTCAGTTCCGCGGGTAAAGAAATGTCTCCGATTCCAGATACATCTTCGATCTTACATACACAGTCGTCTAGCAGGGGAAAGTTTGCGAAGTTATCGTTCTCTATTCGTCGTTTCCATAACGGTAGCTTTTTTTGAAAAGCCTTCAGGTTTTCTTCCGCTTCGATGATGTTGACTCCACCGCCCTGCATCTGTTGATTGAGATGATTGAGAGCTGCGAAGATATCAGCCATGTACGCTAAAATGAGAATGAACTCAGAATTTTTGAAGCAATCTGCATGAAAATGTTGGTGCTCTTGCAAAAACAGGGCTAATTCCACACGCAGGGCAAAAACACGATTCAGCACCTGTCCCCGGGATAACCACCGAACGTTAGAATGGTACAAAAGTACCTCGAATTTAGAGCCCATTTCTTTACACAGCTCACTGAAGATGCGGTGCCTCAGAGCACTATTTCGCACATAGTTCACGCATTCCACTACAATTTTTAATACTTCTGCCAGTGTTGGAGGTAAGGTTTTTGTTGCCAACGCATGCCTGTGCAGAATACAATGCGTAACAATGATGTGTGGTGCATCAGCTTTCACTAGCGCACCAAAACCAGACTTTCTTCCCAGCATGACTGGAGCTCCGTCCGAACAAACTGCAGAAACCATATCCCACGAAAGATTGTTGTCTTTGAAGAAGTCATCCACAAGTTTCTTCACATCGGCTGCCTTAGTTGTTGTTGTAAGAGGCTTACAAAATAAAAAATCTTCCTTTATCAAGTCGCCTTTCACATAGCGCACGAATACAGCAAGCTGGCTTAGATTGGAAACGTCTGTGGTCTCGTCGAGTTGAAGGCTGAATTTTGCCGGGCTTGAAATCAGATCTGCAACTACTTGAGCCAAGATGTCTTTGCTCATGTCCTCTATTCTGTCGCTGATGGTGTCATTTGAAAGAGGAATTTGGGATAACTTAACTTCAGCCGCTTTTCCCAGCATGATATTCGCCATCTTCAACACAGCTGGTTTTATGAGTGTTTCACCAATGGTGTGTGGTTTGCCCTGCTTTGCGATCAGGTAAGCAACTTCGTACGATGCTGTGAGGATCGGTTTGTTGATTGGTACAAAGCCGAGAACAGGCAAAGTAGCCTTTTCATTGAATCTGGCTCTCTTCACCTTGAATTCAGCGAGCGTTGTGTTCTTGTATTTTCCATCTCCATGCAGCTTAAGGAAGTGTTCTCTTAGTTTTGCCGGTGCTAGACTAGAATTGCTCAACTTGGCATTGCAAATAATGCAGTTAGGACGCTGACTCCCATCATGTTCTGTTATACATGTGAATCCATATTGTACATATTCGTCCGACCACTTTCTTTTTTTGCTCGACATAGTTAGTATGAAGGGATTAAAATATTAAGAAAGAAATCACACAACATACCATCACGACAGTCACAAGTCGACTACTGGGCGCACCAAATTTCCTGCAGCACAGATAGGCCAAGCAATGTTGCGTGATCACCTGCAGCCAATGATGGCCAAGGGGGGCGTGTCATCACGAATCATATGAGTCGGGTGTGTCTTATCCTCCGCCGAACCCCTAAGACTGACTCACCGAACCCCTGGGGTTCGATCGAACCCAGGTTAAGAACCACTGCCCTAGGAGCTAGTCTGGATCGGGATACTCTAAAATACAAAATGAGTCAAGGGGGCAAAGAAAAGAGTTTGAAACACTTTTAGGATCAGGGTTATTTCACACCCAAATAGCTCTGATTTCATATAAAATTCCCCTTCATGGAGTCCAGAAGCAGAAAATCTAGTTGATTGACTGTCCATGTAGACAGAGCTGAAAACTATGACACACATAGGTAGGCTGACCATATTTTCTTGAGACAAAAATGGGACATTGGGATGGCAAAAATGGGACGGGGTTGGGGGGGTCTCACCAGATGAAGTCGGTGCAGTGGCTGCAGAACCTGGACTGAGGGGCGCTGGGGGTGGTGGTCGGGGGGCTCTAAGGGGGCTCTGGGGGGCTCTAGGGGGGTCTCACCAGATCAAGTCGGTGCAGTGGCTGCAGAACATGGGCTGCTTGAAGAAGCGTGCCGTGAATTTGTGGCTCTTGACCTCGTGGATCACCTTCTGGCACAGCGCCCCCTTGCGGCGGAACAGCGGCTTGGCCAGGCACTCCAGCTCAGTGGGCGAGGTGACCAGCGCCATGGCCCCACCTGGCCCCCCCAGCGCCGGGCGGGGATGGAGGAATAAACAGAACAGAGATGGGGGAGAGAGAGATGGGGGGGGGGGGATGAAGAGGATGGAGGGAGAGAGAGAAGGGGAGATGAGGGATGAAGAGGATGGAGGGAGAGAAGGCACGAAGGTGAGAAGGGAGAGGATGGATGGTTGAGAGAAGAGATGGGGGTAGGGAGCAGGGGGGATGGAGGAGGCAAGGGACAGAGAAGGAGGGATGGAGAGAAGGGAGATGGAAGAGGAGGCAGTGGACGGAGGGAGAGAGAGAAGGGAGGAAGGGAGGGATGGAGAAGGGAGACACAGACGGAAGAGAGGGATGGAGGGATAGAGAGAAGGCAGGAAGGGAGGGATGGAGATAGGAGGCAGTGGACGGAAGGAGAGAAGGGAGGAAGGAAGGGATGGAGAAGGGGGATAGAGAAGGGATGGAGGGAGCGAGAGAAGAGGAGGCAGCAGACAGAGGGAGAGAGAAGGGAGGAAGGGAAGGATGGAGAAGGGAGATAGAGAGAAGGAAGAGAGGGATGGAGGGATAGAGAGAAGGCAGGAAGGGAGGGATGGAGATAGGAGGCAGTGGACGGAAGGAGAGAAGGGAGGAAGGAAGGGATGGAGGGATGGAGAAGGGGGATAGAGAAGGGATGGAGGGAGCGAGAGAAGAGGAGGCAGCAGACAGAGGGAGAGAGAAGGGAGGAAGGGAAGGATGGAGAAGGGAGATAGAGAGAAGGGAGGGATGGAGAGAAGGAGGGAAGAAGGAGGGATAGAGAGAAGAGGAGGCAGCGGGCGGCAGGCTGAAGTCGACAGCGGAGCGGAGCTGTCCGGAGCCGCAGCCGGGGGCCGAGGTGGGGACGGGCGCGCCGGCGGGGGAGCTGCCGGCCGGAAGTTATTAGAAATAAATAGTTCTCTGGCATCTTTTCCATCTTGTCCAGCGGTGGGACACTGATGCTGGGCTGGCGAGATGCAGTTTGCTCATCGGCGATTTTTATCTCTTTACCTTTCTCCCTCTCTCTGCTGCCTGCACCTTGCCTGCGTTTTCAGGCGCTTCTGCTGAGCTCCAATATCGGGGGGAGGTGCGACCCCTTGTGTCCTCTGCAAAGACAGACCCTCTGCAGGTGCATTTTTGAGCCCCGGAGCACGGGGCGGCCACGTGGGGCCAGATCTCGGCTCTCACTCTGCAGGCTGCTGGCTCGAGCTACCGAACAGGGAGGGAAGGTAGTGTCCACAGAGCGGCCCCAGTCTGGTTAGTTCAAGGGCCCTTCTCCCACTGAAGTGTTGCTACTGATCGCAGTGAGGGCAGGATGGGTCCCTACGCGTTTGTCTCTGGAAAGACTAAAGGCGAGTAAAGCCACGTTCCGTTTTTTACAAAAAATGGGACAAAATTGATATTTGTATTAAAAAGATGGGACAGTCCGAAAATATGTAAAAAACGGGACTGTCCCGTTCAAAACGGGACATATGGTCAGCCTACACATAGGTGTCCGCTCTGCCAGAGGGCATCAGTAATGGACAGAATACAGCACTCGTATCATCCAGTCTGATCAAATGCATTTTGTAGCTAACTTCCTCAGTCCCCACCTTATCTAGCCAGTTCTAGACTCTGCAGTTATTGGGCCTCTCCCACATCCCTTGGTGGTGATCTCAGTACAGTAAACCCTCGATTTAACGGACCTTAATTTAACGGACTTCGGATGCAACGGACAAAATTTCTAAGCAAGTCTGATGCATCCGAAATCCAGTTGTCGAGGGATGGCTGCCGGCTCCCGGCTGCCGCCCGGGTCCAGGCAGCAGGCGGGCTGGCTGCCGGCTGCCGCCCGGGTCCAGGCAGCGAGCGGGCTGGCTGCCGGCTTCCGCCCGGGTCCAGGCAGCGAGCGGGCTGGCTGCCGGCTCCCGGCTGCTGCCCGGGTCCAGGCAGCGGGCGGGCTGGCTGCCGGCTCCCGGCTGCCGCCCGGGTCCAGGCAGCGGGCGGGCTGGCTGCCGGCTCCCGGCTGCCGCCCGGGTCCAGGCAGCGGGCGGGCTGGCTGCCGGCTCCCGGCTGCCGCCCGGGTCCAGGCAGCGGGCGGGCTGGCTGCCGGCTCCCGGCTGCCGCCCGGGTCCAGGCAGCGGGCGGGCTGGCTGCCGGCTCCCGGCTGCCGCCCGGGTCCAGGCAGCGGGCGGGCTGGCTGCCGGCTCCCGCCCGGGTCCCAGCAGCCAGGACCCGGGTGGGCTGGCTGCCGGCTCCCGGCTGCCACCCGGGCCCCAGCAGCAGGCGGGCTGCGGAGCTGCTGCCCCGGCCCTGTGGCGGGCGGGCTGCTGCTCCGACAGCTCGATTTTCTTTTTGTATTAAATAACGGACTTTCTGATGTAACGGACACCCCCTCGCCCGAATTAGTCCGTTAAATCGAGGTTTTACTGTAATGAGATTTCAGACTGGGAATTTTAAAGATTTCTATCAGTGATTCAACTGGGCAAAATGATTCAGAACATCATCTTTTTTTCCGTGCCTTTTACTTTAACGTATCACTTTCCATCTCGAGTGTATGACCTACAGTGCAATTGATGACCTGTGCTTTGGAAAGGAGTGCAGAGGCTGACAAAGCAGCCAGCTGACAAGATACCCAGTGTCTGAAGATTCATCCCCAGAGTACAAGTGGTGGACTGAGGCCAGCATGGGTGGCAAACTGTGTTGGCCTGGAAGGAGACCCTGCTTTCCTCATCTATGCCTTTTTCTGCATTTGTCAAACCTTCTTCTCAGCAGTGATTCCATCTGCTAAATCTTCTGGATCCTACCCATGTCACACCAACCAACACACATCCTCTCCTAAACTCTAATTCCTTCCCATTCCAAATAAAAACTGCCACCAGCTGCAAACTTCTCTCACTACCGTCTTCACTGAACTGATCCCGGAGACATCTTGTGCATCCAAAATGTTGCATTTTCAGAGCTCTGCAGACCAGTCCTTAATAGCTTCCATAAAACACTTTAATTGCAAAGTGACTCTTTATGGAATTAGAGGGAAGTGGCCGGGAAGCACATAAGGGGCATGGATCCAACATCTAATGAATTAGTGAGGGACTGGTGATGGAGGTTACGCTATTCTCTAGAAAAGAATGCTATCTAGTTCCAGTGTTTAATGAGTTGAAATCCTCTGCGGGGAAAAAGCTGGAGAAGCTGGCAATCAACTAACTTCTCTGCCTTGTGTGGGTAGGGACAGAGCTAACCAGCCCCCTTTCAACCCCATATAGACACTGGCTCATTCCCTGCACCCCACCCAACATATGCAATCCAAAGGATTCTTAGAATTAGATATCATTATATTGAAAATGCAACCAATGCTTCCTTACTAATCAACCCAGCAGCTTCATATACACTTTGAACAGAAGACACCCGGCTGTATCTAATAGGCAAAATCCCTTGCAGAAGAACAATAATTGATCAACATTATTCTCTGTGACCTGAATTCAGAAATGGAACTTCTCAGGCAACTCCATCCCCTCCTGAAAAGGGCTGAAAATGTGTCAACATCGCTTCATGGTCAACAGGATCAAAGGTTTTGAACAGATTCAAAAAAATCTATATGGCTATTCTATCTTTAGCCAATAATAGGCAGATGTCCTATACCAGTGCAACCATTAAAGTTTCAGTTCCAACATCGGGCTTACAGCCTGGCAGAGTGGTGAAATCTGTGCACTCCATAAGATATCCTCAGGGAACTTTCCCAAAAATGGAAGATTAGAAACAGCTTGAAAGTGAGGTTTACTTGTCAAGACATGACTTCTGGAGTAGAGGCCTCATAATTACTGTAAAAACTGCAGGCATCCTCTCCCTTTCTCTGTAAGAAAACACTGACATCTTCAAACAGACATTGGATTGAATGTTTCCTGGTTAGTGTTGCTATCCAGGCAGAACATCTGTGGCTGGAGGCCTCCTTGCACCTCAGTGAATGACACCCTTTGAAACACAGAAAAGACTTGGTATTAGTCCCATTTACAAACATGTAGTTCTGTCTCCTTTGCAGTAGAAAACTGACAATACCTGAGCGCTCTTATCAATCACACAATATGAAAATTCTTCACTGAAAGAAAAAAACCCCTCTTACTGAATGGAAACACTGATTAATAAGGCAGTCCTCCTCCCGGTAAAGACCCACAGAACAAACCTCAGTGGATGCTTTAGCAGAACCAAAGAACACCAAGGTCAATAAAATCTTCTATATAGCATAATGATATTTTGAAGGTTCTTTGTTCCATAGGTCAGATTCAACCCAATACTTCTGCCACGGGTGCTCTAGCCATCTTTTCTCTTATTTCATTTGCCACAGGTGATCAATATCCATAATGACTCTTAAAGACTAAGCTAGTGGAGATGGCATTTAGGGGCTATAGTATCTATATTTGAGGACAAGAGACCCTTCTAAAGTCCTACCAAAAAGAGTGGTCAGTTGGCTAAATTTCCTTTCAGGGCTGCTTGGAAACTTATTGGTTCCCTCCGCTTCTGAGGGTGTACTACTAAAACACGTTCTTTATCCCCCAAAGGACAAGTGTACCCCTGCCTCAAACTCAAACGGCTTTAGACTTTTAGCCAGGGGAATTCCTTTCAGTCTGTTCCATGTGTGGACCCAAGAATGTGAAGTGTAATGAATCCAACTCTGTAGAACACAGCAGAGTGTTCCACTTTAAATCCAAAGTCCGTGAAATCTGACAGGCTATAAAGTACAATTAAAACTGAGCATATCAGCAAGAAGCCACAAAGCATGCATAATCATGAGACAAATGACCTCAATGGGCAGATGATGATGAGCCAAGGAGACGCCAAGGTCAATTATCAGAACTGATAATTTTAATGCTATAATTAATAATGAATATTTCAAAAAAGAGTTTAAAGAATACTTGTATTCCAGTATTAAAACCTGTTAAACTTTAAATTTATGCAATTTATGCAAATTAATCGGATAAGAGACAATTAAGGTTTATAATTAACAGATAAATACAAATGATCCAGCGATGAAGGCCTTGGTTTCTCCTCTGTCTTATGAGACAATGTAATTGATTTCTATAAATGCTAATTTATATGCATTGCTAATGCACTGAAATAATCATTTATTAAATTAAAGATGAATAGCAGTGTGTGTGAAGATAATACCTGGATTTTAACATCTTAAATATAAAAGGGGAGAAAGAAGAAACATAAGCTTTGAAAGTGACTTTTCTTTTAATAAAGTGACAAACTTTGACAGTCTACCAGCCAGAGAAGGAAAATTAAGTTTATCAGAGAAAAGCAGCGGTTATAGTTGATTTTTATAATAGTGTGAGTTTTTCATGCAATCCTGGCCATTTAAAATTCATCCTGCTCTACTAGAAGGAATTAATCAAGAATGCAGTGTTGTTCAATTAAATTCGACCCATGAAACATACGATCTGCAGCAGGACAGGTACTGTAACAGAATTTTATTTATGAAAAACACTTTCACACTTTGTGGGATTTTATGTTGTCTGTCCATATGAGAATGACAGGTGTTTTGTGTGTGTGTGTGTGTTTTTAATGAAATGACATTTTTGCAAACTGGGGAAAAATGAAGATGAGTTTCTCTCTTGTGAGTTAATAGCACAATCATGCACAAGTCTGATTAGGAACCTTGAACCCAGATATAAAACTGGGATATACGTGAGATTGTGTATTGTTATCCACTCTCAAAATTGTAATCTCATTATGTGAGTGCATTAAATGCCATTAGAAACCTTAGATAAAATTAATTCTGTATAGTGGTTTGCATTTAAGATTAAATTTCAAGATGAGTGTAAGAAGAATCTAAGCAACATCTATTTTTAGGGATGTAGCAATTGGCTATGTCTAGGAGCTGTATTACAGCAAGGATTCATTTGACCTACTGACTTCAGTGAGGTAACATGTGATGCAAGTCAGTATAAAGTCTGACCCATAAACCACATAAACTTTGTTTAGGACATTTTCATAGATACAATATAGGGCTAGCTAGCTCTCTATCTAGGAAATATATCATAGCTGCTTTAGGGGCATGATATGTGTTGTCATAGCCAAATAAGGGGAAGAATGTTGGACCAACTATATTTTCCTAAAATTTCATAAAAGGCATCTATGATCACAGATCATAATCCCCTGCTTCTAGATATCCTGGCATGGCACTATTTCCAATTGCTGTATTTCTTGAGTCAATGCCACAATCACCATGTTGAGCTAATCCCTACCAGGTTCCTAAAGTAAGAAATATCAAGTACCCACTTTTATTTTTGGTAGTATGTTGAAGAAATGGAATGTTAACTTGGGGGTCAGATAGTGCACCCAAGTGCAGAGCCAGAGCTTTTGAGATGGCTACATGGTTGATAGGTGCACCAAATTATTCTATTCAATCAAATGTAGATCTTCCTTCTATTGTGAACTTTTAGTTGTATGTTGGAGAGAGGGGAGTCCTCAGAGCTTGTGATCGTATGTGCAGATGACCAGATAGAAGAACTGGTCGTGTGTGTGTACACTCATAGTAATGGTGTGAACAAATTAGGTGCAGAGTTGTGCATTCATTTTGCATGTGTAATTACACATTGCCCACAATGGGAATAATTTTTAAAGTCTGCGAACAGGTTTTCATTATGTCCTCCATTATGACATGGCCTTACAGAGCTGGGGAAAGCATCCATGTAACTCATCTAGGTGTGTCCCTGCCTGTGGATATCTATGCATGTGTAGTATGTGAGGTTTGTAGCCTAACCAGTGCAAATTCATTACCCAGTTCACCCCTCCCTCGATGTAGAGAGGACACATTCGCCTTTGTAAATTGAGCTGAGACTTCCCAAACACTTCAACTAAAACACTATTATTTTTTTTTAGGTAAAATATAAAACAGGTTTATTAACTACAGAAAGATGGATTTTAAGTAGCAAGCCTAGAGATCAGTTTTTACCTAAGAAACAAACAAAGAAAATTTGCAGTCTGCATTCTACAAACAAAACATGATTTAAATCAAGCAGTATCTCACCCTGACAGGTGGTATGGTTCCTCAGTACACAGGCTGGGACTCTTTTCCACCCTGGGACCGCCATCCCCAGTTCTGTCTTTGTCCTCCAGATGTGTTTCCAGGTGTTGAATTGGGGGGGAAATGAGGCCACATTATGATGTCACTTCCCCTCTTTTATAATTTCTTCCAGCTTGCTGGAAAGACGTTTTGCTATGGTGTGGGTCAAGCAATCTCCATTGAATAAGTGCTCTGTCTCAGAAGTCTCCATTGTATACAGTTTCTGGGATGGTGAATTCTTTCCTTGATGGGTGTTGATGAGCCATTAACGATTGGCCATTGTTGCACCTGAAAGGTTGGCTATGGGTGTTCTGAACCTCCCAATATATTTTAGTAATACACACATAGCAAAACTTCATAACTTCACCTTCTATAATAGCATATACAATCCAACAGGATATTAATGTTCAACAGATTAAGACTTTTAAAATGATAGCTCACAAGGCGCATACTTTGTACAAAACGTATTACAGTGGTGAAGATAGGGGTTCCCAGGTGCTGCTTTGAAGTACAGAGTGCCACAGTCTCCTTCTCCCATCCGTCCCCCAATAGCAGGAACCTTGCCTCCTGCACCAGAAACACAGGTTGGAGAGCTGGTGAGATGAAAGGATTGTCTATTGTGCTGGCACAGGGGGAGGAGGAGTGGGAGAGCAGCAGCTTCCAAGAACTGCTGCCACTAACAGAAGGAGGTGGGCACATGCCCATGGAGCAGAAGCCACTGTGGAAGGCGCAGAGGAAGAAAAGTTATAACAATTTAAACTGAGACACGCAAAGCCTGCTCCCATTGAAGTCAATGGATGTTTTTAAGATTGGCCATTTCTGCTTTTATAATAAACAGCCCTCCAACTGGGTGATTACTGATTACGAGCTTCAATCGTTAAAAAAGGGATGTGGGTGAGAGAGGGATCACTTTTAATACAGAAGTTAACATTTATTTCTTTGCTGAACACTCCCTACAGGTTGGGGGAATTTGGGGACATAAACTTGTGTTTACCTCAGTTTGTGTTTTGGCTTTGCACGTGAAGGGATTTTTGTGTTTTGTGATAATCAGGCCTACAAATTTACCCTAATTATAAATGTAACTGTAAAAAGTGAGTGCAAGTTCACATGTCACAATAAACTATTACAAATGTTGATGAGGAAAAGGTACAAAAGTGAGAGACTCTGAATTAGTTCAATCCAAAAGGGCTTCCTTATTTATCCTCTCCTTTTTTTCTTCTTCCTAATAAGAATCCTGTTTAGCTGGCCAAGACTGCATGTTTTGCAACACTGCTGTGACCAGGAAGAGGCAGCTAAAAACAATGCCCTAAACAGCCCGATGCTGGTACAAGTTGGTCACGTCTCAGAGTGGCTGATAGTGGAAAATCACCACCAGAGACCAAACTGCATTTTCTATCGTTGCTGTTCTTTTCCCTCTCCTTCTGTCTGTGCTTGTCTTGTTCTGTCGTCTTAGGAAATAGGATTAGCCTGTAACACAACATCAATGACAGCTCCAACCCATCTCAACTAACTTCTCTTTTGCCCAAAAGAGACAGTTATTAATTACCATCTTTAATGCCATTTAAGAGACTACCAAACAAAGGGGTTTCTGTCTAAAAACTCTCTCAAGCTAAAGGAAAAGGCATCATGGGATGTGGTTAAAATGAAAGCTTTATTTAATACATTACATTTCAAATGCGTTAACTGTTTTTCCTTCTCTTCTGTATCTTGAATAAAAGGTTCTAAGGATATTTAATGATGTCTGCCATGGTACTAAGCAGACTGAGATCTCTGTGTACTGTATCCTGGATCTAATTTAAAACGGTTTAATGTTGGACAGTGACTGTTATGTTAACCCCTTTGGACCATATATTCCATATCCCTCTTTGACATGAATACATCAGTTTTTTCTGCTTCGACCAGTTCTTGTTGAGCTTCAGCACAGGTTTGAACAAATCTTTATTTATGCAATAAGGCTATAAATCACTATGTACTGATGTTGACATTACATCAACAACATACAATAACAATCTGGAATATAGCTACATGGGGAGGTGTTCCCTTTTATCACACTAACCTCCCCTAAGCCTGAACATAATATATCTTCAGTTTGAAGGCTACTTATTAACAGAGAATAGCAGACTGAGGTTAGGCTTCTCTGATTTCCATGGATTACACATAACAGCTGATTCATGGGTACATTATTTGTTAAAAATTCTATGTGCTACAGAATGGCATAATTTGTGATTCTATTTTAGATCCCAAATGTTCTGTTAATTTATGTAAGAGATTTCACTAGTATTATGTTAACTTTGGGAATGAAAACATGAACCCCTGAGATCAATTTCAGTTCGACATGCAGTAAAAAGAGCATTTGATTTGGATCACAGAGATTTTATGAATTAGAGTACACATGAGACTGATGACATGATCCAAGACCTTATCATTTTTCCAGTGAATTAAGCAACCACTTTTACAAAGGTGAATACTGGAAGGAGAGAAAAAATGCAGGTATTGGTACTTTATCAGAACAGCACATTTTGAAGTGGTATGTCATTGCACCTAGAAAAAGAGAGAGGATCAAATTTTTTAAAATGTCTTTAATCAGGTCTACAAATTTGCTCACCTAAAATTACAAGCCTAGAATTCCGTATACTGATTGTTTAGTACTTGTTTTTAATCTATTGAAAACTGATGTATTTATTTATATGTTGGTCTAAAAGAAACTCCACACCACAGGTTAACAACTTAAAGCTCTTGACATACATTTGAAACACAATAATGTAGGAGTTGCAATATCTAAATCATCCAAATCAGTGGTGATACTTGTTCCTCCCACATATCATCTGACCACTAGTCATGACTAATACAACTTAAAACACCCAGAACACTTAAATGCTAGCCTCAGTCCTCTAGCAATGACTGCACAAACATGTCCTTAGCAATATGACTGGAAGGTCAAGATGTTCAGATGTAGGTGTGAAAACTTTATCTGAGTGAAGAAATAAGTGATTATGGTGTCTAGCTACCTGAATTTGCACATTTAAATAGTCTGTTCACCCACATCTGAGTGTTGCTTGCAAAGATTCAGATGCTCAAAGAAAGCGTGCAACACACAAAGTATGCAATGTTATGCATGCACACTAGTAGGTTGCTTCTAAAAACATGGCTCTTAATTTTTAAAAATGATCCATCTACTTGTGTTAATTGGGAACAGAATACAGATTGTACATTCCTTAGTGACCTACTTTTCCTTGAAATGCCACCTATTGACTTTCTTCTGGTTAAGTTTTAATTTTAATTAATGAATTAAGTGCTGGGTAGCCAGAAGTATTTAGCTTCAAGTATTTGAGCAGATGATTGGATTCTTTAACATTTTAAAGGGCTGTATTATTTTCTAGCCTCCTTAGCTACATGTAGATATGTGAATGATTTGTCACCACTTAAGTAACTGCAAGGTTACTTGGGTTTCCTCCAGGATGCCCTCTTTTGGCAGCAGTGCGGAATTGGTACCTCACCCAGTGTGAGCAATCAGTTGTCCAGGTTTGCAGCTAAGCCACTGGGCATGTGATAGTTCTGGCCTCCTAGGAGGAGGCTGGGTTAGTAAGACGTCTGTGGTTCAGGGCTCCTGTCTGAGGGATAAATAGTCAAGGCTCAAGCCTTCTGGGCATGGGCTGAGCAAACCAACAGTCAGTAGTGCAGACCTCCTGGCCTCAGGGTTAGAGTTCATTCATAACAACTAAATTGCTACAGATACCACCAGTACTGCATTCTGATAGTGGTTCCCACGCCTTACAATACTAAGGGCCACATTTGTGGCCTGCCACGAGTTCAACAGCTGCACCTAACTTCCATGTAAACGCATGTAACATTTTAAACTGAGAAGATAAAGTTTATAACCTAGTGTTTAAAAGGGGAGTACTAAATTCTTTGTAAGTGCTATTTAAGTTAGTAGTGGGATGTCTCAGATTGGCAGACTTCATCTGCCCGTCCATGTAGGTCTAATTTTAACCAGAATTCTGGATTTCACCAGGGACAAGTCATTTAGACCTAACCTTTTTAAAGTGTCCAATATCTATTGATGCTACAGTTCTTGGGTACCCAGTTTGAGATACCTGCAACCCGACTGCGCTACAGGTCCCACTACCTTCAGTTGGTGCTGTGGATTCTTGGCACCTCTGGAAAATCAGGCCCAAGCTGAGCAGCCAAATTAGTGAATGTTTTTGAGATTTTGGGCCTTAGCCTCTGCTTGTCTCGGTTTCCTTCTCTATCAAATGGAGATAATAATCCCTAGCTACCCTTCTAAAGTGCTTTTAGAATTATGGATGGCAAACATTCTATATGCACTGTGCATTAATATCTTTATTCCATTTGTTTATTAAATGGGTTTACTTGTTGGTTTTTTGTTGTTTTTTGTCGAAGCCACTTGGCGGACACTTTAGTGTGTCTATGAAACAGGAAAAGATAAAATCTTATGTTTAAGGTGCTCTTCGCTGTAAACATCTGACAAATAATTTTGAAAATGATTAAAATAAAGGACACATACGGTACTACATAACCACTGCCCGAGTGAGGCAAGAGCTACTGGGATCTTTTACATAAATATGAAAATGGAATGCACTTTAACTAGCTGTGCCCTTCAGGCACTAGTTGTTTGGCTCCTTGGTCTCCATCTTGAGTCTTCAAAGAGTAGGATGACCCATGTTTATCAAGTCAGATTTAATTTTATTGGTCTAATTACTATTGGGATCATTTTAATACATACTCCACAGAGTACTAGGATTGTCCAGCTCTGGCTCCAGTGCTGGGCAGAGCTCTGTATACACACATCAGAACATTCTCTGAGATGTGTACAGCACTGCAACCTGCAGCTACTGCTCATGATTCTGCGCTTGTAACAGATGGAAATAACGGGGAAGATTTGTACATCATTCTCTTTCTATTAATCATTTGATCTTTTTATTTCTATTTCCCTTCCTCCAGGTTGTTTTGTGCCCTTAAGTTAACTGATAGTGGTACCCTCTCAAATAACTGTCAAGTCCTCTAGAATATAACTTTTAATTTGCCCCTTACTGTAATGAGTGTATTGGTGCAAAATCAGCCTTCCATGTCTATGCTCTCCAACAAAGAAATGATTTTCAAGATGGTAAATTGTAATCACAGTTCCACTGATAATTTTCTAGTGTAAAAAAGTATCGAGTGGGTTGGAGACAAACCCACAGATTAAATCACCCTTTCGCTTTCTGGAATTTAAAATCCAGAGCTAACTTTTAAAATCTCTCCTTTCCTCCATGATGGGCTGAATCAAATCACTGGATCTAAATAGCTTTGAACTTTGAAGTTCAGATCAGACCTAAATTTGGCAGCTCAGGCCTTCAATACATATAGTGAACACTATTGGGGGGGGGGGAGTGATGAAGATAGAATGAGGAAGATAAATAAAGTTCAGAAATATAACTAGGGTTACAAAAATTTCATCATCATAATAATAATTAATAATACCTTGCTTTTATAGAACACCCTTCATACTAAAGCCCGCAATATAGTGAAATCCATGCTATGAAGAATGATTGCTTCATCCACATTACAGGGAGAAATACAACAGCTGTTTAACTGGACACAGCACTTCTATGCAAGTTTATAGCAAGAAATTAAGCACAATATATTAGCCAACTAAAGTATTGAGGAATTTAGAGAGGTGGGAAATAATGTAATTATCTAAAAACTGAAGTTCACAAAGACCTCTGGATTTATACTCCTGTCCCTGTGGGAAAAATCCCAAAGGATCTCTATTGACATACATGGTCAGGATATTTGATTCTTGCATCTCATCTGAAAATTGGCACTTTCAGTGACACAAGTGCAATATCAAGTTGGAGCACTGTGTTTTATACTGACCCAAATGAAATAACCAACACGACTTCCTGTGGGCGCTTCTTGGAGGTTTCCTGTTCAGCCCAACCCCATCTAGTTTGAGAGATTGGCTGGGCTCTCAGCTCAAAGTGGTGTGACTGCTACAGGCCACGTTAGTTGGGTAATTAACAGGAAAGGGCTATGTTGTGTTGTCCCCCCTGTGATAAATTGGGGAAAATGTTCTGATTTCCCCCCCACACACACACACACCCAATGCCTCCCACACTAAGCAAAACCCTGTACCAGATCTACGTCTTATAAAGAAGGTTCCGAGGTTTTTCTTCCTCCCCTTTTACTAGACAAGATCTATGCTTGGAAAAATGGCTGAGCGTCGGAGAGGCTGTCACACAACTGTTCTAAATTCCTGGAATATGAGCCATAGGTATCTTCATGCTCTATGCACCATGGCTAGATCTAGGAAAGTTGTGATGCTGGTGTCAGGTTGTAATGCTGGTGTCAGGCTCTCTTAGCAGATGTGATAATACTCCCACTTTTGTAAACACTCTTTATGTGGAAATGGAGTAGAAGACACTTATGATGGGGGGGGGGGGGGGTAATATCAAAGAAGGCCATGAAACCTAGCCAGACAAGGTACACAAAGCAGTTGTTCTAATGTGAATTTGCCAGTCAGTGTGCAAGCTTTGTTTTGCTTTATCTTATCTCCATTATGGACTGTACTCCATCTTGCCAACTTGCATTTAAGAATGAAGCTGAAGCAAAAATCAGTCAACATTACATTTAATATTTATATAGCTTCTTGCACCCTGTAGGGTCAGAGTGTGCTTTATCAATTGTGTACATGTAATGTAATAGGAATTGCTACATGCACCTCCAGCAGGGAATAGGGGGAGCTATCTTACAGCACATGGCAACACTCCATGATGGTTTGGATAAGGAACTGCAGAATACCATATCAAATGGTCCCTGTAGAGCAGAGCCCTGCAGCAGGAGTGTGATTCCCTGGGTCCTGCTGCCATAACAGCAGAGCAGGTAAAATGTACTTTGTTGCAGGTGGGATTGGGTGGGCAAGAAAAAAAAAAAAAGACTGTGGTAATTTGCAGGAAAACACTTTAAAATGTTAAATGTAAGCAAGGGATAGAAGAGATTTGATGTTTCTTATAACAGGATTTAAAGTATCTTTTTACATGGTTTAAGCAAGATTTGTTTTATTCTTTTAGTGGTAAAATTTTTGTCTGGATTCTATTTATAGATATATATTAACCAACTTGGCACTTTTTGTTTTTGTTACTAGCATGGGGGAATCTGTTTCTCTTGTGGGATTTTTGGGATCTAAAGTTTTTGGGAGTGAGTAGGATAAAAATGCAAGAAACAATGTGGGAATAGGTGGGAGTTGGAGTGGGTATTGCAGGGCACTGACAGGATGGGAGAGTGATTAAAACTATAGTCACACGGCTCTACTGCAGAGGAGTTTTGGTACCCTGATGGTAACTGCTCCAACTAAAAGTTGGCCAGGGATACCAGGATTAAAAAACTAGGTCTGGTCAAAAAAAATAAAATCCATCCAACTATTTTTTGACTAAACCATTTTCCCATAATACCTGCTTTCTGTGGAAAATTATGATTTTTTTCATTACAAAACTGAATACTTGAGAATGACAAACATTTGAGGCAAAAAAGTGGCTACCTATGTGCCGTATAGGAGTTGTAGTCCAGGTGCCTTATACCACGGGCCTCCTGTATGGGCTGGGTTCCCTATTTGGACTACATGATACACCATGCCCAGGGGGTCCCACGATGCACTGCAGAAGGGGGGACCATAGGGCATCATGGGAAATGTGGTCTGTCTGAGGAGAATGGCAGCATGAAGTACCTATATTATAGGTCTAATAAGGCACAACGACAATATTTTCAAATAATTTTCATCTGAAAAACTGACAGTGTTCTGCTGGTTTTCAATTTTTTGTCAAAAAGTCAATTTTCCTGTTGTGGGGAGGAGATCCTATTTTCCAACCAGCTCTACTAACAACTGAATTTTAAAATGGCTGAATTATGGACCTGCTCTTTCATCCACTGAAGTCAGTAGCAAAACACCCATTGCCTTCAGTGGGAACAGGTTCAGACCCTGCAACTGTTATGCTCTGATTCAGTTTCCATTGATTTTGGTGGGAGCAGGTTCAGGCTCAGGAATTGTGTTGGGTCCTTAATTAAAATCTTTTAGAACGTTTCACCTCTGGGCTGAGAACTTCTCTGGCTAAGGAATAACATTATGTTCGGAATGTATCACAGGGGGGTACAATGAAAAGATTGGCATTGCCCTCACTACGGAGCTACACACGAAGCTCTAGGAAACTAGGCACAAAAAGGATTAGAAAGTATCCAACCTCCTTTGCCATTTTATTGAGCACTGCTAAAATGATAGAATGGGCAGAGGAAGACTTCCTCGTGCCAACTCAGATACAAAGGTTTTGGCAGCCTTTCAAACTGAAAAAAATAGGTGCTTACATTTTTAATAGCAGAATGAGCAAGAGCTCACGTACACACACTGCTATGTAAATGTGTGTGTGGCGGGGTGTTGTTGACACCAGGAACACATTCAACAGGGACTGTCTGATTAAACAAAAGTAGGCTTCGGCATGGCAAACAAGTTGTGCTTCGTGTTTCTGATCTATCAGCAGCCTTGCCAAAATGCCAGTTAGTTGAAAAGGAGATTTCATTGTTTCTAATGAAACATGCTGTGCATGCTTTAGGAAGCAAATGCAACTGAATCCCTTTTGATTTGGCCTGTTCACTCTGTACTGCTGATTCCTTACCCCCAAATGTTAAGCAGCAGTATTTTATGTCTGTCTAGTGGCTTTATGCATAGTTTAATCTTTAACTGTAGAAAGCAACGGTTCTATTAAACAGATATTTTGGTTTTCTGTGCAACTCAAAGGTAAAGCAAACATCTTTTGGAATCTGGAATAATTTGATCCGTTTAGGAAACCTACCTAATCATTTTGAAAATCATTGTTTAGGTTATTTCCTTTACCCCACATTATACATGTGTGAGGTAAGAGATGTATGTTTGACTTATCTTGTGATACATCAAGTTAAAGGAAACTTTCTCATCTCTAGTTAAATGCATAGAGCTGGTGGAGCACTTAAAAAGTTGTTCATCTCTGTGACTCGGGTGACCAAACAAGTGTGAAAAATTGGGATGGGGGGGAGGGGGGGATAATAGGAGCCTATATAAGAAAAAGACCCAAAAATGGGACTGTTCCTATAAAACTGGGACATCTGGTCACCCTGTGACGGAGTCTGTCCTGCTAGTAATACTGTAAAAGGTTCTTTGTGCAGTTTGTGGTATAAATGCTCCAAGTTGGTTCCCTGCTATTCTGCTGATGCACAGCAGATGGAAGCACTATTACTATTTCTTGCACATTCTCCTGCGTGCTGCACATGTACTTCCAGATTAGGACTAGCGCAGGCTGGAACATTTCCAACAAGATATGCAGTTTTGTCAAAGGCCAAATATGTCATGAAGACATGTCCATTTCAATGAACTCGGAGAGAGACTGACTCTCACACTGTGTAGTGTTGTTGTAGCTGTGTCAGCCCCAGGATATTCGAGAGACAAGGTGGGTGAGGTAAGATCGTATAGCGAACCAATTTCTATTGGTGAGAGAGAAGCTTTTGAGATTACACAGAGCTTTTCTTCAGGTCTGTGTAAGCTCGACATACATAACTTAAACTAGGGGTGTTGGGAATGGGCTGCCTTCCATGTAGGGTGACCAGACGTCCCGATTTTATCGGGACAGTCCCGATTTTCAGAGACTTGTCCCGCGTCCCGATCATCCTTTGGTCGGGACGCCCTTTGTCCCGATATAGGGACCTTCAGAGGCCGGCGCCAGACTCGCACCTCACTAACCGCTCCTTCCGGGACGGCCACAGCACCCTCCTTCCGGCAGGAGCAGGCAGCAAGTCTCTCTGCCCCAGGCAGAGGCTCTCTGCCGCCGCACGTGCTGCAAGGAGGGGGAAGGAGGGCTGCTTGCAGCCTGCACCGGCAGAGGGGGAGGGGCAGAGAGCCCCCGGCCGCCGCCCCCCCAACCCAGCTCCGAGTCCAGCCCCTCATCAGCCCCCCCTCCCCCTGCATCGAGAGTCAGGGGCAGGCGGCAGCGGCAGGACAGCTCTCTGCCACCGCCTCACATGCTGCAGGGGCGGGGGAAGGAGGGCTGCTTGCCACCGGGCAGTGAGGAGGGTGGCTACAGAGAGCGCCCAGCCGCCCCCCTCCCAGCCCAGCTCCAGGCCCTCCTCCCCCAACCAGCCCCTGACCCACCTGCTGGCTGCCCCCCAGCCCAGCTGAGAACAGTTCCCCTGGGTAAGCAGCTGGGGCCCTGGATCCCCAGCCGGCGGTGGGGCTGCGCCCGGAACCAGGGCCCTGCACCTGGACTCGGGTCCCTGCGCCCCTGACCCGTGGCTTCCTCAGATCCTGCCCCCATGGGTCCAGGGAGGGGGAAGCCTGTGTCACCTCCCCTCTACTTCCCCCTCCTCCCTACAGTCCCCCCTCCCTCACTCCCTCCCACTTCCGCCCCCCCCCCATGTCCCGATATTTTTTTCTTGTCATCTGGTCACCCTACTTCCATGTAGGATTTCAAAGTCCTAGCTTCTGACTACATCCAGCAGAAAATACATCTGTCTTCTGAACTTCACTCCCTCTTAAATGCTCTCCTAACCTCAAGCCAGTCTGGCAAACATTGGCAAAGGCCTCTTTGAAATGTGGGCTATGGTGACACTTCAGTCCTTGTGTGTTGTACGTTACGTGCAGAACACTTCACTTATGAGTAGTAACTTGGGATCTCGTGTTACCTCCTACATGAATAATAATTTTCTTTCATGTATTGGTCTAAGGGGTGACATTTGGCCATGTATTATCCAACATTACCACAGGGAAGGGGGCTTTGTTCCTTATTTCTTATGTAGAGAATAAGCATTACAATGCAACAAAGAAATGATCACTTCAGTAAGAGGAAAGTAATGTTCAAAATTAACTTTCATTACATATAGGTCACTATTTAATTTAATGTCAATGCCTTTCTCTGGGAGTAAAAGCCTGACTTTCAGGAAGTCTTAAACATTTCTCCTTGGTTTCTTTTCCCCCCATCACTTAGGGTAAGGTTACACTACAGGATTATAGCGCGTTTACCTATTGCGCTATATGGGACGCGCTATAACCATAGCGCTATGTCGTGGCCACATTTGATGCTGCTGTCGCGGCACCGGGAGTGGTGCATGATGGTCAGCTATCCCAGCATTCAGCTGGGTGCAATGTGCTTTGCAAAGGAGGAGGTTGAGGGGGAATGGGGAACGTGTACGGAGGGAGACAAGTTCAGGCTGTCACTGATTTCTCTCTACTGAAAAGTAGCAGGCTCTGAATTTCACTCAACACAGCTCCATCGGTATGCAGTTTCACTGCTTAATTGCTTCTGTTAAGAGCGGAGTTCTGTAAAGGAACTTCCGCATTCCTAATTCTGTTTGCAAAACAACACTGAACAAGTTAAATGCCTTAAATGGCTTCCTAATTGCCTTAAATGGCACAGAGGCATGCCAGAGATCCCCTTTCGCGTAATGACTGATTACACTGGCCCTAACACGCTACAGGGCTAGCGCAAAAAGCCTTATGACTCTCGGAGAGGAGATTTACAAGTTGCGCTTTAAAGGGAGACTTTTTGCGCAAAATGTGCATTGACAGTGTGTATGGTTAGAGAGTTATAGTGCTCCTGGAGGCTTTTTGTGCTATAAAGCGCCAGTCTAACCATGCCCTTAGGGCTGGTCAAAATGCAAATGTGCACTTTGATAACTACATTTTTTTTTTATTCACACACTTTGTTCTGGTGCAAGCCTGTATGTAGACTAGCATTTATTCTTAGCCCTTATGTCTTGCCGTCACTAGAAAAACTATTGCTCACAATATGGCAGCAAAGTCTGTAGTTGAACTGATGATGAGCACAGTTTAAATGCAAATGTGGACCAGGATAAACCATGTTCAGTATCACGGTAGAAACTGTGGTTAAAACCTGCTCTGGTTTTCACTGTTGTTTCTGGGCTGGTGCTTTGCAATTTGTTCTGGTTTGCTACACTTGCAGCCATTAAACTGTGCTTCAGGTGTACCTGTTGTAAGCACTGGACGATTTCCTAGGACAGACTTCAAAGCTTTGCTCTTGGATTGAAAGCCTCTGACTATGGCCTGCTTTTCCTGGGAGTACTTGCCTCCGGACACTGATCTGGAATATCTGAACCATAGTTTCCTCTCCCCCTGATGTGGATGCAAAAATGTCTGAAGTACTGAGATCCCAGTGGTGACTCAAGAACACCACATTGAAGACAGGTTGGGAGGTGATATTGCTGGCTGTGAAGACAGACATCTCAGAGCTGCTAAAAATTCTGTAGATTCTTTGTGACTCAAAATATATCTCCAGCTAAGTCATCTCACAATGTTGCCCTGGCAGCCCAAGCATAAAACCCCCAAACAATACGACTGTTTCCTGCTATACACAATTGGCTGCCTTAGTAAGCAAAGGAATAATTCAGCTGAAGTGTGTCTGCAGAGGACAGCTAATGTATTTCAAGGGACACCTACTGGTAGTAATGGCAACTTGATCAGCATCCACAGTTCATAGTTAAAAATAATGGAAATGAGGTTGTATTGATTAGACTGTAAGGCCCTGAAATAATGATACACATGACTTCTGCAAGTATGGTTTTGTGAATAAAATGGGGCACCATCTTTTCACTATCGTGTGACTCCACAGTCACTTTATTTTATTTAAAATGGCATCAATTATTTCATCTGACTACTAATCATAGATGGTCCAAAGAGGATTGGGACCCTATGAACATGAATTCCCATTGTTATTTTATTATCTGTGACTGAAATAACTTACACCAGCATCTGTAAAAGTCCCACTGATGCTGATGGCCCATTAATATGTATAGTAATGACTGAAACACATTAGCAAAGGCAATTCACTAAGAATGGTTTTCTTATGAGCAGCATTTGAACCCTGATCACCGAGTAACTGGCAATGTTTAACACCCCACCCCCCATGCTTCGTACAGCTGATTCTCCTCCCCTCCAGCCCCAATTTCCTGAGTAACCTATCTAGTTATATCTGTGTAAATGGCCTAGTTTTCAGTATTTTCCCTTCAAGGAATGCCTGCATCTCTCAAAAATGACGTTTCATAAAGGTTGATGAATGATACCCTCACATCCATACAGTTGGGGGGTGCTGGAGGAGATATTTGGGAGGTGCTGGAGTGGGTATATGGGGAGTGTAGGAGGGGTATTTGTGGTGTGTGGGACAGGTGTAACTTCTCAAGATCCATTTTAAACCGGTTACAGTAGAACCACAGAATTATGAACACCAGAGTTACAAATTGACTGGTCAAACACACACCTAATTTGGAACCAGAAATACACAATCAAATATCAGTGGCAGACAAAAAAAGAAAAGCAACTACCATACAGTACTGCATTACTCGTAAACTATTAAAAAAATAAAAGGAAAGTTTAAATTTTTTTGGGGGGGGACAAGATAAGGAAAGTGTTTCCGTGCTTGTTTCATTTAAATTAAGATGGTTAAAAGCAGCATTTTACTTCTGCATATAAAAGTTTCAAAGCTGTATTAAGTCACTGTTCAGTTGTAAACTTCTGAAAGAACCATACAGTTTTGTTCAGGGTTATGAACATTTCAGAGTTACGAACAACCTCAAGTCATAACTCTCAGGTTCTACTATAGAGTGTTTGCCTTCATTACCCATATTGAGAGGCTCCCCTCACTCCTCTGATGTCTAGAAACCTTCTAATTTTTAAGCATGACCCATTTATGACCATTTGTTCTTATCCAATATTGTCCTTTTGCTTAAACAGCTTTTCTCCCCCCTGTATTTATCAAGAACAATCGTATCCTCTTTCAGTCTTAATTACTAGGCTAAACAAGCCAAGCTTTCTTAGCTCTTCTCATAAAATAGGCCCTCCATTCCCCTGAGCATTCTGTTTAGCCCTTTTCCGAACCTGTTAATTTACAGGTTCATAAATTCCAAAGGCAGAAGGGACCAATGTAACATCTACTCTGACAACCTGCATAACACAGGCCATAGACCTTTTTTTACTTTCTTATCCCATTAACCCTTGAGGAAAAGACTCTCCTGACTGCAACATTTTTATTTTATTTTATTTATTGCTTCGGAGTCATTTCACAAATTGCGCTACTCTCTGATTCAGAGAGCTGGTCCCTTTATAACAGAATTGAGGTACACTGTTGTGGCAACATGGGGAATCTTTTGCATACTGAGCCACTAGATCCTTGTAGCCCCAAACAAAAAATAAATGTTTCAGTTAACTTAAACCAAGCAACATTCATCTTAGAGTTTGAACTTTAACTCTGAATTTTCCTGCTTGTGCAAATTTGTCTGACCTTTGACAATTCCTTAACATCATCTCTGAGGTTGAATATCAATAATCTTGGTGATTTTATTCTTAATTCCCTCTCTGATTCTTTGATGTGAAATGGCCATCTGGATATTCTACTGTGCCAAGTAAATTCCTAGTTCATTTAAAATGAATACTGGATTGTGAAAAGCTCTGAATAGCACCCAAACTTCTTGATAAGGAAACTCTAATTTTCCACAGTTCCCAAGAATATAAATTCCAGTGGCAATAGATCACAAGGCCAATATGACTAGAAAAAAATATTTACTTTATTATAGTAAGTCACCAAATGACACATGCAAAAGTGAAAAATCTTCCTAGTTTTTACCTTGAGGATCTTCGAAGGAAAGTGTTTCCAGAAAGACCGGGAGGTGGAAGAGAGTTAGAGCTCTAATGAAAAGGGAGATTTTTTTCATTTTCTGTAAGACTGTTTATTGTGTCAGTATACAGTCCATCAGCAGTAAATAGTCTCAATAAATAAGGTAGCCTTATAATACACACCCTCTCTCTCTCATAAGGTGTTTTTTTAGCAATAGGAAAAGATAGACTGAGTGACAATACATCCATTCTTGAATCCTTATAATATTTTTATCCATCTGATTATCCATTGAAAAAGTATATCTGTCTTAGGATGCTGATTTGGATGTGCCATACACCAACTTAAAGCTCATGAGCTGTGGAGTTCAGAAGTAACTTTGGCTTTACAAATCATTAGGCCAACAGGTCACATGCATTTCTTTACTGGGAAGGCACTCAGTTTATTTCATGTGCATGGAATGAGCATATGTTTCCATAGCTTGTTTTGGGTGTGGTGTTAGTTTGTGGTTTGTTTTGTTTTGTAATTATAAATCCAGAATAATATCTCTTAAGATGGTACTGAGGTAAAGGGACAACACTAAAAACACTGAAATATTCTAAAAACTGAAATATGATTTGTCATACAGAATAAGCACACAGTGCATTTGATTAATCAATTGTATCTCTATCAGTGAGTCTTAAATAATTAAAGGAAGACAAGCAGACTGAAAGAGAGAATGTAAAAGCTCTACATGAGTGTTGTGATTATGGGATGTAGCGGTTCCAGAAGGGTAGACAAGGCAGATGGAACAGTATGATGAAGTTATCCATTATCAAGCAGAGTGTACTCTGGTGATACATGTAGCTTGAAACTACTAGGCCTTTTTCCCCCTTTGTACTGCACCTTTAACACTTCTAAGGTCTCTGTTTGTTTGAAACCATTTTATTTTGAGTTGCTGCAGATGTTAAAATCTGACTCAATCTCGCTCTCACCCCCCACCCCTGCTGTGGGGACTTTACCTTTGCTCATTCCTGTTCTTTTCCTTAAGCTAAAATACAACCCCCTTCCCACCCTCACCACCTAGTATTGCTGGAAGCTGCTGCTGTGAAGTGTCTCCTTCCTGGAGGATGCTGGGGTTGGGCTTTATTAAAGAGCAGTTTCCTAACAGGAAATTCTGCAGGTGCTTATGGGAGAGGAAAGATGACTGTTGGGGTTACCATACATGCCCTGAATATAGGTGGGGATGGGAGAGGCCATTCTTGTGAGATTTGCAATGAAATTTTGCAGACTGGAAATGCTTCCTTTCAGATAAGGATCCAGACTTTTGTTTATCTGAGCCAAAGGTTGGTCTCTTCTGAGGTTCAGCCATAATTTTTCACAACCTTTTAAGGTCAGGATGGAGGGGGCCTGTTCTAAAAGGATCGTTGAGTAGGACACTGATGTAGGGAAGTGAAAAGCTACCCCTGCTTTCAAAGCGGTGTGTTAATCATGAAAGTATTTATGAAGGGGAAGGGATTTTGACTGTAGAAACAAAATTAGGTTGGACAAAATTATCCTTTCATGTCCGTTCACCTGCCATTAAAACCAACTTAAACAGAGGAGAACTTAGCTCCTCAGGCCAGTTGGCTGATCAAAATTGATTAGTTGACTAATTGTCACATGGAAAAATATTACAAAACACCTAATGCTGTGGGCTCCATTGTGTCCAATTTTGTGCAGTAGCCAGGAACCGCTGTAGTCCAATGGTTTACGTACTAGTATCTAGGAGGAGTTGAGTTGTGACCCTGTCTTCCAGTTGGCCAGCAGAGTTGGCCCATTGTGGGATTGAGCACACTGTTAAGGGACTTGCTGTCCTTGCACTGCTAGGGGTATTGAGGCATAGTGTGTCCAAGAAGCAGAGCTAAGGCTCTTCACCTCCATGAAGTCACAATAGACACTACGTGAGCAGGGACTTGAGAGCATGTTGTCGCTTAACAACCATTCTAACTTCTGCATCATTCTCTCTGAAATGTGTGTAACTGGTAAAGTATTCCTGTGTAAACCATTTAGTGGTTGCATTGCAGGCTTTGGTTACACTTACAGGATTATAGCGCTTTTGGTTATAGCTGTACCCATATACAGCAATAGGTGTAGCGCTATAGCATGGATGGCGTGGCCACATTTGCGGCACTTGCCGCGGCACAGGGAGTGGTGCATTATGGGCAGCTATCCCAGCATTCAGCTGGGTGCAATGTGCTTTCCAAATGAGGGGAGTGAGGGGGAAGGTGTTGTGTGTATGCGGAGGGAGGGAACTTCATGCTGTCAGTGAGTTTTCTCTAGAGAAAAGTAGCAGGCTCTGAATTTCAGTCACACAGCTCCGTCCGTAAACATTTTCACTGCTTATCTCCTGAGTTAAGAGAGACACTCTGGAAAGGTACTTCCACATTCCTCCTGCCATTTTCAAAACAACACAGAGACCTCAATTGCCTTAAATGGCTTGTCAATTGCCTTAAATGGCTTGGAGGCGTGCCAGAGATCCCTTGTAGTGTAATGACTGATTACACTTGCCATAACATGCTACAGGGAGTACGCAACAGCCCTTATTCCCCGTGCTTAAGTGGTTTACCAGTAGTGCGATAAGCTCGGACTTATAGCGCAATATGTGCCTTGCCAGTATGTTCGGGTACAGAGTTATCGTGCTCCTGGAGGCTTTATAGCGCTATAAATTGCCAGTATAACCAAGGTCTTGGAGTATATTGGGAGCAGTATAGGAGAAATGTGATGGCTCTCTACAGGGGCATTTAGATATGTTATGGCTATATTGGTACGGGCTGGAAAGCTATTGTAACAATCAGCAATTCTGTAATATGTTTGGTTTGACTCCTACAGCACTCTTAATGTCTGTGACTAGGCTGCATGGTTGTGTTGAATTATAATCCACATTCTGTCCTTTATTTATAAGAAAGTTCTACAGAGGTATCTCATAGCTACAAAGTAATGCAGCACATTGTCTGCTCCTGCAGTGGTGATGCAGACACTGCTCCCGGAGTATTGTGCTGTATTTGGCTCCCATCAGCAGGGCCGGTGACAGAAATTTGGGGGCCCCCTACTCTGATCATTTGGGGGCCCCCCCAGCCCAGCCGAGGCCCCCCCCAGCTGACAGCGGCTAGGGGGGGAAGCCCAGCCGGGGGGTCCCCCGAGCCCAGCCCAGCCCAGCCGGCGCTCCCCCCCCCCCCCCCCCAGCTGACAGCAGCTGGTGGCAGCGCGAGCCCGGGAGCGGCGCGAGCCGCCCTTCCCCTCCCCCTGCGCCCTTTCTTTCTCTCTTTCCCCCGCTCCCTTTCTTTCTCCCCCCCGCGCCCTTTCTTTCTCTCCCCCCCGCGCCCTTTCTTTCTCTCCCCCCCCGCTCCCTTTCTTTCTCTCTTCCCCCGCTCCCTTTCTTTCTCTCTTCCCCCCCATGCCCTTTCCCCCTGGACCCGGCGGGGGAAGCCCTACCGTGCTGCGGAGCCTCCCCGCCCTCGCCCTTTTTGCAGGCGGTGGTGTGCCGCTGCCGCCAGCCGGGCTCTCTGCTCCTGCCAGGGACATGCATGCTCATCCGGAGGAGAGCCGCGCCGCCTCCCCGCCCCTTCCCCGCTCTTCAGGCCCGGCGACAAGGGGGATGACTACGGGTACAGCTGCCTACCGGGGCCTGGACTTAAAGGGCCCCCCCTAAAGTCCGGGGCCCGGTACAGCTGTACTCGTAGTACCCCCCTGTCGCCGGCCCTGCCCATCAGTAAGGGTAGGAATTATCTGACACTGTGTCATCAATGCTGGCTATTAACAGTGCCATGGTTATGTGATAAACTTACCATGGGATACTTTCTTCGAGTCACCTGGGACTATCATGGTATCTACCCACTGTTTCCATAACTTCCCCCTCTCAGTGATGGACAGTTTTCATTATAGTGGTTTTTAAAAGGGATCTGTTGACTACTCCAGGAACCCCAGAGGACTGAAGCTCACAGAAGCAACCGCTTCCTCAGCAGATGGCTAGTAAAGGAGTTGGTTTTAGTGTTTTTTTTAAAACCAGAAGCACTGCCTGTCTTGCTTTACCTTTCAGAGATTTTAAAAAAAAAATCCTATAGGAAGCTTGTCCTTCCTAAGAAAGGGAAACATGAACTACACACACAGTTGAGGCCTACATTAAGTTATTAAAATAATATGAAGCTATTCAGGGTCAGGAGTCCTCACTCCTAACCCCATAGTTTCTTTCTAGGCTGTCTGTCCCCTCCTGTAAATCCGTAGCTGGCAAGATCCAATATAGCTTGCTGAAAGGAGCAAGCATGCTTGTAAAAGTGGTATTGTGTTCTTTCATTACTCTGAGTGTGTCTTAGAAAAAGAGGTAAGAGTAATATTTGAAGAACTGTTAGGAAAAATACCCACTTCCACTGCTTGCATCCGACGAAGTGGGTATTAGCCCATGAAAGCTTATGCTTCAATACGTTAGTTATTCTTTAAGGTACCACAGGACTCTTTGTTACTTCTGCTATTCCAGACTAACACTGTTACCTCTCTGATTCTTGCTAGGGAAAAGTCCAAGGTGGTGATTTAAAAGAAGAGAACACATTACTCTTCTCCATGCTGCTCTCAGTGCCTCTAGCTTCTCTGTATTACTTCATACTGTGCCATAGATACTTTTCCCCTTAGTTCAAGAGACTAGTCTCCATTCAATTTTTTTTCATTCTTTTTTTTTTCAGTTCAAGAAAATAGTCTCCATTTTAATTCACTGGGAAATATTTTTGATTGTAACAGAAGAAATTCACTTATACTTAAGGTATCTTCTCCATGGCAGTGTAGAGTGTGATCTGTGGAAGAACATGACTCTTTTTTTGTGGAGTAGCTAGGAGCCACTGTTGAAGATCCAGTTCTGTATGTTTTAAAGAGAGCCTTTAAAATTATACATCAAAATGAGATATTAACCACAAATTTGTTTAAGCCTTTAACTTCTTCCCATATATCTTTGGTGGGACTGTGTAATTTGTAGCCTTCACTTTCAACGATGTCCTGCAAAGGAAAAGTGTGGGGTTGTGACCTTTGTTTCTGATCTTTAAAAGTGACCTCAAAGATTCCAAGGGTGGTTGGTTGGTTGGTTCATTTGTTCTGCTTGTTTTTATGACCCTACAATGATCAGGAATGTCAAGGTGTTGTTGTTTTTTTCTTTCTATTTTTGTTGGAGGACTCCTGTCTCAGAAGTATATGTTGTGGCTTTCTCAGCCCTTTATTGATGGGGTGAGGATGCTGAATCCTTATCAGAGAGAACTGTTCTTTCCCAGGTGTATTAGTTAAATAGGTATTATCAAACACAATCAAACCCCCAAACATTCTGCAACATGGTAATAATAACCTATTCCCTTCTCAATTCATCAGCTTTGACTTCCTTAGTGTGTCTGTCTGCTGATTCTCCTGTCATTAAAACATTTTCCAAGGTAGATAAAACCCAAATTTCAACAATAAATACAAAGAAGAAAAACAAACACCCCCCCCACACACACACTTCTCTGTACACCCTATAAAGGGAGTAGTGGGCGGGGGGCGGGGACATAAGCCTTTTTACTTTGCAAATAGCATGTAAAGCAAGCTTATTGTACTGACAGGGGTGCTAGTTGTCGTTTCATGCACGCCTCAATAGTACCCTTAATGATAAAAGAAGCTAATTGCTAAATTGTAGACCATGTTGTTCTTTCTTTCTTTTTTTGCATTGTGGTTTCACCTGGGAGCCCCAGTCATGGACCAGACCCAATTGTGCTCACTGCTGTCCACACCCACAACAAAGACAGTTCCTGCCCCAAAAGATCTTACAATCTGGATATGGCTCTGCAATAATATTTTTGGCTTATCCTTGTGACAAAATTTAACTCCTACGTATTCTTACGTGATACATGCTTCCTCATGGAGGCCTTCTGCAGAGCGGGTGAATTTTACCTTGACCTTTCAGGGTATACTTGCTTTGCTACAACAAGTGGTAGATCAGCTGTCTGGTCCAAAACATTTCAGATATGGTAAAAGCCAGGTCAGAAAGGGAATGATTCAGTCCTGTAAAGATGTGACATCTATAAAAATATCCATTTGAAAAAAGATTGGTTGATGTGTCAAGTTAAATAAGATGCATTTAGTGGTTAGCACTCATTTGGGTCCTTTCCCCGTCAAGGTTCTTAAACCCACACACAGGGATTCTGATTTGTAATACAGGTTATTAGACATTTTAATAAAATGACAATATTATCAGGATTTGGACTCAATAGCACTGAAATATGAAGCAGAAAGAGAGTCCATCAGGTTACAGACTCTGGTTAATAGTGAAAGGCATTTAGAAGTAAATTAATAAAAATGAACATAAAGACTATAAAGTTCAAACAAAATGAATTCCCTAGTTCATATTAAGATCCAAAATGTCATGAATATCAGACCTAATTTATTAGGTTTTTACTCCTTCAACAAAAAAAGAGTAAGAATTTTTTTTTGCTAGCTCTTCTTTTCCTAATGCTCCCTTTCAAGCTTGGCTTTGAGTTACAACCATGACATTCAATTAGGTGGTGAAATGTAGTCATTGATTTGAAACTGAGGGGAAAAAAAGATATGAATAATTTGTGATTAAAAACACAAACCCTACAGGATTTGAAGGTTCTACTTGTATCATATAATGTAGATACTTTTTCTACAGTTTACAAAGACTTTGATCAACATCTCTGGGAATGTATAGGTATTAAATGTAGCCAGAAGAGAGAGCCCCTATTGTCCCATGAATAAAATAAAAATATTTTAAGCATTAAAATGGAGAGACATTTTCAAAGGCAACAGAAAGCAAATTGAGTCCTTCCATAATTCCTACAAATCTTCATGATGTATTTTAATAGGTTTATTTATTACAATTTAGGGAATGCAAATACAATTTGTCCTATTCATATTACAAAATAATCTACCCCATATCTGATGATCCATTGTTCATTATGGGTGTAATTCACCTTCTACAGAGAGTGAACACTTGATTCCCATTTGAGCTCTCAACATTTCACCCTATGTACATTCTCAGCTTCTTAAGATACCGTGAGCCAAATTTTACTCAAGGTCGTACCTTTGCCAACCCACTGAAGATGTTATCAGAATTCCAACAGGATCTCTCTCTTCTAGGTATGTTATTGTATTCTGAGCATGCAACTGGGATCCCAGATCGCTTGAATTCAGATCTGATCTTTAAAACTTTCCATCTGAGGACTTGGGCAAGTCACTTAACCTTTCTGCTTGAGCTTTCCTAAGAATAAAAATAATACAAACTATGTGAAAAGACATTAAAGTTGTAAAGTCAAGCACTCAAAAGATAGGAAATGCTGAATTAAGGTTGCCGGTTTACCTTTAATTCAGCTCCTTGTGCCTATGCATTATGATTAAGACTATGTTTATGTCACAGAGGTCAAAGCCTTCCCTGGCCTATGCTACCTGCTGCCTATGCCTGCCTCTGTCAGAATTCCTATGTGATGCTGGCAAAATCGCTTAAGACAGACTTGTCACAGTAATTCTGTGTTCCTCATTTCTGGATGACTGACTTGAGTCTCTGGGCTTTGATTCGCAGAAGTGCTGAGTATCCACAGCTGCAACTGAAGTCAATGGGAGCTGTGCTTTAGACATCAAAAGTGATTATATAATGTTGAGGACACTGAAAGATCAGGTCCTAAGAGTCTCAAATTGTGCACCCAAAATTAGTGGGGGTGTTTTACCTTTCTCACTGTGTGCCTGAGTTCCCATCTGTAAAATAGAAATGATATAGGCACCAACTTCTTCTGGCACCGGTGGGTGCCCGTGCCCCACCGCCCTGACTCCACCCCTGCAGAATTAACCTGGGTGGGGGAGGCGGTGCCTGCATGCACGAGCAGCACTCGGAGCCTCCTAGGAGCTGGGCCTGCTGGCTGCTTCCAGGGTGCAGCATGGAGCCAGGACAGGCACGCAGCCTGCATTACCACCACTGTGTACCGCTGACCGGGAGCCGCCTGAGTTAAATGCATGCCCCATGCCCCAACCCAAGCCCTGAGCCCCCTCCTGGACCCCAAACCCCTCATCCCTAGGCCCATCCCAGAGCCTCCACCCCCAACTGGAGCCTTCATCCCACTGCATCCCAACCCTCTGCCCCAGCTCAGAGACCACTCCCACATCATGAACCCCTCATCCCTGGCCCCACCCCAGAGTCCACACTCCCAGCCCAGAGCCTCTCTTGAACCTCAACCTGCAGCCCCCTCCCATACTCCAAATCCCTTGGCCTCACTCCCTAGCCTGCAGCTTCCTCCTGCACCCCAAACTCCTCATCCCTAGCCAAGAGCCCATATCGGCTCCTGCCACCAACACCCTGCCTCAACCCACAGCCCCCTCCCACATTCTAAATGCTTTGGCCCCAGCCAGAGCCCTCAACCCCTCCTGCACCCTAATCCTCTGCCACAGTCCAATGAAAGTGAGTGAGAGAGGGAAGAGCGAGCCACTGAGGGAGGGTGATTGTAGTGAGTGGGAAGTGGGGACTTAGGGAAGGGACCAGGACCAGGCGGAGCCTTGGAAAAGGGGTCGGACTAGGGTGATTGGTTTTATGCGATTAGAAAGCTGACAACCCTAATACCTCAGGTGAAATTGCCAGATAATCTGGTTTTGGATCAAAATAATAGAAGTTTGTATGTTTTCCACCTGAAACTATCATCCACTCTAAACTTGTTCAAAATTCAGAATACAGCTTCTTCTAAACATCAGGGTAAGTTTACTCAGAACTGCTCAAACTGTGGTAAACTTTGCACTATGCCTGGCTGGTTTATATTTTAAACCATTACTTACAACAGTTTTGCTGAGCTCTAGTCACTTGCCTGTGTTCATAATTTATTACTATTAGTAGTAAAAATAATAAAAGACCTAGCTATATGTAGTTCTTTTCATCAGTAGATCTCAAAGCACTTTATTATTATCCCTATTTTACAGGTAGAGAAACTGAAGCACACATGCACTGTCTGCTATGATTTCATAAATTTGATGTACATCCTTAACACAGAAAGGGGGAAAAGTAGGTTTGAACGTTTGGCACTGTCCCTGTATAAAAGCGCTAAATGCTGACTTCTTGATGGTATACCGTAATGAGATGCTGATGAATGTCCACATGAAACCAGGCCAAAGTGATCAAACCACACACTAAAGTACGAGTATGGCTTTTTGAATTTGGATTTGGATTGTTCTTTTTCTCATTTGAGTATTTTTTCCTCTTTGCTATCAGTCATAGATTAATAGTCCGTAACCAAGCTCGCTTTCAGAAATGTCACATTTAACTGAAAAAAGAAAATCAGAAATGAAAAAGTTAGCTGTATAACTCCTCTGGGTCCCTCTCTTACAAGGACTGTGGTTCTTCTGCTTCATTAACCAAACCAGAGTTAGAAGGGGTCAGCTATCACAACCGCTGCTGCTACAGCACCATCTGTCAAAAGAACCTCTACAGGCCCTGTCCCCACTCCAGCCTTTCTCTAAGCCTGCACCCCTCCCTCACTTCTTCCTGCCCTGCCTCTTTCCACCCCTTCCCCCACCTCTTCTTGTCCCTTCTCCTCCTCCATCTCTCCAGCGCCTCCTGCACATTACAGAACAGCTGATCACCAGCAGGCTGGAGGGGTTGAAAGGAAGGAGGAGGAGCCAGTTGGGAGGCAGGCAGCAGTTGGGAGGCACTGTGAGGTGAGAGGGAGGCACTGACCCATGGAGCTGCTAGTGGGTGCTGAGCACCCACTATTTTTTCCCATGGGTTCTCCATCTCTGGTGCCCCATGGAATCGGCACCTGTGCTTCAGAGCCCGAGTCACAACTTCAAAACGACAATAGTGTATATACTGGAAAACAGAACTAAAATCCAGAAGCCCCAAGCGTGGTGTAATTTGCAAATTATATTGGAAGTTCACTTATTTATGAGAGCAAACTTTCAGTGTGAACACTATGAAACTATGCAGTGTTGTAGCTATATTGGTACCAGGATATTAGATGGGCAAGGTGGACGAGGTCATCTCTTATTGGACCAACTTCTGTTGGTGAGAGAGACAAGCTTTTGAGTTATTCAGAGCTCTTCTTCAGGTCTGGGAAACTAACTCAGGACTGGTCTACACTATGGGGCGAGATTGTTCTAAGTTATGCAACATCAGCCATGTGAATAATGTAGCTGAAGTCGACGTACTTAGATCTACTTACTGTGGTGTCTTCGCTGTGGTGTGTCGATGGGAGATGCTTTCTCATCTATTCCCCTTGCGCTTCACATTGAGGTGGAATACTGGAGTCGATGCTAGAGCAATCAGCGGTCGATTTATGGTGTCTATACTAGACACCATAAATTGACCCCTGCTGGATCAATCGCTGCCCGTTGATCCAGCCGCTAGTGTACATACAAGGTGGAACCAACCATTTAGGATAGGTAGTTAGCGCATATTTCAAGGGACCATTCAAGGTGAAGGGCCCATTAAGACTTCACCAGTCATAGGGAGGAAAAGAGATTGTTAGACAACAGGTGGTGTCAACCTTCTTTCAAAATGTAGAGTATCCTAAGAATGAGGTTGTATTTATCACCACCATAACCTTTTCAAGATTATTCACTTAAAATAGATCTGAAAGAAGGGTAGGGGGAAAAATTGAAGCAGTTACCTGGAGGACATTGAATGCTGTTTAATCAATGGCATAACTGCTGCTGTCTTTGACAATGAGGACCTTTCTCTGATGCCAAGCAGCTATTGGTGTTAGCTGCCATAAAAGTAGCTATAACTCCAATGGACCATTGCAAGAGATATAGCGGCCATGAATCAAGGTAGTGGTTTGTGGATTGCAAGTGCACTACTCTATCTATTATAAAGGACTGTGGGACAGCATCAAATCTATCTTAAAGAAAGTAGGTCAGACTCAACCGATGCTGGAGATGAATCTGAGTCATGGGGGGCATTTTAATTCAAACATTTTCAATTATACAAATAAAATCTTTAAAAAGCAGTTGGTATTTCCATTTAAATTGCTCTTAATATTTTTTTATCAAAACCTTTTTAAATCTTCATGCATATTTCAATCACATTAAAAAATGACAGGCTAAACTGATGGCTTCATTCTTTCTTTTGTAACAATTATTGGACATTATTCAACAATTATTCCACATCTGTCAGAACTTTCTAATGATGACGTGCAAGCAGTCCCCAAAGAATGTTGTATACGAAGAGCCTACATACTCTTCAATATTATTCTGACTCAACATGCATCCATCTTTCTTCCAGGCTTTAAGCTCTGCTGTTTATCAAGCAAATCAGCAAATAAGTCAAAGCACAAGTCTAAACTGAATCAGCCTTATCAACAATATGGGAAATAGAATTCTTCTACTATTTTATGGCATACTATGCTATCAAAGCAAAGTCTTTATCCAAATCAGATTAAGCTTTATCAGCAGATCACATGGAAGTAAATTACAGTGAAAGTTAAAAGGAGGTGAGGGTGAAAGATGGGAGAAGTAATCAGATCTCATATCTATCCTGCTTCCTGCTCTCTGGGTGGAAATTAACACAATCTAACAAGTATCATGTCACATGAAATTTACTAACACAAATCTTCAGCCTTCCTAAACATCCTCTGTAATCAATGGAAACACTGTTTATAAATCTCAGACATTCCCGTAAGGAAAAGCGTTGTTTGAGCAAAATAATGAAGGAAGATAAGGAAACCTGATGGTCATTGTATGGGCCATTTCTTAGGCTTTGTCTACATGGAAACGTTTTTTTTTTGGTATATGTGTTTCTTCTGCAAGGATACTTGTCTAGCAATGCCAGTGTAGTGAAACAGTGTGCCTATAGTGCTTTGTACATTCCAGCTTGCACTTCTTCCTATGTGAATCATTGTGTTCACCCAACACTGCCCTTTTTCAAAATGGTCTCATAGAATTCTGGGCAGATAGCCCATGGTCCAGTGGTCTGCCACGGGACTCTGTGTATTCTGGGATTTTTCTTGGAGTGCATTGTGAGATGTAGTGAAACCAACAGACTCCTTTGATTCCTTTCATGGTATCCCATAATTCATCTGGCTTTATTGATCCAGCACAAATTCCAAACTGCAGTCAGGCAGCATGGCAAAAACCCTGCTGAGTGCCATGATGTTGACAGTCATTAATATGAACAGGATAGTACCTGGGATGTACTGGCAATTCTGCCACAAGACAGCTTTGTATGAATTGTGAAACAGCCACCAGCATAGCTGCTGTGAGGCAGTGTGCATACTGCTAGCGGTGGAGAACAATGAAACTGATCAGTTACCTCTACTTTCTGGAGAGGCTTCATGTGGTGGACTGTCACTCCTGGGCTTGACGGGTGGGGCAGGAGAGTGATGTACAACGGGGATAACCAGCAGTAGCTGTAGAACTTCAGGATGCGGACAGATCAGGGGTGGGCAAACTACGGCCCGCGGGACCATCCCATCAGGCCCCCGGCTGGGAAGGCTGCCCCTCCCTCTTCCCCAGAGCCACACCGCATAGTGCTGCGGCCGGGGCTGCGTATTCAGCTCCTCCCCTGGAGCCGTGGCTGTGCGCTCCCCCCGTTCCCCCGGAGCCTCCTGGAGCACGTATATGAAGGGGGAGAAAGGGGGCTTGGGGGTTTCTCTGGAGGGGGCAGTCAGGGAGCAGGGTGGGTTGGATAGGGGGTGGGGGTTCTGGGGTGGGAGGGTGGATAGGAGTTGGGGCAGTCAGGGGACAGGGAGCAGGGGAGATGGGTAGGTGGTGAAGTCCTGGGAGGTGGTTAGGGGTCTCTGGAAGGGGCCGTCGGGGACAAGTTGGGTGGATGGGGGTTGGATGGGTCGGGGATTCTGAGGGGGCAGTTGGGGTGGGGAGTGGGAAGGGGCCGTATTGGGGGCAGGGCCGGCCCGCTATATAATTTCATAAACCCAATGTGGCCCTCGTGTCAAAAAGTTTGCCCACCCCGATCTAGAAACCCACCACCTCCAGTTGCTGCCAGTCAGTAGATAACCAGATTGGCATTGGTAGATCAACTGCCAAGGCTGTTGTCATGGAGATGCGTGCTGCTCTTAGAGGATGCTGCTGCGCCAGATCATAAAACTGGGTAATGCACAGGTTATTGCCAGATTTGCACATTTCGGGTTCCTGAATTATACAAGTGTCATTGATGGGATCCATGTGCCTATTATTTTTTTTGTATGAAATTCCAAGGCATAATTTAAATCCCTATTTTTTCAGTAATTGAAACTAATTAGCACAACTCATCTGAGTGCTCTTCCCTAGCCAATATCAGTCTCAATTGGTGTTCAGAAGTATACCAAACACTAACATGCAAGTCTCTATTTTTCATAGCAAACAGCTCATGCTTATTATCATATTAAAGGATATGCCACTGGTTAAATCAAGCAATGAATATAAATAGCTGTATTACTGCCACAAAGCATCGGTGTTTATTTAGTATATGTGAGTCTTGCATGCCTCTTTGATCTGGTTTTGAATAAGCCATTCCTGTTTTCATACAAAAAGGCTATTTGCAAACGATGCAAGAGTATCAAATGCATTAAACATGGAATTAATCAACATAGAATGTTTACCTGTCACCCTACAGCCTAACATTCCTGCAACATTTTTAAAAATTGTTGAATTCCTCTGTACATATCTGGGTTCTGGAGCAAACTCTGGATGCCTTCCTTTTAGGCTTGTGAAAATCCAAGAGTGATATGGCTCCACTGAAGTCAAGGGCAGTTTTGTGATTGTGTCTCAGTGAAGGGTGTGAGCCATGGAAGTAGTTGAACACACTCCATCTAGAAGTGTGAGGACAATAAAGGCTGCTGATATTTTATTTGTGGATTGTCTTGATTACAATGCATATGATAGGGTATCTGAAAGTTAATTTTACTTGCGTATGATCAGATAAACAGTCTTAATCTAGAATGCTCAAGTTTGCAGAAACCTACTTGTGCTCATTATGGGTACTGAACTTTATTGCTTACAAAAGGATTGTGTGTTGAATTATAAAACTAAGCACAGATGTCTTTATTTTGACAAAGCATACACTAACAGAAATTACCATGGGTGTTGAAAAAACAGAGATTATAATGGTACATGCTGCCAAAAATGTCATCCCAGTCACTGTACTAGACAATTTAAAATGCGGCTTGTTGGATAACTGGACTCCCAGAGCCAAATATAAACAAATTTAAAGCAACTCATTAAGGTTGCATTGATTTAATGGAGATCAAAATTTTGGCCCCAACTATACTTAATAGGGAAATTTAGGGAGGAAAAATTCTATTCAAAAGAAAAGAACTTACACTCCTCTTAATTAGAGCTGGTTGGAAAATAGTGAAATTTTTCATCAAAACTTGAAACATTTTCATGAACATTAATAAATACTGGCATCCGAACATAAGAATAGCCATAATGGGTCAGACCAATGGTCCATTTAGCCCAGTATCCTGTTCTGACAGTGGCCAGTGCCAGATGCTTGAAAAGGAATGAACAGAACAGGGCAATCATCAAGTGATCCATCCTTTGTTGTCCAATCCCAGCATCTGACAGTCAGATCAAGGGACATCCAGATCAAGGGGTTACATCCCTGCCCATTTTGGCTAATACCCCTTGATGGACCTATCCTCCATGAATTTACCTAATTCTTTTTTGAATGCAGTTATAGCTTTGGCCTTTACAACATGCTCTGGCAACAAGTTTGACAGGTTGACTGTGCGTTGTTTGAAGTAGTACTTCCTTTTTGTTTTGTTTTTTAAACCTGCTGCCTGTTAATTGCATGGGTGATCCCTGGTTCTTATGTTATGCGAAGGGGTAAATAACACTTCCTAATTCATTTTCTCCATGCCATTCATGATTTTGTTATATTTGGGTCTCCTAATGTATATATGTAAGTATACAGTCAGGAATTGCTATACCACACCTTTACTGGGAAGAGTGATGGCACTCAGTAGAGCTTTCCCCTCCAATACAGTAAATACCAGTGGCACCAAGGGTCAGATTCTGATGGGAATTAGTGATTTTCAGATTAGTTGGTAATTTTATCATCAGGGAAAAATAATAAACATCAAATGATATGGCACCAGTTCACCATTAGCCTGGAAGCAGAAAATAAACAAAAGCTTTTCAATGTGGCTATATTTGATTACATTTCCTCTTGTAAGCAACACTGAACTCCCTCCACGTTTTCCCATACTAGTAATGAGAAGGCGCTGCACTACAAGTGTCAGATGTCATAGTTCCTTAGTATAACAGCAAGAAACATCACTGTAAAAGGCTCTTACAGAACTTTCCCTGAATTAACTGCCGACTGATGACCACACTCTCAAGTGATGTTGTTATGAACTATAAGATCAACCTTCAACTTCTGCACTGTTGCCAAGTCTTTCATGTATCTTGGCAGCAGTTTCAATGGTATGTTCGTACAAATGGAAGGAATTGGTGGGCCAATGATACAATGAGAATATGTTTTAGAGTTCAAGAGAACTCTAAGAGTTTATATTGCACCGATTCAGATGCAGGCCAGGCACCTTTCTAACATCTTAAAACAAACAGCAGAAATTGGTGGTCTGAAAGTAAGAAAGATAAATATTTGCCAAGTTAGACACTTATTGGAGGGAATGCCTTTGTGCTGGAGCTTTGTAAGCCTTTTTTCTATCTTCTCAACAATTTAACATCCATGGGGTGACATTTCTCCCCTCCTCCCGCCTCAGCCCACTCCACCCGAAGTCAAGGGCAAAGCTCCCACTGACTTCAATGGGGCCATGTTTTTTGCTTCTGTTGTTTCTGGCCAACAAGTTAAGACTGCAGCCTCTTTATTTTCTGAAATAAACACACCTCATTCAGCTAATGTGGGACATAGCTTTGTTTAAATACTTGTCTAAAACCTTTCGAGGACAGTTTTCAACGTTCTGTTTTAAACCATGGCACACTTCATACTGTTGGCCAGCTCAGACAGATGTATTTTCTGAAGTTTAGATCCACTTTTAAAAACCGTTTCAGATGCTTTTGGATTACCAAGCCTGAATCCATATGGTCTATACATTCAGAGGGAAATCAGTCATCCCAAACTGCTCTCCAGGAGGAATCCTCTCAGAGCAGGTGTGTCTGTTCATGGTATTGTTCTCCACTTTCTTAAATCTAATCATCAGAACTGTGGAAACCCCGAAATCTGGTGAGAAGCCCTTTTTGTAAAAGTCCCTATCTAGGCATGTGAGGTTTTATACAGCCTTCATTACTTTGGTACATCAATCCCCATTGAGTCTACATGAGGAGTGAACCAGTATTAAAAAGACATCTTTCAGGCTATGATGCCATACCCATGTAATCACCACTTAGGCCTAATCCACAATATAATGCATTCAGGCACACCCTCCATTGGCACAGAACCTCATTGAAGTCTGAGTCTCTGTGCAGAATTGCATATCTCATGGTGAGATTAGGCCCTAATCAGGTATGTGTCCTGCCCTCTGGGTACAGTTAGCCAATGAAAGTTCCATGATGACATAATAATGCTATATTGTATTTCATTGGCTGAGTATATTATCAGTCAGTCTCCTTCTGGGTAGTTGTGTAATTAGAATTCAGCCTACCAATGTAGCTGAATTTAAACTCCCTTTCTAAAAACATTTGTTGCTACCCTTTTAGATAGCTTTACTCTAAACACATACCCCCAAAGTGAGTAACCATTCTGAAAGAAGGAAGTTATGGTACAGGGTAAATTCTTAGTTATGATTTTACTTAATATTTATTATTTTGTAACTGAAACCTAGCTATCTTGTACTTTTTGTAGTTATGTGCATGTCTTTTAATGTTTAATTTGCTTCTGTTCATGGCTCTTTGTCAAAGTTTCATTGCATAAAACTCTAGTTCTGTGGAAATATTAAAAGTTATTGCTGTAGTTGACTATCTTGGGGCCAAATCCTGAAGTCTTTATTCAGTTCTTATTCAAAACTCCCATTGAAAAAACCCCCCTGCATAAAGACCTTTAGGATTTGGCCTTTTGAGAATACCGTTCATGTTGTTTTAGGCTGGGAGCCAGATGTATGTCACTTCTCCTCCCTTTACTCTTCAGAAAGGAGTCTGAAAATAACCATTTGGTTCATGATTATGCATTTCTGACCTGAACATTTTTCAACAACAGAAGGGAGAGGGCACCCCTTTTTGTGTGTGGAAAGTTGGCAACTTTGGGACTAAGGAATTGTGTACACACAAGTTATATTGCTTTGACCATTTCAAGTATAAATAGTTTATACATTTTTAAATATTAAAAAAAAAAATCAACTTAACTTTTAGTACCGCAGAAACAGTGTGGAAAATCCATGAGCCGTGCTGTGAATGAAAGAGCTCCCTCACTTCATTATTTTGAAAGTTCTGAACTGTAGTTTTCAGTAATAGATGTCGAGAGATGTCTGTTTGGACTAGGGAGTGTTCAGTCTTCCTAGCAAACGTTGTGTGGCAGTTCAGGGACAATTGTTGGTGTAATGCTGGAGCTCTAGGGAATGAATGTTTTGACACTCCCCCTCACCAGTCAAAGTTTAAAAAAAAAATAGTTGGCAATTTCCACCTGCTCCCTTCCCCCCCTCCCCCCCATAACTCCCATTATGGAGAGGAGATGCTCTGGAACTGCACATGTAAAAACAGGAGTGTGAATAAAATCAAGCTACAAGTTACCTAAAAGCTATGCCTTTTCTGCTTTTCCTTTTTATAATTCCTTATTCTCTTTCTTTCTTTATTTCCCCCAGTTTAATTATTCCCCCCCCCCCATTTCTACTCAGTTTCTTTTCCCTTCTATCAAATTCTGTTTGTTCATTCCCCTTCGTGTTTATTTCCTGTTCTCTGCTTATGTTTCTCTTCACCACTCTTATCCTCGGACTTCCTCTTCCCTTCCCCAGGCTCACTAGCCACTCTCTCGCTCTCTTTGCAAATCTTCCATCTCTTTCTATTCTCCCTTTTCTTCCTCAGTCTCTTCTTTCATCTCCTTACACCTCTAAATGTGTCTCTCTTCCCCTCCCAACTTTTTTGCTCTTTCTTTTTCCTTCCATCATCTGCCTGGTTCTGCCAACCTTCAACCCCTTTCCTCACCCTACTCTTTCCCTCCCTCCTTGATTCTTCCATCACTCAGTTTCTTTCTCTCTCTCTCTCCCTCCATCAAGACAAGACTGTCCTTTTTCTTCCCCTTGCCTCCAGCAAAGAGCTTCTGGTCAGGCAGACTTCCCCTTTTGTGTTTCAATTTTTGTGACTTCATGCCCAAGGACTTTGAGGCATATAAAACCTGGACCACACAATGTGAGAATGTAGGCACTGGGGTGGCCTCTAGAAGCAGTCACTTGCGTCTTCCCTCTATTTTTAACAGACCTCAGATCCTAGAGCTGAAAGGGATCTTGGGCTCACTTCTAGTCAACAGGCTCATCTGCCTGACCGTAAAGTTTTCCATCTAAAAATCAGCTGAACTATGTGACCTGAAACTTTTTTGTTTTGCGTCCCAGTAATAAACCTCCTTCCTGAACAAACACACAAGAGAGGCTTTTAATAATAACAATACAATAACTCTTGGAGGTTTAGTTCTAAATGGATAGGCATGCCCTGAGTGACAGAAAGGAGATATTTACTCTCACGTCCCACTGAAGGGAGGTGATTATCTTAGGATGACCACACGCAGGGCCAGCAACAGGGGGTACTACGGGTAGAGCTGTACCGGGCCCCGCACTTTAGGGGAGCCCCGGTACAGCTCTACCCGTAGTCATCCGGCGTGGCTCTCCCCCGGACGAGCGTGTGTCCCCGGCCGAGCAGTGAGCCCGGCCGGCAGCAGTGGCTCAGTCCGGGGAGGGGAGGAGGGAGGGAGCAGCAAGGGCAGCTCACGCTGCTCGCTGCTCCCGGGCTCTCGCTCCTAGCTGCGGCCAGCTGTCAGCTGGGGGGCGCCGGCTGGGCTGGGCTGGGGGCCCCCCAGCCGCTGTCAGCTGGGGGGGGGCGCCGGCTGGGCTGGGCTGGGGGCCCCCCAGCTGCTGTCAGCTGGGGGGGGGAGCGCCGGCTGGGCTGGGGGGCCCCCAGCCACTGTCGGCTGGGCTGGGGGGGCCACGGCTGGGCTGGGGGGCCCCCAGCTGCTGTCGGCTGGGCTGGAGGGAGCCCAGCTGGGCTGGGGGCCCCCCAAACTATCAGAGTAGGGGGCCCCCAAATTTCTGTCGCCGGCCCTGACCACACGTCTTGTCATCTTTTATTAGTCACATCATATGCTTGATGAACACAACACTTCTTTATATTCCCCTGACATTTTGCATGTCTCATAAATAGAGACTAACTATCATCCTCAGGGCAAAGACTGAATCAAAATACAGATCAATGAGCTTTTGTAGGAACAGTCCAAAATTAGTTTTAAACTTTGAATTATCTATGTACAGTGTGAAAAGTCTCTTCAATGCTTTATTTACGAGTTCCAGGGAGAAAATGCAGTTGAATAAGACATAGCTTAAGGTCAAACATACCAGTTTTTTCTGTATCAATCAAAGGGAGCAGAACACTTTCTGCCTCTAACTGGAGAACTTTGAGGGACTGATTCTCAGGACCTGCCAAGTTACACTTGGTGCAAATCCAGCGGGAGGACCAAATTTTACTTAAGCCAGCTTTTACTTTCCCCTCATCTTTGGGGGCCTGTGCATTGGCCCGGTCTCTGGTCCAATTAGAGTAACTTTCAGGCTGCTCTATCTTGTACCAGCTGGATAAAGGAGTGACATAAGCCCCTTATGTCAGCAACTGAGGCCTGGTCTACACTAGAGTTAGGTTGATCCAAGGCAGCTTACATTGACCTAACTAAGGAAGCGTCTACACTAAAATTTTGCTCCTGCTGATGTAACCCACCCACTACACAGACTTAACTCCGCCTCCACAAGAGGTATAGTGTCAGTGTTGATGCAGTTAGGTTGACGCAGTGTCAGTGTAGATACTGAGGGCTTGGTTACACAAACAGCTTTATAGCGCTTTTGGTTATACCTGCCTTCGGATACAGCTCCTGGGTAAGCGCTCCAGCGTGTCCACACTGACAGCCGCAACCGCACTGTCGTGGCCACATTTCTGGCACAGGGAGTGGTGCATTATAGGCAGCTATCCCAGCATTCAGCTGGCTGCAACGTGCTTTTCAAACGAGGGGGGCAAGGGGGAACGTGTTGTGTATGCAGAGGGAGAGAGCGAGTGGATTTTTGGAGTGCTGAGAGTGTGTCAGCACACTCTTTTAAATGCAGATCCTACTAATCTTCTGCTTCTCACTCACTCATAAACATTTGCATTGTTGATTTGCCAAGTTACAGATAAGCTCTGAAAACATACTTCCGCATTCCTCCAGCTGAGTTCAAAACAAAGGGAAGAGAGGTCAATTGACTTAAATACATTAGGGGCATTTCCAGAGATCACTCAAAGTGCGGTATTGTTACTACCCGTTTACAATGGAGCTAAAGCATATCACCCAATACCCAACAGCTGTTAATCCTCTGACAAGGGAGGATTACCAGGACCGCTACAACCGTGGACTTATAGCGCTCTACGTGCCTCGCCTCTGGATGGGTAGTAAGTTTTATAGCACTCCTGGTGGCTTTATAGTGTTATAAAGTGCCAATGTAACCAAGGCTATAGTTGCTTACATCGACTGCTGCTTGAAGAACCCATCTCACAATGGACCCACAGTGACAGTACAATCAGTGCAAGCACTCCTGGTGATGATGTGCACCGCCAATGCAAGGAGGAAAGTGTAGATGCACACAAGCAATTTAATTATTGTGGTGGCTGTATGCCAACATAAGTTAGGTCAGCTTAATTTTATAGTGTAAACATTGTGACCCGGTGTGCGTAGGGCAGCCCTCACTGGAAATGCCACAGGCAGGGCAGACTGCAAAAGGGAGAGAAGATACCCAACAGTCTTGGGAGTAACACTGAAATTACACTCCCCAGCCAGTCACAGACTGTGCTTTTGATCCCCAGCCAGGTTATCAAGAAGAAGGGAAAAAAAGAATCACACAGCCCCCTTACAGAATTCCAGTTCTCTGGCTCCCAATCCTAGGTCCAGTACGGTCAGGAGCTATTTTAAAACTCTGCTCACATATACAAAACATTCTTCTGATCCCAAAGGGCCAGCCACATTACCAGATCAGTATAGGTTTGGCTCTTACCCAAAATACCAGACTGCCAGCTAATGATTTAGTACCTCAAACTAAAGGTATATTATTAAGAAAAAAGAACAAGCGTTGTTAAATGGCAAAGCAGTCTCATACATACAAAGACTTCACATACCAGGTTCTTAGCAGTATTGGTGAGTTTGCTGGCTTGAAAGTCCCTCTGGAACCCATCCACACCTTGGATCAGTCATTCAGTTGTTTGCTCCAAGCTTCAGTTTGTAGAAAACTTAGTTCAGAGGTAAGAAGCAGGAAGACAGAAACCGATCTGAAGACAAGAAGCAGAATTGAAGTCCAGAACCCGGACTGAAGACAAAATGGAGAAGATGCAGCTGCCTTTCATAGTCTTTTGTCATGCAGCTTGTATTTCCTTGCTCCTGAACACAAGTTGCCCAGCACATGGCATGGAAGCTATAGAGTTTTCTGTCCACAGACATACGACATGCTTTGCTGCTGACTCATAAGCTATCTTTCCTGGTTCCTTTCAATAGGTTCATTGTGCAGTTGATAACCTTTGATGGGCCATCAAGCAGGCTAGGCAGTGCTGATGCCACTCTGTCTGGGCGTGTCACCCAGTGTAACAGATCGCCTTCTTGCCCCCCTCCAAACACAGGCAGGAAACTCTTCTTTGGCTCCAAACAGTGCTCTTTATTTACAGTGCAGCTTGTGCAGACCCCACCACCTACTATATACAGCTCTTATACACAGCTCTATATACAGCTCTACAGCTTACAGCTCTAAACACAGCTCTACAGCTTAGCTCTATACAGCTCTATTCACAGCTCCTTCTCTCTATCTTTCTCTCTCACTCCTCCACACTACCATACCACCACCACCCTGGGCTTCCTGCCTGGCAGGCTTATATCCTCCTGAGGAGGCTGCCAGGTGCAGCTCATCCAGCCTGAGCCTTCTGCAGCCCAGGTGGCTAATTAGGCTTTCTGCAAGGGAGGTTTGCAGAGGGCTTTTCTCCCTCTTAAAGGGGCGGCAGGCTGGGTCAGGCCCACCCTGCCACACCAGAAACACAGCACAAGTTCAGAAATACATGTATACCCTACAGAGCTATAACTCATAACACAAAGGTGATACAAACATAAACAAGATTATCAGACTTGGCAAATTGTAACATTTTTGCAGATACCTCACATGGCATATCCGGTCAGATTCCTTGCAATTTTTATAATATTGAAATCAATAATGTCCCACCTATTCCATACAAACTCACAAACATGCTCTGAGGATGATAGCCTGGGAGCCACTATGGTGGGTCTGTGCCACTTGAGGATTAGCATCTGCTAATAAGGAGCTAGTACATTTAACGCCCACCAGTATTCCTCTAATACAGACATTGTGAGCAGGGATTCTCAAAAGACTCTATGGCCATGTCTACACTACAAAACTATGGCAACCTAACTTACATACAGTCACATACTGACTCTACATACAGCCACCACATGCATTAAATCACTTGTCAGCGGTACGTGTCCTCATCAGGGCGCTTGTATCAATTGTACTGTCAGTGCAGGGCATTGTGGGATGGCTCTTGAAAGCCAGTTACAGTCAATGAAAGCAATGCAGGGTCTGAACTGACACTGCATCGACCTAATTGCATCAGCCTCGACTCTCCACTGCTTGGGGAGGTGGTGTTACTAAAGTGGTGTAGAGAGGCACTTACGTCAGCAGGAGACAAATTTTAAATGATGACATTTCCACAGCTAGGTCGACGCAAGGCAGCTTACACTAACCTAACCATGTAGTATAGACCAGGCCTAAGGGAGTTAAGCACCCAACTCCGATTGGTTTTCTGTGTGAGACACTTGTGTGCCCCATTCCCTTAGTATCTGAGCACCTTCTTTTCTATGGGAAGTCCAAGTGCAGCCAGTGCTGCACTCTTGTATAAAGGGGAGTAGTGGTGATACTGAGTGGGGTCTGGATGGAGCAGATGCTGATCTAGCCTTTCTGGCCAAGTCCCTCCTTCACACAGGTGCAAAAAGGATATTTCAGACCCTGCTCTTTCTCATGGAGCTGTAGCCCTTCCTATTGGGATGGGTGTGTGAAGAAAGAAACCTTAGTAAGAATACGTTTGCAAGGAATTGTGCAACCTCTGAGCACTGGAAGCAAAACCAGGAGCTACTGTAGTTCCAGAATTTAAGATTACCACATCCACACATAAGAAGCCAAATCCCTTTTCCAGTAATGAAGGATGCTTTTGTGTTTCAGGCTCTTACCATTGAGTCACTTCCTGTAGTAGAGGTTGTATTGTGTGCATACAGGTGCAGCTCTTGGGAAGTACAGAAACTTCCTTTCTCGCTGCTCTGATTGGATCTTTCCCTCCTTGGATCTTAGCTCTGGTGTCCTCTCGTCTTCCCTTGAAGTTTAAACTTCTCACTTTCAAACCTCTGCAACCACGTCCACTACTCTGATCTCCTCCTACACCTTTCCCACTCCCTGCTTCTTCCCATGCTTTCCCAAGAACGCCTTTAATCTCCTCCTTCCGTTTTGCCCGTATTCTTGGAAAATGTACATCAGGGATTGCATGATGCTGCTGCCTACTAAGAAGACTTTATCTGATATGTTAATAACTCATTCCTTGCTCCAAAATCTTGTCAATCTGGGATTACATTTGAAGAATTTTTTTTTTAAGATGAGCATGAAGGAAGGGCTATTAAACCTCTCCGAAGGATGCGTGGGACCTGAATCCAAAACTCTCCAATATCTCTAATTTTAGGCTTGGTACGCACACAGGTTTTTGTACCAATATAACTAAATCAGTCAGATATGTGAATGTTAACCAAAATAGTTATATCACGGCCATCTCTCATGTGGACACAGTCAAACTGATTTAAATATGACTCCTGGTGGAATATCTTATTCCCCTTTCTTGATGATAATAGCTCAACTGGGATAAAGCACATTTATACCATGTCCAAACTGGGGTTTTTTACTGCTTAACATAATGTGACATGGTCAAAGCAATACAATGTTTGTGTGTACACAATTCCTTAGTCCCAAAATTATCAACAGTCCCAAAAACAATGTAGTGCCCCCTCGCTTTTGTTAAAAAGCGTTCAGGTCAGAAATGCAGAATCATGGACCAATGGTTATTTTCAGACTCTTTTCTGAAGGAGAAAGGGAGGGTGATTCATATGTGTTTTGCCTTGGATTTGGAAATCCGGATGCCTTATCCACCTAATGTAATGTCCTAATCTGAATATTTGACTAACATATTATTGCATCGTATGCATAAATGCCCTCATAGTCAAATCCATCAATTCCCTGCTCTTGCTCCCCTCCAAATCCATCCGTTCCTCATGCAGCCTTGATCGCCTCCTCATAGTTCTGCAGTTCCCTCAATCAAGAGACTGAGGCAACCACTCAGAAGCCCTGGAGGGGACAGCTGAAATCAGGTTGCTTTAAAGCACCGCATATGCCTTCATCACTATGTAAATCATAACATAGCTTAATAGTGTGCTAAAGAACTCTTTGAATGTGATATTTTGGTGAACGATTTGTTCAGTTTTAATCCTGTGAAGCCAAACAGGGATATCACTGTTCACAACGAATAGCTCTCTGCAAATGCACTGGTAATTGCTCTCATTTCTGTCTACTTTGTAGTGATCTGAGTGAGGGACACTACAGTAGGGCTAAAAATGAAAACATGGATCAAAAAGGGAAAGCAACTGGCTGGAAAAACTGAGCTTCCATTTTGAAGGCATATTCTATTCTAAAAGACTGAGTTGCTCGTGCTCTAGCTGACAAACATGAGACTACAATTGTGTGACAGCGTCTAGCACAATGAGGTCCTGGGCCATGACTGGGGCCATGACAATACAAATTAATAATAATAATTGAGTTCTCTGAATGAGAACTCAGCTACCAGAATGGGAGGCAGATACCTGGTATCGCGGTTTAGTGACTGTTTTGGAAGTGTAGTATATTAAAAATACAGTGGCCGAGGTAGATGATTTCAGACTTCACCAATATAACAATCACAGTGAGGAAGCTGAGAACAGTTGTAGCTATGCCGTGTATGTCCTTCAGACTCCGTCTTGGGTGAATAGCGGGAAAAGACCTAGAAAAGATCATAAACCTGTTGAATGTTTTATTCAGGGTGAAAGGAGAAGTGGTCTTAGCGACGATGCTTCGCATACCAGAGGGAGTGTCGGTTGACCGATAAGCACCCTGAGTCATGAGCTGCATACGTGCATGAACATATCAATAGCTGAAGGAAATCATATCAAAGTTTACAATTGTGGTTGAATTTGACTCAGAGCAGTTACTACGTGACTGATTAGAAAGAAAACAAGACGTGGCTGGTACTCCCACAACGTACTTATGGCAATTGGGGTGCAGAATTTTTTTTTTTTTTTTACAAGATCTGACAACAGCTTTAACAAGTGACTATTCAAGCTGTTTGTTTCCATGAAGAAGCTTGCTTTGGCTTTGTGCCATAGGATGATTTGAAGGCTATTCAAAAATGCAAATTAGTTATTACCATGCTTTATGGTAATAAAAGTTATAGGCACATAGACATGCTTTTGCTCTCTGTCTGCAATCTGTCAAAAACAACACAAGGTGAAGTCCATGTAAAATGGAAATAAATACTTTAATGTTTTTCTAGATAATCAGCAAGGAAATAAACTCCTGCTTGCTTCTATGGGGTTTTTGGATATGGGCGTAAAGTTTTGAACTCCACTGAAGAAATGGCAGTTTTGCCATTGACTTCAGTGGTGGCAGGATTTCATCCCAGAAATGCAGGATTTGGTGTGGGAGCCAAAACACATCATAACTTTAAAAATAAATGATTTTTGTCCGATATGAGATTTCTCATTTCTCCTTTGTACTTTCGTCTGTAGCTAAAACATTTTAAAAGTACATCTTTTATTTTAATTAAACCAGAGTTATCAGACATCTTGCACGCTCTTGTATTCTGGGAATGAAGAAGGCTGGGGTAACCTAACAGAGATAGCATCTATTAATTATAGATAATAATTAATAATAGAAGACACTTTTTTGCTTTACTTATTGAACTTGTGGTACCAACTATATTCTGGCCTGTGGGGAATTGTTTTAAATTTTTCCGTCACACTCTTAATCTTCTGTTAGGGGGAGGGGAATGGGAAACAGCTGAAATAATTAAAAGTTGTTTTAGAGTACTAAGAGAAACAATAGTCGTTTATGGGATCTCTCCCACACACGGTGCTTTTCTCCCTCTTACTCTGCCACGCATTAAAGACTGCTGGAGTGAAAGTAAGAAATCAGTCACTTTCCAATTTGTATGGGATTAGTCATCTGAAGGGATTGTCTCTCTCTCTCTCATATAAAATTAATTGCCGTGCCACAACATTTAAGAAGACAGAATGTGCCATTGTGTGATAGGCTCTGCTCCTACAATGCACACTTGCATACATTTAAGCACATGAGTATTGGAAAGGTCAGGGCCTTAAGGCTGCTTCTAGTGACAATTTTATAGATGTTGACTAACTGATGCCATGCTGGTTTCTCAGGTTATGGCTACACTACAGCTTATGTCGGCAGAATTTAGGTCACTTGGGGAGTGAGTATCAGCCCCCTGAGCAACATTAGTTACACCAACATAAGCACTGGTGTGGACAGAACTACCTCAGTGGGAGAACTTCTCCGGCTGTGCTTCTGCTGCTCGAGAAGGTGGTTTTATTATGCCAATGGGTGAGCTGTCTCCCATCTGCATAGAGCGTCTTCACCAGACATGCTGCAGAGACATAGCTGCATTGGTACAGCTGCGCTGCTGCAATGCTGTACGTGTAAATATGCCCTCAGTTAACTTATCAGAGCATCACCCCATCATGTGTCCTAAATTGTCCCATGTGCCTTCTCCTCACAGTTCCACAGAAATAAACTTACCAAGCTGTAGCAGGAAATTGAAAAGCCACAATGTCAGATGATGCAGAAGGCACATGGTCATACCACAGTAAAGCAGTGGGAATTTAGCTTTCAAACATTCTCTCTGGGATTCACAACTATTTCCTTTGGATTGGAGCTATATGGGGACATCTTCCCCCTCTCCCCCTCCCCCCAACACACACACACACACACACACACACAGAGTTTTGCTCCTGTTTTTGCTAGTCATGACTGGGATGCATGTGGATTTGCCATCCAGTTTTCAAGGATGTAAAAGTAGCAAAAATCAACTAATAGTACACCATGTGTGTGATGTGAGCTGGTATAAATTGGTGTCGCGCTACTGAAATCAAGCCTGGCCAGTTGACACTAGCTATGGTTCTGAACCGCTGTTCCTAATGGCTTTTGCCAAAGAAAGAAACTGAACTTGTACCTCTGTGAAATGGGACATTGAAATGATAGCTCTATGAAATTACAAATTGCAAATCAAAATACAATGATCTGAATAGTTTCCCACCTTTAAAAGCTGTGAATTTTTTTTATAATAATAATAATACAAAAAAAACCAATCCTAATCTTAACCAAGATATGCTTTCTAGAATCAAGGGGGAGGAGACAGTTGAGTCCTTAATTATTATTATTATTCAGTTTTAACTATGGATCTGGCATCTAGACATTCTGGTAATAAGTCTACTAGAAGGATTTACACTAACGATACCATTAACTGTTCACTAGTCTCTGTGATTCCCCTTTGTTCCCTGGAAACAGTCAGTTACGTGCAGCACATGCTCTGTGCCGGGCAGCAAAACCACTCACTGGAGACTATAGGCACTCCCGGCTTAGCAATGAACTGGCAGCTGGCTAATACACTGCACAAAATGTGCAGTATTTCTTTATCAAATTGACAATAAAATATTCATGTTTGTTTTAGTCTGTGTGCAAGGGCTCACGTATGCCTGCATACCTCATATCTCTGCCTGGGCAATTACAGGACAAACTTCCCTGCTGTGTTAGCTGTAATGACACTACATAGCAGTACTAAGAATAAGCCTCTCTAATGAAAAGTAGACAGCAACATATTGTAGCTCCTCTCTTGTTTCAAGTTCAGTTATCTGTAGTAGTTCCTAGTAGACCACCCTGCCTTTCCACCTATCCTTTTCTTCCTTACTCTTTTAATCACTTTCCACTTCATCGTCTTTCTCCCACTTTATTTGCATCTGTACCGTTACTCTCCATATCTTCTTTCTGTCACTTGGCTCTGAATTCTTTTTGCTCTTTTGAACATTGATTTGGAGAGTTACCAAGTGTCTTTAAAAAAGAAAAGAGGTGGGAGGGAGTGGAGGGAGTGCATGAGGAGAGGAAAGATTACGTTTTGAGTGTGGATTATTTTACAAATATATAATACTGGGTAAATAATTTTGATAATATAATTATCCCTGTTTACATGATTAAAGTGTTTTTGTATTTACTAACTGCTATTTGTGCTCCCTGTTAACAATAGATTTTGTTCCCTTTTTTTTTTTGGTAGAAGTAGGACTCTGTTTTTAACTCTTGCACAGTTGGTTTGTTGCATCAACAAGCTTTTAATTTGGTATTTGCCATTGTTCTTTAGAGGTCACCTCTGTGAGAATCTTTCTTGAATGCACTAGCCAAGGTTGACCTTGAGATTACAAGCTTGAGTTGCATCTCCTGCTCGTTTCACACTGGTGTGTAACTCCATTGTGCCAAATTCTGATCTCACTGACACCTGTAAGGGCAGGTCTACACTACCTACCAGATTGGTGGGTAGCAATCGATCTGTTGGGGGTCAATTTATTGCATCTTGTCTAGACGCAATAAATCGATTCCCAAAAGCTCTCCTGTTGACTCAATACTCCACCGCCATGAGAGCACAAGCAGAGTTGATGGGGAAGCAGTCTACTCAGCATTGTGAAGACACCGCAGTAAGTCAATCTAAGTATACCAACTTCAACTACGCTCTTCTTGTAGCTGAAGTTGCATATCTTAGATCAATCCCCTTCCCCTCCAGTGTAGACCAGAACTAAATTAAGAGTAGCTCCATTGACTACTCCTGATTTACACCAGTCTGACCAAGTGCAAACTCAAGTCCAATTTATTTTTAGTTGTAAACTCAAAATAAATAAATAAAAAATTACAAGACAGAAATATGGCAATAACGTTAATATTTAGCCTGGGTGGTGGCAAAAATGCACAAAAATTATCCAAACACAAACCATCATCCTTAAATCTCATCTGTAATATGTTTTACTTTATGGCAATTACTTTTTTAAATTTGTATAGGGGATGAATTTCTGTTGTTCAGTTTTGGCAGAGCTTTGATTGTCAGCCTTATTGTTAGTAATTTCTAATATTATTTCTCATTTAATAAATGCAGTTCACTTAGGAATTAATAAGGACAACATCTGCTCATTTCATAACTGGCAGACTAGATAGAATTGATCCAAGCATAAATTGTTTGGTGTGTCCACACTACCTCTGCTGATTTTTATCTTCCAAACCATTGCAGGTCTGATCCAAGTCCATATAGCACTGTTGTAAACCATTTCAGTTGCCCTCTGGGTTCACAGCACAGTTCCTAGAAGCAGTGGATTCTGGAAGACCTTGAATGATCTCAGGTGCACTGTGGAACAGTGGTGAGAGGACTATTTGAAACAATTGTATTGTCATGCCAGTGACTTTTGTTTACACTTACACCACAACAGTGCAGACTGTGGAAAGCAAGTATAATCCAAGCAATTTTTGGGAAGCATGTAGATGGTTCGAAGAACTTTTGGGTGTTGGTATGAGGTGTTTCTATGAGCATGCAAGGAAGAACGGTGGTTAAAATAGTAAATTCCTCTAGTGTTAAACCAGGTGCAAGTTTCACCACCACAAAACTGAAAACAGTTTTGCCTGGCCTATATATGCACTTAAACCATTTTCAGTACCCATTTGGGGCAGCTGCTGTTGAAATCCATTTTTGACAACAGTTAAATTTCCTATTATAGACCAGGCTATCAAGGGAATGTACGTGTTTAACTCTCCATGTCAGATGGTGGAATGACTGTGCATAAAAAGCACAGTCAAAGTCCACAAATGTTTTTTCTTTAAAGAGTAGTGATCAAGAAATCAAAGTAAGGCAACTGAAGCAGGAAAAAAATAGAGAAGACTCCCTATCTTGGGTTTCTCTTCCCTTTGCCCCTAAGCAAACAGTCTTATTGCCCTTCCCTCTCCCCACCTCCTGAGCATCTGTGCAACATAAGGGGGAGCTGACCCTTTATTAATGTGGAACCAGGGAGAGCCACTCCACAGTATATAGGACTTCTGGTATCTAAGTATCAATATATTCTCTCAATATATGTTCTTTTAAAATATCTCATCTGTGCAAGCCCTTAAACATTAGCTTTGTGTTCTACTCCCACTGGATCATTACATCAGGTGGCATCTTTGGTTGAAAAAAATCTGTTTCCCATAGCAACATATTGAATAATTCTTAATCACATGAACAGTCATAGATTTTTTATTTTTTAAAAAACTTTCAATCAGCAAGTGAATAGCCACGGTCTTGAAGTTAGATTTAATTGTGAATTGGATTGAGTTGACAGTATGATATTTAGGGCATATGCTATGTATTATATTTCAAAAACCATATCCTTGGTATACCCAACCTCTTCTATTGAGTGCGAAGTAGGAATGTAACTTTGTCACCATTTCATATCTAGGTTATCTTCCTTCTCTCATTTTCTAGCAAATGGAAGAAAGGCGGCATTATATCAGATACGTCTGCTTGAATGCAGTTTTAAGAGATTATTAATGGAATTTGATTTAGTAATGGAATTGTGAAACAGTGTTAGAGTGACAACATATCTTCAGCACTCTTTAAATAATGGCAAATATCCAGATCTAAATTATTTAAATATTAGGTATATCTCTTGTATGTTTTCCTACTTTTAATAACTGGCCCAATGGAGCTGATTTTTAGCATTTCTGAAAGAACTACTACCGACTAGGGACTGAATGGCTAGACAGCAGTTCTGCAGAAAAAGACGCAGGGGTTACAGTGGATGAGAAGCTGGGCATGAGTCAACAGTGTGCCCTTGTTTCCAAGAAGGCTAACAGCATTTTGGGCTGTAGAAGTAGGGGCATTGCCAGCAGATCGAGGGACGTGATCCTTCCCCTCTATTCGACATTGGTGAGGTCTCATATGGAGTACTGTGTCCAGTTTTGGGCCCCACACTAGAAGAAAGATGTGGAAAAATTGGAAAGAGTCCAGAGGAGGGCAACAGAAATTATTAGGGGGCTGGAGCACATGACTTATGAGGAGAGGCTGAGAGAACTGGGATTGTTTAGTCTACAGAAGAGAAGAAGGGGGGGGGGGAGGTTGATACCTGCTTTCAACTACCTGAAAGGGGATTCCAAAGAGAATGGATCTAGACTGTTCTCAGTGGTACCAGATGACAGAACAAGAAGTAGTGGTCTCAAGTTGCAATGGGGGAGGTTTAGGTTGGATATTAGCAAAAATCTTTTTCACTAGGAGGATGGTGGAGCACTGGAATGGATTACCTAGGAAGGTGGTGGAATCTCCTTCCTTAGAGGTTTTTAAGGTCAGGCTTGACAAAGCCCTGACTGGGATGATTTCGTTGGGGATTGGTCCTGCTTTGAGCAGGGGGTTGGACTAGATGACCTCCTGAGGTCCCTTCCAACCCTGATATTCTATGATTCTATTTCTTCCATTTGAAAGTCCACAGTAACAAGGATTATATCCTATATTTATCCAGTGACTTTCATTGCAAAGAAGTTTGAAAATGATAGATACAGATGACACCACACCCACTATTGACGTTCAGTCATCTCTGAAGTGGGTGTAGTGGACAGTAGCCCTTTAATTCAAACAAAAGTTTAGACAAGTAGTGAAGAACATCATGTGGAACGGGACCTTCTGCTGGAGTGCTGACATGCAGAATGTAATTAGCCAAACTGAAGTAATTATTTGGAATACCAGAACGAATTGGAATACACTGCACTGGAGAAATGTGCTCAAGATTTTTAATGCCCACAAGCGGCCTTGAACTGTGACCTATCCAGCAGCACAGTGCCCCACAAAAGCTATCTGGATTTTCACTGATTGGAGATGGAAGGAGAAGACGCTTCCCACAGTTCCTCTTGAAAGAGACATAGCAAGCTGTCCATGCCCCTGGAGCTATTATTATTTTCCCTCTGAATTGCCAAAAGTCTGAGATTGAAAAATAGAACCTCACAGTATCTTTAAGGGTTTTGGCAACAAATACAAACCCGAATGCTAATTAGGAAGAGCAAAGTGTTGCATAGTTTACATCTGCATCAGCCTTTTTCCTGACTTCCCAAGAAAATGTGAACTAGTCTTGTTCTCAAGCCTAAATTTCATTTGACTTTATTTAAGGAAATTCCCATGGCCTTTATAGCTGTGAGTTAGCTACACACATTGGAGTGACCCAGAAATTAGCCTGTGAGTCAGTCCTTATCTGGGAATTATCCAATTCCAGTAACTGATGGCCAGCCATCAATACAGTTGAACTATATAAGCACTATATAGACAAGGAAAGCACCAGTGAAGCTGGTCCCTGCTTGAAACTGGAACAGGAGCCCTTGGGTGAAATCCTGGCCCTATTGAAATCAATGGCAAAGCTTCCATTGATATCATGGAAATGTATTTTTTATAATGTAAAAAAGTTATTTAAGATGTGTTGAACCTGTGTCCCTACCCACTTAGTAATGTAGACCAATATGCATCTATTGGGACACTTGTGAGAAGAAGAAGAAACAAAAATTTGTGCAGGTTACAAATTCACATGTTTTTAACTTGGATCAACAGAATGTTATTTAGCGTGGCTATTTCTCCAGATATACAGCACATTAAAAATAGATTATACAAGGGTATCTTTTAAACTCAGTCTTCCACCTGACTGATACAGTTTCATGCTGGTCCATTTATATCGTGCTGGATTATAAAGTATATTGAGTCAACTATAGCCCCTACTCAGGCAAAATTTCCATTCAAGTTATGGGTGTTTTACCTGAATTTGTGGTAACTGTTTATTTTAGTGGCAAGTATAATGGTAAGTACAATGACAAAGGAAGGGAAAATATGTTGGAAAAGGGGATGGACAGGATTTCCTGTATTTACATAAAAATTTCTCATTATTTTTTAACCTCATTCTTCCCTCCTCTAACACCTGGGCCATAATAATCAGAAAACGAGGCCAAATTTTAAAGTTACCTCATTTTTTTCCCCCTGCACTGCTTACATTTCTTTTCCGGTTTTTATTATCCTGCCTGCATGTGGGTTTTTTAAACACTTTGTTGTAATATAATTGATACTGTGTATGTGAGAGAGACAGACACCATTGACCTCTCATTGACATCTGAGTCAGAGGGTTAATAGCTATCAGTAGGACTGTCTGAAAATAGTGGAAAGTTTTATCCTATCTTGCCTTTCAGATGGACAAAGGCGGAAAAATTTACCCAATGGATTTTCATCTTGTAGAGTGACCAATTACTTTTATTTTCTTGTCTATCTGTCACAGTTTTTAAATGTATTTGTACTTTATGGTGACATTTACAACTATCTAGCTGCATATACATCTCTAATATATAAGTAAGTACACAGTATTACATGGTATACATTGGTATATACAGATGTTAAAAAAAACAGGCACTTGGTGCAGTATTGTTATTATCAAGGTACTAGCATCTCCATAGTTAGTTATCTTTTATTATTATTAACTGAGGTTCTGATCCTGCAAGCACCTAAACACATGCATTACTTTACATGTGAGTAGTTCCTTTGTGGTATACTGGGCTAGTCACGTTAGTACAGTTCAGGGCTGGTGACAGAAATTTGGGGGCCCCCTACTTTGATAGTTTGGGGGCCCCCCCAGCCCAGCCGGCCCCCCCCCCAGCCCAGCCGACAGCGGATGGGGGCCCCCCCAGCCCAGCCGACAACGGATGGGCCCCCCCCCAGCCCAGCCGACAGCGGATGGGCCCCCCCCCCCCCAGCCCAGCCCAGCCGGCGCTCCCCCCCTCCCCCGGGCAGCGAGAGCTGCCTGAGCCGCCCTTTCTCCCCCCCCCCCCAGCGCTGCTGCCGCGGGCCGGGCTCACAGCTCCTGCTGGGGCCAGGCTCGCTTGCCTGGATGGAGCCGCGCCGCCTCCCCGCCCCTTCCCCGCTCTCCAGGTCCGGTGACAAGGGGGGACACAACAGGTACAGCGGTGTACTGGGGCCCCCCCTAAAGTCGGGGGGCCCGGTACAGCTGTACCTGTAGTACCCCCCTGTCGCCGGCCCTGGTACAGTTATGCCCATGCTTAAAATATTTGTGGGATTGTACCTTTAAGACCTAGATCTCCTCCTTACAGAGACCATGCTGTTAGCATCTTCCTCTATTATTTCTAGGGGGATCTAGCATCAGTCACTCCACTGATCACCACTGTGGCAGTGTATCACAGTGAAAGAGGGAGGGTCTGATAATGATACTTCACAGCTGTGCATGAAAGAGGTAAATATCCATTATCCCAATTTACAGAGTGAGAAAGTAAGACACAAAGAGATTATGAATTCCTACGGTAGAGTAGCGAGTCCGTATCTGATTCAGCATTAGAACCCACCTGTCATGACTCTCCATTCCATGGATAGAGCACTAGTTATGGTCACCCTTAGGGCAATCGCGTGGAGACAAAATTTTCAAAAGTGGCCTCTGATTTGGACCCTGAACTTCAGAAGTGCTGAGCACCCATAACTTTAATTGAGATCTTTGGGAGCTATCGGTGCCCAGCACTTCTACCACTCTCCTAAGGCGTGACAATTTGGGCACCCAAAGCGGAGGCATCCAAAATCAGGAGTCACTTTGGCAAGTTTAGGCCTTAACCTTTTTGTGTGTCACTGTAACTGCCTCGTCTGTAAAAAAGGAGATTAGAAGGAACAGGAGTCGTTTTGGGAGAGACACTTACTTGGCAGAGGCATTTCCTGCAGCGAGAAAGAGATTTAAAAGAGAAAATGAGAGAGAAGGTACACAGAGTACCAGTGGGGGTCGATGGGAAAGGGTTAGGTCAGTGGTGTAAATATCAGCTTTGAAATACAGCAGCAACAACAAGTCTATTTTAGCACTTTTTCTGTATGTATGAGAGCTGTCTCAGGAACACTGCGTAGCCTACAGAGACTAGTTCAATGTTAAGGAACCACTCACTGTACATAGTTCCCGTAACCTTTATAGAGAAATATTTCATTAGCATGTTGTTCAATGCAATTTTGTTTTATTTTTAACCCTTTTACTGGCTCTTTGTTCTTAAAGACTATAGGGCTTTCATTATTTACTGAAAGCCAGAAATGCTTGTGAGTCAGACCTACTGAGTACATTGGGTAGAGACCAAGGAAGAGTTTCCCTTAGCAACTGAAAGCATGTTAGTGTCCTTCAGAACTTCTCTATTCATGTTTTCTTTCATTGTTAACAGTTCTTTTACAAAGGAATTGGCTCACACTTAATTTAGAGTGTCTTAAATCCAGATTTTAGTCAGATTTAATAAGACAGTTTTCTGGGTTAATCACCAAATGATTGCTGAAAATCATGAACTGAGTTGTAGCCATTATGCAGGAGGTATGCATCACGCAGGGGCTGCCTCGACTAGGAACATCATGTTTTTAAAAAAGTATTAACTAACAAATTTTAAAACCCTACTGTAGACAGGCAAGTTGTATTTTAATGTGTTCAAGGTGAACATTAGACGTCTCCCCTATGCCTCAACCAAGTTCATAGGTTAAAATATGCCTGGTCTACTTTGGGCTTTTAAATGTTTTAATTAAACTATTTAGCGAACATATTTCAAAAATACATCATTTACCCTCTAGGCAAGCCACCTCCTTTCCCCTCTTCCCCGCCAGTGGTGAATCTTCAGTAGAGTGCAAAACTCTGATGTAATTCTGTTTTTCACAGATATTTATGAAATCCTACCAAGATAAGATAGACCTGGGCTAAATTCTTCTGAGTTCCACTCCACTGGGTTTGTGTAGGTGTAACTGAGAATAGAACTTGATCTCCTGCATCTCCTGAAAACACATGTAATAAACAAACTGGACATATTGCCCCCACCCCCTTCTCTGGGTTTCAGAGTCCTGTTTCCAGCCTAAGTGGAAACATCTACACTGCCATTTTTAGCCCCATGCTGTAAGCCCAAGTCAGTTGACCTGGGCTCTGAGACTTACTGCTGCAGGTTTATTTATGCAGTGTAGATGAATCCAATGAAAGCTATGCATTGGTTTTGTAGGTTGTCAAGCTGTCTGGAGTGACTCGCAACTATGGGTGTTAACCTCAATGCAGACTGTTAAGAATCAGGGCACAACCCCAAAACTGGTTATATGTTTTGGGGTTGTGCCCTGAACATACAACCCCAAAACTGGTTGTATGTTCTGTACCTGAAGGGGGATTAGAAAGAGGATGGAGCTAGGCTGTTCTCCGTGGTGGCAGATGACAGAACAAGAAGCAATAGTCAAAAGTTGCAGTGGGGGGAGGTCTAGGTTTGATATTAGGAAACACTATTTCACTAGGAGGGTGGAGTGAAGCACTGGAATGGGTTACCGAGGGAGATGGTAGAATCTCTTTCCTTAGAGGTTTTTAGGGTGAGGCTTGACAAAGCCCTGGCTGGGATGATTTAGTTGGGGATTGGTCCTGCTTTGAGCAGGGTGTTGGACTAGATGACCTCCTGAGGTCTCTTCCAGCCCTGATATTCTATGCACTGTTTCGACCAGTGCCCATTTCACAGAAAGAGGAACTGGGCAGACCTGCCTGAAAGTATCTTGCATTCCCCATGCAAGACCATGGTTGTTAGAATTCAGATTTAGTAACCCAAACAAAGCAATATTTGACATTATTCATTTCCAGCTGAATGTTGATCACAAACACTAAAAGCGAGCCCAGCATCCCACTTACTTATTATACCTTCATATGAATTGCACTCAGAACCCCAAACCCCAGTGACATACAGTACAAACCTCCTATAAAGAGTGCAACCCAACCTTATATACATATGTATTTCAGGAAAAAATAATTAAAATTGAATGAACCCACGGAATGATCAGTTATGCAGAATAAATTACTTGCTAAAGAATATAAGGCGTACTTGGACAAGTGGCATTCAGAGACAGGTGTTTTTTTCCCCAGACAGTAAAATTATTAAAATATTCGTTCATTTGGCTCTGTCCATTAGTGGTATGTCACAACTCAGAAGTCATTTTCATTTAAAATATGCCCTTTAAAATCCAAAGTTTTAAAAAGCCATAGAAAAAATGAGTTTTCTCTAATTAGCTCACTTAGTTAAATGTACAGAGACAAGGTGGGTGAGGTAATATATTGTATAGGACCAACCTCTGTTGCTGAGAGAGAGACAAGCTTTCGAGCTTACACAGAGCTCTTCTTCACATCTGTGAAATCTATGTTGTTTGAAAATTCCCACTTCAGACTTTTTTTGAGTCTTTTCAGCATTCTTGACTCCATGAATACTTCATTTATTTTCTGGCAAATATCCCTGACAGGAAGGCCAAGGAACATAATCTGAATAAATAACTGTGCTTTATTTTGACAGTATCTTGTAACAGCTCAAGTGACCAGGTATTTTGCTCTTTAGCTGAAATACTATGTCATTCTGGATCACTACCAACCACTTTCTGCCACTTCAGCCAACTTAATTTGCGTTCTGCCACCTGACCAAAATATCCAGTACAGTCAGAAGACTCAGTAACCTTAGTATCCAGTTCTAAAAATCTCCAAGACACATTTTGACTCGAAAGATACTATACAGACCCAGGAAAAATGGTTACCTTATATTCAATTTAGGGATCTAGCTAACATGTTCAGCAACATTCCTAGACCCTAGAGCTAATCAGAAAATTGAGGTGGGGAAGGAAGTGTTCCACAAAAATTTTGACTTTTCATTTCAGAACCAAACCATATGGCCAAAAATGCTTCAAATTGCTTTAAAAAATGCGCAAAGACTTCTGAAAATTTTCAGGTTTTCCTTTTTCTAAGGAAAAGAAGTTGGGAAAAGCCTACATTCTCCCACCCCCAATTCGTCACCATCCCAGTTTGGAAAAAAGCAACCAGCCTGATTAGTTCCTATTGGACCAGATGGGGTATTGTGCTGACATCACCTGCAGCACATGACAGATTGAGGGAAGAATATTCATTGTACATTCCTCACAACCAGCTGTGCCAGGCATCAGCCTTTTTTGCTTTAGTGTATCACCCCAAAGACACCATAACCCGGTGCAGGTTAGAGCAGTCTCCAGACTGCTCTCATCTGCATCGGGGCTGAGAATCAGGGAGCCTGTAGAGGGGTGGGAGGGCCCCCTGCTGGCCGGGAGGGAGATAACCCCTGGCAGAAGCTGGAGGGGGCGGAGCCAGGGCCTGTCAAGCCCCGCCCCCGGAAGGTCAGGGGCCGACCCGGAAGTATAAAAGCTCTGCCTCAGGGCTCACTTGGGAGGCAGACACCAGGGAGGCCAGATGCTCCGGGGTTGGCTCCAGTCAGGGAGCTGCCGTGCCTGCCGCCCACCCGCTACCCAGAGGAGCCGCTGGGCCTGCCGCCTGCCTGCTACCCGGAGGAGCTGCCGAGCCAGCCGCTCGCCCGCTACTGGGAGGAGCTGCCGAGGCTGCTGCTCGCCCGCTACCCGGAGGAGCCGCTGGACCTGCCGCCCGCCTGCTACCTGGAGGAGCCGCCGAGCCCGCCGCTTGCCTACTACCCAGAGGAGCCGCCGACAGAGCCGTGCCCCTATTACCCGGAGGAGGACTTACCGGACCTGCCCCCGGACAGTGACCCCGAGGAGCCCATGAACCTGGAACCCTCGGAGGACCCAGGAACAGCCCAGGTACCTTGGGAGGGGGAGTTAGGAAGTAGCCTGGGGGAAGGCCCCGAGCCAATGTCAGTGTGTTGCGGTCAGGATCCCCACTGACTGCAGCGAGCCTTGTCCGCTGCTAGGGCCCCGGGCTGGGGTGCAGTGGAAGTGGGTGGGCCTGCGCCCCCCCCTGCCACCTCTATCGGTGGGTGGCAGTCTCCCCCCTTGACCAGGTACTGGGCCTATAGACTCAGGCTATTGCTCAGTCCCTGCCTAAGGGCCTGAGCCCTGACTTTGTTGTTGCCCCCCCCCCCCGCCTCAGGGCCAGGGCATATAAACTGCTAGTACTCAGTCCCTGCCTAAGGGCCTGAGCCCTGATGTTGTTGTTGCACCGCCCTGCCCCAGGGCAGGACTATGGATTAGTGCTCAGGCCCCCTGCCCAAGGGCCTGAGCCCCGACGGTGAGTTGTTGCCCGCCCCGCACAGGGTGGGGAGCTGTTGAACTACCACAGCTCAGCCCCGCTGGGACCTGAACTAGGACACCCAGGGGCGTTGGCGGCCCGCCTGACTTCGGGATTGGTCCGCTTAAGGGACCCGCCGGGTATTCCCCAACCCGGCGAGGAACCCGAACGAGGCGGAGCGGTACCCCACCGCCCCGCGAGGGGGAGACCCCGAGTAACGTGCCCCTACAGAGCCCTTCAACTGAAATGTAATTCAGCATTCTACTTCAGTACTAAATGTAATCAAGAAGCATGATTTATTTACAGAATGGACCTGATTTTTTTAAAAGTGTAATCTGCAGAAAGCTATTTACCAGGGATCTTCTATGATTTCACGGTGTCCTATAGTTTAAATCCCTTCAGGAGAAAATACACAACCTGACTAGAATGTGGCATTCAGCACTCATGAAGCAAGTGTCCTTGCATTGCAGCAGGTTTCCCTCCCCCACCTCTATATTTTTTTTTAAAGCAGATAGCTGTGGTGTATGAAACCGAAATTCTAGGGTTAAGTGCTCTTAGGAAACTCAGACAGTAACTACTGATAATTTCACACGTCCACATCGTATGAGGCATAGCTTTGCTTCCTCAACCTGTTCAAGGGCTAGATCTAGTTTGCTCTTTTCAGGAGAAGAACTCTTACCTAAGAGATACGGTAATAATCATCGTCACTGTAATGCCTCACTTTAACCTAAAAAGAGGGAAGTAATCTAACATATGAGCTAATCATATTGGGTGAGTATGGCATAATCTAGTAGCTAGGGCACTGATACAGGAGTCAGTCTGGTTGTAGTTCCAGCTCTGCTCTGCTACAGACCTGCTGTGTGACCTTGGACAAGTCACTTCTCCACTCGGTGCCTTGTTTTTCCCATCTGTGAAATGGAGATAATGGCATTTACCATCCTTTGCATAGCGCTTTATCTGCAGATATAGAGCACAATGTAAGAACGGAAGTGTTTTTGTTTTTTTTTTAATGTAAGGTTTTTTCCAATGCTGTATTTGTGATGGACTTTTGACTTCCTCTAACCACCTCAACATTGAAACTGAAATAGACTTTTCCTGTGAGAAAGGGAGTGGGTGGTAGCAGGAGACTATGTACTAACCCATTAATTATCAGTGGCTGGAGTTCAAATACGGACATGTGAAGTAATGGGGTGTTTTTTCCTTGGGGCGTGGGTCTCACATTAGTCCGCCTGTGTGAATGTCAGAAATATTTCAGAAAAATAAGAGTCTGCCTCTGGGAGACACAGCCCAGAGAAGCAAGTCTGCTTCAGTTTAGGATCGAGGTGCATGGGCAGAGCCATGTGAGATGGCTGGAACCTGCCCACACTAGGGATGTACATGACTAAGAATGTCCTATTATGTGGAGCTTTGTTTTGGTACATGAATATCAAGAACTTTCTGCTTCTAAATGATTCTGGTACCTTTATTTACCCTAACAATTCATACCCCACACCCTCCTTTCCCCAGACCTCTGAGGTTTTCACTCCCTTTTCTCCTACCTATGACTTGGATTTTGGTTCCATCTTTCTCTCCCAGGAAACCTTTAGTAACAACCAACTCACTCCCTTCCACCCCACAGTCCTTAAGACTTCCTTCTGCTCATAAACCCATGGGCTTGCCTCTGATCATTTGTCTGTGCTGACCCCCTGCTTCCTTGCTCCACTCACGTCTTAAACTCTCTGAGGCTTACGATGTGAAAAGTTCCCCGAATGTGGTGTTCACATGGTATGACTAGGGGCATGTCTACACTTGCCATTTAAAGTGAGAAAAGTCCCTTTTTTTGTGTGCAAAAACCGTGGGAGCGTCTACACTTGCCAATGGCTTTTTAGCTGAAACTCAGAAGTTTCATCGCAAAAAGAAAACCACCTCTGAGAGGTGTACACCATACAGCTCTTGCTGGTGATGCTTTTGCCATGATGTGCAAGTGAAGACCTGTTCTTCCTGTTTACAAAGCGTTTAGCTTTTGCAGATTATCCCACAGTGCCTAGGTGACCACTCTGGTCAGTAGCTCTGCTGCTCTGAGGTCAGATAAGCAAACATCCACTCCTCCCCCTGTAAAGCTCTGGGAACTTTGAAACTCCCCTTCCTGTTTTCTTGGCAAGTGCTCACTTACCATCTGGCCAGGTGATCATGCCTGCCCCAGGGAGCAACAGATCCCCTGGTTGGAGAAATGCCAAGCTACTGGGGCTGATGTTTGGGGACAGGAGTCTGTGCAGCGGCCCAGGATGCCCCACGATCACCCCCACAAGACTCAACGTCAAAATGGAGAGAGCTGCACTGTGAGGTAGCTGCTCTCAGTGTGCTGCTCTCATCCATGATGGAAGTGCTGCTAATATAAACACTCTCTGGCCCTTGTGGAAGTGAGTGAGTACACAAACCAGCACTTGGTGAAACTCTGCAAATATAGACATAGCTTAGCACATCACTGGGTCCAACACCACAGATAAATTCCCAGGCTTAAGAGCATTGCTATGAAATCATATGTGGTAAGGGAGGTTCTGAAATTAGTAGCATAGTTGAGCAAATAATTATTATTTTTTTTGGTTCTGTGACCAAACAAAAAAATAATTGTTTCAGGCACCCTGAAACGTGTATTTTCTGTTTTTTCTTACTGACATGGCAAAGTGAAAAACTTTCATTTTGGGTTAAAGTAAATGTTTCAAGAAACTTTTTTTTTTCATTTTTGTGTGTCGTTTATTATTGTTTGTTATATAAATCTAGTTAAATTTCAAAAGAAAATGTGTTTTGAAATGAAAAGTTGCCACGTTTCATTTTGAAAATGTTGAAATTCAACCTTTGGACTTTTTTTAAAAAAATCTTAATTTTAATTTGTTTCTTTGGCTAAAACTATTCACCAAATTTGACCTGAATTAGCAAATAGTTTTGGTCAACCCAAAATTGCATTTTTTGGCAAATAAACTATTAGTCTGCAAAATTTCAGCTAGCCCTAATCAGTAGGTTGGAGGGATGAACTGGGAGTTTCAAAGACTTTTTAAAAAAAAATTTTAAAGAAAAGTTCTGAACATTTTCCATTGTTGCCAACACTGGTTCAGCTCCACTGGTGTCAATTACACTGATTTGGGAGCCATCATGTAAGATGAGTCCCCGGATGCTGTAGGTGTTTTCAATGCTGTCGATTAGACCTGTTCTGAGCAAGATTAGTTGTAAAAACTAATAAGGCTCTGTCTACACTTGCAGAGTTTCACCAGTGATAGTGAACCAGGGAAAGAAAAGTGCTGGTTTGTGTACTTACTTTCACAGAGAGTGTTTACATTAGCAGCACTTCCATCACTGAGGAGAGCAGCGCACTGAAGGCAGCTATCCCACAGTGCAGCTCTCCCCATTCTGATGATAGGTCTTGTGGGGAGGTGTTCGTGGGGCATCCTGGGTCCCTGCACAACCTCCTGTCCCCAAACACTGATCAGCCCCAGTAGCTTGGCATTGCTCCAAGCAGGGAATTGGTTGCTCCATGGGGCAGGCATTGTCTCTTGGCCAGATAAGTGAGCACTTGCCAAGAAAACAAGAAGGGGAGTTTTAAAGTTCCCAGGGCTTTACAGGGGCAGGGGTGAATGTCTGTTTATCTGGCATCAGAGCAGCAGAGCTCCTGGCCCGAGTGGTCACCTACATGTGCGCCGACCTTAGCCAGCACCGGTGGGTGCTCAATGGTTTGAGATTTGGTGTACAGAGCCCTCAACCTGCTTAATACCATGGTAAGCGTACCATTAAAAATCATTTGGCTTCTTTTCGTTATCTTTATTAAAAGGCTAAAAACAGTTACAGCATTTGAAATCTAATGTAGAAAGACTTTCATGTTAACGTCCCTTCCCCTCTAGCTGGAGAGAGTTTTTAGAAGGGAAAAAAATCCTTGTTTGACAGTCTTCCGAAAACTGGTCTTGTGGGTAAAAGAGGAAGTAGTTGAGAAGGGCTGGAGCTGGTGGTGTTGCATCTGATAAAGTCCAATCCTGTTTAATCTCAGGTGGTGGTTTGGGATTCAGCTGGAGCTGGTACCGGTGGTGGTGTTGTTTGAATCTCTCCCTCTCCCTCTCTGGCCTGGTCGGGTCAGGACAACCCTCAGGAATAGGACGAAGAAAGCCTGGTGTCCCAGGGATGGCAGTCATGATGCTCCAGTAGCCTCCATCCGTTCTTCTAATTTCTCGCCCTTCTCCCCAAAAGGGCAGTAAAGGGTGGAATAGTCCTCATTATTTGGTTCACCCAAGAGGCCTAATATCCAAATTACCAATTTTTCTTAATTAATTTTTGGTTCCACATCTTCTGTTTTTTTGTTTTTTTAACCAGACATGATTTCAGCATAGTTCTTGAATCCTATCAGAGATCTTTTTTTTTGGTCTGGATTAATTTAGTCTTTCTATTATTTTTGCTCCTGTTTATAGCATTCGTTATCAAAGGCAGCTTGGCCTATGTTCCATCAACATGTGTTATTACAGGCAATTGTAACATCTCATGAACTTTCATATACTTCTTAGGATGGGAGCATACAAGTAGGATAAATTTGTAGGCCCAGTGTCACAATTTGTCACAGAGAACCTAAAAGTACTTTTAACTTTTTAAAGAAATTAGCTAGATTAACTAACTGTGTCCCTTTAACTTTTCTTGAGAGTCTCCACGGTTTTGGTAGAGGGATGATGCATATTCCCTCATCCCATCCCATCTGCAGATCTTAAGACCTATGGAAGGTGATCTGTGTATTTAGAGAGGGGAGGCTAGTGGCATGCGGGCCGCAAGCCTCTCTTCTGAATGGAAAATGTCATATCCACATACAAAGAATGATAGGAGTTGATTTGATGCATATTAAATAAAACTTGTGCTAGTCAATATATACAACAGATTAGTGGTTCAAGGGTCAAGGAACTTATAAGCAAAAGCATTCTAGAATTTTGCTCATGTTAACACTGCTGACCTAGTGATGACAAGTCTAGAATTGTATCATGTGGACATATGCCAGACCGTAGCAATTTGAGAAGAAAAAGCTTGTAGATCCACGTGTAAGTAATCCATGTTGAATTCAAAGGTGCACGATCTCTCATGTGAAAGGTAATATCTGTGACAGTCACTTTTATGTGTCTGGAGTTTAAATGCTATGTTTTGTTGACATAACTACAACTAAACTAAAAGTCTATGGTGCAGAACTATATCAGAGGGAAATCTTGGTCTTATAATTATCTCCCGAAAGAGTGAGTGATAATGGAAATAAATATTGAAATGAATGCATTGGCATAAAGGAGGAAAAAATAGCGCTGTCTACATGGGGGGTAAGAGTGATATAACTGTCACTCAGGGGTGTGGATTTTTCACACCCCTGAGTGATGTGATGATACTGATATAGGTCTGTAATGTACACCTGGCCTATGGGTGCAGTAAAGCAAGAGGACTGGGAGAAGTATAGGGGAGTAGGAGTATATTGGGAAGTAAGAGGAAGTGACTGATGAGATATAGACAAATAGAGATTATGGAGCTTGACAGGCAGCTGTTTGAGGACCTAAATGATACGAGTTTCTACAACCCATTTGTAAGTATCTTCCTCTGCCTCTCTTTTGTAGCTCTGGAACTAATATTACAGATTAATAATGTACTTTGTTGACTCGGTGTATCTGCCACTGAATTTGTAAATCCATCCTTTCTATTTCAGTCAGGCATGACTGGCTGAACAGCCTCTATAAGTAAAAGAAGAAGTGACATGAATAATTCTACCTTGAACTAAGGTCAATGTTACCCTCATATGACTTGGGCTGAGTGCAAGGAACAAAGACCTACATAAACCCAGTGCCATTAGCAACATGAGGTGCAGACATATTTTGTCATACATCTCAGCTAATAATTTAAGTCATTGCAGTTATTTCAGATTTTACAAGAACAATCATATTCTTCATAGAAACTTATTTTAGCGTCAAATTCCTTTCCAGGGTGAAAAGATTTTTAGTCAAAACAAAAGAGCTGTTCTGTTTCCTGACCATATCTGTTTATTCATAGTGAAGAATGATTAAAATCTTTTCTAGAATCCAGATTGCTCTAGGTCATTGTCATCTCAAAGCACATATTTTTTGCTCGTTGCATTAAAGTATAGCTGTATGTATTTGTTTTTGTATTCCCCTGTGTACATCTGAAAGAACTTCTGTTTTAATATATTACAACTGATTTCAATCAGTATAGCAAGCTACCTCTACGTTTTATGTGATATTTTGAATTTTAAAAATTGGTACTGACTAGTGCAATATAAAAGTATTGGGATATTTTGCAACTGGCATCAAAGGAGGAATTTTTTATACATACATCTTAACCCAGCTTACCATAATGTAGAAAACCTGTGGTATCTCTACCACAATGACAAAATGGCCAATTTAAAATATCTTCAAAAATATTATTTTCTTCCAGCAAATGATAGATATATCGCTTTCAAAGTAACACTATAATTTCTAAAAGGGAAAGGGGTAAAAAGTAAACTATCTTTCCAATGAAAAATGATAGTATCTTTAGCAAAATAAACTTGTGTGGATTTTACTTTGATCGTTAAAGGTATCATAGATCAAATAGCCATTAATCACTTTAGAAATATTTAGGTTACACGATTTTGTGGTCATATAATACTTCTGCTTAACTGTCAGTTGGAATCCACATACTGTAGAATGTCTATCTAGGATATTTAATCTGCTTAGCGAGTGGAACTTTGTGAGGCAGGAATTTTTTAAGGAATTATCATATTTTTACACTGAGGCATCTAAATAATTTTTTGTTACTTATCATATTGTTTGCAACCATTAATAGCATAAATGAAGGAGCACAGTTAGGGGATATTATGCTTTTTGTTGTATTTTAACTCCCTGTTCAATACAAACACTTGCATCCCTCTGCGGGACATGCAACTCTTGTGAACACATCATCATTATCAAAATGCTGTTCTGCACAGGCACACCATCAAAACATGTACCAGTATGCAAAATCTCTCCACAATCTTAGTATTAACAAAATCTTCTTACGTAATGCAACAAATTGTGATTTAAAAACTTTTTAAAAATTTGGATGATGACTCACTTGTTTAGGAACCTGGAATTGAGGTCTTAATGGTCTTTCTTGCCCTGATTTTTGAGTCTGGCTGCACTTTGCTCAGGGTTGTGGCCAAAGTCACCCATCCATTTTCCTCCTAGTCTGGCACCACTAGGAACCACTTTGTTCTATCTTAGGCCAGGGGCCAACCTCAGTGCTGCTCTAAACTGTATTTGGCTGCTCATGGCCCCAAGGAGCAATGGAGAATAGCAACAGAGCTGGTTAAAAAAAAAAATTCAAATTCCAATATTTTTGACCAAACAAGTTCAAGTTTTGTAAAGACATTTTAAAAAATTAGTTCCCATTTTGTGACCAGGTCTAAGTAGCAAATGCAGCAGCATTCTGGACATACCCACAGCATGCTTCCACAGTGTGAGGGGAGCTAGCACAAAACCGTTATATCATTGTAGTTCCTGGGGAGTTCTGCTTAAAAATTCTGTGGTTTGACTGAAGCTGTAGAGAGAGTGCTTGATGTTGCATGCAATACATTAATGAAAGCCTTTAGCATGATGTTTTCATAGGAGAAAGACATACTACAACGTAACACCCAATAGGAGAGAGAGGGGAAGGATAATAAGGTCAAAAGTGCTCAGCATTGGCCTGGCTCTGCTCCCATTGACATCTGAGTATGCAGTCAAAGCCACTGGTGAGTGCTTTTGAAAATTCCACCCTAAGAGGGAAAGGCAAGAAAAGATTCATGTTCCAAGATGAGAGAGGAAGAGTTGAAGAACTCATGAGGTTAAGCACTGGTGAGTTTGTGCAAGGGACATACCAATTTGCTGTAATTTAGACCATGCAAGAGAGATCCGGAAACCTTATTCTACCCTTTAGAGCTAGCCACTCTTCTCAGATGACACATACCAGTTGTAGAAATCATTCACAGTACCACACTGAGTAGCAGAGACTCTGTCTGGATTGGAAGCAGGGCTATTGCTGTTTAATGAGAACCATTTTTTTTTTTTTCAGATTCAGACACATTCAAGCTTAGGTTTAAGACACCAGATTTAAGTTTCGCTAACATTGATGCTTCTGCTGAGTATGCCATGGTGGAGTCAAAAGGTCTCGTCTATACCTAAAAATTAGATTGAGTTTTTCACAGGCTTGAATGATGTGGCTAAGTTCACACTGAGTGTGACACAGTTAGGACAATATAACCCCCTCTATACATGCAGGTAGGTTGATGGAAGAATTCTTCCATTGATCTTGCAACCACTTCTCGGAGAGGTGGATTAACTACATCACTGGAAAAACCTTGTCTGTCAATGTAGGAAGCATCTACACTACTGTGCTACAGCAGCACGGCTGCAGTACCATAGCTGTGGCGCATCTAGAGAAAACAGACACAGACAAAGGTTTATTCCGTTAGCTGAACAGAAATATTGCATTTGTTGATGGTCTGAAATGATAATCTTGACTAGTAAATGTCTAGCGTTAGCCTTCAGCATTATTAACAAATGACTGACTTTGAATTAATCTTCATTTTGCTTTGCTGATCTGCTTATCTCCTTCCTGTTACTTGAGCGAATCCCGATAGTATATATTTTCATAACTGCAAAAATACCTGCATTTATATTATCATTCCAGGTTATGGACAAACATTTATAATCTGTGGAAGCTACTTTTTCATCAAATGCACTGCAGAATGCCAGTTTTGAATCACACCATTTCTAAATATAATTCTAGCCATTTATTCCAGATGTACACTTGCTTTACTCTACAGTAGTAGAATCCAGGCCAGACTGATCAGTCCCTTCAATGAATTATGTGAATATGGCCACAAGACAATGATCTGTCCATGGGGAAAAGAACAGATTATGAAGGGTAGAATGGACAAGGTAGAATGCTTACATGGGATGAAAAGTAAACTGCTGATATATTCAAGTCCAGGAGCAAATGGGCCAATCCTGGCTCAGCACCAGTTTTTAAATGGGGGAAGAGACATCCAAGCAACTTGACCCCAAGCAATGGAGGGCACGTAGGTAAACAGATTAGTCATAGGCACTTGCAAAGCAGCATGGGATAGCAGTTGGAGGACTGTCAAGGTAATGCACAGCAGTATTGTGTGCTGTGGTAGACCCAGGGCAGACAGCTGCCAGAAGGACCTGTAATTAGAAGGGTTACTACAGGGAAATTGGGTCCAGCTGAGCAAGGCTGCCACAGACAGAAGCAGGGCCAGCTGAGGCCAGTTAAGGAGGCTGTCCGAGCCCTTTAAAGAGACTCCTCCCCAGAGAGGAGTGTGGGAGTTTGAGGAGTGAGTTTGGAGACAGTGGGAGTTTGAGGAGTGAGTTTGGTGAAAGCAGAGGGGCGTGAGGAGTGAGTTGGAGGAAGCAGGGACGGAGAGGCTGCTGGCAAGCAGGGGAAGAGAACAAAGGGTCCCTCCCAGGGGGGACCTAGCTTTCCTAGCCTGCAGGAGCCTGACCGTGAGCGAGAGAGAGACCGAGAGTGGGCTGCTAAGGAGCAGCGGAAAACCGGGGTCTGGTGCAGCCTGGGCAGGGTGCCAGTGCCACGCCAGAACCCCAGAGGACTTGAGTCAGGGGAGCCGAGGAGCCACCTTGTCACAGTGCACATGAACAATAGTCCACACTAATTCAATTTGCATCAAAATTAGTGCACTTTGAAAGAAGACTCCAGAATTCACACCAAGCAGGGAGTCAGTGCACTTCATGGGTTTGTGTCATTTACATGCAGGCATACCCAATCTGCACAAACTCGAGTTATTATGGAATAACCCCCCTCCTCTTTACCACCATATATAGATAATCCCTTTCAATGAATGTGCATTCATGAAACAACGCTCACTTTTTACAGTGCTCATTCTTTAACCAATGGATAACATTGTAGCCCTTGGATAATTAGAAAGGGAAGGATAAATTAATATCGCTGCTCAGGCATGCAGGAGTGAAATCAGGAAGGCTAAATCACACTTGGAGGTGCAGCTAGCAAGGGATGTTAAGGGTAACAAGAAGGGTTTCTTTAGGTATGTTAGCAACAAGAAAAAAGTCAAGGAAAGTGTGGGCCCCTTACTGAATGAGGGAGGCAATCTAGTGACAGAGGATGTGGAAAAAGCAAATGTACTCAATGCTTTTTTTGCCTCTGTCTTCACAAACAAGGTCAGCTCCCAGACTCCTGCATTGGGCAGCACAGCAGGGGAGGAGGTGACCAGCCGTCGGTGGAAAAAGAAGTGGTTCAGGAATATTTAGAAAAGCTGGACGAGCACAAGTCCATGGGGCCGGATGCACTGCATCCGAGGGTGCTAAAGGAGTTGGTTGATGTAATTGCAGAGCCATTGGCCATTATCTTTGAAAACTCATGGCGATCGGGGGAGGTCCCGGATGACTGGAAAAAGGCTAATGTAGTGCCCATCTTTAAAAAAGGGAAGAAGGAGGATCCAGGGAACTACAGGCCAGTCAGCCTCACCTCAGTGCCTGGAAAAATCATGGAGCACGTCCTCAAGGAATCAATCCTGAAGCACTTAGAGGAGAGGAAAGTGATCAGGAACAGTCAGCATGGATTCATCAAGGGCAAATCACGCCTGACTAACCTAATTGCCTTCTATGATGAGATAACTGTCTCTGTGGATGAGGGGAAAGCAGTGGATGTGTTGTTCCTTGACTTTAGCAAAGCTTTTGATACGGTCTCCCACAATATTCTTGCCAGCAAGTTAAAGTATGGGTTGGATGAATGGACCATAAGGTGGATAGAAAGCTGGCTGGATTGTCGGGCTCAATGGGTAGTGATCAGTGGCTCCATGTCTAGTTGGCAGCCGATATCGAGCGGAGTCCCCCCAAGGGTCGGTTCTGTGGCCTGTTTTATTCAATATCTTTATTAATGAACTAGAAGATGGTGTGGACTGCACCCTCAGCAAGTTTGCAGATGACACTAAACTGGGAGGAGTGGTAGATACACTGGAGGGTAGGGATAGGATACAGAGGGACCTAGACAAATTAGAGGACTGGGCCAAAAGAAATTTGATGAGGTTCAACAAGAAGTGCAGAGTCCTGCACTTAGGACGGAAGAATCCCATGCACTGCTACAGACTAGGGACCGAATGGCTAAGTAGCAGTTCTGCAGAAAAGGATCTAGGGATTGCAGTGGCTGAGAAGCTGGATATGAGTCAACAGTGTGCCCTTGTTGCCAAGAAGGCTAAAGGCATTTTGGGCTGTAGAAGTAGGGGCATTACCAGCAGATAGAGGGACGTGATCCTTCCCCTCTATTCGACATTGGTGAGGCCTCATCTGGAGTACTGTGTCCAGTTTTGGGGCCCCCACTACAAGAAGGATGTGGAAAAATTGGAAAGAGTCCAGAGAAGGGCAACAAAAATGATTAGGGGCCTGGAGCGCATGACTTATGAGGAGAGTCTGAGAGAACTGGGATTGTTTAGTCTACAGAAGAGAAGACTGAGGGGCGATTTGATAGCTGCTTTCAACTACCTGAAAGTGGGTTCTAAAGAGGATGGATCTAGACTGTTCTCAGTGGTAGTAGATGACCAAACAAGGAGTAATGGTCTCAAGTTGCAGTTGGGAAGGTTTAGATTGGATATTAGGAAAAACTTTTTCACTAGGAGGGTGGTCAAGCATTGGAATGGGTTACCTAGGGAGGTGGTAGAATCACCTTCCCTAGAGGTTTTTAAGGTCAGGCTTGATAAAGCCCTTGCTGGAATGATTTAGTTGGGGATTGGTCCTGCTTTGAGCAGGGGGTTGGACTAGATGACCTCCAGAGGTCCCTACCAGTCCTGATATTCTATGATTCTATGAACCTTTTTCTTACCTACTGAGAATACAGCTCTGTTAAACAGGTTGTGCTGTAATTTTCAGGGTTCTACTTACACCTCTGTGCAATTGGTCTGAAATGGAAATGTCAGGTCTTAACTGTCCTAAGTCTGTGTTTCTAGGATGGAGAGCGGGCCTGATCTAAAAAAGTTACCACTTGTTGAAACAATATTCCAGAACTGGCACTAGGCATAAGAAGACTAAGCAATGACTTAGGGCCCCAAGCAGCTCAAGGGGGGGATCCACTATTCGCTTTTTTAGTATGTTTTGTGCCCCCTCCCACAAATATTCCTGCTTAGGACCCCATCATAGTAATGACATTAACTATTTAGTCACTAAATTTAGCTGGGAAGAATTTCTTATATGATATCTGCATTTCAGGGCGACTGCCACACAGGATTTCAAGGGACATGAGGGGGATCAAGCTGCTTAACAAATACAGACATTGGAATTGCTTATGCTGAGCTAGCATTCACTTCTAAAGTCACTAACTAGCTCACCAAAAATGTTGTGGTATCACAGACATTACCGTGAAGGAAACCACATTGTCAAGCATCCTGAGGATGAGGAAATAGTGATAGCACTTCTGTTAACAGATCAGGGCACTTAACCCTTTTAATGCTAGCACTAAATTGACATTTCACATGAGATGGATATTTTGTTCAGGGAAAATCTTCCAAAAAAAGGCATTAGACACAGCAGATGAACACATTCTAGATGGACTTTGTCCAATTCCCCCCCAACTTCCAATTGCTACCTTTAACCAGGTCTTCTGATACTCACAAATAACAAATTTACATGAGGTGTAGCATACCAGTATAAGCGACAAAGAGTCTTGTAGCACCTTCTAGACGAACAGATGTTTAGGAGCATAAGCTTTTGTGGGCGAATCAGCTGCTGGAAGTGGGCCTCATCCTCCCTGATTGAATTTACCTTGTTATCTCTAGCCTGATTCTTGCCTACATATTTATTGCTGCCTCTGGAGATTTCCACAACATTCATCTGACAAAGTGGGTCTTTGCCCACGAAAGCTTATGCTCCTAAACATCTGTTAGTCTAAAAGGTGCTACAAGACTTTGTCACTTTTGTGGATCCAGACTATCCCTCTGATACTGCAGACCAGTCTGAATCTTTGATTAAATAAATAAGACAACAAGTTCCAAATTAACAGTTTTCTATGGAGAAATTTCAAAAGACCAGACTATACAGCAGAGCATCTTTAGCAACATAAGGAAAATAATCTGTTACTGTAACACAAATAAACAATAATGTAACAATCTTCCCAAACACGAGAGGAGCCAGCATCTATGATCACTGTGATTTCATTCCACTTCAAGATTCAGTAGGCCTTGTCCTTTTTCCAGTTTCCCAGCCAAACTGAAAGCAGTGTATGTTTGAGCGCGGGAAATCAATCTTGTCAAGATCTTTTCCTTAAATTCAATTTAATATATTAATGCATAGAACAGGAAAGAGAGAGCAAATGCTGTTAGAGTCAGATTCCTATAGAGTTATTTCTTCTCTTTAAATTCATAGATTTTCAGGCCAGGAGGAACCATTATGTTCATTCTAGTCTGCCCTCTTGCATAACCCATGTGATAGAATTTTACCCTGTTATTTCCCTATCAGGTCCCTAATTTCTGGTTGACCTAGGGCATAACTTGCCCACATGCTCAGGATTTAGCTGATTGCCATATTTGGGGTCGGGAAGGAATTTTCCTCCAGGGCAGATTGGCAGAGGCCCTGGGGTTTTTTCGCCTTCCTCTGCAGCGTGAGGCATGGGTCACTTGCTGGAGGATTCTCTGCACCTTGAAGTCTTTGAACCATGATTTGTGGACTTCAATAGTTCAGACAGGTTAGGGGTTTTATTATAGGAGTGGGTGGGTGAGATTTTGTTGCCTGCATTGTGTAGGAGATCAGACTAGATGATCATAATGGTCCCTTCTGACCTTAAAGCAGGGGTGGGCAAACTACAGGCCACATCCATCCCGTGGGACCGTCCTACCCGGCCCCTGAGCTGCGGGCTGAGGAGACTGCTCCCGGCTCCTCCCCTGCTGTCCCCCATCCTCCGGAGCCACACTGCCATGTGAGCAGTGCTCTGTGGGGCGGGGCTGCGTGCTCCTGTGGATCAGCGTGGTAATGTGTTTGGCTGGAGCCAAACACAGCTCTGAGCAGCATGGTAAGGGGCAGAGGGTCCCGGGGAGCAGTCGGGGGATGGGGAGAGGAGTTGGATAGGGTGTGGGAGTCCCGGGGGGCTTGTTGGGGGCAGGGGTGTGGATAGGGGTTGGGGTAGTCAGGGGACAGGGTGCGTATGTGTGTGTGTGTGTGTGTGCGTGCATAGGGGGTGGGATCCTGGGGGGTAATTAGGGTGGGGGGTCTCTGGGGTGGTCAGAAGATGGGGGGGTCAGGGATTCTGAGGGGGCAGTCAGGAGCTGGGGGGCTGGATAGGGGGCGGAGGGCGTGTGTGTGTTTGGATAGGGGGTGGGATCCTGGGGGGGTAATTAGGGTGGGGGGTCTCGGAAGGGGGTGGTCAGAAGACCGGGGGGGGGGTCAGGGATTCTGAGGGGGCAGTCAGGAGCTGGGGGTTGGATGGGGGTGGAGTCCTGGGGAGCATTTAGGGGTCTTGGAGGGGGCGGTCAGCGGACAAGAAGTTGGGAGGGTTGGATGGGTTGGAGGTTCTGAGGGGGGCAGTCGGGGAAAGAAGTGGGAGGGGGCAGATAGGGGGTGGGGACCAGCCTTCCCTACCCAGCCCTCTGTACAGTTTGCAACCCCGATGTGGCCCTGGGGCCAAAAAGTTTGCCCACCTCTGCCTTAAAGTTATGAATAAGGTCTCTAGTCTTGATTTAAAGACTTCAAATGATAGAAAATTTGCTACAGACTTTGTAAATTGTTCTAACTTAATTACCCTCACTGTTAAAACTTTATCCTTGATTTCCAGTCTTCACTGTCTATCTTGATCAGTCATTGGCTCTCCTTATGCCTTTGTCTACTAGATAAAAGAGCCCTCTACTATCACAAATCTTCTATGTAGATACTTAAGCTTTTTAAGTCTCTTGCAGAAAGGCAGGTTTTGCAGATCTCAAATCATTCTTGTACCTTTTTTCTGAACCCTTTCCAGTTTTCTAATGCTGTATACAGTGGTAATACCACCTCCCTAATCCTACGTGATAGTACCCTTCTTACACTTCTAAGGATTTGTTTAAACACAGAAACTGCACTGGTATAGAATTATTGGTATAGTATAATTAAAAAGAAATGCAGGAGTGGAGGAGCTTCATTGCTGCCCTAAACACCAGAGTCATAATGGGAACATGACGATGACAATTGAAAAAACAACATTGTGCCCTTGCAATGGTGCATGTCACAACATCTGTGTCCACGCAGCAAGATACTGGTCACTAAAGGTATGGTACGCTGCAGGTAGATACCTGATGTTCTCCACACTGACTACCACCTGAGTGGGGATTTTCTGCTCTGTACTGTGGTGTCACAGAGAATTATGGGAACTGAAGTCAACACTCAGCTTTCTCTCTGATATATTGCCACTCACTTGGGCCAGTTCTGAACTGCTCACCACTTACATGGCTGAGGATGGAGTAATGTTGTGTTTTTGTCCTTTGTTAGGCCAGAAAATATAACCCTGTTGCCCAGGGATGGCCACTGGAGCTAGACTGACTCAACAGAGAAGAACTTGCACATAAAGGAAGTGGATGCAACTCCTCCTTGTTCTGTCCCCCAGCTACACATGATGCAGTGACTTATTGAGCTAGTCCAATGAGGATTATTTGGTGGGACTTGATCATATTGTAGATCTAGGATGGCCAGCAGTGGCTCCAAAGCTTCATGTGGCAGGACACGTTCCTGGAGTTATGTGATGAACCCCTGCCTTGCAGTGTCAGAACATCAGGATAAGAGCTTAGCATGGAGAAACAAGAGGTAATTACAGCGTGAAAGCTTGTAACCTCATATTGCTACTGAGCAGTGGGGACCCAATTTGGTATGGGAGAACTACAGTTGGGCAGTCATCACTGAGGTGTGCACGGCCATGCAGCTGCTCAAGGTGGTCGGTGTATTGGAAATAATAGATGGATTAGAGCATTGGTTCTCTAACCTGATTATGTGGGGGTCGCTAGCCCCAGCAGCCGGCCCCGACCCTGACCCCTGCTGGCAGAGCCCCAGACCCGGCCCCCGCCGCAGCAGGCTGCTGGTGGCACCCCAAGCCCCGGCCCCTGCTGCACCGGCAGAGGAAGGTGGGGTGGCAGAGAGCTCTCTCCCCTCTGGCAGAGTCAGAGTCAGGGGAAGGTGGACTGTGTCCCCCGGCTGGAGAGCTCACTGCCGCCTGGGGCATGCTGCAGGGGCGGGGGCCCAGCATGCAGCCAGCGCCAGGGCAGAGAGCCCCCCCTCGCAACCTGGCTCCGGCTGCCCCCTCTCACCGTGCCTCCCCCATGGGTCACCCGGCCTCCCCTTGCTGCCCCCTTAGACCTTCCGCGGACAGGGGCAGTCAGAAGCTCCCTTCTCTTCCCTGCAGCAAAATGTTGCCTCCCTGCAGCAACTGCCGCCGTGGGGTCCTAGTGCCCACCAACTTCCACTGTCAGTGACAGGGGTGAGTGAGTTTGCTGCTGGGGGAGCAGGAAAGGGGGAAAGATCTTGCACCTTCTGGCAGGGAAAGGGCTGGGGGGGAGTCCTCCTCTCTGGCCCCAGTCCCAGAGCAGCCTGCCTGCACCCGTCCCCCCCACCGTGCCCCAACCCTCTACTCAGGCCCTGAGCCACTCCAGCACCCCAAACCCCTCATCTCCAGCCCCAGCCAGAGCCCTCCCCCCATCCCAACTCTCTGCCCTAGCCCTGAGCCCCTCCAACACCCCAACCACCTTATCCCCAGTCCCAGCCACATCCCCCTCCATACCCCAGTCCTCTGCCCCATGCTACATTACATTATCCAATATTCATTAAAAAAAATTATAATAGCAATGCTCTGGGAAAAGGGGGGGGGGAGTGCAAGGTAAAATTTTTGCCTACGGTGCCAAAATATCCTTGCACCCCCCACGTTGCTCCTCCCGCTCCCCTCCCCCGCTCGCCCAATGTGTCCTGATATTTTGCTCTTGCAATCTGGTCACCCTACCCAAGCCCCGGCCCCTGCCGTGCCGGGCCGTGCCGGGCCGTGCCGGGCCGGGCCGGGCCGGGCCGGGCCGGGCCGGGCTGGGCTGGGCTGGGCTGGATAGCTCAGTGGTTTGAGTATTGGCCTGCTAAACCCAGGGTTGTGAGTTCAATCCTTGAGGGGGCCATTTAGGGATCTGGGGCAAAAAAAAAAAAAAGAAATCTGTCAGGGGACAGTACTTGGTCCTGCTAGTGTAGGCAGGGGACTGGACTCGATGACCTGAAAGGTCTTTCCAGTTCTAGGAGATTGGTATATCTCCATTTATTTAAATTTTATTTAACTGCAAAGTTTTAAAAATGGGATTTGGGAAAGGTCCCAATCCAAATTGGGGTAATGGTGAGTGGTTTTTAGACATGGTGGAGACTGGAACATTCTTACCAGAGTGGGGAGGTAAAATGGCAGATGGAGTAGGATGAAAGGAAGGACATTGCCGCCATTCTTCCTAGCTATTTCCACATACACATTTCCAACTTGGATGGTGATGACTAGAGAGCCTTTGCTGATAGTTAAAAGCCAGAAGAGAGTAATTTGACCTCAAAGTTTGTGTAGGAACTGGCTAGTAATGATCATGATTATTTATATACTTACTTGAGTTCCCCACGGTGTGGGATATGCAGGTTCTAGCATCTGTGCCAGGGTTTCAGGCTGGGTCCGCGTTAAGTTGGATCTGGACCACACCTGGGCTTTCCGGTGCCTAGCTGGACTCACTCCTCATTAACATTCAGCAAAAAAAATTCAGACAAATAGTTTATTCACCCAAAAATGTGGCTGCCTGAAACTATTTGTGAACTCAAGTTGAATTCAGTGAATAGTTTCAACCGAAAAAAACCGCCAACAACTTTTTTCAAAAAAAGTCAAAAGTTTCTTTTGACACTTCAAAACATATTTTGAGACTTCATCTTGAAATGTTTTGTTTTAAAATGTAGCTACGTTTTGTTTTGTTTTTTTAAAAAATGTTTTTTTTTAAAAACCCATGAAATGAAACAAAAAGCAGAGGAGGAATTGTTTTAAGTTGAAGAAAATGTTTCGTTTGACCTGAAATTAATCTTTTATTTTGTCGTTGCAGCCCCCATATTTAAAAAATCCATTTTGTTTACTCTACTTCTCACCTTGTGGCCAGGAAAATTAATGACTTCCTTTCTGCACCATCCTGAAACCTGAGCATGGCCATGAACAGAAGACACTGTTTACTCAAAGCAATATTCTCTTGGGGGCTTAATTGTTTTAATGCTTTGTAAGCCTTTAAAAACCAAGGGGACGTCTGGTCACTCTGACCCCGGAACAATAGAGGTCAAACAGATTACCAGACAAGTCTCTACTGAAGGGAAAGATGCAGTACGGGAATGCAGTCAAAGGCCTCTTTGTACTGTTTGTCCCAGCATCAATATAACTTTACCAATATGGACTTTGTTATTCCCAAATGAGGAATAATTATACCAAATAAACAGAGAGATTTCAGTGTGAGAAAGGTATGTGGCCACAAACATGCCTCCACCAAAACAAGGTGCATTCTACCAATGCAATCTCTTGTGCACCAACCAGTCACAAGGCTCACGTTAACTTACTTAGCCATAGCACTGCACTAGGAGCTCATGTTCAGCTGCTTATCCACCATGACCCTTAAGCCTATTTTCAAGTTCTTGCTCTCCAGGATGCTGTCCCCCAAAGCATGATATTGATAGTCCATCATTATGAGCTACATTCTTTTTTCCTAGATGTCTGACCTTGCTTTTTTTTGTCTGTATTAAAAAGTGTGGAGTTCAAATAAGCCCAGTTTACTAACTGATCCACATTGCTCTGTAGAACTAACCTGTTCTTACTACTAATGATAAATTATCAATACAACATTAAAATGATTTATTGTTGAAATAATAACTTACTTTTTGAGATAATATAGATTGATTTAGTTTGTGGGACTTTCTTTGGAAAGGGTATGGGAGTTTTAATAGGCACACAAATTGATTAGGGACAAAGAGTGAACAAAAGTGATCCATTCCATTTTCAGTGTATGACACATTGGTGTCCTGGACACCAAGAGAGTTCAAAAACCCATAAAAAGAATATGTATATTGGGCCTGATCCAAAATGCTTGGCCATTAATGGAAGGACTCCCATTGACTCAAAGGGCCTTTTGTGCTACATATAGGAAGCACATACAATCAAGGAGTAAATATATCTTGGCCGCAATCGTAAACCCCTTAGCCTCAAGAATAGACTCCAACACAGCACATACTTGATGTATCGAGATATTTGACCTCTCAGATCTCACCATAGTGTGGCAGAGATCTGTTGTTTAAGTGTTTGTTTTCAAAACAATACCTGAATTTTTCTTCCATACAGGAGAGAGAAATGAGACAACTTGAAGCCAAAGATTGTCATTAATGTATTGCACTGTAACAAATATTTATGTTCCAATAATCACAACTTAATTTTTAAACAAATGTATTTACCTTAACTAATTTCCAATACCCTTTTTTGGGAGGGTCGGCTTTAGTCTGAAATTTTCTGATTAAAGGAGTGATCTGTCCCTGCCCCCTTCAAATCACATCTTGATTACATCCTGGCCTGGGTAGATACTCATATAGAACTAGCTCACAGAATTGATGTAATCTATTTCTTAGATCATGTCCTAATATGGCAGAGGTCTCTGTGATATCTCACCGCCAAGCCAGAAAGTGTGATTAGAGAATCCCTGTTAATTAAAGGTGGTTATTTAATGATCCAATTAAAATTTATGAGAGTTGAAGGTGCTGATGGCCCTTATGGGTGGAGTCATGGAATTTTTCATGGAGTCTATCCCATGCTGCAGAATTGTATCAGAATCTGTCTAACAGGATTCTTCAAGTAGTGTGAATCATGTTTCAGTGGGCTAGCCTCACTGTAAACAAGGCCTTAGCTTTCATAAAAATGTTTCTTGTCCTTATGGTTGCAAAGTTAACCTTTCAAATGTGACCCAATGCAAACCAAGGCTGCATTGATTTAATAGACTCAAAGGGCATGTCTTCACTACCACTTTAAATCGATGTTAACGACGTTAGGTCGAAGTAAACGTGTACCTGTCTTCACATACATGCCCTTAACGTCGATGTAAAGGGCCTTAAAGATCGATCTTGGCACTCCAGCCTAACCAGTGGCATAAGGCTAATCTCGACGTTCCAAGCTCGACCGTGGGCTAGTGAAGACGGAACCCGACATTAATAGCCTCCAGAGGCTGTCCCACAATGCTCCATTCTGACCGCTCTGGACTGCCTCACTACTGCTCCACTGTGACCGCTCTGCACTGCACTCTGAACTCGCTGCTCTGGCCAGGTAGATAAGACCCGGGAACATTTGAATGCCATTTCCTGTTTGGTCAGCGTGGCCAGCTCACCTGAACTGATCAGTCGCCATTCAGAGCAATCAGCACTAGCCGCCATGCAGAGCTCAGCATCACAGGAATCCATGATGAGCTCATCTACCCTGGAAACCAGCCAGAGGAGAAGAGCTCCAGCATGGTCCACTCGTGAGGTGCTGGATCTCATCGCTATCTGGGGAGAGGAATCCGTGATGTTGGAACTACGAAACAACAAACGGAATGCCAACACCTACGGAAGAGTCTCCAAGGCCATGCTGGAAAGGGGCCACAACAGGGACACCACACAGTGCCGCGTGAAAATTAAGGAGCTGCGGCAATCTTTCCAGAAAGCCAAGGAGGCAAACGGGCGATCAGGGGGCGCGCCACGGACATGCAGGTTCTACAATGAACTAAATGCCATAATGGGGGGCGCCCCCACCACCATCGCGCCGGTCTGCGTGGACTCCACCGATGGGATCATCGTCAGGGAGGAGACTGATTCCGAGGAGGACGAGCATGAAGAAGAAAATCTCACGGAGCAGCAGGAGCCCAGCGGAGAACCCTTGTACCCAGAGAGCCAGGAGCTGTTTGTCACCCTGGAGCCAGTACCCTCCCAAGCCTCCCAGGGGGGTAAGTGTTTCTTTTTTAAGTGATTACATGACGCGTGATTTTGTAAAGGAAGCATTTATTAATGAGTAACTTGCCCTAAGGACTTAGCGTGCTTTCATTGCTGGTCAATTTCTACTCAAAGAGTTTGTCAATATACTCCGGGATTGACCATAAGTCCTCCGCGGACATTTCAAGGAAGCTATCCAGGAGGTAGCGATGAATCCAGCGCAGCAGATTTCTGGGGAGAGCTGCCTTATCTGGTCCCCCGTGATAGGACACCAACCCACGCCACGAAAGTAGTAGGTTGTCTGGTATCATTGAGCAGGCTAGCATTGCGGCGTATGGACCAGGACTTTGCATGGACTCAAGGAGCATGCACTCCCTATCTCTCCGCGAAATTCTCAGCAAAGTGATGTCATTCAGGGTTGCCTGTTTGAGATACGGACTACAATTAGTCGGGAGATAAAGAGTCCCAGCTGCAAAGTACTCTTTTCTGCTGAGGACCGACGAACCGCACACACCCCCCCCCACGAACGCTGACCGCCGCCCCCCCCCCTCCCCAGCCCGTAGCGTTAGCAGGCAGGGAATCCGAGCAGTGTGCACGCCGTTGCTTTAGCTTCACAGCCAACGCGGACCCAACCCCCCCCCCCCCCCCCCCCGGCCCGTAGCGTTAGCTGGCAGGGAATCCGAGCAGTCTGCACGCCATTGCTTCCGCTTCACAGCCAACGCGGAACCAGCCCCCCCCCCCCCCCAGCCCGTAGCGTTAGCTGGCAGGGAATCCGAGCCGTCTGCACGCGGTCTGAAGAGCCCCAAAAAGACCTTAGCCCTTAGCGAGAGATTTTTTGGCATTTGCTTTGCAGTTTGCGGTTTCAGTGGGAGCCAGCCACGCGGTGGGGGGAAGGGGGCGGGGTTGCTCTACAGTATGCAGGCGCCACTTTTAACTTACCATGGCCGGCTGCACGGTGATTTCAGAAGCCGTCTTGGGCTGAGGCACGCATATGTGTTTGAGATGCTCTGACTTTTCTGTGAGCTCTCCTCTCCTTTTAGGTGTAGAACATGACCTTGTACAGAAATCATATCAGGCCTCTGAATACTGAGTTTGCAAATGGCATAGTACTCCCATTGTGTACCGTCCGAGACTGCATCTGCCTCCTAACCTTGAATGTATCTGTCTCATAACTTTCAAACTTTCTTTTCCCACACACTTGCCCACAGATGAACAACAACAGATGAACTCCCGCCCTGCACCGCAGAAAAGAAAGCGTAAAAAGAAAACGCGAACGCGCGATGAGATGTTCACTGAACTCCTGGAGAACTCGCGCGCTGAGGCAGCCCGCCAGACGGACTGGAGGGAAAAAATGATACAGGCAAGGGAACGAGACCGAGAGGAAAGGAATCGAGAGAGAGAGGAAAGGAGAGCCGCTGCAGAAAAGAGGGAAGCCGCTGCAGAAAAGAGGGAAGCCGCTGCAGAAAAGAGGGTAGAACGTGAGGAAAGACGCATGGATGCTTTCCTCCGCATAATGGAGGACCAGAGCGACATGCTGCGATCTCTGGTGGAGCTGCAGCATGCCCAAAGACCACCTCTGCAGCCCCTGTGTAACCACCTCCCCCCCTCCCCAACTCCCATAGATTCCCCACCCAGACGCGGGGTGAGAACACGGGGGGGCAAGGCCCGTGGGCCACTCCACTCCACCCCACAAGCCAGCAGAAGCAGCAGCAGCAGCAGCAGGCTGACTTTCTCAGAAAACTTTTAAAAGCTGCTGTGTCTTGCCCACCCCTCCTCTCCCCCCTTCCCCCCCCCTCCTTTGCCCGCTCCTCCCCCACTGCGACTGCCGGTTTCCCTCCAGGATACCAGGACAGTGATCCCCTGTATTTGTATTTCCGATGAACCAATAAAGGAACCATGATTTTTCAAACAGTGATTTTATTTCCTCTGCAAGCATGGGGATGGGGGAGGGAAAGCATGGGGAGGGGGGAGGGAAAGAGGGTACAAGGGCAGCAGGCTTAGAGCACAGCAAGGGAGCAGATTCTCAAACGCCATCTCGACCACTCATAAAACTGTCTTTCAAGGCGTCCCTGAGGCGCAGGGCCTCACGGTGGGCTCTTTTACTTTCCCTGCTGTGTGGCTGCTCATAAGTAGCAGAAAGTAAATTTGCCTCTGCCTCCCAGCCCGCCATAAACGTTTCCCCCTTGCTCTCACAGATATTGTGGAGCACAGAGCAAGCAGCTATAACAATGGGGATATTTCTCTCGCGGATGTCTGAGCGAATGAGTAAGGAACGCCATCTCCCCTTCAAGCGGCCAAATGCACACTCCACGGCCATTCTGCACTTGCTCAGCCTGTAGTTGAACAGCTCCTGACCCCTGTCCAGGGCTCCTGTGTAGGGCTTCATAAGCCAGGGCATTAGGGGGTAGGCTGGGTCCCCAATGATCACGATCGGCATTTCGACCCCCCCCACGGAAATTTTCTGGTCGGGGAAGAAAGTGCCTTGCTGCAGCTGCCTAAAAACCCTAGAGTTCCTGAACACTCGAGCGTCATGAAGCTTTCCCGGCCACCCCACGTACAGGTCGGTGAAACGTCCCTTGTGGTCAACCACTGCTTGCATGATCATTGAGTAATATCCCTTCTGGTTTCTGTACTCAGCGGCCTCATGGTCCGGTGCCAGGATAGGGATATGAGTCCCATCTATAGCCCCACCACAGTTAGGGAATCCCATGGCGGCAAAGCCATCTATTGTGGCTTGCAGGTTTCCGAGGTTTATAACCCGGTGTAGCAGCCGCTCGACGATTGCCCTGCTTACTTGCATCACAGCAAAGCCCACTGTAGACCTACCCACCCCAAACTGATTCGCCACTGACCGGTAGCTGTCTGGTGTTGCAAGCTTCCAGAGGGCTATCGCCACTCGCTTCTCCACTGTAAGGGCCGCTCTCATTTTGGTATTCCTGCGCTGGAGGGCCGGGGACAGCAAGTCACAAAGTTCCATGAAGGTGCCCTTTCGCATGCGGAAGTTTCTGAGCCACTGGGAGTCATCCCAGACCCGCAGCACTATGCGGTCCCACCAGTCCGTGCTTGTTTCCCTGGCCCAGAATCGGCGTTCGATGGCATGAGCCTGCCCCATTGCCACCATTCTTGACAGATTGTCAGTCGCCCTACTTGCAAAAACGGCAGTGTCCCTGTCGTCCCCGCTGTGCACATCAGTGTCCCTGTCGTCCCCGCTGTGCACGTCAGTGTCCCTGTCGTCCCCGCTGTGCACGGCAGTGTCCCTGTCGTACCCGCTGTCCTTGTCCATCTCCTCCTCACTGTCGTCGGGTTCCGGAAAGCGCAGTTCTCCCCGGATCACATTCCTCCTCTGCAGACGGTGCAGCAGGAACTCAGCAACCGTGATCGAGGTCCTCACAACAGCCATTACTGCAGCTGTGGTGTCAGCGGGCTCCATGCTTGCAATGCTATGGCGTTAGCACGGCGGAGAAAGGGCGCGAATTATGGGATGCCTACCTACAGTGCACCGCTCGGAATGGGGGTGGGCGGCGCGGAAAAAGGGCGCGAAATTTGGAAATGCCTACCCATAGTGCAGCACTCGAAATGGTGCCTGCTGGGGGATCAGGGAACTGTGGGATAGGTACCCACAGTGCAACGCTCGTCATGTCGACGCTTGCAAAAGTTTTGCGGACAGACACTGTCGACGTACTGTGCGTAGCTGTGCCTAGTGAAGACACACAACATCGACTGTATACCGTCGCGTTCACAACATCGACATAAAGGAAATCGACCTACTGCTGTAGTGAAGACATACCCAAAGAAATGTAGGGCTGGAAAAGGCCTCAAGAGGTCATCTAGTTCAGTTCCCCACACTGAGGCATGATCTAGTAGACCTAGATCATCCAGACGAATGTATGTTTAATCTGTTCTTAAAAATCTCCAGTATCAGGAATTCCACAAACTCCCTTGGAAGCCTATTCCAGTACCTAACTATCCTTAGAATTAGAAAGTTTTTCCTAATATCTCACCTAAACCTCCCTTGTTACAGATTAAGACCATTACTTCTTGTCAGACCTTTAGAGCAGTGGTCTCCAACCTTTTGATGAACGCGGACCGGTCAACGCGGCCGAGTACTGCTTGCGGCCCGGGGGCTCTGTGCGGTGCGGCGGACTGTTGTATGCCCGCCGAAAACCCGCAGAAATCAGTGGCTTTTTTATTTGTCGGAACGGCGGGACCTTGCATGTCCGCCGAAAAGCCGCAGGAAAACGGCGGAAAATCAGAAAAATGCGGAACCGGAAGGGAAAGCGGGGCCGGAAGCGGAAAGGAAAGCGGCCGGAAGCGGAAGGGGCGGGGCGGAGGGGAACGCGGCCGCGGACCGGTACCAAATGCTCCACGGACCGGTACCGGTCCGCGGACCGGGGGTTGGGGACCACTGCTTTAGAGGACCTGGAAAACTATTGATCACCATCCTTTTTATAACAGCTGTTAACATACCTGAAGATGGTTATCAGGTCCTCACTTAATCTTCTTTTCTCAAGGCTATACAGGCCTAGTTTTTCTAACCTTTCCTCATAGGTTTTCAATACCTTTTATCATTTTTGCGGAGCTCCTCGTGGACAAATTGGAGAGAGTCCAATCTTTCTTTATTTGTGTCACCCAGAAGTGGATACTTCATACAACACTGGAGTTAATATACTCTAGAATGATTTTGCAACTGCATTGTTGGCTCGTATTCCATTTGTGATTCACTATAACCCCCAGATCATTTTCTGCAGTACTCCTGCCTATTCCACACTTTGTATTTGTGAATTTGATTTTTCCTTTTGAAATGTAACACTTGGCACTTTCCTTTACTGAATTTCATCTTGTTGATTTCAGAGCATTTCTCCAAGGTGTCGTGGTCATTTTGATTCTAATCCTGTCCTCTAAAGTGCTTGCAGCCACGCCATCTTGATATCTGCAAATTTTATATCTCCATTCCATTATCAAACTTATTAATTAAAAAATGGAATAGTACCAGACCCAAGACAGACCTCTGTAGGTCTCCACTAGATATAGCCTCTCACTCTGATGGGAAACCATTGATAATTGATCTTTGAGTATGGTTTTTTCAACCAGTTGTGTACCCACCTTACAGTAATTTCATCTAGACCACATTTCCCACTTCCCTGACCTTATCTACACTAGGAAGTTCTAAAGCTATATTTTAGCATGAGTGTGTCTGCACAGTGCTCCTCACTATGTAAGCTCTAACATCGACTGGACAGAAATTATTTACATAGTCAGAATTAGGTGGTATGGAAGTAAAAGGCCAGTACCAGTCTATTGTACAGCTCTCCTCTTAACAAGATAGTAAAACATCTGCATCCAGTCTCCACTATAGCTTATACTGTGACCCAGTAGTAAAAATACCTGTGCCAACTCAATGATTAAATTAACACCATCATTCAGACCTGTGCAGCTGTAGCAGCACTGGGTGGGGGGGAGGGGGAGAAGACTGGCTTACTGGTGTAGATATTCTCTCTGAATCTGTAGACAGCCTAATACAATAGTTCTTTGGGATATGTGAGCTGCTTCCATTCATCTCAAGAGCGTGTTAACCCAAAGATGTTACATGGCCAGACAGTTAACTCTTTTACTGCTGAATACTTTTGCAGAAACATCCAGCTAATGTGTTCTTCCCATAATTCCAAACCATTTCCCACAATTTTGTAGGGGTAACAGCTCTTACTGTCCTTATCCGGCTTTCACAACCTTCATTCCATGGCAATTTCTGTGGTGTAGTTGTGTTGTCAGTTTTTGAATGTGCTTGAAGCTGGTGAAGAATTTCCATTGGGCTTTTGTCAGTAAATACCTACTCCCACTGTAAATTGGAAACATATTTTATAAGTCTAGACAGTTGTACAGTCATTATGTGGCTTTTCAGTATATCTATGGAGCAATTGGAAATTATGTGCTTATATGTATTATGTATCCTACCATAACAGTGTTAACCAAATATCGATGTACAAGACCTCAACAGGAAGGCCAATACAGAAATATCATTTGTGAAAAATAGTCTACTTTGTGGCTCTAAAAATATATGCTGCTTCAAAAACAGGTTGTAGTTATAGCAGGGTATCAGTTCCCCACCATCTCAGCATCTTGTTGGGTTATAGTGGGTAATAAGTAGGTTGATTGAATAGTGACATAACAACAAGGTTCTCTTTTTAAAAGGGACTTTTATATTAGAGCAAATTTGAAGACAGCAGCCATGTAAACAGCTATTTCCTTTCATTGGGATATTCTGCATTTCCATTGCTAATTATGTAAGACAGTTGTTCTAAAAGGTCTTTCTCCCTGAACGCCCACTTTTCCCTTTCCCTTGTATCTTGCAGTTAAATCATAATCCCGTGCTCGCCCCTTGCAATTTCTACTTCAGACTTCCCATGGGTTATATAAAACCACAATAAATAAATAATTGCAACACTTATGAAAAAATAACTTGATAGTGTTTTAAATGAGATTTTTTAAAATTAAAATCATTTTAATAACCCTCATTTTACTGTACATCATAGGAATCAGATTTTCTTTTGGAAGATTCTCCAAGGAGAGACATTTCATCCTGGCTATAAACTGGGCAATGTGTTTGAAAAGACAATTTTTAATTACACTTGGTGTTTTTGCTGAGCCTAGCGTGGCCTACATGCTGGGGAAAGGGGATATAATTTGGGAAGTCAACAGTGTGGGAGCCGAGTGTCCCAGATTGTAAAGCTGCTTCCATCCTGTTTCAACATTGGGATAAGCACTCTTAAGAAATAGGGTAATGTTTGCCCAACATGAGTTGAAAGCTGTGTAAGCGTGATAGCTACTGAATTCATACTGTTAACTTTTAACTTACGATAATCACCTAATAACATATTGATTTTTGTTGCTAATAAATTGCTGGATGGCATGTGAACAGCTCTGGAGACAGGAAAAGATTAAAAGAAGAAAAAATTGCCTATCAGAAGATCAAATTTATGACTAATGGGGTTGCCAATGCCATCAGCAGGATTCTCAGAAGTGCCATGTTCTTAACTAAGCTTTATTTTCAAAAAGGGAATTAAGATTTTTAGACCTAGCAAAGAGTGTTCTCCATATTGGATTCAGAATTCTGTACTGAACAAAATGGCTGCAGCTTAATATTAAGGCTGACATTGTGGTTGTTCGGATACATCTATATATGAGGTTATAGAAATTGAACAATTTATGTTTTTAAATACTTATTTTTGGCTACTTATGATCTCAATACCTGCACAATAGGTGCTCAATATACTCCAACCATTTTAAGAACTAGCAGCCATATTTTGCTTCCATTTGTGCTCAGAGAACTCCAGTTAAGAGGTACCAGTATAACGGAAAGCAAAATTTGTTCTTTGATTTATCATATCAACTTTCATGGTTGTACTTGAACTAAACTTTACATGGCAAAAGAGAATGTCAGGGAGCAGACTTTTTCATAACTCTGAGCCTGAGCTGCCTATGCAGTTGTTGTGCTTAGATATGGTAACTGATTAATTGTGCTTGCTGTGACATAGGAAAGCAATTGTAGTACTGTAATTGCATATACAATTAAGGCATCCTCAGTTATAAACCAATAACCCTAATCAGTAATTTTTTTAAATTACGCTTTTATAAATGTTATAATGGACAAAAAGTAAAACCCCCAACATTGTACAACCTGGAAAAAAAAAGTTGTTCTCTTCCCCTTTTTACCTTGTAGATAACACATTTGTAAATGCTAATACACTCTCCAATTCTGTTCCAGGTTACAAACCTATTTTTTGCTACACTTGTGGTTCCCAAGCTCAACAGCGAATAGAAGTTAAAACTACTTTTGGTAGGATTTTAACATAGGTTTCTTTAACAGTGGTTAAAATATACGCTTTTTTCCCCTAGTGAAACCACAGGCCAGGGACTCAACCAAGGTAAAGAATAAAGATTTGCAACCTGGGAGTGTCCACACTAGCCTTTACAAAAGTGTTAGCTATCTTGAGTTAATTAGCAATCAATTAACTCTAGATAAAAAACCTATTGCAGGCAGGACCATGGTGATTGGAGAGCTCATAAAATTATATAACAAGAATGAAGAGACAGAAACCTAAAGCTATGTGTACACAAGCACTTTGTAAGCAAAACTTTTGGTGGTCATGGGTGTGACCCTGCATGCCCTCACCCTAGGCATTGCCCCTGAATTGGGCTGTGAAAAAGCCACCCGCTTAAGAATTCTTTCATTGACCTAGCTCAGTGGTTTTCAAACTTTTTTTTCCCTAGAGACCCAGTTGAAGAAAATTGTTGATGCCCGTGACCAAATGGGTGGGGATGAGGGGTTTGGGGTGTGGAAGAGGCTCAGGGCTGGGGCAGAGGGTTGGGGTGAGGGCTGCGAGGTGGGGCTGAGAATGAGGGATTCAGGGTGTGTGTGTGTGGGGGGGCTCTGGGCTGGGGTAGGGGGTGCCGGTGGGAGCCAGGGCTCATGACTAGGGGTGCAGGCTCTGGGGTGGGGCCAGGGATGAGGGGTTTGGAGTGCAGGAAGGGCCCCAGGCTTGAGATGGGGGTTGGGATGCAGGAGGGTGTCCGGGCTCTGGGTGTGGAGGGGTGCAAGCTCTGGGGTGGGGTTGAGGGTTTGGGGGTTTCAGATTTGGGGGGGCTCAGGGCTGGGGAAGGGGATTGAGGTGCACACTTACCTCTGGTGGCTCCCGGTCAGCAGTGCAGTGAGGGTGCTAAGGCAGAATTCCCCCCTATCCTGGCACAGCGGACCATGCTGTGCACCAGAAGCAGCCACCAGCAGGACGGGCTCCTAGTGAAGGCATGTAAGCACTCCCCGCCACCAGTTCCTATTGGCTGGGAACTGGAGCTGGTGCTCAGAGCAGGGGCCCCATCTAGAAGCCAGATCCGCTGCTGGCCATTTCTGGTGTGCAGCGCAGTGTTGGAAAAGGTAGGCACTAGCCTACCTTAGCTGGGCAGCACCACCGTTGGGACTTTTAATGTCCTGGTCAGCGGTGCTGACCAGAGCAAGGTGACCCAGTAGTGGATCACAACCGATAGTTTGAAAAACAGTGACCTAGCTAATGCCTCTTGGGGAGGTAGATTACCTATGTCGATGGGAGAATCCCTCCCATCGGCATAGGTAGCGTGTAGACCAGCGGTTCTCAAACTTTTGAGAACCACAACCCTTTTTCACACATTGGCAGCCATGGAAGACCCTTGTATGTCTGCCAAAAAGCCGCCAAATAAATTACTTCTGCGTTCGGTGGCTATTTTCAGTGGACATGCCGAGTGCTCCCGAAATAGCTCAGCATGTCTGCTGAAAAGACGCCGAATGCGGAAGTAATTCATTCGGTGGCTTTTAAGCGGCGCCGGGAGCTCGCGACCCCTCTGGGACACCCGATTTGAGCCGGGAGCTCGCGACCCCCGATTTGAAAAACCCTGGTCTAGACTCTACACTGAAGTGCTACAGTGATAAAGCTGCAGCAGCACAGCTGTGCCACTGTAGCATTACATGTAGACATACCTAAGAGACATACCCTATTCGCATACTTGGAGTCTATCAAGCAATTCTCCCGCAAAACTAGGAAGAAAGAGTTAATATTTCTGACATTTCTAAGATTAAAAGACAAATAAACATTCTCACAAAAAAAGTTCTCTCTCTTTCTCTCATTTGATAAAAACTTTTCAGGCCTTTATGTACCTCATAAATAAGCAAAAAGAAGGGCATAAGCTCAGTTGTTTATAAAATCCTTTGCAGATCACCTATAGAACAGCTTTTTTAAATTGTACTATTGGCGTTTCAGCTAGACAATCAGAGTTGGGAGTCTAATGGAATTGTGTGTGTGTGAACTGTTGTGTGTGAACTGTTAAACAACTTCAGTGTTTAACTAGAATTTTGGAGAAAGAAAGCTGTGATGAGGTGTGCTCTCCAAATGGCCCTGGGAGAGGAGAATTAGACCAGGAAGACCCAATCAGCCAATTAAGCTGCAAACAGGGGAGATTTAGGTTGTGTGGAGGGCACTAACTAGAAGGTAGCTCACCTGTGAGGGAACAAGCAGTGATTCCATAAAACCAGGAGGCTAGGAAGAGTGTAAGGCTACATAGAGGAAGCCTGCAGTGCAGTCTGTCTCTCAAGGAACCTCTGAGAAAGCATTTACTAGCAGTCCTAAGGGAGAGGGATTGCAGTAGGAAGGCTAGAAAATGAAAAGCGTGGTGGGAAGTATTCCAGGGAAGAGAGCAGTAAGGAAGGTGTAGCCATATGCTTTAACTGCTTGCTGTCGGGCCTGTTACCCGAAATTGGGCCAGCTAGTAAGCTTAGGGAGGACAAATGACCCACCAGAGTTTGGCAGAAAGCAGCATGTTTATTATACTGATAGCTAAGCTCCAAAGAAACGGGCGGGGGGAGGGGGTCACACTCCCACTCGGGCACTGTAGCTGTCAGAATCCTTCAAGGTAAGTGTCCCACAGTACAGCAATGGATGGTGTGATGAAGGTTAATCTTCCTGAGACACGATGGAATGGAATGCAGCGGTCCAGGCAAAAGGCCTTCACGGGAGGTACAAGCTTGTGAGTGCACTCGTGAGCGCATGGCCCCTTCCCCTTTTAAGGACCTGCCCCTCATGGCCTGTGGCTACAGATGACTTGGCTGCATCTGGTTGGTCACACTCCATCTCGGGCAGTGCCTATTCATTGGGTGTGTGAGCGCAGCCTAATTAGAGGCCCAGACACCTTGTCTACCTGGGAGCTCTTCTGATCTTCCAGCTGTCTAAACATCCCATTCATCCCACAAGCATTCCAGGAGGGAGGGGTGAGGGAAAGCCACTTCATAGGTATTCAAAGAAGGAGAGGAGACAAAATAGGGGGTGAGGGGGGTGAGTGTAACAGATCTTTTCAGTAACAAGTTATACATCTGCTCCTACAACAAGGCCCTGGACTAGAACCCAGAATAGAGGGCTAGCATGGATTCCTACCATCCACGGTAGCCTAGTATTGCTAGGAGCAGTGAATAGGAAGACTGAGGGTTTATCTATACTACATGCCAGATTGGGGGGCAGCAATTGATCCGACAGGGGTCACTTTTCACGTCTAATATAGTTGCGATAAATTGAGCATTCTCCCATCAACTCTGGTACTCCACCGGAACGAGAAGTGTAAGGGAAGTCGACGGGAGAGCGTTAGCTCTCGACTTACCACAGTGAAGATACCGTGGCAAGTAGATCTAAGTACGTTGACTTCAGCTATGATTAACTTGAAGCGACCCCATGAAGTAGTGTAGAGAAGCCCTGAGGGAGGGACATAGGGCATCAGGCATGAGGACTGATCCTGCTGGTGTAGAAAGACTTGAAAAAACTCCCCCCCTCTCCCCCCCCCACACATGGGGAAATGACTGTGATCTGGCTGGAGGGCTGAGTCATGAAGCAGCTGTACTGTGACTTTGTGAGTGGGAGGAGAATTGTGTGTTGAAAGACCAGAAAGGGGGTGCTGAACTGGGTGAAGCCAATTCCCAGAAGGAGACTCCACCCAGTGGTGAGTAGAGCCTTTGGTAGTGATTCCACACCCTCACCCCATCAGTAAAGGTCACCCTTTAGATAACATATGGGTTTGCTATTTGGCTCTGTAAACTTTTCAAAGTTTGCTGATATGACTCTGAGGGCCCCATGAGATCCCTCTAGAATAGAAAAGGAAAAAGAGATCTGACGCTACTGTTATTTCTAAGCTAAAAAGCAGGCAAATATGCTATGAATCTTTCACGGTTTCTTTATATCTCCTAAAAAGGCAAAAAAATGCATATCCAATTTAAAAAAAAATCCACTTCAGACTGAAGTGTAAACAAGATACAATAAAATACTACTAAACTGTTCGCAGCCTGATAGCTTCCCCCACGTACCCCTAACAGTTGCATATAAACTAACTACAGTTTCTGCCTCTTCACTGGTGACCTACGTATCACAACCGGCTGAATCTGTAGTTCGTACAGAGCCGTGTTCTGTGCAGACCTGTACTTTATATCACTGGGATTTAGTGTTTAATTCTAGGAACCCTGGACCATGATTTTGCGTAGGAGGGGGAGAGAGAGGTGGTGCCTGTTTAAAAAGAAGCAAAAAAGTGATTTATTATAAATTTATATTTATTGCCTTTCAAATGTAAGTACTTGCACAGGGAAGTTGTTCGTTAAGTTGGCACTACAAGTCAAGAAAAGAGTTTTTAAAAAAGGAAATACACATAGGCATGTGCACAGTGTGTGCCGGGTGTGCCCAGGCACACCCTAAAGTCTTAAAAAAAAAAAAAGTGGCTTTCAATGCAGATTGTGGTGCCTTTAAAATAAATAAATTTTCCCTGGGTGCACACCCTAATGAAATGTGCTGCACACATCTATGGAAATACATGTATTGAATGTCTGTTTATCCAGTTTCCTAAAAGGGCATTTAAAAATTAAGTTGTGAACAACTAGATTTCTCTACCTGTTTTACTAATAACACCTTGTATTAAAATGTAATAATTTTAATGCAATTTGTTTTTCACTATTTATGCGATACACTTTTCTCATCTTAGACAATGAAAATCAATTGTCTCTTTCCTTCTAATCATTTTCACTTTCTGGTTTCTAATATCTTTGACAGGTAAACTGCAAAGGTGATACATTGTCAAGCCATATAATACTGGCATTTATCAGGGGCCTTTGTACCTTGCATTCTGCTCATGCATTTATTTCAGCAGGACTACCTCTAACAATTCAAATCTCTGAGAAGCTTTGAACAGCAACAACCTGCCACAAAAATCCAATCCTCTCCATGTGGTGCATGACAGGTGACATTCGGGCCTGGACATGCAGCAAGTTTCAGGTTCAATAGTTTATGGACTATTGGAACAAGATATGGTTGCTTAATCTCATTAGACAACTAGGAATCTCTCCTGTCTATGGCCATGTTTTCACAAGAACCAGTGTCAATTCTTAGAAAGATTCCCACTGTTGCTGACACTGGTTCAGCTCCATTGCCACTAGCAATAACAGGGGCCCTAGAGCTGACAAAGCCTTTAACATTGGCTTTTCTAGAGTAGGATTTGAAAGGTGCTAACATGGGTTAGCTAACTGCCTCCTGTACACATGGCAGTGTGCCTTTAACAGTTAAATTGGTGGAGTTACAGGCTCAGCCTATGCTAGGCTGTTAACATATTAGCTAACAAACACCTTCCAAAACCTAGTCTGGACAAGGCCATTTGTGTCAATTAGACCTAGGTTTAGCAGTGTTGGGACATGTTAACAACAGTGTGGAAGCCAAGAAACTGTCTATACTAGGCCTCCTACTGTTGCTAGTACTTGATAAAATGGTATTGACAACGGTGGGAAATGTTAAGCACTGTTTGCACTAGGGAAAGTTTCTAAAGACTCTTAGGGTCCTTCTTTTGTCCTATTGGATCAAGCAGTATCAAACCTTAAAATCGCATTATGATGTATTAAAAATTGCATGCTTTCTAAGGCTATTGAACCCATGGGATTAAAATAGCTTGGCTTTATAGAAGGAGGATATGAAAAATAAGCTACCAAAATGTTTTAAACTCTATTTTAAGATGGTGTATTTACACAATGGTATGCATAAAGTAGTATAAAGGCTTTACTGGTACAGTACTAATGAGTTATGGAAGTCATCCCAAATAAGAGCCATTAATACCATGCTATCAACACACATTTTATTGTATGTATTACAGAGAAACTACTGAAAGGTAAATGTAAGCAATACGCTTATAATATTCCAGGGCGTCTAATTGAGAATTAAATAGAATCTTTCAGACATGAAGATGTAAGATGGCCGAGGAGCAGTTCATATATCATTGAAAGACAAGTTTTATATTTAAAATGTGGCATCTGTCAAACATAGAAAACACACCAATGAATAAGGCTTTTTGTACATCCAGATGTTGAGATGACATTTATAACAGGCCTAGCTTCACACACCTTTCTTTTGTTACATCTGTAACATGATTATTGGAATCAGAGAGGTAGCCGTGTTAGTCTGGAATAGCAGAGGTAACAAAGTCCTGTGGCACCTTAAAGACTAACTATAAAGTTTTGAAGCATAAGCTTTCGTGGGCTAATACCCACTTCGTCGGATGCAAGCATGATTATTGGCTATACTGTGACATTTCCCCATGGTAGGGGGTTGTGTGAAGCAGCACCAGCATGTGCTTGGTGAGGCAAGGTGCTTTAGGAAGCAAAATCTCATTGGTGCTCCCCATTTTGCTACATTATTCCTTGGGTTGGTACAACTTGCTCCTCAGTGGGCTGGGGCAGATGGGTAATAGTGCCATGGACCCAGTTTCTTTCCACTCCCCTTTGGGGCAATGTGCAACCCTTGGGGTGATAGGATTATTCCTTGCACAGGGCCTGAATGGCAGGTGAAAATTTACATCCTCCCTACGTATCTGCTAGTAACGGGCAATTTGGTCCTATTACTTAGGTGTAATGGAAATGTGTTTGCAACCTCAACGATGGCATTTGTTGTTGCAAATGTTCCCTATCTGGATTTTTGCAGTGGAATTTTAGCGGGTGCCCTTTTCTGTGGAGGGTTTCAGATAAAAACTGGTTGAACCTAGCAGTGTCCAGCTGTTGGATATATATTTATTTTGTGGTGCTGCACCATTTTGCAACAAGGTCTAGGATTTTTGATGTATAGGAGCCGCTGCATTTTTTCCTCTAATTAGAATCCAACAGGAGTGAAAGAACCTGGATCATCCCGATTTATAATCTAAATTTTAGATTATAAACCGGGATGATCCAGGTTCTTTCACTCCTGTTGGACCAGCCTGCATCAGATTCTTTTAAGTGAAAGTGGAATTTAGGGATTCAGAGGCAAAAATGAGCAAGATCTGACTGGATCTAGATGTTGGAGGGGGGAGGGCACTGTTCCTATTCCAGCATGCATGGGAGCAGGATATTCTTGGTGGAGCCTGAGGCAGTTATAGGTATTATCTATTTGGGCAGTTGGTGTTAAAAATGGGCAGGATCCCTCTGGAGCCAGGTGTGGATTTAGGGGGGTTGCAGCCGTCCTGTGCCAGACTCGAGAATTTTTGGGTGCAGGAGAGGCTAGATTTTTTTTTTTGGTAAGGTAATACCATGTGGGGCTCTATGGCCAACATTTTGCTGGGACCCAGCGAGCTCCAGGAACTGGATCCAGGTTTGTGCAGCTCTTCTACTTAAAGCTGCAGTGAGGTGTCTGGATTGTCCCCCCTCCCCCTTTCTTGTGATGCTCTAATTTGGGAGCGGAGGGCCAAAAAATGAACCGCAGCCAGCTTGTCCCTAGGCCATCGCGGGTGTCGCTGAGCTGGGAGGACACGCACCTTGCAGGCGGGCACTGCCGCGTTCTGCACGTTCCGCCTTCGTGCGCTCCGCGGGAACTGGCCTGTTCCCAGCCTCTGTCCCCCGGGGATGGAGGCGGCGGAGGGGGGAGGGGGGGAGGGAGTTGGAGGAGCCTGCGCGCTCCCGCCGGTACGTGTGCACGCTCCCGCCCAGCGGCCTGTCCTCTGTAGCATCCTGTTGGTGGAGCATGGCCCTTCCCATTCCCTCGCACGGCTCCAGGGCTAGCAGCAGCATGTGAGCCATGCCCGGGGACGGGGCTGGGGGAGCGCGCTGCAAATGGCAACGGGCTGGGGAGCCGAGCCGCCCCTAGGCAATAGCGGCTGCGACTCAGACGGCATGAAAACGATTTGGATCCAGGCGGATCGCCCCGAGAGCAGCGAGGATGCCCAGGGCAGGAGTGAAGCGCAGCACGTTGAGCCGTCGAGGTGCACCGGCGGAGGCGCTTGCCCGGTGAAAGCAGGGGAGCCCAGTGCCAGAGCGCGCCCCCTGAATCTAGCCCCTCGTAAGAGAGCTCCCCCTAAAGAGCACCGGAGTGGCCAGAGGCTAGTGGCACAATACATAGTGCCCTGCATGAACTCCTACGGCTTGTGCATAGTAGACAATTTCCTGGGACACAAAACTGGAGACAAAGTCTTGCAAGAAGTCAAAGCTCTGCACCTGAGTGACAAATTCCAGGATGGAGAGCTGGCAAGTCAGAAATCAGGCAGCACTAAGACTATTCGCGGGGACAAGATCTTGTGGGTGGAGGGCAATGAACAAGGATGTGAAAGCATAGGCTACCTTCTCTCCAGAATGGATAAACTCATCATGTACGCTGATGGGAAACTGGGGAATTACAAAATTAGAGGAAGACATAAGGTTAGTAACTGCAGTGACGATGGCTTGTTTTAAGGTAACCCCCTTCCTCCCCCAGTTCCCAGTCTGAGTTAAAGGCACACATCTTACACTAAGATTTTTGGCAAATCCTAGGCACGCTGTGTGTTACTGGACTTTATTAAACGCGTCTTTATTTGTCCTGCCTCATAAACTAATTACTTTTCATTAGAATCCATTTTATAAACTAGTAGAGATTAAATACTTCACAGGTAACGTGCCATCCTCTTTGATAACGGGAGGGGAATGTGAAAATCTTATAATGAAGTGGTTACACTAGTTACAAGATTTCTGGGTTCTTTCTTGAAAGTGAAAATTGGAGCTCTCTATAGCCGTTTGAATCTATCACAGGCCGTGTTCCTTCCAGAAACTGATAATCCCATGTACTTCATGCCTCAACACAAAATAACCCCCACTAAAGACTTTTCATAAATAGTGGGGGAAAGTATAGACGAGGTTCTTACACTTTTTTAAACTCCCATTAAATTCTCTTCCTCGCCCTCCGCCCCTTGTACCCGGTTGTTCTGATAGTGAAACTGGCATTGCTATTATTTCAGGGGACAATTTAAAGGAGGGATTGTTGAGAGCAAGAAATGAATGAGATCTTTCGGTGTAAACGTCTTATTGAATCATGTAAGAGCGTTTGTCACAAGCAGGGGATACTTTTCAAAACTGATCCGGGAATGCGGGAGTCTTGTCTCCAAATGCGTAAAACTTGGGGCAAGTTTGTTTACATTAACTTTAAATCATCACCTTATAGTTTGTGGGTAAAGGTGTGTGGGTTGAGGGGCGTCTCCCCCCTCCGGGACAAAGATTAGAGCCTAGCAAACTCTTTCCCCAGCCCGTATTATTGAGGTAGGATAATTGTCACGAGCAGTTCGATTAGCACTTAATCTGTCAGCACCCTTTGTTTACATTGCCTTGTAGTATGTGACTGTAGTAGCTGCGTACATGCTGAGGGAGAATTCCTCAATGGCGGAGACCACGCCCCCAGTGGGGGGGTAGAGCCTGCTAACCCACAAGCCACACCTCCTTTAGACTCCTGGAAATCCCCCTGTTCCCCCGCCCCCGCCCTCATTCGATTCAACGGGGGAGCCTTTGAAGTGCTAAAATCGGTGCAACTCATGGGGGGAGGGGTTCTGCCGGAAGCCACGCCCACTTGACCCCCTGATTGGTTAGGTAGGTGCTGAATGGGGTTGGAGCGGAGAAGGGGAGAGCGTGTCCCCTGGACTGGGCTCCACCCACGTGCTGAGGGCTGCTGAGTAAGAACACATTCTGCACGTAGCAGACGTATTAATCAGAATGGGGCCATCTGCTACTTTGGGAAATAAATCGAAAGGAGTTTGCACTTTGCAAGACTCATCGGCTCCAAAAAAGGGGGAGTGATTACAGCCGCTAAAGGGGAGTTCACACACGTGGATCACAGACAACCAGATAAAAAAAGACCTCAGCCGCCGTCTGGCTAAGCACTTATCCGTCAGCAAAGGTGCGGCTGGTAGGCGGGAGGAGGGGGAGTCAGTTCAGGGTAGCGAGTGCGCTCACCGTGCCTTTAATTATCCAGTCTAGTAACCCAAAGGCTGGGTGGAACATGAAATCTGCACAGAGGACAGACATTGCTGCAGCTAAACTTTCCCACGCTGTCCCTTTTACTAACCCGGCACTCGTTCGCTTCGTAAATTAGACAGTTCTCCATGCTGGTTGACTCAAGTCACTAGCGGGATTGTTCATCTCCAGCTCTACTAAGCACCGGTTTGGTGCGTCTTTGACTTAACTCTGGGGGGTGGGAGGAGACCTAATCAAGATGCCTCTGGGACCTATAATGAGATTAGATCTCGAGAAAATAGCCCTCGACTATATTGTGCCCTGTTTGCATGACATCGGCTTCTGCTACTTGGACAATTTTCTGGGCGAGGTGGTAGGGGACTGTGTGTTGGAGCGAGTGAAACAGATGTACTATAACGGGGAGCTGCAGGATGGTCAACTAGCCGGCCACAGCAATGGCATCTCCAAAAGACATTTGAGAGGAGACCAGATCAAGTGGATCGGAGGCACCGAGGAAGGATGCGAGGCCATCAACTTTCTCTTGTCGTTGATCGACAGGCTGGTGATGTATTGTGGAAGTAGACTGGGCAAGTACTATGTCAAGGAAAGGTCCAAGGTAAGAGAGTGGTTAAATCGCTACTTGGGTTTGTCATAGACACTACACTGGCTTTGTGGTTGCTCCTAAATGTTTAGTTTTTGCGTGTTCTAGTTTTACCGCTGAGTTATAAACTCTGGGCAATAGCACCTTATACAGTACTTCCAGACTCCTGAACTGTGTGTATATATTACTGCTCCCAGATTTTTCTCCCTACCCACGAATTTCAGCAACACGTTAGATTTGTCCTTTGGAGCGCACTGCGTGTGCATTAGCTGCCAGAGCTGAAAGTACAGTAAGTTGTTTATAAACAGTTCCTGTCAGGCTTGATCCATCCTGCAGACCGGAGACGGAATACAGACCTGACAAAGCTGTAGAGGCATTTTCAAGTTTAGTTGTAAAAGGGAGGAATGAATCTGTATGTTACAAACTCTTGTTTAAGTGCACGACCTACGTTGACTATCTTGTCAGATTACTCTCCTCTTCTCCTAAAAGAGTCTGCTGGGGAATGTCGTATTAATGTTGATTGCTAGGCAGGCGCCTGGCGGCTCGTTCTGTATAAAATGTAATACCTTTAATCCCTAATTTATGCACGTATGTACCAGTAGAGGCCACAGCTAAGTACATAAACTAATGTACATGGCAATCACTTAATTTTCCAGGCAGGGAAGACCAGAGCCTGAGTCCCAGCATAAATGTTTCCTGCTGTTTGACCCAAAGGAGAAGCTTTATTTGCTTACAACCCTGTCCACCAGTGCCTTTCTTATAGTGCTATACACAACTGGACGGGATGGCAAAAGTGCACCCAAACACTGACTAATTAATTGATCACAGCAGACTAGAGTACTCGAGTAGGGGCTCTTTTATCCCATCCCTTCTTGTCTCTAACTTTCAGAAGTGTTTTGAGGTAGATAGGGAGAGCTATCTGAAGGCGGGGAGGGGACGATCTACATTTACTTGCGCACGTCGGCTGTTTAGATATAGGTTTGATTTATTTGGCTGTATCAGAGGGATGAAGTGTTTCACTCCAACTAGTTTCAATTCAGTGGTTTTCAAATCAACTGTTTTCATAACTAAAGGGGCTGTTGTGATGAAGCCATTAGTAGAGCCATTATAGGTGTGAAGCATGAAAAGAAAGATCCAGTGTTTTAGCGTTGAGAGCAAGGAGGTATATATAGTTCAGTAAAAAGGAAGGCATAAACTGCCATTCCAAGCCCCAATTCCCAGTAGGGTTTGAACAGCATATATGCAATTTAGTTCATCCAGAGTGGGCTAACTTAGTTTCTCTTCAGTCTGTTTCACTATGGCAGAGTGATCCTATATGGAATTACAATGGACAGAGTTATTAATTGTTGAAAACTTAATTTGAAGGCAGTAGGCAAGGATCTAAATTGTACAACTTCTCGAATTTTTTTAAATATACATTTCTTTTAGCATCTCCTTCTGCGGTAGGTATATTGGAGGACTGATGACATGAAGTTGTAAGATTCTTAAAACATTAAGGAAGAACTGAAAGTTTAGGACTGAGAGAGATTCACAGTTATCCTAGTCTCCGGGTTTTTCCCAAGGTATTGGGGAAAGGAGGTGGAGTGGGGAAGGGAGGAGATTGGAGGATCCTAAGCAACTAATACCTACCAATGTTGTGAAAAATTTTCAAAAATTCCCAGTAACTTCTTTCGGCATTATCTTAAACTAAATTTAAAGGGGATGTATGTACATAGGAGTGCTAAGGTTTCTCAGCAGGGAATACACGGTGGGAACAATTCATGAAGGCTACCTCCCTTGGGAGTCTTCTTATTTTGTTTTGAGTTTGTTTTTTGAAAACCTTGAAATCTTCAAAAATAGTTGAAACACATCTTTTTGGCTTAGTTGTAGAGATCTGTCCCATCTAGTTGAAGAGTTGGATTTAAAGGGGACTTGGGGCTCTAAAGAAGAGTAGAATCCAGTTAACTGAAAGGGGGGAGGCAAAGGCTTGCTGTAGAGGGGATGGGATCGATCTTCGTGTCGGTTACTAGAAACTTAGGACGCTGCTTGCCTCACTAATGCTGAAAGTGAGACACTGCATTTTTTGGCCACTAGGGGGGAAAAAGGGATTTTGTGCTATAGGGGAGCCAAACACGAAGGGGGATCACCATATTTTTTACCCAATTGCACACAGAGAGACCCACACTGGATGTAACTTGTCCGATCAGAGCAAGTTCTTTTGGGACTCACCTTGAGTAGTGGAGGAATGTGGTATCTGATTTAAAATGCAGGGAGACTTTCAATAGGAAATTAACAAGAACACGCAGGCTAACATCCCTAGTCTCAAAAAAAGTGCTGTGGAATTTTTGAGGATCACAGGTAGCCATTGTTCTACATCACCAGTGAAAGATGGCAGCTTCAGTAAGACAGTGCCCACTATACAGGGTTGTTGACTCAGAGGAAAAGATTTTCCCCTTTTGAGTCACCATAATAACTGTCACAGCTTCCTGCATTACATACCTGTTTCTTGGAAGTTTCCCATCCAAAATCAGGCCCATTTGGCTTTGTCTTGCGAGATGTGGTGAACTCAGGCAATTATAATTATTTCCAAGGTAGATACATTTTGACTATATACTATATTGCATTCTTATTAAAAGATTTGAGTTTTTGAAAACCTTCAGTTGCCTAGGTATAATATCAAATATATCAGTAGCCTTGATATAATATCAAAAGTCTCAGCATTTTTCAGTTGGATACGTTATAATTAGTCTTTTAGGAAAACTGGCATTTTGTGGGAGTGGGGTAGATCACGGGGATGGAAAGCAGAGGGGAGAAAAGAGGGTCACAGAACAATTTGTGGTGTTCCCTCGCCCCCAAATGTAAACCTTTAGCTATGTGATAAGTATTCTGATTTGTGATATTGTATTCATTTTCACAGACTGCTAATTATTTAGAAATCTACTCCTTAAACTTTACATTGGTAAAGTTATAGTCTATTAAATTTAAAATGAGCTTTGAGTGTTGCTGGAAAGGAATTGTTTAGGCTATGGGTATGTGTGCACTTAAACTTCCTCAACGACACAGATGCTGTAGCACTTCAGTGTAGGTGCAGTGTAAATCCTCCCATCAGCATAGGTAGGCCATTTCCCCAAGAGGTGGGTGACCTAGCATTGTCTACATCAGGGATTAAGTTGGCATACCTATGTGTCTCGAGATTTTTCCCACTAGCTATGTTGATATAACTTCCATCAGTGCAGGAACGCCACCTCTCTGAAGTTAGCTATGCCAATGGAAGACCTTTTGGTCGACAGTTGGAACAACCTGTTATTTTAGGGCTTGTCTATAGCACTGCAATTTTCTTGCTCAGGGGTGTGAAAAAACACACCCCTGAGCACAGCAAGTGTTAGTGCCGTGAAGTGCCAGTGTAGACAGTGCACTAGCACTGGGAGCTGTGCTCCCAGCACTGGTAGCTACACCCCTCATGCTGGTATAGCTATTCTGGTGTAGTCTGCATAGTGTAGAGGTACTTGTAGGGCCTGGTCTACACTTAAAACTTAGGTCAGCATAGCTGTGGCACTGGGGTATCAACGCAGCAATGTCAATGGCAGATGCTTCTGTTGATCTAGCTACTGTTGTTCAGGGAGGTGGAGTTCCTACAGCAATGGAAAAACCCATTCACTTGCTCTAGTCTGCACCTATGCTTTGGGGTTATGCCAGTATAGCTATGGCCTCATAGCTAGCCCGCAATAGTCCCTGTAGTTCAGACATGGCCTTAGTTTTAACTAACTAAAGTTGAGACTCTGGAGCACAAGATTGCTGGTGGGAAGAGGTGTTGGTGTCCTGCCCTGCCAGGCACCCCACAGCTCAAGCCCTGAGGAAAATTCTATTTCTATGTAGTAATGGGCAAGAACTGGAATTTTTGTCCCATGGGAAATGTTTCCATTTCTGAAAAAAATCTCATTCCAATTTTAAATGGAAGTTGGAGAAGCAACATTTTCGGCAGGAGAGATGTTTTCAGAAGATCCCATTTTGAAAGAACCAAAATGTACACTTCTGAAAATTTACCAGTCTGAGCTTACCAGGCTCCTGAGAAGCCAGGGAGCAGAAAAGCCCTGGGAACCCAAGTGCCCTGCCAGCTGGGCTGCTGAGGAGCTGGGAACTGTGGAGCCTGGCAACCAACCAAGTGCTGGGGAGCCTGGGAAGGCAGGTGGGCTGTAAACTTGCAAGTCGTCTGGCTAGGCTGATCCCTACCTGCTTTCCATCAAAAGCTTTCATGGATTCCACATGTTCCTGTGACACCTTCCTATTCCATTGACTTGGCATTTTCCAAGAGAACTGTTCCACTGGAAACATTTTCAATCAGGTATATTTCTCCTGCCTGTGCGGTTTGTTCACTGGATAAATATGTCAGTCTTGCACATTTTACAGGCTCTAAATTCACTTACCTTGGGCCCGGACTACGCTTAAAAGTTAGGTTGACATAATTCTGTGAGGCAGGGATGTGAAATATCCACATACTATGCTGACTTATAACTGCGTCTACTCTGGAGATTGTTGATGGAAGAATGTATTGGTCAGTATAGCAACCATAGTTCAAGAAGGTGTGTTCTCCTACACTGACAGGAAAAACCTCTTCCATTGGTGTAGACTAGATTATCCTTTTTATGAAGTTACACCAGTATAGCTAGCGTGACATTGCTATGCCAATGTAGGCTTCATAGACTTAGAAGTGACACTTATGTCTCCATTTCCTCATCCTTAAAACGGGGATAGAGATATTTACTGTACTTTGCGAAGCTCATTGAGATCTATGGATTTAAGATGTATTACTGTGATGCTTTTTTTTGTTTTGTACAGGGAGCATTTTAAAACTGTAAAGTAATAGATTTGTTTGGCATATCCCTTCAGAATGAGCAGGTGTGCCGTTTGAACATTCCTTTTTTTGTGCTCCCGAGCTCCATTCACCAACCAGTGCTAGTGTAGAGCAGTGGTCTTCAAACTGGGGTGTGCCAAACTCCCAGGCGGGCTATTTTGGTCCCACTGAAATGCTGCTGCGGAAAGCAGAAACTTCTGGTTTCTGTGGCGGCATTTCGGCGGGCATACCCCCCAGGGGGCCACCAGACTTTTCCCTCCGTGGAAAGGGACCATGGGGAGGGAAAGTTTGAAGACCCCTGGTGTAGAGAGATGCAGCAGAGAGAATACAGGTTGCAAGGGTAGCTATGCTCTTTGAGGGGGGTGGTTCATCTGCTGGTGAAGAGAGTATGTGGTGATTCCACCTTTGGTATTTCCAGGGAGGGGGCAGCTTTAAAGTACAGCATTGGCCCCATAAGTCCCACCAACAATGGCTCTCCAAGGAAGGCACTGAATCAGACCATCACCTGGCTGATCTGGCCATGACCCCTCCTCAGTTCGTTTCTGGCACTCTGTCAGAAGATTGCATACACCCCAACAGAGCAGAGGCTCTGGGCACTTTGCACCCATGCAATTATGGTGGAAGTTTTCATATCCCACTGGGAAGCACTTCATCAGACACTCCACCATTATTTGGTGTGGGTGTTGGAGGCTGTGACTGTCTCTGAAGGCCTGAGCTCACAGAGGCAAGTGACTTCCACTGACTACAGGAAATTTTGGAGCCAGTAATAATCACAAGAACTCAATTGTATTTAAGAAACCCAGTGACATTTGTTTTATACAGAGAGCTCAGAACCCAACCACTTCCAGATGGGCCCCTGAATAAATGCAAGTGCACAAAAACATCTTTTGAAAATCTGGGAAGTTAATTTAGGTGTCTCAATGAGGGCTGAGCTCTTCTAAGAAACAGACCATATTTATAAAGGGTGACAGTCACTGGGAAGTGTATAGTAGAGAGGAGAGAACTGCTAGCATTTTCATCTGTGTGTCTGAGTAGTCTCTCCTCCCACCCCTTCCAACCTTCTTCATCCATGCCATCATCCAAGGGGGAATTCAAGGTAATGAGTAAAAGAACTTCAGTCAGTCCAAGTAGGCACCTTCATTCTCTCCAGCACCACCCTACGTGAGCCATTGCTGCTTTTGCCATACAGATGGGAAAATATTTATTTAATCTCCAAGATTGTGTGCTGTGGCCACAGCTAGAAGGTGCTGGCTGCAAATCTGGGATGATCGATTCCAGAGCTCCCCACCTTGTAGAGGCCCAAGAGTCTTAAGGTGGCTTCTGAAACATGGCCTTCAATGTAATGATTCCTTGCTGAGATGCCTGCTCAACTCCCCCACTCCTCGCTTGTCACAGGGATTTAAGGAATGTAAGAATCTTCAGAAGCCCAGGCTGAGGATTTTCATCAATAGTTTTGTAATTCTGGGGGAGGAAATATAATTTTTGTGTGTGTGTTATATATTAAAAAAACAAACCTCCCAACAATTTTCTTGTTTAACATGAAAATGCAAAGTGAAACCCCTCAGATTCTGGTTCTTGGTACAAACTGAAGAAGCAGTATAACAGTAGGTTGATGATCAAATGGCAGAGGAACATGGGATATAGAAATATAATCGTTGTTTATATGTTACAAAGGATTTTTATGATACTTGCGCAGCAGCATGCCTTGCGATTTGCTTACAATGGAAAGTCTGATAAATACTGCCATCCAGAAGAACTATGCATAATTTTTCTCTCCCCTCCCCCCCCTATCAAATGCACATGTTCTGGAAAGAGTGCCAGAATGCCCAGTGTTCAACAGAGTCCAGAGCCATTGGAACTGTAAATACAACAGACAAAGTATATTATGATATCGGACTGAGGAATTCAGCTTTGGCAGAGATCCTAGAGTGGTCGCCATGGATCACAGTCAGAACTGATTTTTATATCTATTTGTCAAGCAAGATTAGTTAGCCAGGTTAATTATACACAGGAAAGGAGATATTTTTTTCTTGACAATCAAGCATTAAAACTATATACTTTGGTATATCTACTCTTAATTTTGTCTGACTCATTCTGCTCAGTGACCTTTTTAAAACACTTCTTCATTGAAATGAGTCTGTCAACAATATCTCTGATTCCTGCTCCACCTAGCAGGACTTTGATGTTACAGAGAGAGGGCCTGATGCTACAGACAATTAGCTACTTGAGTAACTTTACAACTTGTAGTCCCTTTGAATTCACTTTAAATTTGAATTTAGGCATCTAAAAGTGGTCTTTGGGCTTGTCTACACCCCCCTGAACAATGCAAGTTTAAGTGCTGTACAGTGGCAGTGTAGACAGTGCTATGGCACTAGGAGTCATGGTCCCAGCACTGGTAGCTATTTCCCTTGCAAAAGTGGTTTTTTTACAGTGCTGGGAGAGCACTGTAAATTTGGCATAGGCATCACCGCTATCAGATTCTAAATGTAATGTACCTACAGCCTGATCCAAGGTCCAGTCAGGTCAGGTGGCTTTGGGTCAGACTCTGTCAGCAGGATTGCTAATGCCAATTTATCTTTTCCTGTGAAAAGGAAGTTTGTAAAACACTTCACCACTCTGTGGCCTTTGTCAGAGACCATCCATATGCTCTCCTAGTACAGACAGGAAGATCGATGATCAGCTAATCCACTCAGGAATGGGAAATATTGGTGAACACTTGACTATTGTAAAGAACAGAGTATATCCTGAGGGGAACTCAGTGGAACTGCATATGCATTAGAGTTTGCAGAATCAGGGTCAGAGGAAGTACAATTTAAGGATTAGTTCATTTTATCCTATTGTAGCCTGGAATTCAGCAGTACAAGCCACTCCTGACCCTGTATAGTGGTGCAGTGGAGACCTGCACTGATGCTGCTATGCTGGGATGTAACTACACCAGAGAAAAATCCCCACCATAAACAAGCCCAAAGTATCCATGCCTGAAACTCCATCAAAGAGTTGCTTTTTTGTGAACGTGCATATAGCTTGCAAACTGGCGGCAGAGCTCCTGTGGAACCAAAGCAGTAGAGCTGTGGGCCTGAACTGCTATAGAAGTGAGAGTAATCTTTCTTGTGAATTTACAGTGTCTGTGGGATTGCATGGATCTTCCCAGATACTTCTGGATCCCCAGATACATCCACAATTTTCTGGAAACTTTGCAAGATTTGCCTTGTGGACTTTCCTGACTCCACAGCTGTGCATTTCTCCATGTGATGAGATAATTTGCCCTTAGCTGTTAATATTTGTATGTAGTATGTTTAATATAACTCTTGTATAGGAATCGCCTTAGCAGTTAGCTGCAATTAACTGAAAATGCATGGATGTTCATTGCACTGAGGTAGGAGAGCACATATACTACAAGGTAAACCTGTTTGCTGGCATAAGGAATTCCTTGTGCCTAATTAAGTTAACAATTTACTTTGGTACCTTTTTTACCTTGTGGAATCAACTCCTTTAGTAAATGTCATTTTCCCCTCCCCACCCCCTTCCAAATTCATATACAGTACATGGTGGTTTGCTGAAGAAAACACTTTTTACCCATCAAGAGAGGGCCTTTGTGGGGAATCTTCATAATGCCTGAGCACAGGGACAAATTCTAGTCATAGTCAGTTATTCCTCACTGTGCTATGAAATAAATTCCCCTTCAATATTGGGGGTGGGGGTAGAAGGAAGGAAGGAAGAACGCCACACAACCCAAACATGGATACAGTGGTGATTATATTAAGTCAGTGTTCGCTAAGCAGATAAGGACATAATTGGTAGGCACTGATTTGTTACACCCTTTAGTAGGGGTCTTATGAACAACAGAGAGTGGACATTTTTTTTTTTTTTTAAAGTATGTGACCATGCTTTTGACTTGATTGAGGTTTCCCTTCCCCACACCACAATACGTAGTGGTAAATTGCCAGTTGAATGCTGTGTGGTCTCCTGTGACACTCACATTACAATAGGCAACCTGTGAGAATAAGCAATTTAGGGCTTGGCTAATCTGGCGCTTTATAGCGCTCTATCTTGCTGGTTCAGGGTGGGTGAAAAATCATCACCCTGAGTGTAACAAGTCTGAGCTAGTGTGGACAGGCTCTGTGTCCTGGGAGCCATGCTCAGAGTGCTCGGAGCTAATCCCTTTGTGGAGGTGGATTACCAGGAGCACTCGGAGAGCTCTCTTCTCAGCGCTCACATGTGGCCACACTCACACTTCAAAGCGCTGCTGCAGGAGGATTGCCGCGCACCGCTTTGAAATTTCACATGTAGCCAAGCCCTCAGTAAGGGAACTGGGCAAGTAACAGCTACCAGCTTTAGATTCCTGGCGAGAGGTGTATATACCAACAAGAGTGAGTGTCACAGACCTGGCTGGTATTTAGCATGACCATAATCCTTCTGTGATCAAGTATAAGATTAAAACAGCAATGTTAGCAAGTCATTAGCAGGACAAGACACTCTCTACGCTTCAGTGGAAAGGTTTTAATGGATTAAAATAGGAGCTTGTCTTTAGAAAAGTATTGAAACTGCTTTCAGTACCTGTGCGCTCTAGGTGGCGGATGGCTCATTGCAAATGCATGCCTTAGCAGGTTTGAGGGTGAATAATTGCTCTTGTTACTACAGGATATGTTTTTGTATGATACCTTGGAAATGGTTTTGGTTTACGCATAACATTGCTATGTGACTTTTAAATAAATGTGGAAGGGAGTAGTCCAGAAGTAGCTCAGTCTTTCTAGTAGATGGAGAAACAATGAAGGAAGGGAAAAGATGAAGGCAGCTCATGCAAAGCAGACTACATCCTTCTGTCTACATGATTCAGGGCCATGGCATTTTGTCACTGAACCATCTCTGTGTTCCCTCAAGCAATTTGGCAGAGCCCTAAGCCCCATTTTTCCTGCCTCTGTCCTACCACTGCGTGTATGGAGAGAGGGGGGCCTTTTCTTTGTAATAGTTTTCTATCTTGTATTCTGATAAGATTTTTAAATATATTTAATGATGCCAGGCTAAACAATTATTATAAGCTAATTAATGCAAGCATTTTATCACTGTGATGATTCAAAACCAAAATCTGAAGTTGATTATAATGGACACCAAAATGTCCCCATAAAGCAGGTAAATATTAAGCATTGTGAATGCTAGAGATGTCACCAAATCAGCGGCTAAATACGCTGTCCTCCGCAACTTTTACTTGGCACAAATTACAGAAATACTGGCATAACATATGCAAAGTGCTTGCCACAGTACTGAAAATAAAAATCTCCTCTGATACAGAATTCTGCATACTTGAATTAGGAGTTTAATTCAAAGTTCTAGTGAACACAAAGAACTAGGTATTGCATGCTGCTTAGTAGCAAAACGATGAATAGTCAAATTACATTTGTAACTTATATAGTATATACTGATTTGAGGGTCATGTGCTAGCTCTTTTCTGTATGTTTTAAAAAGTGCGTGTGTTTTCATTCCTATGTCCTGGAGTCCATAATGATTGTTGTAGCAATTTAAAAATCTTGTTTATTGCACTGGATTGGTTTTGTTGGGATTTGAATGTTTCTGGGGGAAAAATCTATAAAGAAGTATTTTTAAAAGACCTAATTCAGCAAACCACTTAAGCATATGCTCAAAGACTCTCTCTTTTTAAAATCAGTGGGACTGAAGCATGTGGATTTAGGAAGAAAAATCCCATGCACTGTTACAGGCTGGGGACTGACTGGCTAAGCAGCAGTTCTGGGGATTACAGTGGAAGAGAAGCTGGATATGAATCAGCAGTATGCCTTTCTTGCCAAGAAGGCCAATGGCATATTGGGCTGTATTAGTAGGATCATTGCCAGCAGATCAAGGGAAGTAATTATTCCCCTCTATTCGGTGCTGGTGAGGCCACACCTGGAGTACTGGGTCCAGTTTTGGTCACCTCCCCGCTACAGATGGGATGTGACAAATTAGAGAGAGTCCAGAGGAGGGCAACAAAATGATTAGGGGGCTGGGGCATAATTTATGAGAAGAGGCTGAAGGAACTGGGGTTATTTAGTCTGCAGAAGAGAAGGAGGTGGGATTTGATAGCAGCCTTCAATTACCTGAATGGGGATTAGAAAGAGGATGGAGTGAGCCTGTTCTCAGTGGTAGCAGATGACAGAACAAGAAGCAGTGGTCAAAAGTTGCAGTGGGGGAGGTCTAGGTTGGATATTAGGAAACACTATTTCACTAGGAGGGTGGTGAAGCGCTGGAATGGGTTAGCTAGGGAGATGGTGGCATCTCCATCCTTAGAGGTTTTTAAGGCCCGGCTTGTCAAAGCTCTGGCTGGGATGATTTAATAGGTGTTGATCCTGCTTTGAGCAGGGGATTGAACTAGATGACCACCTCAGGTCTCTTCCATCCCTAATACTCTATGTGCTTAAGTACATTGCTGAATAGGGGGGGGTTGCTGCATTGTGGGCCTTAAATAAATTGAGGACAATCTTGCATTGTTTCCCCTGCGCTTTTTCGCCCTCCCACAATGTGTTTGCGTTCACCACTTGTCCTGCTTAGGTTTTAAGCAGGAACCATCCGAGAGTGTAGATGGGTGGATTATTTTTTTTTTTTTTTGGTATGGATGTACATTGGGCCCTAATTTCTTTTGGGTGCTATTGCAATCCAGTCCAAATAATATTCTCTCACTGTCTTTGCATCAGGATGTGTACTTGACAGTGTCTTGTAGCAAGTACATAATCTCACGTTAAAATTAGTAATAGCGTTTATTCCAGTAGTAGCCACAGTGTTCTAGGTGCTGTGCAAACAAAGAGGAAGATAGTCCTTCATCTGAATAGTTTACAATCTATGGCCCTGATCATCCAATGAGTTTAAGGTGACCAGACAACAAGTATGAAAAATCGGGATGGGATAGGGGATAATAGGAGCCTATATAAGAAAAAGACCCCAAAATTGGGACTGTCCCTATATAATCGGGACATCTGGTCACCCTAAGTGAGCTCCATGCGGGTGGACCCTCACACCTACATACAGCCCCATTAACTTCATGTGGGAGCAGGGGTCTGCCCAAGCAGAGCACATTGCAGGACTGGAGCCAAGTAAACAAGCAGCTCGTAGAGGTGAGGGGCTGGCAGGTGATGATGGAGGGAACAATAAAAAAAAAAAGTATAAACATACACATAGTTGATTTCCATTAATAAAACAAATATCAGCATCTGCTCAGCCTGGCTGGTGGGGTCTAATTTCTTGTAGGCATCCTTGTAGAAGTGGGTTTTTAGAAGGGATTTGAAGGAAGAGGGGGCAGTGGCTGCCCTTGGAGTGTTATAGCGTGTCCTCCTGCTAAGGCATGTAATTCACTTTCTGCCAGCTGGTGGCTATAAATAGAACAGGCTCCCCTAGGCTATATTGAACTCTGTTCTTTCCAGTATTCACCAATATTTCCCGTTCCTTAATGGATTAGCTTTTCATCCGTCTTCCTCTGTCTGTGCCATGCCTGTGAAGCATGTACATGGCTGCTGAACCAGGCCAACAGGGAAGGTCACTGAGTGGTTAAATATTTTACAGACTGTGTTTTCACAGGAGGCGGAAGAAGAGAATTAGCAACGCCGTCCTGTTGGCCAGGTACCTGAATATGAACGCCAAGGTTGCACGTTTAACATTAAGCGTCTACATTCATATTTAGGCTCCTGATTTAAACAGGCACTGTCCACCTAGGTTACACTCCTGAGGTTTTTAAAAATCTGCTAATTTAACAATAACTAGGATGACTAAATGATTAGAGCAGTGGTTTTCAGACTTTTGTATTGGTGATTCCTTTCACACAGCAAGTGTGACCCCCTCCAATTTAAATTAATGGGGTGGGGGAGGATTTAATTTAATGAGGGCTTGGGGCTGTCAGCTCATGACCCACATGTGACCCTCTTGCAATCTCCTGAGCGGTCACGACTCCCGTTTGAGAACCTCTGGATTAGAGAAACATTTGTTCTGTTCTTTTTCTGTTTATTTTGTGCATTTGCTAGCCCGTGGTTGTCTATTTCATTGCTTTCCTTGTATAAAAGTGATTATTACTATTTATATTACGGTACTTGGGCTACCATGAGCCCCGCTAGCCCCTCTAAAAATAGCAGTGCGGATTGTGCTTTGAAGTTGGAATTGGAGCTGGAGCTTGGGCTCTGAAGCCCAGGGAGGGAGGTGGGCTGTCTACAGCTATTTTTAGAATGCTAGCATGAGCCCCCCCCTAGCTTGAGTCTCTTGCCCTGGGCTGGAAGGCTTGCTCCCGCAGCCTCCAAAATGCTAGAGTCTAGACATACCCTTAGGCTTCAAACCTGAAAGCATGCTTGTGTACTTAATTTTAATCACATGGGTAGTCCAACTGAAGCCCTGATCCTGCCGGTTACCCTGCTGGGTAGATTCCTGAACCAGTACAGCGCCCCACTGAAAATTTTCTCTCTGGAAATCTTCCACAACCATAGTTACAGCAAGGTGTATTTGGAATCACTATGTAAGTAGCCAGAAGGTAGTACAATGGAGCAGAAACAGTTGGCTAGCGTGGGTGTCATGCCACATTGATACTTACCCTGCTGCTGCCCCACCTAGTAAATTACCAAGGCTTTTGTTTTCTAGTGTACATATGAAGCCAGAATTCATGGAATAGCAGCCTTGCTGTCATATGGGGATCAGGCAACCTGTGTTCAATTCTGGACTCTGAAACTGGCTTGCAGTGTGAATTTGGGCAGCTGCTTAACTTCTCTGGGTCCTGGTTTCCCCCCCTGTAAAATGAAAATGATGATCGGTTAACAGCCTTTATGAATCATGTTGTTCTCAGCTACAAAATGCAAAACTACAAAGTATAATTAATATAGTGCTGCATGCAGAGAGTGGGTTTGTTTTGCACTGGATTTTTTTAAGGTCCTGGTATAAAAATTGTAGACAAGTGTTCATTGCGGGGTGGTGGTGTTTTTTGTTTTTTTTTAACTAACATAGCTTTACCAGTCTAACCCTAATGCGGATGCAGTTATGCCAGTACAGTAGAACCTCCGAGTTACGAACTGTCCAGTCAACCACACACCTTATTTGGAACCGTGTACGATCAGGCAGCAGCAGAGACCAAAAAAAGAAGCAAGTACAGGACTTAACATAGTTAAATGTAAAGTACTAAAAATAATTAAGGGAAAGCAGCATTTTTCTTCTGCATAGTAAAGTTTCGAAGCTATATTAATGTTCAGTTCTAAGAACAACCATAATATTTCGTTAAGAGTTACGAACACCCTCCATTCCTGAGGTGTTTAACTCAGAATTCTACTGTATAACAGTGCCTTACACTGAAAGAGCTTATTCCCCATACTATATAAGGACAAACTGTACTGGTACAAGTACGTTTATACTAGTATAACTGTGTTTACACTAGGAGGGATTGTCCTGCTGTAACTCTAGTAGTATCTACAGAAAAGGTCTTAGAACTGAAACACTAAAATTCATCCATTACTTAGAGCACAGCATAAATTATTTCTGAGGGTAATTTATCACTGGTAACTTTAATGGGTTTTACCCATAAATATCCATTTACACACAAATCAGTGCAGGCATGAATGTACTGTTAGCTAGTCTACTTTCAAAAATGTAGAATTAGCTTTATTCCAAATTTTACAGCAGGGATAACTGGTCTCATCAATTAACCTTAATTTAATGGTACTGCTGTGATAGATATTTGTGTGCCATTCATTTCTGTGTTCATGCTGCTCAGTAGTGTTTGCATAGCTTCAGAAGTCAAGCTTGCCTGGAGAATTTTGGGATGAGACACAGATGAGTTTTGGGATTCCTTCCAAATTGAATGGTATGATTTTAAATTCCACCAACTGCTGTGTGCCTACATAAAGGATTGTAACTGTGCTGTCGGAGACAGAGAAAATTCTTCAGGTGCAGAAGCAGCATAAGATCAGTGGAAGTAGCCCTACACTGCCTTCCCTCAGAAGCCCTGTCATCGGAGGTATGCTGGGGGCAAGAAGGAGGGGTGTCTGGGCTGAAAGGTCAGTAGACATAAACTCAGTATTGTGAGGGATTCTGGTCTGCAATGTGATGCTTGGGCAGCTGTTGTAAGTTGGAGTAGCCCAGGGTCCCCTCAGCAGCACTGAATCAGGGTAGTGCAAAGATGGCTTATTTATGCATACAGTACACCACACTGAAAGTTCTGCAGGCAATATTACCATCTCCCACAGTGTCCATAAGTCCAAAAGAGATATCGGCCTGATCTTGTGGTCCTAACACAGGCAAAATTCCCATTTAAGTTTTGCTTCCATTAAATCTAGGGTGACTCCCTATATTAATGTTCTCTGACAGAAGCTAAAATATATGCAATTACTTTAATTGTTTCTGGGGAAGGCATTACTTAGTATATCAAAGTCTCTGTCAATATTTGTCTGGGTGATTAAAAGCAGAATGGTAAAGATCTAAGTGGTGACAGAATACAAGGATCAAATATTAAAGGAACTTTGACACTATCCCCCACAATATATAAAACCACTTGATTAAAAACTTTGAGGAGATTTATTTTCTGCTTACCATGCCTTTATTCCCCATTGACAGCTGAACATAACGGGAGACTCTTTACAGATTTCCTTAATGAGCTTGCATTTATGAACTTGTTTTTCTACAAGGTTCAGCTCTTGGTTACGGTCTCTCTTGTGGCTCATTATAGAGTACTCTATATTGAATGTTTGATGCTTTCTAGTTAGAATAGTTCATCCCAGCTTTGTTTGTGGACAATGAAATATGTAAAAGTATGCGGGGGTGGGGGGCCTTTGGATGATGGGGGGGGGGGGGAGATTGAGGTTTAAAGTATGAGTAAAAATTTTCTAAAAATCTATTTAGACTAATCTCTTTTCGGAATCCAGCATAAAATAATATATATAGGAAATGAAAGTGCAGGAAGGAAGGAGGGCTTTTGGTAAGAATCAGAAATGAGAAGTACATCGAGTGTATGTACTGCAAGTGTGTGTTTCCTTTCTTCAGCAGTCTCTCTGTGAAGTGTACTCTGGAGTAAAGTTTGTGTTTGATTGCCGATACCCTCACGCTCTGCACGTAGCACTGTCATTAAGCCATCATCTAGCTGGCCAGGAGCCAGAACTCAGTAGTTAAAGGGCGGGCTTCCTAAACCGAAACAGCTTTTATTGATACAATGATGCACCAAGCCTGTTTACATCTGCTAATTGGAGACTAAATCTGAATATCCTGACAGAAAGTAATTAATTGGCAATAGCCTCATAAATTCCAGGTTTTATGGTGAGAGCATGGCTGCTCTCAACATGCAGTAAGTGAATCCATTCTCAAACTGTACTGCCTGTGGGCACATAAAAAGAACACCAGCTGAATAAAATTTCAGCATAAAGAGAAGTTTAAATTGGAACATAATTTAAAAAAAACAACACTTTTTTTCAATGTTGTAGAACACAATGAGTAGGGGAGTCCATGAGCAGTGGGAAATCAGAGAAATGTTAATCATAGCAAATACAAACATATGTGGGTTAAAGAAATGACAACACCCTTCTTACATAAGTGAAGATTTATTCTTTTGATCATTAGACAAGACGGGTGTTACTGTAAGCAGAATTACGACCCTATTGTCATAATATCCCATACAACTTTGGCTTTATTGCTTTAGCTTTCAGCGTTCTGAAAATGCAGAGTTGACAAATGATCCGCTGATCCTTCTTTGGATACGTTCTTGTCTTCTTTTCAAGGAAAGACCCTTAATCAATCCTGTGGCAATCAGAATAATGACAGATGGTAGTACAGTAGACTCTTGATTATCCAGGATGTGGATTAACCAGGATGACAAAAGAAAATATGCACAACTTGTAGGGCTGGCTCTGGCTTTGCTGCCGCCCCCAGCACACCTGCACCCTGGTGGTAGTGGTGGTGGTGGGGGGGGTGAGGGGTTGTGTGACAGCCAGTGAACCAACACCCCCCCCACCACCACCAGGGTGCAGGACAGCCAGTGAACCAACACCCCCCCCCACCACCACCAGGGTGCAGGACAGCCAGTGAACCAACACCCCTCCCCCTGGCACAGGGTGGCTAGTGAACCAACCCCCTCACCCCATATTTCCTATGGATGGTGATTATCCAGGATTTTATTAACCAGAATTAATTTTTTCCCTATCATCCTGGATAATCGAGAGTCTACTGTATATTGGGTTGGGGAGCACAGATGGGATACCATATAGTTCAGTGAAATGGGATTCTGAGAGAATCCCAACACGGTATCAGGTTCCTGAAACTGAGCACACTAGAGAACCCAACACTCTGCCTGCTCCTGAAAATTTCTCATAAATGCATCTCTGTACATGTGAAAGCAACAACAACAGCTACAGTGGTAGAGCCGAACCATCAAGGCAGAAGGCAAAGCAAGAATTTTTTTCTGTTTCTGGACTATCCAGATCTGTCCCATAAGTATCCAAGGAAAAGCAACTACCAGGCCAACTGGCTAAGCTGATGTGTCCTGGGAACAGAGGAAAGGGAACAAAATCAATTGATTTTTTGCACAGTTAATTGAGAGATAATTCCTGCCTATCAGGAAAGTAGTAAAATATTGCTACTGACACTGGCAGTCCTAAGATTGGAGAATAGATTCATGGTCATTACTCTGGATGGTCAAGCACAGTGGTTCTCAAAACTTTTTACTGGTGACCCCTTTCACATAGCAAGCGTCGGAATGTGACCCCCCCTTTATAAATTAAAAATACATTTTTATATATTTAACACCATTAGAAATGATGGAGGCAAAGCAGGGTTTAGGATGGAGGCTGACAGCTCAGTACCCCACATGTAATAGCCTTGTGACCTCAGTTTGAGAACCCCTGGAATGTGCCTTCCCTTCTTCCTCAAGTTCATGCTTAATTGTGCAAATAGTCACAAGTCTCACTTTGAGCCAACAAACAACAACACTACACAACAGTCCGGTGCAGGAAATGGAAAAATATACTGGAACCAGCTGATACCTATAGAAGTAATGTGTGCATGCAGACAGTAATTATCGAAGGCAGACTTTTATTGGGTCATTGGAAATAACAGCCCTGGGGTTGGAGAAAGGTTTGGGACCTATAGTGGTCACATGTCAGTATCTTCAATTACATCTTATCCTAAAATGTCAACTTTATAGTCCCTATTAGTATGACACTGTGGCACTGGCTCAATGCTAATAGAGAGGGAAAATGCCACCTTCTGACCCACCACCACCACCCAGGAATACCTTGAAGAATTCCTCTTCAGGTAGTGACTGACCCAACTCTACTTAGCTTGTGAAATCTGAGAATTCCACAGTGTATTCTGAGGTGGCTGCAGGCCATTAGTAAGAAAAATTAACCAGGGCTTTTCCCTAGTGGAAGCATTGAGGAGAGAGGGAATGAAGTGAGTGGGGAAGGGTGAGGGACTCCTTGTACATCTCTAGCTTTTTGTATACTTCCAGTCTTCTATGACTTGCAGAATTCTTCCATATACCATATATTACAAATTGAATTATTATTTCATTTTGTAAACCTTTTTGTACAACATGTAATTCACTGATCCCTGGCTCCTTGCTACAGATAAAAATTACTTCTCATTTAGCTGGTGGTTAGGTTTCCCAAGTGGGTGTAAATAAACATATCCGATAATCATATTGCAGAAATAGTAGGATTCTTGATTCCTTCATGGTTTCCAATTTCCCTAGGTTTGCTACATAGAAGACCTTAAGACAGACAGAAAACCAATCTTGAGACAGACAGAAAGCCCCCTCTATGACCTAATTAATTACAAACAGGCAATAAATAACACTCCAGGATTTTTGGGCTTTAATATATAATTGTCAGCTAGACAGCCTTCAACCAGCTATGTAGTTTGTACGTACACTGATGTGTGAGGTTTTTAATCTGGAGTATGAGACCATAGAGTATTTTTGGCATCAACAAATTGCAGACTAATGAAAGCAAATTCACCTGCTGATTCATTTTTATTAAAAGGAGGATGTCAGCTGAGACATACTCTTGAGTATTTGCAGTGGGAAGTTAAGCATATTCACACTGGTTGCAGCTGATTTCACTGCTATAAAATAACAGAAATGGGCACATTCATACTTCCTACTGCCTGACTGATTTATATTAAATTAGAATTGGCAGTGGGAAATAGACTTTTCCCCAGAGGAAAGTATTCTTCTTAACACACCAACACAAATCCATAGGGAATAATTGTTGTTGCACTGGCTGCTCCCCTATATACGGGATAGTGATTTCGTTGATGTGATCCAGTCTCCACTTTTTGCAGCAAGCCCAAGTACTAAACTGGCAAATACCAATGTTCACCAATTACCTAAATTAGGTCCAGGTCACTCGGCTCATCTCCTGTTTCTTGTTTGCTTTCCAATGAATCCAAAAGCTGTACTAACAGCTGGAAGCCCTGCTGAGGCTGGCTTGATCTATACTGGAGCTGCTCCAGCCAGTGCTCTGATAAAACTTGATATCATTTCAACAGGCTTTAGGAGGACCGCAATGATTTCCCTTCATTGTTTAAGGCTTCATTCAAATATTACTAGTGCCAGGAAAAAGGATATTTCACTTCTGCTCTTCTGCCCCTGAGTCTGCTGCTGCTGGAAAGCTCCTATTTAACCTTTTATATAAACACGTTCAGTGCTTTTGGAGGCTATGGTAATTGTACTAGTCATTCATCCCCAGGGACTCTATAAGTTGCAGATGCAGACAATACAAAATAATAATAATAAATACCTCAAGGCTTCTGCTGAGTAAAAGCACATGTTTCTTATTAGACTGTAGTATGTGGGGAGTCCTGGGGAGATTCTGGCCTCGATGTGAAGGCATTTGATCCAGATCCTCAAAGATGTTTAGGACAACTGACACTTTCAAAACCACCACTCAGCTGCTGTCTAACCCCTCCTCTTCCTGCTGTCTAACTTGCCACCAGATGGCACTACCGATTGTAGCACGTTTTTTTATAGCGCTTCCCTATTTAGCGCAACAGGTGTTGCGCTAGAGGCTGTGCACATTGAAGCCCTCTAGTGCCAAAGAATGAACACATTAGCAGCGCTTCTGGCGGCAGTGAGAGTGCCGCGATAGGGCAGGTATCCCAGCATTCAGCAGGGAGACAGTTTTTTCAGGCTGTCAGTGACTTTTCAAACTGACAGGCTCCACACAAGCATTCCCCGCGACCCCGAAAAGCAGCAGAATTTTTTTTTAAAAAAAGTGAGGATGCCTCTGTGTCCTTCCCCCCCCTCCCCCCCCCCCCGGCGGGGACAGGGGACTGGGGCGGACCCGGCAGCCCGCCCGCAGCGGCGGAGACCCGGGCGGGGCGCAGGGGGGTCAGTGGTGTGTTTTTTTTTTTGTTTTTTTTTAAACCGCTGCCTTATCGCGAAATTGACTGTATACACCGTCCCTAACACGCTACAGGGAATACACTAAAAGCCTTCTGACTCTCGGAGAGGTGGCTTTATACTTGCGCTTTGAAGGGTGACTAAATGCGCAAAATGTGACTTGTTGGTGTGTTGGGTCAGATAATTATAGCGCTAATGGAGGGTTTTAGCGCTGCAAAGCGCCAGTCTAACCATACCCTTATGTTCTGATATTGCCCCACAGCTTCTCGGAGCACTAGCTCAAGCAGAGGCCCTGAAGTGGGATTCTCAAACTAAAACAAGGGAATGTCTGTCTATCTCACCAGTGGGGCTTGATCCTATTGGCCTGCTCAAAAACTAAAACCTGATACCTATCCACCTCTGCAGGAAGAGGGTTGGTTGCAGGCCACCAAGGGGGGGGGGAGGCAAGCAGCACAACTCCCAGACAAGAGATGTCCGAGATGGGGGGGGGGGCACTTTTGAGATGGCATTTTGGTATTTGGAAAGCTGGGGTGTAACTCTGCAGGCCCTGCACTAACTGTCCATGTGGGCTCTGCTGCTCTGCACTAAAAGTTCCCTAATTCGCATTGACCTATGTTGGAGGGCTTTCCCTCAACCCTCTCACTTCCCTGGTTCTTGTCACGCAGACAGCAAGCAGCAAAAGACCAGAAGTCTGAAGCGCAGACAATGCAATGTTTCTTGGGGTTAGTTTCCAAGCAAGCATATTTTGAACCCTTCTAGTTTGACAGGATGCTATCAAACTACGTTTTCTTTAACCATCTTAAGATGTGTTTCTTTATCTGGTAGTAATGGGCACTATCAGGACAGGATCATCTTCCTAACAGCCCAATAACACCTTATTTCAATTTGACTGGTTTGGAATGTGAGGATGTGATCATATGCTTCCTAGCTTATGGCTGCCTCTGGTGCTTTGCCAAAGGCATTAGCCTAGGAACAAGGCCTCAGCCTATCCTAGTGAGAGAAGGCCCATATACAGGCAGACTGTGATTTTGATTCTTAGCTAGTTACAGGGGTATAAAAACAAAGTGATAAACATACACCTATGTTCTTAAAGTATAGGCTTTTACAGGCAGACCTGAATATCTATAGTCTAACAACCTACTCAGTGCACACTAGTGCACCAGAAGGGGTCACATGGACAGTGAGGGATAGATTTACAAAGGAACTTAGGTGTGGCATCACTGACCGCCACGCCTCACTTTGGCTGCCTGGAACATCACTGGAGTTCAGTAAAGCCTGAGTTCAGTGCCTAGGCTCCCTCTACAATGATTCAGGAAAAGTAGGTGCCTTAAAATAGGAGGCATGAAAGCCAGCACAGTAGGCAGCTCCCTGCCTAAACTTGCCAGTAGTCAAAATACCAAACACCGCTATCTGACGCACACCTTGCGGTAGTCCTGAAGGTTTCAACTGCTCAGTCACTGAGGCCAAACATCAACAAACTAACAGAACGGAAGCGTTGCCAGGTGTCTGGCAAACCCTTAAAACTCTCTAGTGGGGGAAGAATTGTATAAAGTTGTCTGACGGTTTTATTATTTCTAAGAAATTCAAAATAAAAAAAATACAATATAAACGTTTTCTGAGCACCATCTTCAGTGACCTTATTGACCCACTGGGAGGATTTGAGGACTGGCACTGGCCCTACGGTAAACTGAGTCTGAGACTCCTTGTATAGGGAGTCCTGGTATCTAGCTGTGGGCTGAGGATTCCACTAGGTGGCAGGGCACCTAGGGTAAGGTTACACTTACCGGATTATAGCGCTTTTGGTTGTAGCGGTACCCATATACCGCAATAGGTATCGCGCTATAGGATGTCTTGGTGTGGCCACATTTGCGGCACAGGGAGTGGTGCATTCTGGGCAGCTATCCCAGCATTCAGTTGGGTGCAACATCCTTTTGAAACGAGGGGGGTTAGGGGGAACGGGGAACATGTGCGTAGGGAGGGAACTTCAGGCTGTCAGTGACTTTTCCTTAGAGAAAACTGACAGGCTCTGTATTTAAGTCCCACAGCTCCGTCCGTAAGCATTTCCAGTGGTTATTTGCTGTGAGTTGTAAGAGAGAAACTGAAAAGGTACTTCCGCATTTTTCCTCCCGTTTTCAAAACAACACTTAAACGTCATTTTCCTTTAATGGCTTGTTAATTGACTTAAATGGCTCGGAGGCGTGCCAGAGATCCCTTATCGGGGAATGACTGATTACACTGGCCCTAACATGCTACAGGGAATACGCAAAAGCCCTTATCACCCTCGGAGAGGTGGTTTTATAGTTGCGCTTTAAACAGACTTTTTGCGCAAAATGTGCCTTGACAGTGTGTAAGGTTAGAGAGTTATAGTGCTCCTGGAGGGTTTTAGCGCTATAAAGCGCCAGTCTAACCAAGCCCCTAGGGCAGGGGTGGGCAAACTACGGCCCGCGGGCCACATCCGGCCCGCGGTGCCATTGCATCCGGCCCCCCCGGCTGAGGAGGCTTCCCCCGCCCCTCCCCCAGAAGCAGCTGCACGGACAGCATTCTGGGGGGCTGGGGCAGTGCACTACCCCCTCCCCCAGAGCCGCGCCGCGTGGCCAGCACTGGGGGAGTGGGGGAGAGACGTGGTTGCGCTCCTGTCCTCCTCCGGAGCCGCGCCGCTGCGAGCAGCGCTCGGGGGGGGCGGGGTGTGGCTTCCCCCTCCCCCTGAGCCGCGCCGCACGGCCAGCGTTGGGGGAGTGGGGGAGAGACGTGGTTGCGCTCCCATCCTCCTCCGGAGCCGCGCCTCTGCGAGCAGCGCTCGGGGGGGGCTTCCCCCTCCCCCTGAGTCGCGCCGCGTGGCCAACACTGGGGGGGGGGCGGCTGAGCACTCCACCCTCCCCCAGAGCCGCACTGCGCGCAGAGCTCTGGGGGCCGGGGCGCGCTCGCGCCTCTCCCAGAGCCATGTGGGGAGCACTGGGGGGCCGGGGCTGCGTGCTCCCCGCTCCCCCAGAGCCATGCCAGGAGGGGAGTGCTCTGGGGGCTGGGGCAGCATGCTAACCCCCTCCACCGGAACCCCACTGAGCAGCTATGGTAAGGGGGGGGGCGCGTAGGCAGGGTTCTGGGGTGGTGGTTGGGGGGGATTTGGAGAGGGGCGGTCAGGGAGTGGGGTGAGTTGGATAGGGGGTGGGGTTCCAGGGTGGTGATTAGGGGGTGGGAGGGTGGATAGGAGTCGGGGCAGTCAGAGGACAGGGAGCAGGGGAATTTGGTAGGATCCAGGGGGGTGGTTAGGGGTCTCTAGAAGGGGAAATCGGGACAAGGTCGGGCGGGGCTGGATGGGTTGGAGATTCTCAGGGGGCGGGAAGTGGGAGGGGACCAGATTGGGGGCGGGGTCTTCCCTACCCGGCCCTCAATATAATTTGGCAAACCCGATGTGGCCCTCGAGCCAAAAAGTTTGCCCACCTCTGCCCTAGGGGCTTGGCATTGAAACACTGAGCTGATCTGCCCCAAAGTACCTTTAAGACTCTGGGCTTTAGGCTATGTCTCCATAACAGCTCAGTCAGAGCTAGCATGTGTATACCTTCCTGAGTTCACACACTAAACAGCAGTGTGACTACCACAGCCTGGGCAGCAGCTGTGGCTATCCACTCAAGTACAACTCTGTCTGAGATCCTGGTATGTTCATGCCATGGGGGGACACTGCTCTTTTGGGGCACTAGTTTGAGCAGAGCTAGCGCATATATGTCTACCAGTGCTCGGGGTTACACCTCTCCGCTGCTGTATAGATGTACCCTTAGTGACAACGTCTGACTTATTACACCACAAAAGCTCACTTTTTAAAAACCGCAATCACTCTGAGTTTTTATTTGAACAATTCATTTCTATTCAAATGATGTCTGCCCATTGAAGAAACCCTTCCTTGGTTATGTCTACCACCATAATGTTGTGTAGACACCTTGTTTTCAAGACAGGGCATTTCAAATCAGCCAAAGAGTGAAGTTCCAGTGGTATAAAGGATTAGTATTGTTCTTCCTCTACTGCCAGAGCTCACGGGCAGGGCTCCCTCTACATTGCACATGCAACGGTCACCTGGTTACAATGGTAACCTGGTTATAACCAGGCTTTTCCCTTAGCCTTTTTACCGACGTAGCTCCAGTATGGCCGTGCAGAATGGACCTTAGCGCTGTTCCTCAGTCTGCTAATGGAATATCATTGAGGTTCAGCCTACATTACAGATTGACACCAAACTTGCAACCAGGTTCCCTGACATGACTATAGTGTGAATATGGCCTTAGAGACCTATCCTGCAAGGTGCCAGCACATCCTAAGAGTGCCCATTGATATTGATGGGAATTAAGAGCATACATCACTTCCTTGAGAGTCTTAACTTACCTTGTAGGATTGGGTCTCAAAATAGCTATGTCCATAGGGGCTTGAACAGCAGAGCAGATTATAAATTGCATACCATAATGACTTGCTAGTGCCATTCTGGCAACCTTTACAGGAAAGGACAGGTACCGTGAAGGAAAGTAAATTTATTGTAGCATTACAAATTTGAGAACTGTATGTGCAACTGTGTGTACCATCATTTCCACAATTGGCACACCCTTGAGGGAACAGAGTCCAAACTTAATGAACAGAGGTTCAGAGGGATCCATTGTGCTGGCTGGCTGCCTGCCACCATTGCTACTACCTATTCCATGTCTCCTGTGTTAAGAGCAGGGGAAAAGCTTTTGGGGAAAAAAGCTAGTATGGCCATATCCTACTAGAGTTTAGCGCACTTAGGTTGTCACTACCATTTCAGACCAATAATTTAGACAAGTGAGGCATGGTAACCTATTGATAATCCCTTGAGCATCCAGTGCTCTGTCTGCTAATATAATTCTACTGGGATGAACTCATGTTAAATGTGTACGTGCTGCAAAGACCAATTTTTTTCTAAAGTGCTCAATACTTACTCCCCCTAGTCATCTTAGTTCTGTCTTGTGGTTCAAAATGATTCATGTTTGTGTTGAATTTTCTCGCTATTAAATGTGAAATTAACCAAACCATGACTTAAAAGGCCACATCAGCAGGTTTGAGGATGATCAAAGAGAGAATTGTGATTCTGAAAATTTTTGGTTACTTCTGTGGCTCAGTCCGTGACAGCAAACACGTATAGCCTGGTTCAAGCATAGCCTAAAGATTTGCATATTCTCTGCACACTTCACTCCTGCGGAACCTGAATTTGCAATTGCATCTGGTGGTTTTTGGACATGAGAGATGTGTGCAGGAGACTAGGAGTGAGGATGGGGACACAGTCAAGCGTCAGCAGAGTAAGATTGCTGTCTGCTTTCACTGTGACCAAGAACTTCAAATTAACAGTGACCATGCAGCCTTAGGAGCCATAGCAAACCTTTATTGAGATACTCTCTTGAACGACAAGCTTGCTGTTGAAAGTTATGTAGCTTTTAAATAATAGTAACTTGGTCCCTGTACATTTTAGCATATTACTCAAAATAAACTATTTCCCCTTCCAGTGTACTTGCTCTTACACACCAAAGGCATTACATGTATGGAATTGCCCACGGGCAGGATCATACGGGGAAATAAATTTGTGACTGGTCACCTTGTTAGTACTGGAATCTTTGAATTGATGCTCTGAATAATTTAGTATTTAGAGTCAAATCAACTGTTCAAGAAGGTTTTAAAAACAAAGCGAGGGTCTTGGGGAATTTAGTTGATGGATATTTTTCTTTCATTCAGGCAATGGTAGCTTGCTACCCTGGGAACGGAACTGGGTATGTTCGTCACGTAGACAATCCAAATGGCGATGGGCGCTGTATCACCTGTATTTATTACCTGAATAAGGACTGGGACTCAAAGGTATGTGAGCCAAGGTTTCCAAAAGCAACCCCATATTTCTAGGCAAGGGAAGGCTGGCTCAGAAACAGTTTGTTGTTGCTATTAGTGGTTTACTTGCATTTCATACTTTCATGAACTCTTGAACAGCTGATTTTAAAATTTTCGCTTTTCAGTTACTTTGGGTTTTCTGGCTGTGTTTAGTAACTCCGTTGGAAGTTGAAAACTGAAATAATTTCCTTATCAGTTTTTTTCTCTTCCATTTCCCCTCCCCCCCCTCCCCTTCCCAGTTTGTTGTTATAGAACAGTTGTGTGTTGGGCTGCTGGCATTTTGGTTTTGTTTAGAGAAAAGAGTAATGAAGCATTTAGAAATAAACCACATCCACTCAGGATTAAGTGGAATCTGGGAGCAGTTTTTAACCAAAAAAAAAAAGAAAAAAAAAGGGGGGCCAGTTTTGGGGTCTGTCCCTTTAAGTTGACCTGCACAGGATCTATAAAAATTGGGTTTGTGCCCCTTTTTGCTTGTTATGATTCATGAAGGGTGCATGAAAGACACTGATTAATTTATGCTTTGTTTTTCACCCCAGGGTTATGAGGAATGTGAAGTCTGATCTTTCCTGGCTTTGCTAGAAAATTTCTTGCCAGAAATGTTTATGATCTCTCTCACCTTAATTTAAAGACCTGGGTATTGTGACTGCTTCCTGATTAAACAAAGGCTGCTTTATGCCTCTCTGGAAACATAAAAGTGCTATAAAGTGGGTGTAAAAGCCCCATGGGAATATTCTTGTTCAGGGATTTTTCCTCCCCCCCCCCCCATTTGTGCCCCCCTCAGCCCCCCGGCTAAAATAGAACGGATATAAATGAGCCCTTCTCATCATAGAGGACACACTGAATGCATGTTGCGGACCAAGCCCCAATGCTGCTCTGTCTTATGCTGGGAGTCAGTCAGGGCCTTACATGGTCCTAGAATACAGTAAACCCTCGATTTTAACGGACCCCGATTTAACGGACTTCGGATGCAACGGACAAAATTTCCGATGCATCCGAAATCCGTTATTCGGGGGCTGCCGGCTCCCGCCCCGGGGAGCCGGGCAAGAGCTGTCACTCCCCGCAGAGGTTGACAGCTCCCGCCCGGCTCCCCACAGCGGGGAGCCCGGCGGGAGCTGTCAATCCCCCCCCCCCCCCGGCTCCCTGCAGGGGGAGCCGGGCGGGGGGGTTTGACAGTTCCCGCCCGGCTCTCTGCTGCGGGGAGCCGGGAGGGCGAGTTGACAGCTCCCGCCGGGCTCCCCACATCGGGGAGCCCGGCGGGAGCTGTCAAACACCCCCACCCCCCGCCGCCGGGACCCGGGCGGGTGGGTTGACAGCTCCCGCCAGGGTCCCAGCAGCCGGGCTCCCGGCCATGATAAAAGTAAAACCTGGACATAACGGACTAATTCGGGCGAGGGGGGTGTCCATTGTCAGCCGAAAGTCCATTATTTAATAATTTTAAAAAATTATTAAATAACGGACTTTCGGCTTTAACGGACACCCCCTCGCCCGAATTAGTCCGTTATATCGAGGTTTCACTGTACTGAGAACACAAAGGTGGTTTAAAGCTATCTTTTGTCCCCAGCCCCAAGCACAGGAATGGATTAACTGAAGATTGGGTCCCTTGAGTCCAGAAAGACCACCTGCCTTCCCTCCTGCCAGTCAGGCATACACAACATTTGGAGACTAGAATTTTACTCTAGATTCCTAATCTCTGTTTTGTTTTCCTGAATGCCTTTGGCACTGTTAGAATCTATCAAAGATGGTTTCCATGATGGTTTAGTACTTGACGTGTGATCTGATCAGGCTTATGGGCCTGCAGCTTCAGACTCCACTTTGTGTGGGCTCTAGGAGTTCTCAGTGGATTGGTGCTATTTGTCCAGTTTTCTGGCTCCACCTGTCTCATTAGAAGCCTGACCCCTTAATACATTAAAGATGCAAGCTTTTGCTCAAGCGGTCTGACCCATTGAATCCTATGGAAAAACTTTAATTGACTTCAGCTGGACAGCAAGATCAGACCCAGCAAAGGAAGCCCTTCCTGAGTGTGAGAAGTAGCTTAGTGTCTTTGACTATACCTTCAGGATCAGTCAAAATTGAGGCTCCTCTGCAGCACGGTGGCACCCTCTCTGTACTCCTGTGGGAACCCCTCTGGAGAAAGCGCGCCCATTGTTCGCAGTGGAGCTAGCAGCAGGAAGGCAGGGAGCTTGGCTGTATTTTGTGACACTGTCCCCTGCTTAACCTTGTGGACATCTGTGTGTGCATTTCCCTCTCCAGCCACTATTAAGCCAATAGCAGCAGGGCTGGGTGAGGGCTAATGGGGCAGTACCGAGGCAGGGGCTGTCAGAGCAGATCATTTTCCTACAGATTTCCTAGATTGATGGGAGTGGGAGGCCTTGCCCCCTGTGTACTCCCCAGATCTTTAAATCTCTTCCATTCACAGGATCACAGCACACTTCATAAGGGGAGTCAGGTAGAGTTTCCCTACCTCTTTGGCCACATCCCATGAGTTTCTTTGCCAGATGGGGTGAACTGGCTCTCATTTCTGTTTCTGTGCACGTTTTATCATTACAAGGCAATTAATTCAGCCCCAAGCAGGGGATTTATCAGATGTTAAATAATAAACAAGATAGAGTCTGATTTTACAAGCCCTTTTCTTCAGATTTCTGATGTTGGAATGCTTTCAGATCTGTTCCCAGCTTATTTCTTGTCAGATAAGAAGAAGGTGCCCTTGGTATTAACATGCATTTCTCTTGTAAAGCAACTGTCCCTTTAAGTGCCAACACACTTCCTCCACTAAATCCCAACAAGTGATTTAATATTAGAGAGATGCTGCCACTGAAAAATCCTGTATTATAGAAAAACCCAATTCTGAACCTACAGCATGTTCTGAATAATACCCTGTGCACTTCCACTGATGCACATAAAATTGGTGCAAACTTTGTCCCATAAGATCATCAGAAACCAGAGTGAGAGATATGACAAGCCATACTACAATGACCAGAAGGAGAGAGAAGAGTGGAGGATGTATATACAATTTTATATATAAAATGCAACTTTAGATGGCCGGATAACCTGCATGTTCATGTCCAGTGCACGGTTCTACTGTCAGACGCAAAAGAGAACTCTTATGTGGCTGCAATTACCAGGGTTTTGAGATGCCATTTAACAGTCATGCAGTGAAGTCTCCTCTCGAACCAGTAAAAATGAACAAACAATCTTCTTCTGAGTCTTAACTAATTTTATAAATGAGACTGTGAGCTCAAGTGGTTTCCATATGTTTGTGACAGAGCCTCTGTGAAGGGGGAAGTCCTGTCTCAGAAAAAGCAGTTGCTGTTTCATCTTGGCTTACTTTCTTTAAACAGATGTTTATGCTCAATCAATCTGAACTGTTTGCTAAAATCAAAGTGACTAACTTGAGGCAACACGCAGTTTTCCAGCACGGCAATGTGCTGCTATTGCATTGCCCTCAACTTTTACTCCACATTTGTTGTGTGTTAAAGAGGAAAAAATTGTTATTTTAAAATGTGTGGGTGGGTGTATGTATGTGGGGGGAAATTAACCCTTCACTCTACTTTCAGCTGCATGGTGGAATTCTTCGAATATTCCCGGAAGGAAAGTCCTATGTTGCAGATGTTGAGCCCATTTTTGACAGATTACTTTTTTTCTGGTCAGACCGAAGGAACCCACATGAAGTGCAACCTTCCTATGCAACCAGGTAAATAGGATGTTCAATACTGACATCTGGCCAAAGATTAAAGAGCTTGGCTCTTTTCCAACACACATACAGTAGACTCTCGATTAACCAGGATTGGATTAACCAGGATGTGGATTAACCAGGATGTCAAAAAAAAATATGTGCAACTCGCAGGGCCGGTTCTGGCTTTGCTGCTGCCCCAAGCGTGCGCGCACACACACGCGCGCGCACACACACACACAAACCCACCAGGGCGCAAGGCAGCCAGTGAACCAACACCCCCTTACCCCAGTGCAGGGTGGTGAACCAACCCATTCCCCCCACATTTTCTATGGATGGTGATTATCTGGGATTTTATTAACCAGAATTAATTTTTTCCCTATCATCCTGGATAATCGAGAGTCTACTGTATATAGTATATAAAAATATAGATAACCTTTATGTGTGTGTATCTGTATACATGCACACAGGCACATATATACAGTCTAAACACCTAATGTGAATGGAGTTTATCTGGGACCATTGAAGTCCATGTAAATTTCCCTGCAAAAATGAGCAGCAGGATCAAGCCATGTACGTTCATAACATATAGGGAGAAATTCCCCACTCCCTCTATCCCATTTGGTGTGGCCTGTGTATGCTGCTGTGTCAGCATCCTGGGACTGTAAGCCCGTCAGCTGGTGAGGGGAGAATTCCTCAGTGGCAGGCTCTGCATAAAACAGCCATAGTGAATGAGTGTGGGAGTCCTTGGAGTAGGCCTGTATCATGTAGCAATACAGGGATTGTGGGTGCTGCTGCCAACCCTAGGCAAGCCAGGCCAGGCTACCATGAGTGTTTAGAGCAACCCCAACTGGCTAAGTCACCCTAGGGATTGTTTCCGCACCTGGAGTACCTAGAATGGGAAGATCTTAAAGTGATTTCTGCCCTCCCTCTGGCATATCTGTGCTATGCCTCCCAGAGGTACAGCACAAATTCTTCCCTGGATTTTTTACACACACACACACACACACTCTTTCTTCGTGGCTATAGAGATTCCCTGATTTGTTTTATTACCCAAAAATCAAATTAGTTCTCTATTCGTCTGTTTCCAATTTTGCAATAGACAAACTAGTGTTTTGACTCTCTGTATGAGAATAAAAAACCCAGTGTTCTTGGATGTTTTAGTGTCCTCTTGGGAGTCTAAGAAATAAATCATTGCCTTTTGTTCACAGATATGCCATGACTGTGTGGTATTTTGATGCTGAAGAAAGAGCAGAAGCCAAAAAAAAGTTTAGGAATTTAACTGGTATGATTTTTTAATTTTTGATAAATCGTTTACTAAAAATAATTTAAGGCATTTCTGTTTCACTATGGCTACCCAGTATGCACCATGCTCTGATGTCACAGCCACTACAGAACTATATGGGACCACACAGCTGGCCTAACTCTGTAGCATAGACAGGCCTAAATCTCTGACTGCCAAAATGAGAAGTCAAGGATCGATCATTCCAACTGTCCTGTTCCATATACTCTCCCTGCACCTCAGATACTGTAGGAGACAGGATACTACTCTAGATAGACCACTGGCCTGACCCCGTATGGCAGTTCTTGTACAGATATATTACTTCCCCCAGCTGAGTCTTCTGATTACTGCTATCGCATTAGATGTTCAAAATACTTACTTACTATAACTTAACCGCATTTTCAATTATTCATTGTAGATGCAGGAAAGACAGAAGCATCTCTCCATGAAGACTGAACAGCGGTCTGCTGAGATATTGCTTTTATCACAACCATTTCTGAACTCTTTGCAAACGATGTGATCCAAAGATGACTTGTCCATTTCCAATGAAACATTGGACATTCTTCTTACCCACAGGAATGTACTGATTTGTCTAACACCTGCATATTACATTGATGGTACTCACAGTAGCCTCCCATCATGCCTGCATCTGACAGAAGGAACCCTTGTTTCCATTTGCCTTTAACTGAAGAAAGTAACCAGGATTTAGTAAAAGAAGAATGTCTCCAAAGCCTAATGCAAGTGGCTAAGCCAGCTGGCTTTTAGTAATAGTGGTAATAAAAATAACAAGTATTGGAACCGGTGGGGAAAAAACCCAAGTCTTATTTGCACTTTATGTAAATTTCTTAGCTCAGTGGGAAGGATATTTACAAATTAAAATCTGTTGCAGATGCCGATGGGCAATGCAGGATATTGGAAATGTGAAATTAAACTAGGTATTTGTAGAGGGTCATCTTCTGTTATGCTTAATGTGGGGCCATTGATGGGCTGCTAATCACTTTTGCTGCAGAGAGCATTGGCTTATCTCCTGTATTATTACTTTCTAAAAGGATAATCTTCCATGTTGCCATCAAACTGCCTGGATTTTGTTCACATTTCAATAGTCAAGCAGTAGCCATTCAGTTGCTTTGCCCCTGTACAGCCCCTGGACAGAAAGTGGGGAGGCAATTATGCATCTGTTCACAATTTTGTGAATTTTTTTTTCTTTTTGATATGAGATGGATCAATGTTCACATCCCATTTTCAGTTTGTTTTTTAAAGCAGCTGGTTTCTCCAAAAGATTGGTAAGATGGGAAGGTTGATGGCACACTCAATGCTTTAGCCCTTAGAGCCAAGAATTTTTAATTGCGTCTCCGTATACGAACTTGCGTATGATAGAAGTGTGAATTTGGAAGGTAAAGATATATTTGGCAGCCTGACAAATGTATGATGAATAATTATCTCTGATTTTGAGTTTTGATTTTTCTCTCTCATGCCTATCCAGTGATGCTGTCCCAATTGTTCCAAATTATTTTCCTTCCTGCAATTGAGCCACATGATGTAGAAAAAGAGGATTAGGCTCAGATGATCAGGAACACATTTTATTCACGTGTTGTTGGTTTTTTTACACATTTAAAAGCTAGATGAATAACTTGCAAGGTGTCCCCAAGCAGCATAGACTTCCAAAACCAGTACTTAGCCAGCTGCTCAGTATACATCTCACTGATGTTGAGAAATTGTCATGGTCACATTGAGCATGTGAATAAATAGTTTTTGTTTTAACAATTGTACACCTAGTGTATAAACTTTCCCTCTTCATTAATATAGTTATAGGAGACTTGTCAAGTTTATGTCAGTACCTACTAACGTCTTCCAAATGTATGCTTTCCTCTCTGGCCCTTACTCCCCATGTGTCGGGGACCCCAATGGTTTTATGGGGCCCTGCCAATTATGATTGTTCTTCCCCATTTTAATTAACCCACACTTGACTCAGCTTGTCACATGCCTGACCAGAAGGAGAGCAATTGGCAGCACAGCCTTAATGGGCAAGCACATGACTTCCACAAAATTTGATTGAGAGAATGAGTAGTGATGTGAGTGCTAGGCACTGCCAAATTAGGACCTTTTGACATTATTCAAGCCTCTTAGCTAGGGACACAAGATGTAAAAGCAGCAACTTTTCTGGCATGAGAAATGGCTAAAGGAATTGAGTATTTTGAGCCAATTGTGCTCTTTAAGAAAAAAGAGGGACATCCTTGTGCCGATATTTTGAAGTCTGAATGTAAGTGAACCCATATTGGCCAATCTCTCTCAATCTCACCCCCCACCCCTGCTCATTGAGAGATCTGCATTGGAGGAGAGGAGATGACACAGTCATCCTTTATCTTTGTAAATCCTACTAGGTTCCCTCAAATAAGGCATGTAATTTGATACATTTCCTCTGTAAAGTAAGTCTTCCACTACAGATGCTAAATAGCACAGAATGGGCTTGAAGGAAACTTAATCAACTTGAAATTCTAATTCCAAAGGAGTCAAAAGTCTTTAACTGAAAGCAATAGTTGACTCCTTGAAAGATTAATTTATGTACATAGTTAAATGTTGAACTCTAAAAGACGGGCTGCAGGGGAATATGTTTTAATAGTTTAAGTGTCTCTGTGCAAAGTTAACATTTTCTACATTTTACAAAGTTCTTTAAAGGAGTTTAATTATTTGAGGGACCAAACCTACTAAAAACTCATTGCTTCTGATAGATTTCAGAAACTCTAAACTTAATGTTGCCTATTAGATAATGATATTAGTGAAACCCACATCAACTGCTGACAATGAAGTAGTGTATACAATTTTTTAAAATAGGATTTGGATATTAAAGGTACTTCTGTTATCTGTTGCCAGCATAAGGCACTAGCAGTGTGCTTGTGGTGTGTGGAGAAATCAGTGGATTTATTGTAAAGAAAATGTTGGCTAAATGTTTTCAGTTTCAGCCTATATTCTCTTGGTCTAGAGAAGAGTGTTGATTGATTTTTACCTGGAAGAGGCAGACCTTTCATCTCTCAATATGTAAAATTTAAACATCAAGAAACTGAGCATACTGGATATAAAATATTCCCCCTTTCCCTCACCACAGCGCTGAGATCAGTGGAAGGATGTCTGTGGATGTTTCACAGATTAATTTTAACAAGTCATTAATGAAGCCTTATTCTTGAAGTCTCTCCCACATTCTGCCTACTTTTTCTTGAGGGGGATGCTTGCAAACTGCTACACAAGAACAAAGTTTTCTTCTAGAAGCTGTACCAATAATAAAATGCCTGAATTACTTCTCTAGATATGGACTTAAGGAGTTTCTTTCCAGCTTTGGGTTTCATGGCAAAGTGTTTAAAATATATATAGCTAAGCAGCATGTGCCATCTGGCTGTGAAAATGGACTTATTTCTCCACTGTATTTAATTTTCAGTCTTCCCAAAGGCACCAACATCTTGTTTACACATTTAGGTAAATGTGTGCCTTCATCATTCACATCTTCAGAACTGCTATACACCAAATGCAAGCAACTTAAAAGTTTATTTGTTGTTGTTGTTGTTGTTGTTTTTTGTTTTCTTCCATAGATTCTAAGGACAGAAGGGACCATTTTGATCACCTAGTCTGACTTACTGGGGAACACAGACCATAGACTTTCCCCCAAAATATTTCCTAGAGCAGAGCTTTTGGGGAAAAAAAATCCAATCTGGATTTTAAAATTGCCAATAATGGCTTTAAAATAAATAATTAGTGGCCCTTCTCAATGTGACCTTCATTTCACATTAGGTGCTGTTGGAAGATTTGCAAGCTCCACTAAGCTATTGTTCCCAACAGGGCCTGCTCGTTGTGAAAGAAAGCTGGGAGAGGACAAACTTCTTTAAAAACAAAAACAGAAAGCATTGATAATATAGAGAGGCTATTTGTATTTTTAAGCCTGTACCTGATGTGTTGGCCTCGTGAGTAAAGTGGCTTCTCATTAATCTTCTCTCCCCCCCCCCCCTCCTTAGATTACCCTTGCTCCTGTGAGTAAATGACTTCTGCAGAAGTAGAGATTGAAAAGATTGTGATCTTTTCATTTTTATAACCCCTTATTTCTGTAAAGTATTCCATTTCTGTTGCATTTAAAATGTTTGAATTTTTTTTCCAAATAGCTGGCTCGAACACCATTTGCATCTAAAAGAAAATGTATCTATTTGCAGGCAAATTAATTATTTTTACTTCAACATTGATGTACTACCAGCTAGTCTCTTTGAGAGTGAGTTATGGGTAAACCTTCTCTTATCCGATTGTATGCTGGTCAACAATCCTGGCACTTTGACGTCCATAGATACTGATTCATGTGGTGGTATTTTACAATCCAGAACATTTTGTGTTTGTGTTAATTAAAAAAAAAAGTGGAATGAAACAAAATAAATGTTGCAGGAGTCAATAAACACTGGGTCATATTAAATTCTGTGCTGAGCAAGTCTCTTCAGTCTTGTTTCTTATTGAGGAGGTACGAGATGTTACATAGCTGAATCTATAGAGTTGAGAAACGTGATTGCATTGAACATGTAATCAATAATCAGCACTCTTTCATAGATGGGGGAAGGAGTGCTTTGGGGTATAGTATAGTACTGCACGTTTCTGGAAAGCTGTCAGTGAAGAAACCCTTTTTTGTTTTCAGCAGCTTGGCCTGTTTCCTTGGTCACTTCCTGATATTTTGAGGTTAGTCACCTAGCTAACTACACTCTTCTTGAAGTGCCTATTTGTTTTCACACTCCTGTTGGGCCAGATAACATTGTCAGCTGCTATGTTTTATTTTTTAACTAAGTTCACATCCTTTCTCTGCTTCTTTTTCCCATTGAGTCACAGTTTTCTTTTCCACAAGTATGGGAGACTGTTCCATGCTTGCACTAATATTTGTAAATTGAACAACCAGGACATGTTCACTATGCAGTGCTGTGAACTCCACTTGACTCTCTTTTTGGCAGTATTTTACTGTGGGATTTTTTTTCCTATGCAAAACCAGCCTGTGCTCATTTTAAGGGGGAGCGCTACAGAATTCCCCCCTCCCACTTGAATTGTTCTGTATAGCCCAGGTTAATGGTCTGATTCTGTGACATTGAAGATTCCTCACTGTACAGACGGGAGAGGATCCATTGAAGTCAGTGAGGCTATTCCAGTAAATCTATGCTCTTTACTGTGAACAATCAGTGTAGAATCAGGTCTCAAGTGAAATTTGCCATTGTCCATCTAAATGCCTAAAATTGAGTTGTTTGCAGTGTTGTAGTTATGCTTTTCCCACCATATTAGAGACCCAAGATAGGTGAGGTAATATCTTCTATTGAACCAATTTCTGTTGGTGAAAGAGACAAGCTTTTGAGCTTACACAGAGTTCTCCTTCAGTTTTTCTTTGGCCAAAGTTTCCCAAACAAACATTCATAGTAAATTTATCTTGCAGCTATTTAGTGGTCTCTTCCCTCCCCCTGCCCCGAAGGAATAAGGCTAAATATATTGCACTGAGACTTCCCATGACTACTAAAACTGTTACTAATATCAGAGGTTGAAGTCCAAATTAAAAAGCAGAGGGGTTAGTGAAAATGAGCCCCCTTTCCCACAGTTTCATATGGGAACATTCCCGTTTAGATAACCCCCTTCACCAGGCATGGTTAGAAGCACACATTCTTATCTATCCACTGGAATGAGATTTAAAATAACAGCGAGAGAGACTAAAACTAGCAGCTGAACTAAAGCTCTTGTTAGTAATTCTTGCATACTGATAAAGCTAGTTAATGCCTACATGTTGCTCTTTTCCATAGCTGGACACCCACACAGGTAAATCTTCCTGGAGCAAGAAAGAGATTTTGGTCCCTGATCCTAGCCTAGGCATCTTTACACACTGGAGTCTGATTTCTCTGGAGGGGAGTCAGAAGCGAACCACTTTGGTAATGTGTAGCATCTGGATGGATCTGAGAATCTAATATAGGTGTAGATTATGATTAAGCACGGAGAGAATTAACCTGTTAAGTATGTTACTCCAAGCTCAAGGAGCAGTTGACTATCACCTGGGGCTGCATATTGCTATTCTTGGTTTCCTTAGCTCTGAAACTTCTTTAATTCATAACTACTGAGAGTCTCATAGTAAGACAGCTAGAGAGTAGCAGAATCAATCGTTACATTTGAGTGTATTTTGGAATCCCTCTAACATTGGGCTGCCAGGTGTCTGATATTCAAGCAGACAGTCCGGTCAAAAAAGGAGCCTGGCAACGGGTGGTCACCATGGGTGGGGGGGAAGTGCCTGATTATCAACCCATGCCAGCCATGGGTATAGTTTAGGGGAAATTGTCTCTCCACACCCAATTTCTGTAAGTGCCAAGTAGGACGTGCTCTGCTCAGGCTTTTGGGGCTGAAGGTGGCAGATCTGGGATGCTGCCTCTTGGGTCCCTAGTGTGTCATGATCAGGGCAAGGGAGGTGGCGTGGGGGAAGAGGCAGTGGGGAAGGAATAGGGATGGGATAAGGTGGGGGAAGGTGAAGAGACTGGAAGAGGAGCAGGGGACTGAGAAGAGGGAAGGGGATGGGGCAGGGAAAGGAAGTTGCCAGAGAGATGGGGCATGAGGAAGCAAAGGGGATAGGGTAAGGGTGACATCTATCTGGTGTTTGGCATCTGTGTCTGGGTGCCATTTGGGGCTGCCAGGTATCTTTTCTTTGGGACCTGGCAACCCTAAATGGCGCCTGAACCAAAAGTCTGGATATAGTAGGGTCGGGGGAGGCATTGGGTATTAAGCTGCACCAGCCCCTGCTCAGCCAGGGCCAGCTCATGCCTGCAGGCAGGATTCTTGAAAGGCTCCAGGGGTGGGGGGGAGAGAGGCATGAGCAATGCGGATAGGGCCTTTGGGGGTAGGGAGAGAGGAGGGGCAGAGGGTGGAGCCTCAGCCACCAGCATTTAGAAAGGTGGCACTCCTACTCTAACCGAGTGAATGCTCTGAAAAAGTATTTAAGCAAAAACTCTGGTACAGTTATTTTTACTAGGGAGTGGCTACCTAAACGGTGGGGTTAAGGTATTTCCCCCAGCACCTCCCCTTATATAACCTTCTTAGGTGGTGGCAGTGTCACTTGTGCACAATGCCTGGATTCAGGCAATGCTGAGGTTGGAACAGCCCTGGTCCAAGTTAGAAGAACCTGCAGCCCGTAACAGTCAGAGGGTTGTTGACATCTCTTCCATCTTGGACCTGTTCCCTACAATAGGGATAATGGGTCTAGGGGTAGCATGAAGGTACATGTGTCACCCTTCCTCTGCATGAGGCAAGTTTTCATGTTGTGGTCCTTGACCGGCCTCTGTAGACCACCAGTGTGGCATATAGAATGCAGGGTGGGGAATTGGGCCCAGAAGCCTTTGAGGTTGCTTAGAGCTGAATGTAGTGCCTATAGAAATGTAATTAAATCATGGCTATCAGGAGGAGGGCTGGAGACCTGGATTCTATTTCCAAGCTCTGCCTCCACCTGTCATGTAACCCTGAGCAAATCACATTACCTTTCTGTGCCTTAATTTTCCCAGCTGTAAAATGAGGATAATGGCACTTAATTTCTCCTCCTCCTCCCTGAGCTCTATGTCAGAAAATTGCTATACCGTGTTTCCCCGAAAATAAGACTGTCTTATATTAATTTTTGCTCCCAAAATTACATTACATTATATTACAGCGAGAGGCAAAACTGGAAGTACATCTTATTTTCGGGGGATGTCTTACTTTCGGGGAAACAGGGTATAAGAGCTAGGTATTATCTTTTCACTTCAAGGGCTAGTTTTTCACTGCAAAGTTTAATAGCTCTTTCTCAAACCTCCTCTGCCCTTAAGGGATCTTTTGCCCTCCTGGGTAAATTAGGGGTCTCTCTCCCCCCAGCAACACTCCTTAATCATCAGGGTACTGTGTATTCTGGAGTGTGGCACTCTCAGTGTCTCCTATAGAAGCGGCTGTAGGTTGTAGGCCTGCCACCCGCCCCGCGATTTTGGAATAGTGTGATGTAGTTTCCCTCAATCTATCTCGCCTCTCAAAGTTCCATTTTTATTAAACAATTGACTAATGCAATACCAAGTGGGCTAAAACCAGCATTGGACTGAATCTCTAGCTCAGTGGTTAGACCAGTTATCTGAGAACTAGTAGTGCCTTGGCCTAATCTCTTCGCTGTAGGAGGAACGGGGCTTTGAATAGGGGGTTCCCATAGCCTACATGAGTAAATTAAGCTAATGATTGGAGTAACGAACCCTCCCCAAACTGTTTTGTTTCTCGTCCTGCCCATCTAAGCAGCTGAATGCCTCTTAGTTCACTAGCAGAGACAGGCATCTTCCAGTAGCCTGAATTTAGAAGCTTAGCGGACACGCCTCTTGCCAATGTTCCCATTGGCTAGTTTAGGCTGGGTGCCATTGAGTATGCTGGCTTTGTGTGGCTCTCAGTCTAAGATGCCTATGTTTCCTGATGCACCTAAGTTTGCTTTGTGGATTATAGTGTTTTTTTCTCACTGCCACAACACTCACTCAGCATTGCAAGTCCTGTCCTGGCTCCCAGCTCACTGCCACAGGACATCGCTGAGGCAAACACATCTTAGCAAGATTCCAAAAAGGGGTTGGGTTACTCCCTCTGAAGCACATGGAGCTGACCTTTGTATCCGTGACAGGATACAGTAAACAGTGGCCCTCATGGCCAATTCATTATGGAACATCTTAAAGACCCTTAAAGAGGTCTTAAATGATACTGCATGTATCTTCTACGAGGTGAGAAGTAAAATATTCACTTTTGAGAGGCACTGGTAGTTTCTATTATATGTAAAAAAAAAAATAGGTGAAGAAAAAAGCTTAAAGGACTTGTTTGTCTGTATGTAGAGAGTTGTTAATGCTTACTGCAAACATTTCTGTTTCAAAGCATGTATTTCTTTATCTGTGAGAAGCTAAACACTGGATAATTCTTTAAGTGGTACTTCCCAAGATGGTATCTCTGTAGCCTGCCTTGCAACAGGATAATTATAGCTTCAGTTTAAAAAGAAATGTCAGTACAAAATGGTTATTTTGGTTTCTCTTTTCCCCCTTTGATTTAACTGTAGCTGACGGTCAGTAAAGTGGGAGAATCTTTCCTCAACTCTGTGAGAAATGCTTGTTTAATACAAATGACATGTAAAAGGCACCCAGTCCAAGTTGTAGATGTGTCATAGTGAGTAGCTGGTTTAGCACAGAAACTCAGGTTCTAGTTCTGCTAGACAGAACAATGTCAGTGCAGAACACCTGGGAGAAAAAAAAGCTGGCTCTGATAAATTCATACCTCTGCCTCAGGCAGGAAAAGTTTCTTATTCTCAGAGCTGCTTTCACTACCACTCAGGCCAGTGGGACACCTGGCTAATCAGTTTTCTGGGAAATGTTGGGTTTTAGGGATGTTGAGCATCATAAATAAAAATAATACCGGCTGATTACTCTAGTCCCTTTGAAAGCGCTCCAAGGAAGAAACATACAGGGTTTTATCAGAATTTATTCTTTGATAGCTGCTAGGAATTGGCAGGTGGAAAGCCACCGTCTTCATCTATCTTGATTAAAGAGGTGCATGTAACATACACACTATTAAAAAGTCAGCATTTGCCAACTGTTATCACAGTTTGCACAGGAAGCTTCTCCAATGCCAAGCAGTGGAAAAAGCTGTGGCAGTTTCAGAGCACATCTTCACTTGAGCTTTTAGTTGTTTTAACTACTAAACTGTAGCAAAGCCAGGCCATCAGTGTTTGGTACTAATCATGTTTAACTGAAACCTAAGGTTAAACACAACTAGCCAGAAACATGTGTGTCCTGGGAACAGGCATATGTAACATCTATACTAGAATGTTAACTCATGATTAAAAATTCCCATGTGGATACATCCTGTGTGGCAGCTATTGGCAAATGCTGACTTTTAATGATGACCAGTCCATGGCCCCAGTCCTGCGCACACAGGATTAATCCCACGGCCATCACTGAAACCATTCCCGTAAATAAAGTTACTCACATACATAAACATTAGTAGAACCGAAACCGTAAGTGCTTCTGTGAGTACTGTGAATATGTACGTGATGTCTACACTAGGATAAAATCTAACTCATTTGAAAATAGAACACCTAAAATATTCTAACAAACATTTTCAAGTGCTAGTGTACTCAAGGCAAGCTGTATGTTACATGTGCTAACTGAGCCATAAGCTATCCCATAGCATTCCCCTCAACCAGCTAATATGCTAAAATATCTTACCTTATCTACACCAACTCTTTGAAATGTATCAGTTAATTGGAAAACCACAGATCATCACACTTACCTCCACCTCAAACACACCAAAAAATCTGCGAGCTGCAGCCAGTCACTCACACGCTACACAATATACTCCAAGGGAAAAGTCCATGCTATGCGGCTTAGCTGCCTTCACCAAATAAGGACACTCCACTGAAGGGCACGGAATGGGGCACTACCCCAAGAGAATCTGCTTCAATATTGGGGAGGGGGCAGGGCAGAGGCAAACAAACAAAAAAAACCAACCAACCAAAACCCTCTGGCCCCAAAGCCCACGTTGTCACCTCCCGCACGGGTTCTAGTGGGGGATCATTGAACAATTACAACCCATACTCAGTGGCATGGCTGGCTCTACCTTCTGTGCTGCCCCAAGCAGCTGAAGAGCAGAGATCGTTGAGCTGCCACAGGTGTGCCGCCAAAAGCCACTTGTCCCTCTTTGGTGGCACGCCTGTGGCAGCGCAACACTCTTGGCGGAGCGGCTGCAGGCTTGCCGCTGAAAGCCGCCAGAGTGCGCCACCCTGACAGTGCCCAACATGCCAGCCCACCGCTGTTTGCTGCCCCAGGCAACAGCTTGCTATGCTGGTGCCTGGAGCCGGCCCTGTTCAATGGAGACCCCATTCTAATAGAAATCTTTCCCAGCCACCTTCTTCTGGCCTTCGAGCAACGCACCAAGTTTATCGTCAGAAGCAACTTCCCCACAGATCAACTCAAAGCTGTGCCCAACCCTGCCAGAAGAACAAATGCAAACCCTGTACGCCTATCTCCACTGCGATGAGGATCAGTACTTTTCATGATCCATGGGGCCTACACATGCCTATAACATGATCCTGTGTACCAAATGCCCCAGTAACTATGTGGGTGATATGAGACACTCACTACGCTTTGAGGGAACTCACATAGAAAAAAAAACGATAAAAGACAAAAACCACATCATCCATGCATGAGCACTTCACAAAGTGATCACGCCATAGCCGACCTCTTAGTCCTTATCCTGCACACCTACAAGAGACAAGCAGGAAACATTACAGTCATAACTTTGCTAGACACTAAAAATCATGCACTCAATAAAGATGCTGGGGCTTATTACAACAATATCTGAAACCCATTAACACTGGCCTTTTCGGGAGAGAGGGGAGGGGGCTATGACTGTAGAGTTGCTAAGTAAGTGGCCACTTCAGCTTGAATGGGCACTTTGACTACACCCAACTTCTGATCTATAACATCTCACCGGGATGTCAATGTTATGGTGGCTGGGAGTCATAATTTCTAGCTACTGCAATAGCTGTGGTCAAAGGTTTTTTTTTTAAAACAAAAACAGAACCTAAGTAAAAGCGGGAGTCTGTGCCAGTGCCGCCTTCTGACAGATGAGTGGAAAGTAGAACCACTCAATCACTACTATCCATCCACGCTCCTCTTTCACCATGTTGCATAGTGTAAGAACATTCACAACTGCAGGCCTTTAACCATTTAGAATAAAAGCAATTCTTTCTTTATGCAATTTATAAACCACCTGTGGAATTATATGTCCCATGAGAGCCTTGAGACAAAGACATTTGGCAGCATTTTAAAAACTAACTACATCCATTTACAGTCCTAACACTATTTCTAGCTATGCTAAAAAAGGCCTACGAACAACCAAAATCCATGTTACAGGATGTAAAACAATCAATCACCCCTGGGGAATCATGCACATGAACTACACTGCGGATAGTGTTGCCAGGCAGCCAGTTTTCAAAAGTCCGGTCAGTAGCGCAGCAGGGCTCTGGCCTGCTCCCTGCCTGCCCTGGTTTTGCACAGCTCGCCAGACGCGGCTGGCATGTCCAGCCCTCCTAAGCGCAGGGCTGATCAGGGAAGCACTGTGTGCTGTCCCCACCTCGTGTATCAGCCCCACAGCTCCCATTGGCTGGGAACCATGGCCAATGGGAGAAGTGGGCATGGCACTTTGAAGGCATGAGCTCACATGCAGAGCCCTCAGGCCCCTCTGCCTAGGAGCTGGAGGGAAATGCCGGCCACATCCAGGAGCACCATCCCCCACACCATCTCTCACACTGCTACCCCGGCCCTGAGCCTCTCCCACACCCAAACTCCCTCCTGGAGCCTGCATCCTGCACCCCACTCTCACACACCAAACCCCTCATGCCCCCCTTCTCCCCCCAACCCTGGGTTCCCCCCCCAACTCCTTCACACCTAACCCAGCATCTACACCCCCCAGACAGAGCCTGATCCCCTCCTGCACCCCAGCCCAGAGCCCCCTCCAGAAGCCTGAACCCCCCCACACACACTTATGACCCCACCCAAGAGCTTGCACCCACAGCTGGAACCCTCACCACCACCTCCTACAGCCCTAACACCTCCAGTGAAAGGGAGAGTGGGGGGAGAGCGAGCGATGGAGGGTGAGGGGATAAAGTGAGGTGGAGAAGGGGCTGGGCAAGGGTGTTTGATTTTGTACAGTTAGAAAGTGGCAACCCTAATTGTTGACCTAGAGTACGCGATTTTAAGTTTTTCTGTCACCATTTTTTGAAACATCAGCTACTGGCTACTGATGGCTGCAGAACACCCTGCTAGATGATGGATTAATCACTAATGGAATGATCTCGCTAAGAAATCCCTTTGGCCCAGGTTTTTAAGGATATTGCTCTGCCCCCCCCCCCCCTGTGTTGCAAGGCCTAAGTGACTTAGGAGCCTAAATTGCATTTTCAAAATGGCCAAGATCTTAAAAAGGTATCTGGGTGTTTAAGTACCACTGATTTCAATGCCACCTCAGTTTTTAAATTTCTTAGGTTTTGCAATGCTGAATGTAGCAATGCCTAAAGCTCTTTAAAACTGTGGGTCTTTACGCTTCTGAGACATTATAAACCGGAATGTAAAACTTACATTTTTTTATTATGTGAACTACGTTAAATAATAGAAGTTTAATCCACCCACCTCTTAAATCTTTAGGAAGAGCCATGGTGCGTGGAACCAGCTACCAACCTTGCTTAGAAGCAGTGGCAGATATCAACTTCAACCGGGCAGCTAGGGCTGAGAATATGAGCTTTAGGGAAAGGAGACACCTGGGCCCAGCGCCTCTGAGGGATTTAGACACCTCACTCGCATTCAGATCATCAGAAGTGAGGTGCCTTTAAGGACCTGGGCCCTGGTATCAGTGCCTGGAACAAAGGCAGTCAGGCTCCGTGATCAGAGCAGCGTCCATAGTGAAGAAACAGAGCCAGAAGCCAGCAGGCAGAGACAAGGGTCAGAATAGGAACAGGAACGTGCTGGCCACAGTCAGGAGTGATGCAGAGGCAGGGAGCCTGCCTTTGCCCTATTGCACCACTGACCAGACTATTAGTGACTTAAAAATCACCCGGTTTGGCTTCAGTAGCCTCCAGGAGATAGAGCTCAAGTCTGGTAGCCTCCTGGCAAAACCGGCAGGGTTGGCAACCCTTATTCAAATAGGGATATCTGGAGAATGGCATGCGGCAAGGTTGGAACCAAGGCCAGAAGTAAGCAGGCGCTATCACAGCCATGAGTAAATGCTATGCATAACCACTTATCTGCTGGTGGGTTTAGGAACCTGTCTGCTGACCTTGCCAATCAATCAGGCAGTGTAGCCAATCAGGCAGTTTAGTACAGGCCAGCTGCTGCATTCATTAGGTTGCCTGGAGACTGACTCCAAGGTGGACCTTTCTTCCAGACTGGCTCTGCTACTGTCCCTGATTCTAAACACCTGGTGTCACGCTCCAGCTGCAGCCCCTATCCCCTGAGCAACCACAGCAGGAGCAGGAGCAGCGCTCTAAAAGTGGGGCAGGTCAGAGGTGCCTGAACTAGGGATCCTGCCCACCCCGCCATGTTGCCTCCCACCCCACCCCCCAAGGCTCCATGCTCACACTATCCCTTCCCTCAAGATCCAACACACACCTTTGCCACTGACTCCTCTCCACCCTTCCCCCCCCCCCCCACATCATTGCTCACCCTTACGTGCTGGAACTAGGTTTCCATTATCCAGCGCCCTTGAACCACACAGTGTAATATGGCCGCGTCCACTAAAAGTCCAACCATGCAAGATCCCAGAACATCTAAAATAAGTTGCCAAGAATAGAATTTTAAATAATGTTTTAAGTTTTCCATGAGGTTAGCCTTGGTGAAAGTTGCCAAATTGCCAGCGCCAGGGACTGAATCTGTTTTCTGTCCACTAATCCCAGGACAGAGAACAGGCGCCACAAAACACCATGAGCACACTGATGGGTCTCAGCAGTACAACAGCGGAGAGTCACTTTTTGAATTATATGCTGAGGCTGCCAATAAAGATGCATGGTGCCATACAGAGGCAGATATATTTTCCCCATTCTGTTGGGCCCTAAGCCAGAGCAAGTGGGGGCCCTGCCCCACCCCTGCCACCTGCAGGCCCCCTCATCCTTCCCAGGGATCCTGCTGGAGAAATGAGGTTGGGGCGTGGGGCCATGCTTTACCGAGCCCCCTCCTCTCACCCCCAGCAGCCTTGATGGGCAGAGGGGGGGGGGGGCGAGGCTTGCCCCACTGTCCAGCAAGCGCCGGGAAGGCGAAGCGGGGCAAGCCCCTGCACCCCCTACCCTGCTCTCTGGCAGGAGCACTGAGTGGGTGGAGTGGGCAGGGTGCCGGGTTGCCTATTTTTCTGGGGGCCCCCACAATTGTCCAGGTCATCTGGGCACCGGCCCTGTTGGCCCAGTGGCTAATCTGCCACTAGGTGCCAATTGTAGTGGTGGGGGTTGTGTTTTTTTTTGTTAATGATATGGCCATGTGTCCACTATGAACTGGCCTTTGATAGCAGTGAATCACTGCACTGAAGTGAGATGATAAGAGCATTTTTAGTGAAGCTTGAGTGAGTGCTAGGCCCCTGAAGGTTTGTCTATAGTGCAGCAGGGCCGTGGTGCACTGTTAAACATTGAAGTGATTCCGTGCCCACAGTGTCATTTTTAGCATACTAGCTTGAGATGAGTCTGTTTATCCAGGCTGGGACCCACACCTTGCAGGTGTGGTGTAACCGTTACGTAGGCCACTAGTGCTGCGCTTAGCAATAGTCTGCAGAATTCACCACTCTTAAATCAAATGTGCCTATGACCCATCAAAACTTCCTTTACATAACACTGGCACCGAGAGTTGACTTTTCTTGTTCTGCTAGAAGGATGTTCGTATCATAATCAAAATATTTCCCCTTTACTGTTAAACATTTCCTTTGCATAGGGGCTGAGCACTTACACAGAGACCTCACATGGGGATTACTGAGGGCTCAACATCCTTATACCCTAAGGAGGAGTCTTTCAAACCCTGGTAAGAAAGTTATTAACCGCAGTTCGGGCTATTTTGCAAGAGAGGCCTTTTCCTGTATTTCCCTCGCAGATGGCACTTCCTCTCATAGGTGAGTTAGCATTTTGAAAGCTATGTACGCCTCTGCTTGTTGTCTTCTCTATGGTAGTCCCCCTTGACAATAAACTCACTTCCATCGCTCACTGCAGTGGATACAATTAGATAAAGCAATCTAGGAGGCTTTTGTTAAAAGCTCCAAGAACTAAACACTTCTTTCATGCATCATGAGAATTGTTGCTCTCAAGAAATTTCTGGGCTAGTTTCTGTGCTGTGTGTCCTGTGAGATACAGCACCGAAGGCACAGCACAATGGAAATAAGGTAAATGTGGCTGTATACCACTTTTGCATTGCCCATGCTACCGTGCCCAGGGGCCCCAGCCAATTGAAGGGTTTCTTTTCTACCCTCAGACTCTGTGCTTGCGAGAGGGGAAGTCTTGCCTCTTAGATGCATCCAGTGCTTAATGTGAAATTGTCAGAGGGCACTGGGTGGGGCCTCACGCTCATTCTGCATTGTATAGTTGAAAAGGAACCACTAGAAATTGCTCCCGACTCCAACTGGGGGGGGGTTAAACTAATGTCAGCCCTACACTGCTCCTATTCCTAATTTCAGCTATATACTGTCACTTTAGCTATAGGGGCCCTTTACAATGCTGGAGCCAGGGCTGGATTTAGGGGCAGATGACCCGACAACCAGTGGGAGTAAGAGGTCAGGTTTGGGGTGCTGGTTTGTGGTTAGTGACAAAAGGGAAAATAGAATGTTTAAAGTAAAATGTTTCAGGTATTGCATATGTGGATTCATTTTTCACTAACCTCCTAGAAGAGCGGTGTCCGATACATTCGCCATTAGCCACATGTGATTAATAGGCTATTGAATTGTGGCTAATGCATGTGGCTTTCTTATAATGTGGCTGTCATAAGTGTGGAGTGCTGTCTTGCCTGTGTGGGGTTAATGTTATCTGAGAGGGCAGTGTGGTCAGAAGAGTCTGACTAGACACAAAGAGACCAGGAAGTGGAGTGCAGTTCAATCTGGGCTTTGGAGTGACTCAGATCTCTTGTCCAGCTATGGACCTCCAACCTTGTCCTTGCTCTGTGTGTCTTCATAACTAGCTAAAACTGTAAGTAAGAATTGTATCCTGAATAAGCTTGCATTCGACCTTTGGTGTCCCCATCTGTGTAGTTAGCAGAGAAGGGGGTGGGGAGAGAAGTTTGTTTATGCAAGAAGACTGAGGTTAGAAAATTCTGTACCTGTGTAGGGTCTTAATTGTATGCTGTATTCTCTTTTCTTTATTAAATCTTTTTAGTTATAAAAAGGTTTGGTTCTTCTCATAAAGAAATCCTAGCTTGGATTTAACCCAGTTCCCAGGTACAGGACAGTCTGTGTGTCTAAGAGGAAGGCTCACAGGGTGGAAGCCTCAGGGCGGTTTCTTATCTCTCTTGGTAACAGACGGGAGGAGTAAGAGGGAAGGGAAACAGCCTCTAAGGGTCCGGCTCTCTGGAGAGAGAGAGAGCAGGGGTTTGGGGGAGTCCGGGTACCCCCTCTCCAGGGCCTTGGAGTTTTACTCAGATGGTGGCAGCTTGGGTAACCCCATTTCCCTACTGGTAAAGTGTGGGGGTTTAGGGGTGTAAAGACCTAACTTAGGCTGGGAAACAGCTCATAGTTATTTGGTCTGGCATAGAAGAGTCCTTTTCTATGTACCCCAGAGCACAGAGGAAGGGAAGGACACTCTTACAGTGGCTTATGAGAAAAATTCAAAACCACAAGGATGGCTAGCAGTGTGGCTAGCACTGAATTTCTATTGGACACCACTGTGAAGGTTCTGGTCCTCTGTAGAATTTTGTGGAACCTTCTGGATTTTCTGAGAACTACATTTTCCTTGAATCTCCTATAATGTTGCCAGTCATGCCCTCACAGCTATGTAAGGATGTTACAGGGTCCACACAGGTCTCGCTCTCTTTCCCCTGTGTCCTGGCTACTAGAAATAAAAGTCTTCACACTCCCTTCTGCTGCTTCACCCTAGTGTCCTTTATTTTCAGATTACATCAGTGGCTTCAGTGCAAGAAAGTGCTTCCCTTTAATCCCCCAACGCTTACCCTCTTCATACCTGGTTCCAGGGTCTCCAGGCCCCTGAGGTGCCTTGCCTGCAGTGAGGAGACAGAGGAGGAGGAGCAGGAGCAGGAGCAGGAGCAGGAGCCTCCTCTCCCCTTCCTGGCCCACCTCCTTACTGAGTGTTCAGCTCAGGGCTTTTCTAGCCCTCTCAGTCTGCAGTCCCAGCTGTGATCACTTAGCCCAGTCTGCTGAGGTGATCCAGCCCTCATTAGGGCCCTGCTGGCTGCTTCAAGCCTCTACCCCTGGCCCTCTTGTCAGAAATCAGGACTTAGGCAGCAGGGGAAGGGCCCTGCCACAAAGGTATATAAATGAGTCAGTGAGATATAAGAATGAAGTGAGAGCCTAGCTGAAATACTGGGAACCTTGTGTAATTAAGACTTGAAGAGTGTAAGTAGCGACTAACAAGGGACAATTTAATGAGATGCCAGAGATAGCTATCGAACCTCTATCTATGCAACACTGTAAAAGAAATACAGTAAAACCTCCATTTAACGGACTAATTCGGGCGAGGGGGTGTCTGTTAAATCAAAAAGTCCGTTATTTAATAATAATAAAAAAATGAGCTGTCGGAGCAGCAGCCCGCCCGCCTCAGGGTCGGGGCGGCAGCTCCGCAGCCCGCCCGCTGCCGGGACCCGGGCACCAGCTGCCGGGAGCCGTCAGCCAGCCCGCCCAGGCACCGGCTGCTGGGAGCCGGGCGGCAGCTGGCAGCCAGCCCACCAGAAATGGATCAGGAATGCATCAGACTTGCTCAGAAATTTTGTCCGTTGCATCCGAAGTCCATTAAATCGAGGTCCGTTAAATCGAGGGTTTACTGTAGTTACTTTTTTGTCACGCTCAACATGTAATGTCTGGTAACTTTCTAAGTCTAAACCTAGACTTTTGGTCTCCCTAATACGGTCTGTTTTCCCTCATAGAAAATAAAAGATGACCCCAAAGAAGTCTTCAGGAACTCATCATAGGAAGTGAAAAGCTCAATTACAATGTAGTTTGCAGCAGGGGGCAAATTTGATAGGAAAATATCTGAAACAGAACAGCATAGATTGGGCTTTAGCGAATAGCAGAAGAATTTGAGGAGTGAAGCAGAAATGATGGAAGGCCTTTTACAAAGGAATTAGTAGATTTACCTGAAGATAATGTGAGGAAAGTGATGGAGAATCATCCATTTTTCCTGGTTGCATAAAAGAGAGTGATGATAAAGGAGAATGTGGCTATCATGGAAAGGAGAATAATAACAAGGAAAAAGCTGGCTTACATAAAAAGGAGAGAAATGATAAAGAAAAATTAGCTTTGCATGATGACAGAAACAGCAGTGTGAAAAATTGCACACCACAAATCGATACATCAGATCCTGCTTTATGGCTGGCAATCCTAAATTCTGCCAATATTGATCACATAGGTTCCGACTCACAAGGTCTCCCCCACAGTTGTGAGTGGTAAGCATAGCTTTTCAAAGCACAGGCTCATTAAATCATATCTTTGATCAGCAATGGCTGACGAGAGATTGACGTCACATGCTATTTTATTGCTTGAAAATGCCATTGGCTGGTCTTTGGAGCTCTCTGACGTGCTTGAGGTTGCAAGGGCAAAGGTGAGAAAAGCGACCTTTTGAACTAAAGGACTAGAGTTACCATTCTAACTCTGGTACTGACTATAGCACTATTTAATACTGGTCCACCCAATGTTGGTGCACAGTTCAATTTCTTGATGGTAGTACATTTCAGTAATTCATAAAATTAAAAAGTTTCTATAAGCTTAGAGGAAAGAAATTTTTATTTGCTTATATAGGGCATGAATAAATACAGATTATAGCATGTACATTTATCATCTTATATGACAGGGCTAAAACATGCTACAACTTGTGCATCAAAGTCATGACATGGTAACAAATGCAATAAAAAGTAAGGTGTTCAAAAGTTTAACAAATGGGGGGAGGCGAGGAGGGGCTCGGAATACATGCCTAGCCTGAGATACCATTTGGCCTAGGTTTGGCCTTGGCGGGAGCTGCATACAAGGTTTGTGGCAGGAGCCAGAATAAACGCACAAAGTTATACGCGAGTTGTCGTGTATGCCTAACACAAGCAAAATAAGCTTGGTGGTCTCAGTCCAGTTCCTAGTAAAGAAGGGTTCAACCTAATATAGTGACCATCCCCATACCACAGCTTGCATTACTTGGCTGTTTTGACAGACAGCCCAAGAGATGAAGGGGTTGGGAGACTGAATGCTCCTTCTTAACCCTAGAAATGGTCCCTGCAGATCAGGATTAAGTTATATGGGGAGGGCAATATGAGGAAGTTTGTACTACATAACTAGCTACATAAAAGACTTCAGTCTTCCGGGCGGACAATTTGGCCACTTTGCCACCAGTAAAATTCACGCCAAATCTTAAAGCAAAGCTGAAAAATACAAATGAAGGTCCTACTCAATTATCACTCTATTCTCTAAAGTTTCCAAAGCAGCAGATTTACTGCATGCAATGGGTTCTGTGTAGACAGTCATTTTTTAGGCTCTGGTCACATATATGATGAGGAACCTATTTGTTATCAATATTCATGATGAGATTGAAGCATAATAAGACTTTTAATGATACCTCTATGACATTAAGAAAATTCAGATTAAAAATATTCTGGACTCCAGGTAGCATGTGGTTGCAGATTAGTTAGTCCAAATGGTGAATTGCCATGTCCTAATGGTTAGAAAAGGGCATTTAAAAGTTTTATTTTTTCTCTCTGCAGTAATTTGTTGTAAAGAAAAGTTTGGTCTAGGGTCCATTTGTGTTCTTTCAATTATCAGAAGAAAAACAACTAAGAGTAGATTCTATAAATCAAACATGGAAGTGTTGCCACCAAGTGGTAAAAGATAGGTTAGGCACTAGCTCTTAATTTATGGATTTAAAAAAAATTAAGTCTCTAAAACATTCCAGGATGAATGGATTTCCTTTTTTATAGTTTGATGTTTTCTCTTTACATTTTTCTTTTTTTAAAGTGGTGGAAGTGACTATACCAGCAGCAATTCTATGATGGCCCTTTTAAACTGCTCCTTTGGCTTCAAGCAGAGAGCCTGCGATCACTGATCTCAAGCATTTCATATTAAAAAAACCTATGTTTTCTGGGGTTGGATGTGGAGGGAGGATGTAGTTCAGGTAATTAAAGCTGAAATAGCTAAGAAACCCTGCCAGGCTAGCAAACTCTTAAGCACTTAAATAATCGAGCCAAACAGTTAATCTAGTGTTAATCCTGAACTTTAGTTAAAATATATTAAAGGGTTATAAAATAATCATCATATTAAACTATAGAGAATGAACATCACCGCAAAGGGACTCTCTCTCTCTCTCTCTCTCTCTCTCTCTCTCCACACACATTATATCTATCTATCTATATACATGCACACATTATATCTATATCTATATCTATATATATACACACACATTATCTATCTATATAAATTATACACATACATACATACACACACACTGGCCAATATGTGAGGCATGTGATACTCCCCATTTCTTGCTACTGCAGTGGCTCCTCCCTTCTAGAGGTTCTGCCATTATTAGAGCAGTGAGCAGCAGCTGTTCCACCTATCACCACAGTCCACCCTATTCATGTGTAAGTGCCTGAGGAGGGAAGAGACAAAGGGAAATTTCTCTTCCATTTGGCATCCTTACAGCAGGGGTGTAGGGTAGTGAGCTAGGGGAAAGGCGGCACTGGGAGATTCAGACATAGGGATGTGGGCTGGGTCACAAGGACACAGGGAAATCAGAGGTCATAGCGAACATGGGGGAGCCATGTTGATGTACCAAAGGGACAAGGAGACACAAGAGAATGATGGAGAAAGGGTCACAGAACTAAAGGAAGCCCCCAAGCCTCTACTATTTCAAGAGAGAGACTGAAATAAAAAGCCCTGTAGCTTCTCCCCAATGAAAAGAGGAGAAACCCAGACACCCATCCTCCTGGAAGAAGAAGGTAGAGATGATCTCCAAAGATGCCAGTAGATTAGTGAATAAGCCAGCTGTCCTCCCATGGGGGCATAGATGTTGCCCTGGCAGTGCAGTGTCCAGTGCAGACAATGATTTACAGGCACAGTTTGGCCCAAAGTAACTACATACTGTGATTGTGTGTATGTCCATATAAACACAAATACACACAAACTTAATTATATGATCTTAACAACATAACTCATACCAAAGAACCATATTAAATGGACTGCAAAAGAACACAAAGACATTGGACAAAAGCAGAGCGCTTCTCTATCACAATAAATGTGAGCCATTGGTTCCCTATGGACTTTTAGGGTTTGTACATAAAAGGTGGTCTGTGCATTGTGCTATGTGGACATATTTTATTGTTTCTCATTCCATGAGATTGTATTGCACATTGGATTCACACATAACACATCTTAGTCCCTGGGGCCACATCCTGGTTACTCAGTTCTTACTCAGGTACTTCTATGCTTATACCCAAAAAGTCTGCTCAGCTCTCCTGTGATAATGCACTGTGAGTTCAAATTTTAGGAGATACTAAGCTCAAATATTTAATTTTATGGGAGGAGAGCTACCTGATTTCATAGAGGTTCAATATTCTAGCTGACCTCCTTTCTAGTTTTTCTTTCATTGTCATAATTCCTTTAGAACATTTCCTATGTCTACTTTAAAGGAATCTTGTAGACCACTGACAAAGGCATTTTTGTAAGTCCTCTTACGAGAAATCCCTCTTTTTGCTTCTTCCTCTATCTTATATATGGAGTAATCTGATAGAAATGTCTTCAGGCTTTGGTACTAATCAGCTTTGCAGATGATCTTGCTAAGCATGGCACAAAGGTGTTTCTAGTATAAGGAATAGCTACTGGCACAAATTGACCTTGATCAGGAGTCTTTCAGATGTAGTCTTTCTCTGACTTTATGTGGGGAAAAAACAATTAAGAAGACTAAGTATAATCAGAATTTACTCTAGCCTTTCAGGTTTCAGAGTGGTAGCCGTGTTAGTCTGTATCCACAAAAAGAACAAGGAGTACTTGTGGCACCTTAGTAGCCTTTCAGTATAACTTAAAGATGAACTGCAAAACTTTGATAAACTATACAAGAATCCATTGAAAAATTCAGACTTTCTGTAAGGAATGTATTGCCCCTTTTGTTGTTCACTATGCTTTCGCTTCTCTTCACATGCTTTTCTTCTGTGCGTTGCACTGTTCCCCTCCATCTGTTAAGGGTAGACACTGTAGTTGCTTTGTCTGCTTTCCTCTACATCTCTTCAGTACATTTACTGTGTGAAGAATACACCTTTTGGTGGCCTTTAGCTTTATCATATGAACTAGGGCTAGATTGTAAACTCCTACTCACATTGCTGAGCAGTTACTCACAGGAATGGTTCTGTTGTTAATTTCAATGGGGCTATTGCTGTGAGTGACTGCTCATCAGTGAATAGAGTTCATATTCTGGTCCTGAGAGAACATGGGCCAAATCTTTCTCCCATTAAATAGGAAATTTTGGAGTCAGTCCTCAGCTGCACTGGATTGCTTGGTAAACTGGGCGCAAGCAAACAACATGTATCTTAATATGGTTAAAAGTTACCATTTAAATATGGGACCAAAGCCAGTAGGCCCTATTTAAAGGATGGGGGACTCTAGCTGGGGAAGCAGTGACTCTGAAAAGTTTTTGGAGGTCATGGTGGATAATGTGCTGAACATGAGCTCGCAAAGTAACTGCATTCAAAAGAGTTAATGCAATTCTGGGTTGCATAAACGGGAAATCTCAAGTAGGAGTAGAGAGGTTATTCTACATCCATATTTAGCATTGGTGCGACTGCTGCTGGAATACTGTGTCCAGTTCCAGTGCCCACAATTCAAGAGGGATGTCATTAAATTGGAGGGAGGTCAGAGATGAGCCACAAGAATGATTAAAGGATTGGAAAACCTGCCTTATAATGATAGATTCAATCTATTTAGCTTTACAAAGAGGAAGTTAAGGGGTGACTTGATTACAGTCTTTAAGTCTCTACATGGGGAACAAATATTTAATAATGGGCTCTTCAACCTAGCCAAGAAAGGAATAACACAGTCCAGTGGCTGGAAGCTGAAGCTAGACAAATCCAGACTGGAAATAAGGTATAAATTTTTGACAGAGAGGGTAATGAACCATTGGAACAATTTACCAAGTGTCATGGAGTATTTTCCATCACTGACCACTTTTAAATCAAGTTGGAGGTTTTTCTAAATGATTTGCTCTAGGTATTATTTTTGGGGACGTTCTATGGCCTGTGTTATATAGGGATCAGATTAGCTTATTACAATCTTTCTGACCTTGGAATCTCTAAATGTACAGCAGCCTCAGGGTTGCTCTAAATCACATTGCATTCATCCAGCCATTGCTCTGGTGAAGGACTGTGTGTAGGGTCACCAGACAAGTGTGAAAAATCGGGACAGGGGGTGGCAGGTAATAGGAGCCTATATAAGAAAAAGACCCCAAAATTGGGACTGTCCCTATAAAATTGGGACATCTGGTCACCCTAAGTGCCATGAACTCGCCCCCCTTTTCGCAGAATTAGAGGATACAGGTTTTGTTGGCTTTGCTCAGTGTGTAAAATACTTTCACTCCTTTCTAGAATGAAGACTCTTTTTCCGTATCATGACACAGCGTATAGATTATTAACTTGTATTAACCAGGACGACTGTTTTGTAGCCAGTGGTTTTAGGACAATCACCTCTCCTCTTACTTGTTTAAAGACTGGGCTACACAGAACTTTGTACCAAAATATTCATTCAAGTTACATCAAAATAGAACATTTTTATTCCAAAATAAGTGGGTCCCCCCTAGAATTTGCAACTAAAGGGGCAAATTACAACCCATTTAACTATTTTGGGTATAATTTCTACGTAGAATACTAGATTATTTTGTTAGGGGTTAGCCGAGTTATTTGTTGTCAAATTCCAGCTCTCCAGCAGTGCCAGAGAAATCAAGGAAGGCTGCCCCTTCTTCTCTCCTCCCCCAACAGAAAAAATCATGCTGGATACTTTTCTGAAAATTCCTTGAATAAGGCTCCTCATGCTGCCATTGTAGTTATAATTTGAATTACAGTAGTGCCTAGACTCAGCATCCCAGGTGGTAAGCACTATGTAAACAAAGAAACATGTAGGACTGTGCCCTGAAGAGTTTACTAGGCCCCTGAAGAGTTAAACAGGCAACAGGGAGGAAAGGAGCATTATTATTCCTGTTTCACAGATGGAGAACCTTCGGCATTGCGTCACTGAGAATCACAGTGCCTAACTTCCAAGTGCCTAGAAAATCACTTGGATTTGTGAAGCTGGCCCATAAGACTAATTATTTATCCACAGTACAACGGCTTCAGCAGGAGAGATTTAGAGAGGCCCATATCAGAATATCCCTTACCTCAATGGTTAAAGCAGTTACCTATGTGGTGATAGATCTCTGTTCAAATCCTTTCTCCTCCCTTTCAGGTAGCGGAGTGACCGGGGGCGGGGTCTCCTACAGCCCAGGTGCCTACTCTGATCCCTGGACTAAAAGTTATAGTTTCTCCTCTGCCTCTAGCTTTTTTGTGTGAATTCGCCACAGGCACCAACTTTCCCCGGTGCTGGTGGGTGGTCGCGTTTCCCCCTCCAGCCCTACCCCAATTCCATGGTTTCCCCATCCCCATTCCAACCTCCTCCCCCAAGCACACCATCTTCCCCTTCCTCCCCCATCACTCGCAGCCATGCAAAACAGCTGTTTCGCATGCAAGACCTGGGAGGTAAGGGGGAGAAGCACGATGTGGCAGCATGCTCGGGGAGGAGGCGAGGAGGTGAGCTGGGGCGCGGGAGAGAGTGGGTGCAGTGCACCAATTTTCCCCTGTGGGTGCTCCAGCCCCGGAGCACCCACAGAGTTAGCACCTATCAAACTCACCTGAGGGGGCCAATCCACTAGGTGTGCTCAGAGGGCACTTATCAATACAGGTCCTGCACATGTTTTAGGTGGCCAAATCACTCCAGCGTTTAGGTGGGAGACAGGACTCAGCTGCCTAGAGGGAGGCAGCAGTATGCATGCCTAGAGGTAGAAACATTGCCACGTAGGGAACGTTTACTGCAAAACTTTAGGCACCGAGTGAGTTTAGGCCCACCCCAAGGGGTTTAGTGGAAGTTTTGCACATTGCAGTGGTGGAAAAACTGGGTCTGAGGCAGCTATAACAGGAACATAGGCACCCAATGCATTTTGTGCATCCAGGCCAAAAAGTGACTAGCCTATATTCATGTAGAAAGCCTGTTGCAACTTGGTGAACAGAACCTGAATCCCAGGCCAGTGCCTTAATCACAAACCATTCTTCCTCTTTTTTCTTATTATATGAACCTAATAAACATTGATCGAGAGAGAGAGAGAGAGATGTTCAAAATAAATTAATAAAAAGAAACTGGTAAGGATCATGCAGTTTTTACTTCAAATCTGAAGACGAATTAGCCTTCACGATATCGTCTGTTTAAGGATTACATTGTTAATAGCCTAAATTTGACACACATTTTTCTCCCCTTTAGTCACTACCTGCAAAGCCTCTCTGAAAATTATCTCTTATGAAGCTGTGTTATTAATGGCTCCCTGTGAGGTTTCTTTTGGAAGCCTCCGAAAAGTAAATAAAAATGAATTAATACAGCGTTTTGGTTTGTAGGCAAAATATGCAAATAGAAGTCTGACAAAGCTTTAGCAGCATTAAAGGCTTTCATATTCTCTCCTCAGAGGCTTTGCTCATGGAATCAGAAGCCTTTAGGCAACCTTTAACTTCGTTTACATGTAATACACACACTCTTTTCCTAATGTCCTCCTGGCCCAATTCCCTCCAGTGCAGTTTTCATCTTCACACTTCATGAATTTTATTTGCTATCAATAAATAAACCTATTATCATCAGGTTTTTGTATTCTCATCATATATCATAATTTCTCATAAACCATTTCATTGTATGGGTCAGGTTCACTGAGCACAGCCCACTCATCTTTATTTCTTAGCAGATGACTGGAAGTATAGATGGAAAAAAATAAGAGTTCTACTTTCTATAAAGTCTATGATGAATATGGCCTAGGTATTCTTATTTTTACATACCTTTCTAGAACTGTGATATTTGAGTGCCCCTTAATATAACATATTGTCATCCTAGAAAACAACTAGCATCCTCCAGGAAAAGGTTTGTCCCATCAGATGAGGAGGGAGGTGCACCAGCATTTGTTGTGCATCTAGTCGACCTGACTAAAAAGATGCATTTTTGCATTGCCTCTGAAAGGTTGTCGGGTTCAGGCCGTGGTGAATTACCAGGTGTAGTGAGTTTTAGAGTCAAGGAGCCACCATGAAGACTCCCCTGCTGATGCCTCCTGCAAGTTTCTTTGAAGAATGATAGTATGAGTATGGCTTGAAAGCATAGAAGGGCAGGTGGTCTTGCCTGGTAACTGGGTCTTTAGATAGATAGTAACCAGCACCTTGTATTTTATCTTGCGTTGGATCAGCAATCAGGACAAAGTACTGTACTGAACAGTGGTGTAATGTGCTGTCATCGAGGTGTATCATTTTGGACAGACAGATTCTTCACCAAATGAAGCCTCCAGCTTAATCACTTTGTCAACCCTTGGTAGTACATGTTAGTGTAGTCTTATATATAGGCAACAAATGCATGTGACAGTGACTGAGATGGACAGATGCAAGTCCCTAGACCAGCGAAGTTAGAAGAAAGTATTCCTGGTTAATCAGGCATCCATAAGCATAGTTGAGTCCAGCAGGATTTAGAGATTGAGAACTATCTTGGCAACATCTCTAATATACATAATCATCTATGAGATAATTAAAAGAAGCTATTATATCCTCAGACACCTTTACTTGACAGGGAGTTATGATTATAAACATAGTGGTAGCATAGTTATAATGGTAGGGTCTGCCACAAAGAAAGGGGAAGGAAGTGAGTTTCCCACGCCCATGGCTCCTTCTAGATAAGCACTGAAGATACAACTCTTAAGGGTCCTTGTGGAACCTCACATCTGTGTCATGTCATTGGTAGCTTGATTAGTAAGACTTTAGTCTCACGGCATGATCATAAAGCCCACGTAATGTATGCCTTCAGAGAGACTGCGTGAGAGACATCACTCATCAGTTTCTTTATTTCTAAGGCTATGGAAGGGCTTATGTACGTTGCCTTATTTTTCTTGCTCTTTGCAGAGTCCTGTTGGTAAAGGTAAATTTGGGGTCGATTTTTAGCAAATTGATTTGGTCAATTTTTATTTAAAAAATCAGCAATTACAAATGTTTTGACTTTTCAGTTGAGAGAAAATGTTTCATTTAGGAATTTTATATTTTAGTTAAAAAATCCTTGTAGAGGGGTGGTATGGCCCCCTGATGGCCAGGAGGGAAACAACCCCTGGCCGAGGCCAGAGGAGGCGGAGCCAGGGCCGGTCAAGCCCCGCCCCCGGAAGGTCAGGGGCCGACCCGGAAGTTCAAAAACCCTGCCGCCAAGCTCACTCGGGTGGCAGACACCGGAGAGATCAGATGCTCCGGGGCTGGCTCCGGCCAGAGAACCGCCGAGCCAGCCGCTTCCCCGCTATTGGGAGAAGCCTCCGACGCTGCCACTTGACCGCTACCCAGAGGAGCCGCTGGACCTGCTGCCTGACCGTTACCCAGAGGGGCCGCGGGGCCAGCCGCTTCCCTGCTATTGGGAGCAGCTGCCGACGCTGCCGCTTGGCCGCTACCCAGAGGAGCCACTGGACCCACCGCTTGCCAGGTACCCGGAGGGGCCGCCGACTCAGCCGGCCGCCTATTACCCGGAGGAGCCACCGACAGAGCCTGCCTGCTACCCCGAGGACTTGCCAGACCTGCTGCCTGACAGTGACCCCGAGGAGCCGATGACCCTGGACCCCGGTGAGGACCCCGAGACAGCCCAGGTACCAGGGGAGGGGGAGTCCGGAAGTAGCCCGGGGGAAGGCACCGAGCCAATGTCAGTGTGTTGCGGCCAGGATCCCCACTGACTGCAGCGAGCCTTCCGCTGCAAGGGCCCCTGGGCTGGGGCGCAGTGGAAGTCGGTGGGCCTGCGCTCCCCCTGCCACCCCCCTGGTGGGTGGCAGTCTCCCCCTCACACTGATACCTGGTCTACCGGTTCCTGAACTATTGTTCAGCCCCTGCTTAAGGGTCTGAACCCCCTGACCCATCATACTCATTGTTGTTTGCCCTGACTCAGGGCCCAGACTCACTGAACTAGTGCTCAGCCCTGCATTTTGTTCTATTCTGCTCTTCTGCTGTCTTCATCCTTCACTATTTGGCATTGGCAGGACGTGACCTCCGAGCCTCGGGTGAGTCCATGAATCTGCCACTGAACACATATGCACATTTTGTCCTAATGTTATAGGCATTCTTTGCCAAAAGAAATCAGAGTAAGCCCAAGCCTGATTGCTTTTAGTCCCAAAAGTAAGTCACATGTTCCAAGAAGGTCGTCTCCCAGAAGCAGCATCTGTAAACAATAGTACACAAAAGCAAGCAAGCAAGCAACTATTATAGACTCAAGAAGTAACATTATTGTTGACATGGCCCATGTTACTTCTTGGTTTTGTAGGAAGCTATGATCTGTTCACCGGCCCTGTACCATGATGATTGATGGTAGTAAAAAAATAATGCTATTTTAATTGCCTGTCAAAAACATCCCCCCCTCCCCCCCCCGAAAGAGTGGTTGGAGTAGGATTTTCCAAAGCTGATACAGGTAGATAGATACTAGGAATGATTTTTCACAGTGGATTGATTGTGGCAAAAGGGAAAAATGTTTAATGCATCATACTATTTCATGAAGTGTGTAACCTACATCATGACACTTGTACCACTCAGAAATGCACAAGCATTCTCATCCACAGGACTCAATAGTAAAAGGCAAAGAAGGTACGAGGGACTAAGGGATTTGTATCAATTCATGTTTGTTGGTATTTTTAATGGCTTTATCATAAATTAATAAAGTATAGCTTAGTTCCATACTCATTCTCAACTATCATATTTATTACCCTAATGGGGAGTATACTAGACAAATACAGAGAAAAGATTTTTTTTTCTCCAAAGAGCTCAGACTGCCATCACAGTGAGGGGATATAACAGCAAGCAAGTTATCAGCAAGATATCAGAACAAGTGCTGTTAGCTTCAGCTGTGCACATGATTCACATGGCTCATCTCCACATGAAGCACCCTCAGGATATATTTATGTACCAGGCCCCCTTTGAGAGTCTTTCTGTGTCCTGATTTAATATAGATTGGTTAGAGATAGTCAGGATGGATCTACAATAGGGAGGTCATGCTTAACAAACTTGATGCATTGCTTTGAGGAAGTGACAATGAGAGTGGACGGGGTGAAGAAGTAGACATAATTTACTTGGACTTGAAAAGGCTCTCAATACAGTACCACATAACAGATTAATTTATCAGGTTAGCAAGTACGGTACTGATGGTGAAATACTCAATTGGATATAAAATTGGCTTGGTAACAGAGGCCAGGGAGTGGTAATAATGGTTATAGATCACATAGGAGGAAGTAATATGCACTCAGGAGTGCACATTTGCAGATACAGTATCATGAAACTGGCAATATTAAAAGAAGACTTGGCTCCAAAGAGGCTGGGGGAAAATGGAGGCATGAGGTTTACAAGTAACTTACAATAGGTTTCAGAGTAGCAGCTGTGTTAGTGTGCATCCGCAAAAAGAACAGGAGTACTTGTGGCACTTATGCAATTTAATATGGCCAAATATAAAGTAAAGAGGAGAGGATTGGTAAAAATGGATTAAAATGAATTATGCTATGACAGATCAAAAATGTCAAGAGATGCCAATCAGGAAAAAGAGAGTCTCTTTCTTTCCTTCTGTCCCTGAGGGGAAGGAGGAATGGGTGGGGAAACAGATTTTTGTGTAGACAGGGAGATAGAAAGGAGACAGCTCTTCTACTACCATCAGATGTTGCAGCTGCTTCACCTAATGATAGGAGGGCTGTAGCCCAAGAAACTCCTCAGCCAAACATTAGTATCTACCACTTCATGTTCCCACTTCAGATTCCTCTACCTTCCTGGTAAGTACTCACTTTATCAACCAAATGGGGAGGGGTGCAGGAGGGGAGAATCCATAGGGCAGGTACACTCTCCAAAACACAGAAAGGGTACATCTACACAGCAAAGCAAAAAGTGTTTGTCTCCCTGCCTCTAACTGTGCTTCTGTGTCATACCTACTCACTGGTTATAACAATAGCTTGAGTACTTAAAACCCTAGCAAAGTGTAATTCCTCACCAACAATGGAACACGCTTTTGTCAATGCTCCTTTTTCAATTAAATAAACAGGGATGTTCAGTTGTTATGTGACTGGTTAGAGGATTTGATTCACAGACCATGCAGCAAGTATACTTTAGGAATTGTTTATTTATGATCTGTGTCCTGATAACTAAAAATTATCCTGGTGTTGTTTTCGTATGAATATTGTCTACAAACTTGGGACAGAGTCTGTGACCCCATTAAAGTCAATTGTCAAGCTCTCATTGATTTCAACAGGACTAAGATTTGACCCATTGCGATTATTCAGAGAGCACCCACAAACTCTTAAATCAATAATTCACCACGGGAATGTTCCTTCTACTGGGGTCACATTGTTAATACATCCTGTTCATGTCATTTCCTCTATACATCTATGAACAACTTTAGAACAAGGGATAAAAACTGCTTCCCTCCCTTTTGCAAGTAAATATTAGACTATTTTTTTCCTATAAACAAGATAGGAGTATTTTTCCTCAAGAAAACTTATAATAGGAAAAGTAATATTAATACTTTCCTTGTGTGAGTGCTGGTGAAAGGAGAGAAGATAAAGTCTTCTATATACAAAGCAGTGCAAAAGTCCCAACACAGACTTGAAAATATATTTATACCCTGATCTAATGGTCAGTCTTTTTGCTATTCATGGGGGTCACTAAATGGCTCTTGCATGGAAATGACTTTCACCCGCTACCAATGTAGGCAAAATTGCCTCATTTTATATGGCTCAAAACCAAATTCCCGAGTCACTAACTCCTCCAGTGTTACTACCAGAGCAGGGCAAAAATCAGAATCATTTAGCCAACCTTCCTTCCCTGCAGAAATTTGGTGAAGTGTGTGACATGGTACCTGGGTCTGAACTACCTTGGGTTTCAGTTTTACAAGCCACTTTGTCTATTCAAATGAAAATTTTTCATCCACCCTCCCCGATTTCCTGGGCTGACCTTTGGGGATCTGAATAAAATTAATTTGGAAGGAAAAAAAACACCCCTGATTTTCATAAAGTGGCAGAAAGTTCCTCTTGGGTTAACAATATGTTGCATGTTATTAGCTATGTTTAGTGGAAATTGTCTATTTTTAATGGAAATTCTCACCCTGCCAAACACCCGCTTCTCCCCTTCCCTATGTTGGCTTTGAAAATATCATGTATCCAACAAAATTTTCCAAGTGTGGGCACATCTTGTAAAAGAGTCAGATCTTACCTGAAAATTTGTGTTTCCTTTGACATCCCATTTGTTCATACTTTTCCTGTGCAAACAGGAAGCTTTCTGTATGGGTGACAATTAGATTAGGATAGCTGACAACCAATCCTTGCCCCGGCACCCAAATAAAAAAAATAAAATCAGTGTTAAGGAAAACACTATGCAAACTGCTCTAAAAGCAGTGACATGCTATAGATAATGCAACTTCTAGGGAGCAGTATTGCTAAGTTAGCTGTCAGCTGTAGTGCATCACAGTCACAGCATAGACATGACCACCTTGCAATAGTAGCAAAGTGTTCTGTTGAAAGTGGTATTTAAATCTTCCTAAAGATTTTCCCCTAGTTTAATTTTTCAAAGTTACTGTTTCAATATAGCCCTACCCTCTCTTGCAACCACTTCATCTGGGTCTTAGGAGATAGTAAATTACTGCCATGCAGTGCACTGAGAATTAAGATTTCCTTCCATATGCTGTGCTTTTGCTTTCCAGGCATCAGTTATTCAGGGGCAAATTCTTGCTTGGGGTAGGGGCAGGATGGATGGATTTATCCAACTTTCTTCCTAAAATATTTTATTGTCTGAAAATGTTAAAAATCAAAGCAATCATTTCAAACAGTTGGTTTTCATTTCTTTAAGTTCACAGTGTTATAAGTAACAATTCACAAAATCCATACTGCAGTGTATATCAGTGAAAGAATATCCTTATTTAAGTCTGGCTTGCCACCATCTTCTTTCACATAATACACTGGCATCTCATCCTTACTTTGCTCACTTTGACTGTTATTGTGTCTCTCAGCTAATGCTTAGAAAATAACTGGGTATTTTTGTAGTTCAGAAAACCTCTCAGGGATTAGTGGCTTTAGTTAATATTGGTTAAAACTAATTTGGAACGGATCTGTTATTCTTCCATCTCCCCTTTATTTGCGTATTCTTTCTAGCACAATTTACATTTCCTCTTTCTCTCTTTTTTGGCAACTTTGCCCCTAGTTACCTCATACACAAGAAGTAATGCCAACTGGAATGTGAGAGCAGAGCTGAAAGCAGCCTGCTGACCTCTGCTCCTTTCCACCTCCTGCAAACTGGAGACATATCAAACTCAGTCTCCGGTAGCCTGGGAAGCAAGAGTCCTGATTTGCTTGGAAATTGAGGGACCGAGACCTTATGGCAGGCTCACTGAATGATAACGGTGCATAGAATTTTAAATATATATATATATATATATATATATAAAATCTAATGATCAGATACACACACTTACTTCCATTGAATGGTATCTTACTCTGGAAGTTGTTGCACTGAAAACAATGGGACTATCTGTGGAGTAATGTATTACTCAGGGCAAGTAAGGTATTCTGAATCTGGCCCAGTGTTATTTTTGAAGAACAATGTGTCAAATATTTAACTTTGTTAGGTGGAACCTGAAGGGGAAGAAAGATTGAGGCACCCAACAGTATATAGAGTGTGGCCTACATTCATATATCGATGATATAACGACACATCCCCCCACACTCCACATTGTGTACTCTCAAATATGCTTTTTTATCTGAGCAGAGATCACAGAATCAGCTATATCAAAATGAATCACAGTATTTTTTCCTGAATGAGTGGAGTCAGCACAATGTAAAGTTTGTAAAGTATGTAAAGTTTGTCATAGCTCAGGAATGCAGCATAAAGAAATCCAATAATTGAAATGGCCCGGTTCATAGAATTTCACATTAAGAGGGGTGAAGGGTGAAAATAAGAGCTGTTCCATTCTATCTGCTGCTTCTTTCAAGCCACTCGGTGCAAGTCTCTACACCTCATATACAAGTCGCTATCAGAGTCAATGCTTACCAATAGTTTCCACACTGGCATCTGAGACTACACAGTTTCCCCCTATATGTAGGTAACAGGAAATAAGCAGAATTTTTCAGATGCTGTGCAGAGGTATTTCTTGATAATTGGTTAGTTTTTAAAGTCAACCACTCTGTATGGATTTCTGGTGTAATCAAAACTGGAGTCCAATTTGATTTTTGCACTTCAGTCATGAAGACAAGGTCTAGAGCCTTGTGGGTTTTTCACATTGGCAAACTCTTTTCCCCTCAGTTTGTAAGGCAGACAGTTTGGCCAATAAACACATAAAATACCAACAACTTACATTTAGCCAATCTGGAGGAAGAAAGTACATATTCACAAAAATCAACAGCCTACATAGAACAAAGGTGACTGACGAGTTTGGTTATAACATTGTAGAGTATCATAAATGAAAATATAAAGTGCATTTTAAGTGATTAATGTATGTAAACTGCCCTCTTCCAGTGTGCATTTATCAAGAAAAAAATGCACACCTTCTATAGTGGTTAATGTTACAGGTCCGTTATTCAGCTTTGATAATGTGCATAACAATGCTCAGTATGACAATGAATTGGGGTAGCTGAGAATTTAGAATGGTGGCAAATTGGTGTAGTATTTGGATTAGCAAATTTAACCTGCATCTCGACAGCTTCTTTTCTTCAGTTCACAAGCGATAATAAAATCGAGCCGTGTCCTCTTTTTTTTTTCCTTATTTTTTTAAACAAAACAATTAAAAAGGTACCTGCTCAAACAAATACTACCAGCATTCATTAGTCAGGATGGTTATATGTAAAAGAAATGATGCCAGATAGTAACAAATCCAAGAGAAGTTTATTATGAAAATGGCACCTGCGGGATGAAAAAAATTAAGTTACATAAAGACAACCATGTATGACATGTATGAGAATCTACAAAAGTATAAAAAGAACCCTGTTGTAAATGAAGTATGTACATTTCTGATTTGCAGCATTATCAATGATCAATGAAAAAAATGTTTCAAATAAGCCAGGCACTCAAGAAGTTAGATTCGGTTAGCTTAACACAAAATAAATGTACCATAGCTGTCACTTTTTAACATTTTAATTTTTTTTTGTATTGTAGAGTTGGTAACACTGCTAAGATTTATACGAACAGAATCCCTTTCCCCATTATTCAGCTACTTGGCACCAGTCTCCTCATAAAAGATTTCATATATTTGTACAAGAAATAGTTAAAAACACAGACACAGTCTTCACAGGTAATGAAGTTTTTTTTCATTTTGTAATTTTAAACACTATGGATTTAGACAGCAGCTGTGATTATCTGTTAGTTTAAATCACCAGAAATCATTCTGACACAACACAGAAACATTTATAAAAATAAAATAAAACAACAGCTGTCTAGCTGTTCTTTGTAGCCGATAGGTGCACTCCTTTGATTGTTCAACAGCTAGAGTAGAGCTTCCAAAATTAAACTTTAAATTTCCCAATCCGTTTTCTTGGCTTTTTAGACCTACTTAAATCCTTCAAATAGAACCTTTAAAAGCTAATTATTAAAATTTGTGGCATCCAATTCTTTTTCTCCATTATTCCACTTTGGGCTTGGACCTACTCAGATTCAAAGCAGGAATTGACTCAACACAGTGAGTGCTCAAAAATTCAAAGGACAACTGAGTGAATATTTTAGCATTGTACATATAAGCAAATATATATGACAATCCTAAACTCAGTTTCCCTTTTTAACAACGTTGGTTGATCTTTCAAAGAATTTTCCATCTCAGTGGTAATTGCTCTATATATTACTCCATCAGCACGCCTGGGAGAAAACCAAAGAAATGCACCCTCTGCTTATAGGTAGAGCACAAGGGACTCTGGGAATGTTAACAACTGAGGCTATATGGCATCAATTTGTTTAATATATCTGAGCATTACTCTTCAGTGCATTGTGTGGCACACTGGAAGAGTAAGTCCTACCCAGAATTCCTCCGTGGGAAAAATGGCTCCAATAACCTTGAGCTAGTTAAGAGTCTTTTATCTCTGAGAGTGAAAAAGAGAGAGAAAAGGAGAGAGGGAGGAAGAGAGAATGGGGCGAGGGAACAAAGAGACAGAGAGAGAGAGAGAGAGAGAGAAAGGTCTGAGAATACACAACAGCAAAGCAACAGCAGAAATTAAAAGGTATACAGACAGTGGAAGCAGCATAAGGTGACATTACAGAGGTAGGCCACCACACAAAAACCACTAACCCCCAAGAATCACTGGTTCACTAGGACTGCAGGAATGGGACATTACCACTCCGGACTAGAGATAAAGCACAGAGAAGACAAAGGACAAAACAACTACATTAGCTTAGTATATACTGCATATAGTAACACACATTGAAACTGCAATGGGACTGACAGCCAAGGACACTTACACATTGTACACATTACAGTTCTCACATCTGTTATTAGATGCCTTAACAAACAGCTGCCAAAGATGGAGTGGAAGAAGAATTTATACTTGACAGTCATTTGGAGTGTTTGACACTACACTGTGATTTCTGGCAACAAAGACAAAATAGGAGATTTCTTTTCTTTTACTTAATGTGCAGTTTTCAGTTGTAGTTATCTATTTCAAGCTTATTAACCCATTCTTTAGTTTTAAAACATATTGGTTTCAACGCTAGAAATAAGACAAAACAAAAACAAATCAACAACAACAAAAAAGTCAACCTTCTCTCTATAACTTTAAATGAAAAAATAAAAACATGTTAAATATTTTCCTTCTTTTTATTCCGAAGTGTTATTTGAAGTTGTAAAATTAGCCTCAGTTACACTGAGAAAAAAAAACAGAGAGAAAAAATATCCACCTAAAAAACTGCTCCTCAAGTCAATTTAATTGAGTTTTTTTTAAGCACTTTCTCAAAAAGGCTTTCTGACCCATTTAAATTTAATGTGAGGCTATGTTTGTTAGTTTGGAGGTAAAACATTTTTAAGTCCTGCAGCAAATGTTAATGAGGGCTTTTGTCTTAACTAACCAAGGAGACTGCAGCACCCAACTATAGACCAGTACAGAACACATTCCAACCCCAGCCCACAAGCTGCATATTGTATGAAGACATTACAGATTAATAAATGATAGCACCATGGTTTTAGAAATTAAGTTAAAGTTTCAGTAATTAACATTTAGTCCGACTTTTTAACATTCTAGTCACAGGCCAGAAATTAAACGTTTTAAGAACCCAAATTATTTTATGTGCAAGTAAGAAAATCTTAACCATAAAAAGAGAATTAAACTCTGCATAAAATTCTAAAATACTATCCCCTATTTTTAAAGGAATTAGGAACAAAAACCCCTTTTCATTTGACTTAGTCAAACAGGGCACATTTTTTATGCTTGTCTCTTTTAATCTTGATCATATCAAGATCATTGTGAAGTAAAACCAATGGTTGTCACTTTAAAATCTCTTTACCACAACACTGATAATTCTATGGCAGAGGCATACACATATTAAAGGCATCTTAATAAAGATGCAAAGGAAAAAACACACATCTTAGAAGAAGACAAAATGGCAGGCAACTGGTACTTCAACTCTCTGAAGGCAAAAATAAAAAAATATCTTTACATTAAAGAATAAGTCAAGTTAAAGAGAAAGGGAATGAAAGGGGGACCATCATATTGAGAGAATAAGCTGACCTGCTCAAATTCAAAGTGCTAGAATTAAAGGTCTAAATTAAAACATAGTCTATGCCTCAGAGTATAACACTGAACACAGTATGTGGTCATATTTCAATCCTCTTTCCGTTCCAGAGTCTGTGTAGTGTGAATGCCATTGCTGTACACAGGAAATGGAAGAGTGGAAAAAAGTCCTTCGGCAGTTGTGAACACGTTCCCTGCAGGCATTTGGGTCAGACTGGCCCCGCTCACAGCACTTCCAAATGGTCCCGACATATTGAGTCGGTGAACGTGGTGGTAGAGCATTTCCATCGGCGTTTTAGGATCCAGCCCAAAGCTGGGGCTGTTAACGTCAACAAAGTTAACAGCGTGGGTATTAGGGAGGAGGTTGCCCTGCATGGCTAAAGTAACTTCAGCTGGAGCATACCGAATAGTGCCAGTGGTGTAGACCCTCTGAGCAGCAGTGCTGGTGGCAGCAAGGGTTCCAGTTACCCTGTGAACCAAAGGAAGCACCACATTGCCTGCTTGCAACCTCTGAAGGGCTTCCAGGTCCCCAGTGTATAACAAAGAGTTGGAAGTGCTGGGACCTCCTGGATGTTTGTCCCGTGGAGATGCTGAAAGCGGGGGTGACAAAGGGTCAGAGGATACAGGAGCCAAGGCCGAGCTGGATGAGGTGCTGAACTGAGTTTTGCGGCTGGCAGTATTTTCAGACCCCGGTGGGGTGAGAACGGAGTCTGGAATGGAGACATGTAAACTACTGCTGGCTTGTGGGGAGGGGAAGTGCTCTGAGCTTGGGGGCTTGGTCATACTGTAGGGCGATTCATTCCTTGAGATTTCCCTGTTAGGCGGGTAATTCCAAATACTGCTATCATTATCAAAATTGATAGGTTCTGAGATCTCTGTTTTAATTTTGAGCACTGAGGCACTGTTTGGTGACGAGAGCAGTTGGGGCTGGTCCACCAAAGCTGAGTCAAGTCCATTTGGGCTTGAAGTGCTTGATAGCCTTCTGCGGGTCATGCTGCCTCCTTTCTGCTTTTTCCTCCTCTTCTTCCTCTTTTGATGTTTGCTGGAAGACTGGGCATTTACCTCCCCTCCGCTATCTGAGTCCTTGGCGCTGTCTGACGTCAACGATTCACAGTTCTGCAACCGCAAGTCTGATTCACTCTCCACGTAGCGCTCCACCTTGATCTGCATAGAACCAAGAGTACCAAAACTGTCCTCAGGGGCCTTTTGATTCTCAAAGTCAGAATTTTCAAAGCTGTCATCACTGTCCCTGCTGTCCTGGTTGCTGGAGCTGTTCCCATCATCATTACAGTTCATTTCATTATCTGACTGATTCCCAGACTTCTTCCTATCAGATTCGGGGTCTTCGCTGTTCTCGGATTGGTTTCCTTTGTCATCTGACTTTGAGTTCTCATTGTCCTCTGGAAGGGAAGAAAAGTGAGAAACACAATTAGCAATAGGAATATCGGATTAGAACTCCACTTGTGTACCTAAAATGAGATGGTATTGCCTGTAGTTTCTGGTAAAAGCATTCCTCTGAGGCTCTACTGAGGTGGGTTTTTCTGAGCTCTATCTCCACAGTTCCAGCAGCATCAAGCCTGATGGGATTTGATTATCATTAATCCCCCTGATTCAGGACTGTCAGTGACAATGGGCAAAGGTATGGTGGCTTTGTCACTCAACTGCAGTTTTTGTAACAGAGCACCTGATTGAAGTGAGATTCTTTGGTACATTCTCTTTAATGAGAACAATTCTGATAATTGACTGCAACTGGATTCCAGTTGTGTTCACTGAAGTAAGATGTTAGTGAATGATTCAGCTCTGGTGATGCACTCTCGAGATTTCTGTTTAGCATACATGTTTTCCTAATGGAAGTAGGGGTGACACAGTAGTATGATGAAGTGATAATCCATGCCCTGAGTCTCCTCTCACTTATTCGTGTTCTACACTGGCGGCATGTGAGTTTCAATGGGGTTTCTCTCGAGTTACTCCAGTGTGAGTGGAGAATCAGGTCCTCTGATTATAAATCTGAATGGATACACCAGTTAAAACAATGTAGTTACATTGCCCTGCTGTGTGCCAATATTCCCTTGGAAGGGAAAAAAATAACTCCACTGCAACAAATGGAGCTGCACCAATTTCCATCAGTTCAGGGCTGCCTTATATTTCTTTTAACTTTATTTTTATTTACCTCATTTTTAACTGAATAAGAAAAACACTCGAGTTCGTTGGACTCAGGCAGCCAAGATCAGCTTTCAGAAAACGGACAGTTATCACACACTGTTTGAAAGGATCATGAATGGCTTGAGGAGAACCCCGTCTGTGCAGAACAGTCAGAATTCTTTCCTTTGGAAATGAAAGACGTTTTTGTTTTCCCTCATCAGAGCCAAGAATTACCATTTTAAATTCTCTGCTCTGAGCAGGGGAAAAAAGGGCCAGCTTTTCTGTAAAGATTTGGGTCTCCTGGAGCCATGGCAATTCCAAACAGTTTGCCAGAAGCGGCTGAACAGCTGGGCTTGATGGGGATGTTAGCTGTTCGAAGCTTCAGGCTCTGTACATTTAATTCATTTAGAGTGTTTATTTTTTTTAAAATTAAGAAGATACTAAAACCTTCTGTTGTGAAAAAACAGCTTTTATTTCTACTGAAAGCCAAAACTCTTACCAAAAAAATTAAAAATAAAAAGAAAATTTCTTTTCTTTTAAACCACTGTTCCCATCTGGTAGAGTGACTTCAACCTAAGATAAAACAAAATGGCACCAAGTTTGTCTGCAGATTTAAAAACGCTTGGACGGAACTTAATGGTTTCAGCCAAGAAAGTCTAATGAACCTAGGCCTTTCTGTATTTTTGTATAATTCACATAAAGTGAACACAAGAGAACCTAAAACTATTCAAAGTTTTTTCTGGCTTTCTAAGATGCAGGCATCTGTGCATCACTGAAGAATGCTCTCTTACTCTGTGCCAGCCTCAGCAGCCATGAACGTACAGACAGTTCTCAACTATAGAAACTCTGAGTGCACACCGTAAATGCACTCTTTTCTCCACAGCTGTATTATCGGGTTATCTAGAAACTGGGTAGGAAAAATAGTGTTCTGAATGGCCAATGAGGTATCAAATCACATGGACATAAAGCCTGTATGTTTGCCTAACATCTAACTAACTGTCAAACAGAGCTGTCAAAAGAGAAAGGAGGAATAAGTGCAAAAGATGAGAGAACAAATGGCTGCTTAATTAAAAAATAAAACATATAGGTCGTGATTCTCTTCTCACGTACACCTGATTTACAACAGTATGTAACCAATGACTTCAGTGTATTTGTTCCTGATTTATACAAACATGAGAGAAGAATCAGGCCCATAGAATCATTTTTTTGGGATTAAAGACAATCCCTTACAAAGAAACCAGCCAATCTGTACACCTATATATGTAATTACTTATAAATCTACTGGGGAACAAATGATCAGGCAGAACAGATTGCCATTCTCTGGGATTTTTTATTTATAGAATGAATCGAACCAGATCATTAGTATTAAAACAAACAAAAAATTCCCAAAGAAAAGCAAAACTTACAAACAGGTGCTTTGAACCTGTAAAGTTCTAATACAATATAATTCTTTTAATTTAAGAAAACAAAAATTTCACAATCTTTACTGCCCCCTAGTGAAACAACTCAAGAAGCCTATTTATACTGCAAAGGGGGTGATAAACTTTGACAGTGAACATTTATGTTAGGAACATCTGACTGCGCTTGACAGGTAAGAACTGGAATAATATTCAGTAGTTACAATCTAAGCCCTTTGCACAAGGCATAATGCTTGCTCACAAACTCAGCTGGGGATTCAAATATTTAGATAAGTGTAATTCAACCAGGCACGCATGCACTGAGTAAATAGCAGATCACTCTGGGTCACTAAAATATTTTGATATCTTTTAAAAACAGGATTTTGAGGTTTTAAGGTATTTTTTCTAAAGCTGAACCATCCATGAAAAATGTAAGATTTAGTGATAATCTGGAAATACAATCACTACTTGGCTCTGAAGATACAAAAATATAAAATAAAAAGGTATAGTAGCAGGAAAGCAGGATTATTTATATTACCTGAGTTGTCCTTTGAGTCTGATTCAGAATCAGAGGTCTCTGAGGATTCTGAGGTTTTCTCTGGCAAATGAGGAAGTTGTGCAATATCTATCGGCGTATCCTTGTACTCTGGGTTACTAAAGAACAGAGAGCAAACATAAACACAAATGGATGATTTTCAGTTTGATAGTTTTCCCTTTTTCCTTTATCAAATCTCAGGAGCAAAGAATGTAAATAGAGCGAAGAAGAGGAGCAAACAAGAAAACATATACATTTCTCCTCAGTTCATCACAGCAGAATTTTTTGAAAGTTTCTTTTAATATTAAAATGGTAGTAAAATGCCCGATGCCCACAAAATATGTGAGTTATACTCATAGCTAATAAGGTAGCCCTGCCTGTCCATCTAAAAGCAAGTCTGCTTGTGCAATCAATATCACAAACTAATATCTAGAATTCTTTCCCATTACAATGATAATAGGGATGGGAGAGAGAGAATCACAGAAGAATATCAGGGTTGGAATGGACCTCAGGAGGTCATCTAGTCGAGAGAGAGAGAGAGAGAAGATAGCCTCTAAAACATGTTTCTACACTTCCTATGATGCTCACCACATTTATTCAGGTGACATTACACTATGCAATCCTTGTCATAGCTTTTGAATAGTTGTTTTCCTAAGGGATATATTCTCCAGACCTTATGCTAGTAAATCTCACTTTGAAATTACTGAGAATATTGCTCAATTAAGGACCAGAGAACCTGGTCACTGCTCAGATAGCTCTACAGCTATTAGGGAAAAAAATTAACAACCTAAATATATGACAGATGCACACGTGCATGTTATGATGCATATGTTAAGGATACAGAACTGTCAACACACCTATTATAATCATATCTTCATCTGCTCATGTGGTGTTCACCTGTGGCTTGTTAGCAAAGAACATGATTGCAATGTGGAAAAAGCCCCACTATCAAAGAGAGTCTTACAAAAAAAAATTTTGTTCTGTTTTGTGCCTTTTTAAAATAGATATCTTTTAAAATTAAAGGCAAGGCCAGAAGAAGACACTTAGATAGACAAATGTAGCACAGATTGTTTAAGAAAATATTCTTTGTGTGGATATTTGAGTGATTGAGCATTCCTGTGTGATTCATATTCAGCCCAGTGGGTTACCCGGAGATCTCCAATTCTGTACAGACAGATGCAAGGAGAGGCTCTGGAGGGCTACTAAATGTGTCCAGAGCATTACAGTTACAGAATGCCTATTGTCAATCTATTCTAGTGCACTGTGAAAATTCAATGTTGAAACATTCACAGTTGTTCTCCATTCTTACCTAGGATTGTCACCTTTGCAGATTTGTCCTGTGGGACAAAGAAGTAACATTGTGCTGTTGCATCACAATGTGATGATGTTACTGTACATGGCCATACCACAATGCAGGAGTGCACCACAAAACTTTCTTCTCTTCAAGAGAGAGAGAGAGAGAGAGAGAGAGAGTGTGGTGGTTGGGGGTGGGGGGAGGAAGGGCGACTGCACTTTGTATAGAAATAAATAGTTGCTTAAACAAAAACAACTATTTTCTTGAACATCAGCTTTACTTAGCAACAGAGTTAGTCTATTCAGAGCACAAATCAGACAGGCATCTGAACATACTTTCTCATGCATGAAAATATATATAAGCCAGTGTTCTCACTATTGCTAATATCAGAACTCTTTATGCCTTGCTCTGTCAATAAAATACTATTCATTGCTTGGATCTTGTTTGGCTCCCATTACTGGGAGTAATCTTTATTTAAAAATACACAAAGTGTGTGAAGGAGTTACCTTTCTCTACCAGTTCTACGAGGAATCTTTAAGTAATGGTCAGTTAGGCCTCATCTTAATTAGTTTCTAACTGATACTCTGTCAGTAGACAGCAAATTTTTGTGGAATAGTTGTGGATCAGATTTACTCAATGTCTGGATAGCAGCAAATGCGAAAAAAGCATTGGTTCATAATCCTAGTTAGATATTTATTGAGATTAGAAAACCAAGACACTATTTGGCATAGTTTGAAGCTTTGTTTAGGAGAAGGGTAGGGTCAGAAGAGCAAGCATGTGCTGCAGGTCAAGACTTGGGTGCTTTCGCAGAGTTTTAGGAGCAACGAGTGCTGCACTATGATCTTGCAAGCTTGGCTATGTCCTCACTTTCATAGATATCCACCATCCACCGCTTTAAAGAAAAAAGGAAGGGAACGGGGACAGAGTCTGAGAAATCCATGCTCACTCAGTCACACAAGGGCAGAGATGTGCCCCAAATCCCCCTTCGCTTCCCCACTCCCCCCCACTCCACTGCCATGCAAAGCTTCCACAATGTCAGGGGCCTGCGCTCCCTTAGGAATCGATTGCTCCTGGCTCCCAGCCTAAGGAATCAAGACTACTCCACCATCCGAGACTGGCAGGCACAAGCTCTAGGATGCTTCTTAACAATGGCATAAAGTCACAATCTAGCCCATAAACATCACTTTGAATTTTCCCTGCATCACTCCTGGAACAAAGGGAACATAACAAGCCATGTCAAGTAACTTACCTACAAGTAGAGCTGACCAGAGAACAACAATTCTGTTTTGCTACAACTTTATTTTCATTAGAATGGAAAAACAGAACAAAAACCCAAACAACCCCAAACCCCTTCCAAATGTTTTTGCAAAACGGAATTGTGTCAAAACCATTTTAGAAGTAAAAAGGTTAAGTTTTCTATTAGGGGTTTCTCTCTCTGTGACCAGAGTCCATCCTGGACCTTAAAAACCCCCCCATTGAAAATGTGCTCAAAATCAAAGTGAAATGTTTTGGCTTCGACAACATAGCATATTTTGACAATAAAAAAGTTTTGTCAAAAATGTTCCAACCAGCTCTACTTAACAGGCTTCTGCATTTATTTTTTCCACCTTCCAAGGTGAGTATGCTGCCTTAATGCCTATCATCGCAAGAAGGCATATTGGAATGAAGATCACCTTTCCAAGAGACATGCCTGTAATGTCCCAGGAAGATCGCCTCCAGACGTCAGACCAGGATTTTGCAATAACCAAAGAAACCACTGCTTAAAAATCCATCACAGGTTTTAGAACAAGCCCAGTGCATGTTGGGCCAGGTCTTTGGGAGTTTCAGCTAGTGCTGGGTAGAATTCCAGGCTAGGGAGGCCTGCAATAAAACTGATGGAGGGTTACTTTAATACGAACATAGCGTAATAATTCAAGAAGTTCCCAGTAACCTGAGACAGGACAGACGTCTTAATAACTTCCACTAGAAGGAGCTGGTTCTGAGCACAAACACTTGAGAAAGCTCATCTCGTATTAACTTTCGGTAGTTGCCATTATTTTTCTTTTTACTCTGTATCTTTCAATGTGAGTCAAGTAACAGAGACAGAAATTCAAATAAAGGAAGTGACAAACTTATACCTAAGAAGGTAATTGACCCAGATGATATTCTTCTCGTTTGCATTCTTGGCATTGATAGCTATGGTAGCACTGGACTGTATCCAGATGTACCCTCCATTCTTCTGCATCCAGCGGTAATATTTAGTTACACACTGACCCTTATTCAGCACTGGGAAGAAAACAAAAAGGACAGTAAATATTGTATGTTAATATCCTAGTATAATAATGTTCATTTCTACAATTCCCAATGTACAGAAAAGGAACGCACTTGGCCCCTTTTGTACATTCAATGCCGAATGCCAGTAAGATGACAAATAAGTTCAATTATTTACTAGTGCATCAGTGGAGAAACATGGGCTACAATCATTTGGAATAAGTCTTTAATCAGTTTTTGGCAGGTCCAGTGTGAGAGGAAGAGCAAAAAGGACTACAAATCTTCCTGGCCCACAAAATACCTAATGCTGCCTGGATATTTTCAGTGCATTTGACAACAAATTGTAAAAAAATAAAAAAAAATTGTATGTGATTTATTCATTGCTCCCAGGTAGAATTCTTTGAGAGTCTGGATATTTGAAAGATTTGGGAAGATACTCTCCCCTGTTCTTTGATCATTTCTCCTTATTGCAGGAGATATCAACTACTGAACTTATATATCTGTTTCTTTTGATCTTGTCAAACAGAATTTACAGTTCTCAGATGAACCAAATCTCCATTGGTCAGCAGGGGAAGGTCCTGGGAGACTTTGCTTAATACTGGAGCAAAATAAATCTACCAACAGATCGCGAAAGAAACTGTGGCCTAAGGGAGGTGCAAAATTGACTTTTGGTTAGAGTCAAGCAGAGTGACAGCTCTCTGCAGGGCCTGAAATATAACCAGGAATGGAGAAGAAGTAAAAACAATCAGTAATGTGAAACTGTGATATTAGGTGCCCACAGAAAGAGAGCTTAAAAATACAGAAGTTTAAAATAATTCTCTAACCACAATGTTACTGAGTTAAAATTGCTTTGATTTGTAGCTGATTATTTCTGTTCTAAAAAGGAACAATGACATGCTTCTCTTTCATGGAAATAAAATACTTTTCACTGGCATTATTTTAAAGAATGCCTAGAACATATACATCTGGATATTATTACTCCAGTGCATACTCGGCTTGTCTGTATTTTCTGTTAATCCCAGGAAACTTTGCACACTAGAGGGCAGTGTGCATTCATACACACCTTCTGCTTTGGCATGTCCTTGTCTCCGTCTGCGAAAATGAAAAACCTCTAACTGCTGTAATAAATTTGGCTAAATTAGCTGCTAAATGGTTATCTCAAGTAATATGTATTTGCATTAATCATTTTGCTCTAAACCAGAACAAGCCAGAGTCCTAAAGACGTAGTAAATTCATATTGTCCATTTAATTACGGCTAATAAGTGCTTCATATACAATAGTTTCATGAAGCACATTTTGATTTTTTGGAGGAGGGAGGGGAAGAAGAAAAAAGTCACTTTGGAAGTGACTGTAGAAGTTCCTACTATAGTCACAAATGAAACTTCAGAGCTTTCAAGCTAACCAAATGTATATCCCCCAAATTATCTATAGATCTCTATCTGTATTTAAACCCATATAATTATGCATTGAAAGAGAAAATACACATACACACTCATACTTGCACATCTTAATGCAACTCAAAAAACGTTGTCAAGTATTCAATTTTTAAAAAGTTAAAATAGGGGCCTGCCTGACAGTGAATTTCAAACATAAGTCAGTTTTCCCTGTAACATCAGCAAATATTTGCAATTTGGGTTATGGCATTTTGTAAACAAGCTAAAGTTGCCTACACTTCTGCATTTATTTCCAATAGGAGGCTCCCTCAGGTTCCCCACGTTTTGTTTTTGTATTCAAGTGTAAGTTTCAAGCTTTCTGTTACGGTGATTCACAGCATACAAAACTGCATGGTGAAGTGGAAAGCCGGTAAAATACTAACTACTTACTCTACAGCTTTTCTGTCAAACCATTGTTGCATGCAACTTGAAACAGCAATTTTATGCAAATTATCCCAGGTCTGTAATTGTTATTAGTTACGTTCTGAGGTGAGAACTCAGGAAGGAAAGGGGAAAAAAAACATTGCTTAAAGTTTTACTTTGTTAAAATTTTCCATTTCAGTAAAATAGTAACTTCCAAGGTATCCTTGTCAATGGCTGATGATGAAATTAATGTCCCTGGAAGGCTGGAAAGTTAAGACCACACAGGTGTATGGAGGATAGAGTGAAATCTATCTAAACTTATCAATAATAATAATAATTAATTGATTACATTCCACTTCTATAGCAGCTTCCATCTGAAGACCTCAACATGTTTTAAAATATTAAAGAATTAAGTCTCACAAATACCCTCCCACCTTGACTTTTATAGATTGGAAACCGAGGCAGTAGGAGGTTCAGTGATTTGCCCAAGATCATATAGGAATTCTGTGGCAGAGCCAGATCTCTCAGCTCTTCCTGTCCCATTCCTGAACCACAAGACCTTTCTTTTGCTGAGTACTGGCTAGTTGTAGCACTCAGAAAGTCTGAATCATGTGCAGAATGGGGCTTACTTCCCTCTTCATTTCAGAACTTTGGGGGAAAAGGGCAAAATTAAAGCCTCACAAAAACCACACCTTGATATGAAGAGGTGTTTGTCTTTCCAAAACTTTCATCACACAGAAGAGAACTCAGTGTACTGCAGTCACATGCAAACCTTTCTATTTTTTTCAGAGCTCAGGCACCAGGACTGCTGTGCTGAGAGGAGACTGCTATGAATATGAAGAGTATTTGGCTTTCCAAGCAGCCCACCTAGTTTGAGAATTCCTACTGTATCCCCAGTACCTTCTCCACTCCCGGGTTTGGCCAGGCCAGGCACGTAACTTGTTAGATTGCCATCAGTGTCCCAGTGAGTCCTTTCAGAAAATCCTTATCGAACCTTTGACATTTACAGTAACCATAAACACAAGCTTTGTTTTCATCTGCAAATGTTTCAAATGAGAGATTTGTAGACATTAAGCGCATATGCTGAAAGAAAGACCATGTGCAGGGTAAAGATCCTTCCCTTTAGATCTTACAGCTTCTTCAAATTCATTAGATCCCCCATATCCAATTTGAATGATATTTCTGTAGCCTGTAAATAAGAGCCATACATCTGATGAAGCAGAAAGCATTGAAACATCTACTGGTCTATGTTATTTTGCAGCTGTTGTTTTCCCCAGGTTTAGATTTAGAAACCAGATGATGATACTGAAGAAATGTGTAACACATTTTAAATTAGAACACCAGTTTTGGAAGTAAAAATGAAAAATCAATTTAACTAATTAGTAACTGAATCATTACTGATTGAAGGCCTTTAAAAAAAAAGTTTTGCCTTTTCAGAGACAGGGGAAATTAATTACCAAATGAATGAATTTGAGAATAAGTAAAAATAAATAAATAAAAATTCAGCCAAACATAACTGTGGCCAGAAAGTCATATGTAGTTACAGGCAAAAACGTTATGGGCTACATGTTTAAGCTGAACATAAAACATTTGAAAAAGTAACATTATTTGGTCCAAGTGGTGGGTTCAATTCTACAGTCCATATCTAGACAAAATCCTCATTGAGGACTAGGATTAAGCCTTGTATTTCTGTACACTGACAAAGTCCAGATAGTTTTAAATATGGGTTTTCTATTCACTAGTTTAAAATGTGCATGTAGTGCCCGATCCTGCAAACACTGTGTGTAATTTTACTGATGCAAAAATCTAAAGGACTGGTCATTTGAGTCAATGACACAGCTCACATGAGTAAAGTTACAGGTGCTTAATTGTTTGCAGGACTGGGTCTGGATGATGTACTGTCTTGTTGAAAGAACTCAACAAATGACCCTTCTCATAGAGGTTTCTTCTTCTTTGCCTGTACACACATAACCCTCTTTGATATTAGTGGGAGTTACACATATGTGGGAGAGAGAGAAAAAGACATTTTGGGGATAACATAAATTAAGAGAAATTATGGTAAATCTTGGATCATCCTTTTAGCATTAGATTTTGGCTTAATAGTTGACATAAATAATTTTACAATAGGGAAATTATCAGTGTTAATGTGGACAGTGGAACGGTACCCTTCCCCCCTCAAGTGTATGTGGGGGCAAATAAAAAAAATAATTAAAAAGAGCAAATGTTTTTAGAACAAATGACCTTTATATCAGCTATACATTTCTGTTCTTAAAATGGATGATGCTAAATTTTATTGAAATTTGTTTAAATGCTATCTAGTTATTTGGTCTGAGCTCAGAGATTAGCAGGGATGTAATGTACAGTATGTTTCACAAAGAAGTTTTAAAAAAATCCGACTCCAATTTCTCTAAGTACAAATATATTGATATGTACACAGCTCCCAAAAGAGGGACTTCAGTTTTGCCTGGAGTTTTGTACACAGCAATGGGGGTGGGGAGAGGAGAGGGACGGGGGAAGCAGCTAGTATTCTTTGCAGGAACATAATTTCATTATCAAATCAAAGTAAATAAGTACAAGGTTGTCTTCAGCAATATGGTTTAAAAAAACAAAAACCAAAGCTTGTTTTTTTTTCCTATAAGGATGTTCTGAGAAATCAAAGCCAAAGCTTTTAAATACGGTAGTGAGTGAACTGCATTTTAAAAAAAGGAAGTAGTCTAATTCAGTTTGAAGAAGAGATAAAGAAATCGTATATCAAAAGTAGCCTTTTATGGACTCTTCTTACAAAGGGGCATTTTACTAGTGTGGTTATGCATTTAAAAATTACAGTAAATTGTGTATTCAGTAAGTATGGAGTAAATAGGAAAAGATGAGATCATCATACAGTTAACACTGCGGATTCATACAGCCTCATAAAGAGGCTTATTATAATCAGGGAAAATATCGAGGCTAAGTCTCTAGCGGTAGTCACCCTCCTCCTTGGGATACCTTAATCAATAACTGTGTAGTACCGATGCTGAAGTCCTTCTGCTGTAAACTCATAAAAAATATTTTTAATGTATTGTGGGGGAAGAAAACTCTGTACTTAACACCACAGTTGGATGCTTAGCTGTAGCCACCAGTTCGTTTTTACATTCACAAAACTGGCAGACGAAACATGAAAAGGAATACTGACTCTTTAATCTCCACTTCTCCACCTAAGGCCCAAGGCAAGCTGACAGGGTAACTTCATTCTGGAAACAGAGTTTTTTTTTAAAGTCTGGATTACTTTTTCTTCTGCTTTTGAAAACTGTGGGCTATAGGGGAATGAACCTGGCATAGACTTAAAACAAGAACAAGTTTCTTTATCTGAAAAGTTACAGTCCTTGATGCTTACAGGAAGGTCATTTTCACAACCCACAGGGAAAATAGCATCACAGCCAGAAAGAGTGCATTAAGTGCCTTATTTGCTTGAAACAGAGACAGTTTTTCATTTATAACTGCTCATAGGATCAACTGAGCCTTTGATGCTGTAGAGACTTTTCTATAGATTTTGCAATTAGTTAGATGTTTTAAATAGTAGGCATCCACAAATTGGTTTTTAGCAATAAAAAAAAGCACTGAGAAATATTTAGCAAAGTTAAATGATGTTTGATACTTAAACTGAGTTATGGGCTAGACGATGGAAGACCTGTATATGCTCTATGAGCAACCACATATATCTATGTAATTCTCCCCAAACAATTTGATTTACTACCTAAAACACAGGGGTGGGATGGAGGTGGGGGAAGTTGCAAGGAATGCTTACAGATGCGTTCTCTGCATTCCAGGCTAAAGGATAATGCAGCCTGCATGGGGAGGGATTCTGCCTCTTTTGTGTTTGCTCCCTCCCAGAGGTCTCCCTGGGATCATGTGGCTCCACACTCCAAACACTAAAATGGCACAATTTGTCCCTTAGCGATTTGTAATCTCACAAGATATTCCCCCTTCCCCAAAATACATTAACAGTGGATTAAGAAAACAGCAGTTCTGTAAGGCTTTTAAAAAATGCATTACCCTTCTTCCTCACAGCATGATAGGAGAATGCAGCACAAGGCTGGAAATGTCTCTTTTCTGCGTTGTACAGCACCTAGTGTAACAGGGCCCTAATCTTGATTGAGGTTTTCAGTTGCTATCATACTATAAATATTTGCTAAGAGAAATAACAGCTGGTACAGCAGGATCTCTCTAAAGCTAAAGGCATAATTTCCAAAGGCAGAGGGAACTGACAGTTTGTGTTTTGAAAAGGAAATTCTGGCTTGATCATACCCAAATTCCCATCCAACTGCTTGGTTCATTTGTAATAAATCTTTTAAACCTATACAAATTTCATTCTAAAAATGTTAAGATGTGCCCATCAATCTGTTATTTGCTGCCATACTAAGGGATATTGTCTTTTCTTGATTCATGGGGAAGTTACACATCTAAATCCCTCTGAAACTAGATGAAAGTAAGGATAAGCAACTCTGTACAGATAAAATAAAAGCTAAAGCAGACCTTTTCTCAAAGCTTAAACCAAAACTTTTAGGATGGTTGAAAGTATTTATCTTTTTAAAAACAGTTTTTCATTTTTTGGCTGTTCTTTGTTTCATGATTGTGGGAGGCGCTAAAGTTAGAGATGGGCCAGATCCAAACTCCGGAGAAATTTGATCATGATTAGTTTTCAAACTTTGTGGCTCAGATCCATTTCTAGCCAAAATATTGTGAGTACAGTCTCTCACTCTATGTAGCCAAACAAGTAACTTGAAATAGTGGAAATTCCACACTAAGATTTGGGTACTTATCCTAACTGATTCAAACACTGGACCACCCCGACAAATTAAGAGATTTTGATTTCATTTAAATCCAGAGTATCTCAATTAAGTTAACAGAGATATTTTGTTTTACACCAGTTTAAATGAGATCAGAATGTAGCTTTCAGTTCTTGGTACTGGTTCAAAATTGCAGAAAAACAGCACAATTTCTCTCTTTTTATAAATTACGATATAGATATACAACCACCCACTGAGACTTACAATATGCATATCAGAATTCTATCTTATTGCTTCAGGTTTTAGGAGAAAGAAATGTTGCAGTGCCCAAAGACATTAATTTACTGCCTAGCCTCCAGAGCCATTTATTTAATTTAATTTATTTATTTAGTTTTGACATTATCTCCTTTTAAGTGCTTCACTTAGCTGAGAATGTTTCTTGGACACTATTTGATTGCAGGCAAATTCATTCTGGTTGCTTGTATTCCTCTGTACATGGCTTAGTCTCTCTTCATGTGATCTTGTCTGCTCAGATGAACTATTGTTCAAGAGCAAATTTGCTGGATAACACCTTAAACTAAAACATTTATGATGAAGTTGGAGTCCAGCAGAGATGTTTTGTAAACTGAGAAGGAATAATGAATGGAAATGAATGTACAGGTCTATATTTTTCTAAATGATGAATGTGATTGTTAATAAACTGGATTGAATAGTGAATACTCTATTTAGGGTTCTGTAACTTTCGTTTTTCATGATTGTCAGGCTTGCCTTGATTTTTAAAACTTTAATCTTGCCATAAAGTGGCTCCCCATTTCCAACTGCTGAAACTGTCCTCTGGAAACCCAAACTTGCTCCGAGCACCTCTTCAGATGAAGCTTCCATTAGCGGTAATGAAACATATACATCCAGAATCAGAGAGGTAGCCGTGTTAGTCTGGAATAGCAGAAGTAACAAGGAGTCCTGTGGCACCTTAAAGACTAACTAAAGTATTGAAGCATAAGCTTTTGTGGGCTAATACCCACTTCGTCGGATGCAGCCACTGCTTGCATCCCACAAAGTGGGTATTAGCCCACAAAAGCTTATGCTTCAATACTTTAGTTTTTAAGGTGCCACAGGACTCTTTGTTACATATACATCCAAACTCAGGGGAAAATATACAGTATTGTATTGTAAAGTCCCAGATCTAAATTCTGTTCTCGGCTACCACCATGCAACTTGAGTAGAGAAATTAGGCTTCGGTTGCTAAAGCAGCTTAAGTTCCCTCCCTCTACCCACTAATATTGGTGTCTGCCATACAACATTGCATGCAAAACTAAAGATATGAGAACTTATCCTCTGTGACAAATATGTGTCTAAAATGTACACAGCTATATCAGATACTGATGGCAGGGCAGATGGAAGCTTCACAAGAGCTAGTTCACTGATGAATGTCAGACAGCAGACTAGCAGAAGTTTAAATATATCTATTTTTAAACTACACTGATTGAAGGTAAGAGGGTTGTAGGGGAAAATATGGGTCTTTTACATCTGGGACCACAGTCCATGTTCAGATGATGGCACAGAGTGAAATGAATTTAGTTATTTCAGCTCAGTCCCCAGAGGAAAAGAGTCTAGATCACACCACCTCTACACTGACTGTGGTACGTCACAGCTGGCAGTCTCTTTTATTTATCCCAAATGAATGCCAACCCCTTCCCCCTTAACCACCACACAGCATTATGCCACATTTTGTAGAAAAGCTGCGTTAGATTTTTTTGAACATTTAAAAAAAAATTAAATTACTTGTGGCTCTAAAAAGAAGTTGCCTTATTACTAGGGCCCTACCAATTTCATGGTCATAGGTATTTTAAAAATAGTAAATTTCATGATTCCAGTTATTTCAAGCTGAAATTTCACAGTGTTATAACTATGGGGGTCCTGCCTCAAATGGGGTTGGGTGGGGGTCACAAAGTTATTGTAGGGGGAATCACGGAATTGCCTTTAGTGCTGGGTAGCCAGAGAGCAACGGTCCAGTTCTTAAGGCAGCACTGCTGCCAGCAGCAGCACAGAAGTAAGGATGGCGTGCTGTGGTATTGCCACGCTTACTTCTGTGCTGCTGTCTTCAGAGCTGGGCCCTCCGTCAGTAGATGCCACTCTCCAGCCGCCCAGCATTGAAGGCAGAGCAGAAGAAAGGATTGGGCAATACCGCAACACCCCCTAATAATCTTGCGACCATCCCGCGACTCCCTTTTGGGTTGGGACCCCTAGTTTGAGAAATGCTGATGTCCCCGGGAAATCTGTAGAGTATAGGGTAAAAGTAAACAAACCACCAGATTTCAACATGGGAGACCAGATTTCACAGTCTGTGACACATTTTTCACAGTCTGTGACACATTTTTCACAGCCGTGAATTCAGCAGGGCCCTACTTATTACCAGGAGTCCGTTGCTGTAGCTCTCAGGGAATGAAAAAGTAGCACTAATTTTAAATATCTCAAAAAAGTAAATAAAATACCGCTTCAATAAGTCAGAATGCCATGATCTTAAGGAGCAATATCTAGCAACCATCTAGGGTTAAGAACAAATGCTTTGTATATTTGGAAGGGAGATTCTCAGTTTCCCAATGAGTTACAGACCTGGATGCCAGCCCAAATGGTTTGTAAGTTATCAGACCTTAAAATGATATTGGCCCAGAACTGGCCACATTACTCATGAGAGACAAAGCCACAACTGATTTGTACCAGTCCTCCCAAACAAGTGCCAACAAGGCCTATTTGCCACACCATCATGTATTTGTTATAGGCTACATCATATTTTACAGAACAACTTATTTGGAGAGTTTATCTTTTTATTGTTACTATTTTTATATCATTCCACCTGCAAAGCCAGTCTCTCTTAATACCATGGATTCAACTATCCAGGCCTAGGAAAGAAGAACACTTTTTACTAATAGATGGGCTAAAACTCCCTTTTTAACCATTTTGGTCACAAGATAATGAACACTAAACCTGTCACTAGCCAGGACTGAATACTGTCCATTCGGTATCTCAGACCACTGTCATTTTGGAGGAAAATTCTGCAATTAGGAAAAAGAAAAGAAAAAGAAAACAGTTTTGTGGCAAGGACTCCCAAACCCACCAAGTCTTTTTAAAATGCCATCTGATTGAAGTGGCTCAGAAGTCTGGAATATTGGAAACAGTCACAGTAGAAATGGTTTTGTGGCCAGAGTGCAAGTGAAGTTGTAAGAGATGCACAATAAATGCTGTCATTCACATGTCTCTGCAATTTAATGTGGTTCTGCAGTTTATCACAGGTATACAGCTCTCCAATAACTAGTTTTGAAGAAACATTCCAAAATATAAATTCACCTTTGGTCTGGAAAATTTCAGCTCAAAGAGAATTTTTTTTTTAGATGATTAAGAGCAACTGAAAAAGCAGTGAGGTTCTGAATAGAAGTCGGAATTGAACCTTCATTAGAGGGTTCATTACAGAAACAGCTGTAATAAATAGCAGAAACATAATCAATATTGCATGCATGTTTTTAATGTAAAATGGGACAAAAGCTTGGGTGTAAATTTCACTTCTCTCATGGGCAGGGATATGACCATATTGCAGTGATGTCACAGGAGAACTCTACTCTTCTTTCAAGTACAAAAAGCTCTTCAGAGGTGGTGTTGCAGGCAGAATTCAAACAAAGCCTCCCCAAGGTTTTGCTAATGCAGTTGGCCAATCTACCAGACTTTCCTCCCCTTGTCTTCTTTTGTAGTTTTCATTTTTATGAGAAATTACTGAATACAGCTAAATATACAGTTCAGTATTCCCTTTGTTTCAGTGGCTAATGACAAATGCATGGAGGACATCTTGTGTTGCCTAGGCTGGCAGGGCATTTACATTGATTGATGCTCTGCTGTGAAAAAAAACGAGCTATGAAGGAATTACAATGGAGAATCTACAAACTGAAATGAGGATGTACTAATTAGCGCTGCATTAAACAGTTGCATTTGATTTGGAGATGAAATAGCACTAGGAGTGAATTTACAGGGTTATTGATGCAAACTATATTTTAGGCATCATGCGACATAACTGTATATCGCTTTGCTGGAAAAGACAAACAAATTACTATCAAGAAACAGCTGGTTCAGGTTCAGCAAACTAATGGCTTAAAGATATTAGAGGTTTAGCCTTGTAGAGTCCTCTGTTACCATTCAAAAGAGGTGCTGCTGCTGGCAAGCTAAAAAAAAGAAATATTTTCTCCCACAGCACACACTTGGCCTACGAAACTCATTGCCACATGATCTCATTAAAGGCAAGCATTTATCAGCACTCAAAAGACAATTGGATAGTTATATGGATATAATAGCAAGCAACAAAGAGTCCTGTGGCACCTTAAAGACTAACAAAAGTATTGAAGCATAAGCTTTCATGGGCTAGTACCCACTTTGTCGGATGCATGCAGTGGAAGTATGCGGTGTGTGCATCTGACGAAGTGGGTACTAGCTCATGAAAGCTTATGCTTCAATACTTTTGTTAGTCTTTAAGGTGCCACAGGACTTTTTGTCGCTTCTGCAAATCCAGATTCACACGGCTGCCTCTCTGATTCTATAATAGCAAGAACCTTTTACCATCAAGAATTTTGGCTCATGTTTCATGACACAAGTGAACCACTAACTCATGGAGGCTAGGAAAAAATATTCTTCTCCATGGGCAGTTTATCCCATAACTGCCTACTGCAGAGTTTCTTACACCTACCTCTCTCTGAAGCAGATGGCACTGGCCAGTATGAGAAACAGGATACTGGACTAGATGGACCAATGCGCTGATCTTGTATGGCAATCCTAATTAAACTTGTGCCTGGGACAAAAATAACAGCTCCTGGATCTCAAAGGTAGTGCACTCAGCAGTAGCAGCTGCTATGACCTTTAAGAACATGTAGTAGCATCAGGGAGGTAGCCGTGTTAGTCTGGAATAGCAGAGGTAACAAAGTCCTGTGGCACCTTAAAGACTAACTATAAAGTTTTGAAGCATGAGCTTTCGTGGGCTAATACCCACTTCGTCGGATGCAGGTAGTGGAAGTGTTCAGAGGCAGTTATAGAAAAGTAGGTAAGAGCCAGGTGGGAGGTGAAAGGGTTAGTCCAATTAAGCTGAGCCAGCTTGTTATCTCCGATCAGGGAGTGTGGATTATTCTTCTAGCATTTGAATGGGGTGTGTGAACATGGAGAGACGAGAAACAATGTCTGTAATGAGCCAACCATTGTAGATCTCTGTTCAATCCGAGATTGTGTGTGCTGAATTTGCAAATGAATTGAAGTTCTGCAGTGTGCTTCCTTTCACCAGCTCACCTGTGCAAATGAAGGGCTCTCACAGCTCAGTGTTTCTAGCTATGCCAAATGCACCAGACTCCTGTCTATTCTGATTGGGTAACTTCCTTAGGTTACAGAAGCGGAAGACACAGGAGTCTGGTGCAGGGGTTGCTTGGCTCTGCAGCAAGCAAACTCTTTGCTTTTACTTGCCCCCCCTATAGGGATGGGAAGGGTGGTCTTGTGCTTAAGGCTAAGGAACCAGGAGACCTGGAATCAACTCCTGTCTCTGTCACATACTTCCTGTGCAATCTTGGGCAAGTCACTTAGGGTGGGATAAGGTGCCTAAGTCTGGATTTAGCAGTTGGGGATCTACAAAACTCCCACTGAACACCATCGGTGCCTAAACTCACTTGGTGCCTAAATATACAAGGTAAAAGCTCCCTGGGTGTGTAAGTTACTGCCTTGGCATGTGCACTGCTGTCTTGCTGTCGGCATCTGGACACCTCTCTCCTGCTTAAATCCCAGAATGATCCACAAAGCAGGGACGACGGGTGTTTGACCGTGGAGCCCAATCCAACAGGCATACTCAGAGGTTGCCTACAGATCAAGTCACATTTGAAACCTAGCCGGATGAGGAGGAGCAGGAGGTGATACCCACCTTATTACTTTTAGCCCAGATGTGGGAAACCCGGGTTCTATTCCTCCCGCTAGGAGGAGAAGGGTTTGAACAGGAGTCTCCCACCTCTCAGGAAAGTGCTCTAACCATTGAGTTACAGGAGAGTCTGTATCTCTGTCTTGCCTATTGTAGCTGTTCTGCTGTGAATACAAAATTAAAGAGTAATTTGAGCAAAAGGACTTGCCACTGGGCCTCCCACCTCCCAGGTGGGTTCCTAACTACCAGGTATAGGGTCATTCTCATTCTTTCTTTTTGTGGCCCAGTGGAACAGCTCTGTGCTTCAGTTACTCATCTGTAAAATGTAAAAAAATAGTTTGCTACAAGGGTGTTGCCAAGATAAATTCATTAATTTCTGCCTGGTGCTCAGATATTGTGATGATGGCTTCCATACCTGGGCAGACAGAATCTAGATATTAACTTTAAATAATTTCAGAAATATGTGATTTGACCTATGTAATGATACCGGCATAAAAGTAATTACGAGGGAGTAAGATTGCAAAATAAAAACTGTTTGTGTGTTAAAACCAGACATAACTTTAATTTTTTTTCAATACAAAACAAATCTGTTTTCTTTTTAACAGTCACTTAATTTGATCCCCATTTCCCTTCTCTCTCGTTCCTTCTGACTGCTGTGTCACCACCATTTCCAGCCAAAAGGTCATGCTTGTGTCACTCTCTGAAGTAGATGGCCATGTCAGCCTATGGCTTGGACAAGCAGATTACTGTGCAAACAGTTATGCAGTTGACCATCTTTGCAATGCCTATAAACGAAAATGCCATCAGACTACCAAGGCTGGCTTGGTTTAAGGATTAGCTAAACATGAGACATTCTATCACACTAATTTAGAATCAATCTTGCTTCTTAGTGATGATAATAAACTTGCACAAAAAGGAGATTAATTTGTATATTTTAGCATTTTACTTCAGTCACAGAATACAAAACCTAATATTGGAATCAGTTTGATTTTTTTTTTTGTGATTGAAGATATTAAGCACTACAAGAGCATTGAAATTTTGATCTGATTAGGATCCAAATTTCTCAGGATCAAAACACTTTTTTTCCCCCTACAGTTTTACTAATTGTGTGCTACTTGACATTGTGGAGTTATTCCACAGCATGACGGCAAACTATGTGAAGTGTATTTTACTGTTAGGAATTATCAACTCATTCTATTTGTTTTTCATGTGTTTGAGGTTATTAAGAGAACCAAAAATTATAACTGATGTGCATGAGTTAAAAGGGTTAGTTCAATTGCAGCTGGTAGGCTAAATCACTAAGCAATATTTTGTATGCCAACAGGACTTTCTTACTGAAGAAGCACTAAGAAATCATGAATATATAACTGATTTTAAAGCAGACTGAGGGACAAGATCCTTTGAAAAACAGCGGAGTGATGAACAAGGTAAATGTGGAGTGGTTTATTTTCAGAAAACCTGGATTATTCCAACTACTTGAAACCAGATAAAAGTAGATCAGAGAGAATGCTACCAAATGTATTCATCAGAGACCTTTGCTTTATGGGAAATGAACTGCCCTTGCTCACTGTTTCTGAGGAATTGTATTTCTTATAGCTGTAAATCAAATCATGAAGAAATAGGATGACGTTTTGCCAAGCAAAAGCTGAGGATGACAAGTGTCTTTTTTGTCAGTGTCAGGTTTCTGAATTTAGACCTCAATTAGGATTCCAAAATGAAAAAGCACTTATTATATACCAATATATACAATGCTTGTGACAGTGTTCTTACAAGCAATATATTCATTTTCAGATTCCAGTACATTGTCCTACATTTGTCCAAGAGTATATTCATGGCTTCCTCCAGAGGTCTTGACTTTTCTATATCCTGTCTGGTTTCCCAGCCAGAAAGTACTTGATGTAACTGTTCAGTGAACATCATTAATTTTTTCAATTAATTGGGGACATACGCCTCAGCAGTATGTGACAGCCATTCATTCTGAGCAACAAACAGATTACTTGAATCAGAAAGGGACAGTAGCAAGCATCAGTGCAATAAGAGTGGGAAGCGAAGAAAAGCTTCACACAGTGAAGTGTTACACACCGTAGAGCAGTGGGTGTGAAATTACCTTTGTCCCACTCTGTTCTCATTGTTTCAAAGCATACTGTATACTGGAGACAGTATAAAAACCAGACTCAGGAGTAACTGTATTCATTTGGGCCCCGAGCTCTAAGGTCACAGAGGGTTTCCTGGCATTGGAGCAGATGTAATTCCACTGAGCAGGGGCCTAGGAGTTGGGGAGGGAGGAATGTGCAGGAACTGAATTGAGCTCCCTTCACATGACATGCAGCTCACCTCTGTGGTGGCTCCCCGCAGGCCAAGTTATGAGGATCCTCCTGTCCTTTTCACAAGACTCAGAAGTGTATTAGGACAAATGGGGGCACTCCTGCAACCTCAGGGCTCTAGCAGCAGATATAAGGCAGCCCCAGAGACCGGAAGTGGAATCTCCATGCATCTTCTTACTGCACACTAAAGCTGGTGGCTGGATTTGAGTCTCACTGGACCTGTAACTCTACAGTGGCTGGTAAGTCTAAAATGTATGTAATGAGGAACTGCATATTTCTTACAGATAACATGACCCCTTCTCTGAGCCCCAGAACTGAAAGTATGTCATATGTGCATCATCTGTCATGAATCTGTCTTTACCATACAGCCCCAGTTTTTCAAGACAGCCACTAAAATTGCATCAGCATGTATTATTTAATTTTTTCATTATTACGTTTACAAAAATCTGAAAGTTGTGCATCTAAATTAGCTTGTTAGATTCCTACCTACCCAGTTTGTACACACAGAAGTAGCTTGTCTGCACAAAGCTACACTTTTGCATGGAGATCAACTTACATGTGAAAGCCTCAGGAATAATTTTTCAGGCTGCACGGGGATTCTTTTGACTATTTAGCCCATAAATATTGTGTTTTATTAAAATATATAATAGCAATGGTAATAGGTATGTATACTATATGTGAGCAGTATGTTACAGATACATAACAATTCAATTGGTTTTGAATGCAAATCTAGAACGATTCCACATTTCCTGGAGAAAGTAGGCTTATTGCTTATGTTTTACATTTAGGGCTCTGTACCACAAGCAGCTGTTGTGAAAACTAACTGATATTTTTAAAAAGGAAGTACCTGAGGACAACAGGGATTTTTATGAGTTTTATCAAAAGTTCAGTGATCCATTAACTCCCCTGTTGTTGCGTGCCCTTAACCACTTGTAGGAGAAAAGGCGACTGCCTGGAACTCTGAATAATGCTTCTATAATCTTATTAAGGAAAGCCGGCACAGAGCCAGTAGAATGTATGTAGCTAGAGGCCTGTGTCACTTATAAATAATACCTGAAAATTATTAGTGAAAATGCTGGAGACTCGGTTGCATTATCCCAGCTAACACACTGCAGATCAGGTGAGGTTTATGAATAGGAGTTTGCCAGCAAAAGAATTCAGAGAAAATGTTAAATGTGATACAGCAAGTAGTATCAATTAGTGAACCAGTGGCAGTTTTTGCAATAGATACAGAAAAAAGTATGTGACAAAATCAAATTGGATTTTTTGGACACAGTTAAGTACTATGAGAGGGAAACTCACTCATTAGTTTCATTGTTACACAAAGCACTGGGGTAGCCGTGAAAAAAAACATCATCAGAAATTTCAATGGAACAAAACAGGGATAATATCCCCAGATCTCATTTTTAAAAAAAGAGATTTAGCCACTGATTCAATCATTGTGGAGTCACTGGGATGTAGTGTCCTGCGGAAGTAAAAGCAGGCATATGGGTAGACAGTGTGTTAGTATTCTCTAAATAGAAGAAATCCAGCACTCTGCTTCAAACTCTAACAAGGTATGCACTATACCAGCTCCCAGCAGTACTAATGGAGTTCGCAGAATACAGTCTGATACAAAATGATAGAATTTTAGGACTGGAAAGGGCCTTATCAGTCCCCTGCACTGAGGCAGGACTAAAAATTATCTAGACCATCCCTGATAGATGTTTGTATGACCTGTTCTTAAAAACCTCCAATGATGGAGATTCTACAACCTTCCTAGGAAATTTGTTCCAGAGGCTAACTACCCTCATAGTTAGGAAGATTTTCCTAATGTCTAACCTAAATCTCCCTTGCTGTAATTTAATCCCATTGCTTCTTGTCCTGTCCTCGGTGGATAAGAAGAACAATTTATCATTCTCCTCTTTACAACAACTTTTTACATACTTTAAGACTCATATTATGTGCCCCCGAGTCTTCTCTTCTCCAACTAAACAAACCCAATTTTTTCAATCTTTTCTTGGAGGTCATGTTTTCTAGACTTTCTTTTCTTGGAGGTCAATGATTTTCTTGTTCTCCTCTATCCTTTTGTCCAGAACTTTTCCTAATTGTGGTCACCTGAACTGGACACAGTAATCTAGCTGTGAGACCTTATAAGTGCTAAGTAGAGTAAAAAAACTACTTCTCATGACTTGCTTACAACACTCGAGCTAATAACTCCCAGAAGGATGTCCACATTTTATTGCAATAGTATTAGATTGTCGAGTCATATTTAGTTTGCGATCCACTGCAACCTCCAGATCCTTTCTGCAGTACTCTTTCCTAGGCAGTCTTTTCTCATTTTGCAAGCAGTGGAATTTCTAGGGGCAGGTACCTGCCCCTGGACACTTCCACTGCTTGCATCCGACGAAATGGGTATTAGCCCACGAAAGCTTATGCTTCAATACTTTAGTTAGTCTTTAAGGTGCCACAGGACTCTTTGTTACCGCTGCTATTCCAGACTAACACAGCTACCTCTCTGATTCTTTTCTCATTTTGTATTTATGCAGTTGATTATTTCTTCCTAATTGGAGTGCTTTGCATTTGTTCTTATTGAATTGAATGCTATTTATTTCAGACCATTTTTCCAGTTTCTCAAGATCATTTTGAATTTTAATACTGATCTCCAAAGCGCTAACAACCCCTTCCAGCTTGGTATCGTCTGCAAACTTTATAAGTGTACTCTGTGCTTTTATCAAAATCATTTATGAAGATATTGAATAAAAGCAGATCCAGGACAGATTCCTGATGGATACCACTTGATATGCCTTTCGGCTTGAGTGTGAACCATTGATAACTACTTTTCAATATAGATTTCAGCCAGTTGTGCACCCACCTTATAATAGTTTATATAAGCTATATTTCCCTAGTTTGCTTATGAGAAGGTAATGTGAGGCAGTATCAAAAGGCTTACTGCAGTCAACATATATCACATTTACTGCTTCCACCTATCCACTAGGCTTGTTACCCTGTCAAAGAAGGATATTATGTTGGTTTGATGTGATTTGTTCTCAACAAATTCATGCTATTACTTATCATCTTATCTTTTAGATGCTTATAAACTAATTGTTTAATTATTTGCTTCATTATCTTTCTTGGTACTGAAGTTAAGCTAATTATTCCTGGGTTGTCCTTATTCCCCTTTTTATAGATAGGTACTGTATTTTCCCTTTTCCAGAAATTCTTCTGGAATCTCTGCTATCCTCCACAAGTTCTCAAAGGTAATCACTAATGACTCAGAGATCTCTTCAGCCAGTTCTTAAATATTCTAGGATGTATTTAGTCAGGCCCTGCCAACACAAAGTCATTTAACTTGTCAAAGTAAGTCTGACCTTGTTCTTTCCCTATTTTAGCCTCAGTTGCTACTCCATTTACACTGATATTTGCTATGCTAGTTGTCTGATCACTGCTAACCTTTTTGGTGAAAACTGAAACAAAAAAGGCATTTAACATTTCTGTCATTGGTGCATTTTCTTTTATTGTTTCTCCTCCTCATTGAGTAATGGGCCTTACCTGTCCTTGGTCTTCTTTTTGCTTCTCACGTACTTGTAAAATGTTTTCTGGTAACCCTTTATGTCCCTAGCTAGTTTGATCTCATTTTGTGCCTTGGCCTTTCTATTTTTCTCCCTACATGCTTGTGTTGGATTTTTTCATATTCATTTTCACAATTTGACCTAGTTTCTACTTTTTATATGCCTCCTTTTAGAGTTTCAAGTTGTTGAAGATCTCCTGGTTAAGCCAGGGTGGTCACTTACTGTACTTCCTATCTTTCCTATGCAGTGGGATAGTTTGCTCTTGTGACCGTAATAATGTCTCTCTAAAAAAACTGCCAACTCTCCTTAAATCTTTTTTCACCTTAGACTTGCTTCCTATAGGATCTTACCTACCAATTAACTGAGTTTGCCAAGCTCTGCCTTCTTGAAGTCCATTGTCTTTATTCTGCTGTTTTCCCTCCTATCATTCCTTAGAATGATGAACCCTACCATTTCATGATCAAGAAAAGAATTAGACCTGTGTCTATTTTAAAAAATTGTAAATAGATTATAATTAAAAGGCTGATGTTCAAATGGAAAGAATTTGGTCTCAAATATTTAGGGGTCAAGTTGCTCCATATCTGGATACAGATAACGCACACACACACATATATGTTTGGGGCAGGAACTTTCTTTTGCTATGTGTTTGTACAGCTCCTACTCTCCTAATCCTGATTGGGTACAGACAGGTATTTGGATATTACAGGAATGGGAGCCATAAAAGTAGAGAGAGGATAATACATTGTATGGTTAAATCCATGATAATTTAATGGCTCAGTTCTGTTCTGTGCAACTTTCTTAGCTACTGAATATGTTACAGTTTTTGATCTCCATGTCATCAGTCAGAAATAAAAAAAAGCAAGTGATGAGTTCACTTTCTATATTAGGGACAGAGTTACTCATCTCATACATAGACATTAAGGAGGGACCATCATGATCATTTAGTCAGACCTCCTGCACACCATAGGCCACATAACCTCACCTATCCACTCCTGCAATAGGCCTGTAACCTCTGGCTGAGTTACCGAAGTCCTCAAATATTGATTTTAAGAGTTCAAATTATAGAGAACTCACCGTTTACTCTAGTTCAAGCCAGCCAATTACCCAGGCCCCACACAGCAATGGAAGGCACCTCCCACCCCAAGGTCTCTGCCAGTCTGACCAGGGGAAAAATTTGCTCATGATCCCAAGTTGGATCGTGAACATGTGGGTGAGACCCACCAACCAGACACCCAGGAAGGTGTAACTCAGAACTGTCCCCATCTGGTGTTCCATCTTCAGCCATTAGAGATATTTGCTAAGAGAAGTCACAGATAGGCCATATGCCATTATAGGCAACCTTATCATACCATCCCCTCCAAAAACTTCTTATCAAATTCAGTCTTGAAACAAGTGAAGTTTTTTGTTTCCACTAATCCCATTAAAAGGCTGTTCCAGAACTTCATTTCTCTTATGGTTAGAAACCTTTGTCTAATTTCATTGGAGCAATGCCTCTTTGAAGTAAAATAATGGGCAGCACATGGAACTGGACAGCTGCTGGAGACCACCATGATACAAGTGTAAGTAATTCCACACTCCCACATACATTGAGAATCTTGTATATTTAAGGAAATTACTTGAAAATATACAGTAAGAAAAGTTACTTCTGAACCATCCTCCACTATATTAAAAATAAAAGGCAGACGTAATGTGAAGATCCACAATCATGAAATGTAAATAATAATTCAATGGCAACCAGGTATCGTGCCAGATTATTTTGACAAAAACTGAGGTACTTACAGTCTAAGTGACTATGCCTGATCCCTTCCACATCTTCAGCATGAATGAAGTGGTAACATCTCTTCCCTACTATATCTACAGGGGTCAGATCCATGTAATCACTAATCCTACAAAGAAAAAAATATAGCCTGTAATTTAAGAAGGAAACAATACAGGGACGGTCAAATGACAGAAATAGAAATCTACAGAAAGATTGTTCATGACTGTAGTACAACCACAAAGTCACTGCTATTTATTTGAGTGGAATACCTGTATAAACAGGACACTATCTTTAAAATAAAACTATTTTAAATAGAAAAACCTGCTGAAATCAGTTAGGCCATTGAAATAAATGGAAAGTAAAGTTTCAGATCATTTCCCACCCATAGAACAAACACTGAGACAATATAATTCCATGAAATTACAACACATCAGCAATAATTCAAAATCCTCATTAAAAGACCAAGGTTACATAATGAAATAAAAACATGTTATGTTTATACCAAATGATTAGAGACACCTTTCATTTCAACAGACTCGTCTTCCATTGGGTATATTCATGAAAAAAGCTCTTCAACCATTTCTTGGCACAAAGTCCAAACTGACATTTCAAGGGATATAATTTAAATGCTGAGACACACAGATGCCTGGGGGTGTTATCTTTTTTAGTCTGATTCACTTGGGAACTCAGCTTTCACTCCTGGCTCTTTCAACTGGGACTTTGTGGTTTATTCCACACAGAAACTTTTAAACCCTTTCAGCTCTCTCTCTGTGTGTGTGTGTGTGTGTGTGTGTGTGAGAGAGAGAGAGAGAGACTGTGAGCACAGAAAAATATAGTATAAACTGGAAAACACATTGAGTGAACCAACCTGGTTTATACAAACATTTGAAAACCTGTTGTTTTTTTTATAAGTTGGGGGGTTTGAAACATAGTGTTCCCCCACTAAATGTCTGTTTTGTATAACTAGAACATCTAGCTTTTAGGTTTAGAAGGCCAGGCGTTGTAGGGGGGCTGATATATAGGCTAAGTAATAATAATGTTTACTATACAGATCCCTCAAAATATGAATGGACTTTATCTCCAAATGATATGACTGAGATTACCAATGACAGTACTAATTTTAAAGTCTAGTGAATCCTTGCAGTTAAGACAGGGACAGAAAGGGCTGGGGTGTAATAAAAATATGTCAGCAAGTTAGTAAATTACCCATCAATTTCTCTCTATCCAGAACAATCTGTTTTACCAGAGGGATAGTCCCTGGATAATCTGTTCCCACAACCCTCTCCCCACACAGTGGGTGGCTGGAGCATGCTCACTGGGGGTGGAGGGCTCACTCAGGAGGGCTGCATAAGCTCCCCTCTAGCTGGAATGCCCTGACCCATTGTATTATACCAGACATTCTGATCGGTCATCTCCAAAAGCCCACAGATGTGCTGGCTGCCCCTTTATATACCTAGGAACTGAAAGGTTCAGAACATTCTGCCATTCCTGCCCCTATTGCCAGCAAGCGTTTCCCACATTTAAACTAAAGAGCAGTTCAGTGTGATGGGTACAATTGTACAGTATGTAGCTATTACCTGCTTTTCACATCAGTGTAAACTATTCTATTTATTTGCCCTTTGCAAATACGAGTTGTATTTCTTCTGTCTCTATCAGCAGAATGTAAATTACAAAGACTCAGTTTCAGGGAGATGGTCAATGTCTCCCAATCTAGTCAGTACAGTAACTCCTCACTTAAAGAAATCCTGGTTAACGTTGTTACATCATTGATCAAGCTGTCTGCTTGCAGGAAGAGCAGCCCATTGCAGCTGGCTGGTGGTGGCTTGGAACCAGGGTAGACTGGCAGCCCTTCCTATCAGCTCCCCACTCCCTTAAGTTTCCTGTGTGGCAGCTGCCCAGCAGGCTATCAGTTGCCAGCAGTTCAGATGGCCCTTCCCCCACTGCCATGTGCTGCTCCTGCCTCTGCTTTGGAGCTGATGGGAGAAGAGGGAGGCTTTGTGTTCCTCTTCCCCCTCTCCCTGCACCCTGTTTACTCCATCTTCTATAGCGCAGGGGAGACACACCACAGGACTCAGGATGGAGGGAGCTTCCTGTCAGCAGCTGCCATCTCAGCTTGCTGATGTACTTAAAAAGGCAGCGTGGGAGCGTACTTAAAGGAGCAATGGTATCTTGCTCTCTCTCACACACACAGGGTATGTGTCTGTCTGCCATGCTGTCTCCCCTCCCTCTATTCATGCTGCCTTGTAGAGTGCAAGGTTATATTAACAACGAGTTAACCCTTGAGGGCTCAGCCAATTGCTAGTTCATCATTTAGCAGTAAGGCATTCCCTGGGAAATATTCCACCCTCTTCCACCTTCTGACTTCCCCACTTCAACCAAGCCTCACAATCACCATCACTGTGTACAGTATTAAATTGCTTGTTTAAAATTTATACTGTGTGTGTGTGTATATATATATATTGCTGAAACGGGTCCTAAGTCAACACATGCTCTGCTTCTGGATAAGATTGGTACCAAGCATCGTCTGCCACTGGCCTGTTCTATATACAGTACCTCCTCGCTTAACATTGTAGTTATATTCCTAAAAAATGCGACTTCAAGCGAAATGATGTTAAGCAGATCCAATTTCCCCATAAAAATGAATGCAAATAGGGGGGTTAGGTTCCAGGGAAAAAAATTTCACCAGAGAAAAGACTATATATACAGAAAAGTATAGTCTTTTTTGGCTCAGTAATAAGATGTAGAAAATCAGAATTTGCATTATGTTTACTAGAGCTTGCTAGACCCTTTGTGCTAAAAAATACAAACATTCAATTTGCACTATAGACGTTGGATGGTGTATAGAGACTGAAATAGGGGTCTGCTAGAAGAGAAGAGATGGTTTAGTGGGTAAGGCAGTTGAATGCCACCCTGGAGAACTGGATTTTATCCCTGACCACATAGTTCCTATCTGATGCTTGTCAAGTGAACTAGAACTAAAAATGTCACGAATGGCCACTAATTGTGTGTTTCTCATTTTCTGGGAGATGAACTTAAGACATCTAAGGCCTGATTTTCAAAAGAGCAGAAACACTCACAACTGCGAGCTGAAGTTGATGGGAGCTATGGATACTCAACACCTATAAAAAACCAGGCCCAAGATGTCTGAAGCTGGGTGCCCAATCATTATAGCACTCCAAGTTAGCAGTGTTTTGTCCTTATTCTCTCTTTGCCTCACTTTCCCCATAATAACATTCTCCTATTTCACAAGGAATTGTGAAAATAAATTAAATGATGTTTGTGAGACACTGGGATACAATGGGGATGAGCACCATAGAAAAAAACTTGAAGAAATTAATAATTCAATATTAATTGCAGGGTTTAGATGGCATGCAGATAAGACATGGATCAACATATTGAATGAGGAGAATAAAAATATATTTAACAGCTGCTTCATTCATGGAGTAACATCTATCTCCTATAATAAATGGCAAAAAACAGTATATGACTATGTAATTCGAGACTATATAATAATGCATCTGTGCAAGGGGTAAGAATTAAGGTTGTATGGCATTTTCTAACCCAAGTGCTTAACTTTTGCAACCTTAGTAACTTTCTTTTAACTAAGGTGTTTCTGTATGTATCAGGATATTATTACTGAAAGGTCCAAGTAAGTCTTTTAATAACTCCCTAGTCACTCTCTGCACTTGTTTCTTCCCTTGGTCTTCACCTTTCAGATGGTCTGAGTGTCAGAAAATATTGTATTATAGGTACAATAAGTCAAATAAAGCAAGTGAACTGTGGAACCACAACCCATGAGTTCAACAATAACAAGAGGAAAAAGCTATTTGGTCCAGATGTAAGAAGGAAACAGGGTTTGTATTTTTAACTAAATAGAACAAAAAATCAATTCACAAGATAAGAGTGATGTTTTATATCCATCAAGGCCACCAAAATGAGAACTAAGAGGTCGGACATCAAAGTAAACCAGTTTTGTGATTACATGAATGAGAATAATTTTGTTATGGAAATCATACACAAATCAAAGCTGGGATATAAATATTGTTGCATTTCTAAACCACTGAAAAACAACTTTATATTATGTTGCTTAATTTATTAATTTAGGGTCAAATCCGATGGCTCTCCAATCCCCACAGGCAATCTGTCTCTTGACAGCTAAAAATAGCAGCTGATTGAGCAGTAGAGGCTTGATTCTACCAAGTGCTGAATATACTTGCCCTGATCCCATAAACCTTGTAAGTTCATGCTTAACTTTAAGCTCATGGAGAGTCCCACTGCCTTCAATGCTTAAGTGCTTTTCTGGCTTAGAGCCAGAGTGCTGATTATTAAGCAGGCTTGAGTCCTACTAAAGGAGGCTCCATACAGAAGACTATTTCTGCAGATCCTTAGGGAATGTTGGTAGATCGGTGAAGCACGCAGATCCATAGAGACAAACCCCCCCACTGGGGGAGTATCATGCCATGTGTGCACGCTATTCCTCACTGTGACCACTGTGTGTGATTGTGCAGGCATCCTGACCAATTTAGGATGAAGATTCAGCCTGTGATGTTTGCTCTCCAGAAGTTTACACAAGTTTGATCCCCCCCCCTCCCCCCAGAATTTTACCTTTAAGTAAGTAACAGCAATGGCCATGATGTTCCACTTGGTTGGTTAAATTAGACATCTACATCTGATTTTCATACATGCTGAACATTCATAACTCATACTGAAGTAAATAGGAGCAGGATGTCAGCTCAGTATCTAAGAATTAGGCCACTTTTATTTATGTGCCTAAATATAGATTTAGATGTCATCCAAGTTTGAAAATTTTGGCCAAAGCTTCTCAGTTTTCATAGGTTTATGTTCTTATTTCACCAATAAATAATGCAAATCTAAATAGGGAAACAACCTGCCAATGAATTCCCCATAACGTGACTTTTGCAAGACTTTTGAGTATGGCTTTTACAGGATCCACCCAAACACACTCATGTACCGTATGAGTTTGGTTTAGTCTTGTGTATATGCCAAAAATTATTTTGGGACATAAATGCTGTAAGAGAGGTAAGGTCACCTGCATGACAAGATTACCTTTGTTATACGATACAGGAACATTTACGTAAAGAGGAGAAGTGGATGCTCAGCACCTCTGAAAATCGTGCCCATTTATTTGGTGCCTAACTGTAGATTTAGGTGAAGTAACTCCTCACTTAAAGTCATCCTGGTTAACATTTAACTGGTTAACATTTCATTGTTACATTGCTGATCAATTAGGAAACATGCTTGTTTAAAGTTGTGCAATGCTCCCTTCTAATGGTGTTTGGCAGCTTTGTCCACTGCTTGCAGGAAGAGCAGCCCGTTGCAGCTAGCTGGTGGGTGGTTGGAACTAGGGTGGACTGGCAGCCCCACGTCAGCTTCCTGTCAGCTCACCGCTCCCCTAAGTTTCCTGCGCAGCAGCTGCCCAGCAGGCTATTAATTGTCAGCAGTTCAGCTGGCCTTTCTCCCACTGCCATGTGTTGCTCCTGCCCTCTACCCTGGAGTTGCTCCCCGAGACTCCTGCTTGATGCTGGTGAACAGGGGGGCTAATGTCCCCCCCTTGCCCCTGCTGCTGCACCCTGCTTACCCCATCTTCCACAGAGCCGGGGGACACACACTGATGAAGGGAGCTTCCAGGCAGCAGCTGCAGCTGCGGTCTGGTCTCACCTTGCTGATTAACAAGGCAGTGTACTTCTGACCCCCCTCTTCATACTTAAAGAGTAAATGTGCATCTCTCTCTCACACACACCCATAGGGTGTGTGTGTCTGTCTCTGTCTGCCCTTCCTCCTTTGCTGATGCCTTGTAGAGTAGGAGAGTTAACCCCTGAGGGCTCAGTCAATTGCTAGTTCATTATTTAGCGATAAGGCATTCCCTGGGAAATATCCCACCCTCTGACTCCTCCACCTCAACCAAGCTTCCCAATCATCATCACTGTGTACCGGTATTAAATTGTTTGTTTAAAACTTATACTGTGTGTGTATATTTGTATATGATATAGTCTTTTGTCTGGTGAAATTTTTTCCCCCTGGAACCTAACCCCCTCACTTACATTAATTCTTATGGGGAAATTGGATTCGCTTAACATTGTTTCGCATAAAGTCACATTTTTCAGGAACCTAACCACAATGTTAAGTGAGGAGTTACTGTATTTCATCTTAGACACCAAAGTTTTAAAATATGTCTCCCTATTTTTTGGTTATGTAGCTTTTAGGTGGGAAGATGGTAGTTGTGAAGATTTAAAAAGAATCCTAAAAATAAATGAAACCATGTTGCAAAACCGGTTAACTAGCTACTGAATAAAATGTAAATTCTTTTAAAATGCCCAATATATTAGTTAACTGATCTTGTTTCATAATGGGGGAAAAGTAACTATGCAAATGGTTCTGCTGTGAATCAGGGATCTTCATTTAAATCTTTTCACTAAGAAGAGAGGACTAGACCACAGCCAAAGACTTGAGTAAAGTCACTCCTGCTTCCTGTTTCTCAAAACAGGCTCACAAAAGAATCCCTGTAAAAGCAGGAGTAGTGCTTCTCACCTCTTTTGATCCAGTGATCTACTGTGAGCATCCAATTCAGCTTAAGTAATGGCACTTCCACTTCACACTCGGCTGTCACTAACCTCCATGAAGCTATTCAAATAGTGCTTATTGCTTCGCCAAGCATGCTGCCAATTTTTTTCTATAGCCACAGCTGTGATGCTCCTGCTTCCCCCCATGACACCACCGATGGTCCCCCTGCTGCCCCAGTGGGGCACCAGGAGCTTACTCCATGTATTCAGGAATGAGTGCTGCTGTTTTCTATAGCCCCATATGCTGTCACGGTCCCTTTCTTTAGTCCCAGAAGAGGACTTCCTACTTCCTGATGCCTCAGTGGTTTGTCTCAATGAATAGCTAGCCTCCTGACTAGACAAGTTGCTACTGGCCTCCGGATGTCTAGCAATGGTGTTTCCACTTCCTGCTGGCCCTGCAGGCAACATCCACTTTCCATATGACATTTGCTGTGGTACCACTATCCCAACTGTGGAACTCCTGCTGTCCAAGTGAGCAACCAACATTTTCTCCACAGGTCCATCAGTGATGCTTCTGCTAACCTAGTGGATCTCGTTCTCTACGGTCCCGTGAAGAGGCACAAAGCGCAGATGCCTCATCATTAATTTTGGTGACACTGCATGAATGCTATGTCTAACATTCAAAATAAACACCATCAGCAAATAGAAAAAAAGTTCCTTGATAAAGTTTTCTCTCTGTTCACCTTATCATAGCAATGACATCCTCAGCACAAGACACTTCCTGGGGAATAATGACCCGCTAAGTTTAATGGCTCCACTACACCTTTAGCTATCAGCTTTTCCCAGGTGGTCACCAATCCTCAATCAGTACTCAGTGCCTGGACTATCTGTTATCTATCTTAGGTTTTTCACAGGTTTCTCTCACAGGAATCTTAAGGCCCTACTGCTGTATAATGATACAGCGATACTGGAAGGTTTTAAAAACATTGCTTAATTTTTTAAAAACAATTACAAAAATACAAAATGCTAGATTGACAGCAGAGGAAGATTAAATCTTCCCAACACTGCCCAACTAATTCATCTCAGACCTGACCTGAAAGGGTAGTTCATTTTCCACATCCATTCAATTCTGGGCTCCTTTGTTGAGGCTGCCAACAAAGGTACCAATAACCAGGGGTGATTTTGTGAAGAGGAGACCTATTCATTAGGAACTGGACTGATACCAACAACTCATTTCACAGAGGCCACTGGAGAGCTGTCAGATGGTAATGACTTTCCATCACTATCAAGATAGGTCACATTCAAGCCAACGACTATGGCAAAAGGTTCCATCTGTATACTACTCCTAATCCCCTAAACTATCTGTGCTAACTGCTAGATTACACTATACAATCCAGAAGTTAGTGCAGTGCACTTGCAGGCAGGAAGCCATCATGCTAACCCTAATTTTGCCATTAACTCTCTACGTAACCTCGAGCAAATTACTTTCTATGGCTCAGTATTCCCAGTTTAAAAAATTAGGATAATAAAGTGCTTTGAGAACCTGGATGAAACATGCTGTCTAGTCTCAAAGTACTATTATTATTACAAATATAGTTTAGAACATGATAGTATAAGACAATTTTCTTAACTGAAAGTGAACATTTATTTTAAAAGGCCTAAGGCTCTGATTCAGCAAAGCACTTAAGCACATGCTTATGTCTATCCCTTTTCAGAAGAGCACTTAATTATGTGCTTAAATGCTTCCCAGAATAAAAATAAGTCCCGAATTGGAACCTATGTTAGAGAATTTTAACCTTCTAATTATGCTATGCCGTTGCTGCTCTCACATCAAAGGGTTGCATTAATCCTGTTGGCAATTCAACTCTTGATGGTAGCTCCTCCTGTCAATGGGTCCTTGGCTAGCTCTTTTGTTTGTTCCCAACTTTTCTTCTATAATTTAGGCTCCTTCCATCCCCAGCCTCTGAGTTCCTTAGGCCCTGCCTTCTAGCTAGCTCCTGCCTCTGCTCTTCTGTTCATACTTCCCCTTACTCTCTAGACCCTATTTCCAGCTGTCCACTGCACCTGATCCACTTTGAACCCCAATGCTCGTTCCTTTACGTCTCTGAAGTACCTGTCTCCACCCCATCAAACATTCAGCCTGTTTCTCAACTCCTTTCCCCCTCTGCTATGCGGGTCACCAGCTAATCTCACTGTACAATCCCCCCATCTCCTGCTTTCAATGACATTGTGCCCCACCTGTCACCTACTCCATCTGACCCCTCAAGCAACAAAGTCCTCCATTCCAATAAGCAGAGATAGAATTTCAAATGAAACTGCATCTTCTGCAAAGTATTTCAGGAATGCAGGGGAATTAAACTTCAAATAGTAGATTTCCTTTTTTTTATTTTTTATTTCCAGACGTAAAGACATCATGCAACTTGTCATGTTAATGTTAAAAAATCTCCTTCATTCTCCTCCGATTTTAATAATTAATAACGAGGACGGTGAATTTAGTGCTCTCATATGGCACCAGGCTGACACTCCAGGAGTCTGATCTCCACCGTTTACCAAGCCATGGAATACAGAGCACACATGCAACACTGAAAAATGAGAACTGAAATGCTGTACCTATTTTCACAGTAAATGATATTGAGGTCCATATTTACGCGAGTAACAAACATGTGGCAGTCGATTCTGACTTCATTGATTGTAGGAGGTGGCAAAGCATGAGCCACAACTACAAGCCCCATGATTTGGCTAGGGACTGTCCTCCCGTGGGACAGTGACACTCTGAGTCGTAACCGGCCTGTTATGTGGATCACCTGCAAAATACAAAGAATAAAAGAAACTCCAGTGAATTCATGATGCAAATGTGACATCATCTCTTTTAAAGGACAACATTGTTATTCTAAAGAGCACTTTACTCCATCAAAAATTATATTTAGTAACCAGGATCAGCGTTAAGCTTATTAATATTGGCTGTCAACATGTCCTAAATGTCCTCATGGCAAGAAAGAAGGAAAGTACATAATAGCCAAATGTTTCAATTTATCAAATCTAAAACTCAGAACTTCTGTGTTATTGATTTTTTTTCAAAGAAAAGAGAGAAAGAAAGGACAAATTAGAAAACCAAGGGAATGAAGTAAGAGATATAAAACTGAAGTAATGGGGGTAGAAAGGGAAGACTAATTTTAAAACATTTGGAGATTAAAATGTGAGACAAAAGGAGCAGCAGTTTTGAAACTTTTCCAGGTCCCATTTAATTGAATTGCCAGTCATCTACATCTTAGAGACACGACTTACATTTTCTTGAATTACTTCTTTGTGGTTGGCAATACAAGAAGCATAAGCCTGCAAGTGATCAATGAGTTCAACTGTGCAGACACCAAGCATTTTACAGCTGCAGAGTTACTAGTCGAGCAGTGATTTAGCTTAATGCACTGGGCCTGGGCGGAGAACTTCTGGAGTTGAATGAGAAGAGGAGATTTTCTTTTCCCTATTTACACGATGAACACTAAGCAAAAGATACCCAGGAGATCCAGCTGCTCCATTTGAGATTGCAACTTAATGCCGCTTGCTGAAGCTGAATGATTATGAAACTATGGGAAAGGACTGACCTATAATTTCTGACTCAACTGCCTCCTTACAGCGGACAGATAAAATGACGTTCTTTGAAAAAAATAAAAAAATGAATAGTACTTGTGACAGGTATCAGACTGGCAGCTGTGGAGACTGTAGACCTATATTTGCACAACAGGGACATCATGGGCAGTGGCAGTGCAAACTGTCCACATCTTTTACCCTGGCAGCATTTCAATATCAGCCTGGAAAGAAGACCTTGAGGACAGAGAGTTCAGGCTCCATGATGCACTCCACTCTCAGCATCTCTACTGAGAGTGCCAACAAAGATGCCAACTTGTGCCAACTGTGATAGTGTGGATACACATCCACTGGGAACTGAAACTCATTTCACAAAGATAAGATAACAGTCTGCAGCTTGTGGTCACTATACTGATATGAGAGCTATTGTTAGTGGTGAGTGAGAGGTAAAAGGCTCTGTGTTCCACTGGCAATCTCTTAAACCATGTAGTGCACCCAAAATTAAATCTCATTTAAGATTATAGAACAACGAATTAAAGCTTGAAGTTATTTTTTTTGATTCACAATCTTTAAAAGTCTCTTTTATCTAATATTTTTACATTTGTGACCACAGTCAGTGAGGTAGTTCTGAATGGGGACGATGATTATCTTGTGGTTTTGTCCATTTCAGTTGTAGATTTATGATCATCCACATCTGAGGTGATGATTACTTAAATTCATACTTAATGCACCTTCAGAGGGCAAACTATTTGGTGAATAGATGAAGACATTCCTAGAGGCAGGGATGCAAAAATACCACTTCAAACACACATTTGTTGCAAGACCTTATTAACTAATGAAGAAATAGCTAAAAGAAACAGGATTTACTTCACAGGAGAGATACAAATAGCATACTTTGCTCCTTCTAGCTAGGCTTACACGTATGCTTATTTACCATTATCTCTCTCACTTTATCATGCAATTTCAGCTTATTGCAGAAACACAAATCTGTAAATGCTTGGAAAAATGCTGCTTTTTATGAAATCAGAAATAATGTGAAAAATAATCCTATGCTCAATGTACTAGGCTAAATGCATTTTTTAAAAGGAATGCCTATGTTCAAATGTTTGAGGTTGGCATTAGCACTTGAGGAGAACTTTGAGATACACCTTGCTTAAGATTCATTTTTATCACCCACACCTATTTTTGGAATACTCCATGTCATTCATTGCTAAATGTCAAAAAAGATTTGTTTTGAATAAGTGCTTATTAAATTGGTATCCAGTTTCTCCTTGATCTTTCCGTGAAACTGCAGCTCTGAGTTTCTATCACCATCACTAGAGATTGCTCAAAGCTAACTCCACTACACTCAAGCACTGCTGAACTTTGGGAAAGTGTGTATCTGGATTCAAGCCATGCAGCTGGTCCCTAACTCTATCGCAGATTGAACCATATCCTCAGGTGCAAACAGCTTCAGATTTTGGGGGGAGGTCAGATCTAAACTGAATTTTGGCTGCTGCACTGGGAAAATCTGCAACAAATTCCCATCAGTTCCTGGCACGTGTTCTGTTGAATCAGTATTAAAAGAGGTGGGAACTCCATTTCAAGCAAAGTTCTCATGGCTGAAACATCTTCTATCTCCACTTTAGTCAATCCCATTCTGTAACAAATCTAATTGATGGTAATACCAGTTTTACCTGTCAGGGCATTATCTATATTGTGCCTGTCAGCATTTTTAACACTGATTCAACTAAACTAGCATTGGACCTGGTAGTTTTTTGGGGTAAATTACCTCTATGTGGCTAAGACTTATGTCCAATCAATCCCATAGCAGCAGACCATAATGTCCTATATATATAAAGTACTATGACTTTAATGAACATTAAGTGGAAATATAAAGAATCAGAGAGGTAGCCGTGTTAGTCTAAAATTGCCAAAGTGACAAAGAGTCCTGTGGCACCTTTAGTTAGTCTTTAAGGTGCCATAGGACTCTGTCACTTCTGGAAATAGAAACTGTCTTGTACGTCCCTAGGGTCCCCAGAAGGGCTCGTGGAGCTCGTATTGATGCATCTTTACTGCTATTTTAGCCATGCAGGTATGTCACCCACGCTGCAAATCACATCTCTGATTGCAGTGTAAACCTAGCTTAATAAAACTTTTTTACATTAACAACTGTGCAGCTTCCCGCAAAACTCTGTTTGTGCACCTCCCAAGTTAATGGGGTGCACTGAAGTTAATGGTAAGATTCCCATTAACATAAATGGAAATCCAGAATTAGTTTTTGGTGATATGGATCTGAGGGGACTATACGCCTGCCAAACAACCTCGCTTGTTACCTGATCTGCATTTAACCTTAACCACAGGTTAGTGCATAAGCTCATCCCCCTCATCCAGCCCTATTAAACGTCTACTAAAAGGCACAGGTGTGTGAACCAAGAAACATGTCATAACTATGGGACTGTTAATGTACGAGTATAAGAATTATAATGTTGTAAAGATGTCAAGATGAAGCAGTAAAAAACCTATTAAAATCTTCTGCACTGAAAAATTTAGTTCTTTTATTTAAAAGTATTCTAAATTAACTCTACCTGACACTCTCATATTTAAAAAACCATTCTGTCATTTTTGTTTTTACAAAAATGGATGTGCAAGATGTTGTAACTACATGTAAACACAGTTGGTGATGAGTATGCTTGGACAAATATATATTTCTTTTCCCTGCCATATGCTCCTCTTAGTCATCTGTTAGCGATAAGCACTTAGATGTGCTCTACTAATGTCTACTCATTATAAACAAGCACATCACAAAGACCTTGATAAAACCTTCCCTCTGTCAATACTTAAGGAAAGGAAAGCCCAGTAATTGAAAAATACATCTGGAACTTGCTCATCGTACTTCAGAGCTAAATCTCACCTCTAGAGATGGAAAGATTTTCTTTATCAAAAGACATCTTTAAATATTATGTCTATTATTTTTTACATATATGTGATGTAAGGAGTAAGGACATGTATTACCCGGGGCAATAAAAACCTGCAGGCATGAAAAATCTGTGAATTTCACCTTTCAGATTTTCCTGTGTTCTTCAAAAACTTAAACTTCCATTAAAAAGAAAGTTACAAACTAAATCTTTCGGTCCATATGTAAATCACTGTCCTGGCTTGCCATCAGATTTAAACCAGCCTATTGACAAAAGTGTCAGCTCAGGCTATTTATCTTAATGAAGTGTCAACTTCTGGGTGTTTATGTGATTATTTAGACCAAATTTTCTCATGAGGATCACGCATGAAAAAATGTGCAGAGCTATTGTGCACCCTAATTTGTGTGCAATACTGAGTGAGCCTTATCTATCAATCATAAAAGCTTTCAGCGCCCATTGAAGCACAAGTCCGATTGCAAGTAGAACATATAGTATACTTAGATACATATTTTTTAGCTGAGATCCTTCTTTAGTAGCTGCAATCCCTTCATATATCCCTGTCACACTCACTTGGAAAACAGAAAATGGGGTTAAAATGAAAGTGTTAACATGTCTGAACTCAGGTGTATTTTGTTTAAAAAGTCAACATTTATCACACAGTGGTTTCTGAGACACTACAGTTACTTCCCTTTCCTTTCAGTAACTCGCACACCCCTCTGGGATAATTAAAGTCACGGGGCCACTATTTCATCCTTGGAGATATTATACAGCACTTCCCATCTACACAGGAGACATACTAATGCATCTGAACAGCATCTGAACAGCAGTGGTTACTCTGGACGTGTCCCCGGCTCCTACACAAGAATTTCCCCAACATGTTCTCCTAGAACCACACAGGTTTCACTGCAAGAGGCTTAACTTTACTAGTGGAGGAAGAAGAGCAATTGGCCTACAAGACTGCTTTTATGCCACTTCCCCTGCCTTAGCTAGAATTTGACTTGTAGATTTTCCTAAAGGAAATGCTGATGAATTTATTGTGTTAAAGAAGAATGTACATCAGTAATTAACCTACAGAGAAAAGAAATCCAGGCTTTTACCCCAATAAAACACTGCACGTGTGGAAAAATGGATAAATGAATTACCCTTTAACACCTTTGATTATTAATTTAACCAGGCACATTGCAGTTGCTTATTATAATAAAATATATGGGTGAAAATGATGAAAATCCTAAGAATAAAATGATTAATGCTTGACATTGCCCCCCTCTTTCACACTGGGAAGTTCCTTCCTCTGTGTGGTCATATTTGAATGTATGGGAATACCAGAAGAGTAAGCTATTCCTTCTCAATATGAGTAAAGAATTGGGCCCAGAGCACAATAAAGAAACAATCCTTAAAGCTGCCATTGTAAGAGAAATGGGCTGTTTTTAAAGGGGAAAAATTCATAAAGGTCTGGGAAATGAACAGCAGAGCAGAAGTAGTTTAAGAATAATTAATTATAATATATTTTGACATCAAAATTTTGTATAGTAACAGTTTAATATTAAGGTGGCCTACTTTAATGTTGACTTTTCATTCTATTTTGTAAAAGCATCTGCATTGTTTTATTATAGGATAATATATTAGCTTTCATTGGTTATCTGCATAGTGTACTGTTATACACATATTTTTTATTATACTTATTGTTTGTATCTCAGAATTAGGTCTGAGGTCCAATCCTGGACTGAGACTATTTGTGTGAATAACAGTTTCAGGATCAAGAGACCTGGTTGTCTCTTTACCTGACATAGTCCAGTTCTCCACCCTCTTGTGAAGAACAAACTTCATTTTTCATTGTGAAATACATTATAATTCATTGTCACAGCAATGTAAGTTCTTTTTCCTTTGGTGTGATTTTGTATTAATTGGACTTGTACAACATCCTGGTTTTGTCTCTATAGAAAGTGATATAGAGTTCCTATTAAAGAAATTGTCTATATAGCATAAACTATCTATGGGAACCCAATATACATATTTTGTCATGGAATCATACATCACAACATTTTGTAATCATGACTACTATGGCTGGGATTATAAAACTATTCAATTTCATGATCAAAACCATAAATAGAAGACCAAACATTCCACTGTTAAAAAGTATTCTTTGAATATGTGTGTGCTGAATATGTGTAATGAGACATGCCAGGTTTTATTTTTAATACCTTTGAACCCTTTTCCTATTGAGATGTCTTAATAACAACTCAGTCTGTCAGCAGTGCAGTACTTTTTCATATTCCAAAGCCTACAAATAATCACTTCAAGAAGATCAACATTAAAAAAAAGAAAAAGAAAAAAATTAAAATTGAAATCACCACACTGCAACCTGAAATAGTAGCCATGAAAAATTGGTTTTAAAAAAGAATATTTTTTGAAGTAATTGGCACAAAGACTATTCTAGTGCAGATTACTGCAAGAGCACTCTTGGCAAGAACATCATAAGCACTAGCAAAACTTTAATATGCTCAAGCAGCCAAATACAAACTGACACCAGGAACCCAAGTGTGGCAACAAACAGGAAAAATATAAAGTATCTCAATTTAATACAAACCTACATACAAAGGGATCAATTTTTACAATTCATGGTTTAGCATACAATACAGCGGTCCTCAGAGTGAATATAGAGTAGTTATACATAAGAAATTAGAATTATCAAGTCTAGGGAATTTCTCAAGAGTCCTTTTCATATGTAATACAGCAAGTATAATGACTAAAAAACCAGACATCAATGTATTAAATGAGCTCAGGTTGAGATCTATTTAGAAAAGACAGGTTTAAGCTGGAAGAAGAATCTCTTTGATATGACCTCCAGAGCAGACCATTTGCTGAAGGATTCAAGATGAGCAGATTTACCCTTACACATCCACTTGCTACATAGCTGCTTTCAAATTTACACTCTACAATATCTAAAATAAGGTTCCTACATGCTCTCAGTGTAGAAATAAGGCCTGTGCAATAAAAAAGATTAAGAACAGAGGATTTTTTTGTGTTTCTAGCAAGGCTTAGAATTCACTTCTATGCGGAATTCTGTGGATAAACATGAAACATAGGTAAGTTTAAAAATTGGCTAATGTAACTAATTCCTATCTAAATTATCTAGTGCAGACTCTAAATATTGTTGGTCTAAAATGGGAATCTGGAGCTCCTCAGATTCTTTTACTGTGCATCTCAAAAATAACCTTGATTTGTGGCCAACACTTATTTTAACTCTGAAACTCAATAGATGGCTCCAGTTTTACAGCTTTGGCAAGAAAGATTTTTCCCTGTGAACCCTATGGCGTTCAAATATGTTGTATTTTTTTTTCTCAGGGAATGTTTGAAGTCCCCTTTAAAAATAATGCCTTGAGGATATTTTTTTCCCTAATACCATTTAAAGAAACTTGAAAGCATTTGGTCCTTGAAGTGTGCAGAGTTCTAATGAAGCAATCATCAAATCTGCCCATGCACACAATCTCACCAGTCGCTTCTCATCCCAAGATTCTGACAGTTCTTTTAATATGAAATTAAACTTGCAAAAAGGTCTCTTGTTTTATCTGCGACAATGCAAAGGTTTACTGGACTGGTTCAAAAACATGGCTGGCTCCATCCTTCTGCAGCTGAACAATGGTGAAAAGGTTAAAAAAAAAAGTTGGCCAGGATCAGATATGTCATTGGCAATGTAGTCTTATTGAACTAAAGATAACCAACAATAAGTATTCTTCAGAAGTACTGTCTGCATTCCTATCATGGGAGGGAGAAATAAAGGATTTTATTTGATGTAGCTCTTAGCAGCCAAACCATTACCTTAGGTGATTCTCTGCACAGCAAGCAAGGACTGGATAAAACAAAAATATTTTATATTAATGTGTTTTCCCCACACATAGAAAAAGGGTAGAACATGCTGTTCTCTGTAAAGAAAGAAATGGATTCCCCAAATGTGCCTCAGTTAAAATAATGTGTGTGTGTTCTAACACATGGTTTTTCAACCAGGGGAGAGGTGCAACCCCCAAAAGGGCCGTGGGAAGGTTCAGACCCCTTACTTTGTGTCTAGTTGGGAGAGTGGGTCTCAGATTTTCTTTGTTTTAAGATGGGGTCACGATATAGAAAAGTTTGAAAACCACTGTTTAATACTGTGGTTTTATTGCTTGTGCTAATGCTGTTTGCTGCAGGCAGTGGTGGATTACCGTATGGACCGATGGGGCCTGTGCCCCAGGGCCCTGCTCACTTGGGGGGCCCTGCAAGCCATAACTCCAGCTTTGCCCCCTGCTTCTCCTCTCCCTCCCCCTGGAGTACCACCACCCTGCTTCTCCTCCTCCCTCTTGAGGCTCTGTCCGCTGGCCAGGCCAGACAGATGCAGGAGCAGTGGTAGCATAAGCACTAAGCATATTCCTCCTGGGTAGAGCTACCCCCACACCACAAACCCCTCTCCCCTTCTCCCTCCCTCCTGAACAGATCTTGGCCACCTGAGCCCGTCTCCCTCTCGCTACCCCCCAGCTCCTCTTTCCCCCCACCTCCCGTTTTACACATGGGTATAGTGAAACACACAGAGGTTAAGTGAATTGCCTACAGTCAAGCACAAAGTGAATCAATTAGCACTGCTAGTTAGAGAATTCAAGAGTCCTGACTCCCATTCTCCAGCCCTTACAATAGTCAATACCATTTTAATAAAAAAAAAAATCATGTTCAGCTATTACAATATGTGGCACTTGGGCAGAGTTCTCTGCATAATGCTGTATTATGTGTACAGACAGGTCCATTCTCATTTACCAGAAACTACAGGCTCCAAAACTACTGCCACAAGTATCAGCAAGATTATTCACTCAAAATCAAATAATGTATTGAAAAGATGACAACCTTAAGATAACCACAATTCAAGAGAGCATTGAACCATTTATTTTCATTTAAATTTATTTCTATGCTGCCCGGACAGCCCCAGACCCTCCACCTGTCCTGGGCGAGGAGCGGGGGTGCCCAAGAGCAGCCCCCGGCCTGTGTCTCTGCTGTCTAGGACACGTAGAGGGTCCAAGGATCCCCACAGCAGCCCAGACTCAGTGGGCAGCTCCTACCAGGGCCTGATGTCTGGCCAGGCCAGGAGGCAGGGCCATGGGGGTGAGAGGAGGTGGGGGGAGGTGGGGAGAAGGAAGAGGAGAAGCAGGGGGCAGGGCCCTGTGATGGAGGTGAGGAGGTGGCAGGGTTCTTGGTGCCCAGAGGCCCAATACATCTTAATCCTGCCGGTTGCAGGATCTCACACAAGCAAACACCTGTTTTGTTTTAATGCTTCCTTGTTTTTCCCAGCATAGCACAAGTTCCATTGACTGCACACCTGCCCTCCCTGGGGAGAGTAGCTACACGTTCCTGCCAGGGCTCCCCATGAGAGGAGCTGCATCCACTGTGGCCAAAGGTCCTGTTCAAATGGCAATGACCACTGCCGCTCTTAGCAGACTTTATGCCTCCAGAATCCAGGCAAATATTCAGGTGCACAGCGTCCATTCTATGCATGTGAAAACTGAGTCCCACAGAGATGAAGTGAAATTCCCAAGAATCACACAGCAAGACAGTATCAGAACCCAAATTAGAACCCAGATCTCGTCACTCCCAGGCCTATTCCTAATCTGCCAGACACCAGTTCCTAGTAGGCAAATTACAACTTCCCTGGGTTTCCATTTTTCCAATTGTCAAATGAGGGAAAGGACATTTATCACAGGTAAAATCTGAAATCGCACTGAATAAATTAACAGATTCCAGAACCAGATAGGACCATTGTGATCATTTAGTCTTACCTCCTGCATATCATTCCCAAACAAAAACATCCAATCTTGATTTAAACTATCAGTGATGGAGAATCCGCTATGACCAGGGGTAAATTGTTCCACTGGTTAATTACTCTCACTGTTATAAGTGTATGCCTTATTTCCAGCTTGTGTCTAGCTTCAACTTCCAGCCACTAGATCAGGGGTGGGGAACCTCCGGCCCGCGGGCCTTATATGGCCCGCCAAATCATTTTATCCGGCCCGTGGCCGCCGACCAGGGATGGCTCCGCACTGGGGCCGGGAAGCGGCGGGTCAGTTGGGGGGGGAGGGAAGGAGGTTTGGGGGGGAGAGACCGGGCTGGGTGGGTCAGATGGGGGGGAGAGGGAAGGAGGTTTGGGGGGCGGGAGAGACCGGGCTGGGCGGGTCAGGCAGGCAGCAGGACCCCAGCTGGCAAGGGGCCAGCGGGGGAAACCCCAAAGCAGTGCAGGGCTAAGGACTCCACCTGCCACTGCTTTGGGGCTTCCCCTGCTAGCCCCTTGCCAGCTGGGGTCTCAGCTCCCGTTGCCAGCCTGGGCTTCGGGGGGGGGGGGGGGGGAGGAGGGAGCGGCCCACAGATGACTTTATAAGGGTCAAAATGGCCCTTGGCAGAAAAAAGGTTCCCCACCCCTGCACTAGATCATGTTATACCATTCTCTGAAGAGCCCATTGTTAAATATTTGTTCCCCATGCAGATGCTTCTAGACTGTAATCAAGTCACCTCTTACCCTGCTCTTTCGTAGAGCTAAATAGATGGAGCTCCTTGAGTCTAGCACTAAGAGATGTTTTCTGTCCCTTTAATTCTTGTGGCTTTTTTCTTAACCATCTCCAATTTATCAACATCCTTTCTTAAATTATGGGCACCAGAACTGGACACAGTATTCCAGCAGCAGTCACATCAATGCCAAATACAGTAGAGAGGTAAAATAACCTCTCTACTCCTCCTTGAGACACTCCTATTTATACATTCTAGGATTGCATTAGCTCTTTTGGTCACTGGCTCTCACTGGAAGCTCATTCAGCTGCTGATTATCCACCATGACCCTCAAATCTTTTTTAGAGTCTCCGCTTCCCAGGATAGAATCCCCCATCTTGTAAGTACAGCCTAGACTCTTTGCTGCTAACTGTATACATTTAGCTGTATCACAACACATATGTTTTGCTTGCACCCAGTTTATCAAGTGATCCAGATTGCTCTGAATCAGTGCCCTGTCCTCATTGCTATTTACCACTCCCCGAATTTTTGTGTCATCTGCAAACTTTGTTAGTGATGATTTTATGTTTTCTTCCAGGTCGTTGATAGAAATGTTACCGGTAAATAGTTCAGGGCCAAGAATCGATCCCTGTCGAACCCCATGTCCACACAGTATAATTAAACCCACATTTTAAAACTGAGACACAAAGAGGGCTTTGTCTGGTGCTGTTAGTAAGGAGGTACAGTAATCTAGTAGGAGTATTAGACACATGGGTTGAGATCCTGGTTCTGGAAAAAATAACCTAACTGTGTGATCTTGTGTAAATCATTTAATCTCTCTGAGTCTTCGTCTACCCCGCTTTGAAAAATCAGAGCAATTATAAATACCTGCTTTACGTGGTAGTTCTCAGACACAATTATATAATGTTTGTAAATTGATAGAGACATACAAAGAATTTTAAAATATGATCAAGAGCAATGGTGGGAAGAAACCAAGAGTGCCAGGATCCCTGACCAGTATGTTATGCACTGGGACTTGTCAGGATACAGTGCCATCACATTCTCCTCTTGCCGTTTTTCCAAATTTGCAAGTATAAATTGGAGTGAAAGAAGCTTTCCAAATTTTCACAAATATCCAGGAAGTGAAATGTCCTTCACACTGCATTTTGTCAAAATTACTCCAATTTTGTGGAATTTTCAAAAATTGAAAATCAAGCAGATTGCGTGGTTAAAATTCTTTGCAATGAGCACTTCACCCAGCCATATTATAAAGACTTCTGATTCACTTAGTTTGTGGAGCATCCCAACCAGTTCTGGTCGACTTGGTGAGGCATCTGGTTTCTCTCGGAAAAACAAACATTTATTTCACGTAGAGATGAATGATCTTTAAAAAGCTCTGACCTTCTCTATGACAGAGACAAATGGACTACTATGTATGATTTGTTTCTGTAATCCACTTAATGTAATAAGTTAGATTATGGATAGTAATTTATTTGTAAAAATCATAATAAAACTTCATTGTTTTAAATGCCAGGTATGGACAAATGGGGAGCAGGAACTGTTGAGACAAGATTCCTATTCTTAGGTCTACACTGAAGAATTATTGTTGTCTCTTGGATTATCTGCACTTAGAATCAATTTAGTAATTTTTAATTCACTGATTTTCCCTTGTTTGCTTAACATTTATTAATTGATTATTGTGCTCATGCAATTAATTCAAAAGCTGGCAAGTTTAACACACAGAGATTCGTTTCTTTTACTAATATGCCACCAAAATACATTTTTTGAGTAACTGGTTACCAGACAATAACTTTCAAATGGATCACATTATACATGAGATACCGTGGTGTTGTTTCATGTTTCATGGCTGCCAGTATCAAGCAGAGTGCCACGGAGGTCGGTCCTGGGGCCAGTTTTGTTCAACATCTTCATTAATTATCTGGATGATGGGACAGATTGCACCCTCAGCAAGTTCATGGATGACACTAAGATGGGAGGAGGGGTAGATAAGCTGGAAGGTAGGGATAGGGTCCAGAGTGACCTAGACAAATTGGAGGATTGGGCTAAATGAAGTCTGATGAGGTTCAACAAGGTCATGTGCAGAGTCCTGCACTTCGGATGGAAGAATCCCAGGCACTGCTACAGGCTGGGGATGTATTGGCTAAACTGCAGTTTTGCAGAAAAGGACCTGGGGATTACAGTGGATGAGAAGCTGGATATGAATCAGCAGTATGCCCTTGTTGCCAAGAAGGCCAATGGCATATTGGACTGTATTAGTAGGAGCATTGCCAGCAGATCGAGGGAAATGATTATTCCCCTCTTTTCAGCACTGGCGAGGCCACACCTGTAGTACTGTGTCCAGTTTTGGTCCTCCCCCCTTCACACCTACAGAAGGGATGTGACAAATTGGAGAGAGTCCAGCAGAGAACAACAAAAATGATCAGGGGCACGTGACTTATGAGGAGAGGATGAAGGAACTGGGCTTGTTTAGTCTGCAGAAGAGAAAAGTGAGGGGGGATTTGATAACAGCCTTCAACTACCTGAATGGGAATTCCAAAGAGGATAGAGCTCGACTGTTCTCAGTGGTGGCAGATGACAGAACAAGGAGTAATGGTCTCAAGTTGCAGTGGGGAAGGTTTAGGTTGGATATTAGGAAATACTATTTCACTAGGAGAGTGGTGAAGTACTGGAATGGGTTACTTAGGGAGGTGGTGGAATTGCCATTCTAAGAAGATATTAATGCCTAGCTTGACAAAGCCCTGGCTTGGATGATTTAGTTGGTGTTTGTCCTGCTTTGAGCAGGGGATTGGACTAGATGACCTAAGTGCTCTTCCATCCCTAATATTCTATGATTATTATTTTTAACATCGCACGATTTTTAAGCCAATATTATGATTTTTGAGGAGGGGGACGCATGGTTCTTTAATGCTTTGAATTGATAATACTGAATAGGTGACCAGGACTGTGTACCATATTCTGGCTACTAAAATGAGAGGATTCCAGTCTTGTTAAACTAAATGGTCTGTTTATTAAAGTGACTATTTATAGAGCTGCTCCATCTGCAGCTTATTCCCAGCCATGTGAACACAGACTGGCTTGTTTGGTGCTTCCGCCAAACTCCTCCCTCATGCAACCCGTGTCCTCCTTTCCAAGTTCCATGCAGATTGCTACAAACATTCTTGTTTCCTGGCCCTGCGCAATAATAAAGTAAAATCATATAGAAGAGAGAGGTAGGGAGAATGCTATAGACAAAGAATTTCACTGTGACCTAAGGTAGTTTAGCCTCAAGTACCTTGTACTCAGAATGACCATGTAAAACCCCTCAGAATCAACAGATGCTTTCAGAAAAATCATTTGAATTATACTGTTAGGCACAAATCTTCAAAAGTGCATGTGCAAAAGCAAATCAGTGCTTTTGTGCACACCTGACAAGTGCACTCCACTCCCAATGCACATACTGTAAGGTATATGAGTATTCAAGCCATGACTTATGTACCTACATCAAACCAGACATGCCTTTTCACAGAGACTAAAATATGTACCTTACCTCCTCATGTGTTGTTAACAACTATATCAAGAGAATTTGATTACAGGATATCACAGATTGTCAAAGGTATTTCAGTGCCTAGCCACCACTGATTTCAATAGGAGTTAAGTGCCTAAATACTTTTATGGATCTAGGCCCTACTTCTTTCCATACTGACTCAGGCCAGATCCTGCAAACACCTTTGCACGTGCTTAACTTTTATTATGTGAGTAGCCCATTGTCTTCAGTGGGGTTACTCATGTGCTTACTGCTAAGAACACAGGGTGTGCAGAATCAGAGTCTACATGATCAGGGCATCTGTTGAAACCATTATGGTAAACTCAGATTTTAGTTTAGTTTAGTTTAATAGGATGAGATCTATAGGATTCTATGGAATGCAATAAGATTGTATAGAAATTACTCTAAAAACCTTAACAGAGCATGATATCCTATTTACAGTTTTTTAAAAAATATCCTATAGAATCCTTTAGCACAGATATAACATGTACAATCAATTCTATGGGATGGTTAAAAATAACCAATAAAAAGGATATCATTTTTTCTCATTCAGTTCTGTAGGACTTTTCAGTAAGGAAAGGAAACTCTTCTAAGGATCTTAGAAATTACAGTGGCATTTAAATGTTTGGATCTTGTGAATTAATAATTATGCTAATAGGCCAGAATTCCATGCTAATTTATACCCCATGACATCCCACTGATGCCTGGGCTTATTGGAGCTGGACAGGGTGTGGAACGGAGAAGGATTTGGCCTGGTCACCTGTAGAATATGCTTCTGCCACCACCTTTACTTATATTTCAATTTCTTCAAATCTGAGGTGAAACCCACAGGACACTTTCAATAATTAAGTGCCCAGTTTAGCTGCTAAATTTAAAGCAAGGCAGAGCTATGGCACTGGATATTTTGTTGGATATATTTTCCTGTTTTGTGGGGTATTGGCTGCATGATCTGATAAAACTGTAGCTAAATGAACTCTACAATTTGTATTCCTACAGCCAGAAGTTTATTGGCTTGCTTTTTCCCTCCCTTTGGCTCTGCCTGCAAGGTTCATTACTTACAGTTACTGCAGAATCAATCTGAACTGGCCAAAATCAGTGATGGAATTTACAGCACAATAAATGTACTGCCATACAAGTGCTGTTACACATGAAAGGGCCGTGGAATATTCTTTTCAGCAAGCCTTCTACATAGCAGTGTGTACTGTTTTTATCAATTTAAAAGAATCATCACAGGCATATTTCGAGAGGTGTAATCCTGACAGCTACACAGCAGATTTTCTCTGAGGCAGGCATTGTTACAGGAAAACAATATTATTGATTAAAATCTTAGCATATTGGAACAGAGAGGAGAAACTAAACATATCTTTTTCATTCTCCACATCAGTCTTTAGCAGCTCAATATTACAAAAATATAATTCATACAGGCCTTGTTAAGAAAACATTTTAACACTTCTTGAGATATGAATTAATAGTTCAGCAGCACTGAAATAAGAGAAATAGCTTACTGGCTGATATTGTGCATGCAAAATATGAAGAGCACTCAAAGATAATATATTAAGTATGGCTTGTAAAGTTGTACATTTATAAAGTCTGTAAGTTAAGATTTACATTGGTATTTAGTCTATTTTTCTTTCTAAGTGTCTATATTATGGAAGTAGTGTATTTTTCATAATTTTGAAACACAGAAAGTTTTAACTTTAGCTTGGTGCATTGCAAAAAACTATCAAAAAGATAGATGGCAGGCTGTCCTCCCCAAAACTCAATTTCATAATATGCATGTGATTGCTAATAGGCAGACACTAAAAAACAATTTTCCTTGACGGAGAAGAGCTGATAAATTGTCAACATAAACTTCATCTGTGGTTGCTCCAGTGATCTAAAGCTCTTGTGTGAGTTTTGAACCATCAAAGTCTGCTTCTTACAACCGTATCAAAATTTATGAATGCATCTAACTATAAAGTGACTGAAAAGAACCCATAATGCATGTTGTTTATTGTGCATCAGCTCTTTGCTTCTTCAGTACATGCAAAAAACACTTTGTCCAGTTCCCCTTTCCTTATTCTCTATGTGTGGTAATGAAAAAGGACAGAACAGATGGAAAATTTTCCTGGGAATTGACTTAAAACAAGGGCCTACTTTTACAGAACTCGTAGTTTCCGACAGAGGGGTGAAAGTGCACTGAACTAATCTACATGACCTTTGGAGATATACAACTTCTTGAACTACCATTAGCATTGATAGCATTCTATTATTTGGTAAAAAGGAAATCTCCCTTCACTTGAGGAGGGAAAATAAAAACCAACTCAGCTAATGGTTTTCAACAAGATACACTAGTGTTTCATATTATCTTTGATACAGTGACAAAACATGCAGACACTGCAAAAAGACTTATTCAGTTTACAGGAAATGTACTTAAGCATTGAATTCATGCATGCAAAAATTCTTGAGGAAAAAATCCAAACTATTTGACCTGCTTCTATTGAAATCCAAAGAATTTCGGCTCATATGAGGTGAAGGGGAAGCTATACAAGGAAGGGTGGATGGTTCCCCACTGTTCCTGATGTAAGAGTCCCAAGCTCCCATCCATAGCTCCTTAAAGGGGGCTAGGAAAGGAGGGGGATGGTCAGATAGATCCATGCTGCCTGAGATGTAGGAGCCCCAAACTCAATTCCCATAAGAGATGATTTCCTTCAAATCATTTTCCAATCCATTTTATCTGATAAGCATATCCTTCAATACCAAGCACCTGCATTGGACATCTGCTCCAAATATTATGTATTAAGTTGAGACCTTATAATCTATCCCTCTATTCCACCCCACCGGTTCCCAGGCCTGCTCTGGGAAGGTGGAAAAACCCACCATGCCTTGGCCAATCTGGGCTGAGGGAAAAATTCCTTTGCAGCCCCCTAAGGAAAAGGGAAAATAGTGTAATAGCCACAGTAGGTCAAGAGGGAGTCTAGGCCTTTTGCTAAGTTCATGAGTAGTTGGGTTCTGCCAACCCCATTCTGTTAAAAGAGGGCCTCTCTGGGGCTTCAAAGGGTATAAGGACCACCACACTCCTTCACTCAGTAGGAAGGGCAGTGCAGTGCCCTTCTCCTGACCTGATCCCAACTGTTTCCTGCCCTTCTTATCCATCCCTGTAAACCTCCCCCCTACTCCTCCTCACCCATTGTAGGGGAGCCCTTAAAGGGGCAATGCCTCTTTCCTACCAGCCAACTGGACCAGGGTCCCCTCGCATGAAAGGTTGCGCTGAGCACATATGGAAAGTGGAAAGACTATAAACAGTATAATCAGGGCCTTTTCATGAGGAAGAGACATCCCTTTTTCTATTTACAAGGAGCTGATCACCAGTGTAAAGGGAAGCCATGGAGTTCTCCATAATTCTTAATACTTCTCTTAGTTAAAGAAATCTGGCAAGTTTGTAAGGCTCAAAACTTGACCCAAGTTTTCTTTCTTAGGTCTTTGAAAAGTCTATGTGATTTTCACCTTATTTTAAAAATAATAATTCTTACTGGAAAAATAAAGAACACCAACAGCCCACCACGTATGAAGGACTTAATCCTGCAGTCATTAATTCAGGGAAAATTCCCACCAAATTCAATGGGACTTTTGCCGAAGTAACCATTGCTGGATTTAGGCAGATACGCTTGTACAGGCATATTTGGGCAAATTCAGTGAGGTGTTCAGGTAACATAGTGGCAAGTACTGCACAGATATCCACACCACATTCGTTTAGGATTGAGAAACAGATTAGACAGATCATACAATGACAAGTTAGTAAAATTACATAAGGGGCAAGGAGGGGGGAGAGAATGTAGTAAAGAATTCAATTCCAGCTTTAAGTTTCTAAAGTGATTTTACAAACAAAAATGTAAAACATATTGTTTACAAGTGACGAAACAGACCTTAGCAGTGTCCTTTTAATGACAAGCAATTCATACAGAAATGTGCACAAGACATTCAAAGAGAGAATGAAATACCTATTCATAAAAACATGTAATAAGTCACCAACTCAGAGCTCAGACCTCTGTATACATTCTACATAGACTCTGGAATACTACATTTGGGTGAAAAATTATCCTTTGCTGTAATATACTGGGTTGTTTTTCATTTTCTTGTTTCCCAGGTACTGGTGGAAATTAAGAGAGCCTTGCTCTTCCACAGTTATTACCAAAAACTGATTTATTTCTTTTAACCAGTCACAAAATGATTGGTTTTTAGGAGGATCTATGTTAAAAAATATAGTAATAACAATTAAAATTACTTATTTCGTACTGGTTATAGATGTACTAAAGTGTATAGGCTCCAGGGTCAGTATAAGCCTTGCTCAGCTTTCTTTAAAAGCATTGGGAGTAATAAAGACTTCCATTTTATCTTTGGTGCAATAATACTTCTGAAATATTACCTCATTTTTGATGTCAGCGATGATTTATTTTTACCTCCATGATGTCAAAAGGGAATTATTATTATTAGAATGACAGCTTCCTAATGAAGCTGTAAAAAGGAGACACTGAACTCATTATAACCAAACATCTACATTGTGCCTTCTCTATAGGTTGAGATAGATTTACTCAAAGCTTTATAGAGAACACAATATTCCTTTGCTCCTACAGTTGTACAGAACTCAGGGCTGGCGACAGGGGGGCACTACTTGTAGAGCTGTACCGGGCCCGGTACACAGCTGTACCCATAGTCGTCCCTCTTGTCGCCGGGCCTGGAGAGCGGGGAAGGGGCAGGGAGGCGGAGCGGCTCTCCTCCAGAGCAGCAGCACAGCAGCGCGTGGGACGAGCGTGTGTGTCCCCGGCAGGAGCAGTGAGCCCGGCCAGCAGCAGCGGCGCACCCCCACCTGCAAAGAGGGCGAGGGCGGGGAGGCTCCACAGCAAGGTAAGGCTTCCCCCGCCAGACGTGGCATCATTCAGCCCCTGCGCCAATCAAGGGCGGGGAGTGCCCCTCCCACTGCCTTGCCCCAAGGCTCCTCCCACGCCGGCCTAGGGGGCTGCGGCTGGTCACAGCGGCAGTGTCCCCATCGCCAGCCGCAGGGTCTCGTGAGGGTCCGGGGGGGAAAGGGCGCGCGGGGAGAGCAGCAAGGGAGGCTCGCGCTGCTCCCGGGCTCTCCCTCTCTTAGGCCACGGCTCGCGCTCCTGCAGGATCCCACCAAGCACGAGAGCGCAGTGAAGGGCGAGCGCCAGCAGCGAGCACCCAGGCGGTGGCAATGCTCGGAGGCTCACACTGCCCCCAGCCGCTGTCAGCTGGGGGGGGGGGCGAGAGGAAGCGCCGGCTGGGCTGGGGGGGCCCAAACGATCAGAGTAGGGGGCCCCAAAATTTCTGTCGCCGGCCCTGACAGAACTTATAGTTAATCAAACAAATCAAGGGCAAGTACCGTAGAATTTAGAAATGGCAGAATAACCATTTCTCTTTATTTATTATTTTCTTTAAGGGCCACGTGTCAAACAACTCTTGATCAATGGAGAAAGGGACACCTGGACATGAATAATATCCAACCATTTCTGAAATCTATGGGTAGAGCTAAAACGGCTAGTGGCCAAGTTTCCCTCTAAGGGCTGGGCTACACTATGGGGGGTGGAGGGTGGGAGCGGGGAATCGACCTAAGATACGCAACTTCAGCTACACGAATAGTGTAGCTGAAGTTGAAGTACCTTAAGTCAAGTTACTTAGCCGTCTGCATGGCGGCAGCTCGTACGGGGCAGCTCCCCCGCTGACTCTGCTTACTTCTCCTGCCGAGGTGGAGTACAGGTGTCAATTTGGGGATCGATTTATTGCATCTAGATGAGACTTGATAAATCGATCCCTGATACATTGAGTGCTACCTGTGTAGCTGTACCCTAAGAAAGGCAGCAGCAGCATTCAAGTGTATTCCCAGTAACAAGTCACTGCACCAGGGTAAAGCTACAAAGCCAGAGAACCAGGGTATCAAACAGTGGTTCTCTTCACTCTGCCACTGGTTTCATGTGTAATACTGAGAAAATCACTTAACCTTTCTGTGCTCTGGTTTCCCCATCTATAAAATGGGAATAAAAATGTATACACATCTTTTAAAACCATGTGGAAATCTATAGGGCAACATTTCTTTCTATGAATGCTAAATCCTATTTTTTCTAATAAGCAAAGCTGGGTTACAATAACTGTGGACCTTGCATCTTTTGTTGCCATTTACACGAGTAAAAAGTGAATGAACGGAGAATTCAGATTTGCCGCCATTTTGCACTCTTTTTGCCCAGCTGCAAGTACCTACATAAGGTGCAAGGCAATGCTGAATCAGGCCCTTTACCTCAATATTTTCATACTTATACTGGTCAATTTGAACTGCTCACTATAAACTGAAAGTCCCACTTCGCAAACGGTATCTATAGATCTTGGGTGAGTTACTTAACCTCTCTGTGTTTCAACCATAAAAGGGATTGCATATTTTTCCTAACACAGAGGGGCATTTCAAGGATTAATTCTGAAGGTGATGAATACTGAAGATTAGGCAATAAACCAAAAATGACATGATGATGCAGGTGAGACCCTGGATATAAAATAAAAGAAAAATTTTAGAAACTAAAGAAACATTGGTAAAAAATAAAAGGGGGTGGAGTCTTGGGGGGGGGCAGTTAGGAGAGGGTGGGAATGTTGGATGGATTGGAGGTTCTGAGGGGGGCATTCAGGGGGTGCGAAGTGGGTGGGGGTCGGATAGGGGCCGAGGTCAGGCTATTTGGGGAATCACAGCCTTCCCTACCTGGACCTCCACACAATTTTGAACCCTGATGTGGCCCTCAGGCCAAAAAGTTTGTCTATCCCTGATTTAGCCACTGGCCTCAGAAGAGGGTGCTATACTGCCCGAAAGGAATATTCTCTCTCAGCACCTGGACCTCTCCATGGGTTAATGTGGAGGGAGGGAGGAAGGGCTATGGCTTTACCTCCTTCCTGCACAATCCCTGTCCTCCCTCGAGTGCAAGACCTGCAGTTGTCCCTGGCAGCTGTGCTAGGTGCTTGGGAATAAGGAGACTGGTGGGGTCCTTCCCTATGAAACTCCTGTGCAAATGTTAGGAATAATCAGAAGTTAATAACCAAATGGAGTTTTCAAGTTTTGTGAATAACTCTCTTCGGAAGATATTTATTGTATATTATTCCGAATTTTCCAAGTAATTTTCTTAGTAAAATATTTACTTACTGATATAAAGGAAACAATGAAAAATGCTTCCTTTTTAAAATTTGGTCCCCAGAGTCTTGTGTATTTTTGCCTCCCTTTAGGTAAACAGTCCTACAAATTCCAAATACACATGCCCACACCCAAAAATGTCAGGAACTTGTCATATTTTACACCCAAATACCAAATCAGTTCTTCCCCTAATTCATCACATCTTCATTTAGCTTCACCAGGAAAAGAAGATGGAGCTGTTCAGATCTATCAGTTACTTACACTCACTGGTGCTACAAGGAGCAGCCTCCATAGAGGAATTGATTTCCTGGAAATTTGGGTTTCAGCTATCCTCTGTTCCAGTCCCACCCATAGCCAATTGTTAGTTTTAAGGGCTAGAAGACAACAGGGAGAAGGCACATAGGATCACACAAACGTATTCTTTTCACTATTGTATTTCTTGCTGCTAAAATATGATCTATTATATTTTGGATAAATGTTTACGTATCATGGAGTACTGTACTGTTCCCCACCAGTTCTTATCCTCCAACTGTACGCAATATTCAGAAGAAAAATGAAGGCATGTTTGCCTGGGCATATGAAAGTTAATGCATGAGGGAAGCAGTTAGTCTAGGGTGAAAAAGAAAGTTCTTGTTTCAACACTCAAATGGAAACAATTACATTTAGTCTTACAAAAATATAATTACGTTTATAGATGCAGAATATTTCAGACACACTCTGAGCACCATGGAAATAATTACAGATCCTTCTTCTGGAAAGTCTTTTTATCCCGCACTTCACCTGACTTTCAGAAGAACACTGAAACATCACTGTTAAATTATCTGAAAGAAGTGTGATTGTCTTCTTACTTACAGCAGTGTAAATTAGGAATAGCTTCACTGAAGCCAGTGGTATGACGTTGGAGTAAAATGGGTGCAAATGGGAGGAGAAGCATACCTAATGTCAGATGTTTAACTCAGTATATATATTAAGAGAGGACGCAGTGATTATGGAGCATGAGCTTTATGTTTCCTAATCAGCCATTGCTAACTTCTTTTAACCAGATCTGGGTGACATGCAGAAACTGAGAAATTAATATTCTCAGACAGACATATTGAGCTGAATTCAGTCTTGCTAGCAGCAGATACAACTCCATGAGATTCAGTTCTGTTTCACCTTTGTACAAGAGGGTTTGAATCTGGCTTACTGTTGCTAGCTGAATAAAATATTATCACCACTTGTGGAAAGATGAACTGTTTCTGCAGAATGGAACAGACGTGTGGTGGTCTTCCCACACTAGTTTAGCATCGGTTACATCATTTTCAATCCATCAGCTCTTCATTTTTTCCCTAGTCCTATGATTCTATGATTTCGCGAACATTGAGCCACTGTGACATGTTGTGGGGTCGGCTAAAAAGAGATACACACACAGGAACGCTTTATGAAATATTGACATGGGGAAAGGAATTTTTCCACTGATGTGCCATGAGGTATCGTGCCACTGATGTGCCATGAGGTATCGTGCCATGAGGTATCGTGCCATGAGGTATCGTGTCTGGTTATTTTTGTGGTGCGAAGAGAATGCCACCATTCTCTTTCCACTGCTCTCTGCTTACCAGTAGAGCAAATGATAGGATCTAGCCGTGTGTGTATGTAAGCTCCTCCCTTGCAAACTTAAAAAACATTCACTTCTGTGTTTAAAATTCACATAACTGTTCAAATAACTCACATGAATATTGTCCTCTCCATTAAAAAAATCCAGATGACTGTAGTTTCCAATGAGTGTGCTGCACATATACTGTGGGCTATGGTCCTTTTTAAAGAATACCATAATGAGGTTCTCTTGTTCTTTCTGGAATATTTTAATATGTATAGGACTGACCGCTGATCTCACACTTCTTTTACACCAATATAACCCCGCTGACTTTAATGGAGTTAGCTCCAGATTTAAGATGCTGTGTGAACAAAAGCGGGGCCCTTTGTTGCTAAATTTGTGATGATATTCTCTGTAGCTGTTTATGCTATGAAAAGTGCATTTGTGGATAGAAAAAACTGATCTCTCAGAAAGACTGAGTTTGCTTAACTTAATATTTTAGTTCTCTTTTAGAATCGGTTTTTGAGCTAGGCAAGCCTTCATTTACACAGTATGGAACATATTGCACCTGCAGCCATAACTGAAAGGCTGTGTGAAAATTTAAGAGAAGACTCAGGAGAAACAATGATTTAGGTGTCAGGAATATTGCACCTGCAGTCATCGGGAGGAAGTCTGGGTCAATGATCAAAGCCCGAGTCTCTCGTTTCCACTGACTGCTACTGAAAAGGCATTTTACATAAGAGTTGTTAGCTACCTTCTTACATGGTCCATATCACTATATATTTGAGCATCTCACACATTAATTAATGCATCCTCTCAATGTCTCTGTGAGGTAGGGAGTGTTGGCATTTCCATTTCAAAAGTGCTCAGCATTTAGAATAAGAATTTGACAACAATGGAAGCTGGCAGGTGCTGTGCACCTTTTGAAAATCTAGCCATTTTATTTAGGTGCTTAAGTAGGAACTGAGTTTTTTGAAAAAAATGGCCCTATGGCTTACCCAAGATCTTACTACCATTCTATAGCAGAGCCAGGCAGCGAACCCAGGTTACCCTACTCCCAGATCATCCTTTCTCCTCCATATTGGTCTATTTACAGGTAGACCCATCATAGACCTCAGATTGGCATATTAGTGTTGTGTACTTTTCTAAGAATGTCGCATCCTTACTAACAGACAAGCTTCCTTTTGGCTAAAGGTCATCGATTTACATGGGCAAATTCTAGATCAGTTCTTCCTCTCTGACAAATTACCTGTGAGACTCCTCATTGCTGAAGAAACTGAGATACAAATGTGCTGACATTTAGAAAATTCTCTGTATAATATGTTTCCTGATGTTGGTTTCTTATTCCTCCTTCCCTGGGTTAGTGTGACTCAAGGTGGTGCGGCTGGAGCTTTGTGATGAAATTTTGACTTCTACAGCTTGCTTCTTGCATAGAAAGGTCACACCGTGCGTGCTCTCAGAGCCATCTTATCAGGAAAGATAAGAAAGCCTGACAGGAATGTATTTGTGAGATCCAAAACCGAAAAGGATTCAGGAACAAAATAATGAAAGAAAAGTAAGGAATTTACGCCAAACTGTTCAAACCTGATTGCTTAAACTGAAATCCATACTTGGAGACCACAATAATAGTGGTCTGATTTTCATGAATGTTGCACAGCCACAACTTCCACTGAAGTCGGTAATAGCTATAGGTGATCGGCTCTCCCTAAAAGTCAGGCTCCTGAATACAAACATTTTGGGCTTTAGTTCTAAATATTCGGAAAGAGATGTCTGGAATCAAGCAACCAGTGCACTGGTTCTAGCCAACCAATACAGACTTAGTAATCATGATCATATATGGTTCATTTAAATATTTTAATTTAAATAAAAATAAGTAAGAATATAGGGAGTAAAATCCTGGTCTTCTATGATTGTGCTGCACCATAAGTGTTTAAAAATCAAAGTGGTGCCAGAAATGGTTTCAGTAGTAGAGTCATCTGTTTATGCCAAACAGAATGACTCAAAGTCCACCACTGAGCAACCATTGATGGGCCTTTAAAAAATAAGCAAGCCTTCCCCACCTAATTAGGATCTCCGGCAGCCCAGTTCTAGAGCACAGACATCTTGCAAATAAAGATCTAAAACCTTAAAGGTGAGATTTTCAAAAGGCACAAACAGTAGGCAAGTATCCAACTCCCTAGAATTCATGTAGCTAGAATAGCATAACTTAGGTCGACTTACTGCAGTGTCTATACCATGCTGGGTCCATGGGAGACACTTTCCCATCAATTTACTTTACTCCTCTCATTCCCAGTGGAGTACCGGAGTCGATCAGAGAGCACTATGCCATTGATTTAGCGGGTCTTCACTAGAACCACTAAATCAACCCCCCATGCATTGATCCCACAGTAGTCTAAACATAGCCTAAATCCATTAAGCGAGGTAAACTAGAAATTAGAGAAAAATCAGGAGTCTCAAGAAAATGTACTGGCATTATGAGAACTCTGAATCCAAATGTAAATTCTACAGGAAGTTTGGAATTCAGGCACTAAAATGAATATGCAACTGGCTGCCAAGTTTACTATGACCTTAACAGAGACTTCACAATAGAGAATATAACCATGTGAAAATGTGCAATTATAAACTAGTGTGTAGAAAATTAACATTGTACAATAGAAAAAAGTAATTAACTTAGACCACAAAGACAAATTTGTGTAAATACTTTTACAGACTTTCAAACATTTTTTCAGTTTTGGGGGTATATGTTTTTCAAAGTTATTTTTGTATACAGATATAGGGTATGTCTTCACTACAGCAGTAGGTTGATTTCCCTTAAGTCGATTTTCTAAAGCAGACTGCATAAAGTTGACTTAGTGCGTCCCCACAAAGCACAGCAGGTCGACAAGTGTCCGTCCTTACAACTTTTGCAAGCGTTGACATAGCAAGCATTGCACTGTGGGTAAATATCCCACCGTTCCGGGAGTCCCCAGCAGGCACCACATTTCAGGGCAGCCGGGCACGCTCCCCAGGGGACCAGCCACCAGTCCGAGCAGGTCCGCTCCCCCCCCCCCCGTGCCCGCCCGAGCAGGTCCGCGGACCCCCATGCCCGCCCAAGCAGGTCCGCGGACCCCCCGTGCCCGCCCGAGCAGCTCCACGCCGGCTCCCCCCCGTGCCCGCCCGAGCAGGTCTGCGGACCCCCGTGCCCGCCCGAGCAGCTCCGCGCCGGCTCCCCCCTGCCCGCCCGAGCAGCTAGCTCCACGCTGGCTCCCCCCCACCCGCCTGCTCGGGCGGGCGGGAGGGAGCGGGGGGGGAAGCTAGCTGCTCGGGCGGGCACGGGGGGGTCCTGTGGGGCTGCTCAGGTGGGCACGGGGGGCCCACAGAGCTGCTCGGACTGGTGGCTGGTCCCCTGGGGAGCAAACGAGCATTGTGGAAGGTCGGAGGCTTAACGTCACATGCATCCTCACTAATTGACAATTGACCCAGAGAGGTCAATTTCAGCGCTACTCCTCTCGTTAGGGAGGAGTACAGAAGTAGATTTTGAGGTCCCTTTAAATCGACTTTAATGGCATGCATGTGAGGACGCGTACATGTTTATATCGACTTAACGTCGCTAAAGTCGACGTTAAGCCCTAGTGGGGACCAGCCCCTAGAGTGGTCATGTATGCAGTTTGACTGTACAAGCTATACCATCCTTTAGGCTGGCCTGCTCTGCAGGCTCTTGGGCAGGAAGATGAGGACATCCTCCGCCCCACCCCCGTGAGGTGCCTAGTATCCTGAGAGGTGCAGAGATATTAGATTCTGATCATCATAACATATCACAGTGGATCAGGAAACATATAATTTGACTTGAATTAAGCGTGGTCGTCAATTAAAACTGGCTTTGATACATGTGTAAGAGTAGAACAATATAAACTCTGAACTCAGGTCTGAGTGTTTAGTGGACAGCTGAAGCATTCACCCTCCCACTCCCCGCCAAGGAAAACAAAGAGGGAGGCAGATACAATGGAAAGAAAATCCAGAAAAAAGTAAGTCTCTTTATATTGATGAAAGAAGGCAGAAAAAAGATAAAGTGATACAGTTCTAGCAATAAGAAGCACAGTAAGCCTTGGCATCATGTATCTTAGATAATGGCTGGAACAGTAATAAATCCTGAGGTTTGCAGTGAATTGAACCACTATCATTGTTTCTTTTTATTTGTTTTCATTGTTTTGTCAGCTGACTACATGCCTTCTTGTTTTACTCTAATATGTTTTTGGTTTACTTTCTGGAAATAAAATAGATATACAACAATGCATGTATAATCTTTCCCTATAAGGCAGCGGCTGCTGCTGGGGCAGTCTTGGGCCACCACCCACACCCAGCAGCAGGTATTTAGCTGTGGGCTCAGGGCTGGGATGTGTAGGTGGCTCAAGGCTAGGGATTGAATTTGGGAGGGGATGAAGGCTCTGGGTGCTCCTTGGCCTCTGCCGTGCACCCGTGACAAGCCCCTCCCCCCCCCCAATTTAGTCAGGGGTATATAGTATATAGTGAATTTTTGTTTCCTGCCTGTGATCTGTCCAGGACTTTAGTAAAAATACCCATGACTAAAACGTAGCCTTAACGATAGTGTCTCCTGTTGAGTAAATGGTCCAGTGAGCATTTCAAAAACTGTCTGAACTTTAACATTTCCAAAAAAGTACATTTTTCTTCTTTCTTAAAACAAAACAGACAACCCCCCAGAACAGGGGTGGCCAAACTATGGCCCGCAGGCCACATCTGGCCCCTGGGCCCCTCCCCTCCAGCCCCCATGGAGGCTTCCCCCCTGCCCCCCGGAAGCCGTGCTAGTGGGGCCAGGGCTGCGCACTCCCCCCTACCCTGGAGCCACGCAGCGCGGGTAGGCTCGGGCCAGGGCTGCGCACTCCCGCCCTCCCCCAGAACTGCCCCGGAGGGCCGGCACTGCTCACTGCCCCCCTCCCCAGGAGCCACGCAGCGTGGGCAGACTCCGCGGCCGGGGCTGCGCACTCCCACCCCTCCCCCGGAGCCGTGCTGTACGGGCTGCACTCTAGCACTGGCCCTCTCCCCCAGAGTGCACCATGTGGATAGAGCTCCAGGGGCCGGGGCTGCGCACTCTCCCCCTCCTCTGGAGCCACACCTAGCAACTAAGAGCCTCATGGTAAGGGGGGGCCTGGGCCAGGGGTGCAGTATGGGGACTGGAAGTAGGGTGGGTTGGATAGGGGGTGGGGTTCCAGGGTGGTGGTGGTGGTGGGGACTCTGAGGGGGAAAGGTAGTCAGGGAGCAGGGTGGGTTGGATAGGGGGTGGGGTTCCAGGGTGGTGGTTGGGGGGGGGACTCTGAGGGGGAAAGGTAGTCAGGGAGCAGGGTGGGTTGGATAGGGGGTGGGGTTCCAGGGTGGTGGTTGGGGGGGGACTCTGAGGGGGAAAGGTAGTCAGGGAGCAGGGTGGGTTGGATAGGGGGTGGGGTTCCAGGGTGGTGGTTGGGGGGGGACTCTGAGGGGGAAAGGTAGTCAGGGAGCAGGGTGGGTTGGATAGGGGGTGGGGTTCCAGGGTGGTGGTTGGGGGGGGACTCTGAGGGGGAAAGGTAGTCAGGGAGCAGGGAGGGTTGGATAGCGGGTGGGGTTCCGGGGTGGTGGTTGGGAAGGGGCTCGGGGGGGGCAGTCAGGGAGCAGGGTGGGTTGGATAGGGGGTGGGGTTCCGGGGTGGTGGTTGGGGAGGGGCTCTCGGGGGGCAGTCAGGGAGCAGGGTGGGTTGGATAGGGGGTGGGGTTCCGGGGTGGTGGTTAGGAGGTTGGAGGGAGGATAGCAGTTGGGGCAGTCAGGGGACAGGGAGCAGGGGAGTTAGGTAGGGAGTGGGATCCTGGGGGGTGGTTGGGGCGGAGTGATCTCTCGAAGCGGCAGTCAGGGGACAAGGTCGGGGGAGGTTGGATGGGTCGGGGATTCTGAGGGGGAAGTCAGGGCGCAGGAAGTGGTGGGGGTCGGATAGGGAGCAGGGTCTTCCCTACCCGGCCCTCTGTATAATTTTCTAAACCCGACGTGGGCCTCGGGCCAAAACGTTTGTCCACCCCTGCCCCAGAACATTGTTATACAAACATCTTTAAAAAATGTTAAAAGTATGGCATAAATCTACTTTAACAGGAAACTCCGAGATAAAGACCCATCCTGTTTTGCTGATCCATAGTAGATGATGTGGTCCCCTATTTGGGTTTACACCAGCATAGGATTATAGGAATGTAGCCAAAATGGAGAGAGATAAGGATGAAACTTCAGCACTTGAGTCCAGTTTCCTGTATTCTGTATTCTAGAATATTCTATTACTGCTGGTGAAAGATGGCAGATTGAATTCTTCTACTTATTCACACTCCAAGTACAGCACAACCAACTACACTGCAAGCTCCCTGCCAGTATAACCAGGTCCTAGCCTAGATGCACCATGTCTAAGACTACATCTACACTGCATGCTTCTTTTGATAGCGTGCAGAGTATGGACTCAAATAGCTCTCACCCCCCAGCACAGGTTAAAGTAACCCTGTCGACAGTGAGGCCTGGCTGGAGTGAGCAGAGTACAGGCACACCTGAAGGGTGTGGGTACTTATCTAAGTGCACACCCTACACAGCTCTCTACTTGCCCAAGCCATGCCTTCCCATTTCACCCATGGACTGTCCTGCAGTCTCCCAGTGGCTAGAACTTTTCCCTGCCACAGGAAAAGACTCCAGCAGCAGGGAAGACTCTGGCAGCCCAAAGGCAGAAGGGAAGGGCTGCTAGAGCATTTTCCTGCAGCAGGGCCGGCGACAGGGGGGTACTACGGGTAGAGCTGTACCGGGCCCCAGACTTAAGGGGGGGCCCCCAGCCCCCTTAAGTCCAGGGCCCATAGTCCCCCCCCTTGTCACCGGGCCTGTCTCCGCGGGCTGGGCGCGGGCGGCGCTCGTGCCAGGATGGTTTATTGCCGCCGCCTGCGGCTGAGGTTAGGGGCGCGGGGGGGAGCCAGGAGCAGCTGCCTTGCCGGAGCCTGGGAAAACCCCTCCCGCGGTGCGCTGGGGCGGGAGCCGGGCCGGGTCCCTCCCACCGCGGCCGGCAGGGTCGGGGGCCCGGCCGGGGTGCAGCGGGGCGGCCCTAGCGCGTCCCGGGGTAGCCCCGGCGGGAGACCGGCCCCACGCCCGCCCCGCCTGCAGCAGGCGGGGCGGTCGGCCACTGGCAGGAGCCTCCCAGGAAGTGTGGGGCGCTGCCTGCCCAGCTGCTGCCGCAGGGCAGACATGTGGCGAGCGGCCGGTCTGCTGGGGGGAGGGGGGCCGCGGCGGGGCCGGATGGGCTGTGGGGAAGCTGCCCCCGGGGCGGCCCCCCACCGTGGGTCCGCTATCAGAGTAGGGGACCCCCAACGATCAGATTAGGGGGCCCCCAACGATCAGAGTAGGGGCCCCCAAATTTCTGTCTCCGGCCCTGTCCTGCAGGAGGGAAAGACTAAACCACAGCTTCCTGTTGCTGGAGGTTTTCCCCACTGCAGGTAAGGACGCCGGCAATAGGGAGGCTGATGGGAAAGGCTCTGCCAGCTCCCCACGTCTGGAACCCTTCCCCACTGCAGGTAAAGACTGAAAAGTGAGGAAAGGCTCTGGCTGCTGAAGCTTTCCCTGCGGCTTCCCCCTTTGCCACAGCCTGTCACTGATATAGACACATGGCAATGTGAACACAGCTTGCTTTTCCCTGCGGCTTGTAGCTAAACTACCCTATATGCCACCAAAGGTGGCGAGTAGTGTAGACGTAGCCGGTTGTTCAACTTCCACATCCATTCATTCCTTTGCCTCCCTCCCCGAACTGCCAGACAAGGTCCCCGTGTCAATGTTTTCTGTGATGTGGCAACCTGCCAAGTATGAATTGTACTGAGACCATCAATTCAAGTGTTGACAACTAAGCAGCCAACAGATGATAACTTTCGGTGCCTTATGAAATCAGTGACTTGGAGTGAAAGACTCCAAATCCCATTGACAACGACTTGAAATCACTGAGATCCAGACACCACTCAACAAAAAGACTCCAACTTATTTACTTGAAAAGAAGATGTGTTCACCCAGAGATTCTCAGTCGTTAAATAGAATACCTTGATGTTATATTCAGAGAGATTTTTTTTTAGTTGGATGAAGTGAAGAACTGTATTTCAAAACTACTCTACTCCATCTCTAAACTAAAAAAATACTATTCAAAGATTACTGATACTTACATTTTCTTTACATATGTAAATATGCATAGGCCCACTTCCTTAAGTACTGGAGTGTCAATCAGTTATTTGTCACATTATTTAATGGTTGAGATATTTCACCTCAGAAGATGACAATGTTAAAAAATGTGCTTTCCCTCATACTCTTGATGTGCAGCAAGGCCATTTCTACCCATAGGCACTATGAGTTATGTATGATTAAAGAAAAATGAAATTGTTGTTAAGGAGGATGAGAGCTTCACATCTTAAAAAAAAGAAATCCAACAATGTACCATTTCTTGAGAAGAAGTCAGCCCTTAAAGCAGATGCCCCACGGGCAGACAATGTAAGAAAAATGGTGGAAGAGTATTCAGTGTAGCTTGTTGTCTGCTTCATCTTAAATGGTGGAAAGTATTAAATATCTATAGCATTTCATCTTGCAAGAGCCAGTATGATGATGACTCTGAGATATTACCTAAAGTCAAACTAACTAGAAAAAAAGATTCTGAAAACATTTGTGTGTGGCAATTTTCTAATATTAATAGGGATATTATTTTGACTTAACTTTCTTGGCTTAATACACTCCTGTCCTGACAGTCTTTTGAAGACTACATTTTGAGTGTTTAAAATAAAGTGTTGTCCATAATAAAGACAAGTTTAATGGCAATTTGGTGTATTTTCAAAATCTCAGAGGAGAAATGTACCATCTGTATTTTAATAATGAATGTGAAGCAAATTTAAACAATTAATGCTTAATTCCCTTCTCTATTAATGTACATACAGTAAGCATAGAGCAAAAATGAACATAATATGTACATTTGACTTAAGGTTGGATAATTTGAAGATGTCAATATTTCATGTTGCAGAGCAAAGCTTACCTTGTATCCTGATGATTTGATGTGCACTCCTCGCTTGGTCAGAGTAGATTTCATTCGGATGAAAAAAGAGCGCTCTAGGGTGTTGTCAGTGGTTAGTAGACTGGGGCTTGTTGATTCCACTAGGGAATAGAAAAAAAATACATACACAGATGATTTAGATTTTGATACAGCCCCTCTAAGCTATTTCTCAGGTGCAATCCTTGAACTCGCTAAAAATAAATGACTGATGGATGCTGAGTGTTGTAATCAATTTACCTCATTTACAAAATGTTTATTTAGCAAAAAAAAAAAAAAAAGGAAAAATATATGTACAAACAGTAACTCTCATTTTCAGGTTCTTTTTTCCCCAAAGAGTTGCCTCATTAACTCTTTCCTATGCAATTATGCTGCTAGCTTATTTTTTTTTAACTGTTAAGTTCCTCAATGTTATTGGGGAGGCAAGGCTGTTTACTGAAAGGCAGCTACACGTTCTAATCCAGAGTTCTATCCCCCGTTTTCCCTACTTTGTTTGCCATGACACCTTGGTCACACTTCAGCTGTTGATGCCCCAGTTTCCCCATTTGTTTCAGTTTAGATTAATTAATACCCAGAAAGCACCATGTGACCATCAGATAAAAAGCACTATTATGATTAGGAATAATAATAATAATTAGGTATTAATGACTAATGACAATGGAATGGCTTCAAGGTCCATTTACCATTAAGTGAAATTTCCTTTTTGAAACTACAGACCACACCTTTGTGTTCAGATGCTTCAGCCACAAGATGCATACTAGATAAGAACAAACAATAGGTGCTGAGTATGATAAAATAATATTTTCAGATTTAGGGTATATAATGCCACCATGTTCCCCATGCAACTTTTAAATATTTTTGTTTTCAATCCAAAGGCTTCTATGCAATGTTTTCTTTTAACAAATAATGCATAGACGATTCTGGAGCAATCCTACAACAAACACCTGCTGGCAATGAAACATATTTCAGTTCCAAGGAGTTATTTATAATAACAATGAATAAAAAAAATGTTTAAAATCAAGAAAAATACCTTGTTTTTGTCCTTTTAGAGAATATGATCAATTTCTGCTCAAAACCAGTCCAAGTATTTACAAAAGCATTTGACATGCAGCACATATAAAACCTGTTTGTTTGTGAGCTAAGAATTATCTTATGTTGTGCTTGTTCTAATGTGGTCACGTTTTCTTGCATTTATGGCATTTCAACTCTGTTGTGATGAAACTGCTGACAAGAGTGCTCCTTTCCTTAGTATCTCTTTTAAGGTTTTTTGTTTTAGATAGCATGAATTCGATGTCATTTTAAATGTACAGCTCTTTATCACTCGAGGGAAAAGCAGAGCCATGTTATATTTAGTACTTTCATTTCTTCTGATTAAATATGAATTACTATGAAATTTTTCTCATCATCTAACACGCCATAATACGCCAACAGCTTTTTAATACACTATATAAGCACAAACTTCTGCTCTAAGAGTTTAATTTGCCCCTCTAATCCAATCACATCAACCTTATTTCTCTTATCAGAGATTCCCATTTTGAATTAAATGAGCTCATTAGTTTTAATCAAAAGCAGAGAGATCAAAACTTAAACGTAAATGCTTTAGATCAGAACTGTCAGTCAGCCGTGCAGTTCTATTTTACTAAAACACAAGATCAGAGACCCTTAGAACCAATTTTTTCTCGTAAGGGATGCTGAGAGCTTGAAGATGCTATATTCTTTTTTTTTCTCCCAAGGACAGATTATACATTTAAGGTTAGACTTAATTTAGAGCTTTTTTTTTTTTTTTCATCCTGGTGGAAATGGAAAAGTATGCCAATCTACTGTTGTCTCTCACATTTATTGGTGCTGGTCCTTAGAGACCTGAACAAACGAGAAGCCATCAGAATCCATGCCACAAACCTGGCCTCAAAAAATTCAGCTCTGCTCAACAATATCATGTTTGCAACATTTAAGAAATGAAACTTTCAAAACAAGGAAATGTATTTCAGGGTCAAAGTTACTAGAACTCTGATACAGCAACGAAGGACCAACCAGAATACAAGCAGTACTTGTGATATGAGAATCATTATTAATTATTACTGCCTCCAGTACAGTGCTTTAGGAGTATGTTAAGAAACCACAGCGTGGGTGCTTCCTGCTGTGTGAAGAAATGTTAGAATCAACTTAACATGTGCAGTAGTTGCAGTCCAGTGCATTATACCCTAATACCGGCAATAAGTATGACATGTCCCCATGTGTTGTAATGGTAATTACCTAAACACACATTAGTAGTGTTAATTAAACACACAAAATCTTGCATCGGAATAAAATTAAAGCTGTGGCATGAACATACCATACCCAATAAATGTAAAGATGAGAATATTTTATCCTTAATTCACATTTGTGAAGAAAAGCAAAACAATCTATATTTAGTAAAGTATCCTTGGCACTAAATATTTCCTGGGTTCTTGTGGCCGTGTACCACAAGCTTGACACTATTTGACCTTTAACATATTTATAAAACCTACATATCTTTCAGTGAACGTTATATCATGCAATATTATTTAATAATGTTAATCATCATTATGCATATGGTATTTTAAAGTTAGGATAAAAAGTTATAGGGACATATTCTACCCTTGCTACCTGCACAGAACACCCCGACTAATGTCAACGTGAGATTTGCAGAGAGATAAATGGTGGAATATGGCCACTGTGAATGCCCAAGAGTTTATTTTAAATGTTAACCACTGAGCCATTTAATATTTTTTCCAATTATATCAAAGGGGAAGAGCAATCTAAGTGCCATTGGAATGAAAATCTAACACATTTCATGTTTAAAGAGATCTTTTTTGCATTTTAGAAGTACAAAAAGCAAAAATCTGGGAAAGTCCTGCTTTGCTTCAATTGGTGATGTTCAAGAGAACAATCCTGCATTCTTTGTACTTCCCAAACTATTCCTCCAGACAGTAGGAGTATGGAAGATAGAAGGAATGTATACATTGTATCCAAGAACATAAAAATGCAACTCGTGATATCTCTACTAATGTGTTATCTAGGTTAAAAGGTTGGGCAAAACCCCCAGACCCAAAAGGGGGAATACATGAACTAAGGCCCAGATCCTGCAATGAGCTTTCTGTGGATGAACAACATCTGCACCTGCACGGAGCCTCACTGACTTCATGAAACAGAACCAAACAGTAGAGAGCAAGAGGGATGTAAGTCATACCTTTCCAACAGCAATAACAGAGGCACGGTATCCATGTCTGATGCACAAACATATACATATTCAAACAATTTGACCCTGAGGAGAGAGAGCAAGCCCCAAATACAATTTATGTCTTAAAAGTGCAAGCAAATAAGAAAAAGCTGCCAAAGCTGCATATATGGATGTCCACCAACTCATACCTTTTTTGTCATATGTACTAAAAAAAGGAGAGAAAAAAAGAGAGATGGTATTTTCCCCATGTTAACAAGCAAAAGATTGTTTTTTAAGCTCACTTTTTCAAAGGGCCAGGAGCTTCAGAAGAGCAGATGACAAGCTACAATGTTAATACCTCTGCTGAGTTCAAGGGGATTCAGTTAAAGAACAACTTGGTCTCAAAACCATTAAAATAAGCTTTCACCTGCCACTGAAGGTATATATACTTTGATATAAAAACCTTTGTTAAATTAAACTAAGAGGAAAAACAAGGAATTGTTTACACACTGTAAAGGGGAGACCAAATAGGAGGGGACACACACATTAGTAAGAAAGGGATGCTTGCTAGCTCATGTCCTGCTGTAGGCTTATAAGCATCTTCCTGAATATTCTCAAAATCTGGTCAGTTTGCATGTGCAATAGAGAACCATTAAATTCAGGCATGCAACTGGGCAACCCATATATGTAATTTCAGTTGGACTCGATGCTTACACATCTCCTTTAAAATATTTCTATTTCCTTTTGTGAACAGTTTTGCAGTTTATTGCCTCTAACCAGGCATTAAAAGACTTTCAAGGAAGATTTAATCGTCAGCAGTTAACTACCCTATTTCTCCCCCCCCATATTATTTGTCTTAAAGTGTGGTTCTAAAGAGAAAAATTACTCTTAAAATGATATTGTTTCCATGCTTATCCTCTCTCAATTATCTACAGATCAAAAAATTTTATATTACTAGTAAAAATATTGTTTGATTCAGACACATCAGTGACCAAGGACAGACAGAGGGATGGATTTTAAGTGGGAGGATGCAATTTTATTAAAATTGACAGAGGAGGGGTGCAACCCACCCTATCACCCAGACTCATACCCTGTGGGGGTTACAGGTCTCTCATAACCCCTAAACCCCAGCACACTATTCTCAGCCTGCCCCTAGGATTCAGCTCGCTCTTCTGAATCTTTTTACACCTCCACCTCACATACCCTGGGTACAAGGTCCATCAGCAAAAACCCGGTCTTTTATTTCTCATCTTTTCAGCCTTTTAACCACACGGGAAACCTGTGGAAACTAACTCTGGAACTAACATCCCTACTACCACTAATTACTAAATCCTACTCGTATTTAATCTAACTGTGCCTCTAAGATGCTGTGAGGAAGGCAAGTCCTCCCACCCCCGGACCTCTGCTAATTTTGCCTCTAAAAAATTCCTTTTTGGTCCCCAAAACAGGCAATCAGACTCATACCATCTGCAAAACACAGCTCCAATACTACAGTTTTAAGGAGTGGAAATGCACTTCTGAAATGGAGCAAGAAGAAGCTCCCAAGACCGTGGCTAAGGTTTGAATTACTGAAAAGGCAGTGTGAAGGGCTAATCAGTTCCCCATCTCCCCTACCTGGCCCATGGGTGGATAAAGTCTCTGAAGAAAGAGGAGCCACTCCTGTGTGTGCTCTCCCAAACCTTTCTGCTGAGACTGTTCCAATCACTATGTGTCCCATCAAGTTTTCCACCCACTGAGACAAGTAGGTGGCATTTTATAACTGCCAGCCCTGCAAACAGGGGCGGCTCCAGGCACCAGCACAGCAAGTGCGTGCCTGGGACAGTCGCTGTCAGGGTGGCAGTCAGGCTGCCTTCAGCGGCATGCCTGCAAGAGGTCCGCTGGTCCCACAGATTTTGTGTCATTTCGGCAGTGGGTACGCCAGGTCCGCAGAAATGCCGCCGAATCAGGGTGGGACCAGAGGACCTCCCGCAGGTTAAGACTGCCTGCCACGCTTGGGGTGCAAAAAATGTAGAGACGCCCCTGCCTGCAAAGTCAACCTGGGAGCAGCAAGTCAAGCTGATTTCTTTCCAGCCCATCACCCCTAGTAAATCCTTCTGAAATCTATGGGACTCCTGATATGCTCAGAATTAAGTACATGGTTAGATGTCAGCAGTTTGCAAGATCAAGTCCCAAATGAACCATTTTCTTGATGTTGCAGGGACCAGAATAGAAACCAGCTCATCTTCCCCTAGCAATATTACTATGAAGGATTAAATGGAATCAAATGTAGAAATATATTTTTGCTAAGCCCACTAGATTCAAAACCATGATTTTTGTACTATATAGGCAAACAGAATTTCTTTCTAGCCTTAAAATCTCAGTGATATTATATATAGAAAAGATGTTTTGGGTCACTGTTAGAGATTTCTAAAATGTGGTAGTTATCATTTCTCTCTATGGGGCCTCTTTAGTTGGACTCGAGGCATTAAAGCAGCCTCATTTTACAGGCAAAGGGATATGAAAGAGTGTCCTAATGCTTATTTATTTATGTATTTATTTATTTTGAAGACTATGGAACCAACACAACAAACAACTTAGACACAGGCCTCACTTCAAACATGCAAGATATTTCAACGGAGCGACTTGTGCTTAAAATCAGGCACATGCTTAAATGTTTTGTTGGATCAGGGCCAAATACAGAATAGTTTTATCCTTACAACTAGAAATACAAGAATGTGTGGGAAAATAATACAAAGATTATTCCTTGTCTGGCCAACGAAGGCGTTCAGTCATGATATTGCAAATGAGACGTATTGTATAATTCCAATGATGTTAATTTTCCACACACCAAGAACATTTTTTCAAGACTAACAGATTCAGTACCAGAAGTTTGTTCTACTTGGATATCAGGTAAATGAGAATTTTTAGAAAGATCACACTCATCAATACCTTCAAAAGACGGACCCTCAGCTAAATTTGTTTTAGGAGTTTCAGACCTCCACAAATTCTGAGCCTCATCAAAATCAAGAAAGACATTTTAGTCTCAGTAAATAACTTGTAATGTTTCAGAATTAAATATTGCCCCCACCTGAACATATATCTTATCAAAAATTGTTTTTAAAGCCTTTGGCTGTGTTTCCCATGCAAAAATATGAACACATTAAAACTGGACATCACTGCTATTGAACCACCTTCTTTCAAAACACACATTATATTTTTGTCATAATCCATCACAGAAGAGCGAGCAACTGGGTTCTACAAATCTACCACAACGTTGTAGCTCTAGAGATGTGTAACTGGAAAGCCTATTACATCCTATATAATAATTGGCTAGAGAAGTTTGTGTGGAGCCGTCATGCGCAGTAGAGACGGCCCGGATGAACGGCATGCTGGGGGTTGTAGTTCGGAGGCACAAAATGGCCACCGCGCGTGCCTGCCTGAGGGATCCTCACTCACTCGGAGCTAGCACCAAGGAGCAGTTATACATATAAAGTTAGACATAGTTGGAGGGAGCTGAGCGAGGGGGGGTGGTCGTTGGAGGGGGTCGGGAGTTGAGCGAGGGGGGTCATTGGAGGGGGAGGGAGCTGAGCGAGGAGGGTCGTTGGGGGGGAGGGAGCTGAGCGAGGGGGCATGCGTTGGGGAGGAGGGAGCTGGGGGGCAACTGGGGGAGGGGGAGGTGTTGGGGGGGCGCTGGGAGAGCGGGTGGGGGGGGGTTGGAGTGGGAGGGGAGGGGGGAGAGAGCTTAGTGAGTGTGGGGGCCGCGAGCCATTTCTATTGGCCTGTGTCCACGGGCTTTTACACTAGTAATTAATAAAGGCTCAGATTTTATATCTTCAAACAGCCCTAGCAAAGAAACAAAAGGATCTTTACTTCCTGTTACTTTTTGTAAATCTCATATACAGATGCGGGAGGCCCTGGATTTATCCTTTGAGTAGGCAACATTTTGCTATGAAAATTGGCCATGGATCTGGTCCAAACCCACCTCAGAAGCTAAAACAAAAATAAAGCAAAAATGTACAAAGGAAAAAGAGAGCAATTCAAATATCAATAGTGTTTATAGGTACTCCCCTTGGAAATCCAACAAGCTCACTTTTCAATAATTAGGGAGCCTAAGGCCCCAAAGTTCACACCGAAAATTAAGGGAAAGAAAGAGGAAGGAGGGGGAGATAAGGGATTGCTCACAGGAGAAGTCCTCTGTTTAAACTCTCTCAGGTTGGTGATGTCATGTTTCACAGTAAGAGGATGCGGGCTCCTGACTCTGGGTAGCCATCAGCACCATCCTGTATATATACACAGTATATGCAGACTGCACAATAGTATGTCACAAAGGTTTTCATTCCACTTGTTTAGAAAGACACTGCATAATTCACTACAGTACTGACTTCACCACTCAGAAGCAATGAGCCCATTCCAGATTCATAGCAATAAAGTCTTTAAACTGCAGCAGACCATTATGTATTAACACACACACATATATTCCTGAATATAAATTATCATTCTTGCAGATAACAAGAAATATACATTTTCTGCAGAGACAGCAATTCACTTACTAATTAACTGAGAAAACATGGATAAAAAACTCTGTCATCCAAAATTTTGACTATGTGGCCTATTTTTTATTTCTTTTTATCTTCCAAGTCTGGTTCTTTTCATGTTGTTTTTTTTAATCCCTCCAAATTTTCCAAGCCAGCAAGCTGAGTTGTGGCATGAGATATTAGATTGTATCAGTTATGTTGCATTAGGTTATGTAACAATCTTGACATCCTTATATAACACTGATACCCAGACTTTAAAAAAAGGGAAAGGAAAGCCAAATGTATTATTTTGAAAGGGATATTACACACTTCTTTAGGATTGCAAAATCCTAAGTACCATGAATGGAATCTAATGGTATATTTCATCTGCTGAACATGAGAGTCAAGAAAATGCCTGTACTAGGATAAGGACTTCAAATTCTGTTCTCCATTCATTGTATGCCCAGGAAACATGGAGCTCCTGAGCAAAATATGGCTTCAACACCATTGCAGTCTCATCCGAGTTGCATCCAGTATATCACATTTTAACAATGAGAGCTAGGGTATTGATCCTGAAATTGCTGCTGAAGTCAAGGGGCACAGAAGTTAGCAGGCATCACACAGGGTTCAGGCCCTAACTCCAGGAATTTCTCAGTTCAGTCAACCAATCAGATAAAACGTGTTCTGCATCCTCAAAAAGCCTTTAAGGACACCCTCCCTCCATCACTTGTCCAGACAGAGGAGTGTACTGGATGTCTGTGTTATCTCTAATAAGAGTAAGAGACAAGCAAACAATCATGTGACACATAGCTATAATTCCACCAAGGGATGCCACTGTTATTGTAACCCACAAAAGTAGATACTCTAAACAAATGTGTGAGGTTGCAATGCATAGAACATCACAGATACAGAATCTGATAATAGCCCTTAATCTTCCATCCTCACCCTGTACCTTGGATAGGTCCTTTGGTCTTTCCCCATGCACCTTCTTAAATCACTCACAAACAGAAATATTTGAATGTGTAATCACATGGCTTTCCTCTGAGGCTCTGCACAGAGCATACTCATAAATACATTGGTAGCCCAAGTATTTCTTATCAAGGCATCAATGTGCATTGTGAAGCTTCTCTGCCATGGAAAGCATTCTAGCCCTTTTCAAAAGGAGGTTGGAGGCTGTGAATTAAGATTAAAAGACTGAAATACATGTGCAGTAGCTTGGCTAGACAATATCAGTGGACATGACAACCATGTACAAGAGCACCAAGGAGGGTGGGGATTTGTTTAGGGTCATACAACGGCTTGTATAGCTATGAACAATTAAATGAAATTAAGAGAAAGCAAATATGGGCTGAATCTCAGGGAAAAATTCCTACTATATTACATGTTGAAATACTCCTCCAGGGAAGTGGTGAAATCTCCAATACTAGAGACACTCGCAATGTCAGGGATGGATTCTAAGTGATCATGATACAATCCAGAAGTCCACAGAAAAACTATACTGGGAGCTGGATTAGGCCCTTGATGACCATCTTTATCTCCTCAAACTTCTGAGGGGGGGGGGATTGCCTATAGTTTAGATTGTCTATGCCAAGTTTCAACACAGAGTCCATTTATGAATCAGGGGCCAACTTTTACAAATGTACACAGTTCATTCTCAAAATACCGACACCAGGCTCAGTAATACAATGGACACTGCTATAACTAAAGCCACATTTTCAAAAGTTTAATCCAGGCTTTATTTATGGACAGGAAAAATCACTCCTGCAATTACATGCAATGCAATTTTGTTTTACAAGCAAATGCGTGGGGACAAATAAAAAAATGTCAATGTGTAAACTACATTTGTATGCTACTGTTTGCTCAGTTTGCATGAACAGATAGGACTAGTATGTGCAAATTCAATCACTTGTGTACAGAAGATTGCACACACAGAGAGGCCATGTCTTGAAAATTTGCCCCATAATGTTAACTATAATTAGGCTTTCCTCCATTTATTTTCTAAATCAATAGTTTGTGCATGTAGCTGTAGTGAAGGCACAGAAGAAAAACCAAAGTGCAAACACCATTAATAGAATTTCTAAGTCATTATATAAAGATATTGTTTAATGCTTCACTATTCTTGGAGAAACAAAATGACCTCAATAGTAGTTGGTGTTCATTTTGTTGTTATCATACTAGCACTAAGAAGCACTGTTAAAGTTAATGCCTATCACAACTTCCATTATTACTAATATTATTCTGACAGACTAGAAATGCATAATATTGGGATACAAATTCCTATTTTGTGTCACTTACTTCAAATGTTTAAGTTCTCATTCCACAAAATGTTTTGCATGTTTAGTGAGATATCAGACTAGTTAGTTGGCAGGATGGAGTTATAAATAAGATTTGTTTTATTCCTGTAACTTTAAGAGACATATTTTACAAATCAAATTTGGCAGGTCATTGGTCTGTGAAATACATATATATTTTTTGCCTGTTCGAAAACAACATAATAAAGGTTTGCCATTAAAGGAACTAGTCACTGAAGAAAATTTTAACTCTTAAAAGCCCTTTGGAAATGTTACCGTCCTGCTGGGTTTCAATCCATTATCTAAACATTTGCAAATGTACCCATATTCATCAAAGAGAATGGAAGGGCTGTTATGGCCCACTGAATGAATGGTACACAAACTACACTGGGCATGAACCTCAAATTCCCTTCTGAAAATTCATCTATTTTAAGTAAAGGAATATATAATCTAATCTGACCTATCAGCAACGCTTGTAAATTTTCAAGATTCAATAAAGGTCGCAAAGAAAACCCAGCCCTAAATTACGGTAGCCTAACTTGTTAGTGTACTTCTTCTGTTAAATAACATACATTCAAATAAAGTTTAAAATAAAAAACCATATTCAAGTGACTAAGATGATATTGAACCGGGGGGGGACTATACTGGATAAAAAGTAATGTTTGTGTTTGCATTATGGCATGGGTAGGGAGGGAAAAGGAGGAAATGTATGGAGTCTAACTACTGAAGAACTCTTTATGAAGGCAAAAATGACCATTGAACTCTCTGGGAGTCTTGTATTTGCATAGGGAGTACAGGTTTAGGCCCTATGCGGATCTTGAAAAATAAGATGTTGAGATTCAGCTACAGTTAATCTTTCCTGGGTTTGAAAGGCTTAAATGATCATATGGCCCTCTCTTGGTTTTGGAAGTTTGCATGTAAATTTTGAACACTTTGTAATGTAGCGCAACACTGTCATTAAAAAGTTGATGCTACAGTATACACTGAAATACTGACTTTTTTTTGTCCTAACAGTATCAACTGTTTTTTCCCCCTATCTTGCAAGTTTTCAGATCTTGCTTGTGAATCATAAACTGACACTCCAGAGCATAGCTGTGAAAATAACTGTGGTTCAGAGCTGCCAATAATGGCCCACTAAAGTTCCTTCCTAGCACATGGCATAAAAAATCCTTATGATGTCACCTAACACTGCCAGCTTGTTTGGGTTTAAAAATCACAATAAAAGAGGTTGCTTTCCAGATTTTCATATGCCAAGCAGGGGTTGCTTCTTGGTAAGGTTCTCCCCTGAGAGAGAGAAGAGCATTCAAGCTACCTCATGCTGCTCACAGTCAGTGTTTAGATGATACTACTCTGGGGAAACAGACACATTGTCAAAGTCAAGCTGCTACCAGTGGGTGTTTCTGCGCACATCTACTGAGCAGTAGAAAAGTTCAAGGGAAAAAATAGGGTATCATAAAGATAGCCTTTGCGAGTACATGAGATCCAACACAAGCTATTATGCAGTAGACTGTGCACTCCAAAGAACAAACAGTATGAATACAGAAAGTGAACATTCTAAATCTTACTGGAAACCCTCTGTAAATGTAGCCACTTGAGGGATCTATTTCTTGAGAAAAAACATTTTGTGCTCCTGGGATACTTTTTGGATTTTATTTCCAAAGCTGCATTCTGGATCGAGCAGAGCAATGCCTTTATCACAACTATAAAATGGTTACGAGCCAATTCTTCATATAAAACAGTCAGTAACGGTGGGGCTTTTTTTACGACAAACATGATGTCAGACAAAGGGCATTAGGACTTAGTCTTTGTACTACAGTACAAAATAACAATATATAAACACCTTTGTGAAGGCAGCTTGAAACTCCATGTTTTCTATTAAAAAGCCATGTTCAATCTTCACTGTTGATAGAACAGAATAGCTAACACAGAGAACATTGTATATCAGAAAGGTCAATAGTTATTATGAGCTACAAATATATTTTTTTCCATCCTTCAGGCTGTTTAGCGCATATCACAGCATGAGCAGCTGTCTTCTTTAATACTTTTAAAATTAGAATCCCAAAGAGGAAGAAAAAATTACATTTGCAATGATTGCTCTTTGCTTTTGTAAGTTTACTTTAATACACTATTTTATATACATGAATCTAGCATGCATCCTAACCAAGGGGCAGTAACTGGTTGCTAGTATCTACTGGATTGCTAGATCTGTGTGTACAGTAGCCTGCTGTAAAATCACTTTGACACAAATTGTGTAACTGTACTGCATATATAAAGACTATATATCATACATATAGTTACTGCCATATATTGTATTTGAAACCATACACACACACAGTGGTTACCTCTGAAGGATCAATATTTATCCCAATTAACACAGAGGGGAATCTGTGATACCACATTTCCCCCATATATTTAGATTATGAAAAAGATTGTGGCATCAGTTGACTTTTTAAAAACAATCACTACAGATATGTGCATGCATATTTTATTATAGTGATTTCTACAGTTAAAACTACAACCATGTTTCCTTCATAGCCCCTAGTTTTTATCTATGAGAATTTTCCAAATCTTCCACCTTTCAGGGAGAGATTTTCCAGGCATCTTTCTATCCAAAGGTGAATTTTTGTGCGTCAAGTATGAACAAAAATGTTTCAGCAACTTTGAAGTATGAACTGAATGGAGAAAAATACTCATTATTATAAAACAAATTTTTACAACATTTTTGAACATTTCTACAATCATGGTTGGGGAATAAAAAGATTAATTTTGTTACAGAAATTTTATTAATTGAAGACAAGTGCATTTTCATCCCTAGTTTCAATGACAGTCATATTGTACACAGTTAAGTACAGGATCACTATGAACGCATGTGTGGCTAACTTAGCTGCATTGTGGAAAGTGTAGTGAGGATACACAGGGTAAGGAGGGCTGCTGCTAGTTTTGAAAAGTGAGGAGGAACCTCTATTCTGATATGCCTCGGGAATTGCTTACCTCAACAATGTAGCTAAAGCTCAGATAGGGTCTTCCTCCTGTGGACCTTCAGAGATGCACAAGAGACATTCTCCTTACTGGGGAGCTACTAAGGTTCCTGGAATAAGGCATTTGACTGGTCTTTGGGTCAAAAAGTTAAAGATTATGGAATTTACATATGGTATCACCAGAGTTTTGAAGGCCTGGAGAATGACGAACCTTCTTATGTCTTTTCTTTTTTCCTTGACAAATAACCTACGTATATAAAATACCTGCTAGGAGAACATGGGCGTTCTGAAGTTAAGCGCTCAAAAGTCAGAAAAACCATCACAATTATTGTTGCATGTGCCCGTAACTCTGTCCCCCATATGTGTATCCATCATGATATGGTCTTTAGTTACATGATCACAGACTGTTAAATAATAAACTATCACACAATGCAGCAAATACAAAGAAGATGCTTTAGTCATGCTGATGGACTGTGAACTATCCTGGTTCTCTACCTCATACATTAACAAAACAAAATAAATTCTTTTGTTATGTACAGTTCCACACAACATTTCTCTAAATGTTAGTTTAGGACTAAGTATCAGGTACATGACTGAAAACTACACAGTCATGACCTAAACCAATTTTACTCCATTTTTTGGGAAAGTCATGCAATAAATCCATAAAGCCAGGAAACAGATCACTTTATATACTCAGGCAAACTATAACTATCCTGTCAAGAAAGCAACGTGGCTATCACAGACTGTTATTTTTAAAGAAAACAGAATAGCGTTAAAAATCCCCAAAACCAAATAGACTAACTGTATTTTTTTTCAAACCAGGATATTGTGTAAAGTATCTTGGGGATAGAAAAGTTTCTTGGAGTGTGAAATAATACCCTCAGTTTTCAGCTTTAAGCATTATTTCAGAATCTCTGTAACTTTTCTATCCCCTCAAGAAGCATTGCACAATTGTTACTCCTCATTTATTATACAGACACTCACTCACGCACACACATTATCATTTATAGCTCTATTTATTTAGACACGGATTTTCAAAGGTGTTTCAAAGAGAGCGAGGTTCCCAAATCCCACTGAAATTCAAGAAGAGTTGGGAACCTAAGTCCCTTGGTCTCCTTTTAAAATGTTAGACTTAATGATTCAGGAAACAAATATCCAAAGCTAACACTAACGGGCTGCATCCATACATTATTTTTGAAAAACCACCCACCTAAATTATTTGGTAAAAAAAATGTCAAATGAGCTGGCCTTTTTTTTTCACTGTAAGTTTAAAAGATTTTTGACAGATACAATCAGAATCTGTCATATTCCACAGGAAACAGAGGCCTTTTAAAAATTAGCCTACAGTGCAGGTATTTTGGCAGATTTTATCACATGGATTGCATGGTAAATACTTTTACCGGAGAAAACCTTCTTCCCCTATTTGCTTCTCTCTAACAAGAGGAATTAGTGACCTCTTTTCCCCACAATTCCTCTTCAATTCAAGCTTCAGGAAAATTGAGCTAACAAAAGATAATACACAAAAGATGATCAATAATAATTGTTTTTCTCACCTTTTTGCTTGCAAAAAGAGTGACTGAGGGAGAAATAATTTGGACACAGTCAAAACATAGTAGGTTTTGTGAAACGTTTAATACAATATTTGTGGGTTTTGTCATATTTATAATTTTCCCAACATTGTATTTTTCACCACACAGGAGCGTGCACTGTTTTTCTCCCCCTCTGAATCTGAAGATCACCCCATGGATTAGCAAATGATTGAGGATTCTCTCTTAAAAGACTCTTTAAAAAACTGTCAGAATCAGCCTGAGACAAAGATTTATTATGAACTATTTAAAGGGCTTAATATATGTATCCCCAAAGAGCCCTTGGAGCAAAATAAAAAGGAAGAGTGGAATTCTTAAAGAATGGGAAAAATTCTCCAATGTCCCACTTTCTTCACACTATGATTACTGTTTACTCAAAGGATAAAATGCCTAACCTGTCACATGAAGTCTTCAGAAGCCACATTACTGCTGATGTACTGTAAAAAAACACACAAAACAAAACAACCACCACCCAAAACAATGAAGCTCGACAGTAATGTGCCTAAGAAAGGCAGCTGTAATTTACTTTCTAACCTGTTCACTAACACACTAATGTGGATACATCTTGTAGAAAGAACTGATCTCCTGACCCACAAAGCAATCAAACAACTGCCAGAGTGTTTTCTGTCATACAAGCTGTGACCATTACCTTAATTATACGTTGCCCTATAACAAACCTTCCCTAATGAGCATCTATTCTCCCTCTGTGTGCCAGCTCACCTTTCTGTCCTTGAAAAGTACCATTGCAGCTGATTTCAATTTGAATTTTTAAAAGCATATTTGCAAGTATTGCTTCCAACAGGTGATAAATAGAACCTTAACTAGGATATTTGCTTTATAAGGATGCCAAGATATAATTAAAATTACAGGCTTGCACTAAAAGGAGGGACTTGGAAAGAATCATACCATATTGAAGGTAAATTTGCAGTGGGCCTAGACCTTTGGAGATTTTTGTACATAAGTCTCCTAATTGTTCATCTTTTCCATTGACATTTTCTCAACTGAAGCCTAAAAATACAAGTAGCAAATGTTTCCATAATTTGCACAATTTCTTTACTAGTCCTCCCTGCTATTCAGAGCAAATGGATTACATTTCTTCTTCCCTCCTGGCTTTTGTTTCTTTTGCCAGCATTTTTCTGCACAACAATTCAACTGTCAAACTGAAACATTTTGGATAGTTCCATTACTATTATAGGTTACAGAGCACACATGTTGCTTCACAAGTGGACAATTTCCCTAACGCATAAAATAACAATCTGAACTCAGACACACTATGCCAGAAAAATGTGCTAAAGGTTTATTTTTGTCCCTGTATATTTTCTTTTTCTTTCTTTCTTTCTTTTTTTTTTAAAACTCCAGGACTAGATTCACTGGGGGCATTGTTAGTTAAGGGCTTTATGACTCTTAGATTTCATCTGTCCAAGGACATCCTCATAAATTTGGCAATTCAGTGAGTTGCTTTTCCCCTCTGTGTGCAGTTAGATCACATATTCAGTTTTACCAAGTTGGAGTATTGTACAACAGAAAGTAAATGATCCCTACCTTAATAGGTGGACATTCATGTTCACGGTTGGAAGTTTAATAGAGAAAATGAAATCACATACTTTATTAGGTAAAGGGATATTCATATGGAAGATGGACACTAGAAATTATTGATATCCACAATTTTTCTGATAAATACATGTTTTAAATGACACTGGCCCATCTAATTGTGCACATAGTTAGACTGTGTGTAAACCACGTATTCCTATCATTGTCTTCATCCTCACTCATCTCCAGTGATTTCTTACATCTATTGGTTGCATAGTACCTTAGTTTGGATTGTAAGCAAAACTGGTTCTTAATGATGCAATTGCACACTGCAGCTCAATCCTGCTTGGAGCCTAGAGGAGCTTCAATACAAATACGAATATAAACACCTGGAATGTTTTTTTCTCCCTCCCACATTTATGCCACTGTGGTGCTTGTGTTTCCACTGTCAGGAAGCAGACTGAGTTGCAGGGTTGAAAAAAATAGGTTGGTGGTAGTGTACCAGTACTTTCCACTGACCATACCCTCAGTCAGTGTTGTAAGTGTACTGCTCAGGCTGATAAAAATACAGTAGATCAAAAATTGGAATTTCTGTCCCACAGGAAATTCAGATATTTTGGGCTGGTTTTCAGCCCAAATTGTTGTTTAATAAAGTCAAAATCTTGATACTTTTCATGGAATGAAAAGTTCTGAAAAAACTCGCTTCAGAAATGTGCAAACATTTCATTTTGAAGAGGTAGCTGCGTTATTCTGCATCCACAAAAACAACGGGGAATCCGGTGGCACATTAAAGTCTAACAGATTTATTTGGGCATAAGCTTTCGTGGGTAAAAAAAACACTTCTTCAGATGCATGGAGAAGAAAGAAGATAGTGAGGAGGGATAGAGAGAACCAAAGAGATAAGGAGATAGAAAAGGCTATTAAGGCCACTAAGCAGTCTCTGAGTGAGACATGATGTTTTGTCATGAACTAGAAACTGGTTCAGACACAGAAAACACAGAGTAAGAAAAAATGCTTACTTTCAACATGGAAATAGGATCTTTATTAAGACAAATGTGCATAAGAACATAAAAATAGTAGTACGGGGTCAGACCAAAGGTCCATCAAGCCCAGTGTTCTGTCTTCTGACAGTGGCCAATGCCAGGTGCTTCAAAGGAATAAACAGAACAGGTCATCAAGTGATCCATCCTTGTCACTCATTCCCAGCTTGTGCAATGTTATACAACATTTTATTAATAAAAAGTGAGTGGTGAGATACAAAAATTTGCAGCTAACAAGCCTCCAGGAGCGCTATAACTCCCTAGCCGTCCACACTGGCAAGGCATGTATTGCACTATAAACCCACAGCTATACCGCTCCTGGTAATCCTCCCTTCCTTGAGGAATAACAGCTATTGCGTATTCACTGCAGCATATTATTGCAAGTGTAAACAGGCATTACACGATAAGTGATCTCTGGCACACCTCTGAGCTGCTTAAGGCAACTGACGTCTCTTCGCTTTGTTTTGAACTCAGCAGGAGGAATGCAGAAGTACCTTTTCAGAGTTTCTCTCTTAACTCGGCAGATAAGCACTGCAAATGTTTACAAAGGGAGCTGTGTGACTGAGAAACTATAGCAGGTTCTGAATTTCAAAGGACAACCACTGACAAGACTCTAAGCCCGTAGAAAATCCCCTCGCTCTCTCCCTCTGCATACACACTACACCAGGGGTCTGCAACCCGCGGCTCCGGAGCCGCATGCGGCTCTTTCATTCCTCCGATGCGGCTCCCTGTGTGTTCTAATTTTAACCGGCCCGCAGACTGTTTTCTATGCGGCCCGCCAGCACTGTCCAACCAGTGCGCGGAGCCGCAGCCGAAAGAGAGGGGCGGGGTCAATAAGAGGCGAGCGGCGGGGGGGGGGGAGAAGAACGGAGGCGGGGCCGGGGCCGGGGCCGGGGCACGAGGCGAGGCGGAGCCGGCGGATAAGAGCGAGCCGGGGCCGGGGCACGAGGCAAGGCAAGGCAAGCTGGGGGAGGGGGGGAGTGAAAGCACGGCCGGGGGGGAGGGGGGAGGAAGAAGAGCGAGAGCACGGCCGGAGGGGAGGGGGAGGGAAGAAGAGCGAGAGCACGGCCGGAGCGGGTGGGAGCGGGGGGGGGGAGGAAGGGGGGGAGGAAGAAGAGCGAGAGCACGGCCGGAGGGGGGGGAGGGAGGGAAGAAGAGCGAGAGCACGGCTGGAGGGGAGGGGGAGGGAAGAAGAGTGAGAGCACGGCCGGAGCGGGGGGGGGAGGAAGAAGAGTGAGAGCACGGCCGGAGGGGGGGAGGGAGGGAAGGAACGTCTTTTTTTCGGAGCTCAAAATGTTTTGTTGCATGCAGAAATGTAATTTTGTTTTCTCTGCAGTCGTTCATTGATTTCATAAATGCAACACATTATAGTTTGTTTATACATAGCATAAAGGCAAAAAAAACGTTATATGCAGTGTTATTTCATTTTAAATGTCAAAAGGGTTTTGTGGCTCCCAGTGTTTTCTTTACTGTGGGAAACGGGTCCAAATGGCTCTTTGAGTGGTAAAGGTTGCAGACCCCTGCACTACACGTTCCCCCTCATCCCTCTCGTTTGAAAAGCACGTTAGCTTCCCATAATGCACCAGTCCCTGTGCCGCTGCAAGTGCCACAAATGTGGCCACGCCAGGACATGCTATAGCGCTATACCTATTGCTGTATATGGGGACAGCTATAACCAAGAGTGCTATAATCCTATAAGTGTAACCATGGCCTTAGGTTAGTTAAAGAAAGAGAATTATGAGGAACTTGAAAGAGATCTGTAAAAGCAAGACAATTGAACAATACAATAGCAAATGAAACTGCGTGTAGACAATTGTAAGATAATGCAGTTTGAAAGGAACTATTTGAACTGCTCACTCATAGTGATGGGTTTTATAACTGTAGGCAGACAGTAGAAAGACTTGTGGACTACTCAATGAAAACATCTGCTTGATGTGTAATGCTGGCCAAAAGAGCTAACTAGATGTTATGATGTGTTAAGAACAGGATAAAGAGTAATAATTAATATATTATAAAGCCATTATTAAAATTAATTGTACATGCTTCCCTTTGAATATTGTGTTCATTTCTAGTATTCCTTTATTAAAAAAGGAAATCTCAGAAGTAGTAAAGGTCCAGAGAAGGACAATGAAAATGATTAGAGACCTGGAAAGTCTTCTGTAGGAGCGAGATTTATAAGATTAGGAATGTTTAGTTTAGAAAGAAGATGAATTAGAGGTGACATGATAGAGGTATATAAAATAATGAATGGTATACCAAAGGAAAGTCTCATAATATAAGAAAAAGGGGGCATCCAAAGAAATTGAAAGAAATCACACTTACAGCTGAACAAAGGAAAATGAAAAAGGAATTTTTTTACACAACATGTAATTAACCTGTGCAGCTCAGTACCGTAAAATATTACTGAGAAAAAAAACTCAGTAGGATTTAAGGGGTGGCACAGATTAGGAATGCCGGAGGACTATAAGAATATCAACAGTTCACTATCTAGGATAAAAATGGACATGGGATATCAACTCTCACATTTTAAGACATGAGCTAGGAAATGACTGCCAGAGGTAAGGAATGTTATTGTACAATTATCCATTATGGGGATTTTACTTCCTCCTTTGAAGCATCTGATACAAGTCACTCTTGGAGACAGGACACTGTATTGGATGGGCCACTGTCTGCTCTGATACATGAATTTTTATGTATCCCTTCCACCCAACACACATCTATGGGGAGTACTGGGGGAGAACTTTGCCACAAGGTTACAGAAAACAGTGGAGTCTGTCCAGAATGAGCACGTGACTTACAAACCTCCTCTTTCGTTTAATTGTTGGTTTTCAATTTAGAGTACTCTACTGTATTTTCTTCAGAAGAGAAAAGCTGCAACAGCCTCCATCATATACTGCAATGATCACCTCGTCCTTAGGAGCAAAGGAAATATCTCAACTACCCTCAAAAAGACCCCATGAAAAGAGGAGCCTCGTGATGTGCCCTAAAGTTGAAGAAATTCAAGCTGTTTTGGACTAAGGATGGAGAGTAAATTCCAAAGCCATGGGGATTTGTGGCCAACACTGTGCCAGCAGCTCCACGGCTGATATATGAAGACAGCTTCAAGCACCTTCAGCTCAAGGCTTTATAGATCAAGACCAACACTTAAACACCACCTGGAAACCTGTAGGCAGACAATGTAGGTATAGACTCATAGTAAGATACACTGGATAAGAAGTGGGGCAGCGCATTCTGCACCAACTTCAGTTCTAGAATGGATTTCAGATGTAGCTGTTCGTAGAGTGCATTGCAACCATCTGGTCTTGAGGCGAATAAAGACACAAATCACAATGTCAACACTGAAAGAGGAGGTCACAACCTCCCAGGCAAAAGGAAATTAAAAACTCTGTTTGAAGTTTAACCAGTTTCTCAATTTACGAACACCAGTTATGAAATGTGGATAAAAACCTTCAAAGATACAGCTATAATCTGCCTATATTTTACCACTTCTCCCTCCAACCCCTGAACTTCATCTTTGTTTTATCTGGGTTGAGTGCTCTCATCCATTCTCATGTCTTAACCAGACACCACTGGAGCTGGAAGAGATAGAAACATAAAACTGGGTGTCATCTGGAAACTGAAGATGCTTCTAAAAGCCTCAGAAACGTATTACAAATGTTAATATATTACATATTCCACTCTATGGAAGAAAAGCAATTGCTCATCTACCATCTGGAATCTCCTCAAGAGATAAGAATAAAGCTACTTGAAAGCAGACTTGTCCACTCCCTTCAAGAAGTGTAGGCACATCAACTTCTCCTAATCATTGGTATAAAAGTCAGCCGATAGATCAAGTATCATCAGCATGGATCTCTCGGGTGAAGTCCTGGCCTTATTTAAATCAGTAGCAAAACTCCCAGTGCTTTCAATGGAGCCAAGATGACACCCTTGGTCCCCAATCAATCACTAGACGGAGATTAGCAGACAACATCTGGATCCCAGGACAGTTCTGGGTTGCTGTGAGGTACACCAGAAAGATCACCAACAACAAGATTTCAATCCTAGCAACTGGCTGACCTCAATTAACATTCGGAAGGCTATGTTTTCAAATAAAAGGGCTAGATTTTGACATTTAAAAAAATCAAACAACAAAAAAGCTGTGATTAGTCTGACGTTTCTAGGTACTTATGACTGGAGGAGGAAGGCCGTGGCTGCATATTTTATGGAACCTTGTGGCCAGTTCTACCTTCCACCACTTTTTAATCCTCATTAAAAGCTTTAGGAATACTTGTGTATCACATGAGTTTTCTACAGCAGGGCATGTAACATGACATGGTCTTTTGGGGGCTCAGAAAAATTAGAAACAACAAGATTTATGATGTCATCTTGTCCACCACTAATCAATGCAGAATTGTTCACTTATATAGTATCCTATAGCACTTTCCCATCTTGTTTCAAATTATTCAAGCAATGGGACAGCATCTTCTAAGAGTTAAAGGCTTTATGTGGGAGAAGATCACTCAAGCTATGATTAACAAATTAAATTATTGTTTTCAAGGAAGGTATAAGTACAGTCCTAGCATATATTACACATTGCTTTCAAAATAGTTTCACTGTCAGATGACATTCTGTACATTAATATAATGTTAATTAAAAATATAATTTTATCCTGATACATTTTATTGTGCAGTTACAAGATAACAAGGGAAGAGTTATATAGTATGCAAGTATTCTCTACAATAATAATGTGTGCCTTGTTAAAAATAAAATGAGTGACTAATCGTGAAGTGATTGTTTTTTGGTGAAATATTCTCAGTGCATACTTATGTACAGAGGTATCTGAATATGATCTGTAATTTCCTTTTTTAAAGTGAAAAGATGGTTTTTTTCTGTTTTGTTTTCAACAGAAGTCCAGCTCAACAGAAATTTCCCTTGTATTCTCTTACTGGCTTAGACACAACACAGCTCATTATGTGGTTCAGGCTTCTATTGAACAATTTGTTCCCACTTCAACTGGCTTCATTTCAGAATGACATAGAATAAGTGGTATATATCTTTCACAATACAATGAAAATGCATGGCTCTAATATAGTAACTATATATATTTTTAAAATCTACTTGAATGTGACTGTTCCATACACCAGAAATTTACCACCTGGATTAGATCAGTGCACTATTAGTAGTGATGAGTAGAAAAAGAATATGATAGGGAGTCCTTAATAGAATCAGACTTTAGCATGATGATAATGACTTCCTTATCATATTAATAATTTTTGCATTCTGTTAGCAAATTTTGCTTTTGCTAACATGATGCAAAAGTTGTTAATATAATATGAATCTCATTGTATTAGCAACTTTCTATCACATTAACAAAGATTAAATTTGCTAATGTAATATGACAGTCCCTAACATAAGATTAGTACAAGTAGAGACCAAAATCTCAGCAGACCTTCTAAAACTAATGCTGAGCATGTAAGTAATACGTTATTTATTTTTCTTTGTTAACTATATAGTGAATGTGTGAAATGCCACATCCATCCTTCTCACTAAATGTCCTTTAGGAAAGTCTATTTTATAGGAAACAATCTCAGCCACAAGACAGTGATTAACTTTTGATGTAAAATCTTGAACTATCAACTTTCATCATTAGAAGACAAGTGATTCATGCAAATGGATCAGCTGATATTTATACATGTAGATACGTGTTCATAAAAACTGACATTATCATCTTTGCTAATCTATATATATAAAAGTCAAATGGTGTATGCGTGTATGTGTGCTTACTCCTTCCACACCGTTTGAGCTAGAGACTTGACATTTGGTACAGTTATAGGTCTTAGGGTCCTAATCAGGGTAAGAGTAAGAAAATTTTTCAAATCTCACCTCTGACGCCCCCCAGGGGTGAAATTATTTAAAGGCCAATCACATCAGCTGGGCAGCTGCTGTTCTCTGTGACATAGTTATGATGTCATAATACCCCCTCCAACGGACCCTGCATTCGCTCAGCTCTCTGCCCCCTCCCCCCTCCAACAGACCCCACACTCGCTCAGCTCTCTGCCCCCTCCCCACCTCCGACGGACCTGAGTTGGGTTTGGTCGGAGAGTAAGTGAGGTAGGGGTGTCGGGTTTGGTCGGGGGGTGGGGGGGGGTGTCAGGTTTGGTCGGGGGGTAAGTGAGCCAGGGGTGTTGGGTTTGGTCTGGGGGGGTGGGAAGGTGTCTGGGTGGGTGAGGGGTGAGGTGTGGGTGTTGGGGTTGGTCAGGGGGTGTTGGGTTTGGTGGGGGGGTAAGGAGGGGGGTCGGGGTTGGTCGAGGGGTAAGTGAGGTGTGGGTGTCGGGTTTGTTTGTGGTGGTAGGTAGGGGTGTCAGGTTTGGTTGGGGGGGAAAGTGAGGTGGGTGTGTCAGGTTTGGTCTATGGGGGGTGAGGTGTGGGTCAAGGGGTGTTGGTAGGGGGGTGACGTGGGGGTGTTGGGTTTGGGTGGGGGGGTGAGGTGGGGGTGTCAGGTTTGCTCTCTGCCCCCTCCCCCCTCCAACAGACCCCGCACTCGCTCAGCTCTCTGCCCCCTCCCCACCTCCGACGGACCCGAGCAACGCCGGGTATTTTTGCGTTAATTTATATAGAACCTTTTGTGATGAGTATAATGGTGCTTAAAAAGAATCTTACAAATAGACACAAAATACAGTCATGCAACTCACATTCTACATTGCTTGGGGGATTCCCCAAAAGACACTTCGCAAGCCAAGGATAGTTACTGGAGAACAATGCCACAACTAAACAAAACCAGTAATTTAAAAAATGGTAAAGGAGAATGAACATTTACTTCAGCAAAGTCGGCTAGAACTGCTCACCCAACCCTGAAGCTACCCTTTATCCTGATTTGCAAACCTCAAGGTCAAAATGGCTGCTCAGATCTAGACAAGTCACTTGGAAAATAAGCCCTGTTCCACCCCAGTAGAGAAGGTTAGAGACAGGGCTGATACAGATTCCTCAGAAAGCCGCCGCTGTGAAGCTTCTCAGTACCAGCTACACAGTGAGTCTCTCAATTCTGGGAGATATATACCTTCATTTATATACAGCCCATGTACAAACAGACAAATAAATTTACCGCCTGGCAAAGTCTACATGCATTCCAAAGCTGCAACATAACATGCTGAAGCGTGTGGAAACCCTAGTGCTATTCTGGCTTCACTCAGACAGAAGTGAAAATAGAATAGTTAGTCAACATAAAAACAGTTTACATTCCATAACCAAACATCAATCTAACACCCCAATATTAAGAACCAGCCATTGTTCCTAAGCCTTGCCCCGCCATATGGGTGGATGGCAGGGGAAACCATGCTACAGGAGGAGGAGGATGTGAGTGGCCTTTTGTTCCTCCCCTAAATTCAGCCCATACCCATATTTCACCAAATCCAGTCCAATTTGAATCTGTGTGGAGGACATCTGTGAAGGGAGTCAAAGGAGTATTGCTGAGATGAATAAACCAGACATACAGCAAATGAACTAGAGAACTAGCAAAAGAAGATATGCTTTACGTTTTGATTTGCATGAAAGCAAGAGACTCGGCAATGTGGACATTAGAGATGAAGAAGGTCTAGGAAACAGGAATCTTGTGAGTCACAAAGCTGCATAATAAATGGCAAAGTGGACATACTGTGATCAGGTCTGAAAATAAAAGAAAGGGATGAAGACATCAAACAAGTCTGGATTCATAGTTTTATGCTAATATATAATTCAGTTTTATATAAAAGAGTGCACTGAACTGAAGAATAACCAAACTTTGTGCTAATGTGTTTTTCAGTTCATGCTGCTAAAATATCAAAAGCAACAATCATTAATTTTCTATTTCTTTTTCTTCAGTTCTAAGGATCTGATTTCTGTGAAGAATTAACGATTGTTTAAGTAGAAGAAAATTTCTCACCACCTTTAAGAGAAGACATATAAATGAGGCCTTGACCACTTACATCATAAAAGGTATATGGCACATTTTGCCAGAGTAGTTCCAGATTTCTGGAGCAAGTTCCAGACTTCAGGAACCCGTACTCCCACCCACCCACTGGACTTTCCTCATTCGTATGTTGTCCAGTTAAAGTTCTTCCCCCATTAAAGGTGGTAAGAAGGTATTTTTTGAAAATCTTTGCCAGTACAGTCCCTTACTTGGTAATAATTAGTCTTAAAAAGCTCCTTTTAAGAACATTTCATTACACTATTTTGTATGTTTGTAATCCACTGCACACCTGAGTGCCAGCATTTTTGCATTTGTGCCCGAGGGCTGTGAGTTGGGCAGAAGAGAATTTAAGCCATGCAGGCAACATCAGCATGAAATAGCAAAAGCCAAAGAGGAGGAGACAGAACCATTAATAATTAAAGCAGCACTGTGGTTGTAAGAGTAATATATTGAATTGTTGGACTTTAAGGGCATGTGGGGCATATGGGAAAGGAAAGAAGCTCAATTTAGTATTTTCTACATACTTTATATTAAGAAACGAGTAAACCAATTTTATTTTAAGCATATAGTTCCATTTTGTCCTTCGGATCCAGAGCCTATGTTGTGATGGGTTCAGAGTTGCTCTGCCCTAACAGCAGGCAAAGAAAGAATTCTGGAAACCAACCACAAGAATCCTACACCCACACAAACATCAGAATTAGTAAGGGTAGAGCACAAGTCTTTCTGATCCAAAAGCACTTGCACCAAAAGAGAATCTCTGCCAGGTGTGATAGCATCACAGGTTGTTTCAGCTGTAGGCCAGCAGGCACATACAGTGAGCAGAACTCGTTAACAACTGATGTAAAGGGCTGCATAGAGGAAGCCATTTGCACTGTCTAACAAGTTTATTGGTCGTCCAAAACTATGCTTCACATTTGCACGCATCATCTACTGGGAACCTTAACTACCTAAATAGATGAAGACAGAGCTCTCTGAGAACAGTCCTAACATTCCATCAGGGAAAGGCTAGTCACATACATGCACATACGCTAGTCAGTACATTACACATTTCCCTCAATTAGGCAACTCTTGTCCTATAGCGTATGAGGTTTCCAGGAGGTCCTCAAAAGCTGTGTGCCAATTTAGAGAAAATCCAAGGATGCATGCATACAGACATCACAGTTGTCATTTAAGCCTCAAACATACAGCAAAATAGAAGAGACCCCAGGATCTTCAGCTCCAAAAATGCAGAGCTCTACTACAGAGGCAGAAAAAAAATCTCCAGTAGCAGATTTTTTTAAAATTAAAATCAGAATCAGACCTGCTTGGGTGTCTGATATGGATATCAGATACCAAAGCAGGTCTGATTCTGTCCAGAAGTGGACAGAATATACACATTACCCAGTATATAATATTTCCACATTCAGTTCTTTAGCATTCGGATCCTTAATACTTCTCACCCAGTAGTGCACAGCAGAAATGGATATGGAAATGTTGGACCCAGGAAGAAATGTAAAAGGGATGAGTGTAACATGGGAATCTGGGAGGAAAGAAGGTTTAGAAGGGAAGTATAAAATGGGGAAAGGAGTCAAGGGACATTGTGCGGGCTCATAGGGTAGATGAGCACCTCTAAAGGGTGAAGTTTTTGTAAAGGACTTTGGGGTCAGGGCTTCTGTACAAAAGGTTCTGTATTATTATCCTATTTTCAGAGAACCTGTTCTTCATTTATCATACCTGTATGATAAAGGCAAGGTAGAAAAATTTGTCAGATGATTTGATTTCTGTCCTTGTCAGATTAGTTTGCTTAGTTCCCGATGAAAACATAAGACAAGCCTTGCAAAATTATTTTTGAGGATTTTCTTCTCAGCATCTTTTTTCCCCACTGCCACATCTAATCTCTTTATCTATAGTTCAATTACTGATTTATATACATTGGAATGCTGGATACAGATCCCATAAGTGATATATGGTTGTTTTCTATTTGTTATATTTTATAAATAATATATACTGAACACATACTCTGAATTATGCATTACAGCATAACAAATGATTAAATAGGCTCCCAGGAAGATATAACATGTATGGACCTTTCACAAAAGTCAAAGTTTGACAATTCTTTAATAAAGAGTAGAAACAAAATAAAATTTTCTCCTATCATGGGATAAAAGAAAGAATATGAATACAATGTTATCCTTATACTGTAATTTTCAGGTTACTAAGTCAGTGTAATAACAATAGCTGGGTGATTTTTTTTGGGACAAATAACTTATTTGCCAAAAAATGCAGTTTGCGTCAACCTGAAGCTATTTGTGAACTTGACATGCATTTGCTGAGTTTAGACAGAAAAATAAAAATCCTTTTGGGACTCAGATGCCTCATAGCAGCCTCTCATAATTTTTGTTTAATGGCTGGCACATTCACCTGGGGTGCGGCAGACCCGGGCTCTGGAAGAACTGAGTTCATTTCTCCCCCCCCCACCTACTGTGCAGAACGGATTTGAAGAGGGGTCTCCTATATTGCACCTTGCCACTACAATGAATAGTCATGGGGACGGAGAATGACTTAGTGCTTAAGGCATGCACCTAGGATGTGGGAAACCCAAGCTAAAGTCTCTGTCAAATGAATATTTATACATAGTTGAACTGTTTCAAAAGAAGAAACAGAGGAAAACCCACACCACACTATGTGATTTGTTCAACCCAAAACAGATTTTTTTCAATTTGCCATTTTGATGTTGCAATTTGGGGGTTTGTTTGGATCTATCTGAATTTTTCAAAATTGCCAGAGCACCACAAAATTAGTTTTTTGCCTAGCTCTGGTAACCAAATATTTTTGGTATTTGAAATAAAAATTCCAAGGAAGTTACACAAAACTTTCATGAAAGTTATTATATGTGTCCTTAATAAAAATTGCCTTTGTACTTCAAAGAAGTTCGCTAATCTGTTCAGTAAAGAAAGAACTGCAAAACGATGTTCATCTATTTCCTTTCCTCTTCATGTGCTTATCTGTCTTGTTGCAGTTTCTAGCAGAGCAGATGTGTTTGATAGAAACAGCAGCTACAGTATTGGCTTCACATATAGAAACAACAAGCAAATAAAATAAATGTGACACACCCTGAATTACATTAAAGAAAAAGGAAGAATGACAAAAATAAATCTAACAGATGTTAAATGTTGATTACATTGAAATTTACTTGTTTAAAAAATGTTTTCAAAAGTTAACTCACTAGATTCATACTCTAATATTTGCCAAATAAACATTAAATACTGGAGTGAATGTTTGGTCCCACCGAAGACAAGAGGAGTTTTGACATTGACTTCAATGGGATCAGGATTTCATCCTGGCTTTTTATTTGGCTACACTGTCAATAATTTCTAAACAATACAATCACCAAAGTAATACCCCTTTTTATCTTCTCTTTTTTTACATATCCTGTACGGCTGTAAATAATCTAATACAATAAAGCCTTCAATCATTAATTATCACCCAATAATCAGCTTAAAAAAACAAGGCTTGAAGTATGAGTTATTAGTCATATAGTGCTAACTGAAACACCCTTTACTTTAATACAAAGCAGCTACTCTGCTCTTGACCTATTAAAACTTTGTTTGCTATTATACTTGCCAGTGAACTAGTCATGCGGAAAGGTGTTGAGGAAATGAGCCAGTGCGTTCCCCAGGTGATATAAATGCTTTATCAAACTGATCCCTGCCTTGTTATGTAAACTATACCAGCTACCGTTCATTTTAAACAGAGAGATAAACAGATCTAATATGCTTCAGGGCATCATGCTTTATGCATGAACTGCTTTTTATTTTTATATTAAAGATTTTCTTGACACAACCCTTTGCAATGTAGTAAAGCAGCAATATAATGTCTTAACTACAGTCACAGCAGCACCTGCAAGTTCAAAGTAGTGAGGCTGATAGTCCCTGATCAGATAGTCCCATGCTAACCTTTTTAATTAATTCTTAATAAACAATTAATTTTTTAGTGAAATACCTCTTGTAATGAGAAAGTCTCTTTCAAAAGATAAATGAAGTAATCCACAAAGACTGAATTTATAAAATAAAAACAGCATATCCATCTATTTACAATATTTAGCTACTCAGTCTTTGCCTTCAGTTGTCTAATCTTTCACTTGCTTTTCTTATTTATAACAGTTTTTATTTGGAGTGGTATCAAATAGAATGTTTTTAATCCTCTTATGAGTAATCTCCAGTTTATTTTTATAGCTATAGAACTAAATTCTACTCTAGGTTTTGTGGGTGTAAATTTAGAGTATCATCAACAATTTCAGTGCAGCTACTCCAGTCTTACACACGTGAAAAAAAATAAGAGCAGAATTTGGCCAGCAGTTTAAATTTGCAATATATAAATGTGAAAAAGCACAGATGCAGGCTCTGCTTATGAAAACTGAATCCACAAAAGAGCCCACTCACACAGATCCAATGGCAGAACTGTGGGATCTTACCTTGTAAAATGAATAAAAATGCCATTGTTGTGCAAAAAAATATTTTGTACTTGGTTTAGTGCCAAATAATTTCGTATGAACGCTTAAGTATAGTGAAAGCTGTATTCTTACAGCTACATAAACCTAAGAGAAAAAAAGCAGTGTATGTGTGTGTGCCTCACACATATTTATTTATATCTATACTAGCAAAAATACCCGGCGTTGCTCGGGGTATTTGTAATTGGAAACTGGGATGTAAAAAGACTACAGTGGTTTTTATTAATACAATTTTTGTTCAGAAGTCTCATTTTGTCTAATTAATTTCATTCTCTTGCATTTAGATGTGGGGGGGGGGGGAGAGAGCTGAGCAAGTGCAGGGCCGTTGGAGGGGGGGAGGGGGGGAGATTTAAAAAAAATTTAAATTCTTACCTGGGGGGGGGGGGGGAGAGAGCTGAGCGAGTGTGGGGGCTGTTGGAGGGGGAGAGGGGGGAGAGAGCTGAGCGAGTGCGGGGTCCGTTGGAAGGGGGGGGAAGAAGGAAGAGAGCTGAGCGAGTGCGGGGGCCATTGGAGGGGGGGAGGGGAGGAGATTTTAAAAAATTTCGATTCTTACCTGAGGGGGGAGAGAGCTGAGTGAGTGCGGGGGCAGTTGGAGGGGGAGAGAGCTGAGTGAGTGCGGGGTCCGTTGGATAGGGGTATTATTACATCATAACTATGTCACAGAGAACAGCAGGTGTTAACCTGCTTCCCAGCTGATGTTAATGGTCTTTAAAGAATTTCACCCCTAGGGGGTGTAAGAGGTGAGATTTGAATTTTTTTTTATTCTTACCCTGATTAGGACCCTAAAGCCTATAACTGTACCATATTTCAAGTCTCTAGCTCAAACGGTGTGGAAGGAGTAAGGGAACATACATACACACACATACACCATTTGACTTTTATATATATTACTTGGATTACTTGGATCCGACTTGTCCTCGTTACACGGCATCTTGATTCCGCCATGAACGCAAATCGATACCGCTCCACCTTTGCCTATCTTGCGCAAGTCGATGCCATCTCTGCCCAAACATCTTGACCATAGGATCCTCCCAACATCGTCGAGGGCGACCACGCTGGCGCGGTTGTCCTCGCGGAATCCATTCTGTTAATCATACGGTCCATCTGTTGTCCTGGAGTCGCGCTACGTGACCAGCCCACCTGCGCTTATTTTTGTAGATTGACTGAATCACATCCTTAACTCCACTTCGTTGTCGAATGACTGCGTTTGGAATGTGGTCTCGAAGGGAAATTCCACACATTCTGCACTCCATGGCTCTTTGCGTGACTGCTAATTTGTCTTCATCGGCCTGTGTGGTGCTCCAGCACTCCGAACCGTATGTCATTGCTGGAAGAACGGTAGAGTCAAACAATTCTTTACGCAGTCGCATGGGGATCTTCGAGTCTAACAGCGAGGTTTTAATTTGATTAAAGCTACCCCACGCTGCCTTTCTCTGTCTTGCACATTCTCCATCGAATTTGTTGGTCTTCGCTAGAAGATGTCCAAGGTACATGTAGACATCCACTTCTTTCAGCACTTCACCGTTCAAGAGTATCCGTCCCTCTATGCAGTGATCGTTTTGCATCCACTGTGTCTTTGATGCGTTCATTTCCAGCCCCATTTCGCGTGAGCGCTCTTGCAGTTGTTGAACCTTTGTTTGCAGCTCAGCGGTGTCACTGGCGAAGATAACACAATCATCCGCAAACAGGAGGTGTGTGAGATGTTCTCCGTCCACATTTATGCCTCCATTCCAGTCAAGTTTATTGAAGAGCGACTCCAGTGTAGCTGTAAAAAGTTTTGGCGATACAGTGTCGCCTTGGCGTACTCCTCTTCTGATCTGGACATGACATGGCTCGTCGAACAACTGAATTTCTGTGGCACAGTCACTGTTAAGTTCGCAAAGCAGATCAACGTAAGCCGGGTTTATTGCATGATCATGCAATGCTTTAACAATGGCTGCAAACTCGACAATCAAATGCCTTTTTAAAATCCACAAATGCAACACACAGCGGGATTCGATATTCCCTACATTTTTCCATCAGCTGTTTCACAGTATGCATTTGGTCGATAGTCGAGAAGCCCGTTCTGAACCCAGCTTGTTCTTTACTTGTTAGCAGCTCTAGATCTTTCTTTATCCGATTGAGAATGATGCGAGTGAAGACTTTGTAGACTTGTGAGAGAAGGGTGATCGGTCTGTAGTTGGAAAGATCTTCCGGGTCTCCCTTTTTCAGCAGCAATATATCTATCTATCTATCTATCTATCTATCTATCTAGATAGATAGATAGATAGATAGATTTATTTAATCATGCTTAGTGCAAATCCCACTAATTCCACTAGTCCGATTCCTTATTTATGCAATCATTACTCACACCTCAGTTATCTAGACAGACAGATGAGGACAGATGTGTGTGTGTTTGCATATATAGCTGTTCCTATATATGGTTGTGAACATGCATTTGTCTGTTTTTTGTCTGTTTTATTATATTGCTAATTTTCAGTAGCTTTTCCAGTACCCAGTTCATTACAAATCATAGTCATGTCAAAATGGTTTATGGAATATTATTTGTACTAGAGACAACACAATAAGAGCAATTACTTTAACCCTGATAAGAATCATAGGTTTATTGTGTTTGTTTAGGTTAGGATTTCTGTTTTGGAAACACTTTGCCTTTGTAAGAAATCCTACTTCCAACATACACACAGACACTCACACACACAGCACAAATGTGCACGCTTCTAATGCTGAAGGTCTCAGATTGGCAATTGGCAGGAAGACAACACAACATACTTCACTAAAAGGTTTGTTTGTTTAGTATTCATAATGCAATGTTTACTACAGGACATTTCCTGCACAGAGGCCGCTTATACCTAACTTCATACCCAACCCAAATACAAAAAATAATGAAATGTAACCAACCATCCGTAAGTCTCTGCCATAGATGGACTGAATTATAACTTTTTAATTTAGTCAAGTAAAGAATTATTACAGTAGGACTCTAGGGCAGGAATGTGTTAATAAAATCACTCCCTGCGTTTTCATTTAAAATAATCCCCCCAGAGCTGATTAAATGAAATATCACTTGTTTAATAACTGACAGAACATTATTTTTAAGCAGAAATGTTTTGCATAACTTCCCTTCCTATTTTTAATTCCAGGCACAAAGCATTGAAGGCACTGACATCACACAAAGGGAGTAGAGTTTAGCACTTGGATATAGTTTGTCCTGTCATAGTGGCATCTATAATTTAGTGTGAAGCAGTGAGGTAGACAGAGCATTATCATTAGAAATCATCCTGAACAGGGATATAAAACACAGTTGCAATAACACTTGTCAGAAAGGTGACTGCAGTCAAAACTAATATCCAGGAGTTTCAAGACAAATGCTGACACTGCAGCCATTCTACAAAGGCGATTATTGCTTACTACCCCCCTACTCCAAAAAAACCAAACCAAACTGTGAACCTTCCCAGGAGTGAACAAGTTAGTGTGAAGTTTGTATCTGGGGTATCATAAACTTTTTGAGATTTACAGTAAGTAAAGCCCTTCTTTACCTGAATAAAGTATTTTATGTTACTTCAGAGAATGAATCAAATAGTCTTGCTGACTTAATGACTTAAAGCTATTCTGAATTTCTCCCCTTGTTATTTAGAATATATGAGCAGAGTCCTTAAAGCTGGTCATTAGCTGTACTACATATTGGTTCAGTCCTCCCCACAACGTGTAGTGTTCCTCAGCCAGCACTTATCTATTGCCAGCGTCTTTGACTTAGAATAAAGCTGTAATTTAACAACATTGTTTTGCTGACTTCATAAACTGTGAAGCCACAGGGAACACCCCAAATCTGAAGTACAGCCTGGGTACTTTACTTGAACACAGGTATAGAATTTTTGTTGTGTTTGCTTATTTAACAGTGACAATGAATATCTCAATAAAAAATAAAACAGAATAGTCATTCTGTACGCAAAGAAGCCCATCCTGACTTTTTTACAGCAAGACACCAATTCCCCAACCCCCGTCAATTTCTTTGTGCACATTCTCCAGGGCAGGAGAGAAGCGCTGCCTTATACAGAATCTCTTCTGATCTATGCACCATCTCACTTTTTGAATTGGCCCCTCCAGACGCACTGGGAGACTAGTGTAGTGAAGTCTACACTGTGCTATACCTGTTCTTTGGATAGAAGACTTCACTCTCCAGCACTGGCAATCTGGTACCTTTCAATAGCAGTTTACCTCTCTGTGCCTCAATTTCTGTAAAATGAGGATAATTATACTTATCTCCTTTTTAAAAAGAGTATTGAGATCTACAGATGAAAAGTGCCCCAGAGAGCTACTATGAATTTCTATTATTATTATTTTAAAAACCTGACACTTGCAGTCATACACGCAGGGTCATGCACAAGGGGGAGAAAGCAGGGGCATGCCACCCAAATAATCATCAGGGGCACAGAACTCCAGTTCTGGGACTGCAGCTGGGGTGGGCAGAGCGAGCTCCTTTGGTGGGGGCACAGAACGTGCCCACCCAAAAGGGGTGAAATTTAAATTTCTGCATGCTCCCCTGCACACAAGTCTCTGGATTAGCCAACCATGTACTTGATTAAAATAGAAGACAAAAAATAAGCAAAAGAATAGTTATTTTTCCAGCCTCTCTTGGAACTTCAAACAGCCTTGCTGATGGCATGCCACACAGGAGCAGATTGGTTTCAAATCACAGGGTGGGAAAACTGCCTCAAACAGGCCATTTGTGCTTGTATTCCACATACTGCTATTTTATAGACCCAACTAAGACATCTTTTGCTGCTGTTCCCATTGCACATTGTCTGACAATGCATCTAGTAGCATCTTCTGAATCCTTCTTGCATGTGAAGCTGACAAAAATCCATTTTGATTCCTAAAATAAAACAGTTCATGTTACCTATGATAATAAATATGGGTGTTTCATAGTGTCTTGAAGGGGTCTTCAGAAAGAACATAGATCATGATTTGATCACCTCCAAATATTCATGTACTGTGCTGAATGGTCATATGAGAACTCAAACATTAACAGAGTGGGATTTACTTCGCACTGGACTCAACAAATATATACTGGAGAAATAAAATCAGAGTAGGAAGAGAAAACAGTTGTTACTGCAGGAAATGCAGTGATCTGTCTTGTGTGGTATTCTATCTTTAACAGTGACCAGCAACACATGGTCTAGGGGAAGGTGCAAGAAACCCCATAGTGCACAATTATGCAATTACTTGCTTGTAGGGGAAGTTTCTTCCTAAAACAATCCAATTAATAGCTGGTTTATGACACAAAGGATAAGGGACTATTTCCTTTATACAAATATTATCCTTTCAAATGGAACTGAATGTTCTCATTACCCATAAAGATTCAATCTTATTATGATTTAGCCTCAATTATATCTTGTGGCAATGAGTTCCACAGATTAATGATGTGTTTTACAAAGAATATTTCTTTTATCAGTTTTAAATTTGTTCCCTTTCAGTTTCATTGAGTGTCCCCATTTTACAAAGAATATTCCTTTTATCAGTTTTAAATTTGTTCCCTTTCAGTTTCATTGAGTGTCCCCATTTTCCTGTCGTGTAAAGGGATAAATAGGAGAGCCCAAAGGTACCTTCTCAATACTGTTCATTATTCTATATACTACTAAATTATCCCTTCTCATTCATCTCCTTTCTATGCTAAACATATTTAGCATCTTTCATCTTTCCTCAAACAAAAATATTCCCATGATGCGGGTCATTTTTGTCATCCAACTCTGAAGCCATTCTATATTTGTTATACTATTTCTACGATTGGGTGAGCAGAAAGCAGACAGCATTCCAGGTGACAGCAGATCATTTGTTTATTTTATAATAATTTCATTATTATTTTCTAAGCCATTCTTTATATATCTTTTTCTTTACTTTTCAGTAAACATTTATTACCCTACAGGACTGTATACAGCAGCTGATTTTGCCACTTCATTCTTCCTTTAGTATTTCTGGATGCATATATCTGAACCTGCTAATTTGTTGCTCCTTAATTTATTAATTTGTTCCAGCACCTGCTCTTTTGATATCTTAATTGCTGACAGTTCTCATCTTTATCATCTTTATTATTTTAAAGAGTGTAAATGTATCTCCCCAACATAATCTGGGCAAAGAAATCATCCAGCTGAACTGCAATGTCCTTATCTTCCAGTAGGTCAGACAAATCCACCAGTTCTTTCACATCCTGCCCAGATACTGATATAGGTAAAGACCGTCTTGATTTTTTTGTGTTTATGTCTTTAGGCTATTTACTCTCCAAATTTGTCCTTAGATCTCCTAAATGCCACCTTACATTTTACATATCATAGTTGATGCTCCTTTCCACTGGCTTCATTAGGGCTGAATTTCCGTTTTTTGAAGAATACCTGTTTGGCTCCAGTAACTTCTTGAAATTTGCCATTTAGCCAGACTGCTTTGGTTTGTATTTTTTCCCCTTGCCTCGCTTCATTAGTTTACGGGTATCAATTACTTCTGCATCTCTGTTATGGTTGCTTAAATGACTTCCATGCTCAGTCTAAAAATTTTAATTTCCCAATTTTTTTTACGTTAGGGCTCTACTTCATTAGACCCTTCATTTTTCTGAAATACCCTTTTAAAAGTTTAGAGTCAACTGTGCTCGTTTTTGGTATAAGTCCCTTCACCCACCCCAAGATGTTGAACTTAGCAATATTAGTGGTTCAGGTATAGCTATTTTTTTTAACCAGCTGGTGTATACTATTTAGGACTAAGGAGCAGCCTCTCCATTTATGTGCTGTAAAACTAGCAGTTCCGAGAAGCAATGATTTCAGGTGTCAAGAAATTGCTTCTTTAATCCCTGTCCAATTGTGAAGCTTGGGGGTAGCTGAAGTCATTCATTATTGCTGTTTTATTGGATGCGGTTGCATTCTGGATTTCTTTCAACATTGCACACTTAATATCCTTCTCCTGATCAAGACATCTTCACATGACCTTTGTATATCTGTAAGACTTGGGATCTGCATCCAAATACCGGAGAAATAATTCAAAATTCCTTCATCCTGACATCAAATTGTACTCATAAGAATGTAAAGATCAGTGAAACCCTGAATTATCTGCTGTATAACTCGTATTTGGTGAATGGAAGATTCCCAGGGACAATTACTGATTTCACCTAAATGGAATGGAAAAATTGTTCAAATTTTAATGCATGTGAAATTCAGATATACACAGCATCCACTCAGAAAAGTGTGGAAGGTCTCATGCAAGCTCAGTGAATACCACAGGCCAATAAGAAGATACAGTAAACACATGGGACTAGAATGTGGTTATTGTATATGAAACATCCATGAGGCACATTATCATATCTATTATTTAAGAGAGGAACAATTTTCATGCAGAAATTTAGAGAGAAAATTGTTTCTTTAATATTACAGATCTGTTTTCAAAATATATTTGGCTGATGCCAAAGTAGCCAATGCTTTTTAAAAGCATCTGCAGATTCTAGGTGCAAGCATAACTTCTGATTTTGTTCTTACAAAAAAATAACTACACAGACCATTTCAAAATCACATACATTATATATGAAACAGATGCTATAAACAAAACATATACTGAATTTCCTTGCTAGCAAACTGGAGACAGATTTACAGTAAATTTACTTTCCTTCATGGCTAAATTAAGTTAGATGGAGAGGAATGAATTTCATCAAAACAATGTTAGATAATCTAACCTGGATCCTGAAGTCCACAGCGGCTGCCACCAATGCAGTCTCACACCACTGAGAAATAACACTGCTTAAAACTCCAAAGACACCAAAAAGAGTTTTGCTGAATTATCTACAGTACGTAATGTGGTTGATTACTTGGTTGCAATGAGTTCATCTCCTCATTTGCTCAGGTAAGTATTTGACAAAACAAGTGCTGGGAACAGGTACCAGAGAAGCTATCATCCTTGCAGGGAAGAGAATCATAAAACGGAGAGAAATTAGGATACAATTCACCACAAAGGCGCTGCTGTGACGTTATGTACAATCATAGTTGTGCGCAGCACATTTCTTTAGGGTGTGCACCCAGGAAACGCTGTGTCTCCCCAAACAGCCTGGCCCCGCCCCATCCGACCCCCCACCCACTTCCCGCCCCCTCAGAGCCCCTGATCCATCCAACCTGCCCACTCCTGCTCCCCTGATTGCCCCTCCAGAGAACCCCACACACTCACTGCCCCCCCAGGACCCCACCCCATATCTAAGCCCGCCTGTTCTTGTCCCCTGATTGACCCCTCCCAAGACCCCTAACCAACCCCACCCCGGAACCCCACCCCATCCAACCCCCCTTTCCCCTGACTGCCCCGACCCCTAGCCATACCCCTGCTCCCTGACAGGCTCCCTGGGACTCCCTGCCCTATCCAGCCCCCCTGCTCCCTGTTCCCTGACTGCCCCAATCCCTAGCTATCCCCCCTGTGACTCCCACACCCTATCCAACTCTCCTGTTCCCTGTCCACTGACCACCCCCCAAGACCCTCTGGCCCTTATCCAACCCCTCGGGCTGGCCCCCTCACCACGTTGCCGCTCGGAGCCAGACATGCTACTGCAATGATTCCCCAGAGCCAGACACGCTGCCGTGCAGCCCCGCCCATCAGAGTGCTGCTTGCGCGGTGAGCTGAGGCTGCTGGGGAGGGGTACAGCGGGGGAGGAGGGCAGAGCAGCCTCCTGAGCCGGAGCTCAGAGGCCGCTGGCCCACCCTGCATTAGGGTGTGCCTGAGCACACCCGGCACACCCTGGGCGCATGCCTATATGTACAATACTGCTACAACTCTAGTACTGTGGAATTCAAGGAGAGTTTTACCACTGGCTACTCAAGGATTTGTCTCATCAACTTCAACAAGACCAGGATTCAGTCTAATAAGAACAACTACTGTAAAATACTCAGGACAACTAATAGGGTGAGTGAGAGAACATAACACTTTTACAGATGACAATCATAAAAATATCAATGATTCAATTCAACAGAAATTCAAGTTCCTCCCTATAGCTTCTGAATTTGAGGTTGTCGGTCTGCTTTATAATCATTCAGAAATAACAGGACTGGGGAACATAACCTGTCTTTTCGGCGAATGAACGAATATGTAACAAAATATTGTAGGTGATTTTACAAGTGAGAAAACAGATAGTTGTGGCAATCAATTCCTTTTTATTTTTTCTCTGTTGTCTTTATCTCTAATGTAGAAATAGAAAACAAATTATTGTAACAGTGTAGTTCTGACAAGTCAGTATAATTTAGTTTCAATAGACTCGGTAATACTATTTAAACCGTAAAAGTTAATAAACATGGATTTGTAGAATTAAAAATATTGAACAATTGGAGTGCTAGCAAACTCACAAAATTAAAGTTTTATAACCCAAAGTCGAAGACTGTGTTCCACAGTTTAAATATTTCATATCTGACATTTTCAAACTCTACAGTGTGAAGCCTGATTTTGATTTTTCAATGCAATATAACTTTTGTTAGTTTGGTTTAAAAATCAAGATAAAACCAGTCCAGACTCAACCTTTTCTCTCTTTAAAAAAACCAGACACACAACAATAACTGATTCTCTAGCCAATTATATTTTCTTTATCTTTCTCACTATCCAAAATGCAAAACATGCAGAGAGTAAATACTGTAAATATAATTTCCCTAAAATATCAGTCACATTCTTTAATGTGATTTATACACTCTTGCATTCACTGAAGTAAACTTGAATTTTGAAATATATTAGGCTACAACAACTAAAACCACCCAAAATGACAACCTAGAAATATAATAGCTGAATAGCAAAACTGCCCACACAATAGTCTACTAAGGCTTTGGATTGTCTTCTCTTTATCAGCTGTAGGTACAGTATATGGAACTATTTTTTTCTTGATGATTAGAACTCATAGTTTGTACTTACATTGGAGAGAGGAGGCAATCTTTGCATCTGAAAGCTAATATATCAGTTCTTTGTCCAATTAAGGATGCTGTACATTTTAGGAATAACGCGAATAGCAATTATGAGGACATCTAAGATGAGAAGAAGTTTCTATCATAAATAAACCAACGGATTAAGCTGTAGTGGTGATTACAGAGTAACAAGGTGGTATAAGAAACTTTTCTCTCCTTTGAATTAACACACTGTTTTAGGCATTATGGGCCATATTCTGCTACCCTTACACCATGAGAAGTCCTATTCATTAAAAAAACTAGAGAGCCAGATCCTCAGCAGGCTTAGCAACTTTAAGGTCAATGGAGCTATGCTAATTTATATCGGTTGAAGATCTGGTCCACTGTATATCGATCTCATGGGTATGTATGCATTGCAATTAAAAAACCTGTGGCTAGCCCCTGCCAGCTGATTCAGGTTTGTGAAGGGTTTGGGCTACAGGCCTGTTTACTTTCAGTGTACATTTCTGGGCTGAGGATGCATCCTGAGCTCTGGGACCCTCCTACCTATAAGGTCCTAGAGCCCAGACTCCACCATGAGCCCACAATTCTACACTGCACAGCCCCTTAGCCCAAGCCCCACTAACCTGAGTCAGTCACGGGTGTCTAACTGCAGTGTAGATATATGCATTGAAATGAATGGGATTACTTGTTGAGTTTCTTTGAGATCCTTCCTCTCCCATGAGCAAAGGAAGAAGATTCTGAAAGTGGCCCATTGGCTAGGTAAATCGTATAGAGTGGAGAATTCTGTGGAACATTGGTTTACCTTCTACAGGAAAGGAGACTGTATAGTTTGCATGGCCTACACTTTAGTGAAAGGGCAACCAATCTCCCTGGGGACAAGTTGGCTAGAATAGACAGGAGGAGGGAACAAATGAGAGGAATAGGACTTGCTCATTTATGAGCATAAATTCAATTTAGCTGGTATTACTGAAACCTGGTGGGATGATTTGCACAACTGGAATATTAAAATCAATGATTAAAACTCAGGAAGAATCGAGTGGACAAAAAGGGAGGGGGAGTAGTACTCTTTGTCAAAAATGGCATTACCTATTTCTGAATCACTGACAACTCTGAAGAAAATGGTCTCCGGTGTTTATGGACCAAGGCCCTAACAGATAAAACTCAAGATGGGGTACTAATTGGTGTCTGGTAGAGACCGCCAAATCACACTACATCATGGGATGGCAGCCTTCCTATGGACTTATGTATAATATGTAGGGGAAAATCTGTGTTGTTATGGGGGATTTCAATTTGGGGGATCTCATTCTACCAGTACTAAAACATCCTTGGAATATCTAAACATTATAGATAACAATTTCCTAACTCAAAAAAGTAATCCAAAAAAGGAAATGCTTTATTAGCCCTTATCTTAACAACAAAGAGGAAGTGGTTACAGAAGTAAAAGTTAATGGTAGCTTCGGTACAAGTGATCATGACTCGATATTTATAATGTACAAGCAGAATAAAGTCCAGACCAGTAATACACACACACACAGTGCCTTAATAGGGCCAATTTCACAAAGCTGAAAACAATTATGAGATAAATCAGCTGGGAGGAAGAATGTAATCAGAAAAATGTGAATGAAAACTGGGAATCATTTAAGAACAACACACTAGATGCCTAAAAAGCTACAATCCAGGAAGATAGAAATATTGGTTGAAAAACTGACCTGCTTTAGAGGGAAAGTGAAGGCAGCTAATAAAAATATATGTAACAAATGGAAAAAAGGGAAAGTTAATAGAAATGATTATAAATTAGAAGTTAGGCATTGTAGAAAATTGATAAGGGAAGTAAAGGGACACAATGAGAAATCTCACCAGAGTTACAGAAAATAAGCAGTTTAAAAACTTATATAAACTATCCCTGTAAATGGCAAGGGTCACACATATAATTTCACAGATAATGTTTTAATATCCTGTATTGACAAAAGAATCCTGACAATTGTATTTGTCCATTATAAGATGAAAAAGATATTAAACAGAAATTAATAAAGTTAGACACTTCAATGTCAGTAGGTCAGGACAACTTGCATCGAAGAGCTTTAAAAGAGCTGTCTGAGGAGCTCACTGGACAATTCATGTTGATTTTCAATAAGTCTTGGAGTACTGAGGAAGTTCTGGAACACTGGAAGAAAGCTAATGTTGTGCCAATTTTTAAAAAAGGGTAAATGGGAGAACCAGGGTAATTGCAGGCCTGCCAGCTTGACATTGATCCAGGGCAAAATAATGGAGTGGCTGATTCGGGACTTGATTCATAAGAAATTAAAGGGTTATAACATAGTTACTGCAAATCAACATAGATTTATGGAAATAGATTTTGTCAAACTAAGGTAAGCGGGGAAATGGGATTCTGAGACCTAGCAAAACTAGGAAGGCGCAAGAAGGGAGGACACTCCTGTCTCATACTGAGAAAGTGGGACAATCAGCGAGTTATCTTAAGTGCCTATACACAAATGCAAGAAGCCTGGGAAACAAGCAGGGAGAACTGAAAGTTCTGGCACAGTCAGAAAACTATGATGTGTTTGGAATAACAGAGACTTGGTGGGATAACTCACATGACTGGAGCACTGTCATAGATGGATATAAACTGTTCAGGAAGGACAGGCAGGGCAGAAAGGGTGGGGGAGTTGCATTGTATGTAAGAGAACAGTATGACTTCTCAGAGCTCTGGTATGAAACTGCAGAGAAACCTGAGAGTCTCTGGATTAAGTTTAGAAGTGTGAGCAACAAGGCTGATGTCGTGGTGGGAGTCTGCTACAGACCACCAGACCAGGGGGATGAGATGGATGAGGCTTTCTTCCAGCAACTAAGAGAAGTTACTAGATCACAAGCCGTGGTTCTCATAGGAGATTTCAATTACCCTGATATCTGCTGGGAGAGCAATAGAGCGGTGCACAGATAATCGAGGAAGTTTTTGGAAAGTGTAGGGGACAATTTCTTAGTGCAAGTGCTGGAGGAAACAACTAGGGGCAGAGCTTTTCTTGACCTGCTGATCACAAACTGTGAAGAATTAGTAGGGGACGCAAAAGGGGATGGGAACCTGTGAGGCAGTGACCATGAGATGGTCGAGTTCAGGATCCTGACACAGGGAAAAAAGGAGAGCAGCAGAATACGGACCCTGGACTTCAGAAAAGCAGACTTTGACTCCCTCAGGGAACTCATGGGCAGGATCCCCTGGGAGATGAACATGAAGGGGAAAGGAGTCCAGGAGAGCTGGCTGTACTTTAAAGAGTCCTTATTGAGGTTGCAGGAACAAACCATCCCGATGTGTAGAAAGAATAGTAAATATGGCAGGCGACCAGCTTGATTGAACAGTGAAATCCTTGCTGATCTTAAATGCAAAAAAGAAGCTTACAAGAAGTGGAAGATTGGGCAAATGATCAGGGAGGAATATAAAAATATTGCTCAGGCATGCAGGAGTGAAATCAGGAAGGCTAAATCACACTTGGAGTTGCAGCTAGCAAGGGATGTTAAGGGTAACAAGAAGGGTTTCTTTAGGTATGTTAGCAACAAGAAAAAAGTCAAGGAAAGTGTGGGTCCCTTACTGAATGAGAGAGGCAATCTAGTGACAGAGGATGTGGAAAAAGCAAATGTACTCAATGCTTTTTTGCCTCTGTCTTCACGAACAAGGTCAGCTCCCAGACTACTGCACTGGGAAGCACAGCATGGGGAGGAGGTGACCAGCCATCTGTGGAAAAAGAAGTGGTTCCGGACTATTTAGAAAAGCTGGATGAGCACAAGTCCATGGGGCCGGATGCGCTGCATCCGAGGGTGCTAAAGGAGTTGGCAGATGTGATTTCAGAGCCATTGGCCATTATCTTTGAAAACTCATGGTGATTGGGAGAGGTCCCAGATGACTGGAAAAAGGCTAATGTAGTGCCCATCTTTAAAAAAGGGAAGGAGGAGGAACCAGGGAACTATAGGCCAGGCAGCCTCACCTCGGTGCCTGGAAAAATCATGCAGCAGGTCCTCAAGGAATCAATCCTGAAGCACTTTGACGAGAGGAAAGTGATCAGGAACAGTCAGCATGGATTCATCAAGGGCAAATCATGCCTGACTAACCTAATTGCCTTCTACGATGAGATAACTGGCTCTGTGGATGAGGGGAAAGCAGTGGATGTGTTGTTCCTTGACTTTAGCAAAGCTTTTGATATGGTCTCCCACAATATTCTTGCCATCAAGTTAAAGAAGTATGGGCTGGATGAATGGACCATAAGGTGGATAGAAAGCTGGCTGGATCATCAGGCTCAACAAGTAGTGATCAATGGCTCCATGTCTAGTTGGCAGCTGGTATCAGGCGGAGTGCCCCAAGGGTCGGTCCTGGGGCCGGTTTTATTCAATATCTTTATTTATCAATGATCTGGAGGATGGTGTGGACTGCACCCTCAGCAAGTTTGCAGATGACACTAAACTGGGAGGAGTGGTAGATACACTGGAGGGTAGGGATAGGATACAGAGGGACCTAGACAAATTAGAGGACTGGGCCAAAAGAAATTTGATGAGGTTCAACAAGGAGAAGTGCAGAGTTCTGCACTTAGGATCAAAGAATCCCATGCACTGCTACAGACTAGGGACCGAATGGCTAGGCAGCAGTTCTTCAGAAAAGGACCTAGGGGTTACAGTGGATGAGAAGCTGGATATGAGTCAACAGTGTTCCCTTGTTGCCAAGAAGGCTAATGGCATTTTGGGCTGTATAAGTAGGGGCATTGCCAGCAGATCGAGGGACGTGATTGTTCCCCCTCTATACGACATTGGTGAGGCCTCATCTGGATTACTATGTCTAGTTTTGGGGCCCCCACTACAAGAAGGATGTGGAAAAATTGGAAAGAGTCCAGAAAAGGGCAACAAAATGATTAAGGGCCTGGAGCGCATGACTTATGAGGAGAGGCTGAGAGAACTGGGATTGTTTAGTCTACAGAAGAGAAGACTGAGAGGAGATTTGATAGCTGCTTTCAACTACCTGAAAGAGGGTTCTAAAGAGGATGGATCTAGACTGTTCTCAGTGGTAGCAGATGAGCAAACAAGGAGTAATGGTCTCAAGTTGCAGTTGGGAAGGTTTAGATTGAATATTAGGAAAAACATTTTCACTAGGAGGGTGGTGAAGCATTGGAACGGGTTATCTAGGGAGATGGTAGAATCACCTTCCTTAGAGGTTTTTAAGGTCAGGCTTGACAAAGCCCTGGCTGGGATGATTTAGTTGGGGATTGGTCCTGATTTAAGCAGGGGGTTGGGCTAGATGACCTCCAGAGGTCCCTTCCAACCCTAATATTCTATGATTCTATGAACTTGGTATCTTTTGTTGATGAGACTACAAGGTTATTGATAAAGATAATAGTGTTGATGTAATATACTTAGACTTCTGTAAGGCATTTGACTTGGTACGCATGATATTTTGACTAAAAACTAGAATGATATAAAATTAACACCGCATACAAAATGGATTAAAAACTGGCTAACCCATAGGGCTCAAAATGTGACTGTAAACAGGAAATTATTATCGAGCCAGTCTGTTTCAAGGGAGGACACTCAGGGATTGGTTCTTGGCCCTACACTATTTAACATTTTTATCAATTACCTGGCAGAAAACATAAAATCATCCCTGATAAAGGTTGCAAATGATACAAAAATTGGGGGAATGGTAAATACAGTAGACTCTCGATTATCCAGGAAAATTAATCCTGGTTAATAAAATCCTGGATAATCACCATCCATAGGAAATATGGTGATGGGAGGGTTGGTTCACCAGTCACCCTGCGCCAGAGGGAGGGGGTGTTGGTTCACTGCTGCCCTGCGCCCTGGTGGGGTTTTTTTGGTGTGTGCTTGGGGCGGCAACAAAGCCAGAGCCGGCCCTGCGAATTAGGCGTATTTTTTTTGACATCCTGGTTAATCCACATCCTGGTTAGCCCAATCCTGGATAATCGAGAGTCTACTGTAATGATGATAATAGGTCACCGATTCAGAGCAATCTGGATTGTGTGGTAAACTGGGATGAAGCAAACAATATGCATTTGAATATGGCTAAATGTAAATGTTTACATGTAGGAACAAAAAATGCAGGCTATACTTATAGGATCGGGGATTCTATCCTCAGAAACAATGACTGAAAAAGATTTGAGTGTTCTGGGGGATAATCAGCTGAACATGAGCTCCCAATATGATCCTATGGCCAAAAGAGCTAATGCAATCCAGGGATAAGAGGTAAGAGTAGAGAGGTTATTTTATCTCTATATTTGGCACTGGTGTGACCACTTCTGGAATGCTGTGTCCAGTTCTGGAACCCACAATTCAAGATGCATGTTGATAAATTGGAGAGGGCTCTTCTCTTCTGAGAAGAGCCATGAAAATGTGTAAAGATTAGAAAACAGGCATAATAGTGATAGATTGAAGGAGCTCAATCTATTTAGCTTAACAAAGAGAAGGTTAAGAGGTGACTTGATTACAGTCCATAAGTATCTACATGGGAAACAAATATTTCACAACTAGCAGACAAAGGTTTAACACGATCCAATGGCTGGAAGGTGAAGCTAGAGAAATTCAGACGGGAAGGCATACATTTTTAACAGTAAGAGTAATTAGCCATTGGAATCAGAGTCGTAGTGAATTCTCTATCACTGGCCATTTTAAAATCAATATTGGATGTTTTTCTAAAACATATGCTGCTCTAGCAAATAGTTTGAAGAAATTCTATGGCCTATGTTATACAGGAGGTCAGACTAGACAATCACAATGGTCCGTTCTGGCTTTGAAATCTATGAATCTATTCATCAGTGAGTGTGGATGAATCTGGCCCTAAGTGGCTGATATGTACATGAATTTAAAGAAAAGGGAAGATATTGCTGAATCTCTCTATACATTGTATTTGAAAAACATCAGAGAGTTACATTGCTGGAGATGAAAATGATTATAACCATTGTACAATCCCAATTGTGTTGCACACAGTTTCCTGAGAGGTTCAGAAATATTAGATCAAAACCCATGATTATTAACTGTTATATAGTAATACTGTAGGGAACTATGCTGCACTATCATGGAGATGGATAAGCTGACCTAATAGGTCTTTTCCATTTCTAATTTCTATGATTCTATTAAGCCTAGGTTTTTTCAGAGGAATTCTACTACTTTCCAAGGTCCCTGAGAAATAAGGATTTAGGCAATTGCTTCCTGTAAATAACGCTTTTCAAACAGTAAAAATACAGCCAGGAGGATGGCTGGGAAGGGGGGGGGGGGGCGGACATTAAGTCCAGTTTAATAGCTTCCAAATGCTGGTACAGAAAGAAACTTTTTATTTTTAACTTTGCCTATCGGAGTTTAATTAAGACTGACAAAGGACTAACTCCAAGTCAGCAAGGAGATCCTTAGATCCATTTTGCTGTCAAATATACTTTCCCTGTAAATGGCAAGAGTAACACATATCATTTCACAGATAATGTTTTAATATCCTGCATTGAATAAAACTTTTTTTTAATCAAGTTGCAATGGTAGCACTAAACTACACAAGGGGCTTGGGGGTTGCAGATGGCTGCATTACTCTAAATGTTCAAGCTTGACTGACCCATTTCATCAGCACTGTCAGAGCCTTGCACTGATACATGTTGACAACATTTAATCTTAAAAAATTGAAAGAAATGAATTAATATGCAAATTTCATCAGCTTTGTAATAAAAATGTCCTTGAAAAAAAACAGAGAACATGACCCCCGAGGAATAGTGTGAATTATCCCAGCTCAATTCTTTAAGTTAGTCAGAGGTACGCGGGTCCGCAAGGAAATCAGCGCAGATTTGACTTGGAAATAATTATGATGAAGAACAAAACACAAGCAGGTTGAATAAATGTAACAACTTGGGAAAAAGTCTTAGTCCTGTTTGTTATTCACTCTGAATTAACAGGATTAGGTTTGGTTTTTGAAAATAAAGGAACCCCACCATGTAATTTTAACACCTAAGTAATGTGAAAACAAGATTTATTTATTTATTTTGCTATCTATTTTCATGGGTATTAGAAATTGCATCTTGGAAAAAACTGATGTTTTTTAATATTAGCTTGGGTTCTAAGGCTGACTACCTTAAGCCCTGATATTGTATCTTCTGAATGAAAGCCTGGTTAACAATATCATGCCTTTGAAAATGACACAGAAGCCTGTTTGTAAGTCATACACCCATGCGGGCTAAGGTGAAAGTGGCCCTCACTAGTCTTTACTATGGGACTTTGCAATACAAGTGTCTCTTGAAGGAAGAGGTAAAAATTCAGGATCTTTTCTCCACAAGATAATTGTCTGAGTACAAAAAAGGTGATTGATGAAATTTCATGTTTCTGTTTACAATCTAGATCCACTGAAATCACAAAACAGCAGAAGAGTTCACTGCTAGAAACAACCTTTTAGCTTAGATGTTCATTATTTTAAATGGATTTCAATTTTAAGAAGAGTTGGTAAGCATGAATGAATATAAAGCAGCTACTACTCATTGTTAGTGACTCATATTCAAGTAACAAGAAATCAAATCCTGAGCAAGTAGTTTTTAAGTGAGGTGAAACTTGGGGTATGCAAGACAAATCAGACTCCTGAAAGGGGTACAGTAGTCTGGAAAGGTTGAGAGCCACTGATTTATGAAGTCAATGACAATTTCAAGTCCTGGACATGATTCGGGATACTGCACTAAACGTTCACTGTATACAAACCTACCATTGAATTTACTCATTTTGAATTTCTGTTGTCATTTGTGCTATTTAAAATAAACGTCTATGCAAACCCAAAGCCACTAGCTATCACTACAATTGGCTTGTGTGCAGGAATTTACATTACAGTTCTTTTTTCTTCTTTAGTGTAGCCGTTTTTGAAAAAGATTAATTTTGCTTGAATTAACGTATTGCTCTACTTAGGCCTTCAAGAAAGAGAGCAGCCCAGGTTAACCGACTTTAAAAGGAAGTTTTAAAAATCAAAAACAAACTACAAACTAGCGATTTCACATGAAAAGTGCAAATAACTACTGCAAGAGCCTAGAAAACTTGGCATAATATTTTAGAACCTTTGAAATAAGCCTTCTGATTTTATATATCCTTGGGAGACACACTATAATATACACTACGACCAACCATATTAATCTAGTCTGTAAGCTTTTGTGGTTCTCTACAAAAGGCTTTTAAGTTTCTCCTTTCTTTCTTAATCTACAATCAGTAAAATCCTACTTTTATAGTGCCCTTTGCTCCTGTATGCATAAAACGAATAACCTTGCAGTTTAATTATGCAGTATTCTATCAGATTGGAAATGATATAAAGTTGCAGATAGAAAAAGAATAAAACCTTTTTAAGAATCCAAAATTAATACATGTCAAACTCAGAATAAATCTTAATCTTCTGGAAACATTTCTCTAAAATAGATATTCTTTTATCACCTGGCACATCAAGACCCATTCAAAAAAAAAAAAGCATTTGGTTAACATGCTGCAGAACATCACTCTCTTTTCCACCTCACTTCAGGCTATTTTTGAAAGATCTGAACAGTTGTATAATAATGAAAAATGTGCAATACTTGCGGGGCATTGCTTGTGCACACACACCTCCGCCCACGCATTCATCATTCCGCAGGTATTGTCAGTGAAAGTTTAATTGCATAAACACTCTGTAACTGTCCTGTCATATTTCTTGTCAGTCTGGATTCCCTCTCCGGGCTCACTATCTCAAAAAACTATAATTGAATTGCTACCAAATCACAAGAGAGCCCCCAAAAATAAAATCTTTATGAATAGAATTTGTTTCCTATCAGCAGATTTGACAAATTGTGGCGGAGGAAGGACCTTAGTGATAATTTCTGAGTTTATTCTAAATCCAGTTATTTGCTGTTTGCTCTTATCTCTTCTTTAGAATTTTAAAGCCCTAGTGAGAAAAAAATCCCAAAGAAGTCAATAGTAGTATTTCTGCAGATCCAAAGAGGCCAGTGGGGGGGAAATGTGAATACTGTCTTAGCCCTGGCTCTTACAAAGTATTATTTAAAGTGAAGAAAGTCTGAATTAATTCTGAATTATGGGGGTTAAGAGTGTTCTCTCCTATACCTTTCACTCTCCTTTTACTTGTTCTACACTGCAGTAAGTGGTTATTTTAGAAAAGTATCTTGCTTTGTGTGCACTCTGTATGTTTAGATATTACAAATGTTTTGTTGATTGGTGCTTCCTAGCTCATGTATAACCACAGAAATGTGTGATTCCTGAGCAGGTTATGAAGGCAATGATGAAAAAAATGAGCATAAAGATATGACACAGGTTTTGCTAAACATATACATAAACTTTAATGCAAATTTAAGCATAATATATTTAAACATTTTTTTTTAAAAAAAAGTAAAATAAAAATAATTGGCTCCAAATTGAGGATTATGTTTTGCCTCATGTGCATTTTGATCTTATTCTTGGTGAGTCAAAGTAAATGGGGGAAATAGTTCCACTAGAAATCTAAAAACCCACAATTGTATAGTGAAATGGGCAATTAGTAGTATGTGCACGAAACATGTCTCTGAGTGAACAACTTTTAAATGGGACAGAACTTCAACCAGATTGACAACTGTCTGACTGTCTGTTTTTTAAATGTGCTTATCCGAATAACGTAGGATTGATGGGTGTTTTTAGATGAAGTTATGTTTTTGCAACAGACTTAATTTAGGACTAAGGTTAAGGCTTAGGATAAATGAGTGCATTAGATGATTAAAGAACATTTGTCTTGTGGGACACTGAAGTCATTTATTTATGACACTTGAAAACAAGCTGAAAAATTCATGGCTTTTATCAACCCTTTTAAATACAAACCTTAAGCTAAAATTAATTATTTTAAAATAGAATTATAAACTATGCAGACTTATTAAATACATGTAAGCAGTATATCATGTTTAAGTACATTGGTAAATGTTTGGAATATTAGTTTTGCTCTCTGTCTCTCCTTTTCAAATGTCTCTCTTACCGATCCTTGTTTCTGGCTTGGGGGAAAGTGCCTCACCTCTTTAGAAACATGCTTACAAAAGACTGGTGATTGCATTTTTTTTTATGGTATTGTACTTGGAATGACAGAATTTCCTATCACAGTGAGACTAAATATTTCAGGGGAAAGGTAACAGGAAACTAAACTTTTCATATCCACATCCGATTAAAATCTAGTCCAGGTTAGGAGTTACTGAAAGTCAAGACCATTTGGTGGCCTGGTGATCTCAGGCTTGTGCCTAAAGAACAAGTATCCATATCATCAAAAACCGTCATCACAGTGGGCACTGATTCACATGCTTGTTGAGAGCTGCAAGAGAGTGGCCAGGGTTTAGGTGGCAGTAAAACTGAACAACTTTCTCACCCCTAGACGTCATCACTTGAGTCTAGGTGAAGGCTAAGGCAGCATGGGAAAGTCTGCTGCTGCCCATGTTGTACATATTCCTTGGATAAATAAACAATTCCAGTCCCCAGGGCTATCCCCATCTGGCACCTTTCATCAGCAGAAAATTCACCTTAAATAAGAACACTCTATGATGCTGAGTATAGCACAACTATGTTTTTTTAATTCAACATTCTACACAACAGTTAAGTGTAAAGTACTTTTATAAGCTATGGTTAATGAAATAATTTTTTAGCATTAACACATATGATGGGCTGCATTAATACTCCTGTTTCTATCCTGCCATATTTTCACGTTATGTTATCTACTCATCCCAGAGAAGGAGTGGATTCTCACTGCTCAGTAGCAATCCCTCCAGCTGATTAAGGAGTAGTAGCATTGAGGGTCTGCAAAGTGGGGGCACATCTAAACTAGAAGTGCTACTTTTAGTGTGTGGTTGTAGTGTGTGTCGTAGAGTGTGTGGTGAAGACACTCTATGCCAATGGGAGAGCGCTCTCCTGCTGGCATAATTACTCCACCTCCATGAGACGTGGAAGCTATGTTGGCGTAAGTGTCTCTCCTGCTGACCTTGGACCTGTGTGGACAGCGCTTAGGTTGCTGTAATGTGCGTGTCCCCGGAGGGAGGGAGGGAGTCTTTTTTCACATCCCATAGCAACGCAGATGAACTTAAACGGTAACATAGGTCTGCCCTAAGTCTCATCAAAGCCACCACTGTAGATTGATATTATTATTATTTATATTGTAGTAGCACTTAGGAGCCTCAGTCATGAACCAGGACCTCAGTGTGCTAGGCACTGTACAAACACAGAGCTGAAAGATGGATAGTAGTTGCCCTGGTAAGTCTGGAGATACAATAACTAAATTGTAAAACAAGGTTAGAGTATGTGCATGTGTGTAGACTCTTCAGGACTCAGCTGTACAGGAGACCCATGGAAAACAAGCAGTCAGACTGATTCATCATGGGCTTGCACCTGGTGGAACTATTTACATCAGTGAAAAGTGGGTGTAAAATGTAAGAAATTGGTAAGATAGTGTTTTACATCTACTTTGGACAAATCTAAATCACTGCACAAGGTGGAGGTGAATGGTAAATTGGGCCAGTTATCCACAGTTATCACATACTACGTGTAATTTAAAAACAAGGATTAAATGAGGCAAACTGCTTGGTAAAGCACTGACAACTGGAAATAGAGATATTTACATAGGAGCAATATGATCACAGATCAGGGAATAGATATGGTGGAGTAAAATTATATGCTACCAAGAAACAGAACCAGCACCCGAGAAGTGGGTTTTAAAAATATGTAATAATTTTCTATCTTTATTACTTCAGACTTAATAGGAGTAAATACATGTAAACACTGCTTTTGTGATACAAAATTTCACTAAAAGTGACTATCAACTTTGATTAGACAAATTGGTTTATATTAGCACCATACTCACCTTTTTCAACAATGTAAGAAAGATTGTGAAATTAAAATACGTTTTTCTCTATTACAAAAATGCTCTTTAAAATTTCAGCAGTAGTATTCCATCAGCTACATTAAATAAATTTTAAAATTAAATTACAAATAGGAGAAATTTGCAAAAGTTAGAATATATAGACAAGAAATAATAAAATGGAATTGCACTTGGAAAAATACAAGCTATTACACTGCAGAAATAGGAAGATGTATGGGAAAAAATGTGGAAAGCAGTAATGCTAAAAGATATCTAGGGGGTGACAGTAGCCAGCAGACTGGATGAGAGTTTGCAACACAATATGGCAGGAGAAAAAAGCCAAAGTGATTTTGGACTATACACACACAGAGGCATCACATCAGAGAGCGGGAAAGATTCTCTCTTTATATAAAGCTAAATATTGCCCTCAGAGATAAGCATCAGCACCAGAAAGCAATAGTCCAAGTGGAAGGGCTTTATTTAGAGAAGAACAACAAAAGAAATTGTCGGAAATGTGGGAGTAAAAGGCTTATGAGGCAAGATTAAAAATGAACATGGTGGCATGTAACTACCTACAAAAATCAGCACTATATACTAAGGACTGAGGAATTTTTTGAGTGGAGTATGTAACATTAAGAAAAAGAAAAACATAGGTTGATTGATTATCAGATGCAATTTACATTGTGGAATTATCTCACCAAATAAGTGGCAGAGAAACAAGTGGGCTGTTTAAAGCTATACTGGACAAACTAGATAATATACGATAACAAGCCCGTATAAGAAGGGGAATGTCCAGGAAGATCTTGTAAGTCTTAATTTTTATGATCCTCTAATTCTATTAGGAAAACGCTGCACTAGCACAATTAGAGATATATAATTACTAAGGCTAAAACCCTGTCCCAGCACCCAGCTCAGAGGAACTCAGTGGAGACAAAGGAGTCATTCTCCTCACTGCGCCATGCTCTGATTTCAGTACTCCAGCCAGTGGTTCTTTTGCCTCTCTCTCCACCTGGGGGAGAAGAGTAGTAGAACAGATGACCCATAGTCACTGCTCCTCCAGTCCTAACCTGCTCTTCCCAGAAAGGACCATCCACAGAGCTGTGCTATTCAGCACCTCCCAGCTGTTCTGTTGTGGACTCATGAAAGGGGTAACAGAATTTGACCCTAAAATGAGTTCTGTCTCTGGGTATGTGCATGTGATCAATCAAAGTCAAAGCATGTGCTTTAAACCAATGGAAGATTTTATCCTATACATGCACTCCTAGAATCAGTTTATAACTTGTTTTCACTTCAAGAGAATAAGTATTATTAAGATAGGTATAGCCACAGTTAATGTGTGTATTTGCAGTATGTGCATGCATACACTGTAACCACACACAAATATTATTGGAACTGAGAATAGCTTATGCTGCTATATACTGTATTTGTTTTATGTTGTAGCTGTGGTAGAGACAAATTTCATATTCAATCCATCAGAGATAGCTGTTGTGAGTTGTCAGATGGATTTATCTTTGCTTACATTGTATAAATATGAAAAGGAATGTGTGTGTTTACAGTTTGATAGACATTCAACATAAATTATACATTTTAATTTCATTTATTAGTTAAGGACTATGGAAAGCAGGGGTTCCATAGCATATAAAGTGCCCTTCAGATTGACAAATTGGACTATACAAGAAAAAGTGCACTAATTGTAAGTACAGGAACCAATTTCCATTTTAAACCAGGCACTACATTTTAATCCTTTAGGTTTAAATACAAAAAATAAGCTAATGCAGCAATCTAATCTTGGGGCTAAACTCAACCCTGAAGTAAGCAGCTGCAACTGAGTTATACCTGTTTCTATCAGGGCTAAACTTTGCCTATAATAACATTTGGCATACAGACTCCAGGTAGAGAGACTAATGAAACTAGAATATTTTTAGCAAGAGTTAAATTCTACCAACCAAAGATTATCAGTAACAGCCTCAGAGCGAATGCAATTTTCTACCATCTGACTATTTGTATTAATGTTATTGCCATCATGTTTATATCTTTTTTTTTTTTTAAAGCTGGCCCTCTGCTGGAATACAAGCATGCCATGAGTTTTAGTGTTAGCATGCATGCAAATCACTCTGATATTATTTTATCATGTAATGATTCCAAAAATCTCTCAAGATTAATGATGATCACATAATTCCAGAAAGACAGCAGTATATATATATGTAGAAATATACTGGTAATAAAAACCAGTCACTGTTGTGCCTTTCCCCAACTGGGGATCTCTCACTTTTCTTTGATTTCTAAAGGCTTCAGATCAATAACTGGAGTGACATTATTAACAGCTCCCTCAACACCTTGGCCTGCACTAATATTAAATCCATTATACCTTCTGTTTGACATTTGCAGTACAGCAGAAAGTGCTGTAGATACAGTCAGACTGCCTAGGGAATGGGGTTGGTTGCAGGGTTAGTAAGATGGTTTTCCCTTGCCTGACTTCTAAATTCATCTCATTGACAGAAAACTTCAGCTATTTCAGAAAACTACACTGGGCAGTAAATAATTCACCTGTCAAAGAACAAGAATTTCAAATTCATGCTGTTTTTGAAATAAATTACTAAACAGATCTTCAGCATTTTTTGACATTCCTTATTGTCATCATGTTTACAGATTTGAATAGGCATTACAACACATATCAGAGTACCTTCAAAACAACTCCTTGCAAGAGAATGATGTTTGCAGAAAGGGAATGGTTCCATTTTTGCCATTTAGGGCTTGAGAGTTTTTGACAGAATTTTCTGTACAAAGTAAGCACAGTATGAGAATAAAAATTTTGCACAGTCAGACAACAGGGCGATTAGAAGAGCGCAGCAGGGCGCGTTGCACATCCGAGAAATTTTGAAAGCCAGTGTCATGACTGGCCAAGTACGGCGTGACACTTGTTTTTGTTTCTCCTTGACATTACCTGCCCCCTATATATATTAAAGGAAATAAATTCACAATTGTTTAAAAAATGTTCTTTATTATTTCTTGAACAACACATTGAGAGAAATCAGAAGGTAGCCCAGGGGACGTGGGGTGGGTGGGTAGTAGGTTCGGAAGGGTTAGGGGGGTGGTGGAGGAGGGAAGGACAAGCCCAGAAACCAAATCACAATTTCATATATGCCAGCCTTCTGCTGGTTGGGTAATCCTCTGGCCTGCGATCTCTCTGGGATAATCGCTTCACACAACCCCCCCACCCCCACCCCCTTCAGGCCAAACGCCAAGACCCCTGTGTGAAAAGAGTACCCCACCCCCACTGATCAGGGATGAGCCCTTTAAACTAAATGCTAAGAGCCCAGCACAGCTGGGTTCCCCCCCATTCCCACAGTGTGGCTCTGATCAGGCCTCAGCCAAATGCAAACACCTCAGCATAAACAGACACCTCTGATTGTTCCCTTAAATTTCCCCTCTTTCAAGGAGGTGCCCATGAGTGATATCACTCTCGTGAGGCTAACACAGAGAGACAAAGAATGAATGTTGCTTGAATGCACCCAAAACCCAGGAGCTTTTGCTGCCCTGCTCTGTGCTGCAATGATTCCAGACTACTTGCTACTGGCCTGGCGGGGTAAAGTGTCCTATCATGGAGGACAGAATAAGGCAGCCCTACCCAGAAACCTACTGCAAAGGCTTGCAAAGTACCTCCAGGAGAGCTTCATGGACATGTCCCTGGAGGATTGCCGCTCAATCCCCAGACATGCTAACAGACTTTTCCAGAAGCTGCATTGGAGGCGAATGCATTCCAAGTCTTCAGGGCAAATGAACCATTAAACACCCTTGCTTTTAAACCCTGTATCATACTTAAAAGGTACACTCACCAGAAGTGCCTTCTCTGGGGTCATGGTCCGGGAGCCCACCTTGGGAATGGCGGGAGAATATTGGCTCCAATGTTAAGAACAACTCCTGGCTCCCAGGGAGAATGGATTCGTCCCTTGCCACCTGTGCACCGTCCTCCTCCTCCACCGCCTCCTTTCAGTCCTCCAAAAACTCATCCTCCTCACAGACAGTGGTGGGGTAGTGGTGGCGTCACCCCCCATAATTGCATGCAGTTCATGGTAGAAGCGGCATGTATGGGGCTGTGACCCAGAACGCTCATTTGCCTTCCTGGCTTTTTGGTAGGCTTGCCTGAGCTCCTTGATTTTTACACGACACTGCTCTGTGTCCCTGGAGTAGCCTCTTTCCATCATGCCCCTGGAGACTTTAGCATATGTATTTGCATTCGTTTTTTGCAACGTAGTTCTGCCATAACAGATTTGTCTCTCCAAAATACAATGAGATCCAGTACCTCCCATTTGGACCATGTTGGAGCTCGTCTGAAAATCTGGGACTGTGTGGTCTCCTGCGATGGTGGACTCTGCACAGTCACCTGTGCTGATGGCCTCGCCACGGTGGCCAAACAGGAAATTAAATTCAAAAGTTCCCAGGCTTCTACTGCCTGCCTGGCTAGTGCATCAGAGTTGAAAGTATTGTCCGAGCGGTCACAATGAAGCATTCTGGGATAGCTCCCGGTGGCCAATAACGTCGAATTGCATCCACAGTATCTCTAATCCGGAACTGCCATGTCGATTTTAGCACTATTCCACTTGCTAAGGTGGAGTACAGAAACCGGATTTAAGAGCCCTTTAAATTGACAAAACCGGTTTGGTTGTGTGGACGGAATCAGTTTTAATTTGAATTAATTCGGCTAATTCCAGAATAATCACGCACTTTAGACCAGGCCTAACTTGTTGATTCTCTTAGACTCTGGCTCTTCCCCTATAGCTGAACTGCATTAAGTGGAGAACCAAAGGGGGAAGGTATCTTTAAGCCACTTTTATGCTTCTTCAATTTTGTGCCTCGCTGGGCATTGTTCATGACAACTAATAACTGTTATGCCAAGTAGGGATCTGCAAAAGCATAGCAACACTGGCATGCCCCCTTCTCCAGGGGCTGTGAGCCTAGGTGGCAAAGGGCTAAGTATGCCGGGCCTATTCCCTCCAGGGATTCTATCCCACTTGAAATCCTTGACAGGGAAACGCTGGGGTCCCTTTATGCCATCAGAGTAGTGCAAAAGACCAGGATATGTCTCTCAGACTCAACTGGGACCAGATTCTGACCTTATTTACTCCAGTGTAAGACTGTAGTAATTCAACTGAAGTCAATGGTGTTATTCTAAATTTACACTGTTATTTACACTGTAAATTTACAATGTAACTGGTATCAGAAACTAACGATGAAAGTCTGTGTCAGCATAATAGATGTCTGAAAGGGCCTTAGACTTGTATGCACTTACCAAGGTGGAACTTGCACTCCTTGTCCCTGACATATCACCCCTGAATTTGTCCCGCTGATTTGAAATACATTCTACATTCTGAACATTGTACGAGTCTAAATTCTTCTCTCACCCTGGTGTAAATCAGGAGTAATGCCACGGAAGTCAATGGCATGAGACTGGAGTACAGCCATTGTGAAAGGAGACTCAGATACTGAGGAGCTGGAGAAGGCTGTAACAGGAAAAGCAATTAACAAGAGGATTCAAAACATTAAAAAAAAAATCAAAGTAGCCCACCCCACTTTAAATGTGTTAAGCATATTGGGCCAAGGTGGGGTGTAAGTTATATACGAATAATTGGTTGTAAATCTTAAAATACGTCTGTGATGGAGTTGGAAGGTATAATTGCCAGTTCAGGTAGACATATCCACGCTAGCTCTGATCAAGCTAGCGTAATAAAAAAAGCAGTGTAGCTGCAGCACTGCAAGCAAGAGTACATACCTAGGGTTTCCGATGGAATTGTACTCAGGGAAGCTAGTCTGTTCTACTGACCATGCAAACTTGGCTACACTGGATTTTTTTGTAGTATGTTAGCTTGATCAGAGCTAGCTCAGGTATGCCTACCCAGACTGGAAATTACCCCTCCAGCGCCAGTGAAAAAAACCTCAAGTAAACTCAAGTAAGATAGTGTTTAGACCCTTCCGACTTTAACTAAGTTTCAGCAATTTGTGTTTGTATTTACGGTAAGAATTCTATGAACTATACTTAGAGCACACATATTGGTGAGAATTACAGACCACCAGACAACTGTAAGCTACTAACCTCAGGCAACCTATCCAAATGCAAGTGAGAAAGAGCCAAAATTGGTGGCGGTGGCTGGTGGCAGAAGAAAGGGGGAATAGCAGCTTTGCAATCTGCTCTCTTTGATCCCATGGTGGGCCCTAAGCCCCAGAAATTTGGCTGAAGCTCTGCTTACTGAGAGAGGACATGGAAAGAAGAGAAATGGATTCCCATAGTGTTCTTACCTCTGAGCCTGGAAATCATGAAGCTGTCACGGCAACGCTTCTTAGGAAGCCCTACTGCCATGGGAAGAAGCCATAACTATAGTGCATTGGTTCTCAAAGTGGGGGTCAGGACCCCTTGAGGGGTCACAACCTGATTATGTGGGGGTTGTGAGCCCCTGCTGCTGGCAGCCGGCCCCAACCCCTGCCACGGCGGGCCGGTGGCGGGCCGCTGGTGGCACCCTGAACTCCAGACCCGGCCCATGGCGTGGCGGGTTGCCAGCAGCACCCGGAGCCCTGGCCCCGGCTCCAGCGGGCTGCCGGCAGTGATCGAGCCCCAGGCCCTGCCACGGAGGGCTGCCGGCAGCAACCCAGGCCCTGTCTCCTGTCCCGGGGGGTTGCTGGCACCCTCCCCTGAGCCTGGCCCCTGCCCTGGGGGGCTGGCACCCCTACACCCAAACACCCCCAGCTCAGCCCCTGCCCCGGGGGGCTGCTGGCACCCCCCCCCCCCCCAGCCCGGCCACTGCCCCAACCCCGACCCCTAAGGGGGGTCGCACTGAGAGGCCTGGTGTCTGAAAGGAGTCACCAATAGAAAAAGTTTGAGAACCACTGCAATAGTGGAACTAACCCATAATGGTTACCTTTCTTTCCACATGGTATGGTGTGGAGGTCATGGCCCCCTTCCTCCCCCTCTGAGGGTAGCATTCCATAAAAACTCAGAGAAATGATAATCTCTTCTTCTCCCATGGCTTTTACTACGGAGGTGTAGGCCTAAATTCCACTACATACAAAATGTGTCAGTGCAATATTAAGATTGCTTGATTAAATTATTTAAAAAGTCAGGAAATGAAAACGTTAAGGTTTCAATAACAAGTTTAACTTAGCCACGCTGTGAATTTTTTGGTTTTATGACATGAACAGGAATATATTTAAAATGTCAAAGGTTTGTGCCCTTTTATGCTTCTTTATAATTTGTTAAAAAAAAAAGTCCTAAACAATTCTCCCTACTTTTAATCTTCTTGTTTTTAATCCTAGAAATATCAAGCATATCAAGTCTTTTCTTCCCTGGTTTTGCTGGAGGACCTCTGAAGGGTGTCAAAGATCTATAATTTGAGGTCTCATGCTTTAACTGAAGGGGGGGGGGGTTGAAATTTTAACAGAGATGTCCATTCAATTTGTCTGAGGGCAGCATTGCAAGGGAACTCACTGAGGTGTTAATGCATTAAAAAAAACCCACCAAATTGCTTCGTGTGACAGCGTTAGCATTTAAATGGTTCCAGTTAGGCTTAGAAGTTTACCATTTACTGAAATGAACTGGCTGGTAGAGAAGTAAAATCTCACATTTGCCATTTGTATCATTTGGCTGGCAACAGCTTTCTGTCATGAGGCTGGATATTGCTATAGTGGTATCATTTCAATGGAAAAAGAGATCACATTTAAGAGAAAACCTAGAGTTAGTAGATTACAGAAAGCCTCAAAGCAAGACTCGAAAAGTATCATTCCTTGATTCTGCCTGATATTTTCTCCTTTTCTTGATGCTGTCTACAGAGGATTTATTGAAAGTAGGTCAGGAAGAAGTTACAATCTTCTTTATACAAATTAATCCAGCAGCTGCCTAAGAGCAGCAGACCCCATGTCTGATGGTCTCCTGCATCAGGCCAGGCAGGGGAAATGCATAACACCATGACCAAGAGTCAATAAGCACTGCCAAATTCTTAGATGATGCCTATTGGATGTGATCAAAAGTGACTGTTCAATCGTACAATTTTTCCATTCAAACCAAGGAAAGACACTAGTCCTCAGTGGGGATTCTCTACATACCAAGTTCCAAGTGTCATGCTTCCGCAAGTTTGTTGTGCCCCATTCAAATAAGTGCGCTTTCTCTTTTTTACAATGGGAAAGTTGCATTTTTCCCTAATCACTCACAACTCAGAAACAGATGAAGACCATTTCATACAACTATCCCAAATAAATCACCCTTGAGCCAAAAAACAGGAATGGAAAATGTCAGCCTAAAGGTGTTTTTATTTTTATTTTTCAAGCAAATTATCATCATGTGAAAACAGGTATAATGGAAACACTTTTGCAACCTTAACAACACTGGCTGCTTTCAGGCACCTTCTATAATAATGTTCTGATTTTCAGATGGAAGTTTAAGTGAAGTGCTATAGACTCAGAAACTCCATGGGGTTAACTTGCTGTTGTTGTTATTCTTCACCCAAAGTACTGTCTGATACATTTTGCTAAATTGTCTAAATCCGGCTGTAGTATTGATTTCTTCCTCTAAGAGCTCTCACCCATTCAGTAAGCTCCAAGGACCCCTTGTACTGGCTCAATTCACTCTAAAGCACAGCTAGGATATGTTATTCCTGACAATGGTCCTAGAATTAGTAACTGACTGGTCGGAAGTATAAAATGATATTAGAAACAAAAAGGGAAATGTTGCTTTACCAAGAAGAAATAAATCATCGTTATTATAGTTCCTTAGAAATATCGCTATTTTTCCTGTAAAAACAGATTTTTTTTCTTTTTTTGCAGATCCTTTAGGATACTTTGAAAACAGCTGGTTTTCCATTTACTGAACACTTAACAGTAGCTACATTGAATTTATTAAAAGGAGAGTATGGCATTCATAATCCCAAGCCAGCAGAACCATTAAAAGTAATGAAAAGACACAAGTAGATGTGTAAAAAGTAAATTAACCATTCAGGCAGCATGGTCCAGAGGTTCCTTTCTCATAGTATCATGGGAGGCTGCTGGATAGGTTCTACATCAATACATTCAAATCAACCTTAAAATGGGCAAACTTGACTATTATTATTTTTACTATTTTCATGCCTACATATTTTTTTTCTTTGGTATCCAGTGAACATTAAAAGAAAATATCTTTTCATTATCCTCAGGCTGATTTAAGACAAGACAACCAAAGAATTGGCTGCTTGAAGAAACACATTTCTTATTATGGTGTAGTATCACTGTTTCTTAGGCTAGTTTAGTCACTTATTTCTTTCTATTATTATAATGCCAAATGTTATTTAGATTTCAGTCATTTAGTAATGCTACGCTGAACACATCAAGGATTCTGAAAAATTCCATACCTACTAGTCTCTTCATTTTCATAATAATCACATATTGACATCCTTTTCCCCACAAAATTACACACACTGTTATTTTAAAAATATCTTAGTGTCTTAACACGGTTGAAGAGATTATGATGCAATGAATAGCAGTCTTCAAAAACGTTCTTTCGTGTTATTAAGATAGAGAAAATCTAGTTAAAATTCTTTCAGCTTTTAAGGACCATAAGGAGCTTTGAGATGTAGAGCCTGACACTAACTTTTTAACTAACTCCCCTGGAGCCATCATCTGCATTAGTGAAGATATTTAGTTAAAGATAGCACCCTACTCTGCTTTACAGCAATCTACCCATCAATTTAACTGTTGTTATTAGCTGAAATTTGACATAGCTGAAACCAAGGATTTACATAACAAGGAGAATCTATCTATCTATATCTATATATTTCCCTCTGAGTCACTCATAAGGAAGACAAAGCACTATTTCTCCGGGCTGAATATTATAAGCGTATAGTGAACACAAATTATTGGTTCTAGTGCTGAAAAGGTGGAGGTCAGGGTCAGGAAATAAGTAAAATTCCTAAGCAAAATCTACACTATGATTTGTTTATGGGAATTGACCCTTGAGTTTCAAAGACAAAATACAATTTGGAGGGAGATGAAGAGTAGACTGGAAATGGCAAAGCTATTTGAGCTAGGGTCAAATATAAAAAATCCAAGCCGTCTAAAAAAACCTACATGTGTACATTACTGGAATATAGGTAGAACTGCTTTATGTATAGGGTAGTTAATATACAGAGGACAAACAAAACTCCCAACCACTAAGGGGAACAACTAAGTAGTACTAAGCTTTATATAGCTAACATGTACTATATATGGAGGGTAAAAATATTGTGAATCAGAAAGGGTGAGGTGGGAAAGAGGAGAAAGGCACAAAAATGTTCATTGA